>CADWAE010000463.1:14851012-19702025 GCA_902982915.1 Phalloptychus januarius
TTTAGGCAAGCAGAAAGTTTCACCTGCCATTTCAGGGGGCACTGAGACACCCCGGCCCTCTTTTGCTGCACCAGAGGCCTTTAGCAAGTGAAAACAAATGTTTCACAAAATGGTAGGGAGGGGAACACGGTGGCGCACGGCATTTTTACTGATTGCCAATCGTAAAATAAAAGCAGTCATGAAAAGGGGCGAAGTTCTGGCCCACCAAAGGCCTGCACGTTATGTCAAATTTGCTATAGCTTTCCTTTTACAGCCTTGTTTATTCCCTTTAATAGTGAGCAGTTATCCGCACAGTATGGCTCCACGTAGGTGGTTTAGCAACAGAAAAGATTGCATCTGAAAACACAAACCCACAATTTACATGCCAAATAAGCAATGGGATGTAAATCTAAACACTCTTAACTCTATGCAATCCCCTCTTTTTTTTTTTTTTTTCTGCTGACGCTTTTGCAGCATCCATCATTTCCTTGATACTCCACGGAGCGACTAACACATCATTTGGGCAGATTGCAACTCCAAACTGGTTTCTTTCACACTGTCTGCTAACAAAGGCTTGTGATGCTCGTGAAGGACAAAAAGGATGAGCTAGAATTTAGTGGTATTCAATGTGGATGAAAGCAAGGCAGCACTACACTGTGAATTTGCAGGGATAAAAAAACAATCTATTCAATCACATCTCAATCTTTAAATCGGTCATACTGATTCATCAATTGCTGCTCGAACAACAACAAGCTCCAATGTATGCTTCTGAGAGGCTCGTAGAAAGAAATAAGGCATATCTTGTTTGTTTTTGCTAATGTTATATTTGACCATTAAGAAATGGTCTGAAAAGACAAGATTGTACTTGAATAGCTTAGAGACATAGGATTGCAGCATTCCGATCAGTTTCAAGCAAGTTAGCTATCGACGGATTGTAACCCAGCTGCTGATCCGAGGGTAGAAATAACCAAGCAGAGACTAAGAGTGAACATCTCTTCAAGTCACAAAATGTTGAAGCATTCATCCGTTCACTTACGCATTCAGTGTCAACACGGGCTTTAAAGTTGGGAACGGAGCAGTACACATCACTGTCTTTCTCCGACCTATATAGACATGTTCCTGTGCCGTATCGATTCACTAGCAGAAGTGAACGCAGCAGCTCGCCGAGGCTATCTGGTGCTCTGGCAGATCAAGAGCAGCTGCAGTTCCATGAAACCGGACTCACTCTCACTGCTGAGACGAGCCTGCAGTGGACTGAAGAAAAAAAAAGGTACTCTCATGTGGTAAAGCATTCATAATGGCATGCCCGAATTGAAGATATCAAGCAACAAGACACAAGAGAAGACAGTTGCCCCCATCATCTTTTTCAAACACAACTAGATTACATTATTTCTATTGGGTGAAAGAGCGGTTGGTAAGATGCTGATGTATGAAGCAAAAACTGAAGCTTTATGCGTCTTCATTATTTTTTTTTCCAAATGCATGATTCAGAAGGTTTCTTTTTTTTCTGTCGGCAAAAACTATTTACTATTTATGAGTGTGCAACATCTTATGATTAGACTTGCAAGCTAGATATCACATTGATCTGCATGAAATGTGGGGGGAGAAAGCAAGTTTTCCACTTTTTCTCGCTCACACACTCTCTTGCTGAAGCCTCTTAGGGTCAACCAAAACCAGTGGCAGAAAATAAGACTCCTTTCATTCTGTAAAGGCTCTTACTACTTTGATATGGTAATACGCTCCTGCCTTACTGCTGGAATTTGCGTTTTGCATTCATTTAGATTTTTCTTTTTTTTTTCTTTTTGCAAAGGACAAACACATAAAAACTAAGTCCACCTATTAAAAGCTTGAATGAGCAGTGAAGCTTCTGTACCCCGATTTAAAAAAGAATACATATCTTCCAAACCAACACAAACAAACATCCCTTTTGTGTGTCACTGAACAATCACATTGTAATGTATTATGTGTGGGGGGGGAAGATAAAGCCACTTCATCCTCAAAACACGTGCTTTATTCTTCTTTCTTTTTTTTTTGTGCCTTCTGAGGACTTCGAAAGTGTTAAGCAGCAAAGCCTATTTAGTTAGTCGTGTTTAAATAGGGAAAAAGACATAGGAAAGTTCCACTTTACTTTATGGTAGCGTCATATTCAATTAATGAGCACTTAATAAAATGTTGCTTATTTCAGACAGGAGTTTACAGCCAGGCATGATTTCTCTTTTCAGATCAGTTCTGGAGGCAGAAAAGGGGGAGGGTGCTATATGAAGACCGGAGCTAAATTTACCCCCAATTCACAGATCGATCACTACAGATTGCTGCTCTGCTGCAGGCTACCATGCATCACCACCACCGGCTGGCCGCTGTGAGCTCCTGTCCTCAGCGGAAGGAGAAGGCGCTCAGTGCGCCGCAAGTGTCTCCCGGCTCCCTGCTCTTAACACATGGTTGACAAGACACGTTCGGAATCGGTAGGCCTAAATAATACATGTGCAGTAAATGGATCTAATTTTACTGCTACTGTGGGTACGAAACTGCCTAAAACTTCCCCCATTCTGTCTGTCATTTATGTTCTGTTCGTCCGCCTTTTCAGTTTTCCCCAATTCACAATTTCCACGTCACTTTGCACGTTTTTTTTGTTTTTTTGTTTTTTGCCCACAGACGAATCCCAGACTGTAGTAATCGTTGTCCAAAACTAATTACTACATAAGTTACGAAGGCTCGCATAATTCTTTTCTTTGATATCCTTTTCGAACAAACAGCCTAACCCCAATTATAATGGATTAGCCCCTGAACGCTCTCCAGACTCCAGCCAACATCGTGTCACAGCTCACAGTTTCCCAGCACTCACTCAAAACAACAAGACCACCAGTGGATTTTAAAAGGAATATTACCACCAAAGCCCACTGAAACTTTGGAGGCAATACATGCCAGTTAAATTGCGCTTTTCGCGATCTGGTTCACCTAAAATGCGCCCCAACCTACTTTCCATTCAGCCAAACAAATCAATCCACATCTGGTTACGTTTTGATTAACTTCGTTTCAATTATCCACGGCTCCCGTCGAACGATTTAAATCACAACTAGTGATTTTTCCTCCCTTTCTGAGGCCCACTAATTTATAAAACTTTTATCGCTGAATATGTGCTAGTTATTTTTACACCTTATAAATATTAAAGTTATCAATGTCCAAACAGCATAACGATAATAAAAGTAGATGCGAAATACAAAACAATAAAGTTACATTTTACCAGAATAAAAGATTAAAAACAAACAAGCAAACAAAGTAATACTGGTGAATGTCTTACCTTTTTTTGAAAAGCAGTGGAGCCGCCAAAAATGGCAAAGCAAAAAGTCAGTTCGGGAAGAAATGAAATGTGATTTGTGGTTAAAAACGTCAGATTGTGAAAAGACAGTCTGGTGGGGACTCCTCTGCATCGAAGAGAGTTGGTCTGCAGGTCTGAGGCATGCTTCCCCCCTCTTAATCTGGGACAGAGCGGCTGGTTATCAGGCGAAGAGTCCCCCTCTCAGCCCGCACACATCCCCCTGCGCCGGACACGCACTTCCATGGCATGCAAGGTGTTGCTCTGCGCTCAGTCCTAACTCATCAACACCTCATAGCACCTTTTTAAGCGGCTCATCAAGTCGCGGCGCTCCGCTGCGCACTCACTCCCGATGCAGCAGAAACAAACGAGAACAGTAGAGAAGCGAGGGGAAAAAAATTAAAAGCAAAAGGAGAAAAAAAAAAAAACACTGGGTGACAGAGTGACAACACAGAGTGAGGGCTTTTTCAATGTCTGATGACGGGGAGAGGATAAGCAAAGCGTACTTATAGCCACCGATGCTGTTCTCTTGGCTCCCCTGAATCAGACTGTGGAGACTGGGCAAGTTTCAGCGGCTCGCCTCTGGAAGAGATCCCGCTCACAGTGTTGAGACACTTGGTGGAAGCAGCGCGGAGCGGGCTTCCAGCACACAGCGCCAGTGCAGTGGAAAGCAGTCGTCTGCGGGAGCTGTCTGAGCCGGAGGGATTCCTGAAAACCTGACATGGATTCTTAATCCACAATGACTCGGAGTCCAGTTCTTTTCCTATCAACTGATACTACCTGTGTGCGTGTAGGGGTGTGTGTGCATGAATACTGTGTGATTAGGTGAATACACATATATTCATAAAAAATATATAAATGTATATACATCTAGATATAAAGTGGAGATTCATATTTAAATAAAAACAAACCTTCATTCGCACTTCATTTACAAACAACAGAAGACAACTATGCATATCTCTAGTATTTACTTTATGTTTCATAACTGGGAATTTCACTTGGGCACAGAATCTATACATGCCCAAATGAAAGGAGTCTGCCAATACACAAGGTTCTAGTTGTCGCAGGACTCAGATCTCGGACCGGCCTCATTTCCAAGCACCCTGAGTTGGGAAACGTGTAGAATTTACTGACAGTTGCAATGCTAACTATTATTATCAATAGGAGACGATAAAATTAGACTTCCTTCTGTTGTACACATGAGGAAACTTTTTACAATTATGTATTTTACAGTAGGATGTGTGCTACAATTTTAATGATGCAAAACATTAGAAATTCATATAGTTTAAAACTTGAATACATCTGCAGAAGCCAAATTTGATTGAATTTTGGTGCAGGCTCAACTTCACACATCTGATTTGAATTTCAAGCACAGAAAATATGACATTAATCAAAATAGAATTTGGATGAAATTTTATTTGAATGATTTTCATTTGTAAAATGTCAACTTGTGCAACTATCCATTCTAGTTAAATTAAATATTCTATTTAATTATATATATTAAAAAAACAAAACAAATCACCAATAAGAAACTGTCAGTTTACTTTTTGAGATTTTTTTCAGAAGTCAAAATTTCTTGGGGGCCCTCTGCTGGTGTCGTTGTCATAAGGAGTGACTTAGTTTGCTTATGTGTTGGTCTGGCTTTGCCTTAAAGAAACCAGCTTTAAAACATATTAATTTCCACCATAAAGATTGGAATGATGTTATCAATCCATCTATCCACCATCTTTTTGGCCCCACATCTGCTCCGAGATACAACACTGTCCGCTTTTTAGGAATGAGAGGCCTACGTTTTGTTCGCCAGCACAGCTTATTCATCCAATGACAGAGAACTCATTCTACTGTAATACTACCAAGCTTCAAAAGAAGCACAGAAGCACAGACCAGCAAGGTCTTTCTTTTTTTTTTTTTACTCCCCCCTCCCTCATCCTCCCATCTTTCAAACCAGCCCAGCCTCACCCCCCCCCCCCCCCCCGGTAACACACTGGCCTGATACCAACAGGTCAAGCTGCTGTTGGTATGTCAAGACAAGCAGATTTTTAAATCTTGAAGTATTCTGAGTTGGAAATATTTTTTCCCTTCCATTCACTGTAATTTTTAACATGACATGATTTATGGAGCTGTTCGACAGATGAGAGAATTTTGTTCGAAGGCTGTGACTTTGACCTGCGTTCTCTGTACTGTGAACAGTGTGTTATGTTAGTGATTTTCTATTCAGTGTATGCATAATGCATAATCCATCGTGATCCACTCAGAACGCTATTTCTAAGGCGCAGTCATTTAAATAAACCTAAACTTCACTACGTAATTTGAATTTTGTTTTTATAAATAACCTATATTTCTGCAAGTTACCTGCTATATTTATTTTCATAACAGATGTTCTGTCTTATATCAGGACGTGTAAAGACTTTCAAAACATATAGGTCACAAGTGCAACATGCTTATCTCTGCATTTTGTGAATATTCAGAGTATGTTATGATCTGGTTTTAGGAACTCTCCTAGAAACATCAGGCAGGATGTGGATCCACACCTGGCTTCAATAAAAACTGTCTTTCAACCACTACGGGGAAAACAGGAGGTTGAGTCATGCTTGCCAGGTGAAGGTGAACACAGGAGAGGGCCAGACTCATGTTTTCATAAGCATAATTTTACATAATAATATATCCACTTGTTTTTTGTTGATTTTTTTTTTTTGCAAGGGACATAAAAAGAGAAAACAGATGTAATAAAAGGTCACCCTATGACAGACATCTATATCTGGAGAAATGTTTATTTATGAGCCGAGACTCAAAACACATGTGGTTTCCCTTGGATGCAGCAGCTTTCACTGCCATTTAGCACAAGCTTATCTGAATATTTCCACAGATTGTCAACAGAGGGCATTATTATAGTCATTTTTCTGAATGTATTCAGCACTCTGCAAAGGTGTTTACATCCATTTAACTTTTTCACATTTTGCTATGCTACAAGTACAAATTTATCTTTATTTTATTAGAATTTTTGGTGATTGTCACATACTAGTACATAGCTATTGAGTGGAAGCAAACAATGCTTTTTTTTATTTTGCCACACTTCACAAAACTGAAAAAAGTGTGACATGAATCACACTTTTTACCTAAATTTAAAAAAATCTGGCTTAACCTCTTGCCTCCAAACTCCATGTAATTATTTTTTTTCAATGTCAGTATAAATATAGCTGTTTTGTAAAGGCTTCAGAGGTTAGATAAAGGACCTTTTTCAATCAAGAAGTCCATGACAAATCTGTATGAGCTGCTGAGATACACAGCTCTGGTGGAATCAGTTAAAAGAACATCTGTTAATTGCACACTGCACAATTACAAATCTGGCATTGATTGCACAATTATTGAATTATTGAAAGAAGGCTATAACAAGTCCCCGTCTTCAGTTTGCCACAACCTTAACAAACTGTCACCATAGTGAATTAAGGTGGTGGCAACCTTATACTGGGGGTTGGGGGGGATCTTTTTTGAACTGGAAACTGTTTGGCTGCAAATTGGACAAGAAGATGGAAAGAGTCAAATATAGGGCAACATTGGAAGCAAGCCTGTTGAAAGCTGCCAAAGACAAAAGGACTGGAGAGGAGGTTCACCTTCCAGCAGGACCACAACTCTAAACATCCAGCTAGATATTCAGTGGATCAACGCATAATCATGTTAGTTAAAGTCCAGATTTAAATTCAACAGAGAAAACATGACAAGATTCAAAAGTTGTTGTCTACAGATGCACTCCTTCTAATATAACCGAGGTTTGAGCTATTTAAAAAAATGGACAAAACCTTAAATCTCTAAGTGTGCAACAATGATCCAGACTTGATTCTGAAAGACTTGCAGATGCATTTGATCACATTAAATGGTGTTTCCACAAAAATACTGCCTTCAGGGTCCAGAATACATCTGCATGCTGCACTGCTTAGATTGAAATCTGTAAAACAATTAAAAAAATATATATATATACATTTCTTTCCAACTTCACAATTATGAGAAACTTTCCATTAATCCATCACAAAAATAAATTTGTTAAACTAAAATAACTTCATAGTATTTAAGTGAAGGTATTTGCATGGCAAAATTTTAGACAGTGACAAAGTTCAGGGAATATGCCATAAAATATTTTTTGAATGACCATTTTAAATTAGTCTATGTGTCTTAGTGGTTTTTCGTGAAGCCCAAACGTTTTCCCACAATGTTCACGTGTAACAACAATGATATGTTGTGATGTAATCATGTTGCAGTGATTTGGCAACAATATATTGGTGTAAATAGGGACAATAGCAGTTTGCCCTTTTATTCACTTCAAAGCATTCTGGGAAAACGGTCTTCAAACTTTAGCAACTCATGTCTGTGAATGTTTTGTTATATTTTGCAATAGAAATAAAATGTGAAGGCTCTGGGTTATTTTTTTTTTCAATGTTTTTTTATAAGCAGGTGCTTCAGAAAATATTTCAATCAGCTACTGTGAGCAACATTGCTCTGTTTTTCCTACAAGATACTTCTTCAATTTCAAAACATTCCTCTAACAATGCGTTTTGGTTTTCTCCCCCAAAATATTTACACTTGATTGACATCTCAGGCACACATGACCAGTCACAAGACTGCGGCTGACCCAGACAAATCTGCGTCCATTCATTATGACGGACACAGATTGGGCCAGGTTACGCTTCAAAGCACAAATTGAAAAGCAATGTCTGGCCTCATTCACTAATGTGTTTCAGCAAGTCTTTACTGTCTTTATCAACTTATTTTATTTAACCAATATTGCAAAAAATGTATATTATCACTCCAACATTCATTCCTTTACAATGGTAAAAAAGAAAAGGAAGTCATGCAGCTGAGCTTCATTATGGAGTCAAACTAGGAACACTTTAAAGCAACAACCTATACTGTTCAAAAAATAGTGTGTTAAGTTAACATTGTGAAAGTTTTAATCTTTTAAAGCAAAATAAAGATGTATTTCTATTTATAGGGATTCTATAAGTTGTTGTTTTTTTCTATGTACTATGAGCTTAACTGTTTAAGTTGCAGAAATAACTTTTGAACTTTGGGAAGCCAAAGGCTGCCACTCTTCTTATTTACTTCCTGTCACATCTCCTTTAAACACCAAAAAAAGGAAAAGTTCAAAGTCAAACTCAACTATGTGAACTGCAGACCAGTGATGTGTCCTTCCCTGCTTCGTTTACATGAATCTGTTCCGAATCAAGCTCAGCTCTTCCTGACTCCCTCTCTATTTTTCCCATTTATTTTGTCAGACCAGCTTTGGAGGTCTCCTTGGATATCAAACTATTGGAGTAGACTTGTAATCAAAGAGGGTCTCCCCACACAGTGGAGTCTCAGTTAATATTTACATAGCCATGGGCAACCGTGTCAGCTCAGAGTTTTGCCCTCACTTTTTGCAGCACTTCATGAAGCCTCCCAGTTTCTGCACTGGTTGAACCAGGCACACGCAACACATTTTAAGAGGTTTTTCTAAGTATGCTTCTTATCTTTCAAATGTTCCAAAGTAAGTTCTCAGTTACGAGTTTGCTAGAGTTGCTTTTTAAAATGTTTTTCCAATGGTATAATATGCATGTGCCTTAAAATATTCGTTCCTGAACAAGGGAGGCTTCATTAAATAGACTTTGATAATCAGAATGTATCCTTTCATTTTAGAAGTGATTTTATTCAAACTATGCAGCTGCTTTGGACTTCCAAACCAGCAGGGCACTCTCAAGAACTCTAACATGTCATACAACCAAGTAATAGACATTTTTGTAACAGTGACACAACCATAATATGCAAGACAAATGTGGTAATTGACACTTAAAATAATAATCATAGTAGTAAAGATTTCTGAGTAAATATTTAGATTTTGTTCTCATTAACTACCAAAACCTCAGACAACGCAGAATTTCTTTAGAAAAGTGTAATTTTTAAACATGCAATTTTTTAATTGCATAGGAATCATGCCAAACTCATGTAATAAATTATCTGTTGCACATTATTTGCACTTTGTTGTCTGGTTTTAGTTGAAAGCCTTCCGAACTGAATTTTGTTTAAAACCCCATTTAGGCAACCACTGTTTATGTTGCAGGATTTAGAAAAGGTGTAGCTTCTTCACTTTGCTCTTAAGAGTAAATAAAAAAAAATACTGTTGGGTCAGAACAGGAAAAAAGGTATTTTTCTATACTTTATTTTGCAGCCTGAAAGCAGGTTAACTGTTTTCTTTGAGGTTCACAGTTTGTGCTAAACACAGCATTGACAAGGTATTTACACCAAAATTCACCTGACCACCAAATCAATATCACATAAATGAGCATGACTGTTTTATACTTTTAAAAATCAATACAGCCTTTCTTTTTATCTTGAACAACTCAAGTGATCAGCATCCAGCTAAATGAAAGTCAACATGTTTGTGCTGAGAACCGGTAGTAAAAAAAAAAGAAAAAAAAAAAAAAAGAGAAAGATCTAATCATTGTTCTCAGATTACAGGTATTTAGTCACTCCGTCTGTTCCAAAAATTCTGCTGTAGTCAGTCCCCCTTAATGAGCCAAGGACTTATAATTGACCAAGCAGACAGGAAGCAATTAAAAAGAAGTCAAACACATGAGGGGCTCTGAGATCAAATTAAAAAAAAAAAAAATCCAGTGTGGGCGCATTGGGATCTGGTTTGCACAACTGTCAAATCAGTTGACTTTTAAACAACCACACTATATAAACAAATCATTTTAAAGCAAACTGTGTCATGTTGTAAACATTAAAGAATTTTAGCACCCCTTTAACTCCTCACTGTAATCAAACCTTTCAGAAATATACTTTCATGCACAAAATAGCCCTTTTGCTCTTTCTGGGATTTGATGTATGAGACACGCGTTGATTCAAATAAGCACAGGGGAGCAACAGATATAGGTGAACAATCTCTATTCAAATGTTTTATATGGAAACTTAGCCGAGTGGAAACAGATGTGCGTCACTTGTGACCTATAAAAAATGATATATGGTCACCAGTAATATGGTTCAGCAGAGGCCAGCACTTCCAATTTGCTTCACCCTGGCGTATGGGTACTCTGTGTTGTGTAAACGTGGACATATTTTTCAAACAAAAGACGTAGCATTTTGCTCCGTGTGCATGCTCAGTAAACTTTGAAATGACTCGACTGAAAGAAAAACACATTTATTCATGACTGCTGCACATCTTAAGCCAAGGGATTTCTATCCAGCATAACTGAGGTTCTCATAATTACAGGTTATTAAATTTACTTATTTTAACAAGTGAAGACATCTAAAAAATTTTAAATTTTCAAATCATTCATATAACTTTGATATATACAGTATGTATGTAATTATACACCGTATATAAATCTCTCTCTCTCTCTCTCTCTCTCTCTCTCTCTCTCTATATATATATATATATATATATATATATATATAGTTCTGCTCCCTTTGTGTCCATGGTGATGCAAATGGAAATAGCACACAGAAAAGCCTGATATTTCAATTTAGAATGACTGATTTCCAAATGCTGGCACGGATGAGTTACCATAGCTGTTGCTGTATCCATTTTTCTCTAAGCCTCAGTGAAATTCAACCAATTAAACTTCCACAAATCATTGCAACACCTTAAAAAATGACAAAAAGTCAGACTATTTGGAAGAACAAAAGGAACACTAAAGAATTATGCACATTAGCCCCTACTGTTTCAAAGCACAGCATTTTGCATGTAGTATTAGACTTCAAAGCACTTAGAAAATGTTGCACTGCATGTCTGAACTTAGAAGTCATAGGGTTCTCAACATATATCTTCTCTGAAAGGTATATTTTTGTAAAACATATCCAATAACTATTTACAAACTATTTAAGCAACAGATAGTTCCCACATGATCACATACTTCCTACATCTGGATGCTCTGTCACTATCTTGATATAAAAAAAACTGCTATCCACTGTATTGATCACACAAAAGAGCCACAATGTTTGCATATTGTGCATTTCAAGGGTGTACAAACAAAGGTGATAAAACAGTAAAGAGAAACATTCATCACATCCTCTGGAGGTGAGCAAACTTTGTGATTAAGCATCAATGAGTGTGACTAATATTCAGAGGAAACAAACATAAGTACGCAATCTAATATGGCATGGGTTTGCTCTAATCACTTTATTAAGGGCAAGAATGTTTTCAAATTTTTCTAAAAATAAACAAAAGTATGATAGTATCAGTCAGTCAATGGTGTACTGAACAGATTGCTGTAAAAACTATACTTGGTAGGCAAACCAACTCACTCGATCTATTTGCACAAAGTATTAAATGTAACTATGAAATGTAGATATGCATATATACATTTCTCCATGGTCCAACACCCTGAACAAAAAAATCAAAATTACATTCAGTTGCTGCTGTACTTCAGCACACTCGATCACTGCTTATGTGACCATATTTACAATCACACTATGTCAATAAACAGGACTTGTTTAAATTTACATGTATTTATTATGTGTCACACATAGCAGGTAGTAAAGAAGAAGGCAGTAGACGGCACTTCCTCTTTGATAATCAGGCTTTCATCTTAATTAATGCTTTTTTAAATTTTTGTTGTTTCTGACGCTTATACTTAGAATACGCACATGAAAAAGAGCCGTTTGGGGAACTGATTAACTTTATGCATTTAAAATGCAGTTGCACATATGGATAATTGTCATCGTCACATAATCAGCCTCCTCATTGTATGGCTCTCAGCAAACACAAACATCTTGACTATTTTCATAAGATGTTATGTTGCTGAACTGGTTTTCTTGAAGAGCAGAAAAAAACGTAAAAAACAAAAATAAATAAATCATTTTAATGCTTCTCCTATGTAACATTGTTCACTGGTTGCCTATCGAGATGGCACATTTTTGGGTTACTTCGGAGCTGGTCTTGTGGGAACTATTGATAAGGTAAAGATCAGAGTGCTGTTTGTTAAAGCCAGGATAGCAGACTAAGCTGAGATTTTCTGAATATCCTGGCCTAATTAAGCCTTGATCTGGTTTCACAATGAGGTAACACATAAGTTACCATGGCGATTTATTCTGAGAAGCTAGCCTGCTCCAGAACAGGTTAACAATCTGACTTAGTTAAATATGTTGTTTGTTTGGTGTGAAATATTGCATATGCAATTCATCTTGTGCAGCATCAGTGAATCTCATGGTCTGCTCAAGAAATCTGTGACTGCACAGTCACCTGAATTACTTAAGCCTGGCTTGACATAGTTGCACCTCCAGAGTCTGATTTGGTCTTTGTAAAACGGATAAAGCCAGGATAAACTGATGGCGTTATGTCAAGCCTGGCTTTATCTCTTATCCTGGATTCCATAATCGCAGACTTGATTCAAATGATTGCATCACCTCTTCTGCTTGCCACCTAGTGCTGCTGAAACCTGCCAACAACCCAGTTATTTAAGTCAAGTGTGTGGTAGCATTGCATTAAGTTGTGACTATGTACGTGTTTATTTATTTTTTGAAAGGGGTGGCAGTCACATATTCCTCATGATAATTAGGATTTGCAAAATTATTATTGTATTTTTATATAATCGGCGCACGAGGGTCATACGCTTCAAAAGTGTACTCTTTTGTACAATGGATGACAAAAAAGTTTTGTTTCTTCACGCACACAAACAAAATCATCTGCATAATTTCATTTTTCTGTTTTGTATTTTAAATGGCAATGAGCAAATAAACACAAATACCATTCTCCACTAAAAAAAAAAGAGGAAAGAAAGTACAAAATTTGCCCCACAGCAGCCTTGGTCATGTGATCAAAGTCTAGCAGAACCAGGAATAATTTCTTTTCTCCTATCATCTGCACTGGACCATTGTAACATTTTTAATTTCACTATGGAGCAAAAATTACTAGTTTTTATAAATATTAAAATGAGTTCAAGACTTACGAGCAAATTTTGTACTCTGTGACGTAACAGGCTTTCCAGGACTTCCGGCTTGCCACGACGCAGAGGTTGGCGCAGGAGCAGAGGTATTTTTTTTATGTTGTTTTATTTTTAACGGTCCACGGTTATTGTAGTCACTCTGCGACACAGTGATGCTACTTGGAACAAGCGAAGGATTACATAGCCTCAGATTTTGTCTTAATAGTTACCACAAGGGACGGCAACGCAGGCGGAGAGGTGGCAGCGATTATTGCTAAATACCGGTCAGGAGGGAAACTGCCATCTTTACAAATGGGAAGTAAACCAGCTTGAACAGACCAATCAGGTGAGTTCATGGGAAGACACGGTGATAAGGGGCGTGTCGGTAGAGTCCGAGGTATAGAGAAAGATAATGCAACCATGGACATGAATAGTATTCGTCTTGTTGATGCGATACGTCACGCGTCCGCCATATTGAATGTGGCTATCTGCTAATAGGCTAATACAAGTGAATGGACTGAACTTCATAAAGTGCTGTTCTTCAATGTATTTCAAGTTAATGCCTGTCATTGACACATTCTAAATACATTAATAATATATTTAGGAATCAAAGACAGAACTAAAGACAATGTTAATAACTTTTTCATATGGACAGAATAGACAATCTGTGAACAAAATATTCTAACAGACTAAATTATTTGTATTTAATTGTATAAAACGTTAATGCCCTACTACTTCAGATTGAGATATTTAACTTAAAACTAAACAAAAAGTTAAAAAAGTGTATATTACAACACAAATGTATTTATATTATACTGCCAACTCACAGCACAGGCAGGGGTTCAGTCTGTTGGTCAAGCTGGAAGCAGACCAGTGAATTATGGACCTCCGATCACTCTATTGTCAAATTCAAGATGGCGGCGATGTAACATAGAACTCAGTATTCAATGAGGCGCCTACATATTCATGTCTATGAATGCAACAAGCTCTGTGCAACAGGCAGGTTATCACAAAGTGAGTGATTGGAGCCAAACACTGCTTTCTTGTTTGACACAATGGGGAAGTCTTAAAAAAAAAAAAGCCAAGATATCAGAAAGAGAATTGTGCAATTGCGAAAGTCTGGTTTAAGAAATGTATATATATTTAATTAGTATCTGGAAGAACTAAATTTAAAGTGTATTACCTGAGTCCAGGGTTGCCTGCAGGATATTATCGGGGGGGGGGTACGCACAAAGCTATCATTGCACTCAAAGTGCACAAAAAAATGGATTTAAGTGGATTTTGCATAATATGTCCCCTTCAAAGGTTTTTTTTCAGGAAAAACAGGATCATTTCGTCTGTTTACTATTATTGTCTTGAAAAGAAATGTTATATCAATGCTGCACAATGCCTCCTGTTGAATAATGCCATCTTCATTTGTGATTTATGAAAGGCCAGACTCATCTTTCTGTGTTCATGAAAGAAATGTTTTGACAAAAATGCATAAGTGAACTTTTGACTTTAAAAAGAGCTACAAAATTAAAACACTGACATTGAGTAATAATTTTCTTAATCGTAACAAAACTAAACCATGAAAAGTTTATCTGATTTAGATGTTAGTAACCAAGAAATAGTTTTGCCTTGTTAGACAGTGTATATAAATGTCTAATTTCAAGTGAATATATAAAACATAAAAATGAAACATCCAAATTCTCAGTATGACCAATTTCTCATATTTGGCTCTTTCTTCATTTAAAGTAATAAGTAAAAAAATTTACCTTTGAGATGCTTTAATTTCATTACTTTTGATAAATGCCGAACACACTCAAGGTGGCTCAGATAAAAAGCTTGTCAGTGTGAGAAGCAGGACAAAGTTTAACCTGACCAGACAATAATAATCAACTTTATTAGTGAAGTGAACAGAGGATAATCAGTTGGTGCTGCTAATACTCTTCCTGTGCGAGCGAAAAAACCACTTGCAATTGTTCTCGCTAATGAAGATGAATCCTACATTCCAAAGACAGAAGAAAATATGTGACCTTACAGTCCCTTCAGAGGTCAATAATCTTTTGTAGTAATTGACTGAAATTTTAATTGAAGCAAAATCTTACTTAGGCATTCATCACTGTGGACAGACATTCCTGCCTTCAATTTTGCATTCCGATTAATTCTTCTAATTTAAAAGTAACTGCTTTGTGCTCGTATAATGGAACACAATTATAAGTTTTAAACACATATAGCTTATTTCCATAAAACATTACAGGGGCTGCTCACCAAAGCATAAAAATGGTCAAATTTATTCTGACTCTTGTCTTTATATGCTAATAGCATTAATACTAGTCAACAACAATTTACATTTTTTTTTAATTTAGCAAAGTGTGGACATTTGACCGTTTTTTTAAAAATATGTTTCCAGTCCAGTATGTTTTTTGACGCATGGGTTTTCATGTGTCAAGAAGTAAAAGCCGTGAGCAAGTCTGCAAGATAATCTGTTAAAGCAGATCTCTTGATGCACATTCTTTGATACGTCTGTAACATCCATCATAATGATCTGCCAGGACAGTCTGGTAGGCAAAATGAGTCTGAAATAAAACCTTTCCAAGCCAATAAAACAGTCTGCTTGATTAGTGGCATTTTCTCCCACTGAAGAGCAGATGAATCCAATGGGTGAAAAAAGACAGGCGAACGAAGGGCAACTCTAATTTCTGAGGACAATGAACTAAATTGTTCTGTCCCAGTTTCTCAAGAGACTCTTCATAATCATGGTTAATTATTCTTGCATGGTAAAGAGGGAAAAGGAACAGTAGTGCTTGTTCAAAACTTGCCTTGAGTTTGCAAAATAAAGATATTTGGAAGATTTACAAAAACCTAACACATTTACAAAGCTGTTAAATTGGCATATTTGTCTTGACAATAACTACACAAACAGTCTAATTAATGGGTGTGGAATGTGCCAATGTGTTGTAGCAAAAGTAGGTCATATGATTCTTTTCAAATAAAAGTATATAATTCAAGACAAGTGCCTAATTTCTTAGAAAAAACAACTCCCTAGCCCATTTACAGTATGCAGTGTTTATTGTATGCTGCCAGAAGTGACTGATAAGTGCACTTTATTTATACGCTCTTACTGCCTTATGTTTTGTATGCTAAATATCAACTCATAGAGTGGTCATACAAGGTAAGTGGGAACACTTACCTTGTGCAGAGAAGCACTGTCAATTAGAAAGCAAGTACAGCAGCTGAGAACCTAAAGTGCATCTCCAAATGTGTGAAAAGATGCAAAAGCTCAGCTAAAATAAGACTAGATTGACTCTTTTTATTGCAAGTGTCTGGCTACTTGATAAAAGTAAAGAGAAACAGTAAGAAAAGCTCAGTGTCCTGGTGTTTGTAGTCTCACAAATCCTCTTAATTCCTTTTCACTTCATCACAAACTGCATGAATTATTTTTTCAGTGGCAAAAACTCTTAAAGTCAAGTTTATTTGTATGGCACATTTCAGCAACAAGGCAGTTAAAGTGCTTTACACCACAAAACATAATACAGTAACCAGTTATAAAACAAATAATTAGTATTATATTTTGTCAAATGCCATCATAAAAATTATCACGTAAAAATATATAAAACATATTGATCCCTTCTTAAGCTGCCCCGCGACACGACCCCGGATAAATGGAAGAAAATGGATGGATAGATGGATATTGATCAATGTTTCAGTTATTAATTAAAGGCAATTTTAAGTAGGTGGGTTTTCAGCTTAGATTTAAAGGAACTGAATCTTTTGGCTGTTTTGCAGCTTTCCAGAAGTTTGTTCCAGGCACATATAAACTAAATACTGCTTCTCCATATTTGCTTCTGATTCTGGGAATACAGAGTAGACTTAAAGCAGAAGACCTGAGTGCTTTGGAAGGTTGATATGACAACAGGTCTATAATGTATTTTGGTGCTAAGTCATTCAGTGATTTAAAAACAAAAGTATTTTAACAGGGCGGAGCCAGAGAGAGTAACAGCTGAATAGCAAAAGAAAAAAAAAGAACAAGGCAGAAGGCTCTCTAAGGGAATCGGCGGTTCTCATTCACTACAGACATTAAGCTTTTCAGCATGACCCATCACTAACAGAAATAATCTTGATTGTCCCACAATGTTGAAATTCATGAGTACCAACAGCAAAGTGGAATGAAATTGATGCAGAAGATGCTTTAATATTTCAGTGTGACTTGGCACCTCCTCAAAATACCAATACATGGTTTAGTCACGAGGTACTGGTACTTTGCTTGTTCACTTATCCACTGTCAGTGGTAGCCATGCTAACTAGCCTGCATATTCACAAAGAGTTCTGTTGGAGCTGCAGTGTAGCAGGGAGCATGAGGGACGGTGAGAGCAGTAAGTGCATAAGAGTGATTGGCAGCTCTAAGCCTCTTGGCTCTGATTGGTGGTATCTGACTCAGTGGTGTATTTCTGCAAATAGAAGTAGGACCACAGGGAGGAAGCAGAGAAGCTTGATTTTTTTTTTCACAGATTTGCAGTTTCATATTATTCTGTTAGGACATAATGATAGTTTTAACAAATTATGGAAAAAAAACATACTTCTGTAAGTTACCTACTGCAGCTTTATGGAAACTTGGAGTTTCTTAACATCCCAGCATGCAGATAGAAAAGAAGTCCCAATAAAGTATTGAGTGCATATCCACATAGATTTACTATTACTATGCATATACCATATTTATTAAATCAGTTTTATTATTGAATGGCAAATTTTCTGAGAAACAAAATTATTTTTATTATTGAATGGCATATTTTCTGAGAAACAAAATTTGGGATTTTCATTAACTGTATGCCAACAGTCATCACTATTAACAGAAAAATAAAATGCTTGAAATGTATGTACTGTACTGAGTCTAGATTACATGATCTAGATTACATAACTTACTTTTTGGGTTGAATAATAAATTATATAAAATATATAGTTTTATAAAAGAAGCAGAACACCTAGAAGTAGGTTCCACAGGCTAAGAAAATGGAAATATGAAGTTGTGCAATGGATGTAATCCATAGTGCAGATGATGGGATGGGCTTGCCACGTTTAACCTAACTCTGGATGTTTGATTAACTGTGTTAATCATTTCCCATCTGCGCTGGGGCCCTGTCTCCGCCTTGTGATTAAATTCCAACTATTCTTGCATTGTTCATTATGTGTACTTGTCAAATAATTGACTGCTCGCAGGCAAGGAAAAAAAAAAGAAAGTATGCTTTTTAATCTTGATGAAGAAGTGCTTTAATATCATGTCATTCACTTTGCATGGCATGTCCAGGAGATGAGAGGAAGACAAGGGGAGAACTACCTCCCCTCCAGAACCAAAGGGGGGACAAAGGTTATCATCAATTTGGCTGGTCTGGTTTTAAACAGGCTTTTTGTTCCCATGGTTCATGTCCAGGGTCAAATTCTGTGACTTTTTCTGTGACCAACTTAGAGTGTACATGGCAGGCGCATGACTGAGATCAGTTTGGAAAGAAAGATCCAGTGGGAATGGATTAGGAAGAGTTATTAATAATTACGATGTGATTGATATGTAATTATGGCCACATTTTTTAAAGCTTTCTGGACACCATAAAGTTTGGTTTGTCCCAGGAACAACAAATACATTTTTGACATTGCTCTTTTTTATGTAAGCAATGTAATTAGGAACATGTTCTACACAGTAAAGTGGGTGGATTTATGCCATTTCAGGAGCCTGCTTTTTATATTCACGGCTTACCCTCCTTTTTAATTACTTAACAACACAAGTGAATCAAATCATAAAGCTGTCAGCCTTCACTAAGAGCCTAGGCCTGCCGCGATAATGATACCTGACTCAAATGACAGCTTCATGCTGTGTAATTCCTGGGGTTAAGGGTGTGTTTCTCCAGGCTCTTCAGCATCATCTCTGCTCCTGACTTTTAATAAAGTCTTGTTTGTGTGCTTCTTAAGGAAGAAGCACAAACCACTTTGTATGCATATGTGGTGGGCTGACAGGCACTCTTTTCCTTCCTCAAGGATAAACTGGTACCAAAACACTCCTCGTGATTAGCCTTGTAACATAAGTATAACTCTGCCATAGTGAAGGATTTATGGTCATGCAAAGATGTTTTAAAATCCTATTATAGAGCAAGATCACAAAATCTTAATGTAAAATTCCTTTTCTACACATTTTTGTCCTGATATTTTAGTTAGATTGCTTTAGCAAAGAGAGAAAACTACTGTTCCACAAGAACTGTATATATGTGGTCTTTTATTATTAAGGCACCCCATTGTTTCTGCTGCATATTGTCAAAGCTGCAAAAAAACTGGATTTAATTGAGCAGCTACTGGTGGATTGCATCTTATGGCAACATCTTAGCATCCCTAGCCAGGTTACATTGTTGTAACTACATTAGATCTTGTTGCTTTTCAGCTTTGCAGAAGCTGCAGTCTCGGAGATCACAAAGAATTCAGTTTCACTTAGATACTAGTGCATTTTGGAGTAATGATATGTTGTTGACAGAAAAAAGCTGAGAATTTCTTCCTTGTTACTTGTCAACATCGAAGGTCATCAGACGTTCCATTTCAGGCACTATTAGCTCTCAAAGGAAAAGTAACAACCCTAGTTTTTACCCAGCCAGACCTTTTTGGAAACATTCTCATTAGGACATAGAAACAAACCAGCAAAAAAAATAAAAGATGGCGCTGCCTTCGAAAGATGAGTAAATTATGTCTGTGAGCTCACATGTGTGGGAGGTTTTCTCCAAATTAAGAAAGTGAACCTGTAGGTTAAGGGTTTGTCATGGTAAACATAAGCTGCTGGAATTGGTTTCAGGAGCTTTCCCATCGGCCCTCAGAAGTGGCAAAGGCTCAGCCACTGCTGCATTCTTGTGTGTCTTACCATTAAGACCCAGTGAATACCTTGGCGACAATGGTCATGTGGTCAATAAGGGGGAGGAGGTGGAAGCAGCTCAGACTTGGTGCAAAGGGTGAGCACAGGAATGGACTTATTAAGTCACAGCTGTTGTGTTCAGAACAATAAGGCTGAGACGCTTCTCAAACCTTCCCAACACCCAAACACTAAAACCTCAGCCAAGGATCTGCTGGGGGCTGGGGGAGGACTACAGTGGGTGGAGGCCTGCTGGAAAAGTGCTGCTCTTAACTTCGTCTCAGAAAAATAACAAAATATTTATTTTTGTTGTCACCATTCTGGACCTAAATAAATCCTAAAGTCACTTGCAAAATAGGTAACATATATATTGAAATATATAGATGACAGCATGGTTTAAATATTCTTTGCAATATAAAAAAAATATTTTTGATAAACCTATACCCATTCTTTGCAAAATATGTCAAACGTGCAAATTGGATGAAAAGTGCTCACTCCAATCACTCCAAAAAAATCACTCCAGTCTCAAGTCTTTTGGAACCTCTTAAAATATTTTTTTCCAAAGTCATCTTTGAATTAGCTCTATTCTTCTTTCCACCAACCCCATGTAGTTGCTTTGTCTTGCTGGAGAAAAGTATCCCAACAGCATCATGTTGCCACCACTGTTTTTTACAGTGTGCACTGAGGAGAGTGCCGTCTCATGTTTACTATTTTTCCAACATTGCCAGATGGCCAACTGCCAAAGTAAATGAAAATAATTTAAAAATCTGTTTATCTTGAAAAATTCTAAAAAAAAAAAAACTATATTGAAGTTTGAAGTTGGTATGTGAAACAGTTTAAGTGTTATTAGTACTTGTACAAGGGACTGTTTTTGCTCAAAAATTTAATCAAGAAAATGTTATGTACAACAAATATTGTGAGAACATTCCTGATAGGAATAAAGTTATTACATTTATTATGGCACACTTCATGCTAATGCAGTAAGATACTGTAAATTCAGAAGAGTGCAGACAGTGAACCCTGCCGTTGTTTGGTGGGTGTCTCTAAATGATTACATCTTCCTGTGTCTCACAAAAAGGTCCCCTGCTGCTGCAGCCTTGGTGCTGCAATGCCAATACCATTGCAGTCGATTGGATTAGCGAGACTTCTAACTGTGCGATGGAGTCCAAGCTCACCACCAGCCCCATTTCTCATGTAAATGTCACAACAGGTCTTGGTGCCTCACATAATAGTCTGGATAGCAACATATTTAAACTTCTTTTGTCTGCAAAATTACAAACTGTGAAATCTCTTTGAGGGAATTTTTCAGTTTCTTGTACATTTTTGTGCAACTCTTAGGTTGCCTAGGAAATAACCAGAAGAGCGAGTGCCCCAACTCACGGCAAGTTGCAGTAATCTGCGAGCGTTTTTCTCTGAGCGGCGAACTCTAGATTTGCTCTCTTTCCTTTTTCCTCTCCGTCCTGGGGTTGCCAGTGTTTGCTTTGCGACTGACAGTTGATGTTTTAGGATTCCGGAAGCCGGCCCACCGGCAGTCATGAAACTTTAACCTGTATCAACAAAGTTTCTCCTCCATCACATTTACACTACTGGTGACAATGACAGCTGGAAAACATCCTGGAACTCTGAAGCATAAACTTGTGTTTCACTCTCAACACTGTGTGCATTGAAAAGATGAGACGGGGGAAGTAAAGGGACTGTATGAATGCAGAAAATTAGCACAGAAAGAGCTAGAGGTGCTCAAGTGCAGGTTTATAGTGAAGAATTCACACCCTGTCACTTCATCGGCTGTGAGTAACAAAACCTAGTCTACAGATGTTAAGAGGAAGCAAAATCCACTTGCATGTTTATTTGCGTTTACCATAGGAGTCTGTGCTAACTTTCAGGCATGTGTTGTGTGAGATTCTGACTGAACATCTTCACATGACCCCCCTCTTCTTTACTCTGGCCCTCCTCTCTTAACAAGGTCCACCTGGATTGCATCAGCAGAAGTCTCCAGGGCCATTTTCTCTGTGAAAAATGTAATTAAATTCAGCAGTTTCAGATGGAACTATCACAACAAAGCCCGGGCCCTGCGTGCCTGACTACTTTGCCAAAAAAATAAACCAATGTTTGTGTTTGTCTTTTTGAATTAGCTGGAACTTACTTTAAAATTAAGTTGGATCTCTGAGGGCTTTTTCTTTTTTTTTAACATTGCAAATCCTCTCTAACACATGCCTTCATGCTTCGTCACATACCGGCTCTCAAGCCTTTCTAAATCCTCACAAACTTGTAGTTTGTTTAAAGTAAGGGGGGAATATGATAAGACATCTCCCGAGAGGTGAGATTCAGCTGCCATTTCGGTTAAGTGCAACGGTGTGTATTGGTTAAGCTGATATCGGACCTCCTTAAATTTGCCTCTTGGTGTCAGATAAGCAGACCCTGCCCACACCCCCACCAACCCACTACCTTTCCACAACTCTCTAAACAGCCGCCCTTCTTCCCTCCCCCACAGCTGTTTTCCTCCTCTGGGAGACTGTGAAGTCCAAATGTTCAGGCACTGAAATGAGCTGCTAATCCCAGTATGGTCTCCCAAGCATACAAAAATGCTCCAAGCCATCAGTCCATACACCACTACGTAAGCGTGTGCCATTAGTCAGTATTGATGTATGTTTAGGCATGTGTCAGTCTGTTTGAGCGCCAGCTGTAAAAGCTTTGTATTTGCAGAGAAGGAAGTGAAAATGATTGTTGTTTCTGTTCTCCATGACCTTTGTAATAGTCAGATATTCCCTGGCAGCGTTTTGCAGGAATGCAACTGCGGTTGCAGGTAGCCAATACCACTTCTTTTCAACAAGTGCTTCCACTTCCCGTTGGTCACTTTCATTGGAAAGAACTTATTACTGGTGCTTATGAAAGGGAAATGAATGAGGATCTGCAGGGTTGGATGCAGGGTCATGGCCCCAGGGCATGTTGGGAGTGAGGATGCATAAACTCATCATCGTGCTCTGATGAAGGACCGCTCACCTCGGACACCGTCTTTGTCCTTCACCTATTTCATATGATTTCAGACTCATCACACAGGCAAACATGGAAAGTATAAGCCAGGGGCATTTTTATGCACAACTGATGTTCACAAAAAGCCATAAATGACACATTTGAAGGAAATAAATTGCATGCCAGCACTGTAAGAAGCAGTTGAGTCTATAATAGGCATAGAGAAAGAAATAATTTTACCTAAGGCACACACACATATACACCCCTATATACACGCATACATATTTATATATCTATTTATATTTGTAGTTCAGCCATCCAGTTTTTTTGGATAACCACTTACATTGTTGACGACGCGATCCAACTCTGAATGTTTTATCTCATCTTTTTTACAATCTGCACAATTTCATTCCACAATACCTGTTTCAACTTGTAGTAATGACAGTACATAAATGGATAAGCTATCATGTACCCCAAAGACTTATATCCACACTATTAACTTATTTTTGATTAAACCATGTTTGGCAAAACGTGTAAGCTTTGAATGTGTCCTACTTTACAAATTTGAATAATTACATTTTACGACATCGAATCTGATCGCTTTCCAAAGAATTCAATTTGTTTTAGGTCAGGGTTCAGTCATGACAGGCTTTAACACGTTTTGCTAAATTTGTTTTGTAATTGTCTTACAAAAATACCTAAGACCCTCACCTCTGACTTGCTTTCCTGTTGTTGAATTTCAAATTTTCCTTTGAAAGGCTTTATTTTATCTGCTGATTTTGTGATAAGTTTCAGTACTTTCAGCTTTCCCAAAGGCAACTGAGCAGCTAGATTGTTTAATGTCTCGTCATTTATTATTATATGACCTGTGGGCAGTTTCCTCATTTTTCTCCCTCTGTTTCTTCTGTTCCTCTACATATCGTGGGAACACATAATCAGTGACAGCTTCTGTGTATATATATATATAAGCAAAAAGTACTGCAAACCTCTTTCTGCAGACATTCTCTTTCTGTGTTCAACCGTAATATTTTCATGTTTAAGCAAATTAGAAGACATTTTTGGATTAAAAAAGGATGAAACAGAAGGTGCTAAATCATTATAACTGTAAAATGTATAATTCCCTGAGGGTTTCCATATTGAGACCATTAGCAACAAAGCTGACACTTTTGTTACTGGCACCAAAAAGGACAAACTGTCAGAGTACCTGCAAAGATTTTTAGTATTTTGAATTCCTCAGATACCAGACTGTCTAAAGGCATAACAAAAGCAATTTTTCACAGCTACCAAACCGTGGCACATTGTCCACTTATCCATCAGCAAGCCTCAAAACGAAAGCATTCTCTATGATTTTTCATCTTGTGCCTGGCCTGCCAGAGCACTTACATGTCTTTAGTCTATACGAGCAGCAAAACTGTTAATATTTAGCAGTGGCTTCTTTCTGAGAGAAATTCTATCACCTTTTTTTTTTTTTCTTTACAAAAGATGTACGTACATGGAGAAAAACATATCCAGGATCGTTATTTAGGCCAGTACTCCTAAATGTAAGGAAACCTCTTTGTTGATTGATGCACGTCTGGCAGGTCTGGGTAAGACAATTGTGTATGTAATCAGGAATTATCCTAATGACAGTGCTGACATACAGTGCGGGTGCAGGGTTTGACACTATTTGTCAGGGGGAGCCTGTGTGAGGAGAAAGGGGTCTGTTGAGATTCCTGTCGGTGTCACTGAGTGATGGCTTGTCAACAAAGCGCTCCTGTTTCAGACACAGTCAAGACTCGGGCAGCTCCAGCAGGGCCTTCCACCTCTGAATGATGTGTCTCAGGTCAATACTGTGCAGATTTCTGGCACTTTTCTGTTTACTGCACTTCATTTTTTAGATTCACTGTCTTTCTTTTCTCCATTCTCACTGGACTTTTTGACTCTGCTAATTTTAAACTTGTGAATTTCATTCATCAGTTTAAATCATGCCTATTTTTTAAACAAAAATGCCCAAGGCTTTCTTTTAGTTTGGCAGTCATACTCAAAAATAAACTTTTGTCTGTCAGTCTCAGGAAGTCGACCAGTTATAGTGTTGTTTTATCTGCTTGTGGTAGATAATTCGTAATCATTTTATTTGATTATCCTGAAGACATATTTCACATTTAAATATTTTTAGGCATAAGTACAATAACAAAGTAAATTTTAAATCAAAAGTAAAATAGCACAGATTTCAAATACATAGCCTTCAAAGTAATGTCTAGATCTGAGTTGTTGTGAGATGAAAGTTGAAATTTCAAACAGATGAATATTTAAATTAAGGATACTTATTTTCCATAGCAGTGAAAAATGTTTCTCAAGTTGGAGTAGTTGTACACTAGTTACTGCAGTGGATTGTTTTCAAAAAGTCAGAGAAGTAGCTGATTAAATACTTTTAGCCTCTTCCAACTTCTGGTCATACACCTGTATAAACACCTGCATTTTAAGTTATCAAATTAAATCCAAAGCCACTCTTCAGAAGAGCCTTTACATGTTTATCCAACAATATTCTTTCATCTGTTTTCTGTCTGAGCCAAATGAATGACTGATGTCAGTACTTCCCTTCCAATAATTACCATGTATTTTAAGTTCCAGAGTTTGAATAGCTTCAGATGTTGTTTCCTCAGAATAATGTTTTGACAACTACAGTACTGCAATGCAGTTAAACTTTCATTAGTAACACTCATGTGATTGTGTAGTGAAAGATGTATTTTTAGCTTGAATATATCCATATTCTAATAAGAAAAACTGAAGTTCTGGAAAAGAACTAGAAAGCTGTGAAGAGATTTTCATTTACAAATATTGTGTCAAGCTGCCTTCCATGACTTTGCTGAGTTATAGACTATTAGGCTACCATAGAGCCTGGGTAGGATCAAGTGTTTTTGGTCTCCATGATACGTTTTTTCTCATCCTCATCACTGAACACAATACTACAGAAATATTCACCTTATAAACTCTGATTTTATTTTAAGACATTTCTATCACTTCTTTTGTCATGATTTGATTCCTTCTAATGTGTCATTTATTTTTGACTTCAAAGTTTCTAATGTAATGTTACCAATCTGTTGCAGCTGTGTGCTGTTTTCAGTTGCTTTTGATCACTTTCTTTCACATTCGTTTTTATTAATTACTCTTCTTTGGACATGGAAATGTAATTACCTTGTTAAGCTGCAAGTCTGAGCACAATTGAAAATATATGCTTTAAACAAACAATAAACAAATAATAAATAAACACAATATAGGCACTTTAAGTTAAATTAGAAAAAGAGAACAACAGGTTCTAGATTGCACTGTTTTGATTTATATGCAGTCACATGCAGCTCTGAACAAGCAGCAGTATTACAGAACTGCTGTAATACTTATTGTCTTTTGAAACCAGTTCAAAAGACAATAAGCAGAAATTATAAGTGACACTTAAAATTTAAGAACAGCAAGAGAAAGCAAGAAAATATTCAAATTTGGGAAAAACTGTTTTAATAAACTACATAAAACAGAAAATGAGTCACTTTAGTATTGGCATGTGCTGAATACACCTTGGGGCGCATGTGTTGGTAAAGTCATCTTAAGCAAATCAAGTTTCCTCAGCAGGTGATTAATTATGAATAAATCTACTGAATAAATCTACTTGAGAACAGTTTATCTTTCTGTTTGACGACAGGTATTGTGGCACAAACCACAGTTGTGAAATCATGTGCTTCCACTTTGCAAAGATCAGTCAAAGTAAAGCTAAGGGCTACCCTACTCTTTAAACACATAAAAAAAATCCTCATCAAAGGTTTGACCTGTCACTTGAGAAAGCACCATGTTGAAAACAAAAGAATGGAATTTAACTCGAGAAAAAGAAATGGTGATTCTCACAAAGCAGGAGGTATACAAAGTTATCACAACATTTTCAAGTGTCAAGAAGTAGAGTGATTAATATCAAGAAATTTAAAGAAAGCCTGACAGTACAGAACAGGTCTGGGAGAAGTAGGAAGCGAAACATTTCAAAACTCTGGAAAGAAATGTATGGAGATGTGTCCAAAGACAACTACTAAGGCACTTATTAACGACCTTGGAATTAGTAGTGTCAGGTAAGACGGCATCTATCTATCTGTCCGTAAGATTATGCTGCTGCATAATGGGGTGCTAACAGTGTGTCTGGGGTTGTCAGAAAAAACAAAGAAAGGAATACAAACTTTCTTGTCTTAGGCCTCTGGTAATAGCAGCATTTTTACCTTACCAGGTTTCTATCCAAGCACATTCTGAAGATCTATTGTTTTGAAAAATTAACAAACAAATCCATCATTGGATTATATATAATTTATTAATAGTAATAGTAACTTAAAGTAAAAAAAAGAACAACATCCTTTTATTAAGGTCAATGACAATTTTCTTGTTTATATACCCGGTATCACATGAAAGTATGCATTTTTAAAACATGGGCCTTAATGTCTATGCATATAAACAAATACAAAGCACAAGAATCCTGATGGCCATTATATGCACTTGACAGCTTAAATATAACTATTATCAAACAGGCACATAAGTAGTAGTTGTCCCAATTACTACAAGTAAATGAAAGGACCTAATAAACACCGATGAATAATTCAAATGGTACATGAGAGTCACATGGATTTGTTCACTAAAGTGTTGTGATTAGAACAGTCTGTTGATTATAAATGACCACCGGGTGAATCATTTGAGTCATGGCCTGAGGGGTGATGTGGGTTGGAGCTCAGAAAGAGCTCATCAAATTTTATTCAGCATTACATGCATTTCAAATTAAACTCAACTGGAGAGGCTGAAGTTTGTTTACCAATTCGCATGAAAGGTGTTTGAATATCAAACAGAAATCCCTGACTCTGTGTTCCCAGGTAGCTGCAATGTGTTTTGTTAAATATACAAGCAGTAATTTGGGTTGTATGTACTCATGAGCTCATCCCACTGTGCACATCTTCATGCCATCTCTGGGAAAGTAAGACGACGTTTGAGTTTGTTTACTGTGCTTTTTGCTTGTCACATATTATTATTGAATTTTACCTGCTGTTGGACTCAAATGCAGTGTGCTTTGTTGTAGCCAAAAGATGCAATCATAAAGCAAGCGAGCGTGCATTTTTACTAACAAACTAGATTACTGTGTGGACCTTAGGAATCTATGACGTCCATTTTCCAGTGTTTTATGAAAACAAATCCAAATCCGGGATGACTACAAAGCCAGTCTCATTGAGGCAGTTCCTGACTACATATATATATATAAAAACAAGCTGACTTTACTATAAAACCATAAAACATTTTTATTAATAATATTTATGTTTGTGTCTTACAGCTTTCTTTTTTATTTAATCCTGTATGGCATGTATGTTTCAAACTTTTCTGGATTTATTGGCAAAGGTTTAGGAGTATGAATACTTTTGAAAGGTGCTAAAGATCTTTGTTGTTCTGTGTACAAAGAGCAGAAGTAAAAAAAACCTTGCTGGATAATGCAAATTACTGTACATGTTCTAAGGTTGCAACAGTGTCCTCACCCAGATAAAACATGAGTTTCCCACCTTTGTGAAAAGAGTAAAAGAAGACTACCAGAAAGTTCTCAGCAAGAAAAAAAAAGCTGTCTAAAAAGATGCAAACCACCTGTGAGATTTGAAGAAAAGAAAACACTATTAGAAATGGAGTTAGTTACTGCAAAACCTCCAAGCAAGAAAAACCCGAGCCACTATATCTCCTCCCAGATAAAGCTCCAGAAGCTTATCAGCCAACGGGCCATTTCAATTAAAAGGGTTTTTCCAAGACAAGTGGTTAAATACCTCAGAGGGAACCTGTCGCCACGGGAGAGGTGACTGGCTGCCTCCACAATAACGAGGAAGACGGCAGAGGAGGAAGAGCGGAGTGCTTCATGAATGGCTAGGCTTCACTCCGGTAGTAGCACGTGACAAGTGTTATTGCATTAGCTCCTCGCCAATCACATAATGAACTCTCTGTCAGACAAGACAAAAGTCCAGCCACACCCCTGCAGCATGGCAAAAAGCTAGAAGAATGTGATCAGTGGGATTAACAATGAGGAAGCCCTGAAGGGAGGCAGAGAGAGGCCTTTTGCCAGAGAGAGATAGGAAGATTCAGAAGCTTAGTGTTGTCAAATGTTTTATTCAGCCATGACTGTGAGTGCTGCCAAACAGATTAGCCTGTTTACCAAAGGTTCTCATTTAAGAGATAAATCTTTAAATGTTGGATTTGTCTGGGCGGGGTAGATGAAGAGGGGCAGCTTCTGTGTTGCACAGAGAAGATGGCAGGGTGGGCTCATCTAATAACAAAGAAAGTGAGAGTTAGAAATACAAATTCTCATTTAGTTATGAGTTGTCTCAATTGATGACAAATATAAGCAGACAATGCTCAATATCCCTCAGTATAACTTGCTCCCAAGGTGAGGAGAGGATCAAGCCATCTTTAAGCTCAGCAGGTTAACCTAGCACTATGGTGCAATGGGGTGTAGGGGGTTTAAATATTCGACTGAGTTCTTTGTTGTAGCTCAGTGGAATTCTTGCCTTCTCTTCCCTCCCCACTCTTTTTGTTCTTCTCTACTACAGCGGGGGTGATGAGGCTCCCCTGGGTGTGTTCAGTTACAGAAGTCCAGGCTCACAGGATAATCATCTTCAAGACACATCAACAGGGCAGTTGTAATTTTTTAACAACAGGAGAGGAAAAAGAAGCACAAAAATAGTTAGCGTGCAGGAAAAGGAAAGATTTCATTGTAGAAAAATAATGTTCCTCCAGCCAGCCACCTACTATTACCACAATTATACCTGTTTTCAACATGGCATACTTTTCAATCATATTTGCCTGAGTTTATTGGTTGTGAAAACCTTTTGTTCTAAGTAGGCTTAGAAGAATATGCCAAGCCAAGCATTCCACACCATTTCCAATTAATGATTCTACTCTTGGCAGCAAGATAGTAAATGACTACCAAGAGGGTTGTTTTATTTCCCAGTCTGAAGGATGCAGAGCTTTTCTCACTCAAGACCTGAAAACCACCAGCTCCTATATGACCCACTTTCTTGCTAATGAGAGGTCATCTCACCCAAGGTGTAAATACTGTGGACGGTGGGGGACTTTGTCAACTAGTGCTGTATCATTCTTTAGTATTTTATTTCACCTTAAGGGACAGGCCAAGAATTTTTAGCAAACGGACAAACTACTGTAGGGCAGCTTTTAATGGAACCAATGGGAGAAAGAATGACTTTTTTTGCCCCTCAACACACACACTAACACAAAGTAGGTGGACCAGTTATAATACAGTCAACAAGCCCATGATAATGACCTGAAGGACAATGATTGACATATTGATTGTAATGCTGGGTAGTCCCCTTGACTATTAGATCTCAGTTTATTCAAGACTCAGTTGTTATTCCTGCACTGACACATGAGAGTGTGAGCACAATCTGTCTATGTTCAATGAGAAACTACACTCCATGGAAAACCCTATTCACCACCTGGCTGGCTTTCTCAAATCAATAACAACTCGGGGTATGACAGATGCAGACTGAGGGACTCTCCAAAATGACAGCTATTTGTCAAGTGAAAGTATATAAACACCTTACTCAGGCATTTAAGAAATGCAGATTATTGTCTAATAGATGAAGAAATGTTTCTTTGAAGTAAAACTAGTTTGGAAACTAACTCTCAGCATGCTAACATCAGAAGTAGTCAAAGTTCACACAGAATAAAATGTGAGAATTAATGCATTCAAGTCTGTGACCCAGTTTGACATGCTAGAACAGGACAGTGGGGGTGCTGGGTAAAATGCATATGAACTGAAACGTTTCTCAGTAATGGGGTAATATGAATCAGTGTGGGAGGGTTTTAACTTTAATTATTCAATCAACTGTTGAGCTACATCCTGCCTCCTGCTGTCTCGGTTTCATTATGTCTCTACTTTGACAATGGTAAACAGTGAAGTCAAAGACACTAAAGGAAATACTGAACCTTGACAAAGTATACATGCCTCTTGGAACTTTAATACATTTTGTTACATGACAACCACAAACCTTAGGGTATTTTATTTGGCTTTTATCTGACAACAATATGAAGTGGTGCCTCATTGTGAGCTGGATTGAAAAGGATACATATTTTTCAAGAGCTTCCTGCAATAAAATCCAGAAAAGTGTAGCATGCATTTGTATTCTGCACCCCCCTTGATTGTTTACAGTGGACCAAAAATATTTATTAAATGGAGCCTACATAATTCTAAATAAAAACTCCATTTAAAGACACTTTTTTGAGAAGGACTCACAGGTCAATAGGAGAGTATTCCTGAACAATCATTTAAATGAAAGTCAAGGAGAACTCATGTCACTGTGGAGAAGTTTAAAGCAGAAAAGGTTGTATCACTGTACTCCAATCTTTGGACAGTTCATTCTATATTGTTCAGTTTATCATAGGAAAATCAAAAAAGCACAATGCAAATCTACCAAAACATGTTTACTCCTCTCAAACTGAAAGAAGAGCATCAATCAGAAAACGAACTAAAAGGTTTTGTGGTAACTCTAGAGGAGCTGCAGAGATCCATATTACTGTTAGTTGTGCACAGCACAAATCATGCAGGAGTGGCATGAAGAAAGCCATGCTGTACATTTAGCAAATGTGAATCTATGTATAGTCAGATGACATAACCTCAGTTTTTTTTTGGCCCACATTCAAACATCTGTTTGGCAGAAAACTAATACAAATACACCTTGAACACACCATCTTGATTTTACAACATGGTAGTGGATGAATCATGCTACGGGGAAGCTTTTCTTTAGCAAGTACAAAGGTAAGAAGTTATGAGAAGATGGACAACACTAAATACTTGGCATACTGGATGAAAGGCAGAGGCTGCAGAACAATTTAGACGCTGTCGAGGGCTCACCTTTCAGCAAGACAATGGCCCTGAAGTGCAAATTCACATCTAATTGAGAATCTTCAGCAGGACATTTAAATTGATGTGCACATATCTATAAATTTATTGTGCATGTGAATGAACTTGGACTTTTTATGGAGTCCCTAGCTATACTTGTACAGATACAACCCAACAGAGTTGCCATTGTAATTGCAGCAAAAGTGCATCATTTTAGAGGTGTTTTCTTTTAATCTCTGCTCGAACACATTTATATGCTACTTTTCAGTTGTCTGTTACACAGAATCCTAATACATTATCCTGTCAATATGTAAAAAGTCATAAGAAACATTGTCAAGGCTGTGTATGCTACTTCGCAACATTGAGCAGATCAAGCTGGTCCCCATCTGAGATCCATCCAAGACAAAGTGTGAACACCCTTCCTCTGAATCATGAAGCAACATACTGAAGTACACAAATGAAAAGTGTTTCATTCTTCCCAGACCATAAGTTAATAAAAAATCCACTCTGTTGGCACCAGACTGTCTGACACAAACTCAAATTGATTCATAATTGAGTTTGTATAGATTTTTATCCAGCTATGCTGGTTACATTAAGGCTTGACTAGTCTCATTTTGCACTGTAGAGAGCAAATGCAACCCATGCTCTGGGCTCACTGTGCTTTGTACATTGCAGCAGCTTGCTCAAATAATAACAGGCTTTGAAGGACAAATTTGCTTCTTTCAACTCATCAATGTGCAGCCATTGAAGGATGTACTTAGGGTCACCTTTTTTTCCATTGACACAAGTGTCTGCTCTGAGTATTAGGAATCACATTTGGCATCTGAATGTTTGTTAAATGGGACTCAGAATAACATCTGCTTTTTTATGGACAAAAAAGAGCTTCTCTTAAATGCACTCCTTTGGATTTTGGTTTGCTAAAAATCTAGCCCAGGAAGAAACATTTCACCAGAAAGAAATGCTATTGTATTTTAAAAATGCTTAATTTGGAAGCCAGTAATTTCTTATAATAGGCACTCACATTGCATTTTAGTAAACATGAGTTAAAGGGAAGGGGGAAAAGCCCAGCAATTTTTGCTGTCTACTTTGCACACATTTGGCTCCCTGGCAACAGCAGGACAGTGTATGCAGAACTGAATCAAATTAAATAAGAGTTGCTATGTTCTACAGTTCAACACAGCCACACTACATTAGTCTGGCTTGTCATGTGAGTGCTTTTAAACACAGCTGAATATCTGTCACAACACTAAACTGTTTGACTTTACAAGAAAAGTGGCACATGGCAAAATTTAGTACATAACTAACTGTAGACAAATGGCAGCTTTCTTGACTGAGCAGAGAAGCTTGTGAGCTGGACTTTCACTGATACACCATAAAAAGCCGTCAGATACACTGAGATCCCTGCACTCATCCTATTCTGCCACATTCACTTTTGTTGATGTCCCTCTTGAAGTGTGTGCTTTGTGATTAAAAAGCAGGCAGATCATTCATCAGACGATGCTGTCTATTCAGTCCTCAGTGGGGCCTGTCATATAGGTCTCTATCCAGCTCTGAGCCACATTCAGTCTTCAGCCAGACAGCCATCTTCCCATTGTGATAAAAAAGGGACTAAGTTTAGGATTTATGGCTGATCTGCAAGAAGCCTGAACATCTCCTTAGGGAAGCCATAAAGAACTGAGGAAAACAGAGTGTGAGCAGTAACACATACATTTGTCTTTTATGGCTCCATGTTCTGATAATGATGTTTGATTTTCCATTATGTTCAAATGAAAGGTGAGAGAAACTGGAGACTGGGAATATGATGTTCTAACCCACTGCTGAAAATGCCAAAGTCTCTAATGTGAAGTTCCTTGCATTTCCCTTTGGAATAAGATGGTTTAAAAGTCCCCAAAGGCCCCAAGGTGCTCATTAAGTACACCTAGCGTACAATAACATTATTTACTGAAAGATAAAAAGATGCACTGAATCATATCTTTGTATGCAGGTTTTTTTACAAGTCAGGGCACCAAGGTGGCTTAGGAACTTCTCAATTTTAAAAGGCAATTTGGCTACCATCACTTACCCGCTCTTTGTGTAATATGCCTTTGAAGGATCATGAGCATATTTAAATAAGGGTGCATGTGGAGTGCATTGGCAGTGGTTCATTAAAAGACTGAAATATTCACATTTCATTTGGTAGAATCCCCAGAGCTGTATTTATTGGTTGTCCCTAGCAATACCATGGAACATTAATAAAGCACACCAATATTATTCAGCTTGTGAGGTAATTAGGCAGCCCGACCCTGACTAGATGGTATATGGCACATAAATTTTATTAATAAGCTATATGTTTGTTTAAAATCTCAGGACTTGGATATAAAGCTGTCATGAGAGCAAAGGAAGAGTGGAGCACCTTGGTGCTATAGTGACAAGAAATAATGGATTGGAAGACACATAAGCATATCATTTGTTGTTTATTTGTGCAACTCTAATAACCTTGATAAATAAATACATATATATAACACATTGCGTTAATGGAATATTGTCCGTATTCGACTGGTATTTCTTTAAATCAACAGAAAAATTTGAATTCCGTCTGTTATTTTTGACTAATTACAATTCAACCGCTGGCTTAATTCAAGCGAAAAAAATACATTTATAGCAATGTTTGCATTAAAGCTGAAGTATGCAACATTTAGAAAGAATATGTTCTGTTTACATATTTGTTAAAATTGACAGCATGTCGTGACATTATGTTATGAGGAGATCGATCTGTGAATAGATCGATCTCCTCCTGATGGCTCTTTCCTGAGCTGTTATTGCAGCCTGAAGAAATGGACCAACCAAAAACAACCAATCAGAGCCAGAAGGAGTCTTTAAACTCCTACGCTAACTATCCTGAGCATTCACAACGGGAAATAGTTGTAGGTGTACCAGAGAGCAAGGGGGGAGAAAAAACAGGATGAGCAGTGACACACAAGATTGTGATTAAGCGCTAAGACATGCCTCCAGGCTCTCATTGGTTGTTTCTAAGTTAGCACAAGGAGCACTGGGAAAAGGCAGAGAATAACAGTCTCAAAGTCCAGAAAGAAGATAATGTAGGTTTTACAGTTTCCAAATAAAAATATAATGTGGGAACTTTTACAGTTTCTTTTTTCAGTTAAGAGACTATTACAGAAAGAAATCTGATCAAATCCCTCCAAGGAGGTGAATGGTGTGATCCAAATCCTAATCAAAGCTTAAAAGTGAAGTTATACGGGCATAATTTCAGCATTATTAAATCTTAATGATAAGTACTCTGCCTAAATATGAAAGAGATATGGGAGTCGAAACTCGATATGGAAATTAAGCAGAACGATCCATCACACATCCACCAAGTAACAGAGATGGAGAGAAATCTCGCTGATAAACTTCATAACGCTGGAAGATGAAAAGTAAGCAGCTGAACCAACGTCATAAATGTTGAAGAGAGGGTTGATTATTTGATTTAGTAATATGTATTCTAGAGATGACAGGAAAATAAATGTTGTGAGAAATTATTATTTTCTGACAAGTTTAGATTAAAATTAATTTTGCTTCATTTTTATTTAATATCTGAAGCAACAGAAAGCCTTACATTATAAAATCTGTGTGATTTCCAAAGGAGCATGTGCTTGAACTTCGGCATAGCAGGAAGAGCACATATTGAGCTAGAGTACCATTAACAAGATGTCAAAAAGCAATTGAAGAAATGTGTAGGATTTTTAAAATTGGTGGTTTGGTTTCTTTTCCTTATATTTGTGGTGTAAACAATTATTAGGCACACAAATATTTGAAATTAACATAATGGGACAAAATATATCTGCTTTTGTAACACTGCTCTAAAAGCTACAGTGTAAAAGTTTGCAAATGACATGTTGATTATTAAATGTTGGAAAACATGATGGGAAAGATCACCAATCATGCATAGCTTAATAAGTGCATACAGTTTGATTGCTCAGGCAGTTAAATGTTGCTCAAAGTGCAACCTTCAAGACAGTGTTTAGACTCGAAGAATCTGCCCTTGAAACTGCAATTGTAGCATTCGGCATGGCAGTAAGACAGTTTTGCTGTGACAGTGTCACTCAAAGTCTGTGCATTGATATCTAGGTTTTTAAAGACTTTATTTCATTTAAAAATGAATGAACAACAACTGGTTCATGCTGAGAGAAGGAATTAATTTCAGAATATTTAAATGTTAATCTTGAGCATGAATGAATTTAGTTTTAACCCATGAAGTGAAATTAGTGCTAGTTTTATTTGGGTTGAGCTTGCCCAATGTTAATGATCATGAATCCAGCAACTGAAGGCCCAGCCCCCCACTGGCTCAATCTGACAACTGGTCTTATCAATACTCACTTTATTGCAAGTGTATTTTAACAGTAAAGCCAACAATTACATTTCAAGTATAACTTAAAAATTAATTCCTGAAGAAAATATGCGTTTTTATAAAATATTATATAAAAATCTTGACGTAACAGAAAATAGATACTTATTATATATAAGAAAAAACACTTACTTGTTTTGCACAGAAGTCCAGCTTTTGTTGTTAAGGTGTTGTGGAAGCTCCTATATTAGTCACATCTCTCTGATTTGTACCAGTGGAACTTTCTCTTTAACTTTGCATGAGCTGTACTGCGACTCAAAGTGCTTCTTCAAATTTGACATAGTGTTTTTGAAGTTAGATAAAACCTTGTCAGCAGCAGAGTGTAGAGTAAGCCTTAATATTGTCATCTTTCACTGACACAAACCCAAAATAGTGATGCTATTTCCAGCTAGAAACATGCACCTCTCTCTTTCCTACATTGTTGGTTTAAATTGTGTTGCTAGCTGCTTTGTATTTATTTTGCTGGATGGTGGTGTGGACGTGTGCCGCACTGTGAAACTTACTGTGTAAACTGCTTGTGTCGCTGCTGCACTTCCACAGAGCAGACTCTGCAGTAGTAACGCAATTAGACAATAAGAGCACTTGCACTACAAAGCCGTGCGCTGTACCTCCACACTGCCATCTGGTAAAATGTAGTACTGCACTGTGGCAGGGATAGGCTGCTTTAATTTGATTACCGATTGAGAAATAGTAACACATTAGATTACTTGTTCCTAAAAAAAATGGTCTTAATAGAATATTATATTACTGGAGTATCACGCTACTGGAGTATTATATTTCTAAGCAACATGTTACGGTAATCACTGAATGTAAAGCATCTGAAGCAAACAATCAACAAGCCAGTAAGTTAAAAATATTTTATTGATAACACAAATTTCAAAATTAAATCCAGATGAAATAGCTGCCACCAGAGAATGAAGGAGAGAAGGACACAGATGTCAAAGGCTTTCAAAATTTACCCAAACTTTACACTTTACACATGAAATATATATATATATATATCCAGAGGTATGCTTGTATTACTTTCACTGCTATACTCAAACTCAACAGTGCATTAATGCCACGAGGCTCATTAATTTAAATAAAGCAAATAATTTTTTTTTAAATACAGTTACTGTGTTGTACTATAACTTATGAGTGAATATGGGTACAAACTCAATTGACTACTATAATAGAATACACCAGTTTGATGGTGTTGTAAAGTATATAGACATGTATGTAGTAAGTGGCGGCAAAACCGTTAATTGGGCAAATTTTATGCTTAATCACTAAAATCTGAGAGCAACAGTTAGTGCTAGATATATGATGTTCAATGCGTCTCTTCTGGGTCTCTCCTTGGCAGCTGAACTGGAAAAACCTGATGAATTATCTCTGAAAGAAAAACAGAAAGAAAGAAAGAAAGAAAGGGAGAAAGAGAGTATAGATAAAGTAAGAAAGAGAGAAAGAAAGGAAAAAGAAAGGAAGAGAGCAAGAAAAAGAAAATACTTTAAACCTTTTGTGCTTGCTTTTGCAGAAAACAACAGAACATTGCTTGCACTTTGCTGGCAGCTAAGACTTTAAAAATTTTAAAGATAGCAAAGGCAATGTGTCTACAGCTTGGTATTTATCTTTGTGGCTTAGCTTAGCAGAAACAGCAAACCAGAGGGCAAAGCAGATCAAATTCTTACTTCTTCCCCTGATGGTTACCCACTCTGACTTAAAAGTATTGGGTCAAATTCATATAGGAAGCTAAAAGGGGAACTGGGGAAATTATGCATTTTATAAAAGCATAATAAAATGCTTTTTATGAATATGTTCACGAAGAAATAACTTTTTCACTATATTCAATGAACAACAAAACGTGTATTTCTCTTACACTTTTTGGTGGTGTAAACTAATAGAAATGAGTAAACTGATTTCTCAATCTTGTGATTTTCTGTCCTCCCATGCCATCAATACAAATATCCTCTAATATGTGATTTAACTTCCCCATATGTCGTGATATCACAATGATATTAAACAATCCCCATAAATAAACTCACCATCATGCCTCCAGGTGATTGTTAGTACTTATTGGGAGTATTTTTGTTGTTTTTGTCAAGGAATGGCCATAACAAATTATCTTTTTGAAGAGAAGACTCAGCTTTGTGCTTCTTTGCTTAGCCTTGTATAGTTCCTGGGTGTCATCACTGGTATAACTTTTGTTATTACCCTTTTGTACTGTCTTTGTTTTCTCTTTGCCATAGTCCTCCTGTTTTTTGCTGAATTTCTCTTCTCTGTCATTGTTGCAGTTAACGTTTATGCTCTTTTTGATTTTCTCTTCTACAGGAAGTACTCTCAGCTTATTACTGTTGTCTATAAGCTTTCCTTCTCCTGGGTAAAGTCTTTGGCAGAGCTATTGGTGTCATTAACACTGACTACTTTCTTTGATTTTCTTTCCCTTTGAAAGCATTCCTTGCACCTTGTTTTTGTGTTTCTCTGCATTTATTTTTTGGACAGAGTCAGTCAGAGGTATTGCTGTTGTTTACTTCATGTAGTCTCTTTGGTTTCCATTCTTGTAAAAATTACTGTAATTTGATTTAGTGCTTATCTGTTTAGTTATGTGTTTTCCATGGAGGAAGCCAATGATATATCGACTGCTACCATGTACTCATTTGTTCTGTAGAAAGTACAGTGCATATGTGTTTCATGGATTCTTTTTTCTACATGGAGTTCTGACCGAACTATTGCTGCCACCAGCACTGTGCTCTGATTCTTCTTTAATGCAGGAAGCATTTTTAGATCAGTTCTTACATGTTGTAGCTGTATCTTTACCTGAGAAAACCTTTGAAAAAGTTATTGCTACTATTAACTATTTTTTATATCTAATTGAAAGAAGTCTTGATTCAAGATGCCTACATTTTTCTCTATTCCCTATTTCAATCCCCCAACCTGTAATTCAGATAGTCTCCCTTATTGAGCTTGGTTCTTGTTAAAAGGAGTAGTTTGTCTCCACCGTGAACATTTGCGTGTTCAAGATGAAAGATTGCTTGAATCAACAAATCAATGCAAATAGCTGGGTTTCCTTTAGTAGATAACTTTTTACCAACTGATTAGTCAAATTTGACTATAGTCTAGGATTATTTTAATTGAATTGGGGTGCATGAATGTAGATCAGAAATGGTTCCTTTGATTGTAATACAATTAACTAGATAAACAGAATTGTGAGTGAATGGGGTAAAAATTTAACCTGTGAAATACCTTGAAATAACATTTGTTATGAATTGGTCTGATATAAGTGAACTTAATTCAACAGTGATCCAAAGATTAGATATTATCTGTTTTATCATTAACAACAAAAGCTCTGCATTTATTGCTGCACAGAAGCCAGACCATTTTGCTTTAGTGTTAACAAAAACATTGATTTTCCTGCAGGAACAACTGGGAAGCTGTAAAGCAGTTTTTACTTGTTTGAGTTCTTATGAGCTACCCACATTTCTGTCATTTTCAGATTTCTGCCAGGTGACCTAGAAATCATAGATGGAGAAAGGGGAGAGCCTCACAAATCAAAGAGCTGGTCAATGCCTAGCCCTCCAGCACCAAATCTCTCCCACTGCTCGAGCCATAATTACCTCAGTGACAGAAAAGTGTGAAAAAGGCAGGACACAGGATGAAGGTGGAACTGCAACGGAGCATCAGAGAAATGACAGGAAGGTGGCTAAGTGGGGCCAGGAAAAAGATGTTGAGTTTGGAAAAGGTTGAAAAGGTTGCCGTAATCTAATGGCTTGGCATGGCTTTTCTCAGTTTACCAAATTTGATCTTGTTGTGACACTTGGCTGCCATACGCCACATTAGCTGTGGTTGACTGTGCTGGCACATTTATCTTTGTGGCAGCTTTCTAAACTTCATTGTTTCCTGAACCAGAAATCTTCTAGTCCTTTGTGTAAACCGATCCAGACCAATCACAGTAGCAAACAGCTCCTTCTCACTCACACAAGCGCATACACACAACTACTTCCCAAACGGTTAAGCAAACAGAATGGGCATTTTCTGAATGCTTCAACTGAGCCTTCAAACTGAACTGCTACCAGTCCAGTAAAAAAAGAGAAAAAAAAAAGAAAAGTGATATTGATTAGTTGTCAAAACAAAAAGATGGGTTCAAGACATTATTTTCTTTAAACTGCACCCATGGAGGGTAGAAACACTATGTTGAAATACAACGTGCTCAAATCACAGCCAGCCACAAAGCTTCCAGTGGTATATTACATTTAAAAAGTGACAAAAATATCGTATGCTTTTTTCTTTTATTTTCCCCTGTTACATTGACCTCAGTCATATGTAAAACAATACAAACATTATCTATTAGCATGACATGGAAAAAGACTTTAGCAAATACAGACACATGGTCTGATCTGCTGATATTCCAGAACGTTATATGATATGCAAGTAATTATTGTTTTAATTTTGAGTAGATGGTCATTTATGCTTTTGACAACAATTAGTGATTTACTTTTAGGTTGGCTAGTGTTTTTCTTTGCCTTTTGACAGAAAAACTAAAATTTACCTAATTAACTCCAAAAATACTGTTGTGAAATAGGTTTAGAAATCTTTGATTTGGAAAACTTCTACAGTTGACCTACTTCTAAAGCACTCAGATTCAGCAATTTATTGAGTAAAATAATATTTTATAAAGTTTCCAAACTGGAAAATAGAAACTCTATGCTATCATCAGCGAAACTATTAAGAAAAGATCTTATTAACTTTTGACTACCTTTGTTTCTTAGCGGTTCCACATTGTCATGCATATGAAGCCTCATTTAACAGTAATTAATGTGATAGGTAGATATTACTATTATACCCCCAATGCTGTACAAAAACTGTACAGCTGTTATTCATAAGATGATTTATTTCTTCAAGAGCTAACTGTAATGGACTTGATTTGCTATCAAGTCCATTGCACCAAGAACGTGCAAAGGCCCACTTTGCACCAAGATCCTGGGAAATTCTGACTTCCTAGTCAGAAAAATCTATTGCAAGTTGAACTTCCCACTTGGAAAGTGGAGGCAACTCCAATTACACCCCAGTCACATAGTGAAAGACTTTGCCTTTCACTATGGCCACTCTTCGCACCAATAATAGTAAGATGTCGTGGGAACATGTTTATTTTACAAGACACACTTGTAAAATAAGTGTGTCTTCCTTCATTTCCATTGTGGGAAATGAGGGACTTTGTCTCTAAAAATGTGGGCAATCAGTACCCTCGACTATGAAATCTCAATATTACATGTAGCACCTACAACTCTAAACTGAACAAATTAAAAGTAATGTATACTTATGAATGATGATACCTCTTGTGATAGACATGCGATCAATATTATTAGAAAATAAGCCCAATAGAAAGTTGTTCATTTCACCAAACTGTGATCTGGCACAGGACACACTTTAATTATTCAACGTCTCATGACCCAAGGTTGGTGGCATCAATTCACTTTAGTAAGCTAGCCTCATCCTGTTGAGTGACATGCACAGTAGCAGTTTTATGTTCCCCACAACATACTCAAGTACATTTAATTTTTCAGAAGTCCATATTCAAGGTGGCGCCAACGCAGACTCAAAGTGGACGTCCACTAAAAAATCATTTAGTACGACTGCATACCCTTACTTGGTGACACACTGACTTGTTCAGGAAAACATTCGGCAGGAGACAATGTTCACATTGAATTGTTCTGTATGCAAAACCGTGCTGAGAGTTGTTGAGAGTATTGTTGAGTGAATGTCGTTTAGTCAGTCCAGTCACAAGGACACGCAACACAACCTCCACTCTCTGTACAGCACTGATAGTTGTGCAGTGGCTGCTCTGACAGAGAAGAAATGGGGCTACATGTCCAACTACCTCCAAACTTGCTAGTATCCATTCAGATTATGGGAAATTAAGGAATTTATCTCTAAAAATGTGGGCAATCAGTACAACTCGACTTTAAAATCTCAACCCTTTGTAGTGAGTAGACATGGTGAAATCCTGACTTCTCTAACTATGTTAACTGGAATGCTGCTACTTCGGTGTGGTGTCAAACCAAACTCAGAGATTTGACTTCCAAGGTAACTGGAACGCAACATCTCCCCTCACGGGACTAAAACACTCCATGAGAGAAGCAATTAAAAATCCTCTGTTCACTCTTTCCTTCCGATTTTGAAGGGTGTAACATTGACAGGATTCATACTTTGCTACTTTCTCCTATTACTTTCTTATTACACATTATTTGCTGCCATTGAGATCGAATTGTCTTTTTTGATGTCTCTTCATAGAAGTTACATCTCGCCTGGTATTCTTTCTGTGTTTTACATTGTCTTGCTCCTAAGCAAAGCATTTGAAGGCGCAATTACTCTGACTAACTATACACTTCATTTTTCATCCCATTCATTTTATTTCTGGTTTACTGCTTTTTGCTTTAGCTGTATTTATCTTCCAGACAAAGTCAGTAAAAGACCTTCTTCTGTCATCAACTCTCTATGCTTTCTTTAAAATGGAAAGTGCTTTTGAGCCAGTTCTTTTGGTTATATGTCTGTTGTGTCTTTTTAAAACTTCATTCAGTAGTGACAGATGGCTGATCATATTGAGACAGGTTTTGGTGTATTTTTCTTCCTGTGAAAAGGATGTTTTCTGTTTCACTGTCAACAAACGTATGGTTTGTTTGAGGGATTGCTGCAAAGCTAATGACTTAATGCATTTGTCTGTTCAGTGTTGCTACATACTTGTTCAGGACAGAAAATTGGTACAAAGTAATTGACCCGTTGCAATTGTCTGGGCTTCCATAAATGGAAAATTTTTACTGATTGGCATAATTAGCCAAACTTGTGTGCACTGCACAGGATCAAATGGGAATTTTGTAATTGACTGTTGGAGACAGGCACCAGCCACTCCACAACCCTACAAGAATAAGTAGGAAGTGACAATGGGAGGATGGCTATATTACCTTTGCATTTCTTCATATGAATTGATTGTACTGAGTACATAATATTTCTGGATGTAAACAGGAACAATTTTTTTTCTTGTTACACATATTGTGGAATCGAGGTAAACTGAACTCACAGTTATAGCTCACTCTGATGGACTGGCTACTTGTTCAGGGTGTTTGTCTCCTCTTGACCAAATGCCAGTGTAGATAGACATACACCTCTAATTTTCTAGTTCTTGTTTATTATGTGATCAGGATTCCAGAAGAATCAGAATACGCACACAACATTTCATAGTAGTTTATTCATATGCTGATGGATGAATTATCTAAGAAGAACTGAAAAAAGCATGAAACCTTATTTGTAGTTTATGCATCCTCTCCTCTCTGTCTCACACATAAAGAGCTGATGTCTAGTGGGCAGTGGTGTAGATATTCACAACTTTATCTGTGAATGCATGTGGAATAAACACATCCGAGAAAGGAAAAAATGACAATCTCTCTAACTCTTTTGAAGATTACATACAAATGGTATGCAGACAAATTAGATTTTGAATAGTGCTGTCAGTCGATAAATTTTTTGTCATATTAATCATACTCTTGCTCTGTGATTAATCACAATTAATCACTATGCTTAAATTTATAAGCTCATGTTAATATGCATGTTTTCAAAAAATGTTTCAGAAAATGTTTTATTGTCTCAAATCAAAGGTGAGGGGATGTTGAGCTACTGACATGATTGGATTCCCCCCTGCTCTGTGATTGGTGTGGGTGGCCGATCTTTGGCCTTACTCTGCCACTTCCCCCTGCTGCTCTGGCCCTTGACCTGGGGTTGGCCTACTGTCCTGGGTGGAATGGTGGAGTGCATCTATTGGGAGATGGGGTGGCTGGTGGGTTGTTTTTGGCCTGGTGCGGTGGATCAGGCTGACATTGGTTTATTTGTTGTATCCTGGATGGAGTTTGGCTGGGTGGTTGGCCAGGCTCTGTGGTTTCCTCCTCCATTCATTTTGTTGGTGCTGCTAGTTGGGGGTGCAGCACACCTGGGACATGACACGGTTGTAAAAAAAATAAACAAAAAAATGTGTAATTTTAGATTTTAAACAATTTAGTTTGTGTTGTTTTGAATATTCATTTGATAGTTTAAATTTCCCTTTGGTTGGTAATTTGTAGATTCATTTTGCACTTTTGTTTGCTTGTCTTAGATAATGAAAAAATAGACGTGCTTTTCATTTTAGTGATTCAGTTCTTCTAAATTTTAAAGTGTTTATTTAATGTTGATTTTAGAAAAATTAGGATTCTGAGAAATATAAAGAAAGCTTCTAATTTATTTAGTAACATGTAGTAGGTTTCATAATGCAATAGAAAAGGATTTACCTTTCAGATTGAGGTTAATGTTGCTTCATCTCAATGAAGAACATACATCTGTTTCTGGCAGTTAAACTGACATGTGCACCACTGGTTGTTGTCTGCAAGCATTTTGTAACAGGAATCCCCGTGGCAAGATGACATGGTGCGGTAACAAAACTAATTACATAGCAAAGGATCTCTCTTACCGTTTTATTTCATAAATGGGAAATACAATGTACATAGCAAGATTCTTTAGCCCTGGTCATCAGTATATCTGAATGAAGCTCTGACTATCATTAGCCAAAGAATCTGAATGATAAAATGCCACTGACTTAACCGACTGAAGACCTTCGTATTACTGGTTTACAGATGATTATAGATTCTACGGCTCTTAGATGAATAGATTGTGTCAAAGAGGAACAATAAATGGAATGATCTCCTCTTGAGTATAAGAAGTTTATCATTGCTGGATTTGTTTATTGTCTTCACCTCATCCTTCCTCCAGGCAGCAGAGTCACGTCTGGCAGCCTAATGGCTTGCTATCGGCAGCAGTGAAGTGGCAGAGGACCCACTTAAACACAGGCTGAGCTAAGAAATGGATCTCCTGTGTGAAGAATGTCTGGCTGTCTTCCCATGTCATGTAGTGGTGCTGATGGGTTGATAAAGGGTTCACCAATGTGATCCGTGATCCCCCGCCCCTTCCTGTCAGATTCACGATCAGTCAGAACTTTTTTAAAGGAATCTTGAGGATAATTGTGACAAACTGCCAAGCCCCTATGCATGGGCTCAGATTTCAGTAGGACAGGGCGTACTTCCTGGCTACAAAAAAGACCCACAAAAAACCACTGAGGACTCAAGAACCATTTAAAGTCATTTAAATTAACAGGCTGCTTACTCCCTTGAGACTTATTTATTTATCATTATCTTAGTAAGATAAACATGACACAGAAAGTATGATGACTTTGGATAACAAGAGGTGATGAAGCAAGAGGCGTTGCTCGGAGATTTGTTCATTGAGCAAAATGCTGCTGAGACATTTTCAGTTTGTGACAGTGACTGTTGGCTGATTAACTAAAACTGTTCTCCTTTATGAAAATATCCAGCCAAAATTGATGGCAAATGGAACAACGTTTATTGCAAAACAATGCCCGAATGAAACGAACTGGTGCAAATAAATACTACATCTGTTTCTTTGTAGAATAGTTAGGAGTAATGATAGACTTCAGTGGATTGAACAGCAGAGCAGCATAAGACACTGAATACACAAAAACCTTCTGACCAAAAGCATGTCGTTAACAGATGATTTCCCAAGCAATGGTTTGTTTTGGGGCCTAATGTATCTGAGCAATGTCAACATCTAGGTTCACATGTCAGCGCTGTTGTATATTTGAACCTTTATACCCCTTTGATTGATGATACCAACGAATGACATACTAGACTTTAATTTGTGTCCTCTTTTTTTTACATGTCAAAACAACCCGATACACAGACCATTCCACGTGTTTGAGATTAGCCTAATTGTAGTTAAAATTTAAACAAATAAAAAAGATAATTTTTTTCCCCCTCAAGGGTGGATTTCACTTTCATTATAATGTGTTTCAGACAATCTTTGATGTCCTCATGCAGATTCATTCTTCCCACACTCATTTGCTAATTTCCACAGTTTATAAGTTGATTTGCAGCAAAATACTGCCACAATGGAATTGCACTAATGACCTGGTCTGCCGCTTAACACAGAGGAGGTGAAAGCAATTTTACACTTTGCCCACAGAGACTGTGAATCTAATTTGAAACGTCCTGTGTCTTTTGTTTTTTTTATTGTTTGGTCCATTTATAAAAGGCACATGGGGATTAGTGGATATCTAAGCAAAGGGAAAGCAGAATTAAGTCAAGTGTGGATTTTATTCAGATTCATTATTTTTGTCCTTTCCAATTATTACAAATATTTATGGAAAGAAAGTTAGTGATGGAGGTTAAATGAATGATTATTTATATAATCGTGAAGGCCAATTTTACAGACATCTATGGAATTACATAATTGAGACAGTTAAACAAGTGTAAAATATACAATCTGCCATTTAACAAAGTTAGAGGAAATCAAATCATGGTCCTTCAAGTTAAAAAATAGGAAATGTTTTTTGCATGTACAAAATAAGATGAAGTGCACTATCAAACCTTTTAGTTTTAATTTGATTTCTCCCAACTTTTCTGGGGGGTGGACACGGTGAGACTAAAATGTATTTGGTAAATGAAAAACACAAAACTGTTCTTACTTTTTGCAACAGTGCTTTGCAAATGTATTCATGTGACTTAATTTATTTTGCATTCTGCAATGTTACAACCATAAGCAATTCTATACTCTATTACATTTTCCTGTAATTGAAAATGTAATAAAAAAGTGCATAATTGTAAAGTTGGGCAATGATAAATGTTTTCAAAATTACTTTCCCAATAAAAATATAGGAGGGACAAATATAAGAAGTGCCATTGAAGTAATACTTTGTAGAAGTGAAATTTGATATCCCACATTTACATTCTATAGATTAAAACATTTGCCCATTCTTTCCAAAATAACTCAAGGTCTATCAGATTGAATTCAGTAAAGTATTAAGGTTAAGTCTTGGCACATTATGTTTAGATCTAGACTTTGACAGATCAAAGTACACAAATATGCTTTGATCTAAAGTAATTTATAGTAGCTCTAGCCATATGTTAAGTGTCACATCCTCTGTTATGTTTCTGAATAGTCAAATCTATCCTGTGGATTCAGGATAGATCCTGTGGATCCACATATCGACTGGCCTGGATTGAGGAAGACTAGCGTGGTTTTGTCCTGGTTGTGAAACAAATATAACAAAGCATCAAGAAGTCTTAGAGGTATACATATCTTTTGAAGTACTGTAAGAAGGACGTATGAGTTACTTGCACATTTGCCAGGTCAGATGCCCTCGATTTCTTAAATTCTGAATTTCTGTTGATTTACCAAATAACCTTTTTTTGTACATCTTTTGTTTTGGGTATGCTTTTCAAGACAGCAGTACTAATTCTACTTATTTCTTTCTACTGGCTCTACTGCCAATTTAGATAAAACTTCAAGATTAACCATGAGAGTAGAGTAGTGGTTTTTTGCTGAATGCACAACTCTTTTTCCCCAATGACCATAAAAATTTAAGGATAATTTTGAAAGGGTTTGTACATGATTTTATAAAACATTTATGTCGTACCAATACAGCAGAAGATGAAGTGTTGGAAAAAGTAACATGCTGCAGTGTAATGTTTAAAAAATGGTTGCTTATAGAGCATGTTTTCTGAAATCCCAGTCAGTCCAAATGCATGCACTGCTTTGCTCCTATGTAAACATCAGAAGCAAAACAGATGGGTCTGAATCCAAAGGTCATGTTTGTCATATCACAATTGGACTTATGATGCAGACATATGCGACGGCTCTTTAGAGCTTATGAGTCATGTTGTCTGGGGTGAAAGCTAAATGTTAGCCTTGCTTGTAATCCGCAGCGTTCAAACCCCTTCGGGAGACACTTCATACACTTCGCTGTATAAATACATGAGCACTAACTTCAGCCCCACAGCTTGTTAACACACTGAGCTGCTGCAGTGGTTTGGTTTATGATGGAGACATAATTTATGGTCAGCATTTCTTTTTATTTTATATTTTAAAGGTAGCTTCCTGGATAGGCAGTATGAAAATGTCAGGTCGATGTTTTGATTATTTTGTATTTTAAAATTTTACATCAGAAGAGAAAAGATTGAACTATATAAAATATGGAGGATTTTAATTAAGTGTGTTTGTAATATGTTGCATTTACTTTTCCAATACTGGATTCTTTTCAAGAAATTAAACATAAGGCAATAAATTATGTTCTCTTCTTTGTACAATTCTACATTGGTACATATTAAACACTAGCATGTTTCTGCACTAACCTCTTGCTGAGCATCTGCAGTTCAGGATTTAATCATAATCTATGAATATCCTCAATCCCTTTCACAAGATCACTCCATAATCTGAAAGAGAGGGACAGAAACTCCAAGATAAACTCTGTAGTAATCTCACCGTATTGTGTTGTATTAGATTACAGTACCAAACATTCGGCAAAGCAGACAATTCTACTGTAATATGCAGCTCAGTTTAAGATTGTATAAAGCTTCTCTTTGTATTAATAACTACATGACGCTTTACAAAGAAAGGGCATCCAAATACATCTTTAAATTCATTGCAATATACAGTTTTTCATTTAATCAGTAGAGTTTTAACATATTACCATGCAAGACATATTTTGGTAGGTCTCAACCCATCCCCTTTGTCAAACAGAGGTTAAGTTAAATGTGGCAGAGTATTAATGTATCCCAGAATTTTGTATCCAGCTGAATAGGTACAAAAAGTGTCACTATGCTTTATGGTGCTGCTGCTGCTATAAAAGTCCCACATTAGTCTGGATTTCAGAGCAGCAGAGGCGGATCAGTGACACTGTCACTTTTCATGGATCACGAGTTTGGCCCTGAGTTTTTATACGTTTCCTCCAGGTGCCCCAGTTTTCCCTGTAGTCTAAAAACATGCAGCATAAGGTTGAGTTGAAGCAATAAATTGTCTGCACATGTGAATCTGTCTTCCCTGGTTGGCCCTGATAAAGACTGACAGGTGTTTCCGTCTTTTTTATTCAATATGTGCTGCGGAAGGTTTGAACTTTATCCCAGCTCCAAAGTAGTAATAAATGTGGGATATTTTAAATTTGATTTTGTTTTCTCATGTAAGTTTGAAAGACATATTTCATAATAATTTAGCCAATACACTTTGAAAACAAAGTGTATTGGCTTTGTTTGATATGAACAAAGCCAATACACAGTTTCTTGCAGAAGTGTTAATATGCCTTGAATTTTATAACATTTACCCACATTATAACTGCAAACCTAAATTAATTTTATTGTGATTTCATGTGACAGACTATGACACAATAGTACATAATTTGAAAATGGAAGGAAAACAATTAACTTTTTTTTAACAATTAGAACCAAATTCCAATAGAGATCTTGTCTCAAGTCTTTAGAGCTTATTTGCCCGTGTCTTATTTTTATGTTTTTTTTGCAAAATTGTTCAAATTTTGTCAGTTTAGATAGATGCCATATGTTTTCCCCAGATTCTCATCGGGCTTAAGTTTCTGAGAAATAACTTTGACTAAAAGCCATCCCATTTGTTGTGATGCTGCCTCCACTATGCTCCATGGCCCAGATCGTGTCTTCATCGTGTGATGTGCAAACTTAATATTCCACCACTCTTAGCATATGCAGGCTGAAGAACTCTGTTTTGATCTCATGTACCTATAACACCTTCTCCCACATATTTGTTTCACCTACATGGCTTATAGCAAAATAAGAACATGACTTCTGAGTAGAACTTCTGAAAAGAAACACTTTTCAGATTTCTGTTTGCAGAAAATCTTAAAAACTGTTATTCTCCTTCTGTTTCACACTTACAGACTTTTATGTGTGTTTTGCATAAAACCCTGCTTAAAAGATTAAAGATTATAGTTTATCACAATTTGAAAAAAAATCATGAATATGCAAAGCATTGTATGCAGAAAGTATATTTTGTTAAAAACAACCGAAAATCTGTTTTGTGTTTCAGAAAATAAAGTCCTGAGGTAAATAATAAAAGCTATTAGTTTTTGATTGTTTGTACAGATGTAACAAAGCTATATTACTGCTCTCTGGCTATGAATACTAAAATGCTTAGGCTTGAAGTGAGGGACTGAATACCAAGTGGAACTGTATAACTTAGCAGAAAGCTGAAAACAAACTGCCTACTGAGAAGTTTCCAACACCGCTCTCCCAAAATAATTATTATTTCAACCTATTTTTTACCACCCTGATCTCTTCATTTTTATTGTAATGAATAGTATGTTTACTTTTCAAGTATGTTTCAAACTATTTGATTTTTCTAATTTATGCTGATTAACTGCTTTCTTGGTAATTACACTGAAGTAATTACAACATAAATCAAATTCCTTGCACAAAAGTTTAATTTGAGCACTGATTCAGTGACAAAGATGACACTTTAAAAACCAGATGAGTAACGTTCAGATTCAACAAATCCATCTTAATCTGAAATATTATTTAAACTGAGCTGAATTTATCGTGACATGGAAACTCAAATGATGGATTAGTCTCCTTTGAATTATGTTTAGGAGATCAGATGGGCATTTTTGGAATAACAGGATCCCACTGGTGGGCCTAAGAGCACCAGAATCCATTCATTTGTTGGTCTATCTAAAACTATCGAAAAGGGAATCTGTGAACAGTGCTCATCTACATTCCCCTGACATCTTTCCGGAACCCTGAAGGACTGAACAGTACATAAGGAGCCATAAATGATTTTCTTAGCACTGCTGGTCCCGACTGTGTTCAAGGACATGACCAGAGCGTAAGCGATAAAGGCAAACACATTTTACGTCCCCAAGAGTCATGATAACATGAATAACAATCTACAAGTTGTTGGCCTGCATAGCACAAAATAAGGCAATATATAATGTTTCTTTATTTCTTTATTCCACATGCATATAGAATATTTGAATCCTATTTCTTATATCAGTATGCACCTCTGTTGAAACATTACAGAACTCCCTTTTGTAATTTCTCTATCAATTATTAAAACAGGTCATAGATCTATTACTTCCAGAGGTATTGACAATACCTGCCCTTCACAAGCACCACCCTCCCCTTTTCAACCTAATTCAACAAATCTAAATGGGAAAACTGCTAAATAAACTTTTTCATGTAATCAGGTACATATTTTATTCATGTAATGATATACGATAAGAGTCAAATCCTCCCTTTGTCAGCAGTCTCTGCATCTGAGGGTACAAACAGAACATCGTGTATGTGAATAGTCAATCAGTATTTGCCAATAAATACAAGGATGGTTCTCTAAATGTAGGACATCCAGAAATGCACATTTCTTATTATTTATGATGCATATATTCTAACTTCATTACAGAGGATATTCTTGGCCTACTTCTATCTGAGTGTTTTTTGGCGGCACCAAGCACACACTGATGATGAACCCAACTTTGATGGCAGTCACTCCAAGACAGCTAAGCTTCTCCAAAAAAGGCAAAATATGTCAAGTTTGACTTGTGTGAGGAATGAACAGGAGCCGAAATTGTGCTGCAACAAAAGTATTTCAATTCCACTCTATCACATTCAAAAAAACAGCCACACTGTTCACCAGTGGGGGGATCATGACTGTCCATTTGTCTTAGCTGGGCCACCACTGTTATAAAGATATTCCTTCTCTGTATGCATGGCGCTGGTGACTGCCGCAAGTCGTTTGTCTCTAGTAACTGGTTTACAGGAAGTCAGGTCCCCAGCTCCAGTTGTCAGCTCTAGTGGATAATACATTATTGCTATCACTTGCACTTGTTTAATTACAGCCATGTATGGGGTCTGGTATGATATCCTTCAACGCGTATCCATCAAGGGCAACTTTAACCAAGGTCTGTATTACTGTGTCATATAATCCTGTGTTTGACAGAATATGTGAAAGAATATTTCAGCAATAACTTAGGAAACAGTGTGGTATCTTGACAGCTAATCTATTAATACGGTTTATCACACCCACAGAATATAAAATGAATTCTTTGGGTTTTTCCTGAGCTGCGAATGAATAATGAGCAGCACATATAGATATGTCCTGAAAAGCCTTTGAAGAGCATTTTCTTTTCTTCAGAAGGCTGATTTTGATTTTAACTGTGGTATTTACATCACACATCATTTAATTGCCTCACATGGGTTTTTGCAATAAATTATAGAGCATGTTATATCTAATATTTCTAACCCAAAAAAGATGCAATTGTTAAAAGTTTAATTAACAAATTCACCTGTCAGTTAGCATGAAGAAGGCTAAAATATCTTTTAGAAGAACATATCATATGTTAACCAAAAAAAGAAATTAAAAACAGATGAAAAAACAAAATTCTGTTTTGATATGGTAAAAACAGAATTTTTTTACTTGGATAGTGCCTTATCAGGTCCAGTGAACTCCAAAGCACTTTACACAGCATTCAGTCATTCAAGCATTCACACACACACATTCACGCATTGATGCAAGCTACTGAATAATAGCCACAGCCACCCTGGGGCAGTTTGACAGAAATCTGACAAATATGGACTAAAGTTAAATGTGATTCAGATGCTGTGATATTACCTCAGATGGGGTGACTTAAAATTATTCAGTAAGGAAAAGTGGGTCAAAGTTCCTTCACATGGAAGCTAGACTTATTGCCATTTTTTTAAACCAAGAGTCATTTTAGTTTTGATGCAGTTTTTCCTTCAATGAATGAACTAATCATTTGAAAACAGCATTTTGTATTTACTCACTTAAAAATTAATCTTTCTCTGTGATGATATTATTTGGCAATCAGGCATGGACAGGCCATCTGGTTTAGCAGGCAATGCCCGGTGTATTGATGCACATTTTTGGGTTACCATAATTTACCTCAGAAAATATAGTATAAATCATTTTTATTCACAGCAACAGCCCATTAGTTGACTTCCTTGAAGGACAGTAGGCTAATCCAATGAAGTCTCTCAGCTCCCTGAGCCTTTGTCCAAAGTTAAATATTGCAGTTGCAACTTCTCTGCCTCATGTTCTCCATCACTTTTTGCTATAAACCCTGTGGTGAACTTTTTGCCCCCCTTTGCATACGAAACTATTTTGTTGGCATGAGAAACTATTGTGTCAGAATTTCATGGGTGTGTTTGTTTATGCCGAAAACAACTCAACTAGTCAACTTCCAGAAGCAGTTTTTTCAGCCAGAAAGCAGAATGGGTAGTTTTGAGGAGGAATTGCCTGAGGCAATGCAGCAAGAGAACGTCCCACTGAGGCCTTCTGTCCTTTTTTTTTTTTCTTTGGCTTCCGATAACATGGAGAATAAAATGAGCTCATTAATTGAAGGGTGTGTCCAAAAACGAAGTTCTCATAACTATATAAACCGTGCAGCCTGACAGTGCTGGGTCCATGAGACTGCCCTGTCCCTCAGGGATGCCTTTCATTGGTGTCAACTTCATAAACATTCTGTGCATTTGAAAACTTACTATACTGTATGCTATTGTTTTGTGTTGTTGCTAACAACCACCTGAATGGTCATAAAGCCCTTGGCCTTTAAAGAATGACTGTAATACTGCAACTTTCATTACTGCGTCATTTAAAGGACACAAATACTGCATATTTGTAGTAAATGATCTTTTCTTGATGTGAATTTTAAAAATATTTTTTCTCTTTCACTGCGAGTTTACTAAATATTTCTTAATACTAATTATATAAGAGTCGGTATCAGATTAATCTAACTTATCTGACCTCTGCTTTCTGTCATCCTCAGAGCACAAAGGTCCACGCTGCCTTTTGTTTCAGCATATGTAAGTACAAAGTAAGCCATTATCTCTCTGTTTACCTAAGCATTATATAAACTATACCTTAACTGACCTATGTTCTCTTTCTTTCCTTTTGGTGTCTTTTAATCTTTTTCTCTCTCTCATCTTCTCTCTTTTTTTCATAATTTCATGGGGAACTCTTTATTTTACACAGTTCTATATTCTTGCTATGGGGATAATTGGGTATTTGTATAACCAGTACATTTTTATTAAACACTGAAAAGACATCTTCAGCACTGTTTCTTTGACAACTTTTTTTACTGTAAATTGGAATTGTGAGAATGTGGCCATCTTTCCCAAGATGAAAGTCTCTTTTACTAGACAAAAATATACATTTTTTTAACATGGTTACTCTGTTCGACACAATGTGCACACATGTATCCTCAGGTATGTCGTGTGCCTTTCCATGTTGTATTAATCACGGTGAGCCACCATTGCCTAAAATGCAAGGGCCAATTTTTGGTCCCAGTTCAGCTGTGTTGGAGATCTTAAACATGTAAGCATGACAAAAAGCTTAAGTTGGTTCAAATAAAAGCAATTTTCAGAGTAGGATTTCTGTCAGAGCAGTGTCAACATGTTGAAACATCAGGCTACTGTTTCCTTCTGTTTGCTGTGGTCATTGTTTCAATTGTGAATCATTGCCCATCCCCCTCCAAAAGAGAAATGCATATTAGATAAACTTTTTATAGCACTGCATACACACATTTTTATTATTATGGATGTAATTCAAAGACAGGTTGGTGATAAAACTTAGAATGTGTAGGCATTGCCAAATCCATCTTACATTGCCACATGCCCCGGGACATATCAACTGTGTCCCAGTAAAACTCCAAACCCACTTCAATAAGAAAATGGCCACTATTAAATAATAGTGTGCAAAAAGGTCTTTATCACAAGATACTCAGTCCATTGGGAATGAAGGCATGAATAAGAATGATAATACAAAAAGGCAAACATATAGTGTAATAAAACCTGTCTTTTGATGCCAGCATTTTCAAAAAGTGCTTGATAAAAGTTAGTTTTATCACTTTTTTTTGTACTTTGTACAAAAATCTTTGAACAAGATCCTTGTGCAGAATGCAAAAGCTATGTTTGTATTTACATTTAACTTTTCTAGCCAATCATTAAACAGGTTTAGTGCAGTGAACTTTGAATGACTTGAAATACACTTATACCACTTAGAGTCATAAAATATTGCCTTTGAATTTCAGATCAGCTTTTTACAAGCATTGCAGGAGTATGATGCACAGGGTAAAAATCATCTCACAAAGCAAAACCCCTATTTGTCCAAAATGGCAGCATTCAGGGCAACAGCTGGTATATGACTTACCTTTGGTTTACATAATGTAAAGATAAACAATCAAAGCTACACTGATGTTTTATTTTTCTCTAATTTTTTGCAGCTAATTTTACAAGTTTTGCTCAAGGTATAATTCTGATTTGAGCCAATTTCAAATTAGATTTTTGATCAAATCAGATTTTTGAGCAAAGCCAATAAAATTAACTGTAACAAATAAGAGTAAGTTTTTAAGTTGGCTCAAACTTACTGTAGGGTTTATTTTAGAGCAGTGCAAAGATGTTGAAATGTTCTGTTTGCTTTGGTCATTTTTAATTAACGAATCATTACATCCACAATAAAATTCTTTAACATTCATAAAAAGACAAAAAAAAAAAAAAACAAAGTTGCGTCCCTGCTTTCCAGTCTTATTTTGATTGTTTAAATAGAAAAAAAATCCTTATATTTTCACCAAGATGGATATTTCTTCAGGTAACAAAAATAAAGAAAGAAAAATATGCCACCTTCGTATTTGCTGACACTCCCTGTCCTAATCTCTACTTGAGAGAGAAATAAAGCCACATTTTGAGTTTGCCACCTAACTCGATCGCTCCCTGGATGACTAATGTGTTGCCAGGACAGAAGCTTTGCAATGTGTGCTGAGATCTCCCGAGGCCTTTGTGGCTCTCACATGCTGGACATCCCCATTGAGACAGTAAAGAATAGGTGGTCACTAGGTACGGACACAATGAAACAGAACTCAGGGACGAGAACAATTGATCGAGCTGTCAGTCGTTGACAGAAACTGTAATTAATGATATTTTCTATTTTCACAGAAGAGAATACGCAACTGACAGAAGCATTATTAATGAGTGCAGCCTTGTTGAGGGGAATAATGGCAGTTTATTAGCAGCAAGACAGATTTAACAGACTTTTCTCAAACAAAAGCTTTAGACACATTGAAAAATGGAGACAATCTGCCTTTAAGATCTGATGGGAGAAAACATTGAATACAACAAAAATGTCTGTATTGTGATCATATCTTTTTTTCCAAGCGAAACCATCTGCTACAAAAGTCGATAATGATATAATTATTTGTTTCAGAGTACAACCACTTGTAAAAAATAAAAGTTGAAAACAAAATATCACCGTGCGTTCTTTTAGTAATCGTTGCATTTATTTCCAAAACTGTATGACAGACATATGTACTAAGTTAAAACCATACACATTAACATTTCACTCACTGGCTTACAATAAATCAGATTAAACATTTATTATTTTAAATTGATGCAATTGTTTTTGTATATAGTGAACAACAGACTTGTACAGACAACAAAATAAGTAATGAATTGGGACAGGACAATTTGTTGGAACAGTAAAGAAGGGAGGTAAAGCAAGTAGGTATTTCAAATGGACAGTGACATTAAGTATGCCTCCAAATTAATCACAAAGTGATGTAAGAGCAACACAATCAATGTTTTGGAGAGGCCATCACAAAGCCCTGATCTCAATTGCATTGTAGAACATCAGTCAAGAAGTTAAAACTTTGACACATGCAGATCTTTCAAATGGAAATTACCATTAACATTTTGTCAAATTAGTTACACAGTGCAAAAAGATATAACAAAGTCTATGTGTTTTGTTTTCTTCTTAAAGCTCTGATCTCAGTCTCATGGTAAATTTGCAAGCTGAGCTCTAAAGCCACGCCTAAGCAAGATGACCAACAAACTTGACTCAGCTACACTAGTTCTATCATAAGTAATCCCAGCATATTTCCAAGAGGAGATTGTGGGAGGATACCTAAAATGTTTGACAGAAATCCTACAGTTTAAAATGATAAAGCGACAAATACTAAGGAGATGTATGTAAACTTTTGACACAGCAAGAATCTCAAAAAAATTCTGTGCTTATAATTCTGGGATAAAGGAAATGTAAATATTTTTGGTATTCTCAAGTGACACTTCAGTTTGTTAGAGGCTTTAGTAATAAAATTAAATACATATTTCTGATTTACATAACATTTACCAGTATATTGCAATGTTTACACTTTTGTAATGCTAAACATGCATTACAAAAAGCATATTTTGTAAAGCTTTACAAATCAGTGCAAAATCTAAACAAAACTTTTAAGCTGTGTGTTTTGCTTTTGGATTCATACAGACATCGTCTTATTAATACACGAATACCATTGTGACAGTAGGTTGCACTCACCTGTCTAACTTATCATACTGAGAAACTGTGCAATTACCCTGAAATGATCCCATTTCTCCTGGTGATATCTCATGGATTTAGGCAAGGAATAACTATTTTTGAAGTAATGCGCATAATGGCAATATCACCCACAGGGGAAAAAAGATTTGTGCAGCATATTCTGGCAACAATTACTTCTCTGCCTCATTCATTCCATCGGACTAAAATATGACTTCGACGTGATACTACAGGCTCATACCACTGAATAGACATATTAGATGATTTCCAGCAATGAAATTATATGATATCTCCACCATCCCCTCTCCCTCCAACCCTATATTCAGCTCTAGTAATTGATTCCCATCCAACAAGTTTGACTGCATTATGTTTGTTTGAAAAGTTAAAAGAATTCGGCTAATTTCTCCCCAACCAGGCAGTACTTAACCAGATTAGAGTGGCCACTTCAAGCTTTGTTGATGCATCCAAGCAAGGCAGGGTAGCCCAGCTGCAAAAGCTGATCAAAAGAGAGAGGGGGAATGTGATATTAGCATCAAGTGCTCCAGCGAGTAACTCAGACAAAAACATTGAAAAAAACATCATTCTCAGACAACTTCCTTCGCCCATGTTTGGGAGTGAATATGTCTGTTTGTCAAGCAGCTGTGTGCATCCATACATGGCATTGATTTGCACTTTATCCAGTATTATAAGGCAATTCCTCTTTTCCCTTTTTTCTCTCCCACCCCTTATTGGTAATATGCTAATGACATCCGCTGTGATTAGTGATTTTCTTCTAATCTTTATTCCGTGGTGGCCTGAGCAATCACAGAGGTACAGCGTCAAGATTTGCAACAGCGAGCTTCTTCTGACTGCTATTCCTGTCTTGTCCTGACTTGATTTCATTCGAATAATGATGAAGAATTTTGATTTAAAAGGCCACTGTTTAGCATGTCACTGTGTATTTGTAAATCCAGGAAATACACCCTAGGAAGGGAGAGTCATGACCAAACCTGTTTGAGAACAGCTTGTTTAAGAAGGAAGTTCATGTTTCATTGCTAGTGCTTAGAAAGGAAAAGCTTTGCAGTTGAAAATGGTAAGTCGGTGCTAATTCCTTCTTTTGCCTTTTGAAATTATACATTGAATTAGCTTTTCATAACGTGGATACAGCATTTATTTTTAAGATGCCCTTCACAGGGAAGCTTTCATACATTCAAAATAACCTTGTATGACGGTGGTGTTTTATCTCATTTCAACATTTTTGGTTATTAAAGTTGATGTAACAACTGATTTGCACGAGTTTGACAAATAGGCTTTAGTTTGCTGTACACTCATCAGGAAAATCTTAAAAAAAAAAAAAAAAAAAAAAATGAAATTAAAGATGACTGTAACCTGCAGGGGATGTTGAGGGTCCAGATAACTGTGCAGGCCCACGCTGTGTTGCAGTTTTTCAACCCAGAATGTGAGAAAATGGATTATTAGCTTATTCCTGTTAACTTTTAACATTAAAGGCCAAAAGCTATTTTACTCAAACTGTACTGGCAGAAAGTCAATTTAAATTCATGCTTAGAACATTTAGTGAGGCATCATTACAAAGTTCAGCCCACCCCTTCCCTCCCTCTAAGCCAAGCTAAGCCCTGGAAAGAGGTTTTTTTTTTCTTCTAATAACTTTCATAATGTCTGACCAAGTCCACCAGCTATAAAATCTCTTTTAATGGAAAGACAACAGGGTGCAGGTGCTGGGGTGAGTTTGCATTAAAATGCATCTGGAATCCTCCCCCCATCTCGACCTAATTGGCATTATTTTGGCTTTGATAGTGCACACCATCATCTGCATTGTCTGGGGAGGAAATATAGGTGAGTTAGTGGTTAATCGGCCAGAACAATGCAGGCGATTCAAGTGAGGCCAAGAAGCAGCTCCAATTCACTGTCAATTATAATTTAAATTCATAAAATACTGCACATCACAGCAATGTTTTAATTTTGCTCGAGAGGATCTGTATCGCATTAGGTAGAAGAGCAGGCAGTAGATCCGAAAACCTTCTAATTGTGAGCTCTGTCTCAGTGACAACATGGGGAGTGATCTAATGGTGAGTCATCATGAATGTTTCTACCAAAAGTATCAACCTGTGCTCCAGTCCCCTGCTTTTTAGAAAGAAAATATGTGCCAAAAAACATACACATAAGGCACTTGACAGGAACCACTGAAGACTGAAAGAAACAAATGGGTCAAGTGTTTATGCGAGCTTATGCAAACCACATAAGAAACTCTGGTTTCTAGAGGCTTTCTGGAGGCTTTCTGAACAGAGGGTGTGGCATTAGTCCCACCACCTGCAGAAGTGAAAAAGACTTCCTGCATCTATTTGTGGAATAATGCTATTACACTCACGCAGGTTTTGTCCTCTCCTTAGTTAGAGTGTAGCTCATCTCAGGGACCAAATGTGCTAATTAAAAAAGAATGAAACACAGTGCTGTACATAAAAACAGACAAGAAACAAGTTCAAGGTTTTAAACAAGAGGCTAAAGTCAACATTTAAAAAAAATACATTTATGTTTTGACCAGCCTTCCTGTCAAAGGTTCACATAATGCATTTATTAAAAGTTTGTTTTTACTATTCTTACTTACTTACTTTATACTTTATTTCCATTTGTAATTTTATACATCTCTTTTATTAACACTTTACTCTAAATGCTTTGTATTAAATATTAGTTAATTAGCTTACGTTGTTCTAGACATTACCAAAGTTATTTATAAGAGGAGAGCCTTTGAGAAAACAATCCATAGTAGGGTATTGACCTATTGATTAACTAAAGCCCACAAATAATTACTATTGAACAGAAATTATTTGATTACAGCAAAAGGTTAGGCTGGGCACTTTACCATTCTGATTTTGTGTAATATAGAACACATAAGGATGCATAAACAAGTTTTGAGAATATAGAATACCATTATGAGGCAAAAAAACAAGATCTTCTCAAGTTTAGTTTTCCCAGTCACTTCTGCAACTTGTGGTATGTCATGACTCTTCTGAGGGTTGAAAAATGAATTTAGTTAAGTGCAGGAAGTATTATGTATAGCTCAAGGCAAAGAGTTCTGCTGAGTTATAGCAGACGATTACACACAGCTCTGGTCCGGGGACTACATGGAGTATTTGTTTACACCAAAGGAAATGAAACTATTTCCATTTAACTGCCCTTATTATTGGCCTCCTATGCTGGATTTCTCAATACATGTGAAATGCTTCCTACTGTTACAATGGGTATCGCTGCTTTAACCACAGCATATGAAGGAAAAGGGACCTCTGAGTGAAGAAATACAAAAAGGTGTATATTACATGAAGCACTGAGGAAGAATCCTGTTTTCCATTATGTCTTCATAACTGACTGACTTTTTTGCTGGGGTGCTGGTACAATTAGATGTTCCACTGCTCAGTGTGTGCCATATCATGCTTAGGTTTCAAAGGATCAAGAAACACTATCTTACTCCACTTTTGCTGGACCTGTGCTTAATTTCACTTTCTTCATCTAATAGAGTTTTTCGTTTTTTTAACACTATGTGGTTTGCTGTAAGCTGAATCAAAATAATGAACTACAATGTTCAGCAGCAAGAGGGGAGTTGATGTGAGTGATGTTTTATCTCTAGTATGACTAGGATTTTATCTTTAAATTTAACAAGTTAGTCTATGCTGTAGAAGCCATTATTTGTGATTTAGCTGTGACTTTATAAAGTATTATTGCTGAAGGCATATAGGAAAGAGTAGAAATTGAATTGTAGCTAAGCAAGATTTTCCAGAATCAACACTGAAAACATATTTTAACTACATTTATCTGCAGCGCTGACAAAACAGAGCTGACAAAAGCTCCATATCTTGATTTCCAACATCCATATATTACTTCCTCTGCAGAGTCAGCACAAACCCTGCCAAGAGTGAGTACTGCATAGTGCTATGAGAGAGCTGGGAGAAGTGGAGTGGCAGGCTGTAGATCCGGTGTAGAACCTCTACACCGTGCCATCTCAGCCTCATGTATTTATCTTAGCAATAAGTGTGAACCCTTTACGAATCACACAGATAAGAAGACATCTCAGCTCTCTTGAATTTTAATACTCTCTTAAAAGACAAATTGTCAAAATGCTTTTACATACAGACATACTTGATTATTATTATTATTATTATTATTATTGAAAATTGCAGTAAAAATATTGATTGCAATTAACCCATAGTTTCCACCCTCTTCTTTTGTTAACCGTCTGATGCCAACACTATCCCTGTGCTGTGGCATTTGGTCTTTGAGATCTAGGGCTTTTGAATGAACTTATCCATATTTAAGGAAACATACAAATACAAATAATAAATAATGAATGGACTACTGGAATAAAGGTTGGTGAAACTTGAGCCACATTCTGATACTGCAATGATAACTGTGATTTGTTATACTGTGCATCTCTAATTCATACCTTGCCAAAATATTTATGCCAAATTTGAATTTTTTCACATTTTCTAACATTTCAGTAACAAACTTCAATGTACACTGCCTGGCCTAAAGAAAAGTCACCATCTGAATTTAACTGAGCAAATAGGCATGAGTCTCCTAACAGATAGTTACCACATGGACACCTGTCTTCATTTATTTAACTCTAAATGATGCAATGAGTAGCTTTTCATTTCATAAAGAAACATAAAAACTCTTAGGTCAGCTATTCTTAAACTCTTATTTTTTTTACTTTTTTTTTCTTTCTAATGTTTACTTTGTCTATTTTTAATTTGCTTGGTTTTTATTTTTTTCTGCAGAAGCGCCTTGAATTGTCTTCGGCTGAAAAGGTGCTATATAAATAAAGTTGCCTTGCCTTGGCTTGCCTAACTACCTGAATGACCAGGTTATTCCATCAGTGTATTGTTTCCTCCCTGATGACATGGAAATGTTCCAAGATGACAAGGTCAAGCTTTCATCTGAGTCAAATTGTAAACGAGTGATTTACTGAGCATTAGACATCACTTTTCACACATAGATCATCTAACAAAGAGTTCAGAACTGAATCCCATTGAGAATCTCTGCAATGTTCTGGAAAAGGCTTTGCTCAGTTGTTGGCGTCTCAGCACCAATATAAGATCTTAATGCAGCAATGCATATATATGTCTTGTGACATTGCATGAGCTTGTCATAATAAAATACTAATAAAATCCATTACCTTTGTAGGTGTAACATGGCTAAATGTGCAAATGTTCAAGGTGTATAAAAAAGTTTTGCAATGTAGTGTATGCATTATTGGTTTCTGAGTTCAAGGTGAGTGTGTGTATCAGTTATTTTTACGAGTGTCCCATAGAGAAGATCCACGATAACTGTAAATAAAAAACACGTCAGTACTTTGCTTTTGTGATTTTACAGCACAGCGAATGAAACAAATCAATATAAAGGCATTGACTGTTTAGAGTCAATGCCTTTTTTGTGTGCTTTGATATGCACACAAAGGAACGTTATATTCTAAAGAATCATTGCAGCCTATCATTGTGGTGCATAATTGAGTAGGAAGACCCCCCCCCCAAAAAAAGAAAGTAAAATTAGCACTTTGCCTATACAATGTGAAATTGTTGCCCCTGTAGCGCTCCCCACTCCATTACTTTAGGCACAGATGCCTTATCCAATCGGCAGCTGGTGTGCTGTATATTTCCGTTAATAATTCACATTAGCCTGTAGCCCTACATAATATCAGATGATTGCTTGTCTGTTATGCTATATGATGAGAAGTGTTCAGGGCTGCTAATGTGAGACGTCTCTGTTTACAAATTTGATGGATGGCCTCCCTGATAGAACCTGAGTTACGTTCAGGGGTGTCACAGGAAAAAGATGACAGATGGGCCCAGCTGTTAAAGATATCGACACTTTGACCAGACCATGGAGACATTAATCACAGTGTGGCTAACCGGCAGAGAGGGCGGGGAACGCTTGACTTCTCTTTTTAAGGCACGAGTTGTGACGGGATGTATGCTGGATAATGGACCATTCATTGATCAAAAAGCTACGAATGCTACGTTGGAAGACAAACAAAGACAATGCCTTAAACTGTGAAGAACCGAAGCAACCCACACAACTTGTATCATGATTAACTGTCACAAGAGATTAGATGGTGGTAATAAAGATAAACGGGGGGTTGCTGCTGCTGTAATGTAATATCAAGTGATGGCAGATATCCAGAAGTCAGTGTCTGGATAAAAGAGAGGACACTAATGGCTCTTTTGGATCTTCTGTGTCAGTTGCATCATGTTTTCATGGTAATAAGACACAACCGGTACTCGTAATGAGAATGATCGCCATGTTTCTGTAGAGTGAATCTCAATAGAATAGTTATCCCTCCAACACTTTCACCTTGTACTTGTTTTTGAGGATGTTTATTATTGGTATGATGGATTCTTCTGGCAGTTTTTTGGCATTTTTTAGAAGTTGTATAATTAGGTTCAGTAATATACAATGGGCATGTCTGTGTTCCTAGCAAACACTGAGCAGGAGATTGCTCCTGCATGTAGTGAACGGTTTCAGTTTTCTCATTCAACAAATAAGCACAATTAAGCGTGTGGCACTGCTGACATAAAAAAATATATATCTTAATAGGAGAATGGGAAGTTGATGATGATCTAAAATATATGTTTTAGAGCTACAATTGAAGTTGGCTATTACAGTTCTGAATATTTGTTCCACTGGTATTTAATCAAACTAAGCTTTTTCTCGTTTAGGTGACATAATAAGAGCAAACATAGTTCTATTTACTACATACCAGAGTAAAGAAAATACAAAAAATAAAAAAGTTAGATATCTCCTTTTATTGTACTTTTATCCAATTCAAAAGTTTAAATAATTTTCATTAGTATCTTTGACAAATAAATGTTAAACTTTAGCTGCTTTAGGTGAGATCGTTGGGTATATGTCTACAATCTTTTCACAATGAATTGTTTAAAGTTTGGTTATTCCTGCAGTTAGAACTGGTGTAGGCCTGTAAGCTTTTGATAATGCATTACTCTCACACACCTTTTCAGCTTTGCCTAAAGATTTTCATTAAAAATTAAGGCTTTTGTCCCTTAGTGCATTTCTATTTTCCTCTCTGAACGACATTACAGCCCATCTTAGTTCAATGTGGACAATCTAACCAGCTTCTGTAAGCATCTTGACAAAGTGCTTCTGCCTCTATTCTGGTTTTGAGGCTCATACTCCACACAAAAAACACTTTCATGACTTGGAAATAGAACTCATCTCATTCTTGATGGTCATCATGACTAGATATTTCTAAGCTGTTTATACTTTTGCATTATTTTTGAGCAGATGAGGATTGTAGTTTCAGCAAGCTAGAAATTGTACTGAAGAATATCTTGAACTTGTGTAAGTCCACAATTCTTTTCCTAATATCTTGCCTGATTTTATGGGATTTTTCCATGGTGTCACACAAGAAGTGTGTTTCAGGTGTTGCCTTGAATTACATTCACAACTGTTCCAGTTGAAATGTTGCTGAAACTTACAAAGCAATGACATCATAATCTGCAGAAATCTTAACGACTTAATTTGGAGTAAAGTCTAAAAGTTCCTCACAGGTGTTCCTGGACTTATCATTCAGCAACACCTGTCTGAAATTCATATTACTGATGTTATCTTGCTGCCTAAAAAATGAGCGCAAACAGAGGCATGCCACTAAACTAAAGCAAACAGACTTGAAGTAGGTCATTAAGATAATGTCTAGAAGTTTGTAAATCACAGTTTTTAATTTGTGGTCTTGTTTCATTAGATTTTTTTTTATTTTCATCTGGCTGAATTGAGCATCCCAGCTGGCTGAAAATAGCTAAAAGAAATATTGAATCAAGCAAGAGAAGGATAACCCAAACATAAAGGGAAAAACAAGGGAGAAAGAGATCACAACAGACATAAAGTCAGGTCATTATTTCAGCACTGCAGGGAAGGCAGTTAAACATTGTTCTGTTCAATCTGACTCTACATGACAAAACATGCCACCATGCCTGTAAGCTGGCTTATGCATTATTTTGTGCATTTAAATGCATCTTATGTTTGACTCGCCACATAGATATATGCATTGTCTGCACATATTGGTGTGCTACAGGAGTTCCTGTAGTGTTAATATATAATTGCTGGGGTCAATATTCTTTTTTTTTTTTTAAGTTTTACACCAATTGTCTAAAACTTTAAAAACATGACAACATCTTCTTATTCACAGAAAGCTTTTTCTTTTCTTAACTGCTCTAATTTAGGACATTGATGCATGGCAATCTAATGATTGACTGATCAATCTTTATGCTTCATGATTTACAATCTTCATGTTTAGCTTTAGCTTTACCCTACAGGTATATGTAAAGTTTATATACCTGTAGGCAATTGTAATACTTTGTAACATAATGTGAGAAGGCATGGAAAAAGAAATCTGTGGATGGTGTCCGGATTGACTTGCTGCTCCGTCTAGTTTTGGATCGAAGTAAATAACATTTTAAAAATCTTATTCTCCTTTACAAGTTTGTCCTTGTGTTCCATTATTTCTTTTTCTGTACTAGCCACTTAAATAAACTGAAAAAACATGTTCTATGAGCTCCAAAAAAAAGTAACCCAGGCTGACTTTTGTAAATACGAGCATTCTTACACTCAATGCTAAAATACTCCATCCAAGTTTGGGGAATGGAAATTACATTTGTATAGTAGAGTTCTGCACACACAAAAGTACAGCATTTTCCCAGGCTTACAGAAACATGTAACCCCAAAGCTTTGCAGCACTGAAACTGGGCAGATGAAGAGTGGCAGAAGTAAAAATATACCCTTGTTGACAGCTTCTTTCTGCAACATTCTTCATGTTGAAAAGATGTTACAATGATGTTGTATTGGAGACAACTGGCCTCATTGTTCCAGGTGTAATTAAAGAGTCCACGGCTGAAGCTACTGTGCCACATGGCTAAAGGGGGCTTTCCAAACATTTTTTATTGTATTTCCATTTAGGTTTATAGTTACAATTCAATTTCTTTGAATTATTTATTTGACTCTAAATAGATATTTTAGAAAAATCATAGTCAGTAGTTTTTCATCTTTTTCCTGTTATTTTCTTTCAAGAGTTGGAACATTTTTAGCTATAGTAAGCCAGCATTTTCTCATGAAACAACACATATTACTCATCATGTGTTTGGGTTTTATACTTTACAGTTTTGGCAGCTACATCTAGGGAGTAAAGACATTATCTGTCAAATAATTGGTCAAGTATATCAAGTACCTAAATGTTAGAATCCAAAACATTCAGTCCCTCATACTTGAGTTTCTGGCTGCTGCAGACCTAATTTCACAGAAGCATGAAACGTTAAGGAGACTTTAAGAATCATTAATTTATCTGAGTGACTATTTGATTCATATCTGTGTGCATGTTCTGAAAACAGAGTCCCCCTACAGTCTGAAAATGTCCTCATTCTTTGAGTCAGATAATAACCAGTTCCTCTTCAAAACAGTCTATTCTAATTAAATCCTGGTTCAAGGCGAAGCTACATTCCACAGGCAGCAATCTGATGGAGTGGATGGATTCAGATGAAATAGGGAGCATTTCAGTGCTCTTTGATCACCCAGGTATTCATTGGATGTCAGTCATTTGACAAATCTATGTTTTTGTCATTATAAGGTATTTGTAGTCATTAGAAGCACAAGGTCTTTGGCAGAATGTTGGCCCGTTGTAATTTGTGGTTATTAGGTGCAAAGCTGATTTGAATTTTAATTCTGGTAATTAGGAAAATTATGATTAAATGTTATGGGTGATTTTGAAACAACATGCTTACAATATTCAAAGAAAATACAAATACCTGCAGCAGTTTTATTAGTTTATCTTTCAAATTGACGCCCTTCACCCCGCCAAAAACTGCATAGTAAAACATTACATTACAAAGCCAAAGTAACATGAAGACATTCATTACCTGCAGCCACGTAAACATGTTTTAAGAAACAAAGTGAACATGAGAGTTAAAAAAAACCCTCAAAGATTGAAACACTGCTGTAACTTTAAAGATAGATGTATATATATTTTTTTGCCAGAGTCAGAGATGGAGTGCAAAACAAAGGTAACAAGGTTTATGCATAGTGCAGAAATTGTTGTCCTGAGAGAAATCCCTCACATTATCCTGAATAAATAAAACCAAATATTACACAACGAAGCTCAAACATCTAGAAAAGCTGTAATGTATTATAAATAATACTCCATCCATCCATCCATCCATCCATCCATTTTCCTACACCCTTGTCCCTTACTGGGGTCGGGAGGGTTGCTGGTGCCTATCTCCAGCTGTCGTTTCGGGCGAGAGGCAGGGTCACCCTGGACAGGTCACCAGTCTGTCATAGGGCAACACAAAGACACACAGGACAAACAAACATGCACACACACACTCACACCCAGGGACAATTTAGAGAGGCCAATTAACCTGACAAGTCATGTTTTTGGACTGTGGGAGGAAGCCGGAGTACCCGGAGAGAACCCACGCATGCACAAGGAGAACATGCAAACTCCATGCAGAAAGACCGGGAATCAAACCCAGAACCTTCTTGCTGCAAGGCAACAGCTCTACCAGCTGCACCACTGGGCAGCCTAAATAATACTCCTAAAAATTATGTTATTACATAATTATGGAAAATAACCAATTGTCATTATCATTAGGCTAATTTTAAATGAGAAAAGGATTTTTCTTGCACTCTTAGTTTGGTTTATGTTTGTTAGTTTGTTCTTTTTTAATTTGCAACAGTCAGCCAGGGAAGTGTGCTTTCATGTTAACCACAAACTTATAAAAATTGAAAATGCTCTTGCTTGTAATGCATATAGCATTTAAAGAATATTGTCATTCTGAAAAAGATATAAATTCATTTGATATTTATTTTACCCTACAATTGCTACAAATATTGAGGAAGCAATACTGGTAAGAAGTAATTAAAAACATATTGTTATTCACTTTACTTTTTAAGCAAATGGGAAGGTAAATATTTCTTTGTAAAAGTTTTTTATACTCTATCCTATCTTTTCCTGATTTACTCTAGGGAAATCAAAATAGGTTCATAAATGAGCAGACAAAGTTGCTAACAGCTTTGCAGCACATTATGTTTGCCGCATAATTAGAAACGGTGTTGAAAATAAAGCAAAAGCCAGTTTTAATCTCTTGCTTGCGCCTCTCCCTTCTCTGAAACCATGCCATCCACTTGAAAAAAAATGACATGAAATACCTCATAGAAAGTCTGGAAGCCATGATAAATCAAAGGTGGTGACAGAGTTGCTTGACCAGTGTGAAAGAGAAAAATGCTATATGCATAGCAACTCTGCTAAAAACATTTAAATCAAAGTCATTTCTAAATAAGAAAAATGCAACTGTGCAGCATGAACATTTGGTGTCCAGAAATCTTTTATATTTCCTTCCGAATGATTAAACCTTCAAATAATAAAAAAAATAAAATAAACACCTCTAATCAAATGTGCATTGTTGATTTGCAATTAATAAGCCAGCTGTGCCTGAGCCACGCTCTTCCAGATGCAAGAAAATATTACAAGGAGGGCAATAATTCAGTGTTCCGTGGTCACCCAACACATCAACGTTTATAAGTCCCCACATCATTTGTACTTGGTTTACAGAAAAAGAAAAGATGCAAACTGACTGCAGCACATGGCTGTTACACATTAGGGGCATCCATCACAAAAGAACTATATTTGCATGTTAATTTACCTGTAATGAAGCATATTAGTTCTCCAAAGCAGGCCTCCACTTGTTCAATGCTGCTATTTTGTTTATGAATGATTGGATGGTATAAATGCTGTCAGCATATAACTGGATCTCCAGGGTTGAAGTTGTGGCTAATTTAATATATACGTTTGTGTATATTAAGTCAAACATACAAACGTGCATGTAGAGGTGCATAACTAAAGTCTACCACCTAAAGGTGGACTTTACGAAATGGACCATATTTGAGCTAGTATTAAGAATCCAAAATACATAAGTAAAAACAGAATCTATACATATGGGACACTGGAGAACCATTAAAAAAAATACACCTTTGGTAGTGTGTATCATGTTTGAGCTGACATTAATATTTAAACAGGAAAGATCAAATTCTTTTGGGATCTCAACTAATTGTTAAACTACATCCAAAAATAAAAATAATAAATATAAGATTGGTAGAGGTACTTCAATGTTAGAGAAAAAGCTCATGTGTTCATCCTTCATTTGTACTCTCACTGTTATATGTTAATTCTTCTGTAACTAATATAGTCATATGATTTTTCAGACAGATACTCCAAAGAAGATGTGTAGATATGGTAAAGTGTTCATGAGGATTTTTTTAGGTTAATAAATACAATGAAATACTTCCATTTAAAATGCACCTATGGTTTTATTTCATGCAGAGATTAGATCATGCCTGCTTTCTAATCTTTTTGCAGTATTAGATCTTCAAACTCAACCAAAGGGAAATAAGTTTGGTAATATGGCAATCACTACAAGCAGGCATTATTTGTCAAAAATATTTTGACAGTAAACAAATGCATCACAGTCAGTCAACATATCATTTCACCATTTACCAACAACAAACATTTCCTCAATTACAGAGTTAATCCAGGCAGAATTGAGTTTTCTCCAAATTGTATTTGTTGATGTAAATTAGTTGGGTAAAATAAGTTACTTCAGGGGATAAGTCTGAATTTAAGCAATAAGAACTGAGTGCCCACATCTCTGGCATGAACATTTTTATAGTTCATTATTCTATAACCACAAACTTTAATGTGTATTATGCAGTTTATTTGTGCCAGACCAAAATGAAGTGAATTGTTTTGAAGTGAAAGGAAAAGGATACGTAGTATTCAAATTATTTTTTCTAGAATATCTCTAAGTGAAATCTAGAACCACTAGTTGCTTTCAAAAGTGACCAAATTTTTAAAAGCAGTCCGTCTCTGTGTAATCTATTCCCAGTAAAAATCTAACTGTTCTGTAAAGGCTTCAGGGGTTTTAAAGAGAAAATCAGTAAACAAAACACATCATGAGATCCAGACACAAGTGACAAGGCAGGGATACAATTTAGAAAAGTTTAAAGAAGGGTATGTTTATAAAACAAGCTCCAGCGTTTTGAACATGTCGCATAAGACTGTTGAATCTGTCATTTAAAAATTGGAAACAAAATGACGCATCCAGAGCCACCTCCATCCATTTTGGTGACCTAAGTTGGTGCACTCTATCCATTTTGGACCCCTGTGTTATTTAGCTCAACTGTAATTTAAGGAACACGCTATCAACGTTAGCAATCATGCTCAGACACCCTGCAAACTCATTTAAACATAGATTAATTCATTTAAGCATTAATTAACCTATCTACATTGGATCAGCTAATTGTGGTGCATCAGTTGGTGGATTAAATTTTGTAAACAACACTAAGTAGATGTTATTAAGTAAACTAACCTCATAGTGAAACAAGGTAGTAACTACATCATTCTATGGGGTTGCAGAAGAAAAGAAGAAGAGGCAGAATGTTTCAGATCTGCAAAGCTCAAGGTATTTGAATTGTACTCCTTAAAAGCCTTTGCAAAGTTTTTGACAAATCAGTGTCTTTGCTAATACTCAGCTTTAGCTCCATCATGTGAATTGACACAAATGTCATTATTACATTAACTGTAAGTAAAATTTTACTTTGGACACTGACTTGATATACCTTTTTAACTGTTTTAAAAACTGACCATTTTAAATAAAAATAGAATTGCCATTTAGCAATTCTTTTTCTGCTTTTAGTCTTGAGCCCAGCAGATCTGGAGCTCTTAAACTGACAAACTAGAAACAATTTCCACTAAAATGTCAATATATTGGAACAAAATAGATGTCAACTACATCAGGCCATACATTATTAGCTGACTGACCTTTTGAAGTCCATTAGCAGCAGCTGCACCATGATTTTTCATGATTCACATTAGCATCTTCACTCTAAAGACAGTCAAGTATTTAGGCACATTTATGACTAGTGTGTTATACTGCGCAGAGAGTCGGCTTATTTCCCTTAACAACACATTAAATTGGCTCTCAGTGCCTTAAGGGAGTGATAGGATCACATTTCTGAGCAATTTACTGTCCCCAAATCACCTGAATTTATGCTGAAAGGAAGGAAAACTGGTTACCACTGGTTGTTACTCTTGAAACTGAGGACATTAATTTTCAACAAGGAAACTGGTGCAGGTTTGAGGTCCTACATGTAAACATTCAGATCAAAATTAATGTAAGGTACATCTTTCAAAGGCCTATGGAGAGAAAACATAATTATTTGCACTGTGTAATAAAGTCATCAAAGATCATGTACAATACCTTGTTTATACATACCACTTGTAATATATATATATATATATATATATGCATTAAAGCCACAAACCTAACATATTTCACAACAATTTAATGTCCTAGACCAAAATAAAGTCACATTTTATTGTGACTGTAAAGACACTGATCATAGATTTGTATTATTGTTTTATTTATTTTTTATATTTTGCCAAGTAAACCTTAGAAACTGTTTGGAATTTGTGTCCAGATCCTTGGAATCAGTACATCATAGGACCTCCTTTTATCAATTTCAGCTACAGATCATATGCCTTTGGGAAAATGTGTCAATCAGCTTTGCACATTAGGAGTCTGGAATTGTGGGCCTTTCTTTTTTTCAACATAGTTTAAGCTGAGTCAGATTGGGAACATTAGTAAAAAGCTATTTAAAAGTCTTTCTAGATAAAGACTTTTACTTGGGCATTCCAGCTCACGACTATTCTTTCATTTGAGACATTCCATCCTGACTCTACTTGCATGTTTATGGTTACTGATGTGCTGAAATTGAAGTTCCTCTTATTGTGGCATAATTTCTAAGTTGAATTTTCATTGCCTCTTTTAGTCAAAACTAGAGTATAAAGCATCCACTGTCACAACCAACATCCATTTTCTCTGAGCAGCTTTTGTGAAATTACATCTGCCTCTGTGTTTTAGTCAATCAGTGTCAGTGGAAGCATAAACTTTATATTATTTGAAAGAACTGTCATGATAAGTAGAGATTAGACAGTACATGATGCACTGTTGCTCAAACAGCATTGGACTGTGACACAAATGCACAGCTGACAGTGAGTCACATTCATTTTAAGAAAGATGAAAGACAAGTCTCTGTGGTACTGCACTGTAATGCTTCACTCAACCATAATCATTTCACAATGTTGTGGAGGATAAATTAATATAATTATTTATTGAAATAATAAAATACATTTACAACTTTATTTTATACATTTGTAAGGTTCTACAGCTTCACTCTTCACCTTTCTTTTTCTGGGTCCAACTCTGCGGACACATTTCTTTTTTTATTATTTTTTGCTAACCTTTTTTGTTCTCTTGGAAAGGCCTAATTATGCAAACACTGATTATTTTCTTGATAATTTGCATAATTTCCTGAATATATATTTTGGTCTGATGATGAATAAGGAAACATTTTGTTGCTCATATCTGCTCAACTGTTGCTCATCTCTCTTTCTGTTACCTTGGGCCTAATTTAATAACAAAAATGTCACTCAGCCAACTGTGATCCTACTGTGCATCCAGATGACAGAAATATGAGTAAACACCTGCACTAATTACCTTCCCATGCAGATTATTTATGAAACACATTAAAGCACGGGTAAAACGATTCATTGGTCAGAATTCAGAGCAATTTTTCATGCAACCATCCAAATATTTTCCAGCCAGGAGGAGGCTTCCAGCGAAACTCTGTGCTATTATCTCTTCGTGACTGTTCATTTTCAGGACTGTTTGTTGCAAGGAGACTAAACAAGATCTACAAATAGAAAAAAAAGAGATTTGCTACACTGTGCTCTAAAATAGACCACACTGGTTGTTTATGTTTGATTTAATCTGCCTAATGTGTTTTTTGTCTTGTGGACATTTCAGTTTCCCATAAATTTAAATGATGGCAAAAGTTGTTTGTGGAATTAAGGTTTTGCACGGATAACCGATGCAAAGATATTCCTCCAAAAATATTTTCATTTTCATAGAGTTTGTGATGGAGTCTATTCACTGCACTGCAGGTGCTGAGTGGAGGACAAAATTAGCACCGCACTCAGCCTTGAGTGTTCAGGAGGGCTAATTGAGCCAAAACTTCCCTGAGATAGACATCTCTGATTACATTACATCAGTAAAATATTCTTGTTTCACACGAGAGCTAATACAGGCACAAGAAAGAATGGGGAAAACTTCCTCTATGATTAACAGCGGGTAATGATTTTTCATATCTACTAATTATCCATGTTTAGTTATCTCACACCAGAAGTTACTGGGAGGTTGCCAAATTGATCGAGAAAATGTGGATTCGTTTTTAACCATAATGATAAACGAGCCCTATTTGAGAGCTGAAATGCATTGCTATCTCATCAGTAGAAAAAAGAGAACAGGTAATAGATTTTTGGCCTCACCATTCAATTAGTGAATCATTTAATATAATAATGAAATGATTTGTTACGAAAGCTGTTTATGGTAACAGTATTAAAAGTGCCAATAATGCATTATGTTTGATTTGTTTGTCAAGGGAGGAGGAAGGACTAGGATATAAAACACTCATAAATTAAAGTGAAATAAAGGGAAAAATATGAGGTAGGTATATAAATTGTAGTGACTACACACACCTGAGTGTGTTAAAAGCTGGGATATAAGTTTGGCATTTCTTTGAGGGGTAAGCAACTCCAAGAAGAATAAAGTTTCATCTACAGCAATAACAAGTTGATTTTATGCCATGCTTCTCTAACAGATATTAAATAAAAAAGGGAAAAACATCTAATTGGCTGCCTGATGTGATGTGGCTACATGTTTCTCAAATCCCATCTCTGATTGGCTAGGGAATCCTGGTAAACACAAATAGAGGATTACTCAAGTTGTCAGAACAGGGATTTATCACTTTTGTTGAGAATTGGTTGTGATAATTGTTTTGGATGTAATTTGGTTCCAGAGAGATCCAAAGTGGGAAAGCACTGAGACAATTCAAAGCAAGTGCTAGTAGGAACCACCAGCCTATCTGAGGGTGACCTTCCAGCTGAAACAATAGCTGTATGTTAAGACTTTTCTTCCATCAGTAAGGATTAGAGACAGAACCTCCTGAGATCTAGTGTTAATTTCTAAGAGAAGTGCCACAACATCATGATTTCTGATCACAATAAAGCATTTTACACTCAGTTCTGTGGTGCAGAACCTGATGCCATCAGCTGTTTTTGAATTCTGTGTATTAATATCGAAGTAGGTCTTAAAAATTCTAACAAATTTAAAACCCAACTTCTTTGAACCTCTGAAACATAAGATTAAAATTTCAGCCTTTAATAAGTTTAGATAATAGTTTGAATTTTATTTTAAATATTTATAAATATTTAAAATATTTACACCTTTTCCCTGCGGAAACAGTAAGAAAGAAGAATAAAAGATGGAAAGTAAACAACATGCATCAGAATATTCATTTTATTTGCAGAATGATAGAGATATATTTAAGATATATCTTGAATTTGATAGATTATTCACAGCACAGCCATTTATAAAGTGCAGTAGAATTGCACAAGGAAAACTGACGACAGCATGGTGGCAAATTAAATGAATGGTTAGAGAAAATAAAATCTAAACAATGACCTGATGACCTTCAGAATCTCAGAATCTGGTCACAATTTCCACAAAATAAATAAATGCCATCTGTTTACAAAATTATGCTCCTTCTATCCAGCCCAGTTCTGTTACTGCTCTACCCTAAAGTGCTCTAACCACACAGCTGAGTACATGGAACCGAAAACAGCAGCAGGATTATTCATCTATCAAAGAGAGAATGTGTTTTTACTAAATATACATAGTAAGTTTTTCTAAATAAAATTTTAACAAAATATTTACACATTTAAAATATTTTTAAAAATTAAAACGAAGACTAGACAAAAGTACATGTTATCAATAGCTTCCAAATGCATGTACATTTCTTTAGCGTTCACAATATGTGAAACATGCATTTCTGTAAGCACAAAAAAAAATAAAAACACTTTTCTGTATGTGTTCAGCATTGGCTTTGGCAGGCAGTTAATGCCAACAGTTTTTGATCGGGGCTTGGGTCTGGAAACTAAGTTGGGAAATCCCCAGAATTACTCCAAACCCATCCAAAATTGGATGCAAGCTCCAATTATTCGCTATCTGAACATTGCAGGATCTGTAAGTCACATTTCCTGCAAGGAGCAGCAGCAGTTACTGTACTGCGAGTCATAAAAATGTGCTCTCTTTGACTCTGCATTTATTAGCTGGGTGTAGCTGTGCTCCAGCAGGTGACAGCTAGTCAGATGTGACTGAGTGCAATATTATCCCTCAGACACCCTCTTCCCAATTGCAGACAGCTACATCATGAGAGGATGATGTGTTTGAATTATTGATACATTCTCAAGGTTGAGTGCGGGATGCTTTTTTTCATCCTATAAAAAGGGGTTTTAGGAGAAAAGAAGATCGTTCAAGTATGAGACCCAACAATTAGCAATCTGTAAGAACACTGCAGTTTTAAGATGATGAGTTCCCCCTCCCAATCTAAGCACAGGAAGATGCAGCTTGATGACCACATGAGTCTGAGGGTTTGTTTGAAAAAGAGAGACTTGTGACAGATGCTTCTATCTTTCCTTTCTGATTAGAGCATTTGATCCATGAACACAGCAGATCATGAACAGGCGAATGAGTTATAATTAACTATGAAAAGTAAATGCATCATACAGACATCATGCTAGCTTGAGCTGTTTTTGAAATCAGTGTTCCTTGTGTGTATTTTTTTGTGTTTTATCATCTCCTGAAGGGAAAAACAATTTTCCTTCTTTAATATAATTTTCTCTTATGATAAGTGTATAAATGTCAAAGCCTTAAAAGTTTGAGTTTTTTTTCTTTTACAAATGTAGCCTTCAAAAAGTTTATTTTTTATCACAAAACATTAGTTTCTATTTTTATGTTTGCTCATTTGTCAGAGATAATTTTTCCACTTTTTTTCCAATCTATGTAAACACACTTTTCCAATTTGCCCTCTATATATTTAGCGTGTGCAACCTAATCATCACTCTGCTCACCTGCTCTGTAGACTAGCCCGCAGGCAAACAAAAAAAAAAGCTATTTGACAAATTATTTGAAAATTTGTGAACTTATCCTTGAAAGTGACTTCCTCATGTTGAACTCACGACAACTCAAAGTTGCCAGCGTAATGTGTCTGGTGTTGTCAGCCATATTAACAAAGTGAACACACCATTAAACAATGTCATTAACCACCGACTCATGCTAATGTCTTCGTTTAACTATCAATGACGCTTAGCTTACTGGTCTGAAAGGGAAATCTGTTTTCTGGATTATTAGGCCAAAATAGAAATTCAGTGAGCACTCTGAAAGTTGTTGTGGTGCTTTGAGAGGGTGGGACACTGCAGTTAAATTGAATTGAAATAATTCAAATGGCGAGGATGGACAGCACAGAGCAACTTCTGAATGTTTTATTGATGTATTTGTGAAGGGTTATGGAACAAAGTCAATGAATCAGTAATGGCATCTGTATTTTGTCTTGTGGCATTTAGAAAAGCTATTTAAATGCTAATAAAATGGAAAAACGCTGTAAAAATTGGCAGATAAGCCATATTCATAATTTACTGATTGGTAGCTAAGTATTACTGTAACTTTAACTTTACTCACTAATTTACTAGCAATGGTTGTTGTCTAAATATGCAACATGGTTCATCACCCAGGGAGTCATTTCAGCAGGGGTGGCATAAGTACTTTAAGCCTGTTTTTTCAGAAAAGAACAAATGGGCATTTCCTGTCAGTGGAGAGTGGGAACCCCCAGTAGTTTGCACAGCATGAGCACTGAGAGGCAAGCTAAAGTGAACACAAGCTTGAGCCCCAGGACCCCCTCACTATCATCCATCCATCAACTAAAGAGGCAATGGGGGATCAAACCAAAGTCTACAGTAGTCTAGTTTTAGATTGGACTTAGTAGAAATGGCATCAACTGTGATAAGAAAAAAATGAGCATTTAAAGAACTCTATTTACCACCAGACAAAGCCAAACCAATGACAAACACCACAAGATTTTGAAAAAAACTGAAACAGTTGTATTTTTTTTATGTTGTGGCTGCTTTTTTAACATATAGACAATTAAAAAACATGTTGGCTACATACTATTGCATATTTTACCTTTGTTTGCTTTTCAAAACTTTTAATTTTTCATAATTATCCACCTTTTTTAGTGAGTCTCCCAAAACATTATCTACATAGTGTATGTTTGAATTAAATTGACTTATTTTATTAAATATACTTTTTTAAAATTTAGATTTAATTTTCACCCAAAGGTTATTTACAAATGAATTGTTTATTATGGCGACTTCAAAACTGAGGTTAAAAAACTGACTTTTTTTGCAGTTACATTACAGCTTTGTAAACCTTTTCACCTCACAAGCACTTGACTGTTAACATACTGTTTTATTCTGTTTTATCAGCTTTTAAAGAAATCATACATTTTCACTACAACTCTAGTAAAATATTAATATTACGCAGGTTAAAATGGGACTTTAAATCCATCAACTAATTTAAGAAATATTGCTGTCTGCTCCTGTGACTTCACATTCAATGGCTATATTAATCAGTCTCGGCCCCCTAGGCCCAAACAGATGGCTTTAATAACTCGCTTAAAGCGGTCCAAAACTCCACAGATAACGCTACAGTAAACTAAACATCCATCTTTGGCTCTATTCGTTCCATTCCCCATGCAAACAGAGTCATTATACAGATGGCTTCAGGGAGAGATTCCCTGTCACCCAGTCTAACCCTCTCCTCTCAAGGATTTGGATCCTTGTCATCTGTATTTCTAAAACTAGTCAAGTGACACTAATATTAAGTGAGCGTAACGGGTTCCAGCCACCTTGAACAATCTGACATTTAACCAGACTTTTCTCTGTCATCCAATCAAAGTGACATTCAATAAGTAAACATTTTTACAGGGAACCATTGTATATCAGTCCCTAGCAGTGGTAGAGTGCTGTTTTACAAAATAAAAATGACAAAAATTGGCACACTGTTGCCAAAAGACTAGGCACTTTGAACACTAGCATGCTCAAGGTAAGCTATGGAAAAAGAGTTACCGTCATCGCATGGTACACAGAGAAGTTTTGATTTAATCACAGTCAGATTTATGCCAAAGGATTATAGTTTTACCTGACGCTTACACTTTAATTGATTTACAAGGTGTTTTTTTTTTTTGTTTTGTGCTTGTATTTATTTGGATTCCCATTAGAGAATGTGTAAAGTTAGCTTAAAATCAAATGCAAAATATGTTTCACATTATCAGTAATTTAGAGAAACCTTTATTTTATAGCAGATTTATTAGTTCAAGGTGACTCAAGGATTTCAACACTAAAACTGTTTTTAAGTTTGGCTCATACGTGAATATTATACAAGCAGCTTAAAGAAATAAGGAAAGGAGTCCTTCTTTTTTTTATGTTGATCTGCATTCAAAAATGAACAGTTTTTGCACTTCAGTCAGCAGTATTCTGAACCTAGAGTTTATTTTATTACAATATGAATAAATAAAATCCCTAAAACACCAAGTGTAAAGCATTGCATAGAGAGCTTAGCAAGAAATATTTAGTTAAGAAATGTTAGAATACAAACTACATTTTGCACACATTAGATTGATTATATTTGTCTTTTCAATGAAACATACTTCATTCACAATGTTTGTACATTATCTGCATACAACTCTATATCTATATCTATCTCCAGACATTGCTTGTTAATTGCAAACATAATCTTTTCCTAATAATTTGAACGGTTTAATTCACACTAAAACACTATCAGTTGGGTATTGATGTTTCACTGCATAGCATAGAGTAGTCATTATCATGTGATGAATGATGATATATTTATTTATTTATTTATTTTTGCATTAGACCGATAGTTTCAATAAATTATTTTGTTTTACCATTTTTTGTAGCCCAAAAACTGAATTCCATAATTTCTATGAAGCACCAGAAACAAAACCATTGGCCCAAGACAAATAATAGATGCATGTAGATAAAATTGGGCTGACCTGAGAAGGTTTGAAAGCACTGATATAGGAACTAGTGTGCTGAAAAGCTGAAATGAAAAAATAGGAGAAGTAAATTGCAGCCTAACAGAGCAGCAACTGCATCACCAAAGCACTTTCAGCAAAACCTGAATGGTAAACCTTACAAAACCTCTGCAGACTTATAGACATGTACGTGTTGTTCCTTCACCACATAGTGAAATAAAAAGCAATTTTAACTATATTTTCCTGGCAGTCACACTTTATATTAAAAAGGTGTTGTTTTTCATGGGTGGGTTTGTTCAAATGTGATAAAGAGAGCTCCATATGAGGAATAATGCCAATTTCCATATTAAGTAAACAGAAAAAACAGTTGAAAAATAATATGAGAACCAGAAGAGCAGATAAGGCAGCAATAATGCGCTAATATGCCAAGAAATGACAAAAATGACCATCCAGTCCTCCTCCTTCCCAATAAATAAATTATATCACATGGTTTCACTTCATGCACTGTCTTTGTGGAATCACGCTGATAGAGACTTTCACTTAAAAGGTAAAAAGTAGTGAACAGTCGTCAACCTAACCATCCTTGCGCACTGCAGGTGCTTTTTATTGTGTACTTCTCATCTGTTTGTTCACGAATACCAGCCATTTTATTATGGCCCAGAGTGTAATGAAATTTAACTCCATCCTGCAGTTTGGAGATTAATTCAGCTTTTAGACAGAGTTATATTTTATTTATTTTTAATTGTATTGGGAAAAACCTTAGACAGCTTTTATGTGTAATGCAGTTGTTTATACAACTTGCAACTATGTATATATATATTTTTTTTTTTTCTATGATTTGCCAAATAGTTTTTCAGGCCAAAAGTTACAGCTATTATGGTGTTATTTAAGTGAGGAATTTGACACACACAAAAAAAATCTAATTGTTTTATTAGATGTTTTTCTCACCTATTTATATACATCTACTACACACACCAATTGGACACAGCTTCTTGGAACCCTGAAAAGTGGGCAGAGAGAGACTGGTGGGCAGATGGGCACTGGATAACGTCTTTTATTTCCACCATTGAGCAGTTCCACACCTTGGATAATAGGAGCCAATTCAGTTCAGCCCATAAAGAGGTTTATCAGTTCCTGTCAGCATGCCCTGCAGGGGTGAGGCGACAAATAACAAGGTAGTGAAAAAGAAAAGTGGTGGTAGTCCAGCTCCCTAACCTGTTTCCTCTCTGCCAATGACCATCTGCATGTTCAAAAAACTCTCATTTTTGCGCATGAATCGAGACACGCATTTAGAGTTGAAAGTCATGTTTGAGAAGCATTAGAGGCAGATATTGAGGTCACATGATGCAGCTTGGATGCATCTCAGAAACGTCACAAAATGTCAAGCACTGCAGAGGCTGCCAAGTAAAAGATTATTCCTTTTAAAAAAAAGTCCTAACTTGCAGGATTATTTGAAAAATATTCAGTAGTTACTTGTAAAACATGATTCTTGTGTATATAAATAGCACAGCTTCTCCTAAATGTTTAGCAAGAAAAAGACAAGTACAGTAAAGTCAGCTTTTAATATTTATGTTGGTGAATTTAAATACAATTAGTTTATTTTGCCATTGTGTTCAGGTAAATATGATGCATTCACTTTCCAGCACTTGAAAATAATATATTTCTGGGAGAATTCACTTTTTAAACGAGAGTCAAATTATAGCCCTCCGCCTGATTTGACAGGCTTATCAGTTTCAAACTATATTTGTATCTCTTTCCTCATAATATATAAAAAATGACTGTGAAGTCACTGTAAGTCTCCTTAAGAAAAATCAAATTAGAGCTAAGTCAGATTTTAAAAATCTTCATCAATTATAAATAAAAAAAATAAAAGATTAAAAATTATTAGTAATAGAAGGAAAAACATTCTCAGTCACTATGAGATTAAAAACCAAGAATAAGCAAGAAAACATGATAATAATAAAATTTTATTTAAAAAACTAAAATTTTTATTTTAGTATTTTACACTTTTAGATTTGTTTCAGGTTCCTTTTTCATTTTGAAAAAGTTTTGGAGGCACAGTCGTGAGAGCTCCCTCTCTGCGTTTGCCTTATGCTTGCTGGAATAAATTGGTACCATATGGCACGATGACAGGATCACTCAATCTTCTGTGTACCTGAACACCACATTAATCATTTTTTGGGGGATATTCTTTCCCTTTCATCACACAGGAATTTTCCAAATAGCCCCAGCCTTTATTTCTCTCACACATGTAGTGAATTTACATACACAGACTACACACTGGCCTTGTTAGATGCCAGACCGTTTGACCGAGTTCAAGCTGGAGCAAAACAAAATGTTAAGGTTAGGTGTCAGGTGAGACTTTCTTCCTGCTCAACATATTGACTTACTTTTCTTGTAATTCAGTTAAACTACAGACCTTGTTTAAATTAACTTTCTTGGATGAGCGATGACGTAAAGATATTTAAATATATTTCATGTTTTGACCGGGTAAATACACCTGAGTCTAAAAATCATTAATTCAAAGGAAAAAAAATACCATTTAATTTGAAGTACAAAAACATACAGAGAAATTACTGCATTATAATATGCAACCTTAAATGTCTAATAAATATATTTGCACCTACCTTTGTGTGCTGTCTATGGTGAAATCCAAAGAGCATATGGAAAGAAATTTAAGCTCCTTCCACTAATTCAGGCTAACAGTTTTTTTGCACGGAGAAGGGTGGACAGAGTAAAAACGGGTGAAGTGGCCCAGAGGTGGGAAAGAGGTGGAAAAGAGACAAAATGGAGAGAAGGAAAGAGTGAGAAACAGGGGCAAAGAAGAAACTGTGGTCTTTATACCAATGTCCGCTTGATGAATCAGACATGTCTTATTTGTTGGCCTCACTGCCAGGGAATTTGCATTGATTATTTTCCCCTCAACAGATACATTTAAATCAATGTGGCACAGCGCAGCCGGAAAGTGTGAGAAAATGTGCAAGACGCTCGGTAAAAGCCCATACAACTGTAACCTTGCTCGGACAGGAGGAGCCACAGCTCCCCCTTCATGCCAAATGCATTAGATCAGGACTAAAAGCAGCTCTAAAGAGCAGGAGGACAGCACCTCCATTTCTGATCTTTGGGTGAGAAAAAAAAATCTCCTCTCATAGCCATAGCAAGATTTCTGTGGGCTAATATGTCTTCATTAACTGCAAAGCTTCACATTTTTGCCAACTTGTGTTTTTTCACAAGTTTCACAGAAGGTGTTGGATTCCTTTTTACTCAGTTTTCTTTCAACTTTTTTGTACTTATTTCACTCTTTCGCTCTTTTTTTTCTAATTTCTTCATCCGTCTTGAGATTTAATACTTATAGTGTTACTGTTGATTAGTTGAAATAAATCTGCAAAACATTTTGTTCCTAATCTATTTAAATAATAATAAGTAAATGACAAAAAAAGAAAAAAAAATCTGAATAATTAAGTTTGATATTTTGTCAAATTAAAAATAACTAAAATTACCTGGCCAAAATGTAATTTAAAGAATGAATCTGCTTACTTTATAGTAACAATTTCAACAAAAAGTATTTTTCTTCTTTTATGCATTTGATCTAAACGGTCTTCTTTAAATAATATGTTGCAATTTCTGCATTTGGGAGAGAAATTCTAATTTAATTTTGTATTCATTACCAATTTTTCTGCAAAAACAATAGATTTGCATCATTATTTTATCAAGTACCCCATTTTTGCTGTCAAAATTTAAATGATTTGCTAAATTTTGTCAGTGGAAAAGGTCTTAAATTGTTAAATATTTGTAAAAAGATCCACATGAAGGTAGACCCAGTGCTGAGCTGGATTGCTCCAATAGTGTCATTAGAAGGTTTTGTTTTTAATGTGTCTTTCATGGAAGTTAAGTCGAGGTCTCCTCTTTCAAAGTCCTGTGCTGCCCCCTTGCAAGCAAAGAGAAAGATGGAACAAGGAGTCCTAACATTTTGAAAACACTGCAACCTGACACAAAGAGTGACATTCTTACACACTTAAGGAGCACTGGATAAAAAATGATGCCAACTTTATAAAAAAAATGTTGTGACACTTTTTTTCTGTTCGATTTGATTGACTATTAAGCTGGAGGCACTAAATAGTGAGTTTCATATTCTAATTGGGAGGACCATTTTTAAACATAATCCAATGCGTACACACACAGGGAAGGTATGCCACTCCCAGCCCTTCTCTCTATTTCTGTCTCCCCTATTCCTCCCGTCTCATTGATAATTTCTCCAGGAGCTTCAGCCTCTCACGGTAAGATCAAAGTGACTGTCACACACTGCCAGTGGAGAACATTTCGTGAGCATCTCCACCCGATATATTATTCCTATGGATGATGAAAGAGTGTATACGGAGGTGGAGATGACGCTGTTACGAGGCAAATGCAGAACAGGAAACATGTGCCTCATCACACTGGGTTTGTTGGCGTAACAAGAAGTAAGGGTAAGAGCAGAAAAGCAGCAAGCCAATCAGTGACTTGCATCTTTTTTATAAGTGTAAACTAGAATTGCAGTCATTTTCTTGCAGAAAGTAAAAAAAGTTAGCAAACTGGGGATAAACTGGAATAATACAAATAAAATAGTATAGTTCCATGTAGTATAAAGTAAATAGTTTGCACACTACTTTCCTTTTTTTGGCTGTTGTATTTTCTCTGCAGGATATAAAGTAAAGAGAAGACTCCCAATATCTCCTGACTGTCTCTTTTCTCTAAAAGGCACATCTTAAGTCAAACTAAAGCATACTCTCGTCTCTCCCCTAGGGTGCAGTGGCAGTGGTGCAGAAAAAGTGAACTGCCAAGGACCCCACTGTTTAGCAAACACTCCTACTGAGGGGAGGAATTAATTATTCAGAGCCAAGGACCAAGGCAGCCCCATTTGATTGCACCACAAAAGAAAGGTCAGAGCTTTTCATATGAGGAACCTCCTGGTTTTGCATCCTGTCAGCTGAGGGAATGGGTATAGTATATAAGCCCGAATGACACTTTGCTTAACAGCTCAATTAAAAGGACAAGCGTATTTGGATGAGGATGTTTTCAGCAGACACGTGACAAACAGCAGCAACATGTCAGTCCCGGCGTGGAAGGACGTGAATTGCCCGCCGGATACGACCAGTACTCCAAAAATATAATTACTGGTTGTAGGAGCAGTTCAGAAAACTCTGTAAGAGTTGATTATTCTAAGAGTTTTAAGAAGAGAAAAATAAATTCACAATAGAGCGAGTTAGAATGATTAAAATCCTGCAACACCTGGAAGCAGTGCGAGCAAGTAATTTCTTACTTTCTGAGTTAGCATGTGATCCATTACATTACTACGTTTGAATAGTTAATAGGCAATAATGAACCTCAAATCAAATTAATAACATTTTATTTAATCTGCTGGAAAATGACTTTATGAAGACTGAAAGATCACTTGTCAAACTCTGCACAGACGTGACCAATTATTGGACTCTGAGAAAGTTTTGTGACCCTCTTTATTCCCTGTATCGTCTGCATAATCCGGACAAATTTCACGGAGAAAGGCCAAAGCTTTCTCTCCAGCCAAAGTGAAATGATAGTTATCGAGTCAGTCCGAGCGCACAATGCCTCCTTCACGGAGCAGATCACGAGCATACAGTAGCCATGCAACCAGAACCCAACTACAGAACCCTTTGGGGGGGGGGGGTTCTGAAGTAAATCTGCCATTACAGTTGAATACTACTGAGGCCTCCCAGCATTGTGGTCCGTCACTATAAGTTATAATCTCTAAAAACTGGTGTGCTGAGCCCCAGCAGGAGATTAGGATAGGAGCCAGGACAGCAAATACTACAACCGTGCAACAGGGGGTGTCTCTCCCCTATTGGTGTGCCTCCATCCCAAACATCAAGCCCTGCATTTCTATTGGCTCTGTTCAGCGCACCTTGAGCCAATCATCGATTCGTTAGCTCATCACTCCATGGAAACCAGGCTTGCCTGGGGATGACATCAACTCCATTGAGCTCCCATATTCTTCCAGTAAGTCAAACCACGGTACTGAATGTAATTTCAAAAGGTCAAAAAGTAAAACAACCGAAGTGACAACAAACAGAGAAGCAAGGAAGATTTACATATACATTCACACATGCCACTTCATGAATTGCGAGGCCAAATCATTAATAGTGCTTAAGTATAATTGCCAGTAATCAAACAGAAGGTTGTGTTTGCAAACTGAGGTGTCTAAATCTTAACTGTATAAATTAGCCTGCTGATTTATGCTCTTGGAATATTATGGCTAGGCAGAAAGATACAGATTGAGAAGGGGATAGGTCCTTCCTGAGATGATTTCTTGCAGATGTTTCAGCCATTATATCTCGCTCTCTAAGGTCATTAATTTCCCAGGTAATAAACCCCTGTGTTGTTAGCGCCTCCTCCTCCCTCCAACCCCTTAAGTCCCATGCAGTACAAAGCAGCTGGGTGTACAGTAGCGCGTGTGTAGCTGCCAAATGGAGATGACAGTTTGCTCCATTGTTCATCAGTGAAACCACGGAGCCATGCTGAGTCTATAGCACAAGGAAGAAAAATTAAACTCAACACCAAAAAATTAACATGCTGTAATACAGTCTGTTATTTGCCCCTAAAGAGATAACCATCATCACTTCAGGTCTGATACAAGTCTGTCCAGACAGGGTTTTAACAGACTTGTAAATTAGAGCCAGACGGCTTTTTTTTTTTTTTTTTTTTTGCCAGTACTACACATGTAAGAATAACGATTTACAAGAAAGTCCTGACTGAAACACACTGTTGCCCAGTTTAAATCATGAAATCACTGCTTAGATCTAGAAGTCATTCTTCAAATGACTTGAAAAACAAATAAACCCCATTTTGCCACATTTACGCACAAAAGAACCACTATGTTCGACACAGATACTATCATAGAGTGTAAGAGGTAATACTCTAAGTAGTGAATACTGTTTCTTACGTTAACAAACAAGCATTTAATACTTGTCAGTGTGTAGATAGTGGAAAGGGGTTAAAGCTGAAAAAAATAACTATGTTTATCTCTACATTTCCCACCCTAAAAAACAAAGAGTCTCCTGAAAATATAGAAAAAAGTCCTGATTTTCTATGCCTTTATTTAGACAAACTAAATAGCTTAATGTTTTATATATTTTTTCTGGGCTGAACAAGCACTGGCTGACTTAAGGTAATCATTAAAAAATACAAATTACATAGAACAAATACACAAACTCTCCAAAATGTTGATACTTTGGTGTTTTAACTTTGGAAAATATTTCCAAAATCTTTAAACCACATTAGTTCAGTCTAATATTTCCATTGGCTCTTCATATTTGAACAAAAAGCTTTCTTACAGTTGCATATATCTCTTTAAATAAAGATGAACACTAACAATATTTGAAGTTATATTTATTTATTTATTTTTACATAATTTAAAGAGGAGAGGTACAGTATTTTGTTTATGATTATTGCTTGATATCTTGTTAGCACTAAGCATGTTTTTTTACATCAAGGTTGTTATGTCCCTATGTATAGAGATACTTTAGTCTTATTAATATGTGTTTTTGTTTCTTTGTCTATTTTACTTTGTTTTGGAAATTTAGAATAAATTCACCTGCAAAATAAATACCTAAGGGTCCAACTATCATGGGCTACGCCATTAAGGTCTTGGAGGGACTTCTTTCATGACAAATATAACCCTATTTGGCAGTAAACTCCACCTTGATAACTATATCCAATTACACTCCAGAATACTGAATTTTTTTTGACAAAAAAAGAAATTCAATATTTGTTCTTGTTTCAATCTTTAATACTAATGCATAGACAATCATTAAACCATCACAAAATTATTATTGAACAACTTTAATACAATAAAATAAAATAAATAGAAGGTGAATTTCACTTTTCAATGAACACATAAAAAGTGCAGTAAAAACTATCTTCACTCCCTAATCTTTTGATCAGGGTTTGGGGTCAAAGGAAGGTTTGGAACATTCATTTTCTAGTCTTTAATTTTTTTACTTACTTGAAAGCTGGAAAAATGCACCAAAAAGAAGCAGATGAGAAGACATGCTCTAGTTACCTTATCTAACTCCTGCATGAATTATGTACATTCATGAGTTAGAAGCAGCTGTGCATTGCATACAGGAGTTCATTTGTATGAGAAGGTAAAACATTTAGATACCAAGCTGAACTGATGCAGTTGAATGTCTCTTCAGACAGATTTAATGCTGTAAGGAAGCAAAAGAGAGAATGTATTCAAAATGGCTCCGGTATTATCTACTCCACAGAGTGAGTGTCTCCCTTATCAGCTTTGAAGTCGGAAAAAATGTAAAGGCTCTCCTTTCTGATAGCTCCACCATTTCATCACATTTCACACCAGAATATACCGAACTGATAGGCACTTGCTGTTTTGTTAGCAATTCAAAGGCTATCTACCAAAGAAAAAAGGGTGACGTAAAAAAAACCCCCAAAACAATCTAGCCTTGATTGTCAAACACTTCCACGCTGAACCAGCCTCATGATCTTCTATGAGGCAAAACAGCAACACAATCTTTCCACTCACAACACAAGCGAAGATCTCCAGAGCAATAAACTGATTCTGAGAGCTCTCATCAATCTTTAATCCTTCCTCAGGCTCAGTGGGGCCGCAGCGAGTAAAAACCTCCCTGCAAAACCAGAAAGCGGCCAGATTCCAGCACATTCAAGGTTCAAGAAAAGGCCTAGAAATCACGTTGATGGGGCCAAATCAACTGAGGAGACCTTTTAGCTCCCTCCATCAGATACACGTGCTGATTTTAATCTCACAACTCTGGCGGCGCTCTTCTTAGTTATATGGTAAATTAAGGAAAAAATGCACTGGACTGTTTATGAAGGACACTGTCTGTTTATTTTGCAGTTCAAAAAAATAATAATATCTACATATATGCTTTCAGGTATTTCCGGTGTTTTATACAAGGTTGATGCACAAAATGTGTAATACAGACGGGACGAGTTTTAGCATGATAAATAATTGCATATTGCATATTGCAAAAGGTTTTAATGTAAGAAAATATAATTTTGCAATTAAAGCAAAACCCCAATCCTAAGTTCTAGATGTTGTTTGGGTTTAGGCACTTCTTTCCAGTACCAAAAAGTCAAGCGCGGATCCTAAGCTGATATGATAGAGGACAGTCTAAATAAATTTTGGTGTCGTTGAACCAAACCCACAAACATAGCAGCTGCATGTAGCCTGTGAGTTGTTGCCAAATGAATGTGACAGCTCGCTCCACTGTAGATCACTGAAACCATGGAGCCTTGCTGAGTCTTAGAGCACAATGATGAAAAATTAATTCAGATGCCAAAAAAAAAGAAGAAAAAAAAAGAAGCGTCTCAGAAAGAGTGTGTTGTCTTTCCCCAGAGGATGTTCTCTGCTTAAATGTGTCTATTCTGAGTGGTAGCGGGCAGCTTGTAATGTGACCTAAGTAACTGCTGCTGACTGAGAGTTTGAGCTTTGGTCCCACCATATGTTCTCTCACAGGCACAACACTCTGCCCAGTACATTCATGTAAATGATTACATGGGAAAACAAAGAGTTCCAAGGAGGCCTGAGAGTAAGAGCGTGTTGAAGGGTCTGGTGATGTATGTAGGTTTCAGAGGAAAAGTCAAAGAGAAGGGTCCTGTTTACACTTGGTATGGTGAAAAAAAAAAAAAAAGAAAAATGTTGGTTGGGCGTCGTTTTGAAAGTAAGGCTGCACCGTGTGTGGGCTCTGGCACCGCCATCCACAATTCCTACGTCAAGGACACAACCTGAGAGGATATGGCAGGCGCCATTCTCACCATCTGCATCATCGCACTCAGTCCACAAAAATATCTGTTTACTTTCAACATTAAACAAAACTCCCGAACAAGCTGGAATGAAGCCAGACAGCCTCCTCTGGTTGTTCTTGCTAAGTCTGTATCAAAAATCTGACTTGCCTCCGAATAGTTTGGATTCGTGTTCCGGCTTGTTTTTATCAAGATATAACAAGCGAGGTAGGGGGGAGGCAGCAGTGAGAGGGAGTCTACTCTAGTTCACCCGGTGCAGACGCAAAGCAGGTGGCCAGGTTGATGACAATGAACAGACAGCAATGGTGGCCTAATTTCTTCATGTCAAACAACACCATATGGCTCTTTTCTCCCTACTCTACCTATTTAGAAGCTGCATCAACATAAGCATGTGAGTAAGATAGTCCTTACAATTAATTAGAAAGGAGGAAGTGGGATGCACTTAATTTTATATACTGTGAAAGATGCTCTACTAAAGGGAAAAATATATCCCCAGGTATTTATGTTATGTATGAAATGTCCTTGAAATCAGCTGATGACTTACTTTTTTCCCCCATGAACTTAGCATTAAATCAATGCCTATAGCATTTGTGAAACACTTTGGAGAAGGGGGACATACTGAAATACTCTCTTGGACCTGGGTGAACTAAAAGAATGGAAAGTATGTCTCACTTTTCAGGGTTGGATGGTCGTTGTTGCATCATGATAGATCAAAAATAAAAACAAAATTTAGATCTCAGTTGCACCGCAAATTAGTTAATTTTTTAGTATGTTAATAGCAACTTTAAATGAGGCAGGTTTTTAAAGTACTAAGCATAGACCAGTAAAACCTGGTCTGATGGTAAGGCATGAAGAAGAATTACTCACCATTGTTGCTTACCCACATTGTACCAATTAAAACTGAAGCTTAAAAAAAGCGATCATTTTTGAAAAAGCACTAATTTAGTCATTTTAGCATTGCCTGTTTACAACAAAATATAAATGAAATGTACAATTTCCATATCTCAACACATTTCTTTTTTCCAAAAATGAAACTGAAAAGGATATAAGACAACTTTGAGAGTAGACCAACACCAGGAGAAATTGACCCAAGGCAATGCTGCTTAAATTTATTCATACCCATGAGACTCATGACAGTGACGGCTGACATGAAGCCTTTTAAAATTTAGATGGTGGCAGATAGCAGAAATATCTACAGCGTGGAAATGAGCCAACATCTGAAGTAAGAGCAAACAGAATATGGTGCCATATGGCTCCAATGTGGCATGATGCTTTGCAAAGATCATATGACTTGCTGGCATTACAAATCAGAATGGAATCAGTGCGCTTGCAAATATGTTATTCATAATTTATTAAAATCAAATGTCTTTGTCAAAGTATTTTTCTTTACTCCAAAAAAGCATAACTTTAGGTTAAATACTACTGGAACTACTGGAACAGAACTAGTTGCCAAAAAACAGAAGAAAAACTAAACGAATAAAAAGCATTCCCTTCTTCCCCTGGCAAACAAATGGTCTGACCTGCTGAGGAGTTTCTGCCATATAAGGAGAACAAAGCAGCAGTCCAGCAGCAGCTCCAACAAAATTAATCTGTTGCATTTTAACCAAAATATAGCAAACTGACAATTAAAGTTGTCTGCACTGCAAATAGATAATGAAAGAGCCAGGCTAATAAAAATAATTTTAATTAAAAGTGAAAATCTAAGCTGTCCAGTAATTGATATGTGAACTAATTTTAAGAACGAGCAGCTAAATAATTACCATCCAACATCTCTGGTGTGTGACAGCAGGAACAGCTGTCACAGAGGTACATAATTAAGGTATATCTAATGCTTTAATAAATACTTTGCATGCTATGATTACATTTTAATCCAGTTAATCTATAATGTATTTTTGTTAAACCTCCTATGATTAATCCCAGGTGTCATCATAACACAGAACTAGGTCTGCATGAAACCACAGAAAGTTTTTGAGAGGCATCACAGGGTTACCACTTACTGCGAGTTCCCCTTTTGATGGGACAAGTAACGAGCAAATAGGTCTGTGCACCACATAATATTATACAGATAACAAAAGGGTAAGGTTTAGAACATGTCTTAAAGGGACAAGTGTGCCGAATGCACTGATTCTTTGGAATCCCTGGTTTCTAATGGCACACTCACAGGGGTCAGTGCTAAGTGACAAAACAATATCAGTGGGGAAACATTTGCATCAAGGTGTACAAATATGCAAGTTGCCAGGCATAGAAAGCCTGGCCTTTCAATGTGACAGCAATCCCTTTAGGTGTGAGGAGAGCGCAGTTCAGTGGCGCAGGGAATGGCAAGAGATTTGGTCGTGGGGGACTGGTGAGACTGCGGAAGTTGCACGCAGTGAGGTGTGTGTCAGGGCACCCGAGACAAAGCCATGATTACACACAATGAGTAGAGCAGAGTGTGGCTGACACTAATGCAGTCCAAGGGGAGACACGAGACAGAGCACTTGTGACAACTGTGAGAGGGTGTCACTCTCTTGACAGACAACATTATGGGTACCAAATAGAGCAAATGTGGGTTTTTTTCACTCTAATGTTTCAAGAAAACCCTAAATCTGTGGAAATGAATGCAAATGTATGTTAAATGACTGTCCACAAATGCTTAAGATAGCTATTAACTTCAGTCTTTTTCTAATATATTTACAGCAGAAGTAAGAGTTTGAAATGTTTTTTTTTCACTTATAGTGTACAGCTTAGATAAGAGTATGTTAAAAGAGCACCAAGAACCCATACTTAAGAAGAAATGTTGACTGAAAAAAGTTAAAACACAGTATCAAAATTAGACTAAAACTACTTTACTGACAAAAAACATTTTTGCACAGAAATTTGCCCAACTGCAACAACAGAAAGGCAACATATCAAATGCTGAAAACCTGACACTTTTTAAAAACTCATTTCCAGCTTGATGCAGCATCACAAAATCTGGGTCACATGCAGCTTCTTACAATCTTCTTTTTCCAAAACTCTGAGGCACAGAAGAAGCAAAGCGCACCAATTTTAAAAATCAAAATGTTTTTTACTGGGTTGAAAAAGCTACTTTTTTGGTTTTGTTTCACAATGCACCACATTTTTGGAAAGGGTGACATTCAGAGTGCACTTTTTTATAACTTTTATAACAACAAAGTAGTGTTTCTGGAATATGAGTCAAGTGGTGTAGCTGTCACAAGTTTTACACAATACATACTGTGAATTGTTATTCTGTTTTTACAAAATAATTCAATAAACAAAAACATGAACCATTTTCTGTTGATATACGTGGTTCAGACCTAAGTTTCAGGATCTTGTGGAAGTATGAAAAATGGAGTTCGAAGAGATTCCTAATACAATTTGACTAAGCTTGAGCTATTTTGCAAAATAATACGTCATGTTTTTGGCAAGTTGCATAAATTAGGACATTGTTAAACGTCAAATATTCCAATTTAGTTAAACATATATTCAATTAAAATCAGTACAAATCAATTATATTTAGCTATTCAATTTCTCTAAACAAAATGAATGAAGCATCAAGTTTAAAAAAATAATAATTTTCCCTACTGCACAATTTACACAAGAGGGAAGTGCTACAAAAGCTTCATTGTAATTAGATTTAACTAGGAACCAATAACAATGTTTTATCATCTGTCAAGTTTTTTCCAGGTCAACCTCTGTCTGTGAATGACAGTTGGGGGATCAAGATGTTGTAGCTCTAGACTAGTGTGTCCTCTTAATGGAATGTTATTTTACATATGCTGTTTACTGTTTCTTATCTGAGGTCAAAACAGAATGATCAGAGTATGGACAGCTGTGCTTGTTTGCCTGACCTTTTAAATTTTACAGACTGCATTTTTTTCCCCAAAGAGTTTATGGTTGGAGTAGCAGTTTATAAAATAATCATTACAGGGTTCAAAACCTCAGACTTAAAATTCCAGAGATAAATCACACTCTGTAGTTTCAAACACAGCATCATCATGTAGTATCTTGCCTCCCAGATGAAATACCATTGTTGAAGTTACTGTATGCTTTCTGCATCCCTTCAAGAAAGTTGATTCTGTTTACAAATGTTGCCATACAGAAAGCCCAAAGGCAACCGTGTCACAATGAGAAGCGGGATTACTGCTGCAAATGACGGATAATTCATATCAAAACATAATAATATTCTTTATTTTAAACACGCACCAAGCTTTGAGCAAGGACTAACTCTCCCTGAACACCAGTCCGGGTGTCACTGTAAGCTCTGCTCTCTTATGATTTCTGACTGGGAGACACTTTTGGGAAAATCAACAAAGATGAACTCTTCATCATCTTGGCAGGTAGGTCTCTTTACAAATTACCTTTTCCCCTCCATCCATCACACCGGGGAGTTCACCTGCATCTGTTGCATGATGCTTTGCTGCTCATTACTCCCACATCCCAGTTGTCTGCAGCTTATCTGAAAACACTGCAATAATGCCATAAAAAGTTGTGCATCTCTAAACAATGTGCAAAAAAGGCAACACCCAAAGCCGTGGCTCGTTTTCTGATCTTTTCTGTATCCATGAGGGTTTTGTGATTAGTTCTGCAAACAACTGACCTACTATTTTATTAGGACTAGTTTTGATAGCTACTCAAAGCAGCTGTTGATGTTGCCACAGGTTACCATCCTTGGGTTTCATTTACACTTGAAAGCAGCCCCACGTCAGCCTTCTGTTGGGTTGCTCTGCACCTCATCCACGTACAGCATCCGATGATTAAGCCAATGTGAAACACTAATAAGCAGCAAGCAACACCCGGTGGACTTGCCTAATTGGGTCAATCAAAGATGATCTACGGAGACTCAGCGGGGAGAGCAAGAGCTTTCAGTCTGATGGAGGTTTTGCAGCTCTCTGCATAGACCACTGCAAATGAATACGCAGAGGCTTGTGAACATTATGATGTGGGCCTCTGATTAAAGGAAAGAGTCTCCTGATAGCTTGGCAGTGACACTGCATACATTGAGGAGTTTCTTTGGTCTGACATCTCTTTACATTATTCTCCTTTTTCCCATTTACTCGTTGAAAGGGAACAGTCTAGTCAGCATGGAACATGCTATGCAAACTCTTAACTCCACTGTGACCGAGTCCCAAAAGACTTGATTTCAGAGCTGCTTGTCCTGCATTTTGCATTCTGATTGACCGAGTGTAGAGACCGGCAGCTGTCAGGTGGGAAGCATGCATTTAACAAAGCATTGTTTCCCTCATTACGTTTAACGACAGCCTCTTTTATTTAGCATAACTCCATAAATTTTAATCAAATTACATTAGGCAATGCCTGGTTTCAGTTAATGATAGTGCAAACGAATTAAATAGCCATTTTGTCATCAAGAACACTGAGCTTTATCAAATCTGCAGTCCCTCGCAAATGTATTTATGCAACTTGAACTTTTTCAAATTTTGTCACATTACAAAGTTCAGTGTATTTTATGGAGATTTTGTGACAAACAGCACTGTGTTTTTTTCAGAATAGATAGTTTTCCTTAATATCTTTCTTATTTTCATCCTTCAGCTGTACACACTCGCCATTGTAGGGTTGCAGAGAGGGTGGCGCCCATCTCCACTGGTCATTAGGCGGAAGACTGAAGTACAACATGTATATACAGATCACCAGTCTTTCATAGAGCAACACCATTATATACAAAAAAGACATAACAAACAAACATCATTCACACACACACGCACTCATAAGGCCATTTAGAGTAACCACAGTCTAAAAATTCATGTTTTTGGACTGTGGGACAAAGCTGCTGCACCCACCAAATCCAATGAACCCACAGGGAGAACATGCAAATCCCATGTTAAAAGAGCCTAGGCCCAGATTTGAACTGGGGATTCACTTGCTGCAAAGCCAAAGTGATAATCACAGTGCTACTTTGCAGCAACTGTTATGCAGAATTTGCACTCTTTGCAATTATCCCTATTTTTTTTAACCACATAGCTTTTGAAATCTGAAAACCATAATTTTCAAATTCTGTGCAATGACAATAGACACACATATGAATGAATCAAATTAATTCAAATGGGCCAGAAAAAAATAAACAGCAGCGAAAAAAAGAAAGTCATCCACTGCGAAAACGTCATATTAACTATGCTGTGCTTAAAAATAACATAAATGATTGTATTGAAAAATAAGAAAATTGTAAATATAAAGGTTAAAATAGCGTTAAATAACAGGTCAATTTTAGGAGCACATTACAATTTTTCATTTTAGTTGCAAAATATGTCAGAAAATCTAGATTGCTACAGAAAAAAAATGCTAATTATAATTTAATCAACTTGCAATTGTCAATTGACTTAAGAAATGTATCTTAATTTTCTAAGTCATTTTATTGCTTTTTAAAATGTACTTAGTAATGCAGAGTGAGGAATTTTCATAAAGAAATAAACGGTTAAGAATATATCACACTGATGTAGTTTGGGAAAAAACAACAATCTAAATTGTTTTTTATAAATAAATCTTAAAATAGTTATTACGTCTTGAAGGATTTATGTTCTATCATTTGCACGTTTTTGGCCCATATGGAAGGTAGACAATCTGTTTTAGGATTCAGTGAGTGTCTACGTTCTTGTTAATGTTCTTGGGTTGAATGTTTGGGGTTATTGTAATTCTCAGGGGTACAAACTCATTAAGAGGAACAAAAGTAGCAAAGATGCACACCTTGCATCTGCAAATTATTGTTTGCATATTTTATGAACATAAATCATATTCAGTCAAGTTAGTTTCGCACCATAAACCTGTTTTACCCACACCCATTGCCTGTAATGGGGTGACTTCCACACAATGGGAGGCCCACACATCTGTTTTAAAACCACTGCCATTAAGCTTTACTGCGAAAAGGCTTATATATATATATATTATATATATATATATATATATATATATATACTTTGGATATACTTTACTTGGATTTACTGGGTAGATTTAAGACCACTTGTGTAATTTTAGATCCAAAATAATCTCTACAAAATGTAAAAAATTTGGACCAAATGTTTTTATAAGAACATCCCAAATAGAAAACTTACACTGAAACAACACTTGCTTTTAAAGTATTGTTTGATTTACTAAATATGTCCCGAATCCATTTGGTGGAAAACCATTTAGTGGTAAAATGCATGTAATGTAATGTAATAATTAACAAAGTAGTTAAAACTGTACAGCAGAATCACAAAGTTGGTGACAATTGAGAGAGAAGATCCCCTCACATCAGTGACCGCCATATGTTTGCATTTTGTAATATATTGGAACGAGCAAGATTTGTTTTAAATCGAAAGGCTGTTATAACACAAGAGTCTCACCAAAATGCTCAGAAAATATTATTTTAATTTTCAAATTGAATGTAGAATGTCTGGGTTTTTTGCTACTTAACTTCAAACCCAAAATAGTTAATCTACGATTTTTCTGAAATGCGGTAGGTTTACCCCCATGAATTCCTAAGAATATTTCATAGATGGACTGATCAAAATCTCAGCCGATGGAACCAATGGACATATGGGAATCTAAACATCTGGAGTGCCTAAAATCTGTTTACATTGTGTGCTTAATTCTTAAGAGAAGTTTATGGGCAACAATAAGCGTAATAAATAAAATTGTAGCAGCTGCTATGAGAATTAGGGAGTTTTTCAGTCTTAGAAAAGTGAAATATGCAGACAACAGATGCACATGCTGCAGGAAAAAGGGAACTAGTTAAAAGCTCACAAAATAAATGTAAAAGATGGAGAAAAAACAACTGTTTGCATAAATCATGGATACAATGTAGAGTTTGTGTTTGAAAGACTTTAAATAAAGTGCAGATTTAAGCACCAGTGGAATTAATTAAATAAATTAAATACCTTATTTAATGAAAACATGACATTAAAGAAATTCTGTATAGAATTGTGGGTGAAGTGATCTTCTTGTGATTACAAAAACATACATCAAAATGAGCTGCAAACCATAAATAATTGTAAATAGTAGTCTTATGTTAAATTAGATTTTTATATTTATATCAAGCTATTTTGCAGCTATGAAAGCATGATAGCTTTTGCTTTTGCATGTTACCATGTTTTGAATATGTTATGGATGTAAACAAATACACACTCATTGTGAAACCTAGGTGATGCTTCAGAGCACTTACAGCAGACTGTGTTATAGTGACTGAACTGTCTTGACATCTGATTGCCGCTGTCAGCAACAAGGCCTATAAATTTTTAACCAAACCTTTTGTACTCTAGAGCAAGTAAAAAATTAATCACTACCCAAGATGAGAAAGTTTTTCTGCATTCTTTTTATTTTTTTTCCTTTGGCCATGGCCATTAAATAATCCTGCAGTCACTGCTGCCCGGACAGCGTGTAATTCCTTTTGACTTTTCTTTCCATTTGCCTGGAGGATAGAGCAGTTTAAAAACATTTCTGCACACGGGAGCATGACTAACAGGTAATCTATCTAATTATGGCAAGGGAGGGGTTCCCCTGTAAAATATTGAAACGCTTCCATAACCTCTGTTTCACCCTCCCTGTATACAAGCCTCTGAAACAGACACACTCCTCATGGTAGCTGTATGTCATAAAGGTTGGAAGTGCAGACGTCTGCTGCTGGTTGAGTGGGGAAATGGGGTCTTCAGCTGTGCCTTTCCACTGGTGTCAATTCAAAAGCTAGGAGGAGTTCAGAGTATCACATCAATCACATAAGATAATGGAATTGTGAGGGTAAGTAAAGTAACAGGAAAGCCTTATGATATAATAATCCAACCTGATTGCTTTGCATTAAACAGTGCAGTGCTTTTTATGTCAGGGAGCTGTTGATTTAGTTTGTGGCACTTCTTGAAAACTCATTTCCAATTCTATTATACTTCTTTATATTCTTCAGAGTTTTTTTTTAACTCTGTTGCAGTCAAGAAATATAAGCTTTATTGGAGAGTTTCTATTTTAATGTTTTCATTTTGTAATTTATTTCTACAGAATAAAGTCAGAAATTTTCTCAGTAAATTGGAATATGTGTTCCAATAATGCTCACTTTTCAGATTAAACAAAATTTTTGAAAACAACAATCCTTAAGTTGGTATGGACCATGTTTTCTATTAAAACAACTTTTCTGTATTAAAAATGTTTTATGCCATTAACTTCATCAATGTTTTTTTTAATCTTTATTTTGTATTATAATGTTATTCCTTCATCAGAAAGCATACCTGGAGTGTTGCTTTGATTCTTCCATGTGATTGTGAGAAATCCTTGAATCTCCCTCGGTAGCCATTCGGGGATGCCCAAAGTCTTGCTCTCACAAACCACCACCTATTTCCACAAAACTCCTCCTTGGAGCTTCAGTCTCCAGCTGATCTTCCACCTGACAGAGCATCCCGTCGCTGCACCTTCCCCACTCAGCTCCACCAGACTATCGACAGCAGCAATTATATAACATACTGTATATCAAAGATGGCTTAGCAGATGCGTAGTTCCACCATGTGTTTGCTAATTTCTGGTGCTAGTCTGAAGGAATTGAGGGGGCGTTGCCAGGAGTGATGCTCTTTGAAATGGAAGTTTTGAAGAGCATCACTTGGAGACTGCAGCTCCAATAAGAAGCTGTGTGGAAAAGGCGTTGCTCACCTTAGGAGATTAATGCATGAATTTATTACAAATGCATGAAAGAATCAAAGCAGCACTCCAGGTATGTTTTTGATGAGGAAATAACATTATAACATGATGTAAAGCTCAATCAAGTTGATTTCACATAATACTGTCCCTTTAAAATATTTCTAATTTTGCCATGGATGGCATTTAAGAAGGTGAATCCAGTTTGACTGTACAGCTACGTAATATATGTACTTTATTGCATATTTTACATCTACCCACATAGGTTTAACACCTTTAAAACTCTGAACCGCTGCCAGATGATATATTTTCCACCTAATTTCCATTTCGACAGAACATGTTGAACACTTGTAACCTTGCCTGGGCTCTTAACTTTCTTCTCACTTATGCCATGTTCTTTTCCATCCTCCTGTCTTTCACTGTGTATATTGGGCAACTTTCTGAAGTTTGCTGTCTACATTAAAGATATCTCACATAAAACATTATTTAATGCATTATATAGAATATATTTGAAAAACTTTCCAGTCCTACTTTGATTACCAATTCCCCCCTCACTCATCTGCCCTTCACTTTTAGAGTGGGTAGAAATACTTAGCTGTGAGAAGATTCCAACTCTTTGTGAAGGATCTCCCAAGTTTCATCCAAATCCAAACAGTCCTACAATGCTTTTGTATTTGGACATTGACATTTGTGCACACCTTTCATATATGGTGCAGACCACCTGGATAAACCCCTCCCGCTTCAGTGCATGTCGTGGTCCTAAGCATAAAGATGTGGTTTCCTGACACATGAAAGCATAGCAACATGGCAGAGACGAATGTCTATGAATTTGGAAGAGAAGAGATAATTTTGGCTGAACATAAAAATATTTTGTCATGCTACATATTAACTGTAATTGATCAAATTAAGTTGAAAAAGGAGGAGAAGAAGACGCAGGTGGAATGTTCCCCCCAATGAATAGAAAAAGAAGAAGAAGAGCTGATCAGGGGTAATACAGCCAATTGGTCCAACGGATGCAGGAGATGGATGGTTAGTGGCAATTTACAAATTACTGCATCACTTGTTTTGATGACCTCCTCAGTCATCAGAATGAGCAATGAACACATAACATGCCCACCACAGTTCCAGAGAGATTAACGGTCAACCTGTTTTTGCAAACTCACAAACAGCTGTGGCCGGCAGTTTCAAGATGGGAATATACATCATGTCATTGATGCTTTCTAGAGATCATCAAAGTGATCTGGCAGGAACTGAAGGATGAGTTTGTGTTATTTCTATCACCTGCCCAAATTGAGAGCACTGCAAAAGATTATTGGAGGCTGTGAAACTTTCCAATTTGAAGGAGCAGTAGATGGAAAACACTGATCCCACCAGATACAAATTCATAATGATTGATGTTGGGCTACACAGTAGATAGAGCAATGGTGGAGTTTTTGTGGCAAAGTTGTTTTGGATCTGCTACAAAAACTGGACAACTTGCTCTGCTGACATCTGCCTGGCATGAATATTGGTTATGTAATGACTGTCTATTTTGAAATATAAAACTTTTGTATACTACATACTGCAGGAATCTTTATTATTCATGACTAAGATGATAGAGAGGTTCTGACAATGTTGTTTGTAAAAGACAAATTTTTATTTGACCTCTATTTATACAGTCTATTGCATTGAAATCCAAGATGGAATTTATTGTCTCATTTGTTTGTTGATATCTCACCTGTTTTGATAAAACAAAAAAGTTCATTACTCCAACCATTCCTTTCTTCACGTGCTTGTGCTTCTTGTGCTTTCTGCACTTTGAAAACAAACTGTAAGCAGTATAGATGTTTTGAAAACAAAAAACCCTCTGACATTTAGTTGTGTAAACACTCATAGTAAACCTGACAGTAAGTGTTGATATTTCCTGGAAAATTCACTGGGGGAAATTATGTTTGTTTTTCCAACATGTTGACACAGAAGCTATTTACTAGGCCTAAAAATAGGCAGAACGTGGCATTTAGATAAACCAATACAGAAAGGTATGCTCATGGTGCAATGGCTTAATTACAATGAATCAGTATGTTAGCACTTTTGTGGCTTGTTCATGGTGCACTTGTGTAGTTTATTGACAATTATTAATACAGAACACAAGAAGTGAACATAATGCAGCTAATCAATGACTGAGTTGCTCAATTTGCATTCACATGAACATATTGATGGATTAGCTATGTCTAATATCATCCTGACTGCAAAGGAAGAGGAAATAATCTCCCAGATCACAAATCAATGGAAAAGACAGTGAACCTCCATTGCAAACTACCACCATTATTCCAAAAATGAGAACACAGTTAATCATTTCCCATTAATGAACACTAACACATTAACATTAACTTGGCTTCAGTTTAGTCTTGAAGTCAAGTCAAGTTGATTGGTACAGCACATTTCAGCAACAAGACAAGTGATAAAATAATAAGATGATTGAAAACATAACACAATAAACAAGTATGAAACTAGCAATAAACATTACATTTTGTCAAATGCCATCATGAAGAATAATCATCATTAAATATAAAATATGCTGGTAGATGTTCCAATTATTAAGTAAGGATTTAGGCTTGATTTAAAAGAACTCAACATTGTGGCTGTATGCAGTTTTCTGGAGGTTTGTTCCAGATTTGTGGTCATCAAAAGGGAACGCTGATTCTCCGTATTTAGCTTCGATGGTAGGGAGACAGAGTAGACTCCAACCAGAAGAGTTGAGTCGTCTGAAAGGTTGATGCAATGACAATAGAGCTTTAGTGCATTTTAGTTCTAAACCATTCAGTGATTTATAAACAAAATATTACTTTCAAGTCCAGACTTAAGAACTCTATCTTTCTGATTTTCGTAATAACAGGAGCAGAAAATGAAGCTGTTTGACTTTTCAGGCAGATCCATGTAGACTCTGTTGCAGTACCCAATTCAAATAAAGATAAATGCATGGATGAGTTTCTCAGTAACTTGGGACATTAGTCCGTTAATTCCAGAAATGCTCTTCGGATCATAAAATTCCAACTTTGAAATTGTGTTTATGTGTCTCTGAAGGCTCTTGTCTGGGTCCATCACTACACCCAGCTTTCTGCTTTGCATTATCATTTTGCATTTTGAGCTTTTGAGAGTACAATTCATAAAAGAGAACTGTAAACCAATAATGTGCTCAACTAAAATCTTGTAAAAAGGAAGAAGGCATAAATATATGTTTTTATTCTGTTCCGCTAACAGGACAGGTTTAGGTCTTTCCTTTTATACCATATTTGTGTTTTACTGCTATGCATGTGTGTGACATAAGGCAAGATTTAAGGGATTTTGCTTAGTTTTGGATTAATCAACCAATTCACACATCCATGGGGAGCATTTCTCCCGGACATAAAATCTGGTTACCAAAAGGATACTTTCATAGAAAGCAAAGAGCAATGTTTTGACTATTTCCACACACTGGGATGGGGCGGTGGTGCATAAAGTGCTGGACCCATGTACGGCGGCCTCAATCACAGGTCCGGGTCCTGACCTGTTGACCTTTGCCGCATGTCTTTCCCTTCTCTCACAACCCACTTTCCTGTCAATTCACTGTCAAAGGTCACAAGAGCCAAAAAAAGCCCTTAAAAAAAAATTTGCTGAAAAAAATGCTACGTTTCATTGTACATTATCATTCAATGAAAACATAGTTATATAAAAATGGATTTTTTTACATCCACATGAGGCAACCTTACGGCGAAAAGCCGATCACCTGCTCTTTTGAAGGGTGATCGGCACTCTTCAAAATGCTTAAAACACCCCAAACATTTTTGATAGAATAAAAACTTAAGGCTATGGGAGGCCTTTATGCTTTTATTTTAAAAGATCAATTGCTTCAAGGTTGAAGACCGTATCCTCTCCCTGAACGAATTGAACTAATACTTTTCCATTGAATCTTCTTTTCTAAGAACAAACATGGTGTTTTAGAAATAGACAAAATGAGCCTGGCCTCAAGTAAAAATGAGATTTAAGTTCCATAAAAGAACACAACAAAGGCTTGCATTTTCTTACTCGACAGGTTGACTAATACTATTCAAGGCAGTAGAAATGGCAAGGTCACAAATATTATATGCGCTTTACTCAAAGAGTATAAAAAGAAAAAAAAAAGCCCAATTCTAAACTGAATGAAGGGGAGAAAACATGATAAAACACTCTGACAATCCTGCTCTCTTTAAACACATAAATAAAGTAAAGAAAGAAAGCAACTAAATAAAAAAAAAACCTAAGAAAAGGAAAAAACAAGTGGCATTGTTTGCTTATGCATTTCCATTTTTCTAAATGCCCGCCCTCCTGTTGGTTGTGAGGGGCCAGGGCTCTTTGACCACCACCATAGCTGCAATTCCTCCCACACAGGAGAGAATGGAATGACATTTACCAGAGCTGCAAGGCGGTAATACATTTTTTGTGAAATGGCACGACTGAAATATGCAGGACTGAAAGGCCCCATGCTGGGCTTCACTGGGACTCCTTCACACTAGCCTGCTAAGCTCATTCAGATGGGAGCTGTAATTACAAGCATGGAGGCAAGGCTGAACTAATTCATGAAAGGTGTAAAGCTCCGACAGGCCAAACATTGGTGAGTTTTACTGTTAGAAAACCTTTATTTATTTAACTGCAGGCACCATGGCTCTGATCTTTGCAACAGCTTCAATAAGTTACTGGAACCGCAAATCATGTCTTTGTTTCAAATGATCAGTCTCAGTTGGACTTCACTGAGACGGAACTAATTTAGGAAAAATATACATGCACAGAAAATACAGATCACTGGGGGTTTTGATAAAAAAAAGAAAAACAAAAGCATAGACAGCCCATAATTCTGTGTGTGTATTTTTAAGTTTGTCCATCGAAATGAAGGCTGGGAACATGAAGTTATGTTTTTTTCACAGTTTCACTGGTTCTTCTTCTTCATTGTTTTAAACTAGAATATAGCAACATTTAAAAAATATATTCAAGGATTTTCTGTCTGCTTGTGTCACTAAGGGTTTTTAATTGAAAGGCGTCTTTCAGGAAATATGATTATCTCAGTCATAAAAATATATATAAAGGTTCAGAAATGTTCTCAAAATCAAGTCACTGGGTGGCAGGTTCCTACATTTTTTAAATGTGTCTACTTTGACAATTTTTATTAAAAAATGCCCCTGTCCTTCAATTTAGCAGTTTTCCTGACCATCGACACTGAAAACAAAGTTATTAATGATCAACAAAACATAATTTTAAGCAAATTGGCTTACATTATCAACTTTTAAGTAATAATGTTAGTAGAATATCCCACTTCATCACATTGTAAAGGCATTATCTTGGATTGGAATCCACTGGAAAATCAACACTTGATTTTTTAATTCTTGATAAAACTCAACCCTCTTGGTTGATTTGCCACAAATTTTAGTTGAAGAATAGAAAGTCAGGCTGTTTTTGTTCAGCTCTCTTATTAACTACTAAGACCCTGCTTATGAAATGAATAAACTGCTGCTGGCATTTTTCAATCTGGTATTGTATTATTTTGGTGAATCTGTGTGAATCGTAACTTCAGTTTGCTGTTCTAAACTTACCAAACATCACACGAGGTGTGATGTTTGGTTGCTCTAGCCCATTAGCGTCAAGGCTTGATGTGTTGTGTATGTTCACCTTTCTATTATCTTCAAAGTGTCTGCCCATTCTGCACTGACCTCTGATATTAACAAGGCATTTTCATCCATGTTACTGTCCTTTTTCAGAACATTGTAATCCCAAGAGACTGTTGTCCATAAAAATCCCAGCAGATCAACACTTTCTGAAATAGTCAGAGCAGCCTGTGTGGCACGAAAGAAGATGCCATTTTTCAATATCCCTGAAATCTTTTTCCCCCCATTTTGAGACTCAGTTTGAGCCATGCTTCCTTGACTAAATACACTGTATTGCTGCTATTTGATTGGCTAATTAACTGCATGTATTAAGGGGCAATATAACAAGTATAGCTAATAAAGTGGCTGATGAAGGGCTACATTATTATCTGTAGTTAACATTGCCAACATGCCCAGCTAAGCAGAAGCATCTAACAGTGAGAAATGTAGATTTGTATGGATTCAGACTCCGGCCGTTATTGGGAGGCACACACACATACAGACACACACATAAAGTGAAGTATATTTATTTCGATCTAAAGACATTTGTCCATGAAAATATTGTTAGCAGAACACCAGTGGGAACAGTAACCTCCAACTCAAAGGCCATATTTTCTGATTTTAATTGGATGTCTTCACAGTAGCATTGAGGCAAGTCTCTGTTGCATTACAAAGGCAGAAACTAAGAACACCACTGCCCTTTCATTACTCCCATAAACACTCCAATTGCTCTACTGTGACATTTTTTATGTAAACTCTGTATACATACAATAGAAGGCCTTTTTATCTCAAGCTTCAATTGAAAGGTAACTAATCATGGACTTAGTTTAACTTCTTTGTTTGCTCTCTGGAGTTCCAGTCCGTCTGTCAGTTTATATCGTTGTTAAAGCAATTTCAAATATCAAAAACATAATCTCGGTAGGGTGGCAGTGAAGCAGTCACAATCAAAATCACATCACAGCATCTCTGATATGAAAGCTGACCCCCCTGTGAACATGGAAATCAATCTCTTTGACTGGCACAGGGATGCTTTCACACCCACCCCAATTACATCAGTGCAAAAACATTGCTCTATTTTCCCAGGGGCTCCTTTTTCTTTCTCATCCATTTTTCTTTAAATGAACCATGAGAACTATTTAAAATGTGTTTATGTCTGTGACCAGTGTATATTTGTTCTCTTTCAGATAAAGTTTTGTGCAGTCAATCTTTGATCAATAGTCAAAGTTTTTCGAAGGATTTAGCAGTTGCTTGCTATCAACTGCAGATCCTGTTTTATTTATTTTTTTTTTTCATTTAGAGAACGGGCAGCGTCTGATTTATTAGGACTACTGACCAAAAGCGGGTAGTAACTGGTTAAATTTGCTCGGTTATATTTATTTCAGTAACTTTCTGGACAAAATACTTTTACTTTTACTCAAACTTCATTTTGTATTTTAGTTTAAAATCAACACCACCTTGACCTCATCTGTATTACATTCAAAAAAAGACACATCAGTAAATTGTTCAGATGATGCCAATGTGCCCAGTGGTCTGCTTACCAAAAAAATGAGACAATGCCAGAATTATTTCCCAGGATAGCAATGCTTTAAAGTATTTTTCCCATCTCTATAACTCCAGCACCATTCCACCTTGAGCTCATTCTTTATACTAATGGCAGAAGTCGAGCATTTACGCATGTGTGTGAAACAAAGCATGAGAAGAAATAAAATTATCCAAATGAACACTAAGAGGAGAGACTTGTCAGTATAAATCATGGCATGTGGATATAATATACCTGAAACAATAATTTTCCACTTTAATGAAATTGAAGTGTCATGCTGTGCTAGATGAAAAAAGTCTGAATGTGTTAACTTTACTGTAACTTTGTTCAAAGCAGCAGAACAATGATTTTAAACTCCTTGTTATAATAAAAGAGTTCTCTAAGATTTATGAACTAGACACTTCATTCGGCCAATCAGCAGTAACAAAGTTCAAAGTTCTCTTTTTTGGAATGTAGACTAGAATAATATTTTATTTCTCTCTCTGTGGGGAAAGCATTTAAAGTTGTACAATATACTGAAATATATATCCTACTTATGCTGATTTGTTAAATTTGTAAAAGTAGTGTTATAAATGTTAGGATCTAGAGTTGATGAGTTGTTTTGGAGTTTGATTTGATTTTAGTTTCATTATTGTTCTTTGTTAATTTCTTATTTTGATTAGTCTTGTTCCTATTTTTATTTAATTCAGTCCTTTCTTAATGATTCTAGTTTATTCATTGTGTCTAATTATTCTTTAGTGTTACATTTAATGTTTAGTCCGCTCTATACGCTCCCCTCTGCCCCTGTGACACTTTTTCTCTTTGTCTCCCTCAGTCTGTCTTCTGCTCTCACCCCTCACACCTGCAATCAATTAGCTCAACAGCCCAGGTCTTTTGTTCAGCATTCAACCTGGTACTGAAGCACCTTATTCCCAGTCACTTCTTGCTGGTTCCTCCTGACTCTTCTCAGTTATTTTCCTGTTCTATCCAATGTTCTCCGCCTGTTTCTTTGCTGTTCTTTGGACTGGCTCACTGTGATTTTTGTAAGTTTCTTTATTTTTTCATTAAATTAACAAATATTCTATTCACCATTTCCGTCTACTGCATTTGGATCCACTCGGCTAACATACTACATACTTAACTATAAGTTATGTTATCTGATATATCCCGTTAATGTCACAAACAGTAGCATGGAAGTTAAAATCTTATCTTGCTGCTTAGGATTAAAACTAAACTTTCAGAAAAGTGTCTCACTGAAAATATTGTGCTGTGAAAAGAACGCCAATGTTTTATGCTTTTGTTTTTGATGGTATGGGATACAGTTGGAGTTCTAAATGGCTCTTTAACTTACATGACATTAAACTTCCTGTTACACTTGATTTTAATCAGCAGGTCTCACTGGGAGCAAAAGACCTCGGAATTGACTTGGACCTCAATGACTTTAGACATGACTTGAAATATTGACTTCTCTGCCAATTAGCAAACAGATTAATTATCAAGCTATGTTTAAAAAGAAAAAAAAGTCAAATTCAGTTTAATTCAACTCACTCCATGTTCAGTTCGTATCAATACAGTTCATTCAAATCATCCATCATAATTAGGTCCAATTATGCAAGATCCCATTTGTTCCTAAGCGTAATATTTTATAGTTAAATTCAGCTCATTATATATTTTGCCAGTTGGTGTAAAGTTATTAGGAATACTCGGTCCATTGTGTCGAGCCATTGTCTTAATTTGTCATTTAATTCTGGTAAAATATGATGACATGTTATGGGAAAGACTTGATCATCAAAAGATGTTTGAAGACAAAAAGTGATGCCCCTGCTGATCCAGTTTGTGGAAACACAGATGGAAAAATCCAATTTGTTCAGAGCAGCAGTTTAATATAATTATTTTAAGATTTTACTATTTTCATAAAAGGGAAGTTCACATTTTAAGATAATTGTATCCTCTCTGTGCTAAGAAGTAATGCTAAAACGTTAGTATTATTACTTAGCACAACTAAAAGTAATGGTCAGATTTTGTGCACATTTATACAAACGGTGGCCTCACTTGGAATTTTTCTATTTTGTGAATATAAAATTGGATGTTTTATACTCAAGGCAATAATTGCCTTGAGTATAAAATGTGGGTATGGTAACTCTTAGGGGTGATTGTCTGAGTGGAAATCCTGATTAGAAATTGCCTACTATAATGCAAAAACTGAATTATATCTATATCTAACTCTGACATTGATCCTATGCTGACAAATATAATCCTATCAAGTTCGTCAGTGGAGTTGTTGTCCATGCTAAGTTATATGCTTAATGGATATGGTATTAAGTTTCAGGTTCCTGTGGCTGCAGAGGTTGGAGGCCCTTAAAAGCCACCACAAGCTAGTCATTCAGCACTGATCTCCTTCCTGGCTGTAATTAATCTTACCATGGGGTTTCTGAGGAAAGTAACTCAAAGAGTGACAGGTTCAGAAGGAGGAAGGACAAAAGGTCTTTAAGTAAAACGCATTAGAGCATGTTGTTAATTTGGACCACTCAGAATTGACAAATGTAGTTGATGCAGGACGGTGTCCCATCTTTTGTTTTTGTTTTATTTGCCACATTTAAATGTTTCATACGATCAAACAAGAAATACAGCCTGCGCAAAATAAAAATATAGCTTTTAAATGGTGGTGTAATTTATCAAGCGGAGAAACAATCTATACAAATCAGCCTGGCCCAATTTGAAAATGTAACTGTATCCTAAACATAACTCTTGCCAATATTGGCTGCAACAGCTGCTAAATAGTATTTGCAGTAACTGGGAATATGTTTTTTCCATATTTGTGAAAAAAATCCTGCTCAAATTTCTATGTGCATTTTTTTTTTCAATTTAACCAAATTTCAGAATTTTTTTTTTAAACACAAACTGTGTTTAAGATCACAGCATTTCAATATTTTTAAAGACCAGAATTTGACTAGTGAAGTAAAGAACCTCCATCCGACTTTTTGTGATTGTGCTTCAGATTCTTGTATTTTTGCTAATTGATTGCATTCTCCATTAAAGTGTAACCAACTAATCTGAAATATTTTTGAACTTTAAGATGAGTCTTCGAGGCGCTCCTGGAGTAATTTTGATGGCATCATCATTCTAAGTAAGCTTCCCCTCTCCTCCATTTCTCTATTTGTGCAAACTGACTCACTGTGATTTGCAGGAGTCTAGAAGCTTTGTTACACTTACCATGTGAATAACTTTGTTTCTTATTTGTTCTTGTGTTTTATTGCTCTCAATTATCTGTATTGTATCCAAACATCAGTAATTAGCTTATTTGTATTTTGGCAAAAAAACCTTTTAATTAAAACTATATAACATCCTCCTCTCAGATCACATTTAGAAAGAGGTGTATATGTGTCCATTTGGATGTCACATGAAATACTGACACACAAAATTAAGCATATTGAGCTGTAAAATTTTTATTCTTTCAGAAAATCTTTGAGCATTAAAATTCAGTCTACAGCATAAAATCCTTCATAAAGAAACACATGAAATGTTAATAGATTTTAATGATTGATACGCAGATAATTGGACTGTCAGAAATGAAGAAGTGTGGGAGAACAGAGGTGTTTTGGAGTGTAATACTTGAGCTACTGACAGATGTTCAATCAAACCATAGCAGTTTCAAAACTTGGTTCATAAATGACTCTTCTTGATAACACAGAATGATGAAAACCTGAGAAATCAAAATGATGTTGAATTATTTTCTCTTCCATTCTTCACCCTGAAGCAGTTACATAAAAAAGTGAAAGATTGATGGATGGAGCCCATATCTCCCCCTATGCTGTAAATGCCACAAGAAACCAATGATGGCAAGCCTCAGTGAAGTTCAAGTGAGTTCAGGACTTAAAAGAGATGTTTTGCTCCTAATAAATAAGTGAAAATTCATTTCAGAACATTTAGTGAAGAAAGAGGCATTCTTTAAATAATAATACAAAACATCTAGTCAGAATGAACAAACTGAATTATGTTACAGCAGTGTTATTGACATGCAAACTCTCTTTGCAGAAAGTCTGTGTAAGTCTATGTAACAATGTTTCAGCAAATTAAAAAATGCATTGTAAAGTGCTGAATTAAATTACATATAGAAAGTAACAGGAGCATTTTGATTCTGCCATGGCCACTGACCATGAATACAGTTCCTTGCCCCCAAAAGGTCTACTCCAAGCAAGACTGCATAAACTGAGGCTCATTACTCTTAGGGGTGAAACAAACATTTGTTCTGCATCTAAATCAGTAAAGGTAGCTAATCATTTAAATGCTATAAGCGAATTTAGTAAATAAACAAGAAACCACCTTGAGTTTTTGAAAGATCCACATCTGGACCTTTGATCTGTATACTAAACAAATGTGATGACTGAGCAATTTTGTTTTTTATTATTATTGGATAACTCCTGGAAAAAATTATTTTGTTTAAAAAAAATGATGGATTTATAAAAAACTGTCGTCTAGAATCAAGCATAGTCTTTATTTGATTCTAAGCTATACGTAATGAGTAAAAATAAATATTTATTGAAGATAGGAGGACTACTTTCCTCATTTCTAAATTCTTTAAGATCTAGTTCCAAGTTCAGTCCAGCCAGATTAAAACAAATTTATTCATGTTCAGAGTTTATCATCTAAACATTTGAGTTAAGTTCACAGCTTCATGACAGCCTGTGCTGATGGGGAGAAGCTGAAGCATAGCAGAGATCAAGGGAGATGACATGAGCAGCTCTTACACGAGAGTTATTGACAGTGCTAAGACCCTCCTCCAGGCTCTGATTGTCTGTTTCTGAAAGAGTGGTGTGTTTCTGCAGATAACACCGGGAGAAGGCAGAGGAGCTTGTTTTTTTTTTTTTTGGAGATTGACTACTGTAAAAATTTTATTCCATATTCTCCACCTATTGAATAATTTTTCAGTCGTTAAAAACAAAATTTAAGATGACACTTAAATAAGTATACACACCAGTTCAATAAAAGTTAATTTGTGCCAGTAAATAATTACACACAAGATGATATTTTCAACCCCTAATTTATGTTTATTATCATCATTTTCTACTGAAAGATGAAAACAACATTTTTAATTTGAATATTACATCCAACCAAGAACAAAAAAAATCAAAAATAGAAATGTTGTCTTGGGGGAAAGTATATGTAATAGCTCACTATAGGTTGTTGTTTTCAAAATGTATTTTTATTCCAACAAACAAGACTAATATTCTAAATTATTAAATTTAACTTTAGTTGTATCATTCATGCCTCTTTACACCTCAGATTAGTCAATTTTTAATCTGAAGTAGCCTTTGTAATTGTGACATTCTCACCATTTTTATTTTCAGCTTACATTGGAAAAATAAATACATTATAAAATGTCAGAAATATTCATTTAAGATTCATTTAAGATTACTGATTATTTGCTTCTTTAATTATTTTATTTTGGAAAACATTTAAATCTAAAATGATATGAAAATGTTGGGATGTTCTGCATAAGCATTTTAATACTATTGTTCCAGAACACATAAGGTAACAGTTTAGAAAAACATACTGACACACTGACAAAAAGGTTGACCAATAAAGACTTATTCTGAAATCTTAACAATACACTCTAATGTCGTGACTTTCTTTCAGAAACTATCTTTTTAAGTTTATTCCAGGTTAAGTCAACTTTGGCTTCAATTTATGCACATAAAAACTTTTAAGAAATCAAACTGTTTATTTTGTTTTTGATGTGCTAAATTTCAGCTGGAATTTAATCTTTTTTCTTCTTAGTTTACTTTTTCTTTTTACCACTACCAGACAAGCAACATTAATTTTGCAATAAAGACAAACATACAGTCAAAGGCAAGATCCTTTTTTACAACACTTTAAATTGTTCTTTCGCTCTGAGCTTCACTGCAAATTTAAATATACCTGATTCAACTGATTCTATTTTAGGTCTTAGTGTTAGTTGAGGCAACTTTCACACTAAAGTGGTGTGGATCTAATTAAGATTTCATGGCAAGACCCCTATGAAATGCAGCTTGATGTTGAAAAATTATAAAGTCTAAAGAATACAACACAAGTAGGTGGCAAAAGGCTTAGCAGGCAGTCCGTTATCATTTATCATATGTTTTGCATTTAATTAACTAAGAACCTTTGAAGTCAAAATTTAAGGTGTAGGATTTTTTTCAACAGTAGGATACAGAAATATTCAACAACATATGATGGCTGACCTGTCCAGGTTGACCCTGCCTCTCACCCAAAATGTTTGCTGGAGATGGGCACCAGCACCTCCTGACCCCTCTAGGGACAAGGGTGTACAGAAATGGATTAATGGATGGATAGATAAATATGATGCCTGATATTCCTGTCAATACCAGACCCAAAGTCCCTCCTTGAGCAAAGTGCTCTTCTTGTCATGTCGCACTTTTTCTGGCTCTGTACAATATAGCAAAGCAGAGCAGCGGGTTGCAGCCAGTTTCATAATGAGCTGAAGCTCAACTACTTCTCAAGAAATTATCAGAGTAAATAAACAACCAATCTTTCATTGGAACAATAGTTCCAATATTTTAGATATAATTGCAAGTGCAAGGTATTATTTCTCTCTGTTTTGAATGAATCTGTAAAGAGTTACAAAAAGATCTAGTAGATGTTTTCGATAATTCTGTAATAAATAGTGGTTTGACAAAAATCATGGTATCCATTTGATGCAGCCGAGTTTCTTAGATACAATACGAGACAGGGATTTAAAGAGAAAACAGTTTTTTAAAGCTTTGATATGTGTGACAGTTTGCACTGCTAGCTGAAAAACCTGGATTGTATGATCAGTGCTGGTTGTTGAGCAGTATTTTCACATCCTGAAATAGTCATTAATGGCCTTGTTGCAGCACAATCTTCAGTCTATCCGCAGGGTGACCATTTTGAAATTGCAGGAACACCATTAAGCTGTAAAATCACATTACATATATTTGCTTAGGATCTAGATTCGAAGTTGAATTGCTTTGTGGAAGAATTTCCTCCTACAATAACAATTAGTATTTACAGTTGAGCTGCTCACAGATTTGTTGTTATGTTTCCTTGACTGTTTTAAAGTCTTCACTTGATGTTATGGCTCCATTAGACATTTTGTTGAGGGACTTTATGGCCCACTAAGCAAACAATCATTTAAATTCAATTAAGACTTTAAAATAGCGCAGTTGAAAACAGTACTTTAAGAGGTTTGTTGTTTGTGTTGTCCTGACCTACGTGCAATGACTTTATCTGGCGCAGTATGGACTGTATGTTACAGATTATGGCAGATAAACTCTTCAAAGTGAGTGCAATGGATTAACTGGAATCATTTCCACAAACCTCAACCTAATGTGAAATGAACAATAATGGGATGGACTCAATGAGTCTCTGCTCCTCAGATCATTATACAATTAGCAATTAGCAGTCAGTGTGTTACAGTAGGTGCAAATCAAAGCTGTCTGAACTTGCCAACCTATCCTTAGGCGGTGCAAACAAAAAATCTTTCACTACATTCAGACGTGATTAATGTCTCTCACAAGATTGTCTGCAATGGCAGATTAGGCATGATTATGAGTGGGCTCATTTATTTTCAACATGTCATTATCCCCTATGACATCAACTAAGCAAATGACCAATGTGTTTATAAGCACATCCGTAAGCAGGGCTTTCCTGATCATTAATGCCGGAGTTGATTTCCATCAAAAAAATAAACTGAAATGACTAAAATGTAGAGATGAACCTCAACAAACATAAATGCATTAGCTAAAAATAATAGTTATACATTTGTACACAGTGCCCTACATATTTATTACCACTGCTGGTAGAGATTTGTAAATCTCTACCAGATTAAAAGATATATATTATAGATAGAAAAGAAAAAACAAACAAACAGAAATGTAGATTTTGTTGCATTAGTATAGTGTTGCACTGAATAACTTTGAATAATTCACCGCATTATACTGAGTCTATTTGTTTTGATGAAATAACTTACCACACTGGAAGTTTGGTAATGTTTACCCCTATCCTACAAATACAAATCCATTTAAGAAAATTGACCAAAGCTTTTCTTTTTTTTTTCTTGCATCCTTCCTTCACCTAGGAATCCATGATTTTACAAATTATAAAATACAATGTGACAAAGAGGCCAATTACTTTTAGCAACTATTTGAAATGGGACTGACAAAAGAACATGTAATAAGTCAGAATCCTGTGCGGATCAGGAAATGGCTGCTCATCTAAATTTGCTTACATTTACCAAGAGCAAGCATTGAAAGTTTGCTCTTCATTTCTTTTAGATTTTTTAGAGTTTTAAAACATCTAAAACTCTAACAAATGAAGCCGAGTGAGGAGCAAAGTTTAAACTGCCACCACACACTTCCAGGGGGGTCTTATGTTTATATATATATATATATATATATATATATATATATATATTTAAAACTTCTTATTGTTTGATTGGTGTCAATAAATGCGGTTGGTGTCTTACTTCTCTGTGATTTTATGCATTTTTTTATTGGCATATTGTTATAGACACAAGTTAACATTTAATTATATTAAACCTAAATTACTTGATCGTTACATGCCACCTTGTTGTTCTGGAAAAACTCAAATATTGCTCAAAATCAAGAGAAAAGGTTCTGCATTTACTTCGCATTATGGACACCTCAGATTAAAATATTTAACAGATCAATTAAATCAATTAAATCTCCTAAGTGTCCAGTATACCAGAATGTCTTCCATTTTTACCTTGCTTAACACACCCCCATATTTATTGCTTGTATGCAGAAAAATGATTTCTCCTCTGAAGTCAAATCTTATATTTCCTACAATATTTTTTTTACATTTTATGAAGGTATACAAATGATTACAGGTTAAGTGTGGAGAACAGACTAAGCACTTTATAAAGTTCTGTAGCCATTAAATGATTCAAACAATAAGAAGAAGATTATAGTTCAGTTTTATATTTTAAGATTATCAAACATAAAACATATTATGTAACAACACCAAACCTGTCTTAAAACGCACATGAGCAAACAAAATCAAGTCTTGCATAAAAAGATATGTGTATTTTTTGAGAGCATAAAAAATATGCATCTTTTTGGTGACTACTTAATTTGATTGTCCAATTCTGTTGCTGGTGTGCAATCCTCATCCTGTGACTTCTGATGTGAAAAGTTTGCTTTTCTATTGGTTTCCTGGCAAATGAGGCAAAAAATGGGATGCAGCACTTGTGACTCTTTAAACAGTGGTCGTCAGCCTGGTTTTCTGATATTGGTTAATCGTATTATTCAAACTCAAGAGTTGAATAAATCGTGTCTTGTAGTTTGTCAATTACTATCGTCTTGATACTGTCCTCATAACTTTAATTATGAAAACAAAAATGTTAAACAACTTTTTTTCTTGTATTATTAGGTGTATTGTCTTTAAACAGATCTGATTAATTTTGATGAGCCTGTTGAGCAAACATGAATATTTGATAACTGTTTTCAATGGCTTGATTGTCCCAAAAAACCAAGACAAACATAATGAAATAGAGTCATGAAATATTCACTGGAGTGTAGCTGTGAAAATGATTAACTCCAAAGTCATCGTTTCATGGATGCAGGTGTCCTTGTCTTGTCGAGCGAACTTGACCATGAACTATGAGGGAAAGACGCAACAAATAGGTGCACTGGAGAAATATGCTGTAGATTTTTCTCTTTTATCCCAGCTTGAAAAATGGCATCACAACTGAAGAATGTCGACGAGATACAATCAAAAGGCATTCAGGCCTCTTAAAGTACAGCTTGTGATAGCAGCAAAGAAAGCTTTGGGTCAGGGTTCATAGAGAGCTATCTCCAGCAAACACAAAGCTTCACTCCATTCTTGACATTTCTTTTGGTAAATGCAGCAACATGTTTTGCAGCCTTTGTGTTTTCAAATTGCTCTAAGCAGTCCTGCAGTCGCTCTTGTGAAAGTCTGAGCCCTCAACCTCCAAACTAAAATAAATAAATAAAAATCATTGTCAATAAGTCACATCATAACAGTATAAGTTCAGCTTCTTTGAATCTGTAGGCCATATGACTTTAACAATGTTTAGATTATTTTTAAATGTATCTACTATGCATGTAGATGATTTTATAAACACAAAAACAAGGGTGTAATCTGGCAAATATCCCAGGGATTTGAAATACCAGTTATATTTTCCTTTTCCCCTCTGATGAGATACTGGATTAAAAAAAAACATAAAACAACCTAATGGCTGAGCTAAGGCTTACTCTTTGCATCATGATGAGTTGGTGCCACCTACTGTTAACAGAGGGATCATATAGTCTGGACCTTCCTGCAAACTTCAGCAAATAAAACAAAACACTAATGAGAAGGCTGCAAGAATTTCAAATAAAACTTCTGGATTCATTCCTATCTAATTTATTTAATCTCACAATGATTTAAAAATGATACCCATATTTTCCAGTCAACCAGGTAGCAGACATACAAACTGTATTTCTAAATGAAGTTGAATGAACTTCATTTAGAAAGTATATGATGGATTTTACAAAAAAGAAAATACAGAATAGTGGTTATGCAGGAAAAAGAATTATATTAGGACAGATTAATATGGTTATATTTTATATATTCGTACAAATGTCAATCATTTTCTAAGTAATTCACAATGAAGTTCAGGTTCGTCTCATAAACAAAACAATTTGTACAGACCCTTCCTGAAGACTTCCACACCTTTGTCAATCAGTTTGGGCCTGTCGTCACAGACTATGCTGGATTCCGGGTGGGGTTATTTATTAACATATCAGTGACACAGATTAACATGCATTAACATACATTATGCCTGAATTAAGCATGGCATGAAGTAGAACTTGGAGAGGCTTCTGAAAACAGTTTGCTCTGAAGTCGATTCAAGGAAAAGCTCGCTGTTCCTTGCATAATAATCTCCAGTAGCTCAAGTAAACATGTACAGAATGTATACTGATAGCTGTTATCTGTACAGTGCTCATTCACTCGTTCTCTATAATATGCATTATCCGTGCTGTTGACATGACTGCTGCACTAATTAATGAAGGATTTAGAGGCAACAGTTTTTTTGTGATTTTTAGACTGATTGACATATCTAGCATTAACACAGGTGGTTGTCTGGTAGTTTGCCTTGGGATGATGTTTGTTCCAAACTGGTACCTTGTGGATAAAATTATTTGAAAATACAAGGAGAAAAGTCTAGTTTCCTTAGTAACAGTGATAGATTTGTGATTCATTTCTTCTCTAGTGAAGATTCAAGATTTATCTACGCGCAAACTGAGACCAAGATGAGGTCAATGGAGAAACCTGGAATCAATGATGACAAGAATAGTACTAAAACTTATGCTGTCTAATGATAATATAAATGATCACAAAAAGACAGTAATGCATTCCTGTACAACTGAGCAAATGCTGACATCTTATTTATTGCTGTTCTGTTGTTTACTTACACTTGGCTCATCAAATCGTGATTAAATGGGTAGTCCATTTATTCAACCGAAACAACTTTTTTGACCTGAATCAGAATCTTTCCACACTTACACATCGTTTTTTTTTTAAACTGACATTTTCTGCACCATTTACATGGAATCTGGAAAAAAAGAATGCTTTCAGAAGTAGATAATTTGACTAACTTCTGCAAACTGATTTAGTAAATTGTTTAGAGGGAAAGTGAACTTAGAGGATACACAAGCTATGATATTTTTGAGATAGCTTTAGCCTAACACTGTTTTAGCTGTGCTTAGGATCTTTTAAATTCTAGTGCTGCTAATTTTAACATCTATACTTGTTGACATGGTAGATATATGTATTACACACTAGCACATTAATTCAGTTAAGTTATAAAAACAAAGAGTTGATAATTGTTTTGCTTTAATGAGGCTCTCTTCAAAACATAAAATACAAAAGTGTTTTATTTATGATTATGTTTTCATGAAGTTTGAGCAAGACAGCTTGATATATTATCTTATCATTATTATGCCATAACATGATAGGACATCACATGCCACAAAAGCATAAGAATTTAAAATATAACACACAGAATAAAAAATACATGGAAAGTATGCAGGACACAAGTTAAGCTAGCATTCAACTATGACAAAGAAGGATAAAGCAAAGTAAAACATAGACCTCATTTGCTGCTTGTCATGAAAAGACGGTATTAAATCCTTAAAGATTACTCTGGTTTAGATCTTTAGCCTTTAGCCTCATTTGGTTTACTTTTTGTAGCAAATAAATAAATCTGTTTACACTCTGAGTATTGGACCTTGCAGGATTTTCAATTCATGCATGATTTCAACAACAACTTCACATGAGAGTTCAGTAATGAACTAGATGAACAAAATATGAAATAATTTATTTATTCACAGAACTTACTAAATTAACTAATGTATGGTGAATATGTAAACAACACCTACCCTCAACTTACTCTGAGATTCCAATGTGTTTTTTTTTTTTTTGGGGGGGGGTGAAGCATGTGGTGTAAGGAGGATAAATAGGTGCAAACTTCTCTTTTGAATGTATCTGCCAGGCCTTATGAGTCGAGTAAACCTTTGCAGAGACTTCAAATATTTGCACACAAGAGCTTTACGTTGAATTTTACCTATGCTTCAGGTAGAACTGCAGTTCCTATTTTAAACAGTAGATGTTGCCGCAGATGAAATCTGTCTAAGTATTTAAGAAGTGACTACAGAAGAAGAATTTGCAAAGGCACTAGTTTCATAGCTACAAAGTTTGGTCCCTACATGCATTACCTTTAAGCATATTTTTAGAGTATGTATTATTTTGCAGTCAGCATTTCCTCTGTCTTTTTACCTTAAGCTGTTTAGAAGCAACTTCTCTCAAAGTTCATTTTGAGAGAACAGAAAAGGCATTTTGTAACTCAGCTGTTAGATGTCAAGATCTGTGTTTGTGTGGACAATTTCTTACCTTTCACTTTCCATGTAAATTGACATGTTTTTTTGGATAAAAATCTGTTATTTTTTCAGTGTTATTTTTAACTAGATATTGCTCAGGGGATGTAATAGTCATTTTTCTCTATAAACATCTAACTCAGGCTACTTGCAGCCACACATCTGAGGCCGTCTTAAACCCAAGAAGAGCAAATCCATGAATGAATTGATAAAGTGAAAGAGTCATATAGTGGAGGGCCTGAAATAACTCATGAAATGTCACTGATTCTTCTATCAATTCTTTGGTCAGAGCAACTTTTGAGCTTTGCTATCTGGGTGAGGCACACAGCTGCAGTCCTATCTTGGCATGAACACACATTCAGCCTTGAGCTCAGGTAGCATCTTATGTGGTGGCACTCTTGGAGATGAACTCTAACTAAGTAGATATTGCTGTCCCTTCCTATCATTATTAGCTCCTGACTGCCAGTCCTCACTGATGCAAGGCCATATCGTCAGAGGTCTTACCCAGGTCCTGACCGCCTGTGCAACTCAGTTAAGAGTTCCTCGAACAGTACCATTCAAACATGATTTGAACAGCCGTCAAAATCCTTTCCAAGTAATGGAATGACAGCAGCATGTAGAAATTAGAAAGCAAATGCCTAAGTTACTAGATCCCTTGAAAAGAAGTAACACAATGTCGGAGAGTTACTTTTCTATGTTACCAGGAAACTGGCTGACAGCATGAATTGCATGCAAATGACCGCAGTCCAATCTGGCTCAATGTGACCCTTAATAACAGCAGTAAACATGACCATTGCACAGCAAGTTTTTTCCAGTAAAAAGCCTAAATTGAGAGCTTATACAAAGTAAAAGCAACTCCTCCTCTCTGAAGATGCTAGCGCATTTTCAAGGCCTTTTTTGTTGTCTCTCACAAGAAAAAGAGTAGAAGAAAATCAGTGCACAAACAAATCAAGAGTGACATCTTGCTTCAAGACAAGTATTATGAAGTTGAAAAAGGTGAACATTAGTCAAAGTAGATTTGCCCATTGAAATACCTTTCTTCACAATAATGGAAACGTAATTTAAAGGGGTGGAGACATTTACAATGCCTTAAGGTCCTTTGTTGGTCCAACAGATATAATAGCAATAAAAAATAATTAAAGAACACTTTGTAAAAGCTCTGAAGCACAGATTGTCAGCACATCTAAAAATATGTATTAGCACTCCATCCATCCATCCATTTTCCTGCACCCTTTTCCCTTACTGGGGTCGGGAGGGTTGCTGGTGCCTATCTCCAGCACTTTATAAGAAAACAAATAAGTAAACCTCTGGATATCTAGACAAGGCAATTTCTATGGGCTTAATAAATGGCAGTTAGTAGCTGCTAATACAGCTGCTAATACATCCACATAAAGTTGAAGTAAATCCTTTAAAGAACATATTTTTTACCCTTTTTTAATGAAGGTATTATTTAAAATCTGTATTTTATATTTACTCACGGCATTTTTGACTAATTAAAATTCGTTAGATGATATCAACCATTAAGGACATGCAAACACAGAAAGAATCTAAAATAATTTTGCTGTGAAAACACATGACAATGGTAACCAAACTGGACACCAAAAGGTAGCAAAATTACTTTTGCCAAAATCAGATAAAGACCCTTCTTTTTGCAGTAAAAATGGCAAGTCCTCAAAAATAAACATATTTAGTTCCAGTCTGCTCTTATAGCTTTACTGTATTTGTCTAAACTCCCAAGCAACTCACATTTTCTTCCTGTTGTTTCCTTATGGGCCTATGCTTCAACAGTATAAAAACCAGAAAAGAAAAAAAAAACTTCCAAGAAAAGCACTTTGCTTGATGACATGGGAAGGACATGAGAGGACAACGTCCCTTTAATCCTTCTTACACTGACTAAATAATTCATGACACCATCCAAGTGTAACTGTGGGTTTAAAAAGCATTCATTTATAGTAATTGATGACCTGAAGGACCCTGTCTCACACTGTTAGCCAGGCCAATTCAAACTTCTTGGTACCTGTGCTGTGATGTTAAGAACAATATTTCTTTCTGCTTTCCCTCTTTTCATCCATAACCCGCAGAGAGGAATTCATGCCAAGGACATGACTCATGTTCTTTTAACCTTATATACAACTCAGATTTTTTTTTTTACTTTTTCTGTTCTACAATGTCATAAATGCACATTCAATGTTTGCAGCATGTCAGGCAATTTAAGTCATTAACTGAGGAGCTCTTTAAAAAAAAAAACAGGAGTCATTATGCTGCACTGCGTTTTGAATGAATGGCCCTGAGGGGCAATTTAGTTTTTTACTTATTGTTTTGGGGGCAGACCAAATATTTTTATGCAATGTAGTAGGAGGTAGAGCTAATCCAGCGTGAAAAACAAACTAACACATCTATGAAAATGTACAATTTGGTTGGACTCCTTACTAAATAAACTTTACAAACATGTGTCCTTTTGATTGCTCTGCTCGGCCTGAGTAAAAACAGTGTTTTTGAATTTTCTCTGAGCCAATTATGTAGAAAACAGTGCATTAACAATGAATATGTTTGACGCGATAAAACAAGGATTTTGAAATATAAAACTGCATTTCTAAATGTATTCTTCTAAATCAGAATACGGCATTTCTCTGGAGACATTTGGGTGGATAGGAACTGCAAAATGTGACAGCTTTGAGCGCTTTACTTTTACTGCTGATATTAGGAATGGATGGCTGCTCTTCTGAGATAGTGGTTAGCCCTTCCAAAGCAGTGCACCTCTATGACTTTGAACAGATCTTTTCCAAAGATATTGTATAATATACCCTTCTTGGTATAGCTTGACATGTTTCCATCTAATATGGACGATACTGTAAGTGGAGCTCCCTTACTTCCTTAGGGGAACGATTTATACAACACACATTGCCAGAACTGGAATAAGACCTGACAATCCCATAAATGGAAACATCTGATATCTGACTTAAATTCTTAGCCAGCTTTCTGGTTTTATGGAATTTTGCAGATTCGACCTCGAATTGTCAAGGCCACAGAGAAGATCTGTGGATCGGAGGTGGTTCATTTGACATTTGACACGAGCTCTAGAAGAATTGCTCATTTTTATGAACAGCATGTCAGTTAGTCTGAAGAACACTTGAATCTCAAAGAAGAAAATATAGAACAGGTTGAGTAATCATGTGTAAAGGTCTGTCAGTTAATTGTCAGACCACAGACATTCATTATACAGCCACTCACAAAGTAGCAAGATCTTAATTTTTTTTTTATTGCCTTGATGTAAACTTATTAATTTTATTTATTTATTCATGGCAAAAGAGAGAGATTAAAATTAAGTAAAAATTACACTTTATTGATTTATGGCAACTTTGTGATTAAATTGGATAGAAAAAAGTGGATAACTTAAATAAAACAGAATATTTATATATATTTTTTTTTTGTGAATTGCAACTTTACAAATAAATTAGTTGGAGCCAGATTGCCAAAAAAATAAAATAAAGGTTTCTCACAACTGCAAATGAAATCTGATTCCATACTTGGGGGAACAGCAGAACATTGTTAAAGACTTATATAATTTTTATTCCCAGATAGCTTGTTGAATTCTGCTTCCACCAAACATCCCACTGCTCCCCATCCCTCCAGACTCCAACAGCTGCAGCAAGGAAGCAGAAGAAATTCATGCTGACCGAAATTACATGCAAGCCCCCCATTGTGAAGCATTTAACAAAAGGACCAATCAGTGATTTAGCATGTCATCAAGGTGACAACCCTGTCCTCACATTGTTTGACAGGACACAAGATGGCAACATTGTGTCTCCGTAGCTTCTGCAGGTCATCAAGGTTGGCTGCCTAGCAAATCTCTGACAGTCACCTTGTGCTCGATGAGGAAATTCTGTGCAAACTGGTTCTTTTGACAACTTTACGATTCACCTCCATTCTCTAACCTAAGAAATCTCTGGCTGCACTCTGCTCTGACGATCAAATCCTTTACACTTCTCTCTGGCGTCAGACAGAAGGAAAAATGGTCTATCCCATGAGGATGAATCCTGAACTAGAAAAAAAAACATACATTAATCTGGCATTGTCTCTTTATTGTTTGGGGAATCATAGCAGGGGCGGCAATGACTGATCCTGTGGACTTGTAAGACTTTTATTTTGTTGGATTTGTTATAGATGTGGATGTTTCTCCAGAGGGCATAGTCTCATAAATCTAAAGAACACAAGTTTTGAAGCACAAAACTTCTTAAGAGTTCTGCTTACAGCTCCAGGAAGTACAAAAAAGTACTACTTTGCCGCATGTTTATACTGAACCGTAAATGATTCAAGAAACACTATTTTGCACATTTTCATATTTTATAATATGACTTCATCAATAAAATATATTCTGGGCTGCAGGAATACCCAATATCACTTCGTCACTCTTTACTCATGCTACCTCAGCATTTCAACCTAGTTTTGATATTTGTAAAAGTTAGAAAAATGTTTTTAAGTGGCCACATTCAAACCCAAAAACATCTCCAGTAAGGGCTCTGGGAGAGAGATAAATCCTGACCAGACCGGATCTGCTGCTGTACTCTGAGAGGGGACACTATCAGGGAAGTTTGTGGTTTCATTGATTTCAAGACTCCAATCAGCTCCATCTGATGTAGTGGGCTGAGGGAGAATCTACAAGCCTAAACATTCTGCAGACTGTCGCTCTGTTTGATAACACAAGTGTGAAATGTATGTTCTGTGATAACAGTAGTCAATTAAAGGAAGTCAAGGTTTATTGCTTCATGTATGAGCTGCATTATTTTTAATTCTCTATTATTCCTTTTCTTTATACATTTTATCCAATTTTTAGTTTAGTCATTTTCACTGTCCCCATAATTATGGGTTTCTTTTGTTAACTGAGAAATACATTTATGAATATGACACTGTTTTAGTGTTTATATCCCTGAACAGTAGCAACAACACCAACACACACACACTCATACAAAATAAATTAAAGGAGAAATAAAAGTACAAAAGATAAAGGACAATATTTTCAAAGGGCCGACTGCAAAAAATGATATCAAAACAACTTACAAAGGATTTTTAGAACCATTAATAAGCCTGTGGTAAACTGGGGTAAACAGCAACAAATTGAATTTCAGTGGAAATTCTTCACACAAATGTCAGAGATACACAAGTCCTTATTGCATGAATAAACAGACTCAATTAAATAAACTTTTTTACTTTACTTCAATAAAACAACCCATCACCATTAGTCTGAATAAATTTGTATTTAAATGTCTCTATTTTTGTGGGAATGTAAAGAACCAAACCAAATACAAATATAATTACAACTATTTTAAAAATGTACTTAAATAATTGTGTTATTTAAGTACTTATTTAATGACTTAAATATTAATAATATGATTATTATTATTATTAAGAAAAAATATTGTGATATGTTAGAAGTCACAATAATATAAAAATAGTCAAATGATGAATATTTTTATCTACATACACAATAATAATATTACAAACACCTATATATATATATATAATTATACAAACAGATTAAATGATTTGTATGTAATTCAAGAGAGAAGTAAATATAATTTTAAAAGTCATACCCCTGTTTGAATTCTTCACTTCAGAACATTTCAAAATCTAGTGAACATGATATCAATATTAAAACAGCTGAAAACAAAACAAAACGGCTTTATATTTCTCCATGATTAAACTCCAAATTTATTTTTCCAAATTCATAAAAATAGTAATTCTTTTAAGCCAATAATTTTAATAAAAAATTTTATTTTTATTTTTACGGGTAAAAAATAGATTAGAAAATAACAAAGTCACATGAAGGTTTCCGTCAGTAAAAACCACACCACATCACTGCAATATTTAGCAGAATAGCACAATTTAAGCTGCAGTCACTGAGAAAAGGCATTTAATGCACAAGTTATGTATTTCTCACCTAAATCAATGCCATGCCTGGGATAGTAGCTCTAAATGCTAAAATATTTGGTTAGGAGACTTGATTTTAAGTGACTGTATCTGTAAAGTTCTTATAAACACAAAGAAGACTTTGCAAACATCTCTTTAGCAGCAATAAACTTCCATAACCAACAGCAGTCATCCACCCAGGTGACGAGTCAACAGAAACAATCAATCGTGTCTGTTGCAATAACCGTGAAAGGAAGTGCCTCCAATTTATCTTTATTAAATCAATAGGGATTTGATAGCCTTACCTGCAGTGGAGTGCTTTGCCCAGTGTTGGAGCTGTAAGTGTCTTGTGCTTTGGGACAGGGGGGAGATCTCTGGTTCACTTGTTGTTTGTCGGGGACGGGGTAGTTTGCTGTGTGGCTGGAAGCGACACTCCTAAGGGTCCACTGTGAATAGAGGTCAGGATAATAGACACAGGCACACAACAAAGACTGATAATCCTGTCTCGCCCCACAGCTCCCATGTTGCAATCAGACATTTTCAGGGCAGTTAATTTGCAGTGAGGGGCACCTGAATGAACTGCGGTTGGGAAAGACTCCCAAGCTCCCATTATAGGCAGTAACCGGTGTCAATTCACAGCAATTAGACCACTCAGATGTGTCAGTAGACAGGCCTCAAATTAATAAATAAATAACGTCAACCACAAGTGCTTGCTGATATAGCCTTTTGAGTCATTTGAGTCTCCCAGTGGTCTATTTCAGAGCGGAACGCTTAGCCCTTTAAAAAGTGACGAAGTGTGCTCTCCTCCCTGGGTGTCCGGGATGACCTCTGTGTGAAAATTGCTCCTAGCAAGATGGTTGCTTAAGTCATTTTTCAGTGATTTGCACTAAACAAATCGGCATTTAGAGAAGAGTGGCAAGAAACGCACCATTGTTGAAACAAAGTCACAAGAGTCCCTTTTTCTGCTGGGTAGGGAAATCAATTCCCAACCAAATGTAACATTTTTCAATTAAATATTTGGAAAGTCTGACATTCATAATATGGTGAACGTATGGCTTAGAGAAAAAATATCGATGTTTATTTTTCAGACAAGCTAAATACACAAAATTTCTGCTGCTAATTCTTCACTGTGCTGTTTTAAAAACTGTACTCCATGCATTACTAACACTGCACATCCATCCAAACAAACCTAAAACAAGGTGGTGGCAGCATCATGCAATATTTTCTTGTTTAGGTAAAAAACAGAAAATAACTTTAGAATTGGGGCAGATGTTCACCTTTCAGCAGGACAACTACCCTAAGGGCAGTTTAGGGTAGTTATATTAAAAAATAATATGTCTAATTTTTAATATAATTTGTTGCTCAGTTTTAATTCATGCATTTTAACAGTCACATGGTATTTGAACATTAAGAAGGGGTAAACAATGTAACATAACAGTGTTAAATGAGGATGCAGAATACACACCACATATTAAAAGCTGTGAAATGTTAGAATCAAGGTTATTGCCTTAGGCCTTGCAGGAGTAAAAGAGTAGCCCCAGGCTCGCAACTCTGTTGGTATAAAAGGTTAATCACAGGCTGTAGGACCTGGCTTCCTAGTTAAACCTTCATACAGTATGTGATCATTAATTTTTTCAAAGCTAAATAAAATCATTAAAAAAATATTTTCTTATATTTATCTTTAGAAAGAGGTCCATTCCACCTACCTGTAGAGAGAGATATGGGGAAAATTTTCAAAAATAATCTGTGGGAACAACCATATCAAAATGAATCGTACGAAAGCATATGGAAAAGCAAAATAATATGTATTAATTTGCATGAATGCTTGCAAAGAGGAAAACAAAAATGTCTTGACATTTCACCAGCAACACTCAATCAAGAGGAAGTCATTACTCCAGAATAAAGGATAGCTATGCTCTGCAGCTTGACTTCAACTGAATACCACACCTTTCAGCAATGCATAAATAATGTGCCAGCTGCCTTTGATCTGTTGGAGGTGATAACTTCACAAGCATGGACACATTCCTCTGATAGAAGAGGCCCTGCCTTGTCCAAAAATGTGTCAGCAAGCATCACGCTCACAAAAATCCACTGAAGGGGAGGCAATGAACAAAGAGAAACCCCCAGTGGAGAATACAATGCTGCAGGAGACAAACATGGTTATTGATTCACAAAAAAAGATAAAACATTGCCTCTGGACGACACCTTTACATTCCTCTCCCACCTCGGCTTGGGTTCCCATCATGAATATGCAGTGCTGTTTATGATGACAAGAATAACAATGTGTGCAATACAAATATTACTTTCTGCAAGGCCGAAAGGATAAAAGTATTTTCTTAGTAATAATACAAACCTAGAAACCCAGGTGCAGGCTAAAATGTGGTTTATCTATGAAAATTGAACAGATTGCTTAAAGGGACAGTTCAGAATATTCTAGTTTTGGTTCACAAGATTATATGCAGCTGATATTTTACCTTCAACAGACTTTTTTGACTTCATTTGATATAAATTTAGAATATTTATATTTCAAAATACTAGTGGATATTCTGAAAGGAACAAATACAAAATTATAGCTCCAGTCTTCAAAATTTCACTGCAGTTTATACAGTTGATTTTTCTAACATTCCAAGCATTGCCATTTGCATTAGGTGGTTATTGATAGGGAAGCTGATGACTTATTTAAACAGGAAATGGAGGAAGGAGACATTCACCATGTGGATTATGCTCTGTGAAAAATGTGCTAAGAGCGAACAGTGCTGCCAAATCCGAAGTGTAGAAAGTAGTTATTGGCTATCCTAAAGGTCATTATCCAATTTGCATACTTACGCATTTGCATGTGTTGAGAGTGGATGCCAGTGGAGGAAGAAATAAATAGAAAAGCAAATGGGAAAAAAAATTAAGATGTTTAGAACTACAACACAGTGTTCTTGAACAAATTGTTTGTTTTCTTAATGTAACAGTTTCAGCCCTGGTTCCATTGACTGGGTTTGTGAAAATCAAAAGTGACCAAAAAAAGATTTTCTATTTGATTCTTAGGATTTTGCGGTATTTATTCCCTTTTATAATTTCTTTTTTAGCTTTCAAAGTCGATTTAGTCGACTTTAAAAGCTAAAGTCGACTAAATCGACTTAGGAGCCTTCAACAAATCAAAACAAAACACTTTTAGGCATAACATTTGAACTTCGTTTTTACACATTACCAAATTGTGTAAAAAATGACATGCAGGAGAGAATGACGCATGAAATTATCATCTAATCCCTTATTGTTTGGATGCAGTAGAAGAAGTAACAGCATTTATGCTTTACTAGAACAGCTCCTGCACAAGTAGCTGAGTATAGTAGGAGTTAAATGAGTTTTCAAATGTCATGTCAGAATCTCCAAAAGTCTCCAATTTTACTTGTAATGTTTGCATTTTCTGCTTATCACATTTTGAAAAAAACACTGTCATGGTCTGAATTGTCACAAAATATAGATATTTAACCACAGTTAATAAGATATTGCATGCTCATAACCTCTATCAGAACTTGCATTCCAGGAAATCAGGCCTTTTAAAGCTGTTTTAGTCATGTACCAAACATGCAGTTTATTCATATCTCCAATAAATTGGAAATATATAAATAAAATCTGAAATAGCAACAAGAAGGCAGATGTAGTGTTAATATCAAGAAGTAAAAATTATTACCAAAAACATGGTGTTTAATTTAGTGGTTTTAAGATGGTACAATATCTTTATTTTTTTTCTCTCGGGAGAAAAAAAAAATCTAATTTATGTCAGCTGTCAGCAGTATTTTTAGGCCCCATGGTAAATTCTTTAGATTCAAGCTCCCCAAGAAATCAGAGGTCTGTAAAAGCTCTCTTGTGTGTCAGCGTGGCAGACTGAGTGACTGTTCATGGACAGTCTGAAACCCTGATACAGCTGAAAAGGGAAGAGAGAGTAAAAAAAGAGAAAGAAAAACACATGGTAAAGTGAGCACACAAAGCAATCTTCTGAGAGGTCAAAGTGAACACAAGTCCCCCTTTCAGACGGAAAGAAAAATAAAATCCCATGTGACTTTTAGCACACCTGCTTTGTCCAGAGTGCCTAAGCTGTGTGAAATGAAGGCTCTCTGTGTAATAATGGTGATATTAGACATTGTTATAATTGCTTCACGTTTCCATTTCAGATTTAAGCTGTGAAAATATAACCAGAAATGGCCTGGGCCTCACAGAAGCAATTTATTTAATCCTTATTAATTTGAAGTGGTGAGGGACCTGAACAAACACTCTGGGAGAAGTATGATTAAACTCTGTTTTCACTTCATCCATTCATTTATTTTTAATTACACAAATAGAACAGAATATTCATGCTTCTTTTAAAAGTTTAGGGAAAGCAAACGCATGCTTAGTTCGTTTTATCCAATAAGGAATGAGGCCGAAAGCAGGTTGGGGTTAGCCCTGGGAACTTATTAGCAGAGCCTCCCCGGTGGGTGAGATTCCTAAGAAAAGGTAAGAGAGGCTCTTCCTCTTCAGAATTGCCTATAATGCCACGAGCATCTTGTCTTGGTGTGGAAATACTTCAAACAGCGAACCGGTAATGAAACATACCAGCGAGGCACTGCACTGATTCACATAGAACATGAATAACCCTCTATGAGCGGACCCAGTGCTCAGTCTCACATTATAATTACATCTTACGCAGCAGAATTTACTAACGAAGACATGGACTTAAAAAGTAACCCCGTCACTCAGAAGTGTATCCAGAAGGACATCTGTCTATAATAGAGGGAAGAGACTGAAACGATTGTTCCCCGTGAAACTAACAGAAAAATTTGGTGCATTTTTTTATTTCTTCAGGAAGAAAGACAGACTGATCATAGGTGTAAAATTACAAAATAATTTTTTATAAATCGTTTAGAAACAGCGGAATAAACATAAAACAACCATTTTCAAGGCATATTTTTCACTTTACAATTTTGTTTATAACGAATGAACTTTTTATAGTTCCATCCATCAATAAATAACATTTTTAGAAATGCTTATCACTGTGGGCCAATCTGAATCACTCTTGAGTAAGAGGTGACCTAAACCTTTAAAATTGCTCCAGTTCATCAGTTTTTTCAGTACCACTTTTTTAATTGGGTGACATGCAAAAAACTTGAACATTTTTGATCTAGTGTTTTACTTTGAATTGTAAGTTAGTTAAACTGAACATCTCTAAGGTTTCTAGAGACTTTGTGGCAAAGTAGATATTGTGTTTTTAAAGATAAAGCACTTTTAGTCAAGTTACTCATATAAACTGTAGCTGGATTTTGCATCAAAATGATGCAATGATAGATATGTGTTCTTCAAGAATTGCAATATATACCTCCTATCTTTTGAATCCATAGGCTTCGGTCTAATCAGCTATTTTGGTGCGGCAATAAGCTCCGAAGCTTCGCACAAAGAAAAAAACCTCTCAACTCTGGTCTTTCTGGATCTATAAATGTATCTGTATGAGTGTATGTGATGCTTGGTGTGTGTTGGCTGCATTTATCTAAATATTTAACAGAAAAAGATTGAGCGCGAGTTTGCTAAAAGCAAGCAGAAAAACTACCAGCTGCAGGAAAGGAAGATCCGGTGCAAACGGAAATGTAGTCCTACGGGAAATTAAGTCCCGGGAAAATATATTGTGGTACTTTATGCTGTAAAATGTAGGGTCCAAACCTGGAAGTGATGGACCTGAAGTGATCTGATCTATGCAGCACAGGGATTGACGCAGCGTCTGGGTTTGTCTTGCATCTTTGCGTTCGTCTTTTTACTACAAATCTGTGAACTCGTCAGTGAAAGGATACAGCGCTCTGGGACATGTTGATTGTCGGAAAAGTGTGATTCTTGCAGGTTTATATGCAAAAAAATTATTGCTCTATCTTATGTGATTCGACTTCTACTGGTATTTGAAAATATGTATGCAAATTTGAGCGCCGAATCCATAGGTGGTTTAGTTCTGTAGGACTAAAAAGATTGTCCAGAAAAGATAATTTTTTTGCAAAGACAGCTTCCTGGCTAAACAAAAGCCAGAAAGCTTCATTATTATTATAAACTCTTCAGTTGACTTGTATTTAATACTCAAGAATTATAAATTCTGCTGACCAAAAGAAACGATCAAATATGACATCCGGGCTACTAAAAAAAGATGTGATTGGGTTGCAATAATTGTTAATTGTCCACATATACATGGGCTGTGACACTAATCTTGAGATCATCCAAAAGAAGATGTATAGATATATGTGAGAGCGCTGAATGGATTAGGCAGGGTTATCTACCTCCTGTGGGTAAATGGCCTGAGTCATGCTGAGAGCTCCAGGAATTATCTGGAAGTCTGTTAAGGATGGAGAGGATTTGGCTTTACTTGTTGCATTGTTCTGACAGAGACCAAACAAAGCCACCGGCATGAGGCCCGTCCAAGGGGTACAGTCCATTCACTCGCGACCACCCCATAATATAACTCAATTGTTTTTAATAATGACAATTTAGCAATAGTTGTAACTTTGATTCAAACAGTTTCTGCTATGAATAAAAATAGTGGCAAAAGACAGCTAGGGAATGTGCATTTTTAACTAACATTTTAATAAAGTGTAAAATGTTTCTTTACTTTTTGTATGCTTTGAAAAAACATTAGTGAAAGCAATTATACTTAAAATGCAGCTGATACAATGATACTTTGGTCAGGCACTTTACCTAGTTAAGAACGGCATTAAACACTTTATTTTATCGACATTTTCAAGATTATATATTCTCTGTCTTTCATGTTTTTACACATTTATCAAGATAATTTGCTCAAAGAAAATAATTTTTGGACTAAACACTCACTATCGCATATCATTTATATACATTTCACCCATTTGTTTTATTGATTCTACTATAACCTGCGTAGCATTAATTCAGTTCTTTTGTGCATGTTTCTGTGCATGGGAATTTTCAACAATATTTTATTGCTTTTATTTTTTTTGCAACAATTGAATATTTTAAATAAATGAAAAAGATGGAAGGTATACATATAATACATGTCTTATTAAGAAAGGACTAATTTGAGAATTTTCTGTTTATTTGTGTTTGTAGTAGTAATTTAAATACTTGACAAGGTGATTTCAAGGTAAACTAAATGACACTAATCTGCAGTTACACTGAAATGTCCCAGGAAGTTTTTGAAAAGTGGACAGAATTACAACAGTCCTTCAAGTTGGCGTTTTATTACATGCTACTAATCAACACTGACAGAAGTGTGTTTGTTCATCATGTGGTAAATGTATTTCTTTTTATCCCCTTCAATGTTTCTTACCAAAAGAATGCTGTTGCTTAAATCCTAAACAAAAAAGGTGATTTGAAAATGTGACAAACCCATCTCCTGAATTCTACAAGATGATGAGGGGGAAGTTGTTGTCTTGCCAGTTACACATGTGTCCTTTAGTTCATAGTTTGTTTGTAATGCCCTTAGAAGTCCAGTGTGTGGTGGCAAAAGCTTAGTGCATGTGTCTATCTGACATATTGAGGGTATCTAAGACAGCAGCATTTAAGGTTTCATAAAAATAAGAATTTGATTACATTTCCATTTCTGGTAACAGATCCCAATAATCTCTTCTTTAGAAAATTAATGAGGTGACATGACCCAAACAAACAAATACTCACTGAGCCAAATATATATCTACATCTATATTTATAATTACAGGTGTAGTCTTCCTAACACACTGATAAATAAAAGCTATTTCAATAATTTTACTAGTTTCTGGTTCTGAATTTTAGTACACAAAATATGTCTGCAATAATTTGCCATAAAAGTAATATTTTACCATAGTATTTGAAATAATGTAAAATGTTTTCAATGACTACTCTCTTGAGTAATTAGTATATTATTCTAGCAATAGCATCCCTTCCTATACATATCCTAATGCTGGCAATAATATGCAATTATAAATCAAGCAATATTATAAAAATTTATAAACTCATATTAATCTTTTTAAACAAATGTGCTGTTGCCGCAGATATCTTACGATGTAAAATAAATCATAGATGTAGATTTCTCACACTATTAAAAAAAAGCTCAGTTAGTTTCTGATTCTCTCCAAGTGTTAGTTTTCTCATCACGTAATTTTAAATATATGGTTTCTTGATTTAAAGTGGGCTGGCAGAATGATATACTTTTAAATGGCATTTTGAAGTGTCTTATGTTATAGAGACATTTCACAATCAATTATCTATTTACTGTCTCTTCTGATCCTTCGTCTTTGAGAATTACCATCAAATCCTCTGCATGCTTATGCTTTGATATGTTTGCATTTGATTTTTGAGTGGGCCTCTCTTTTTGTCCGTCTCCATCACGGGAGACCAGCTCCGCTGGATCATGACTCTGTCTCATCCTTTCTGACGTAAATCTCCATCTCATCCTCCAGAAGCACAGCATCTGTCAGAATGATCAATGCTTTGGCTCCTGACTCAAGGAACTGTTTCCACGGAGCAAGATATGGGGACCATACATTGATATTCTTTCCAGTGAGCCTCCTTTCATATTTTGTACCACTTTATTTTATTTTTTTTATTTTTTTTACCATACCATGTCAGTCAAACGTATCCTTGTGCACCCTGGGCGTTTAATCATGGCTAACTTATATGTGTGCATTCTTTTAAGATGTTGAAGAGGTCTGAGGTTGTTGTCAGTAATTTCAGAAAGTGGAACTCACATTATCAACAGTATTACAGAGAGGGAATTATTTAAAGTTTTTGTTGTTTTCTAATTTTTGTGATTATAACTTACAGTAGACTCATGTGACAATATTTTTAAACTGGGAGCTTTTAAAAATATTGCCGTCTGAAGAATTTTACCACTTCTGGTCAACCAATCAGAAGCAAGAGGAGTGTCTTAGTGCTGTTTATCAATCTAATGCATGTGTTGCTAAAAGTGCTAATGTCAAAGAAACAACTTACTGTTTAAGGAAAACCATTTATTCATTTATCCTCTGATCGGTGGCCATGCTAACTAAACTGGCATTCATGATTCTGTCGTAGTGAATCTTGTAGCACAGCAGAGAGCAAGGCGGAGGTTGTGAGCAGCATGAACACAAGGATGATTGACAGGCCTAAGACCCTCCTCCTGGCTCTGATTGGTTGTCCATGGGGAGAAGGCAGAGAATCTCTATTTTTTTAAATTATACCTTTTGGATTTTTTTTGTCTCAATAAATAGTCATTGTTTAAAAACTGCAAGTTGTATTAACTCTGAATATTTTTGCAATATTAAAATGTATTTCAGCTTCTAAAATGTGGAAGTGTGGGGAATAAAGTGAAAACAAAATAAATATGTAAGTGAAGGGGCGGATTACTTTTTTCACAGCACCGTATTACACCATGTTTGAGCAGCTTGATAAATATATATTTTTAAAGGTATTTAATCTACATAAAACATGCGATAAAACCACCTTCCACACATTCTTCCTCACTGTGAAAGTAAAATTACATTATAAAACAGATAAATGCTTGTCATATAAGGTATTTATTTGCTCTCAGCACAGCTTCCCTGATGCTACATGTGCTGACACAAACTTACTGGAAAGGCACGTTAATTTAAAAGCAAGCAATATTTCAGAAACGAACAACAGTCCTCAGAACAGCCTTTTTGAAAACCTATTAGTTCACACTGCTGATGTACACCAGCAGCTATTAACCCTCTCAGTGATTCTCCAGAGCTAATTCCTAATGAAAAATAAATTGAGTTGCTCCCTACACTTTCATAATATTTCCCCCTCAAAATAAATGGGTTCCTTTATGAGAAAAGACACACTGTTGTTAATGATTTTATAAGCAGGGAGCCCACCTGACATGCTATTTTCTATTACTCTTCTTTATTCAATTTGCAGGGCTCGCTGCAGGTGACCTAACCTATAAAAGGGCACTCCAAATTAAATTATCAGAGCTCCTTGAAATTTTATAAATTCAGAACCGGTCTCACAGAGGGGTCTCGAAGCAGAAACTAATGGCTTCACCTTTAGCTCTGAATAAATCAATTGCACCAAAGGTTAGATCATAACATCATGCCAGGCCCTATCAATGCCGTTTTTAACATCATAACACACAGTCATTTTTGGAGTGTGAATGGCAGATGTATGAGGTCATCTGTGAGAAAATATGTCTTTGTGTAACTACATCTGTTTCAATCCATACTCATGGTGCAAAACATGTTGCAATGATTATGAAATTTTAACATTCTCACTTATTTTACAATTTGATAAGTTTTACAGACTTTTCAGGCTCAGCTATGTACAACCCTCTACAAAGCACATTTCAATAATCTATTACATCAGCATCACATGTCATTGTCAACATCATTAGATCAAGCCGAATAAACTTCAAACAGCTATGTTTGTAGTTGAGGCATTTAAGTCTTTTACGTCTGTATGGTTATAGTATGAATTTGTAAGAAAATGAAGATTTCATTTAAGTTATGTAATGGTTAGTGATGGTTGCAGTTGAACCTGGAAGTTGAGATAGTTTGAGGCAAAGTTTTAAAGAAAATAAATACAAACTCAAAAACAAGTGAGGCGAGAAACAAAGAGTTACAAGCAGGGCATGATGCGAACAAAACTGCAGAGTCCAGCAAGAAGTGAATGAAAGTGATGGGTCTATATTTGGGGGAACTTGATTAGAACTTGATGAGAAACAGTTGGATTAATGGGAACAGGCTGCAGCTGAAAGTGTAGAACAGACAGGCAGACTGAGGGAGAGAGAGTAATGGCATGGGAGGAGAAGAGAAGAAGTATATACTTACCAGGAAAAAAGAAAATACCTAGCTGAAAACACTGACCTAATAATATGAGCAACAAGAACTAAGCTAAGGACAAGGCACAAATTAATAAGAATTAACTAAGTAGAAAACAAGAGTGAATTAATGAGATCTAGGCTAAGCGTAAATAAAAATACAAATGCAAGAAAAACCAAAACAGAAACACTTGAATGAAAGATTGAACCAAGCAAAATCAAAATTTTGCTCTTTATATTTTCACTTCTAAACGTAGTAGCCTATAGGATATTTGTCAGTTTTGCAAGACTTTATTTTGTTTTTGTTCTTAAGAGTTTACTTTATAAAATTGAAACATTCATCATAGAAAAATAATTTTGAGTTTATAACAATGATAGATTTATTAACACTAAAAAAAATTTTAAACTTAATTAAGCTACCTTCTTTTGATTTAAAAAGTACATCCATACTTCCTTCAAGCGTTTTATGTTTGGCAATAATTTGAGTTGAATTCAGAATGAATGCTTCACGTAATAGCAATATTCCTAATTGTATTTTTGTGCAATGCTGAAAAAAATGGTAGTCCAAAGCTTTGTCACCTCTGTAGGATCCCCTTTATCCTTGAAAGAGCACAAGCTCTTTCCAGTGTCACTTTGTTCCAGTTGGTAACCTAACAAGAGGTTGGTGGCAGAAAAAAAAGCTCCAATCAGTAACACTTGTTGCACCTGAGAACATGGAAATTTTCTACTTCTTTCTCTCTGAAAATGGAAAACATTGTCTGGTAAAGAAGTCGGGAATATGGATAGGATCACTCAAGTGTGTTCAATCTGAGTCAGGACAAATGCTTTTATGAAGCAGTCGAGCATGAAGGAAATTCATTTGTAAATTGCACCCCATCTTTGGAGGAATTGCTCTTTTTTTTCCAAAGTCAAGTCTTGACAGAATTGACACAAAACAAAGGCTGTTTCACTCATGTCATCTGAGTGAAGTGTATTTTGGTATTTGTCATTTGTGCAATAAATGAAAAATCTAAACTTTTTAGCCAAATGAGTCTTATATTGGTGAAATTCATACATTTAAAGGAAAAACCCTCTGCAGTTTTCTCACTGTTTTAGCTTTGTAGGCCAGATAATTGTTATTCAACGGCTTTTAGAGCTATAAGTTTTCAATATTTCCATAGCATTAAATATTACTCTCTGTTTTTAGTTGATCATTACTGACAAATATGCAAAAGTATCCCAATCTCCAGAAGCAAATGTGGTTGTGCGACTAATTGGGATGAGTATACAACACCGAATGATGCAGGTCTTGATTAGTTTTATTGATATTTCATTAGAAAACAAATGGCCAACAAAGCAGGAAAAATTAATAAAAGTGGTCTTGATATTCCCTGAATAGACATTACTGGCTATAGTTAATTTAAAGGATGTTCTTCCTGATAAGCATTGTATTTAACGATATTTGTTCTCCTATCTTTTGTCTCCTCCAGATTCATAATGGCCCTCTATCCAAAAGTGCTCATCTCAGGTGAGTATGGGTAGATATTGAGTTTACTTAATTTCATATTGAAAAGTTGTACATATTGATGGTGAACCTTAGGAAGAAATTTGTAAAGCAATGATTCCTTTCCCACAGGTAACAAAAGGGATATTGGCTCCATTTATTTCAAGCAGCATTGTATCTAAAATCACAAATCTTTATTTCAACATTCCCCAATGGCCACAGTTCTTATCTCACAGAAAGAATATTTTAACAATGAAAATAGCATTTTTTGCAAGAGCTTAAAAATTACACTGATTGAAATGCCCTGATGAAATGGAATAGCAAATGCAAAAGGCAATCTGCTGCTTCTAAGAAGTTTTACTTTGTTGTTTAAACTCAAAATTGCCCCTTTGACGCTGTGTTTGTATTTTAAAACCGATAACAGCTAATTGCAAAAGCCATAACAATAACGTGTGTGACCCATTGTCAGGAAGTGATTTTAGAAATAATAGCACTTTCTCTTTAACATACATGTCCAGTAAATTTAAATGAATAGTTTCATGTTTATCCCATGGGTATTCAAAGCTTTAAAATATTCTTCTAGTATGAAAAACTTCAAAATGCACTTTAGTCCAGCTATTGAGATATCAAAGTTTAAAGAGCAATACAAATAAAGTTAACCTTCCAATATTTCCCACATCTTTGTGTATTTCTTTTAGAAGTTAAACCTCCACAGACATTTGTGGAAATAAACATAAAGTAAATTTTCTTCTCTTCTGACATTATTTATCCTTCTTTAATTAACATTGTTTTTTATTTTTTGGGTTTTTCTTTTACAATTTTTGCAAAAAATTATAACTCCATGTAATTAAAAAGGCTATGAGGGGGAAAAAAACAAGATGAAAAAACTGCCAGTTACTCTCATATTCTGTTCAGATATTAGAAAATCAGATCTTGAAAACTGACTGGCTGCATGAACAGAGAACCCTATTTCCCTTATTTCTATACATTGCTAGAAAACAAACTAATATATAACTTACTCAAAATCATGGACCATTAAAAAACTAATATTCATTGTTGCAACAATGTGTTGGAAGACATGACATCCTGCAGTGGAGCACATCACTGCTTCATGCAAATATAGCACAGATGAATTATTTTTTAAGCTATTGCCAGTTCTCAATTTTTCTATAAATATTCACTGTTTCACTTTTTAATGCTATCGGTAATTTTTATGGTACATTTTGGATGCTTTTTTTGATTCACACTTATCTCTGTGTGAATGTATGTGCTGTCTGGATTCCCAGTTCATCCTGGCCTCTTTATTGGTATTCAAACCTAAATGTGCCAAAGCTATTTCTAATCTGATGCATCTGTCAGCTTCATGTTTATGTCTCTGTAAACTCAAGTTACCTTAAAATCTCAAATCCTGATACCGCTATCGTCTGTGCAAAACACAGGGTAGTTTGGTAAAGAGAAATAAAACTCTGTCTAAAACAGAGTTTTATTCTAACAACAATTCTATTTAATCTATACAAATGATTCCTGCTGAAAAATCTGGAGTTTTAATATTAAATACATAAATGAGTAGATTTAAAGGGGCAATATTTTGTAAAACTGACTTTTTTCAGCTCTAAATCATGTTATAATGTTAATTTTTTATTAACAAAGTAAAAAATGAACATTTTATTTATATGTAGAAACCTTTGATGTTTACACGGTCATTTTGTTAAGAGTGCTCATAATCTGCAGTTTCTACTGTGGATGCTTTTAAATTTTTTGTACTGTTTTTTTACACCCATTGTTTTTTAAAAAAGAATATATCCTGCAACATAAATATATTTCATGAGCTTTTGGTACCTAAAAGTACAATTTTGTGAACATCTAAGCTAACAAAAAATGTTCTTACTTTCACAAGGTCAATTACATGGCTTTTAAACGCCAAAGTAAATGTGGAAGTCTATGAGAGAATATTCTTTATTCTCTTTTCTTTCAATGAACAAAAACACAGACTAAGAAAAATGTATGAATCCCGGTATTGCTTCAAATCACAGTCACCCTCTTTTAATAATCCAAGGCAGAGGTTGCCTGAGGTTTAAAATGGGTATCCCCTATTTAAATAGGTGCAGGCTCTTTACTTGAAGTGGCTATGTTACTAGATTCCCCTCTTCCCACACGCATGCACAGCAGTTGGCATGTGTGTGAACCCAAGCAGGAAGGATAGTTTGTTTCTCCAAGCTTCTGTATTGAAATATTCAAGAGTTGGCTGTTTATGAGACATTTGCTGCCATCTGCGCTCCTGAGTTCAGTCCTCCTATCATGGCAGTGCATAAGGCCAACATCAGAACAAATATGTGTGAAAAGTGTCAAAATAGATTCTTCGCTCTACTCTGTATGGCAAATCTCAATATTGCCTGAATAGCATAAACAACTCTTCTCCTTTGCTTAAACACTCACAAACGCAGAAAGGCCTGCACCTGTAGGATCCAAAATTTCCATATCCATGAGAGAGGAAAGGAAAAGAGGAAACATTTACACAAGGCTGCCTGCAGACTTTTGAAGCAATCTTTTCTGTTAGATGTCTTACAATGTTATTGTGGAGAGAGCATGCTCCTGTAGGCTTTGCAGATTCCTCGCTAAATGAGAGATTTTCTGAGACAAAAAAAAGCGGAGGAGGAAGGGTGCAATCAGTCCAGGTTTGTTCTAGGCAGCATCACTTCCTTCCTTACCACCAGGAGTGTGTCAGAGCGAGACATTCAAATGTGGTTTTCACCCAGCACTTTCCCAGGACACTAATGTGGAGCAATTCTAATGGTGCCATTCAAAGCAGCTGCCTTTCTCAGCAATAAACTGAACGCCTTGCCTAAGCAATTCAAACCACCTCCAGAGATTGCAATACAGTCAGTAAAGAACCTATCTTTGAAGTGAAACTATTCATCAATGAATGTGTTTGTATGCCAAAGAGAAGAGGGCGCTTTGAAAAGACCCTCAGCTAGACCTGAATGGCTACTCTTCCTATTTGATGGCATTTTCTTAATTTTTACCTGTTTTGTATCTGCTGTGCCGGTTGGATTCTCCACTGGAACAGCAATTTATGGTATTGATGGATTGACTGGAATTACAGAATTGGAAATATTTGCTTTAGAAATAACCTTTTACTGTTGAGGAAAAAACTTTGTTTTGATGGGTCAGAAACCTACCAGAACTAAATAGCCCAGAGCCCTGCTCATTTTCTTGACAGAGAAAGGAGTCATTAGTCCATGACAGATGTCAAAGAACCAAAAATAGAAAGCAGTGCTTTATCACTTATCTTCAAAGACACACTCTGAATGTGACCACAGCACAAAGGGTCTGAAAATTCTGTTTATATTGCCATTTTATACAATCCCACAATTACCCGGGCCTTGGTCATAGGAATAAATCATGTTTTAAGGCAGTGTGTTTGTAAATGTGAATGCAGCACACTGCGTAGTCGTCAAATGGCTTCATTAATAGAACACAGCTTCTTCAATGGATTGCTGTTTTAAAGAGAAATGTGTTAAAAGGCCAGACCTTATAAAAGAAAAACCGTCAAAGAAAAGTCTTTGAATATAAATTAGAATTTGACCAGCGATAAGTCCAGACTTGCCCCAATCAGTATCTCCTTTTCAATTTGTTTTCTTTTTATCAGCCCAACAATAACCATAAAACTGCTGTTTTTTTGTTTTGTTTTTTGTAGCTTGCTTCAGCAGTTAGAGGCTAAAGGAAAGGCAGATGTCCAATCCTTTGTCTAAGAAACACTGAAACAGACACTAAAAGACACTCTGGTGGAATGTGTGCGTGTGTAAATTTGTAAACCGTCTTTTTGCGGAAGGGAGGGGGTCGTCCTTCAGTGAACCCAGTCTGTGCTGTTTTGACCCATGTTTACATAGCCTTCTGTATGTGTTCCAATGAGAACAATGAGAAGGAAGGTACCGAAATGGCAATGCAAAGTCGAGCTGCAAATAACTCCACAAAAATGTGATTACGCATCAGGAGAATGTTTTCTGCTTATTTGTAGGGTAACATAAAGTCATAAAACAGTATTTGTAGTCAACTGGGTGGTAAAATGGGTCAGGATGCTTGTTTTTGAAAGCAGATTAAAGATCAGGACAGGAAGGGCCAGGTTTAGGGAAACAGGAAAACTGATGCAAGGAAACGGTCTACGTCACCAGGCGGGCCACTGCCTTCTGGACTGAAAGAATAATCCAGCCCCAAAGTCAAGTATGGAGTCTCTGCTCAAGTCACCAATGAAACTTCTACTTTTCGCAGGTAAGTGAGCTTCCTTGTTTTGTAGCATAACGTAGATCTGAAACAAAGCTTCAATAACTGAGTCATAATGTTACTCACAAGTAGTTTCAGTAGTGACTTGTACTTGAACTTACTTTAAAGACAATAACTTTTTGCATTTTTCTTTCAAATGTATGATAAATTTGTATGTTTCCATGTAAACTGACCATTTATGACACACAGAAGACATTGGGAATTAATTTCTGTTAAACTGGAGATAAACATCTTTAAATAAAACCATCATCCTTTATTACTAAAGGATTAAGAATCTTGTGAGTTTAAGCTGTTAATTGTCTTTTATCCATTTCTCTTCACAGCATGGCTCTGGAGTCTCATGGACACAGGAAGCCTGTCTGATATTTGTAAATCTTGTCACGCAAAAGCGACATGTAAGCCACAGAATGGATCAAGCAACGTCTGCTTATGTAACTATGGATATACTGGAGATGGAATAACAACTTGCAAAGGTGAACACAGACACACATATTACACATATAACCCTTTTATTGAGGGGGTTTAAAATGTTGTTCTCAAGAAAATCTGTTGCGGAAATGTAAATCAGAAAACGCTAAATTTTAAAGATTATTTTGTTCATGTTAGAAAAGTATTTGTTTGCACACATGTGGTTTAATTGAACAATTCCTTTTCATCATTGCTGAAACTGAAGTTGATGATTCATTTTAACCTGTGAAAATGTACATAAATCTGCATTCATGAGTTATTATGAGCATCTTAAACCAGAGAAAAAATCAACACTTTTTTATATTAACTTCTGCAGTTAAAACTTTTTATTTGCATACATTTCATAAACAGAAATGTCCATTAGATGAGGCTGAACGTTTTCTGTGTTGTCAGTTAAGAACAAAATTATTTCTAAATTTCAGAATTATTTGAGAATTTTTTTTATTATTTTCTTCCTAGTCAGAGCTTTGCACAGATTTCCTAAGTAGAATTTCCTGCTAAACTATATAATTTAGCTCAAATGTCTTGCTGTCCTTCCACAAACACACAATGTTGTATTTATTGTATTGGAAGCTGCTAAAGCAAGTTTTTGGTTCATTCTTTCCGACAAAACTGGTAACTTACTCAGGTTTGTAGACTTCCTGTCTCGCACACAATGTTTCAGGTTTGCCCACAAATTATCAGAGCGTTACAATGGCCTCTCCAAAATGTCAACTTTGTTGCTCTGCAGCTGCATTCTTACTCATTTTTATGGTTTGCTTAGAACCAATGTCCAATTGAATTCAAATTCAATTCAAATTATTTAGAAATCTTAAAGGGAAAATTGTTGTTGTAACTCGTTGTCCAGGGTTCTTCAAAGGGTTGTTGTTAATGCTTCTGGCTGGGGGCAGGAAGGACCTCCTGTAGCGGTCTGTATTACAGTGACTCTGAACCAGTCTCTGACTGAAGACAGTTTGTTGTTAGAAAGCAGTCTCATAAAGATGATGCTCATTGTTGCCCATAATGGGCTTGATTTGTGTAGGATCCCACTTTGCACCATAACATCCAGTGCTTCCACAGTCATTCCCAGAATAGATCCAGCCTTCTTTATCAGGTTGTTGAGCCTTTTTAAGTCCCTGGCCCTGATGCTGCTCTGCCAACAAGAGATAGGCAGAGCAGCATCAGGAGATTAAATTGAACCCAGATGGACTTATAGACCTGAGAAGTACACCCTGCTTTATGCTTTCTTGTAGATAGCCTTACTGTTGCATCTCCAGTTCATATTCCTCATCCACTTTCTCCCATGATGGAACCGTCTTTCCTTTGGAATCTACAATCATTCTCTTTGGTTTGTTCACATTTAAAATGAGATGATTGTTTCCACACCATTCCACAAAGAGGTCTACCACTTCTGTTACACCTAACGACTGGAAAGTTATCTGATTCTTTCTGCAGATGACTGGAGTCTGACCGGTACAGGACATCTGAAGTGTACAGAGTGAAAATAAATGGTCAGAATGCTGTACCTTGTGGTGCTTTTGCACTGCTGGTCACCTGGATAGACACAGTCTTTCAGTCTCACAAAGTGCGGTCTGTTTGTCAAGTAATCAGTGACCCAGGTGATTGTTCAGACCTCCACCTAGGTCCTCTGAAGATTTTCTACAAAGCAACTCAGGCTGAATTATGACACTTGTATACATACAAGTAATGCATATATGAGAAATATCAAAAATATATCTTGACATTGTAAAGAACAAAAAGGACAACTTAACTTCCCAGCAGTCCACACAATGTTTTATTTTAGAATGGTATTCTCATATTTGCAAGTTCCATAATTTCCCTCCAAATGTGACAATAACCAGTATGGTGAACAGTTACATTTCAGTATGATCATGGCCTGAGTGTATTTACAAATGGTCATTTGGCTGGTTATTCTGGTTTTGCAGTAATGATTTCTTCTTCTTCACTAAGTGGCCTTTCAGCACATGTGGGGTTTGTTTCATGGTAGACAATGACAGCTTCCTGCCAGGTTCTGCCAAAAATATTCACAAGGTCCTTTACTGTTGTTTTTGGATCAATACAAATTGTAATCAAAGATGAACCAAGCTTGTGCCGGTTTATCAAAAAATAATTCTCTTGTTTGATTTATTGGCAAAAGTTGATGTGCTTTACAAGGGTGTTTCTATTTAAATTAAACATTATAAAATAACCCCTCATAAGCTTTTTGATGCCATATTTAAAGTTTGAGAGACTGGGCACAGTTAGGAGAGACATAATCTCCATGAAGCAGCTTTAATTGGTAAAATATTTATCGCTGGCTCTGCCTTTTGGTTGACATTGTTCTTCCTGTTATGTTTCTGAGCTGTTTATAATTGCTGGAACTTTTTCCGGCTTGTTTCCTGACCAAATCAAAAGCATGAGCACAGTGCATATACTGTATTTTGGGAGATGGGCTTCTGAATTCTTTACCAACCAGGCAATTCACGATTTATATTTCCTCTGGGAACAAATTTTAAAACTAAGATCAAGCTGCCAGTGCAGTTCTGCTTTTCCAAGGTGATACAGGGATTTATGAAAAATGAACAGGATGTATTGAAAATTAATCCAAATTTAGCCTTTTTTCACATTACGTTTTAAAAGTGTGTTTTGGGGGATTTTATGTGATAGACTCACATAAAGTAATGGAGCACAGTTGAAAAGTAGAGTAAATGGTTTTCAAATTTTATGAAAAAAAATATATATATATATTTGAAAACCACATATCCCTTTCCTTAAATTCCATAATTATGTATCACACTATCTCAATCTGCAACACAAGATCCCAGTAAAGTACATTGAAGACTCAGGTTCATATCCTGACTAAATGTTAAAAAGTTGAAGGAATGTGAATACAGGTCACATCGGGGTGATCTCATCAGTTTAGTCAAAAAACATGTGACATCTTTGTCTTGGTCACCTCCTCCATAGGGATAGAGGATTTCCTTTCCCGGACATGTTTTGTGCAAAAGGTACAGGAAAGTGGAAGAGCAGAGTGTTCATCACATCCAGGCAAAGCAAAAGTCCCTGTAGGTCGTTTTACAATAAACTGTGTGGCACAAAAGGATGATGTGTTTGAAAATAAGGCTGAAACAGCACTTTCTCTAATGAGTGAGCAGCCACCACATCCACAGCAAGCTGCGCATCGGCTGCTTTTTACACCTGGACAGAAATAAAATCCTGGAAGCCATTTCAGTAAACTGGAATTAAATCAAAATATTCCACAGATAAAAATGACAAAAATTGTAAATATTGCTGCCAGCAAAAACTTCATTCAAACTAACACTGATTGGATGTCTAAGTTTTTAAAAGGCTAAATACTTGTGTAGGACAATTCTTTGCTTGTTGTAATTTAAGGTGCCATTTTTGGACTCGAGCAATAATCTCAAAATGAGCTGCTTTTTGTGAGTTACTTATGATTACCATCACTTTTTTGTTGTCAAAAACCAGGCACAGTGTAATAGGCTGGTCATGTTGCATTAAAGCTCAGCAGTCAGTAAGATATTAATTTACTGTGGAAGAGGCAGAACCAAGATTTGAATATCTCAGCAGAGTAAAATGCAAATCTTATGTCAAAACAAACTGCTTTGTAATGAGGAAAAAGACAAGTGCGATAAGGCTGCATACTGGCCATATTATTACTGGGAAGAATATGAAGCCAAGAAAAACTTAGCGAAGATGTTACATGTAGACACGTCCAGTGGGAAATAAAGCAGTTTATTACTGAGACTTGATTTTCTTTTTGTTTTACAAATCTGAGAAGGTTGGTGTACATTTGTGTTCAACCATCCTGAGTAAATACTTTGTCATGGCCATTACACTGCAGCTCAGATTATTTTTAGGGTCATTGTCCTGCTAGAGCATTTTTGCTGCCTCTTATAGATTTTATTTCTGGGATTGCCCGGTATTTAGCTTTTTCAAGTTGAAGACAAGTATTCCCACCATGTTTAACATAGGGGATGAGGTGTGCTGGTTTTCTGTCATATAAAATAAAATGTGTGGGAGAAAGAAAGTTTAATTTCAATCTCATTTGACCAAAACACCTTCTTTCACTCCTGTATAAGCTTGAGGCAAAATTGAAATGAAATATCTTCAATGTTTTTTCGACAGCAACTTTCTTCTTCCCATTCTTTCATGGAAGTTGATTTATGGAGATTTGGACTGATAGATGTCATATTAACAGATTGTTCCATTTGAGCTTCTCTTCATCTTCTCCATAGTTCATATGGGATTAAATTACACAGACTTGTACTATATTAATTAGGTGACTTCTAAAAGCATATTATTTTAATTATGTGATTGTAGAAGTAACATAATTAATAATGGGTGACAGAATAAAGGTGTGCTATATACGTGATTTAGATTTTAATTTTCAAAAAAATTATTTTTGAAAACCCTATACTTTTCATTTCAAACTTGTGCCCCTACTATGTGCTGTAAAAATTGAATGCAATACTTGAAAATGTGAGATTATGATGTGGAAAAAAATGTAAAAATAGGAAAAAAAAGCACTTGAAATTTAAACAGTTTCAAACTGCTTTGTATAACTTACCAAAATATTTTGCTGCCATCCCTCCCACAAATTTGTTTAATTGTAAATTATTCTAATTATACAATTGCCTACTCTGTCTTCTCTCCTCAGATGACAATGAATGTCAGAATGTGACTAACATCTGCGGGGACAGAGGCCAGTGCACAAACACAGAGGGCAGCTACTACTGTACATGCGTCCCTGGATACAATTCAACTGGAGATGCCCGGTTCCAGCCCAATGATGGCACTGGATGCACAGGTAATCTCAGGGGAATCTGTAGCTTAAACTAACCCGTACTCTCGGAGGACCTCAGTACAAGTACCCAACACGAATGTGTTTTAAAGCAGTTACCTCACAGCTGCGAGGACGTGAGGTCTGCATGAATGTGTGAACTGTTTTCTTTCTCACTGGAGAGAGGAAGATAAATATGTTGGAGATTTTTTTTTCCTCCTCAGCCTCTTGCTACTTCTTTCCCATCTGCTGCCCCGAGAAACCATCTGAAATGTTTTGTTTATTTTGCACCAGGAAAATATCAGCACCTTTATTGCAAAGCTGCAGACTGAATAATTCCTGTAGAAATCCAACCGGATGTCAGGGAGACATGCAACAGACGAGTTCTGAATATCGAACTGCAAAAGATGTTTGCAAGAGTTTACTGCTTCGAGGTTTATCGGTCACTGACAGAAATAATGTAAAATAAATGGTCTAGAGGCAGGTTTTATTCTACAATTGTTTTGCTTATATTATGGTGCAATCATTTAATTAAAACTCTCTGTCTTATTTGTGTCCCTTAGATGTTGATGAATGTGAGTCAGAACTGGTCTGTGGCCCAAACTCACGCTGCCATAATACAAATGGATCTTTCTATTGCTCCTGTAACCGTGATTACATCTCAACTTCAGGCGATAAACACTTTCATCCAGAAAGAGGTGTAAGATGTAAAGGTCGGTATGAGAATTCAAGAACCAGTGCAAAAGCACGCAGCAGCAGTCCTTTGATTCTTATCCTCTTTCATCCCATTTTTTTAGTTTCTTCAACACATTTTTAACTTTCTTTGAGGATTTGCTGTGTAACATATTGACGAATTGTGAAAATTTCATGTTTTATTCACAGTGCAAAAAGAAGAACGTGATACTATGCTCTCTGAAACCTTATCTTTTCATAAGTGAAATTGTTGTTTTTCAGAACATCCCCAAAAAAATTGTCATGACAACATTGGATGCATGACACAGGCTGTTAACAAAACACTCAAAAATGTAAGTACCCCACTGTTGAGGGACAGTAAAACTAGACATGCTAAAGCTGCCCCCTGTTGGAGAGAGTGAAGAGCAACACAAGGCAGAGCAAGTTAGAGCCACATTATGTACATCAATGTGCATCATCTGACTCTGTGATGTAAAAATTTTCTGCGATTCCAACCTGCAGCTCTGAACCCTTGGTTGTGCATGAGAAATAACTCCGCCTCCATTTGGAAACATTAAATCACATTCCAAAGACGGCTTCAGTTGAATTGTGGCAAACTGCAAGTCCAGTAAAAGGAACAAATTAACTGTTTCGCAAGAAATAGGGCTAACATAAGGGAAATTGATCATTTAAATTGAAAGTTGGTTTTAAAAATGAATATAAATAAATTGTCACATTTAGGTCAGATTTCAGCTGTAGTAGATGTTCATATGGAGAAAACATCTTATATAGACATACTGCAGGATTGCTGGCTCTGTGATCAATAACTTTAGCATGTATGACTATCATAACTTATACAATCTACATTTGAATCAGTAAATATGTTAATTAAAGATACCTGTGTATGTGTATTAATTCATATATTTTAAATCAATGTGGAGTATAAAAATTCATCATAAATAATGCAAAAATAAGCTGCTTCTTGTTCCCAGAAATCAACCATGTTATTTTATAGAGAGCAAAAATAAGTAAAAAATTATTTTAAGTTCAAATCACACTTTATCTACCAGTGCAATATGATTTAAAGATATTCACGTAGAAGCCTTCGGCAGAAATTTGTGTTTATATTACCGAGCTATCTGCAAGTTTCAACATACTGAAAATATTTGAAGTCTCTTTAAAAAGTCATTGAAAGTTTAACAGCATTCAGACGTCAAAAAGTACCTCTCTCCCATTTTAGATGAGCAACCTTACGGAGCCACAAAGCCTGCTGAGAGAAATTGCCAACAGGACGTCTGGTGAACTTACCTCAGTGGAAGTGATCGCATATGTTGAGGCCTTGAGTCGATCCGCATCAACACTGGCTGCTGTGGAGAAGGATTACACTGTCAAACCATCTGCCGTCAACTCCACTCTTTCAGTAGGCTCTGTTTACCATTGTTATTTCTCAGTCAACAGTTGGAGCCTTGCCGAAACAGCAGCCATGTTTTGAACTGGTTTAAAAGAACAACTTCTGCTACATGTGCCCTCTATAAAGATTAGCAGTCTCAAATCATTGAATGCCTTTATGAGATATCTATAAAGGCAAAGGTGTTTATAACCCTTTGAACTTTCACATTTTGTTGTTACAGCCACACATGTCAACATATTTTTTGTGGCAGTTGTCTTTATTGACAATAATCACAAAGGAAACAAGCTCCTTTGTGTGAAAGATCAGCAAAATGTAGTGCTTAATTTTGGTGTACAAGGTAAAAGTTTCATAGTTTTTAGTATTTCTGTTTTTGCTTAATTGTGAAGTGTGCATTTGGATTGAGTCCCCTGTGCTCTCAACCAGTTAATCTAATTGCCTTCAGAAGTCACATATTTAGTAAATGGGCTGTCAGTTGCTTATGCTGTTTACCAGAAGCCAAGTTAGGGACACAGCAAATGTGGAGGAGGGCGCTTTGGTCAAATGATCTATATGAAAATTGCTCTTTATTGGGGAAAACCAGCTTTACACATCAGCTTAAACACACTATTTTCACCCTAATACATGGTAGTGGCAGTATAATACTGTGAGGTTGATTTTCTTAGAGATGACAGGAAACAAAGGGAGCACCACAAAAGAGTTGTGATGAGGGTTGAAGTAATATATTGGGCTGGTGTGGCAAGACCTCAAGAAATATGTTTACAAATTTTCTCCCTCCAATTTTACTGATCTTGAAAATATTGCAAAGAACCGGCCACAAACTTCAGTCTTTATTATGTGCGAAGTCTGTAGAGACATATCTCAAATGATCTGCATTGGTACATTTCCTAAAAGGCATGTGGTGCTGCCATGTTTGATGCAAATACATGCCACACTTTTCAGATTTTTATTTTGAAAACCATGCATCCATTTTCTTCCACTTCACATTGTTATCTCTGTGTAACTAACATTGACACCAACAATGTGGAAAATTTAAGGGATAGCTTAGTATAATACATAAACACCTGCAGGAGGCCCCATTTTTTAAACTGGTTTTAATTGCATCTCTTTATAACTATAATCAAAATAAAGATGGCTGCTATGTTTAAACCACAACAAAAATATCATTGCAGTACAAATAAACATTTGATCCACATATCATAAAAATTCTTGTCAAACAGAAATTAGTGAAAGCAGTGAACAATCTGGTGGAGAAGGATGAACTGGTGGCTTGGAACAGAATGAAAGAGGAGCAGCGTGAACACACCATCACCAAGCTGCTGCATGTTGTTGAAGAAAGTGCTCTGTTGTTGGGCTCCAACCACAAAACTCCAACTGAGCTCCAAATCAAAGCATCTGAATTGGGTGAGGCAACTGTCACTGCAGAGAGTCTCAAAATTCTCTCACTTATATGAAACTATTAATCCTCAGGTGAATATTTAGATATTACAGACTCTTTTTTTTATTTTTATCCTCTGCAGAACTGAAACTCTTCACCTTTGATGCGTCTCAAACAAAGGCTACACTTTCTGTTTCAATGGGAGGAGATCGCATAACCCTAAACCAAAAGACGAAACCAGACAAAATAAGCGGTAAAGATGCTAACTTTCACCGTATAAAGCAGGAAGTCATTCTATCATGAAAAATATTTTCCCTCTTACAAGCTTCTTCTGTTTTTGTTTTTTGTCACTGTCATTCTTGTTAAATGTTTTGTTCATTTGTGGATAATGGCTCTCAGTGTGGTTTGCCATAGTCTAAAAGCCTAAAAAGGAATTTGTTACAATTTCCAGATTGCTAAATGGTAAATAAACTGAACATATAAAGTTTCTTGCTACTTAGACCTATACTTAGAGTGCCTTTACACTAGAGCCACATTTACTGACAAGAAAACACTGCCATGCAGCTCAGAAGGCCCCTGTCCCAGCAGTTAATTGGAATGTGGCAACTAAAGTCAAAATATTGAGAAGACATGATGATTATGAGTTTTTGTTGGATCCGCATTAAAAAGTCATCCTCACAGTTTATCGCAGAGAGCCTTGAGTAACGTGAAAGAATTTTCTATTATAAAACTGTAGGTGTTGACTGGCTTTCTTCACCTAGCTAAAAGTTTGACGGGCAGTGCAGTAAGTTTCACTCCGTCTTGTCTTTTTTCTGCTTGTTTTGTCCGTCAGGAAGTGTGTCAGTGGTGTTTGTGCGATATGACAGCATCAGTGACATCCTGAAGCCGAGCAGCGATCCAGGTGTCACTGACTACTTGCGCTACGCAGGAACTGGGGAAATCACTGTCAACTCCCAAGTCATGGCAGCAGCAATCAAACCTGCTGACGTTTACCAACTTGACCATGTCACCTTCACTCTAAGGCACAATGAGGTAAAAAAGCGAGCAGAGTGCTGATGCCAGTTACATTGTTATTTCCGTCCTCTCATATCCTGCTGTCCTTTTAAAATGAACTCCAGTGGAGTCTGTTAGTAATGAAGAGAATGCCACAGAGGAATCTCTTTTTCTAAAAATGTTGACTTGCTGGTTTTTATTATTCTTCAGAAAAAAGGTTTGGAGGCAAACCCGTTCAAGGTCACATGAATTATTAAGTAAAACCTATAATGTGTTTCTATCTGGTTCATTTAAAGATTATTTCTGTATTAATATTCAAACTAAAGCAAACAAAGAAAACGATTAAGAAATTAAAACCTGCCAAAATAATAATTAAAATGAAACATAATGAAAAAACTGCAACACAGTGTGGTAAAACACTAAGGAACAGAGACTACATCTACAAAGGCAAAGACTAGAGACATAAGTAATCTTTACAAGCTACATCAACAAAGGTTACAGTGCTGCATCTTGAAATGAAACAAAAACTAAAAATGGATGTGCAATGTTGAAACAAGATGACAAAATGATAACAAAAATACTCGAAATCAAAGTGAAACATTTACAAAAATAGACCACCAAAGTGCTAGAGAATAATACAAAATAACAATAACAAACGGCAACAAAAAGACGAACCACTATCACAAAGAAAATCAAAATCGGCTACAAAGGAAATCAAAAGAAGAACAAAAGGAGACCGAGAAAGCAAGGAGAGATGCAGCACATGATTGACTGATGCAAATAATTAACAAGATATAGCAAACAACCAGAAACACATACAAAATGAGAAAAGAATTGATAATACAAGGAAGGCAAAGTGTAACTTTTTTCAGACTTACCACTCTGTCAGAGCGGCTCTCCTTCATTTTTATTTAAGTGGTTCAAACCCTGTTAGGTGTTACTTTACCTGTGGAAAAGAAAAAAATAAATCATTATATTTCACTTCTACAACTTAAAACCATAATTTTTGTGTCAGTTGGACATTTATGAAAGGTAATTTAATCTTGTTTAATCAGTTCTTATGTCACATTGATATTGGGCTTAAGAGATATTTGCATTTCTCTTGTTGCACAAATTCTCATCCTCCAGTCTTGGTATCAAGATTTACATTAAAGTCAAATTTAACCTCAATTTAGCATCTTAGGCCATCTTTCTTGTAAAACACAAACAAAGGTGAAAAAATTGGGTGCAATGAGATAAATTACCCTGAAAGTTAATGTTCTGCTATTTTCTTTTTAGATAATTAAAATGTATGAAAAAGTAATATCATTATTTTTGTTGGCCCCTAGAGGTTTAAACCCAATGAAGGTGGTGTTGATTTATGCTGAAGAAGGAAAATTATAGTTAAATTGCCTTTAAAGATGAACAACCAATAATTTCAGTAACAGTCTTTACTTGTTTTGTATTTTACACAGATTCGTGTTTTTTTTCTTAAGAAATTTACATCTTTTATTAGATATCAATCTAACAAAATGTATGCTATTGAGGAAAAATTAAAAAGATAATATTTAAAATAAATTAATTGAAGCCAAAGGTATGCATTGAAATTATCTGTAAAACTCGGGCGGTGCATCGTCATAAAACTGAGTCACTCAGTCAAATGACTGAAGCAGTCATTTGCAATGCCATTTTGATGAGACCTGCACAATCAGATTTTATGTGGCATCACCAAGCACCGCAATGATAAAACTAATAAAAATGGCCTCTTCCAGAGTGATAACACCTGCTCTGCTTCTCCTCTGTCCCCAAAGCCCATCAACACTAAAGTTGATGTGACGAAGTGCGCCTTCTGGAAGTATGAAGTGGGTAGCCTGCAGGGTCAGTGGTCCATTGAAGGCTGCACGACTCTCCACGTTAGCAGCAACGCAACCGACTGCACCTGCAGTCATCTCACACACTTTGCAATCCTCATGTCATCTGGAAGAGCTAATGTGAGTAATTTTGTTCTTCAATACACGACTAAACGTTTCCCTGTTGAATTTGTCCTCACAGTGTTAATGCAGCTGGAGTTTCAGACTAGGAGGCTTGAAATGTTTGTCATTCTTACTTTGTTGCACCGTAAATGTTTGAAATATTCTTTGCATACTTTAAGTGGCAGCTCCTTTCCTTTAAGATGCCTGATTTTTATGTAAGGGGTTTCTCAGACTCATAGGATTAGGGTTAGAGTTTTTAATTATTTTTGTTACGTATGATTATTTGTGTACAGTGTTTTATTTTCTGCAAATTAGCTTTTCTACAACACTTCAGCACCCTTCTTAAACCTGAAACATTAAAACATTAAAACACTGAGAAATTTAAGTAAAAAGGAAGATGCTTGCTGTTTTTCCAAAGGCAATACTGTTTTACTGCACTCTGTGGAGTCTTGGACCAGTAAGGGGTTTTATAATTATTATAACAGTAATCTTAATTGCAGATGTGAGCAAAAATTTGTGACAAAGTACCTTCTTTTAAAACATGCATTAAGCAAAATCAGGGCATTAAAACTCAAATGAATAATTCAACAGAGCATTTTTCTGATGTTTTAAAACCGATATAAACCTAATTTGTCTACAAGCTGGCATATTGGGGTATTCTCTGCCTACATCTATGTTATATGAAGCGATTCCAAGCAGAAAATACAACAAATTACAACTCCAGCATACCATGAAACTGCGAATGAAACACCTCCCTTTCCATTTGCTTCCCAGCTGGCAGCCCACAATACCATCCTGACCCGGATCACCCAGCTGGGGATGATCATCTCCCTCATCTGTTTGTCCTTGTGCATCTTCACCTTCTGGTTCTTCAGCGAGATCCAGAGCACCAGAACCACCATACACAAGAACCTGTGCTGCAGCCTGTTTATGGCTGAGTTCATCTTCCTTGTGGGGATCAACATGAACTCACACAAGGTGCGAAGGCACTTGCAGAGCTGATATAGTCATCTGTCTGACGATCCTGCAATAACATCTGCACTTTATTTATTTATTTTATCTACACATAAAAACACAAATTAGATGTTGGAAGTGTGTTGCAGATTTATAAATCTCCCCCATTCAGTACTTGTAAAATATCTCTCTGTCTCTTGTCTCTTTTCCTTGCAGCTGTTCTGTTCTGTGATTGCAGGGATGCTGCACTATTTCTTTCTTGCAGCCTTTGCCTGGATGTGCATTGAGGGCATTCATCTGTATTTAATAGTCGTCGGTGTCATCTACAACAAAGGCTTTCTGCATCGGAACTTTTACATCTTCGGCTATGGGAGCCCTGCAGTCGTGGTGGCAATTTCAGCGACACTTGGCTCAAAGTATTACGGCACAGATAGAGTGTAAGCAGCAATAGCATTTTTTGTGGGTGGTTTTTTTTCACCAAATTTGTGGGGCAAAAAAACAAACTTGCAATCAGTTTTTTGTAAATGATGTAGATTTTTTTAAAACACGGTGAATCTTGTGTTAAGGAGTAAGTTACAATGTTTCACAGAAGATAGAAAAGTGTCTTACTACCTTTTATTTGAAAAAGGTAGACATGAATAACATTAGACATTAGTCTTTTCTAATTAGCATGTATGCAAATCACAATTAAGAGACTTAGAAATAAAGCAGATTATTTTTTTTTCTAGTTACTCTTTCTGTTCAGTTGTTTTTAACCTAAATACCAACAATTAAAAAAATACAGATGGTAAACAATTTGTTGTTGCTATTTTTAAATAGCACCAATATAATTTTCTCAAACCTTGTTTTTCAGGTGTTGGCTGAGTACAGAAAATCACTTTGTGTGGAGCTTCATTGGTCCTGCATGTTTAATTATTCTGGTAAAAAAAAGAGATGTATCAGCAATAAACTGAATATGTTGAAACATTAATTCCACAAACAGAAGTTGTTTCTTTGATAAATATTCATTAGACTCATTTCATGTTTGTTGTGTTTGCCTTGTTTCAAACTAAAGGTTAATCTTTTGGCCTTTGGAGTAATCATCTACAAGGTGTACCGGCACACTGCTGTGAAAAAGCCTGAAATCAGCCACTACGAAAACATCAGGTAGGAATATTTATTTTTATGTAGGTCAAAAACAACAACAAAAATAACTTAAATAGATTTCTTATCTGATGGATTAGTAGGATGCACTGCCCTGTTAGAATGATGTATTATAAATAGGTTATCTTTTTACTTTAAACAAAGGAAGCTTTCAGTGCTGCGTGCAGGCTAGTTAAATCAGTAACGTTCCCGTCAGGTCCTGCGCCCGCGGTGCTATGGCTCTGCTGTTTGTGCTTGGAGCCACCTGGACTTTTGGAGTACTGCATATTCTCCATGAAACCACACTGACAGCTTATCTGTTTACCATAACCAACGCTTTCCAAGGAATGTTTATCTTCATCTTCCTTTGTGTGCTGTCCAGAAAGGTAAGGTTCTTGCCTCCTTTCTTTGTTTTTTTTCCTTCTTTCTTTCTTTTTCAATGAGATTCATATGAAAACTCTGGGTTTGAGTCAACATATTGTATTGATCTAAATCTTTTTCTGCTTTTCTTTCAGATTCAGGAGGAATACTACAGACTTTTCAAAAATGTACCCTGCTGTTTTGAATGCCTAAGATGAAACCTATCAGCTAAAGCTCAAGCATCTGAACTTTAACAATAATATTTGATAGTACAGCTCAGTGATGCCGTTATTACATTTATTTGTTTTTTAAATCATTGGGAATAAATACAAATGTCTGATGAATGTAGCATTTGCAGATTTAAAATATTCTTGATTTTGTGTCTAAATACTAATGATATATATATATATATATGCTTTTATCTGACCACATCACAATCTTTATTCATTACAGTTTCACAAGTATTTTTCTTTACTTTTTTTTTTTTGCAAAAACATGTTTTAAAAGAGTAGTGACTGTACTTTTTTTATTGAAGTGTTTCTTAGTCATTATGTTTTCACCTTTATTTCTGAAAATATTTTCTTTATTGCTAATCGCCTTTATAATTCATTAGTAAATCATACAGAGAAATGTTTCAACGTACACATTGCTGATAAACACTGGCAAAGCATAGCATTGTTCTGATTTTATTGGCCTAGAGCTCCCTCTACTGGACACAATGAGAAACCTCGAATGGATCACAACTCGTGCTTTTATGCCACCAATTATTTGGATTGTTTGTTAACCATCATAAACTGTATGCTTGAGAATAATATTTTTTATAAAAACATGATTTCTTTTTCAAATTACATATAAATAAAAACGTTTAAAAACAGTCTTGGAAGTTTTCCAGATAAACAATAACCCTGAACATACTTCCAAATTAGGTACAGAGTTATTTAAAAAGAGTTTGGTCAATGTTTTCCTCCTCACCTTAGAGTTAGTTATTCATTTAGATGGAATAAAATGTGATGCAAATTTAAAAATAAATGGCTGCCACTGCAGCAGGACCACAGATTCTTCTAAATCATGTGAATAGATTTTCTTTATTTCTTTTTTACTTCTTTTAGCAAACATCAACTGACTTTTCAGACACTGTCGATAAAATGCTGATATAAACATATATATGTTAGTTTATGTTGTGTACTGTTAGGTACACAACATAAACTAATTATTTTCTGTATGTAATTATGGAATTTACTCTAAGCTATCAGAACTATTACAGGAAAATATCCAACTAGGAGAACCTTAGTCAGAGATATAAGAAAATTAATTGATTTAATCCTTCCTGAGCGATCAGAAATGATTGAAGCTAGAATACATATAAGTTTTAATCATGCCATCCCTGTCACATGTGAGCACCATTAAACTGTCTTCTATAAGAATGCAGAAGCTGATGCTCAGAAGAGTTTTAATTTTAGGTTAGTATTTTTCTGTGTGTACTGTTTATTTTTAAAAGGGTAGCTTTTGGTGTGATGCATTGAAGTGTAATTTCCGACTACAGCAAAGTTAAATAGAATATTAATGAATGTGTATACTTTGGCTTTGACTACATCAAGGGTGGAGACGACTTTTCTCAGTCCACATGCATCATAGAGCTGCTCTCAGCGCCCTCTTCTGGCTAATGTTAAAATAAAACTTCAGATAAGTTGACGACTTCAAATGATGCCTGAGAAAGAAAAGGCTCTGATAACCCAGGTAGTTGCCTCGTATGATTACACAATAACATATACATTGCTTTGCCATTCTGAAAGTCAGCAAGACTAAACATTTGAGGTGATTGCTGCTTGATCTCATCTCCCTGAAAATACATTTTAGTGAGGAGCATTTTTTGGGAGCTCTTGAAGCCAAAGCAGGGGAGAGTCACAGGTTGCTTGTTTGATGAAATAGTTTTGAAAGTGGATTTTTGATTAAGACATGTACTAAAAGTGGGTGGAAGGTATTTTTTTCATTTTCTGTAAAGCATGTGGTCACTGTATTAAACTAGCAAAAAATGTTTACTTTACGGAATAGGAATGCATTGCCCTTTGCTTTTTTTGCTGAGAGCTTTGCTTTGGAAACCTTGTGAGTGCTAGCTGCTGTTAATTTTTTTCCCCCCGATGCGCTGTTTATTTAATTCTATTTTACCTTTAGAATAGTTATCAGCTTATAAAAAAAAAAAAAAGTTCAGTGAGCACAGTCTTTCATCTGTTTGTGTCACTCTGACAATGTCACAGGCTGATGTGACCTAACATCAAAAGACAAATGTTTACCCAGAGTAAGTCAGGTATCTGCATGTGATCTGTTCTCAAGGCTGAATGTCAAATGAAACTGCTGCACTTATTTAAAGGGCCAGGTGAAACAGTCTCCACTCCACTCTCACCATGCGGGGTCTACTTCTTTGCTGCCTGGTGGCTTTGGCTAGTAGGATTTCATTCACTAATTTCAACAATGTGGTCGGATTGTCAGATAATATATGTGCTGGTGTTAAAGTTAAAATGTAGTCAATTCTTTATGTAATTTATATGCTTGGTATAAATTCAGTATTTTGTGCTTTAAATTACAATTTCGAACTTCTAAAAAATATATATTCGTAGAAGATAATGATGGGCTAAATTCCTTATTTAAAGCTGAGAAATCTTTAATATTGATTTTATGTCAAGGCATATGCATTTAGATATTTACTATTATATGTATTTATTCAAGATGTTTTTTGCATCCTGTTCAAAATATTTGGACAAATCCACAACACTTCATTCTTCTGGCTCTTTGATTGTACATAGCGTGCTCACCTAAAATCAGCATTGTGTGACAGTTTTCTTTACAAAAATTCTAATTTTGTTTGTTTCATTCTTAACCTTTCAGCAAGCCAGAACCTACGATACGGTGAGTCTTTCTTTTATATCGAATTATATTATAAAAATTTCACAGTGTTTTACAAATAAGAATGTTATTCATTTTAATGTTGAACACATCTTCCAGATCTCTCCCTGAACCCAAGGAGAACCTATGAGTACAAATATGAAGGAGAGGTAAACTTTGGACTTGGGAAGCCAAACCTGGCAGAGTCTGGGGTACGAATTACCTGCAAGGCCACAATCACCGGTGTAGACGAACATACATTCCTACTTGAGGTGAGAGAGAAAGACAACATAGGTAATGGCCTTGTATTGGATAAATGAGCTGATGCAATACTTTGGCTACTTCTTGACTTTTTTATTTAGCTTATTTTGATGCTTATAGCAGAGCCAACCTATACAAGGATATAGCAGTGCAGTTATAATAAAGCACACAGTAGGCTTCTAGTGCTAGCATAGCTTTTCAGAGATTTATGTTTTCTGAAAATTTGTAGTTAGTCGACTAATTAAGGATGATGCATGTCTGTGGTTAGGTTGATGGCCTCCCCATTTTCCATACATCTTTAGAATGTTGAATATTTTAGAAATTGATCTTCCATTTTATGTTTAAATCAGCAATATGCATGGTACGATGATCATGGACATGGACTAGAAAGATGTTCAGGTTATTCTTGTATTAATACAGGATGCCATTTCACATTTTAGGTTACAGATTTCTCATAAATGTTATCATAGTGGCACTTCTCTTGTTGCCTTAACTCATGCATGTGATCCAAGCATAACAGACTTTCTTGTTTGATTTTGGTTCAAAGGTCTCCGAGATGGCATTTGCTGAGTATAATGGCTTTGAAGACAAAGATGACTATGTAATCTCCCCAAAAGTTACCAAACGTCTTGTTTCTGAGCTTGCCAACCCTTTCTTGTTTGAGTATGCCAACGGACACATTGGTGACATCCGTGCAACTGCTAAGGTTTCCACTACTGTCCTCAACATTATTAGAGGTATACTTAGTTTTTTCCAGGTGACTGTGAAGACTACACAAACCTTCTATGTGCTGACAGAGGTAAACCATTTTGAAATGAACAACTCTATTCCACTGATGATAGGTAATGGCCTAATTGATGTCAGAGATTTTGATTTTGTGTGTAGACTGGAATCCATGGCAAGTGTGTGAGGCACTATACTGTTGAAGAAAATGAGGAGACAAAGGAGTGGAACGTCACTCAGGTTGTGGATGTGACAAACTGCAAGGAAAAAGCAGCAATGTACAGAGGAATGGCAACTGCTGTGGTGGACAAACTATCCAAAGAGGTTTTTATCCTTTTCTCATTTTAGCCATCTCTGTAGTTGTAAGTCAAATGGGTCTGTCTCAGCTCTTCTCGTGCCTGTTTGTTCTATCAATCTAGAGAGGACAATCTGTCATTTCAGCCATGAAGTATAATTACACCATCAAGCCAACAGCAGAGGGAGGCCTCATCACCAGAGCTCACGGGTTGGAGCGACAGCACTTCAGTGTTTTCAATGTGAAGGGTGGCAGTTTTAAGATGGAAGCAACGTAGGTGCAGAGAAATATATATTTTTAAATATCTGGAATATAAATATTATGTATTAAAAATTAACTCTGGCAGGAAGAACTTGGTGCTGCTTAGCGTGAACGACACACGCAAATCAAGAACATACGGACTACTGGAAAGCAAAGGCGACATTATCTACAAGTTTGAAAATGTGGACATTAATATTCCAATTTTGATGCAGAACCTAGATAACCCAGTACCAAAGGTGATATGCTTGGTTCTGTATTATGCAATCTTATGGTCAATAAAGTTGCATTTTACAACTTTTTTTGAATTATCTGCACAAAATATAACTTCTATGCCCTTTTACAGGCTATAGAATTGATCAAGCGCTTGAGTGAGGCTAATAGTGGCACTATTAATAATGCCACCACTGAGGACTCTGTGAAGCTGTACCACCTCCTGCGAGTGATTCCCTATGAAGGACTGGACAACATGTGGAAGCAGTTAACTGAAAATCCCAAGTATAGGTGAGCATGTTGTAAAAACACAAGATTAATCTTTTATAGAACAGCAATGGACAATTCCACCAAAGTCAGAGTATGATGCCAAGAATCAACAAGCTCATGCCCTTGCATGCCACAAAATTTGCATGACACTCAGTCATGATCCTTCTTTCCTGGATGGTGAGCCCACCTGGAGGAAAACCCCTCCAGGTGGGTTCCTTAAATTCCTTAAATTCTTTCTGGCAGAACACCTTGGGATAATCCAGTTTCTATGGGGAGAGGATGTTTAGGTTTCTCTGTTGAATCAGTTTTGTTCTGCTAAAAAAATATGGATATACAGACAAATATAGTGAAAATATAGGTGACTGGTTAATGGACAATGACATTTTATGACATCACACTCACACACAAGCCCAAAGTAGCTTCAAAGAAAACTTTCTGTTCTGCGTCATTTTTATGATTACAGTTTTCTTCCTGCCAGCATGCATTTTTCTTTTCATCCAAACAAAATATCAGTATCATATCAGTACAATAAAAAAAAAGTTGGACAGTTGTATTCTCCATTCTTGAATTAATGTAAAAATTCTCAATTTTAAGGCAAACCTCATTGTAAGAATAGACTTGGTCAAATTACTATAATTCTACTTTTCAGGCGTTGGTTTTTGGACTCAATCGTTGAAGTTGCTGATGTCAGAGTTCTGAATTTCATGGAGACCAGATTTAAGGCAAATGACTGGACGCCTTTTGAAGCTTTGCAAACCATCTTAATAGGTTTTCATCATCTCCAGGCTACACCTGACCTTGTTGAAATAGCTAAAGTGAGTAGGGCTGTTAAAGTTTTCTTAGAACTTCATACTTTTAAAATCAACAATAAACATTCTGGAAAATTTTATGTAAAAATGTACTTCTTTCTACATTTTCTTCCTACTACAGGTTTTCCTCAAGCTGCCATTCAGTAAATCTAACCCCTACCTGTGGCAGACTGTGGTACTTTCCTATGGCTCTCTGGTGAACAAGTTCTGTGTAGATCATTTTATATGTCCACTTACTGCTGTTCAGGTACTAAATTTATAAGGAATCAAAATTTATTTGAAAATGCACATCATAAGTAGAAACAAATATTTATTCTATGGTAAGTGAAGAGAGTTTCACTAAGGCTTAGAAACATTAGCACCTTTCCTTTTTCTGAAATTTGAAAGTGATTGATAACCATGTGAAAACCATCAGTCAGACGTGTGTTACCTTTGCTCTAGCCCCTGCTGGACATGGCCACCGAGGCTCTGGGGAATAACAACAAAGAAGAAATGGTTATCGCTCTGAAAGCTCTGGGAAATGCAGGGCACCCTGGGAGCATAAAAACCATCATGCGTTTCCTTCCTGGAGTGGCTGCCACTCCTGTGGATCTGCCTTTCCGGGTGCAGAGTGCAGCTGTCCAGGCGATGAGACTCATCACGATCAGAGACCCTCACAGGGTAAGAACATAATATATCTGGTGAAATCCAAATGCCTTAGACATTAAGTAATTCATTTTAAAAGTGATTTTGCTTTCAGGTCCAAGACGTCACCCTGACCATGTTTCTGCATAAGCACATTCCATCTGAGGTTCGCATGCTTGCCTTCAAGATCCTTTTTAAGGCTAAGCCTTCGATGGCACTTGTGTCCACCGTGACAGCTCATCTGCAGGAAGAAACAGACCTTCAGGTTGCAAGTTTTGCTTACTCTTACTTGCATGATCTTGCCAGCTCCAGGACTCCAGACAATCACTATCTGTGAGTTGATCAAGAAATTAAACTTGTGTTTAACTGGAAATTTAATGCTAAATGTTAATTTTTTGACATCTTTCCAAAAGTTCGATTGCCTCCAGTTTGGCTGTGAAAATCCTTGCACCTAGATTTGGCCGCCTCAGTTTTTACCACAGCAAAGCAAAGCATGCAGACTGGTTTAATGGTATGTTGGAAAAGGACAGTGACACTTTTGTTCAAAAGCCATTTCAAAAAACTTTCCTGAAGCTGTAAAATGTTTCAATCCAGATGAATGGCTAACTGGGATAACATCTGAATTCTTCATGCTAAGAAATTCAAGCAACATCATTCCCTCAGAGATTGTGTCAAGTGGTAAAATCCACATCATTGGTCGAATTATTGAGTTACTGGAGGTAAGCATAACTGCACACACATGCATTAGGATTGGACATTTCTCTCAAAAGAAAAAAAGCAATCCTCTGTCTTTCCTGCCACGTAGTTGGGTGTCCGTGCAGATGGAATAAAGGATCTGTTTGGAGCTGGCATTCCTGGATTTAAAGGAGATTTTAGTATGAACGACCTTAAGGCTATTTTCAGAGTGGTGAGTGATATATCACACAGTTTCCCACAAAACACACACTTAGCTAGCGAGGTGAAGCTGAGAAACATAGTAAATGCATACTATTGTTTACAAATCAATCTCAGTACTTTTCAATATCAATCTGAAACATAAAAACTTCCTTTTCGTGTAGAGCTCTTTGCCAGACTGTAACAGAAGCAGCACGATATCTGTAAAAATCCAGAAGTAAAAGTACAAGCTAAAGAACTTATTCAACTGAATTTAGGTCTGAAAATGAGTAGGAATAAGAAGAGAAGAGGGGAATAAGAAGTTAGAATGAAAATCAGAATCATGAGTTCTTCCTGGTATCAAATTCAGAGCATTTTAGTTTTAGCCTGAAAACTGCTGATTTGCTTCCCAATACCCTGGCAAGGTCAGGAGGTTTTCTATGAAGGTTTTTCTTCTGCAGTCAGAAAACCTCTTCTAAATTTCACAGATAATGAAAATAACAGCAGTCACACAATACATGATAATTATCTAGCTAATCAAGTTGTTACCACATTCATCCATTCCCCTAAAATTTTAAGCATGTTGTTTCTTCGGTAGGTAAACCCAGCAATCCCATTCAAGTTTCACACAATCAATAAATATTCAAATATATGGCTGCATGTAATTTTTTGGCCAAGCTTTCTTGTTTAAACGAGCAGAATAGAATTTTCTACAATTTTTGGCAGCAGATAGTAAAAAAATTACATTTTAAGTGTCTGTGTTTTTACGTGTGGTAATCAATATTTTTTTTTTCTTTTTCAGCTTCAAAGGTGGGAGAATTTGGACAACGATAAACCAGTCATTTCAGTTTATTCACGTATTACAGGGCAAGAGTGGTTCTTTGCTGACTTGAGCAAAGACACCCTCCGAAATATCATCAATGTGAGAAACAGAGATTGAAATAATTTGTCTCACTGAAAAAATTTAATAGATGGTGAAGTCGACAAGTTTTGCAATTCTTCTTGTTGTTTCAGGCCTTCAATCCTGCTGCAGGGAAATCAAGTCCTTTGTGGGCTATAATGGAGAGTTTACAGAAAGGAATCTCATGGGACTACACACGGGCATTGCTGGTCTTGGAGGCTCGTTACCTCCAAGCCACAACCCTGGGGATCCCAGTGGAGATCAACAAATATTATAATACAATCACCGCAGTCAACATTAATGGTAAAAAAAAAAAAAAAAAAAAGATAAAACCATTATGTGATGTATGAATGACAAAAATAACTAACATTTTAAAATAATTTAAACACTTTGAATAACCTATTTTTTTCTAGCTAAAGTTGCAATTAATCCCCCACCCACTGAAAACATTGGACAGCTCTGGAATTCTGAAATTACAACAGAAACGGATGGATACGCTGGGTAATTATGCTTAAAGTAAAACAAAAATGGCAGCACTTCATATGAGGTATGCTTGTATCTTTGTTGCCAATTTGTTTCTAAACAAACATTTTCACATGGAAAAGCAAAAATGCTCAAAATGTCTGTATGTTCAGCATGAATTCTGCAATAGACGTCACATTAGACCCTATTAACATTAATGAAGGGGATTTTGGGATGTTTTTGTTGTTAGTCAATAATTACTTTGAGTAACTTTCTCACATTCCCAAAGGGGATTCAAAATATCACCTTGGCAAGCAGTCCAATATTTATTTATTTACTTATTTATTTTTTTAGGGGTGAGGGTTATGAAATGACAATTTGAAAAGTAAATGCACATCCTAAGTGACATTGAATCCTATCATAGATTGTTCTGTAACACTTTTCCAGCTTATTCTAGGTGTCGGCTCTGCTGCTGAGAAATGAAAAAATGAATGAAAAACCTCATAGTACTTTCATGTAAAATTAACTTATAATTGCAAAAGTTAGTAACTATAGTTAATATTGAATAAATTGACATTTATTAAGAAACATTTCTTTAAGTTAGCCATAAGTATCTACTTTAGTGATCCAACAATTTACAGTCTTGGTCACATTAATGTCAGACATGTCAAGGTATGCATACTTTGTTTTTACATTAAACAATGCTCAAGGTGTTGACACTTATTCTTACATTATGTTATGTTAAATGTCTTTTTTTCAGTTGCACCAAGGACTTTTGGGTTTTCTTTGGGGTCAACACACAACTCTTCCAGAGTGGCTCAGAGTTAAAGGCTAAGACACCCTTAGCTGTACCATGGAAGTTATCTACCAAGATAAATATACCAGAAAAGAAATTTGAGCTTGATTTCCCCCCTAGCAAAGAGGAAATTGAACTTCTTTCGATTAGGTAATTTTGCATAATCATAAAATGATTGACTGAATTTAATAATGTAAGCAACATTTTTTTTTACACAGGGGCTATTATAAACCATAATTATGACTTGATTTACAAATTCCATTGTTTATATTTTGCATTATAATTTTCTTGTGATGCAAAACTTGAAATTCAATCAACATTTGCTTATCCAAAACATTTTTATCACCATCCTAAAGTAAGTCTTTCATATTGTTTTAAACAGGTCAGATATGTATGCAGTGTCCAGGAACATCGAAGAGCCAGATTCAGGCAAAATGACTCCAATGATGCCCCCATCTGCTGACACCAGAGATGACGTACGGCTTGAGTTACAGCAGATACATTCATTGTTTGTGATACAAGAATCATTCATATCAGTACAAACAGATTCATGTTGTATAGATTGATTGATTTTTTGCTCTAGCAGGTGATAAAACCCAGCACCTGGCATCCTTATTCCAAAATGTGCTATAAATACAACACTTATGGAGTGGGTTTCTGCATGGAGTACGAGTTAAGACGACAGTATTACCGCGAGGAGTTCCCACTGTACTATTTCCTTGGATACAGCAACATGGCATTCAAAATGTTTCCAGGTATGCAAGAATTTTGTTGTAAGTGTTTTTAAAAATACAAATATGGCTTAGGGAACATCATGAATGTCTATCAATAGTTAGATAAAATGATGTAATTTTTTTGCTTTTTTGTTTTATCTCTCTATTCATCTGTGCAGGTAATTATAGGATTTAGCATGACCAGTATTTTTAAGTATAGGTGTTGCTAAGAAGAACAATGTTATCATTTTAGCAAATCTGACTAAGAGTTCCTTAAGCAAATAATAAAATGCTGATGTTAAATAAAAGATTAGCATGTATTTGTAAAACTATATCAAAAGATTGTATGTAGTAATGTTCACTATGGGTCATTTTAGTAGGTGCTTCTTTCTTGTACATATGAACCCCAATCTCCCCACAGAACTGCTTTATTTCTCTGTGATATAAATTCAACAAGAAGCTGCACAGTGGTACAGCTGTTAGCACTGCTGTTCATGCCATGCTTCTCTCCGGTTTAGCACTGGAAGTAGCCTCTGGCACCCTCACAACCCTGTAAGGATTAAGTGAGCATAGAATGTGGATCGACTAAAAACAGTGTCTGTAACTTTGGTGAGCCTCTGTGAATTGAAATTTCAGTCTTCTGTTCTTAGCTGACAGGAAAAACATCCAGTGTGGCCTTCTGCTGCTGCTTCAAGGTGCAGCATGTTGCCCATTCAGAAATGGTATTCCTTATCCTTCGTTGTAAGGAGTGGTTATTTGAATTTAGAGCCTTTGATGAAGTGACTAAAAAGTGATCTTACATTTTCTGAATGTGGAGCTTTGAATTTGTTGAAACAATGTTTATATCATTCATTAGAGACTTTAGATTTGATACCGACTTAAGATTTGACTTGAGCTTGAAAAAGAAGACTTTTGAACATCTTTGGCATTTGGTGCAAAAATACACCAGCAACTGCATTCTTAGAACAACATGTGGTAATGTGGGTTCTTGGGGTCTTCCCTGGAAAGCATTTTCAGGATTGAATATGAAGGAAATCCTGATATTCCCCACAGCAAACGACATATTCCTCTTCCTCTTAGCTTGCAACACGCTTCACCTTAGCAACCAAATTATAAGTCAATCAAAACAGTATTTTACTTTTCCTTTAATTTTTAAAACAGCTCCTTAAAGGATTTGTCAAAGCTACATTCAAGCTATCATCTCCACAAAAACAAATGTTGTGCTACTATATTCATGTTATTTTGAAACTATTTTTAACTCTCTCTGCTAATGAAATTTCTGCACTTTTATTAGCTCAGACAACAAAAGCTGTTGAGAAAATCCACTTTGAGCTTGATGTTGGTCCCAGCAAACATCCAATGACCGCACGCCAAATGTTTGAGACTATGAGGAGGCTTTCCAAGGTATTTGGCAACACGTGCAATGTTATTATCACAGCACCTGTTCTGTTGGGTGATCCCATTAAATTTTCAAACTGTTCTAAAATTGTGTTTATAGGAAGCACCACAGCAAACTGATCGATCTTCAAACTCATCTGAAAGAGACGGAGACTTTCCTCACAGATACCACAATATCCTTTTGGAAGTATGGCTTCTACAGTTTAAGCTGAGAAAGCTTATAAAGAAAAATATCTGAGCTGTGCTTTTGCCTCCTCCATAACTTAAAAAATAGTGGTTCTGTTGACCTTTTTTGTTAGCATGAACATGACATGTCACAGCCTAGGTGACATACGGCATACTTTTATTTTAGTATTCGCAGTGATGAATATTCTGCATCTATCAAGCAGTAGTTACATGTTTTTGTACTCATTTTTTTATCCCCAGAACTCTACAACTGCAGCTGTCTTCAACTTCAAAGCTTTTGCCATTAGTCTGAACCAGAAGCCTGAGGGTTACGATGCAGTTATGTACTATACACCTGAGGCGAGCATTAAAAATGCCCAACTAATTGTGTCCCAAGTTGGAGTGAGCACCAACTGGAAGATTTGTGTTGATACCAGTCTGGAAGCTGTGGCAAAGGTTGGTAAGAAAAAAAGAAAAACTGATCCTTTTTTACATCAAAATGTAAATATCTGTTCCCTGGTTTGTGCAGTTTTTTTAATCATTATCACTTTCTTGTCTTGTTGTAGGCACACCTCACATGGGGCGATGAATGTCGGGCCTATGAGATTTCAATGGAAGCCGCTGCTGTATATATCAATGGTTCCAAGCCAGCGCTCAAGGCCAAAGTACAATGGACCAGGATTTCAGAGTACATGACTGAGCTTGGCAAAAGGTGATTTTTAAAGGAATGCATCCGTAAAGAAAGAGAATATGTTGTGTAAAGATGAATGCATAATCAGTATGACTCGGAGAAGGAAAACTAGTGAATTGAAAAAATTCTATTTCTCAGTACATATATTTAAAATGAGGGTACTGACATGAAATTCACACTATACACTTTGAAAGTGTACAGTGTGAATTCACACAAGAAGTCAAAACAGACGAAAAATGTATTTAGAATAATGTGACAATAGGCTTTGGAGCTTTATACAGATATTCATGTGATATCTGCATGAAGCAAAATTTCTTAATGGCATCTGAGGAATGTAGGGAAAAACTGTTAACACTTATATTTCTCTAATTTGATTTTTGGCCATTCTTCTAAACATATTTTCTTTCATTCTTGAAGGGTCTGGAACCATATTGTGTTCACTCTGATCATATTTGCCACAGATCTTTGTTGGATTCAGGGCCATTATCACAGCTCTATTTTCTTCCTCTGAGTTGAGAGTTCATTGATTATGTACTTGATATCATCGTCTAGCACATGTTCCATCTTCACATTGTCATCATGAAAGTCCTGGCACATTTCATCATTCCTCTTTCATTCACATATATGAAGACCAGTCTCTAGCATATGCTACAAAAAAGAACCTGACATTATGATGTTCCTATCTTAAAATTTCACTGCCAATGCATAACAGTGTTATGATGCATTTATGTTATTTTATGCCAAAATAACAAAACATTTAGTTATTTTGATGTAAAATACTGTCTGATATAGTTTCTGTGTGATTCCACTATATTCACATGTCTTTATTATTAGTTTAAATTGTTGTCATTTTTGGGGGTGGATTACTCTGATTACATCTGGTATAAATTTCACTTCAATGGTTCTGTTGTGACAATATTTATTGAGGAATATTGACTCTTCACATCTGAATAAGGGAACTCACTACCTTATTCTTACTGCTTAATCTGCCTTTTCTAGAATTGAACGGTACATCCCTGGTGTGGCATTACTTCATGGCTTCTCCCAGAAAAATGAGAGAAATCCAGAGCAGGAAGTGTCTGCAACAGTTGTTGCTGCCTGGACAGATAGCATTGATGGGGAGATCAAACTCCCAGAGGTACCATTAAATATTTCCACTTAGCTCTTTGTGTTCATTAAACTTACATCTTTACATCATATTTTAATATTTATTTACATGGATTATGTTTTCTTGTGTTTGTAAAGTATACCCTGTACAAAGTTATGCCATTTCCAGTCCCATGGAACTCAAACCAATATTGAATTCATACACGAATAAAAACATGTAAGTAATCTTAGCTGAGCTTCAGGGAACATTTTCATAGTCTTTTTTACCTTTTTTGATAAAATTGTGTGTGATTGCATGCATATCTCAGAGTTTCCTTTTAAAAGCACATGATAAAAGATTAATGCCAAGAATTTATTTAGCTTTTCTCATAAAATCTGTTTTTCTTGCAGAAAAACTGCAGAGACCAGATAGCAGCCAGAGGCCTGATGTACCATTGTGGACAAACAACTGCAGCCAAAACCAGCATTTTAAGCCTCTTATCAGATTATCAGTTTTCAAATGGTCAGTTTGTATTAAAGAGCATGTTACTGAACATATTATCTGAAGAATTGATTAATCTGACTATTAAATGTAAAGCAACAGCAACAATTTTGTTTCTTTTAAAGTCATTTTGTGATTTGACACTGCAATACTTGCATCTTCTCTACCATTTGTCAATGGAATAAAGGTTATGAAATCAGTGAAATCTGACTTCTACACTGGCTGGACCACAATGCAGGCTAGTTAACAAGTGTCTTACAACAATCTAGAGTTGAATCATCACTGAAGATGATGAAATTGTTGGAAATACCTAAAATTTAAAGGATTTGTCAAAGCTACATTCAAGCTATCATCTCTAAATCTTAAAATGTTGCATACAGTATGTGCCACAGCCCTTTCAAATATTTAATTTTGATTGAAAATGGAATCGATTTATATAATAGTCAGCTTGCAAAACATAATTAACCTCATGAGATTCAAGATCTGAACTACAATCTGTGCAAAAACCAAACGAACAAAAAAGACTATATAAATGTTTTTTTGTTAGTTGTCTTACTTTACCTGCCAGTTTGACAGATTTAACCTTTTTGTTATCCAATCCTCTTATCATCTAAATATGTGTTATTAATGACATTTGGATTTGCAAAATGAATCCTAAGTGCTAATTTCTGAAGGGTTGCATAAAGAACAGAGTAAATGTTTGCCAGGTCTCCATAACCCAATGTGTTTGTCTGATAGGATGACTCAACGGGACTGTTTGTTTGTTGGAGTACAACAAACAAGATACAGATACCCTGAAAGTTCACTGCCACAAAGGTGCATATTGATCATTTGCAACTACACAAAAAGTGGACATTTTGACTTTCATATATCAGCATAATTTTCTGAATGTTCTTTTTTTGGTTTGTTTTTTTCTCTTTTCTAAAACTAGTCATATAACTCTGGGAATAGATGACATGAGATTAACATTAAGTGGGACTCATTAACTGGGCACTCTCATAACAAGTGGGTTGTGTCAACGTGCCAAAACCAATGATTGCATTCTGAATGAAGACTGGTTGTTCTAACAGCTTCCAGCTCCCGACTGCACAGACTTAGCCAGATGGTGTTGAATTGCAAGCAAAAGCATCGCCATCAAAAGCAGAACGGGATGAGCCTAATTATAACGACAACAATATGTTCCTATTTTCATCTCTTATATCCAAAGGGCTATAAAAATGACAGAGAAATCTGTTGCGCCGGGGGCAAGATGCACATCACCTTGTGGTTTGGTAACAGATCATGGCAGCCTGACCTTGCGTTGATAAAACTTCAGCAGGTGACATCGGCCGGGTGGAGAACATTTGAGACTGACTGATCTGGTCATTTGGAGGAGGCGAGATTGACTGGCCCCTTTTTTTACTGCCACTCACTCTGTAGCAACCCTCATTAGCTTGAGTATAGGATCCACATTAAAACCCATCTGAGAGGAACTGATAGCAGAACAATGGCAATGTTCAGTCCAATTGCAGCTCCATGCTTTGTGCACTGAAATTAATCAAAGCTTTTATTATGTTGTTAAAGTGATTTCATATTAAAGGAGATAGCGAACGTTACATTAAAATACCCATCAGTTTAATGAAGATTTTGTTTTTGTCGTCGTGTCATATATAGTCTGAATTTGAGTCATGAACATGTGGGTGTGGTTTAGAATACAAACACTAGAGGGCGCTAGTTTCCAAGTCTTAAAACAGCTGGCACTGTTGTTGAGAGGTTGGATCCTATCAGTATTTGTTCACAGTTCACACAGAGGGTTCTGCAGAGGATGTTGACATTTTGAGAATAAATAAATATGTGACTTGGCATATTCAAAGTGCTCGTCTCTGTGGATTTTAGTGAAAGGACAAATTCTGAACAAATGCAGTCATGAAGGAAAAATATATATATATTACTGCATTTTTTTAGATTCCACAATAACACACCTTTGGACATTACATCTGCCTATTATATAACATAATCTGTAATCTGTTCTGTCATTTTTACCAGTATTATTACTGACATTTTAACTGAAGTTGACACTGACCCAATACAGCCGACTATGAGCCTTTCACTGCATGCACATCATTTCCCTCAATAGTTTTACTGCCACATTCACAAAATGAGCTTGTTGCCATGTTCCCCAACAATAGTGGGAAGTAGATGTCCCAATGTTTTCAGGAAGAGATTAAAAGCAAATTCAAACTGAGAAAAGCTTCGGAAATCGCACAGGTCCTTGAAGGAAACTGAACATATTATATGTCTATGACCATGTTAATGACATAATTCTCACTTTTATGCAGTTTGGTGTGCTGTTGCACTATGCTATTGCTTTCATTTCATGAAACAGCCTATTTAGGACTTTCACATAAACAGAGTTGGCAACAGAAGTGAGTTTAATGTGGGTTCTATCTATCTATTATATCTTAACAGTTTAATGTTTTCTGCAATCTTATTCAACTGCAAAAATTAACAATAATAATAATAAAACAGTTTCCTATGCCCACAAAATGTGTGAACCATGCTGGCCAATCCTTTACTGGGCTTCCTTCCTTTTCTTTTTGTGTGATTGTTTTTGACTCATGCGTAGCTGAATGTTAAATGTAACACTGAGAGTTTCAGAGCCCAATTAAAGCATATGGACAAGCTAAGAAAATCTGGAACTCTGAAATATTTTTTGTTGAATCAGTGGCTTATATGGTTCTAAAACTTAGGTGGCAGAATTGCAGTAAGCTTGTGAACCAGCTTGGGCTGTGGTACAACTGAACATAAATAAGGATTAAATAAAAGTTATAAGAGAGTTGCAGGAGTTTAATCAGATTGACATGAATCTGTCCATTGAGTTGCATGACAAGCTGAAGCACTGTAGATTAACTACATGATTAACTACTAAAAGGAAAACTTCACCAATACTACAATAGTTACAATAATTGTACTGGAATGTGAAAAAAAATGTCACCTTTTTAAATTCACTTTGAAAAAAAAGGTTATCTCCTTCAATAAAATCCTCAATAAAAAAGAAGCTTAAGAAACACTGAACTAATTTGTTTTTCATAGTAAAATAGAGTAATGTACGTTTTCTATTTAGACACCAAATAAAAATTATATTCTTGTTAAAAATACAATCACAGTTTTTTTTTTTAATATTACACTTTTACATTTAAACTATAATATTAAAATCAAAGTACTTTAGGTGTAACTAATTCGAATGATTCTTGTTGCAGTAATTTTTCTAAAAGAAACCCTGAATAAAATAGTTATACTTCCTTTATAAATTTCTAGCTGAAATGAAATGCATTCATTTCATCTAGAAAATGTATGTGTAAGATTTAATGAAAATGTACATTTTGAATCATTACTTATTCATGTGACAGAAAAAAAGATGCCTAAAGTTAATGAGAAAAAGTTAAATAACATGTAGAAATGTAGAAATTTAGGCAACGTCTGAGAAGGAGATAAACATGGATTTACTGACAGGAGTGTTTCCTTCTTAAAAATCTGCTAGAGCAGTCTAAGGTCATTATTTTTATTTTGTGAACAGATTTAAGAGCTCTCAAGCAGTTTACTTTGATTCTCCAAGAAATGATGTTGTGAGAGCAGTTTGACAGTTATGTTTTCCACCTACAGTTCATAGAAAAAGGTGTGAGTTGTCAGGAAATGTGTTTAGGCAGTTTTGAATAACTGTATTGTGCGAATGGCTTCTGAATCCTATCTAGAGGCAGTAAATCCATAAACCAAAGGAGCTTTAGCTCCTGTAATAGTTTGGGATTATCCCCGGCTATCCAGAAAAAAGATCACGATTCTAAAAGCCCTGCTGGTGGACAGGCTAACTTTGAAGTTCCTTGCAGATAGTTTGAAGAGACAGACATTAGTCCCTACAAGAAAATCCATAAAGCATGTAATATCAAAAGAAAAGAAGCAATGCACACCTCAGACACAGCTACATGCAAATGCAATGCACACTCACATGTTGCTTTTCATCTCAGTCTCAGTTGTTTGAGCTCCATAATGAATTACTTCCATCTCTGTTTTAAGAAGTCCCTCAGATAATTACATTTGATTATTTAGAAAAATGGCTGAGAAGAGCTTTTTGTCACTCACACGTCTTCCCTTAGATTTTCTTCTTGTTCCTTATTCAGTATTACCCCTTCAAACTGTAATAGAATATTTTTTTGTTCCAAGGGAACGGCTCTAATAATTAAAAAATGTCTACAATTCAATGAAACTCAGAGCTAAAATTAGTGTGAACAATAAACTTGAGCTGATAAAACTGTATCTTACTGTTTAATACATGACATAAAACATATGAATCAACTCTTTGTGTTTGTAAAATGAATGGACAGAGCTCGAGTTTGCAATTCAGGGTTTTTAGGTGGCAGATCACTATTCATATTAGAAATACTGAACCTCTTTTGTTGTTGTTCGATTTTTGTTTGTGTGTTATTGTTTTGTTTTTTCTGTTAAAGAAAAAGTGAGAAAACTGAGAAAGAATGTAAAATGATAACAAAATTAATATAATTATCATTGTAATGTAAAAGGCTTTCTCAATGAAAACGATAAAAAAAAAAAAAAAAAAAATACTGAACCTCTCAAATAGAAATTAAAATCTCAGATTTTAAAAGAAAAGACAAACCAAAGCTGAGAGACAATGAAACTGGTGAGTTAATCCCAAGGCCGCAAGAGATAATTGTAGCTCAAAGTTAACAGCCAGACCACTGATGAACCTGTGGATATTATTTGGAACATAAAGATTATACGTGCTTTCTTTTACTGAAAATTAGATAAAGTTGCATAATGTTTTCAAATCAGTGTCTGAGCCAAGGCAACATTCAAAAACAGCTGCTGTCTGAGTTTCTTAATTCAAAATAGTACATTTCTGGCAGGATTCAAACACTTACTGAAATATATCTTGACTCCATAAAATGGCACTATGAGCCTGGAAAATACATAACAGCACCCCTTTAAATGTATGTTGTTTTAGTTTTCCATCATCAGACACTGAATTCAGAATTGTTCTCATACTTCTTTGGAGTATCTTTAATAAAAAAGATTTTTTTTATGGCTAACAGTAATTGAATGATTTTAACTTTCAAACAACAATCCCTATAACCTCATGTAAGAATATTGTTTTTAAATATGACTCTTTCTGGAAAAATGTTAAGAAGGTAAATTAATATTTAAACTTTCAAAGAGGTGGTTTTAAATAGAGTGGGCAACTTAAATGTGCAACTGACCAGGAGGGGGCAGTGTTGATCTTGGCAGTGATGCAATACTTCTCCAGCAGCCTCCTCTTCTATTTTTACTTTTTGTGAAAATTCAATCTCTTTTATCCAGACTCAATGCCATTCTCCATTTTTACCAGTTTGACCCACCAAATCCGTATATATCTGTCTTAGAAAGTCCTAAACAGTGACTAGTCCGTATTCTAGAGAGGATTGCTATAACTTGTGTTCATTTCAACAAGAACACATTTAAGCATCACTCAGTATTTCAACCTCTAAAGCTGTTTTACTGTTTGTTTTTCCAGTACTGTATACATAAAAAAAATGAAAATTACAACATCTTCCTTTCCTCTCTTCAAACACACAGTTTCATAGACGAACTGATAACTGAGCAACAGCAATAGAAAAGCCTGTGAAAGAGTAAAGGTGAATTAAGAAGCTTTAAGCTTTTAGCCGCCAAGAACACAACAATTCATTCAGTGCAGTTCTATTAGCTCGGTGTCTTCGGGAAAAGAAGGCCACTGATCTCCGTGACTGTGAGGAGTGGTTACCATAGCACCCTCACAATTTATCAAACCGGCGAAGAGAGTGTACTGATGTTCCACACACATACAGTGACAAGCAGGAAGGCTTGGAGAAACATTTTTTTGTAAATTATGAATTTACCCAATCTCTCTGTTCAGCATATGAGACGGTAAACGAAAACATGACTGTATTCCTAAATTATATCAGCAACTCTATCCAGGAGCTTATATTGTAGTGAGTAAACATTTACATACTGAGTTGAGCAGGTGGCAGAACGACAGGGTGATTAGAGATTAGCTATGAGTGTAGGCTTATAGCTTTGATTCCTGCGAAGATCAGAATTTATAGAGAGCTAATGTTGTGTTTCATTTAGTCATACCATAACAAGAGCAAGTCATTAAATTGCTGCAGCAGCTAGAACCAAATGTCTTATCTAATAAAAGCTATAGCTGAGTCAGGCTAGAAATATTACTGTTTAAAGTTCCTTATGTAGTTATTGGAGCAAAGTGTAACAGCTATTAATGAAATGTGCATTTGTATGTGAAGCAAGGGACAAAAATAGCAAGATGTTGCTTTATCAGGTTCAGAGGACCCTAAAATGCTCACATGGCATTCAATCATTTGTGCACACGTTAACACGCTGATGGTGGAGAGGTACATTGTGGCCACAGCTTCCCTGGGGCAGACTGACAGAGACGAGGCTCCCATATACCAAGACCACCAGGACCTCTGACCACCACCAGCAGATGAAGTGTCATGCACAAGGACATAATGACACAATGACAGAGATGGACGGAACGGGGCATCAAACCAGCAACCCACTGATTTAGGGGTGAACCTATCGCTGATCTCCCCTGGAAATGCCACATTAGCATGGCATGTGGTGTTTCCAGATTATGAGCTTAATTTATGGTGGCTAAGGAGCAAAATAAATTCAACAGAAAAGTCACACAAGCAGCAGAAAAGAAATCTTAATATTAGATTCTGACTCTAATAGGGCAAATAGGGAATTGGAAAAAAATAGAGCTAAACTTAATCTCTGCTCATTCTGTTATGGAGAAGTTAGAATTGCAGCAAAGTTAGATTATTTCTGCAAAACTCTTGACTATTTTCTGTCTTCATGCTACCCTCTACTAGTCTTTTTGTGGAGTTTTGCCCAGTAACAATTATGACAAAAAGTATTCCAAAGAACTTTGAGTGTGGTATATTAATGTTTTGTATAAAGGCTTTTTGGCATTTTACACTATTAGAAAACCTATTCCTCTTGAAATTATCAAAGAAAAAAATATTTATGTGTTAAGGAACAGGGCTGATTTTTTGCCCAGTAAAGAGTTTAATGCCAATTCCAAAAATCTCACTGTGGCTTTTTTTCTTGTTTGGTATTATTCATTGAATTTGATGATTTGGTTTTAAAGAAGCAAGGTATTTTGGCATTTTAATAAATGTAATAAACAAGGCCTTCAGATGTGTGTGTGCAGCAAATAAACACAACCAATTCACACTGGCTAGGGATCTTAACAGATGACAAAAGTGGTTAAAGCCAGAACTCCAGGCAGGTCATTTATGCCTCTCCACTCCCAAATTCATAGAATCTTAAAAAACAGAGTGGGAACCCTAAGAGAGGAGATGCGGGATTGCTTTGCATCTCAACATCTCTCTGGATTGAAATTACCTTTGTGATGACAAACCTGTTGTTTCTAGTTAAGGAACTGTTCAGTAAAAAAAGATTTGGCAAGATTTCCTCGGTACAGTCCACCTACTCTACGATATAAATAAGCCCTCAAATGAGTTGTTCTTACAAATAGAGCACCATTTAATTGGAAACAATTTGAGTTTTCAATAATGTATGACTTACTGCCAAGAAGAATTGCTGCAGCAAAGAAAAGAAAAACACAAATATCTTTATAGTTCTGTTCAGTGTTATTTCTCTGACAATAAGTCATGTGCTGCCAATGTGTACAGGATTAGCGAGTGTGTGAAAATATGCTTCATGCTCACATATGCATCAAAGGTTTTTCTGCTAGTCCTTTATGAAAACTGTTGCTGAATTTTCCCCCAACCAGTCTGGAGATAGTGTTATATCTGTAAGCATGCATCCAACAATCTTGTGGTGAGGACAGATACAAATAACCAGAAATAAAGCATATGTAAGAAGCAATAACACACTGAAGAAGGGGAGGGGGACACAGACAGCCAGACTCTGTCAAGCTCTCATCTTTAGAAGACTATGTATACAATTCTGCTCTCTGTTAGCATGTCGAATGCATTCCCACTTTCCATTTCTCAAACACACACAACACACCCACTTGTGAATTTTCCTTTCTGTGTGGGAGTTACTGTTAGTATAAACTCCACTATAACTAGTGTGACTGCTTCTTGTCATTTCTACACGGCTAAAGAAATAAATAATCACCGAAAAAGCATGACAAGCATAACGGGTATACGCAGTGTGACACCTGAGTTCATCTCGCAGTAATTGAGCTGCTCAGCTCACAGCTAATGGAGTGAGATTGAGGCTCAGAAAACACACTCAGGCATTTATTTTGAGACCTGTATGGAGTATTTACCCTTCTTCCTGAAAGGTTTTCAGAACAAATGCCGATTTCCTTTCTTGTTCAGTCTTGCATTAAGAGGAAGCCCAGATAACATAGCACATGTTGAAGGACTCTTGCCCTTCATCTTGTCATAACAACAAAAAAATGGCGTGTTCAATTTGGCATAATTGACAGAAATTACAGTATTTTTAGCCTCACAAGACAGTGCTATAGCTTGAAACCTGCTGTCTCTTTGAAGACATGAAGTGTTTTACTCTTTGTCACAGGTAAGACAGGTGGTAGCCCTTTTGAGTTGCTACAGATTGCATTTTTCTTTTACAGTCTTCATAAATATTTTAAATGTGAGCTGACAGCACAGGCAAAATACAGTGTGCTTGCCATTTTCAGACAGCAACAACCTTCAAAACAATATTGCGATGCAAACATGCTACAAATATGCTCTACAAGTCAGCTTCATTTGACACGGAGTTAATGAGAACCAGCACTATAAATTATTGTGTCACCCATTTAAAAATAAATGAGGGAATTTCAATTTTATAGCTAGCAAACATTTTTAGACACGCTGAAAGATGTGTCTAATCTGAACTGTGGCTGGCATCTCACCGCAGGTCTGCTGTCATGTCTGCTCTCGGTGAAGCAGAATGATTAAAGAAGCAGCAAAATAACACTCAAGACAACAACCTGACAAGCTGACTGAGGTGGCACTAGCTCAGACGTAAATAGGTTTGAACTGAAAAAAATACTCACACCAAGGTAACTTTTAAAAAACAGCAAAACAAACACCCACCAAAACCTCTTGACACATGAATATCTTTTTATTCTTACACAATGCAAAGACACAATGAGCACAACATTTAGGCCTATAAAAGAGGTAATCAACTGTGTGACAGTGAGCACTTGGTTTTTTGTTTTTTTTTTATCCCATCTGGTTGTTTTGTTTTCCTGTATGGTATTCAAAATCTCCATACTTGCAGATACAAAGCTAAGCAGCATCTAAATTCTGTTTGAAACATGAATGTGTCTCTTACAGATTCATAGTTCAAATCCCAATCAGTCCCACTGACAAGTTGTCAAGTGCTTTGGGATGCAAGTGCTTAAATTGCTTCCCTGTGTCTCAGTGTGCAAATCACCAGGATTCATGCTATCTTGCACATGGTCTTTTTCATATTCAGATTTGATTCAGCTGCTGAAAAAATTCCCCTCCAGCCCATCAGGTGACAATAATCAATTGGTGGGAGTTCTCATCAAAATTTGATGTATTTTTTGAGTGAAATTGTCCAACAACGACCCTTTGCAGTGATTTCCCTCACATTACATTTTGTCAAAACAAGGATCAACAGAGTTTTTCTACTTGTGGTTTTGTCTTGCTGTTTATTTCCTGCCTTCGGTTTAACAAAGAGAGGGCAAAGAATGAGTTTTTGAAAACTTTTGAAATTGAATTATTTGGACACCAGAACAGAGGATATGTGTGCATTTGAGGTAAATAATTTCATTCAAGCAGCATTGTGATAAAGAGCCAAAACACAGAGGTATAACCAACACGACTGCACTGGAAACAAAGAATTAGAAGTCCAACAATGAGGTTAAAGCCTGACCTCATTCTAGGAGGTAAAGCCATCTACTTTTGAGACGGTATTTGCTGGCTTGAAGCAAGTTTCACAAGTAATACACCCATCAAACATCGACAACTGAAAGAATTTTGCCTTGAGGAGGGGGGCAAAGTTTGCTCACACTGATATTGCAGACTGGCAGAGGAAGGATATTATTTTAGCCAAACATAGTAAAAGTTTTTCCTCTTCTAGAAAAACTCATTTTTGTTTGTATCTTCTTTTTAATGACTGAAACGAGATTAACTTTTGTCATTGGCAAATAAAGTCAACATGTACAGCACATAATGCTGACAAAAATATGGGTTTGTACCTGAAAAAACCATTGCTGACTGATACAGATAAAAACTTGCTGCCTTGGCTTAAAGAGTCAACTAGACAGTCAAGCAAATACAGAAAAACAAATGGAGTCTTTGAGACTATTTAATTTCTTGCACCTTATGCAAAATTATACAGGCTTAAAGATAACTTCGAAATCTCATAGACTGACAATTTTTTGTGACACAACACATAAAGTTGACATTCTAAAAATAGGTTCATTAGTGCATAGAGTTGTTATGTCTATGACAAATTTTAAATTGTTCCCTTTATTACTCTTTAGGGTGTTTGTGTCCCATGATCAAAGTTTACAATGTATTTTACCAATCTCTTTTCCTTTTAAGGCTTTAGTGTTGCCATTACAAATGGTCCATTAAGCCTTATACAGCATTAAGTCTTTTCATACAAACTCACACCCAACAGTTTGGACATTAGTTACTAGACATCATTCACAAATTACTTTGGCTCAAGCTATTTTTCCTATGACATTCAGAGCATGCCCATTACTGTTTGAATAAATCTAGAAGAATGACAAAAATCATTTTTAGATTCGAAAAAATGAAAGAGAGGCTATCCGTTTGATTATCCTTCTGTTTCTGTGTTTCCAAATAATATATTTGCATATAGCCACAGTCACATAAAAGCTTTTCTTGCTTGCATATTTTTTTGCTTGTGTTGTCAGATTTTATTTTAAGTCTGAAAATCAAAATGTAAACATTGGAGCGGCTCATTAGCAATAGTCACTGTCTTTTTTTATAAGCTAAATTTCATTTAGGCATGGTGTTAGTCAATAAATTATACATTTATGTAATATGAAAATACTGTCTCCACTGCTGATTAGGTTTTAATTACTTGTAGAGTAAAGAAAACATATGAATCACAACCACAGAAATCTCCAGTATCCTCCTGCAGGGCCAGATCTGAACTAGAACTGTGTTCACACAGGTTGCATGCAGAGGTAAGTAACAGTTTCAGTTTTGATGGTGATTCTTTCCTGTGGTCATTGTTGATTTAAAACAAAGGGAAGGCTCCCAGAAATGTAGTCATATTTGGATGAGTCCCACTCACAGTACACCACAGAACACCAGATCTGGTCAGCCAGGAAAAATGCTGTGAAAGCTAAAATCTTTTCCAAATTATTCAGGTTTAAAGCAATCAAATCAAGAATAGAATTTTGTTTAATGTCACCCGTGACATGAACTCTGTTCAACCACAGCTGTAATAAACAGTGTTCAAATAAAAGTAAGATTATCACTATGCATAACACCGACTGCTTGTAAGATAACTGGCATTTGCACTTAAAGTGAGCATTATCTTTTTTCCTTTGTATCACATTTGTATTGCCTAGAAAAGTAAAAAAAACTTCATACATTTTTATCAACTGGATCCATAGGGTATGTGATTGCTTACTCACAGGATCACTAGTCTCATCTGTAGTTCTCACATTGAAATCACAATTATTTTTTTGGGAAATGGTCTGGGGAGAATAATTTGCTTTCAAGGTCTTGTTTTTATGTTCATGGATGAAATGAATCAGCGGAGACTTTTAGTTTTATTGTGCAAAGTCAGTGAGCTACAGTAGTGCTTTACAAGTCCTAAACTGCAAAGCTGATGCAAATATGCAAAAACTGCTGCTAACGTACATAATGATCCAGTACTATGGGGTTTTCTCATTCACAGAGCACCTCCTCCCTTTTCAGACAGGTAAATATATAAAATAGAAGTAAACATTTGCATAGATGAAAGCACATTATTTACAGAGACTGAAATGATTTTTCAGTATCGGGGCCTAAGCCAACTAAAAACCAAAAATTTCACTCACACAGTTATATAAGTTTCCCACACATTATGCAAGTTAATCAAATCATCAAAACTGCACACAAAATAAACTAAAGTTTAGACATAAAAGGCTGTAATTAATTTGTGCGTCAATGTTCAGAATTAATGGACCAGTCACTAATTGTATTTTCCCCTGATTGTCTTCACTAATGTAAGCATTAAGCAAAAAAAAAAAAAACGTGCAAAAACCATGTGCACAAACGGACTCCAGTATAACTACATCGTGTGAAACATTTGCAAACTCAGCTGAATCAGTGAATATTTACTTTCTATTGCAAATGCTTTATGAATAATATTGGTTATTTGATATTGTTACTATTATTTCCAGTCTACCTACAAGTATGCTTGTAGGTAGATTCATTGTTTAGAGATTTTTCATTATATTTACTAATGAGATTAAAAAATACATAAAGTAGGCACAAATAAACAAGAAGTCCTACTTTTAGTCATTTTGTCTTGGATTTTGAAGTTGTCACGTGCAGCTGAAACCTAATTTTTCATACACTAAATTAAAATACACATATATATTTTTATTCAAAGCCTTTCTTGCTTTAGGTCAGTTAGAACCGCAAAATGTATTCTTATTTCCTAAAATGCACAATAACAGAAATTTATTTGTTAACATCATCTCTGGGTATGCTTACAAGTGCTGGTACTCAAACAGCAACTTATATTTAATATAAACTAATTAAAATGTATTTTAAATAGTGTGCAGTTATCTGTAAAACGAAACACTTAGATGTTTTTTGTTTTTCTTTTTGTAAGCCAGACTTCTTTTACCATCACCTATTTTCAGTACATTGAATGGGGCAGAGGGATGAAGAAACTTCACAATACTGGAACAATCAGCGGACAGCATCAAACTTATAAATACTCTTAAAAGATGAAATAACAGAATAAACAACATGAAAGTGAAATTGATCAGCTGCTTCTGTTCAACTTAAGTAAGAATCCAGCAGCCAGCCTCGCTGTCTCACGACTTAAGGGGTGATTTTGCTGCCCTTCTGTTTATAGATCTTCACAGAGTTTTTAATACAGTTGAACACACTTTTTCCTGACAGCAGAGACCTGATATGTACATGGTTTGTACATGATGACAGACTTGACTTGATGTTTTTCCTTCATTGATTTTCATCCGGATATCAAAGATCATTGTTGCTGTTTAATTGAATACGTCTCTTTAACAGGTTTACACTGTGAATCTACGTGACAAGCATTAATTATTTATGTTGATAAGACATATGTGATGTAATAATTTAGGTTTTCAAATGATCAAAACTTTAAGCAGTTTTTATATCTTTGAACTTATGCTTGTGATTAGTATTTTCTATCCTGTGGTGAGTGGGTGGTGTTTAACTGTGAAAGAAAGTATCAGTTTTATCTTTCTGTTCAAAATTAACTTGTAGATATTTTAGAAAAAACTCTTAAATTTCTGTTTTTTCTGTGAGATCATCATCAGATCCATTTTTATGCATTAGATGAACATTTTACATATGCCCTTCCTTCATAAATTGGGCATTTGAATATTATTTTGCAAGATTCAGTTCAGTTTATTTATATGGCACTAATTCACAACACATGTCTCTTTTTTGACTATAAAAAGGTAAGTTCAATCTGATCATAGACAGATTCCAAGTCAAGAATATTCATTTCAATTGATCCGACTTACCAAAGTCCATGGCAGCCCATTTCAGTTTATTAGGCAAAATGTTTTCTCTCTAGGGAAACCCATCAGATTAACTTGCAACATTTAGTCTCACAATGTTTCTCAGTCTTACATTGTGACTTTGAAGCAGCTCCTCATGCTGTGAATGCAAGGAGCAACGGTGGGAAGGAGCAATCCCCTTTACCAGTAAAAAATCTCCTGCAGAACCTGGCTCAATCAGCAAAATACTGAGAAATTATGAACGACAACTGGTTTCCGTCTGCAAGAGAACAACGGACGTAATAATTTATTTTTGCAAAACGTTTGGAGAACATTTATTTTCCAACCAGACAAAAACCTGAAGCATCCTGCTGAAACCTACACAAAGACGGTTTGACAACAAGGTGGATGTTCTGGAGAGGCAGAGTCACATCTCAGGCCTCATTACAACAGAACATTTTTGACTGGACATCAAAAGGACTTTTCATGGCCAATCTCCACCCAAACTGACAGAGATGAAGAGTTTTTCAAGGAAAAACTGAATAAAATTGCAATTTCCAGATGTGCACACCTCATTGAGACACATCCACAAAGAGCAGATAAAAGTGCATCTACTAAATGCTGACTTGAAGGAGGGAAATTTTACCCTAGATTTACAGTGTATGCAGCCTCTCTGCTGCAAACCCCAGAGGTGCTCTGAGAGGAAAACTTGAGAAATGTGATTGTACCACAAAGCCAGTGATAAAAAGGATGAGTGGTGTCATATAAAATACTGTAGTTCTCAACTTCTAAATGTAATCTTTCTTAATCATTTACTCTGTCACTTCATCTGACTAAATAGATTTCAGGAAAAAATCCATATCTTGTTTGTACTTGTGCATAGCCACAAATGATACATTTTGAGAGCATATATGTATAAATATATCAATTTTGTGAAAATACCTAGGATTTTAAGAAAATATCTGTCTTTAACGAATTATTCAGAAAATTTGGATGTTGTGCTTGTTCATTTTAGTGTTGGTCTCTGGTGATCTTTATTTAAATGTGTATCTAAGCATGTGACTGAGATGTTGAATACATCCTTCAAATTGTCAAACAGTAAAGTTTATTTTCATTATCTTCTTCTTCTTCTTTCTTGAACCTTTGTTAAAAGTATCTGTATATCTGCTTTAGCTGAGGCTGTGTGTTTATTTGCAACCCCTGCTGAGCCAGTTGACTAAACTGTAAAGAATCTCTGCTTTCCATCTTGTTTTCTGTCTGGTCTCCAGGGGGTTTCGCTCTCTCTCAGCTGCATGATCTACTTTAGCTGCCATAGAACTTCAATGATGCAGCTACAAGAAAACCTTCATGGCATTTCTGACTGCTAACAAGTTTAACAAAGGACCATTACCTGGTCAAGTTGATAGTGTCTGCAAACTCCACACGGACATCAGGAAGCTAACACACATTTATCTTACATTCAGAAAAGGATTTAAAAGCTGCTTTTCAAACACCATCTGTTTTCTGTGCAAACATTGATCACGTCTTTGTTTTCTTTGATATTTAAAGTAATGCTACTTATATTTACTAGTATTATTTAGAGTGAATTTCTCATCAATTGTTTGTCCCACCTTCTATGTATATAATTACAGCAATTTTTGTTATAACTAATAAGGAGTTTAGTCAAATTTAAATTTATTTTGAAGATCACTTCATATCCTATGTTGTTATATGTTTAATATTTTCTATGTTGCTGATAGTGCCTGTCTCATCCATTTGCTCCCGTATAGGTCTCTGTGAGTTCATTGGTTCTGAAGACAAATCTGTCCTCCCTTTAATCAACAATTAGTAGACAGCAGAAGTAGGAGGAGCAGTGGAACAACATGAAACTTGGCCGTAATATTGTAGATCATGAACTAGTCTAAAAAGTATTTATAAAATCTTCTTAAAACTGAAGTTGATTACAATTTATGCTTATCTAAATTTAAGCATTTACCCTCATTTATCTTGTAAATATTCCACTATTCATTGCTCAGATTTTGCCACAAACCACATTGTGCATAACCTACATGTGCACTGTTTACTTGAAGCATGCACATCACACTGGCCTCCGTTTTTCTATCTTTTGACCAGATCAGGTTTCCCTAAATAGAATAAGTTTGGATTCATACATCAAACCAATGTCAGAAACTTTCAGCAGTGGCAGGGCCCTCTGCTGTGTCTCCTCACGTTGCCAGCGTCTGGGAAAAAATAGCATTGAAACACCCTTGCATAGAGGACACCCAGCTGACAGTATGGATCCATAAATACATCACTAGGTTGGGTAAGACTTGTTAAGCAAAGCTCTGTTTGAATAAGGTTGTGTGAGAATTTGCTCAGTTTGTCACGTAGCTTCAGCAAGAGCTGCTGTGACTGTGATCCAACACCCTCCCTGCCTCATACTGATTTAAGAAATCATTTAAAAGTAATTTGAAAATAAATATTGGCCAATACTGAGTCTCTCTCCAAAAATGTATAGTAATATAAGCTATTTGTATGGCTGTAAGTTACTTTTAGAAATTCCTTTAAAGTAATTTAAAGGAATTGTTGGTGGTAACAATAGACTTTATTTGAGAAATATTTACTTTAGATGTAAAAACAGTACAGTAAAAATACCGCAGGCTGTTTGTTTTTTATAAATTTAAATAAAATGTCACACAGACATTCACATGTTGCTTCACACAGTGGTTTGCACTCATCCCGATAAAACAGGAGGAGTGTGTGGAGGAAGGGTTTTATGCCTAGGTTTTAGGTTTTAGGCTTCCTTGCATACACAAATCGTCTTAGATGTGCCTGCTATTTTTGTTTTTTTATTTAGCCGAGTTTAGGCCTTTATGATAGCCCCTCCAAAGTGAAGTATTTATTCAGAATGTTGCTTCAATATTTCTATGTTCCTTACAAAGCTCCCTATTTTGAAGTGCACCAGTTCCACTTAAAGCAAAACATCCACAAAACATGGTGCTGCCACCATGGTACTCCACATTTGACAATGTCTTTTCAGATTTGCAAGCCTTGCCCTTTTTTATGCAATGTAATTATGATTATTAATTTTTGCAAGAGGGGCTGCCCAGTGGCGCAACTGGTAGAGCTGTTGCCTTGCAGCAAGAAGGTTCTGGGTTCGATTCCCGACCCCGGTCTTTCTGCATGGAGTTTGCATGTTCTCCCTGGGCATGCGTGGGTTCTCTCCGGGTACTCCGGCTTCCTCCCACAGTCCAAAAACATGACTGTCAGGTTAATTGGCTTCTCTAAATTCTCCCTAGGTGTGAGTGTGTGTGTGCATGGTTGTTAGTCCTGTATGTCTCTGTGTTGCCCTGCGACAGACTGGCGACCTGTCCAGGGTGACCCCGCCTCTCGCCCGAAATGACAGCTGGAGTTAGGCACCAGCAACCCTCCCGACCCCAGTAAGGGAAAAAGGGTGCAGGAAAATGGATGGATGGAATTTTTGCAAGACCACAGGGTAAATTAACTTTTATATTGCTTTTGAGGAATGGCTTCTTCAAGACTGAGTGACCTTTAAGTTTACATTAAGATACATCCATAGCTGTGCCTCAGTGAAACAAAAATGTTGTTTTAGTTTCAACAACTTTACATCTAAGCTTGTTTTTATCACATGATTTCCAGAACAGGCATTTTCTAATCTTAAGAGAAAAGTACTTTTATTGTTATATTAGGAAAAACCTCCTCACCAGACACAATGAATCTTAAGCCAAAGAAAAAAAAAATCACCAAGACAAGTTATCTGTTTTGCTAGATGTTCAAAGACCTTGGACTATTACTGCCTTGAACTTTGCACTGTTGGACTTTGCTGACCAAAAGCCATTTCAAAGGGAGATAACACTGATGGAGGCCATGCCCTCAATCATTTTTAATTCTTCTATAAATGCTGCTGCAAGTTGAAGTAAAGTAGAGTTGTTTTACCTTTCTGTCCTTGACTTACATTGCAGAGCGCCTAAATCTCTACAGGCTGAAATGCCTCATGGTTGTACAACATAGCACAGCACAACAATCAGCTGGTCTAAACAGTTTAAACTCCTATGCTTCTTTTATGAGATTTAATAAATCACATATTTATTAAATCTTCTGAAATTGGATAATCCTGGTGCAAAACTATGTAGCATGCTGTTCTGTTTCATTACGTATTTATATTTAAGTGTTCTTTATGGCGATTATGTGTTTTAGCAGTGCATTTTTGCTGTGTTTGTTTTCGAAGTTTATGGAAACGGCCAGAGCCATTTGTTCGCAATAAAGCATTCTATTCTATTCTATTGTTTTCTGCAAATGTATCCTTATTGCCCTATAGCTACTCTATAGAAGCAGAGTTTCCCTTTGATCTAATGCTGCCATAATGATGCAATGTGAAAATTTCTGTGCAACATCTGAGATCTAAGAGATTTCAGAGAAGAAAATGTCATTACTTCAACCAGTTGCTGGTTGCTTTTAGGGCACTAGTGGCTTTTATTTAACAGTAATTGTTCAAATAGGAAGGAGAAAGAAGATGTGCAGGAAATGGACCAAGACCGGGAATCGAACCCAGGACAACCACATCGAGGGCTACACCTCAGACACATGGAGTGCATGTGCTCCCAACAAATGCACTCAGGGCTCAGTTTCTGGCTTTTATGTGATGGGTTTTTGAGTTTCTTGTGGTTACAAATGAAGAAGTTGATATTCTCTTGAGTGCGGGACGTAATGTTGCCGTAATGCATGCAGTTTGATAGAAGCCAAAACATGCACACAAACACACAAACAACTGAGTAAAAACCCTTCTTGAAGACTGACGACTGTGGGTAGATCCATTAAAAGCATCACATTTTCAGATACTGTCACTAAGAAGATTATACTTTCCAGTTTCTTAAAATGCTTATGCATTGCAGTGGTCGCTGAAGGATATAGAATGGACGTCTGAAATTGAGTCTTGCATCGAAATGTTTGGATTTTGCAGAAGTTTATTCTACTGTAACTTCCATTTAATGTGGTTGTTCCACATCAGCTATCAGTCCTTTAACAACATCATCCTGTCTTTCACCCATCACTGAAAACTGCAGAAAGAGGCTGAGATGAAATTTGCTGTTCTAGCGTCCTTGAGCGAACACCAGCGCGGCTGAGTATTTGGAGGATAAAGGACTGGTGAAAATGGATTAATTACTCCGGTCACTTTCCACTTGCAGCCCAGGGGACTCACCGTGGGACTGAAAGACTCACACAGGCTCCCACTGCTGCTTCCATCTGTCGTGTCACACCTAGTGTTTACAGCTAGTGCACCACAGCTATTAAAAACCCACAGGGCACAGGGGCAAATTAGAAATACTTGGTTTGGCACAGGATGCAAGAAACTCTGGGAGTAGAACAAAGGTGAAGGCTGAGGGTTATGTGCAGTAAGGGTGAGGTTAAAGTGTTTTGACAAGAGCTCTAAACCCAACCATTGTGTGCGTGTTAGTCGCTTCATGTGGAAAACCCCACAGGGTCTGACATATCTTTGACAGTAAGCTCCCCACCCGAGTGAGAATGTCAATGCAGCAATGCGGTGTCCTCTGGCCTCACTGAGGTTTGTCAGTCGCACAGCTACCCCCCATTCCCCCCTCGTGATAACACACTTCAATCTTCCCTTTTCTCTGGTTGTACAAGAGTTTTCAACATGGCTCTCCAGTGAGTAAAACATTCAAGTGTTCTCGTGTCAGTGCCTTCACATTTTGACGCTGACCTGAATTGAGAAAAGACCGTAGTTATCACAGTCCCACACATCACAGCTCTATGATGCCCTCTTGCTGCATTAAATTCAGAGGGAGCTCAATCACTTCTTTGTGGGTTATAATATATTGCAAGAGTTTAAAGGACATGATGTAACCTGTGATAATCCTTTTCTGAAAATCATGTTTTCATACTGTCTGCATCATTTCAGTCTACAAATGTTGCCTCTTAATGTGGTTTTGATGATTATGTTTGCTATGTTTTGGGGGTTTTTTCTCTGCCACACAGACCAGAATGTAGAAAACCGTATTCCAGTGTCATGTGTCTAACAAGAATCTCACTCAATTAGCTGTTGAAGAAGAGAGTGCCTCCTTGCTTTTTGCCAACAACACCCATGATGGGTATCAAATCCTCTACGCAGACATATTTTACATAAATAAAGAAAAAATAAAGCCTGTGCTTCCAACAGCACATCTTGTGATCATTGATCACTGTGTATTCTTTCAACCACCAAACATTTCACCAAAAACTCTGCCAAAGCAGCACTTAGTGAGGCAGTTGTTTTCCTTGACTCTACTAGGTCAAGTAAATGCAGAATATTTGCATATGCTGTAGCTTCGCAGATTAAACAGAACGTAGCTTTTTTCAGGCTAGAGCAGCAAATCCCAGGCTTGAGGTACTATCCCCTCTAACCATGAGGCGGTAGAAAACCTGAGAGTGAAAGTTTCATTGCTTAAGACCCTTGTAATATGCTTGGCACAATAGTAAAAAACACAACTCTAAATAATGACCAAGTCTACAGATCCATCGCAAAAGTTTTTTCATATTGTGAAAAATGTCTATGTTTTGCTACTCATTTCAGCAATGGAACAATCATGTTATATAGATTTATTACACAATTAAATATTTTACGAATTCAAAGGCTTACAGTTAGTGAAAAATCAAAATTCAGGCCGCTATAAAAACAACCTTGGCTTCCATGACACTGACTGCCACAGACTGATCCCCCGAACGCCACATCACTGCAGTAATTCATGCAAAATAAGACCCAGCCTTGAGTGCAAAGAAATAAACATACTTTTCAGAAGTCGTTTTGTTTAAAATATATTTTTTCTCACTGACCTTATGCAATATTGAATTTTGGTTTTGTCATTATTTGGAAATCATAATCCTCCCGAAATAGTCTTGAAATATTTCACTCTATGTGTAATGAATCTATTTATGAGTTCACTTGTGAAAAGGAGTGGCAAAATATCTTGAGCTTTTTATAAAATATCTTGAGCAGGTATAGCCATTTTTTAGCTATACCTGCATTTTTTTTTTTACCGAATGCTTTGTTTGCAACACATACCTGCCTTTCCAAAGAGGGTTTACTGGATTTGACATACTGAATCATACACATACATACACACATTCAAACACATTCATATATCCAATAAAACTTTCAAAATTTAGAAATGTTTTAGAAAATCGTCTTGAATATTCGCAGTCTCTCCCATGTGTGTAACAGCTGTTGTTGTCTCATGGCACTAACTGCATGCATTTGAAATGCATTTCTTTCTCTACATTTCCAGACAGCATGTAACATCGCAAATACTAGTTGGCTTGACAGAGCAATTAAAATTTTCCCGATGCCAACACATTGCTGAAAACCTTTCAGTTTTCTCAGAGATGTGGGTCCATTTTTGCTCGCAAACTTCCTCTTTCTGACAAAATTACATTTTGCATAACCTGGTTGATTTGCTCTAAACCAATCAATGGAAAAACCTCTAATTCCCTTTTTTTCTCCTTTCAACATTTTAAAAATTAGTAAAAAATTTGCATGACAATTGGATGGAGTCGTGTCAAAATAAAAACAAACATGCGACACCAGCTAAATGCTGATATCTGATCCCTGGATAGAGGAATGACAGCTTAAGGTTGCAGTTAGTTTTGAGAAAACCTCATCTTAAAGGAAAAGATTTCCTTTTTTGAGTAAAAGAAGGGCTTATCTATTAGCCCTTCTAATAAGAAGTGCCTCCGCATCATTTATTTGTTGAAATCAACAAATAAACATTATCCTTCCTATGTTGCCATGAGTATATATATTTAAAAAAATTAAAACTGTGAGGTAGTATGGCATTTTCTATTTATCTCCATTTACACAGGAAAATCTAGTCTAAAATGTTATTTGAAAACCTGAGCCAAGACATGGTGCAACATCATTCTTTCACCAAACTAGGATTATTTGTTGCAAAAACCAATAACTAAAATCCAGCTTTTTTTTCTTATTAGTTGAGACACTTTACCACCTGCCTGGCTGCAGGAAATACCTGCCAGACAGATAATGAGTGAAGGTTTATACACTCTGAGAAAACAGTCAGAACCGCTTATCGACACAGCTGTCAAAACAAGGACGCTCGTTTATGTGAAAGGATTAGAAATGTGTCAACAGTCGTATCAGTGAACACAATACAACTTGCGTGTTGCAGCAAAAACTCTTTAGACCTGCTCAGTTAGCATTTGCTTGACATAAAAACATGCAAATAATGGTTATTGGTAATAATATCCATTCTTTTCATTTTGCCCCATAAATTGATGTCAATGTGTTATGAAATATCTTCTTAGTACTGAAAAAAGGCTTAAGAATATTTGAACCAGAGAAAAAGATAAAAACCAGAGAATAAAGAAACTAATTAAAACAGATAAACTCATATGCATATCTCATATGAAAATATTTTAATAATGTTGTCACTTGTTCTCGTTTTGCACAGCTTTGTCCATTCATGCATAAACAGAGCAAAAGGTCACAATGTAAGTTTCCAAAGTCACACTGCTCAGTCCCAGCCGTGAGTAAAAACACTGGTACGCCAGAACAGATGCTAATTAACCATTGTCTGCTGTGTGGTGATAAAAAAAATTAAAAAAAAAACTCATTTAATACACTTCTAACAGCAACAAATGCAGCATATATATGTATAAATGTAATGAGTAAAACAAATGGGACCAACTGTTGGATTTTTTTTCCCTCACAAAAGAGTCTGCTGAAATGATGGGATATATCAGTGCCACCACTTGTTTGAATTTCATGGTGGTTTCAGAGTTAGGAGAAAAATCAGCTCCTCTTTTGTTGCTGGGAGATAAAGTCCTTTACTTTTGGGGACATCGGAAAATAAAGCCTGCAGGGAGACTTCAATCGAGGGAAGTGTGCCCTCACCGCAGGCAGAAATAAACCCTGACACACTCTTCACCAGCTTAGCTCCCCATGACTGTCTATGACACACGGTGAAAGCTTTTGGATCGCTGGGCCACCTCATCGCCAAAATAAACACTGCAGGTTGCTTTTGCAACAAGGCAACAAGTAAAACAAATGGGACCAGGTGATGGTTTAGAAATGTTTAAACATCATACAGAATATTAGGATTATTGATGTTCTTGTACGCTATATAAAATACAGTAAGTATTGTTTTAGAATTTCTAATTTCATAGGGTGAAAATATTTCAGATTTACCATTAGATCTGAGGAAGGCAAAATCATAACACATTAATTTGCATATTTAGTTATCTACAAAGGCTGCATGGTGACTTGTTGTACCAAAAGGCTTCCAAGTTTGAACAGAACCAGAACCTTTTTGTTTCCATGTTCTGTCCACACAGGATATTTTTCCCCCATACTCCATTGAAGGTTACTCCATGTCAAATTTCTAAATTGTCTTTATTGTGTCCTTAAATGTTTTGTTTTTTGCCCTGTATATCTCCAAAGCATCTCTGTAAGGAGTTTGCATGATTTCCTTGCTCAGGTTTGGATTCTTTCCATGTACATTTTCTTGCCACAATTTATAAACAAGCGTTTGGTTGATGGAACACCTACATTTTTTCTGAGGTGAGTATGCACCTGGATTTATAGTTGCTTGTTCTGTTTTGCCTCGTTTCTTTTTGCTGTAACAGACTATGCATCCAATCCAGGTCATACCCTGTCTCTTACCCATTGATCGCTGTATACAAGAACTTCCCCTGACCCTCATTACCTTGCGTGGATTAGATGTATAAATGGACTGCTCCCTAAACCTCTGCTTCAGCTTTCTGCCTGTATTCCTCTCTCGCAGTCAGGTCATTTTGAGTTCAGTTAGTCAAGTTTTGCCTGTTTATGCATTTTCTTCAAATCCATAACATGTACCATTAATATTTTACACTATTTTACACTAATAGATTTGTAAAATTCATGAAATCACAATTATAAATTCACATTCACATTACTGTTGTACAACTGCAACTCACTTCTCTTCTAAGATATAAGGCCTGTAAATATTTTCCAAAAAAAGAGAAACTTAGTTTTTTTTACTCAAGGTGCCAAGAAAAATTGTCCTTTAGGCCAGGACATTTCATTCTTCTCAAGTGTAGGTTTCCTGTTAAGTCCTCGTAGATCCTACCTGCAGCGGCATATACCAATTAAATAAACATATCCACTATAATTTTTTGACCAATCAGTCAATATTGCAGAAGTAAAAAGTTCTGCCCGAAGGATATATTAACAACAAACTGCAAGGACGTCCTATCCAGGGCTGCAGAAAATGTTGTTTTGCCACTGAAATACTGGGAAATGAAAAAGAAAAGAGCTGTTCTTTATGTATTGGTCAAAGATGTGAACATTCACAGCTTCTTTGTCCACAGCAAGTCAGAGTTTGAGCTCCAAGCAAGTCAGGTGTCTTTTCTACCATTAAGATGCATCAAATCTTTTGGAGTCTTTGAGTTTTTGTATTGTTTTATTTGAGTGCTTTCCTTTTGTTTGCTTTGCGTAAGATTGTTGTGGGTTGGAGTTTGTTGTGTTCTGTGATATTGTTGTTCCACATTTTGCTAGCTAGTTTGTTTTTCCATTAGCTCTGCCATCTATTCTTCCTCTCCACCTGGGTCTAATTTACTGATTGCACCACCTGCTGAGTGTCTGTCATTGTATTTCCTCTGCATCGTTGGTCCTGGATTTGTACAAACTGAATCCTGTTGTTTTTTTGTCTCTGGGAAATTTGAAGCTTGACATAATTCTACAGTAATATTTGTTTGTTTTTTATTGACAAAAGGTGAATTAATGTTTGCTTACTTGCATTTGAATTTTCTCCAACCATTTACAGCAAAAGTGTCCAAAGTTTCTCTGTGTCAAAAGTAGTATTACTTCTCCTTTCAAACGCATGTCATTCTGATACACAACATATTTATATATATATGTAAATTAACTCCAAAAATAATTTAAAACATTACATTTCTTAAACCTTCATGTTGGGGTAAAAAAAGGCAAATATTCCAGTAAATACCTCATTATTTAATATTCTAATAGGCATAAAAGTTCTGACCCATAATCATGAGCTGACTTGAAGGACTTTGAAAAAAGCTCAGTAGAGCTCGTAAACATAAATGTGTCAATATCCATGGGGGGCAAGAAGATGGATATCGATATACTCACAAGGAGAAGTATCCATTCAGCATTGAAATGCTGGTAAGCAACGAGCCTCTGAAGACCTGTAAACACTTTGAGTGATCACAGTGTGTTACAGATAGCGCTGTGTCAGCTGTCATTTGGATGTGTTGTGGTGATTGTTGGTGAGGAAAAATATGCCAGCTATAGAAAACAGCTGCATCAGATTCAGAAGCCAACCTTCCCAATCTATGCTATGTACAACATGATCTGGATTTGTGTACGTAGGAAGATGTCGCAAGATTTCTCAAAGAAAAACTCAAAACATATGCTAAAGAATACTCCGAACAACAATCAAATGAGATTAGTGCTACTTAGACAAAGTTAAAAATGTTTTTCTCCTGTTCTCTGCTGAGAACATTGTGGGGATAACATTAAAAACCTGAACTATGAAGAAGACCCAGGAAGATATGAAGGAGAAAGACCTGAGGGAAAGACAGGAAAATTAAAAGTCTATACAACAGAAATACAAAAGCTCTGAAAGTTAAGGGGATATTTTTTTTATTTTTAAGACGGGTTTTTTGAGCTTTACCAAATGTTACTTTACTTTTGACTTTAAAAGTCACGTGGAAGTAAAAAAATAATAAATATGTGCAGCATTTGATAATTTTTATAATGAGTATTTCTGTAAGATCTAAAGATACCAGTTATCACAAATACATGATGGTAGGTTTTGCCACCAAAAGTGGAACAGCAGTTGGTCATTTTACTGTGCTGTCCTTTTTTCAGAAAATCATTTATGAATAATATTTTTTGGAAAACTTGTTTGCTATATTCACTCAGAGTGTAGCCAACTATTCTAATCTGTTTGCAAATATGGAACATTTAAATGACAAAACTGCAAAAACAAAAAGTCTAGGCAGAACAATTACTATCATCTTTACAATACAGTCAAACAGATAAAAACCTGTTAAGGTAGAAATCTGCTCCACTTGTGCGTATGTCAAAATATGCTGCTGTTGCTGCTTCACCAAAAATTCTTGAGTGTTGATTTCAGGGAGCAAACATTTCTTTGTGCTGCTGCTGGTAACCTGTATTTTTCTTCCAACGTTCTGGTGGCTTTGTTAAATTTGAGGTTTCTGCTCCTTTAACCTTACAGCCACCAGCTGAGTCTGTTTTGAAAGATTGGGTCAAAACAGGGGCAGCTTAAGATCCTCCTAACTTAAACAAGGGAGCCATTTAATTTTTACACACAGAGGAAGTCTTGGGTAAATGACTGGTTTTGGTGGCACTGTGTTTTCAGCATAAGCATAGACTCCTGTCAGCCATTTTTTTTGTACAATCCCAATCTTTTACCTGTCAGACTCGACACAGTTTGATTAAACTTGTCAACATTTCTTGTCTCTGCAGCTTCCGATTCATGATGAATGCAATCACCCCTTAAGTCCCCCACCGACACACATACCCACACCCACACTGCTGTCGATCCCCTCATCCCACCTCAGGTCACTCTCGAAGAGCACTGCTTTGTTCCTGCGTCGCTACAGCTCACCTCAGCAGCACTGGATATACACTATTATCATATTATTTATGAGGGCTGGCCTTCGGGGATGCAGCTCAAGCAAGAATACCAATTGAGCTCTCCTGCTGTCCTGCTCCCAGGCCTTCCTCCTGGGTTAGGCACTTACACTTCTCCTCCCCAGGTAGTGTGTTATCGTCAAGCTGGGGTTCAGTGGGTGTTATTTATTTGCCATTTAAGCAGACACTGTGTACACACTTTTACTGCAGGTGTCTTGTTGGTGTCCTGCATTTGTAACTTGGAGAGAGAACAAACAAGCTCGAATCTTGTGTCTGAGACTGTATCTTGCGCCTGATGAATCCCTCTCAGTTAGTTTTCCGTTAATATGAGGATTCGGTTAATACGCCTGACTTTCACTGTGTCTCCCGGGTGGCAAGGCACGGATATGATGTGTTTTCTGTCATGGCTGTGGACAATCCACCAGTCTGTTCACTGGATTGTGAAACACAAAGCTTTCCCCGGTGTTTGGACCAGCAGATTACATTGTTAGCAGAAAGTCATTATTTCCAGAAAGCGCACTAATCTGCTATGGCTGTCCGAAAGCAAGACCTTTACTCAGCCCCCATCTAGATGATATTGTTTCAGCCTCCACACTTGGATGGATGTAACAGATGTGACTGAAATGACGTCAGCATCTGAATCCCATTTAACAGCAGGAGTCAGGTGGTTCTTTTAGACATTAATACCTGCTGGCTTTCCATCCTAGACTGCTGATTTTTTTATGCACCAGGTGTCAGCTTATATCACTGTTCTTTCCAGTCGAATACTTTAATGCAGTTTTTATTAGAGTCTAACTCTCTTTTAAAAATGAGAGTTAGGCATTTTCTTCTTTGCTGGGTCAGAAAAAATACCAATGCATTCATTTTAAAAAAAAATTTGTCTTAGAAAAATAAGAGCTCCAAATGTTAAAGTATTCCCTGCAGGCCTTACTACACAGAAGTAGCACTCATTGTTGCCATGAGTGTCTTCAGTGTCTTAATTTTGGACGTTTGACTTGTTTGAACCATTCTTTCAATGTGCATTGACTGACAATACACACAACTTTATGGATATGTATTAACAAGAATATGAAGAGGTTTCAAATGACTGTGAATTTACTCTGATGGACAGTTGTGATAACTATTCAAACTTAAATCCTCTCACTATTTGGATAAATGTACCAGATCAACTTTCAGAGAAACTGCAAGATCCTTGATAAATATTCTAATATTATTCTACAGACTGTGTGGAATGCAATCCTAAAATTGGAAGCAGAAAAATAAAAATATAAAAAACAAAACAAAAATAATTTTTTAAAAATCCTCAGCATGATTCACTCACCACCATGTCTAGTTTAAAAGATTTACCTTGACTTCCCTGCAGAATCTCCTTGTCATGTTGCAGCTCAATTATCTGAGCAAGTCAGGAAATAGTTTTCAAATAGATTTTTTAAGACTGTGCACCCACTTCTGTTTTTTAGAACTATTCAAATCATATGCTTGTTTAAAGTTTAACAAGATATGCGTCATTAAAACTTCAAAATCAACTTTTCACTCATCTCTTTTCAGTATACGTAAAGTCTTAGACAGAATGGTAAAATCTGAAAAAAAAAGAAAAAAGAATTAACATATGCTGTGTTGTTTTTGTGCAATGTCTCTTAGCATTGCATCTGTCAATAGATACCTATTCTGAATAATTTTCACCAAATTGTCTATGCTTGACATTTATTGCCAGCTGTATCTTTCATGTGATTGCACATGCTCAATGAAGAAAAGGAATCCAGTGTGTTCTTCTGCACAACAAAGAACTGACCTGAAATATTTACACGGCCCAACGGTCAAACTGAAAGGAAATCTTTGGCTTTTGGGGATTATTCACTGAAGAAAGGAAAATTCATTGAGTTCATTGTGTGGACATATGCTGAGTTAAGCTTTTGGACAATAGTTTTCAGAAAGACAGGAAGGCATATGTCATATGCCCTTTGGAGAAAATTGGTTTAGTGTCCGTTGTGATGGAAGTGCTGAACACTGTAATGATTTTGGAGATATGTACTCCTCAATTAACCTCTTCCTGTTCCACAGCCCAATCATACTAAACACAAACCATACGCAGGCTGTATGCATGTCACACAGGAAGGATAAATGTGTTGCAGGCACTTTGCAAAAATTGCCTCATTTTCCTGTGAGCTTTCTCTGCAACTGTCCTAGACCGCAAAATGCCGAAAAGCAAAAGGTTGCATGGTGGGAGTGGCGTCTTGGGAAGAAGACACTGGCCCCGGTAGCATGTCTTCCCTTCATGCCTCATTCATTCACTTCATCACCCCATTAGGTGAATGTGAAGGTTTGGAGCAGAAGCCTTGTCACCCTGAGACTGAAAGGCAGAAGCTGCACTCTATCATCTCCTCCCCAGGCTCAACTTGTCCCCTCAGATATCAAAATGGATGTGGAGTGGGATATTCATCACTAAGTGATGCACAACAGAAATTGTAAGAGTTATCTGCAATTCTTGGTATGAAACAATAGAGTGAAAACTTTTCCATAGCTGCCTATAAGGTAACTGCAAATTGTCTTTCCAAACAAGAAAGAGAACATAATGTGCTGTGCAGATCATAAAGCCTTTAGCAGATTTTGGGATTTATGAATAAGAGACAGCCTGAGTCACCCATAATTACCTTTTAATTTTTATCATTTTATTTTTATGGCCTTCATTTGTTCAGTAACATTATACATTGCTTCACTCAATAACTTTGAGACTTCAAATTATGCTTACCCAAATGTTATCATCTCACACAGTTATGTCAGAAGTGAAAAGCGATATCCCAAGCAGATGGTGCGTATCTTAATCTGGCTTTGCAGAAGTCCTGAAGCACTTGTAACCATAACATCTTTTGGGATACAGTGTGCATCTTACGCAGTGTTGGGCAAGACACTTTTGAAAAGTGATTAGTCATACCTGTTACTTAAAAAAAAAACAGAGGTAGTAACTAAGTTAGTATATTGTAAAAGTAACTAATTACTATTATTTAAACAGTTACAAACAGGAAACTGGGTACACTAATGCTGTGGCCTCATGATATCAGTGAACTCAAGCTTAGACATCTTGGACAGCTGAGCGGGGCGAGGAGCCATGTAGGAGCTGCATATAAGAGTCTTTCATCTTCCTTTTCCAAAGAAAATATTTAATTTTTAGGACCACTTTGTTAAGGAAAAGTTTGTATTCCAGATTCACAAATGTGAATTCTCTGTTGTGTGTTTTTTCACTAATCACTCAAAACAACAAATTGAATGCTAAGAGAAGAAAGAGGTGTAACAAAGACAAAGAAAAAATACAACTCTGACTTAAGAGACAAGAAGATCTGGGTTTGATGTTCACTGTAAATGTCTTGCAGATTAAACAAGAGTGCAGAATAAAATAGCTTAACTCATTTGATGTGGAAGAAAAACAGCTGGAAAGACAGCTACTCTATAAATGTATTCATTCATTTATTCATTTTTTTTGCATAAATATATATTTTTTTTATTTTGCATATTTTTTCGCAATTCAGGAAGTATCAGAATGAAGCCTTGGAGAAATTTCAAATACACAGCTAAGACCATCTCAAAAAGAAGCACAACTTAATTGCCAAAGGTGAACAGAGATAAAGTTTCCTTTGGAGATGCACAGGGATGGGCAGCAACCCTCACCCAAAATCTCCATCACCGCCACCACACAGCCAAAAATGGACAGCACACCTTCAGACGTTTTTGGCGTTATTTGAAAAATAATAATCCAATACTTGAGAAGTTATTATTTGACTATTATTCACAGAAACCTAGAAAGAAATAGTTGTGCCCAGAAAGTATGCAACAGTTTCTGATTCTCACCAGCGACAATCAAAGCAAATTATAATAGTAATAAAGGAAGATGAAAAATATGAAGTGACAATATGATAACCCATTTCTTCCTGGAAGAAATTACACAGAGGTTGTGTTTAACAAGCAGACTAATCAGATGGAAAAATGTGTTCTGTTTTGCAGTGAATGTTTTGTGCTTTTAATTATGTTTTGTATGATGTTCCAGGTTAGACTGATTGGAGGATCTGCAATCAAACCATTATCTGCCTGAGGTTGTGCTGACGCAACATTGTTTTTGGTGCATAATTTGTACCTGAGATCAACTAATAAAATACTCAAACTGGCTTCTATAACTGTAATGAGCTTTATGAACGCTAATTTGCAGTTCATTAGTCATTGAGCTACAAACTCATTTCCCGTTCATCTTGTCTGGACATAACTTAGACAAAGTAAAAACAAATAACAGCCTACATTTTTATTATTCCTTTTCAATATTTTTATTATTTTTATTTTGAGAGAACTTGTCTCTTGCAGAGAAGCTGTGTATGAGAACAGAATAAACTGATATAATAATGAATTGGCTTCAGCTTTTTGGTGAAGTCAACAAAACTAATTGTTACAGATTATAAAGTCAATAGTGCAGAACATGAATAAAAGAAGCATAATTGCTTATCTCCTCTAAACCTTCAGCATGTGACTGCTTTTGGTTGTCTTTTTTTGACAATACACCACTCAAAAGAATAATGTAATCCATGTAGTATTTTGCTAGTTGCACCACCACATATTGCTTTCTTTAATTATCTAAATAAAACTCACACAGGAATTAAGAAAATTTGTATATGTACAGTTATTTTTATTGGTTATTACAGCGTTTTTTTAAATTTTTTTGCAAAGTCTGTTTCTGTTTATTTCCTCTAAATGGTGCCACATTTGTGAGGAAATTGCTTTTGTTGTTTAGGCAGAAGAGTTGAGTATGTGGGTTGCACTGTTGAAATATAATCCAAATCCTGTTTGCAGCTGCCTAACAGCTTCTGATGAAGGCAGTGTGATGGTGTGGGGACTATCTCCTTAACGAGAAAACAAGGCTTTAAATCACTGAAGATTAATTCAAACCAGAAATAAACTGAGTTGAGATTCTAAAACCTGTGAAAATCCGTGACCAACATTAGTACTTTTGGCTGATTTATAGCTAATGTGACAAGACTCCTGACCAGCATGTTGTCTGGTGTTGAACATCCAAGTTAACCACTCTATTATGCATTAATGAGGCTGCCATTTAATTTTACATTAATATTACATCTAGATCTTTCAGACTTCAATCGTCTAAAACAAGAAATGGCAGCAAATCAAGCAAGACGGTTGCAGAATTAGTTGTTTAGCTTTGGAATGGCAGAGAGGATGTGGCAACATTTTTATGGATACAACTAAGTCTTCTGCTCAATTCATAAATGCTCCAACACATGGCTAAATTTTACCAAAACCAAATATTCTAGTGCTTTTAAAATCTAAACTTTCATAGTGAAAATGGCCTCTTTTTTTAACAATATAGTGTTGTTGCAATGAGAGAGGAAAGTAACATGTATGACTAATTAATGATATTTCTAGCAAAGTATTTTCCACAGTAACTAATTTCTGCAAGCTAGCTCAATGTTTTTGGGCTGAACAGGGTACAAGTTAAATTATGAAGGTTCAAGTTGACTTTTTGCTTCAATCAAGAAAATATATTTACCATAATTATTAGGTTAGTTCATGAAAATGACATGATTTACGTATAATCCTCAGCTTAGTCAACTTTTAATTTGCAGTTTTTGTCACTTTGTTAAAAAGCAGCACACAAATCAAGCTGGCGTTTAGAAACAGAAAGCAAAAAGTGACTGTTTCTTGTTAAGGTGACGAAATGAGGGGCACTAACCCTACGCGGTGCTCATTAAAAATGAGAACCACAGCTACCTCCATACATTTCAGTTTTAAATTAACATTTAAAGCTGAATTATTCTTCTGTCCCAACTTCAGAAAGGTGTCAAAGTAATTTTAAGGTGCTCTTTATATTTCTGAAATAGTTCAAAAGATCCATTAAATCGAAAGTATTGTGTGATGAGGAAATATGTCCAATTACACATTGAGCAAGTTTAATTAAGAATACAGCTGCCTAAAGCAACAAAAAAGTCTGATGTTACTGGAGAAAAAAGATGTATTGTAATTGTATTTAACAGCACAAGCACAGATAAGGACAGTTTTAATTTCAGAATTAATCTTCGTGGTGGAATGGTGAAGAGAAGCTAACCAACCCAGAAACCAAACCAAGTGCTTCATTGATCTCTATGTTACATACAAAGTGTAACAGAAAATTGTCTTTTTGGCTTTTTTTATGCTATTAAACTGTATATGACCAGCTTACATCAGAAGTAATGCAATTAAAAATCATGATTGGAAAAAAAAGATGACAAAATCATCTTTTCAAATTATGTGTGGAATAGAAAATGTTCACCTCCATGGTGAAAATTGTTCTTCTGAATAATGGCTGCCTCTGAGCTAAGTGATTGTATAATTAGGTTGGCATTTACAAAATATCATAATCATTACCACCTGGTAGGTCTTCATCTCGGTGTAATTTAGTTAATGACTCAGACTTTAGTCATTTGGTGAATTCATTCAACCCAAACAAAAAAAATCCTTTTCACACCAGTCTCCTAAATTGTTCCCTTAATCCATCCTTCTAGCAGTAATATTCCAACACCACCTTTATGTCTTAGTGAACTTTGACAGGTTACATTATTACAGTGCTCCATCTCAGTGACAATCTGCTGTTGGTAAGCAACTATATTTTTCAAAATTAGAAATAGAAAAAAAAAACATATTAATTCCTAGTCCTGATGTATGACTTGATCTGTAGATGTAGTGAGTGGAAGTTCACTAATGTGTGTTGATACTGTAAGTTCAAGGAGAATCTCATAGACCACTTCTTGGGCCTCCTACCTCTTAAACTATTTCACACAGTGTCTTAGGTTTCTCTCTGTGGCAATAGTGCTTGTTCTGACCATTTTCTTCACTTTGCTGTTTTCTCTTAAAACTCCCCAGTGGTATAATGTTTAAAATTAATTCAGCCTTTTTACACAAGATATGTGATTTTGAGTTTAGCTTTGATTCTTTCCTGATTGAAATGAAATGAAACATTTGACACTTAACTCTGTTTACTCTTTCTGTCTTTCTTTCTTAAAGAAATAGCTGTTGGCTCAGTGCCAACTCAAGTCTTTCCTAAACAAAACATTTAAAAAAGATATTGCTATCATTAGGCCTTTGTACTCTTTGTTTTTCTTTTGCTCACAAACTACTCCTGAAACACTGTTTGTGTGTCTTTTTCTCTCATTTACGTCCTCTCAACTACCGGCTACTTAAATGAATCCTCCTTCGCCTCTGTTGCCACATCTATGCTTACAGGGAATGGCAACAAAGTAAAAAGACCTTGATACCATTAGCTGGACTTCCTTTTTTTTTTGCATCTGTTCTTCTGAAAGGTACTTTACCAAGGCAGTGACATCAATTGCTAGTTTAATTCGTTCATGTATATGAATTATTAGGTTATTAATTATTAAAAAATAATAATTAATACACATCTGTATTATACCCAGGACTTAAGTGGACTTTATGTAAGTGAATATTATAGTGTTGGATGTATTTGGATTGTTTTCAATTTGGACAAACTTAAATAGGTTATATTTGGGTATGAAATGGATCTGATTCAGAATCATAATCAGAATGCATTTATTGTTATTGTACCGTAGCACAATAAAATGTATTTCATTTCAAGATTGTTGTGTAAAGTTGTTTTAATATATTTATTGTAATTTGCAAGTTGGTATGCTTGTTTCTGATTTTTTTTTTATCTTACTGTCAGAGAGAGAAACAAAATGTATGTCACAAAGGACTCAACTCTGAGTTATAATTCCATAAAAGGTTTGACAATAGATGAGACGACTCATTCCACAAAAACATATTAAGCTGATTTTAGCTTTCCATTAGCTGAAAGACAACGAACAGAGGCAGATGACTCCTTAGATCTGTGATTTCTGTGCAAACAGAAACCACTTTCAGAAAGCCTTTCCTCAACACTTTCACATCTGAAATCTTAGACTCTGTCCTCTCTGGAGGCTGAACAAACTCTGCCCTTACAAAAAAATCCATGAAATTCACATGTTTTCACATGTGATTCCCATTTCCCACATGTGGGTCACATAATCACATCATTCACACATGTAAAAAGTGTTGTGAACCACATGTGATCACATGTGAAAGTCACATGTGAATTTCATGGGATTTTTCTGTAGGGGTGCCTTGTGCTTGCTTCTTTCTCTGATAGAAAATCAAAAGATACTTAATTTTAAAATAATGACACTAACACTCACATACTTTACCATGGTAACCATTAAAACTAGCGTTTTATCTCTAAACCAGATCCACAGAGAAATTCTCTCAGGAGCCTCTGAGGCATTTTTGATGGTTAATTTAGCTGTGGCTCTTATAATATTTAGCAGGAGTAGGAATTTTTTTACAAGGCACCAAAACCTTTATGTCTACGCTCATGTCAGATTGCCATATAATTCTTAAATTACATATTTTCAAGCTGAAAACTTGAGATGCCTGCCATGTCAAACTCCCAGTCCTCAGCCAATGAGGACAGAGAGGCTGGACATGGCTTTTGTTTCAACAGTTTGGGTGCTGAAGACAAGATGCCCTGAAAACATTTTCTGCATCTAGGTGTAATACCAGCGGCACTGGCCTTCTTTCAAGGCTTTTGCTAAGCTGCTACATGTTTTTTCCCAGGACAAAGAAGACAAAAATATCTCACAGAAAAAGGTGACAAATTTGCAATAGAAATGCCACAGAATAATCTTTTCTTTGCTGACATAACTGTTAGCAGTGACATTTGTGGTGTGATACGATTGATTTAATCTCACAAGCAGAAGCAGTGTGGTTTCTTCCAGAGCTCTGATGCTATTTTCAGAGTCTCTCATAGTCTGTTGTGTATTTGTTAGTATACAGAAGCAAACCATTTGTGTGAGAGGGGTCTCCAATGTACAACTTATCTAAGCAACCCCTCACAAGCCAAACAATTGAACGTCAAGTCAACACAATAAACTCAGACTGATGAATGATTTGTTAAATTGAATTTATACCACAGAAAGGCTCTTTAATACGTTGAAAGAAAAACATATCACAGATGTTTAGGGAAAAAAATCTGAACAGTTTCCTCTGTGTTAATGAAAGTTCTCTGTATGCAAGCAATTCATCTACCACCCAAAAAAGCACTGGGGTTGTTGCCCAGGAATTTTCTGTAATGTCCCTATGTTTGTTTAGGGGTATTTTTATGTGTTTTTGAGAAATATTTGCCAACTTTTTGCAATTTGTCATTATATGATTCATGAAAGCAACATCATTTTTGTGTCAGAGACAATCAGAAATGGATGTCAACGATAGGAAAGCTTTTCAATGTAGTCAGTGATAAGAATCTGACAGTGAAACATGCCAGAGTTATGGACTTCTCCTCTAATTGCCTTTTCTTTTAAACAATATAAGAAAAGGGCCTTTTATTGACCACATCGTCCTGCTACTGAGTTAGTGCACGTCAGAACTGTCGTAAGGGGTACTATTACGTGGAATAAACTTTTGCTTAGCTTTACATTATTTTGCAGCACTATTCCTTCATCAATAATATACCTGGGAAGTTGCTTTGATTCTTTCATGCATCTTTGAGAGATCCTAGAATCTCCATGGGGCAGCCATTTGGGGATGCCTAATAGCGTGTTCCCACAAACTTCTGCCTATTTCCAAAAAGTTCCTCCTTGGAGCTGCAAATCTCCAGCTGAGCTTCTGAGTCACAGGCCACACCTTCACTGCATATTAAAGGTGTAACTTATAAAGTGTGACTACTTATTCTTAACAAAAGATATTTATTATTATTGCTCAAGATAGCACAGAGAGCTCTGCGCAGAAAATCTTCTATGTAGAAATTTTCCAGATATTTGTTTAATTTCTACTGATTGTGAGAAAACGGTGTAGATGTAATAACCATGTCAGTGCCAAGTCTGCAGTAGTGAGAATGTTTGTCTTGACATTTGATAGTTTGACGTGACGTCCAATAGCAACTCTGTGACAATAGTAGGCTAACAATCACATTTCAGAGCCTTATCATTGTTATTAGGTGCATCAAAATCTAGAGCTCTAAGGTTTAAACATTAAAAAAGATCAATATCATGGAGAAAAAAACTAAGAAAGTTCCTTTTAACCAGAAGCAACAATTCCAATCATAACAACCTCGTCTAATCTTCCTCTCTCCTCTCTTTTGTAGTTTGACATTCATTTCAAAAACAATGTCATTAATCTGGCTGAAATCCCTGCAATAAAATCATATTCTTCAGGTATTAGCCTCATCTACATTCATTGGCCATGTATAAGGGATTTTATCTGAAGTTCAGTCACACATAAAGAGACATGGACCAATTAGTTAACCTCATTTTGAGCTTCTCTCTGATGATAATATTCCCGACAGCGACAGGATTTCACCTGGCTGACAAACGTCTATGTTTTCGCACAGGTTGCTTCACAAAACTGAGTTCGCTGCAGTGTTGTTTCTCCACGACTGGTGAGCCACATAAAGCAGGGCTGTCCCTGAGGAGACACAGAGCATTTCATTTCACACTGACACATTCACCTCTATCCTCTCCGTTCCGCTGCGGGTTGCAGGGGTTGTCAACCATGGGGGAAATGAAAGAAAGAATCAAGATTTTTGCCAAAAACAAAACAACATGGAAACAACAGTTGTGACTGCAAAACAAAGCTGATAGATAAAATGCTTCCATCTCTTAAGATGGAAGAGTTGCTTATGTGATTTCATGTCAGGGTGCCTGTTCTATCATTCAAAAAGATTAACTTTATAACACATTAAGGAATCATAACACCCTAAAGTAAAAATAAGCGGAGGGATTACATATAATAAGTACGATTTGCAAAAGGAATAAAATTATGATGTATCACCTCATTCTCTTTATAAATAGATGAATGTGGGAACAATTCTCTGTAGCTTTGTTTGTCTTTGGTCAAGTGGAGGTCAACCTTCTAATAAAGCACTATGGGGGGCTAGCAGCAGTCAAATAAATTGGATTTTATATGCTTGTTGTGAATATGAGGCTCATCCAATCTGGAGGCTGCTTTGCACTTTTTAGAGCGTGGATGATACCCTCAGGCTTTTCATCACCAGCAAAGCTTAGGCATATCACTTCTCATTATTTCTTGCTGAATCCTCCAATCTCACCAGTTCGAGGTAAAACATAACTCAGATGTGGCTCCCCTGAGGTTAAATTTTGGAAGTATACTGGGCATGGGAGAAAAAAAGGACAATATGTGTTGTTTCTTGTGCCATTTATTTACAGAAATGGTTTTTTTCCTCTTTTCTCTCAACATCTGTTAATGTGCAGCATCTCTGTTGTAACTATGAGTGTGGTAGTATTTTGTTCAGATATAGATGGTTGTTTTCAGAATTTTCTTAAATTAAATGTTGGTTCTTATTCTATATATTATGCTTTTACTTACTTAGTGTTGGCACGTAAACCCGTTGATATGACAACCAACACGAAATTTTTGTTAACCCGCAGAGCAGAGAGGAATATATTGACCAGAATGTCCTGCACTTTCTCCTTTTGGAATGATCTTCAGTCAGGTTGCATTCAGAAACGTTTTCTACCGTTTTAGAGTCCACTTCAACTGTTCTGAGACCTAAGTTTTCAGGCTGATCAGAGTTCGGTTTTTAAGTCTGTTTTGGAATTCAAATTTGCATTCAGACCGCCCCAAAAACTCGGAATTCCTAGACAAAAGGATTAGAGTCTGATTCAGGACTCTAAGCCTCGGTTGGTCTGAATACTGAATCCTGCTATGAAGATACCCATTTCCCATGACAGCTCCCCGCAGAAGAGCCACACAGCTCTAAAGTCAAGGTTAAAATAGCCACAAGTGTTCAAGCTTAAAGGTTGAGCGTTTGCACAATGCCTGTTCTCAATTCAATTTCTATCATTATAGCATTGAAGCCTATATGAAAGTAAAGTGATGGGGCTCTCTGAAGAAACCTGTGGGCATATTTTTCTTTAAATTAAATAACACATTTGTCAAGATGGCCAAAAATGAAATCTACTTTCAGGTGCCATACAATATAAAGCACTATGAGTCACTTGAAGCCACACTAAAACACAGCTTCTTCTAGAGAAGTGAATTTCAGTCGAGTGGTTCCTATATTCCCACTTTAAACCTTAGTTTTACTAAGCAAAAACTATCTGCTTTTGTCAGCTTTTGAATGGAGAAACATCTCCTTCAGAGGATGGTATTTTACTTCCTTTATTTCAGTGTGTGCATTGATTTCACCCAAACTTGGCTAAGTCGCATAATCTGAGAAACAAATGTTCACAGCTACTATTCGCTCATAATATTACTAATACTTGTGTTGTGTTTTTGATCAGGGTAACAAACTTTTTTGGAAAAATTACACTGACCATAATAGAAAGTTATTTCAGTCTTTGACTGTACCTCTCTAGTGACTCCTAGTGATTACCTTTAATTATTTTAGGTGTTTTCTTTAAGCATTAAAAGGTCACATCTATGAGTGTATTAAGACTAATCTCAAACTAATTAATTTTGCTGGGGATATTTATGTTGTTTTCTTCAGCCAGCCCAAATAGACAGTGATTTTTACACAAGTCCTTTATCACAAAATGTCTGCAGTTATCTCATCATTTCAGTTGCCATGACATTTAAACTGATACTTAAAAGTTAAATTTTCACTACTAATTTAACTGGAAACTACCTTGAAAAGTCACCCTTCCTTTAAAAAAGGTCACATAAGTCATGGTGTATTGTTTTATTTTTATCATTTGATATCTACCCCTTCAGTCTACCAATGCACCCTAGAGTCAGAGATGTTTTAAAAATTCATGCAGAACTATCAAGGTAGAAATGAAGGGAATAAAGCTGTTCACATAAAAATCTTCTCTGTGAAGGAATCAACTGCTTCGAGGGTTGCAACATGTAATATTAACACTGCCTTGAGGCTCAACATGCTCTAGTCAAAGAAACCTTCACTGCTGCTGACAGTATCAATGAAATCGAGTAAGATGTTTCACTCTTTTTTTGCTCATAGGAAACTGTACACAGAAATAAATTATAAGGAAAAGGAAAAATTAAAACCAGTTGAGAGGAAAAAAATCTTCACCCTTGCTTTAGACCCACTCTATATTTTTCTACCACCAAAAGGGAAGATGCATTCAAAATGTCAAGGCCTACTACTGATTTTCTTTTAGAGTAGCAATAGAATAAAAAATATCCTTTATTTTCATGTCTCTCACTGGGAGTTTTACCAAAGTGAAGCTTGCCGCTGGTTGAACAGCAGCAAGATCCTCTCTGAGGATCATATTCATGAAAGAACAGGAACATGATCCTAACTGTGCTTCTAGGCTTCTCCAGGTGGGTCAGAGCTCAGTGCAGCAGGTAGATGACCGCATCAGTACTCCAGCACCAGGCTGATAAGTAAACTCTTGCAGATCCAATGAAGACCACACCGGTAGACAGATATGGTTAAGGAGCAACATCTCAAAGGTTTTATTAGATGAGACATAGATGATGATGGCCTGTAGTTGGTGAGGTCCTACAGGTGTTAGGACATTCAATGATCTCATGATATCTTAATGGCCTGCTCATTCAACTGACTTGTGTTTTATGGCTCAAGCATGTAATGTCTAAAATTATAATTACCGTCAGCCTCCAAAGGTACCTGATGAGGGAATTTAAGGCAAAACACACAAGCCACTTGTGTGCAGTGTGTGTAATGCACCTCCGTTTTCATCATTAACAAACAGCTAATGAGACAGAACAGCAGACGGGACGTCAATCATAGTTTCGTCAGCAGCAGTTATTTATAATGGGACAAAACGTGAAGGTCTCACACCCTACCAATGTGTTTAACCTCTTAGAAATTCTCAACCCTTATTTTATGTGTAACACTCTATACCGACCCTGCAGAGCTCCACTCCATGTCACCTTTAGTTTCCCATTACTGGCTTGATTTTTGAAAGCTCCTGTGTGTGCCACATTTCATTTATACATGACCAAAAAGCAGCTCAAAGAGGCTTTAAAACCATGTACAGTAACAACAAGTACCTGGAGTTTGGCTTAGTCAGACTCCAATATCAATCATTTCAAACCGCCTTTCTTCCTGTTTCACTGCAGCATAATGTGTTGTTTGAAAACATAAGTGGTAAAAAAAAAAAGCAAAAATTAAAACCTTCTTCTTTGTGAGCACTTTTTTTAAAATCATTTTCTCTGTGATCAACATATTTGAAAGCCCAGAATATTTAATTTCAAAACTTAAGTATAATAAATTAGAGCCAGCCAGCTATCCTATAATGTAGCTTTTTAGAAGCATCATTAAGTAATTTATAATTTCAAAGAAAATTATTTTGAAGTAATAGAGGAATAAGAGTAGCACTCCTTTTGGCATCCTCATGTGTACATTCCCTTTATCTACAGTCACATTGAAAATGAGGACATCTCATGGACACCTCAGTGTTTTTCTTATGTATTTGGGTATGTGAATCTTTCATATTGACTTCATCTTACTGAAGCTTTTACTTAATCTAGCCATTTTATATCTCACAAGTCAAAAGTCACCTGATTTGACTTTCAGCCATTCTTCCCCTGATACATCATTGAGATCTGCTATTCATGAACTCTCCAGCATTTCAAAAAAATTGGATGCTATATATTATCGTGCTCCTCTTTTCATGACTAACAGTGACTTACAAATACATCACTGCACCTTGTATCCAGCAACAAAATGTCCGTCTTGAATGACCACAGACTTTCTCTCTAGCTGTTTTTTATCTATAAATCCATTCTTGGGCATTTTCCTACATATTTATGTGCACTTCTGTCTAGAATCTTCCACCATTATGGCCTGCACTCTCAGGACATCATTTTGAAGCAGGTCCTAAAGGTCAGAACTGACTGGGTAAAAAGGCATTACATTTTGTGCCCCTGCCACCAGGAATAATCTGCAGAATGACTTAAAGTTATCATCTCTTGTTACCTTGCGTCAATTCAATTCAATTTTAAAGGACAGAGACATCAGGTCACTTGGATCCTGTAACTGCCCTAATGTCTAATTATGTGATTTCTCTTGATTTTGTATTTTGTGTGTCTGGGTTTGTATTTTGGATCTGTTGCATGTTTTATGCTGCTGTCTCAGCAAGGTCACTCCTGGAAAATACATTTTAATCTCAATGGGGTTTTTTCTTGGTTAAATAAATGATAAATACATGCAATATCTGAAGAAAATAGCATTTTATAAAATGTATTTTAAAACATGTTTAAATCAAAAAAGACGTCCCCTTCACAGAAAATGGATGAACACTATACCATAACATTATGTGCATAGGAACATTGTTACTCAGCATTTTGAGGAAGGCTTGCCCTGTTTGAGCCTCAGCAACTTAGTTTTGTGGTGAGGTGTGTTCCTGAATGTTGAAGTGAGAGTGAACTTGGATATAAGCAAAATCGAAGGAGGCCTTCAGAAAGATGACAGTAGCAGTGATGATTTCATGCGATGAACTATTTTTCACACGAATGTACACAAATAAGCTTTAACAAGCAATTTTTTTCACATTGAGTAATTCATCATTCATTTATGTACTTATGATACCATAACCTTACAGAAACACACAAAATCATTTATATGGCCAGCATGTCTTTTGTGTGTGAAAGAGTCCTATTTCAAACATGTGTGTATTGGAAACAGAGCATTCATAACCACAGACCTTTAAATTCACCAAAAACCTGTTTTGGATATAAGGTGGAAACCACGGTATGTAGATGTACATAGGTTGGGAATTAAAAAGACCTTTAAATAAAAATGTTGACACTGAGTATTTGGTCTGACAGACATGTAAAATAGAACTTTGTTGAAGACTGAATGTGGAATCTGAATAGCACTATTGTGAATCTCTTACCTGCAATAGAAAACACAAGAGAAATTCTGGTCGGTAAGACTTAATGTGGAAATGTGCTCTTCAATAATCCTTGCTTTGAGTAGCCAATAGCCTAACTTCCACAATAAAAAAATGTCCTTGATTTCTGTCCTGACCAAAATTAGAACATATTGACAGCTCAGAACTGCACCGAGCTTCTCTACAAAAAGACTGAGATGTGACTCTGGCAGTCTCAAATGTTTTTGGACATAATTCACAAGTTTGGTTCCCTTTTCTTTAAAAATATTATTCCTCTTTTAATAATAATAATAAGAAGAAGAAGAAGAAGAAGAATATTTTTATTCCAGCTCCCAAGTCAGTACAGCAGTTTTTTGCTTAATGAAACGCTTAACTAGAGAGCAAATAAATGCCTAAAATTCAAATATTATCAGTTGAGTGGTAAGATTTATTCTGCAGCTTCATTTATTGCTGGTTCCCCAAGTCTCATTATTATGTAGCCTAAAGCACATATAATCCACCATGGACTTTTCTGCATCCTGCCAAATGGGCTGTTCTAGACAGCTGTTCCACATTTAAGGGATGACAGTTAAAAACAAACTCAGCAATATCCTATAGGAATTTGAATAATTTTTAGAGATGCACACTCTCAACATATGTTTTCACATAAAGGCATTATTCAGTCTCTGGCTTTGCTATATTTTTATATGTCTGGCCATGATGCAAACCCTGGAGAAAGTTCAGAGTACTTTCCAGTCTTGGGGCAAACAGATCAGACTCGTGCTATATGTAATCACTCAAGGGACTCGGGAGAGCTTTTTGAACTACCCACTATGTATAAAGTATGGTTGGTGCTGTCTGAGAGTGCAAATCAGTTATGACTCATAGGCGCTGTAGGTTTCATGCCATGGCATGTGTTCAAGCCAGGAAAAACCAAAGAAAGTATTGGCTGAAAATAAATCACTGCTTGTGGGCCACATATATCAAATGCCATGGTTCATTACAAATATATTCTGTTCACTTTTGTCTGTAAACATTTGGAATCTAACATTAGGGGGGAGATTGGGAAAAACATTAATCTCTCAGCAAACAAACAGTTGAAATCAAGTATAATAGAATTTTTTGTGCAATGAACTTAAGGGAAAAGAAATCAGATTTTGTGCCTTTATGTTTTTTTAAAAAAGAAATCAGTTAATCAATCAGTCCATTGTCTACACCTTCGTATCCTTGTGACAGAGTCAGTCACAGGGAAGTAATGTTTACTTTAAGTTGCATGGTTAACTATTGTCTAATGAAAAAATAAATCTATATTTTCTTAAAACAGAACATTTGAGAGTTTGGACTCCCTAAATATATATACTCCAAACAAAATGTGTATATTTAATAGGTATGTGTATTAGATACATTTAGTGTGTATATGTAATTGGTGTTTTAATTTTATAGCTCTAGAGTGAGGTCTACTGCCACTTTTCCCAAGCCAAGACAGTCTAAAGTTACAGTGTCTGGCAATAATTCATTCATTCATTCATTCATTCAATGAATGAATGAATGAATGAATCAATCAATCAATCAATTGACAGGACAAACCTCAAAAGTCAGTCTGTGCTGACAGTACATACCAATTCAATAAATTAGAATATGATTAAAATGATTTATTTCAGGGGTTTTATTACACAACACATTAGATTAATTGCATAAAGAGTGATGTTTGAAAGCTTTTATTTCTGGCAATTATGATGATTTTCCATTCACAGTTAATAAAAACATGACATTTACAACTATAATATTATATCAGACCAATAAAAAAAATATTTGAATATAGAAATTTAACCTTAATGAAAACAGTGTTTTACACCTACTTTTTGATTGGCAATTAAAATGCACTTAAATAAGCCTCATCAGGACACATATTCTAGTTTAATAAATAAGAGTACATAATAGAAGGAGAGTTGATACAGAATAAAAAGCACTTCAGTCAAAATATTGCAAACTTATATGATTTTTGATGTCATTTAACTAAATTCAGAATGAGTTATTTTAAGGGTGAACTGGCACAAGACTGTCTATAACTATATGTTGTCACAAACAAGAGGTTGTGGCAGCTTTTCAATTCCTTTTGTTTCCCTTCTTGGGGGAAAATAAGCCAGCTTCTTCTCCCAGAAGAGAAATGAAAGTACAGACTTTTTGCAAGCTTTGTTAAAAAATTGATATGAGACATGTACTTGTGTTTATTTTTTCTTTGCTTGTAATTTTTTCTCCCTTTTTTAAAGATTTATAGACAACAAAACGTACCGTCATATCTTTGTACAATGATTCTGATGATAGCATAATTTGAACATAGCTTTAATAATTATTTGAGTAATTATTTATTCAGTGGCTTTTGTTAACTTCAGCAGTAGGGAAGCATTAAATACAATTGTTTTGTATTTTAGCATTTTGCCTAATCGATTGACACACTTCCCTGCTGGATGCCATTATCATAACAGTCCGCATAATCACTAACTGAGAAAAATGGTGATGTACATAACAGGACACAATACGCTTTAATATCTTGCAATACTCTGGCTGAATAAATTGATTAATCTAAAGATAGATAGAAAGATCTTCTATGAGATCTTTCTATCTCATAGAAAGATGGGGAAAAAAGCAAGTATCCTTGTATTAAAAAAATAAGCATGACTTGGTTGGCTAATATAGCAATATCATCAGCAACAAACAACATTTATAACTAATAGGTAATAATGCTATAACTGAAAAAAGGTTTTAGTTACAAAACCTGAAAAGTTTAGTGACACATCTTTGTCACTTTTTTGTTTTCATGCATGATTCAAATTGACACTGTTACCACAAGAAGTTGATTGGCTTTGAAAACTCAAAGTAAAAATAATAGCCAAAGTATCCATCACTGAAAAAAAGCACTAATGCTGCAAAGGTTCAGACCCGGTAGCTTTCATCTTGTTCATAATTCCTGAGGTTATTATGAGTTGAATATTAGAGGCTGTCTAAATGGAGTTATCGTAATTACAGGTTTTATGCATGGGAAGGTACATTTTCCCAGGTAATTTGAAGGGCTCAGAACTGAGAAAAAAGAAAAAAAAACAGCGATAGAAAATATTTGACTGTCGGAGCTCCCAAGCCCCTATGACTCTGAAGTATTTCTATTGATGGAATTATCATAGCTATTAACAGCAGAGGGAGCTTTAGTTATGCAAATTACAACAGTGTTTGCAACAAGATGAACTTTTCATTCCCTCTCTTTTATTGTTGCCTGTCATGGAACGTTGTTTTTTTGACTCACTTCCAGAACACTGAAGCATTCCCTGTTACCTTTGGAAACCATTATGTTTCTTTCTTGTTTACAACTAACCAGGCAATTAAAGTTGTGTCCCTGATGCACTGTAGTAAAAATTTGTATTTTATAATAAAAGAAGTATATAGTAAAGCTGGAAGCAAAACTCCTCAAGTACTAAGAATGAATTTAAGAGTGTACCAATGTTTCTTTCATGGGTTTAAACCAAAGACAAAACTAAAGCTGGTTTCAGTGGAAAACTAAAGCAAAGATCCTATTCCAGATCTTAAGCTTGCAATCTTGACGTTGTGCTCTGGAATATTTCATAAATATATTGTTTAAAATAATATATCAGCATTAGAAAAATTCAACAGTAGAGCTGAAGCTCATAATTGCAAAAATATAATCACAATCAACAGCAAATTAATTTTAGTGAGTGTACAGGTCTAAATACAAAAGGATTTAATTGTGCCTTAAAATCTGTTGCTTTAAAATTTCCTCTGTACCAGGACATCCCCTCAGTGAGTTTGTGGGGCAATCCTTAAACTGGGTAATGCAGATGGTCTCCGAGACATCGTTCAGGCTGAATGTTCTTGATTTGACGCCTTCTGTTGTCACACTAAATGCTACATGTTATGTCCATAATGGCATAGTGTAAGTCAGCCGTACCACGCAAACATACTGTCTCATTGAATGTATGTCATTCCCATGGTTACGGCTGTACAGTCTGTCAAGTATTATGTAGGCTAAGTCAAAAGGCTTAGAGCAGAATAATGCAGAGGGGGGCTGCTCTAAAACAAACTTTGCAGTTAAGTCCTCTGTCTCCTTGTGCGTATGCGTATATGTTGGAGTTTTCCAATTGTGCCTGAAATCCCCATAATACAAACTATATGGACCTTAAGTAGTGTCTTAAATATTCCATGTGTGCAGACCTTACATTTTCTGCAGAATTTCATCCCTCTGCTCTCAAAAATTGTAATTCTTGAAATCAAAACTTCTGTTCTGTTTTCAAAAATCTGGTGCCCCCCACAGATTTTCTCCTCGCTCTCTGCATGAATCAAATCTGCGCTCGCAAACCTCTCTGCTCCTTTGCGAATTCTGTTCTGTTTTCTTACAGATCAGCGAGTACCATTGCCTAGCAACCATTCCAGCCAATAGTATGACAGTGTTCCACTGGGTGCACTTGATAATATCTAGTGGTTGTGCTTGTGTGGCTACAATAGATAGCGGCATCTCCTCTTCTGGCAATGTATGGAAAAAAAAACTTCATCTTTCTACTCCTTCCTCTGTGCTACAATCGTTAGGAAGTCATGGCATGTTTACAAAAGGATAATAGTTTGTTTTTGTCAATTTAATGGTTTTTTCAACCAGGCAAAACTTAAACTGTGTACTCTAGCCAATATAAACTAAACTAATCTTTAACACGTTCCTCATTTTACTGATACTGTTTTAGAGCACATTTAATGCAGCAAAGAATGTTTTAGTCCTGCACCCATGTTGAAAATGTAGTCAGTTAAAATAGTTAAACTTTGTTTTACAAGGTTTAAATATTTTGGACAGAGGTAGGAGGTTGCCCTACAGTTGGTGGGTTGCCGGTTTCGTGTCTGTCATTGTGTCCTTGGGCAATTCACTTTACCTAACTTGCTATTGGTGGTGGCAATATAGCAGCCTGACTTCTGTTACACTACGAACCAGTAGGAGTCGGGAGGAGTGCTGGTGCCTATCTCTAGCGAACGTTTCGCACGACAGGCGGGGTACACCCTGGACATGTCGCCAATCCATCGCAAAGTTTAATGTCATTTCATTTCAATAGAACAAATGGAGTGCAGCAGCAAGAATGTAGCTCAGAAACACTAACACCACCAATTGCATCTAAAAAATATCAGTTTATGATGTATTGATAAAATGTTATGTGGCAAGTAATGAGAGAGATAATTGACATAGTGAGTAAGTGCTTTTAAATGCCGGTGGTGTAGTGGACCTTTTTAGAATGAGGTAGCCACCATTATAAAACTACTTTTCCCGATAAATAATATCTTCCCAAGGATAGATGCTATCCTTGGCACTAAAGTTGGTCTGAGTTGATAGATAAACTCGGACCAACTTCTCCTGCCAAACATATTATTTATATCCTTGGCATATAAATAAATGTAAATGGCCTCAGCGTAATTTTATTTGGGATCAACTTCTAATTAAAAAAAGAAAAGTTAGTATATATATTACATCATAGATTAATAAGATGTAATATACATCATATTAAATATAGATTAATATGATGTAATATATTGATATATTTCACACATTTTATTTATGCAAATTTTCATAGGTGTTGCTCTTAGCTAATGATTATCCAGAATTCAGTTAAGTTGTAAACTGGAAAATTACAAGAGACCAATAGAAAAATATTTTTTAGTACAGAAAAACATTGTTAGAGGTTGTCGCTTTGCATAGCACTGTAGAGAACCATATTATAGGAAAGTTTTGTTGAAGGAAAAAATAAGATACCAATAAAGCAATAAGGATTTTTTTTTTTGCTTTAATTAATATATGAACATAAATTTGGGTTTGCATTATCCATAGAGTTGGAGGATTAAAATTAGACAGAAATAAATGTTTGAACTCTGATGAGTTTTGTGTACTGTATATTCAATAGGATTTTTTAATTATTATATGACACATAAAAAGTTTTATTTTGTGAACTGAATATTTAACTGATTTTGAATAAACTTACTTTATAAGGCATTTGGTACATGCGATATCCAAACAATAGATAGTTTTCCCTCCATCCAGTCATCTGGACTTGAGAAAGCGCTATACAATTATAGGCCATTTACCATAAGTTTTTGCACATTTGATTCAGTTTAATAATGGCAACATGCACTGATGAGCTCACATGAAACGTTAACACCTTTCATGGAGCCCCAATGGATTCCATACATTCACAAGACATTAGCAAAGTTTGCTTGTCCCTAAGGCCGGCCCTGCTGTAGCACATTTCAGTGCCTACTTTGACCACAGCCCCCCTTGGGTAAAGGGACTTCCCAGACTTCTCGTCCAAGAAGAACTAAATAAGAATGTCCAGAGTTTTCCTTTGGGATATAAGTGCTTTTACCTCACTAGACTCCATTTCTACAAATGCTCGGACTCTTCATTTCCTTATGGAGGGATAAATAGTGGGTGGTTCACAAGTCGATATCTTTAATTGCTCCTGGGTTGTATCAATACCTACCGGTTTTACTGCTCCATCACGAGCCACTGGGAACGGGTTGCCCGGGAAACGGCCGCATGGCAACAGGATCAGAGCCTGGGGGTTGTCTGCTTCTAGGTCTGCTCCCATTTTACATCGCATTTCCTCACTAGATGGTGTGCAAGCCACTGGAGAGAACACTTCCCCACACAGCGAGCTGTACATCCAGCTAAACAAACCTGGGAAACTATAAACCACGGAGCGTTTCTTCACGGGGTTCCGAGGCGGAAAAGTCTGGAGTTAAAGCCGTCTGTCGCTTTTCTCTTTCTTTAAAAAAAAAGAAGAAGCTTTTTTGGGCAACAACTTGGGAGAGGAAAAAAAGCGACCACAAAACAGCTGTGATGGACATAATGATTGCGGTGCAGGATGCTTGTGTCTCTGGTCAGTGGCTTACTGCGATCATTTTCAGCCTGTGCTGCTTTCTGCCGTCCTGTTTGCCAGCCGGACAAACTGTGGACTATTCTTCGGTGGAGAATGTAGTGAGCAGACAAGGCGACACGGCTCTGCTGAGGTAAAACAAGCCAACACAACTTCACTTTCTCCCATTCTTACTCTCATCCCTTCCTGCGAAGTTAAACACTCAAACACGGTAGCCCCTTACTGGTCTTCCATAGATGCTCATTAACTACTTTATAAGGCATTTGGTACATGCGATATCCAAACAATAGATAGTTTTCCCTCCATTCAGTCGATGTTTTTCTTAACGGGGGGGTCGTTTGTGCATGGAGCCCTTTATGCAGGACGCTTGCACAAGTGCATGTCGACTGGCTGCTAACAAAGTTTTCATTGATAGTTTCCCATCAAAGCATTGAATAAAGTGGTACAAGAGGAGTCTGGTGTAGTTCTGATTCTCCCAGCCTGCATTACACAGCTCGCTATGTGCTGTCTGTCGCTTATGTAATTTGATTACATTGTGTTTGCCTGATTTCCACCGTTTTGAACGCGACGGCTGCTATATGCTGTGTGTCAGGTTTAGGAGAATACACAGTGATGTCGCAGTTTCAAAACCGAGGCAAGAGTGTACGTGTGACCGCTGCTGATATGAATCGAGTTATGGCAATGACGCGCTATCATCCTCCCTTTCCTCCATCCATTTATCCCTTCATCCACCTCCCTTTCCCTTCATCACGCAGGCTTCGGTGCCAGCTGCCCAGGTAGCTACTCATTAAGGCTTGAATTAACAGCTCTGGGTGGGGTTTCGCTCCAGTGCATTTGTGTAGTCAAGAATCTGTTCGAATATACAAAAAACACACTGTCAAACTAATAAAAACAAATGCAAATAAGTAAACAAGTAAACACTCTTTAATGCAACTGTTTAATATCATTGTTTTATTTCATGTTTTAACACTCGTGCTAAAAAACAGGTTAACTTAATAAAAAGATGCAAAATCTCTTGGTGTACCAGTAATAAACTGAGGACAGGCCTATATTTTAATATAAATTCTGTAGATGTTGACAGAGATATAGATGTGTGGTGCTGAATACAGAAGAGCTAAATCTGCTTGACTTTTAGTCATTGTTGACTCATACTTGATCGTTGAAGCGCTGAGGAGCATCTGTGGCACAGGGTGATCTTTGGCAGCCACACTGAGATGAGTATCATATCACAAAGAGAATAAATATGTACGCAAAGCTGCAACAAAGTTAAGTTTGAAGCAACATAAGTTCTTTCCCTGTTAAGGGTGTGACAGCACCTCCCAACTAACAAGATGCTTGGAATCATGACTGCTTGAAGGGATTTTAGCGATCTGTTTGGGAATATGCAATTCTCATTCTGTTTTACAAAAAGAATAGTGGCTTTGTTAATCTCCAATGGTGGTTTTAAAGAATCTCTGTACAATGCAATATTGTCTAGTTTTGGTTTAACAGCTCTTTTAGATTTCCAACTATTCGTGACGGGAAGCTAATGAAGGCAATGCTAACTTTAACATTGGTATTGGTTAAAGTTAGCATCTGATTCACTAGCAGCTAATTGACGTGTCAGCTGCTAATTTCATTCTAACATTTATTTCCACAGGACTTATATCTCATTTGTTTACTGTCCTACACTTTTTCTTTTGTTTAATTGGGTAAGAAAAAAGTTGGACAATTTAAAAGTGATGTACAATGAACAGCCAGTATTTCTGGGGGTTAAGGACCACAACCAACTAAGAATAATTGAAATTTGCGCATACTTGAGTCCTTCTAAAAACATCTATTTTAATAGTTCAAACACCACATTCAAAATCCAATTAATGATCCCAAAGAAAAATTAAATGTTGTTTTTCATGTTAATTCAATGTTCTTTGAATAGTATTTGCAGATGGTGATGGCTATGGGTATGAACGATCTCCTGTAGCAGTTTGTGTTGCTGTGAATTTGAACTGCCCTCTGACTGAAGACACCGTTTTTCTATGACAGTGTCATGAAGAGGATGCTCAGGGTTGTCCTTAATTTCCGAGCATATAAAAATTAGATTGTGATCAGGTTTTCCCAGAGGAGGTCTGGTGTTGGTGTAGGGCAGGACGATATGGCTGAACAAGTGTCATAATATAAGGATTTCATGTCAGTTGATATTAATAATTGATTTGTTTTTTGTTTTAAATATCTTAAAAATAGTCAAACTGGGAACATTGCTATTTTATTCACAATTTTCTCTTGAGTTCTACTCATTTTCTTCTTTCTCCATGCTGCTGTTTTTCATTTTCAAGCGGCTGTGACTAACAGTGGCGAAACCTTAAACTCTTGCTGCAGCAAATTACTCAACAGGTTATTGCTAGTTCACCAAAGAGAGAGTGAGTTAGTTGACGTCACCAACCTGTTGAATTGTTGAATATTCTGTTGCATTCATTATCTATTCAAATTGATCATGTGTTGATCACAATATATATTGTTACTGATTTTCTTGTCCAACCCTACTTGGAGATATAGGAATCTTACCAACAACACAACTGATGACTTCACATGCATTGTCAGCAACAGCCAAGGGTGGAATGTAACTGGTTGCCAAAACAACGACGAACTCTCTGCCAGTCTCTTTGTAAATAATATAGGCAAGGCAAGGCAAGGCAACTTTATTTATATAGCACCTTTCAGCCAAAGACAATTCAAAGTGCTTGTACAGAAAACAATACAAATCAAGCAAATTAAAAGTAGACAAAATACACATGAGAGAGAGAAAAAGAGAAAGAAAAAAAAAAAAAACTAAAAAAAGAGTTTAAGAATAGGCAACTTCAAATAAAAAGGTTTTTAACCTTGTTTTAAATACACTCAAGGTAGGGGCAGACTTACAGTGAGCCGGAAGCTTATTCCAGAGGGCTGGAGCATAAAAACTAAAAGCTGCTTCCCCATGTTTAGTTCTGACTCTCGGAATGACTAATAGGTTTGACTCGGTTGATCTTATATAGACAGAAACTTACTGCCAGTCAATGTCTGGACTGCAGAAGCAACATTTTATAGTAACACGTCCTGGATAGCCCAATTTAGCACGAGTTTCAGACTCTGCCTGAGCAAATAGTTAATTAACAAGCTAATATTAGTTTGTTATTTATTCATTATTACTGTGAGGTGCAGAAGAGTAAAATGGGACAATATTCCTAACACTTGTAAACAACTGCTAACCTTAGAGTTTCTTACATTTTTTGTATCTGTATATTGAAATTTGAATTACGTTAATTAAAAAAAAATATCCTCATGGTATAATATTCTGAAGATGATTATGAGAAGCTTGCTCCATCTTCCGCGTAAATTTGTCAGTGGCAAGGAACTTGGATGTCTGACTCTTTATTTAAGAGGAAGTCTAATTCCCTGCTACCAGTCTGGGTTGGCAGTGATCAGTGGCAGGAGATTTCCCTGAATCCTGAGGTTTATTGGTTCAGATTATCCCTTTGCTATGAATCAGTCCATTAAACAAGTTGCCTCCCAACCCCCACTTCCCTCAATAGGGCCACACTTACTCTCAAGCAGGTCATTGCAGTAGTGAATACCACCTACAAATTTAAATGAAAGGACGTAGAGGAAATATTTTCAAGATAATTTCATGGCCAGGCTCTCATAGTTAATTAATGGGTTATTCAGTGCTCACTGTAACCATTAATTTCCCTTTTTTCATATGTTAATGCTGCCACTATGACATTATTGCACTGCTCTGTTGGACATGTAGATATACAGATGCTAAACATTAATGTTCTTAGTTCGCATCTCACTGCTTAACATTTTCATCAGGGTAGTGGTGATAAAAGCCCCGCTCTGTCTCTGTACTGTCATTTTCTCCAACCACAAGGAAGCACTGCTCTATCATTTTCCCTCTAGATTGAGAATGCAGCATTGATGGATGAATGAACTATCTCTTTAGGAACTAGCTGCAGAAAACAGTGCCTGCCTGTTGAATTTCTCCATTGTTGAGACCCTGGCTGGTAAAGGGCACTTTTACTGTGCCTCAAAGCTGATTGCTGGCTAAGAATGTGAGCATTCTCAAACACTGAAACGCCTAGAAGCATGCAATTATTTACTGCCTTTGGTTTATGAAGTGGCTCCTGAGAGATGTATCTGCCCTCATGTTTATTTCCCCCAACCTCCTTGATTCTTGGTGCTGCATTTTTGCTGGCCTGATTCATGCTTAAGCCCCTTGAGAAAGAGTGGTTCACAGGTACATCATCTATGTAAAGGCCCAGATTGTGAGAAAGCATCAGCTTTCACAATGTCTTACACTTGTATGTTAAAGTTTGGCAAAGATGATGATTCCTCTATGTCTGCGAACTTTCTGTGATGACACATAGTTCAAATAACATCTTTCAGTCCAGCCCTGGTTTGCAGGTTTCATGTCATTTGGACTCAGATGAATGAACTATTGTAGTAAATGACTCAACGGGCTGCAGATTTGAAATAGACAGCAAAATAAAAGGGCAGTTTTCTATGCTGCCAGGAAATGCACAGCATCGGTGTTTGTCTCCTCCACATGGAAAAGCAGTTGTAATCAACAGTAAAAAGCTTCTTTGTGTAAATTTAGTTCAAGCAGACTTAGTTCTTTTGAGATGAGTCTGGGCCGTACATTAAACTTCTCAAATTGATAGCCCTTTATCTTGTATACTGTGATTTGTCTGTCAAGGATTCATTTTGTTATTCTCTATTGCGTATAAAGTTGCAAAAAAATAAATTCAACTCCATCACCTAAACAGAAATTGAATTAATACAGAAAAATTATGTCAGTAAATAGAAAAAAATCCCCTTCAAGCAACTTCTAGTATTTGTTGATATTAGATTTGCTTTTTATTTTAAAGGTTGACTTGCCTTTAAAGTTCAATAGAAAAAAATAACTGCTCAAGCAGTATTGCTCGATCCCAGTATTAGTACTTGGTGATTAGTTGGTGAAACTTTTATATCTTGAATACGTGCTAACACACATCTTGCAACTCTCCATTAGAATAATTCTTTCCATGCAACAATATCTAGGTCAGTAATGTTTTTAATTGTGTTTGATAGATTTCATTCCGCTAAAATCCTACCAAAAATTTTTGTTTTAATTTAAATCTGGCAACTGACGAGGCAATTTTAACACATTGCAAATATTGTTTTCACAGAAGAAATCAAATTTAGATATTTCTGGGAATCTACATTGTCAGACACATGACCAATATTGCAGAAAATCAACCACAATTTATCATCATTATCATCATCCATCTAACAGTCTCCAAATTCCTCCTAGTATAGACTGGTCTACTGCTTGTGGCCAACAGTGGAGTGAGTCTGGCTGTGAAGTCCTTGTGCATGCAGTATGTGTCTAGTTGTAGTGGGCGATGATGACACAGGAGTCAGAAGTTTGTCCTGTAAATAGTAGCTTGGCGGTTCAAACCCCCACTCTGTCCATCTCATGTCATCTGCATTGCCTGTTGCTGGTGGTCAGTTGGTGATGCAGACTACCAGCTTTAACACCATGAGCATGTGAACGTGTGCATGCATAGGTGTGTGATTAAATGTATTATGAAAGGCTTTGGGGTTCACTGGATTAAATAAAGCATTATACAAGTGCAGGCCATTTAACATTTGCCATTGTGCTTTTTCTTAGTTGTCCTGACTAAACTACAAATGTTTCTGTTACCTTGTTTCCTTTTTTGCCTGATAGTCAAATATGCTGAAAAAAAACTGATTTTATAAGGTTTTGAAAAGAGGAAATGAAGCAGATGTTGTGAAAGATCAGTTCTCAATTGTGCAATGACAAGACATTTATTTTTACCATGTTTTTCTGTTGTTTTATTTTGAAAGATCAACTGCTCATCTAGAAATTACATTTCATTGCTTTATGAGCCTCAAAGTGATCAGGCAATTATAATCTGAATTCATAAGAAAGTGGACAATGTCATCAAATCTTCTCCTAAGCAAATAGGGCACTTTCAAAGTTTTGCATGTGCCTTAGTAATGCTTCTACTTGGGTCATTGCTGTAATATTCAAATAGCAGCTGTGTACTGTAGGTGCAACAGTATGTTTGGTATGTGACATCCACATGCTAATGCTGCAGAATGTTATGATATATTTAAAATTATGTTGCAACCTTACTTGGCTGGTGATCAACTTGTGAGTCCTGCTGCATTTAATGCATATGGGAAGCACTTAAACATAAGATGCACAATAGTGTGATGGAGGTTTAAGGTCCCATTTCTGAAATATTTTTCTACAGCTAGGTTGGTTTGCAGCAGTTCTTTAAGTTTTAAACTTCATAAAATGATCACAATACTGTGTTTTGGATTGTTACTTTTTGGGGGAAATCTTTTTATAGCCAAGGCTTTTCATATATGATGAAATAATCTCCTCTTATTGCTTTTGTGTAAAGCTACTTTATCTTAACTGTGATTAAAACTCAACTTCATTACAGTTGTGGGGGGGGTTTTATGCATTACAGCCAAAGGAAATGAGGACTAATTACACAGGTTCCAAATACTTGAACCTCTGTATGTTTTAACTTTACTTCACACCCAAAAATACTTTCATAATAACAATATTATAAAACAATGAAATAATTGTGATTGGCTTTCTTAAAATATAGTGTTACACACAAATACTTCATCATGCATTGTCTGCATGGTGTTTACTTTATGTGGCATTCCAATCATAAACAATTCATAAAGAAGTCACCCACTACCAAACTCCCTGGGGGATAGATAGATTGTTTTCTGATTGCAACTGAATATGGGAAAACCAAAAAAAAAAAAAGTAATAATTTAGCTTTTGAAGCTTTATTTTAAATTTAAAGCACAGTCAAGAAATGGAAGAAAGACTATACAAAGAATAACAAGATAATCTTGGCTTATTTATGTTATTTAGTTTGACACCTGGCCCTCAGCCACAAATAAGGCCTGCACCACAGGCCTTTGTCTCTGTAATGGTGCAAAATTGACCTGTCACTTGTTTGAAAGTCTGGTATTCGTATAAATCTAAAATCATTGCCACACGTCAGCAGGCCGCTTGATGAAAACCTTTTCGGGCTGTACACAATTGCTGCAAAGACTGGTTTTGTAGCTCTATCCTGGACAAAAACTGTGCCATGCATCACTTTCCTTTTCCGTGTCATTATTACGGCTTTGAAAGGTCTTGACATTTACTATAAGCACTTGTGCCAGAGACAGCGCCTATTTTAAATGGCTTACTGCCTCCCCCCACGCATGTACAGATTCTAGTGGGATCGAATAAGATAATATTAAATGACTGTTAAAGCTCCACAGGATATAATTTAAAGGCGGGATTGTTGACTGTCTTCCTAACACAGACCAAAACCAAAGCCGAAGAGTGCGCTACCTACTTTCAGCCATTCAGCACTTTTTTAATTAGGCCAGAGCCACTTGACTGAAAGCAGTATCAACAGTATAAGCATGAACTACTTCATTTCCAACAGCTTGAAAGGGATATATTGTGTGCTACGAATACATTGGTTACCTGGCAGATATCAGCAGAACCATGCACTCGTTTAGGTGAAAACCTGTTCTGCCTCTTACGACACATCTGGGGGCACACCTGAGTCTGTCACTGTTAATTAAATGGCAAAATCCTCTCTCCTGTTCAATGTGGCGCATGCTTAACGCAATCTGTGCTGCTCTCAGCACAATGTAGCCTTTCTTTCACAGCCTCTCTGCTCCTCGCAGTCTCCACTCCAAGAGGAGCCAATGTTTTGGTTGTCATTTGATCTCTCCTCAGCTAGGGAATAGCCATGATCATGAATAAAACTGTGTGCATGTGGGAGGGGCTCCCAGATGGAGCCATCTCTAAATAGATATTAGTGAAGATGGGAAGCTGACTGTCTCTGCTGCCAGAAAGCTAACATTAGGGAGGATCTTCTGTTGCTTAAGGGAGGCTGACTAACTTACTCATTAGATTCATTACTCTGTCTTCTGTTTGTAAGTGTTAAATGTTAGTGAGAATGGAAACTAGCTGTTGAGGTGACATACAAAGTTTGCCATGGTTTGTGTTGAAGTCCTCAGGAGAACCATAAAAACAGGTCTTCAGCAAAATAGCAAAGTGCATTATTTGTTTTTACACTTTTATATATGAGTAGAATGGGGACAGTAAAATTCCATAGGTTGTCAGTACTTTATCAAAGATTAAGTACCTGCTAATGAGCTAAAAACTGATCTCATTTATCTCCTCCTATAAGAATAATACAGTTTTAATTGTGTTGTTTTCATTTTGAGCTGAGAGGATTTTGATGAAAGTTTGTGGCTTTTTCAGATAAAAATAATAATCAGTTATGCTGTTTACATTTATCTTTAACCTGTAATTCTAATTGTTGTATGCATGGAAATGCTACATGTATGAGTTTTTATGTGTAGATTGACTCTGATATTCATTATGTAAATGATGGTATGGAAGGTCACAAACATCATTACCTTTAATTTAATTGGTTTTGCAGACTATGAAACTGGCAAAAATACAAAACAAACAAATGAAAACTTATGGTTTTCATTATATCAGTCAGTAAATGTTTATTTAAAAAGTTCTATAAAAAAAAACAATAAGAAAAAAAAATGGAAACAAGCACCACAATCTTTGATTGGTCCTGACTAGGGTACCAAAATTCACAAATTTTAAAGTTAAAATTTGCAATAGAACTTATTGTAAATGATATATTGCAGTAATTTTGCCTCAGATTTTGAAATATAATTTTCTGCATTTATTTTTATGACCGTGGTTTGGTTTTAAGGCTGCACGGTGTCACAGTTGGTAGAGCTGTTGCCTTGCAGCAAGAAGGTCTGAGTTTGATTCCCGGCATGGAGTTTCTTTCTGCATGGAGTTTGCATGTTCTCCCTGTGCATGTATGGGTTCTCTCCGGGTACGCCGGCTTCCTCCCACAGTCCAAAAACATGACTGTCAGGTTAATTGGTCTCTCTAAATTGTCCCTAGGTGTAAGTGTGTGTGTGCATGGTTGTTTGTCCTGTCTGTCTCCGTGTTGCCCTGCGGCAGACTGGCGACCTGTCCAGGGTGTACCCCGCCTCTTGCCTGGAACGATAGCTAGAGATAGACACCAACACACTCCCAACCCCACAAAGTGGGAAGGGTGTACAGAAAATGGATAGATTGATTTTAACCAACTTATGCCTTGTTTGCACACAGTTCTTACTGTTTTCTAATAAAAGTTAAATATAATAAAATTGATAGATCTTGGTGTATTTTTTCCACTGCTTTGTTCAGTGCATTTACAAGTTGCTATCTAAAGGTTTGAAAAGGTCTTCATCTATATTCTGCAGTTATATGCAAATTACATAGGAGAAAGTTAGGTTTTTGTCATTCTTGTCTAGAGATTAGTTTTGCACTGCTTGTGTCTTTTGTCTTCATTGACAAATGGTCCAAATAGTCGCAGTCAGAATAGAATGTTATTTCCAAGATAAATCATGTTTTGCTTAAAGATTTGAACTTGGCCATATATTAATATACACTGCTCAAAAAATTAAATCTAGTGCTAAAATTAGAGGAGAAAGACATTTAGTTTTGTCAGCATGCAAAGCAAAATCTAGCTTTCTCTAACCTAATGTTAAAACTATGAAGTGCCACTGACATGCAAACGAACCAAATTTACACACTATGAGCATTTTTCAAATGGATTATATTCGTGGCCATGATTTTGTAGACAAATCATTCCATTGTACTTTCTGAAAATTAAGCTTTTCTATTTCTAATGTATTTCAATTAGTTCTAAAGTGATTGAGTGCCCTGGTAAATTAAAGCCTAAATAGAAATGCTTTTTCAAGGTAATTTTTTCTATGGAAATAGATGCTATGTTAGGGTTTAAAGCATCTTTCTAATACTCTTATAATCACTACAATTATGGAGGATAGAAGAAATAATTTGGAATGGAAAATGGAGCTTTCACACATTTGAGGCTCTAAATGTCCATATAATTATAATAATTTGACACTTAAATATCACAGGGGCATTTTTATGCTGTGTAAAAAGGCAGTGTATTGGAGTTGAACTCAACAGAAAGTGTATGTACTAGCAGATTATATAATCTGTTCAAGTTTAAGAAGAAGTAACTTGAAAGAGAATTTTTCTGAAGTTCATGTCTGCCTTGTTGGTATACTACACTTTCTTGTAATGTCAAATACACTTAGAATGTTGTACGGTTAAAACAAAGTAATTGGGACACCATTTCTCCATTTGCTATTTATATCGACAGTGTGAATACATTAGATCAAGTGAAAGGAGTTCTTACAGACTGCTTAAGAAGATAGTTGGTGTGCATTGATTTGCAGAAAGCTGTATCAGAAATACCACTGTTTCTCTGCATGTTCCTTTATTGGTGAATCACTGCTTTGTTGTAAGATTTTGCTGCTCTCCGACGGCTTCTGCAGAGTAAATTTGTTTTACCAGCTCCTTGTTGAATGCTGCAAAGCCTTCTTAATCATATGCCAACTCTTGCAGCCTTTAATCACTGAGAGAACCCATTCCTTAGAGCCCCTTCAATTACAGTCCTTAATCAATCAGTTAGCATCTCCTCGTGTTTCATGATAATTAGTTGTGCTACTCTGACAACATTTTGTAATCTCATCACTCCCTCCCTGGTTGAGCAGTATATGGTTATGTAGCTCATGTTGGCAGGTCATTGACAGCATCTACCATAATCATACTGTAAAGTTTAGATGCTCTGACTTGAGTTCTTTACTTTTTTCAGTGCACATCTGTGACCTAGACACTAAATGTGGGACTTTTCAAATTTCCTGAAAAATATTAACTCTGTTCTCATCATGGTAATATTTTTCCCATGTTTGAAATCTCTGATATTTATAAGAAGTGGGTGTGAGGTGGAATCATCATCAAGACAATAAATTTCCCTGTATAGTGTGACTGATGACACCACCAGCCATGGTGGATATTTATGAGTGAGCATGGCTGGAGGGAATGGAGCCAGATATTAGTCTTGTCCCATGGGAATATTAAATCAGATGTGTTGACACATGGATGTCTTAAAGATGTCCTTCAGTGAATTAAAACCAGCTAAAGAGATTTGAGATCTAAGCTGGAATGTTCTTGTGGTTGAATGAAATTCAGCCTTACCTGTATATCTTGGTTTTACATTATATTATCCACAAGGATAAGTATAACTTTAATACCCTCCAACCATGTCCTTCAAAATATTAGAGATGGCTTGAAGTTTGCCCACAATATGTTGGCTGTAACCTGTCTCAGTTACACTAAAATGCTTTTAGATGCCTTTGAGCTTACCACTGTGTACAGCTCAAAAAGATTAATACCCTTGACAGATTCAGGTTTAAAGTAATCTTATCATTTTTCATGTTTCTTTTGACTAGATGTAACATGAATGTTTTTAAATCTTCAATTTGATCGTGAATCTGTGGAGGGAGCTAACAATACGATTAATGAAAGGGAATCCTTGCAGCATTAAAGGCAAAAATGCCAAACACCAGTCATTCTTAAGCTTTGATTGCTTCCATTTTACATTTTCAGCTTGAAATACTTAATTTAAAGTAAGACGTCATTGCGTTAATATTACATAATCCAGATTTTGACCTGAAAGTTTCTATTCCGCAGAGGGTTTCTATTCACAGGAGTGCGCTATGGCTCGACACATGGGATGCAAGAAACAACAACGACAGATTAACCTTTTACGCAGCATCAGGCATCAGGAAGGAATAGGACACCCAAGAACTAGAAAATGAAATATGTCACATTTGTCAGTTGTGCCCTGAACACATTTTTTACTACTTGTGTGCATGTGTAGTGGAGTAAACTTCCCTTAGTTGCTGCTGAATACTTGGAGGCTTTGTTACATACTTTCTGCTGAAAAACAAAAATAAAGTAAGAAAATAACAAACGAACCGCAACTGCATGCATATTTATATTTCACGATTACAAGTTTAGGCATAGTGATTAATTGTGATTAATCACAGCGTCAGAGTGTGATTACTCTGATTACATTTTTAATTGATTGACAGCACTAGTTTAAACATAAATAAGAACCAAAATAATTTTCAATATGTATGTTGTATTTTGTAAAAAACACTTTAGACTTGACTTAGATTTGTGGTCTAAATAGCTGAGACTTGAATTTAAGGCCTAGAATTAAATAGACAGCTATTTAAACTGTTTTTATTCATTGTTATCATCAAGAAAGCATTTAGAGTAAGGAAGCCACAAATGGCTGCAATGATTTTAGATGAACTATTTTCTATGACGAATGTTTGATTTATTAATCAGGGATGCTTTTGGGTAGTGGGCAATTTATACCTGAGCAAAAAGGAAAGCAAATAATAAATAGCCCTTGGTTAGCATTGCATTGGCCAACCCATGCTTGGCTCAATGTTCTGAAAAAGATAACTGTAAGATGTTCATAGTTAAATGATGTTTAAGTTTAATAAATTGCATCCATATACCACCGTAATGCAGTCTTATTGGAAGAGACAGCATGCATTTGATGTAAGAATTATTTTTTGTTATTGAAGATATCACATTTGACTAGAGTTGGAAAAAACTGATTTTTCTCTGGATAGTATATGATAATTTAAAAAGACTGCTACTTTCTTTTCCTTTCGAGTTATCTATCATCGACATTTCCTCAAATAAAACTTACAGACTGTAATCACTTGTACTTCAGTCATCTCTGACATATTTTCACAATGTCTGCTCACTCACAATGGATTAGAGGCCACACCAGCTAAAGGAGGTACATATTGTCATAATTCATTTGTCTCATTGTTGGCATGGCTAAAGAATTTTAATTGGAGTTGTTCTCAGAAGGTTATGGTGATGTTTTTTTTCTTCCTTCTTCTTTGCGGCTTCAAAACGTGCCAGGATTTCTGATTGCTGTAAATGTTTGTTAGAGCTGAGTAATTGGAGAGTCTGTGTTTGTAATAATTAGTAAACATAAATGGAAGGGGGAGAGCAAATCGGAGTCATTGAATGGTTCTACATTTTGCTTTCAAAGAGGTGAAGATAGCAGAAGTGTGTAAAAGACTCAAGAGCTGATTAAGGATAATTTATCTTGGAAATATTGCAACACAGTGCTGCAAAGGCTGGAATCAACATTGGATTTGAAGTAATATTTCAATCCATATTTTCATTTTTATTTAGTGTCCAACAATATTTTTAGAATCACAAATCACTTTTAGAATTACAAATCATTATTTTTGTCAGCTGCCATGTTTTATGGAAGCTCCTTGCGGAAAGAACCCAGGCCGGGAATCAAACTCAGGATCACCTTGCTGGTAATAATTTACAAAGATTACTAGCCGGCATTCCTCCGATAAATATTACACCATGTATATATATATAGTCACACCTTGTCCAGTTGAGGCATATATGAAGAACGTCCGTGACAACCCATAGGCTACTGATAGTGCTTTAAGATCAGATTTACTGAGCTTTCTGGACTATAAGGTAGAATTTCTGTGGATTGAATTTGGCATAAGAGGGAGAGTAGGCTTCAGACTTACTCTCTGTAGGGTTGATGAAGTAATGAACAAGAATTTAAACATGCAGCTTTTAGCAACAAAGCATGGTATGGTCTTGCTTACCAATATTTGAATATTTGAATCACCAGGTAAAGTGTAGTAAAGCATGTTTGACCTTAAATACATTTATTCAGCCTTTTCTTCAGACCTAAAGTTTTCATATCACAAAGCACATTTTGACATTAGATAAAGTGAATACAAATTTTTTCCATGCTAGCACATAGAGGACATTAGAAAGCTTTACAGTAGATATTGTTACCCAGGTTTTATTTTCTTATGTGCATAACGTAATCATAAAACACTGTAGACCATATGTTTGCAGTCTCATTTACCTCTAAAATTGATAAGAGTGATAAATGCACCTGTTGCGTTCATAAAAGCTTTGATAAAATACATAGTGAAGGATTCTGTTCATTATTGCTCAATAATTACCAAAAGTCACAGGGGAAGAAACAAAAGTCGTTTCTGCGTTACGTCGCGCCAGAAGCCGCTCAAGCTGACTGACAGGACTGACATGTTTGGAACTATTGAGAGCTACGTGAACCACGTGATCACGTATCAGCTAGTTCAAAGATTGACATAACTCTCTCAGTGGTGATGCTTAGTCAGTTATCAGGCCTAATAACTGATTTTGTAGCTTGCTATTTTGTAGCTTGCAAAATTGACCCAACTTTCCATTGTGTGTGTAATGTGTTCTTTCATGATTTAAAAAGGAAGGCAATAAATAAATAATACAATCATTTTAAAAGTATATTTTGTATTTACACAGGCTCTGTTTGCTATTGAAATGTGTTTTAAGATTAAAACATATAACTGTGACTAAAAAATCTGTTCAAAATATGTACTACTCCAAATGTGTTTTCACGTCATTACTATTTCTCACTTAATAAGGACCTATTATCTCTGCAGTGTCGCTGCTCTCACACATGGCGTATTTGAAACATATTTTACTTCAAAGCTGTATTTTTGAAGTTGATAAAAAAAAATTGTATTGTTTTTGTGTTTAATACCAGATGTGCAATGTTCAGATTGTACACATGGTTTGTTACTGTAAAATTACCCAACTACAGAAAAATATAATAGCTGTTTTTCCATTGGAATGCAAAACAGGCCCTTTAGAACTTGAGATATGTGGCAGCTTTGAAAGAGGTCATTAGTCAAATGGTCAGTACTGGCGTATTAAAAAGTGTTAACAGTATTATACAGTATTCTTACACAAGAGTTTGACAGTGTTTTATTATAATAGCCATCAAATCACAGCATATCATTTAGTGTAATGAAAAAAACACACTACAACAATGTGCACATGTTTAATAGTGAATTAATCAACTGATCCATTAGACTGCTGCTCATTAGTTTTCTAATTTTAGATGAGGGGGTGATGGAGAGCTAGGCTTTTAAGATTCTATGATTTCCTCTCACTCCAGTCTTTTTTCAAGCTCTTTGGCGCAGTCTGAGATACTTTTTTTTCTTTTTATCTGTCTTTCTCACTGCTGTTTTCTCCCCCTAATTGCATCCAGAGGTAAGCAAATGCAGTTGTGATCAGCTTCTACCCAGTGATGGATGAGCTGTCTGGTGTTCTCGGTGAACCCTCCAGAGTTTGTTCAGTTGTATTTAGTGATATTCTATGCTGTTTTGCTCTGTCTGATGCTTAGTTGAGAGGAGAGCTTGCTATCTTTGCAGTTAAGAAAAGCCTTCAGCAATGTTCTTTGCTCTTCAGTCAGTCAACAAATACTCCAGAGTTTTAATATTACAGACACTTAAGCAGCATATACGCATAGCTTCAGGCTAGGGAGGATTGATGGTGATCACGCAAATCTCAAGAGAACCCGGCTGCTTCACAAGATAATTAGAAAGTTAAGTATTCATCAAAATTATGATAATAACTTATCTAGATGACACTATTTTTCAGACTACATTCTTTTGGACTCATGACATAAGTTGGACGTTTTGAAGTTACTTGGATCTGTGAAATGCAAAAAGTATGCATCCATAATCAAGCAAACATCCAGGTACAAACTCAATTTGTGAACATATTTTTTAATGCAATTTTTCAGTTTGTATTGCTTATAGTTGTTAGAACCTCAACAATTATAAAATCCCACTGATTTTTATGCAACTAGAAAAATGCAGCTGCACAATATGAGAAAATCTTTCAATAGCTTCCAATGCTCTATGCAGCATTGAGCATCATCAGAGTCAGAAAACGACATCTGATTCACCAAGATTTAATTCAAAAATGTTATTAGATTTTTAGAAATTTGATTTAAAAAATTATTCCCATCGCTATAGACACATTTTTTGCTGTGGTTGCACTGGAGCGCCTAACTTTTTTTCATATGGACATCCACATTTTTTTCTGCATCACTTTTAATATTGTAATGTTACTGGTTTATCACTTCTTTTAATTACTGTCCATAAATGCAATATTGACTAATTGATTAAAGCTGCGGTATGTAAAATTACAAGTGAAACATTGTTTTTTACACTGAAATTTGAATTATTTGTATATGAAATAGTACTATTAAGAATAACAAAAACACACTAGGTTAGAGTTCATATCCATGGATTGAATCATGGATTAGTTCATTTTAGGTACAATGACTTGTGCTGAACCAATGTTTGTCTTAAATCTTATTCACATAACTATTAAGCATGTCAAAAGCAGGATGAAGGAAAGTGTATTTGGACTTCTTCATAAAGTCTTTACCACATTCTATACCAGTATACAGATAAAATGTAACAGAAAGACAACTTATCTAACCTTATAGCCTAAGGTAAAATGATCTGCCTTTGGGAGAAATGAATGAAATAAATTGAATGTAGTTCCATTCAGCAGCTTAAAAAAAACTTACTGAAGTTTCCTTTTTTGTTAACTCAGCAGTGGCCTTAAGGTCAGTCTCTTGAGATACTCATACCTGAAGCAATAAAAGTGGCTGAGTGTTTAACCTAGGGATGCAAACAGTTACTCAACGTACTGCAACTACATTCATCGTCAAGTAATGGTTTATTAGATTAAAATTAGTTCCATTCGGTTAACTAGTAATGTCACATTGGATCTTCTTCCAGTGGCCACCATCCAGAACATGATCGTTGTTCGATCGATAAGATCACTCAACTTTAAATTAACTCATTAATTGATAACTTGCATCCCTAAGTGCACAGCAGAGGCGCATGTGGTGTAAATCAGTGGTGATGGAGAAGTGGGCGTGTTGCATGAAGTGATGATACCAAGAACATCTGCCAATTGCCATCATTGATTACATTGATGATTTTTTTAAATTCAGGCAGAGGCCGGAGTTTAATGTTATTAATGCTAACCACACTAATCTCTACAAGATGCCCAAGACATCTTAAATTGTCAATGTGGTGTCCATGTTCTAAAATAATAGTGAACTCTGCTTTACAATGCTTCCTGTTTCACAATTTCTACCAATATTAGAAATTTATGATAAACAATGTTGGCTGTAGACTGTCAAAAACATATTCTTATTATTGTTAAATTCATCTGCTGGAATTGGTATTGATAGGTCAATGCTTTACAAAACTCAGTCAAAAATCTGCCACCTAGATGACCTTTGCATCTCTTTCTACAGATGTAGATGCAGTCTGTACAGACCCAACATTAAATTACTCTGAGTGCTTCACAGCATGTTTCAGTTCCACATAATACCAAGTTAGTGTTATTAAAAGAAGGATTACAGCTCCAAGCTAATTAGCATTCAACCCTGGAGGAAGGAAATAAATGTATTTCTATGTTATGCAGTGTGTGCAGCTATCATTTCCTTGTCATGTAAAAATGTGTTTGCCAGTTTTGGATTTCATACACATACTGATTCATCTTACTGTATTTTGGATAAAGCCCCATTTCACAATAATACTTCCCTTAAGCATGCAATCAGCTCCCAGCTTCTATAGCTCATGGTGCAATTTCTCACTCAGATGTCTTTCTTGGAAGTGAGTAGGCCACGTCTTCTGCCTCAAACCTCAATCCAGGCAGCGTCTTTGATTTCAGCGCAATGCCCTAGCTTTTTTCTCTGCACCGTTCGAGTGCCACTTTCATTTCAGAATATTCACTCCTTGTTATTACCAGTGCAGTTGCTAATGGGTACTCTTTTCAAAGCCTGGAGATGATAATCCTGTCATCTTTGTTTTCATGGTCACCTCGGGGCTATTCAACAAGTTCAAAAGAGAAAGAAGAAAAAAAACTCAGCACTGCAGCGTTTGAGGTTTGTTCTTGCTGTTGTGTTCCATATCTGCCATTGCAGGCAGAGCTTCATGTGGAAACAGGTGCTGTGTTGAATGACTTTAGTGGTGTGCACTGGGTCACTTAAGGGAATTTGTGGGCTAGATGTTTTATTATGTTCTGTTAATGTTGCTGTCAGTGTCCCCCACTAGACAAAGGAGCAGGGACAAGATGTGGCTTGCTTTAAAACACTTGCAATCTTTAAAATGATAGCTATCAAAATGATTTTTTTACTATTTCCTTCTTCCAGTGCATCAGCATATAAGGCAACAGAAGTAAACATGAAGCCAATCAGATATACCCAAGTTTATGTCACACTTTCGACTCAAAAAAAATTGGCTGTATTTCTGTTTTGCATCACTTTGGAGCAGCAATTTTTGATTTGATTGTAAGGACACTGCGAGAGGAGAGTCTTCTGAAATATTTGTAGATTGTATGGGATATATCCATACAATCTAGGAATGCTCAAGGAATCTGAGGTGTTTACAGTAAATGCAAACCAAGGCTTCCTCACTTATCTCTGTATATAACAGGAATTCTGACACTGACTGAATTAACTTTAAGACTCTGGAATGGAGACATTGTAAATGTATATGTTTTTCTCTTCACACACCATACTCTTTTTTCGCTATGACATTTTATGAGTAACATGTCTTGTAGATTTTTCCTTTTATGACGAAGACATTTTGACGAAGACAATGACATACTGCACAATAATGGTATACAGGTGTGAACTAAGGACAGTGTCACATTTTTTCTGCAAAAGCAGCATGATGTTTTTGAACAGATGGGGAGCCACTTTGCTGAGATGATAAATATTTGATATTACACATCTAATTTGCAATTTGACTTCACAATTGATGAAGATATTCTTCTCTGTTTCATTTTAACTTTTTAAACACCAGAGTTATAATACCCAAATTTTATACAAACAATCTGATAAAATAAAGGTAACATAGGACAGTGAATTAACAATAATACCAATTATTTCCTGTAAAAGCTCAGGTTTCAAAGTTAAACAACTGCTTTATTTTGGAGTTTGAAACATTATTTACATAGATATTGTTATAAATTGCTGTCTGATTAATTGGGATGCATTTTAATTCTTAAAAAGAGGTCTTGATGTTTTACCTTTAAGATCACTCCATTTTGCTGTCTATTTCAATATGTGCTCTTGGCTGTAAAGAAATCTTGATTTTGGATTTGCATGCAATTTAATGAAAAGCCCCAAAAGGCTTTCAGACTGTCTCTCTCAAAGCCTAATGCACTATTATCTTTCTTTGATAGTAGGACTTATTTTAAATTTAAAGCCACTACTCAGAACATTTTATTCTATCAAAGAAAGTTAATTGGATGCAAAAACATAATGAAAAATGTTTTATGTTTTATAGTTGCTGTATTTACCTATTAGTTCTTTCTTTGGATATAATCCTTGCATCTTGCTATTCTAGTCAATGTAACAAAAAAGATGCATTGTATGGATGATATATGTGTTGTGTGTGGTTTCTACACTTTTCTCTTATTGAATGAATGAATCAGTAGTTGTGTCACATATTCTGAGTTTGATTCCATCTTACTCTTACAATGTGTAAATTGCCTGCTAAATTTGTATCAGTGTAAAAGCGTGCCTGTTTATGAGTGCAAATACTGTATGTGAATGTGAAAGTACAACGAAAGACATTTTTTTTAATAATTAGTGTCTTTGATTTGGTCTTAGATACTCCAATTAGCAAAGACTAACTTTAGACATGAAAATATAAGTACCGGATAGAGGGCTATAAGAAAAAAAATCGGGTGCTTTATGATCCGTGTGTATGTGTCGATGTGTGTTTAAACTGATTTCTGTCACTGCTGTGTACTGTAAACATGTATTAGCAGGACAATTTTGAATGTGTTGACAAATACGGCATGCTAAATTTTTAGTGTGCTGTACTTCATCTAACAGAAAACACTATTAAATAATTAATGATCAGAGCACATGCAATTGGCACTTGCCAGTTGCTTCAAATTACATTTGTTTTCAATCTTCAGCTTACTTTTGTACTTTTCTATCAACTCAGCTGACATTTGACAGACTAATTTGCTCCACAGATTTATTTCTTATTGGAAACTTAATGAGTAGACAGATAGTATATTCTGCTCAATGAATAATTCATGCGGGAGTGGCTTTATAAAGATTAAAATAGAATTTAGAAAATAATGCTGTAAGCTTTCGTAAAATGCCTTTAAACTGCTAATCAACTAGCGATCCCGTATAAGGCAAGTCAACAGTTAAAATGTTGAGCTCAGCTTCAAAAGTGCCTGATAAGCACAGATGATTCAGGCAGAGTAAATTTAAAGGTCTCTTTTTATATTATTATCACCTCCTCCTCGATCTTAATTCTTGTATTTTTTCACTTGGATGTGACACTTTGGAGCCTCTCCTGGGTTATTCTGGCACCAAGGCAGTGACAGGTCCTAATTATACAGCCATGGTGCAGAGACACTTAAACATTAACAATTAGGAAGGGATGAAAGCAGAACATGAAAGAAGGGTAATAACGAGTAGGGAAGACGAGAGAGGGAGAAAATGAATAAAAACAATGCATTTTGATGGGTTTTTCGATATAACAGGCAGGAAATCACGTTTGGTGAGGACAGATTGATAGATTCATTAAAAATCCTAATCAGATCTTGAATCACATTCATTAAATTTTACATAAAACTTTTTGTGTGTTTTTTGGTAGTTTCCAATGCACTGCCACAATTTCCTTAAGTTGAACTTTTGTCCTTCATTGAGAACCCAATAACATACAACAGACCGTTATTAGATGCTTCCCAGCCATATGGTTAGCAAGCATAGTAATTGCCTCATTCGGCATTAGGGAACATTGTGGATGAATCCGTGATCTGATAATGCCGCGATGTTTAACAAACAGTTCGAAAGGACACTGGCCTTCTGTTTATGCTGCCAGCTGTAACCCTCCCAGCTCTAAATGGATTAATGATCCTGAGGTTGTCAGTTTAAACCCGGGCACAGAGGATACAGCTGATGTGTCCTTGAGAGAGACACTTAATCTAAATTGTGTCAGTTAATATCCATCTCCGTAAAGGCTTTACACACATATCATAGGTTATGTAAGTCGCCCTTTATAAGGTAAGGAGAAAAGAACAATGCAACGTAATATGGCCACTTGGCTCAACATGGTGTTGGCAGAGCCAAGCACCCGTGGCCAAAATGAAACTGCTTTGTCATTGTTTGGAGCTATAAAGTATCGTATATGCACAAAGATTTTTCTTCTTGTTTGTTCAGATTATTGAGACAGTGACTCTCAAAACTGTTCACATATCTCTTAAAGTGCCAGCCTTTTTGGTATCTTAACAACAGCACAAAAAAAAACAAAACAAGATAAATTACAGACAGATTTGTTCCACAGTGTGTAGTTTTGTGTAATGCAAGTTTCAAACAGAATATTTAGATTTTTTCACTTTTGCATTATTTAGCTTATACAATAGTTTGCAGAGAGGGTATAAAAGATCTGAAGTATGTCATGTTTTAAAGTATTAATCAGAAGAATGTCACAAAAAGTTGTATTTTCGTACCGTGGTACAAAAAAAGACATTCAGAGAATCACCTGGAGAGAGCTGAAGGCGAGACATTTTCTCACAATCTCAAAGATTTTAAGACCTTTGCAAGGTGGGGAAAAATGCCAATGCAGATGTAGCATTTTGCTACATTCCTACCAATAAGGGTGCAATGCTAAACTTGCTTTAAAATGTGTATAGATGCAGTCAGATTTCACCATTATTGCTTAAAATTACAATTTCTGAAAGATTTTTGTTTCTCTGTTGAACTGTAGTTACTACATGGGTGAAAAAAAATGTGCAAATGATTCATAATTTTGTATGTCCGACAAACCTGGGGTCTGGGCTCAAGAGCCATATGCTTCACCTGTTCCAAATGTAAACTCACAAGTACTTCTCTTCTGTCACTATCATGGCACAGTATCTGGCAAATGTACAGTACACAGTAAACAGTCCCACAGTGTGTTTCCTGTGTGCAGTGTTTAATCAAAGCAGGGCAGCTCAGACACTTTGCTGAGTGGGTGGTTGGCTCAGACCTGGAGCCCACATACGCAGGGCGGAGAGTTTGCAGGGTTGCCCAATTAGTGCTGAAATGTGTAGCACTGTGAGAGCGTGTCAGCAGGGAAGTGTGCACCGGAGGAGGCGTGTCATCAATCATCACTTCAGCTCCGGGCTTTTTCCAACCCTTTCCCCTGTCTGGCAGAAGGAGAAGGAAGGAGAGGCAGGAATGACAGCGGCCAGACCCTTCCAACAATGACAGCAATGACGGCTCTGGAATTGACTGCATTGAAGACTAACTCTGGGCCTCAGAAAGGGACAGTTACATCTTCTGTTGGCTCCTTTTTATTGTTTAAAATACTTAGGTTGCGGTCTGAAAAATAATAGTTGATTTGAGTGTGAAGGATGTCAGTTTAAGTCCTTTGAGCCATATGACAGTTTTACAGAAAGTGAAACAGATTTTCACCTAAGCATTAAGGGCTCTTTCTTTGTCCACATTCTACATCTCGCCTATGTTTAATTAAATCAGGGCTGGTAAATTTTGCTGACAGTTACACAAACTGACAAGTAAAATGCACTGAAAAGATAGCTCAGCCTCAGCTCTCACCTTGGGCAAGGATTAAATCAGCTCATTCACATTTTTGCACTTGGAGGCATATGGCTGAATACTTATTCACATATAATTAATAATTCATATGTGCCAAATTTCAGTACAGTTGAGAAACAGTGCCATGGAAAAGTACATATGCCCCTTGAATATCTTCAGTTTTTAATATTAAACCGCAAAACTCAATGTATTTCAATGGGATTTTATTTGCTAATTATGAATTACATGGAAGATTTCACCTGAATTAAATTTTTTCACAAATTTTATAAGAATGAATTGCACTTGTCTCCAACCCCCTTTACTCCTATTCCCCTAAATGGAATATAGTGCAACCATCTGTCTTTGAAAGTTGATCTGTTTGTAATTTATTGTTAGTATTAATTACAGCTCTTCTCTGAAAGCTATGAAGTACAGAACAATAGCAGAGGAAAACCTGCTAAATGCTGCCAAAACAAATTGAGCCAGGAATATTTTCATTTCCTATCAGAATATTTGGTATAAATGCACAGCTACAGTAATGGAGTGCCTTAAGATAAATGCATATTTATGTGCAATAATGTCCTAGGCCAAATCATAATCTTAATTTGGTGTTTGATTAAGTTAATTTTCAGACACCACACATCCATTCTAAATCTGAACTACTAAAAAAACGAGACAGAGGAGCTTGATTGTTTTGCCACCATGTTATGTGTTGTGATAACATGGTGGCAGTGATAGGAAATATGTAAAAACATATTGTTTATAAAAGTTATATACTACAGCCTTAAATATGTTTAAAGAAATCAAACAAAAACAAGATTAACAGGCTTAGCAAAACACAATTCAAACCAGGAGGTTTAAAGCATTAATTATTAGTTGAACCTAACTGGAATTTTACAGAAGCCATCATAAAACATTACGAGACTGTGCAGTGTGCAGCCATTGTTTGCCTTCAGCAAACACTGTCAATATGCAACACCATGCACCATGACCTCTGACAAATGTTTTAAATTCAACCTGCCAAATGTTTACACTGCCTCTCCTCCCTCTTGTGTCTGGTATCTATAGCCAGCTGTTCCTCAGGCTCAAACACTAACACATAGTGTCACACCGGTGCAGAGATTTGTAATGTTTCCAAAAATGGGAGCTTGGCTCTGTATGTAGGGTATAATGATAATGAAATGTTCATCATCTCGTTAAAAGCCTCTCATTTAGGCAGACTTCTCGCTGCTTTGTCACAGTCTTTTACAGAGCCAATTTCAGCTAATAAAAGCTTAAAAAATCCTCTGGATGTAATCTTCGAGATATTTCATCATATAGGAACCTGTAAAAACGCTTTTTATTATAATTAAAAGTACGGTTATCTTTCCTAGCACGTGTCTTTTTGTTCATAGTGTGCTCAAAATCTCTACAGTGGAAACCATTGATGTGGAAAATGCTTTCAGGTAATCTTGCCTTTGGGAGGTGTACATTGATATAATACCGGTGGTGCCCTCACATAAAGGGCTGTGGAAGTGAAAGAGGTTTGCAGTTAAACCAACCTTTAACAATATTAGTGTAGTTAGAATTTTTGTTTGTACGATCTGGTCCTAACATGGTCTCTGGGTTAGTGTCCAAATGTCTGACAACTGCACTTCATAAACCATCCACTGCAGTGAAGCATTTTTAAATTTTGTTTTGTTATTCGGTTTCTCTGTCATGGGTCTTAAATTTTATTTCACCATTATATAATTTGCACTAAATCAAGGAAAATTTGTTTGCAGACTTTTTCATAGCTAGTAAATATTAAAATAAACATTCATAATATTTGACATGGCATTATTGGCTGGCGTTTGCAGAGTAGCCAATTCAAGAGTACCATTAATTATTCCTTGCGGTTGATTGGCTGCACCCCCAAGAGAAGAGATAAGAAAGACCATGCATGTTAGCTTCTGCTGGACAGCCAAGACAGTTTCCACTGTGCCTGTTAATGTTATGTCCTGGGTTGTTTGAGGTCTTTTGATTATTATGTATTCCTTAGTCTCTTTCTTTGATTAGATCAGTCTAGTTTCTGTATTACTTTAGGTTAGTCATTCTTAGTATTTCTAGTTATGCTTATTTCTTGTCTCTAGTTATTCCATGTTACTCTAATTTAATTATGTTTCTTAGGTCTTATTATTCTTTAGTGTTATATGCATTTCCTAGTCTCTCGTGTTCTCTTGCTTGCCCCCTGTGACATTTTCTCTCTCTCTCTCTCTCCTCACACCTGTAACCCGTTAGCTAATCAGCCCAGGTCTTTTGTTCTAGCATTGATCTTCACAGTATTTAAACCCCTCTCCTGCTCACAGTCCTTGCTGGTTCCTCTCTGTTATTTTCCTGGTTTGGCCCTGTGTTGCCTGTTGGCAGTTCTCTTGGATTTATGTTGTTTTTTTTTCCCTGTTTGGCTTCCTGTGCACCACGTGTGGTTTTTTTTTGTAAGTTTTTCATCTTTTTCATTTAAACAATCAACTCACCTCTTTCTACATCCATCCACAAACTCACTCTTCATGACAGTTAATACATATTAAGGTAGATTTGGTGTTTGAAGTCAAAATAGGCAGCCAGGCTATTTCAATTGTTCAGAGGCTGTTGTGGTCTCTAACTTGGGCAAATACTGGGAATGTTGCTTAAGTTATGGCAAGATGTATGCTTCTTTCTTTACAAAAAATTAAATGACCAACATAAAATTATTAGGTGGTGGTATTTTTTTATTCTTTTTGCATTATTTGTTTCTACACAACCTTATTTAGCTTTTAGCCTCTTCCTGTCATACAACATTGTGGATTGGGGAATGTTAGCTGTCATTTTGGTAATCTTAGATTTATCTATGATTAAAAAAAAGCACAGAGAAGACTGTTTTAGTATTGTTATTATAAGAAAGCTGTACTAATGTTGCTGTCAATGACAGTTTTGTAAATCAACTGTAAGTTTTAAACAAATGATTTTGTTTAAAAATAATGAAATCCTGATTTGAGTGACTGCTTGCTTATACACACACTGTGTAACATTAATTTTGCTCTAAATATATGCATTTGGTGACAATTTATGACAAGATGACTAAAAATATATCATGAATACTGTTTTTGTCTCTTATCTTTCACAGACAACTTTGTGAAAGTTTTCTTTGGATTAGCGGATTGAAACTTGAGAAAACTAAAGATATTGCAAAGTTGCGATCGATGAAACCTTTTTTTCCTTTACAGTTTGTATATTAAAGGTATGTTAAAATACCTTTAAAAAAAACTAATACTTCAATGTACTCCTCGAAATTACTGAAGAATTATCTATTATGGCGGCAGAAGCTTTCTGTTCTCAACAAAAAGCGTCTGTCTGGGGATAAAAGAGCTCAGATCTAACTGGTTATAACCTCTTTTTTTTAACTGGCAGTTGTAAAAGGCAGAAGTGACCTATATGCTGTAAGGAGGATTCCTGCTCTCTTGTTAGCGTGTACTGGTGTGGAATTGAGGTCTTTTCTGTCAGGAGGTGATACGATGAAGCTGTGGACTATTTCAGCAAAGCCCCAGGAAAAAAATAAAAAAATAATAATGAGAGCAAGCTCTGAGAGAAGGGGGCAAACTGTTTTTAGTTCACACGTGCGCCCATGTATGGTTGTGAGATGTTTGCGTGGTTGCAGTGTGTGCATGTGGGTGCATTTGTGTAAGAATCGAAGGTTTGACTGGCGGCCCTATCTCCCACAACTCCATGGAGCTCCATGCATCATTAATAGCTGACAAAAATGAGCATTCTGCTGTTTCCTTTAAAGGCTGAAAGACTTTACTGCCGGCTTTTCCCAATTGTCAGCCTGTGTGCATGTGCGTCTTCTTTATGCTTTGTGTAGGTGAGGACTCACTATAAACTTGAGGTTTTTGACCTTTGTGTTTGGTCCATTGCCACTATGATGGATGACATGGTTATCAGAATCTCGGCTTCAGGATGAGGGCTGTCCTATCACGCTGTCAAGGTCAGTGGTTACCAGGCTCATAACAGAGAGGCGAACCAGTGAGATCACTAAAATACACCCTATGTTCCATCCAGCATCCATCATGTCAGATGTCAGATTCAGAATGGAGTTCAACACCAACAAGTAAGCCTGCAATTGGAAAAGTCTGACCCTGAATCAGTGTTGGAATGTGCTGACCTGTAAAACTGTAAATAATGGCAATATTTGTGACACCCATTAGCTGGAAGACAATGGATGAGTGAATGGATTTGTTTTGTAAATCCAATGTAATAAGGGGAATTTATGCACTGCCTCCTTGTACATTACATGTCACAGTATTGCTATTTATCCAAAGTCTAACTTTGGGAATTGATCTGACACTGTATGAAGGTACACCAAGGTGCTACAAAAGGGATAAAGCTCCAGTGGTTGAGGGTAGGTGTTCTGCAATATGTAGTAGTTACAGAACACTCACCATCGGGTGTGTATAGGTGCTTTTTTACACGATTAGGTCATAAGTGACCTGCATGTTGGGTTTTTTAGCCATTTGGTTTGATGCATGTTTGACCAGGGACACATCCAAAAGTTGCAGAATACCAGCTCTCTAAGACTAGAATTTAGGATTCCCATCCTAAAAACCAAATTTTATTCAAATAAAGGAAAATCATTAAAGAGCGAGTTTAGAAAACACATTTTACTGTCACCAGTAGTTTCTGTATTAAGATCAGCTTTTTTGTTGTATATTAGATATATGGTTTTAAATTAGCAACAAACTATACACATACTGTACATAAAAATAAATGCTGACGTTTGCTCCATCACTTTCAGCTTATGTGTAAATGGGGTGTTTTTTACAGAAGCACATGATTGAGTGTCTGCTGTTGTTAGAACTCCTACAGTGTTACTTATTGTTTTTGGCTTGATTTGAATTTCCTCCATGGTGCTGGTTAAATGCAAAATGTGACCAGATTTGTACAACCGTTTTTTTTCCTCTTTACCAATTAAGTTTACATTCAGATGATGCTGATTCCACTGAGTAATTGAGTGCAACATGGAGCAGACTACATACAGTGTTGTTGTTGTATGATGCTTTCGATTGTTCCACTTTGTCTCCTCATCGTCTCTGCAGTAGAATGAGAAATTTAACAGCCGGCTAGTGGGGTGCTCCTAGTTGGTGCTTCCCATGCTGTTTTGTTTTATAGCTGCTATATGCGTTACATGCTGCTATTGTTTTGTATTAATGCACAGAGAACAGTGCGGCTCATAAGATATCATTTTATGTGTAACTGATGTCTTACACATATACTGATATTAAGTGGAAATCTGCATATTAAGTAGATCTCCACTTAATATGCAGGTCTACTTGTTCAAAGAATTTAGGCTGATCCAACACTCTGTAGGATTTGCTCTGAATTTACATGGCATTACAATACATGCGTAATTCTGGGTGATGCTCTTATGGGAGTGGTGATTTGTTTACTTCACGTACTTGCCCAGAATTGTCTATAGTTTACATGTCCTGATACGAAGACTTGTGCATGTACTCACCAATTTGTTTTGACAAAGCATACTTGTCAAGTTGATGACAATGTGCGCTGCTGTGCCAAGAATGCACAGGTGTTCCCGCCAAGAGGAGAAGGTGTTAAAAGAAAATCTCTGCTTGTGTAAGAGCTTGGAACAGCATTAAGAAAACATTCTGACTGCCATCTCACTTTATTCTTAATTTACAGAAGGAACCCTAAGACGAATCCGTAAGTGAAAATAGTGTTTCAATAACAGCTGTTCCAACACTTTTGCAGCCGCTTATATTTCATTCATTTCATTTTATTCAACACTGTGATCTGATGCTGGAAAATCTTTGTTTTATTGCGGATGATAGCTCTGAAAGGTTCCCCAGAGTGACCCTGAACAAGACAAAATGAGCATGAAAATCTGAATGCATGTTATTTGACTATATTAAGCTTTAATGGCGCTTCCTTACTCATATGTACTGTCTAATCTACAAGTATTTAAAATATGTTTCAGTGTAACTAAGCTGAAGTGTAAATGCTGATAAAGAAGAGAAATCCAATATACAGGTTTTTCTTTTTACTCTGAGCCAAGGTGAGCTTGTAACATACCTCTATGGATCCAGGTTTGTCCCTTGTTGTGCTTTGTTGTAACAGAAAAACAGCTATGTTTGTCATTGGCAAACTATTAATAGGTCTGGTTGCTTGTGACTTTTCCAAGCAACCAGAAGTCACAGTTCTGCTCTAGTAAATGCAATTTCTGGCAAGCTGCACTTTCATATGCTTTTGAATTGAACCGGTTGCACCTATGTTTGGTGATCAGTTCATTTTTGTGATATCAACAACAGAACTGAATATTCCCAAAAGTGCCATTTCTAATTTGCAAATAAAAGCCTAACTGCCCTGCTTCAACACTGCAATATTATTCATTAACAGAAAATGCCAGTGTTGTATATCATTTGCAGCCTTTACGTATAAAATACAGAGGTATATATATTTTTTGGGTCATCACCCCAAATAGTTATCCATTCTGCTTTGTAAATTTTGAAATAGTTGAACCCAAGGGATTGAATGGGATCCTTGAACTTCCCCTGGTGTGGTAGGATAATAACCATGGATGTAAGAATTAATGGAACTGAGCATTCCAGCATGGTGGCAATTAATATTTATGACAACTAATTTTTTGTACTTTCTTCTTAGTTTAAAGAATAATTTCAGGATTGACATTTGTTATTGCGCAATAGCCAACCCCTGCCGTTATTCTCACAACTCCCCTGGACTAACTATTGACCAGCTCTCTGTCTAACTGGTCCGGAGAATCTCTAAAACCCCTGAGTCTTACTCCAATCGGTCTGAAGAGATAATTTATTCAAGCTGGTAGAGAGACTCATCTAGCCTTTAGCTACCTTCATCCAAAACGTTTTGACCCTTATAGACAGTGTGAAGAACTTGGTTTGTTGATAAAATATCATACCCCCCCAAGCAAGAAGCAGTCAACCTATAATGTTTGCTTCATCTGTTCTGAATCATTTCTAAAACAGATTCCATTAAGCCCTGATTTTTCATAGTGCAGATATATGATTTGTTTGGTAATGTAGAGGATTAACGCTTGCAGTAACTCTTTCTCATCACCAAGGGTAGGAAGATTGGCCTCTGGCTCTTAAACCACCAACCATCTGAGATTTATTGTATGTTAATTATAGCTTGTGCAGTGCTTATTCTTTAATCCATTTCTTCTCTCTATGTCGGTAAATTTAATCCTTAAAGTAACAGCATTGTTTCTTTTCATGACTCGTACTGTAACTATATTAAGAATAAACTTCTGACTTTTGCATTTAGAAATTGTTCCACTAAACAACTTTATCCAAGAAAGGGTTATTTAATAAACCTTGCAACCATCTCAATTAATGGCATGGCTTATAAATTCATATGAAAAAAGTAAGAGTACAGGCTGCAGCTCATACATCTAATTTAGAAAGACAGACGTCTTTAACAATCTGCTTTAAGAGCTGAGTTTTTTCTTAGCAGCTTACGTATTCTATACCCTGGGGTTTGCAGGGTTTGATTTAGTGTAGAGAACATGCACAGTTTCTGTGATCCCAGTCATTTATTTTGTGAAAAAGGACTCGTCTAAATAACAAAATCCGTTTACTGTGGTGTTTTCCTGTCAGTGTCTTGATGAGTTGAGCTTGTTGTATCATGTGCAGAATCATCAGTCCTTCCCCTCATACCCCAGAGAGCACAATATTGTTTGTGTGCATCCTCATTTTCCATTGGCTCGTTTGAATGTGTGCAGTGTCAGTAATGAGCAGGCAGAATTGGTGAGGCATAATAATGCCCAGGGAGGGGAGGAGATGGATTCTCTTTTGGGTGTTTCAGTTTTACCATTATTATCCTGGTTGCCAAGATTTGAAAGTCCCGGATGCTGCAGCATTTGCATGGGCTTAATGAACCTGCTCACTTAGACATGCATTCTCCTGCTAGTCTCCCTCGCTACTGGCACATGGGTAGGAGGACGAGAGCCCAAATCCATCATTTAATGAGCTTTAGATAACATCGTAATGGTTAATATATTTTTTTCCTGCAATTTGATTCTGCATTTTGTATGATGCTTGTGTTTTCATTTTTGATTTGGTAAAGACAGTCCAAGTGACTGAATGCTTAAAGGAACAAAAAACAATTCTGAAGTTTTGATCGGTTTTGCCTTTAAGTAGATTAAGACAGAGTAACAATTGATCAGGAGGTTATTGAATTAAATCAGATAACGCTTGACTGCACTTGGATTATTTTTGTTTTAATGAGTTGGAGGATTATTGTCACTAATGGAAAACGTATCATACAATTTGCTCCCCTACTTACTGTCATTACATTTATTTCCTTAATCCAGACACACTGGGGCTCTCTCTGGGAAATATTCCCAGACAATAGAAGCAATTTCTTGTTCAGGACAATCCTTATTTGTCTCCAGCTTTAATTCTGCTCTGCAAGGTCATTTTGTAAGCGACATTTGTCGCTAAAGTATCAAACCGGGATTTGTGTTAAGACCATCCTCACTTTTGAAATGGAATGACGTTTGTATCGAAGAAAATTTCACTAAAACGCTGCTTTCCTCTTTGGTATTCTGACAGTAGCAGCATGGTTCAAAGCAAACTTAATTGCTGCTTTACAACAGCTCTGTGCCATGTCAACAAAATACTGGACTAATAGCTCCTAGTTATTCTCACCCAATTATTTTTGTCAAGTTTTCTATATTTTTACGTCCAGAGCAAACACTTAACCTATCATCCTACAGTAGTGCTTGTTTGAAGAAAAGCTGTGGACAGGCCAAGAAGAGGACCAAGAACCAGAGTAAAAGCTCTAGCAGTAAGAAAAACACACACTTGTCAGTCTGACTGAACTAAGTTTCTAGTTAAATTTTGGTTCATGATATTTGTCAACTCTATATTGGCTATATCTATGGCAGGAGAAAAATTTGCATTTTAATGCATAAATAGGTTTATTCATTTTAAATATGGGATTCAAGAAATATCCTCTTGGATATAACAACTAATATAGATGTAAATCGATACAGACTGAAGTATAGATTTATTTTTACCCCATTAGATTATCCATCCATCCATCCATTTTCCTACACTCTTGTCCCTTACTGAGGTCAGGAGGGTTGCTGGTGCCTATCTCCAGCTATCATTTCGGGCCAGAGGCGGGGTACACCCTGGACAGGTCGCCAGTCTGTCGCAGGGCAACACGGTGACAGACAGGACAAACAAACATGCACACACATACTCACATCTAGGGACAATTTAGAGAGGCCAATTAACCTTACAGTCATGTTTTTGGAAGCCGGAGTACCCAGAGAGAACCCACGCATGCACAGGGAGAACGTGCAAACTCCAGGCAGAAGGGCCGGGAATCGAACCCAGAACCTTCTTGCTGCAAGGCAACAGCTCTACCAGCTGCAACACTGTGCAGCCCCCCAGTAGATTAAAATTTCTATATTTTTTCTTTATTCAAGTAAATACGCTCACCTGCCACTCTATTAGGTACAAGTTAAATAAAAATGTTGAACTAGACCCTGCTTTGCCCTCAGATCTGCCTCCATTTTTGGAGGCATGGGTTCAACAAGGTATCAGAATAGTACCACAGAGATTTTGGTTCATATTGACATAGTGGCATGATGTAGTTGCTGCAAATTTGTTAGCTTCTGTTCCACCAAATCCCAACGGTGCTGTTGGATTGAATTCTGGTGACTGTGACATATTCTGTAAACCATTTTTAGGTGATTTGATCTTTATTACATTGTCTGTTATCTTGTTAAATGTAGTCAATTGAAAATGGGTAGTCTGTGGTCATAGAATGATGGATATGTTGAGCAACAATGCTGTGGTAGACTGGCAGATTTGATGCTTAGTAGGTATTAAGGGGCCCAAAGTGTTCAAACAAAATATCCTACACTATTATACCACCAGCACTAGTGTGAACCTTCAATAGAAAGCAGGATGGATACATGCTTTCATGTGTTTTATGCCAACTTCCAACTCTACCATTTGATTCTTACAGCTGAAATTGAGCCTCATCAGACTGGGCAGACATTAACCAGTTTTAGCTAATTAATGTTTGGTTTGGTTCTAGCTTGGAACATCTCCATTCCATTGTATCAACACATAAAATTTAGTGAAAAAGAATAACCCAAAGAAGAAAATGCACATCATACCAAACTAATGCTACACAGTTTTAGTGTTTCACATTTTCCTGCGCAAAATTCCAACCAGACCGGAGCTGCTCTATTTCTTGCTTCTTCATTGTGTGCCCATTTTTCAGAGAGATGGGTTGCTTGTAGGTCTGGGAAATCATGGCCACTCTTCTCTATAAGTAACAGCTTTAGTGAGCATGTGTGAATTCTAGCCTCAGCGTCCTATTCTTTGCTGACAGCAGTGAAACAATGTGGTTGTAACCCTTCTTCTTCAAAGTTAACCATATGTATTCAGATGTAGTATTCCAAATACAGTACTTTGGTAGTTAAGATAAGGTTTTAGAGCCACTCTTTTCTATCATCTCACACTAATCTATTTGTTCTTCTCTGTTGATAGTGAACAGAAAATTTGATCCATTCAAAAGCCATTCCGTGGAGATGTCTTTATATATATAATACAATTGAATAGAATAGAAATGGCCTTTACTGCCATACTGAGGTCAGTGTTTCAGAACATCTAACCAATATCAGTCAGACAATACAAGTAAACAAGAATACAGAATATGTTTCTTATTAAGGGAGAAAACAATTGAAACCTACATTGACTTAGGGAATAAGAGTGATTATTGTTGTAATAGTAGTGGACTCAGATGCTACAAGGTGGAGATGGGTGCTGGTATGGGCTGGATGAACCTTTTCAAATGCTCATTGAAAGGTTTTGAGCCTCAGAATTATTTAACAGATTTTACAGAAAATTTAAAATTGAGATGGAAATGTGCATTTTGTCAGTTTTCCTAATAGTTCTAATAAGGCTTCCCTGACAGCTTGGCACACAGTGGAGTTTGTTGCTTTTACTCTTCGTGCAATCCTTCTTGTGCCATTTGGTAATGAGAAACTGTATAGATAATCGGTTAGAACTAAACAACACCATTGTAATTGACACTAAAGTGTGGCAGGATTGTTTCTAATTATCAACAGATTTGAGCTATTTCCTCTGCTTTTTAAAAGGTTAATTTTAATACTTATTCCATAAGTCATTCCACTTCATTCTACATCTTAATGTGTGAATTTAGTTTAGTAACTTCATATGCATTGAATACAATGTTACCAACATATGGTGTGAATTTAATATCTGTAGTCATATTACAAATGTGCTGAGAAAACATTGACATATCCTCATGTTTATTTTCCCCCAATGTATCTGTTATATTAAGAGAGCAAGTCAATAAAAGGTACAAGCAGGTTAAAGCTAGACTTCATTAAGCTTCAGTGCTCTTTGCTGACATGCTGGAGTGGGTTCATTGAAAAGCTTCACGTGTGACCTCTTGATCTACAAGGTACACAGACTACCATTGCTTTGAAGTTAATAAAGTTGAAAAGAAAACACGGGGAAAACTCACACAGGAAGCAAGTAACTTAGAAATCATCCCCTGTCCATCATTTAACTTAAATTGTTTGGTCCAGCTTGGCTTGCACGCACCACCTGGAGCTTTGGATTGTTTGATTGCCTCCTAAAAACTGTATACCAGTGTTGACACTCCTAGAGGAATTGGGTTGTTTTTCACCCTGCTGACCACCACTTCAGTTAGTTAAGTGCAATATAGACTCTGAGTCAAGGTGGAGTGAGATAAATAAGTGCCTCGCTGACCCATGTTGTGCCCCCTGTTGGCTGTCATCTGGAATTCATGCTCAGACCCTTGGGCGACTAACTAACTAATAACTTATTTGTTTCGCTGTGCTGTCAGGTCAACCCATTTAAAATCTCTACGGTGTCTCGAGATAAAGTGACAGCTTTAATTAAACTAATTGCACTTTACTTTTCCTGGTGTCTTTTGAGGAGATCTCTCAGTGATTAAGACAGTCTATTAATAAAATTAGTCTCTCAAATCGGTGTTATGAATCAGAGACCCTGTTTGTTGGACAAACCCTGAGCTGTACATAATCCTTGCCAAATGATCTGGCGATTAGCTTAACTCAGGGCATTTTGGTTCTGAGTCAATGCACTGGCTCTGCATTTTAAACAGAGGAGTATTCACTCAATTTCTGTATTCATCCAATCTTCTGCTGCCTTCTCCCAAACAAACAGACTGATATGCAAGCATAAACATGCACAAATTAAACCATAAATACTGAAATTTATTCTACTAATTATACTGCATTTAGTTAATAGACTTATTACATGAGGTATTGATTTAGAAGTCAGCTGGATTCTCTCATTGCAGTTAGCTAAACTGGTCTCAGAGAATCTATACACATCTCTTTTATGCTGTATGATCTTACTGTTAGCAGTCCTTCAAGATGATGTATTCTGTAATGTTCTGAAGTAAAAGCAGGATGTTGGAACATTCCATGATGAACAACCCAGTTCTTTCACCCTCTCTGTTACCCAGTGGAGGAAACTTGTTGTATCTGTATGTGTATGTGTGTTATACCATGAGCCAGACAGGAAAAAAAAAAACTGGAAAGTCCCTATAGAAAGTCAGGAAGCACAAATAGGGCATGTAAAATATGACTTTACCCAGAGGGACTTCTCCTTTGCACAGTGTATTTATTCCAATATTTGCAGATGACTGAAAACAGTTAAGTACTGTGGCAATTGCTTATTTCCCTTTGTCAGGGTGATGGATGCGGTCCCACCTATCGTACTGTGCAGAGGTTCCAAACTGCACTGACAGTGAAGGATTGTCCATTTGTGCCATGGACAGAGCACATCAAAAAGGCTGGATAAAGGCCTCCAGGAAGCAATTATAAACCCTGGCTTGTTACAGCTGTTGTTTATAATAGAGTTGGTTTAAAGTATGGCATTTTCCATGTCACATGTGTTCTTTGAAGACTTGACACCAGATTACACTTGACCGGATATGCTAACAAATAGGAATTTTTAGCTGCTTATATGTACATAATATAAGGAATGTTGTCACTAACTGATATAGCTCCTTTTTCCTTTTGGACTGAGACTGCAATGTTTTCTATTTGCTAATTTGTCATGTAGATTTTCTTCAAAACTTTAAAGTGCTTAAATAAACACCTTGAATTATGTGAAAAAGCACAAAAGGTATTTAGGATAAACATCATATATAAATGATGTGTAATTGTGATATTTTTTGTTGTTTAAAAAAATGGAGGAAAAAATTATTCCTGTGACATTGTTTATAAACTCTAATTAGAATTTGCTGAACCTACCCAAAACTGACAGAGCTTTAAAAACAAGATCATTAATGAAAAGAAAAGAAATCCCGACTTATTATCTCAAGATCCCAAATTTTTATCTCAAGATCCTGAGATCCCGACTTTTCTTTTTCTTTTCGCGGGATCTCGAGATAACGACTTAGTTTCTCGGGATCTCGAGAAAGTAAGTCGGGATTTATTTCCTTTTTTTTTTTTTCTTCTCCATGTCCCCTTAGGGGCCCGTAGAACTATGCTGCCAGCTCAAATTTAATCTCTAATCTATTGATTCAGTCAAGTTTATTAATTCACAACAAAACATTCTTTCATTGCACTTCGCAAGAAAAACAGATCCAATTCATATACAGACATACATGGACAGTTCGATCAAATCTAAAGATTCAAAGCTAGTTAAATATGTTCCAAAACAATTGCAGTTTTAAATGCAGCCAAATCCAGTTTATTATGCTGAAAGGTAAAACGTTTTCCATTGATGGAAATCCAATCCCTTATGCAATGGCCGGTTGTTTGCATAAAGACGTTAACTTTGCAGCAATTCCTGATACTTACGTGATGGTAGAAAACAAAACCCTTTCTGAGACAAAAGTGGCTGGAATTTAAATAACTGTCCTAAAATGTCTATGAATGTGCTTGGTCAGAGTAACTTGATCTGATTTATTAAATAAAAATTACTGTTTATTTTCTTATTTGGGATGTTCTACTTATTTTATTTAATGTATTTGTGGTCTGCCTAATATTCTACATTTTAATGTTATTTTTTACAATAATTTAAGGAAAAATTCAACAAAGTATTGTGGAAATGTTTCTATTTATTGACGTGTTGGCTAGATGGATATGCAAAAATTGATCAATAAAATAGTTGGTTTATTATGTATTCTTTATGTACCATTTTTCTTACTTTTAGGAGTAGGATACATTTCAAAAACCTTATGTGCCATTATTGGTTTAGTAAGTAAACACACTTGATTGTGACTCATCTGTTTCATCTCAGTCAGTAAGTGCTGTTGTAGAGAGCTATAAACTCATCTTTTAGCCCTAGTGGTTGCAGGCAGTGAGTGGCAGCATACCCCACATCCAGCCTGACCTATCCATCTGACTCAAGTTCTCCCGGTCTCCCTGGCACACTGCCAAGCTCGACCTGTCACTTGGGTAGTGAGTGAGTTGTGAGGGTAGACAGCAGTGGAATTCCCAACTAAGAAGACACAGACGTAAGGAATCACCTCTGATGCTCATGCATACTTCAAAGCACGAACAAACAAGGTGAAGAGGCAGTTGTCTTCATTTAGAGAAGAAGGTCTTGGGGTATAACGTGATTATTCTAAAGCAATCCATGTTTTTAAACTGCCTTTCTCACTTTTTTCCAAAATGATTTTCATTTTGCTAATAACTTTTGATATAATAGAAAACAAATCCTTTCTACAAAGGCACACAGCAGTTTGGTATCACTTACTGCTGAAAGAAATTGCTAAACATGTAAAGGATAAAATAAAAAAATAACATATTTTTTATCTGTCATGTTTTCAGAAAAAACTTTTAAATAGTCAAAAACAAGCATTTACCATAAAGTGTTCAGCTGTATCATAGCTTGTAAATCTTTCCTGCGGTGTTTGTTTTGTGGTCCTTTTCTATCTTTCACTTGAGTTCTAATCCTACTGTTGCCTAAACTTTGCATGTGTATGAGAGCAAGTATGTACAGTCTGCGTTTGAAGTAGTAAACATTTGAGCTGGAGGACGACATTTGCAAAAGGAGAGCGAGAAAGCTTGACAGAGAGAAGGGATTAGGAAGACCTGGGCACAGATGGCTGTGGGAGGCAGATGTCCCTGCTGAGCTGTTCAGGGTACTCCCTGCCAGCCCAGAGATAGAAACACAAGTACACAGAGCAAATAGACTAACGCAGAAGAGGGAGGCAAAATTTGTGAAAACAGATGCTGAAAAATGCGTTTAATGCTCGCAAATGTCACCAGTAGCATTGTGGCGGAATTAAAGCAGCCCCTTACACTAGAGGTTTTAATCCCCTGAAACACAAGTAAAATAAAAAAAAAAATATATATATAATTATAACTTTTTTGGATGGTGGTAAATTAAAAGCTAATTTTAATTTTGTGAATGCTTAAGTTCACAAAATGTGAACTTAAGCATTACATCATCAGCTACATAATTTACATTCAAATAAATGTAAAAGCAGTTGAAACACTATTCATTGATTTTTCTCTGAGAAGTTTGCACTATTTTAATGCTAGCTAGTAGCAGTGATGCGTAATCTAGATCAGGCCGACTTAAATCCAGGATTCAAGAGCCTGTGTCCCGTAGCGTTTGGATGTCTCTGCTTCACCAGACCTGAGTCAAATAAATAATGAGGTCAGTAGCAGGACTCTGGAGAACATCACTTCATACTGAGGAAGTGATTCAGTTGTTTGATTGAATCACTTGGACCAAAGGCACATCTAAAAGTTGCAGGAGACCAGACATTTGGGCCTGGATTTGAGGCCCAAAATACACAACACATTCCACCTAGATGATGCAACTTTTTGACAGTTCTGATGAGCAGCAAAGGTGCCTCTGTGACCTTCTGGCTTGTTAACTGTTTGTTTATTCTGAACTTTAATTGGATCTTTGGATCAGATTAAGCAGACTTTGAGGTTTAGATGTTTTTAGTAATTTCTGTACAATAGTTGCCGTCTTATCTAAACCAAACCCTTTCTAGTGTTTTTGCTTTGGATTTAGAATATCAAACATGAATACTCTTTACACTTTTTAACACTCAGTCAAGTTAAAACCAGAAACCATAATGTATTTTCATGAGGCTTTAGATGAAAGGCCAATAGAAAGTAACACTTTTGTAAAGTAGAATGACATTGACATACAATTTTTACAATAGTGCTTCATATATATACATATTTGTATACTATATGTAATATTGCATATTAACTTAAAATTTAAACAAGTAAAGCAATAACAGACATGTCCCAAATGATCATTGTTTGTTTTGCAAATCAGAAATGTAAATAACCACAAGCAAACAACATTCTTTGCAGGAGGCTTTGCTATGATCTTTTGTCCCAGAAGACTTGGTGTAAATGTACATAAGAAGCACTTATGCTACTTCTGATTTCAAAGGTACTATTGTGATATCTACATAACTTTTTTTCATGCTTTGCTACGTCTGAAAATCAACTTAGATTGCTCTGCGCTTGCTTTAATTACAGCATTTAGCTCATCTTTCATCAGATGAAACAACTTCATTGCCATTTTCTGTTTCCACTTTACTATCACAGAAACCCACCTCTTCCTTTGAGGTGTAACAAGATTCAGTGCAGCATAGTGAATGTTGCTTCATAAAGCAAATGCTTTTTGAATGAAATTAAAACAAACCAAATACCCAGATCAGCAGACACTATTAGACATATTTGCAACAACTGAGCATGTGGTCACATTAATTCAACTTAATCTGGTCAGCTCAGCTACATTTAAGGCAAAAAAGATGTCTGGTACTTTGAGTATTTGGAAATGGAAACAGTTGTCAAAATAATGAGATGGGGAAAAAAAGAGAAAATCCACAACCCATCCCAGCCTCTTATTAATGGCCGTATTAATAGTACAACACATATTTATATGGGCAGCATTTCTCTTATGTTCCACACAGTAGTGGAAATCTTTGGTTCTATCACTGGTGTCTCATGAATACAAACTTAACGGGACAGTATGATAAAAATGTTTTTAAATGGTTTTTAAATCGTAACTTTTTAGAACCTTGGTACTGATCATGTAAGCAGCCCACATGAATCCTAAATATCTGTGAGCTTGTTGAAAATAATAGGAAGATTTATCATTAAAAAAAAGAATGAATGACTTCAGTTATGGAGGACAGGCGCCTCACTAAGTGATCTGGTGTTCTGTTTTCTGTCTGCTTCTAATGGCATTTTGGAAATGAAATAAAGCGTAATTAAAGAGCTCCCAGGGCCCAGACTGTATTATGGCACCCAGAACTCAAATGTGTTTGTCTGGGATTTGTTGGCCACCCACGGCTTGCCTCAGTTTGATCTCTGGGTCTTTAATACGAGGCAGAAATGCAGTTATTCACCATATTTGCATTCTTCCCTTTTTTTTTCCCCTCCTGCTGTCGCATTAAATTCCATCTCCCTTATTTCCATAGGAGAGACAGAGCCTCTCATTGATAGTAAATGTCACATTCAGTCATTACAAGCTCATAATGAGGCATTTATGAGACAGCGTAAAAACTTTCTGGTGATAATGTATCAAGCAGTGTCAAAGAAAATGTAGTGGGCTTTGAGGACGTATATCTGCAAAATAGTTTAAAAGTGTGTCATGTTGAACAGCTTAGATCAGCGGTCTTCAAGTTCCGGCCTTGAGGGCTGATGTCCTACAACTTTTAGATGCTTCTCTGCTTCAACATATCTGAGTCAAATAACGAAGTCTTTAGTAGAATTGGAACATTTGATGACATACTGAGGAATTCAACCATTTAATTCAAGTGTTTTGGACCAGGAATGTATCTACTTGTTGCAGGACACCAGCCTTCTAAGGTTGAATTTGAAGGCTATATGACTTATTGTTAGTTGAAAGCATATTCATAATCTTTTTCACAATGTTTCCTTTTGTTTTGTCTTCTGGCTTATAGCCTAGACTCATTCACGTGGACGTTTTTCTTTTTTATAAAAAGGGCAAGGTTTTAACTGCACAGACATAGCCTTTTTAAAAAGTCTAAAGATGTAAAGTAAAAATTTCACTAATTCCCATTTGTGTGGGCAGCAAAAATTCCTCTTTTTAACCTCAGATACATGGTACATAATACCAACAACAACGCCGGATTACATGATCATCTTGTAGTTTTTTTTTTTGTAACACAGAAATGTTAGACTTTGTCGTCATTCCACATACTGCACTCTTTCTTTGTTGTTCGTCATTCTTGTATACGTGTTGTGATTACCGTTAACCTTATGTGGAGGCTTTTAGCGTGTGTCTCATACTCCTTGTGTAGCACCACTTACAAGCCTGGGGGAGTAAAAACTGTTTGTTCTGTTCTCAATGCTTCCATGTGGATGAAAACATTCCCTGAAACAGTCCCATGTTGATGCAGGTGTTTTTCAAACTGACAATCTGTTACAGAAAATCAATCCCTTGTTGACATAGCCGATGATAGTTTTGTTCTGTAAATGACAGGATTTCTGTCCTGTCACTTACAGGACAGAAATCAAGAAACAGCTGAAAGATTGTGACGGATAGAAGTAAGCAAAGAGCACCAGACAACTTGGCTGTAAGTTGCTAAAGAGGATGACACAAGGGGAAGATAGTGAAGTGATAGTGAAGTCTCCAGCTCCAATACCTCATATGATGGTTTAAATGTTTTTTTTGTTTTTTTTTCCCATCAAAAGGGGGAAGTCATGTGTGTTGCCTGATGAAAATAACTGGGAGACATAATAAACCAGCAGCCTATTCAGGGATTCAAGAGCTCTGACTGAAAGCCCAGTCTCTGTGTGTTTCACCAGAATGATGAATGAGGGTTTGCAGCAAAATTATTACATTACAATTCTGGCTTCATTCAGAATAAATATTAAGTTTTACCAATTCTAAAAACCATTTATATGCTCATCTAGGACACCAGCACTCAAATTTTCTGAACAACTTTATGCTGCAATTTTGCAAGTTTTCTTTTGTACATGTAGATTAATCTGTTTTACTTATGAATGTTTGGCGACAACATTAAATTAATTGTCAAGATGTTATTCCAAAAACATTATCAATTATGCCAGTTATGCTCCAAATATTTCCCCGTATGTAGTAATTATATTTGGCCTTTTAGGATTTTATTAATTTAACAGTTTTTGTTATCCAGATGCAGTTTTTCCCAATTAGGGATGATTTTATTCAAGTACCTCTGATCATCTCCAGGAAATGTCCAGTGTCCTTTCTAAAAATATGAATTGATTCATTAACATGTTTTTGCAGTATGTAAATAAGCTATTGGAGCTAAGCTATTCCAAAAATACAAATCAAAGTATTTGTGCTTCTATGAACTATCTGTTAAAATGGTGTATACACACATTGTGACAGTCTTAACTTAATTGCCAGTCTGAATTTCTGCTGTAACCACAGGAGATTGGAAGTCCCCAGTGTTAAAGCAGCAGTTTTGAAGGACAAGATAATTTGATTTCAGAGATAATGTACACTGCAGGTGACTCTTGCACCCAACAGAAACTTCAATCTACTCACAGATAGCTGAGTGTAAAACAACTCTGTGATCATTTTGTGCATTTTTCTAATGGCTCTGGTTGGAAATGATAATTAAATTATGCTAGTTTTTAACTTTAAGCACACGTTTAAAATTAGACAGATCAACATTGCCTTGAGTAGGCCTCAATTTTAAGTTAGATTTATATTCATGGCTCAATCAACATAATCTGATCAGTAGAAGATAATTGTGCCAGTTCTTATATCCAAATCAGCTTTTTTGATATTCTGGGTGAGAAGAGAACTCTGACCAAAACCAGCCTCCGTGTCACTTTTAGTTTACAGCAAGGATCTGTTTATTCAGAGGAGTCTCTCACAAGGTCTGCGTAGAGATAACCGTTTCCTGAACCCATATAAGGATTGGGGTCTTTTGTCATGTGTTTGTGTAGGAGGACACCTGGAGAGATTCTAGGATCTCACACAGAGGTGTGAAATGCTGCTTTTCTCAGGACCCCACCAGCCCAGCAACGACAGTCATGAAATCATTTAGAGCAACTTCCCTTTGGAATTTAAAACTCCTTGTTGTCAGGGGAGCCGGGAACCTCCCATACTGCATACATTAGAGAAGAGAACACACCTTCCTTTAAAAGTTTCGGAGCTAAAATAATTAATCAGATCGTTGGGGTGCGGCGGCACCGGCGCTCTCCGGAGATGCGCTGCGTCTCCGTATTGGTCTTTGTATTTGTCCATTTTTCTGTTTCTTTCAGGTGATTGATGTCTGTCTTGTGGTTTTGAGTTTCTGATGATTCTGGTATGTTATTGGTGTGATTTGATGCATTTGCTTGTCTGAATAAACTCTGGATATGTTTGAAGTAGAACAGTGAATGGTGTGAACTGCCCTTACGCGCGGGAAAACCCTCGACCCGGGGAACGAGAGAGGAGACAACGAGCTAAAAGTTTTAATAATTATCCTCTCAATACTCTCCTTTAAGGCTGACACGTTAATAACTGCAATTGGTAGGTACATCCTAAAAAATTATAATATTGCCTACAAGTTTACAGTATGTCTTACCAGCCACCTCAGAAAGTGGAACTTGTATATTATATAGAATCATCTATATCATCGTGATCTATTCAAAGTCTTTGTTTCTCGTCATTTTGATGATTATGATTTACAGATAATGAGAACGGCCAGTCCTGCTCTAGAACGCTTCATGCCTCCCTCTGCTGACAAGCTGTATGGAGGTACTGATTTTCTTTTCCAGCAGGACTTGGCACCAGCCTAGCCTTACCATTGCCTTCTCATGATATTCTGCTTGATTCAAATCTTGCTTCACAGCTGGGAGTCTGGTAGAATGTTAACCTGGCCAAAACAGAAGGAGAAGTTGTGAATGATGAAATGGATTTTCTGTGGCGACTTAGACTTGCAGCCTGCCTGTAAGTTTAGCAATGGCAGCAGTGGAAGTGAATGAAGCCGCTCAGTCTATGTTGGCCACACTTCCAAATATTGTATTCGTATTAACAGCTGCCTCATTTGGCTCGGCACTTTTCTCTTTGCAGTGAATGCTGGTTGTTTACAGTGGAGGCAATTTCCAGCAAGCTTCAAAGCGTCAAACTGGCAAATTCCATACATCACAGGCAAACGTTAGCAATTGGGTAAAATTTTAAACTTCAACACAGTCCACGCCTCCAAGAAACAATTGCTTTTTTCAACAGCTGAGAGCCTAAACCTTCTGTACAAAGCAAAGCGTAGGACAAGAGCCTGGTTTTCACCAGCCTACTATGCCAAAACTTCCAAAAATGGGTTCTTTGGTCATGGTGTTTAGGTTCTTGAGTGGCCGCAAAACTCCTCTGACCTGAACCCCAGAAAATACATGGGCTTTTGTCTAGAGAGATGAGACACCAGCCACAGCAAGACAGATGACCTAAATGCAGCTATCAAATCAACTTGTGCTTTCATTACACCTATGCAGTGCCACAGGCCAATGGCGTCTATTCCAAGGCACATTGATGCAGTAATTTATGCAACAGTAGGTCCAACCAAGTATTGAGTGCATAGAAAAATAAGGTTTTCAGAACCCTGACATTTGTGCTTAAAATATCAATTTTTAATTGGTCTGATGTGATATTCCGATTTTCTGACACACTGAATTGTGAAATTCTTTACCTGTAAGCCATAATCATTAAAGCTACAAAAAATAATGTTTTTATTCTATGTGTTTGAATCTCTATGAAATTACTGCTTCACTTTCTAAGATGACTGGCAAGAAATACTGCACAACATTCTAACTTACTGAGATGTACTACCATAGAGTCTGGTGATAATATCAAAGGATATCAATCAAACACTAACAAAATGAAAACATCTTTTCCCATTCTTTTTCAGGTCTGTTAATAAACAATAAGTGCGCTGAGGGAATATGGCTGAAGGCCAAAGATTCCTCTCTTAATGCTCTCATCTGCATGGATACAGAGTACATGGTGGATCTTATAATTTAAAGTAACACAACTGAAGTGATTCAAAGTGGGCTCTCAGCCTGCAGGATGCTTTATTTTCAATTTGACCAAAGAAACAGGACCATTCATTTCCCCAAGTGCTCAGTGTGACTCACTGTGACTGAATGTTTAAATGAGAACTGTTTATCACCAAATTTAGTCTGAGGCTTCCGTGCTTCTCCTCAGATTCTGTCACACATTTCAGGAAACAGCAGTACCAGCAGTAAATTGGAATGATGAGTTCTATATTATATTCTGATGTGTACTGACTTCATGTGTTACTTTGCCATTAGCAATGCTGCTGCCTCACATTATATTGATTACTTGCATTTGATTTAGAAAATGCATTCAAAGACAATTCTTTGTTTAACTCAGACTGTCATCAAGAGAGCGACTTATTAATGTTTGCTTTGCCACAGTGTGACATTTAAGAATGCATGCACCAACCACAGCTGCTCTATGCGCTTCTTTTATACCGATTCAAATCAATTGTCTGTTCAGAGGAACAGTGGAATGGCTACCGCGTGTCCTGTGAAGACTCTGGTTCGAGACCATTTTGCAGCTGCTCATTTGTGAACTTCATTAATTTGTTTTTCTCTCAAAATTATGTTTATGTCATCAACATGAATGCCTGGAAAAAATACCAAAACAACAATCAATAATGTGAATTAATCCAGAGATTACTCAAGTAGCACTTTGAATGATTTTCTGTACTTGAATTAATTGTAGTGGAAGCACATAATTGGATTATTTGTAAGCACATAAGAGCAGATAACAAAATGCTGGAAAATGTAGTAACAACACAATGATTATACCTTATGTGTACGAAAAATTTTGATTGATTTCATTATGTTGCCACAGTAAGGAGATCTTTCTGTCCGGCTTTCAGAATAAAGGCGCCTTTCAAAAAGCACTTAAATTAAAGTGACATTTTGGAAATTTTAATTGAATAGTCATGAAAGAGTATCTGTACTCCCTCTGTGACTGTGACATTAGATGCTTTCTTTCATCATTGTGTCTATGTGGATTAGAGCTGGAAAGCCTTCCATGTGTCCCTTCGTTGGTCACAGTCGGACAGATTATATTCGGGATTAAGAGCTTGATGCTCTGTACCTCAATTTTACAACACGGCACAATGTCCTTATTCTTGCAAATCCGCTGACACATCCTGACTGCCAAACTTTACCATGTGAAAAGTTCCAATTTAAAATAAAAGAGAAGAGAAAATTCCTTAAAGTAACGTTCTGGCAACATCTGAGGCATAAACTGATTAGCTATAAACTCTGTGCTCATTTGTTGTAGTCATCTTCCTACACATTTTTTTAAACGATGCTGATGCTGTCAGGGCCACAGCGAACCCTCACCAGACAGGAGCTTGATGCCTGTGCATTCCAGCACTGTCTTTTTTGTGATCACATCTTTCACTTCACCTATTCTTTGCTGATAGACTTTATTTTTTTTATAGATTTCTTTTTATTTTTATTTATACACACCACTACAGGTGCTATGAATTACTCCCCTTCCCTCTTGTTTTGGTTTTCCAGGTTTGTTTAGATAGAGCTATCTGCTGAGGGATACTTTGTGCAGAACGTTCACCTATTTTTACATGCCAGGGTAACAATTTGAACCTGTTTTGATAAACAACAAACTAAATGTATTTTCCACAATCTGCTCATTGTCTTATGTAAGGAAATTGAAGTATATGGATTTAATAAATACTGTCTACCAGAAGGAGGTTGGTCAGAGTTACTTTGATTTCATTTCAGGTCACAATCTCTTCTTATGTAAAGTAAGCCAAATGGGGAAGAGGACCACAATAAACGCGAACTCAAGCTTTTTAGATATTAACAGACAATTAAAATCAATTGTTAGTGAGATTTTGGTATTTTATCTATATCTTTACCTATTTTTCACCTTCATAAACTATGAAAACGCTTAAATACAATTTATATGTTTAAATTATTGGCTTAAAGGTACAGCACGGACAAATAAAGAGGTGGAATTGCAACTGCCTATACAAATTAACAAAGGGGCAAATTGACCCTTAGCTGCCATCTAAAATCTTCGTTAATTATGGTAACAATGTGCAAAATCTCTTCAAATACATTATTCTTTTTTTTTTAAAGAAACTGGGAAGTAAAATTGTTGAAATCTAATCTGAAAAAATGAGAATGTTTTAAAGTAAATCTAGCTTTATGTTTATAGTTTGACCAGTGCTTAGGAACTTCCATGTCGTTTATCACATTGCCATTGTCTTTAACTGAAAATGTAGACATTTAACATCTTTCCACTTCTTTAAAAAGGGCAAGAAAACCTGGTGTTCATGTTTGGAAGTTTAGATGATTGGTTATTAATCAAATGACTCAAGCTAATCTATTGATACAAACGATATATAAAATACTGATCTATTTATTTTTTCCCCATTTTTTGTTAAAATTACATTCTTGGCAACGTATATATCCATTTTGCTCATTTCCCTGAATAAAATGAGTTTTTTTTTTTTTTTTTAAAGACTGATCACTCCTGGTCTCCTTTCACTTGTGCTTTAACATCCAGTCAGTCAATGTGAAATGCATTTTCTCATTTGATGATTCATTGCACTCCTGGGCAGCAACTTGCTCCGTAAGCTGTGAAGAGAGTCACCTTTTATGTGTAAAATGGAATGGACCATTTCTATTTAAAGGTGAAAAATTGGAGTATTTCTTCCACAAACTAATTCCTGTTCAGAATATACTTGAAACTGGTCTTCATATAATGAATTTGAGTTCTTAATTATTTTTCAGACAGTTATATTATGAAATTAGGATTTTGACGCAAAACAAACCACCACGTGCTCGTGCCAACTGTTTTTTAAGTGTATAAAACGTTTGATAACCTTTATTTTTTATTTATTAATCAAGAAAAATATAACATTACCTAATTTATTTTTAATTAAACAAACACTGGTTCTACTGTTGTGAAAATACACTTTGCTAACTTGCATGTATTTCTTACAAATCTGACGTAGGCATAATTGTAATATTTGTTTTCCTGAAACTGAAGATTCCTAAAGTAAAACCTCACAGTGTTGAGGTTTAAACAGTGCTGGTTATGCAAGTACTGGTTATGTACTTGGATAACTAGTACGCAATAGGACACGTAATAAAACCTAGAGACCTGTCCTTAAATATAGTCATTTACTTTGTCAATTGTCCTAGAAAAATACTGCTGACTGCAAACTACGAGACTGTGAGAAACATGAGAAATCTGTTTACAAGTGGATATGTGTGGGGTTGATGCCAGAAGAATATTTATTCCTCAAGAATCCAAAAAACTGCCTTATTCAGGTAGGAATCTGGGTCAGAATACTCAGTGTTAAAAATGGCATCCAATCAAAGAGATTCAGTGAGTTTGTCTAAAGGATTACTGTGTGTACCTCTTACCTGCTGCTGTACTGTATTTAATGGTTTGTACTCATTAGGTATTCATATAAGGCATTTTAATACCAGCTTAGGACTTTTTCGCTCCATCATTTTAGTGTAATCACCTCCTGATTTCTGTTCCAAAATCGAATATATTTTATGTATTTAAGTTTTCAAGAAAATATCTTTTAAGCCTGGCACCTGAGCAGTCACTCACATGAAGCAGAGATGACTAAAAGCATTAATTAGTGCATGCTACAGAATGGCAACTTCGATGCCTGAGGACTAATTGGGCAGAATTTATTCAAGACAAAGGCTCCTGAAAGAGAGATTGATGAAAGCAAAAGCCACCAAAGTTATCGGTTCTGTGCTGCTATGCATGAATGGAAACTCCCAGAGGAAGTGTCTGAAAAAGACTTACCTGATGGCAGGACTGTGCTTTGAAACCATAGTATGCTTATTTTTGTGGTGGCAATACTAAATGTCACTTTTTGAAAATGTGATTTTGGTTTAAATTTTATTTCTAGCTACAAGTGTCATAAGAAAAAAAAATGGCAACGGAACAATCAAACATGTAAAAAAGAAATCCCTTTAATATTTTATATTAAACTAGTATTATTGACATTTCTAAGGGCAATTTTCCAAATTGAATTTTGTGCTATTTTGTATTACTGAAGCAATTGGTTTCAAGCTAAACTAAACTACGTTTGAATAGCTAAAGCAGGACAAAATAATAAATACAGGTATCCTTATGCTTTTCCAGTACAGAAAAAGTCAAGTATTATAAAATTCACTGTATCAGCAGCAAAGTGCCAATTAATCAGAAGCACACAGATACAGATATGCTGTGTACACATAAAAAGAAGACTGAGACTATAAAGTACAATCAAATATACAAGGTAAGAACTTTACAGTTGTGAAAGGTAGCAGATGCAGATTCTAAGAAATTTGTATGTAAATAAGATAATTGCTTTTATATATTTAATCAAAACAAAACTTTACAAAGATATGAACAGCTGTGAAGATTATAGCTGGAAAGTAAACAACTTACTGAGTTTGTTTGGACCAGTGATGATTTGGAAATATATTCTACTGTAAGACACAGTTTGTCAGAGCTTTAATTTATATTATTATAGATCACAAAATTATAAGATAAGGTATGTAGATGTTTATGGGACACTAGGTTGCAACTCAATGCTGGTCTTAGTGCTGCAGTGTGTCCTTTGATAGGCAAAACTTTATCTGTGTTCCCTGAAATCCTTTTTATACCAAGCCAGTGATACGACAGCAAAGCTCAAAAATCTGTCCACTTTTTGTAAAAAGTTATTTTTTATGCTAGGTAATTGGGGCAGTATATGTTTTTTGTTTTCATTTATGTTAAAGATTTGGCATTTTTCATTTCATATTACACCCAACATAAGTTGGTTCAAGCATGTTGTGCAACATTGACAATTGTTGTTACATGGATTAGAATGAGCTTTGGACCAGATTTTGCTCTAAGATTTTACACAGATGATAATTTCAGCCTCAGCTAGCAGCGCTAGCATCATATTGCTCTGAGTAAAATGTGTGCTTTTGCCTGGTTTAATGGACTGTGACTGGCTGTTTAAATACAGCCATCTGCATGACTCCGTGGTGAGAAAATTTCAGAAAGTAATGGACCAGAAGTGCTAACTCAGTAAGAGAACATCAAGGAAAAATTCTTCAAATCTCAAGTCAGATATTTGTATCTGACAAATATGTCCCTGAAAGTTGGTTTATAAGTGCTTTTCAAAACTACAGAAAAGCAACAGCAAAGAGCAAATTATTTAACCACCATGTTTGAAAAGTTTGGCATAGTTTGAATACATTTTGACTTGAATGGGTTGCTCAAACTTGATAAGTCTAATTATTAACACTTCTCTCCACATACCTGTCATGTATTTCGGATCAGTAATGCTCTAGCTTTCTTTTGAACAAAAAATTGCTTTTAACAGTTACCGTTAAATCTTAGTGAGTAATAGTATTGGCTTTTTAAAGAAGTACACTCTAAAAAGCTGGCAGGAAAACATTTAATTACAAAATGAAAATACATGAAAAATATTATCACAGTGATCATATATCACTTCTCATATAGCACATAACATTTCTTTTACAATGCTACCTAGCATGTTTCCACAGGGATACAGATGATTTAAATCTTTAGTGATGAGCTCCAAGTCTTTGAGGTTTGAAAGTCATACATGCCCTCAGCCTTATAGTTTGCTCCTGCCACGGATACTATGTGAGATTCCAGTTTTTGCCCTGCTTTTGCCACTCAAAACATGTCATTGACTTGGAGCCAAAAAAACATGCATTCAAAATAGTTAGCTTTAAACTTTAATGATGTGACACTTAATAGTATTGTATTGTATTTTTGACAATACAAATTATCCTTAAGCATTTGAATTCAGATAAAATACAGATTAAATATGTTATATGCCTGTAATGTTTTAAGTCATTAGACTGGTTACTGACCACAACAGACTGCAAGTCGCACTGTTTTTCTTACTTGTATCTTCTAAACTCTGTCATAGGTTAAATATCAAGCACATTGTATTCAACATTTTAGACAGACAGATAAAAAAAAGCTGCCTTAAGGAGAGGGAACCTTTAGCTCAAGGGATGTACGAGTGTCTGCATTTCTGTTCCTGACTTAAACTTTCATTTAATTTTTCTACCTGTCCATTGTCTGTGCTCTCGGGGGAGAAGTCAGCTACATAGACTATTGTCCTCTATCCTTCTTCCTGACAGACGCTTTCTTGGCAGATGGAGTCGGTGCTTTGTTATTGTGCCAAACCGATTTCCTTGGTGGCTTTTCCACCAGTGCCGACAGTCCTGCATGGCATGTCGACAATAGCTTAAGAGCCAAACTTGATTGCCTTTTACTGCTCATTATCACAGTATTTGTCATGGAATATGATTGGATTTCTTCAGTTCATACCATTCTGAAATTTCTAACAAAACATATGTATATTGACCGAAGAGGTTCAATGTTTAACAGTTTGCCCAATTTATTCAGAGGCTTCTATAGATAACATGGCAGTTGCATAGTTAGGCTGAAATTTGCAGAGCTCTAATAGGTTTTATATTTCATACTGTATGTTGTTGCAAGTTAGAGACATACTTGTTGAATACTCATAATGTACACACAAACTTTGCCCAGTCATGTTTTCATAGGAATACCCTATTGCCACGTTTTCTTGCCTGTGGCCTAAAAAACTAAGTGGAACTGACAGAAATATCTCAATTCCTGAAGTGTTTTGCAGAGCAGTTTTCTGAGAGGAGCTCACAGCAATGATGTGCGGGTGTACATCATGATAAAATATGGAAAGCAACCGAAACTTTGTATTGGTGTGGCATGATGCAGTTTTTGCTTTACTGCTCTGGAAATAGTAGTGCCTTCCCTGCAGACGTTTGTCTTTCTCCAGCTGCTAACTCTGCTGTGAGGGTCACATTTTATTTTCCACTGGGTTATTTTTTTTTCTGTCTGAATCCATTATGTGATTTGAATAATTATATTTACTAATATTAACAATTTGTCATGCTGCCTTTTAATTAACAGTTTTTAAATGCCTGTTTGTTGTGCATAGCAATTTTCTTTATTTTTCTGAAGTGGGGAAAATATGATCAGTGGTGTTGTGTGCAAAAAAAAAAAAAGAATGTCAGATAAGTTAATACATATTACACCTTACTGTCTTGTTGATTTCTTAGAATTTCATAATAATACAGAAAACTCATCATGAATCACCTGAAGGTCCAGTGAGGCTTCAAACGTGGCAGAGGTTTAAATTTATGTTAAAATTAACCCTTACAAAAAATCACATGAAAATCACATATTTTCACATGTGATTCCCATTTTCCACATGTAGGTCACATAATCACATCATTCACACATGTAAAAAGTGGTGTGAACCACATGTGATCACATGTGAAAGTCACATGCGATTTCATGGGATTTTTTTGGAAGGGAAGGGAACATTCCCTGTCACTTTTCTCACATAAGACATGGAAAACACCTTAATAACCTGAGTTATTGAGGGTTATTAATAATTATCAAAAGAAAAATTATGAATCATGAACTATCACAACAAAGCTACTACCATTACAGGCCCATGTGTATGGATTGGTTACCTGTTCAGGTCATACCTCTCCTCTCGACCATGGACATAGGCATCAGCTCTCGTCAGGATAATCGTGTTCAGATGATGGATGAATGGAATTTTGTTTGTAAATACTTGGCCGTGCAAAATTATTCATACAATTTGAACTTGTCCATATTTTGACAGGCAACAACCACTCACTACATTGGGATGTATGCAATGTTCAGTATTACATGGTCTATTGGCACCATATTTGTACTTCTGGATAAAAAGCAGTTTTGCTGATTTCACTCATATCTATAAGAATAAATCACTTTCCACTGATTTTAATTTGAATTTAGGCCTGGTTTCAGATTATTTGATCCACATCCATGTAATTTTAGCACTGGCTGTTTGTTTGGGATTGCTGTCCTGCTGGAAGATCAAGCTGTGCTCCAGTCACAAGTCTAGTATTTCTAGCAGGGATTTTCCCCATGACTCACCATTATTTAGCTTTATCTTTCACTTTATCTGAAAAGCTTCACCATAGAATGATGTTGTATCACCAAGAGTGTGGTGTGTAATAATTGATAATGTGCAAACAAACAAATTGTATGTGTCAAATAGATAAACTATAGTTTTAAATTCAAACTTTGTAGCCATATGTGAAAGGAAACATTTTTGTTTAGTTTTATTTATTCCTCTCAATCCAGGTGCTACCTGTTGGATGGGATCTCTAAAGGAGCCTGGCTGAACCGCTCAAGCATCATTTTCGCAGGGGACGACAAGTGGTCTGTGGACCCACGTGTGTCCATAGTGTCCAGTGTTGGAGACAAACACGAGTACAGCCTTCAAATACAGAAAGTGGATGTTACTGACGACGGCCAATACACATGTTCAATTCAGAGCGAACGCAACCCACGGCCGAAGCTACTCAACCTCATCGTAAAAGGTACATTGGGTTAGCCTCTATTTCTCTGCTGTTGTGTATCTTCTGAAAGCAGACATTTCTTTTCTTGATCTACGTTGGACTTCAGTTGTCTGCATGTCTGTTATTTGTGTGTGTGTATGTGTGTGTGTGTTTTGAAGGATGTGCTGCTTTTTATTATTCCTGCCCTATGTCCTGTTTCTATTTTAACACCTTATTTGTTGCATAGAAGAACCGCCGTGGAAGAAAGCAAAAGCAAACTGACATGGTGCCTTTAGGCTACACAATATAAAGTAGAGGCTTGCTGGTTTAAATGACTGGAGGCAGATTGCAGCTTTAATCAGACCTCCCTGGGTTTTGTCACAGCAGGTACCACAGAAAGATGTGATTTATATGACTTCAGACCTGTGTGTTGCACTATCATCAACATGCTATGAACAGTGTTATGACTGAGTTTGTGTGTCGGTTGAGAGCGCTATAAGCTAGAATCCATAAAAATCAATCTTTTTTTCTCATTCTGTCTCTTTAATAGGTTGATATTTTTTTTCTTTTAAAGATTTCCTGACAATCTGTCAAAGGGAAGCACTTTTTTTAGGACCCACTGTTTATTTCACAATACATGAAACACATTTTTGTAATTTCACTTTTTTTTTTTTTCACAGCACAGTTTGATGGCTCAGATTCACTGCTCAGTTGTATGAGTTATACTTCATCTTCTCAATAGAAGCCAATCTTAGTGTAACTGTGCAAAGAAACACAACATTAGAATAGCATTGTATTAATCCAAGGTGTACAGGTCGGGTTTGCATCTTGAAGAAACGTCAGCACCTTTGTGTGATGTAAACAGGCGTCCAGCTGGCTGCTCTGTTACAGCATATGTTCGGTTGTGAAATCCATCTTCGTTGTGTGATTATACTGTACCAGCAGTTAGTTTTGCTTGGTGTAAATCTTTGTAAATATATTTGGCTTGGTATCCTTTATGTTAAATTACCTAATTTCAGTAAGAGTCTTTCATCCAGTATGAAACTGTTGTCGAAACAAATCACTTTTCTTCTGTGGTATTTGCTCCTTCTTAGAAAGTGCCAACAAAGGGCCAAACATGAGTAAAAAGCAGAATGCATTCCTATTTTTTTTGCCTACTTCTTTACTTCAGCAGTTTTAAAATTGAGCCTGATGTATTTGGGTGGAGATGACAGCTGAAGTGAAGACCTTTCATTATCTTTGTTTCAATTGAAATGTTCTTGTAGTTCTTGGCATCCACGTGGATGATACAATGACAAATTACTGACATAAGACCATGCACAACCTCACTCTGATGGCAGTGGCCTGCCTCAGCAGGTCAATTCATCGTGCCACCCCATGAAAACAGATAAGGAATGGCTCAAAGAACATTGCAGGTTTCTGGCTGGGACAAGCCTGGATTCTTGTAGACCACACCTGGGAATCCAAATAACCTCAAGTAACCTAAATAATAACATGAAGTGCATTTAAAAAATCTGAACATATGAGTTGTGAAAAATATGGAATTTCAACATGAAATCTGTGTAGGAACTGTGTTTGTAGGTAAGACTCTTCTTCTGGAGGACTGCAGTGTTTTGTTTTAGCTGGGAACAACCTATTTAGGCCTACCTGACGCTATAACTATATTTACTTTTTTTTGACCAACCGTTTCAGTTGCTTGTTTGAGATCACCAATATCAAGATTTTCCAAACTACAGTTTAGGTAGCATAAGAAATATGAACTTAGACATAAATACCAGATTTAGTATCTTTCAGAATTTTAGAAAAATCTGATGTGAAGATATTTGTGAAGAATTTATGGAATTTAAAACACAATGAAACATCTAAATGTGTGCCGCATTCAAGCAAAATGTGGTCCAAGAAGGTATACTTTATTTATTTATTTTTCTCATTATGTGCTGCAGGTGTGCCTTCGCTTGTTGAACAAAAACAGAGCTTTAATTGCATCCGCTGGCTCTTTAGAGTGCCACTTCAACTTTATAGTTACAGTAGCCTCTGTTTAAAAAATCAGACCAAAAGTGGGAGAGCAATTATGTGTCAAACCCAATAGCACTTTAACTTGCCACTTCCTGGACCTAGCAGGGACTTGACTGGGGCTCCTCTGGGCTTGGGGTAGGGCTTTCAACCCAACAAACACCCTTAGGCTAGAAGGGTGTTTGTTCGGAGCAGACTCTGATACAAATTAATGTCAAGGTGAAAGGTGACATTGATTGATATGGAAAAGCATGTTGCAGAAGAACGTCCGGCCCCTCATCAATCTGATTTAAAGTTTTGCTTCAGGGCAGGTTGAAACAGAAACTAGTATTAACTGGTGTCTTTTCACCAAAGCTGCATGTACTGTTGTTGTATCTTTGAACTGTACTACACCACAAATGTAGCCAGTTGGAAAAATGTGGAATTTTGAATGATTTGAATGGCCCCCGAACATACAAGTGAAACAGTCCAAACAGTGGCAGGTGTGAGATCCAAAATGCACTTCATGCGGTTCTGTTCTGAAACTTTTGACAAGGTTCAAGTTTCACCTTAATGGTGGTCATTGAGCTGCACTGCGTCCACTTTTCAATCAAAAATTTCTGATGTGGTAGGAAGGCGAGGATGTGATGACAGACAAATGGAGAGCATTAGATAGAAATATTATAACATGATGTCAATAAACTGGGCTGATTTTAAGGTTGTCATGAGTTAATGCCCTTCATGGAGCCAAGTTTTAACATTCCTTCCAGAGCAATCATAACCACCTACAACAAGAAGGAGCACAACTAACAGCTCAAAGTGTTGCTCTCACCACCTATTGTAGATCAAGCTGTGCCACAGGTACTACCTTCCACTTCTTTGACACAGAGTGGCAAGTACAGTCTGTGGTCCTAAACAGCTCTCTGTTCAATTTCTGAATTAGGTGTTTCATATATTTTAGTCTTTTCATCTTTTTTTTTTCATTCAGCAACTTAAGAAGTTCATGTTTTGTTGCATTTTATGACAATGTTTAATAATCTGAGAAAAAAAAATATTTTCTGTTTTTTCAGTCAGACTCAAAAAATATGTTGAAACACAATTATGTATTGCTTTATTTTAAAATTCATATGGAAAATTTAGCCCTTGATATATGGAAAGAGTTGACCCTGTTAATACTATAAAAAAATCAGGTTTCTAAGAAAATGATTATTTAATTGTTAGTAGTCGATCAATAAGGTCAATCAACTTTAGACCAACTCATTAATCAATTATCATTGATCAGGAAATCTCCTGTAAGGTAGTTAAGGGACTGAGTGCCTGTGTGTCTGCAGTGTTGCTGTGCAAAATTGTGAGCCAGCGTGGGGACATGATAATGGCTCAGTCTATATTGATTTTGTTATAAAAGAGCATCTTTAATATTTTTTTAGTACTAACATAATTGTTATTATTATTATTATTATTATTATTATTATTATTATTTTTATCACAACCATTTAGCTCATCAGGACTTTGTGTAACAATACATTTCTTTTTCAGTATTTTCATTGCATGAGCTCTCTACTACAATGAAAATATCAGACGGAGAGTGGGCACCGATAAAAACTTAACCTTTAATGTCTAGGATAATTTGCTGGACATCTATATTAGAACGCCCGCAGTCTAAACTATTGTGTTTCAACCTACCCACTGTATTTAAACACACAGAGCCGATATAAAGCCCAGCTTGCGTTTTGCTATGCTGCACTCAGACCTTACCGGTGCTCCAACATGATCAGGTTTATCATGTTGTGATAAATCTGATTAAGCTGTTTGGCAAGCAGTAGTGGTCACTCCAGGACCATCGTGTTTTTGGGGGTGTTGGCTTTCTGAAGAACGCTCTGTAATTTGAATCCTACCAGGGGTTTTCAGGTCATGTCAGCTCCTCACCGCTGCCCATATGGTCCCAATCAAACAGAAGCGAATGTGCCAGCTGTCAGCTGTATATTATGTTTTGCAATGGCTGCGCTCCTGATTATTGTGACCCAGCGACAAGGATCTGGCACGAGGTTTGCCCTGTGAATACCAATTGTTTTTCTCAAAGGGTAGTTTTAGTTTATGATGTTGGTAAGTCATTCTCACAAAAAAATAAAGCAAAATTATGTCAATATTTCACATTTAGCTTCATATTTATTTTTGTCTTTTTTTTTTCCAACCACCATACACTACTCAGTAAAAATATAATTTATTGTTGCATTTATACAATAATTTGTAAAAAGTGCAACATAATTTTATTCACTTTTATTAAAATCAAGAAACCAAAAGCTAAACTAACTGCTGCTAAAATATGACATATTGGGTGTCACAAATATAATGTAACTTTTTATAGATAAAAAAATCATTACTGCCAACTTTAGTTTTATTTTTTTTAAGTGTTTATAATACAGATAATTTTTTTAAACCATTCTGCTGTCTGTAGGTCAGCATAACAAGCTGATACTTGGTTTGTTACAGTGCAAACTGGGACGGCAGATTTTCCAGTATTCCCAGTCGTAAGAACAAAAAAGACCACAAAAACAGAATTCTAGCTATAGAAAGTCATAAATTGCCTGTAAGCCCCAATTTCTGCATTGCAAAATGTAGAGTAATGTAGAAAATATTGAGCATTTTAGGTATGAACTTGAGAGTTTTAAATGACAGTAAGTAGATTTCTTTTGTTATCTTGACAATGTACTTCCTCTCATCCAATAGGCTACTTCAGTTCTGAAATTAGGCTTCTAAGACCTCAGGTATAAGATGCCAGTCGTTTAGACGGAGTTGTGTGCTGGAGTGGAATCTGTAGGCAGGAAGCATGTGAAATACAGATGGTACACTCTAAGTGATAGATGCCTGTGGTCAGGTTTCTGACAGCCTTTGAGGTAGTTAAATTTTGCTTCATTTTACTTCCACTCACTCTGAATCATAAATGTAGAATTTTCCCTTGTTTGTGCTCACATGGCATCTCGAGTCACACTTAAAGGTACCTTTGCTTATTTGCTTTGTCAAAAGCCAGTCGTGTTTTTGAAACATTACCTGTCACTGTGTGGCACTTGTGTACACATGCTTAAGCCCACTCATCGAGAACACAAGGATTACTTTACAGATGAGATGTAGCAGGGGGAGCAGCTCTGTTATGTTGCAGAGGCTTCTGGGATCATCCACTTTTTTTTATCTGCTGGAATAAAAGAAAAAAAATTACAAAGAAAAATGAGCTGGCACTTTTAATCTATGCTTCTCAGTCCAAGCATACACCATCTATTAATATTATGATATGACAAATGTTACAGTTGTAAAAGGATTTTGCACTATTAAAGGTTTTGGCACCTTTTGCTTTGCAAGATTGTGCATCGTGAGGAGTATCTTGGAAAATGGGAACAAGAGCGGATTACTGTATACATACGAAAATGCCAGGGTCCCTACCTATTTCAGTTGGATGACAGGATCTTTGACTCCATGATCCACTGAGTTATTATACTGATCTGCAAGTCATATCTTGTCCTGTTCTTAACGATTAGTCAAAGTATATATTAAAAAAAACTGTTTTAACTTACATAACAATCATTGAATAGTATGGATCATCACAAATATAAAGAAGGAACTTTTGCAGAAAACTATGTTTTTATATTTTACTGGTAATAAAATAGAGAAGTAAAATTAAATCTGATAGTGATAATGATGGTGATCAATAAAAACAAATCGCAAATTGCAGAAATCTGATATTAGATACAAGGCTAAGCAGGTTTACGGGGTGAAGTGTGGGCTTATACAGTTGGAAACCAAATATTTAAACACCCTGTTTGAAAAGGCAGCTTTTTTCCCTGTCTCTCTGACATTTCAGACTACAGTTTCCTGTTTTAGGTCAACTGGAATTACTAAAATGTTTTCTATTTGCTAGAATAAGGAGAAAGATTGTGGAATTGATTTTTTTCATAATTATTTCCAGTCATTCCCATCTCCATACTTGTATATGTTGGTTTAAAGAAAGATTTTAAAAATGTTTCTAGTATTATAACTTCATTGCTTTACTATAGAAAACATTCTTGTCATACAAACAACAGCATAGGTTTTCAGTCCCTACTGACAACCTTTTGTCCATAAATTCTTCTACATCATAAATAATTCTTTGTTGTTTACAGTCATAGTCATTGATATTAATGCTAAAAAATTTCACGTTTAATGTTTTATTTTGTCCTCCAATCTCATATAATCAAGAACGTCAAATAAGAAAATAATCTTTACATGTAGATACAAGAAACAGTTTTTTTGTTCCACCGTAATCACATCCCATGGGATTTCTCGTTTCCAGCAATCTTACACAACAGGAATCCCTTGTTAGCATCACCCTTTCCAACACCTGAATTACCTGCTGCTGAATTAGAGATGATGACTGTTACTTCTCTGGCATGTCTAAGAATAATTTTGTCACAGTGTGACATTTATCCCCTCTGAGACCTTATGTCACCGTACCCGATTCCTGTGAATAGAGCTTAGTCAAACATGGCCCATTTGCAGTAATTTTACCTCACAGCACTACACTAATACTTTGTTGATTCAGATGCTCTTCAAAGCTCTAAAGTTGGGGTATGGCTGTGCACATATAATTCTCTTACATAATCTCCGCCAAAAGCAGAAAGCCGTTGTTTGCCGGAATAGCCAAAAACATTTATGTTTTTGGCTATTTCATATGTTTTTGACATCGTTTAGATACGTGTCAAGTCTACGGTTAAACCAAACTGTTTATTCACTCTTAATAATGAATACTCTGACCCCTTACACAGCTCATCTTTTTCTTTCCTCATCATATTGTACAGCTGGTCCTCATCTGTATATCCTCATCGCTGCTTTCACTGACCTATTTACAGCCTATCCCCAGCTTTATCTGATGAAGGATACAGAGGAATGAGAGATTGGTATCAGGCCCAAGCAGTCCTTCCGTACATCACATGACTGTCTTCCCTCTCAGCTTCTATTCTTTTCCTCCCTCCAGCTTAATTAAGATTGAAAATGTGATAATACATTAAATATGCACAGCACCTCTCATCTAAGAATATCTTGTCCTGAGGAGAAACTGGGAAAGAGGCATTTTCCCTCCTTTCCACTTGTAAATGCTTGCATGGCTGTCGTTAATTAGTTTCTACCATTTATGATTATGGAATGCAAACAAGATTTAGGATAACTTTTAAAATGCTGAATAAATATATCTCAAAAACATTGCTACTGTCAAATATTCCCAATTAATGGTGCATATAACTAAAAGGGTGATCAATTAGGCCAAAGATGCAAGGATTTTAAACTTTCCACAAGTGTTGTTTTTGTCACTGTTTAACTATTGTGCTAATATAATTGGGATCTTTAGGCACTCATTAATCCATATACTACTGTAATATAATTTCCACAAGTTAATTTAATTTTTTTTTCTTAGTTTTTTTTGTGCGGAGGAAGAAATCTTTGACGACTTGGACCCATCTTATAAAGCACTGTATGTCCCACTGCTATGAAAGCTACATAGAGGCTGTGCAAATTTTGCAGTGATTATATCGATTAAATCTCACTGGAAAATGCTTAAAAGTTAATCTAAAAATAAACTTAGAATAACATTGAAGCACGGATTCTATGACATAAATTAAATAAACATTTTGAAAACATGTATTATATGGACTCAAAATACACGTTGGTGTTCTTATGAAATAAAATGTTTTGGATGTTTATATGGATCAGAGCAAATCCACAGCGGAACTTTTTTGTCCATGTTTAAATACTGAGTCAATTCAGAATTTGTTAGAAATAAGTGAGGTGGAAAGTTAAATCCACCCCTTGTAGCTCCTATCTTTAACACCAGGATAAGATTAGTTTAGTTGCAAAATACAGAATTTGAAATGTTATAAATATGTTATGAAATGTTTTGGTCTACAAATTCTATATGTCCTCAGGCAATCATGAAACAAATCTCCAACATAGCACATTGCTTTACATTAGACAGGCCAGAGCACCTTCCCTATTTCTATGGAAGAATAAAAAAATGTTATTGTTTTACATTCTGGTGACACAATCGATGCCTTCTGATGAAAAATAATCCGCTGATATAGAGTCTCGGCAAAAGGAAAAAATAATAAGCCTGATGTATTGGCTTACTGATTAATCAATCACAAACTCTATCACTTTCAATAATAATTGTGGCGGATTCTTGATCACCAGAGTCCAACAACAGCGCTGGCAACTACCTCTAAAGCAGCTCACTGAATTGATCAACTGAAGTAAGACCTTCAAAATGTCATTTCCCTCTCATTTACAGCCAAGAGTTTCTCTTGTGGATTAGTGGCATCAATAATATGAATTTAAAGCATAATTGGAATTTAGCTCAACTTTGTACTTCACACAATTTAAAATTGATTCCACACTGTGAACATATTGGTTGAACAAATTTCCATTTAAATTTGGTGTCGAGTCACTTTAGAAGCTTAATGTTAAATTAAGCTTCTAAAGTGTTTCATTTCAACTAAAACTTATCCTGACATTTTGTCAAAGGTGGCTGTTGCTCAGTTTAATCATGGTGCTGCTGTTCCTTTGACAGTTTACTAAAGTAGTATATAGATGTTGTGAAATGGCATGGCTGGAAAGTACACCTAACTGAATTTGGATGACTGCGTTAGTGGGTAGATTAATTGTCTTGCAAAAAAATGCTGTGGGTTTGATTTCAGCATTAACCCCAAGTTGCCTATTGATATGCGTATTGGTATGTGAATGTAAAGTATTTTGAATTGTCACCAAGACTAAGAAAGTTCAAGACTAAAAATATATATTCACAGTTTAATAAGTAACTATTTGCTGGTTGTGAATTGTTCCTTACTGGCTGACCTTTACTAAAGAATACATGTAAGTTACTATGTTGGTTATTAAAATTTTACAACTTTCTTTTTTTTTTTTGACAGGCAAAAGAACATTTAGAAGATAGTTAAATGAATGTCTGAGAGGTATTTTTTGAAAAAAAAGTAAGACGTGTAGCTGGTGATAAAGAAGGCCTTTCTTTAGAATCAAAGTGAAAAAAGACAGACTCCTTATGTCTATGTGTGATAAGACTTTTTTGTGTTGTGAGAAGAGCTGAAGTAATTGTGTATCAGGAGTGACAGTTGAATAATTAGCATTCAAACAAGGTGTTGTGCCAGTGGTATTACAGTGGAAAGTGTAGAGACAACGTGAGTGTGTCTACAGAAACAGATTTGCTATTATGCCGAGTGACATTTAGTTAGCCACTAATCATTGTCATTTGTGTGCATGCGTGTGTGTGTATGTTTGTATGAGAAAGTGAGTGAGTATGTTAATCCTACTCTGATGTGTTTAGACATGCAGCCAGCACTGGATGTGTGCATTTTCGTACAAATTTGCGCATGGTTGAGGGTATGTTTATGCACGCTAATGTGTCCTCATCACGGAAATAGTTGATATTAGCTCTGGTTAATTAAAATGAGTGAGGACAAAGGTCAACCACTCAGCTCTCACGTCTCTCTTCTCTAGAGAGGGAATAGATACAGCTTTAGTGGAGAAAGTACCTGGCAGCTTTTATTTGGGCCTTTGTAGTGGTCTTTAAAGGTAAATGTCATGTTGGGTTCCAGTTTCTTTACCGACATACAGAACACCACCAGGAGAACACATAATCAGATAAATATGGTTTATTTTAACAGTGATGAAAAGTGAGATTGTGTGAGTCTGGTTCTTGGGATAGGCAACCGGGGTCGCCTGTACGTTGATCTGAATGTAAAGTTTCCCCAGGGGAGAAATACTGTGGTTTCCAGGGTCTGATCTCTTTGTGGGTGCTCTTGAAGTGATCCGGGTTCCAGTGTGAGATCTTGACATAGTGAGTTCTCTGTTGGCAATGTGGAGGCTGTGGTGAAGGGCGGACAGGCAAGTTCAGGTGAAGAGGAACGAGGAGCGAACCGACTGCCAGAAGTGAATCCAGGAATGGCTTATTGTAGTTCTGCAGAGGTGATGAAGGGACTTGGCCAACCAGTGGGTAACAATCCATGTCGTCATGAGGGGGGAAAATCCAGGAAGCCAGGAACTCGGGATCAAGGTGTCACAAGCAAACACCTCAGGCAATAAGGATAAATTACTAGAAGCACTTTCAGAGAAAACACGGATATCTATCTCAGAGGGCCGCAGAGTACCATTACTGGCAAACACTCAGACGTTGAAGTGCTGGCAGCCTGCTCCTCATATACTCCTGGATGATTGAGTGATGAATCTCAGGTGCCCCGACAGAGTCAGCGGGCACCTCTAGTCGCCATCTAGTGGATGAAGGGGGAAGCAGCAGGCAAACAGAAAAAAGCCCCACAAAGAAACCAAAACCCCAGTTCCCAACAGTAAAGCTTTGAGATTTTAAATGCATGTTTGTTATGTAAATTAAAATTAATTCTGTGTACAAATATACGGCAAAAATGTCAAAGTGATCTTTTGGGAAACAGTTAATGCAAATTCTAGACCTAATTTATTCACTATAAAAACGTCACGTTCTGCACAATTTTTATGCATATTTGACTTGCGCGTCAGTAGGCGCTTCGGATTACAGTTATAAAATTGTCTTTAAACAGAAAATGCAGATTTATTCCAGGGGTATTTTTATATTGTCCACTCGAATACCTCTTATTTTCCAAACCCAGTATTTTCCATCCAGTACTTGTGAATAACAAGCAGAAACATCAATAGCAAATGCCAAAAAAGGTGCAGAAGCTCACATTGAAACATATTAAAGTGTAGCTGCTTAAAACCTATTATAAGACTGAGGTATGTGTTGTACCCTAAACTAAATAGTATCTTATTTATTTTTTTAAGCTTTCATTGACTTTAGCAAGTAATTATTTAAGGAATGTTAAAAGGTGACCAGCCCTGAAACTAGCCAACCATTTAAACTATCTATTCATCAATCCATCCATCGATCAGTCAATTATCTCCCACCTATTCAGGATCTGGACATGGGGGCAGCAGCCTAAACAGACTCAGACTTCCCTTTCCCCAGCCACTTGGACCAGCTCGTTCGAAGGAATCTATGTTTCTATCTATGTAATCTACTATGTTTTTTGGCCAGCCAATGAACATAGTCCCTCCACTTGACAGTAGAAAAAGAGAGTCCCCCAAACTGGGAATCCACCAGTTACAAGGCAAACTCATTTATAGCCATCAACATTTTTTGCTAGATTTCTGATCTCAGTTTCTTTAATCAGCTTTGGACAATTCAAATTTCTCTATATAACTAGTTATATTTTAATGACACCATTAAATTCTTTCTTTTGTATTATTTATTTAAAATGCCACAGAGGTAACATTATTTTGTATTTTGTCTGAGAATATACGTAAAACTGATTTATAGTGGCAGTTCCCAAAGGCAAATGATTATGTGGTAAACATTTTAGGCTGTCTTTAACATTTTAGACTAGAGATTATGATGGTCACCATTGCACCTTTTCAGATCCATGACACTGAAAAGTCAAGGATAAAACATAGTACTTTGACTGTACTTTGTTCAGCCTTTCTGTTACCTGCTTAAAAATATTATTCTCTTTCTCTTAAACTCCAGACATGTTGTAAAAAACAGTTTAGTCTTACACATGTTCCTACATCTACACTGTGTCCCAAATTATTATGCAAGTGATATTTTCTCAGATTTTCTTTCAACGCAAATGATGGTCAGTACAATTTTCAAGTCATGAACTATTACAGTATGAATAAAATTTTACTGAACAAACCTCCCAATGAGAGCAGTATTTTTTTTCAAAAATAAAAAACTCAAAATGCACTGTTCTAAATTATTATGCACAGCCAATTTTCTAAACATTTTATGTATTATAAAGAATTGCAACTGGTCATTCTTTGAATGTGCAGCTTTAAGTTGTCACATGTACTAAAACCAAAAGCTATTTCAATCAAAAACATTTTAACAGGCTGAGTTGCATGTTAACATAGGACCCCTTCTTTGATATCACCTGTACAATTATTGCATCCATTGAACTTGTGAGTTTGTGGATAGTTTCTGCTTGAATTGCTTTGCAGGATGTCAGAATACTTTCCCAGAGCTGCTTTTTTAATATAAACTGCATCCCACCCTCAGATTTTCTGCTTGAGGAAACTCCAGAGGTTTTCAATGGGGTTGAGGTCCACTACTGCGTCCATCTGGACCATCCAAGGTTGCACAGCAGTCATCAGTGAACCAGTCTGTTTGAAAATTAATCTTCATGTGTGGCTGGGCCCACTGTGACTGTTTCTGCTTGTGAATACTGGCTAGGGGTGGCCGAATAGTAGGTTAATGTACAACAAGCCTCTGGAGGATTCTCCACCTTGAGGTTCCAGAGGCACCAGCAGCTTCAAATAACTGTTTGCTGCTTTGTAAGGGTATTTTAGCAGCTGCTCTCTTAATCTGATGAATTTTTCTAACAGAAACCTTCCTCATTATGCCTTCATCTGCACAAACCCACCTTTGTTCTGAATTAGCCACAAATCTCTTCACAGTACAATGATAACGCTTCAGTTTTCGTTAAATATCTAATGTTTTCATATCTTGTCCACTGCACTACACTAGCAGCAGAGAGATCCTTTCTCTTTCCCATATTACTCGAAACCTGTGGCCTGCTTAATAATGTGGAACATCCTGCTTAAGTAGATTTCCTTTAATTGAGCTCACATGACAAACTAATCAACCCAGGACTCTGAAATTAATTATAGTGATTCAAAGAGTCTTGAGACACAATACCGTCTATGAATTTAATATCACAACAAGAAATATTATCTTTATGACACTTAAATCCAATTTGCATAATAATTTGGAACACAGCATACTTGTATGTGCTTGTACTAATTTAGTCTGTAAACACTTCACTTTGAGTTTTCTTCTCTCAGTGCAAACTTTCACAGTTTCCTAACAGAATAGCAGAACATCTTAACAAGTGTTGTTAGAAAAATCTGCTTGTGGCTATCTGTTATATAATTCTCCCTCTGCTTGGAAAAAGATTGAATTTTAAAAGTTTTCAGTTGGTCAGGACCAATTAAACTATAAATCATCTGCTTCTGGTCAATAGTCCATTTTTGTGTCTCTCTATAAGTAACTGCTTCTTGGTGTTGCCTGTTAAAGTTAAATAAATTATGTCGTAGAAGATAAAGTTATAACTGGGTGATAGTTTTACAAAGTGCTTCTTTTTTATTTCTTCACAGTAAAACTTATACAGCACTTATCTGTATTTTTTTTTTTTGTTTGCACTTGGCTCCTTTTTCTGTACATTCATAAAAAAGTTGGTATATTGAGCCAAGGATAGTTTGCCTGGGAACTTAGATATATTGCTGGGTTTTGGATCGAACTGCTTATTTGATTGGAAGAGAAACCAATTACCTACAATTGCCCGACAGATAAATATTGACATCAAAGTTAGTGTGTTGAGTCAACAAGTCTTCCCAGAGGGCGCCCCCATAATGAAAGATAAGATGGTCTGTCCATTTTGAATGTTTAAAAAAAGATAAAATGGAAAAAACTTTTCTTTGGGTTTTTCTTTACTAATCTGTTGCCTTTTGTTTTTAAAAAAATAAGCAGTCCAAATTTACCTAGCCCTTTTTCAGAAAGGGCTTTTTTCAGGTGTTTCCTAAACTGCATTGTGCTTGTGAATTTTCAATTCTGTTCAATGACTTTACTTTTTGTTTTGTTTATAAATTGCAGTTTTAGGTGATTGCTAATTTTAGTTGCTATTGTGTCTGGCTTTGATGCGCTTTAAAAAATACTTTTTTTTACATTTCTATATACATACAGTTGTGTTAGATATATTTTATAGGCATTCTGATGGGGCTGCTTAGTCATTTTAAAAATATGTTTTTAAGTGACAACCATTAAGCAGCACCATTTCTGGAATTCACATCAGTTCTATGATTTGGGAGTAAATTTGAACTTTTTTCTAATTTAGACGGTGGTGAAGTGTTGATACATCTTACTGCATGCATTTCAAGCTAATGTTGGTCCTGATGCTTATTATGATATTTATCTGATCTCCAAACATCATTCGCAACAGTTATTTTTTAATTGTGTATGCACAGGTTTTTCCTGAAATGTGATAAAGTGTGACAGTCAGGCTTAGTGTGTGAACAATCTATATTCAGATGTTTTATCAGTCAGTGGTGTGAGCCCTTGGCTTTTTTGTGGTGTTAAACAGTTGGTTGTCAGAGGCGCAAACCATAACTGAAACGTGGGTTCTCTCACTACTTTATTTGGATCCAAGAACAGTAGGCGCTCGAGGCAGTGTTTATCATACAATGTAACCCTCATCAACAGAGGCTGTGAAACAGATTTCCAGGAGGTGAAGCACTGGCAGACATCTCAGAGATACGCTGGCCTTAATTGGGCAGATAAATATCACAGGTTGTGCTCCTCGGCCCTGCAGCCCTGTTGCATACATCACCCTGAATCCAGTCCAGCAGTAGCAGCAGGGTCTCGCCTGCTTGTCTCATCCTTGAAATTTGTCTGTAGCCTGTGGTGCACTGAAAGAGCACCGTGGGCACGAGAGATTTCGTTTCTCAGTCTGCTTCCCATCGTTGCAGCCATTTTAAGGTCAGATTTCAGAGGCCTTCCTGCTTTTATAATCGTCTTGTAAGCATCTTTATTCACATAATTAGAATCAGATGACACAGGATGTATTATCAGACATATTGAGATTGTATACTTTATTTAAAAAGATCAGAGCCACTGATTTCCTGTATGAACACCATTATTGGTCGATACCAACTCTGTAAGTAAATTCCAGGAATTGACATCTGCATTCTACAGAGCAGCTGAGGGTTCTTAATAATGAGCATTGTTTTGAATATTCATGACTCTGGCCTTTCGAAAGCCCCCCAGGAGCTGCGAATTACCCCATATTACCTATGTGTTGTTCAGTCCAAGTCTTCTCCCAGCAGCCCGTGGGGCCAGCTCTGAAGATGCAGAGCTTCATTTGGGAATAAATGTGGCATCAGACCCATACAAACTACAACAAAGCACGGTGTATTCAAACACATTCACAAACCCACACGTCAGACACACACAAAGTCAGAGTAATCACTCTTCCTCCTTAGTACTTGCACCATGGACTAATGACTCTTGTTGAAGCAAATAAATCAAGACAGAAGGAAAGAGGAAAGCCTTACCCAGGATTCTCATTCAACACAACTTTTTGGTCTAATCATGCTTTCTGAAGAACTCAAAGTCTGAGTGCGCCGCATGTTTTAATCATAGATTCATATAAATATTTAATCTTAATGGATGAATTAAGACAACGTATTGAGCTCTCATTTGACGGGATCTTCTGCAAGTTCAATCCAAAGTATGTTGCGAATATAACAGAAGACTCGATATGGAACTCATAGACACTGATGAACTAAGACAGTTGATAATTTTTTACATCTAAGATAGATTACTTTATAATTGACTAATTTAATTTCCCTGATAAGCAAGAACAAAAAATGATAAAAAAATGACTGTTTGTGTTTTGTAATGGTGGTTATTTTTTACAACACAACATTCTACAGTGCACCAGCATAAGAAATCATTTGATTTGAGAATATTTATGAAATTTGGGGAAAAGTCTGATGAATAATAAACTGTGAAGCACAAAGTCAGAATACGTATTTTAAACACATTCCTCTTTTACTATAGTTGTAATTATTCAGAATAATAATGCCTAAGGAAATGTGACTGAAATACTTGCTTATAATGCTTTCCTTTTGTAAGTTTGCGAGTGTGCCTACAAATCTGTCCATATCTGCAGGCTATAACTACCATTGAACTGGAGCCTGAAATTGACTTTTAAAATGGGGGAAGGGAGGATTCCCCATGGGGGACATTTGTGACGGGGCAGGTTGACTGCAGGTTTTATAATGTCTAATATGCAGTTCTATTTTTATTTTTTACCTCTTTTTACGTCCCTGGTTATACTCTTTGTGCTCTCTCTTATCTACTTAGGTTTGGCTTCCTTGGTTTCATCTCTTTCCAGATTAATATGTTATGCATCTAAAGTAATAGTAGCAATTGTGGTTAAAGTAGTGGTCAGAAATCATACTCCGTATGCTATGAACTTGTGAAATGTTGTAGAAGAGGACTGAGTGTTCTCCTGTTGGCAAAAACAGGATTATCAAAGTATTGAGAGCAGGAGTATCAATAATTGGGCCACTATTGAATTATTTAAGTTTTTTCTTCTAAGTAAATAAAGATGTTCAAATGGACATAGTTTTTTATGCTTAGTGTGAGATTATGCTCTCAAAATGAAAGATGAATAAACAAGTTTTTTCAACATCTTTACCAGAATATTTCTCCTGGGTCCTGCAGATAAAACCCCCGGCAAGAGTTTAATTTCAAGGTAGCGGCAGAAAAAGATAGCTACAGACGTTTAGCATGAGCTTTTGGCTCATTTTGTTCAAATAATGATAACCTGTGATCATAACTACTGCAACAGTGGCCCAAAACGGACTTTAATCTGTTTTGAAGCAGAACATACTCGGAGCATGACAAATGTCTGAGCAAAGGGCCGATAAAGAGCAGATCCAAACACCCACTGAGAGGCGAGTGCCTTTCCTCTGACTGAGAGAAGAGTGTCTCTGCTGGCTGCCAGCCGCTTTCTCCCCATTAATCACGACCCAGGTTCTAAAGTTTGAACTCTGACCTTTATGGCTGCATCAAGTCCCAGTGACAGATGGATGCAGAGCTCTGTGTCTTCACATGAAATTATTCAGCTCACATACTCTCCCTCTCTCTCTATCTCTCTGTCTCTCACACTCGCACTCACACGCACACTCACCCACACAGACGGATTCTCCAATAGCAAGGGTCATTTGGTCACAAGCTGATATTTTGTAGTTGGAAAAGACCATGGACTGCGATGGTCTCTGTGATTCCTTCTGAAACACAGACAAGCAGCAGTTTGAAATGAGGCCTTTGTGTGGCAGTACTTATTAAGCACACTTTGTGCTGCTAATTGAAAAAGCAATGATCACCCTTGAGAGTGAAAAGCGAGTGCCCCATGTAGAGGAGTTTTGTTTATAGGCAAGATGCTATGGTTGAAAGATGCTGATTAGCATGAATAAATGAGATAGCTTATCTTTGAATTGCATGCCCAGTGCTGCTCTCCTATTGAAGATTAATTGCCTCTCACAAGGTGTTGCTAAAAGTTCATTTTCATCAATTGATTTCCCTTAATTCCTAAATTCCCACAGAAGTGCATTAAATTGGTAACATAACCACACTTCATGCATCATTAATTTTGTCTGCAATTAGTCATCACATGTATTGCTTGTGACGTTAGGTGGAAGCATGTTATTTTTGCACCGGTAGGTAGTGATGAGAATATTGTCATATACTAATAGTTGGGACAATTCAAATATTTATGGTGGTGATTAGAGCTACACAATGCATCGAAAATTTATTGTCATCCCAGTATGGTATGCGCAATATTGTGATGAAGTTCTTCACCAGCATACATTTTATAGTAATAGAAGACATTTTATGAGGCCATTAAAATGTTTTGGTAAAGTCATAAAGATATTTTATTCTCAATCAAATGTTATTTTTTCATTGCACGTACAGCAGCTATAGCAAGGTGCGTCAAAACAATTAAGTCTAGAATGAGCTGCAACAATCCACATCTCAGCTCTTCAAATACTAGCAAGAACAAAGTTACTGTTGAAGGGATTTATTATTAATCTGTTTGAGGTTTGCCACCAACCATTTTAATGATGCATCGTAGGAAAAACGTGGAGATTGGTGAGACAGACGCTAAATAATTTTTTTTGCAAGATACTAAGCTAACACTGACATTTAATTTAATAATGGTTCTCAACTCTAATAAAGGAAAATAAAATTAGGCTTAGAAGAAAGTTAGGATTTAGGCCTTTATCGTATAGACACAAATGTTTCTCAGATATACAGATATATCATAAGCTTTGTTATTATTTTATAACATTACAAGGAGCCTTTGTCAGGACTCTTGGCTATTAAGAAACAATTGCTTCCTGGAGGCCTGGACTCTGTAGAAGTTTAAATGTCACCCAGTTGCTAATGTTAGTCATGACATGTGCAATGCACCAGTTCAATGCTCTGAAGCTTGCCGGATGTTGCCTGCACTGTAAACAATCATCCTCAATGTGAAGAGAGAAGAGTCGAGCTGAACGAGACCACTGAAATATTTGCTTTGTTCACTTCCTCCTGTAGCTTTAGAGGTCCTAAAGCTACAGGCAGACTACAATACTAAAACAGAGCAGAACATTCATATCACTGTTCACAATTTGTCCTTCTGTTCATCAGGTGAAATTCTACTAGAGGTAATCCTTGTAAAAGGGAGAAAGCCCAGAGTGTCTGTAAAGCGAGATTTTAAATCGAGCAGAATAGCACACAAAGGAGTTGGCTAAACTAAAGAGTAGCAGAAGAAATTTAAAGTTTTAGTGTTTTTTTATTTTTTTAAAGCATCCAGAGGGCTACAGAGTGGCACAGTTGTAGACAGGTAGGTGGTTGAGCAGTATTCCAAGTAAAATATAATATTTGTAACAGTAAGTCCAATTTCTACATTGAATGTACTATCCCCATGGTAAAACATGTTAAGAGTAGCATCATCATGCTATTGAAAATGCTTTCTTTCAGCAGTGACAGGGAAACTGGCCAGAGCTGTTAGGAAGACAAAATGCAAAGAAAGTCAGGATAGTCCCATTGGACTGGTGTTGATCACAGTATATTCACGTGCTAAAAATGCTCAGTCAAAAAAAATAAAATAAAAATCCAGACCTAAATCTAGCTGAGCATCTTTGACCATGCTTGAAAATTTCTATTCACTGACACTCTTCCTGTAATCTGATGGGCATTTCAAGCCAAGTAAAAAATTGCCTCCTCAAAGCAGAGAAATTACTGGTATCCAAGAACCTCAGCACATAAAAAGAAAAAAAAAACATTCACAAGACTCCTCCACATCTGCCTATTACTGAGAACATGTTTGAGGCTTGCAGGATGGTTGTCAGAGGCTATTCATCACCTCACCAGTACATAATCATTACTGTAGTATTGGGATCATTTTGGATTCCATTAGAGGCAGCTTACCTTGAAGCTAAAAAGTGGGCTGTTGAAATAAACTAAGAAGGACATACTTCAGCAGTTGCACAGCAAGATCACATCTGAACTAACACATAATGAAAAAATATCACACAAGGATCCTGTTATAAAACTCCACTCCACTCACATGTTTATCAAAAAAAAAAAAAAACTTCACTGCATGAAAAGCACATGCCACAGCAGACAGTGTACATCGTAAAAATATACCAGTTTTCCTAAACCATCATAGACTTGTAAGACCCCCAGGCAAATTCTGACTTCCTGCAGCGCATTAGTATGGTAAATCACTGGATTCATCATGCATAATGATGTCATTATGGAGTAATGTTCATCAGCTAATGTGCACTTGCCAGGAATCTATTTGTGTCTTTAGCCATTTGCTGTCTCCTACAACTCTTTAAATCTCAATTTTTTTATTAACTTACCCAACATCTTTGCCACAAGGAGCTCTTACAATATGAAGAGATGCCAAAATAAGACAAGCAATAAGGGCTGATGAGGTTTTATGATTTTGCACTGCACGTTTTTTCTTTCCTCCTCTTAGTCCATCTCCTCCAGTGCTTCTGGGCTGGAATAAATGGGAAGAAAAAGAAAACATTTTTTTTTTCCCCTGAACATTTTTATTGCTTTTTATTATTGGCCTGTTTTTGTGTGTTTCTGTTGGAAATTGAGATTAATATGTTTCATAACATTGCAAGAGGCATCTGAAATCGCACATATAAGTCGATTGAGTTTCAAGGTTCACGTGCTGCGGGGTCAAGTGTGGTTTTTCATTTGTATAAAACAGACACTGCAGGCTCATGAGGTTTCACTTGTGTGGTCAAGGCAGAAACCAACTGTTGCTGGGCATTTTTACATGTGTGGAATGTTAATTAGCAAAATTTTAAAACTTTAAAAACGATGTAAAATAATATAAGTCAGCATTTTGACAAATTAAAAAAAATAGGCTACATTTAGTCAAAGCCCATTTGACCACTAAATGTTATGGGTTTGGGTCTGCAGGAGTGATAAAAAATGTCATATACAATAAAGTGAATTTTGTATTTATTTCTGAGCAAACTTTTCCCAAAGTTAAACCCTGCAAATTAACTCTGCCTGGTTTATGACATTGTAAATGAAGTTAATCCCCTTGAGTAATATAATCTGTCACTGTTTATGTTTAGTTTCCATGTCTGACACCTAATTAACAGACTTGAATTAGGTTCTTTTATGCTGCATTCTGTGAGAAGAGGGGAACTGAACCCCTTCAGGAATAACTGCGTGGAGTCTGTCTCATTACGAAGGTTTATATTACACCCCAGAAACTCAGGTTTATTCTACTGTTATATCATAATCCATCTGTGTTAGTGTCATCTCAACAAACTGCGGAATGGGTAAACATTCAGCTTGGTAATTTGAGAATTGTAACGAGCTGTTCTAAAATCCCACCCTTGGATTTGTTCACCGCTTCATGCAAAGCTGAATAATAAAACTCAAATCAGCCTCTAATCCAATTCCAAAGTGCTGCATGCTGCAGATAAAATAATATCTGTCCCTGGTTCAGTAAATGCATATGTTTTAATAAAACTGTTGCATCAAATAATGTTTGGACAGGAAATGTGCTAGAGGCATTTAAAACTAATTCAACCATTTAAATTTGTTCTCGGTGGAAAATACAGTTACTTTCTACAACTTTCAAAAAGGAACATTTAAAGGTATCACATATTTTGTAAGTGTTCAGAGTTTTATGTGTACTTTTCAATTTTGGGTTCAACTGGGTGGAATAAATATTAACTTAAGAGAATATGTGATGTGTAGCTTTCTACACTTGAGGCTTGATTTACAGTACTGTGAAAAGTATTTGTTCCATAATATATATTTTTTTTTCTGTTTTTGATTTATAGGTACATTTAAATGTACCTGTAAAGGTAAAGATAACCTGAGTAAATATCAAATGCAATTTTTAAGGATGATTTTACTTAAAGGAAATAAGCCCTAACTAACCTAGCCCACTGTGAAATGTACTTGCCCATTTGCAAATCACAAATTAACTGAATAACTATAAAGTTTTTAAAAATTAAGTCAAACCTCTCTGTTAACATGAAGTATTCTAAGAGATCTCAATTATCATGCATAACAAATATCCACATCCACAAAAGGAGAAAACTCAACCAATGTTTAGCCTTGCCTTGAGTGTCTGGCCTACCATAATTACTCCAAGACCATATTGCTGACTCATCCAGAAAGACATAAAAGAATCCAGAAGCAGTGCATGTCTCAATGCTTATAATTCAGTAATAAAAAACAGACTTGGTAAAAATCCCATTCCTGGAACAAGGTATGAAAAACATAATTCCTCTTGCATTTCACAAAAAAAGTTAATAAATAAATACAATAAAATAAAAACATCTTGATGAGCCACAAAATATTGTATTGCCTTGCTGAGTCAAAAGTGGAAAAGTTTGGAAGGTATACATTTCATAACTTCTGATGTAATACTGAGGAAGTAGTAGAGAAGAACACTATACAGATAGTAATAGTAAAACATGGTGGTAGCAGTGTAATGGTGTGGGACTACCTTGCCACCAAAGATCCAAAGGACATCTGTAAGTCTACCTCTGGATGACTCCAAACTTTAAATTTTAAAAATAATTTAAATCTTGTGGCATAGCCTTTTACATGATGCTTATGCTTAGAATTCATCAAATGTTATTGCATTAAAACAATTCTGCACCACATATTAGGCTTATGAGGCAATTACTTTTCCCCACATTCTTCTTCCCTTAATGCGTGGAAACTTGATATGTAAGCTGCATTTTTACTTAATAGGGTTCTTGTCTGGTAATATAATTTGTTTCATAACCTACAGATTAAGTATCACTAAACACAATGGTAAAGGAGCAAATACTTTTCATAGCACTTTTGAGAATTTATTTTTTAAACACTAACACAACTAGGATTTAGGCGGAGGGTGTACTTTCTTTTCCGATGATCATCTCATATCTCCTAGCTTCATGCCTATGTGTATGCCAACTTGTGGCCATACTTCCACTCCGAGCTCTAATTGGAAAGTTTGATGGCAGTGGGTTTAGCCAGTAATGGGGTTCAGCAATTTGGTAGCAGACGTTATCCCAGAGAGGCCTGTCAGGATTTATAGTAGAGCCCAACTGTGTGCATCCGCTCCACAGCTGCAATAGAAAACCCTCTTGCATTTTAATAGTGCAGCTCTGAGCATTTTCGTAATTTAAAGTGGCATCATTAGCACTTTATTTATTCAGTCGAGGCATCTTCTATGAAGGTGATGATGCCACCCTGATCAGCTGTGGCAGCTCACTCGATGCACCTCCTGCAGAGCTGGAGAAGGGAAATTGGAGAGGTAGGGGCAAACATGACAATTAGTGTCATTAATGAATTAGTGTGGGAAGGAGACAACAAGCTGCATGTGAAGGTACTATAGTGCCTTCACATGAGGGGAGTTATGTTTTGTTGTTGAAGGGGCAACAAAGTCACAGCTGTGTGCCACAATTTATTGAGAGGAGAAAGTCTAAATGGGAAAATGAAGGGGAAAAATATGCACAAAGGTGAAGTGTTCTGCCAAACCATTTATACCAATTGGACTTTTCCTCATCTTGTCACATTGAAATGACAAGATGAGGAAAAAACAATGAAGTGGAACTTCATCATTTTTAAATCAATGCTTTGTGTTTAGTACGGGTTCTAGATGGATACAGAATGTCTTTAAAGTAAAATACATTTTTACTTTAACTGCTTTAAGTAAAACCCAGTGGAACCGAAAACCTCTGAAAGTCAACAAAAAATTTACTCTCAATATAAATAGGTCACAGCTGATCTGTAAAGGCCTCAGAGGTTTCTTAGAGAACATTAGTGAAGGAACAGAATAATGAGAACCAAGGAACACAACACACAAGTCAGACAGGATAAAGCTATGGAGACATATAAAGTAGGAATTTAAATAATATCTCAGGCTTTGAACGTTTCACAGAGCCATGATCAAGTTGCTATACAAAAATGAAGAAATAAAACCTACAAAGACACGATTGTGCACCTAAGCTGAAGAGCCAGACAAGGAAATCATTATTCAGAGAAGTGCTTAAGAGGCTCAAAGAGTAGATGTAGAATTAATGGTTTAGTGGAGGGAATCAGAATCATCTGTACAATAAATATGTAATTATTTGTAATCAATATTATATCATCTAATACAATTTATTAGTTATAATGAAGTTGTGTGAATTAGACAAAATAACTTTCTTTGGCTTGTAGATACAAAAAAAAATTCACTAGCAAATATTTTCTACACTGACTAATTTGAGTAAGCATTTGAAACCACAAATCAATAATGTGTGATTGAGCTATAATTCTCATTTTTAAAGGTGTGGTGCAAGTGAAATATCTCGTTTTCACACACCAGCAGCCTTGGGCCATCTTCATAGTGCTTGGATATTTGTTAGCAAAATAAAAAAGCTTCTATCCTTTTAACCCTTCTTCCTTTTAAGCGTTTGTCTGTCAACAAGGCCTAACAGATACTTTGAAAACCTTTGCTGATTCACAAATAAAGCCTTTTGCACATTTTTAACCTTATAGTATCTTACTGTTTTTTTTTTAGCCAAAACTCTTGAGCACCGAATGTGCCTGCATGTTGCCATTTTGCACTATTCAGGTGCACCAGTTTCATCATTTCCAGATAATTTTTGCTAAATGGAAAAAAAAAAGCATGTGCAGTTTTGTAAGCCTACATGGGTATGTTTGATTTCTCAACTCTGCATCTCTCCATTAGGCTGTTATGAAAGAGCAGTAATGGTGTTAAGTGAGATAATGGTAGACCTTAACCCCATTGTTGGTCATTATTCTCACTAAAAGGTTAACATCTGTTCTGCTGTGTAGGCATGACTTAATGCCATTTACAGCATTACTGATAAACACTTTTTCAGCAATTTGGGGTAATATCAGTAATGATTAGAACATTTCTTTGTAAGCACTTATGTACAAAGAACTGAGCACTGAAGAGTAACTTCTGCAGTAAATTGATTTTTCTCGGACGTGGGTGTTGAGTTTGGACTGAATTTACATTATGACCCTGTTTAGAGCTGGCATCAACATGCTTTCTAGCTGATTCAGGTAGAAGTTGACAGTTTAAAGCAAGAGTGTTCCCAACTGACATTAAAAGCAATCTTGAAGGATTAGGTCATGGTTACCTGCTCTACATGCAAATAAACATGCAGCCACGTCACACAGTATGCTGAAAGCTGAGCTGTAAAGATTTGAAGGGCAATTTATACTAGAGGAATGCCTTATATGGCATATAAAGAGCTGTATATTTTTGAGAAAGGCCAATTTCACTGCAGTTCTCACTTTAATAACATTTGATGCTGCTATTTACTACAAACATTCAACAGAATCTCAATGCAACCAAACAGACTCAATATCAAAGAAAAAAAGTTGAATGGATTGATTTGTCACCTCACTGAGTTCAGTGTTATTTAAAAAAACATACAAAAAAAGAGTACGTTCTCCTGGCATCCTGGTAATGCATGATTGAACATTTGGCATTTTTTAAATAATAAAAACTGTTATGTTTCCAAGGTTGTTAACAAAATGGGGTTTTTTTGCACCACAAGGAAATGACTCACTGCTTGAGAGTAGCCACGTGTTTTTAATAGGTAGACCTCCTGTGTGTCACTGGAAGGTTTACTTGCAGACTGCTAATCTAATGTGAATTCATGCTTCCCAGATCTACTTTCTGAGCGTCTTCAATTAGTGGAACTACTGTAGTTAATGCCATTTAAACAAAACTGGACTTCCCAGGAACTATTTCAGTACCTGGTCTGAATGAGGCCCAACTCCATGTTCCCCAAACTCAAATCCCATGAAATCAACTATGTTAAGAATCTTTTATATTGGGGGAAAAATAAATTGCTGTTTCAGGGCTGTTCAAGAAACTAGAAATGTCGGAATTCTGATTTCAAAATAATTTGTTTCTTTCCAAACACGATAAAAAAAAAAAATAAATAAATAAATCATCTTTTGATGCAATTTTGACTTGTAAAGCATCTTCACAAGCCAAAATTGCATTATTTTATAGTTGCATGTATGTCATAGTATAAAAACACAAATTCTATTGTTTAACTGTGTTTATGAATAAAGCTAAATCTTAATAAATGTGTGCCATACAACTAAATTTGTTTCAGCATTTAATTTTTTATATTATCTTTTTAGCAAAGAAACAGTGGTACAATTTCTCCGAACTGGAATAAAATGAATGTTCTTCATCTGAAACCTTTGAAAGTCTCCCAGTCCTTGTCAAAGAGAGATAGGATCAGTAGACGGCCAACATTTTCAATTTTGTGCTATCAGACATTGAGGAGATGTGTCAACACTTGGGTCCCTCTGCAAGTAAACACAGGACTCTGACAACCAATAACCTAGATTCAACATCACCTCTGCTCCTATCCCACTGTAGGTCCTCCATGTTAATCTAATTTAGTTCCAGATCTGTTGATCAAAACAGACTCCTATCCTCCCCATAAAACAGAAAAATTCGGTGTCATTTGCGTCATTCTAATATTTTAAAGTGACAGACTGTGAATGAGCTTATTTACTTCTTCAGAAGTTCCACTTATGGGAGTGAAGCTTTAATGCTATCTTATACAAAGGAAGGCTGTTGGCTTTAAAAGCAATCTTGAAGGATTGTGGGTTCCTACAATATAATTAAAGCCCACAAGTTTACTAAAGGGCGTACAGAATCTTACTTTAATTAAAGATGTTTGACAATAACTTTAACTAAATTTTCTCATGTTTGTTAGTAAAGATTAAAATACATTCCTAATTAAAAATAGCAAAAATAATGAGTCAATAAGCTTGTAACACTGAAATAAACTACTCTATAAAAGATGGGAGTATGGTAAAACTAATAAACAACTAAAAGTAAAACAGTAAAAATATACAAAAAAGAACAGAAACCGTGAAATGACTCAAATGTCGCAGTACATAATGTTCTGTGAATGTTGAGAACCAGGTTTATTTCAGAGGAATTTGGAACTTATGCCAAAATAGTTTTAAACTAATTCACATTTGGCTTCACCAAAACGTACTGTGGATTTTTACACAGCAACATCAAAATATAAGAAATAAGAAGGGAACTAACCATAGGATGATATGTAGAAATGTCACAGTTTAGTAGGAATTTGTATGCTTAAGGTTTGTATTGGAGACTATTGGAAACGAGGCTGAATTGGCCCTAAACTAACTGAAACAAGTTTAATAATGTTCAAACAACCAGTACACAGTGTGAAGCAGAAGTGAAACAGAAAATAAAACAATATTAAAATAGTTTATCCTAATCTACCCTATCACTGCAATCCTCACTTGAACAGTTTTAAGAACCAGTGAATCTCCTGTGAATGAGCCTTCTGGTACAAAACAGTCGTCATCCTGTCAGCGAATTAGAGGAGGAGGCTGCAGATTGTCTGCCCGATGTTTTAGCTGACCTAAAACAGGAAAGGTGTAGACTAATTTATTATCAGCCAGTAAGAAAAACACAATTATATGGTTTTTAAAGAGTATATGTAAATATCTGGATTTGACTGTAACAGTGTTAATTTTAGCTTATTAAATATTGTGTTTTTGATCAGTCTCTTTTTGAACAAATTGGCTGGATTTTAAAATCTTTTTGAACATTTTGTATCTTTTCTTACCAAATTCTCAAGGCTAAATTCACAGTATTTTCACTCAAATCAGTAAATAGAAGTGAGTAAAGGAGATTTCAACAAAACCAAAGCATTAAATTACAAAGACTATGTAACGGGGAAAAATATTGCTGGTATTAAAGAGGAACTTCAGAAAATGTTGAATGAACTTTCCCTTTGTTTTTTTTTTTTGTTTTTTTTTGTTTTAGTTAGGTATCAGGCAGAGTCACAGAGTAGAATAGTTGGACCCAGATGACTGAGAATCCATTACTGTATAGCACAGTCCACTGCAGAAAAGCTCCCTCTGAGATTGAAGTCTTGCAGATTAAAATAGTGGTTCATAAGCCCTTGTATGTGTGCGCATGTGTGGGTGTGTGTACCTGAATGACTATGCGCATGCCCATGCATGTGTGTAAAGCGAAATGTGCTTAAATGCCTTTGTGGGTGCCTGCGTGTGTGCCTCTGTGTTTTCAGCAGCCTAAATACCGAAGCTTTTAACATCAAAGCTCCGAGAGGATTTAAGTGGCCTAAAACTTGCCAATTATGTTTATAAGTGATGTCCAGCAGGGATTGCTGATGAGATGCCATGTGTAAAAAAGAATTCACTAATTTTTTCTCAATTTTATTCTTCCTTGACTTTTTTATTTTTCATTATAAATGCCTAAAGTACGACCTGTTTTTTTTAGAGAGAAATGGAACAATTTCTATGTTGCCATAAGGTCTAGTTTAGTCATTTCATATTCCCTGTGAGACAATATAGCCAACAAGACAAGCCAACCAGTCTTTTCCATTTTTCAACATTTATTTCAAGTATTTGGTCAATTTTGTTTTAACTTTTTCTAACTACAGACAGATTTAACTTGTATTGCTCAACCTTTCAACATACATATGTTTTTTTAAACCTGTTTCAATGATTTAAGTAAAGAACACCTTGAGAAGAGATTGTTAAATCAAGCAGATGAAGTGAGAACCTAAATGCGGCAGGGCTCAGAAGGTAGTTGGTTGGTAAATTAAAAGCAGGAACTTGAGAAATGGTTCACAAATCCAAATGAGCATCTCCATAAAACAGGATCAGAGATTATTAATGCCCTTACACATCTGTGTTTACTTTGGACTTGATGCAATACAATACAGCAGTTGCACAGAGAGCCTTGCCTTCAAATCGTAGCTGAGCAAGCAACTTGATCTCCCAAGCAACTGAATGGGTTTTGCTTCACAATCTTTACAATGCAGCGGTCATCTGAAGTGCTGGTGCACCCCTTTTTGACCACACAGTTTTCTTTCACTTCTTTCCATTAATATGTTTGGATACAGCACTTGGTGAACAATCATCATCTTCAGTAATACTTTTTTTGTGGATTGCCCTCCTTTTGGCAACTGTCAATGACCAGCCTCTTTCACAAAACGTTTCCCTCATAGAGGACAAGCCGCCTTTGAGTTGCCTCTGGCCATTCATAAATCACAGGGAGAGACAGTGATATGCCGCAAAACTGAGAGTTTTTAAAAATGACGTACGCAGCGCGCCACAGGACGTGTTGTACCACGTTTATGTTAGCACTACTGTGATGTCAAAGTAACAGCATCAAATAAACTAAATGTTGTGATTTTGTTGTTGGCTGAGCAAATGCTTCAAATTAGAATTGGATGTTATGTCTGAAAAAAATGCCGTGGTAAAAGGAGTTGCTATCAGTCAATATCAATAATTATTGATTCAGTTTTGTTTTAGCTAAGCTGGTGACATGACTTTTCCTGTGTGATTTGCAATTTTCTCTTGAAAACCTCTCCTTTCTCCACATTGTTTATTTCTAAGCACCAACAAGGCACAGTGGCGAAACCTTAAACTGACTGAACTAAAGAGTGAGTGTGTTAGTTGATCCTATAACCAGCTGATCACATCATCAACATATTATTCTCTCGACCAGTGAAGCTGGCTTAACCTCATATGAGTCAGCTCATACGGGGGTGTGACTGCCTCACTTGAAGACAAGAAGCATAACAGAGGAGGGCCTACTTCCTTGGTCCTCTCATAGAACACATAAAGACAGCACAAGATGCTTTCATCCTGCTTTTATGTGTTTTGAGTGAGTGGTTGATGTTTGTTAGCATAGCCCAAGTCATGATCGTCATGACCATGATTGTGATGATCACCCAACATTTCTTGTAACTGCCTTGTATTATGTGAATTGTAATTTTCTAAGAAAGAGATTTTTATTTCTGAGATGCAAGTCATAATCCTCAAAATAAAACATTACTTCTGAGTTGAAAAAAAAATAATTTATCAGATATTCTTATCAAGTTGCACCTGTATATGTAGCACTAAGATTCTGAGCTGTCTTTTGTTCATTGTGTGAAAAACTACTTTGCTGATATGTTCATGTCTGGTTGAATGACAGATGGAGAACGCAAGTTGTGAAGCCAAGTTGCATTTGATATCAGATCAGTTTTGTTGTTAAAACGTTACAAACCTAATGCACTACATAGGAAACGTGGCCATATCTCAAGTCTTTTGGATCTGCTATCTATCTTCCTCTCCTACATAATAGCTATCATGCTCTCACACATGCCTCCTCCCACATAATGAAATTTGGCACAAATCTAATAGAAAAGATTTGTGTTAGGTAGTATTGACGTAATTTAGACAGTGCCGTTCCAGCTATTCAGTCAGAGTTCAGTCCTCGACCTTGATAATAAGACACTTTCTGTCTCCAGTATGGCTATCACATAACCTGATGTGAGTGTGTGTGTTTGTGTCCAGACACACATTATTTTTCTGAATTTTGATTTAGCTTGATGTACTAAGCAAGCTTTTTTAATATTATAGTGAAGTCTTATTGAGTGTATTGAACTTTATAGTTAATTAATTGCTTAATTACCCTGTTGCCTATATCATCATGTTCTCAGTGATAGAAATACATGAATCATTTTGTGGTTGTGTTTAATTAAAGGCAGCAGTCTTGTACACTTAATGGTCTAAGACATTGAAACTCCTAAATGTCTCTTAATGCAAAAAGCTAATGACCTAATGCATGTCTTTACTACCCTTAAAGACGTTTTAATGGTTTACTGGAGCATGTCACCCGAGTCAAGACAAATTTAATCAAAAGAGGTTGTTATATAATTGATGGCAAAAAAAAAAAAACAACAACCTTCCACTATAGAAGATTTCTACAAAGATACGATGGCTGTATTTAGGAAATATACTTGTATAAATATAGGAGGGTGATTTCCATCGGGTTTCATTCTCAATGTTGCATGTGTATTGTGACAGAAGGGGTGAAAATCTGCATTCTGAACCATTAGTTAGTTTTCTTGACATATAAGATTAGAAATCAGCTGATGCTTAAGGATTGAGATTTTAATGTTCTGAGTTCCCCCAAGGTTAAATTTATTAGTAAATATTTATTATGCAGATATGAACCAGACAATTATGAAATAGAAGAATAAGTGGGTAATTCAAATTATAGTTTCCAAAAGATTTAGCAAAAAATAGAATTGGGAAGGGAAAATGGATTGGGAGGAATGGTTGAAGAACTTCCTCTGTGGTTGCTACACACTTTACATTTCAAGGATGGTGAGCTGAGTGAGAACATCTTAAGTAATATTAAGTTTGGTCATAGCTGCAGTACCTTCCAGTTGCATCGATTCTGCAGCATTGGTGCAAAGGGTGGCATAGCATGGTGTATGTGAGTCCTGACATTTATTTGGTGTGATACCCTCCTAGATCTTTAAAACAAAGGTCAATTACATAACAATATGCCAGGGGTATTAGTATGAACATATTTTGCCATGTTTAAATTAATGAGGGGACAATGTAGCTTCATTTCCTCTCTGAAAGCAGAAACACAAGTAGTGAATTACCCCAACTTCCTTCCATTGCACTTTTGCATGCAGCTGAGATTGTTGCTTGATTGAGAGCAACAATCTCTCAATCAGTTTGCCATTTGAAACTCTAATCTTGTTTCTGTCTTCTTCTTTATTTTGTCTTCTAGTTCCACCTAAGATATATGACATTTCCTCTGACATCACAGTAAATGAGGGCAGTAATGTGTCGCTCATCTGCACGGCCACTGGGAAACCTGAGCCAACCATTGCCTGGAGACACATAACCCCTTTAGGTGAGTTCATCCCACCTTTCACGTGCTCTGATGGGCAGATGGATGGATGGAAGCGGAAATGAGAAAAGGGCTACATGATCAATAAATGATTAAATGAGAAACTGAGGAAGAGCTTTTAGTTACATTGCAGTGAGAGATGTAATTCACTGAGATATTTTAGCATGATCAAGTTAAAAAGTGTAGTATTAGAATCCTTATTTTGAGGAACCAGGATTAAACCACAGTTGATAACGAAACTTTAATACAAAAAAAAAACATATACATATTTTAAATGAAATGTGAAAATATTGCAGAAGAACATTTACTGTAAATGTTACTATAAATCAAACAGGATAGTTTAAGTGTAATATAGGTTGCTGAAGGTAAATGTTAATTAAGTATGCATTACAAATTATATCTTTATTAATATTATCACTTGGGCACAGACACTTAATTAATTTCTTCAAATCCTGAATCTTTGCTTTGAAAACTCTTTCCAAAGCATAACTGTTACACCAAATCCCCCACCTAGTCACTTCTAGTCCTCCCTCATTTTCATATTAATGGATTAAAGCATGCAGTGTTTATCTGATAGCTGTGAGGATGACTGTATTTATCTTATGGCTGTCAGATCGTCCCGCTCCGGCACGCTGGCCCTGATTGCGTTAGGGGAGTTTTCAAAAGATGATCAAAAGAGCCATCCTCGGAGTCCAAGTGGCAGTCACTCATTCTACTTTGAAGTGTCCACACTTTGAAGTATGCCAGGGAAGGAAGTGATATGCTGGTCAAATGAAAGGGCCCACGATGAAATGTAATCACAGAGTGTCTCCCAGCACATCAGAGGAGAAGCCCTTTGCCATGGGATGTCTGAATCAGCTGAAGTAAGGGTGATTTGTCTAAAAGACCTGATACAACTGGAAGGTTGTAATAGGCTAATTAGCTATCCATGGAATTTCATTAACTCTCTTGGATATGCAAAACAGGCCGCCTCAACTAGTGTTCATGAATGCCATGCAAATATGCAATCACTATATGAGTAAAATATATATGATTTCTTCTACTTTATTTGCTAAATGAACAATCATTTAACAGTGGACCTTGAGTTAACTAAAGTGAACTCAGTAAATGAATATATGCAGTCTATAAATACTGGTAATTACTTCCAGGGTGTGAATGGAGTCCTAATATCATGAAGTGATTTATAAAATCAGACAGTTTATGAGTTCATTAAAAAGAAAAAAAAAACATAGTATTGCCACCCTTGGTATATTAAACCAAGGGTGGCGAAGTCCAGTCCTCGAGAGATGTTGTACTGCAACTTACAGTTGCATCCCGTCTCCAACACACCTAGTTGAATTGCATCAGCATGTCTTTCAGACCTGCACAGGTGATTCAGGTGTATTGGAGAAAGAATGAATCTAAATGTTAGAGGACTATAGATCTTGAGGAATGGACTTTGACATCCCTTATATGTATGTGGTATTTTCTTGACTGATCCTATCGATAGATGTTTCGCCTGTCGATTCAAGTAATTTTCTACCTGCTACAAAAACTTTTCACTCTGTTGGAGTAGAGCGTTTACTGAACATCTGTTAGTGGGTGCCTGGGTCCTGCACGTCCTTGCAACTGATTGTGCAAACTCTCAACTTTATCAGCTTGGTATCACATGCACAACAGTACGACGTGAACACTGTTTCCCACCGAGCAGTTTACACTGAGTGTGTATATGCGATTTGAAAAAAATTACCTTTGAGTAATACCTTTGAGCGGTCATGTCCTGTAGACGTCTGCATTGAATCCACCTCGAGGAAATGGTTGGACTGATTATGCCTGTAAAAACAATGATGACTTATTCCTGTAACCCCAAAGTATTGCATGCTTTATAACTTCCAGACCAGTATTTCAATATGCACACAAACACAAACAGAGGCACTTTATGTATCAGCCTGGTGTTTTCCAAGCTTTTAAAATCACTGAGAGCTCATTATTTGAGCTAATACAGTATATCATGAATGACATTCTGGATGGTATAGTATTCAAATGAACTTAATTCAATTTATATTTAACTTAAATCTGGCAAGTGATTTGCTTTGGTAGCTTGTCATATCTGGTTGAACTATATTTTTGAAATAACTGGATTTTAGCTTAGACAAATATGATTATTTCACGCATGACCTTATTCTCTGCCTACAGCTAAAAATTACCACTTGAAAACAATCAAATGCAGCTAGCAAAATTTGTATTATCAACAATGCTAGTAGACCATAAAAAAGTTTCCCTGTGTTTTTATCCAGTGAACAATCCCTTCCTTTGAGTTAGGTTAAGCAGGTGCAATGGCTGCAAAGTGGAAAACATCTTTACCTGGCAGGTTTGATGTTTTCAGCCTCACTCTCTTCAACAATCAACCATTTTGGCGTTGGGGGTGGGGCCTTTTTTGCACTGTAGATAGCTCCCTTGCAGCAGTCAGTGAAGTTTGACAGGATGATAAATTGCCCTGACTGACTGTCAAGTTCTTTTTCCCACTCCGACTGTTTTGTGTTTGCATTTTTCACTCTCTTGCCTTCCTGCCAACCACCAAACTGCCAGCTAATAATAAACTTTGCACATCCAGTGAAGTGTGCCCATAAACTGTTTATGGAGACAATAATTTGGCAAAGTATCTGTGCATGCAGAAATTGGACGCATGTTTCTTGATTACAGAAGAGCAATGTGAAGCAAATGCTTAAAGTTTGTAGAATGTTTTACATAAAAAGGAGGATGATATGACTAGACTGTAACTGTAGATATAAAGATTTCTTATTGGTGTTTTAATTAACTGTGTATTAAAACACACAAAACAAACAAGAAACAAGCTTCTTGTTTGTAAATTTGTAAATTCCTTGAGAATTTTGGAGGAAATTTGATTGATAACAAAACTTTGTTTGCAATGTATATTAAACTGCATCTATTGATATCAAGTTATATACGTAAATGAAATGCATCTCTAAGCATAAAATATCATTAGTGAAATTAGAGTTTATTAATCACATAATTCATTTCTAATGTTGCACTTGTCTGACTTTCAAGGTAATGTCAATCTATGAGCACAATGCTGTCTGCTTGCCACTCCTCCATAGGTCACAGAAAGGAGGGGGTGAAATAGCCTTTAACATGGTCTATTTCAGTCTGGTTTAGTTCTATGGATGGTGGGGGAAATTGCTTTGATAAGCTTTTCCCATTGAGATTTGAATTCATCGGATAGAAGTGTGACCTTTGAAAAGGCTGACTAGAATGCTTGAGAACGTGTTTGATTTTTTTTCTTGTGACAGAAGTCAGCCTGGGCATATTTTTCTCTTCCTTTTCAGGCGCAATGCATTTATCAATACTGTTCATGTTTCATTTTATATTTATGAATGTACAAGAGCCGTATCTCATTCTAAATGACACTCCAAGAAAGCAAACATCACCATAGCAACTCATTAAATGTGTTCCATCTAACATAAAACTTGATCCAATAAAAGCTGGTGAGCTACACCACTGTGATGCATAATATAATTTAGGAACCACTAAAATTGTACAGCAGCTTTTCTGTTGGTGTTCCAAACATTTTTGTATCTACATATAAATTAGGTCTAAAATGATTTGTTAAAAAAAGCAAAGCAAGATCCTCATAAAGATTTTCTTTGTCCCCAAGACTAATATATATATATATTTTTTTTTATGTCATAGTTAAACTATATTGACAATGTTGCCATAATTATACAAGAAATTGGTCAGGGTATCCAAATTGAGTCCAAAAATGTCTTCTATAAGTGTTTGGTTGATCCTGATCCAAATTGCCAAAGTATACATAGACAAATAGTAAACTTTTTGTTTAATACAGTAAACAAAAATTAAATACATAAATACAGATGATAGAAATATAGTGATGTGAAAAAAGTTTTTGCCTCCTTCCTGATTTTCTATTTCTTTATATGTTTTTCACACACAAGTCAACACAAAATGCCGTTTTCAAATTGGGATGATTATTATTAAGAGAGAACAAATATAAACTTACATAGTTTATATTACATAGTGTGAATGATTGTCCCCTAATCTATTATTTGAGGTTCAATAATAAGACCTCAAGACTGGTTGGGCCATACTCACCAGCAACAACAGCAATCAAGCATTTATGATAACTTGCAGTGAGTCTTTTCCAGCACTGTGGAGAAATTTTGGCCTGTGTGTCTTTATGGCATTGTTGTAATTCAGCCACACTGGAGAGATTTTGAGCATGAGCTGCCTTTTTAAGGTCATACCACAGCATCTCAATAAGGATTCAGGTCAGGACTTTGACTTAGTCACTATAAAATCTTCATTTTGTTTTTCTTCAGTCATTCAGAGGTGAATTTTTGCTGTGTTTTGGATCATTGTCCTACTGCAGAACCCAAGTTAGTTTCAGCTTGAGATCACAAACACATGGCTGGACAATCTCCTTCAGGAGTTTTTTGTTGACAGCAGAATTCATGGTTCTATTTTTCACAGTCAGTCCTCCAGGTTCTGATGCAGTAAAATAGCCCCAGACCATTACGCTACCCCCGCCATATTTTAATGTTGGTATGATGTTCGTTTTATGAAATGCAATGTTACTTTCTTGCTAGATGTAATGAGACACACATTCTTCATAGAATTCAACTTTTGTCTCGTCAGTCTACTGAAATCAAATAAAATAATTTTTATACCTTCATTTTATTCACGAGTGGCATCTATCAACTCATATCTATCAACTAAATTTTGAAACTGCTAGTACGAGGTATTCTTAAACAATAAACCCTTTACATGATTAGATAAACACATCTGGGTTTATCTGACTTTGCTGAGACAGAAGCTATAATCACTAAAGTGGAAGGATTCAGTTAAACGTAGTTTTCCTCTGGGTTTGTAACAGTTCATCTGTTTACATCTGTTTAGATAGTGTTAAGATCTTTTTTAGCCTATCACCTAAACTACTTGCTCATTAGCCATTGTGCCACAGCTGTTAATGAGTGAGGATGACATAGAAGAAAGTGTCCTATTTAACAAAATTAGACTAAAAATGGCATTAGTCATATTTGCCTTCTAATTTTAGCTGCATTTATTGTAAAAGCTTGATGTGGGGTGTTGTATCAGATTAGTGTTCAGTTATCATGCCTATCAATATTGTTGACATCTGGACTGCTGGTCAAATGGAATGTTAATTGATTTTTATCAAAAAATGCTATAAATATTTTGCTAATATGTCTATAAATTAATGACAAAATAATATATGCTGAAAGCTTACTCCTATAGCATAAGCAGATTTTTTTTCCAATTGCTCACATATTTCTCACAGCCAACTGCCTGAAAATGTGTTTCACTGCCCAAGGAGCATTACCTAAATGTATAAACACAGAAAGTAAGAGGAAGGTAATCCAGCAGGTTGCAAAAGTGAATGCACATCCAATGAGACATGACTTAAGGCCCCTTTGACCCAATTCCTCTCTCTGGATTTTAGCACCCTAAGATTGACAGCCGAGGAACAAGAAAGGGTTTATGTATCAAGGTACAATAACAGCCTTTTTGCCAGCCTCCACGCAGTGTGCTTTTACCCCTACATCTGGCCCACACCTTAAGTTGGGACCAGAAGGGAACAGTATACAATGTAGCAGCGTGGGCTGTTCTCCCTTTTCAAGGGTTAAAACGATAAATTGATGTAGAAAATGCTGCTCTATGCTATAATAGAATTTCAGCAATGCCTGCCCTATCTGTGCACTGCAGCCCTGAAGGAAGTGTACCCCTCAGCTTCTCTACACAATGTGGGAAATTGCTTACTGCAACAGAACTTAGACAGTCATTGGCACTGAATACACAATCAACCTTCCCATGATTTCTTTAATTTGCTGCGAGTGGATTGTCCCTCAGGTCAGAGGAGCCTCTGTCAGTTCTTCAGATATCTCCTAGCATGCTCTCACACTCATCTGTGGTAGTCCCTTGGTGGTTTCATATTACACCACGTTAGTTTATTTTTCTTGTTTTATTAGGTTTTCAAATGACCTGTTGTTATCAATGCTAAGTTTACAATAATATAAGGGTTTTGTATACACAATGTAATGATCTTCAAACAATAGATCAAGGACAGGATTTGTGTTTAATAACTATGACCTTTGCAGAGCTCCCATCCTTCTGTAATCAGTAGGAATACCATTTGCTGCCCGAGGAGGAAGATGCAACCAGATCCTGCATTGAAATTATGTTGTTGTGTTAATGCATTTGGAAAAAGCTGCAGTCTAATGAGCCATATTTTTAAAAAGGAAATTCAATGTTTTTTTTTTTCAGAATAATCAGTTTTCTGTGTTTGTATTTCTTTAAATGAAATATTATGTAAGCAGATATCTCAATAATGAAATGCATTTAATAATCAAAAGCCTGTGACATACCTCTTTGGTAGAGTATTATCATACTACAAAAAACAAAAAACACTGGAGGCTTTTTTAAAAATTAAATGTGTGAACTACGACTGGTCTAAAATCAAGCAAAGCATTAGTGTTCGTTTGTAGCTTTTGTCCCTGAGAGTTTTTCTGTTCAATCTCCACTAGAGATTTTTTTTTTGTTTAACCTTTGCTAATTTAGACTTAAGGTCAATTTTGTTTGGTTACGGTCTTTGTTTACCACTCTGACTGTTTTGTGGATTTTGTTTCTTTGGTTGTAAACCCCTAACTTTTGATTGTAGTTGTTTTGTTACCCTTTTAGTTTTATTGTTACCAAAACAATAAATCCTACTGTCAAACCTTTTACATCTGGGTTGTTTAAATGTTGCTTCCCCTTCCCCTGGCTGAGCTGGGTCGTAACATTTAATGGGGGCTCGTCTGGGATCTATTTAATGTAATCCTGAGACTACAGTTTGGATAAATTGCTAACAAAGCTAATTCAGTTTACAAAGACACAGCTACTAGCAGTAGTCTACACTCGACAAGGTGGCAAGCTGTCTGCACAAACAAATCAGATCAGCTGCCCTTGCCCCAGGAAGACTTGGGTTAAAAAGGGAGGCCTCAGCAGGGATTGGTGGAGCTGGCTGATTGAGGGGCCAATCAGTTCTGCTGTAGACCTCAGGGGCGTGGCATCGGAGGATGAGGGCTGCTTCCAATTCCCAGCAGAGTCCAATTGATGATTAGGGAGCTGCAGATGTACAAAAAAAAAGAGAAAAAGAAAACCTACAAGGCCACTGGCCGTAACAGTAATTGATTTCTAATTCTCTCAAAAAGCAGAAGACCTCTTCAAAGTAATGCCTTGTGTTTTCTATTGCGTTACACACACGCACACCCATTTATATATATGTAAGCATAACCAACATTGTTCTGTTTTTCACTTTCTTGTTATGCTTGAGAAACAGGTGAGTGCTGGTGCTGAAGACAGCTTATCTAAAATCTACTCAGTTTTTATAGTGATTAAATATTATGTGCAATATAAACTACAGCTATATGTAAAAATCTAAATTATTGGTCCTTAATTTATCTTCAGTGACTGACCTAACAGACTCCTGTTTCAGCTCAAGTTGGGTCAAAAAATGAAGCAAAAACAAAAAGCTCGAACTTTAACCGATGTTGTGGGAAATCAAATGATTGACAATGGAGGTTGTTCTATCTGCTTCCAGAACTGTGCTGATTTTACAACCACTGATATAATCAGCTCATTTTGGTAATGGCCGATGCAGTCCACCATGATCAGCATAAATTTGCAGGCACCTGTTGATAATCAGGAGTTGGTAATTTAGCCGCAACTCAGCCCAGCTGCTTTTTGTTGACCAATAATAGGACATATAAACATGAACTTTCTCACTCCCAAAGTGTCTTAGAAGACCTGAGCTGATGCTTTGGTCAAATCTGTCTTGTTCATTAAAATAAACTCATAGTCCATAGGTTTTATGATGTTTATCATTTTTTAGGCATTAATTGCTGTAAATGTGCCTGCCATATGAGACTGTTTTCCCCTTACTGGCTCACAAGCAATTCATTGTGTTTTCTGCAGAGTGGAAATCAGTCCTTGTGGCTGCCAGTAAAAACCAAAGCATTGGATTCAGCCATTTGGCAAACGGTATTGGGAGCAACAAGAATAGTTGCCCTCATGGGTCAGCGCTTTTGATTTTATTGCCCTAATAAAAGACACAAGTGCACACAATGGATTTCTACATCGTGAGTATCATAATTTCCCCACTGCAGTGAAATACACTGGAGCTGTGCATCAAGGGGAGTGTTCAGGTCAGCCATTTAGTGCAATTATTTAGTGAAGTTATTCAGCATATGTGTGTTAAAGGGAGGATTTTTTTTTCTATTTCCTCTGTAAATAAATAGTCTTTGATCAGCTTTTATCCGGATATAAATTACAGGGTACTGGTAGACAACAAGGTAAAAAAAGGTCCCCTGCTATGTTTTATACTTTGGCATTCTGTCTCTCTAAAAGCTAAAGAGAAGTCACCAATGTTACATAAAGTTCTATAAAAGCACAGCATTCATTTAAATGTATACATCTGATTTTATTTTTGTTTTAGGCATGAGAATATTTCTCATACACACCAGTTGCTGTAGGAAACCATTGTACTCTATCAGATGAGTTGTTAATAAGCTTTCCAGCCTATTAAATTATTTTCAGTGCACTCGTACTTGTGCTAATACCCCAAAAATGCGCTTTGTTTATGCAACCCCCCAAAATGATTCTCTTTTTAACTTATTTTACCATTATAAACAGTATAAATTTATTATTGGTCTTTGTATATATTTTGTCCTCACAATTACTTTGTAGATATGGGTGCATTACCTGACTCCTTTTTTTACTTTCATTATTCCATCACGCAATGATCCGATTAGAACATTACTTAATTTTAAATTATAGATCATCTGTCTGCTCTCATGAAGATTCTCTCACCTTGGCATGGATAATGTTTCACACTGAAACTGATGCCATGACTTATTTTCTGAGTAATTTGGCCAGTAATTATTTGACTTCTTGGCGGATCACATAGAGGATTAATCTTTAATCACCAGATGGTGAGTAGATCCTCAAAAATGGATAAAAAATGTATAACGTTGAAAAACCCAACATCAGGCAAGTGAACACTGAATATCACTCCATATATGCCAATGGGTTTGTGCTATTTAAGCTGGGAGTACAACAAAATCAACAAATATAAATAGAGACATGCAGGACTTGATGTTCCACAAAATCTGCTTGATTTCCTCATGTTACGACCTGAACAATGAGCAATTGTTAAGCCACAGTCAACTAGTTCTCCAATACAAATGCAGGGTAGGAACCTCCATCCATCCATTTGTCCACAGTCTATGCTTTCTAATCTGTGCAAGGTCTATTGCACAAGAGGAGGGGATGGACTCAGGACAGTACCTGAGTCCATCACAGGCCAATACAGAGACACAAAGGACATTCATTCCTAAATGCAAATAGAGAGATGAGTTGACATAACATGCAACTTTTTGAACTGTGGGAGGAAGACAGCAAATGTGAAGAGAACCAACTTATTCATGGGGAGAAAACGCAACTCAATTCAGAAAGACAATGGGCAAGGATTCGAACCGAGGACCTTTTTGCTGTTGGGCAACAGAGTTACCAACTGCTTCACTGCAGCCATTTAAGAAATTAATACGAATATTTGTTTGCAATAAAATCATACTCTATACTGATAATTAATTGAGATTGTCAATGTAGCGTGACAAAAATATTTGGCTACCAAATTTGGTAACCAATAGTTGGCTACTATGGTTCAAATGGGTCATATCAATATCTGATATCTAACATTGCTCTAGTTTTAACATAGTTGAACATCTTCTTTAGGCTTTTTCAGAATTTTTTTTTTTTCCTGTATATGAGACAAGTCTGATTTTAGGGGCTTTAACTCACATTTAAATAGAGACCTATTTGGTTAGTAGAACAGACAATATCCAATCTCCCTTCTGCTGTTGTAGTATAATTTAAAGTCAAGATTACTCTAGCTGCACCTCATGTCTGGTCCCTTGTAAAAGCTGTAGCTAATTTAGTTTAAGCTCTGTGTATTTCTTAAATTCAGAGTTCTATTTATATTTCCTGATTAAAAAAACCTTCCTGAGTCAAAATCTGCTGCATATTATTTTTCGAAGAAGCAGTTTTATAACATATAACCTGTGCAGTCACAAATAGAAGGCGCTTAAACCATGTTTACATAAAATCCTGTTTCGTCTGAGATCACACTTGCTCTGCACCATTTGGTTGCTCTATTGACTCACTGGACTGCACTTCTCCTCCCACATCAGTGGGATTAGGTACAGATAGTCTTCACCCACTGAAAATGCTTCTTCAAGGGTGCCAAAGCCTGCCTATGTAGAGAAGACAGCCAACAAAAGTGAAAATTAAGAAACTTGTTATATCTCTCTGTTTTCTATTTACAGGTTTATTTTTAAGAAATAAATAAAGTGTGTTTATAGACAATTCTCCAGACATTTTCTCTGTCATTTTTCTAAGATGTTACCACTTCAAAAAAACTTCTTATCAAAAGTGTTTAAATAATTTTTTTGTTGTTATTTTTGTGATGTAGTACATAAAAATCCATCAAGATTTCATTGTTATAGCAACCCAGCTTACACACAGAGACAATTTGATGCATTGAATGGAAGAGCTACCAGTTCCAATATGGCCCTGTAATATAAAACCTAAACAAAAGTATTGAATAAACATGAGCCAGGTGTAGTTGCCATTTTGAATTAAGTGTGTTTATTGTGCACTTTATGTGGTTTTGATAACATTAACTGATTAGCTAAGGTTAACTGAGCTGCTAGCTGTTTGGTTAATTAGCTCTTTCCAGTAGACATCCCACAGGGAGCAGTTTATTTCACTAACAGACACACTAACAATCAGAGCGAGTTGCCAATTAGTTTAAAGACATTTAAACTAAACAGTTTTACCCTAAAGAGTAACAGGTGTCACTTTTTTTGCGTGCAAGCCAAGCTAGTGGGGAAAAAAAAGTTTCAAACATTAAAGTGAATTTAAAAGGTTAGGATGAGATGATAGTAAGTTTTTGCCATGGTTTGTATCCATTTAAACTGGAAATTAATTTGGAAATACTATGTTCCAGTCTTTCCTGTTGTTACATTATGGAGTAAACCTAGGTTTTATTTATCTATTTTTAAAGCTGTATTTTTTCATTTGCAATTATCCTATTATGACTGGTGTGCATTTGGAAAGAGTAACATTTTGAGCACTTATGAGTGAATCACCTTATCTCATCTCGCTAAATGAATAATTTCTCAGTTGATTTATTACTCTCTAAACATGTCAGAAAACAATGAAATTGTGCTAATCTCTGAGCCTTAAGTGATGGATGTCCATAATCAGCAGCGTAAACGTCACAGATGGTCAGTTTGCTCTCAACCTTGCACTTTTGAAGCAAGGTTGTCACATCAGGAAGGTGAAGCTGTGGATTACTAAAGAAATCAGTGTCTTTATTAACAGACTATGAACTTATTCATTTAATGTTAAATAATACAATAAGTGGCGTATTCTCAGTGCTGCTGGAAGTAAACTTCATTTACATCCTTTTGTTCTGGATAAAACTGTGTCGAAGCCATTGTTGCTTTCTAGCTTTTGTTGTCTCTTTCTTTGAACAAGCAAATATGCGCAGCATCCCCGCCACCAATTTGTGTGTGTGTGGAAAACAAATTATATCGTGCTTGGTAGGAGCCAAGGTTAAAAGGAGCTGTACAAGTGTACGCCATTTAAATTACCTTCCTCTGTGTATTTATATCTCCTGATTTTAACTGAGTTATGGTGCACACTGTTCTGTATCTCACTGTTTTCTCATTACTTTCCTTGATATGCAGTGAGAGCTTAAGTCTATCAGCTGTGACAGTGTTAGTATGTTTTAATTTTCTGTTAATTAGAGCTTTGAGCGTGCACGTTTGTGCAAATTTTCTCTTATCGAGTTAAGTATGCAGCCTGCATGCCAGTTCTGTTGCTTTGAGGCTGCAGCCTTTGGCTCCTCCAACTATAAAGCACTGGCTTTTGCATTGAGTCATCAAATCTGTCTGTGTGTCAGGAGGTAGCTGTGTGCTTTGATAAGAACAAATTATAAGTGGATGGCTGGGAACACATTATTTCCTGCCACCATATCAATAAAAATAGATCAATTCAATGTTGATGTGCTATTTGAGAATGCAAAGAGAGGAATGAGGGGTTCAATGCGATGTCTTAATTGTTATGCATCTTCTGTTCAGGCTTATATTCGAAAGCAATTTACCACAAACGAGAGCTTTCCTCACATCTTCCATGGAAAACAGCAATCCTTGTGCAATAGATTGCGATTTGTGTGATGTGCTTGTATTCTGTGTGGACATGTTGTAAGTACTTTGCTTCCATTTTTCTCTTTCCAGCCAGGAAGTATGACAGCAGCGAATATCTTAACATCACCGGCATCACAAGGGACCAGGCTGGAGACTACGAATGCAGTGCTTTAAATGACATTGCCTCTCCTGACACCAAAACAGTAAAAGTCACAGTCAACTGTAAGTACATCTCCTTCTTCTTCCTCTTTTTTTAGCACGCTTCTTTCACCAACGCAAGGAAAGGGACAGGGGCATCCTGTAGTGACACCGGTGTCGCATCCCTGCCACTGCTCTTCAAAAAAGTACATCTTGTGGAAGTTTGAAAAAGTAGAAAGCCAGACAGCCAAATTTCTTAATATTTAATGTGAGAATTTCCTTTTTGTCTGTGCATGCAGGTGATTAATTTGCGCAAAAGAAAGGTCTGACTGTTCTAAGCGCTATTCCATTATGCAGGTAATGAGTCTTTCAAAAGTGTAAGGAGACAGTAATGAGGAGCCCAGGCATTAATGAATGATACCGGGCTTTAGCTGTCGTGGTCACATGGAATTCAGCACCACTAGGAATGAGCAAGAACAGGGGCTTGACAATTATGGTCGATCCTTCTTTCTTTATAAGTGCTCCTTCACCGCAGTGTTGTTCAGGGAGGTTTTTGCATAAAAATCCTGGGTTGGATCTCTCTCTTTTTGGCATATCTTATTAGCCAGCGTGTTACATAGATGTTAGGGGAGGGGTCAGGAGTGAGAGAAAAGAAGCTCTTCGGCTGATTCTGAAAAGCTAATCATACACGTTCTGTCATTTAACCTTCAGAAAATAGGGTTATTTTATTTTATACATTTTTGACTACCTAATTATTTTTTTACAGCTTTGCGTCTTACAGCCCTTGTACTATATTTTCACCTCACTGTGTTAAGATCTTATTTCAACCTCCTTATAAAACCAAACCCTGGCACCATTATTCCAGTCTAATGTTTGGCTCTAATGAGCTGGACATGAGTGCAGTTTCAGAGACCAGTTATTTATAGCTCTATTGAGACGTGGGTTCAAGGATGAAAAGTGTTTTGACAACCGGTAGCGTCTTTGTGTTACAGAAGAAAGGAGATATTCTCAGTAGTTGATAGGGCATGTCGCAGCCAGACGCTGCATTTTAAAGAAAGACTGCAGGGTTTTGTCGCGTTAGTCTCAAAACTAAGTGAATAGATTAGGCATAATTTCCTTGGCTGTGAGACAAAGTGTGCACATCGCAAGCTTCTGGAAGACCCTTGAAGCTGAAATTTGTTGCAGCTGGTCAAGTGTTGAGGCAGTTTTCCTGCCCCAAGTTATCTGAGCCTCATAAACCTGCAGAGCTCTCTTTGTTATTGACTTGACGTCCTAAGAACAGCGATAGTAACAATATAAATGCTACATTATAAATTTATTTGTGAAAATCTTACATAGTTTCTTGTTACCTGATATTATATCACACGTTTAACTATTTTTGTTTTAATTCAAGTCCCAGAGAAATGAAGAGCTTGCTTTGTCGTTTGTGATGTGACCTCCTCTGCCATCGCTCAGCTTGGCAATGCTGACCTGAGCACAGCACAATGCTATAACACTAGCGCTTACAAATTGCATCATTTCCAGCAACAACTGACTTGAACAAGATATCTTTATAGGAGACATTCCTACGTTTGCCTAGCACTTCAACAAACTGCTTAGGAAGAAGCTCAGTAATTGTGATTGTGATGCACATTGTACATTGTGATGGAGTTAAAATTAAATAATTCTAGAACCAGGTAATGATCAGAACATTTTTGGTGTCAAGCCTCTGCATTGGATACCTGCATCTTCTGCCTACAATGACTGTAAACGAAAACGAAAACAGAAACCATGGCAGCAATTCTTCAGAGATGCAGTTATTAGGGCAGGAGAACCACAAAGCACTAATGTTGCAATAAGTAAAACTCAGCAGTCAGCTTAATAGTTCTTACTTTTAGAGGTTATTTTTTTCTTGATTGTGATTAATTCAGCTTTCTAAGATTACTCCTATTTTCTCAGTATACCCTAGTGAAGCACTTTGTGATCTTTATGCCTGTGAAAGGTGCTATAGAAATAAGATTACTAACTTACTTTTACCTCTCTGAACAAGGAACCCATGTGCACATTCCCACTTTGCCCTTACAGTAGACCCGAGCTAGCTTCGAGGTGACATGTTGTCAGAACAATGTAGTATTTTTCTCAATCCTAGTTAACTTCTTTTGGAGTAGGGAAGGAGAGCGAACTTGCAAGAAACTGCTGGAACGAAATATCTGTTGCTCTTAAGATCAGAAAGGAGAGATTTCTGTATCTGGGCAATAATCAGTTGCAGTACGACACAGTTTTGTACTGTACCCAGAACAATGCTGAAGAAATGCTGTGTGTATTTTCACTTCAACAGAGAGACTTTTTTTTTCTTTCTCTTTTTTGATAATTATAATAACATATTTAAATTTAAAAAGTGTGAAGCATCTTAATAGACATAGATTAAGCAATACCAAGCCAATTGTTGTTTTCTAGGTATACATTATTTTGTTTTTACATGCAAGATGCATTAAATTAACATCTGAGATGTTTAATGTAAAACATCTCAAATATTATTTACCTAGGTGATGCTACTGTATGCATATATAAATGACTCAATTTATTTATTATGCTATAAATGTTTCGCAATGCTTTATATACTGTGTGAGTTATGACCACCACTGATTCATATATAGTCAGGTTTTTTTGTTGTTTTTTTTTCTCCTTTGCAGCTGCCTCTTACATGAAAGGTGCTGAGTTTTATTGCAGCTGTTTAGCATTCAAAATGCTGTGAATCCATTAAACCCAAATAAACAAAACATTTAGCTGACATTAAAGAAGAAAAGCGTTGGTATTTAGTGGCTTTAAATGGGAAAGAAAGGTATTTGTAAGCTACTGCTTTCAGACTGTTTAGAAAATATAAAAAACATTTCAACATTCATGAAGAACCCAAGCGTAGTTATGTCTTTGATGAGAGCCAGACTTAGCCAAGTGTTTTAATTATTATAAGGACATTAGCTTTTATTTGACTTCAAACAAGAACACAGTCCTACAAGGCAAAACATGTTTATTCTAGAAATAAAAGTAGCGTTGCTCTTTTTATATTTTTTTTATAAGACTCTTGATTTGCTGAAATGGTCTCTAGAGGATTTTGCATGTGTCGGACCTGTTTAGTCAGTCAACAATGTAAATTGTTCCATTGAAAGGATTTTAAAGTGAACAACATCTAGATACAACTGAATGTGGACCATTTTTCTTTATTTCACATATATAACTAGATAATGTAAGTAACCTTTATGGTGTGGACTGACCCCCCCTTTCACCATGTTAGCATTGATCTGTTGTTTTCTTTCTAATAGCAGTTTAATGAAATTAAGTCATAAAGATCAATTTGTCAGACCTGCACCAGTTATTCTTAATCACGCTATTTAAACAGCGTACAATAGAGTGACATTGACATTTCATGGGTTAACAGTTTAATTAATTACGTATATGTTCCTTCAAAAACAATCTGGGTGTTTTTCTAAGTTAAAAGTACAGTTGACCTCGGAGCTAATTGCAGATTAACGACACTAATTAAACAGAGAAAACCTGAGTAAGGAAATAAAACTGAGCTTGAGCATATTTCCAGTCTTAATAAGGGACGCCTGCAGTTTGCCTTTCTGTGATATGGTGGTTTAGAGACCCTGTCACTGTGCATGTGTTGCAGCACTTGCAACTTCAGCTTGGATTTCTCTAAAGCTCAAAGGACCACTTTGATTAAATTACTTGCCTGAGTGGGCTTCTTGCCTTTATTCGCGCAGTGATAAATGAGTGCCGACTGAATACTTTTATCAGCTAAAGCTGAAAGATGGCAGTCATACAGAAGGTCGTCCTGGAATCAGATTGGCTGAGGGCCCCTGCTTGGCAAAAGGATATTTCAACTGCGAATTTACCCGATGAAATTCGATCTCCGACCTATTTTTCAAATTTACATATTCATCTTCTCTGCAGGTGGGTACTGTTATTGGCTGAAATTCTCCCGACACAGTAAGATTCAAAAGCATAAATATCACATCTCAGCAGCTAAGTTGCAGGGATGAGTGAGAAGGAAACCACGGTGGAACACCTCCGCCTGCGATCAAAAGCCAGCATTTCATTAATTAATGAAGCCACCTAGTTCCAGAATCAAGGCGTTCATCACTAACTGTGTAGATAAAACATTAACAGCAATCTGTTTCTCTTTCAAGATGAGAAATCAGAGGTGTCTGACCTTGCTAAGCAGTTTACAAGGTTCTTCTTCGCACACGGATAAGTCTGCTGTTCTACAAAATTATGTTGCAAGGTGATTTTGACAGTGTGCACAAAAATGTTTTTTTGTTATTTTTTTTCTTCCCACAAGTAAAAGCAACTGAGACATTAGTCTGTCTTTTGCTTCATTTTATGCCCTTTTTGTTGTGGATTGTATCTGCATGCACACCACCTGCTCTGATCTTATATAGTATTCACAAAGCTGTCACAGATCAGTTACCAGAAGAGGAAAATGACACAATAGCTCAGGCACTCCTCACAACTGTATCCAGATACATAAAACAGGTTGTAGTTTGATAACTAATAATGTATGAAGCCCTAAATTTGCATATGAGCAGCACATATGAATTATTCTCTGTATATTTATGAAGCTGTTTATTCATATAGTTTGTTAATAAATCTCATGAAATTGTATGAGAGCACAGGCTATATTTAGAGCCATATTGTTGCACATGAATAGAAAGACATTATGTCCCCTTAATTAATCCTTTATGTTTAAAGTGTTGCTTCAACCACAAAATAAGAGGCATAATGAAGCAGAAGTAAAGAAAAAGCATAATTTTTATGCTTAATTTGACAGAGATGCTTTAAACTGTGAAAGAAAAGGGAATTGGTTTTATTTTGTTCACAGTTTCTGAAACACAAATTGATCTAATGAAAATGCAGAAAATTCAATCAGCTCAGTGAGTTTAGAGTAAATTAGACTACTGAAATAATAACAAAAGCGACAGCTAACTTACAAACAAGGGGCTGAAATTCCCATCAGTTTTCACAAAGACAGAATCAAAGCTATGTTGGAACAAACTTCTTACACAGCTCACCAAAACAGCCTGCGGAAGCTTAAAAATGAGCCAATAATCATCTTGAAACAAAAGATTGCAGTAATCTCCAATTACTCATCATGTATTGGGAAGTTGTTTCTTGGCACCTATTGTAAAGATGTGTACAAAAGCATTAAAGTAAAGTGTTGTTCTGGGGAGTTAGTGACCCAAAGATGTCACTCTTTATTACATTCCTAGTGCACTTGTTTGTTGCTGGTGCAACTCTAGCATCAAACAGTGGTGACAAATGTCTGTTTTTTGGGGGGGGTTTTTTTAACAATTTTCATTATTGCTCTGATATGGACAATGTTAAAAGGGCAACATTGTTAAAAGAGCATCAGGACTTCTAGTTCTCTTGTTTTTCCCATTTTGAAGACATAGAAAAAGGTCTTTGTGCCGTTTCATATTTATATCTCAAAGAAAAGGAAAGTCATAGAGAGCAATGTTGAAAGATCATTTTATTTTTATTGACTTTAGACATCTTTGCTGTGAACACCACTACTTTAGAAAAGTTCTGTTTTTAAGCTATGTGAGATTGTTTTGTAAAATGCTGGACAGAATGGAACTAAAGTATTTTTACCAGATTTCCCCATGACTCTTAAAGATATGAGTTTTACCTTTAACATCAGGGTGCCCCGGATGTTATCTATTTAATATTTGACTTTTTGAAAATTCTGTGTTTGCTGATGAGCTCCTTAGTGGTTGAGCAGCTTAGCTATTTACAGGATAGTGACTATGAACACATAAAGGCTAACCTTTCAGAAACATATAGATCTATCCTTCAAGTATCTTAGAGGGCCCTTGCTGGACTCTTTTCGGCAGTGAGATTAACTACTCAGCGTCCTGAATGACTCTTTACAATAGTGATGTCCGTTGTTACTTCTGAAGGGCTGGATGTTTCAGATATTTTCCCAAATCAGGAAAACTTCAGAAAATTCTTAGAATAATTACATGTGTGAAACCTTTAAGAAGGAAGCAGCTTAAGCAGCAGCAGCATTTTATCTAGAATTATATTAGTTTCACTGCTCTCTATTTTAAGAAATGTAGCAGAAAAAAAAAGTAATAAATTCTGTCCTGTCAAATGTAACATGGCACATATTGTCCAAAATCCACATATGATCTGTGACGAGGCTTTTGAAGTTTTCCTCGACAGATACTACTGAGCAGCTGAGGGTTGTGTGCTGAAAAAAAAAGAAACAGAGAAATACAGACAACTAAAAGGAAACATGGATGAGTTCAAAATGCACATACTACATGGTCAACATGTGATATTTTTATTGGGATTCATATTTTTTTGCATAAATTCTAGTTATTTTTAATTAACCTCAAGAATAAATGTTTTCATATCAATTTGTTTCTGGAGTGATCCACAATAAGAAAATTATCCAACAAATACCTGCTGCATGAAGACGTTCAGGTTGTTTCGCGGATTATATGTTATATGTAACTTTACTAATTAAAAAAAAATCTTGCTTTTGATATCCAGAATAATTTTGTTTCTTCAAATGCCTCCAGAAGATATTTCCATAGTATCGGTTAGCAGCTTTATGATATAATGTGAGACTGATTGAGAGTGATTATTTATTTACATTAAAAGAATATGAATCAGGCCTGAAACATGCTACAACCACAATTTAAAAGAAATAAGTTGATCCAACGTCTGTTCTGTTTAAATCCTCTTTTCTTTACATGATGATCTGCTTCACCATATCAGGCTTAAATCACTTATAGAATATAGGCATGCTGATGCTCTGAAGAAAGGAAGCGGTGCACTGATTTCCACCACATATTCTGTCTTTATAAGCACAATTTAGTGTGTTAGAAAAGACTGTGTATGTGTTTTGCACATACACATTGTGTACGCATCCACCCTTTTTAATTGGGTTCCTCCGACACACTGTCACTCTTTGTTTTACGTTCTTTTATCTACGCTGTTTTCATGCACACTAAAAGTGTCTACACAACTCTTTCCCTTGGTTTTTTAATTAAGGTTAGGGGTTTAACTTTGCACAGATAGACTTAAACCTTTTTACTTCATGGCACAGTTTCACTTGCCTTGCAAGTTGTACCCTACTTGGTTCAAAGTTTGCCAGCCATTTTTACGCCTCCTGCCTCCCCCAAGCACCCTGCAGCTGTGAATTCTGCTCACACTTTCACCATCACTGTTTTTTTTTTTTAAAGAACAGCCTTGTTTTCTTGCTTACAGTAATTTCCGAACAAAAGTATAAACATTTTAAATAATAATGAGGATGCATATTAGATTTGTTGTAAGCTATACCTCTATGGAGGGTTTGCGAAAAATAAGCCAGCACCGTACACTGAAAATTATTCATTCTGAACATTACTTGGTCTTTTGTTTGTTACCATCTTGCCTTTCATTCCAGTTCTCTTGTCATTTGTCCTCTTTGTGACGCAGACATTGTTGGTGTGGATGCTCCCCCAGTTTGCACTTCTGACTCCGCAGAAAGAGTTGTTCTGGGAAGTCATGACCGACTCACATAAATAAGCAGCCAAACCTGTTTGCCTTGCACGACCATCCAATATTACAATGTCAAGTAATGATGACAAAGTAAACAACTATTAGCGGAGTGTGGGTGTGTTTGGACAGTATTTCACTGTCAGTCATTATGGACTAATAGCTGCATAGCTCTTCATTTGCATGTGACAAAATGCATGCACTGACAGTCGTGTGGGGTTGTGCGCGTGTGCGTGCGTGTGCAATCACACTTCTGAAGTGTGATTGCAGTGTTGACTTGTAAGGTTGGATCAAAGGTAGGAGAACTGTTCATTCCATGCCTCAATGAAATCGGGTGTTGAGAGTGTTTTAAAGTAAGTCACAAAGTCTCTGTTGAGCATTTGTCGAATACTCAGGCTTACAATTCAAAAGAGAAGACTTCCTAGAATTGGTCTCCGATCCAATCCTAAGTAGAGTTAAAGCCAGTGCCCTCAAGCTGTTTGGATGTAAATCCATCTCTCTACATCTCTCCAAAGCTCTCGTCTTGATTGCTATTTGGATTCCATGCTACATGAGGGGCATGAATAAATGAGTGAAACCTTGATCTCCAGCAGAATAAATGTTCTAGTATCACATCAGAATTTATTGGCACGTATCACCTTCCTTTTTTATGCTTCATCTTTGGTTTTATTGACTGATTTGAAAGCTGAAGTAGTTGACAAAAATCAAATATCTTTTAAAGCACAAGTTTACATAAAAGTCAGAGTTTTATTCCTCATTTTACTTCACCATCCAAGCTTTACAAAAAAAATTAATCTTGGCTCTTGGCTACAGCATGTACATTTACACATGACTCTATAACTACTACTTCTAGCTACAGAAGTGGTAGTTTTAGAGGTGGTCTGACCCAGTGCAGGACCCCCCTGCAGGGACAATGACTCAAGTTTGGGGTATAGGTGGGTGAGATGACTTGTCCAGTGGGATCTTTGAATAATTGTCGAGACTCAGTAGTGGATGTGGTCTGACAGTTACCCCCTTGGTTGCTTGACAGTTGTGTTGTGGGGGAGGATTGCTTGGTGTTGTATGGTGGCACATTTGTGAAGAATATAGGTTGTTGAGTCTGCTAGTCTACTTAGTGCATTTGACCTGCTTTTTCTTGTCACTCACACTGCAGTCCCACCACAGTTTAGCTGCCAGGATAGGACATTTAAAGAAATAGGTAATTTGTCAGGAAGTTTTACACGTTGGACTATTTAGTGTTAAATACAGACAATAGATTAAACCCCTTCTGTTGTCCCAAACAGAATGGCACATTAAGCTGGTTATTTATAAGCCATGCATTGTATGAAAAGCAGGAACACATTGTTTGCTTGCTGTTTTGAATTGAAAACTTAATGAATTAACAAATCCTGGCAGCAGTCTGACAAAAAAGCTGGACAATAAAGCCTACAGATGGTAGTAGGGAACACTGTCTCTGTGTGTATGCTGACAAGTCATGCACTGATGAGTCCATTTCTTAATTGCTGGAAAAAACAATTTTTTTTTCCAAATCTGACTCAAGATGTTGGATATTAATTAAAAAGAATCCTTTTTCTGCGTTTGCTTGGTAAACAATTGCATGCTAGTGAGTAAATCTCGATCATAAATCTTGTAGAGACATGTGGGGCATAATCTTTGTCGTGTTGACAAGCTTTGTGTAAAACAGGTGCAGCTGAAGTCAGTTTGTGATCAGCCCACAACTGGCCATTTGTCACCCCTGAGGGCTTCGCATGTGCTCATTTTTCTGCTATGCCCGTGCTATTCCTGGACCCAACCCTTCACCCCCATCTGGTAGAGTCACTACGACTGCAGGTATGATTTACAGCGCTATGCCAGCATTCTGTAGGTACTAAATTACCTGGATTATTGAATTTTTATGATTTTTAGTGCACTACTTTGCATTCTCCTCCAAACCTCCTGGTGTATTGCACGATATATGATGATATAAGACATGCCAGCAAGTTAAAATTGGAATTATTGGATTTGACTAGATTTTATGGCTGTGATCCGTCATAACAGAATCCAGCGCCAAGTTCCAAATTGAAAGGATGTGATATTATTGATATGCATAAAAGCAATGGCCTTCTGGACCACCTGCAAAGGCGTATGGAGTTTTTTGTACTTTCAGTGCTGTAATAGTTAAATGATTTTTGAACTCTGCTTATTTGCTATAAATATTTTAAACTACACCTTGAGGTAGGCAATATAATGCAAAAACCTTGGAGCCTAATCCTCTTTTTTTTTTTTTTTGCTTACACTACTGCAACAAATAACTTGTCTTTTTGTTGTCTTTTATAAGCAGGATTATCAGACGATACAGACATATATCTCATCAAAAGACCTGTACAGAAATAGTTTCAAGTAATAGTTTCAATTGTGATTAATAATTAAATTAGGGTTTTATTTGAAAAAACTGAGCTTTTTCAGCTTTAATATAAGTATTTCACATAAAACTGCAATCATAATGTATTAAATTAGCATTGAGTTATAAACAAAAAGATTTGTTGCTATTTCTTAAATCTTAACAATAACCAATAAGCAACAGGGGTTATATTTTTTTATTAAAGGAAGTTTTGAAAAGGACAGCATGCCTTTATGTAGATTGGTGCTAAGCTATTCAGTGATTCATAATTTAATGTCAGTATTGCAAAGTCCAAACCACTGTATGGACATTAGAACTAGGCTGAATCATTTTAGGCAGACCTATGAATACCAATTTGAGCTAAATTAGTATTTTACCCAATTTACCTCAAATTGGATGATATACATTTTGCTTTTCAAAAGGATAACTTTATGCCAAGAAATGTCATAAATTATTCTAGGTTCATCCTGTACATTTCATTTAGATTGTTTAAAGCATTGTTGAGTCGGATGGTTCTGTTTGGGGATACTGTCACGCTGCAGAAGGATTTGGAAACTCATCAGACACCTCCTCATTGTATTGTGTAGCGGATAAACACCTGGAGTGCCTAACACTCTCTATAGGACTTTCTATTTGCTAATCCCTTTTGTTGGCTCAGTCTAATTTGCTTGTCAGGATTTTAACAACTTCTCATGGAGAAGAGTAAACCAAATTAACCATAAATAGAAAATCAGTTTTTCTGTAGAGAAAACAGAAATCACTGTTTGTTTTAACAAATAATTCATTAAGGTGGTTGTAAGTAAAAGTGAAATGAGTCAGTATATAAATCGAGCATGTTTTTGAAAACAATTGGGATTTTCTCTCCTTATTCTTACTAAGAATTACTAACATGTATTTGTTAAAGCATTTTAGGTGTGAGGTTTCTGGTATTGACTCACCTGGCTGAGCCGCAGTGTTCACTGTCCTGGTAACTGTACAGGATGACAGCTAGGTCACCCTGACACTTTGAGAGGCTTCAGATAATCAATGATGCCTCACAATGACACCAATGGAGGATTACGAGGACTCGCTAAGCCGCTGTCGGTCAGCACGCTGCATTGATTTTGTCACAGTTGTTATTACCGTGTATTTCTGGGGCTGTTGAATTTAGTGGCAATTTTTTTAACTCCCTATTTTATTCCTTTGCTTTAATTATCATTCAGACCTCCTATATCTAAATACTTATCACATTAATTGGATTATGTGTAGGCAGAGACTGTTCTTCCTTAAAACTACTGGTGGAGTCTTTATCTTTTCCTGTTTTTATTGCCAGTAATGCTTATTTTTCTGAAAATACATTGACATTCTGAAAGTTTGAACAAACCTGTCAGATTTCTGAAACAGAAAACTGTTAGTAGTATTATTAAATATTCAAGCATACACACAGACATCTATGCCCTAATGCCTTCCTCAAACTCCCTTGCATGGTGTCCAACAATTTACACAGTGAAAAATGAACACAAAAACCTTAAGCATTACCTATTGCTTAAGGCACTGTTCAAACCTTGGCATTATTCTGCTGAAGAAGTAAAAAGAAATAGCCGTATAATTTGGTACAAATATAAAAAAGGTGGGAAAAACCAAGACCAAGCATGTGAATGCACTCATTAGGATGCAAAGGAAAGCTGGTCAAAGGGCATCCATCATCCCAAGGCATGCTTTCACTTCGTTATGCTTCTCTCACATGAATATACACAATAAGTACAAATTCCTCCTCACACCTTTTTTGCACAGATCTGTTGAATCCTACCTCATTTATCTGTGCTGACTCTCAGGCTTGCTGAAATATTGCTCACACACTGCTTCCATATTGCTTTTTTTTAATTAAACCAAGTCTATCTCTAACAAATATTACATGTGCACACACCCAAACCATGAGTGCCTATTAGATGAATTTGCTGTTGTCTGCAGTTGGTGTAATTTGATGGGAGTTGGCATTTTGTTGCTGTGTTGGGAAGCTGCTGCAGCCCAAGCAGAGGTCATCCATCAGGAACATCTCCAGATCCAATTGAAAGGAGAGGTTTGCAGGCATTTAGCCAAGCCTGTTCCACTCCGCACAGACCGCATCTCTGACAATCAGGTCATTCTGAAAGGCTCATTGTCAGGGGTTTATATAGTCTCTCTCTCATATCAAACACAACTGGGTATTTTACTGATGAATGAAGGAGTGACCCTAAGAGTGTAAACTTTTTCTGTAGCATATACTCCCAGAAAATTGAATGGATGTCACAAAGAAGCATTATTTATTTATCTACTTATTTTAATTGTTTTAATGTCAATGCATCTGCTTAGGCAGAAGGGCTCAATGTCAGCCCAGACCATAATGCAATTGGGAATCTTTTGCACCATGTACAAACTTTAGTTCTAGTTCATTCAGTCTGTAATATTCTGGCTTGTGATTGTAGCACAAAATAATGTAAAAACACACACAATGTATGAATATACTTGCAAGACCATTTCCATTTTTATTTAAGCTAGTCAATTTAGCACAATAGTAATGTATAATAATAAAGAAACTCTAAAGTGAAACCTTTACTATTCTAAAATAGTTTTGTTTTTGTATTTTCACCAACTGTATTATACATTATACATTAAACAAAACTGTTTCTTTTTGTCTAATTCATATAACATCAATGCCTTAAATGCTTTAAAGGCATTGTTGTTTGAAAGCTGTGTGAATGCATAAAGTACTGAAGGATGGCGTTGCTTTGGAAACTGCCCATATGCAGAGCTGCCTTCATGACATTGGCAAAGAGATTTACACTACATTTCAGTACATGAAAGGAATCTCATTTGGCATTCAAAGAACCTGCCTCTACCAGCCAGTCTTTGAACTTCCATTAAGCCATTTATCACCATGCTGTGCAATTCTTTTTATTTTCCTTTACTCTAAGGAAGGAGGTCGTTCTCCTCAATTCAGCATCTGTTGACCTTGAGCATTCAGTTTGTCCTATACAAAATGTTCAGAAACCAGCATGTTAGACGCCATGAAATCTAAAGCACCGTATGTACTTGATGCTATTCTTATAAAGACAATAGAAAATAAATGTCTCCTTTTTTTTCAAAGATTTCCTGTAATCTCTTTCTCCAGTTCCACCGGACATCCATGAAATGAAAAGCCACGGAGTTGGTTTGGGACGCACAGCACTGCTGCGGTGTGAAGCTGCTGCTGTGCCTTCTCCAACCTTTGAGTGGTACAAGGGTGAGAAAAGGTAAGTGTTGTCTGATTGTTCTGTCACGTCACAACATGTAGTTGCATCACTCTCCTACATGTGCTCTGGATGTGGCTTTCATAGTACTAAGCTCCAGCAAGGAATAGTGTCAAACTAAAGGGTTAATAGGGTAAAAGTGTTTAATGTTTAATTTCTAACTAGTGCTGCCTCCCAGCTTCACTTTCCATAAGAATACACCACTTTTAATTTGTTCATGTTAGTGTGGAGGCGCAACATTTAACATTGATTTTAGACACTCTTTTATACGGAGACCCTAAGCGGACATGGAGGAAAAAAAAAGAAATCCCGACTTAGTTTCTCGAGATCCCGATATCCCGATTTTTTATTTTTTATTTTTTCATTTCGCGGGATCTCGAGAAAGTAAGTCGGGATTTCTTTTTTTCTTTTTTGTTTCTCCATGTCCCCTTAGGGGCTTCGTACTTTTACGAACAGACTAATGTCTGTTAGTCTGTCTTGTAAAATTAGCATGCGTCCACCACAGCTTACTATTTGTTGATGCAATGAGTGGCCATATTGAAATGTGAAGTCAGCGAATGAAGACATAACTTGGAGTAGTCAGAGTTGCTCCCTTGTCTCTGTGGGAAATCTGTCTTCAGTGAGAGCATTTTGGTTTATTTTTCTCCCTGGGAAGTTGAAATTTCCCAATAGCGACTACAACCAGAGCACAGCATAAGTTATTTTGTGCTTGTTTCCTTTGTTTTGTTTGTTTCTTTGTCATCCCATTCCTCATGCCTCTGGGGAGAGGCCACTAAAACACTCCAGCAGGAGTCACTTGCAGCATTTTCTTACCTTGCATTCTGATAAAATATTTGCAGCCAACTGGCTTAACTCATTTGTGACACATACATCAATCAGTCTAGATTCAAGTGTTAGTTCTTGAATTTAAAAATCAAATTATACCCATTACCCATCATTTACCCACTCCTGGTGAGCACAATTTCAGTCATCAGCTCACACTGTGCTAATTGTAATTATGGGGTGGATTCAATTTATTCAAATTGCTTAGGAGGCAAGTTGGCATAATTCTGGTCTTTTCTTAATTCAAGGACTCGTTCTTTCTGTGACTTTTCACATGGCTGAATTGTGATTTCTTCTTCCACTTGTAATCACAACCAGAGCAGTCGAGAGAGGTCTGAAAGACAGAGTTCAGATTTCTTCATGGCACGTTCATTGTGCACATGAAGTAAAAGCTGTATTTTAGGTCTGCTTTGTGCAGCTTTCTTTTTAGTTTGTCTGCATCAGACTTATTGTGACAGTTTTGACAAGTAAACGTTTCTCTTGTTGTGTCATTGCTCTCATTCTTTGAGTGGAAGTGGGCGAGTGTTTATGTGTACATCTGTCTGGGTGGGGAGCTTTCTTTCACCATGACAGGGGGGAAGCATTGACTGGTCTGATGTTAAGCTAGTAATGGTGTGAAACACATGCTGAGATTTTCAGAGAGCGTCCAGGTAAACTTTGAAGAGGTCGCAAGCAGTGAGGCAACAACAAATTTTGAGGATATTGTTGGAAATAAGGTCACACGTAGAGTCTTGGCTCAGAATACCTTACAAACCAGCTTGAGCCAAGTCATAGCTCGTGGGAGGTCACAGTGAGGGCAAAGTTTGGAGGATTTTCAGAGTCAGGAATAAGTTAATAACAAAATGAACTAAAATAATCGGATTAAAATCAGTAGCATGTGCCTTAATGGAGTAACGTTTAATCTTTTCAGACTGTTAAAGATTATTACCATCAAAGTACAAACACCTTGAATCCAGCTGTTGAAGCCAGATATTTACAAACGCTGCATAAAAAGACATATAATCTTTATTTTTTTTCTTCACTTTATTTTTCTTCACTGAGACCAAATAAAGATTATATGGTCTCAGTAAATCTAAGTATGTCTAAGTATGTATCTAAGTATGTATCTACATAAGTAGTGTCTTTTTATATTCTCTGCCAAAATTATCAAGACTATTTCTATTTGCTAAGAGTAATTTATTTTTCCTTTATAATTTTCCTTAGACACTGTGTTAACTTTGGAAGGAATGTCTGTTAGTCTACTCTTACATTTGAAGTAAAAATGAAGTTGTTAAAGCAGAGGTGAAAATTATGTGTGAGCAAGGCAGCTGTCATACCTCACTCAGTTCAGGAAGAATTAACTAAAACTTCAGCAAACTGTTTTGAGAAGCTTGTGGAATGAGCCTCAGAGTGTTTGACCCAGATCTGTTTACAAGGGAATCACAACAGTTACTTAATAAACAAATTAGAATGTATGTCCTTTAAGACAAAATTAGCTGAAAGACTATCTCTGTCTTTATTTGTGAAATAGAAATGGTATATAATTAGCCTGATTAAATATCACTCAGTGAGGAATAAGTTATTCTTATACATTTCATCCACATATCCGGTTGTAACGACTTGCTATAATCATGTGCACCTGCAACAAAAACGAGTAAAATGTCAAGTTGCACCCTACCGCTTCTCCTCCAGTTCTTTCCTCTCTTGTCTCAGTCCTTCAAAAAGCGTCTCTCCAAAGCAGACACGATGAAATAAATAGATGCGCTGAAGAGCATGGTAATGATGGAGATCCACTTAAGATGACATTTGCTCCATTCTTACCTCTTGCCTCTTTTCCTACTTCAAGCTTTTTGTAGCAGGTGAGAAATCAAAGCCTCATTTGTCACATTTACATTGGTCTTTTCAGGATCATTAGGGGACATGGTATCGACATCAAGAGCCTCAGCTCCAGATCAGTCCTCACAGTGACCAACATGACAGAGGATCGTTATGGGAACTACACGTGCGTCGCCATCAACAAGCTGGGGAGGGCCAACGCCAGCGTGCCTCTTATTCGTAAGTTGTCATTCCACTTGTTCTTGGCTGAGTGGAGTGGTGGAAGCGACAGAGGGCTGAAAGTATCGGCTCTCAAGTGCTTTCTTTATATTTACTGCAAACCCAGCTAAACGAAAGCAGCCACTGGATAAGGACGTACTAGCAGTTAGGCTTAAATGTTTTGTTTTTTTTTCAAATTAGTTGTCTGCTGTGGTTGCAGAGTCTGCGTGGGTGTCTGCTTTGAAAGTCTTCATCTGCATGTGTAATGGATGAAAACACCACCTGAAAGCAAAAATTAACTTTGGTGTAATGACATCACAATTATGCACATGACTGGAAAGGTTATAACTGGTAAAATCAAGGCTAAGTAGCGTGGCTCACATTTGTTTTAAAAAATGTCTGGGAGTCAACCCTTTCATAATTTTCAAAGCTTTGAGTTCAAAAAGGGCCAAAACATCAGAAGCCGTGCTGCAGGAGCATCTGTGCTACCCCGAGCTTTCATTTATTAAGGCTAAAAAAGCATTCTTGCAAAAATGCAAGAAAAGAAATAGAAGAATATTTGCTAACACCACAAAACAGACAGTAAAAATGTTCAAAACAACAATACAATGCGTTCGTCTGAAGAATGTTATGACAAATCACCACACAGGAGATGTAGAGAAAAAATCTCAAGTATGAAAGACACTTTGGTGCAGTTATTTAATATATTGTGAATTCAAACAAAAATGCAGCAATTATTTATCACCACAATTTTTCCAGGAGCTTTCCTGTACATACTTGAATTACATTGCATTGACACAAAAATAACATGTTACTCTCCAGGTCAGCTTTCCCCAGACTTTCCTTTGCATCTTTTGCTTCATGCTTGTTTATCAGAACTGGAGATTTAGCTTTTATTTGTGTCATGTAGTGCTCAGTTGTAGATGAATATTATTCTAGACTTCAGTCATAAAGGTTTAATAGTAATGTGCTATGGTAGAGGCATGCAAGAGGGTTTGGATATTTTTCCTCTTATTAATATGGGAGTCAGCAGCCAAAAATGAGGGGAAAACCATAGTTAGAAACTTAAATAAAAGTATTTTATTGCAAAATGATTAGTTTTGTAATTTACAAGTGCATATAAATGCACTTGAATCCAATTAAAATATGCACTTATTTCAGCAGTCCTAATTAGAAAGGTTAGCCAATATTGTCACTTTGTCCTGATTTTCATCTGTTTATTTTGTTATCTATTTCTATTACACCATTAAAGGAAAGCAGTAATCACTGTTGTAAAGTGATGGAGAAATAAAATTTGATTGATTTGATTGGTGAGTAAGACTGTTGACTACAAAGGTTTTCAGCAGAGACATTAATAACCTCCAAAACCAGTGTAAATCACAGTGAGTCAAGCTAAGAAAGCTGGTTGTTCACACAGTGCTGTTTTAAAACAAATTAATAGAAAATTAACTGGAAGGAAAAAATCTTGGTTAAAAAAGGGATCAAGCTCAAGGGATAACCACAGTTTTGACAGGATTGGGAAGCAAAGCTGAGTCAATAGTTTGAAGTAGAGAGATAGAATCCAGTTTCAAAGTTTCTTGAAATCCAGAGTTACGTTTTCACAGTCAGTAAAACTCTGTCATCTGCTAATGATGATCCAAAGTCAACAGAGCATCTACTTGAACATTTTAGAGCACTTTATGCTTCCCTCGACTGGCAATATTCATTCATTTCATTTTACTGCAGAACTTATCAGTGTGCAGCAAACTACTTTAGGCATCACACTGCCTAAAATAGTGTGCTGCCTAATGGTTTAATGACCATGGTATCCCAGTGTTTCATTGGCAAAGTGTCGTCTAAACCCATACAAAATATATAGAGAATTTTCAAGAGGAAGATAAGAGAAAGCAGACCCAACAATGCAGATGAGCTAAATGTCGCAAGTATAGCAACATGGGGTCCCTTTATTCCTCTTTTTCATTTTGCATTTATGCAGAAATTAATGTAGAAAGAACTCCGACAAGTACAGAGTACATACACACCTCTGGACACGGACATATTTTTCAATTTGAATAACACTTCTGTAATAAACAGATTTATAATCAAATTCTGGGTTTTCAATAGTTATAAACTATAATTATGAAAATTAACAGGAAAACACATAAAACATCACTGTGTGTAATAAATATGTATAATCTCAGCTTCACCTTTTGGATTTAATAACTCAAATAAATGTTATGTTTTGAATTAAAGTGTACCCAAATGCAAATGGTTCATAATGTAGCAAGAACACTACCCAATGAGGAGGTGGTATTTTTTGTGAAAACATGTAACTGGTAGGTTTGATCTTTATTTTGAAGCCAGGTGAGGTTCACTGAGTTCAGCTGGAAAACGCAGGAGCCTCACAGCACTTCTCCTGAGATTAGTCATCCGTCTCTTACATGGCAGTCATTTCTGTTCTGATTGAGGTTATTTATCAGCGAAATCAAAGGAAATCACAGGTCCACACAGGACACAGCCCGATACTTAACATCAGAGAACATGAAAAACAAGAAACAATGGAGCCAAGGCGCAGCACAAAAGGAGTTTTTAATGTACAACAAAAATAGTACCGTAGAGAGTTTGTAATGTTGATTGTAATTCTCCATCCTGATTAATGAAACAGACATAGTTCTTTTTCTGTAAAGTAACAATAAGCCTGTGCTCAAAGTTTGTCAGATTCTCTTCCATCAGCAGCAGATCTCTGCTGCTGCTGATGAAAGTGTAAAAACCACCAGGTGTAAAGTGGTCACTGCTGAGACAGGTGTTATCCTCAGCTTTCTGTCATTGTGGCTCTGCACAAAATCAATGCTCTGAACATCACCCCTGCAGCCCTGACTCTTAGAGTTTGTGAACAGTCTCATAACGCCCGACAGCACAAGCTACTTAACTTGATCTTTCGGCCCAACATAACTCACACTGTCAGAGAATCTGCATTCCACATCTGCTCTGCAGATTCTCGAATCATCCAAGGGAATTTAGTTGAACAAATTAGGAGCTTTAAATTTGCTAGCAAATTCTTGTTTCAAGGAAAGGTATATTGAGACATGAGAACTGATATTACTTGCAGCACTCCACTGAATTGAAATCAGATAAATGCATGGACCATTAGAGCATTAATGAAAATTTCTGACTCACTGAAATACAGTGAAATAGAGATGATCAGTAACAGTTTTGCTGTTTAAGCAAACAGCAGAGCAAAAAGTGTTTCTATTGACATTGATTCCTTTAGCACTTTCCTACTCATATAAAGTGCTTGAAAGCAAATTATTTTTTTTTCACATGGAGGTTCAGATAAATGTAAAAAGTATTTGCAGCAGTCTAGTTATGAAAATAATCTTCCTTCAGACCATCACAGGCATGTGCTGACTAAGACAGAATTCACATGGCATATTGGATTTGTTAGCCTGAGCTACAATATATTATTTTCAGTTCTAAAGAAGAAAATTCCAACAGTGATTAGAGTATTCTAGGAAAACCTTTCTCTCAAACAAGTGTAGTTTGTGCTTACTTTTACACTGTTTATCATTTTCTCTCAGCCACTAAGCAATAGTGTACATATTTATATTGTGATTGATTTAAATATGAAACCTGTGGATGTCTAGTCTACATTAAAGCGCCGCAAGTAGAGTTCTTAAAAGTCTCGACATGATCATTTTCTCACCAAAAATGCAGTTTGCATGTGTACAACGTAAACAGAAGTTAGTGTTCACCACTGTAACTTAGAAAAAAAATAATTCGGTCAAAGCAGGCACAGCACAGACAACCACAAGAGGTCCTTCCTGCTAACTGTTCTTCTTATCTGATTATTTTAAGAAGAAGCTTAGACTATGAGAACTCCTGTGTCTATATTCCCTTTGGGATTAATAAAGCAATATAGGATTGTACGATGTATCATCAAGCAAGGCAGTGACAGAGCTGTGATAGTCAATACCTGCAAGTGTTAGTCTTCTTCTCATCTTGGTGGTGTGATATAGAGATGAGGAGGTTTGTGCAACTCACCGGCATCTGCAGATATAATTTATTTATTGTGCTGTACCTCTGTGGTTCGCAATGACATCGGTTATGAATGCTTTACTAGTTAGTTACATTTGATCAGTGGCTGCTTAAAGAGCGGATTGTCTCTTCTGAAGCTCCAGGAAGCACAAGAAAAACATTAAGTATAATACTGTTGAGCAACAATAACAGTCATTGTTGCAAGCAGCTACAATTTTAACAGTTAAATTGATTTGCTTTTGAATATATCGATAGTACAGATTATAGATTTCGAATGGGGTTGCCAATAATCTGTACTGGCAACAACATTTAAAAGAGTCCATAACATATCATCAATTAATCAAACATGACTTTATGAAATGAATGTACTTAACAGTCTTGTAAAACAGGACACAGGATAAGACTTAAGTGTACCTTGTTTTGTTTTTTTTATGGAATTGGAAAAAATGGGTTTGTAACAGTGCATACAAGGTTCATGTTAATATAAACTAAAACAGTGTGAGTTAACACGCTACATTGTGTTTCTCATTGTCTTTTGTCACTTTCAATCTAGTCTGAGTTTTTTTTGACACCATTTGTTTATGATGCATAGCATGTTCCTTCTCATGAAAGCAGCCTTTCACCGTCCTTAGCTTTAATGTTTTGAGCGTGTTGTATGTTCATCATAATGAAACAAGCTGCCTGCATACATTTGGATCTACTTGAGGAAAGGACTCATAATTAGGCTTGTAACCAGTTGCTAATGTTTAAACAAATGACAGTAATTCATTATTCACCAAGTTTGTAATGCTACTCCTTCTTCAATAATGGTCAAAGCTTACATCTTTGCTGTGTGTCATCCTTTGGCTTTTCCCGTTTGTAGCTCCATAAGTAAACTACCTCCAAATAACATTTTTCCTTTTCAACTAACCAGGGTCAAGTTGTGCTACTATAGTTTTAAACATCCAGCACATGTGCTTATGTTTCATTTTAAGCAGTGATTGTTCAGAGGAGCTGCTGCACGAGAGGTTAGGTGTGCGTGTGCATCTCTAGCCATGTTGGTGAAAACAGGTCAAGTAAATTACTTATAAAGGAATGTCAAGTGTTTAGACCATTCTGGCCGACAGATGTGCTTGTCTTTCTACTCTGGCTCATAGGATTAAAAACATCCTATGTATACAATCCCTTTGTATGTATTTTTTGTGAAATTAATAATCATTGCAGGGGTCCAGACCATTAGTTTGTTAACATTTCAAAAATAATTGCAACTTATTTTCTGTTTTTACTTTTGGCTCTAACATTTAAAATGTAGTTAAGATTTAAGCATCTAAAATATTGCTATTAAGATAATCATTTTAGAGAACACTTTGGAGACTCAAAGAACATGTACACCCACTAATACTTGCTTATACATTCATGAACTTCTCACCTATTTCTCTTGTTTGCTGTATGTTTGCTTGGTGTGTTAAATCCCTGCATTGTCAGATTGTTTCATTATTTTGTCCACCTGCTGTGCCATTTGAGCAGCTAAAAAAGGCAACAGCAGTAAAGGGAGTTGGGTTCAGTGTTTCAGAGTGTGGCTGGGTAAAACAATTTATTTTAATGTATTCAGTGATGAAATATGAACAGGTAAATTAAAATATTCACCAGTTTGCGATACTCCCTCTGATACTCTGTTGTCCCTATCAGGCCAGTGACTGAGAACAGAAAAAAGAAATGTCTGTAGATTTGGCTATTGTCAAAGGAGCTCTCCATTCCCCTGTTTGCGTATGCACAAAGAACATCAAAGGCCTCTCTCTGATTCTCAAATGGATGATCTTAATGTGACACTAGCAAGAGCTCAAAGGCAGAGTAGTGAAAAAAGAAAACCCTGAGAATGGGCAGAGGAGGCAGCTTCCTGAGTTGCCACCCCCAACTTCTCTCGCTCTTCTATTCCTTTTAATCTCTCTGTCATTCTCTCTATCATGGCTGTGTCGGATTCTCTTATCTCACACACTCCTGTCGCTCCTTTTCCTCTTTCTTTCTCCCTTGTCGTTCATTCTTCCTCCCTGTCATTCTGCTTTTCTGTCAAACATCCACACAATCTGATGCATTGCTCGCTTTTCTCTCTCATGATCTCAGTTTCTCTCTCATGATCTGCGCTAATGGAAGAGAGGCCAGTTCTGATGTTGCTCTTAACAAGAAATGGCAAGCAGTCACCAAGGAGCATCCCACCACCACAGCGAGGCAAATAATAAAAATCCCAGGGCAAATTTAGTCACAAGTGAATTTGAATTGATGTTTTAAAATGAGTCAACAGCGACTGATTATCAAGATGCAAAGGGGGGGAAAGAAACATGCATATTTTATAGCTCATGATATATTGAGGTGAATTTTAAGTGAGGGTCCCAAAACATGTGTTCCAACTACTGAGGGATCAGCCTCACTGAAAAAGCTTATCCCTCAGTGCTGGAAAGCAGGATCTAACCAATTGTTAAACCTTAGATTTGAGAGGAAAAGTTTAGCTTTCATCCTGGTCGTGCAACAGTGGACCAAATATTAAACTCATGCTGTTGTTAAGGGGGATTGGCTGCACAGGCCCCCTGCCGTTCTGAAGAAGCTTACAACTTTGGCACAAAGTCCTGCACTTTCCGAGTCAAGATTGGGTTGTCCTTTGTCATAGACTTTTTTGTGGTCTTCGTTCGTGGAAAGAATCTGACAGTCATGAGGAGAACAATGTCTAATGTGGGAACCTTAGAAACTCTCCATGAGACAGTTAGGAGACCCTGATGACCTGGTTCTGTTGGCATCTTCAAGTCATGACCTTTAGTATGTGCACCTGCAGTGATCCCTGACTTGCTCACCGCAGGTCAGGGATCGGTACCTGCTGCAGAGAAAGAGATCAATTATTTTAATTTGTTCATTAGTGATTTAGGGTCTATTCACAGTTGGCAAATTCGGTCCACTTTAAAACAAACCAAAGTTAACTTCCTCCGGTGGTCTGGACCTGTTGTTCTGTTGTGAATACACTCAAGTGAATCTGATGTGGGACAAACAATTGGACCGAGACCCACTTTTTGAGGTGGTCCAAACGTACATGAATACAGACCTGCCTCTATCCAAAAAAATAACATCTTTTGAATTCTTTTGATTTTGCTGAAGTCGTACCTGACCTACCATATTCTGATTAGTGATACTGCTGCCGGCATGTTGTGGGCCAGAACATGCAGAACGTCCTGTCTCATTCAGCTGGCAGCACACATTTGCCAACACCGTTCCGAAATAAGAAATAGCACATCGCAAAACGTATGTCTAATGAGCTGCTCTTGACATTTAAAATGGTATTCCAGTTGTAATAATAGCACAAATGTGCACAATGGAAATGCAACATGAAGTTCTTCAATGTTTGTTTTCTCTCTGGGTCTGCGCTCTGCTCTGTCATTTCTTTCCAATGGGTGCAATGATCATCACATCTGTGGCTTTGTTGGAAAAGTTATAGTCCACTTACAAACAAGCACAATGTGAAAGCAAACCACACCAAGTGAAAAAGAAATAAAGTCCACTCATGGTGTGGACCGAACAAGCGGACCAAAGGACATTCCTGGTGTGAATACATGCTTAGAACAGAGCAAGAGATGGATAACATACAATCGGTTTAGATTCTGACTTTTATCTATGGCCTTGAGATATGGATTCTGACTAGGACTGAGATTCCCGTTATGAGTGGCTGAAATTAGCTTCTTCCGTAGGGCGGGCTGGGGTTGGAGTAGAGTCACTGCTCCTCTGAATTAAATTGAGTCAGTTGTGGCGGTTTGTGCATTTGATAAGAATTCCAGCTGACCATCTGCATTTGGAGTTTTTTCTTGCCTCCTCTGCATTGGGGGAGCTCTAAGGTGCAGACCAAAAACTCACTGGATGCACTATTTATCTTTTCTGGCTGGGCATACCTTGGAGTCTCTCACAATGAGCTGAAAAGAGTTGAGTTTTTCTTCTAGACTTGTTAGATTTTAAAATAGCAACATAAATTGTGGGCTTGAGAGTATTTTTTTCTGCTAAGGGATCTAGTTTTGACAAATAAGGTAAGTGTTACAAATATCCAAAAAAAATAAAAGAACTGCTTTCAGTAAAAGAACGTAGATGGTGATCTCTCTTGACAGTACAAATATAATTTAATTGCATTTGTTCAGAAAATCACTTATCCCTCAGTGTGGTGTATTTTTGTCAAATGAAATGAGGATGAAAAATATAATCCTTCAATGTAATATTAGCCATGTTTGCATTCTGGGTTTGTACTAATTTGTCTTTTTTTTAAACTGAAATAAAATGGTAATTGAATGTTGTGAGATCATATTGGGTTTTCTGCAGTTAAACTATCAGTCATGATTGTGCACTATGCTTTGACTGCATTAAAAGCTGGTTGAAACATGCACTGGTTTATTTTAGCAGAGGAAAAGCAAACTACATCTGTGAGTACTAGTCAAAGTAACGAGTGGATCTCTGATTGTGTTTAAAACAGGACTATTATTTTGTCTTTCAGTTGAAAACAATCTGCAGCCACAAAATAAGGTGACTAGTACATTTTTTAAAAATTGTCTGTTGTTTAGAGACAACTGTTACTAGCTTTTAAATTTTTTTGAAGTCTGATTGGCTGATTCCCATTTTGTCTGATTTAAAAATATAAAAGGATAATAATAGATTAGGATATTTTCCCTGCTCATGCCTCAGAGCATCTGTTCCTAAAACTCATCTGATTTTTATTAAATTCAACAGAAATGCATCAAAGTATATGGGGTTGGTTTATGTATCTAGTCAAAAAAATAGTGGAAGTTCTTAGTTTTGATTATTTTAAAAAACAGAGTGCTGATCTTTATATACCCAGTCAGAGGAAAAATAGCCAAAACAGAGGTTCAGTTTTGATCATTGTTTTCACAGCTCTTGCAGTTGTATTTACGCTTAACTTCATCGTCAGTCATTCAGAATAAATCAGAACCTGCAGTTTTTCTCCGAGGATCTTGTTTGATATAATGGAAATGTAATTGCAGTACATAAATTACAAGAGTTAGAGACAATTGCAGTGTATTGTGTACGTTCATGAACACAGAATAAACTTGAACTAAACCTGTTTACTCTATGTGGATGGATGTTCTTCTGTAAGCTATTTACTAGTTCCATTACTGAAACCACAGCACTTAGGCATTCGTCAAATCCATGTCCTCATGTGTCACAGTTTTGTTTTTGTCTGCTTCACAAGTTGCTTTATGCAGTTAATTTAAGTACATAGCTTACTTAAATATACGTTATCTTAAAAGGACTGGCCCTTAATAAATTGAGTCATTCTCCATTACAAAGGCTCACTGACCTGTCACAGTCTGTGCTTCTCATTCTGGACAGTTTAATTAAGATGTAAACAGTAAATCGTGTTCCCTCCTCAGTCAGGCTTCAGTTCAGATATCAGGTCACAGTTTGCTGCTTGCGTTTGTATTTGTTCAGTTTCAGTCTTTGCTGTGCTTTTATGATCATATTACTATATTTAGTCATTATCCATATTGTCCTTGCCAGTCAGTTTATTTTGAGATGTCCTCTCATATTTCAGATCAGCTTCACTTCAGGAGACTTATGAGAAATGTTGCTCTTTAAACTGCTGAATTTGCTTTCATATTTAACTGTATACTTATTTTGCAATCTGTTTAGCCCAGTGCTTCTCAATTATTTTCTGTTACGCCCCCCCTAGCAAGAAGAAAACTATTCGCGCCCCCCACTCCCCACCGTGACTATCCATCTCTGCATAACATTTTATTCTTATTAACATTACAGAAAATAAAAAAAGAAAGACATATGGTCAAACTTACAAAGAATAACTTTATTAAATCGTGTTTTAAGTCTGTTTTAATTCGTGTTTTAAACATGTTTAAACTGTAAACATGTTTGACCAACTAATTGCACCATTGCAAAATTAAATCAAATCAATAAATAATATTTAATAATTATAATAACTAAAAAAAAAAAGCCTGTTCCGGGCGCGCCCCACTATTTGAGAACCACTGGTTTAGCCATTTGCTTAAGTTTCATCCTTTATCGAACATGCTAATTGCGAGGGCTGCTGGTGTCCATCTCTAGCGGTCAGCAGGCAAGAGACGGGGTACACCCTGGACAGGTCAACAGTCCACCACAGGATAACACAGAGACAGACAGGATAAACTGTCATCCACACATACACCCACACTTGAGGAGAATCAACCAATCAACCTGATAGTCATGATTTTTGGACTGTGGGAGGAGCAAGAGTATCCGGAGAGAACCTACATATGCACAGGGAGAACATGCAAACTCCATGCAAAAAGACTCTGTGCTGGGAATCAAACCAGGTCCTTCTTGTTGCAAGGCAATTGTGCTACCAATTTGCCTTAGAAATAATACAAAATATGTTCATGTAGCAGCTGATGTTTAAAGTTTGAGTTGAGATCTGATGATTTATTTTGCCTCAATGTTCCAGATTGCATTAGCTTGATATTATCTGTGTTGTCTTTTAGCCTCTACGTGAAACTTATCTTACTTGTCGCACTTCAGTCTTTGATTGTAGTCACTGTAAAACACGAAAGATGACCCTGCATATATGCATATGTTTTTTTCGCAAAGTCTAGATGCATTCTAGGTACGTTGTTACAGCCTTAGATAAAGATGCTATTAGTATCATGCTGTAAATTCATTTTCTGCAAGTCAATATTATTGAGCTATATCTCAGATAAGAAGGGCACACCAGCAATAAATATAAATTGGAGCATGCTGCGGTCTCTCATCAAATAGGAGTATTATAATTTTGCCTTTTTCTCATTGAATTACAGTGTTGTCAGTATTTTATTTTCAGTTTATATAAACAAAGCTGGTGTGCCAGTGAACCCTGTCTCTTAATACAATCTCTTTAAGACCATGCTTGTTGCAGTCATTTGTCTTTTTATCCTGTTCTCATGCTTTAGGTTTTTAGATTTGTACCTTAAACAGCATAGTCCTTCAGATCAAACTGTATAACTTTGAACAGTCAGTTTTTTGACACACAGTAGGGGTTTCTGACACAGAGAACTGGATGATTGATGCCAGCTGACTGCAGGGAGTTGACTGATAATAGTCTAGAGCAGTCAAACTTTAATGTACGTTTTTATGTTCAAAATAACAGTCTTGTACCTAGTGGGCTAATGCACATTTTTACATTAAACATGTTGCACATGCATAAGTTAACGATGAGGTTTAATTGTCATGCAAATTTCTGCTGTTCTTGTAGAATTATCAAATCATATACATATCCATTTTTTAAAAGATAAAATGTCATCTTTACAGGGAGACACCAAATATGTATCTTGCTGCCATAAAAGTATTAGAGGGGCAGTATTATCTACACTTAATGCCATTTTGTAGCACAATCAAGTAACAATGGTACTTCCAGTTGTTATAAAAATACTATACATTTCCCATGTGACTAAAAAGACATTTGACTTTAACAGCTAAAATTTGGAATTTGTCTCTTTAAGAAGATTCTGCTCTTTCCAACACTCTACCTTCAGGAGTCATAGTATCACTCCTCTATTAACCTTTTAGCATTTTTACCAGCGTTACACTGAGAAGTAGTCCATATGCTGAGCTCTGAAAACACACAGTTCCATCAGGTGCTTGCAAATTGTTGCTGCCACTATTCTGAAGGAGCTGAGAGTGACTGGGGATACTCTGAGAGATAGAAACTCCAAAACTTAAAAACTGCAGCTAGGAGGAGGAGCTGTGCCTGGTGGTGCTTGGTTCCATAGATATTTTTTTTTGCTTTGTTTTTTTTGTTTTGCACAGCGGATTGGTTATCATTGGAGATTACAGGATATGTCAGACATGGCTGAAGGAATTAATGCAACATGGACAGAATAACATTATAACATGATGTGAAACTCCAAAAAGTCGATTTTACGTAATACTGCTACTTTAACATAACATTTTGGCTACTTTATAATCTATAGTCAGTAATGGTCTTGCTTTGGCTTAAAGCCTCAGATGTCAGTTCAGATGCTTGTCAAGCGCTACTCTTGATGGTTGCATAAAGTTACCAAAATACGGTTGTGCACGACTGGTTAAAATGACAGAACATTCCCTCTTTTGTTAGATTGCGCGCTTGCTCTTCTACCAGGGGACAACAAAAGTGAAACAAAAGAGACGATCGGTTTTTCATAAAGGCAATTCATCTAGGCAAAAAACACTATGTGCACATTTTGCAATGAGATTTTGGTTTTGACTTTGATACAAATATATTTTTTTTCTAGATAAAAAACTGCAGTTCATGAAGAAAACATTGATGCACTTCATTATCAATATGTATTGTCTGGGCACTATTTAAAACAATGTGCATTTAGGGAATCATCTTTTCTGTCTGCCTGCTTGTGTGTGAGGGCAGACAGATAAGTCTGCCAGTTTTCTGCTACCATCCTGTCCAGTCTGACCCAGCTGGTTGTATTTTTGCAAACCTCTCAAGCACAGCTAATTCTGCACACATTTTTGTAATTTTAACCTGCATAGCACAAAAAAAAAGCATTCATACCCTTCTATAGTTGAATGCTATAGAAGGGTAGCATTCAACTACCCTTCTGAGGTCGGGTCCCCCTTCTGAATTTAAATTTTTCTACCTTTACAGTACATTTTGAAATAACTAACCAGAAGAACAAATCTAAGGAAAAATCTGCAGGTTGAACTAAAGATGCAAATGCATCACCCTACCATGCATTATGCACGTTGGAATACTCAATTTTATCACCAGCAGATCTAAAACTTTGAGATTGCATATACTTCATGTGAAGATGTGCAGACGCTCTGTCTGCACAAGGGAAGCTCACCTCAAGATTCTAAACAGAATGTTTAGCTAGTTAAGAGTTATTTCAGCTATTTATTATTTAACTTTTTAGGAGCAAACATAAATTGTGTACAATCTATTAATCATTTACAGATCATTAAGCATTATAAAATAATCCATCAAAGCCAGATGCAGCTGAGCATTTACACCAGGGGTGGGCAACTCCAGGCCTCGAGGGCCGGTCTCCTGCAACTTTTAGATGCATCTCTACTTCAACACACCTGAGTCAAATAATGAGGTCATTAGCAGGACTCTGGAGAACTTGACTGCACTTAGGAGGTGATTCAGCTGTTGGGTTCAAGTGTGTTGGACCAGGGAGACATCGAAGAGCTGCAGGACGCCGGCCCTCGAGGACCAGGATTGCCCACCCCTGATTTACACTCTTACTATTATATTATAACATGTATTGTGCAAACTGACACAGCATATGTGTCAGTTTGTAACCTACCTTAGTAGATATGTCCACTAAGGTTCAACAACAACCTTAGTGGACATATTCTAGTCCAATAGTACCCAACAAACTAAGAGCTATAAAGAAAATCAAAAAGTGTTTGCATTGAGTATTAATTGGACTAAAGTTTTGGATGTAGTCAGAAGATTCATGTAAGACAGTGTTATATATTTCCATGTAATACTTTTTCTTGAAATGCAATAGAGCTGTTGCATAAATACTCTTTCTCCACTATATATCTATGCAACACTCTCACACAAGCACACGTCATGATATCAGTTAAGGTTTAATAGTTGACAAAAAGGCGATTCTGGTTTTAACGTCTTTTTTCATGTGCTAGATTAAAGTAAGTCATTGAAAGGGCCAAGCTGACGCTCTCCAATTTTCTGAGGACTCCTTCTGCTTAATTGGTCAATCTGTCATCCCTTAATCCCACCTCAGTTTAGCCCCGGAGGAAGATTTTCTCCCCCTTTTTCCTCTGTCTTAGTTTCCTCCTCTGTATGCCTGTAGTCCCAACCCACCTCCTCCCTCCCCTTTTCCTGTTTGTACTCATCTTCCCCTAGGCAGAAGAGACATTGCTGGCTACTGGGTTAATGAATGTTGTGTTCATTTGTCACGCTTATCAATCATTGCATGTGTAGGTGTCATTTTGACACTTCTTGTCATCTGCCGTTGTCGCTGATGATGTTGTTTATTCCCACACTGTGTGATTGTACCTGAGTCATAGAGCATAGGTGCAGAGGATAGGGTGCTAAAGGTGAAACCTGAAACATGGGCATGTTTGATAAGAGCTTAAAAAGCTGGAGAAATATGTGGGGATTGGGTGGAGAGGTGATGTTGGTCTCCGACTTATTTATCTGTGCTTCCCACATTGTTGTACTATGAATTAACACTGTTAGAATTTAGCTTGTAGAAAGAAGAATACAACGTTTGAGATGCTTTATTTTTGAAATACTAACATAAAAGATACATTCACCATATATTTAGAAGTAGCAGTGTCCCTATTCTTATGCTTATACTGGACTGCAACATTTACCTTTTATTTTCAGGGTTCCCATTTCCATATTTAGGCAATCAGAAAATCCATGAATATTTCCCTGTTTTATGGCAATAAGGAAATGTTTGATACTTGGGTTCTGAAGCTGAGTGTTCATTTAGAAGCCCAGCGGGCGCTGGGCTTTATGTGCACCCACACCACACCCACCCTTGTTGAGTCTGGCAGGAGGCAAGATGTACTGCCATAGGGACCTTTGTCCCTGGACGATTCATATTTGTGTGTGCCCAAAAGATTATAAATTCACTGGCCAGCATTAAAAAATCACATTGGACCAATAACTAATTAGCTGGCTCGCATTAAAATACAGACTTTACAACCTACTGTTCTGTCATCACTGAGGCATAAGTTAGGTGGATGCTTAAGAATTACTTATCTGGTCAGTGGAAATGGGAGTAAATGTTCATAAGCATTACCTGTAATTGGGATACATATATTTTGATTAGTAAACATTAGTAACATTAGTAAACTAAAAATCACTGTGTTGTCATTAGGTGAATCTAATGAGTTTTATTGATTAAATTGTTTGATCTTTTTTCTTGTTTTCTTTATTATCACTTAATAGGTTTATGCAGTTACATTTTGTGTAACTCTGAAAACCTTGTTTAAATCCCTATCCAAATCTGTGCAAAGACTAGAAAAACAGTGAAGCCATGTAGCCTCTCTGTTGTCAGATGTCTAAAGAAATGACCTGAAGCTTGAAGAAAATCATTAGAAAGTTAGAGAATTCTTAAGAAACAAACTCCAAAGTTTAAAAAGAAAAAATAAAGAAAACCAAAATTAAAAGGGTAGACTTGTGCAAAAGCTCAGACAGCAGGACAAAAGTTTATCTAAAATAAGAGGCTTTATTCTGCCTCAAGTGATGAGCAAAAGCCAATTAGTGCCACTGGAGATGATGAGTTTTCAAACTATTTTATATGCAACAAATCTTACCTACTAGTTTCTCTCATATTTTAAAGATGCCCTGGGTCTATAACCCAATAAACACCATTCTTGGTATTGTAATAAAGATGGGTCAAACAGAGACTTTATGCGCTGGTGCACATTAGTTATGCACTTTTTACCTTGATGTCATGATAATTTTCATCTTGGATTCTCTCTCCATCACTTTTGTTCTTGAGTAGGCTAAGTAACAATTTGACTCTATGCTGTTGTCCCACAGCTCAGTTGCAAAATGTTAATATGAAAAGCATCTACTCTTTCCCTCAGACCTTAGGTAATAAAAACTTGAGAGCATTTAAATTGATGTTCCTATATATTAGTATTTGCACTTTAAAGAAATCCACAACTCATAATTAGCATAACTTTCTATTTTTAACTTATGGTGGTCTTTTTTCACCGGCAAAACACATACTAAAATATTGTCTATCTGCCAAATTGCGAATGCATCCATGATAAGGAAGAATAACAACCTGTGTAAACTTTGTGTGTATTTTTTCAGGGAACTTTGCTTTTGAGGGTTCCATTACTCAATTTACCACGACTGAGTATTACTAGTCATTCAATACTCCTTTTGCAGATGAAAATAAATGTATTAGAGATCCTAATACATTTGAAGTGGACTTCCTTCCTAACCTTGACATTAATATAATTTACTAAGGTTTATGTCCTATAAATCTCATATATTGTTCCGTCTGTATTTAACAAAAATACATTACACAGCTTGAAAGATAATAGATTTTAAAAGCGTACCTTGTCTTTCAAGCGAGCAGGCTGTGCACAACAAAGTAATGCATCTACAGTATGTAAAATGATGTGCTGCTCTCTTGAATGAGCGAAACAGTTAAAGTCAGAGTGGAGCTATACGAGGGAGAGATTGTATGTCAAAAGATATGCTCCACAGTAATGGAGGAGTGTCTGAGAGCTCATGAAATGATTCACTGGCAAATTCATTCTCAAGTATTAATCAGATAGTACCCGCTTGGCTTTTTGAAGAAAAGGACTGAAAAGAAACTGCTTTCGCATATCGGCTCCCCCAGGAGTGCTTAATGTAGAAACATTTGTGGAAGAAAAGACGAATCCGGCCATATCTTCCACATTATACCAAGGGTGAAAGGCATATAATTTCATGTATGAGCACTCATTCCTTCACAATTTTTCCTTCAGACAGAATGATGAAATGAAATGAAAACAAACAGTTTATTGTTGTTGGCATAACAGTGGTCTGTTTAACAAGAACACAGTCATTACACAGTTGTTAAAGCACTACAAGAAAGTGACATAGATGGTCAGATTTTGAGAATTCCATTGACCATCTTTTGGACTGCAAATGGAAATGGCCATATTGAGTTCCCATGTAAATGGATTAAAATGGAGAGTTAAAGTGTGCCTCTGCTTTCTTGCTTGGCCTAGATACAGCAGCTCACTTCAACAATTTCAAGTCATATTCTTTTCAGAGGAAACGTGTGAGGTATAATCGCAGCTGCCATGGTCTCTCTTGTGAGAGACGAGCTCCTCCTCTGCCATGAAGCCGTTTGGAAGGGTATGGCATAACTTTAAAGTTAAATTAATGGAGCTGCAAGTATTAGATGTGTTGGACACCAGAGCAAAAATGGGAGGACACTTAGGGCACCAACTGTCGCTTCATTTTGTGTTAGTCCATCATGATGAAGAACAGCTTTGCTTTGCGACCTACATATGACTCATGAGACTCATTGGACACAACTGAACACAGCTTACTTGTTTGTTAACTAATTACAAAGGCATTCTGTCTACATAATCATGTTTTGTGTGTCCATACATAATTGTCACAAAGTTGAAATTCAGCAAACAATTGTGACTGAGATACCTCATACTAGCAAATATTGTCATTGCTAATATGAGGTTGGACGATATTTACATTCAGCAAGTTTTGGAAACAGTCATAAGAGATGTTGTTAATATGGAAATTATAGTGGTTATTGCAAATATGTTGGCTGCATACTGAAAATGAAAATCCTCTGTCCCACTACATTCCAAAGGTGTTTTTTTGGACCAAGATTTGGAAAGCCCATAGTGACACGGATGGTTGTGTTTAACAAACCAGTTTCTGGTGATCTGAACGCTATGAGATGACACAACCCTCCATAGTCATAAGAAGATGGATACAGTGCAGTTAAAAGGGGGTGGACAACTCAGGTAGGCTGCAGCATTTAATTGACAAATGATGCGTAACAGTTGCTAAGGGGCCCCAAGTGTTTTAAGACAACGTCTTCCCTACCATTGCATCATAACCACCAGACTGAGACATTTATACAAAGCAGCATGGATTCATGCTGTCATGCTGTTTTTGGCAAGGTCTGTCCATCAGAACTAAAACAAAGAATCGTCAGACCACGAGACATCTGTCAGTGTCTGATTTTCATGAGGTTGTGTGAAATGTAGCATCAGTTTCCTCTGCTTAGCTGACAGGACTCACACACCGTATTGTGTTCTTCTCCTATAGCCCACCTGATTCAGGTTTTCTGTGTTCAGAGATGATATTATGCTTTTCTTGGCTGCAGTGAATGGTTACATGTCTTGTCTTGTGACCATGCAATGGTTTGTGATGACATCAATAAGGCATTTTCATCCACACATCTACTCCTCACTTGGTATTTTCTCATTTTCAGAGCTTTCACCAACAATCATCTCATTAAAAAAGTCCCTTTAATCTCCTTTCGTCCCTGTTGTGATGGTCGATTTGAGCATCAGCAAGTCATCTTCATCACTTATTGATACCAGGTTGCTACACTGGGATTGGCTGATTTGTTTGCTTCCATGCAATATAACAGGTGTATTTAATAAAGTGGTCAGTAATTATATATTTCTGTTTAAATAAGCTACAATCTACATGGATGTTTGTAACTTTTGGCATGATCAAGTATAAGACCTACTTTTGTGACATTTTACCCATTGACTTAGGGAGGAAAGGGCCCTCATAGGCTTGGTTTTGACACACTGGGTTGAACATTTCATGGTCTCACACTATTCCATCACTCAAATGCCACCAGTGGCTCAGCCTGAAATGAGTTCATAAGTTAATCAGATTGAGCCTCCTGACTTCATTCCTCTGCGGGATCAAACACAGACTTCAAGTTCCCTATTTCTGCTCATTCTCTAGTCACTTCATACATCCTAAAAAGGATGACAAAATTGAAACTAGTGGCTGAATCTGAGACAGAGAAAGAGGTCATTTAAGAACTACCCAAGAAGTGCTGTTGAAATTATAGGGTGGTTCCAGAGGTTAGTGTGTTTAACCATCAAAGCGAAGAATAAGTCCTTGTTTAGCAAACCAGAAGTAATATTTCATGAAGCCAATAAATCTCCTTAGAGTTTTGAAGCATCAACAGCTCCAGGGTTCATCTATTTATTTGTTTTTATTATTATTATTATTATTTATTTTTAATTCATGCAAATCTCAGAGCATTGGGGCAGTGGAACATGTTGTTTGTAAGCATGTAAAAGCTGCATCTTGCTACAGAGACTTTAGTCCTTATTGCATGGGGAGGGTTTGTCTCCATTCCCTGTCCTTTTTGTCCTTGCATGCATTTTTCTTTTTTGTTTTACGTCTCCATTCTGTTAATAATACATGAATGTCCTCTTTCCCTTCCCCTCCCTCTTTCCCTCCTCTCCTCCCCTGTAGCAATTATTGAGCCCACCACTACTAGTGCTGTCTCAAGCCCAGGTCAGTATATGTCACTATACTGTACACCAGATTAGTAAAGAGGTCCCCTGCCTCATACTAACCCTAGTCAGATTCCTCCCCTCCATCGTGGTTAATTTCAACTGGCTGGCTGGAATGCCTGCTGGGTGTACAGCTTTATTGTCTGTCGTCTGTTGATTTTATTTGCATTTATTTGCTAATTTTTGTTTAGCTATTAATCTGGCCACACTTACTTCCAGCAGCCTGCGTCATTGCAGCTTTACGCCCCCTACCTTCCATTACAGCCCCCGTCACCACCATCCTTTTGTGGAGCAAGCAGTAACATCATCAAGATCATCAAGTGGCTGTTCCATATTCATTTTGGGTCTTTGCTGCTTTTCATAATGCTAAGGCCTTCTTCTTCTTCTCTTTCTGGCTTTTTACCACCACTCCCTGCAGTACACATCACAGGCAGGACACTGTCGGTGGTAAAGGGCCTCGGTTGTAAGATTGAATCTCTTGACGTCCTTGTTCCTTTATCACTCCCTTCCTGTCCAATACTCTTCCTCTCATATTTCTTTTACTTTTCTTTATACCTTTTCTTTCTGTTCTTTCTTTGTTTCTAGAACAATCAATTGGCGCTTTGCCACTGTCTTTCACCTGATATCCTGCTTGTGCTGTTGTCGTTGCTACACTTTCAATGTCACCCTTGTTTCCCCTCCCTGCTCTATTCCACTGCTTCCACATTCCAGCCAAGAGTAATCCCCTCTGCCTGGTCGTCTTTTCTCCCTTTGTAATGGTTTTAAGCAAGTCTCAGAATGTAATCTCTTTTGCCGGTTACATTATTTTTGCTTAATACTTTCCATGTGTCCAAAACACAGACACACCGAGAGGCTCTCTGTGGCTAAGACACATTAAAATTAAACCAGCATTCAATAGTTTCCACATAACCACATGCAATAATTCCTATTGCATGATTAATTCGTTAAGTGTTTTTTTTTTTGTCATTTTGCAATCACCTTAGTGGATCGGCACAAATTTTGAATGTAATTATCTATGGAGATTTAGTGAGATCACAAGCACAAGCTCAAATAATCTCACCAACAAAAAGCAGCCCTGCATAGCGCTTAACTTTCATTTGATAGAGCCCTTGCAGGACAAATGACAATTTCATGGTCCAGAGGAACACCAGGGGTTTCAGTCGTTAAGATAAGCTCACTCAGTGGGTCACTGTTCCTGTTTTTTTTTCCAAGTTGCTTTAATTTTAATATATTTTTTAATTCTTTTTTTTTTATGGTGGTGGTGCTCTAACTAAAATAGGAATTAGTTTAGATCCCCAAGAGTCATCTTTGGTACTTTGTGCTATCTATTGTTTATATAATTTAGGTATGTTATATGAACAGACTATCTTTAAATACATATATAACTTTTTCGCTCTTTCTTAACATGATGATGTTTCGTGATGATCATATGCATCATTACAAAACCTATTTTATATAAATAAAAATAACTAATCCTTTAAAGTTAGACATGAACTATTCAAGATTTTTTTTAATATTGCTATTATCAGTAGTTATTAGAACAAACAACAAAAAACTATTCAATCACCCAACAAGGTTTCATGCAGATAAGAATTTGGCTTCGTCAATCAGGGTAATCAATTCCCTTGATGTCTAAAAAACAGCACCAACAAACGTAATACTCCATATACATGTGTGCCACAGATTATCTACTTATCACTCACCATTAAATACAGGTTGTTTATAGACACATTAATACATCACAGTTAGGTGTCATTTAGTCAAAATGTTCTGTCAATTCAAAACAATTACAACAAATTGTGATGACATGTTTGTCACAAAAGCATGGAACTTACTACAGTAGGCTACAGTATTGACCTTATCACTGCATAAAGAGATGTAACATTTCACCCTTCACCTTCCACAACAATTTATGGCTTATACCTACACGATTGAGTATACAATCCTAACACCCATGGAGCAAGAGGACTGGAGTCCAGGCATCTGTTATCAACTTTGACGAGAATAGTCAGAAAAGTCAATGGTCAGTAGACAGTCCCCTCATCAGGAGAGGACACAAGACTCTTGGATCTGGCACTGCAGTCAAATCGAAATCAGAGAACAGATAGGAAGAAGATGATCAGTGTTCTAAATAATTCCTCCTCCTCACTCTATGATGAACTGTGGCAGATGGACATCACATTCAGCCACCGATTTATCCCACCATAGAGCAAGGCAGAGCAGTGCAGCCGTTTATTTGTGCCCACTGCCATCAGACGCCTCAACAGTCAACAAGCCCATAGCCAAAGCCAGCTGTGCCCCCTCACCTCCTCTGACTCCCACTCAGCCAGAGCTGTCACACTTATTGCTCTCTTCTCCTCAGCTCCACATTCAGTTCCCCTGCTCTACATGTGATAACCCAGAGTCATAAAGAGTAGTTTCAGAAAATGTTTATTGTTGTCAAGAGTTTACCGATACTACTGCTGTGTCACTTCATTAAGCATAGTGATAGTTACATTAAAGATTACATAGAGGATGAGTTTTCTTTATATAAAACGACCAAGATGTCTTTTAATTTTATTTTTTATTTTTTGGCTACCGCGTGAAACAGCAACATGACTTTACTTGTCTCCCTTCTATTCAATCCTAACATTGCTATCTTTTCCAACATCATGTTTGGAGCTGTTGTGAGTTGACTGTCAGAAACAAAAATGACTGGGTGATACTGGCTCTTTTGTTTTCAGACAGAAAACAAAAGCAACCCAGTCCACGGTTTTAGCTGAAAGGATCGTATGGGTGTGGATGGGATGTTGTTGTTTTGCATTATGACACACCAAATATCCTTAGCCTGTCCTATTATTGGGATGATACTGAGCAGCCACAGAAAAGCCCATCAAGTGACGTGCTAAATCATTTGTTTAAGCCATGCAAGGCTTAAGTGTAAAAGTGACAAAGTGTGGTGCTGGTAGTCCGGATTTGTCATCTTTAGAGACTACGGGACTGTCTTCTTTATTTCTAAGCAGAACTAAGCAAACTATCTCCTGCTTATACAGATGAAAATGGAAGTTTACCTACACTGTAATGAGGAAATATTTCTTCTGGCATTAAATCAGACCAAAAAATTATTTTCCATTTACTATTTGCCAAAATAATGGGCAAGATGTATGAATTTTTGAAAACTTAACCTCTTTTAAATTCAGTTGTTTATGTACTTTATTTTCATTTGCTAGGATTACCTTGAAACTCTGTGTTATTTTGATCAAATGTTTTATGCACCCTTTAATCACATTTACTTGAGTTTTACCCTATTTCTTGTGACAGAACTGGTGTAAATCAGTCATTAATGTAGAATACCTTATTCTTCACACGACTCAGCTCTTCCCATACATCAAAAGCGCTAATATTAATTATATGAATTGCTATTCTACAAATTAACATCAGAGCTTTGCAGTATCTACTTTAAAATATTTTCTTTGTTGTCCTTATACCACTTGTTTATTGGTATGCATGGGGTCACTGACCATTTGAAAGACACATTTGCTACCAAGCTTGAACATCTTGGCTCATATCTTGAGATGTTGCCTCAATATTCCCACTTAACATTCTTTCCTCATAATGTATTCTGCAAAGTGAAGCACACCAGTTGCTTTTTACAGGCCCTCTCTTGGCCTCCTAGGTTTTTGGTAGGATTTAGTCTGAGTTGCTTTTAATTTAACTTTTTTATTGACAGGTATTATTTTCTTCAGCTTCTAAATCATGTTGTTTATTTTGTTGTTTTCTAAAAAGAAATATGTATATGTTATGTCCATGTGTCCTTTTCACTCTTTTTGTCATAATTCCTGAACCAGGTTGTGACACAAGCATAGAGATTTAAAATAATTGTGTTTCCTTTCTTGATTTCTCCTCACTTCTTACCTTTTAAATATCATACATGTTCACACCTGTCAGGTAACCACAGACAAAAAGACAAACCATCTATTTTCCTACAGAATCTCTTCAATATTTCATGCCCTGAAGTGATTACACAGTGCTGCCAATGCACAGTTCTTTATTTTAATGGAATAGAAGGTCCAATGCTTTTCTTAACTTTAACAAATGGATTTATGTACATTTCTCAAACCATAAAACACAGGTGAAACACTCGAACGTAGCTGGCCTGACGCCACCCTGTCAGCCAAATGGAACGTAGATCTGTGATTATAGCATACACTCTTACAGACTGCTACCTCTATTTATTTATACGAATCATTCGCAGCTGGTAAAAGTATTCTTCTCATAACTGCGCTGAGTCACAACTATTGTTTTTCAAGGCCCACCTCTGCTGGCAACTTGAAAGACATAAGCATTTAACATAATCTATCTCTTCATTTAGATTTTAGCCTCTGTCATGATTTAAATTTGCACACTGAGAGTTTAGGGAAAGAAAGAGCATCTTCATCCAACTTGACTCGAATTACTATTTGTTCTTTTGCTTCCAAAATAAAAAAAACCTGTCTTATGTACATTTTGATAGAAGTAATCACTGAAAGGTTGAAGATTATCTGCATCTTATAAGGTTGACGTGTCTCACATTATTTATAAGCATTTACTTGCCCCTCCTTTGACCCAGCATGAAGACTAAGGAGATGAGAGGAAAAAGATCAATGAGCAGAAAGCCGATGTCTGGATATGTTTGAGAGAAACCCACAAAAAATGCAAATGATGGAGCAAATGAGATAAAATACAAACTGCAGACAGACATTGCTTTCCATCTTTGTAAAGAATCTAAAAAACCTGTAGATTACCAGTCTTGTTAGACCTTCCTCCTACTGCTTTAGACTGAAAGAAGGTCATGCATCATATTTCATTTCAATGTCCAGCGCATAACATCAAAGAGAAAATCAAGTATTCTTCTGAACATCTCTGAAATTCAAGTCTCTCTCAGCTCCAGGCTTGGGATCACGTGTCAATCAAATTATCCTTGCAACCATGTAAATGTTTATTTATGACCTAAAATGGGCAATTTGTCAGTAATTTGTGCTTCTAATCATTTGTTGTTGATTCATACGTTTATCTGATAAAAACTTTAAGGCACATTTTGTTGTAGTTGTACATGATTATACCACCTATGTAATTATATATCCTTTGCTGCAAATTTTCCACTATTCATTAATCAGATAACTAACTTAAAACACCTGCGATGGTTTCCTGACCATTTATATGGTTTCTCACTCTGGTTAGGTAGAGTGACCAACCATATAAATTAACAATATCAGACTTATTGATCATGCAAAAGAGCCAAAAGCATTAAGCATGCTGAAGTAGGCAATATTGGTGTTGTGTATGACTCTCTTACCGGTAGATAATCCACACAGGACCTCTGAACTGGAGAGATTGCTTTTTAACAGACAGCTCAGAAAGGTTTTGGTTTTAGCAATATAAATACATATTGTTCATTTATATGTCTGCAGACACACAAGCCAAAAGTGCTGCTGTTAAGTCATGTCAAGTGTCAATTATGTGTAATAGCGAAAGCGACTGCTAACTGGTGGGGTTTGTGAGTCACTCCTGGATAATGTGTGTATAAAAACATTTCACTTATGAATTATTGAATACGATGGAGTGCCGTGATTCAACAAGCTTTTACTGAGGTCTTCGATGAGTGGGCTTGTGCCGTACATCCAAGAGGACTGGACTTGCTGAAACCAGTGTGTTAAACTTCTCGAGGAGATTCTAAGGCAAACAAACCAGCATCTACTTCACCCAGCATGCTTGTCGCCAGACACGCTGAGCTACCCACAGATAATCCTTTTTGGCAGTGCATTTTCTCCTAGCCTTATCAGTTATATGGTAGCAAGATCAAGAACCGTACAAACAACTTCCACACCCTCGGAGCACCGCCACCTCAGCTCCTGGCCCGCACGGTTTGTTTTGACTTGATATGCTGACCTTCATTTTTACTGAGTGCTAACTCCACCATCACCTCTGGAAAAGTCTGATAAGCAGATGGCATGTCATCTATCATACTTGACCCCTTGATCCCAGGATGATGTAAATAGACAATGGATTTTGTCATGTGGACCTGGAAGCCCTGCAGGCTTCTCCAATCAAAAAATAAGAAAAATCTTCTTACAATGATAGGATGGAAAGGCGCATAAGTATGCTTCAAGTAAGCCCTGCATCTCCCCCTTCACTCAAATGAGCATTCTATTTCTAATGAAAAGTAAACAGAAACACAAAAGCCTCCAGTGCCTGCAAGTGAAATATGCATAATGCACATAAAGGCAAATACATCCGGCGCTTAGTGAGGCTAATTTTACTGCTCCAGGCAGCTTTATAGCCTGATTCTCAGAAATATCAAAGCTTGCCAGAGTTCATTTAATTGATCAACAGTTTTCCTTTTGAAAACATTTGCTTTACCATACTGTGTAAATGTGTTTTCATTAAACCAAAGCAATTACTGTAATCTTAGAGTAAGATTGCCATATGATCCTCTGTTTTCTTTCTAATGAGTATTAATCGGGTTAGATCTGTGTGCAGTTGTTTGTGTAATAATAGTCATTACAAGCAAGAGTCTGCTTTGCCGTTGATGTTCTAGCTTTTTATTACAGTGCACTATCTCACACATTTACCTAATGTGGGAGATAGCCGCACTAAAATAGACTTTGTATTGCATTCTGCTTATAGGATGCTATAAAACAAAGTGATGTCTCTTTCCTCTCTTGTCTTTTATTTTTGCCATCTACCATGTCAGCATGAAAGTTAAATGGCATTATTCCTAAGTTAATTTTTAAGAAATATTTAAATATAGTGAATAAAAATATGATTGAAAGCTGTTTCAGACCTTTAAAGTTTGGTCTTCATCCTGTGATGTTTTCTTGTTTTCTGCCATTTTTCATGGCAGAGACCCCCACAGGCACCTCCACAGTTCAATACAAATGTAAGTTTTTAAATAAAAATAATTTGAACTGTAATTCAATTCACTATGTGTAAGTCATATTATATAAAAATGTACTGCATGGAATAATATATGTAAACCATTTTCCTCAGGTCTATTTTGATGATGGATTAAACGTAATAAAATCCATAATCCAGTCCCTCAAAAAAATAGAATCTTATGAAAGACCAATTTAAAAAGTATTGAGAGAGCCCATGTTGCTTCAACAGAGATCTTCAGCTCATCTGCATTGTTTGGTTTGACAATAACCCCCAGATAGGCCAATTTCTACAGAGCTCTGTCTTGGACCTGCTGTCTCCAGTCGAGTTTCTGTCTCTACCCCATGCCCCTAACCCGCACCTTACCATCTTAGCTTCTGCAGACTAGTGGCAGCAGCAATAAGCACACATCTGGTGGAATTACAAATCTCCTGAGCTTATCATAAAAACTGCTTCTCAGTCCAAACCTCCTAAGAGCAACTGTAAATGAGACAATGAAAGTTGTGATGACATGCTGGAAGCTGAGTGTTAGAGAGAGGAGGAACTTCTGAAAGGACAGAGGCTGATCTCAAGTAGCAAACTGTGAAGTCAAATTGTCTTTAAGTTGTGCTTGATATACAGCATTTTTATACCAATTGAAGGTACCATAGTTACTTGATTATGCAATAAAATGGCACTATGTGCCTAGAAAATGCATAACAAAATCTCTTTAAAATATGTTTTTTTAATGGTCCTATGTGATATTCTAATTTACCAAGACACTTGATATTGAGTTTCCATTATCTTTTTGGCTTGAGAGACAAAAGCTTGAAATATATGGCTCAGTATGTAATAAATCTAGTTTCACTTTTTAAAATTACATTTCCTAAATGAATTAACTCTTTGATGATATTCCAACTCATGAGCTGATCAATGAGACAGCGGAAACAGCACAGTGGAGACTAAACTTTTGAAATTATTATTATGTTCACTCCCGTTACATCAAACTCATATTTATTGCTCCATCAAACAAAATTGTTCACACTTTAAAAGACTGCAGTTGAACACGCAATGAGATATTAAAATTATCCACTCAGTGAAGGTGTACTTGAGCATTAATCAATTTTTTTCTAATAATTTCCCTTATTCCAGACTCTCATAAAGCATTCAGAACACATTCAAGTCATCCACAGAGGCCTGCTTTTCTCCCATCTCTCTAATGTTAACTACATAAACTGATTGTTATCCGTATTTATGGGACTTAACCTTCCCTGTTCATCTCTGCTCTCTGCACACATTCACTTTCAGGGCTGCCATTCACCATTTTGGCGGCCTCTTATATAAATGGTCATGGCGGGCTCTTTCTGTCAGCATATTATTTTACTTACCTCACATCTCTGTCAGAGCTGCTCTGTTTCTACCTGTCTTTTGCCAGCTTTGTCTGTTGCTCCCACATACAGTCTCTCCTTTCTATGGCTGATCATCTCTCCCACTTCCCATCTCGTTGGTGGTGCCAGCCGTTAAATGCAGAAGTGGTCACATTGACAGTCCTGCATGCACAGAGAGGAAACGCCGCATTAAACACAGAATCCAGAAGTGTCTTCAGAAGAATACAAAAATTATTTAACATACGTTTTCTGTCATTTTGTCTTTCATGGATATTTCTCAGAATTTATTACAGAATCATAGTGGATATTAAATCCAACTCCTGCTGGAGCCGAAGCCATTGTTAAATTGTGCCAAAATTTTTTGTCCTTTAATGTGTTTATCCCCACATCCCATTTGAATTCTCATTGCAGACAGCCCTTTTATCCCTGTCGGTCACTTTTTGCTTTCTTGGTATAACTTTTCAGTTTGCAAAGCACCATATCCAACCAGAAGATGAAAGCAAATAGTGAACTGTAATTTCTCGAAATCTATTACATCTTTCACTATTATTTGATGTTGCATTTACAACTTTGCTTTCAAAAGCCAGATTTTTTTTTCCAGTTCTGAAAGTTTTCAAAGAAATAATACAAGGCCGCAAAGAGAAACGGCACTACAGAGCTTTGGAAAGTAAATGTAAATCTTTGGCTAACTTTAATTGGCACCTTCACTGCAGTCAGGGTTATTAATAAGACAATTCAGTTGGAAAGATGAGTTTTTGGTGCTCTGAACAACAGGCAGGACTGCGCGGCCAGCGTGTGAGAGCTGAAGCAGAAAATGGATAGTCATTTCCTTCTACAGCTGCCGTAGAGATTCAGTCTTGGCCTATAATTGAGACACCAGGGTATATTCTGTTTCTGGACAGACTCTAATGGTTAGTGCATTAAGGGGGATGATTGAAGAAAGCCACAAACTTACAGTGGAGGCCACAGTAAATCAGAAAAGATGGCTTTTTGGCCAATTTGGAGATCGTAGTGAGTTCACACTGTGCAGGGCTTTGGGTCTTTCCTCTCTTTTAGTACTACTAAGAGCACTCTTTTGAGGAGTTAAATCAGTGTAATTTTAAGGTAAAAAAGTGAGCAATTCAGCAGTATCGGAGAAAAGGCTTTGGACAGGTCCTTGTCTTTGAAAATGTGGTTAATGGGCTGTTTTGCGCTCTGTTAATAGTCAAGCAGGTCTTCTCTGCATCACTGTGATTCTTGGATTAAACTCTTCAGGAATAAGGACTTGCAGCAGTTTGTATTTTTCATGATGTCTGCTGGAGTTGTGCTTATTCCTGATTTTCATCCAATACATCTGACACAGTTCTAAACTCTTCTTGTTCCTCAGCTGACTCACACTCATTACAGCACTAAACAGCTCAAATTATATTTTAATGCAAGTATTTCTAATTTCTGTGCTCTCATCCATTATAGCTCTTTATTTTTTTAACCCAGTGCTGATGAGTAACATAGCTGCCATGTTTCTATAGTTCAAGAAAAATATGCTGGATAGTTGCACATCATTCTATTTATGGAGAAGCCTACACTGTATCATCTGAAGGTGAGAGTATAAATTATAAACATATCATAACATAGTAAAGTGAGTGATTCAATTTAGTGAAATTATCTCTTTATGATCATTTCCCTGTTTTCTTTTTTTCAGTTTCTTACTGTTGTGACTGAGGATGTAGTTACTCCTTACCACGTATTTCCCCCCTTACATTATCGCCTAGAAGAATAGACTGATTATAATTTGTTCTTTAATAAAGAACTGGAAGCAAAAGAACAATTAATTTGTTCTAATTAGATGAAAATAAATCTGGGAAGTGAAGATAATGCACTTATTGCTTCTAAAATCAACTCCCATTAAAGATTGCCCTGGACTTGTTTTACACAAATCAAACATAATTTTTATCTCTCACTACAAAATTGAAGAAAATAGTTGCTTATTTAAAGAACTTCAAATGTTTGTATAACTAAAAGTTTATGGTACTAAAAATATCCAGGTAAGCCTTGTATGTTTGCTGTTCGAAACAAGTATTGTGTTGTTTTATATCTGAACATATGCAGAATGTTTATGTGCAGAATGATGAGCGCTATGCAACAATGAAGCAAAAAAATTGAAGACTTCCAGATGTTAGTAAACTGCTAATTCAGAACACTGAGGCTTCTTATTCATCTGCAGTGGAAAAAGAAAGGTGGACTGCACAAAAATCTTTTGTCAACATACAGATTTTTCAACAGCAATAAGATCTGTGTCTCACCATCCACTTTATCAAAGTATCTGGAATGCCAAGGTAAATATTAATATTACTGGTGCAGGAGAAAAATTTGCTGGTATTCAAATAGCTACCTGTAGTATTTGATCAGGAGAAACGCCATATGTGCTTTGAAATGCAAATTGGAGGAATTGCCATAGATGATCATGTTTCTACTCTCACAAGAACATGAGATCAATATATGTTTGGTTCTCTTATTTAATCTTATTTAAATGATTCTTAACACTGACGTTTTTAAATGGTTACATTGTTGCATAATCTATCAATTCATTGCCTTTGCTTTTAATATTTATTTCACTTCAAAAAAGTTCAGCCAAATCTCCTGTTAGAGCTTCACTGTCCACTTTTAAAGTTGTAGATCATAATAAATTCAACTTTATTTCAGAAACTAAAAATGATTGTTCGCTGCTAACCACATTTTAAAAAAATGTAAATATTAATTTATTTTTTAAGATCTAGATCTAAAGGTACCAAAAATGTTTCAGTCCATAACTTTAACGGACAAATATGTACCAAACCTCGATTTTCATGTAGCTTAGTTTATTTGTGTAGCACATTTCAGCAACAAGTTCAAAGTCCTTTTCATAATATATAACACAATTAACGAACAAAAATGTCACATACATTTCAATACTTTTAATAATGTTATTAAAAGTATTATAATTCACACTATATTTTTGATATATAGTGTGGAAGTGTCTGCTTTAAGTATCAATTTGAGACTTTATATCTTCTAACGTATCATCTTACATTACTCTGATTAGTTTCAGGGACACAAAAGAAGTAATCGGAACATCCGTTAACACTAATTTCTGTATGAAATTAATTCATGTTAATATCATTGAATACCATTAAAAGTACTTTTGCTAACTTTATTGTTTTTATCTGTACAGAGTTTTATTTTGTTATTGTATTCTTTGGAAGTATATTCTCTGAATTTGAACAGAAGTTGTTTGTTTAGGTCCTTGAACTGAGAGTTTCTTTTTACTACTCACTCAAAGAAACATCTGCCACAAAGCCAGCATAAATACCTCTGTTATCCTTTTGAAATTTTTTAAATGTTTATAAATAAAGTGCATTTCATCCAGCTCTGGGCAAGTATGAAATCAAGTTATTTTTAATCACAACAGCTGAGAGTCACACGCTTTAAAGATATTGGGTTTCTACTTTGTCTGCAGGGTCACACTGAAGGAAACGCAGTGGGGGGATGATTTGCTGTTGTTTTTAAGCAGGGGTTGCCACACTTTCCTGTTCTTCTGAATTTAGAGGGATTCTCAGTAAATCCTATTTATGTTCTGCGCTTGTTTCACCTTCACTAACATTCTGTTATCAATTACATGGATCTAAACCCAATGACCTTTTGACAAAGCAAGGATCTTACTCCATTGATTTCTCAAATTCTAAAGCCCTTTAATAAACACCCTCTCTTTTTCTTTTAACATCCACTGTTATGTCTTTAGTGTTGGTCTTCTGCACTTGCAGGGTAAACTATTGAACTGTGTTGTTTTACTCTGACAGACTATTATCTTGGCGATGTCTGAATTAGGACCGAGTAGTCAGGGCAATTCCCTATTTTGTCCTAAAAGCCTGGACTCCTCATCACTTTACAAATGCCACTCAAAGACGTCTTTACACGCACACTCTGATAACCCTGTACTTTTCACTTCATCTTTGTTATGCTATTGAGGCCACGTGTCCTAGCTTTAAAGTTCATGAAGCCTGCACACACAAATACACCCCGACACACACATGCACACGCCCACACTTATCCACAGCTTCAGTCACTGTGATGTAACCAAACCAGCTCAGTCAGATCAACAATATGAGATGGTACGTACATTAAACCTGCTCACGTGTGTCATTCTTCTGCCCGTTTACCATTCCCCGAGTGTCTTCAAATTCGCTTTATTGACAAACCGCACCTTAACGACCTTGGAGGTTTTTAAACACGGTTAGAAAAGGTCATGACATTCAGAAATGGCATTCTCTTTGGGGGGAAATGGCTCAGATGTCTGCCCATTAAATAAGGTTAGTTCTATCGGCTCGATTTCTAAGCCTTTTGGCACTTCTGGCATGTCTAAAGCATGGCTTCACTGCACCAATACTAAAGGCTCTGTAACTTGGAGTCATGTCACTCTTTATTATGGCCAATAAAGATTTCAAAACTGTCTCAAGCACATGCACACAGTAAAAGTACTTGAGTATGCTGCTATGTGTACAGAGAAATGCATTAATGGGGGATGCATGCATGTACATGCACATATAAACAGAAAAACAAACCACCTGAATACACAAATACTTTTATGCATCCTGTGCTGTTAACTGCTATCTCAGCTCCCCAGTCTCTTCCTTAGCTTTTTTTGCACATGAGAGGAATGGAAATGCAAGTACTTAGCAGTGAAGCCTCTAAGGTTTCAAAAAGGAACCATTAACCCTTTATTATTTCCCCCAGCTTTTAAGATGATGAGTTATTCAAGGCTTTTGACAAGGATCCACCCTCTTTACATTTGCAAATGATGAACTGAGGTCAGTCAAAGTGCTGAGAAGTGTCTTTGGTGAAGTAATCTTGAGATTCAACACACCAAGGTTGTAATAGCCTCAGAAGTGATAAACGACCCTTTTTTATTATTATTCAAGTCCCTCTTTCCCGCTGTATTACTGTAATACGTCTGAAACTATAAATGAGATGAGCATCTCACAAGTCCACAGCCTGTCACAAACGACATTGTTAATTAGCAGAGAGGAATCCCAGGCTCCTTGTCTGAGCTGTTTTGAAAGGAGCAGATCAGATTAGACCATTTTGCTCTATATTTGTTCTCTCTAATACCATCTAGCATGTAGAGATCATAGTAATGGTGGGTGGCTCCCTGTGGGCCTACACCACCAGATTTGCATCCCAACAGAAAGAAACTGAAAAAGACCTGAAAAAATTAAATAAAAAAATAGTTGACAGTCCACACTCAGAATGGAATCAGAAAAAATGTGTCCTACTCCAAGGATTATTAATTTACATATCTGCCATTAGCGTACTTTTCTTAAGATTTACATGACAGACTAATTTAACATGAAAATCCGTCACAGTCACTTATCAAAGGATGACTTTGCTTATCCTGAACTAAAAAATAAATAAGTGAATAAACTGGATGAGAATGTACTTCAATTACCAGTTTGAAAATATCCTTTTGAATTTCTCCAAAAAAAAAAAGTTCAAAACACAAACTGCCTCTGGATGGCATATTTTCATACATATTCTCTCTGAGGGACTGGGCTGTCACTTTCAAATAAACATTGCTGGAGGTGCTTTATATCACCTTCCTCAAATTAAAATGAATTCTGCAGGAAACTTCACAGCTTCATTAAATTGATGTAGATGCTCTCTGCATCCAATGATACAAAATATCATACTTATATATCCAATATATCTATTTTTTGACACCAATATTTTAATTATGTGTTCTTGCAGCACAAATAATTGCTAGTATTTCATAGAAATTATTTCTGTATTGAAGCATGTTGATATTCAATGATATATATTCCAACTATTTGTCATATGGTTAATAAATTAACATTATCCACACAAGTGAAATTGAGACCCATGGTTCATATTTTATAATATATAGTCAATTTTTTTGAAAGTTAAGCCGGTTTGAAGTCATTTCAGATACCGCAGGTATTTATACTTTTTTTTAAACCTGTTTTGTTTAAATATGTCAAAATAATTAGTAACTAAACTTGCTTATTCACACTACAAATCAGAGTTTTTTTAAAAAAACATCTTTAAAAAATGCTTGTATTTCCATTGTCCTCACATTTCAGGTGTGAAGTGTAACCTATACAACTATCTTTTTGCAGGTTGCTTAAATATCCTCAAAGGACCAGAAGTACAGTAAACCTCATGCATTTATCCAATATCTCAAAACACAAGGAACCTACAACCTCACTGGATGATGTTCACCAGTCATCTGATTGTCTAATAGTAAATGTGGTTGTTTCTCTTTGATATGACTAAGCAAAGAGTTTTGCCAGTTGTTTTAATTTCACCTCAAAATAACAACAAATGCACATGCATAAAATATTGACACCTTTGGAAAAAGATAAGTAAGGAAACATTTTCTATCACATGCTACTGCATTTTTAGCCAAGTAGTGAAAATCTTTTTCCTTGCCATTTATGGAAAATGACATCATAGAATGACAAAAATCATGTTGATACTATAGTGAGCTAAATTGAGTGGTTATTTTAAGCATTTTTTTTTCAGTTTGCTTGTTTGTTTTTTATTAGAAATATTCCAAAGAGTTTTTGTGAACAGTAAAGAATAGTGTTAATAAAAATGAACTAATCAGTATCTGTTGCATCTCCTGAACCCAGGAGATGCAACAGGAGATGCTCCGCTTCAAGCATTTAGTTCAATGTCAGTTTAGAAATGCCTATTGTTAAGCAGACAAACTACAACTCCCCTAACAGATAATAATCTTTGTTGTATTTGTCCTTTTGGCACCTCCCAACACGGGTTTACCAAAGCACAGATTGGCGCCTGACACAGAGCAGAAAAATAAGCAAGTCTGTGTGTGACGGGGTACTACTATGACTTGGTCAAACATAAATGACTGGCCAAGGCCAGAGATCACTTTATTAAAATTCATTAAGCTTTTCTACAAATCGGAGAGGTGCAGAACATGTACAAAGGATGTCCAAGACAGGTTAAAATAGACAAACAGCAGTACCTTAAATACAAGAGTCCATCACCTTCAGTGTGACTTCTCAGGAGTATTTTTGTGTATCAATTTGTCCAATAAAACAGAATGTTCATCTGGTGGACATTGATATCTTGTGTTAGGTGTAGAAGCTGTAACAGGAAAGTAGCTCTTTTCACATGTACATGTGATCAGCAGGGAGACTTGTCTAAGAAATCAGGCAAACTAGCAGGTATGAACTTCACTGACCAAGCCGGTAGAAATAAATTAATAGTAGGGGTGGTGCAAGTTCTTGCAGGTCACAACACTGAAATATAATATTCTTGCCAAATCAAAGCAGTCTATTCAATTCCTGTTGGCATCATACCAGATTGTTTAAACATTATTAGGAGACCTGAAAAAGACAGGACTGGGATTTAAACCAGTAACACTTTTGTATTGATGTGGAAAACCTGTTTATTTATGTGAACAATAATGGTAATTCTTACTTTTGCCAAACCTGTTGACTAATTCTTGTTTGTTCTTGTTCTCGTGAAGCCTCTGTCTTGTTTCCTACCATTTTGTGAGCCCCCTATTTAATAATGTGGGTTTGAACTATGTCAGTCAGCTTTTAGTCAAGTTTTTAAATACCCCAGTTTCAATGAGACATTTTTATTTTTTTATGTAAAATAAATAGGGACCTTCATGATAAAGACATGAAAGCCACATTCACAGAAACCTGGAGGTTGGTGGTATTTAGGTACCTTCTGAAAAGGGGAAGACGGATTTTGAAAATCAGAGACATAGCATTGTTGGTTAGGATTAAGGCATTTTGTTCCTTTTCATTGAATTTGCCCACGGTAAAATACGACAGACTATTGTCCTCGATTTAGCTTTACAGGCATTAAGCTGAATGCTAAAAATTTAAGACAGACTGGCATTGTTATTTATTCTGAAACACTCTATGGTTTAGCATCACAGCTGAACCTAGAGAGCATATTTTGTTAAAAAGAGCCTTGTTTTACCATCACATTTACGTCCGAGTAACACATTGATGAGCTTTGCTTGAATAGAAGAACTCTACTTATAGGAAACCAAACTTTAACGCTGTGAGAAGTCTTGATGGAAAAGAGCAGATTCAATTAATCTGGGTTAATTTTTCTTTCCTCGCATTGTACTTGGACAAATTAGAGCTGATACTGCAGAGAGACTGTAATTGGCTTCTGGGTCTTACTAGCCAATAAAACAGTATTTTAAAACTGCTGCTGGAACTTCGGTCATTATTTTCTAGACATATGACACTAGTCGCTTTTATATGGGCACTTTGTGACCCTTTACATTCTGCTGTAATAGCTCTTAATGTTATGAATGCAGTATAATTAAAGTGACATTTCCCACACTCACATTTCCTGCCATGGGGGCAGAAAGTCAACTTGATGATGAATACTGTATGTAAATGTAAATCTGTCTGCCCTATTTCTGGTGACTGAGTGAGATTTATGTCTTTGACCAGATGTATTGATGTTTCCTTCTCCTGAAATCCAGCTGAGTTGAACCAGAGGTCAACCAGAGGACCAATTTGTTGGTAAATGTAGGCTCATTCCCCTCACTGGTTCCAGTCAATAGTCTCTGACCTCATGCGAAAAACAAGAACATAGAGAGCGGTATACACATAGATTTGGGAGCTGCTCTCACTGATCCTATAGTCAAAGATGAAAAGCATGTCGCCCTCATCGCTTCTGTTATTTATGCAGCAGTAACAGTTGCACATCGATAGTGTCAGTGTGGTAGAGAGGATGGAGCTCACTCAGGAAAGGCTAAAGTGGATTTAGAGTAGAGGGTTTTTACAGACGAGCAGATAAGGGTGAGGGCCTTTTTTAGGGATCTCACACATTGGAGTTATTGTCAGTCTCTTATTCATAAAGCTTAAACACTTTGGAGTGTTCAAAGTTATTGTGACTGTACAGGGCACACACAGATGAGTAGTTCCAAATAGCAGTTTAAATTCTGGAACCCACTCACATAAAATTGGATGTGACTTTCTAACATACTTGCTACTTTTATTTTACTGCTTTTTTAGTGTTTCAAACAACCTCAACCTAGGTGCTCTTGAACTCTTTTGATTGTTTTTGAAGCATCAAAATTGCAGCTTAACCTCTGCAGCAAACTGAGGCTATGCTCAGAAAGATATTGCTGCTGTGTATAGCATCTCATTTCCATTTAAAACCCTTAAATGAACTCAACTGTGTTTCAGATGGGAAAATTGGATGATGCATTTCTCTGAGAGCTGTGGGTTCTATTGCAATGGCTATATTAGACTGTAAATGTGAAGGCTTATGAAATAATACATGAAATGTACTTTTGACTAAAACAAGACAGAAAAATTACTAACATTTTAGTCAGAGCTTTTCAAACAAGTTATAAAAGACGTGTGAGATATTAGATTTGAAGATACTTGTTTTAATTGTTGAAAACTTTTAAAACAAGTAAATATTCACATTAATGAGATGCTTGTGATATTTATTTATTTATATATACCTGTAATATTTCCTCTTTGCATTTTCTTCCTCCTGTTTTCTTCCTTGTCCGTTTATTTACAAATGCCTTTTTTTTATGTTTCTGACGTTCTCTTATGTTTTCCTTCAGACTCCTTTTAAGAGAAGCTTGGTGGGCGGGCATTCAGAGTCAGCTTCTCTCCTATTGGTCAGCTTCAAAATCCAAGCTCTGTGTGGTGAAATAGAGTATACAGACATACAGTATACAGGCATTTGTCTTTTAACACTGGTAAACTATTGGTATTCTGTCTGAATACCTCTGACATAGGCACTCCACCCAACTGGCCATAACTAGGAGGAATAACTGTGTGATTCCTCCTAGTGATAGATTTGTGAACTTCTGAAAAGAAGAGAAGCTCTTCTTCTCGTCTTTATGTGTTGCATACAGGAATCTGGGTCCTGTATGCAACACAGGGCACAGATTCCCAACTTTTTCGGCTCCAGCTAAAAAACACATTGGTTGCATAAAGTTTTCATTTTATAATAAAAGATAAATGAATTTTTATATCCAACAATTTGTGATAATGTGCATCAAGAACCATTATTACACTCAGAGCTACACTCATAGGAGCTTGTGAATTTAATGGAATTGCAGATAATAAAGTATCTTTTGAAAGAGCACTACAGGCTCAGTTTAAAGTAATTTACATAAATTTTGAGTTGGAAAATTAATCTTCATTAATAATGGTGGAGTGGTAATTTAAAATCAAACTTATTTCTCTCTGAAATACATCACCCTGAGAGTTTTAAATTGCTTATGTTACACATAGTTTATATATATTTATGTGTCCCAAGAAAAAAACACTGTAGAGCTCGACATAAAACTGTACATAAAAATTTCTCAAATTGCTTGTAGGATATGATCGAGAACCAAATTAACAGATTTTATTTTTTTATTGGTTTTAAAAGAGTACTTCGGTTTTCTTGAATTAAATGTATTATTTTAAATCCCATTTATTATGTGTGTGCATAACTCCATGCAAGACAAGGTCTGTCCTGTTTTTATTCTCCCATCTGCAGTCAGAGCTTATTCATGTCAGAACATATGCCTCACTATGACACATTTCAACTCCCCTCTCTGTTTATGCCTTAAATACAGACGCCAAATTAACTGCAGCTGACATTGGTGACTTAGTTTTTAGCCTTTTTTCGTGCAGTCCATTTCCAGCACGACAGATGGAGGGTATTAAGAATTAATTACTAGCCCTACAATTAGTTTGCTAGTTTCAGTGTAAAAAGGATTCATTCTCATTCCTCAGTGTCAAAAGGGTCACACCATTAGCACAAGGGCTGCGTTGTTTTGTTTTGTTTACTGTCCTCTGGGTTGTTCCTAACTTAGTAGCAGAATATCCATTGATTTTTACATTTATTAGTGTTGTTAAACTGATAGATGCCTGAGAAATTAAAGTCTTCGTACACATAGATACCAGACTATACATTTGATGGTGTGTGGCAAAGCCTCTGCCCTCTCAAAACACAGCAAAGAATATCCATCCAGATCAATAATGATCACTTCAGGACACTTCAACTTTTATCTGAACCTCCCACAAGCATTCTGAAACAAGGTGGAGAAAGTGGTTTCACTGCATGAGGATCTATCTTGGCAAAATAAAGAGCTACTTCATGTATAACTCTAAAACAACCTGTGGGCGTGTTAAAAGTAGACTTTGACTCAACAATAAGTAATGTAAAGATAGGGCAAGTGACTCCATTGAACGGTGCATGCCATCGGCTCACCCTCCATTCTTGTGCAGTCCTTCAGTGCGAAGTAATCCACTGCACATGCTAATCACTCGGCAATTGATCGAACCCCTTTTGCTCCACCAATTTCTGTAAACCACAGAATTGATCTGAGAAAAATCAATTAACAGCTCAAGGAAGATAAATATGAAGAAAAATTATAGATTGCTCTGCATATAGTGTGACCATCCGAGCAAATACTGGCAGCAGGGCCGTGTGCTTGTGCCGAGATGCTCAGCATGAGCACATTTCAATCAGGTTTGACTAGCCTCGGGTGAACAGTGATAACCAGGCAGTATGCAGTGATAAAGTTATCTTATATCTATCATGAAGAAAATGCACTTATCCCTCTACATTCAGCTGTGCTGCTTTATCAGGACCTCAATTGAAATTGACAAAAGGAAGCTGTTTTATCATATTCCCATATACACTACAGCTGGGAATCGATGTGACAACGAATGGCTACAGGTGAAAGAAATGAGTGCATGAGAGCCGACAAAGTGTATCGACGCAAAAGCTCACAGAGATTCCTGTCATAAGACTTTCCTCATAACTAGTTAGATTGTCGCTGACATCATACAAACCAGGCAGCCTCCCGACTCAGCAAAATACTCGAGCCTAGGGCTGGACTTCCAGAGAAATAAAACCTTGATAAGCATTAAAAGAGTAAGGAGGAAATGGGGGCAGGGGGAATTATCAGAGGGAGTGGAAGAGAGACGCAAATATGAAAGTGAGATTATTACACAGTGAGAGAAGAAAACGGGAATATGGGAACTTACAACATGCTGACGCCATTTGTTTGCATCCCTGTGCATTACATTAAACCTGGAACATTAAATAGATTTAGTGGAAGCAGCTGAAGTCATGGAGTAATTATGCTGTTGGAACTGCTGTGATTAAAAACAGTCTCAGAGCATGCTGTGTTGTATTCTTGAGATTTGTTTTTCAGAGAATATGTTAATGACAATTTATCTTCAAGATTCATAGAAAAATACTTTAAACAGCCGGGGGGAAGGGGTGTTTCTATTTCAGAAGGGGGTATAAAGAATATTACTTGAAAGTTGATTAATTTTCTATGTAGTGAGCACAGATCCATAGATCTTAGCTTTTACATACCTTAATTGCCGTTCTCGTAAGTATTTTTGAAATATTCCCTCATCCCATATGGATACCGTGCTCCATCTTCAAAACATGCATATTTTATTACCCTGATGGGTTGTGTTCAAAGAATCACTAAAAGGTGATACAATAAAGGCTCCCACATATTATGGTGGGAGCTCCTTACATACTTGAAGTGCATTTCTGCCGGACACCTCTGTGCAAAATATATTTTTTACAACCTCATATGCATACGCTGTGTCGCACAGTAAGCTGCTCGGCTGGAAACAGTGTTCACATCGAACTGCTTTGTATTCAACACCGAGCTGATGGATGTTGAGAATCTGTACTTGTATCTTGTGGACAAGATGGAGTCAAACTTTGAAGAGCGTCAGAATAAAATAGAAGCTTTAAAGAAATTTGGTCTGCAATACTGGTCTTTTGCACCACTTTCTTTCCTATTTTTAAGCAAAGGAAAATATTGTAAAGGAAATTGTTGTGCTCGACTATGAAATCTTTCCTTTTTAATATTTTGCCCTGCCTTTATTTGACAATAGTCAGACAGGAAAGCGGATTTTGAAAGCAGCAAAGGTCAAAAGGCTGATACTCGAACATGAGACAACCACATTAAGGTGTGAGGCCTCCGTTTACTGGTCTCACGCTTTACCTCTGCACCGCTGTGCCCAACAGACAATGCATGCTGAGTATTTGTGACTCACAAAATACGCACAGTAAACTCAACTACAAGATAGTTGTTAGAACCCAATCCAGTGTCCTGCAACTTTTAGATGTTGCTTTAGCGCAGCTGCTTTAGCAGAGCTCTGTAGTATGTAGTAGCCTCCACCTGCATGCTAGTAAGGCAGTTTTGCCATTTAATTAAAGTGTGTAGGACAAAGGATCCATATAAACGTTGCAGTTTGAGATCACTGATTTCAAATTTCTTTCGTTTCCTTCCCACACATTTTTTACACTTAGTTTTACGCTTTACAGACTTAAAATCTTGGCATTTTTTGCCCTGCAATTGCTCGCTGTAGAATGTTTTTACGTTTTGTTTATTGTTTTATTTATTGTTTTAACAATAATTACAGGGTCTTTCTTCAGGTTTCCAAAGAAAATGTTTCACTCGAGAGAAAATAATTAATCCTCCAGAGTAAATGTTCCTATTTTCCTATAGGTTGTGAGACTGATTATGATGATTTATATAGTTGAACATAGTTTGAGCTTTCACACCTGCAGAAAGCATGTTCTTGAATTAAAAGATGCAATAAGGTCAAAAGTCCCAGATTGTCTCTAAGGACACATTCATTTCAAATAAAAAAAATTAGAGGGGAGAAGGTGCATTACGACAGAGGAGTTAATCAGTAGGGAAAGGATCAGTAACTGTAGAAAAGGTGGAAATGTCTGCTCAGTTAGGATTCCCCCCTCTCGTTTACACTGAGTCGAGGTCTCTCAAGTGTCCAGATACCCCACAGAGGTGTTGATTAAGTGAAGCTGAAGGCCAGCGCTTGCCTGCATTCAAGAGCCTCCAGCTCACTCAGTGAGCTATCAGGTGACCCGTCACTTGCTCAATCTCTCTCCTTTCAGATACAGATGCTGAGAGGAGCTATTCTAGCCGGCCCCAAAAAGCGTTCTGCTGGGTGTTGATAACCGACAGGTAACGGGAAGAGGGGAGCGTGGTGAGTGGACTGTGAGGATACGACAGTGCTGGGAGGCAGAGGAGGGTAAATGATCTCTGAAGGCCATCTTATTAATGGAGGCTTTTCATTACTAGCACTAATGCAAATGATTGGTGGGGCTAATGAGCTCCAAGGTGTGAGTGAATGAGAACTCTGTGCAGCAGCACTCTGTGGTAATCATAACGGGAGACAGAGGTGATGAGTTTGAACATCATATTTGGTCATGATGAACACTTTGCTTGTACAAGAACAGAAGGAATAGAAAGAGAAATGGATGAATGAGCTGATGGGATGGCGAGTCAATTGTGCGCCAACTTAATATGGCAGCCTGCTACTGGCAAGAGGCAGCAAGATGAATGGTGAAGGGGGAGGCAGTATTTCACTGTCAATGGGGTTGAAGTGAGGTAAGACATGGGAAATGTCTTGATCACCTTCCATGAAGTGCTCTCATGCTCCTTCTTTAAGTACTGAGCAGGCGATAAAGCTTGCCGTATCATTTCAATATTTTGCTGCTCCTCGCTGCAGGTCTTAAGTGCTGTATGATATTAGTTTATACTCTCCACCTAACAGCAGAATATGGCCTAGACAAGACGACTTCTATATGTCGCCCTGGTGGCTGCTGTGAACCTTGCATGTAGGGGGATTTGGCCCGAGTTACACCATGGTGTATACAGGATCAGTTCTGGCTCAGGGACGTCTCTTGTGGCCTTCCTCTGGGAATATGTGAGGGGAGGACCAGAGGCCACTGAATGATGGTCAAGGACATTAAACCCCTCCTCCAACTCCTGCTCACACGAGCCCTTTCTGAAGCTGCCCGTGGGGGATTAGGATGATGCCTGGCTGGCTACGATGTCTGTACCGCTAAAACAAAAACCTGCTTAGAGGAGACAACCAACTCAAGGGAAGTATTGTAAATAAATAAACTGGAACAGAAAGCAATATGGAAATGCTCAGTTCCTTGTATATCATACAAAGCATTACTGAAGTTAACCAAGTGAAGACAACACACAACATGTCTTGATGCAAAAAACATAAATTGTAATTAAATAAGTCATACAACTGTAATACAAAAACAGATAAAACTATACCAATTGAAAACATGAATGGATAACACCAGTAAATCCAGAGTAAACCCTTTTTAGGCACTCAAATATTGGACATAATTGTAAAATCATAAAAAAAAGAAATTGTATTTTTTTTATTGTGCAGTCTGTCCTCTTTCTATGCATGCAACTGTAAAAATAATTCACAATAACTATTAGCAAAATCTAAAATGTTTTTGACAAAATTCCAGTATTCATTATAAAAACTATTTTATATTATTCAAGGTTATAAGAGTTTGATCAATTAATTCACATGAAGGTTTTTTATCATAGTAGCATAAAAAATAATCCAAGTAAAATAGATTTTAATTAAGTTGAACAGCTTTATTATAAGTATACCACAGATTAAAATGTTAGTAAACATTTTTCCCCTAACCATCAGCTAAATAGTGTGATTGACTAAGGATGAGCATTCTTTATTTAACTTATAGGTTAATATTGTCACCAGCTAGTCAATAACTGTAATGTCTAGCTGTATTCTCTTTGTGTGTCAACATAACAAAACAAGTATTTTACTGGACTGTAATCAAAATGGAACATAATTTGTTAAAGAAAAGTGTTTTTGTACAAAAATTCATGTAAAAATTAAAACAGGGCAAGGAAGCAGCACAAGATTTTCCAGTGAATAACAGCATGATGTAAGATAAAACCTGCACTTTATGTCACTGTTGCATATGTCTGTTTGATTCATTTTCTTTTTCAGCAGTCACTGATGTTCAGGGCCTTAGCATTTGTTGTACATATGATATGTGGGTAACAAAACTGCTGTCGACGTAGATTTGGGAGGGATTGCAGAAAGGGAACAAGGACGGGGGAATAAGTGCGGCTCATGCTTCAGCAGGTTATTTAAAGTTAATGGCTGCACTCCAGGTTCAGGGGAAAAAACATTGATTGTAATTTTCATATGACTTCAGCTAGGAAGCCTATAGTTTTTCTTTCTTCTCTTTTTTCAATTTTAATTCTGTTGCAAAACAGTAATTGAAGCGTGTCGCTTTCATCTCCACTTATCTCCTCTGGTGCTCTCCCTTTGGAGTGCTGCTTCTGCTCCCTGTATTGGTGCTTTGTGACACTGTTGGTTTCTCTGTGATGTATTGTCTGGGATTCTGGTGCGTTATTGTAACTTGGTGTTGATGTACATGGCAATTAAATTCTAACTCCAAAGAAGCAGAGCCCACTCCCACTCGCTCTTTTTCGTGTTGTTTTTTTTCTTTTTCTTTTCTCCTCTTGTGTCCGCCAGACGCCGGTGCAGCAGCTCCGTTCTTGAACCCCTTTCAATCAATGTCTAATTTTTCCCAGTTCTGTCTCTTTTGATGAATCCTTCCGCTGCCTCTATCTGCCTGTATTTCTTTCTCAGTTTCTGTGGGTCTGTCTCCTTACCTTCATGTTAATGAGTAGAGTGGAGGCATAGCAGGCAGTTCCTGGTTGGGGAGTTAATTAAAGTGGCAAGTTACAGCCCACACAGTCAAAACAAAAGGACGCTCCTGCTCTTTGCAGTGACATCGGGAGATATTAAACACCTCGAAACTTAAATGCTGTGAGGGGGCAGCTGCACCAGCATCACCTACCTCTACCTCTCCTGAAGCACTGAGGGTTTATTGTTACGCTCTCCAGGCCTGTCACTGCAAACCAGACCAGTGAACCAGTAATTACTTACCGAGCGTCTTAAACTGCTGCATGAAAAGCGGAGATATGAAAGGGAATCCTGCGACCGGAAAACTGCGCTGACACTGATCAGATAAGAAATCAAAGTAGAGAAATAGTGAAAGCAGTTTTTTTTTTCACCCCCACCATGCCACCTCAGGTGCACACAAGCACGCGGAAACAGACGCTAAAAGATTTGTTCGAGCACGGGTAGCTCTGTGCAAGCGCACTCGAGCTCGAGGTACGGCGGGTCGGCCGAGCAGGACGGGAGCTGTTGCCATGGCTACCGTTCCTCGGCTCATTCTCGCAGCCCGGGAAAACTGTGTCATTATCCTGTACTCTGGACAAGAGGAGAGAGAAGGGATACAAAGAGAGAGGATGGGGAAAGAAAAGGGAGACAAAGATAAAAAGGCAGAGAGAAAAGGGGGGCAGCCATGCACCCCACTACATCATCAAAATTTGCACCCATATGTGGTCCTGTATTCGTTTTTTCCCCTCCTATCGCTATTTCCATCTGTCAAGCGTGCCATGTTATCAACGTAAAAAGGTAAACAACTTCAGTGCTGACAAATAATGCTTGAAAATGTCAGGTAAAAGCAGAGCAGTGTCAGGTGATAATGGGATCTGTTTTTTTTTTGTTTGTTTTTTGTTGTTTTTTTGCCTCTGAATGCTGTTTGCAGCAGGCTATTGTGTTGGTGACAAAATCAATCTCTTAATCATCCCATTTATTTTGATACTGTAGCAGACATATTCCGCCCTAATAACAACCCACACAAGTTAAATAAAAACACACCTCACAGTAGCGATTGTTCAGAGGGATAACAATCTTCGTCTGAAGAGAAACAACCATGAGTCGTTTTTTTAACCTCACAAAGAGAAGAACTATCTGCCCAAGATCTCTTGTGTTTGCCTGCGCTGTACGAGCGCAAGTGCATGTTAGGTTATTTTGCTGTTTGTGCAACACATCGTCTACTTCAGAGGAGTTACTGTACATTGTGAACTAATTACCTGGCAGTGTAAATAGAGGCGCCCTGCTGATATGGGCTGTTCGCCACATGATTTCCCTTGGTACAGCAGAGCCTGTTTGCACCGCCTTGCTGTGCTCCGTGTGCAGGCATGCATGTGACCTGTACACGTAGGTATATGTGTGCATTGATGGAGAGTGTTCTTTGTAACCCAGGAGGTGGGGTTTATTGAGCTGCGGGCTAAAAGAGTGTGTCTGTGATGGAAGGGATGTGGGGGGGGGGGCGTAGGGGCAGCAGAGTAGCCCATCCAAATGAAAAGCTGCCCTCTACTTCTCTGTCCACCACACGTAGCTCCCCTGAGAGACCTGTTCATATTACCGTGGCTGTCCACCGGTCAGAGAAACACAAACAGCACAAAACAAAAGCCTCCTTCTGTAGCAGTGAGAGAAAGGAACTTGTGTTGTCCTCATTTATCCTTCTCTCCTCTGATGGGGTCTGTTGGCCAGCAATATGAGGGGAAGGAAAAGGGGGAATAAGTGTTTGACTCACAACTGAAAACAGATGAGATGGAAGGAAAGTCAGTTTGACACGTTTCCAATTACTTCTGCCTACTTCATCTCAAGTCAGGTTAAAGTGAGGGGTAACATTTTAACAACACTCATAGCAGCTGGAAAGTAGTGCCAGCGTTTTGTCCACTTAATGTGGGAATTTCTCCCATATTAAAAGTTTCTGATCTGTGTTTTTTCTCTTTTTTTTATAAAACCTGGGCAAACTATTATTATTTATATTAGCAACAGATACTCCACTGTGTGGGAAAGCAGGGTTTTGCTATTGTTTTAAGAGGAATGATCACATCATTGGCATTTTAAACTTGCTTTACAGTCTTATTTTAATCACTAGGATAATTAACACGTTTAGCTTTGCAAAACCCTGATTTCTATCTGTATGGTCTACAGTAAAGGTCAGCAACTTTAACAATCCAAAGAACCGTTTTTGCCCTTGCTGTTGCTAAATAAAGTTGAAGAGCCGCAACAACATCCTTGATCACTGTAATATCAAGGATATGTAATATGTAATGTATATATTTATGAATTATATATATATAATTCATCCAGTTTTATAAAAATATACTGCAATAAATGAAAACAAAGAAAATGTATACTTGTTGAAAAGGGGAAGAAATGCACTTTCATTAGTAGAGCAGCTGAGTCCTTGAGTGGAGGTGACAAATAGAAAGTAGAAAATTAAAGCATATGCTTTGATGACTGAACTAAAAAGTATTCCTTGTTCTACTAGTGCCATTCAACAGGCAATAGCATACGGTATTATATGAAAACAGATAAAAGGACAATGTCTTTAATCTGCCTTCATATTTAAAACCAGCAACTTCTGTATTATTTTTTATTAAAGTAAAGCTCCATCATGGAGGGTCTACAGAGATTCCTCATCAGCTCCCTGGACTATGAGATATCTAAAACACTGCCATCATTTTAAAATGTTGCATGTTCGTAGACTGACAAAGATCAAGAAAGAATAAAATTACCAGCTTTGCTATAGTACAACCAGCCTTTTTGTTATTTGCAAACATTCTGTCTCTTTCTCTCGCGCTGAATGAACCACAGACACAACTCAAAAACAGCCTAATTTTAAAGGTTTTTGTGCCTCTGTGGTTCCCCTTACTTGATTTTTAAAAACTCCAGAAACAGACTCCACGTCAAAGAAAGTAGCTCACTATAGGAACTCAAACATTTTTCCTCACTCAGTATTGGATCTTTTTCTATTTATATCCAGATCTGAAAAAGTATAAAACCAGATTCCAGACTTTTTCTAAGGACTCCTGGGGAAATCTTCAAGTGGGATAATCTGAAAATGATGAATAAGAATGAAGAACCTCTGACAATGAAACTATCTTCTCTCACACACAGCAGCAGCTCTGTTTATAATGTGCCACAAAATGTAACATTTCATCTTGGTGGACAAGCATCAAGTAACATTGGTGGCACCTTCAGGAATACCAGAGAAAGCAAGAACATAGGGATTTTTAAAGATAATTTTACATTTAATTTACATCTTTTTATGACAAATACAGCCTGTATAAGATTTTAACTCAACATGCAATACACACACAACCAAGTCACATCTAATTGGGTAAGAAACTGTGAGTGGCCTGCACTCAGAAAAAAACATGGCTGTTTCATCCAGAGTGGAGGCTGGTGTTATTGCAACCACTCTATGCCATGTGAACATGTGGACACTGACTGCTATGCTCGAATGCAAATATGAAGGTCTTTCAATAATTTAAACTCAAATCCACTAAAGCAGGAGTGTCAAACTCATTTTCATTTCAGTTCACATTAAGATCATGGATGTGCTCAAAGGGTCATTTGTGGCAGAATGCATACATGAAACTATCAATTAACAAACTGAGAATGCTATAGCTTTCTCTGCATTCAATTTATACCATATTTTCCAGTTAATGTAATATGACCCTCCACAAATGAAACTGATTTCATTTGACAAAGTAATATCTAAGCACACAACCGTTTTCTTGAAGTCCTATTTCTGTGCTCCTCTAGCTCAGAGCACCACAGAAATAGAAATCAGTTATTGTGGGTTGGATTTGACCCGCTGGCCTTGAGTTTGACATGTGCTCTAAAATATCTGTCAGGAACACACTGATTTACAAAATGCATGGACAGATATACATATATATATGTCCTGATTATGGAAAAGTCATAGTAATACCCATAGTTTCCTTTTATGCTGTCTATTCTGAAAAGTCAAGATTTACCCTGGTTAAATCATCATCAGCAATCATGGATGTGCTAGAATCATCAGGACAAAATGACCTGTCCAGCCAATTAAGCTGTCAGTCATTTCTCAGCTAAATATGCCAGAGACGGTAAGAAAAATTGTTCAATCAGGTACCATAATCATATGAAAATGTCTTGGTGACTTTCACACAATAAGACAATATGCAGTTAGTGAATAAACACATTCTTCCAACGACTTTTAAATAAACAACAAAATAATCAGTAAAAGGAAGACATAGGTCTTCCTTTTATTGTCTGTCATATTTCAAATCTCGTTATTAATCTTATCTAAAAGTCTTTGTACATTTCAGTTCAGAGACTGATTTTCATTGCTTTGTATTTTTTGTGTCTGCAATATTGGTTATTCTGAGTTTATTTTTGTTTTGTTTTTTGTTTTGTAAACTGTCTTTACTTTGGGTCTGTAAACAGCTAAAGCATTAAAACATTGATTGCACAGAAAGGTATAAGTACTAAACTCACCGTCTGTCCTGTGAATAACTCTGTAACGTTCCCCTCACAAACCAGCTGAAATCAGTGGTGGTGGTTCTGTAAATTGCCACTCTTGCCATTCTCATTTGTAAGCTTCAAACCTAGCCGACTGTGTATTTGGAAATAACGGGTGTGGAAGAGTGAAAGTGCAATCACAACTAATCAGAGCTTCTCTTGTTTCCTGCCCACAGCACCCAACACTGCACCCTATGGGAGCACAGGAAGCGCCCATGTCCCGCTGGCCTGTCGATACCTGGTCCTGGCTCTCTCCTCCTTCATCAGTGTGTACTAGCAGAGGCCGGCGCCGACACAGTGACTGTCCAGAGCATTTATGAATCCTTTTTTTGACATTGCTGATGGCTAAAATCCAATCTGGTACTGTTTGTTAGAAAGCTGAGGTGGGAAAATGATCAGCTTCTTTTTTCGTGGGGGAAATATATTTTTTTTTATTTAATTTTTTTGCTTTTTGGTGAAAATTATGTCATGTAAATGCTATGACGTTATTTTTTATTATTATTCAAATTTTCTCATATTTTATTTTCTGATTGACGGACCACGTTGTGAATTATTGCTCACGCCCACCTCCAGTCTGATCAACAGCCTCTCAAACGAGTTACTTTATGCTTTTCTTTTTTCTCCTGTGAGGCGATGGCGCAAACTTTTCCATTCATTTTTGTACATGGTTCAAAAAAAGCAATTGTGCCAAGTCTCTGAAAACACAGATTACCATACCAATGTTGTATTGAATGTATTATGGGCTGTTGAACAAAGGAAAGACATTTAGATTCCTAACAATAACATTTTTGATTATAGAGTGAGCTTAAAAAATACAGGAAAAAAGAGGAAAAAAAACAAAGAACAAAAAAGGCAGGGTTTTTCTTTTTTTTTTTCTTTTTTTTTTCCCGGCACCCGTGTTGCCATGATTACTCAGTAGGTGGATAAACAGTGTTGAAGGTGTGCTTTGTTGTATTTTGGAAATGGGCCCGTCATTTACCATGCCTGCCTAGCAGCTTTGATCAGGCAGCAGTCAAAGTAGCAACATATCCTGTATCGTATCTTTATATTTTAATATAGTGTAGGCTTTTGTTTGAACGTGGGACCAGCTTCGCTCATCCAACCAGGAGCATTAACACGAACCATGACTTTGTACAGTATGAATGGTGGAACATCGCTGTGCTTTTGTTTACATTTTTCTCAACAGTCAGTACTACAGCCTATTCGTCATGCTTGTTCTGATTGCTTCAGCAGTTTGCTTCAGGTGGGAGGAAAACGCAGAGCCCGAGTTAAACTGTTTCAAAAATTGCAATTCTTTAAAAGAAGTATCTTCCTGCAGGCGTCAGAGCAGAGACATTTGTTTCTTAACTTGGTTCTTTCTAGCTGAAATCACACAGCAGCGACAAGCCGTATTTTTGCTGCAGGTTGTACCAAAAATATTTGGATAATCAAATCAGAAAAAAAAACTCTGCAGCACAATTTCCCCCCTCCTAACAAAAAGTAATCTGAGACTCTGAAGACTTTTTCCTTCACACCACAAGGGTGCACAGAGATGATCAGTCTCTATTAGAGTTTAAGCCCAATTAAATAATGAAGCAGATTTTTCATTTCCTTTTTAGGAAAGCTTGTAAGAGCAGCATCCTCATTCCTAAGTACAGTGCCTTGCAAGAGTATCAAAACCCACTTTTGTATTTTTTACACTTGTTCATATAATTACCACAAACTTGGGTGCATATATGCTGTTTCAATACATTAAAACCAACACAACATGATAAACAAAGACAAAGTAGTGCAAAATTATGACATGAAAGTTAAATGATTGTTTTTCAGAATTAAAACCAAAACAGTTGCAACATTTTGGAGCCCTACCAGCTTTCATCTACACACAGGAATGTTTACACATTCTTTCTTACAACATTCTTACAGAACTGTGCAGGTTCCCTGTCCCTGTTGAAGATTAGCCTCCTCACAGCAAGATGCTACAACAACCGTCTTTCTATAGTGGACACACGGTGTTCATTGTGCATGATGGCCATTACGTTCACTTCGATCTCACCTCATGTTTTTGCCTTCTTGTGGTCTCCCTTAAATGGCAAACAGGAGAGGGTCATTAATTTGTCCTTTAAAACTTCAGTAGCCTTGTTAGTCTTCAATGGAGGGCCAATTTGTAGAGTGCAAGACATCGTCGTCCTGTCAAAAGATTTTCTACATGGAGCTGTGGATCTTTGCAGCTCCTCCATTGTTGCCATGGTCTCTTGCCTGCTTGTCTCTTTAGATCCTGGAACATTTGCCATTGTGCTATTTTTTTTTACCATTCTCAGAAGAGATTTGAATTGCGCTTTGTTTTGTAACCTTACTCTGCTTTAAACTTACCCAGAACGTCCTTCCTGATCTGTACCATGTGTTACTTTGACTTCATGATGCTGTTTGTTCACTGATGTTCTCTAACAAATGTCTGAGGCCTTTACAGACCAGCTGGAGTTTTACTGAGGTTAAATGCTTTTTCAAAGGTGAACATTTGAAAGCATTTGGCTGCTTTGAAATTTATTTAGGGCTGTCAGAGTGAAAGGGACTGCGTGCCACACTTGAGATTTGATATTTCACTTGTTATAAATCATGTATCATTTTACTTCTGCTTCCTAATTATGCACTACTTTGTGTTGGTTCCTCTCATGAACCAACAAATGAGAGGTTCATGAGAACCTTAAATGTTCCCAATAAAACACATTTAAGTTTTGTGGTTTTTAAGCATAAAAAATTTGGAAACGTACAAAGGTTATGGCTATTTTTGGAAGGCACTGTATTCTCAGCCCCATCACTAAAACAGAGATACTGAAATGCCTTAATATACCCATATACATGCATTTACCTTTCCTCCTAAAGGACATTTCCAGAAGCTCTCGCAAAGACTCTCCTCCTTCCTGATGATCGAGTATTCAGTAACCATCACTCAACATGTCTTTGAGTATAAAGCACTATGCTGGGGATAATTACAGCCCTCATAATTATTATTATTATTATTATTTTATGAATCAGATGCTTCAGATACAGATGCTGCATTTTTGGTTGAGGTTAACATGTTTGTGAGGTTGTTTGAATTTAAAATGTGTTACATTTTACCCAACAACTGAGGGACTTACCCATCAGGTTCACAGAGTATTTTCAGAGGTGACTGAAAATCTGTAGAACAATAGCCATCGCGGTTAAAAGACTTAAAGCACAAACACTGTCATTATTTACATGGTGGTATTTTGGTTATTTGTTTTCTTTTTGTATGGAAATTATTTTCAGCTCCTTTTACCAACAATAAATTTACTGCACCATATGATTTTGTTTAAATGTTAAAGTATAATGGAAATGGTTCAGACGTATATTTATTCTCTTCCTTTATTAAAATGATGTATAAACACTATGTTTTGAAACATGTAAAACTGGATATGTGACATTTATTTGAATGAGACACAGTATGGCATAGTTTCTAATGTCGTCAGATTTCTTTAGATGCCATCACTGCTGTTGATTTAGGTATGTTTAAAAAGAACAATGTTTGCAATGAAATTTAACTACTTTTTGAAACAGAGGGTGTGAACCAGTATATCAGTATTATAGAACAGAATCAATGTGTGTATATTTGGAGAAAATAGGTACCTTTTGATCTGTAGAGCCAGTGTGTAGTCCTAGTTTTCACACACTTGCGTGTTTGACGATGTGCAGAGAGTATGGTTGTGCTGCATGTTCAAAATTAACCCGTGTTTTTAAAAGGTGGCCATTTTACAGACCTTCACACTTTCTAATGAATGGAAGAAGTTTTTATTTTGTTCTTTTACAAAATCTTGTTTCATAACCCTGGTCTGAAAATACATACCTCTACAGATCACCAGGCTGTGTTTGTATATGATTTTATATATTATTTTTTTTTCAATCAACTTGCTCTTGAGTTATAATGATAATGATTGTTGTGGCACATTGTGGTGACAGTCTGGAGTTATGCTGGTTGCTTGTTTGAGCACTTAACACCATGCTAGTATTCCATATGAAAATGTACTGGATGTTGATTATTATTTTTTGAATATGGTATTAACAAGTCCCTTTTACCGAATCCGTATAATTTGCAATAAAAGTCTTCATGTTACAATGTAAACCCACATCTGAATTAATGAGCAGTAGAAGGCAGTTCTCATAGGTAATGCCAAAAAAAATGACAGTGAGATAGCATCCCTCTTGCTAATTTGACCCCATGAGAACAAAATCAAAACACCTGCTTATGTTTTATCTATTGTTTTTTTGTTTTTTTTTACTTTGATCATTTGGCATGATTTAACTGATCAACAAACATAGACTGTCTGGGTTAGAAAAATGCAAATAAAGCCAGTGTTGATTACTTCAGCTGTCCTAATGCTGGGTTAAGACAGCAAAATCTTTAAATTGTCGGCCAATTTTCAAATTATGAGAGGCCACACAGATGACGATTAAAACCGATTTCACTCATCAACATTCAGATGTCTGATAGGAAATCTCGCAAAACCTCTTGAGACAAACATGACCTTAGAGTAAACAAACATGGCTGACTGGGAAGGAACAATTGTGGACTGCGATTAGCCGAGAATGGTAGAAAAAGTCGTCTCCAACATCCACCAGACCTTCTTTATTTGTCTTCTATTTAGAATCCCCTCTATGCTTCAATCACCTTGTTTTCTGCTCGGTTGCACATCACATTCATCAGGCAGCGTTCTCATTTGTCCTCGGGGGAACACCACACACATACTGCAATATTGGGCCAAGACAATCCAGCATGTTGAATATCCTCAAGATTATCTTAAGAGCCATTCCAATAATCAGGACATTCTTAAGATTGTCAGAAGGGGAAAATTGGAAAAAGTCAGCACAAAAATCTTGTTTTGTGAACTAGGCATAACACAATAACAACTGGCTGAAAGTTATCTCACTCACAAGGAGAAATTGCTAGCAAGACTAAATCTGTTTGGACTTTGCTAGAAGTCACAAAATCATGCACTGGTCATTTGTCACAGCAGCTGAGAAACACAGAAGGGATCAGATGAGGAACTCAGTGAAGGAGATGTTAGCTGGACTTTGCCCGAGTGCATCAAATGTGGTATTTTAATGAACTACCTGCAGGAAGCAAAATTAAGAAATTGAAATGTTATTGAAATTGTTTTCATGACAACTCATCGGGGATGAAGTCGCTCAAAAGATACGCTAATAGAAGAAGGGCTACCTGAAGCTGCAATACTAAAGTTTTCTTTACCTTTACAGTGCTTTGCAAAAGTACTCCCTCTCATATTTTGTCATAATAAAACGTCAAACTTTATTGAGACTTCATGTTATAGACCACCAGAAAGTAGTAAGAAACTGAAGTAAAAGAAACCTACAACTTTATCTGTGACTTGTCTGCTTGATGCTGTTGCTCACTAATGTTCTCTAACAAACTGCTGAGACCTTCACAGAACAGCTGGATTTACACAACAACCATTTTACACCCAGACAGACTCTGATTTACTAAGAAGTGACCTCATCAGGTAACTTGTTGAACTGGGTTTTATTTAGAGGTTTCCAAGGCAAAAGAGACTAGATACAAATGTAACCCTCAGATCTTCATTTAAAAAAATGTAAACATAAACATGTTTTCTCTATTTCATAAATATGCTCTACTATGTGTTCATCTATCATAAAAAAATCCCAATTATAAAAAATGTTAGTGTAAATTTAGTAAAACTTTGCAATGACAATTCATCTCCAATATTTGGCTGTTTTTAAAACGTCTTTTGAACTTCTTAGTTTGTATTATAAATGTTAATATAATAATGTCTGCTACTGACTGGTTCAATATTATTGCTAGAATTAAAACATTTTCATGAGGTAAAATAAGAAAAAAATTGTATGTTGTTTCAACTGAAAGCAACAAGTGAAACATGCAGGGCGAGAAATCCCACGCCGAGCAGAGGTGACAGCATCTCTGGTTTTCAGATCATATTAATAATTTACTTGTTTTCTTGTAGTTCCATGATACCACCAAGAAAAAACAGATTTATACTTATTAAAACCTTTTATTTCAGGGGTATTTTAAGGGTTTCCAGCAATAGTGCCAATTATTTGCTAATGTAGATTTTTTTTTTCCTCAAATGTTGTGAAAGTGCTCAAACTGAAGGTTGACTTTTTCTTTCCAAATTGTTGCTGCAGTTAAGAGTTAATTTATTTTAAGGATTTTTATTTAGCACATTTTCACCTTTGAGGGAAAATATGTATTGACTTAGTTCCCGAGTCACATTGTCTTCAATAAAACTCCCACATTATGGCAGCGCGTAGCATCTCACCACCACCATGTTATTATGTTCCTTATGTTTTTTGTTTTTTTATTGAGATTAGTTTCCAAGATCACATATCTAAAAGGAAAATCCTCTTGCTTTTAGAGAAAATGAGTTTTATTCTGATAGAGCAGATAAGATGAGGTGTTTTCCTTTTCTGCCATTAGATATTGTTTTAAAGTCAAAAACATACAGTAGAACTGAAAAGCTTTGAGATACTGAAGGTTGTTTTGAAAAATGGGGCAAAAGCTTTCACTAGTACTTTTGGCATCTCCTCAGTCATAAATTCAGCAAAAATATCCAGGTGGCCTATATAGCCCATAAAAGGCAGGAACCACATTTTTTCTGTAAAAAAAAAACGTCTTCATTTCTTTTCTATCAACAGTGTTGCATCAGATGACTTATTATTATCATGTCCAAACCATAAGCAGCTGTAATCGAAAACAGGGACTAGTATAGATTAAGTCTACAAAAAGCCCGTATTTTAAGCTATAAGAGAATAACCCTGTTCTTTTTTCCCCATTAATTTAATCAATATTTATTATTCAAAACAACTTTCCCAGCAATTAGCTCCTGGCTCAAAGTGCTCTAAGCTGAGGGACATATCAGTGTGTTGCAGCTGGCGCCTGAAGATATCAAGTCATCTAAATTGTGCAGGATCATGCATATCTGATTATCTCTTCCCTCTGGCCTTGCATACTGTATGCACATTCTAGAGCTCAGATGGCCATATGCCACGGCACATACAGAAGGATCAAGCACCGTTTACTCAGCATCATCTTTACTGGCTCAAGAGCATCATTCAGCGTGTGGGATCTCTACTAAGATAAGCCACTGCTTACTCCATCCAGCCCACAGTGCACCTGGGCTGGATCAGACCATATAAAAAATAAATAAATAAGAGTGCACAGCTTTCAAGTGTCCTATGACCTGAATCGTCTCTTGACTTAAACATCCTGGATGTGGCATGCCTCAGAGAGAGAAAAAAAATGATGTGTGATGTGGAGGCTGAAAAGAGGCCGTGCCACCCACCTGCAGAGATTGCTGCCTCGCCTCATGCTCCCAGTTGACAGCCGTTTAAAAATAAAATCCCTCTACTTTCCATGTTTAAACTAAGAAAATGTTTAAATATTCATGTTAATGTGTATTATTATTAATATTATTATTGTTATTTCTGTAACTATAAAAGGCCTCATCATATTTATTTTATCACTTCTGATTTCAAAGTTTTTTCTCCTCACTCCAATGTCTTTGAGTTACACTGTTTAGCTTGAATGCATTTCTGACTAGTGGCTGTTTAATATCAGCTCAGCAGGTATTGTACTGAATGTGCCTTTAAAGTATTTTATCAATTAGTGTAATCCCTTAACCCAATCTTTCCTAGTATCCTTGCTGCCATGTATTATTATAAATCTTAAAGCTGTAACGGAAATGTACAATGACTGACAGAATTTTCCCACTCTTCAGCTTTTTTCCCAGTAAACATTTTCTAATGCAGTTATTAGCATAATATTCATGCCAGATATCAATGCAAATCCAAGTAATTGATAAATAATATATATCAAAACAAAGTATGTGTAATAAAGTGGAATGATACAAAGAATCAGCTTTGAAGATAGGTTCTAAAAATTATGTAATAGATAATAAACAGATTCAATATGTATCCTGTATGAAGAAACTCACTACATTTATTGCTTAGGGGAGATTTTTGTACTGTCTTTAAAACTTGAAGGTCTTACTCTCTGACCTTTACTTTTACCACAGATATTAAGTTACAGTCATGTTTGGTGATTGTCTGGGCTGTCCCATCTGACACCAACAGGAGGTTTTCATGGTTGTGTATTTAGCTTCACTGTCCTGTGCACTAATTTTGTTAAGCAGCCTGTAAAAATACAAAAAAAAAAAAAAAATCCTATCACCAACGACCCTGTACATTTCTTCAAATGTTTTCTTCTCTAGTGGAGTCTTGTGTTGTAAGCTTCCATAGTGGTTGACTTCATTTTCTCAGAAACAACTCAACCTGCTTATTCCAGATATTTCTAAAACTCTCTGAGGGTCGCTCTTGGCTCTTTGACAGCTCCTCTGATTATTTTTCAGTTCTTCTGTCATTAATCTTATGTGGAGCATCTGGTTGTTGCTGGTTCACGGTAGGATGATTTTGATCTTTTGGATCATTCAGAAGCTTGCAAATGTCTTGAGAGTTTTGATGTTACCTATCACACGTTTCTTCTTATGTGAGACCCTTATTAAAATGTTTTATTGATCATTAGTTAGAACTAAGCCAGCTTTGAGACACTTTTATAGTTACTTTCATAACACGACTTCTCTGCAAATTTCTGATATTTTATTCAGAAATTTGCCAGAGATTAACCATAGTCCTTCTATCATTGTTTTCAGAAAATGTAACTTATATCTGTCCTGCCTTTTTCCCCACAAATAAGGCAAAGCAAGAAAATGTCTTTATAATCCAAGTAATTCTGCTCTATCAGGCTTAAACTCAAGTCAACCAGTTGTTGTTGTATGTCAACAATGCTGTTTGTAAAATAATATTTTTTACACAATATTGTTGACATTCTGCCTCTAAAAAACACCAAGTAGTTTGGATTAACCCATGTGGAACAAATATTGCCCACTCTGACAGTTTTCTGTTTTAACGAATAAAAGTAGAGTTTTGTGAATCTGCCATCAATGCCTTTTTTGTTTGCAGCTCCTCTGAATTAGTTTCCCTTGCACCACTACCCCTGCATCTCAAAGTGCTGGCCGAGGAAGTGATTAGCATTGTATTGAGGTTTTGTGGCTCATCACAAACAGCGTTGTGTGGTCAGCGCAAACAGGAGACGGGAGGCGGCTGTGAGAAATGGGGATTCCTCCTAACCTTGTGGTTAATGAAGCTCTTCCTGTGCCTCTGTCAGTTTTAAGTTGGAGATTGTGTCATGCTGCACGCCAGGGCTCCTGCAGTCACCAGACCTCTTCCCTGAGCAGCATACTGAGTTGTCAGTATCAAAAAAAAATCCTCTCTGTTTTCAAGAACATGCAGTTTGGTAGATACGTTTGTTGCACAGCAGGCAGAATCTATCCCTCCTGTCAACCCTCTGCAGAATGAGAAAAAAAAACACCCCGTATTACCGGTTTTTCTAAGAAAGTCTGATTCACTTCTAAATAGAAATATATATTTTTTGAAACGAGACTTTTTCATTTCTCTCTTACAATGTGTGCACAGGAAGTGAGTAATTTACTGGTGTGATCCGCTGATTTCTTTTCATTCTTGGCGCTGCTGTGTTTTCACAGCAGCTCCAAATGTGAGAGGGTCTGAAAAGAAAAAGAAAGAAAAAGGTTGCATGAAATATTTGTCAACCTGACCCTGGTTACTTCCAGTGAACTGGAAAATAAGTTGCCAGCCAATGATGCAGAGCCTGAGATAATGCCTGGGTTTTAAAGCGAGCTTTTTGAAGCAGGACCCTTCATGAGGCTGATGACTGAATCACAAATTGTATTTTTTTTTTTTTAACACGAAGCCTGAGGCAACTTTTTAACAAGGATTGAAAAGAATTGGCACAGAGAGAAAAGTCATTATTTGACTGACAGCAAATGTAATCCTATTTTATTTGTTTTTCACCCTTCCAATGGCAGATTACACGTAGTTTGGCGCTCTCTGACTGACACAGGAAATTAGTTCTTTGTAGCTCGGGCTGTATTGTGTTTCTCCTCGGTGATGAGTCCAATGTCTGAGATGCGGCATTTCCTCTCTTCATTACTATAGATGAAATGTATTTACCATCATTTATAGTTCTTTTTGCACAAAGTGGGAATGGGATTTTCAAACATTGTTTGGACTTTCATCTTTTCTGACTGTGTTATATTTATATATTATTGCTGAAAAAACATGTGGTGGGGATTTAAAATGTTTACTTGTGTTGGAGAGTCCATTGGCCACCAGCGGCGTAGTTGTACATTCATAAGCTCAAGGTCAGAGGTATGATATGTAAGCTTTTCAAGTGGTATTGAAATATCTCTATATAAAATATATATAAAAATTATAATAATATATACTGATATTTGTCCAGAAATGAGAACAATTCATGTACTTTAATTACTTTAAAGCTTACATTGTGTATAGCACGTATGCAAGTCCATTTTCATGATGTTTGATGTGATTTTGTAGCAGTGGTTTGATACTAATAAATGGCACTTAATGATGGAATTGTAGATTGTGTTTGTATTGAAATGTTTGGCCCTGAACAACTTCGATTGCATAAATTATAATAATTTCTACAATTTAAAAATATTCCACCCAAATATTCTTTTAGTAGATCCTGACTGATGCACAAAAGTGAATTTTAGGTTTCATTCAGGCACAGTTTAATAATAAGATTGGAACTATTGGAAAATGTATTTAAGATTTTTGTTAAATGTGCACAAAAGATATTTTATTTATTGCATACAATAATATAACATTATTCTAGCTCTTTTTATAAAGCACACAGAAAAGTCTGAAATGTTAGCTGGAAGAGTTTGAAACCCACTGAAACTTCACACTTCATTAGACAAATAAGGAGACCAACAATTTTTAGTATTCAAAATGTATTGAACACTTGTAAGTTCTTCATACTTCACTCTCATGGAACCCGATTTCCTTAGAAAACCTTTAAACTGGTCTAGATTAAAAGCTCTTCATGCTTTCTGAAGGTTTATCAAATATTGTCCTTTAAGCTGCTTTCCAATCATTTTTTTGTCAAGTATCTGAGCATTTTCTGAATAACGTTTTGTAATATTTAACAAAACCTTACACAGCATTCATTGTTGTTTCAATTGCTAATACAAATAGAGTAAATTCTAAGATCCCACAATAGAGTTCACTTAAAAAGACTTTAAAATACCATAAAATAAAGATAAGATGATCCACATTATTAAACCGTAAGCGCTGACAGAAACCATACAGTCACTGGGGATTGTGAAGTTACACCACATGAGGATGAAACATTTTTTTAAGGTTTTTTTGGCTCTAGTGACCTTTATTTGAAAGTAGTTCGACAGGAAAGAGGGTAATGAGAGAGGGGGAAGACATGCGGCAAATGTCGCCAGGCTGGGAATCGAACCCGCGACCACCGCCACGAAAAAAAAGGCCTCAAAAGGTTGGTTGTGGTTTGCCCCTGCACCACCACAGCATCCAAAAGATGTGTTTTAGTTACAAAATGTAACAAAATTTAATCACTCAGCTTTTTAAATAATAATGACATAAAAGTTTCCAAGTAAAGATCTAGACTGTCGGCTGTTTTAGGTGTTCCTCTTCATTAGAAGTTTTCACAGTCATTTAAATGAGAAAAAAAATCATTGATTGCATAAAAATATTTACAGCAGAAAATAGTAGACCAGTTTAATTACGGCTGAATGCAACTTTGCTTTCAGCTCTACATGTTAAATGATCATCAAGAACACCCAATTTAACACACCTTTACTGACATTTAATTGTTTTAGTAAATATAAAGTGTTCCCAAAATAGCTATATAGTAGCTTGCAAAAGTATTCATACTTGAATGTTTTCACACCTTGTCATGTTACAAAAAGATATTTCAATAAATTTTATTGGGGCTTTCTTGTAAGTAACACAAAGGAGCACATAAGTATGAAGAAAGGAAGGTGAAATGAGGTTTAAGCTTTTCAAACACAAACCTGAAAGGTCAGACATGTGTTTGAATTGAAATAATTTTACTCAGGAAATTAATTAAATACAATAAAATAAAGCCACACATGACATCAGCATGATGTTAACATTGAAATATGATTCCTGCTGCTTTTCATCAGCACAGTTAGTAAAGCTGGTCAGAGAATGAATGGGACTAAATACAGCGCAATCCTGTGGATTTAGACACTGCAAAAGACCTCAGATACACATAAACTCTCAGAGTTTCAATAGATAAAATTAAACAAGCCAAAGCTTTTGTTTTAAAATTACCTTGTTTACATCTGGGAGAGTCTGTGGTAAAACTATAAAGCCAGTGTTCACAGATTCTCTCCATCTAATCTGTTTGAGCCTGAACTATTTTGCAAATAACAAAAAATTCCATCTCTGGATGTCCAAAGTTTGTACAGACGCATCAAAAAATAATTAAAGCTGCAATTGCACTGACAGGTGGCTTACTAAAAAGTATTGAGTAAGTTTTCTTTGTGAAAAGAAAATTGAAAATCAAACATAATTTTCCTTCCACTTTGCAATTCTGTATAACTTTGTGATGGTCTATCACATAAAACCCCATTACATGGAAGCCACATCATTGTGTTTGTCATGTGACAAAACATGAAAGTCCAGGGCTCAGAATCCTTATTAAGGCACTATGATAAATAACATGCAACATGCAGGTTTTTCCATTGTTTTTGTTCCCTATCTTTCAAATGACAAACTTTTCACCTGCTATTGAGATCATTTTTCTCTCCTCCACCATAAGTACATTACAACAAGCACCCAAAGATGAAAAGAAAACTTTGAAACACATTCAGAAACACATTCAAAAGATCTACTGATCACTACAAATTTAAAAGATTAAAAGCAACTTTTACCGATACAAAGTTAGCAATTCTTGAAAATATGCGAATGTATAGGATGGAAATTGTAAGTTTTTCATTATCAATTAAATAGAAAAATATTTTTTGTCCATTTAGAAGATTAATTTTCTGTTTTAATTTCATTACACGAAGAGTTAGAAGAGTATTCTCTTTGAAACGTCCTACCTAAATAAATTCCCATCAGCCTCGAATCTTAATCAGTCTGTTGGGTTGAATGGTTCATTCATTTCATCTTTAAGATTGATCAAGTGCTGCAAACTTCAAAGCTTCAGCAGTACTCTCAAATCATGTCCTGACAAGCAGCGGTCCTTGGTTCCTCTAAGCTGCTGCTCACTACTCTGAGCTTTTGAATAATTGATGCTTGAAAAGCCAAAAAGTTGCCTAAAAGAACATAGAAAAGCATTTTAAAAGGAGTGTTGCTCAGTTTGTAATGCAATTAGGAAATTCAAGTTAACAGTAACTGGAGGTCAAGTTAAGGTCTAAAGGAGGAAAACATTCACAGAGGGCTCCTCGGAGGTCAAATCTACCCCTCCTTCAAATACAAAGATCTGCAGGGAGATTTAGCTGGAGAACAGAAACTGACTCTCTGATCTGCTCTGCAGCTACACTGGAAAGATAGAACGTTTTTGCATGCTCGACAAGAAAAATAGGTTCAGATGTTTTAAAATGTCTAAAATAAGCTGAATGTAGTAGGATCACAGTAATTTGTGTTGTAAAATGTGTTTGAAATCACATGTAGCATCTATCAAGAAGGGTGTAAGTTATCCAGATGTTCACAGCAACATTATCTGCAGTAACTTTGTCCCTACACATTAGCATTAAGATGAAACTAAATCTTTAGTCTTGTCTTTTCTCTTCTCACAACTGAGCCTAAGATGCCAACCATCTCACCTGTTTTCTGTCCAACCAGAGTGCACACAGCTGCCCTTCAGTTTGTCTCTTTTAGCTTCAGCATGTTTGTTGTATATTTCAGTTTCTTCCATGTTAGCTTTGTTTTGCAACTGAATCAGTTTCACTCTGCAACTAATGAAATATCTGTGTGAGCATTCAGACTTCAAAGCATTCATCAAATCTCTTTAATGTTTTTACCCAGGAGGTTGTAAACTGACCCAATACTCTGGGTCAACTGTTCTATTCAGAAACATCTAAAATTTGCATCCAACTTCTCAAGTAACCATCACTGTGATGGTTGAACTTTAAGGACCTCTCACATCTTTACCTTCTAACATTATTCAGGTGATTTGGTTTCTTTTCACACATAAAAATCTCCAATGAAGCAGAACCATCACTGCAACCCAGGTGAACTCAGTCTGCTGAGTCCAGGATGAGTCCAGGGCCGGAGTACTGAATGTAAAAACAGGAAGCAGATGCTGTGCTCTGAGCTAATAGAAAACACAGGTCATCTGTCAAATCATTAGTGTGATTTTTAGGCAAAATTATCTGAGCAGTATATTGGAGTACTATGAGAAAATGACTCAAAAGTTGCACGGACTTTTGTGCTGCATGATGAGACACTTCAGCATTGCTTATTTGTTTGTTTACTGCTAGCCTGCCTATGGAAAGGCATTTGGCTGCTGGATCGAGGTCTGATCACATTCTCACCATAAACAATTCCCCCCACCCTGCGTCTCCCATTCTCACCCCACCCACTCATGTGCAGTTCACATCCGAGGGGGAAAACGAACCAGAGTTTGTTTTAAATGAGGTAAACACCTCAGGTGCGAAAACACCCCAAGACTTTGTGGCGTGTGGGTGTTGATTAACATTCGAGATTTTTTTAATTACTGACATATTTCCTGCCTTACATCTGGTCCTTTGAGGCTTTAAATGCCCATCAAAAACCCTGCTGATATCTGACGCTCACTTATAATTAGATAAACACTTTTTTTTTAATGTTAGTCTCGGTTAATCTGTGCTGAACCTAATGGGTTTTAAAGGGAACTGTGAGTGTGCACTCAAAGATTATTTTAATCTGTTTTGATATAGCTCCGCCACCTCAATCAGGCTCTGAATCTGTGTAAAATGAGGACACTCTGAGAAGGTTTGGTTAAGCCCAGATTTTGGTGATTTTGGATTATTGGCTCTTGGGTCAATTTAACGGTGAATGTTTTGGGAAAACATTTGGTCTAAGGCAGTTTAGTCTCTCATTCCAGCTGGAAAAACAAGCCAAAGCAGTTAGAGCTTTGGAATTTGATGTTTTCCAAATATAAAATTTTGCTGGAGTGGAAAGTTTTTCTGCTTTTTGGTCAAATATTTACAGTGAAGTGGTAAACATTTTATCTGCCGTTATAATCGTTCTCCCAGACAGCATGGTCTTAAAGGATTTGAGATTCTCCTGCTTTTAAAAAAATGTCCATGCAGTTGCTGACAATTCATAATATTGCAATAAATTGAAATCTGCTTCCTGGAAATAACTTTTTAGCAAGTATATTTTAAAATACAATTTTATTTTTTTTCACTGCAGTGAATTACAGAAGGTCAGTTTATATTGATGGAAAAAACTGAGTTTTTCAACAATGTTTTAGCTAAAGATGAGACTAAAGTTTAGTGAGTTTGGCTCATTGAATCTGCTCCTACGGTCTAGTTATTGCAGGCTTTTTTCATTTATTTTTTTGTTTGCTGGTGAGTCAGGAGGACGACACAAGGTGCAGAGTATATTGAAGATGTGCTACCAGGTTTTTTAGAATGAACAATTCATGCCCTGGGCATGAGAATAGGTCTCTCTTTTAAAAAAAAACAGTAGATAGAAACCTGTATTTCCAGACTCAGTTCATGTTTGTCATCCATTAAAGCACTTTGCGTAAAAAAAACCAAAGTATGTTGCGCTTGCAAACACAAATGTAATTTATGAATACAGACATATAAATTAAATTCAGATCAATTTAAAAATACTTAATTGATCTCAAAGGAAAACTGAATGATGTTGTAATTTATATTATTCAAGATTGTGTAGATACTGATGGAGAAGCATGACTGATCTCCTGCAGAGGTCTGTATTGAAGAATGTTTGTGGCATTATTTATAGCATTTGCAACTTTTATTGAGATCTGTTTTATTCTCCACTAGTCAATTACATACATTTTCCCAGTAAGATAGGAACTTCTCTTGACTCCTTTCTCGCTCTCAGCAGTCGACTGAATCAATTTTGAGCCAGTTTTCCAGGGAACTCTCTGAGAGGAAGAGTCTTAGAGGTCATGTTGAATAGTTGTCACGTTGAATCTTCCACCCGAGTTGTGGATCTCTGCAACTCTTCCAGAGTTACAAGCAGCCTCTTGGCTGCTTCTCGGATTAAGGCTCTTCTGCCAATTCAGTTTAACAGCTGTAATCTTGAGAGGTTTGCAGATAATGACTGCAACAGGGCTAGAGGCAACTTGTTTCACTTAAGAGTGTTTTATACAAATTAATGCAACACTTTTCATATTTTTGTTTACAGAAGAAACTAAAAACATGTATTATTATTATTCACAACTGAGCACTATTTTGATTTATACATTAAAATTTCCGGTGACAAAAAAATAAACTTCAAGTGTTATAAAAATGTTAATGGCTAATTTATACTCTTCATCTTTTTCAAGTACAAACCCTGAAAGTTTTACTCTGAAAAGTACATCAACTCTGGAGGGCACATATCTTTGTAACACTTCTGTGTAAAGCACATCAAAAGTCGTAACCACCTGGGATGCTGGAAAAGCAGTATTAACATTAATAAGTTCAAAATATTTTTTAGCTCGGTTTGAAATTTGTAAAAATCCTTTCATTTCCTCTATTCTGAATTGACCGGTGTTGATGCAATGTTTCATTCCAACAGCTCCTTTTTGCTTTTCCTCCAGTCCGCTCTAAGAGCCAGTCAAAGTGCCAGAGGGGAGTGTGATGTGATGACAAATGGTTAAATCCAACAGCTGAATTATTGACTGGAACCAAAATGTGAAGACAAAATTCCTGTGGGACAGGAGTTGAGTGGAAGCTGCTCTCCACTCTAATTGCTCCCCGCCCAGTAACTCGTTTCTTTCTTGGCAGCCCCGTGTTGAGAGTTACGGAGCACTGATGAACTCCACAACACACTTTAAGTGTTCCAATAATTAAAGCCCAAAGAGATTGTCAAGGTAATGCACCACACAACAATTGACTACATAAATCCAGGAGACTTAAACAACACATTCGGCCATGTCGCTTAATTGCTGTGTCTGTGCAATTATCTTATCACGAAACTTTTTTTCCAGTGAGGGTCTGCCCTCTCACCTGTGGAGACAGCTGGGGCCAGTGCAGACTTTGTGACTCTGGAGAAAATATGCAAATGTGCAGAGATGGAGTTTATCATCCAGAACTGTTCTGCTCAATGATGGCACAATAAGTGACAGCAGCTGGAGTCAGGAAGGAAGAATTTGCAAAGTATTTTTCAAATGAAAGTGAGAATAATGAGACCTGTGTCTTTGGTGGATCTCTGCTCCAAAACCACAATTGGAACAAGTCTGACAAGCTGGATGGACTTTTGGCTGATGGTATTACCTCAGGTCTGTTATTTTATAGGCATCTTAAGAGAATAAGCATCAGTTGCTTATTATTTATTTAAATATATATTCCAATGTTCCTAAAATACTGATGCTGCTTATAAAATGTGTCACTTGTTCAGTATATTTGGAAATTTTTTTTCTTGTCTCTGATTTAACATGCTTGGTGTTTTCTTTTTGTTTTTCATATTGCACAACAAATATTTGTTTTGCTAATAGGTAAAAAGAAAGAAGCTTTAATGTTTTGTCAAACCTTTAGTCTCAAAGCTCAAAGCTGCTGTCAAACTTTTTATTTTTTTTGCTGTGTCAATTCATCATTGGAGAGGACAGGTTCTGATATAGTTAATCTACATTCATGTTCATCGTTCACCACCAACACAGCTCCATTATGAACACATTTTTTGTACCTTTTTTATTTTACAGTTTTAAAATACGTCTGTCTTGTTATAGTTCAACTATTAGTACATTGACTAGAGCGTGTACCAACTCTTATCTCTTCTATTCTCCTCTCTTCTTTCTGCTCATATAACAAGCACACCTTTGAGATTGAATTATCTACTCACCTGCTTTCATTTTCATATTATAAGGCCACTATCTTCAGAAAGAAAAATGAGTCACTGATTTTGACTGAATGGTGGTTAATTAAATCTGTGTTTGCAATTGTAATCGCTTTTGGAGATCTACAAAGTCAAATCCTGAAATCCTGTTGCTTAAAAATCTTTAATTATGTCGATAACATATGTGATGCTATTTCTGCTGTCTTACCTAAAGATATGGCCTCAGAAAAATGTTAGAAGCAACAGATTGCAATAAGCTCCAGCTTCAATTCTTTGATCAACTCTGCTTGATTCTTATTTGTTGGATTGCAGATGTGCATCCTTTCTGAAAAAAGTAATGAATGTTCCTCTGAGAATGATAATGTACGTATTTTGTGGGAAATGATTGAATTGCATCACTATAGGCTTGAAAAGGAAATAAAAAGCTTCTGCGTTGTTCAGCTTAGATTCTCAAAAAAGTGAGCTCCACTAATGAAACATGTTAATGTACAATGTGTCTTGCCATTTATATTGGGATATCTAAAACTTGAATCACAGGGTCTAAAAATACATAGGATAAAACAGATGTAAAATAGTACAACCTTTCAAATCTATGACATGTGAGTAAGGTGTATGCAAACGTTAATTTTTAACAACTAATTCTAAATTTGGTTAAGACAGGTTAATCTGAAATAAATCTAGTTTATAATTTACCATCTAAATATGTTTAAACTAAGTTCAAAGCCCCCACAATACTGTACAAACTCTAGATAACATGGGCTACATGCAAATCATTTCTTTATATTCAGTATATTCAGTTAGAAGTGACGTGAGGGTGCAGTCAGCTCCAACCTCTCTATTAGTTCAGTTTTTTCACAGCAGTCAAGCAGCTTATGGAGTAGTGCATTAGGCAAAGCACACTGTGCAATTTCAAAAAATAAACATGAAATACGGAAAGCTTGGTTTTATAGCAACTCGTGTCACACTGCAGAGCAGAAGGCTTTAGCATGCATGATTTTTATTCCACCACAGAAGTACATCACAAAGGTCAGATGGAGACATGAAGGCAACATTAAAAGGGCAGGAAGTTCTTGATGGATTCTGGGAAAAATGTAGAGGAGGATGGGGAAAGGAGATGATGTGCTTGTGGGCCGCCACTGGAAAAGTACATGAGAATTTGGAATGATCATGTAATGATTTCCTAGAAAATTTCTAACACTGCCAATTATTTGTCACCTGTCATTTCTGGTTCAAAACAGGACTTCGAGGTGTCTGAAAATGACTTTCTACCATTTCCAATGCTCCTCGCTTCAGCAAATCATCACAACAATGCTTCTTCGTCTGATATGCTGTGGATTAATGGAAGGAATAAATTGGATAAGAAGTAAAAAGGTATTGAGAGAGAAGAGCCATCTAGTCAGATTCCTGGAATAATCAGTAACAGTCTTCAAAAGTAATGTTAGCATCTATTCCAAGGCCGAAACTGGAAATAAACACTCAACTTTCAGATTGCAAAATAAATCTTCTATCCACTGAAATACAGCTGACCTCATTAGCAATGCAATGTGCTTCTTATTTATGTTTTTGCATGAAAACAGTTGGGTTAAAATAATAACAAGAAATATTCCAAACAATTAAAAACAATCTTATTGGAAGAAAAACCTAGACTGTGGACAATAAAACAAAATACAAATGCATTGAGAACAGGTTACAGAACTCTTCCAGAGGGAGCACATAGTTGTAAATTCAGATATTAAAACACATAAACTGTGCTCTGTTGGCAGCATTTGCACCTTGTTAATTTATTTGCATATTTCTTCATTCAAGTCTAACTGGCACTGTCGCTACAGCGTAATCCCTACCTACACCCAGCAACAGGACAAAAGAGTTAGAGGGAAACCAATTTGATTAAGAAGATTCAGAAAATGAGGCTGAAATTTTCATTTGGATGAAGTTATGCTGTTAGAGCATCAAAACCTTCTGCTGCTGCGCTGGTTGAGTTCCAGGGTGTTTGTCACCTGTGTTTTACATGGGCTCAATACAAAACCTGAACTGTGTCATGGTATAGTTCTCATGGTAACTACAACCAAAATTTTGATTTAATGTTTTGTTTCTCATTTTTAAAGGGGCCAATATTATATAAAACTGACTTTTTTAGCTTTACATAACGTTATTTTCTCATGATAGAAGAAATTTCTCAGGAGAACTGGGCTCAGTAAAGCCATGACTCACTATTGGTTTGAGAAGACAGAGCAGAACACACACAAAAGAAACAATACTTGCTATGTTAGTAAAAAGTTAATAGCAGGAGAGGGACAACGTTTAATTGTTAGCATCAGTATCTCAGCCAATTCTCTCCTCCAGGAAAAAACCACTGCCAAGCACAATGCCAGACCAGGTGTAGCTTCTATGGAAAGAAAAGCAAACTGAGGGAAAATGTAAAGTTAACATTTGGAATAATAACAAATAATGCAATTGGTGAGTAGCAGAAGAAGAAAGTGAAGAAAATAGGTCAGTCTGCCCTCCAGCAGATTAAGCCTATTACAGCATAACTACAGACATAACTCAGGATAACTTTATTACTGTATGAAGACATGAGAACCTTTCAATTCATATGTTTTTTTTTTCTCTTCTATTCAGCACTGACACATTGAACAACTCTTCTGCAAGCATGCAAAACAACCCACACTTAGATTCCGTCCAAGATGTGGTGAAATTTCTAAAAGCACCGAGTCAAAGCGTCTTACATAACCAAAACCAAAAGTGCCTGGCAGGCGATGTCATCAAAAGTGTGTCCACAGCCACCTTCCTGAGATGAAAAACAAATGAAACACTTTGAGACTGAGCTGATTTCCCTCCTGCTCCGCATCTCCATCTGTCACTCCTGGTGACTTATTCTGAGCAAGAGTGCTTTCCTGCGTGACCTCCATCATGGGGTGCAAGATGAACGAGGTGGGTCTGGTCTCTGTCCTCCGTCTTCTCTTTGCCAAGGCAGCAGGAGCACTGAAGCATCGAGAACACCTGCAAACCCAGAGTAATGAGGCAGCGGGCCACACAGCCTCCCCTCCTCCCTGCACTAATCAATCCTGCTGGCCATTAAGGGAACCAAGAGCAGAAGCTGTTAGAGAGAGTGCAGCTTCATATGTATGCACAAAATCCATGACCCTTTTTTCTATAAGTGAACTTCTGTGAGATGGTCACATGTTTAGTGTCCATTGCAGATTTTGTGGCTTCTTTTTCCCAGCTATTAGATTCAGAGTTTGCATTAGATCTGCAGCACATTACTAGATAAATAGGCTTCACTAAATTTAATTTGTTTTGTCACTCTTAGGCCAAATTAACAGAGGCTAGAGCCAAAAAAACAGAGTCCAGGATGCCTTCATTCAGCAAATAATTGAGTTTTCAAAATATAAAAATAAATGAAACTGCATCAACATCAAGCAGCTCTCCATTCACAGCTGTAAACATATTCACCTATAGTATATAAAGTGAGATACAGTCTTTTATTCCACTGTAAATCAGAGTAAACCTTTCCTTGTTTAGGTCGCTCAAGACATTTATTTATGTTCTCTAAGTCATGATTAATTAAACACTTTCAAATTCAGAAATGCACATATGCTAAAATACACATTTAAACAGGTGAACAAGCCCAGCTGATGTCATGGTTAAGTCAGTTTATCCTCAGGTAGTTTTCCTGACAGTGTCACTTTATCTGCTCACACAGTATTATGGAATATAAATGGCATATGATACATAGCTCTTTTCCTGATATCTTGGCTGAACAGTACATTTGGGGTTTTTGCCTTAACATATTTCCACCGGTGGTACAACCATCTCAACCATCTTGAATTACTAATTCAGAAGCTTAGAAACTCCCGACTGTTCAAAAATTGTTGAAAGAATAATATTTGCATGTGAAACTCCTGACACTGAAAAAAACAAAACAAATTTTGTCTGTTAATGTTCTGGCATTTATCAAACAGAAATGTCAAACAGCGAGAGAAGAAATGTTAAATGTTCGTTTATACTTAGTCATAATGTTTGTGTGTTTCTATAACTTTGGTTTGAAAAAGTATAGGAATATATCTCTATGAAATGTTTACAAAAAAGCTCAGTATAATTTTATCTGGCCAAAGAACTAAGTTACATTTAAAGACCCATTATATGTAGCTGTTTCTATTTTTAAAGTTAGACGAGAAAACCCTGTTTTCTGAACTTAGGATGCAACTCTGCTCCGGTTCTTTAGCAGTGAATCTGTTTTCTTTCCTTATCATTGAGTGTGAGGATAAACCTTGTTTCTCATCCAGATACGTATGGCTCAGTTGCAGCTGTTTTAATTTTGCAGTCATTGCTTTGAATTTGGAAATGGTCAGACTTAGACCAGTAACTGTTGCTATGTTTGACACACGTCTGCCAGACTGAAATGCTACATTATCTTTCATTTCAGAATTTTTTGAAAGACTAAAGAAAATGAACATCTGTGTAGCACTACAGTTAGGAGGGAAAAATCATACCTTAATAATTGTTGTCAAGATAAGGAATGTTGATAAAATGCTAATTTATTGTTTCAACCAAGAATTTAAAATATTTTCTTTGCACTGGTATTAAAATGGTGACTCTTCCCTGTAATTAGCTGGTTAAATAATAAATAATAGGTGAGAAAAATCTGCACAGTACAAATCCAAAAGTAAAAATCTAGCTGTGCTTTAATGATCTGTTTCTCCCGCATACTTACTGGCTGGCTTCCAATTCATGCCTTTCCTTAAACACCGAGTTAATTTTCAAAACAATTTACTGACTTTTGTTCTTCATATAATAGCAGCCACAATTCTTTCTTTGCACAGCTGCTAAAAACTAAAGCACATCCTGTTACAGACTAAACTTTTCTCAATTCTTTATCGTCAAGCCACACAATAGTTACCTTGTTTCGATGTGATAGGTGTTTTAAATGTGTCACTTGAGGCAGAATGAGAAAATAATGCTGATTTAAGACACTGTTCAGGCATTGCTTTCTTTATTCTTTTATCAACTTTTTTTTGTCTGTATTACATAGGGCCTTGTGAAATTCCCTGTTGGGGAAAGCTTTATTATAGAAGTCAACAAGAAACAGCTTAAATGAGAAGCTTGTCTGAAACAAAACAAGAACAAAGAACTAAGGATAAAAAAAAAATTATATTTTTTTTTCCATTGCACTAAAATAAACAGTATTTAACCCTATTGTTTCATAGTAATGAGTAAAATTGGGTTCATGATTTCAAGTAAAAACATCTGCCATGTGGGAATATCAAAGCTAAAAATGTGACTTGGCTGCATTTGCACACACAAAAAAACTATTTAACTATGGGGGCTTTGTGCAGAATTAAAGAATTTAGGGGAAAAGTCATTAATTAGCAGACTGTTTTCTAAGCAAAGAAATTGTAAAAAAACAAGAAGAAAATTATAAAAAACTTGGCAACTAGGGTGATGGAACATGCACAGTGACTTTCCAGTTCTAACATAGATTCATGAGTTGTTGATTTTTTTTTACTGGTAACATATTTACAGTATCAACTGGACAACTGGCCTCAAGTAACAACGATCAGACGATCAGTATACATAATAAATGCTACTGTTCACTAACCAGGTTCAGTCCCCACAAAGAGCACAGACCCTTGTTAAAGTCCCAGGCCTTTGAGATTGATTAATTGTTTCTTGAGATCAATTCAAGTTTTTGTTTTCCTTTTAATGTGACATACTTGCCACTTTATTAGGGGCACCCGCTCATCTGCTTGTTAACACGAATCAGCCAATAACAAAGCTAGGAATCAATATTTTTAGACATCTAGATATGGTCAAGATAACTTCCTTAAGTTCAAACTTCCCACTGGGAAACTGAGAGGAACTCCGATCACCCCCAGTTACATGAACAGCAGGAAAATGTGGTGTTATTCTACACATATAAGAGTGTGTAGAATCAATCTTATGTTTGCAAGTACAAACTGAATAAATTGAAAGTGGTGTTTGCTTATGGAAAGTAAAGTTGGACATGATGTCTGTAAGAGGGACAGCAAACATTCCTCATCTGCATCACCAATTTTAAGTCATGACTTCTTAACTAGAACCTTTCCACCTGGGATGTGATGCCAAACCCAGCTCAAAGTTTGGACTTACAAGGGAACTTGAACATGTAGGGTAAAGAGGGATAACAAAAAGGGTATGTTGACGTGCAGCAGGATCTAAGTAAATATATCAATAATAAAAGACAATTACTTTGGCCACTCGCTGTTCTATCCATTTTTTGGTATGATTTCAAAATGTTTAAGGTCAAAATCATAAAATGTACACATCCCCTGTTCAAATACATGAGGGAAAGCACATGAGCTGTGTCTCACCACTGACAACACACTGAATGATGCTAGCTGTGGCAGTACACCTATGTCTTATATTGCCAATATACATGTTTGAGTATGCATTACACATGTTGTTTTTCCACCGTCTGTCTAAAATATTTAAGATTTGTGTGTGATATTTAGACTTTGTGTTCTGCCAATAAATACTGTAACGTGATACAGAACTATCTCAGTGATAGAGGGCGGTGCTGAGCCTCATAGGCACAAAGAGTTTTTCTTTTTCTATACATTGAAAAGGCTGAAAACAGTTGGACCAGGCCTGAACCTCGATGACTCCCCACTCTGGTGACCGTCTCCATTGAAGCAGCTGTACTGCCTGCATGCTAAAGAGGTAATTTAGTTATTTAAATCAGGTGTGCTGCATTAGGTTTCACCTCAAAGCTTTGCAGGACACCAACCCAGGAGGACTGGAGTTTGAGAAATCTTTGGGGATTGCAACCACATTTCAGGATTGTGATATTAATATAAATATGACCACCAGCAGGTTTTCTGTAGGTGTTACCACAGTAATCTTAGCTCTTCCAGAATGCATGCAGCACTTGGCTAGCGTGGATAATTTTTTTATTGTTTTGAAATAGATGTATTCAGTATTTGAAATGTTGACCATGATCACATATTTATAAATGTTAGAAAAAGTAGCACACTTGCCGAAAGTCTCTTTTATCCCAAAGACCCTCAAGCACTGGTTCTCAATATATCAATAGAATACACAGAAATATATTTGAGTATATTTGATTTCAATTCAAATGTCCATGTTTTCCACCTCTTCATTGCTGTCTCCTTCTTTGCATTTGCCACATCTCACCCTGCCAGCCTGTACAACGGCAGCCAGAAATGCACTGGAAAGACACGCTGTCACAAGGTGTACCTCCTTCCTCCAAAGAGGAGGAAAAGAAATCATGCCAACATGTCATTACCCAACCTACACTGTTTCTGAGTGATCACATGTACGCAGCATTTCTCAGTTCGCTTCCCTGCACAACGAGTAAGCATGGCTAATGGAAATTTAATCAGCAACAAGAGAGGACAGCAGGCATAATGCAACACATGATAAATAGAAGAGAGATGCAAATGGTGTTTGTTTTAGACAGACTGTGCTGACAAGCCTGATAATGCATCCTTTTGCAGTTTCACCCTGAATCTGCCTTTTGCTCCAAAGTGCTGTGCATCACATTTCACATCCATAAAACAAATTGTGTTATTCATAGAAATATTTTCTGATTTCATATGAGCGGCAGGACCCGGGGTCCAAATTAATAAAGGGCAATGTAAATGTCTGCAATCATTTGAGGATAGAAGTGTTTTAGAATAAGAAAAACGCAGCACTTCTTTAATATTCTGGCATTGCAGAATCTTCACTTAGAATTGTTCCTTCATATATAGGAGACAAAAATCAAGATCCAAATGCCCTCTTTCTAAAATAACATACATTTTGATTACATTAAGAGTTCACAAAGAGATTTTTTCTGCAAATTCTGCCCATATTTCAATGACACACTTAACAACATGAATCATGCCTTTGCTGCCCACAGATGACGTCAATTCTGTATTATCTCAGCATGATCTCAGCCTGGGTTTAGGCAACTGCACAAAAGTATTTCAGAAGTGAAGGCATGTGGTGAATGTATGTTTGAAGCCAACTCTGGCTCTTTTCTGCAGCTCTGACATTCAAGGTTTAATTGCATACATTTGCAGGTGATTTTAAGATGTCAAAAAAGATTAAAGCCTCCTTTTCTCTTTCTGCAAATGTTTGTCAGAAATGCAACACCTGTCACTAAAGCACCTGTAAGACTGAGATTTTCCTGAAAATTATTTATCAGTTGCAACAGAAGTGAACAAAACAATCTTATTGGTGAGCAGATAATTTTTTTGTAAACTGCAGGCTAATTTTAGTGAGTTATTGAAAATAACTTTAAACAAGGTAAGGCTTGCAGATTTGCAATTTTCCTTCCTCATAATCCTATAAATCCTGTCTTCCAAAAAATGTTTTCCAAAATACCTGAATATCTGACTGCAGGATGTTTTCAACACAAAGGTATTTTTTCCGCTACTCTACTGCTGCTCCATTTCCCTTAAAGTTGGTACGAATGTGAATGGGCCACACTGCAGTTGGTAGAATATACTGTATGTGAAGCCGAGTGTCTCTGAGGCTTTTTTTTGTTGTTGTTGTTGCAGACCATAGCTACTTATTTACTGCACATCCCAGCTCAAATCCCAGTGCTGTGCAGCGTGACATCCAGATATTCAAATTTCTCAATTAGGGCCAAAATAAGTGACTGTGTCTAACCCAATATTGGATTTTCTTTGAATGTTTGTGTTGAGAAGGAGACCACAACTGAACTAAATATTGATCATAGCAGAGAATGTTTCCATGCTGCATTTGGAAAGAACTTTCTTTGGCATCTTCAATTTGCAGGTAGTTATCTTTATTCATGTTTGCCAACAGCATGTTTTGGTTTTTGAGAGGTGTGAAAATCTCAGCAGGATTAATGGGGAGGAACATTGTCTAGGAATGTTGAAAAAGTACTACACTGCAGGTCAGTGTCACTGTCTTAACAAAAGTATTTTAAAAACAAATATATCTGTGGACAGAAAAATTGGGGCTTTGTTGACAGCAATGCCATCGCTGCTACAGTCTGTCATGGAGAAGAAGGATCTGAATCGTAAAGCAAAAACCTCAATTTATTTGTCCGTCTGTGTTCCTTTCCTCACCAATGCTGCTGAGATGTGAATCATGTCTGAAAGAAAATGAGCTTCATCTGTAGGGTGGGCAGGTTCGGCCTCAGGAACTCGATCATCAGGCCGAAGGCTCGAAGTAGAGCTCCTCCGCATCGAAAGGAGTGAGTTGAGCTTGTGATCTGGATGCCTAATTGAATTTGAAAAATGTATAAAGGTTTCCAGTGGTTTTCAAAGAGTTTTAAAGAAGTTGTTTTTGACTGGATTGAACAACCAAGACGCTACACCAGTAAAATATAGCAAAATCTCTTGTCTGAGAAATCCCAAATGACACACCTCATGGGCCTGTCAGCATAAACCTATTTTAAAATGTCAGTAGACTTGCTCAGGATAATTTTTTATCACCTACATTTGCAAAGTGTCAGGAATTACTCTGATAATGTCTAGACTGTCTAAGGTGTTTTACTTTTTGCCACACATATTTGGCCTGATACTTACTGGAAATCCTAGCTTTGGTTTGACATCAAGACTATACATAGAATTGCAATAGTTGTGGTTATATCCTACCTTAATTTTGAGTAAGTCATTTCAGAGGCAAAAAGCATGCATCATAATGACAAAGTGCCACTCCAAGCTTCCAATCTGTAGTATTGATGAAGCACTACCAATCTAAGAGAGATCTGTGGTGCTCCCTAAGTTTCCACATCGTAATTGTCCTGTTTTTCTCAACTGGAAGCATTGTGGGTAAAAGAAAAGCGTAAGAGCTTTTTTATAGACAGCTGAAGAGAGTGGGCAGCAATGGGTGGGGGAAAGGGAGCACAGCATTACTCTATGCTTCACAAAAACAGAAGAAACTCCAATAACTCCAGCTTTGTGATCTGTGATTTCAAAAAGGGGACTTTACACTGTATGGAAGAAATGATGGAAAATGGTGCTCATTTGCTGTGTGTTCCCTAATAATACTTTCCTCTGCCCATTTCTTAGAACTGATGTGAGGAATTTTTCCATCTCTATGTGGTCTTGTGTATTGTGCTAAATAACACAGGTGTGAATGAAGCAATGTCCTCAGTATGAGGCATGCTTTGCAGTGTGAATCATAAAAAGTTGAGCTGTGGCACATCTCAGCACACAGCAGTCTGTGTCATTTGAGACTGAGCCACCCCAGTGATTGTTTATATGAACAATGGGAACCAACTGCAATCTACTGTGTTTATTTAAATAGTTTAAGAGGGGAATTGGAGTCAAAGTGATATCTGACTGCATTACCCTAAACCAGCTAATATTTATTTAGAAGACCTTTAAAAAGTGATATAAGAGAAATAAAACCTCTGAGTCGCCTGGCAGTTGTACAGTCAGAGAGTCAGGAGGAGAGGAAAGGGAAGGAAAAGACCATCAACTTGTAGAAACCCAAATGCAAGAGCAGGCTAAACGTTGGAATATACTGTAACTCACCCACATTGCACTCCACAATGATAATACATAACCAAGCAATGTATTGGAATCATAGTTCATGAAATGATGAACACTCCATGGACCGTAGGTTTGTGTTTATGAACGTTTAAAATAAATGTAGGACGAGGTCATGGAGAACCATGGAGCTGGATGAACTTTCAGGCCAGAGTGCAAGAGGAAGACAAGGAAGACTTTTTACAATAGCTGAAACTGAGGGAGCGCATCCTCACCGCGACACTGAAACATCTCCCTGTTCTTTCACATACTCTGTAAATCTAAATGTTTTTTGTTTTTTTTAGAAATGTTCATAATTTTGAGAGTGTTTCACACTGAATGCAGTTGTTGTATCATTTATGCATATGAAAGCAGCAGTTAAAGAGTTATTTTTAACTGCATCCAGCTTGATGCTCTGCACTCTTTAACTGCTTCTCCATATCAATGCTGTTTTTCATAACAGCATTGATATTAGAGGTGGAGAACTTTTCTCCTGTATAGCTTTGTAGAACTAACTTGAAAAAGAAAATTAAAATGAAAACAAAAAAAGAGCAAGTGTAATTTTAAAATGAAATGCTATGGAACTATTACCTCTCAAGGTGACACATATTGAATACTTTAAAAAGGGGCCTCTAATTTAACTCTGAAATAATTTAGATGTGAATTAAGATTTCATTATTTTAGTAAGACAAATGAGTAGTTGAAGGTTTGATTTAAATTAAAAATATATGTTGAACAAAAATATAATATATGGTCTGAGCTTTCAGAAAAGCTCCAGAAACTTAAGTATTAATGAATTTTATACTAAATAAAGTACAAAAACAATAATTTTATCTTGCTGGGCTCAACTTGAAAGAACACATTACAGTCACAAATCATATAGAAATTCTACAACTGTAAGTCTTTACAGGTATAATTTCAAGTGGCTTTGACAACTCAATATTTTGATAATGTGAAAACAACATTAATCTCAATCTGAAGTTGGGGAACACAATCAGACACATAACAGCAAAGGTTTTCCATGCTCCTGGTTGGTTTTTGAAAATAGTTTAATATGGTCAATATGGTTTTCCTGACTGGAAGCAACATAAACATTTTGGTGTTGCTCGGTCAGAGTCATGACTAAAATCTGAGGGGAAAGCTAAAAATTAGGGCGATGGCAGGAAAATGTTCCAACCTCACATACTTGGAGCACACTGACAAAGACAAATGGCCAAAATACAGTGGAAATGAACAAAAAGCTGTTTGAGATTTTAAAGATCGATGGTAAAGCTTCTATAAACACACCTGGATAAGCCTTTTTCCATTTGAGAGAGATGCCTCATTTCCTATTAGAAACAAACTTCAGGGGTAAATGAAAATAATTTTAATTAAAATATCCCCCATGGTTGTAAATAATCTTTGATTTAGCTTTAAATACCAAGTTGCATTTGATAAATACCAGGTTAAGGACATATGTTAATTAAAACACTCCTTTTTAATTCAATTCTGAGAGAAACACATACAAGACTGGAAGCTGAAATTACAAAATAAACACAAATAAAATATGACAACATAAACAGCATTATATTATTGTAAGTTATCAAAATATATAAATAAACATTCCTTTGTGTTGTGCAACATACTTCTGTTGAGGGAATGGATTGAGACTGTTAATTTAAGCGCCAAAGGTGATGAGAGGGGGTGTAAGTTTCACAGGGAGGTGTGTGTAACAATGGGTGTTGTCAACACAAGTAGGGCAAGTGTGAGTGGGTGATGTTTGGAAATAAAAGTGTGGGAGCTTGGGGATGGGCTAAGGGCAACGGTGTTACAGTGAGACAGCCGCAGAGCAAAAATTGTCCTATCGTCTTGTGGGTTTTGTCATCATGGTTTGGTTCAGTCTGGCACACTACATGAGTGGGCAATGAGCAGATGTTGTCTTTATGGTAGCCTTGACAACTGAAGACCCTTAGGAGTACAACTTTGACAGTAGGATATTCACAACCTGTTAAAGGGACTGCTGTTGTTTCTGTAACTCAATATGATGTTGAAATTTAATGTGACATAAACGTGCTTTATCAAGACAGCTTTCTTTGTCACACAACAAAGTCTTGGGTGTCACATTAAGATAATCCAACTTGATGCAAATGTTGCTACTTTAAAGAAGCGGAAGCAGCTTGGAGACCTACCAGATAAATCCAGCCCAACAAGAAGACGCTGCAGTGGTTGACATGGGAGGGAATGTGAAGATGGTTGAATATTGGCATTTGTGGTAACCGGATGTGCACCGTTTTGTGCAAGGGTGTGTAGGGATGTGTGATAAAGACTGATATGAAGACTCACTGATTAAGAACATATTTTATGGCATGACTGTATTAATCATGACACATTACTTCATAAATTTAAATAACAGGAGGATGGGATAGGTAGGACCAGAAACTGATGCTTTCTGACCTTTCTTTATCTGCTATTCTTACAGTGTATAGCAGTGCTATTAAATACCTGATAATCTGGCTGATGACCATGGACAATTGCAGACAGTGTCATTTAAGAATGAATGGACCAAAATGCTTGTTTAGGACAAAGTCAGCATGGTTTCTGCCTCAGTGATAGTGACTATTTTTGAACCCCTTTATACATTGCCCACTTCTATAGGTGGTAAAAGTAAAGCAGTGTGCACAAACCCAAAGTGACGTATATTGATAGAATGAGAATGCTGAGCAAGCATAGCATACTGAGACGGTCTAGTCAAAGTCAGTTATTTGTTGTTGTTTGTGTTGTCTGGCATGGACTAGGAGAAGACTGTGAAATCAATGCTAATAAAAATAACTGTAATAAACATTGGTTATGATAATCAATGAACCACTGGATGTCTCTGAATCTATGTGGAGTAAGTGAAAAACCCTTCTGATAAAAAGTTGATTTACTTCCTTGCTTAGTCAATCTCACTGTAGAATAAAATACTTTTTCTGTATTGTTTTACAAAATGTGTGTCCTATAAACCAGGTAACATATTAGCTTGCTGGGATAAGATTTACTAGCTTTGGTGTGTTGTGTATATACAAATAACTCTTTTTAAAATTAAGATGTTAATTATCCAGAAAAAAAAAAACTTCCAGAATATCAACAGCTTTACTATTAATTAATCAATTGTTATTAATTTTTAATTAGAGCAAGAAAACTCATATCTTATATGATCAACTAAAACTTTAAACGACCCTAAAACGTAATCATGTTGAAATACGAACACTTCCAAACCAGAGTGAGCTGAATGACTTCAAGTGCCTCATTGCTGTACTTTACAGTTGTGTAAATGTCAGTCTGTGTAAATGAACCTTTTGAAATTGAGTTTACTTTATGAATGTCATTTGATGTCTGTTACCCGTTAAAAAAGTGACTATATGCTTATTTTTTAAAGGTCATCTTAAATGTTTTTTTTTCCTGTTTCCTGTTTTCTTTTGTTTGTTTGTCAATTACAAACTTTTATTGGCGAGTGCTCATAGCAGTGAAACCAGGGATGATCTAAAAACTCCAACAGGCTTTTATGCAAGAATAATACTTTTCTTTGGTTTCAATCAGAGCCCAAGCTAAAGAAACTTGGAAATCGGCCATACAAATATCTTGGCAGCAGAAACACTACTTGTGTACCTTAACCCTCTCTCATCTCCTTCCAGCAGAAGAACATAATCCACCAACATTAAAACAGTTAATGAAACCCTACTTGTTCTTAATCATCTCTGAACTGACATCATTGGAGACTTTCTTCATTTGAACATGCAGTTTTTGAACTTACTTTTTTTTACACGCTTGAATCTTGTGATCCTCAGTGATGTTTGATAATTACTCTAGCAAAATTATAACCAGCAGGTGGTTTAAAAAAACATCACAACGCTGTATTTTATATTTCATTAATTCCTGTGCTTATTGTGTATTTGTGACTTTGCATAAGAACTTAATTCTTACTTCATTCAGTATATTATCTCAAAGAAGTGTTTAATAATTGTGGATGAATGTTTCCTTTAAATCTTGTTTTACATGTGTATGACAGAATCTTAATGCTTTAAGGGTTTTAAAATCAGTACTGAGTTGTGTAATACCAAGAGTAGTAAACATTTGATTGTCAAATACTTCTTCAACAAACTCCATGAGCTATTGACTGTGGAAAAAAGTTTTGCAGAGTTATTGGGTAGCTTTGAAGGGAAAGTGAGTTAGGATGTGTTACAGAATAATTCAGCTCAGAAGAGAAAAGAAAAGAAGAGAAAATGTGTCAGAATATGAATCTCAGAGAAGCAGAAGGAGAACACAAACACCAGAGAAAGAAACAGTCAGCAAAGAACAGCTGAAAGTAAAATGAGGAGAAAACATTGGCTGAGCAAATCTAGCCAGATAAAAAGACAGAAGTAGAAAGTAGAAACCATCTCAATCTTTTATCACTTTCCCCTTTTGTCACATTTATCTTCTTTAAAATTTCCAGCCAAGTGACCAGCAACTGATCATTCATCCTGCACTTTTAGAAACATTTTCACTGATTCCTACTTTGGAGTGTTTGGCTCTGACTCTTAATCTGGAGCTTATCTGACTGCTTCATTCAGAGGACTAGGAGGTAATGCAAGAGGGTTCAGGCTAAGACAATGGCAGTGGCTGTGTCTCTTTTTCCTTTATGAAGATTTAACCTAAATCTCTATCAGTTCTATACTCATTAGATCATCACATATACTTTACTAAATTAGATGGTTTATTTCATATAAGCTCCCAATTTGCATTATTTTCTCTGTGCTGTTTTCAACCTTTACTGCCCGTTTCATAAACCTCCATTTGTTTTAATCATAATCTAATAAAAATCTTTTCAGTTGTATTTGTAAATAAATATCCATGTAGATTTAAAGGTCATGTGTCTTGGTGTGAAATCAGACTTTCACAGTGAGACTGAGATCCCATTCTTAGCATAATTTGCATATTAAAGAGATAATTTTGAACTCCGCAAATTTCTTCTTGTTTTTAAGTAATCAGGCAATAAATGATCAAACAGTAATTTAATAACACAAGCATAGAATTTAGCTTTTTGTTTCCCATTGAAGTAGGTAAAGGTATTTGCATACATATTTTTAACCAGAGAGAATGATAACATTCATTTAGAGGCAATAGAGGCAACTGCACAGTGGCACAGTTGGTAGAGCTGTTGCCTTGCAGTAAAAAGGTTCTGGGTTCAACTCCTGGCCCGGGGTCTTTCTGCACGGAGTTTGCATATTCTCCCTGTGCATGCATGGGTTCTCTCCGGGTACTCCGGCTTCCTCCCACAGTCCGAAAACATGACTGTCAGGTTGATTGGTCTCTCTAAACTGTCCGTAGGTGTGAGTGTGCATAGTTGTTTGTGTTGCAGGGTGACCCCGCCTCTCGCCCGGAACCTTGGCTGGAGATAGGCACCAGCACCTCCCGACCCCACTTTGGGACAAGAGTGTGTATAAAATGGATAGAGGGAAGCTGCCAAGCATGTTAGAAAGATTATAACATTTGTTTATAAGTATTTATTGCATGGCAAGATTTAGTTTGTTATGAAGACATTTCTCCCAAGTCTGACTTCATTGGTTTGTAAGTACTTGGTTTATGTAAAGCTGCTTTTACAGTTTTTTAGGTCTCATGTGTAACTTCATAAATATGTAGCAGTTTGTCTGCATGATGCTGGTAAATGACATCAAAGACTGCTCACTAAGAAGATCTGTGTTGCTCTTACATGCACACACAGGTTTATGATTAGTATAGCCTGGTAGCTCTGAAAGCAGAACATGCCCTCTCTTCTTTTATCAGCAATAGAACTGGAGCCGTGTTTTATTCGGCCCGTCTGGCTCGGTGAGGCCGAACGGCGTTGTTTGAGAGGTACTTATCCTCCAGGATAATTCTCTTTCTGCAAACTGTTTAAATTTGGACTTACATGGGGAACTTAAAGTTTCATTTTGAAACCAGTCGTTCATATCCACCCAGTTTAGAGAAAAACTGCCTTCAGCGTCATTTCAAGGGTTCACTCAATAAGTTTTACAATGAAACCAGAGTGGCCCTTGAAGGAGAGATTCTTCGAAACAAAAAAAAACAATGAACAAATATTTGTTATTAAGATAAGCAATGATGTACAAAGTGAAGAAACTTCAATTATGTAGTGCAAGCCGTGTGTTATCTTATCTTTTCCTTTTTAACAGATTCAGGACAATAGTCATGGTGAAAACTGGGTTCAAGATTTATTCAAACAGGAAGTTACCCAATTAGAAGAAGTGAGCATTATTCTAAACTGAGTGAATCTTCACAGCACAATTACGCCTCAATGGATGTCATTGCTCTGCCCTTAACCTGTAAACCTCTATACTTGTGCAGTAGTTATCATGTCCTCCAGCCAAGGTGTTTCTATGCTGCAGAGTAACATAGCCTCTCATTAGCACTATTATAGCTGTCAGCAGAGTTGCAGTACTGCTGATTGGGATGAGGTTCTGATCACACCTGGTCATTTTTCCCCCCAAGAAATATAAAACAGTCAGGGCTTCATTTTTTTTTTTCAATTTAACACATGAAGTTGCATTTGAAACAGAAATTGCTTTAAGTTTTAATGAACACAACTGGATTTTTATGATCTAGCACATGTGCTTTGTGCCTCAGTGGTTTATGGAGAGATGTTGTTTTAGGTAAGTAGATCTCCACCATCACCTTTCAAGCACACTTCTTTCTTCTTTATTATGTTTTAAGAAGGAAACATGATAAAGAAAACATCTTTGTGTTCCCTTCTGCACTTTAAATAATGTTTAAGACCAGAGATTTTAGCATTTTCTTAAATTGAAATTTAAAGCAGTTTGTCATGCACATGTGGACTAAATGCTGTGAGAAAAAACAAAAGAAATCATTTGCACATATTCTGGCTTCAAGTCTAGATAAAACAAAAATAAACCCTTTTTACGGGCTTTTCCAAATCTCCCTCATTTACTTCTGACTCTGTTTCCGTAAAACAAATATGGGCTGAAAATATTAATGACTGAGAGGAGAGGTTTATGCTAAAAAAGAAACTAAAATCTTACAGAGATAATTTTGAGCTAGCCATGCTCAGAATCTCCTGATATCATTCAGGTTGATTTTATTGGCAGCTGCTGGTGGAAAGTTCGCATTACAGGCTTTTTTGAAAGGACTCAAGAGACATTGATTTTCTTTTAAACTTGAGGGAAGAAAAATATTGATTTAAAAATAGTAGCCAGGGTACAGCAGCAGGGGTTTAGTTGTGGTTGCCCAGGATGAGATGCCGCCCTGGGCATTTCGTCCTGGGATTCAAGCAGAAATGAGATAAAACAATGTAGTAGAGGAATGGCACATAATTAAAACAAATTTAGTCAACCTTGTGTATTTTTTTCATCGCTAGAATTACAATTTTTTTATTTATCAAAAAAATGTATGAGGCATTTATCCTCTGCCTCTGTCTTGTTGAACTAAAGGATTTAGATATATATTTTTATGTTTTTACAGATGATACAGATGTATCATGCATATAATTGTACTCCCTTGTTTTTTCTGGTTATTTTAGGTTTCTGTGACAGACAAAAATAATTTCATCTATGTATGTTTGAAAAAATAAAAAATAAAATCCAGTTACCAAGGAAAACACCTACACTCAGAGATAATGCCAAAACAACATGAATCTGGGTAAAGCCCTGTTGTCAGTGCAACCATACCACAGGAGACAACAGCATCCCTGCAGAGCTGTCACTAATCAAGTTTCATTTTGGTTTTCACCAGCTGCTGGTTGGACATCGCTGAATAGCTTCAAAACTGTCAATGCCGTCACACTTCTTCATGAACTGGCAGCTCCTGAGAGGAATTCATTAGGAAGACCCTGGCAGTGCACACATACAGCTTCTACGCTTTATTTAACATCACCATGTACTGAAAAGAAACTGCTTGATCTTGAACAATATCTATAATGTTCAGAGTATAGTGTTCTTAAATCTGTATTGTATCTTCAAAGTGTAACCAGTAGGGTTATGTAAAGACCAACAGCTTCCACTTACTGTACATGCTGCTGCAGAGTCCTTTGACAGTGATGTATAATCTCTCGTAAACACCAGAGATTAAAGAATAATAAAATGCCACCCTCGCTCTAGCTCCGACATTGTACATCTTCAGCAAGAATCCAAAATTTCTAAATGAAGATGAAATAAGTGAAATGTAGCTAGCATATTGGTCTGAGAAAAAAAACACGGAAAAGGGTTGCTGCGCGACATCCTGCTGAGATAACTCGTTTCCTTGATATGTTGTTTTTTTCCCCTTTTCATAACAGCACTGTGGCAAAAACAAAACAATAGAGCCGTTTTTTACACGGACAAGAAATCACATGACATCAACTCTTACACCAATCAAATAGAGCTGCGCCACATTCTGGGGAGTTCTTTGTTTGGATTCATTCTTCTGTGTCCTGCTCCAAATTAATGTGAAAAAGCTGTGACTGAGCATGTCATATAACACAAATTAACACAGGCTCACATGGATTTAATTCTTTTGTTGCATGATATAAAAGTTTTCATAAAGCAACACTTGCTCATGTGTTTTGGTGGTTTCCCACAGATCAGAAGGCTGCCATTTTATCAGTTTTTCTTTTCCCTTTTGCTGTGAAATGCACACATTTTTGTGCAAGAGAATAGATCCAAACGAATGACATGCTGTTACAGTGGAAACAATAGCTGAAAGTGGTAAGGCAAAAACAAGGGGGACAAAATGTTTGAGATAAGAAGTGTTCTGCTCACAGAAAAGATATTTAAAAAAAGAAAAATCAAAACTAGTATTATTGAGTATATGCTGGTTAATTTGTTGAGAACTATTAATGCTTTTGTAATGCAACAGGCAGTTTGTGCTGGGTTATAAAACCACCTGAAATCAATTACCTCAATCCTTCATTTTAGCAAAAAATAGTGTTTATTGTAATATCAGACAAATATAACCTTTACCCAGCTACCCAAACTAACTTTGATCTATGTGAAAAAGTCATCAAATGTTTATGATAATTGATAAGCAGAAACCACCCTGAAATAGTGTGGCAAACATAGTTGTGAGATAAAATAAAGCTTCATAATTATGAGTTCGATCTACAAGACAATACCAGTACATTGAAACTTTTTGTTTTTCAGGTAGTAGTGATGACACATGTAATCAAAATTCAGGTGTTTTTTTTTGAATGAAAGATTTGCTGCATAAACACTTTCTATCTTTGAAGCCAATTAAGGAAAACACATTTGCTTGTTTGGTATTATTAAGAAATGCAAAACATATTTTATCTTGACATTTTTCAAGAATGTCCCTGTGCACTTCTCCATTAATCGTTCCTTTAATTACATGAAATCTGCCAGTACCATATGCTAAGACATCCCAGGCTGTGATGTTTCCTTCTGCAAACCTCACTACTGGCAGATTTTGGGAGGGGGGATGATATTCAGAAACATACTTCCTCTTAGAAAGATGTGTACGTTGACATCCATCAAGACTACGTTTTTCCACTATTTAAGTCACTTATCCAAAATGTACTATGGCATAGAGACCTTTGTAATAGAGAGCACAACAAATGGTTTTCAGAAATGTTAAGAGGGAGACAGGTGGGATTAGTTGCACAATAAAACTACGCTCCTCCCAAATCATTTTCATGGCATCAGTGTCCAAATCTTTCCAAATACTCACTGACTGCCTTATTATTTGAAATGAAGTAATGCTGAGGTCCAATGGTTACCGTGGTTAGTTGCATTTCCGAACTGGCTTTACAGACCACGTTTGTAGTTTTAAGGAAGCACAACTACAAAATGATCGAATGTTGATATTGATTTTGATCAGAATGATATTTCCAATGATGATTTCAAATCTCTTTGGAACACAGTTTGCTTCCTTTGTGAAAATCATGTGATGAAAAGTTTAATCAACAGTAGCCTCTGTTTCTACAGCATCATTCTAAAAACGATGAGTTTAATTCTGGCAAAGTCTTATCCACTCTGGTGTTGGTACAAGTATAATATTGCTTATGTAGACTCAAAAGGAGAGGAACTGAAATCTTGCAGAGTTTAATTCTGTTAAATGTCCCATTTGTGAGGATTGCATGTTTTGTCCACAATATTTATGCAAAATTTTGAAATATTTGTTTCAGATTTCACATTATCCATAAAATAAGAAGAGTAATGTCTATAACAAGCTATTTTAATTATGGGATTTTGCTTGTCATAGTTAAAATTCTATTGTTAGAAAGTGGGTAAAGGGGCCCAATCGGACCCAGTCGGTCGAGCAGCTTAAGAAGGAAACTTTGAATTTAAGTTTCAGATAGGGCACTCAACACACTGTCCCCAGGGCCCTCTGTCATCTTGATCCAACCCTGATTATAGGCTAAATTTACATTATGGTGATGCATCCATCCACTTTCTGTGCCAGACAGGAACAGGGGTATGCTAATCAGTCAGCTTTTTATGTTGAGACAACCAAGAGATGATTTACTGATAAAGATATTATACTTAGTTAGTTCCAGCACGCATCAAATTCTCCATTTTCAATTATAGTGTTAATCAGCGCTTCAATTTTAAATAAGCTATGAGACCACATGGACATTTCCTAATCTTCTTTTAGACTTTAATAGCAATGGCTCCCAGGGACAAAAGTATTCAACCCTCAGATTGACTTAGAGAGACATTGGAATGAGTGCTGGTGGAAAAATTACACAGTTTCTTAACTAAAATAAATGAGTTTAACAACATTGACAATTAAAATAAAGTCTTCAAACATAAATTTTGCTCTCTAATAATTCATAAACCAGTGTGTTTAGAAGTCGTCATTCCAACATGTTGTGCTTTATTGGATGTGATTACAAAACAACTAATCAAGCATAAAACAGCCTTTTAGTTGCTGACATAGATGACAGACCTATAATTTATAGTTTACAATTAGTTGTGTTGAACAATACATTTCCTGCAAACAATACAGAGTTGTATTGATTGCTCCACCCATCTCAGTCTAAGTCAAATGAACAACTCCTACATCTAGATCTTAATCATTTAAGTAGAAAATCAAAGAAAAATCAATAATATAGCTTAACTAAATGATGGGGTGGCAGCAAGAAAACAAACCACTAAGTCTTCATTCCCAGCATAAGTGGCTCAGGTGAATGCCATGAATAAAGCAAGGTGAGCATTTAGTAATTATCACCTTGTAACACTGATTACATGCTGAGCTGTAAATGAAGCGGTTGTTAACAACTTACACATTTTGAACAAAACTTAACTGTGGAGAAATCCAGCTGTTTTATACCCTATTTTAGAGCAAAGTGACCAAAGACATTGTTCAAACTTTTGTTTTGACGGCGAATTTTATGTATGCAGGTTTAAAGAGCTGGGTGACCATTAAAATAGAAGGTATGCTTCTCTTGTCATGCAGAGCTTGACCTGCTCTTGTTAACCTTAAATGACAACCTGAAGGCGTTTCCAAGATGTCGTTAGACTGGTGAGACATGTCTGGAGGGACGTTAGTGACAAAGACATATAATCTTATTCATCCCGGTTGGAGGGCATTGATGCTTGCCAAAGCTAAAGTCTTGAAGTAATATGAAAAAGTTCAGATGTTTGTCAAAGGTTCCTGCAAGTGTCAGCTTTTCATTTTTGAACCATTTGTGTCTAAGCTCAGATTCCACATATTCTGCACCTCTTTGGTAAAGCAGAATGCTTTCCTCAAATGCTAAATGTCATTTCTCGAGGTATGTTTCATAAACATTTGGAAGGTTCTCTGCTATCTTTGCACACAGACGAAAAGTCTCGCATGGGAAAACCATGTCCTCCGCCTCTGTCGTCTCCATCACAGAACTGTCCCCAAGGAGAAACTTCCTACAGAAAAACAAGGCGATTAGTAAAGCAACCTGCAACAGAAAATGACTCACCATGTGGTTTCAACACAGACACAAGCTTTTATAACAGCTGTTACTCTCTGCTGTCTGCAACACGTAGCTAAATTTGTTTAATTTGTCACATAACTTGACATTTCCAAGGAAGTACAGGTGTGTTCTTGTAATTGGGTAACAGAATTGAAGCAATGCAATCATGGCACTGCAGTAAAGATTAAAAAAAAGATTTTTAAAAAACGTAGCTACTTTCACAAATAGCCCGCATTGATATTAATCTTAACATGTGGATAGAAGCAATGCAGCTCTCGGCATGGATGGTGCTGATTAGGAAGGTAGAATTTCAGATCAACCTATCCGGGCTCCAATCTCTGTACAAGCAAAACACTGCCACAGTTTTTTTTACTTTGATCTGTCTTCCTAAGATAGAAAGATAACGGTGAGAAATACAACATGCTGCCACAGTGGGGGTAGAACTTCTCAACTCCTCCTCCAAAGATCATATCCAGCATTGACTGTCTTTGCTAAAGCCTCACGGATCTGACAGGTGATAATTTACAATGTCAGCTTTAGAACAGGGGACAAGTGTTAGCACAATCTCAATCCATTACATCTGCATGCCAGCGCATTCCTTTATGGCACTGAAGATACCGGCTTTAGTGCCATCTTGGTGCGTGGCGTGCATTTCATCCCTGCTTGTCACTGTGTTATGAATTCTCTTCAAACATGTCAGTGATAAGTGTGTTAAGATGCCCATGCTCCCTTGAACAGGTGATAAATAACTACCTTGCTTTAAAACTTTAACAATATAAGTCCAAAGTCTTCCCCCCATCCTAGTGAGTGATTCATATCCTGCCGCTATATATAGCCATGACCGGTATTAAATGCATAAATAGCTGGGCTAATGCAGTACAGCTAAGTGTGAAATCATGCATGCACACACCTGCTTGTTGTGCGGATGAGCTCTTCCTCCAGCATAATGGGTGCAATGCTTCAGCCACTGCTACCGCTGCCGCTGATAGCTCCTCAAGCCGGCTGTGCATTTGTGAGCCTGCTGTCAACTTTTATAACGCACACACTACTTGAAATCTGTGTTGCTACAAATGAGCATTTGCATACAGAAATTGTTCAGGTTGATATTTTCCAGTCATTAGGGGCAGCAGGGTAAGAGAAAAACAGAAACTGACAGAGCTACAAATATTATGTCAGTTTTGGTCTATTCAATGTTTTTATCTGCTGTGAAATTATTAAAAATGGCTGTTTACGAGAAATTCTTAAAAGGAATGGGACTGAAAGATATGCATTGTCGAAACAAGACATTTATGTTGCCTGTGTATAAATATAAAGCCTTAGACAGAATCAGACTATTCATTTGATGTTTTAGGTCAGGTAGGACTCAGAGAAATATTTTTATTTACTGAATTTCAAAATAAAATAAATATTTTGAAAATTTGTTTCCATAATTTCAGAAGTGTACATACACTAAGATTACTCTGCCTTTAAATAATTAAAAAATACATTTTATAGCACAATTAAGTAACATGTTTTTGAAGAAATAAAATTACAACATGACATAAAGCGAAAAGAGAAATAGATTTTTCATAATAACCCACCTTTAAATTATTCAATCGTTCCTTATTTTGCCACTCAACGAATAGAAATAATGTTGCTAATCTTAGCTGAAATTCTATATGAAAATTTTTGTCTAACTGAAAAAAGTTTTTTGTATATTTTTATACAGAATAAATGTTTCAGCTGCATATAGCAACATAACCCACAAAATTAAGCTGCTGTTATTTTTAAATAAAACAGCACCTTAAGGTCAACTCAATTAGCCTACATCCCTTCCCCAAATTGAAAACCTATTTGCGTTTGCTTTTCAATACCATGAAACCAGTCAGCTGTGGAGAATTTGTAATGTAGTCATGGGTGCCAAGGCTTAGATATTTCTTAATTACAACATAATTGATGGCTAATGTTTCGTGGCAGACAGAAGACCTGTTTTTAGTGGTGCAGCAATACGAGCAGAAGAGGCAGAACCTGACTATGTCTGAGCAGCTGAAGTTATTATTTCATTAGACATTGGGACACTCATGTGACTCCACAATCAAGGTGCATCGCTATTGGCCTGGAAAATCACATAGAGACCGTGTTTACACGGCAATCGGCATTCAAAGTGCACGGGTCACGATCAGGAGATTAATCTAATTACCGTTATCATTATTTTATTATCTGATAAATTGCCTGTCTTGACAAATGCTCCCTGAGGATATACATGTGGAAAATTAAGAAGTCCTGGTTCTGCTAGAATGAATAAATTAAAACTTCTTTTCAATTAAGCCTATACAGGAGCAAGGACATAATGAAATTAAAAGTAAAAACTTTAGTGAGGTGGCAGACAGTCTTTTATGGGATGCTCGAGTGATGTGCTTTGTGTATCTTGTTAGTGAAAGTAATAACAACAGATTAAGTTAGGTATTGTGATCTTGGCAGCATCTAATGAAATGGTAAAACTCTTGAGCTTACTTTATTTTTTCACTTCTAAGTTTAAGCTCATTACCTTGTCGTCAGGTTTTCTATAGAAGAAGTGTTTTGACATTTCCTCCCATAGATAAGAAATTGTTTTGTCATTTTAATGTCATCTTTGCTATTGCTGTGTTCATTTCCTACACAGCACTCACATTAATGTTACAAGGTAATATAAGAACTATCATTAGACAGACTATGACAAACTAGTAGTTGATAATTCAAAAGATTTTTTTTTCTTTGATTGAGATTACTTTCTCAAAACTTCAAGTATCCTCCTGAAACTTTCTGTATTTTCCATTACTTCTGTTTTTACACCCCAGATGTTTCCCTGCATTTACCAAATACTCTTTGGAATTTCCATGTTACTTTTCAGATGTTTTGTTGGTGTTTACGTTTCAGAAATTAGTGTAAAACATTTTTAAAAACTTGTCTGAAACTTATCTAGTTCCTTTCTGGAATTCACTCTTGTCTTATCTTGGTTCTTATAGTTTTCTTTCTTAAGCCTTTATCAAACCTCAACTGATATGTACTTTAAAACAAATGTTTCCTTACCTGTAAACTATACATTATTGATAATTTAATTTGCTTTCATATAGAGCATAAATGCTAATGTTATGAAAAGTTGATATTTCTAGACACATTGAAACTGTGGTGAAGAGAAAGTTGTGCCTTGCTTCTTTTCATTATCCAGGGATGTGCTGGGCTGACGGAAAAAAAAGACCGATTTGTAACATTTTCTGCTTGCTGGGCTGGTATGTGACATGACATTAACCGAGGATGTTTACAGGTCATTTTGTGCTGATAGCAACTTTTACAGGAAACCTCTTAGAGAATAATAAGCTTCCTATAAAAAAGAGAAAATCACAAATAGGACAAGAACCACCAGAGAAACAACATTTCACTTTTATTGAGCTATAATGAACCCTGTGATAACTGCACAATTAACTCTGAGCTTGTTGTTGCTTCCTCTTAAAATGAGCTGTGTTTATTTTTTATATGCTGTTTTTTCTCCCTGCAGTGAGGGGCCTGTTAATGGTTTTGAGTGAATGTGTAAAATGAATGGTGACCTGTTGACCTCACCTTAGCTACCGCACAGTTGCTTGACATAATAAGCAGTTAGTCACACCTCGGTGCCCTCTTTCATTCACTCTCCCCTACTGTATTTTGACCTCTGGATGGTCCGGCCTGTGGCACCTGGCGGAAAGCTGCTGACTGACAGCATGATTCATTGTTGTCCATAATAATTAGTTTAGCTCTGGCCAGTGTGATACCCGAGGGACAAAGGATAATGTTTGTAGCAGTGATTTATATAATGCACATTCACACATAAATGGAGGAGATGATGTGGCACTCTGCCCTATCATCCTGCACAGCCGTCTAGACAGGTTTCCCAGATGTTTTTATGAGATGCATCAAGAAGCACTGCTGCAGGCAAGATGCGTCACACTGACAGCACTTCAAAAATGAACCCTACAGTCACACAGATTATTATATTTATTTATTTGTTTGTTTAAAGGCTTTATGCTTAGACATTTGTTTGTAACATCACTAACTGAATCATCACACATAAATATAGCAGAAACACCACAGTGAAAGCTCAGATATAGTTTAAACCTAAAGAAACTCAGTGTGCATCCCATAAAATAATAATCATACTTGCAGAATTTACACCTGTTTATATGAAGCACTTCTTATTTTAAATGTTTTATTCCAGGAGGACACAGATCATTTTCATTCCCTTTTAATAAGCTGTAGAGAAGCCATGGATGCTATACTGGCCTGTAGTGATCCTGCTTGTTGTGGTGTTTCGGGTGGTAAATAATCAGAATGAGATGTACATAATCAGTTGCTGTGTGGATGCTAATATGAGTGGAAATCCAAAACAATGTGGCATAATTAATGAAGCATATGCTGCCTTAGCAGTGTGACAGAAACGGAAATGTTTATTGAACCCACCAAATGTTATTCATTTTCTTATTCAATGCTGGAATGTATAAAGATATCTTTGATGAAAGAGAAGTGCAATGATGTAAAGAAAGTATCATTTAAACAGTGATAGTCAGTACTCACAAAGCATACAGTCCTTCTGATCACAAAGCAAAACTGACTGCAAGGACACAATGTGGTTCTGTTCATATGGCGAAAGGCCAAGTCGCTTCACACTACATTCAGTCATTGACCTACTCATGCACACATTCACACACTGATGGTGACGAGCTATTGCATTGTAGTCATAGCTGCCCTGGAGCAGTCTGACATACACTCAAGGACACAACTGATCACCAAAAGAGCAGTTACAAGATGAACAAGATGATAAATGTGCTGTGCATTCAAACCCCAAGAAAAAAGCAAAGACAGGTCATACAATTAAAGGTAAAGTAAAACATCAACATAGAAAATCAAGTTAATTAAACAATGATATAACATTTAATGTGATAAAGTACTAAAATTCCTCAACTATTTTAAGTTTGTGGTAAATGTCCATGACGAGATCATAGTTTTTCAGTAGTGGTTGCATAGTTGGATTGTGGGTGCTTCCTGGCAGCAGCAGCTGCAGCTTATTCTGCATTCAATTAGTCTTGGATGACGGCACTCAGAGCTGAGTGTTACGTCACGGCCGAGTTGAGCTTGTTTATGCTTGCAAATCAGAAAATAGAGAGATTTGCCATTTGTTTTTGTGCTAGCAGTGCAAGCTGATAATGTATTTCTATACATTAGAAATACATAATGTCATTGCTAATCTACTAGTAGTGTCAAAACTTTGTGTGAACTTTGACCTTAAAAAGTTTGTTTATAGCAGAAGACTTTGAACTGAGAAACATTGTATTTAGGAGTAAGTTGGTGCTGTAAGCCTAGAAAAATACTGGACAATTATAAACTATTTTTTGCAGAAAAGAGATGCAAAATTATAATCTTTTGGGAAATACCTAGTTGTCTGTTATGTTTGTGACCTAGTTGGAGTGTTGCATGTGCTGGTCTACTCTTTTCTCAACTTTACCAAAGAATCAATAGACCTATGCTTTATCAGCAAAATCTAAATTTCATGTAAAGGTGTGTGTACACATGCAATGCTGGACAGGCATGGATATTGGTTTTAATACTTTGTATTGCTTAAATTTCTATGAATAGCAATTGTCCATGCAGGTGTATCAAAATCAGTAGCGTAGGTATTACCTTTAAAGCAGAAGAGTTAATATTGTAGTAGCTGGTGTTATGCCAAAACATCATCATAAGAGTATTATATCCAGCTAATAGGACTTTCAAAGAGGATATAGTGATAAATTATAGCCTAAAACATTAGTCTCACAGCCAATAATTAGAGAAAAAGATGAAACTGAGATTTGGTTTGTGCAAAATTAAGTTATATTCAATATTCATACATGCATTGAATGTATTCATACTTGTAGGATTACATGTATAATGTAATATAAATGTATAATTGTGAACACATTTATACACAACTGTTTGGATTGTTGTGAATTCAAATGTTGTTGGATTCACAAATAATCTCCCAAAGATCAAATTACAATTGCGACATGAAGATGCAGTTAGTATGCTAACTTGTAAGTGAGCTTATTTTGCTACACTGTGCAAGTTACTTTAGAGGTTTCTATATCATCAAATATTTAAAAATTCATCAGAATTAGTTCATGTCTGGTATGCAAATGTGGCTATGAATTTATAAGTGACAAACACAGAAAATGAAATATTCAGTTTCAATCTGTGTGAACTGCATTTAGAACTGGGGAGGGACTGTTCATGAGGGATTGCATGAATATTTCTTAATAGAGAAAAGCACTGGATGTTTTAAAAAGAGTTATTTTGTAAAGGAGACAACTTTTCAACCTATAACCTTGGACTTCTCCTAATTGATTATTTTTATGTCTTTTCGTCCATAGTGTGAAAACAATTCTACCATCCTGCACAATATAATGTCATTGTGATTCCCTAACTCTCCCCACTGTGTGATTTTTACAATATAAGAGGAAGGCGTGGGAGAAGAAAGTGGAATAGAGCATACACACTATAATAAAAGTCCCATATGGATATGCAGGGAGCAGATACCTCTGCTGTCAAGATTGGTGTAATCAGCGTATTCATAAACTGACAATAGAGCAACAATAGAAGCAGCCACCTGAAGCGCTAGAAGTGGAAGAAGTTCAGCTCCTTAATTTTCGAGGACAAAGCAGCCATTTATGCCTTGTTCCACGGTTAGGGTGACTCTGACTTAACCAATGAGACACTATCTGAATTCAATTTTGGATATTGTAGCTCAAATGAAGTTACTCTGACCTAAACTACTGTAAAACCTCAGCTATGTATGTTTTTTTACCATTATTTTACAAGGCATAAACTGTGTGACAAACTGTAAATATATTAGCATGCAAAGCAGAATATTTTTCCAATCTACTTTTTAATTATTTGTTTCATGCAGGCAGTAGGAAGGGGTGATTACAGGGTTGGTTTCCTTCTGACAAGGCGCTGTGAGTGGAGGAAACAGGAATGAGAATGTCAGGAGATGGTGACAGCTTTGGCTTTTGATCAGAGGATCTCAGAGTGGCACTTCATGGCCAGCTGATGATGTGTGAGTGGAGTGACAGGAAGGGATCCATGCATACAGAAACAGCAGAGAGAAGCATTGTCACATCTGTTACTCACAACCCTCACATCAGGACATTCACCAACTGTACTCTTGTGCATGCATACATTTTCAAAATCACTTCCTATAAGACATTTATTTATAAACCATGTTGCAGCCATAAGCATGACTTATTATCTGGAGTAATGTGAGAGATTTCAAATATGAATATTTCATAAAGATGTTTAATGAAGAAAAAAATACTAAAGCTTAACACAGAAATTCAGGAAACATCATTTAGCTTGTTTTGTTTAATGGCTCACAGCTGCTGCTTGTTTTAAAATTAGATTCACACAGATTTGGATTGTTTGGATATGCAGTAGTGTCATTGCCAGTTTCAGTTGTGTCTGGTTCTGCACTGCCTCATGTACAAATAACAACCCAAAAACAAATTTTGGTCAAACACAATCACTGTCACGCTTCATAAAACCCACAACCACGGCCTCTGCAACCAGCAAGCGGTGAGTTGACTGACAAAACAAGCCCTCAGACTCTAACTTGAGAGCCAGCTGAGATAAACAATTCTCCCATACGTCAGTTTGAGCAGCTATTCTGTTACGTCCTTATAGCCATAAAAAGTGTTGTCCACTCAGACGCTTAATATATAGCATGTTGGTGTATTTTTTTTTTTTGTAGCTAGGTATTTCAATCAACTGGGTAAAGAAAGTGTTATAAAATACTCCCAACTCAAAACTGAATGAGGGATGACAACCTGTATTTCATCCTTACATTTATTTTGGTTCTGATTACCATTTGGGACAAATGAGTCATATAAAACATGACGGACTGACTCCAATCAAACTAAAATAACTCTATTCTACCTTAGAATCATAAGCAGATCATGAATACATTTGGTAGCAGACAGCTCTGGTTTGAAAGGTTCCTCTTTTGGGAAAAAATGACAAAACTAACTAAAACTTGCACAACCATTTCCTATACCTCACCACGGATGCAAAAGACCACTGAATTTAACAACTTCTCAAAATAAAAGTAATTTCTACTTTATTAAACTGCATGACAGAAACAGGCCTTTGCACTCCATTTTGAACAAACAACCTAAGTACTTATTAGCAAGCAGTGTGGCTTTGTAAACCACAGCATCAATGAATGAAAGATTTTTTTTTACTTCTGAAGGTTGAACTGCAGAATCGTCATGTATCTGTCGAGGGCTTCATCAGTCACATTGCTCAAACACTTTTTTTGTCAAATGTTTCTCAGAACAACTTGTGATTTGTCCCTGAAAAATCACTGTGAAACTATTCCACATATGTTATGGAAGAAATGCAAATCAAAGTACTGGTTTACAAGCTGTCATTCATTTAGCTCAGACACTGAGAGAAAAGCTATCTGCAGCTGCAGCAGTTACTAAGGGTAAACATGAGCAGAGAGTGTGTGTATCAGTAATTCCAATGTAAAAGCTATTTGGAGGAAATAAGAGTGTAACCTTCATCTTTTTTCGATGCCGCCACTAAACTGCTACTCATGCTTTTAAAATTTGTTGGAAAGGACTTTTTGTCAATAAAGCTATTTTTCTGGCAGCTGGCCTCTATTTTGGAGAAGCAGTGCTCGGAAGCCTCTTTTTTGCCTTTTAAATATATTTATTTGCCTTGAAAAATAATAGGACAACTCTAAAATTCATACGCTTGAAATTATTTTAAACATGCCAAAACCAAATATGAGCCACATTCTTCATTTTTGGTTTTCTTGTTTTTATGAAATATCATCGAACTGAAAACGTACAATTTTTATATTGTTACAATAGAGAAAACAGGACGTGTTTTTTTCAGCACGTGTGTTACTTTGTTGACTCAAGATATTTTCCTGGATATTGGTTGAGAGTTGAATTCCTTTACAAAAAGCCTTGGGTTTAATGATGTGCCATTAGTTTAAAGTGTTTTATACACAGATTGGGTGGGGAAAGACTTGGAACAGATTTACATAGCCTGCAACTTGACTGGTGTATATCTGTCTATTTTTTATATATATATATATAGATAAACAAGCTACAGAAAGTGTTAAGATAAAGGTTGAATGTTATGTCCTTGGATTTTCTATAAACTGGGCTATTAGTCTTCCTTCCCTGTCACTTTTTGACCTGACTCTCCCAGTATCTAGCATAATATCTAGTAAGCTGACACAAACCTGGTCCATGAATCATAATGCTGGGCGATAGGGTTGAAGGTCAACCAGCACATCACTTTCTTTTAGCAACTGCTACTGGAGGAAAATTTAGAAAATAGGGACAGATTGGCTGATTCTTTGAGGAGTTTCTGATTTACTCTGTTTCAGATAGAGAAAAACACAGAAGAAGTAATAAATAACACATTACCATTTCCTTAAACAAAATGTATTATGTGAGCTCCCAAACAGTGGTATATCACTCCTCAATATTTACAACACATGGGATAATTTAAAGTAAAAGACAGGAGCTGCGTCTCCACTAAGGCCGCTTCAAAGGGTATAACAAGATATTCTTGCCCAAGATGTCACAATCCATAAATATTTCTTGGTAAACTCGATCTAGTTGTCCAATCCATCAGAAGATCTCATTTGGTGAAACATCAGGTTCAGATATGTGTGTGCTTTCAGCTTGGTGCCATGTATCCATGTTTATTTAGAATTGAAAATGATACATTTTGGGCTCTGCTGGGTTGTTAAACTTCAGTCTGGATGACTCTGATGCAGAAGCCATGAAGGAACCTTCAAGATGTTTACATTTGTTGTGTGGGAGGGTTTTTGTTACGGCATAGAAAAGAGAAGTAAGTTGTTCTGCTTTCAGTTCGGTAGCATCAAATTTGTAGATCCCTGTATGTGTAACAGAAAAGGTTTACTGCACAGTTTTATCAAGACAGCGTTTGATAAATTTCAAAAACCACAATAATTACAATTTGAGATTTATGAAACCATTATATGAAAATGCACAGGAGATTATTCAATGCTTTTTGGCTTCTGGGCAAGATAGACTGAGGCAATAATAAAAACACCCTGATATGGTATGAAATGATCACCAAGAAGGAATCTGTGTAGTGTTTTGCTTTCATTAAGCACAGATCCCATCATTTTACTAGAACACTATCATCAAAGTAAGTCAGTGGATGACAAAATAGATCGTCAGGCCAAACACAATACTGATACTCATGACATTGTTTTTAAATGTTTTGCTCTGAAAGTGTAAATTTAATATCACCTGAAAATCTAATTGCTATTGCTATTGTATGTCAACAAATTTTGAAATTGAAGAAAAAAGTGGCAAGAACGTCAACAAGATGCATACACATACATATTCTAACAATCATTTATAATAAAATCTGGTAAAGATGAAGGGGAGGGATGTTTACAGCACAGGTAATTTTTGGGAAACTTCATCGCGTCAAACTGAAAAAAAAGGGCAGCATGAAATAACGACTAAAAATACACAGTTTTCTTTGATTTTCGTTTTAAACCCGGCATTTTAATTTCCCAGTTTCTTCTGGATTCTAATATCCTCTCTTGTTATTGCACAGTAGTAAAAACACTTTCTCAGTTCATTCCATATACAAGACTTTTTTCATCAGTCTCTCAACACTACGCTGTGTTTCAAGTGCACTTTACAGCAAGTTTGAAGACATTGACTTTGACCTCCAATTTAAAATAAAATGAAAGAAAGTGCCTCAAGCAGTCAGATTTCCACTTCGGTAACTCTGTTTAAGTTTTCAACAAAAATGTTCACATTTGAGGTTTCTCTTATATAAAGTAACTCAATGAGTAGACATAAAAATATTTAGCTTTCACATTTAAGGACACCCAAAGAAATGTAGTTGATAACCTTGTTAACCTGTTTTTGTGTGTTTTGTTTTTGTTTTACCTATTTTAACTACATCACAGTGCTCCTTACCTATTGCTATTATCAAATGTAAATTGTTCAAAACCATATTGTTCATTATTTGACATTCTGCTTTTTCAAAAGAAAGGTTTTAATTCCTCATTTAGCCGAATGTTTTTAATCATTAACACTATTGCCTTCGGCCACTTCCACTGAGTTTGCCATCCAGTAAAGCACAGTGATACCATGATCATTAAACCAGGTACTGGCATTTTGGCAATATGGGCATGTGCCAAGTCAAGCTGAAAATGAAATCAGCACCTCCAAAATGCTTGTCAGCAGAAGGCAGCATGAAGTCCCCTAAAATTTAATGGGAGATGGCTTAGCTAAAGTACAGTGGACAAACACCAGCACATGGTGTTTGTCCACAAACACCATGTGCTGGTGTTTGTGGACACCAGCACATGTCCACAAACAGCATCAGTTTGTGGACTGATGAAGCATTAAGCTTCATCAGTGATGAAGCTTAATGCTGGACTTGAAGCAGTTTGGATACTCTTGCCCTTTCTCTTGCCAGCAGTCATGATGATTCTGATGTTTTCACTGGTACAGAAGTGGTTTAGCACAAGGAAAGCAACACATAGCCGATGCCCTGAAAATGTCTGATTATGGCAGCCTACCTGTTGAAGTACTTGTAACAGATGCTTGTAAATCTTCTTCAAACACATAAGTTGGCTTTGCATGACAACCGAATTAGGGACTCCAATTTTCCCTGTACTTGTGCAGATTTTTTCATCACACCTTTTCCTTCCACTAGGCTTTCTACCCATGTGCTTTGTGGGTAGCTACTTTCTTAACCTTTTGCAGCGAGGTCACCTCATTGAGGGTCAGGTGACTATCTGCTAGCTAGCTGCCAGTCTTCCCCATGAGTATTGGGTTTTAATGAACCTCTCTTTTTGGTCCTATGGGATGATGCAAGGTTTTGAGATACTATATTTTATATTTTATTTGCTATGAGCCAAAAACATTGAACATATCATAAGTAAACAATACCAATATTCTACTGTGTAATTAATCATAATTTATTTTTAATTGCATTACAAAGATGGAAAGCCTTCAAGTATTCATTAGGATAGGTTACAATAAATGGTGAGAAAAGTTTGTTGGATTAAATTCTGCTAAATAAAGAAGAAAAGTCATTTTGTGTTCATCAGTAAAGAAACTGACAAACATATCAAACAGCATAATTCAGTCTAATGACAGCCAGAGGCATCTAATTGTTGTAAATGTCAGAAGTGCTTAGTTCCTTCCTCCTCTTCCTAAAAACCATGTGATGTTTGTATAAATAGAGGAAAGAATATAAAAAATAAATGGTTACACCCAAATGGATGATTACCTGTGGCGTATCTTTTAAAATGACTTAAAGGTCATAAACAGAAAGGATTACATAGAAGGGAAAAAAGTACAAAACTTTTTCCTGGGATAATTTGGGCTCTGTATCCTGGCTAGGACCTGTATCGCATGTATAAATAATTACTGAATCCCACTGGGATAAAAAAGTTGAAATATAAACTATTCTTTTTGGTATTTGTTTCTCTTTGAGACAGCGGCACATCAGCTGGTGTCATTTCTGCACACACAGTTCACTCATCTTTTGCATTGTTCAGATGCCTCTTTAACTTTATGCCTCCCACAACAAGGCTACGCCAAAAGGAGACGAAAAGAGCACCTGCAGTTTTAGAGTGCGAAAGCTTTCAGACATAATAGAATCATTCACTTCCACCAAATAGAGCTGTTGCAGTTCCACAAGGCAAATGTCAGGTGTGAAATGTTGTATATTTAGCATTATAGGAATGTGAATGCAGCAGAATGGCTTTTCATGCGACAGATTTATTTTTCAGTGTCTCAAGTGTATGATTGTTAGAAAGGCAAATAGACAGCAAAAGACATCCAATCAACATTTTAATTTGAAGCTACAGAAGCACATGTGCACAAAGGGAAATATTCCGAACTAAATTTGTCCCCGAATTATTGTTATGTTTCAGCTGCTTATAGGCTAAAACATAATGTGAAGATAAAGGAAGAAAAGGATCAAACTGCAACCTTCACATTTTGTCAGATGAAAACATTGTTGCATATATAAACATTCAGACAAAAAAAGTGAAAAAAAAAACAACAACAAAGAATGCATCTCGGATGAAAGAAAAAAGCAGTATTGTCTGGTGTGACAGGATAAAAAATCGTCGTCTCTCACCGGCCTGGTAATCCTCAGGCGGATAATTAAAAAGTGTGTGCCACTGTCGGAAAAGGGAAAAAGAAAGATTAAAATAAATAAATAAATAGGGGAGAAGGAAAGAGGCTCGGCGCACATCCCGGGGGGATCCATTAAAGAATGTTTTCTTGAATTGAGGTTAGGTGCATTGATCTCTGTCGAAGCTGGCACCGCTGAGAGTTAACACTCCCTGCCTGCGACGCTGACTCATTTCATACATTATTCCAATTAAATCACTGCAGCCTCGTTGGCTGCCTGCCTTTCTATTTTCTAGGAGCAAATGAATTGGCACCTGGCATACTAAATCCAGTGTCATGCAATATGACTTAAAGAGAGGCCAAAGGAAAGGGAGAAAAGGGGGTGAAAAAGATGGTAATCTGTCTGTGGAAAGTATGGTAATGATTTAAACTCTAATGTGGTATTTTATCCACATTAGGGGCACACTAGTTAGCTTAATGTCATACCCATGGAAGCTTTTTCACATTTCATCACATCCCAACCTCAAAACTTCAATTTATTTTATTGGGATTTTATGTGAGAGAGGTACACAAAATAGTTGAGAATAGAAAGTGGAGATGTCTCTCCCACCCCTTTTTTTCTTTTTTACAAATTAAAATGTGAGAAATGTATTCTACATCCTTACTCTGATTCTCCAACATCACATCCAGTGCAACAAACTGCTTCAGATGTTATCGGATTCTTAGTCCATCTCTGTTTAATTCAGAAATCCAGCTGTTCTATGAGAATCAAAGAGGTTTCTTAAAAAAATATTGGAGAATAGCATCGCAAAGTCCAAGCAGCAGGCTAAGAATAAAGCATGGTTAGGCTTTAAAGTAAGATCTCAAGCTTTGAACATTTCACAGAGCATCAGTAATCCGAAAATTGCAAATGTATGGCTCATCTGTAAAACTACAAAGACGAACCCCAAAATTTATAGTTCAATCAAAGAGAGCAATAATTACAGAAGGAGCCACGAAGACCATGATGATCCTGGATGAGCTGAAAATATGTAACTCTATGCAGTTGAAAGAAATCCATAAGGTGCAGGCGTAAGAAGGTAGATCTCGAGGCATGGATCTTCCCCTCTCCCAAACATAATCCAGACCTGCAGGAATCGGTAATCAGTACTGGGATTTGAAAATAGATGTTTACAAATGCTCTCATTTAATCCGCCTGCACTAAAAAGCAATTTTGAGAAGAAAAAATGTGAGTGTCTCAACATATGAAGTTACAGTCCAGTATTAATACTTTTGTTATACATTGTACATTGATGGAAATTCCTTTATTTCTATTCTATTCTATTCAAGAGTTAGTCATCAGTTCATCCCAGCTGTAGGTGAGGAATAGGCTTAAAAGCAATATTGACGTCTGTTATTGTTTCCTGATCGTGGAATGATTTCCCCCTCTATTTAAGCTTTCATGAAACCTAAACAAACTGAGCTGCTAAGAGTCATAAAGGGCCCCCAAGGGCAATGGAGATGTTGCACAAGAGAATCTGATATACTTTCCTTTTTTATCTTTTCTGAGATTTTATGTCATCCATAAAAACCAATATTAGACCTCGGCAGGCTGGTAAGCAAATAATGGTTTGGCTTCTTTCTGCCTCTTTTAGAGGTGGTGTCATGTTCATGTACACCATAAAGGACGTTTATGGCACTTTGATGGAAATACTGCCAGCCCAGACTGTTGTAGTTACTGTCCCCTGCTTGGAGCTTGCAAAACCAATCTGTTTCTCTGTGGCCCAGAGGCCTGGATGTGTGTCCAATCAATTGTTATGTGGCCATATGATACGATGGGGGAGGAAGGACAAAGAATATAAAATGATGCTACATGTATAGAGGAGCTGTTTCTTCACAGTTATGATAAAAAAAGAAAAAAAATATGTTAATCACAATGAGATATTGTAATTTCTTAACTTTAAAGACTTTGTCTTATTTGAAACATAAAGTTGAAATATGTTGCAGAAGAGGGCTGCCCAGTGGCGCAGCTGGTAGAGCTGTTGCCTTGCAGCAAGAAGGTTCTGGGTTTGATTCCCGGCCCCGGTCTTTCTGCATGGAGTTTGCATGTTCTCCCTGGGCATGCGTGGGTTCTCTCCGGGTACTCCGGCTTCCTCCCACAGTCCACAAACATGACTGTTAGGTTAATTGGCTTCTCCAAATTGTCCCTAGGTGTGAGTGTGTGTGTGCATGGTTGTTTGTCCTGTTTGTCTTTGTGTTGCCCTATGACAGACTGGTGACCTGCCCAGGGTGACCCTGCCTCTCTCCCGAAACGATAGCTGGAGATAGGCACCAGTAGCCCTCCCAACCCCCAGTAAGGGACAAGGGTGTAGGAGAATGGATGGATGGATGTTGTTTCAGCCATGTCTCATTCTGTTACTTCTATTGGTCTCCTCCTTTCTCACCATCCTGCTGTCTGCCCTGTGTCCAAGGAGCTGTGTGCTAATCTGCAGCTAATCAGGCTCTGTAAGAAGACCATCTTTCTAACTGTACACTTGACACCAAGCCTGGAATCTGTCCAACGTACCAGTGGAGCTATCTGCAATTACAAATGCTATGGAAAACATAACTGGACGACTTACGGTTATCAACAGGACCTTAAATCTGGTCCTCTGAACACATCTACATGCATTTGCTCACGTGCCTGTCTAACCTTTCCTGCAGCCAAAACGAGAAGCAACGACAACCTGACAACCTTTAGTCCTGTAACTGCATCATGCTCTTCACCCAAATCCTCCCAAAAGCTAAGTAAGCCATCAAGCTTTGCCACATAAATCACTGGATATTCACCTGACCCATCCTTACCAATCTCCTCTTCCTCTGTTCAGAAGCTGTGATCCACCAAGATTCAGTTTTACAAATATTATGAACAAACCAGTTACCAGTTCTTTTTTAGTGCATCTGTGCTTTTGGATCCAACTAAATCTAAAAAATGACACTAGATGCTATTACTATTCAACTGGCATGTTTTGTCACTGAGGTCCATATAAGACAGAAAAACTATGTTGCTTAACAACAAGCAGAAACTTCCAACTAGCAGTAAAATATCCAGCATGCTCAGATCCTGCCTCTCTAAGCTTGTGCAGGATAACAAGCACAGCAATTTTGCTTTCTTTAAACTCCACAGTCTCTCTGCAGAGATGCAGTTGAAAATAAAATATTTTTTCAGCCATTTCTAGGTTTGAAAAAGTGAAACACTACATTTCTGAAAACAGTGTCCTCGTCAACCTTTCAATCTTGTGGTTTTTATTTTTCCAAAGAATTGGCATGCACATCCTCTCCTCTTTGCTGTTGCCCTATATCCTCAGTATTTACCCTGCACTGTATGTAGGGTCAGTCTCAGACATTCGGGGGTCTTTAGAAACATCAGCTACTCCCACATTTAAACAACTGTGCTGCTGACATCTGTACAAACAAATGTTAAAATGGGCCAGAATAAATGCCTTTAAGGCGCAGAATTACAAACGCACATAAAAATTATCACAAGAAAAGACTCAATAAGTGCTTGTGCTGAACAGTATTTGGTCACCGAAGTGATTATAATTTGTCCTCAGGGTGCAGTGAAGGTTTTCAAAAATGTCCCCATAAACCCACTGGGTAGTTGGGGTATTTCACTTTGAACCAGTGATGGACCTATTAATCTCTAAGGAGTAATCTTTGCAAATGGTAAATCTGAGAGACAGAATTTAACATTGGTAGAAAATCTTAAATCCTTTTACATTCAGAATATAAAGAATGTTGTTCTATAAATAAAAAGAATAAACAACAACAACAAAAAACGCTTGTATCTGCAGTCTTCAGTTTTGTCGTAGCACGTAAATTTCATTGTCAAACTGGCTGAAAAATGGGAGCATTAGCGCTGCTGCTCAATAACACACACACACACACACATGCAAAAAACAAATTGTTTCAGGGTTTTTTTTCTCCCACAGGAGTAATATGCAGCTAACTGACAGAGGGATTAAATTGCTTTTTCCAGCTTGTTTCTCTCACCTTACCACACCCTTCCACTTTGTGCAAGCAACAACGAAAACACACCAAGTGAACGCATATGCCACAGCGACGCGTAGTAATCAGATCAAGCTTTGCGATTGCAAGCAGAAAATGTATTTTCATGTTCACTGTCAGACTGTGGGGATGATATGAGAAGCGGCATATATGCTCAGGCTTCGGTGCAAACTCAGGTTAGTAGACCAGATCATCTCAACTCTGGCAGATGCACTTTGCTTAAATGTTATTTATCAAACAGCTTTTATTGATATGAGTTCAGCAGGACGATGACGAGTGGCTGGACAGCACACATCAAACTGCCATTGGTCTTGGCAAAAGGGGATTAGACGAAACATTTTCCTGTGAGGGGCGGTATGTTTTAAAGCGCCATGCCTTCAGGAATATCATTCAAACCTGACTAAGGGGAATGAAATCAAGACATCTTTTTGTGGAGCCGCCTCACGGTTATCTGATATATCATCTCATTTTTCTTCCTTTCTCTATCCCTGAAAAAGAGGCATTGATCTGGGGTGTTGAAATTATTGCAAGACAGAAGATAGCAAGACAGGCAGGTACACAAACAACCCTGAATCATCTGGAAGGAGCAGCAGAATGGATCATTTGACTAACAAGCAAATTTTGAATGCACTTTTCTGTTGTCTTCATAGACACACAGAACCTTCTGTTCACTTATTGATCGTCTTCGGCTGATGAACGACTCATACATTAGAATGAGAGGACAGAAAGGAGAAACAGACAGAAAAGACACATCACAGTGCTGTAAATAAGAGCTCCCTGCAAAATTATTTTGTTTTGTCTTATTTTGTCCTTTGTTAAATGCCTCAAATCAACAATGGCATTTTAATATCATACATGCTCTCATTGGAGACAAAAATTGAAAGGATTAAAAAATTATATTTAATCTGTGATTGAAAATATTTTTGGACAGACAGCCATGTTTCAAGTTTCATTACTAACACTCTGACCAACAGTTAGACCTAATGAATCAAGAAATTACTTAAAGGGATTTAGGAGAGGTATTATGTATTTTCCAGGCATATATTAACATTTTATAGCACAATCAAGTAGCTATGTAAGCTTAACTTAAAAGAAATTTGACAATGCAATTTAATGTCCTGAAATTGGTCTCTTTCTCTTTAAGAAACTCCTATTCATTCCAACACTCCACCTTCAGCACATCATCACAATGTTCCTCCATTAAGCTATTAACAGTTGTTCTTAGGAGCGTTTGACTGAAAAGTAATTTGTCTGATAAGCTTAGTACACAGTTAGTGACACACAGTTCCACCAGGTGTTTGCTAAATGTTTCTGTTGTTAGTCTAGTGGAGCTGTGAGGCAGAAGTTCGGCTTGGTATTGTAGCTCCAAGGAGGAGCTACATGAAAATTGTGACTCATGTTAATACTTTGGTGAGCTGAATTGTGAAGGTAATTGATTTCATCCAATTTTATTGGACATCGCAGTAAAAGAGGCTGAATACAAATACAAACCCTACTTTTCAGAATTTTTTAAAACCATTTTTTTTTTTTTTTTGGAATTCATTCTATTATAATAATGCGCTATATTGTGTTATTTTATCAAACAAATGATATTTGATAAATATTTTGTATTTTGCGCTCCAAAATACAAAATGCATTTAGGCTTGTTATTGTAATGGGAAAGAAAGCAAAATTGTTTAAGGGACATCAAAACTACCATGCTAATGCTAATGCCTGACAGTAATGAGCACAAACACAAGGTTAACGGCAGCTTCCATTGAAGGAGAACACAGCCCAGCTCATAATTGTCTCCTAATAGGAGCAGGTTGCTTTCCTCCCCTGAGCTCCATGAGCTCTTCTGCTGCTAGAGAAAGAAAAGAAACAAAGCTCTTAGTTTCCGGAAGGGAGTCAACATTCATTAATGTAAAGGTTGTAGAAGTTAAGTTGCATGTAATTTGCATGTTTTTATTTATGGTTTAGTAAGACCAGCCCCACCCAGTGTGTGAAGAGTTTCCATACGGTTTTCTAAATATGCAAATAAGAACCGTGTTTTGATGCAGCCTGTTTTTCTACTCAATTGTCCCAAATTGGCTTTCACGGCACATTTAGAAGACTACAACCTGCAGCTTCCACCACATGTGTTTGATAACAGTATGTTCTGTTTCATGAATGCTTATCCTTCATTGACTCAACTGTAATCATATTACAAGCAATCTGGTGAGTCATTTGACCTTCTCTGTACCCACAATAGGCGCCAAGCTGTAATCTAATGGTGTGTAATCTAATGTCTGACATAATTACATCTATTGCTCACTTTAAACAATACAAAGCCTAAAATGATTATATCTTCTAATTGAGACCTTGCAATTTTTTTGCAAAGCAAAACAATTATGCTGTCACTTAAAGAGCATTGGGCTGGTTTACTTGAATATTCATAAGCAGTCAAAAGAAAGGAAAAAAAGATCATGCAAAATTGTACTATTTCCTTTACTTTCAGGCTGCATCTCCAAACTTCCTTTTTGTGAAAACTAATGGGAAATGCATGCAGAGGCTCCAATCCATTTTAATCCTGAAGGCAATTATAGTGTGGGGTTTTAGGGTCAGTACCGCTGTTGATTGATGGCAAGAAAAACTCACTTTAACAAAGTGATGTGAACTTCAACCACCTGCATGCACCAAGACAAGGGTTTGATGCTTTGTTAACGAACACAGAGTGAAGAATTAATGACTGTTCCTCTGATAGCTCTTATTTGCCAATTACAATGATGGCTGTTAAATTTCCACCTTAATTGCTTAATTTCTCTTCTTCTGCTTATTTCTTTTTCGTATAATTTGGGAATGTCAATGCCACCAGTAGTACAGGTTAAAAAGAAAATATTTCCGACTGAATAGAATTGGGCAGGTACATATTTGCGATGCCTGAAAAGCCAAGTTTGTTTGTGAGGAAAATCACCCTCTTCTCTCTTTCTTTTCTCCTTCAAGCTCCTTTTAAGAGCCATGATGTGTATCCTAGCAACAGCACTCACTCGCCCCCATCTATCTGTAGAGTCACTTGCATAGAAAAAGGGCACGGGCGCTGAGTCCCCACCGACTCCTGTAGCTGTCAACACATAGTGGTCAGATTCAGTTACTAGACAACTTCATGTAATACCAAGGGCATTACACAGGAATCCTGCTCTTCTAACTGAATACATTACCTTCAAAACCACATTATTTTATCCAGTCATGTTCATCGATCTAGTCTAGCACTTTATCTATGTCTATGATCTTTTTAAGGAAAAAAATGTTTCCCTAATCTTTAATCAAGTTATAAATAAGTTAAAGTTTATTTGCAATATAACACTGTTCTTTGGAAATCATGTACCTCAGAACCCCTAATGACAAGCCAAATGGTTTCAATTTGACACAAGCAGCATGTAAAAGTGAGAAACCTGCCTACTATTGGCCTTTATTTGTTGCTTGTGCTCAAGGTTCAATGACTTACATTTTAGTTGAAGCAGGTTTTCACTGTCAGTCTTTATTGATTTGGTTCCTTTAACAATTTTTTTGACAGATGACAAAGAAGAATTCAGTAAAGTGGCAGCTGAAGAAGTTTTGTTTTGTATGCTTTACAATAAAAACATGCTTCAAATAGAAAATTCTGTATTATAAATACCATTATAACAGACAACAAATAATCTCATTAAATACAAATGTATGAATATGTTTTGTGTAAGTCAGTTAACTGCTACATGACAATAAACGTCAGACATAAACAGTATTTATTTTTGTTTCCAGTTCTTTCTAAATCAGCATCACACTTTTGTGTTTCGATTTAATTCATTTTTCCATTATCTGCATCAGAGTTGAATTCTCACAACTTAATTTGAAGAGATATTGCAGTGTGTCTCTTTATTGATTTGTATTTCTTTGAACAAGATCTGGTGTCAGTCTACTTGAAAACAATTCCTGCAGTGACACCTGAAGAAGTTGTGAGTTTCTTGCATGTAACTATTGATGTTTAGTTAGTGCTTTTATTAAATAGTTGTTTATGCTTTTAGTCATATTTATTTTCCTTAGCGAGAAACAGAAGAATAACTTCTGAGTGATATTTGACACTTACATTAGTGTTATTACATACTTTACTTAGACATGACATGTGTTTGCATAGTCACTGGTTTATTTTGTGGGATTACTACCTTCTGCAATATTGGCTAGACTTTTATTTCACTCTTTTTGATGCTTTGTTATTACTTTCTTGTTTACACGTCTGGTGTTAATCTAAAGCTTTGCGTAAACTTCATGTAATAACTTCATGTAAACTCTTGTTTTGTTTTTCCTTGCTCTGCACTGATTTTGTCTTTTATTACCTAAAATAACAAAAGAACCAGCAAAGTGGCAAGTTATAAATATGAGATTAAAGTTCAAAATATGACATTCAGAATAGCAGGGTGTCTGAAGTATAAGGGATTTTATTTTTTTATCTTTTCTTTCAGTCAAGGAAATTTTAAAGGACAGGGTTAAACAGAGCTCATAAGCTAAAGTTATAACATATACAGGCATCTAAAAAATTATTTGTTTTTATTGAAATTATCATATTAAGCCTACAACATTGTTCCCAAAGTCTGTAATATAACTGGGAATTTTTTAAATGATTACTAACTGAATAATAACCCAGAGTTTGACTCCTGACTGTTTCTAATAGCCTCTGCACATATGAGGTAAGTCCTTTGATCAGTCCTTTCCTACGCTCCACCTCTTGTCCCAATGCCCTCTGAATGTTATCAGATAAAGAAGAGCAGTGGGACTCCAATCTGCCAAGCTGCACCACAAAGCCAGAATGATTTCCTGGGATGAATCACAAAGCACTGCAGGAAGGCCCTCAATTTTAAAACACCGAGGTCTCAAAGCTCTGCTTATACCTTTTAAAATTGCAATTTGTAAATTGTTGAATTCGTTGTAGGACAGACAATACAAAACAGCACAACAACAAAAAATTGAAAGGAAACGAAAGGTTCTGAATGTTTTTCCTCCAGCTTTTTATGATTTCAAAGCAGCATTTGAATGTACAAGGTTTCTGTGATGGTCTGGTAAATGAAAACTTCTTCCAGGAAATAGGTTTCATCGGGCCATGATGTCCCCGCCTGGTGAGAGTCATCAGCTAAGGGGCTGATTTTCCTGTGGTTTCCTGACTTTTCCAGACTAGGCATGCAGTGACCAGGCTGCAGAAAACTGAGAAGGCAAGTGTAGCACCTCGCCAGTGCATGCTATAAAAGAATGACACGGCTCATGGCAATTGTGCTGCCTGTGCCAGAACAGAAACAGATTTTTGATCTCTCTCTCCTTCTGCAGGTCAGATGCTAGGGAGGAGGCAGTGGGCCTTGAAACTAACCCTGTCACAACAGAAAACTTGTGACTCTACATCCGATCCTTCCTTTCTAAAGATGTAAAACTACACTGAAGACATAAAGGACTTGGTCTCTGAAGTTTGGGATTCCAATTATATTTACACTTAATCTATTAACAACAAACCATCTCTGACTTTAGGCTGCACTTTAGACTTGAGTCTGAGTAGCAGTTTTCATGTTGTGTAATGAAGACTAAAAAGGAGAATTTGAGCACTAGACTGTGGCTGCTATGCATATTTTGCTGTGAGAAGATGTGCTTGAATATTTACCAGTGACATTGACTGATTATGGGCTGTTATAACTGTTTGCATCCATCTGTACAACTTTACTCATTCAGAATAGCATTTCTACTGCTATCTGCACATATCTGCTTTTGTACAGTTATAATAATTGTAAATGGTCTATCTTTTTAATGCTCTAGTAGACACATACATTTTGTACATTTTTAAATTAAACAACTCAGTTCCACATTCCATTGGACTGGAGTACACCATTTTTAAAATAACTACAAGCTATTTATGTTGAAATTTTGCCCACACTGTCCAGTCTTTTATTCTTTCTTCTAATTTCTATGTATTTTATAGTCTATCTTTGTGTAAGTCTTCTTCCAACAAAGGATATTTTTCTATTCTATTCTATTCTGTTAACGGATCATGTAAAATATCAATCAGTAAAGTCAGGTTTATTTGTATTGCACATTTCAGCAACAAGGCAGTTCAAACTGCTTTGCATCATAAAAGCTGAAAAATATAAAAACATCATAGAGTCACGAATTGAGAAACCAGAAAAAAACATTCAATTTCATGTAATAGAAAGCAAATCTTGAAAATACAAACTACCATCACAAAACCTGACCTGGAATTAGGCAGGATGCACAGGACTAATGATGTAGAAGTCTGATTCTTCTATTATAATAGAAATCCTGAGTAAAAATGACAGCCTAGTCGTAAGCCTTTGTAAAGAGTTTACTGAAAACAATCCTTGGGTTGCTGTTTCCATGACTGACACATAACCGGCAGGCTGCAGATTGGCTCTGGAGGAGCAGCAGGGATCCAAGGTGGAGAAGGCTCGCCTACACAACTTTGCCATGAAAATAAATAGGAAGCCTGGCTTTGCATTGAGAGCGATACAGGAAACATGGCAAACATGTCCAAGAAGGTGGTCTGCTCAGTTGAGACCAAAACAGATTTTTTTTGTCTGTATGGAAAACAACATATGTGATCCAAAACTAACTGCACAACCCTAAATTAGTGCTCTTCAAAAATGTTCTCTAATTAATCTGTTTGAACTTGAAACATGTTTGTCCAAAATTGAACATCAGTATTTAAATATGTAAAGCTGGAAGAGACAAACCTCAAGAGACTGAAAATTGTAAATCCAGTGAAGTGTGATTCCATAAAGCATTGACTCGGAGGCTAACCGCACATTATTTATATCGGCATTAATAAATGTAAAAGGTTGTATGTAGACATTTAAAGTTAATGACCCTCATGTTTTTATCACACAGTATATGGCTGTAAAAGTAAGACATCCAGTGACTGTGTGCTCTGTTTGTCACTTCTGCAAGGTTAAATATTTAAAAAGTTAAACATGTCACTGCAATCCTCATAAAGTCATCTTTTTTTAAAACAGTTTTGTAGTACCATGGTTTCTGCTTGCTGCAGCTAGTTAATTTAAAGCTTGTATTTACAGTACAGTTCTTGAGATCATTAGTTAAAATCACAGCTTCACATCCTGCTCAAATATTTATAGATCAGCAGAAAGCTTTCCTGATCTTAGATCAAAGCTGTCAAATATTACAGATTAGATTTCATTCAATCAAAAAAATATATCAATCACTTTAAATATTTTACTAGATTGAAAGTATAATTAAACTTTCAATGTCAAAGTATAACAATGTGATTTGGAAAGATTTTATTTTGCTTTTATAATTAGCAACATTGCAAATCAAATTAGAAATGCATTTGCAAGTAAAATTTAATTTTACTTGAAAATGCAGACTAACTCTTTAGTTTGTGATGAAAATATGTTCATTAAAGAGCAAAAGAGACGCATAAAAAACAAAGACGAGTTTGTTGTTGAAATTTATGAGCTGCTAGTTGCATGCGTGAAGCTATTGCTGACATTGCTTGTTTGTGTATGAAATAGACGTCTGAGTGAACTACAGTAAGTCCTTGTTTGTCCTTCTCAAACAAGGACATTTGCCTGTGTATTGTGCAAAAGTCTTATACATACAAAGCTGACCTTTTTCTATTTAACCGAAGTCCATGAGAAACAATGATGAAAACTTTCTTGTTTTTAGGGCCTGGTTGTAAGCATTACTTAATGATATAATAAAACTTGAAATCTAAAATGTTCCCCTTTCAATCTTTTATAATTAAAGGAAGAAACACAGCCTTTGGGAAATTAATGTCAGCATTTCGGTTGTTTCAGTTACCTGACGGTATTAAATTTTATGACATCTCCATAAGCTTTGGCTCCTAGTCATAGAATCTCTGGCCCATATTGCTGATAACCTGCTTTTACAGTCATTATATTGACCTATTTCTTCCTCTGAGACACTGAACATGATATACAGCGTGTTAGGATGCAATCTGTTCCTGAACCTGAGCCTGGCTTCGACACAAGATTATGAACAGCCTCATCACCTCTCTTGATTCTGCGGCAGCTGGGCTCGTCATTTCTGTGTCCTACTTATTACAACAGGCGTATCACAACCAGGTTACCCAGACTGTCACAATTTGTGTTACGTTAAATATGTTTATACATTTCATTTTAGCTTTAGCATATTTAAGCTGCTGTCACAGAAGTTCTTTATTGCCCGCATATTGAAAAATGTTTAAATGTGGGAAGATTAAGTGCATTTTGTGAAACTTGTACCCTTGTGAAGTTTTTGATGTGTGTGTGTTGTTCTGATGACTTCACGATTTGTGCAGTGTGAGTATGTAATAGTCTGAGAGTACACTAATTATGTGTGTCTGTTGGAGGAAGGGTTTCTCTGTCTTGAGTGTGTGTGGGAGTGAGTCCTCCGAGGAACATGTTTGACCTTTTAATTCAGAGAATATATTGACAACCATTTAATAAACAGATGCAACACATAAATGCAACTGCGCTATATCAGATAGAATAAGAACAGCAGCAATATTTATACTGACAAGACTAAAAGTCTGCCTCTGTGATGGGGCATCAACATATTTAATCTATACTTTGTGTTTCATCACTATGAAAAATTGGTGAACTTTTATATTTTATTCTCTGCACTTTTAGAATTTGTTGCAACCAAAAATGTAGAAAATAATGTACTGTAAAATAAATAATATAACACAATTCAAACAAATCTTGAAAAGTATTTGGCCCATAATTACTGCTGCACAATAATGTAATAAAACATCCGTTGTAATACAATAGCTTGAAAAGCATGCCATGAATCCGAGCCAACAATATGATTCAAGAAAATAGAGTTAGTGTACAGCAAGCTACAATTCACACTTCAGCATCTCTTGCAATCCAGTAATAACACACTATTTCTAATCACCGGTAGAATTACGAACATGCTACACACCGGTAGCCACTCAATAATCTAATCACAAGCTTTAGTGTTCATTACAAGCTTTAAATTGTGTGCTATAGATAGAGCAACATAGCATCACTACTTTGTAATTAGATGGCTCCGAAAACATCTACTGATTCATCAAAACCTTCAGAATTGCAAAATAATGTAACAGCAAAGATGTGAATATAGTAATAGAGCAATATATATATATATATATATATATATATACATATATAAATTGTTAGATGGACAGCCTTTAAGTTAAAAGAGATTATTAGATATGAAAGAATTTATGTCAAGGTCAGCAAAATTAACACATTTTTCTATAAAAGGGAACAAATTTCTTTATCTCGATGTCTTCGTTCTATTTTTAGCCTTATAATCAAACTAGTTAGTTAACTGTCCCATATTTGTGACACTGACCCAGATTTCATGATAATAATGTAAGAAAAGTAGACACTCATGGAAGATTGAGAACATGCATAGTTCTGACTCTGACGCAGCTGGAGGTGATGTTCTATTTAACATAACTTTTTATTATTATTTGCACAGGATGGTGGGTAGCAGCACAGCCCTTCTTTAATGAGCCCTTGTTTAATGAAACAAGGGATTAAGGGACACCCCTAAGCTTTATTTCCACCCTTGGTCAGTTCCTATAGTTTTCTTCCCTGCAGTCTATGTTCCTCACTAAATGCCCCCTAAATGCTGCTTTACTTTTGTCTATGCGCCCTATAGATGTCTTTACTTAGTTCTATTTCTGCAATTATTTGAACTTGGGGCAAAAAGGAGACATAAACCTGAGCCCCAAAGAAGAAACTGCCCTTTTTGCTGCCCTTTTGAGAGTCACGCACAATTGTTTCCATAAGATTAAGTGCCAGGAGGAATTTGAGTTCCCCAAAAATTCACTCAACCTGCATGTAAATAACAATTAATTGCTGATTAACACATGTTCTAAAAAAACTCACTTCTTCGAAATGCATATTTTTAGCAGATCATTTGCCACACTGACATTTTGCAGTGAAATAGAAAAATCTCTTCAATAAAACATTCACACATGAATGCCTGTATTTGGTGTTATCATCACTCATGTTCTGCATACTCAAATAGAAAGTTTTCTCTCTAGATCAAAACTTCTAGTAATCTTACAACATTTGCTGCAGAACTTCAAAAAAGATGCATTTTAGTTTTATCTTGTGATCACGCACTGGTTTGTGGCTGTTTTTAAACAACCATTTCTGGAAGATTTTTAAGAAAACAAAAAGAAAATCAACCGAATGGTGTGCTTTTAGGATTTGATAACTGCAGTTTATTTGTAGAGCATGCTGTTCTATACACATCTAATAAAGAAATCACTCATAGGTGTATAAATGGGATGAGTTTCACATAGTTCATTGAACCATAGCTCCTGTGGTCTAGAAATCAAAGCCCTGGTGTGGGAGGAAACATAAGAGACGGCCTTCTCGTTGGCCTCAAAACAGTTTTGGCAAACACAAAAATGGCTGAGAGGAAAGAAGTGCTCTGTCCAAATTGCCCTCAGAGAAGATGGGGAGCAGCAGACTTTGTCTAGCACACTTTTCTTTTTACTTTATTTCTTTCCTTCAACATGTTATCGAACAAAAATATTCCTCCAGGCTTTTTGCAGCTAAATATAAGCTTTTATGAGGAAAAGCATGAAGATGCAGGTAGTACAGTAATGGCAACAAAAATTTCCCTTAGGTTTTTTTTTTTTTACAAATTTCTTGCAAACACACCAGGTGGTTGTGAGGAGAAATGAAATGCACATTGGCTTGAAAACTGACTGCCTCGCTCTCATGTATATTCTATGCCTCAGCTTGCAGACTATAAGTGCAAATTATCATTATTATCCAACAAAGGAGTCTGAATATTTTAGATTTTCTGCCCAAATCCACTTTTTATGTCAACCTTTTTAGGAATTAGCTTTAAACAGCAATACATCACAAATATGTATTTGTTATTCAAAGGGCGCCATGTCTTATCGACCAAACACTTTGTTTTACTAAAACCTTTCGGCATGCAGATGTTGAGAAAAAGTCTACAACAAGCATTCTGAAAACATAACAAGCCAAGTTTCCTGCTGTGACCTATGCTATTTTCCACTTGAAGGTATGACTGTGATGTTTAAATTCAGAGGATAAGGGAGATCGGAGGAAAGTATTTTCAGTTGCTGCAGTCTTAGATTTTTTTTTGGCCTGAGGGGAAGCATCTTGGAGAAATTGTGAGGAAGATGCTGTGATCCTCAAAGGATGTTATCTGCCAGCCCACTAACTGCCTCCAGGAGAGGGCTGGCAGGAAGAGGAGTTGGCAGTCATCCTGTGATTTTGGTCTCTGAATAAGGTGGTTGAATGAGAAGACAAACTCTATTCAAAAGGGACTATAAGGCTGAAATTACTGTGTCTCTAAAGCCGTGTTAAGTATTTTGTTCAAAGATTCATTATTGTACAAAACAATAAAGATTGATTTCATGTCCGCTCTGATGGCAGCCATGCAGTAAAATCAATGCATAACAGAAACTCTTGGAGTTAATGATGGTGTGAGGCAGCTGCAGTGCATTACAAACAGGCTTTATCTGAAAGAAGAAGTTAATGGCCAAAAACAATTATCTGGGGCTTCCCCAGGAGTCTGACCATTTATCTAACTTTCTGGATTTGTCAACCCGACAGTAAAATCACCCTCATGTAAAAACTGGCTAATGGTGAGGAGAAACAGTGAGCTGTTTCTTTTACTTTTGTGTTTTCCTGCCAATTTAATGTGACCATAAGTATTTGTGAAATAATTAAACTGAATTAGCTATACTCTTTAAGTTAATCTGATGACAGATTAAAACAATTTAAGAACTATGTGTTACTGATTTTACAGCTCACTGCATTTCTACATCTTAAAGAAAGACGCAAGGTGATCATATTCAGTCAAAATACTTTTTTTTTTAAAAAATCAGCGTCATTTTATGACATGGCCACAAAAACTGTGTTTCTTTCTTATATTTATTCATCCTCCTCTGCTTTCTTCTCTTCTTCTGCGACATTTTAATTCAAGTCATGTCTCCCACTCTTCTTCTACAAGGCCAAATCCTGAGCTGGCTACCACTGAATTTGAGCTGAAAGTCCAGCCAATTGGATCAATCAGAAAAGTTACCTCCCCCACCTGACAAACAGCCATTAAGCGTAGCGAGCAAGTGCAATTTTCTAGTGAAAGTATGAAAATGGGTTGGGAGGGGCGTGTTTTATGCTGGTCATGCTGCGTTCGTGGGCCCGAAGATAAATGGAAATGGCTGCAATCAGAGCTATGAGCTCTCTCGATTAATAAATGTGCTCTTGTGACTGCTTAATAAGCTATTCAGGGGGATGGTAGGAATGCAATGCCATACTTTTTCTTTCTGTAACAGGTTTTCATAAAGGATTGCCCAGAATTTCCATTCTTCTTACTTCCTACTCTCACCAGCTTCGCTGAGTGTCTTTGTGAAAACCATTTCCACAGGATGATGATACCACAGCCAGTGGCATCATCTTCAAACAATATATTCAATATATTGTTTTGCATATAGGCCAAAAACTCAGCTAAGCATCTTTTTCCACAAGTTTTCTGTGTCTGTCCAAATGGCTTGTGGAGAACTAGTGGAGTGCATGATTAATTTATATCCTGTTCTTGACTGCCTCTGATTACAACTTTGTTTCTCTGGCTTGTCAACTTAGGTGAAGATTCATGTCTTTTTAGGTTTGCAGTTTTGCCACATTCTTACCATTTTTCAAAGTATAATTGAGCTCTACGTGAGCTTTAAACATCTTCAAGACTTCATCCTTGACCTGTTTGCTGGGTTTTTTGGTCTTTGTCTTGCTTTTTGTTTTCTTTCATAAACTGTCATGAGTACAAATACTTTGCAACCTCTTGACAAATTATTTTGTTGGATCAAGGGCAACAATGGCCATTTAAAAGGTTGTTCTTTGTAAAGGTTGCTGAGCCCAGATCTATGAATTCAGACCTTTAAAATTATACCCTCGAATTCAGACCTTTCAGATTTTTTTGAAAACTTTAAAATTCTGCTGGAAGAGACTTTATATAGTGATACATAATGTCTATCACTATCACTAGTAATTATTTTCTTAATTACAACTAGATCATGAAATGCATCTGTGTTTTCGGTGATGTAAATGAATCAAGTATGGCAATGGAGAATATTTGTTGCAGCACCAATGGTATCTCACAAAGCCTTTATTTGATTGCAATACAGTAAATACTTCAAGGTAGCAGCCTTTCTTGTAAATAATCTGCTGGAAGCAAGCTGGTCTTTTGCTGGTTAAAAAATGTTTTACATCAACACTGTGAACTTGCCCATTGCTAAAAGCTGTCAGCTTTGTTTCCCATTCTTCTCCTTAGTAAACACTGAAGGGGGAAAAAAAAATCTGTTTTGCAACCAGAAGTCCCAGCAGGCATACAGCCGTAAAGCTGAGTGGGTTAGCCAGGAGTTGAGCTGACTCAATCTGTTTGAGTTTCTCTGTGGGGCATATGGAGCCCTGGGCAGGCAACAAGGTCCATGGGTTTGGCCCACTGTGATCTGAAAATTCAGTGTCAGACTTCTGGCCGGCTCTTAAATATTTGGTTTTAATTACTGCCACAACCTTTACTCTGGCAGGTTACTGTTGAAACATAATCCCCACAGGGGCTGCAAGGCTGGGTCGTCACACAGGGGATGGCAGCTACTTCTTTACTCCGGCATTATTCTTTTTTTTTTCTTCAAACTGAAAAATGTGCCATGGTCACAGCTGATTATATAGGCTCCTTCTGAACAAGCGCAGCAGAAAATTGTAAGATGAGAAAAAAAAACTCCATAACCCTTAATTATGCAGCAGCTAAGTTGGACTGAAGAGAGTGGCTTATCTCTTTGCTGAGGTTGGACGGTTTTTGAACTTCTCATTTAATTTTTTCACCCTGTTCACCTGCCTGCCTAAACAACCCACATCTGCACTAATGAAGGTCCACACTGTTCCTCTCACACATCTAATGATGATTCTCCAAATGTGCCTGCTATTGTCCAAGGCAAGATGGTGTGGGAGAGAAAAATCCCACTGTAGATCAGTCGCCTCAGGGTAACATCTGCCTGTGTGTGAGTCTTCGTCTCAGCAGAGTGTCTTTATGGAACATTTCTTCTGTTCACTCTGGCATTAATTATCCATTTATGTCGTTGAGATAACAGAAAAAAAGACGCACTTTCTATTCTGGAATGATTTAGTATATTCTGCCCCAGAGACTCTTTGTTATTCTCAAGGCTGCATCGTCCCATGATTTAAAAGAAATGTTTCATGGTTCATTTCTAAAAGACACCAAAAGAATAATTCAGACTTCTCTGCACAGATAGACACAAGATGGTAGGTAATTAAACACAGGCACTCAGTAAATTAGAATATCATCTAAAAGTTAATTCATTTCATTAATCCATCTTAAAAACTGATTTCATGTAATATTTATATAGATTCATTACACATTTTGATAATTTTGATTAACAAAAATTATGATTCAATTTTGGGGTTATATTACAGTTAATGAAACTAAAATCTAGTCTCTCAGAAAATTAAGATATTACTAGTGTGAAAAAACAGAAGAAAATAATACAAGTTATTTATGTTATGGTGCTGTTGTCACCTGCACAGTCACAGGGACGACTCCTGGGGTGACTTGGCCAGCAGACAGTCACTGGCAACCCTGCAAACAGGTGAAGTCATAACAGGTCGCTATTCTATGACTTTGTATTTGTGTGTTTTTATGATGTGAAGCACTTTGAACTGCCTTGTTGCTGAAATGTGTTATACATATAAATGTGATTGATTGATTAAACAATCACATTTGTGGACTGCCTCCCAACACATTAGTGGGAACTTGCGTGGAAGGAAGAGTTTTGGTAGACAGGAGCCTCGACAGGATTATGGAGTGTAGTCACCTGAGCTCTTTTGTAAAGTCTCCCTAGTCTGTGATGATTTTGACAGCCTTATAACATTCAGGTATTGGTCCACTGTTATTTTACCAAGTCCAAAGTCTTTAGTCATGCTTCTCTCTGCTGACAGGTTTCATGGAGGTGCTAATTTCATTTGCAACAGGGCTTGCTACTTGCCCACACTGGCAAAAGTAGAACCTGATTTAATGACTATGGCATCACTCTGCTGGACTTGCCAGCGAACCAACCTGGCCTACCCCTTTAATGAATGAAGGTGTTGTTGAGCTCAACCTGTAAAGCATAGTGGTTCATGAGTCAAGGTATGGCAATTTTTCTCATAGTTTTTTGTTGAGCATATTTATTGTTATGGTATAGTGCTTTATCCAGTCCACAGAACCCAACAGCACCTCAGACTACATACAGTAATTCACACACTGATGGTAGCAAGCTACTGGATTGTAGCTACACCTGCTCTAGGGCAGTCTGATGCCCTGATCTCTGATCAGTTTGAAGAAATATAAAATACTTGAAAAGGTCATGTTGCATTATGCAGAAGAGGAAATTGATGCCCTTAAAATGTTGAATGAATATAATCTCTTGTATTCATTGAGTGTTTCAACCAAACAGTGACCCCAAACACAGCCTTTTGACAGCATGTTGGGTTCAAACCAAAGAGCTATTAAGCACACTGCTATCGACACTGCTATTATTTTGAATGCAATGAAGCTACTATTCCTAAGTTTACTTTTCTAATACACTGAGATGCACCTGTACATCAAAAGACCTCCCTGCTGTGCTGTTACATTATTCACATGAACAATGCTGGGAAACTGGTCACGAGTTTAAGTCTTCCATCTTAATTATATGCCCTGATGTCTGTGTGTTTTTTGCTCCGCTTTAATGCCATTATCCATCAAAGACCCCTCTTTTTTGATCTGAAGAAATCATTATCCTCCCTTGGTGTGAAACTAAAAAACCATGAAAGGGTGGGAAAGTGCAAAGTGTGTTTTACATACTAGCTTTTAATCCCAACACTCCAATAATTGGACTCAGTCACATGTACCGTTTGATGTATTTCTGTCTGAGTATCCAAGACGCTGAGTCTACTCCAAAGACCATGCAAAGCCAAAAAGCTTTCTGAGCCTCTGTTTTTGTTGCCTCTCTCCAAAAAACGGTGTGTATCACTCTCACAACAACAATCCTCACAAATCACTCTCCAAGGTAAGCCTTGAGTATGGGGAATGAGTTTGCTAAAGGGGTAAATATCATCTATATGTGTGATCCTATCACTATATGATTAAAAATGTCAGTAAGGCCCTGGAGGTGACAGATTGCAGGGTTTGTTGGAATCCCTGGGTATTTTCGATGCAGGGACAGGTGCACGATGCCTGGGAGACTCGGAGGGAGAAGTGTGCTGAGGAGAGGGAGGAAGGGTAAAAATGGAAAACAGGCAAGGAGGGAAGAAGGAGAAAGAGCTGTTATTCAATGGCCTGTGGCTAGCCTACATCATCCACTATCTGGGCTGGGCTCCAGCTCATCTGTGTTGGGCAGAAAGTCCTGTTGCTCTCAGCATGACTGTAAAAGAAGCATTGTAAATAAGTTGGTAAAAGGCCGTCACTGACACCGATCATTATGCCAGTAGTAATGTCAGACAATTGGTGCTGTAGGGATTCAGGTGCATTTAAAACATTCACACCTCCTAGTCCACTTGGAAAAATCCCCAAAAACTGCTCAGACACTTTTAAAGACAAAAATCCTGCTGGAGTCCATCAGAGCCTCCTTGAAGCTCAATCCATCTGTTCCCACTGGTCAGTTGACTTAGATATGTCATTCAAGGGGGGAGCATAGTGAGCCAGCCTGTTTCTTTGTGTGTGACCTGCTAAGTATTTAGCAAGTCCCAGTTTTGCTGCCAGAACAAGTCTGACCAGTTGGGAGGTGAATAAAAAATATGTCCTCAAATGTCTAAACCCGAGAAAGAAGCAGAAACTTTGGGTCCTGGGGATTGTAGCTCTTTCCACTTAACTTACTTTACAGTGCCTTGCAGAAATAATAACTAATGTTTAATTGTATATGTGACCCACTGATAGAAACTAGTATTACTGTAGTACATGGCAAATGATGATTTTTTTTTCACTTATGCAGGATCAGATTGTGGGGGCAACAGGTTCAGGGGAAAACCCAGACTTCCCTCTTCTAGATGACACTGTGCTCCTCATTTGGTGAATCCAAAACTCTTCCCTGGTCAAAAAGGAAGAAATAGTCCTTCTGGTAAGTTCTAGATCTACAAACTACCAGTAGTCCAGATTACTATTCTCTGTTTCATTACTGTTGAACATTAAGTGATGTTGAAATTTTTATTTTTTTTTACTAGTATTTTGCGCTTTATGCAATAAAATTTAACCTTATTTAAATTTCAAAAAGCTAAGATTTGCTGATCTCGTTGGAATACAAAAATTGCGGTACTTATGAGAAGATATAAAGAATCCCATAAGATCTTGAAAAAAGGAATTTAAGAAGAAGGTGAACATACTATGCAGTCAGACACTATGGCTTGTTTTAAAATGTTTCCAGAATTATTTGACTTTAATAACATCATATTAGCTATATAACATCCTTCATGTTATATATTTACCTTAATAACTCAAGTTTTATTAAGCTTGACATAATATTCAACAATAAGCAATAAATTGAGTCACAGAACAGCTGCAGACTATGTATTGTGTTTTAATTGATGCATGACTTTGATCTGAGGATCCACCTTTAAAGCTTGGCACAAGTTACATTTCAGAAATCATAATGGATTTTAACAAGCTCCATTGTGATCTTAATAAGACTTAATAGATGTTGGACTGTGTGAATTACTGCTGCAGGAGAAATTTGGCTTAACACCTAAGAAATATTATTCAGACAGTAAACAGTGAGAATGCACTGATATGCTCTTTATATTAGATTCTGAAACAGGAGGAGGAGTATTAAGAAAAGGAGAGCTGCGGAAGCACTAATGGCTGGGAAGAATGGGAGACTAATAAGATGTTAGTTGGGAGTTGTTGCAGTGCAAAATCAGTTAAGGGCAAATCTGCAAAGCTGAATATCCCCAAAGTGCTGAATAAAGTTTGCAACATGATACTTTCTTATGAGCAAACAAAAAAACGTCCTCTATGATGACAAAAAAATTGCTTTTTGTGAACCTAGTTTTAAACAAGAAGACTTAATTTTGCCAACATATTTCTCCACACGAAAAGTAATATTTTAAAGTGGGTGAGCTAAAGTCCTGAGTTGAATCTGATAGTGAATCTGTGGAGGTATCTAGAGAATATTGTGGTACCAGGCGACCTTCTGACCTCAAAGATTTAGAGCTCATTGCAAAACAGTAATTGTCCAGATAAAAGTGAAAACATACGTATCTGTACTCAGCAATGTAAGAGAGGTTTGATTTATTAAATGCCAGTATTTTTTGTTGATTTATGAGAAGGCTATGTAGTTTCAAAATGCATTTTTAATGGTTGAAAGAAAATAATTCTACACCTAAATCTGCTAATACTATATTTGGTTCACTGTGAATAACAATAAAATTGTAAGTGAAAAAAAAAACAATTGAATCCACTAAAATCCAACTTCAGGTATCTTTTGAGTATGTATAAGCAGAGAATCTGACTTCTGGGGAAAAAAGATAATGCAGCATTGTCACGGTTAACAAGAAACCTTCCAAAACAAGGAACTGTTACGGACTGATTTATTCACATGGCATATTTCTGTGTTCATTGAAGGACAGGGCTTTAAAATTAAAATTAAAATCAAAAATACACTGATAGAATGGTTGGAAACTAAATTTAAAACTTCCTTTGTCCACCAGTCAAGCTTTTAAATAAAAGTTGGCCTAAAGAATAAAAAATAAGGACGCATCGATATAGGCAAATACCTTTTGGTTTTTCAAAATCTCAGTTAAAACTGTCAACAAATGAACAACAAAAGCTGATTATATTCTGAGTGGCTTTAAAAATTTCTATTTACAAGAAAAATATAGTTTATATGCAGTCAAAAATGGAAAGCCATCAGGAAGTTTTGATTTTTCTTTTTTAAACTTTGATTTTGGAGTGATCAGAGTAGATCTTTACCTAGTGCCACATAGAAAAGGTTTATACCTCCTTAGGCACTGGTTTTGATAATTAAGAACGAGTCAGGACAAATAAGCAGATTTGCTTTTCTTTACAGAAGCATAATCTTTAAACCACCTAAATAATGAGGAACCTACTAAACATCAGCAAAAAATGTATTGTAATGTCTGATCAAATCATTGATAAAGGAAGCCTGGCAACATATTAATTTGTGCAAAGCCTTAGCCTTTGTGATTAGGATGCCTACTGTGTGCCCTTTCAGCAGACAACTCTCTGGGGTCTAACAAATGGACATTGTAATAGGTTATAGTCAGTGGTGTGGTGCCACGGGTCATTGCCTGTGGTCAGGAATGATGGCTAAAATATCAGGGCCCACATTACCATAAACAAATTCTCTAAGATTTCACCTGCCTTATCAACAAAAATGACTTCACAGTATACAAGAGCCAAAATGTGTTTAGCTTGATAGATAACAGGCCTCCCTGTTATCTATTTTATTCTTTATAGAGATGGGGAGGCAGAAAGATAAACAATACAACAGTAAAATGTCAGATTATATCCAGTTAGAGGAGGAATTGTGTAATTAATTATAATTATAAACATGATGCTGAATATTAATTAGCAGCCAGTCAGTCTTAAGCATTTTTTAACAAATTAATAAGTTTTGGAAAAGTAGTTTGCACCATTTGGACTCTTACTTGTTGTGTTATGTTATAAAATGTTATCCATACAATGCAATTGTCCTGGCCACTACATATATTAACGAAAAATCATCCCACTGATTTTCTCCACATGAACTTTGGTTCAACTTAGAACTGAACACGGTTCAGATCTGGCTTGATGTCGTTCCCAGATCCAAGTTTCAACAGAAAAAATATATATATATTCTACAGATCATTAGAAAAGACACAGTACCTATGATAGGAATGCAGTTACTTGCCATTTAAAACCATTTTAAATTGCTTGCAATGTTTAGCTCTTTTGAAAATGACTAGGATTAAAAATACTCCAACTGATAAAAATATGAGGAAAAAAAGAGCAACCAGGAAAACCCTGAGATTCCGAGTGAGGATGGCAGAGACAAAGAGGCAGAGAGACACAACGCATAAATATTCTACCCAACAACACGCACACTCACAAAGAGAGGATGGGTGCAGGAGTGCCATCAAAAATGATGGCAGCTGAAATGATTGAAACTAAATTATTGACCAGCTTCAGATTGATTAGCTCATAACGGAGGATGTAGCCGGGCCGGCTTCTCTGTTGTGCAGAGCTATCAATCCACGACAAGGCCACTCTTCATCTCAGGCATCACTACAAAAAGCTCACAGGCTTTTGTTGCTGTCAGCAAGCCTTCGGCAAAGCAGACACTTCCGTTTAAAGCTCATTAATCAGTCCTGGTGAGATGAACTCATTAAAGGTATTTTAATGCGACAGAAGTTTTAGAACCTGATCTCTTTGGTGTGTCAGTTTCCTTTTATAAAAGCAACATCCCTTGAAAAGACAAAAAATTATTTACTGTTAACTGTGAGTTTGGGGTGAATACTTATTGTATCATTGTGGGTCCATATAACTCATCCCTACTGTAAGATTAGATTCCCAAAATAAAGGTTGACTGGGACTCTCCCATGAGCAGTGGATGCATAGATGTGGCTTTCTGGGTGTAAAGAAGCCTTGTTCAATCAGGAATTGTGTACATACATAAACACACAATCAGCTCAGCAATACAAATGTGCTTAGTATTAACTAACAAATACTGTGCGCTTACTAGCCTGTAGCAAAATATATAGATAGAAAATTCAACACTGCAAGTAGCTTCAGGTGCAAAAAGTCATATTGCACAGTTGGAAACTATTCAATAAATTTAGTGTCAGGCTGAGTCTGAACCCTGGTTAAGTCAATTTCATCTTCATTGCCCAATAATAGCAGCTTCCTCAAGAGTTTTCAACATCTATACAGATTCATCCTTCATTACTGGAATTACTGGAATAAGAAAAATATTTTAAAAGTATATAAATGTGAAATGTTTGCTTACATGAGGAACTTTATCATGTCAATAATGATGTCACATCACATATATGACCACGTTTTTATTTATTTCCAAGTCATATTCAAGGAATCTTTTCTGAGATGCTAACATGTCCTGAAATGATCAAGTAAATCCATATTTTTCAAACTTTGGTACACAGCTTTTGGTATTAATTGTTTGGATGGCTGGTACTTATGCTGAGTTCTCTCTAGGTGAATTAGATGAAACATTAATCTGGGAATGATTTCATAACAAACCACTAATAAATTAGAAAAATAGTGGGATTTGACAGCCTCAAATAGGCCAGCTGACAGCTTTTTCCGGGGTCCAGGACAACATAATCTTAGATGGGCCCCCTCCCATGGCATTTTGTAACTAGTGAAAAATTAATTAACCTTTACCATTTAAAGACCTGATAGATAATGCACTCTATCTTCTTCTTTCTCCTTCCATCTCCCTCCATCCTCTTTACTGCCTTCCCCTCCTATCTTTTCCATGTTTTGTATGGTTTTCTCCTTACATTTTTGTCCTTAGGACATAAATCCCCAAAATAAATCTGGTAAATAGTTATGTGTGATAATTTGAATCAATTGTTTTATTGGATGTATTAAACTAGTGGATCTAAAAAAAATAAAATAAAATCGTACATTAAAATAATACTTTTTTTTGTTACTGTTTTGCCTTATGCACTAAAATACATTGGGAAATAATGCATGCTGGTATTGTGTCACTAAATATAATTAAACATATGATCAACTGACCTTTGCAACAACTGAATCTCACACCAATCACCTTTTCTATATTAGTGTTAGTCCCACTAAGTGATTTTTACTTGCAAAGCAGAGAGAAAAACTAAATTCCTAATATACTGAAACACAGAACCATGAAACAAAAATATATATTACATCATTTCTTTTTTATTAAGATTAAAACGTTGGTTACATATTGTAACCCCAGATTCTATGAGTATAGGTGCAGCCCTTTCTGATTGATTTGGTTAACAACTTTATTAAAATTTTAATATGTGTAAATATGAATTTTGGTACTATATGGTGTCACTTTTGGCTTTTCATGCTTGCTTGGTTGGTCTAATAATTTTTTGTAAGCTACTGCCTTTGTGACATGTTTACATTTGAGCTCCAAATGCCATGGGTCTTCTTAAAGCAGTTCGGGCTCTGTGCTCAGCTGTATTGTCATTTCATTCAGGTCACTCACCTCAAGCCACAAATCCTGTGTGCAGGTGCAGCAGCGAGGACGCACCTGGTTGGAGCGTCATTCTAGACCAAGTTACAAAATAGTGCAGCAATTAAGGACTACTAAGCTCCAAGCATTTCCTTTCCGAGTGATGGAGCAGCTGCCCGACCTGGAGAAGAGGAACATATTGAAGCAACATATTTTCATTTTTCTGACAGTAGTCTGCTGAGTATTTTGTGAACTCAAAGGCAATAGGTTTTGACCTGGTTCTAGCCGCTTGTTGTATGCCGTCGTCTCAATGATAATAATAAATATTATCAGCAATAAAATGTCATTCCAATGTGTTTTCATGCATTTTGTGCTTTGGGACATTAGACTTATTAAATAAGGTTGAAACATTACCCGTCTGTGAAAGATAAGTACTTTTACTGTGGCAGTCATGAAGAAGCCGTGTTGCGTAGTTGGTATGAAATCTCTAAATTGTATTTATGTGTACTAATAGTTAAAGTTTAAAATATCACTTTCATGAATTAGCAACTCCAGATATAATACACATTCTGTGCTTCACTGTGTACACAGTAATGGTAAAAAACAAACACACATATTTCTGGAAACACACTCCAACCTTTCCATACAGCTATGACTTACCTAACCCAAACCCCATAAATTCACCTTTAAATAAATCTTCCGACTGAAAAATTTACTATATGGGGACTTGTGGGTATTTTTTGTACATACTTAATGCACTGCCTGCATCCACATACCATGAGGAATAGTAGCACACATTCATCTTTTGACATGCTGCAGACACATGCAGGTCAGCATTGCAATCATGGGAATCTGCTCCTTTGGTAAAGAGAAAATAAGCTTTGGGCACTTGTAGAAAGTTGATAGCAGACACGTTGAGTTATATACAGAGGTTAAGCAGCACCAGCAAAACATATTCCTATATTTTAGCTTGCTGGAAATAGCAGTATAATTCTGCTGACTCCTGACATTTAATTTCAGTGGTGACATTAATGCCAGTTGAAAGTGATGAGCATGAAGGGAGAAAACTATAGGTCAGTTAGTCAGCGTATTGGGGAGAAAAAAGCAGTTCTGGGCAAGAACGCTAGGCTTAGGTTAGCATAGATTTAGCTGCATGTTACTAGGAAAAGATTTTGATGTTCTGGTGCCTTAGATGGATACAAATTAATTTATTTACACCTGTTTTAAGAATTGCTGTATTATGTCTTAATATGTTTCAAGATCAATTTTAGGTGTTGTTTAATGTCTCTTAATTGACTTAAAGATGTTGGACCTTCCTAACTTACAGATCTGGATTTGAGCTTATGAACCCCAAAGACTCCTTCGTCCTCTGGCACTGGTCTATTAATAGTCCCAAGAGCTTGAACACACTTATGGAGAGGCTTTTTTTCCAGCAGGATCCCTGTTATGGAATAGTGCTCAGTCCATTCATTTTACAGGCATATTTCTATTCCTATATGTTGGTAGAAGGGGGATGACGATACATTTCTTGTTTATAATTATGTGCAGCACTTTGAACTTATTATAGTATGACGCATACTTTATTAAAACAAATTGATAGATTGAATTGTCATTTTCCGGATAGTCCAGAAGAGTCAGATTGTGCAGGAATACAAGCTCAATGGTTACATTTATTTTGAATTTTACAAAGTTTTGAACATTCAACTCTGTAGTGAATTAAAAATGTCTGAATATTTAACCATATCTTAGACAGGTAGCTACTAAAACATTTTTAGGTGCAAATCCAAACAAAACAAACATCTCTTCACAGGTCTTTGGCATCCAAACTGCAGATTTATAGTCAGAGCTCAACCTGGAGGGCAGACACGTTCAAATATATGCCCCTATTATTTCTATCCACCAGCACCTACAGGATCGGACTCTCTGAGATGTTTTACCCAAGATTTATTTTTTAAACCTGTTCCATTCAAAAGTCTCAACACTTCTGTTAAAACTATCCAATGCTGGGGCCCAGGATTGTGTTTTTTTTCTTGGTGCACTTCAGCATGATACGTCTTTGTGATAAATACTCCAAGTGACACACATTAATTGATTTGGTGCATTAAGGCATTTCCATTATGGGTCCTAGTGGGTGTGGAAGCAAATGATTGAAAGCTGCTGATATTCAAATATGCATGCATTATGATCAATCTGCGAAACAACTTCAGATGAAAGCCGCTCTGATCACATGTAGCAAACTTTGTTTAGCTAAAAGAATTGCATCAGTGAGACATACTGTGGATTTACATACAAAAGTTGACATTTTAATACTAAGGATACCTTTATGAAATCCTGGAGCAGTACATTAGCTCTGCATCAAAGACTTAAGATGATTTGAGCTATTCTGTGATGACAAGGCCATCATGCCTTTTTATATCATAGGATCATAGGAAAATCTTAAGACAAAAAATATTACAATTTTGTTTCAGCCAGGAAGAAGCACTGAGTCAAGCTGAAACTCTTTTGTCGAGCGAATATGTAGGTCAGCATTCAAACTGCCAGACAGCGTTGACCATTAACCATGCTATTATTGTAATTGGTTGTCAAAACAGAAGACACTTGCCCATTACTTTTTTCATTATTGTTATGTGATGTTTGATGCCTCCTTATTGAGATCATTCATCTATCGATCTCCTAATCCTTCCAGGTATTGACAGTGAAGGTAGAGTCGAAATGCTTATCTTCAGTTAATGGGTGAGATGTATGGTATTCCTGTGAGAGAGGAAATACTATTTATGGAGTTGTTTTTGCAAAAGGATTCTTGGCTAGGGCTGTCACGATAAACAATAAACCAATTAATCGCACGATAACTGAAAATTATCAACCTCATTTCAATTTATCGGTTTTATCGTCTATTCTTGCCTTTTTCTCTTCCTATTGATTATACTGAATGAGAAAAGCTTCTACTCCGGTGCTCTCCACCGACCCCTACCTTCCTCATTTCCTTAGTGTAATGCTCAGTTTAGAATACACAATTTTTGAATTGTCGGCCAAAATCATCAGCCTATTTTCAAACCCTGAGACACACACTAGACGACAAAAAAATCTTAAGTATAACGGGTTCAATCGGATTCGATCGGGTTTGATCTGGTTCGATCGGGCCGTGTGTGATGTCCAGCCACATGGCAAGAGCAACACACCAGACAAACGATTTCTTTCATTTAGATTTCAGACATCCCATAAAAACCCACATATCACATGTGAATTTAGAGTAAACAGACACGGCTGAATGAGTAGCCTTATTATTATAACTTAAGGAAAAGCACACCCTTGGCATGTCACCAATCCAATTCAGAGACACATACTACTAGCAACCAGGGACACATGCATATTCAGGGTGACTTAGGGTATTCAGTTGACCTAACAATTATGTTTTTGCACTGTGGGAGAAACCTGGAGTACCCAGAGAGAACGTACACATGCAAACGTCATGCATGCTTCATGCAAACTTCAGAATTTGATACAAGGACCTTCTGCAAGACAACAGTGCCACCACCCCCGCTTGCAAGCAGGCCTATGGCAGAAATATGAAATTCAAAACAAAGTTGCATAAATGTCAACATTGAAGAAAATAATTGTCTTTATATTGCTTGTATAATTATTTATTCCAATGTGCATGGATATGACTGGATGTTTACTGGAATAAGATAGCGTTGTGCTGTAATATAATTGTTCAATTGTATCCAGATTTCTAATTCCGCACGTCCTCTGTAACTAAGCACTGATATCTGTGAGAACATGACAGGAAGTCATTTGAGAATCAGCAGAAGATATCTATTGTGTCAGATTTTTAGTCTGAAAAGAATGGGAGTCAGCTTAATGAATAGATTTTCATATTCGTAATTGTTCATGGCCTGTATCTCTGTGTATTTTTCTTTTGCAAGCTTATCACAATAACACAGAATGATAATCATTAGTTATCTCAATCCACAAAAGTCTCAGTTCAACAGAGGTTATTAGAGAGTGAAATAACTAGCCTTATAGACTCTCATGATTTTCCGCACACACACCTGCTCTCAGAGTGCATAATAAGAGGGTCCTCAACTATTTAATAACCCAGTTTATACATGATGATGATGAAAACATACCCACTTACCTTTTCATCAAAAATGTTATGTTAAATTCAAGTAGTTTAGAATTATTTATATATAAAAAGGGTGTGGACATCAATACCGAAAGAAAAAAAATCCCCAGGGCTGATATATCAACAGTGTCCTCTTGTGGTGGCATGTATGTAGAGAAAGTCCTGAATATCTGTCGAGTCCCAATGTCCCAGATTTATGTTACTCTGCCAGGATGCCTTGACATCTGCCAGACACAATTGTGCCTGGCTATTTCAAAAAGTGGCAGCAATGGGGACCTGATTGGCAAGGAATGTGAGCCTGGTAATGTTGTAGAAAGAAATATGGTTTCTAACAAATGGATGGTGCTCTATTAGGTCATATTTACTCTTCTGTCTATCAAGAAAACAATGCATATACTCTTTCAAGTTTATTATAAAACAACAAAAGCCTTTGTTATTTCCTGTCAAACAGCAGACTGTATTTGTGGCATCCACAGGCATACACAATATCTCAGTTCATGAATCCAGATTTGACCTCTCATTTATGAGTGATAAACAACTACTTAACAGTCTATTCTTGCCAATTTTAAGCGTTTTGCTCGAGTAATGTGTGAAGTTAAAGTCACGATCCTGCGTATTTCATTTAAATATCTCCTCTCAGCATTAGCAAAGGACAATCTTTTGACGGGTACTGTACTCAGCTCTCTTAAGATTTCCCTCACCTCTTTTTTTTGTGCCTTCTGCAGTGATTTCTGTGGGGGTGCGTGTGTGTGTGTATGTGTGTGGGCTGCTACCCAAGTCATCCCAAATGACCTTGCATCCTCATTATTCTTTGCAGCCAGGCACTTCAAAGCAAGCTGTGGGATGGCAGAGCTGAAATGACGAAATGGTGTGTGATCTCACTCTGATTCCTTATTAGACTGAATCGCATAAGCACGGCGCTCATTCGTGCTAATACAGTCAACATTATTACAGGGGAAGGAAGAGGAACCACCTTTAAAGTTTGCAGATGTAAATAATTCAGAACATCTTGCAACACATTTGCTAGAGTCACTCAGAAGTAACTCGTCTGCCTCACCCAGTGAGTTGCTCTCAATCCCTCACACGGTCTCAAAAACTTGAAAACATGAATGAGAAAGTAGGATTTTGATTCAAATGAGTATTCTGTTTGAATGAATGGAGTGATGAATGTTGCATTGGCCTGGATGCGGATTCTAGTAAAAGGGTTAATTACTTAAGGGCAGCTCATGATTTATGCGAAAAGATTTGAGCACAACCCTCATTTAGTAGATCTCCATTTGTGTCTCTTTAATCCTGACTGTTTGGCATTTCCCCACTGGCAGCCAACAGAGACGATTTTACGAGGTGAGGTTTTTATGCAGCAGCAACGCCACAGAAAAAACCTTGCTGTACGTCACCACCAGCTCCCCCTTATTTCACACATCCAGCATTCTATTTCCTCACGCTTTTTCTCTCCTTCAGACAGCCCTGATGTGAAGGTCGTAATCCCCTCTTCTGTGCACTAGCTGGTTGTGGGCTGTACAGCTGAATGCCCGACACATCCCAAGACTTTCATTTGAGGATGATGCCGTTTGAATTGCATTCTTCAGTCCCCAGGGAGATATAAATGAGCATGGGTACACGACATGTAACAAATCTTTTAAAACTTTCAACTAATGCAGACAGAAAAAGTCCTGTTCAAACATGGTTTTCACATCTGTTTTGACCGATAAGCTCCAAGAAGACGGCTTAACAACGATCATTCATACATTTCATACATGGCATTAAAATTTGTCCTGAGCAATGTACATGCACATAGATATTTAACATTTTACTCTGAGTGGTGTCAATAGAGCAATACAACGACATGAGAGAGGAAAAGAAGAGTAAATTTATAATATATTTAAGAAGCCAAGTTCAGCTGCATAAGATAAAAATAAAAACACTACAGAGAAAAATTACTTGAGTAGAAGGTCACTTGCAGACATTTGAGGATCAGAATCAAAATAAAGGGTACTATGGTCTAATTTAAAGTTTTCAGATATTAAGACACGGTCAAATAGAATTAAACTTAGGATATGAGCTTTTTATAATCTACTCTCTCACAAACTCATTAAAATACTTAAATGAAATCAAAATATAAATTTAAATGCTTGGTATAAGCTGGTTTGTTCACATACAAAATGGGGTAACCAATTTTGAAAGGTTAAACTGACCCAGACCCAAATTAGTACATACAACCAATATGAAGTTTGCTGCAGTTTTCATAATGTCTATTCAAAGGAATGCCTTCACACTTTTTTGAAACTACAGTATATGCTTTATAATTTCATCATAACCCTAGAGGACGTTGGGGTAAGACATACATATTGGGCTACTTGGTTACTACCGTCACTACGTTTATCCATTGAAGAAAGCGGGAGTGCTATTTTCAAGTAAGTAGACAAATGGGGTAATCTGCTCTCCAATGTTTCCTGCTGTTCTTATCAGGTAATTACCAATTCACTCATGAAATACCAGCAGAGCACTGGTACACTGGTGATGGTGGAAAGGCGACATAGGTCATCTTGTAATTATAACTCCTTTCCCCTGCCTTTATTGTCTCTGCATAATCAGCTCCATCAGGGCTGAAATAATTGATTCCCCATTTATGCTAATGGTATGGATCTGGAGCATAGAGGAGCAAATACTCAACCATGTTGTCTTTCGGGCCTGACATTTAGAACAAAATCAGAAAAGCATTAGATTCGAGTCAGAGAGAAGGATGTTTTCACTCTGGCCTCAGTGTTAGCCTTGAGTATAAACACCATGTTGCTTTTGTGCTATCCAGACTAGATACTGAGCAGGAACAAGGACTTCAGATATATTTCATCACTGCCTGTTTAGAGATCTTTTCTTTTGTGCAACAACTGATGGAGGTAAATTAGATCCCACTCATGCATGCAGTGTCTAACCAATTAATCCGCCTCCACCCCCCCCAAACCAGGCTGTGCAAGGCTCCAGACTATGAAACAGATCAAAACAGGCTTTTGGGCTCACCCACAGACACATATGGGCAAATTCGAAGAGAGGCATATTTGCATCCACACCTACGGTTCAAACCGCATGCCGAAGCATCCATAGTCACACAAAATATTCAGTGATTTCTTGAGCAAAATCACTTCATAATCAAATGGCACCCAGTGAAGATTCGATGTGTTTGGACTTTACTCGGATAAATTGGCAATATCTATGTGTTAAAGCATGCCAGACAAACACAGAAGTTGTTTCTAATTTTGAACTAAAATGGCTCGAAAAGTATTTTCAGAACACGGCCATGTTGCAGATATAAGCTAAATCTAAATGTTTTAAAAGTTTTTAACTTGTGTGCTGTAACCCTGAAATCTATGCTGTGCACCTTACACCTTGCAGACAAACATCTTCTTCTCACAAGTACTTGTTTTCAAACCCAAGGCTGGTTTTATATTTGAATTGCCTTGTAGAACACTATTGTCTGTTCAATGGTTGGAATTAGGTGTTTTTATGTCTTATTCAGAAAGTATTGAACCTGGATGTCAGAATCTGTAAACATTTATTCACTTCCTAACCTTGCTCTTGTTATCTTGCCCTCCCATGGGGTACACATGAACAAATTTTAGATGCCAACAGTCTCCCCTATTGAGCAGAAATCATGCCCAAGAATTGATCCTGGCTTGCAATGTCAACCTAGCAGAGATTCCTTTTATACCAGCACTTGAAATGCACCATGCTTGCTGCACTTCTTTTCCTTTTAAAATGTAGGTTGGCATTACCAACATTTATCACAACACTGCAAGAACTGCCCTGGAAGAGGAGTTGTAAGAAGTGTAATTTAGGAAGTACACTTCTAAAATAAACAACTGCACCTTTACCTGATCAGCTTTACTTCAGCTTTTGAAATGTATTTAAGTTTATGTTCCATATGAAATAAATGTATATTCCTGGGGTTGCTTTACTGTACAGATGCATTAAGAGATTACCTGGTTTTCAGTCTTTCTCTTACCTCTTTGTGTTTTTTTTAATGGCCTATTAATGCGAACTATGAAATGATAAGCTGCAAAGTAAGAAAGATTGGAATCAGAACTAATGAAAAGCCAGAAAAACTAGACCCTTTACTCAACCCCCAGCACCTGGGAGGTTTTCTACTTTAATGAGGTTGGAGCATAAAAAGAGGGATTTTTCACCATTCCTCTTTATTATCTATATTAATTTCATCTACAATCAAGAATACTTACTTTTATTTAGTTTAATCGACAGGTCCTCTCTTGGATTTAGCCATGTAAGAAGGTTAATTTTCTGTCTGACAAACGATTTCTATGTAGATTTGATGACATGTTTTAGTATTTTTTTTATTGCGATATCATGTACTCTAAAAAGGGACCCTTAGTCTTTGGTATGATAATTAAAAAGCCCACAGGATAGTGAGTCCTCCACAATACTTAACAGTGGGTAATGTTTGTTTTTGTTTTCAAATATTTATCATTTGTTTCTCATCAAACTCACCCAGACTGTTTGAGGTTTTTTTTTCTGTTTTGGTACCTCAGTCCAAAAATAAGACAAATAAGTTCATTAGCTACTCTAAGTTATCTCTAAATATGAATTTGTCTTTCCATGGTTGTATATCCTGTGCGTCTCTCCTGTGTCCAGGATGTTCCTTTCCTCTCACTATCTGGAGATGAGCTTAAAAGAGTGCAAGGATAAGTGGGTATCGACAATGGATTGATGAAAGAAGGGAAATTTTAAAAAAGCTTCCAGCATTATTTCATTTATTACACCTGTTAGGATACATGCAGGAATACATTTAAAGCCAAGAAGGATGTGCTGCAGGCAACCTATTGTAGTCTCCTCAGATGTCATGATGTCATGCTAGAATCAATATTATTTGGTCGTTTATTTGGAACTGTGAAAGCAGTAAAAGTGGCTGGCCTATCAAAGGGACCTTTGAAACTGACAGGACAGTCATCAAGCTGGAGAGTTCAGTGTTTATGGAATACATCATTGTGACTGCAGCCAGCAAAAGGACGATGTAACAGTACAGTTTGCAAACCAAAAACTTACAATTTACCAAACCAACCACACAGTTCTTCAATATTTTTGTTCTGATATAACCTGGCACTAGTTAGGTTCTGTATCCATTTGCCAGTCTCAATAAATGTGTTGTAGTCTTTTGACTTTTAAATGCATCACATTCTCTTCAGGATTTAACTTTCTAACAATTTGTGTCAGACACTGTCACTCTTTACTTTTCTGAGAAATGTTATATTTCATCCATAAAGCATTTCTTGTAAATATATATTTTAAACATTGTTAGACGTTTGGCTGTTAAAAGACAGAACGATTGTCTACCATCCCCTTTCATGCAGTGACAAAAGAAAAATCTGACAAAGGTTTCATAAAAACACATCAGATCATTGCTTCACAACTAACTCTGAATCCTTTAGTACTTTAATGTCAATCACCTGTCAGGTGGCGACTGATTGGCTGTCAACAGCCCAGCAGGCTGCCTGTGGCAGAAAAGGGTAGGACTCATGCATTGGAAATACAGCTTCCAGGAACCCTTCATGACATGAGTAAATCAATTGTGTGTGCAGGGTCTTCTCCACAGAGAGTCATAGTGAAAATGTAATAAATGCCATAAAAAGAGCTTTTCATGTCACATTCTGCTTGAGGACTGTGTAACCATCCAAGCCCTTTTTGGTGTGCATTAAATTTCATGAAATTTGATTCTGCTGCCAGGCACCAAAATCTCCCCATGCCAAATAGGCACAGCCAGCCAGTTAACAAAACCTGGACATCAAGGAGCTCCTGCCATATTGTACTCTGGACAGCATTACCCCCAGAGAAATCCCCTCAAACAAAGCCAACATGGTGGAGAGGAAGCCCATGATGGCTCTATCTCATTCCCCTGTGCCACTCACGCAGCGCACACATCAATCACCGTCCATCAGCCCCTTTCCCAAGCAGCGCCTTGGATGCAATTTGTCACAGGTCCTTAGGCGCTGACATGCCTCTTAAAGGCTCGACTAATCTGCCTAAGATAACAGCCTTAGATTTCTTGGTGAATGTTAATCAAAAGAATCTGCTCCGTGTCCAAGAAATGATCACCGGTCACTTTGAGGATCCATGCATGAATAAATTTAAAGCTATTATTAAGTGATTTTATTACATAATGTACTTCATAGGGCAGATAAAATCCTTTCTCTGTATTTCTGATTCTGCTTTTCAACATTTTTAACTTTACTTGTTTTTTCTCAGTCTTGGATTCACCTTTAGCATAAACCCATCAGTCCTGTAGAAGATTACTCATGAATAAGAGCTTACATTATTCAGTGGTGGTGCTACATTTACCAGCCAAATGATCCTGCCTGCACAGTGAGAGGATACTCCAGCAAGGAGGATACACACAGCCCCTTCAAGAGCAATTGCCATTCTCGGTGAGCCCTCCATGGGAGTAAGCTACTGAGAGGTGGGTGTGATGGGCCCAATTTAATGCTCCATTATGCAAATTGATCATCTCAATTGACCATCACTCCGTTAATGGGATGGGCTGGTTGGGAAAGGTGATGGTAGGAGGAAGTGTCTTTAAAAGTTTTTTGTTTTTAATCTTTACATCAGTTCAAGGTGCTAAAAATAAGACAGGTGAGTGAAAAATAAAAAAAAATAAAGGTTTCACAACCTTTACTAATGATAGATTACAAACATTTACAGCTAAGAGTGCAAGCACCTGGCTGCTTAGATGGCCTATCTAACAACCACATTTAAAGCCACCAGTCTTGTACTTCAGGGGGCCATCCAGGTTTAGGAGTGAAACAAATCATTTGCATGATGAGCTCAAAGGCAGAGCCTTCCTGAACTGTCAATACCCCCTGAACGTTTTCACATTTGGCCACCTAACAACTTCTCACGTCAACGTTTATAAATATTTTTTGTGATAGACTAACTCAAAGTGGAAGATAATTGTAAACTAGAATAAAAAATGTATATAATTTTTAGTCTGAAAAAATTATATACATTAAATGAAGCACATTTAATGTATATAAAATTACAGTATATGTGCATGAATATTATTCGGCCATATTATTTTGTAACCATAAATAATATCCAGTTAAACAAATTGCCTATTTATCAGTTATATCATAAACCAGTGATTTATGATGTTGATTTGATCATGACTAAGCAGGCTATAGTGCAATTATAAATTAATCAACAACCACAAAAAATGGCAAGAATAAATATTTCAGGCAAAAAGAAAAAAACAAACGCATGAATGTAAAGACTATGGTAATCGGCACTGAGCTAACAAACAGCTGACCTTATCATAAGGATTAAAGATACCAAGATCTCTCACTTCATCTGGAACTAAAACTAAATCCTTCTTTGCAATCTGCTGTTTTTCAGATACATTGTGTTGCAGCTTCTTCAAATCTAGATTTGTGTGACGTGTCAGGTCGTCAGACTTGATGGCTTTTGATTTCCTCTTTCTCTATTCTTCAAAATGAGGTCATAAATTAATATTAAGACAATCAAGTTTAAGTGTTTGCTAATTGAAGCAATACTGTATTGTGTCGACACTTTGATTCTTTGAAAATTGTCTTCATCCCCCACCGTTAGCTATAAATACAGATGTTCTGTGAAGGCCTCATAGAGAATATTAGAGAACAAGCATTATGGAGATCAAGGAACAGATCAGACAGGTCAGTGATAATACTGAGAACAAGTTAAAAGCAGGCTTTGAAACAATATCCCAAGCTTTGAACTTCTAACAGGGCACTGTTGAGTACATCATCTGAAAACAGAAAAAGTATAGTATAAGGGTAAATCTCCGAAGACACCTAAGCTAAAAGACCAAGCGAGAGCAGCATTTTTAGAAAATTGATACTGGGGAAGAAGATGCAGACTATATATATAAAAAACTAAGTACCATTTACTTCTTTCCAATTACACACTGGTGTGTACTGGTATATCAAATAAAATAATAAAATAAATTCAGACAGTGTTATAAGCATTAAAAAAATGCATATCAATAATTGTTCAAGGCTCAACGTTTTCGGAAACTGGATTCAGACTCAGTTTGAAGAGCAAAAGTTTGTAGTTTTTCTTTTCATTTCAATTCTGCTTAGATTGGACATTCAGAAAATTACAACCTGTAAAAAAGAGGTGGACATTCTTCATTTAATGAGGAGATTTTCAGTGGGATTATCCCCTTGCAAAACAGCAAGATCACACAACACACTTGAGGTTCCACCAGGATGGACAAAATGGAAGAAAGGCGGAGTACGGGAAAATTAATTTTGTCAGTGTCTAATTGCATTTATTGGCCATGCCTGGCACCTCCTAATCCTGGATTATGATGATGCATTAACAGCTGTGACTGCCTGTTTACAAGGAATTTATTAGCTGGTGTTAACATAACGAGACAAATTCCACCTATCACATTAATCACCCTACTGCCAGGACTATGTCCCTTCCTAGAGTAAAGCTAAGTGATGCAAAGACCACGACTGTGCCGTGACCGCCTTCGGTTTCCCTGCATTACAGCCATTGTTTTACTGAGATTACCTCGGATTACTTCCTCACAAGCTGTCATTTTAGTAACCTAATGTGACACTTCAAGAGAATAAAGAACAGTGGACTGAAGGGGTTATAGATAACAGCAACAGATCTGTGAGATCAAATACACGGTTCAATGCGTCAAGCTGCAGAAACAATTTTCCTCACATAAAGCTTCTAATAGAAGTCAGGTCATTTAATTACAGTGTGAATATTGTTTACTGTGAGATAATCTCTTCTTTGTTTTATTATTTCTATTTTTACATTCTCCCCTGCATTGCACAACAGTTCTCATATCCATCTCTCAATTTAAGAATGCCTCAAAAAAATTGTTTTATAGTTTTTCAAAAACATGAAATATGTCGAAACTGGAAGATGGTCTGAAATCATGATCTATTACTGTCTTATCCACTCTTAGTCCTCTTCACAGTTTTGTCACAAAAAGTATGACTGGAATGTGGATAAAAATAACTGCATATTGGAATTTGCTCCTTCCATAATCAGTTCTGGTCAGACATTTACGTAAACTCACTGAGCATTCATGTAATTCTAACTGATGGCTTTTAATAATTTATTTGAATCTGGCAGCTGCAGCATAAAACATCTATACTTAAAACAAACGAGAATGTGTAACGCTAATTAAAATTTATTTGGGGTTCCTGTAAACCACATGGCATCATAGTATATATATAAGCTCAAATATTTGCTAATATCCCTTGGTAGCTTGCAGTAAAACCAGTCATATTTCCTGGCTCCTGACAAGCTCCTGACATAATTGTGGGAAAATATTTCACCACTGTTCTCAACAGAAATGGTAGAGTTTATTGTAATTGTTGGTTTAATGGGATCGAACCAACTTTTACACGTTGTCCATAAATTTTAAACAGGGTTGAGGTTGGATTTGTTTCAACACTGTAATGTAATGGCACCATTTTTACCCTTTGATTTATCCATTTCAAAACTTGATATCATGTGAGTTCTGCTGGTACACTCAACTTTGCCTTAGTTTCAAGCCAACCGTTGATTTGAGCGGAAGTTTATATATTTTGAGATGTATATACATTTTGAGTGGTATTAATACCACGACCAGTACTGGTAATACAAATACCAGTGCTGTATCTGAAAAAGCCCTTTAGTATGATGCCACTTTGCGTGGCAGCTGACACATTTTTTGTAGGTTTTAATCCTTTGTCTTGTCTTGATCGTCTTGTCATTTTACCCAGTTAGCTTTTTTTTTTTCTTATATGACCATAAAAGATTTCTCTGGAAAGCCTGTTCACACATGGGGAGCTGATGATGTCCCATTTTTCTTGTTGATGCCCGACTCAGCCCAAACTTGCTTCATTGATGAAACTAGCAACAGTATTCTATAGCTCAATATATAAATTGCGCTTAACAGCTGAGTCAGTGTCAGAAAGGCAACCAATTTGAATGGCCTTTACATTTCTGATAAAAGAAGTTAAATATCCAGTCAGAATTAAAGCAGACGTTTGTCAATGCAGAAAATGTTAGGTCTCTCTACAACGTGCTCTGTGATGTTACTATATATACATATTTGAGCCTATGTTTATATCTGAGTCTACCATTTTGACCCTGTGGGAATTAGATGAAATGTGCAATCAATTCAAACTTGAGTACCATTAACTATTGCTCCAAGATTCACTGAAGATTCACTGAAGTCCCTGTTATATATTTATTCCACCCTGGAGAAAGAACTTTTGAGACGAGTCATTAAAAGCCTCAAATCAATATGACATTCGTACAAATGTCACACTTTTGACCTCTATTATAGATGGCACTTTATATTGAATTGTCTTAGGTTGACAGAGTATTTAGACTGATTCTTTCCAAGTGGTCCCCAGAGTTATACCCAGCTGCTCTAAACAACAATCTGTGTGACAGACCTGACAAAACTATGTGAGGAATGGCACTGCAGAATGTCCTCCTGGCTTTTGGCTTAATAAAGGCAGAAGTTAAGCTATTGCATGTTGTTCAGCCACAAAGGAACCATGAAGAGAGGTCGTTTCCCACCCTGTAAACCCTTTATCTGTAGGATTCACTGATTCGATCTGAAGAACAATGGATGTTCTTGTACTTTCTGCCAATATCACTCAACAAACTGTCTGGCCCGTCAGGATCTGCAAGAGCTGTCACTTTGATATCGTCAATGAGGAATGCTAAAGATGACCTGCAAAGTATTTGGGTTGTCAGTGTACAAAAGTATGTCTGCCTAAGAAGAAAGTATTCTGCAAGCGGGATCATTAGCAAACTTTATGTTCAATTAATTTAATGAAAGTATATGAAAAAAATAGTATTGGAAACAATGGCTAAAAAAAATCTCTCAGCATGATTGGCTTCAAACTATCTGCCTCAATAGATAAATGATCAGCCTTAAGAGCTTTAAAGCACTTACTCAGTAAAAACTGATGATTCAGTAAAAGCTGTACCATCTTGCATTTCATTACTGCTAAACACTAGATTTATTGCCTTCACATTTTGCACATCATATCACAATTTGTGAACTGCATTAACAAGAAGTGTCGAGGCTGGATGGTAAACTGCATGCTCTCCGGCTCCCAAAATGAATGTGCTTGAGCGATAAGGGCCGGAGGAGGGGACAGAAGATACTGCACAATGCTGTGGCACATCTCCAAGCACAAGCTGCCTAGCTGTGCCTGTGTTATATAATTCTGATGGGGCTGTTTGGCTCCTAACACTTCACCTACCATAAGTGTGAACGCCACTCTTGCTGTGTAAGACTGTCCTCTGACATATGTGCAGAAACAAACAAGTGTGCCATATAAATGCTATCCAGTGAAAAAAAAGTCCCAAAGCTGAATTTTGTTTGGCATGTGGGAAATGTATGTCACACGGCCTGATTAATGCTGAATCACGATAATAAGGGGTACAAAACAGTGAAGAAGAAGCGTGCCAAAGTCGAGCAGCCTCCACCCCGTCACCCTCACAATGCTTCTGCTCTGTGGAACAGCTCCTTGCCATCTGTCAGTACTGGAAAGACACAGTGGCTTGCAGCGGGGGTTTTTCAAACCTGCCTTTCTGCCATCAGAGACGCTGCTGTGCATGAATCTCTCGGTCGTAAACAACCACTGGGCTAGAAAACGGTAAGAGTTGAGCCAAAGCCTCATTGACACCAATGAAAAAGCTCTCCTAGTAGTATTATTGACCCAGGAAATAATGAGAGGTAGGCCATACTTGGCATGAAAAGGACTCAGTAAAGTTAAGAAAGCATGACACAAGTTCAGCATAATTAACTGCTGTTTTCCAAAGTGTAATTTAATTGTCTGGATAATCTAGGACTCTTTTAACAAGATGCTACAGATACTGCCTTGGAAAAATATTCATGCTATTTGAACTGTCAAATGTTATACTTTATACATTTAGTTTAAATGCATCTCTGTTCCAACACATTTAAATCAAATGAATGACTCTTTATTCTTCTTCTGGTTTCTTTTGACAGTTGGGATGAAACTGCTCAGGATTTAATTCATTTGATTCAGGTGTGTTGGAACAAGGATGTATCTAATAGGTGAAGGTCGGTGGCTCTACAGGACTGGAACTGAACATTTCTTATTAAATCAAAGCATAGTGATACCCTAGAATGGACCAACCAAATTCAATGCAATGCACTGTAAATAAAATGATCTTCACAATGATGTTCACAATGTTATCGATGGGTTCTTATCACCTGCTGTCATTTGGAATCCATATTGAAAGCTAAAAAAGTACATGCTCAACTGGAACCAGCTGTGTGGCTCTTTTTCTTAAAATATGAAAGTCATTGTCTCCTTGTTTGTATTGTGAATCATACTGATAAAGGTCTAAAAATCATTTCCTCTTTCAGCAAGATTAAAAACAAAAAAACATGCCTCTCTCGTCCCTGGAAGCTTATCTCTGCTGGCCCTTAGTCCTAATAAATGTGTGTGGCGTTCATAGATCAAGTTTATATCTCCCTAACCAGATACATAATGATTAAAACAATGTATGATTAAAATAAATCTTGCTCAGTTCATCTCCAGAGTACTTAATAAAATAAACCCATCTTGTCCAAGTCAAGAGGGACGTGCCTCAGCAGTGTCATTTCACCCTTGGTCAAAAATGAGCAAAAGAAACTGAGAGCAAAGGAAAGAAAGTAAAAAAAGAAATGCTCAAACTGAAATATTGAAATGGCTGCTGGCATCTCTTCAGGGTCACACACCAGCTGTGACAGCAGCCTCCCAGGGTCTTTGATCTTGACCGAGAGGGTGGACAAAAGTGGTTCTGAAGCAGCTTGAGATCTAAACTGTAGCAGTTGTTAACTGTTATCTTGTGAGAGATGGTAACAACTTTAGCCCTTCCTTCACCCACATCGGCCACATTTCTAATTCAGCAACATATGCTGTACAACTTTCTGCATGTTAACTACCCTGATATGTAACACTTTTGTGGTCAGCGATGTTATGTCTTCAGGGATTTTGCACTACAGAGGTATATATTCCGAGAAGAAAATTGAAACAAAGCTTACAACCTTAATGCCATGACAATCTTTAGGTTGGTTGGATTGATGTATATAATTTACCTCAGGTTATGTCAAGTTTATTCATATAACACATGCCAGAAAAAGGAAAATTCTAATTGCTTTGCACCACACAAGTAATGAATTATGAAACATGCAATAAACATTAGATTTTGTCAAATGCCATCATAAAAACCTTAAAAAATAATTGTCATTAAAGATCTTGCCAATTACAAAAGAAACCCTGAATAGGTGGGGTTTTAGCCTTGATTTAAGTATTTCAGTTTTCTGGAAGCTTGTTTCAGTTCAGTGTTTAAGCTTTAAAACTTTAAGTTTTATTCTGACTCTGGGGATGCAGAGTAGACTTGAACCAAAAGACCTCAGTGGTCTGGAAGTTGATACAACAACTGATCCTTAATGTATTTTGGTACTGAGCCATTCAGTGATTTATAAGCTAACAAAAGTATTATAAAGTTTTTCCCTGACCTAGAGGGAGCAAATATAAAGATTTTAGAACTGTGATGATGTGCTCTATTTTCACAGAAAGTAACAAGCATTCAGTAGATCTATTTTATATGCTTTCCATGAACCCAAACTTCTTATCTATGCTTTCAGTGGGCACTATTTGACAATCACACAAGGTCTTTTCTCCATGCACAATGCTTTAAGCTTATCTCTATATGATGCATACTATCAAGCCACTAAACACAGTCACCACTTTGCTTAAAAGGCAATAATGTCCACAGATCAACTTCAACAACACAATGGCAAGTGACTTGAATATCACTGATCGTCCATCCACAAGGTAATTATGCATGACTCCAGCAGTCACCCATGCCAAACCACAAGGTCTACTAAAGAACAAGTCACAAGCAAAGCCAACACCCAGCAGCAATGAAATAGCCTCCACATTTTTTACAGTACAGATTCAGCATTCCTGTCCCTTGAGTCAGTGGTGTTATTAGTAGGACAAAGAGGATTTTAAAGGTGATTCTAATATTGTGGCTAATCTATTTAAGATACATGTACTGTGCTTTCAGCTTTATCCTTAAATCTAACCCACTACACATCACATGACTTACATATTGAAGTCTTTGTGTTTTTGTGTCAGCCGGACTAATAATAGACAAGCTCTTGCATAACCCAAAAATAATTAACTCCTTCTTCATGTGGGAAGAGACTCTCAGGTTAATATTTATTGAATAATTACATGTGCAGATCAGACAAGCACTCGTGTCCACACAAAGATAGATTAGTCTATTCGATTTAACTTTTTTTTTCCACTGTAACCTTTACACAGCTTTGATAAAGAAGAACAAATCATTTCACTAAGTCACAGCCAAATAGATAAGGTGTCCACTTAAATGATTGTTTTTCTCTTAGTTTAAGTTGCCATCTAGTGGTCAACAAGGGTGTTGCATAAACATATTTTCAGCTACACGCAAACAAACAATGGAAGTACAATTTGTACAAATATATAGTTGTGCATAAAGGCAATTATTACTTCAAAAAAATTATAAATTTATAATTTTACATGGTTGCTGTAAGGAAGTGATTCACTGATTTATTGCCAAGCTTGGTATTTCGCTGTAATTTGCCATCTGCAAGCTATAGAAAACCTATAGACTCAACGCTAGAAAACATGTCTGTCTATTGGAAGGCATACATACTAACTAAACACATGTCCAGTCTTAACATCTTTATTCTAAGGTTGGTGCTTTTACGTGGTTTATATGGCTTATAAATTACTGATTAAGTATACAAACCATGAAGCAACAATACATGAGTAAAATTAAAAGTAGAAAAACGTTTTAAGTCGTTTCTTTAAATGATTATCCGTTCTTTGTGGATGTCATATTTACGTGTTTTCGGAAATATGACATCCAGAGTTTTTCGCCATACTGGTTACAGAATGTGTAGGCTCCACTCACGACCTTAAATTATATTTTCAACAATATTCTTTATAAAATAACACAGGTTGTTTGTCTTGTAAAAATGTAGCGATCATGGTGTTGTATTTCAGAGTTACAAGAAGTGTAATGTGAGTTTTACGAGTTGCTGTAGGACACATGAAGGCAACAGTAGAGGGAGGCGTTGACTCAAGCTAACCGCTGCTACCGCCGCATGAACCTTCCGTGATCTCTGCACACTGTTACTGAGCCAAAAGGCACAGAAATGTCGGGGAAGAGTTTTCGTGTCAGCGACGGGGACTGGATTTGTCCCGATAAAAAGTAAGACTGGTTAAAAAACGCGTTAGAGACTTACTTTTATCAGGAGATATGAATTGGTTTAGCAGCGTGGCGCGGGCCTACTAGCATGCAGTTCATGCTAACGCCGGAAAATGAAACAAAAATGTTACGTATTGCTTCTATCATGATAACTTTGAACATTGTAGGCACAGTAAATCAGCTGAATGTTCAACTAGTCTACACGGTGGTTTCATTTGTAAATGTTGCTGAAAGGCGCGGGCTATCAAATTAGCATATTAGCTGTTAGCTTGCGTGGGTAGAAAGCTATTCGTCCACTGTTGTATGCGATGTTTACATTATTATCGTATATCAACGGTTTTCATACTTACTCGGGAGTGTCGTGTTTCCAGTAAGCTCAGTTTAAATATGACAGACGGGTGCAGATGTCAGAGCTAGACATTTTGGCCCAGTGTTTCTAAACTAAGACTGCTAGCTTAGCCTGCACGAAGACATGAATAATCCTGTCCTGTTGCTTGGCGTGGCAATTTATATCTCATACATGGATAATGTATACCTTTTTTTTTCTCCAGATGTGGTAATGTGAACTTCGCTAGAAGAACGAGCTGCAACAGATGTGGCAGAGGTAACGTTTTACTCTGCTGCAAAAGTTAAATTATTTGTTTTTGTTTAGGAAGTGTATTTTAATAAAGCTGATGTTTGGGGTCAACAGAGAAAACCACAGAGGCCAAGATGATGAAAGCAGGAGGAACAGAAATTGGCAAAACTCTGGCTGAGAAGAGCAGAGGCCTCTTCAGTGCAAATGATTGGCAGTGTAAAACGTATGTGCATGACATGAACATTTCTGTGTTTATAAATGTACTTTTACATTCATTGCCAAATTAAATGTTTTATTTTCTCTTTTGTTTAAAGATGTGGCAATGTGAACTGGGCTAGACGATCAGAGTGCAACATGTGTAACACTCCTAAGTATGCCAAGCTGGAAGAAAGAACAGGTTCTGCTGGAATTTCTAGAAATTTGTCATTTTATATAGTCTATTGCAGAAATATTCAATTTTGACATTTTGTCATAGTACAACAACAGGCATTAAGTATCAATTGAGATCTACAGTGCTAGGATGCAAAATAGCTTATAGTTTTGAAATGGAAGAAAAGGGATTCATAGTTTTCAAATCTTTATTTTTACTAATAAACTGTTAAAAGAAACGAATGCATGTGTGTCACACTCCCCTGTATCACTACATTTTGTTACATTTTGTCTTAATTATAGCTGCAGGTTTTTTATGTTTTTGTGAGCTTTGTACAGCTAGAAATTAACATTTTAACCCGTTCTTTGTAATATTAGAGTTCCATTTCGGTGCAGATGTGAACAGCAAATCCTGTCACAAACATAGAAAAACATTTGTCAGTTTCCTTCTATATATTCATATATATTTAGCTGGTTTGTCACAGAAAATCCAAAGGCTTGCATTCAGTAATATGGTTGTATTGTGACAAAATGTGAAAAAAATAAAAAATTAGTCCCTCTGAATATTTTCATGGTCTTTGTTGTTGAGTAACATTCATTTACACATTCTGCTTAATTTAATGGCAGGTTATGGTGGAGGGTTCAATGAAAGGGAAAATGTGGAATACATCGAACGGGAGGAGTCTGATGGTGAATATGATGAGGTGAGTACTGGCTTCAGCCTTGATATTAGCATGTTGATTTTCTTTTTTTTTTAAATAAGGTACTAGCCTCATTTTAAATAAAAAAAATAATAATGATGGATTTTTTTTTTCCTGCAGTTTGGTAGAAAAAAGAAAAAATATCGTGGGAAGAGCAACAGCTCAAGTTCAGTAAAGGAAAGTGAAAAGAAAGAAGTGCCAAAAGAGGAAGATGAGGAAGAAGATGAGGAGGAGGAGGATGATGGTGACCTGTCAAAATACAAACTAGATGTAAGATTAGTGATTACGTGTTCTAATAGCCTCTTATAGTGAGCAATTAGCAGTTCTAATGAAAAAGACATTTATGTGCAGGATGATGAGGACGATGAAGATGGGGATCTGTCAAAGTATGATCTCAATGCCAGTGATGAGGATGAAAAGCCAGCCAAGAAGAGCGGCAGCCACTCCGGTTCCTCGCGCTCTACCTCGCGTTCTTCTAGCTCCACCTCTCGGTCGAGGTCCAGGTAAAAGGGTACAGGTCAAGGGTAACCCCAGGCAAAATGTCAGTATCAGCTCAATCTTTCTTTTGATTTAATGATCAGTATTGGAACATTTCTTAGAATGCCAATATGTTGTTTCCCCCTTTTCTCTCATCCCCTTCCCATCGGCAACAAAATGCCTGATGTTCACAGCCAGCGCTCTTTGTTGTTGTTTCTAAATGCTTGGGACTCGGAGAACAAAAATGCAGACAGGCTTTTAGAAGGTCATGGCTTTCTATAGATTTATTGGACCATTTATGTGAAATTAACATTTATGGGATCTCTGTTTTTCTATTTTGAGGGTATTATTTTTCTTGAGTATATTTGAAATTAGATTAAGTCACATAAAATTTTGAAGTATGACTGTGTTCTGTATTTAAAAAATATTGGAGAGGTTTTGTTGTTTTGTCTGTCTTTCAGGTCCCGTTCTAGAAGTACTTCCAGTTCCAGATCTGGATCTCGTTCGAGATCTCACTCCAGGTGAATGAGGTGACATGCACTCTCTCCCTCTAGAGAGAGAGAGCGTATGTGTGGGGCAGAATGTCTCCTCATAGTCTTACTCCTAGGGACAGTTTCTAGAAGATTTTGTTATTTCAACTGATGTAGTCAAACCCAAGGCTGAAATTTATATATGGTGTTTGATTTTATTGATTTCTATGACTCCTGTGGCCCAGATGTCCACGTCAACATGTGGGGTATTTATCACACCTCTCTCAAGAGTGATGCCTACTTGACTCACAAGACTAATATTAAGAGGATAAATTTGTCCTGAATGTTAAACTACCTCAGGAAAATGTTATCAGTGAGTAATAAGGCATCTTGGGTCAAATATCAACAGCACTGTTCATTTTTAGGTACTTTGCCTTGCAAAAGTATTTATACCTCCTGAGCTTTACCACAGTTTCTCATGTTACAACGACAAAACTAAATGTATTTTGTTGACATAGTGGGGGATGGAAATATCTAAAGTCCAGTGTTCTCCACAAAAAAATCCAGTTCAAACAATTTCCTTTTTAAAGCTGCAAAATTAGTCATTTTAGTTCACCTGTCTGTGATTTAATCAAACATAACAAGACATGACTCGCCACCTAAACTGACCAATCGGATCAGAGGATGCTGGGTCTATGGCAACTGTGGAGGAGCTGCAGAAATCCACAGCTGTTCCAGAACATGTTGACAGGACAACTAGGTGTTGTGAACTCAGATTGTTTTCTTATTCAAAAGCTATAGGAAGAATAACATTTTTTTTAAAGAACACCACAAGAAGATCCATGTGCAGTTTGAATTTTCTGGCTTATATGCAAAACATGGTTTAGCAAAAAAGTATAAAGTGTTAATGAGAACATGTGGCGGTAGTTTGATGCTGTGGGGTAGCGGATCTCAGGCAAGGGATAAGAAACCTGATTTGAGTTATTTAGGCTTTGAATAGACATAATATCTCTAAATGCAGGGAAATTCTGGAAGAAATCTTGTTAATCTGCAGATTTGTAACTGAGGCTGGTCACCTTTCATCAGGACAACAATACTAAACATCCTGCCAGAGCATACTGGATTTAAAAAATATATTTTAGAAATTACTAAATGGTTTTGATAAAAGATGATTTTTGTTTAGGATGGTTTAGTCAAAGTAATTACTTTGAAATGTGTTGTTGGCATGTATTTTCCATCCAGCCTGACTGACATTGAGTTGTTTTGCTAATAGAAGTCTCTAGATGTACAAAGCTGGTAGAGATCTACCCCAAAAGCAAAACGTGCTTCTCCTCCCAAGTTTTGAATTTTTGCTGCACTTCTCAAATGTTCATTTGTATAATTTTTTTTGAAAACCATGAATCATCTTCTTTCCACTTCACTTAGAACTGTCTTTGTGTTGGCCTAGCATTAAAAATTCCACTAAAACACACTGAGGTCTGTGGTTGTAGCACAACAACATGTGAAAAGGGGATAAATACTGCTGTAAAGCACCATGTGTGCTCTTGAAGCAGAGAAGTCTGATAAATACTCACACCTGTGGGAACCGGTTTTGGTTTTACTGACCTCAGTGCTTGGTGTATTCCTCCAAAAGATCGAGCTCCAGGTCTGGGAAGGGCTCCTCTCCCCAGAAGAGGTCCCGCTCACCGTCCTCCTCACCAGAGGGGAGACAGAAGCGAAGTCGCTCCAGGTCTTCATCTGGAGGAAGAAAGCGAAGACGCTCTAGATCACATTCGTCCGAAAGGTTTGGGTTTCTGTGGAATACCACAATGGCACTGATAATAATTACACCTCTTGGATCGCTTACAGGAGATCAGATTTACAAACTTATGCTCACATTTTGCCATTGTGTAACGCTTTTTATAACATCTGTTTACCTTGCTTCATGTATACATGATGGGCCAATGGCTGACTCTGCTGACCTTGTCGTTCTTCCCATGATGTTTGTGTGATTTCAGGCGCAGTGGCCATTCGTCTGGATCGTCTCTGTCTGGCTCCAGTTCTAAAAAGAAATAGCTTTCTTACAGCCTCATAAACCAGTAAAGTTTAGTGGAAGTGCATGTCGTGTTGCAAACACAACCACAATACACCTTCAGTATGCTCTTCATTGTTATAACCTCTCAAAAGTCTTATTTCTAAGCATCAAGAAAAACAGGCAACATGAAATCACCCTGTCATTACGTATGTGCTCCCTTTTTTATTAAAACACATATCTAGAGTGTTTGTAACTATTGATGTCCAATAAAAAAAATGTTTGGTCCTAATGAGAAAAAAAATAATTAAGTGTAAAGGGTGTACTCCCTTCTAAAATCAGTTTTGTCTAAAATATTTGAGAGCATTTGGCTTTGGTCATGTGTTGAAGAACTGGAGCGAATTTTGCTTTTCTTTTCATATTCTTAGCCACCAGTTTAGGGTAGCTGAAATGTAGCTATAACTTGGATGTTTGTTTTTTTTTTTGGGGTGGGGAGGTTGTTTCAAGGTAAGTATACTTTTTGATATTGTCTTAATTGAATACATTTTACATTCTTGGGTTGGGGTTGAGGTTTAACTGTACTTATTTCTCCCTTCACAAATATTTTGGCTTTGTTCAAAATTATCCCCCTGCTTTTGCCACTTGGGGAAAAGACTTCTTAATTTTCTGCTCCAGTTTAGTGTAGCACAAACTGCTAAAAGTTGTGATTAAAATGTGACATCAAAGTCTTTTTAGGAGTAAAATGACTAAAATGTACACATGTAAATAAAAACTTGTCATCCTTGAATCTTGATGATAGTATTTATTTGATTACATTATTTTTAGTCTGTGTTTTTTTTTAGTATTGAAAAAACATTAGGTTTTTAATTAAATATATGGTTAACCCGGGAAATTTTATATTGGTGTTGCAAGTCAATATATTGTCTTATAACCAATTACATAGTGATGAATTGGGCCAAAAGTATCTGCTAGGTTATGTTGGCAAAATGTATGAATGCAGCAGACTTTGCGTAGTAAAACATTTGTCGTAGCAAACCTTATGTTAAAGATATGGTAGACTTGTTTGCTCTGGCTCTCCTGATCTAGATGATTATATTAACTCTTAAGCGTACCACCATGTTCTGTGGAAATTAACAATGTAGCAACAAAGGCATTCAAGAAAGTGGCCTTAAAACCAAGGTGGGGAATCTCTGGTCTAAGGAGCATATTCAAAACTGGATTTATGCAATTTAAAAAAAAAGTGAGTATTTTCATTTGTCTTCCTTTTCTAAGCTAATATGTCAGTGTAACAGTAATCACTTAAAGCTATCTTTACCCTGATATCAGTTTTATGTGCAGTATAAATTCGGTATGTGAATGGATGAACGAATGTGAACCTTTTGGGTTCTCTGCACTTGATAAAGTGCTATACAAGTCCAGGCCATTTACCATATGTTGAACATTTTAAAAATTAGACTTAAAATTGTATATTCAATAAAAATACACTCAGGATTTCAAGGTAGCTACTCTTGCAGATACCAGAGTGAGCAACAGGTGGCAGGTTTTCTCTGAGTTAAAGGTTTCGCTGCTCACTGAGGCAAGTGATTAAATGTTAAGTTTCTGTGGGAGATAAAAAATGAGGCATCTAAGTTAAAATAATTGAGCAGTTTATGTCACTAATTATTTTAGTTCTTACGGTTGATGAACTCAAATTTTGGTTTCTCAAAATCAGAATTATACAAAACAATAAAAATTAACTTCTGTACAGATCATGTGGAAGACTGGTTAATGGTGAAACAGATGGTGAGCAATACTAGATGAGTTGGCTGGTAATGGGGTGCACTTAATGGAAAGTTGAGTGTACAAAAAATGGATAACCCTGAGATTTGTACAACAATGGTCTCTACAGACTGGAAGACATTTGCAAGGTGTGGACAGAATCTGCATCCGTTCTGGGCATGGGCTACAACTACTCTGTTCTTTGTGTTAAGACACTCTTGAATCAAGAGACATTTTCAAAAGGATCTTGGGCCAAGCAGAAAAACCGAGTGGTCCAAAATAGTGTTTTCAAATTAGTGTAAATTGTTCAAATTTATTCGAAAAATTAGTCTGGAGGAAAAGCGAAAGTGAGATTTCAAGCTGCTCCAGGGTGAAGCTCTGATTCAGAGATGCTTTTGAAAGATCTCTTGGTCACCTGAATCTACTTGGATATGCTGGAGCACTTAAGCCTAGATTTCTTGAGTAGTGTAATTCAGATCTTTTTAACACTTGATCAAACCCACAGGCGGATCAACTATGCCACGCTGCAATGATTGGTTCATGCAAAAGGAGCTCCCACTAAGTAGTTCATACAGTTCAGATATTACTTTAGAAGGATGAGTTTTCTGTTACTTTCTAATCCAATTTTCTAAGAAACTGTTTTTGTTTCTTTTTATTAGCTGTGAGCAATGATCATCAAATAAGTTAGATCTAGAAATTTTAGATGTAATAACGTTATTGTGCTCACTTTTTAAAATATGTAAAACAAATTAACAATTTGGAGACAATATATTGAAATGCTTCTTGTTTTGATATAAACAAAGAGGAAAGTTGCGAGATAATGGATAAAATATTTTTTACAAAATTTCTAACTGCCTTAGATTAGAGATGAATGTGAGGCTGTAATCATGTATTATGCATAGCATAAACAATATTCCCTAAAATGTGCCTTTTTCCTACTGCACTCAGATTGATTCATGCTGAAGAAGATTTTCAGATTTTCAAATTGTTCTCACCCCGAGAGCCTATACTTGCAAGGTTAAATAACGCGAGAAAGCCATAGCCAGAACTTAAAGAAGATTTCCTTTAACTTATGTTAATTATTTATTCATATTTACTGGCAGTGTCGGCTCCCTGCTCGCGCTTGACTATACGTAGTCCCGCCTCCAGCGCGTAAAGCCATGATGCGCCTTTACGCACTGTCCTCACTCAGAAGCGGGGAGCTCAAGAAGATGCTGGGCGTATTCAGGCGAGATATTCGCAGCATTTAAGATTATTGTTCCCTCAAGAATTGCCGTGGAAAACCCAGAGGCTGCAAAAATGACTGCTAAAGACACAGGGTGCACCAACGGCTCCATCCAAGTTTGCGAAAACAAGACGAATGCCGGTGGGAATGTATCTGTTGGATTTCCAATATCCATGATGGTCACTGGGGTAGTTGGCAACTCTTTGGCTCTCATTCTGGTGTACACATCATATAGGAAAAAGGAAAACAGACGAAAAAAGTCTTTCTTACTTTTCATCGGATCTTTGGCTTTGACAGATCTGTTCGGACAACTTTTGACGAGTCCAGTTGTTATATCAGTCTACCTGGCTGATCTGAACTGGTGCGCAATTGACAATACTGGGAAGCTGTGCAAGTACTTCGGTGTTTGTATGACAACTTTCGGGCTGTGTTCTCTCTTTTTGGCCAGCGCCATGGCTTTAGAAAGGGCCATGGCGATAACAAACCCACATTGGTACTCTAATCACATGAAGACAAGCATGACAAAGCTGACACTGGCTGCCATATGGTGTCTTGGGTTCCTCTTTTCTCTGCTGCCTATTGCGGGGATCGGGGAGTACACGAACCAGTGGCCGGGCACCTGGTGCTTCATCGGCACGGGGAAGAGTGAGGCTCCTGGCAATGTGTTTTTCGCCATCACTTTCGCTGTTCTTGGGATTTTCTCGCTACTTGTGACACTATCCTGCAATGTGATGACTATCCGAGGTTTGATCATCCGGTGTAAAACAAAGACTGGTGCATCCCAGTCTTCAAAGCAGTGGGAGCGTCTCACCACGGAGACTGTCATTCAGCTCTTAGGAATCATGTGCGTCCTGATTATTTGCTGGTCTCCTCTGCTGGTAGGTTTTATTTTAGGCTACTGATGCCTTTGCTTTAATAACCTTTTTTTAACTCTGTTATTTAGTAAAGTCCCTTGATGCGCAGTTAAATTAACCAAAGATTTTCGGTTGGCTCTGTATATGTGATGGAGTGCCTTTTAGGAACAGATTAAGAGCTTTGCATCTCTGGAGATCCTCGGATTTCTCTGCAGGTCAGCTAAAGGAGCAAAAGCAAACTTGTGACTCCAACACATAACCCACAAAAACTTCCAAAAGTATTAATATCCTTTGGACTTGTTCACATTGTATTAGGTTACCACAAAAATGTATTTTATCAGGGTCAAACTGGGCTGCATAAGTGAAATTGCTAGCAAATAAAAATCTGAGATGTATTCCTTATTTGGCTTCTTTTTATCTAATGTCTCTAAATCCATTTATCTGCTCAAGTACTCCAAATAACAGGCCTAAATAAAGTCTGCAGCTGACATAATTGTATCGGAATATAAATGCAGCTGATCTGTGAAGGCCTTAAATGAGTGTTTGGGGAACATTAGAGAAGAGTCACCATTGCAAAGACCAATAAACACAGTAGGCAGCTCAGGGATTAAGTTGCAGAGAAGTTTAAAGCAGTTACTTTTTTAATATCTCATTGAGCAGCATAACTTAATCCAATTTAAGTCAAAATTACAGACTATGGCACAACTCCTAAACTACAAAGACATTGCCGTCCACCTAAATTATCAAGGAGAGTAATGAGCAATTTATTAATCAGAAGAAACAACCAACGCAGAGAGAAACTCCAGCAGACCCAGCCAGCACACGTAGGTGGGCCCCATATGGGGAAAAGGAGGGCAGACAATATGGGTCCCACATGGGTTTGTCCGCAGTTTCCACGGTTTGCCCATGTAGGGCCCATGTAGGCGGTGACCCTACACGGGCAAACCCGTGTGGGACCACCGTGGAAACTGCGGACAAACCCATGTGGGACCCATATTGTCTGCCCTCCTTTTCCCCATATGGGGCCCACCTAAGTATGCTGGCTGGGAGATGTTCATGTTTCTGAAGAACATGAACATGTTCTTCAGAAACATGTTCTTAAACAATGGTTATTTCTAAGGCCCTGTCATTAAGATTAGAACAAGCTAAAATGAATAAAAAAACATGACTTGAAAACTGAAGTTCAACTAATGTAAGCTATTTTGCAAAGAATACCATGTAAATATGGTAGAGACACACAGGTTTCCAGTTGTCAAAGGGAAAACTGGGTTTATAAAAAGTTGGCTCAAGAGGGCTGAATACATATGCACAGCTCGCTTTTCAAACCTTTATTTGTGAAAAAATAAGGAAACTGTGTCATATTTCCATTCCGCTTTATAATTCTGCACCCTTTTCTGCTTGTAACATGACAATGTGAAAGGGGTGCAGTTATTTTTGCAACTCACTGTATGCTCTTTGTTTCACTTATCTGTCCAGTCGAACATCCTACACTTAGTTTTTTGTTGTTTCTATTAAGACTGGCTCAGGGTCATTGCAAAAACGAGAGACCAAAGTGCATAAAGGAATATTTATAAAACACACAATATTTACAAAAACTGTAATGGAATGGGAATGTTGGAATGGTGTAATGCAAATGCTTGTATGTGTTGTGGATATGCATGTGCGAGTGCTGGAATGCAACAGTAAAGATAAACTCAAATTTGCATGAGGAGCAGATGAAGGCCTATCAGCAGAGTATGATGCCACACCACTCGTGCCAGGAGGAGTGGAGAGAAAGAGAGACTTTAAGGAGGAAACTGGTAGCCTTTTGTACTCTGGGGTCTATCATATTAACCTGCACAGGGAAAAAACACAAGGGGCAGGCACACCACAAAATGCATAACCCAGACCACACAGCCTAGGGTCTTTATGATTTCAAATTATAACCTCAAACAATATCTCATTTCCATGATTTAGAAAGAAAAAATATGTTTGGATTCATTTCAAATGCTACCACCATGTTTTTGTGTAGCAGGGTAATCCACTTAAGATTCCTGTGAGAGGGTCTGGTCACTGGGCTATGAGGTCTTGCATTGTCAACCACACCAGGGTTATTAATAAAAGCTGCAGCACTTAGCAGAAAAACTGAATTCACAGACTGTTTGAGTTGCAAACCTTTTTGCTTTTGTTAGGTATCAATTGGAAAACTTGCATGATTTCCTTCCAAAATATGTTTTTTGAAGATAATGTTTATCTAAACAATCCCTCTACCCCTCTACAGCTTCTTGATACTAAACTATGTCCCAATATTTCTCCTCAGGTATTGCTGCTGAGGATGATCTACAGCCAAGTATCCTCCCAAGAATGTAAGTCAACAAACACAACATCCATTTCCATCCGGAGCAAAGTTTCAAATCTCGACTGTGACTTCTTTCTGACCGCGATACGTTTGGCATCCCTCAATCAAATCCTGGACCCGTGGGTCTACCTGCTCCTGAGAGAGATCCTCCTGCGAAAGTTCTGCATCATGGCCAATGCTGTCTCCAACTGCTCTGCAGAAGGTCAGAAGGAGACCCAAACAGCACTGGAAACTCTTAACAAACAGAATCAACATGGCAACAACATTTGTAAAGCAACAAGTGACTAAATCAGCATTTTGCAATAATTACCATCCTATGACCTGTTGGTCAAAGTGCTTTCAGAACTAAAGAAAAAAAAAGGAAAGCAAATAAGTGCATAACCTTCTACACAAGGACTGTGCAGTTGGATGCAGCTGAGCCTCCTGTACAGGTACAGGCATCTGTTTTGTTTAAAACACATTTCATTGAAGGGTACTGAACCAGCATGTGAATGCATGACTCTGCCGTCCTTTTAATCTGGCTGCTGTGCGGCCATCAGAACTTTCTTGTGACCAAGGCTAATATAAACTTTTGATAGAAGCAACATCTGTATGAGGGTTACTTCTGACTCATGACTCAATTGAGGCAATAGGTTGATTGTAAGACTATCTAATGTCATTTTTGTTGAATGACAAAGACCATGAGAAAAGTGCTGAAAATATCTTGTAAATAACGTTGCTTTCTCTTCTGTGATGCAGGCCATTTTGCTTAAGAAGCAATCATATTTAAAGAAAGTATATATTCTAAACTGGAACCTATGGTTGAATATACTATTATTTATTAGTGTCTGTAAGATTTTGTCCTGAAGAAGTTACCTGTCTGGTTCCACTTGTTGCAAATTTATATCTTCCTGCAGATCACGCTTCTTGACTACCAGCCAGGACTAATAAATGTGAAGCCTTGTTGGCAGGTCTCATCCTGAACATTAAATACATTGCACATGTAGACCTTCTTCTTCAGTATTTGTGTCATAAACCCAAGAAACTGATAATAAAGTGTCAAGGAGTTAGGGGATGGAGTGTATACTTATAGTGACTGACAACATGAGGTCATGGCACAAAACTACTTGTTAAGGAGCTGCAACAAGTTTCACCAGCCAGTTTATAACATGTTATTGTTTTATAAAACATACATCAAAAAAAGGTGCACTGTATACAGTAAGTTTACAGCTGACTGTCAGAACACTTGAAATCATATTTATCATATTTAAATTGTTTTATGTATATGGTTTTTTAAGGAAGGTCTTGCCTGCAGTGGATGGTATCTGAAGTACAAATGTATGTTGGTTTGTGCTGGAGGGTAAAGCAAAAAGCTTGGTCAAAGAGGGCCTAGATAAAAGCAGGTCAAAACTTTAAACCTGCTAAAACAAATCCCATTGCAACAGCATCATGGCAAATGTTTTTCTATATACCTTTTAGCATTTATAACACAGGGCGCAATGATTGTTTACCCTGAAAAAGGAGGTTTGAGATGGTGCACCAACAGTGACCTTCCTTGTGTTACTGAAATTGGAGTAAGTTAGGCATTTTTAAATTAAATTATTGTGATGCCAAAGGCAGAAATACCAAAGTGCTATATGTGATTCTGTGTGCCATTGGTCTCGTTCTGTTGTGGGAATTCTATGTAGAAACTGAATGAAAACACTCCTGGTAAAAAAAAAAATGCCTCTTGTTCTACACTTTGCCTGGAGAGGGTCTGGGTTCTTGGCTGTTGACAAGTTGCTTGCTTGAACTCTGTTGGGGTTTTTAATTTAACCCAATGGCAAAGGCTTGCCTATGATGTATGTAATGTGCCAGGTTGATGCTACAAAACTTACCAGAAAGTGCATTCTCTGTAAATACCTACCCTCCACTTAGAAGTGGTTGAGGATACTTATATCTTGTTAACAGTCTACTGAACAGCTTCGTTCACTTCTTCTGCTGCCATTAGAAAAGCAGGCAGACTAGAATGCTATAACAGTGCAGAAACTTCTGCTTCTGTTCACTGATTGGTCCGGTTGAAATTGTATTGGGGGAATCCAAGTCAATGGGAAAAAGCCCAATTATTCACAAAACTTATTGAGTTAAAAAGATACAGGTTGTAGAGCCATGAACTAACTGTTAGCTTTGCAAATCTGAATTTCGCCAAACTTAACAAGAAATTTACAGCTAAGACAATTACCTTTCAATAGTACCTCGTGTAAAATCCTAAATTGTCTAATTAGTTTTAATAATGACAACATTACTATACAAAAGGTTTTCACATCTGAGGTTTATCGTATTGTTTTGTAGTTTTGACTGAAAATGAGGAAATTGGTTTGTATATTCATATTACTTATGCTTTTGTTGTTTCTATGTGTTTTGTGTTGTACTTGACAGTTGACCCCTTTCAAGGACTTTTAAAGTGAATATCAACTAAAACATAAAAGAAATACATAAAAAGAAGCAGAAATGATACTATGAAATGTAGTGGTTACATTGTTGTTCATGTTCATACATTATAGATACTAATTTGTTTGGATATTTGGGTGTATCGTAGTATATTCTATTTTCTCCGAGTCAGCAGAATTGACTCGGTTTAATCCCCATGCTCCTGCTAAGCACAGTTATTTATTCACGGCTTTTTCACACAAAGTGCAATTTGTCAAGAGGGCTCAGATGGAATCAATGAACCTTATAATGAGGTAGCTAAATTTCTGTCCCAACTCTCTAAACGTCAATATGACAAAAATGAAGGGTAACTGTTGATATTGCAAAATGTACCTATATTTTAACAGCTGTGTTGTTGTGATGTTTGATATGATATTCTTGAGTGCCATCATTTCCACACTATATAATTTCTTCATGCCTGGAAAAAGTCAGGTCAACATGTGACATATCATGGTGACCTTTGAGCTGTGTGACTGTGTCTCTAGCAGTTAACCCACCTCTCTGGCTCCTCTGCACATCAACCCATCAGATTAGGCTAATGTGCACCATCATCTGTGCCTGGTTTTGCCTTTGCCTTTTAACTGTAAGAAGACACACAAGCTCAGTGATAATGACCCTATCGGAAATTGTTATCTCTGAAAGTGATGTGAAAGATGAGGATTTTTTTTTTCCTGTTTCCAAGTAACTGTTCATTTGATGAGAAGAATAGAACCAAGCTGGGCTTATCTTGTGCTAGTTGTAAACACTGTTTATCAAAACCTGTTAGATGAGAAAAAAATCAGAGGTTAAGAGAAATCAAAACATTTTTCACCATAATGAATCGTCAGTTATGTTTAGTATAGATTTCATTGCATTATGTAAATGTGGTTTTGAAAGGATAATGTCTTCCTCAACAATTATTCAGTTTCACTGCATACAAATGGATTTGCTATGGTGTAAGTGGTTTTCACCTGAATTAATATTGAAACTAATTGAGCTGGTGGCTGTGCATTAGCAACATTTATCCTGCACAAATGTTGACCTGCAGCAGTTAACATGAATGCAAACAGGCAGCTCTGTGCTTTGATGTTTCACATTTAAAAGAATGAATATCAATAATGTTTCAGGATACAACCTAATCACATTACACTTGAAGCTACAACATTTAATAGCTTCAGTCCTACCAAAGCGTCTTGATAAAATTAATTAAAATAAGGAATATGCCTTTAAAGCATACTGGACAAGCATGTTACAGTGGATGCTCAACAGCAAAGCGTGTGAGGGTGTGAGGATTGTAATTAATTTGACCAGATGGATGTAGTAGTAAAATGCAATGCAATATTTACTGGGACCATTTCCTGTTATATTGCAATACAGCTTTGGTCATGAATTATGTATGAATATTTGATCCAAGGTCTATCCGAGGGTATTATGGGATGAGAATATCAAGAAATCCTCTTTATGGACCCGCAAAGCTCAGAGATAATGTTTGGCCTTAATTAGAGATTTACCAGAAATGTACTTACTGTATGTTTATGATTTATTCTATCTCTCATTATGACCCATCTGCCTTATGTTTTAATGCCGTAGGAAAACTTAATTCCATGGGAAAATTATGCTTAAACGTCTATTTAGTTTACATTATACATACACAATTTTATCGTTAAGCAAGGCAGCCTTGATCCAAATGTTTTGGGCATGTAAAAATATCCCCCTGTATGTGTCACTGCTTGTACATATCATGTATACACATGTGCGCCACTGCTACTGACACATCTGTGATTAAGAAACAGCCTAATAATATTACTAGTTCTCAGACATCTTGTCTTCACTGAAGGAGATATACTCTCCTCGGTATACTTCCTACTTGAAACTGAAAATAAAAGCTAATGTTTATCTGACCAATTAGGGACACTCATAGAGCATTAAAGTTCCCTTCGTAGGTGAGTAGTTGATCCTTAAATATGTACAAAAAGCAAAAAAGTGATATTAAAGCAAAAGTAATGTTCCTAATGATCCAACTCCACAGTGAAATCTACACTTGCAAAGATGTAACAAGATTTCAAATTTTGCAGAAATTCCCACTCACTTCCTCACATTTCAGCTTGTGTAGCATGAATTCTTCATTGTGCCAGTGTAAGCAACATGCCAAAAAAAGTGTCTGTAAACAGTGATGATTATTATTTAGGAGAACAGTGATAATCATCCTTGACTTTAAGAATTATTACGTTTGAGTCTGTGACTTGATGAAATGATTTGTTTTTGTTGAGAGCAGGCCACTCCCGAGGGGCGTTCACACACATTCATTCTGCACCAGAATCATTGGGAAGAGTGCAATTACATAATGACCAAATCCAGAAATGCTAGTTGGCCTGCGCTCAGACGCTAATGCATGCAAGTGATTTACTGATTGCCTTATGACCTTGGTGTCTTGAGATTTTTTTGATAAGGAGAGATGTCTGATGAGAGTGTGGTTGAATGACATGTCTTAAAGACTGATTCACTTTGGTTTAATATCTTTAACATGCAGAATACTAGATGGATTAGTCAAATTTTAAAATGTGGAAAATTTGTATTTTCTCCATCTGCAAGAAAAAATGCCATAACTTTATCTTTCCATTTGTATTTGTCATGTAAACTAATTTCCTAAATGATCTTGTTATTGTTTATAAGAAGAACTGGATAGGACATTTCCATCTTTGTTTTGCTTTTCTAATTTTGCTGGTGGTATAAAATTCATAAACATTTTACAGATAATGCACATAATGACCTGTTTTCAGAAACTATGTTGAATAAACAAACAACCAGAAAAGACAGAAAGGTAAGATGCAGCAACAGGAAAGCGCTCCGTAAGTCAATTTTTAAGAGCAAACATGGATCTTCTGTGCACATAGAAGCAAGTTTGTCTAAATCTTTGTGATCAAATGCGTCAGACGGTTTTGTGCACGATGCCTGTGCATATCACTGATTAAAGTTCTCTAAATTCCCAAAAAAAATCTTTGAAAAGGGTTTTTAGATGAGGACTGCATCCTTCTTCAGTTGTTTCTTTGTTTTATTTCTTATGCACTGAGTAAGCAACGCTGTAGACTTGTGAACCATGTGTAATTTTTATCTTCACAGAAAAAGAATATGAAAATTCCTTAGTTCCTTGTTGAAATGAAAACAGAAATGTCAGTCTATCCAGACAGGTGTTTCCTGGTATCTATGTCTCTGTTCTGTGTCAGTCCAACATACAGCCCTCCGTTTAGTCAGTATGTGGCATAATGGCTAATGTGTGAAGTGATTCAATTAAAAATAAAAGCTCCTGATGTCGCAGTTAGTTTTATAACTAAATATTAATGTGTCTTTATTCTCATTGTAAATGATGACTGGCATTGGTGAAGTGAACATTGTTTTGCGAGTCGAACTTGTTCTCAAAGACATTGGGCTGAACCAGGCAGTCAGTTGCAGAAACACATTGGGAACATTATCAATTTGACTGCTGAATGTAATTTTTCTGCATTTATACTCTGACTACCTGGAACCACATAGCATAAATAAAATCGGAATAATAAATACCACAACAGTTAATTATTCAAACAAAGTCCTTAAAATACAATAATCCCAAATAACAAGAAAATAGAAATGAATCAAGTTTTTTCACAAAGTGCAGTAAAAAGCAAAGGTCACCCTGTAGAACTTTATGTGTTTTTATGCTAAACAAAATGACTCAAATGTAATTTTCTTCTTCTAAATATATTAAACTTTGTGAATGTATTTTGCTGTTGGCCATTGAAAAGCATGTGTAGGCTTCTTGCTGTTTACTCATTGTGTTTCTAATGGGCTAATTAAAGGATCAATGTGGTATTAACAGTGTGCACAGATGGTTTGTTTAAGTGAATTTCCTTTTTTGCTGCACTGACATTATCTTGTATCATGCAAAAGGTTAAAGCTTAGGCAGTAACAAAATCCCCTGAAAATAAATCTGTTTTGCTCGGACAACAGAAGCCACCTCGTAGTCAGGAGACGAAACACTTCCTCTTTCACTAATGAAGATAAATAATGCAAATGCTGGAACAGGTTTAAGTGACCTGGTTTCTCAGTTCCAATATCATTGTTGCCATAATAAGCATTAAATAAGAATAGATGAGAATCAGCAATAAATTTTGATTATTCAAGTGTGTCTCTATAATTGTATAACCTAGAAGTTCATTTATTTCAATTAAAAAGAGATGAAAACTCTACAATCTGTCTGGACAACCAAACATCAGATTTTATTTAAAACAAAAATGTTTACATTATGGATTCATGTCCTCCAACTATTAGATGTGTCACTGGCCCAATACACTCAAATCAAATGGCTGAATTACCCAATCAGTATGTAGTGAAGTTCTCCAGAGTCCTGCTAATAACGTCATTATTTCGTTCGATGAAGCAGAGACACAGCTAAAAGTTTGATGCCTGGATTTGAGGACTCCTGGCTTCGACAGTCCAGGGGAAGACTGCTAACCACACAATTGTCCAGCAGACAGTAACTGACACCAAATACAAGTGGGGTAAACCTCCTTAAAATTATGCTCCAAGTCATTTTTTCCAGAAGTGGTTTTGGGAAAAAAGAAAGAAAAATCACCACCTCTTTTTTGCCAAATGATGACTTAGGTAAAAAAAAGAAAATAAACTTTTGGAAAAAGATGACTTTGGCCATTATTTTAGGTAGGCGATGATATATAAGCTTTACTTCCCCTGAGCTCCTTATGCTAATACAATGGTCTCCATTCAGAGTGAAGGACATAGTTTAAAATGCATCAACCTTTCAACTGATGTGATTTTAAAGCCTGGGAACATCCTTAATCCATTTTTGATTTTAAATTGAGCTTCCTTTAAGTAAGTCCTGAAGCAAAAGCTTTATATCCAGACTTTGTGCAATTAGATTTGGGTCTGTTGACTGTGCATCCATTTGATTGGAACAAACCCACTGTCATGTTCAAGAAGCTCGTCTGCAGAGATGTGCATTTTCTCGTATGGCAGCTTTTCTCCCGGAAAGAATCTTTAAAAATATAAATTCAGTCGTATCTTGTCTTCCTCCCACAGTCCAAAAATACGACTGTCCTTGAGATCAATTGTGGATGTGTGCATGTTTGTCATGTCTGTCTCTGTGTTACCGTGTGATGGACTGGCGACCCAGTCCAGTTGTACTCCACCCTATTGACCGCTGGAGACAGTCCCCCTCGTAACCTCACAAGCATAAGCATGTTCACATAATGGAAGGATGGAGTCTTTTGTCATTAGATTCCTACATTTTCTTCTCTAATATGGAAATCTGATTAAGGCGAGCAACACCAAGCACTTGAACACATTATCACAAGATCAAGACAACCTGAAATATTAAGCTGACAGTGTAAAACAAGGCTTTGTATGTTATTTGGAACAAATTGCAACTACCGCTAAAGTGCTGTTGAAAGAAGTCAAGCCTTCTAACACTAAGTTTGGTAAAAGATCTATTTCTACTCTCTTGTTTGATTGTCAGCTGGAAAATTAGGATTCAGTCCATCCTAGATAAAACTCACCAATGAAAGGTTGCTTTGTGACCAACACTGAATGCTGCATATCACCCCTCTCTCAGTGTGTGTCAGGTGAGAAGCTTCAAATATCCAATGAATTAGAAGACAATAAAGTGAGAAGACGGCCTTTCACGTCTAGTTTGTGAATAGACACAAAGAGATGAAACTGCTGCTTAATATCTTCTTTTTTTCACTGTTGGTTCCATCAAAATATCTGAGAATATGCTTAAATGCATGTGCCGGTTCCTACCAAATGGTACCCGCACACTGGATTGACGTATTTGATCATGGATATGTTTTATTTTTCAAGCATTATTTGTGTTTGTGATTCTCTGACTGTGTGTAGTGATGGACTTATAGCTAGAAAGGACGTGACTGTTATTATTATTGCAATAAATCCCACAGAACATCATGATTACATTTTAGGTGGTCCAATCTCTCCTGTGACAATGAGTTCTTGACCCTTTCACCTCGCTTTTTACATCTTACAGATATGAGTTTCACTCACATTACATTTAAAAGGTTTTACTGTAGCCCTTGGTTATAATAGGTAATCTTTTGTGCATCATCCTGCTTTGAGTCTCATGCTGCTTCACCACTTGGATCACATGCTTTCCTGTTTTGTATTTTTTCAGTGTTTTGTTTCAGAAAAACAGAAACAACAAATCAAAATTTGAAGCTATAGCTTTTGAACAATGAGAGACACCACTTGATCAGATCTGTCAACTTGGTTTGCGCCTAATCAGCATAACCGCAAGAGTTATTGTAATGCAGCTACTGCGTTAGCTGACTACAGGAAAGCTGCTGTTTTGGTTTTTTTGTACTTTTGTTTTTGCCTTTTTCGCTCCTTTTTATGCTTCATAGTTTTGCCTCAAGAACATTGTTTTTCATTTGTCATCAATTGCACTGCAGGACAGTTGCTGCAGTGCAATTGGCTTTCATGTCTTTTCGCTAACGTTTCCAATAACAGAAAAAAAGACAGTAGATTTGACCCTATTTGCTTAAAAAAAAGTCGCTATAGAGCTCTGAAAATTTCCTAATTTGCTAAGTTTGCAACGGTGCTTTCACTTTTCCTGACCACCACCCAGTTAACCGGGTTGCACAGTGGTGCAGTGCCTTGCAGCAAAGTTCTGGGTTCGATTCCCGGCCCGGGGTCTTTTTGGGTGGAGTTTGCATGTTCTCCCTGTGCATGCATGCTATGAAATCAAAAACCTATGAAAGTTGTTAAAGTTTGAAATATCACATAGTCTTACATAGTTTATGTAAGATCACATAAACTATGTATGTAATCTTTTCAAATCAAATATTATACTTGATTTGAAAAAAACTTCTTGTTTCAAATCAAGACAAATGTCAGCCTCTGGACAAATTTCCATCTTTTACATTTTCAGTCTCACCACATTGAGCAAAGAAGAACCAAATCAGAAAGTGTTGCTTTGAGTACTTGAGTATTCTAGTGCTCTTTTCACAATATTATAAAAATATTTTTTATACATAGTTGTATAATTATGAGTTTAAAAACTGGTATAAAATGTTGCCTGAATAAATATGTCTATTATGAATGTACACTGAATAAAAGTTTCAGACAGGAGTGTTTCCTACAGGACCTTTTACTTCATTTATGAAGACAGTGCTGCTGTTGTTGTTGATTTTCTGAGGTTTGAAGGCAGCACATCAACAAGCCTCGGGTTGAGAAGCCGTATACTACAACAGAGAAAAAGAACAAGAAGGAAAGGTATGCATTTCTGGGCATCAAACAAACACATTTAGAAAAGTCTTTTATCTGCCTCCATATGGAAAGCAGTTCAAGATCATACAATCTGGAACAGCTTTAACCCCAGAGTTATTGCCTGAAAACACACCAAAAAGATCAAAGATACCTAAATACTCAGACACCAGAAACTATGAGAGCACTAAGTCCTTTACGACAGGGTTTTTTTGTTGTTGCAAAATCCCTAAACAACATTTTGCTAATAAGAACCTTTGAAAGCTTTCTTGAGCTGTGCTAAGAAATTTATTTAAAGTATTGTTGATTTAACCGAAGCTTACATTGTTTTTCCAAAATCCTCTAACACACATCCTAAATCTTCAGTTGATCCAAAATGCTTCACTTAAAGCTCTTACTAGTACAAGAAGAGTTTTTATCCCAATGTTAGCTTCACGTTATTGAGTGACTGCAAAAATCAGAATAAAGAAAACATTGTTCCTCTGATGACTGCATGGCCTTGCCAAGATATTCATTTTAAAGTCAGGGATCATGGAAATCACTGGCTTCAGTCTCCTGGCTTTGCATACTGTAGTGATGTTTTATTGTTGAGTTGGGGCAATATATGCATACAATATATTTAAATGAGCCAGTTAAAAGACTAAATGTCCCTTTATCCCTCACAACAATTGAGGCTGTTATATCCTCCATGAAGATAGCAACATAAAGAATAATATTGACATGTTGGCTTTGATTGCACAAAAATATGTTATACTTACTTAATCTGAATATAAAACCTTGTGCAAATTCAATGTTTGATATCCAAGGCTAAAGTTGCTGGTGAATAGAATAGAATAGAATAGAATAGAATAGAATAGAATAGAATAAATTGTACATTTACAATTGGTACATGTTTTTGTGAAAATAGACTTAGTATGAAGATGATAATAATGAGGGTAGGAACACTTATTTTATTTTTGAAAAGAACAAAGTTAGAAAAGCTCTCTTTGTGAAATTCCAACCCTCCCTAAGGTTTAGGTTGTGATTTATAAACATGTATATGATCGCAATGGAAGGACAAATTAATGGCTGCTTGGCATAATGCTTTGGGTACAGATTTGGGTCCCAGGATCATTGGAATTAATACCAAAGAGGCAAATTATGAGATGGCAACAGCTGAGTCAACAATACATACGTCCAATATAAATTTCCTATTCATTCTTTGAATGCTTCGCTCTGGTGTTCTTGTTTAAATCATGGATGAATCATGAATCAAGTCAACTATATGTCTGCAAAAGGCTTCTCTGTCTGGCAGATATCTCTGTAGGTTCTTAGGAAGAATAAAATGCTGAGCAAAATACATGTAACTTTGATATAAATTTAACTCCAGAGGATCCTGGTTCCCACTTTTACAATTGTGTGGGTATGTTCTTAGAGGAGGTAGATCACTATAAGTTGGCAATGCTTTCCTTCCACAGACCATTATGCTAAGAGAGATGAATGTCTCTTTAATCTAATAAATATAATTACTCTCCAGGGGCCTTTCAAGAAGAAGCAAAGGCATGACTATAACTGAATTAATTAGCACAGTGATGGATACTTCTATCTTAGTAGTTTGTTTTTCCTTAGTGTTCAACTGTGTGCTGGAAGGCAAGACTGTCCTGCTGCGCTCTATGTGAGGACAGAGAGACCTGAGGTCAGGTAAACAACCAAAATGAGTCAAAAGGTCATCCACTGAGGATCCAGGAACATCCACGTCCTTTCACACAAATACTCAAGCTGTGGTCAAAACATTTGGCTGCACTGCTCTGGCAGTGAGTGGATCTTAACATCAAATGAAGCTGTTTTTTAGTACCTAGTTGACGACAATGAGGTTCAATGAGAAAACATCAAAATCATCATGTTTGGTTGAAGTCCCTTGCTGTTATTGATGCTTTCCAATCTTCATAAAGATGGGCATTTAACCTTTTGGTCTAATCATGACAAATTAATCAGACTGAGACTGAGACTGCAAATAAAATATTTTTATCTTCAGGCATTTCACTGTGCCTTGATTATATTTAGATTGCAATCCAGTATAATAATAGTGATTATTGCTCACACTTGCAGGACTTGATAGGTGCATTTGCACTTGCATATCACTTTTGTTTTATGAATGAGATAGTAAGTAAAGTGAAAAGTTCAGCTCAACTTCATTCCTTCCTTTACCTTTAAAATGTGCAAATATTCAAGCTATTAATAAACGTGGTGCAATAATACAGGCTCAGGTCTTCAATATTAGAACAAATAGTTCCTACTTCCTGTGTAAGAAGTTGTTGAATCCAAGTACTTAGAGGCCCTTTATTCACTTCTGTGTTTCCTGGATGTCTTGGAAAAACAGATGCAATCCTTAGAGGCTCCACCCCGCATCAAATAGGCCTTAAAGGATCATCTGTATTGTTTTTGTGGCTGATGCCATCTTTAGGCTGTCTTAACACAAACTAATGAAGCCATAAATCCATCCCACACCCACTGAGTAGCTCTACACCATTAAAATCTGTCACATGTGATCAATAGTTTGCTCATATTTGCAAGACTTGATAGCCCTACAGCCCTCAGCATCACCCTGCTGATATCTTTAGAATAATCCTGGGAAGCGAAACTATGAAGCTTGTGCTAAAGAAGGTAAATATTAAGACTGAGTTCCTCTCCAGAAGATACTGATGAGGAAAATCAATTTAGAAATGAGCACACAACTCTGCTCTTACGAAAGAAGAGCTATAAATAACTGAAAAAACTTTTAATGAGAAAATGTCTTTAGTGTTTTAAGAAGTCTGTGTTCTCTGAAGCCAAGGGTGTGATCTCTGCTTGGTTTGTTTCACAATCTGTGGTTGTTCCCTCAGGCAATTATTGATTATCTAACAACACAGTACATCAGAATTTCTACAAGCAAAATAAGATATATAAAGTTTGATGGCACACAAAACTTTCCATAGGGTGATGCCATATTTGTAGAACCACATCAAAGAATGTAAGATCAATGCTTTGTTTTTCAACATCAGGCATTATTGTGTTTTTGAATATGTAATTAGTCACACAATTAAGTTCCTTCTTCTGGCTCTCACACGTGGCATGGTTTCATTTACACCCTCATAGTTGATTTAAATTCACATTCATTAGCCTGTCAGTATGGAAAAATGGGAGGCTTTTCAAATTAGCAGAAATAGTTAGTGGTAATATTTTTTGTGATGTTGCTTAGATGAATAAAACTTAATGAGATGTCTTTATGATAATCTTTGCAGGACACTCTGTGGGTGTTTAAGCATACTGATGTTATTTGGTACATGTCAGTCTTTGCATGAAGAAAAAAGACAGGAGCAGCATACACAATGAGGAAATATTTAGGGTTTAATTCAAACTAAGTGTTTGTTTAAATGGGAAGGATTAACAATAATATTAAATGAATAACATAATTGACTGCGATCACGTTGAAGCACAGCAACTAAGTTATTGTACTAGCTTACATCATCATCATCACTTCTTTATGTTTATCTTTCAAGGAATTTGGCTTTCTTTTGCTTCAAAGTGACCACATGTAAAAATTATTTTCAGCAACTCAGAAAAAGTATTTTTTTAGCCCTTTATATGGCGTTTTCAGAAGATTTGTTCATATTGACTCCCAGTTCGGCCATTTGAGTTACTCAGACAAAATTTTCTCAACACTGAACCAAGGGGTTAGTTACAAGAGAGCTTGCAAAGAGCCAACTTCAAATCTGGCATTTAGGAAATGTGTTACAAGCAACGACAAAGAAACTATTTATTAGCATTTCCAAAGTGGGATGTAGAATCTTAGAAAACCACAAAACATGAATCAGGCCCTTGGGTATAAAATAATGCATAACCAATATGCACCAATAAGGTGATTTTCACTGTCTATTGACTGAAAACCTGCAATGATCAATGGAGTGTAAGACGTTGCTCAATTATTGTTTCTGGTCTTTGCTGGATTTTGTTTTTATTTCTTAGAGACCATTCTTCAAAATGCTGCTTCTCTATTGTAGATAGTCCTTTCTTCTCTTTTTCTAGTAAGAAAACTAAAAATAGAGAAAATATTGTTTAAGATTTCATTAGCAGAAATCCTGGCTTCTTGAAAGCAGAAATTTTAAAGGAGTCTTGATCTCAAACCTTTGCTCAAAATTGAATCGTATGTGATCACATGAAAATCAGCATTTAGAAAAAGATACTTGCATAAGTTTTGAGTGCATTTACAAGTGTGCACATGTTTAAACTCAGACTCATAAGCAAGCACCAAGGCTAGGAAGGGTTTAAATGCTCCTTGTGACTTTTTTATTGGTAGTGGATCAATAGAGCTTTGAAACCTCAAAGACCTCAAGAGACCTCATCATCGTAATGACACTAAATTAAACCTGGGGTGAGGAGAAAGATTTAATTCGTTCTCCTGTGTTTGTCAGAGTCGTATTTAGAGTAAGGGCGCCACATTCTGCTGCTCAGAGTAAACATGAGAAAGACTGCTACTAGGTTCACCACTCTGAACTGTTGCTGTGGTAACATTACTCCTGCTGGTATGGTGCAAGTGTCAAGCAGTTAACTCTCATTAAAAAATTATGAAAACTGACATTTTAGTGGACTTTTTGACAAAATGTCTCCACCTGCAGTAATGCATCAGTTGGCATTCTGATAAATGTTATTCAGCACTAAATTAAATCAAATGCTCATTCATTTGGGATTGTCTTCACACTAATACAGTGACATGGATTCACCTGTAGAGGCTGTCAAAGTCATTTACTTTTCAGAGTGTTGGGCTAAGAGTTGAAGGAAGCGTTGTGTTTTCTAGAACGCATGAGTGAAATAGCAAGAAGGAGCACTATAAAGCAGAAACACACAACTATAAAGCAGAAACACAAATACCTTATAAATGTATAAGGTATAATTACCTTATACATTTATTTACCAAAATGTATAAGGTAATTACATCATATGCCATGTACTTATTCATCCGTCAGCCTGCAAGATTCAGGGTTCTACGGAGCATGTTAGCAGTTCTTTTTACAGAACTTTCAGAAACTGTTCCTTGAACAGAGACCAGGCATTTCTCCGTTCTTCATGCCAAAATGAAGAGCAGATTCTCAACAAAATAAACATCATTACAAAATGACAACATTATGCACAGGTATGCACAATAAATGCATAAAGAGAAGTGTGAGCCAAGGTCAGAGAAATGCTCTTTTCTCTCAAGAAAATCATGTAAGATGGTGACAGAGAAGACAACAGATTAAAAGTGCTTCACAAATTTCAATAGTTGAGGTAAACCCCAAGATTAAAAACTACTCTGAAAGTCTTAAAACACTAATATTTCAGTTCACATTAGGCCCAAGCTGAAAAAGAGAGCATCAGCTATGAAGGGTGGAAATCCTCACAGCAGTTGCACACCCGTGGACTGCATCTCCTAAAGAGAGACGTGATCACTCAACCTTACGGATTTGGAAAGCAGAAACAGAGTAGATGCTACTCATCCTAAATCACAGGCCAAAGCAAACCGCTCTTCTTACTCCATGAGGTTGGTGTTTTCCCCTTGATGGAGCTAGTTCTTCATTCTTCATTTGTAACCTGCCTCTCGTCCTGCTGGAGATGAGCGACAACCCCAATTGCTGCCTTGCAAAGATAAGCATGTAGATGAATGGAGTTGATCATTTTAACGTTTTTATTTTAGCATTTTAATATCCAGAACTTTTGCATTTGCCCGTTTCTGGTACGGCATTAAATCTGATGAACAAGCAACATGCACAAGCATCAGCAATGGACGATTCAGACTTTTCTCTTGGCACAGAAGGGGTTAATTTTTGCTTCAAAACACAATCTGATGAGATGTTGGAAAACATTATTGCTTTTTCCCATTGTGGAAAAAGTAGTTGTTTTTGATGAGGGAGTAACACTACAGCAGAACATAAAGCTCAAACAAGTCGATTTTATATAATGGCCTCCCTTTAAGAGCCCCTTCTGGGCTAAAAAGATTTAAGAGGTTCACCAACTTCTTTTCATAGAAACCTGTTTGTGCACAGGAGCAAATATGCACAGTTTGTATGTGTTTATTTCATTTATGTTTCTGGCTCTGTTGTGATGCAGTATTTTCACGCAGTTTTCATAAGCATACATTTATGTTTGCTTTATCGCCATGTTAACACAAGCACTCTCCCATTTTCTGTTATTAATTCCACACCTTCTGTGCATTAATCAGGAATCAATCTACCTAACTGATTTACAGTCAGACAGTTTTGGGTCAATACCTTTCATTAAAGTTCATCTGGAATTTTACAAAGGAGCAACTGAAGCACATTATGTATAAAACAATTGTACAAAACCCTGCAACTTCTCAAAGCTGACCTTGCACATTAGTGCCTACACCTGGGAAGAATTTAGTGTTTTCTGTAACAAAATGGAAAGTGCAAACCTTGTAAAACACTGGGCTAATAGCTCCCCCTTGGCTTTTGTACAACACAGCTCAGTAAAAGAAAACATAATCATGACTGAATTTTACTACAGGCTCATTCTCCAGAGAAATGCTGCAATAAAGATAGTAATACAATTACAAGAGAAATATCCATCAGTGCTCCACTCCACACCAGGTCCTTCAGCTGTGATTTTCCACAAAAAGATATACTCTAATTTTCTAATCAGTTTAAATCATCAGCTCAAATTTCCTAAATGCACCTCCCATGTGCTTGTGTTTAGTTTTGTGGATTTTTCATGGCTTTGCAAAAGATGTGATGAGATTGGAGTCTTCCAGTCAGCTTAGAGTTGCATTTACCTTGAAGAATACTTTACATCTTTGATCTATTTGGCTGTTTCTGCTCTAGCCACCACAGTGGGTATTTGTTAGAAATTGGAAGCAACAAATGTCATAAATCTTTGAGAAATTCTTTATCAGAAGTCTATGTTGAGCTAAGCATATTTTTAAATCTTCCAGTTAGCATTTATGCTATTTGTTTAATATAATGTGTAAAAAAAATGCCCTTTGTGACTAATTTTACAGAAGTATTTAGATGGTTGAAGGAAATGAGATGCTGAACTTCAGCAAATCACATCCAATTATAAGCTGCAATTTATTGCTACAAATAACCATGTTTTTACTTTTTCTGTTGATGGTGTGAAGTGGTTAGACATAATGTGATGGAAAAGGCTGTTTTTGTTTATACAAATGTTAATGTGTTAAACCTGTAAATAGGCTTTTACAGGAACATATAGAGTTAATTAAGGCCAAGCACTTAAAAACAGACCAACCATTTTCTGGCAATAAGTTAATTGTTTTTGGTGTCTTGAAAACAATGTGTTTCAAAATCCTTGTTATTGTTAAATCAGAATCGGTGGGCACTGCCTATTTCCCTAGCAACCACAGCTAAGCCCAGCCCCTCACCTAGCAACCCAAGTGGTGCTGGAGCAGATTTGGTCAGCTGGTTTTACCGCTGTATGAGCTTTACAATTGATACTGGAACAGACAAGTGTTGACTTGCCATTCAGAAGCCACTGCTGCATTGTCGGTAGTTGTGCAGGAGATTACCCTTCTTCTGCTCCTGGGTCTGATATGCTCATGTACTGTTTTATTACAACACTTGGTCCGATGATCTTGAAAGCAGCACAGAAGAGGCAGCAATCTCATTATCTGAGAATAAAATGCAAAAACTGTAATAGACATTTCTTGTATAACCCTGAGACCTAGAATAACTTGTTCCGAAAAATAATGTTTTCTATCATGGCTTGTAGGTTTAGTTTTAACTTGGATGTACTTGGCTTTATAAATTACCATATTTGGTCTGCAAGAGAAATTAGTTAATTTCCACTTATTTTTTTAACAGTTCTTTCCGTGTCTCTGTAAAATATCTGTTTCATTTTGCAAAATATTTTGGTTACAAGTTTAAGTTGTTTTGATCTTCTGTACCCCCAACTGGTTCCCATAGGTAATTTCCACATTTGTATTCAATGTGTCATCATTCCAATGTGCCGTATACGGCACATCATATATATATTACTCTTGAGAAAAACCCAGTGATAGGTTGAGGAGCTACAAATCACTTCATGTTGTGATGAAATGTTCATCATAAAAGCATCAGGCCTTGCATGGATGAACAACAGGGAATTCTTCTTATACCAGAGATGAGAGGCCTCTAGAGGAAGCAGTCGATTCCTCTTCTGGTTTGTTCATTTTTTAAACATTGTTTCAACTGGGTGTCGTCCCCCTGTAATGACAGCTGTGTGTTCTGCATAGTGAATCAACCTCACTATGTCTGTACTTGAGTTTTCTTTAAGATGTAACGGGTTTACCTGTAATACCATTCCAGTCTCAGCCGAAGGAAAACTTCCTTGCTGAATCTAAACATGTTTTTCCTAAAGCATCTTTGAATTGGATGAATTTCAGTGGTAAATTATATTTTATGGGAATTCAAGTCTGGAATTAAAGCAACAGGGGTTTGTTGTTGTTATTAAAGTAAAAGAAAGTCAACATACTTAAAATCTGCCACTTTTTTTTCATCAAGCAAAAAAGCTAGAACCAGTCAAAGGTTGTGAAAAACATATATAATTTTTCTTCCATTTCTCGTTAGAGCTGTATTTTGTGTTTGACTGTTAAAAATGAGCCAGCAATGATGCAATGCTTTCAAGAAAAGTGTCCAAACATTTCTTCACACTTACATAGTTATACAGGAAGCAGCCTCCTTAAGCTAATGCTCACAAATGTAGTTCAACAAACTATTGAAATGTATCACAGACTTGGTTTTTCACATATTTTTTTTCCTAATATGGCTCTACCTTTGTTTATTAAAAATGACAATATGGAATCTAATATGTGTTGTTACATGCTTGAAGTTAGTCATGTTTAAATGGTTTTGTAATCTATAATCAGGCCGTAGTTGTAGTCATGGTGTATGAAGAAGTTTTCCTTACTACAATGTAGCTGAGGTCATTACAAAGGGAACTAAAAACAATCTCTGCATCTAAGATGAGCAGAGAGAAACATCAAGCTAAAAAGACTACAGTGGAAAATTAAGTTTAGAAGTTCATGACCTTAAATGAAAGCTTAAGAGGTGACATAATATGTATTGTAATTGTTCCTACATGCAATACAGACCAGAGACTCCACTCTACAGTTTATATGTGTGTTACTTAACCTGTAATTTCAGCCTTTAATTCACGTCTAACTGAGAAGCTGAATGAGAGCAGAGAGGGAGAAGCATCACGGATACCTAGTAGGAAGAAATTAATAGCTGTTTGAAGAGTATGCGGTGTTAGAGATGAAAATAGTTGAAGCAGATGAGTTAAAAGCAAAACAAATGCATAATATTTTCTAGTTGAGATATGAGCATGTAAGGTTGAAACTTGAGTATAATTTTAAATGTATAGGTAAACTTTTGTTCTAAGAAATTCAGATTTTGTGTCAAACATTTCAGTCTTTTTGTAGCTTTAATCACGTTTCAGCGTTCTAAAAAGTTCATTTCTCCTAAATGCCTGCTATGTGAACTTATTCTCCTTTCAATGGTAAAATTCTTAAAATCTTCATCTAAGTCTTGTGCTTGAGCTTGAATATCTGTTTCCCTCCAGCACTACATCATGGTAACACATCAGGATGGTGCTGATTGGCATCTGCTGAAAATATTCTAATCTAATTGTTTATAAATGTGATGCTGTATCAAGCAACTCATTGCATATTAGTTGCATTTACTGTCCCATCTGTTTTGTTTAAATTTTTTTCAGACTTTATTTTTAATTAATTTCTTTAATGGGCAGAGTGTGCCTTTGATATTGTTCCTTATTGTTGTTAAAGAGCTTTATAACAACAATTTTTGTGAAATTAAAAAAAATCAACAATGAGATGCTTGTTAATGCATCTCATTAACAGATGAGATTCTCCGTTTTGACATCTTATCGCCGAAATCAGAAATTGTAAAAATCGTTCTCTGACCAGCAATAAAAGTAAGCTGCATAAAAAAAGAAAACAGAAATGTCTTTATCCTTTTTGAGACACATATTGACTTTTTTTGCTCTACTAAAATCAAGGAGTTAATGTGCAAAACCTTTTAGCTCTGTTATTAAACCACACTAAATCTACCGGCAACTGATTAAATAGAAGTCGTGGGGCATTGATATTTAAAGGTTTCTCTGCAGCCGCCTTGTCAGGACAGAAGGATCGTCTTGTTGGCAGGCTATTCTTTCTGAGAGGCGGCAACATCCTGACACTCATGAAATTAGCAAATTATTAGAGGAACAAGTAGCAAAAACTCTGAATAACCAAGGACAACGTTTCACACCCACACTTGTACGCTCAGAGCATTAGCTCACAATGACCCTGTCTCTATCTTCAAATTACAAAGAAAAAACATAACATCAGTGGATGTAGTTAGAATATTATGTTGTTTTCTATTTCAATCTTTCTTTCACCTTGAAAATGCTTATTTAATTATTCCATCTTATGGTCCTTAAGATTGCATTAGAAATTTATTTCTTAACAAAGCGCCTGAAATAAAAATCCAAGAAATCATTTAAACAGCCATAGACTGGACTTATATTGTGTTAAAATTTATAGTAACTAGTCCCCTTTTAAATGGTAAATTTTAACATATTTTACATGTATCAAGATCTTTGAAGGTGTTTTCCATTTTAGTTTTATAATTGTTCTATAATACCTCGGTGAAATCTTGTAAATATCAGATCATTTGTTTTCATAAATCTGTGAGGAATAACTGCATCTTGTTTTCGATCAGAACTGTTTAAACAGTGAAAACTGTTTAAACAGAAAACACTCATGACCAAATGAATGTTTTCATTGTTCAGATTATAAAATCATCACCTCAGTTTGCAGATGAAAAAAAGCAACCAGTAGAGGGAAAACAGCATCTGTAATGAACTTGACTGCATCACTTTGGAGAGATGAAATATTTATCTAAAAGTTGCAGGATATCAGCACTTGAGGACTGGAATTTGATTCCCTGATTCAAGCTTATTTTTTAGATCTGATGGTTTTGTCACTGTTCAGCGTTTCAGTGTTCTGTAACTTACTCCATATTAAACAGTGTGAAATCTGTTTGTTTTTTATGTAATTAGTGAAGAACCTTATATGAAGAACCTTATATGTTTCCTTAAATGCAAATCTTATCAAAATGAGCCCAGAAACTCTCATGTGCAAAGAATGCAAAAGATAAAGCTTGGAAAAGCTGTGTCTTCTGTTGGTACCAATATGGCCGACAGTATTTATAGATCCTGTGTAGAATCTTTACCCATTCAAAAGTTTCCTTTACTCAACAAAGTCTTTTGAAAGACTGTGGTTGTTACCTTCACAATCTTTTTGAGTATAATAAACTCATGACATCCTCAAGCAGGTACTCCATTGAAAGAAACTTAACATCTGTTCTCTTTTAAAGTGTTTGTGCCTCAGAGCTACAACATGATCTGCAAAATCAAGCCTCCTGTGCGTCACAACATCTCCACTAACGTGAGAGTCCTGTGAAACCAGGGCTGGTTTAGGTCAAAGTGATCACTGCAAGGGATTATGGTTTTACTTTAAGAAGAAAGTTTAGAAAAAATTTTGGAACATCTTTGGTGAACAGGCAAGTTCTTTCTTGGCAAAAACTGGACCAAAGCCATGTCAAAACAAATATGTTGACTTTTTCTGCATTTGTTTTTTTGTTTTTTTTCAAAAAGCTTTTTCAACCACAAACTAAATAATAGGGAGCTTGTGTACAGAGAATGGCTGACCTATTCAACTATTCAACTTTAAAAGGAAGTGTGTTCTGTTTTGCATGTAAATATTTGGAGAGAGAAAGGAAATGCCAGCACTGAAAGCATAATATGAAGGTTGTCACGATCACAAGCCATGCTTTCATGATAACTTTTGCACAGTGGACAAGAATAAAAGGTTTACTGACAAGTATGAGTATTGGACGCAGGTTCTGCAAAGGGTTGTTACTGTTGTCAAATATGTGGCAGAATGAGGACTTGCTTTTAATGGAGAAAGGTCACAGGTTTGGAGGCATTAGTAATAGGAAATGCAGGCAGCATAATCACTTTTTTTATATATGAAATTGAAAAGTCTGGAAATGTTGGCAGATGAATTCAATACTTCCTCTCCTTAAATGTTTGTGAGGAACTCATCCAGCTAATGGGGCAAAAGTGCTTGATGAAACTGTAACAGTTGATTCATTTGAGGGATGTTTGGTGAGATTTTCGACTAGATTGTACTGCAGATCTTTAGATGGTGATCTTGCATCTTGGCCCTGTTGCTATCTATGTGTCAGAATGGAGAGAGGGATCCTACGCTCATCTGTTGCTGCTGTTTCTGATGTTATCAGTATTTTATGTTTCTGTAGAGGTTATTGTTGGTGATGGTAGTATTTATCCTTTCATAGTGTGCAGTCAAATCTTCACACAGGTCTGTTGGGTTTATCATCATATTGTTTTCCATTTTTAATACCATTTTATTTCTAATGTTAATCAAAAGTGTGAACATACCTTCTCATTCAATCCAATGGGTAGATGTGTTCAAACTCTTTTTCTTGTGTGTGTAATCCCCAGGCTTGTTAGTGATCCTACTCTGTAAAAAAAAAAGTTTCTAATTTACGGTAAAATACAAGCAGCTGAGGTTGCTTAAACCACACAATTTTATAGCAGGGTCCCATAATAGGAGCATAGACTAATTTCACCACATAAAATCATTATTCAGGCAATTTAGACACATCATCCTGAGAAGATACTATGTTTTTTTTTCTTTGATCTCCCTTCAGCAAGTAATACTGTCACAAATTGTATGTCTACAGGGCTCTGGAGTTTATGTTTTCTGATCAACCATTGCACGTTGATAGCATGTATAATGTTAACCTTTTAAAACACTTCCTTTCCTGCAGGGATGTTGATCTTCCCAGTTTTGTCATTTACATGAAGGAAAAAGGACTGGAAAAAATAACTTTTCTGTTAGTTATTTCTAACAGCTGCGATCGGGGGCCACATTCGGATCCCGAATAATTCTACCAAATTTTATTGACTGACATCAGGACCAGAAACAGTTTAATTAACCCAAATTTAATTGAATCACTAATTCAATGTATACATTTTGTGTTACGTCTCATGCAATTTAGCAGAAAAGTACACATCATAAACAGCTACCACTTCAGAAAGTTAAAAAACAAACTGCTTATTAATAATGTAAGTAACTAAATTTTGACAGAAGTCACAAAGTGCTTCATGGTAAAAAACAGTAAAAGAAATAAAGACACAATGAAAGATACATTTAGGAAATACATAAGAAAATATAAATTGTCATAGAAGTCCAGGGATCAGTGAGGTTAAAATGTCTTAACTTGTTTTTTAAACACATCAGTAATGTTCAGTGATCACAAGTAGAGTGAGAGTTTCACTCCATAATCTTGGTACAACAGCTTTGGAGGATCCGTCTCCTCCAGGCAAAGGACCATACGTAGGTCCTGCTGTAGGAGGACGGATGAGTCACCCCGTTACTCTGCACATCACAAAATCTCTGAACAAAAAAAACAAAACAGAAAAACTATGTAAAGACGTCAATTTGTTGTGTTTGAGTCTGTGTGGGAGGCTTACTTTGATGCTGGGGGCATTAATCATCAACTGGAACAGGCTCTTGGTGAATGGGTCTTTATTTCTAATTATGTGAATTCTGAATACAAGGTTTTTTATTTTTGCTGCCACTTTGTACCCAGCAAGGCCATTTATTTACTCTGTTCTTTTTATTGCTGTGCAGGTCTAGTCACAAATATTTATCTTTTTTCCAAGTTGAGGCTGCCCTGCCCTGCCCTTCATAAATTGTTTTTGTGATAAAATAGACTGGAGACAAAATGATAAAACATATTTCATTACAAACTGACTGATATAAAATGAAGCGCGGGGGATTTACAAGAAAATTCCTAACAGTGGGCTGTAATACAGGTGGAACTTTTAGCTAATTAAAAAGTTAAGTCTTTTTATCACGCTCATGAACCTAAGGAAACAATATATTTGTTGGTTTAGACATTATTCACTTGACTTATTAGACTTTATTGAAAAGAGGTTGACAACAATTGGTAAAAGCACAAAACAAAACCCTTTTACTTTCCAAGGTGACAAAAACAATTTACCAGAATGACCACTTTCCACCTTTCAGCAGAACAAAAACAATATGATGTTTGAAAACACACATAATGAATAGAAATGAGCTATTTACAGCACTCTCCTTGAGTGTTCTTTTCCGTTAGACTGTGTCATCACTTAAATCGTGAAAACACAATTTGAGCAGCCCTTTGTGTGGGTAAAGTGGCCATTTCTGATTCACATCTGCTGAATTTAGGCTTAAATGTACAATGTCTTTAGCATCATACAGCAAAGTACAAATCTAACCTCTATTCTTTTTTAAGCAATAAAATCACATATCTACATCATGAAAGTACTCATGTATTGTCTTCACCTGCATTTACAGTGTAGAAAATGCATGTGTCAGCATTGTTACCTGATTCCCATGTGTCAAACAGCTGTTCAGAGTTTTGCTGATGCAGGCAGCATAAAACAAGGCAGCAGCAGCAATGAAGCATTAACTTTCTGACCGGTTCTGTCAGCATGTTGCTGCACTGGTTCCAATTGAATTTACTCCCTGTATAAATAAATTACAAATGTATGATACCAAACGAGGGGAAGAGAATTTTATATTCTGGATTAAATAATGTTCTTGCCTTTTGAGTGTTTTATGAAAAAGAATCTAAAACAGCAAACATCCTGCAACAGAAGTCAACCCTTCATCGTTCTGAGTTCTGCACTGGAGAAATTAACACAAACAAAAGAGGAAACAGATGAAAGCAACATTTTCAAGACTGGTTCTGCAAGGATATTTATCTTCACTATAACCCCATTCCCAACTTTTATTTCACTGATATAATATTACTAATAAAAAGGAGATAATGGTGCACCTCTTTCGGGATGTCTACTGAGAAGTTGGAAGACACATTTTCTTTACAAACGCCACTGCCAAGAGCTAAAAGTGGCTCCCAGGAGTGCTCTTAAATTACCTCAGCTTTTATTAAGGCAAAAGTACAAGTCTACGCTTGATTGTGTGTGAATTGAATTTTAAATGAAAGGTTTACTTTGTTTTACACTGACTGTGATGTGAGATGGCTCAAAAAGAGAAGGGGAGAAGTCCTGCAGATGACTTCCCATTTTTTCTGTATTTATAAAATATATAAAAATGAACTCTCATCTGACATGAGCAAGATTTCTCACTTAGATAATTACACTCTCTCACTTTCACTCAGATCCTATTACATTATATCCTAATTCTGTCAGAGTTAGTAGGTACGATGCAGTTGAAATATGTACTATTCAATAATTGAACATAAAACACTTTAACTGTGACACGGCAAGAAGGACATAAAATACATGTCACTTTTGGGAGCAATTGTGCATCAGAATCAGTGACTCAGCAGTTATCTCATCATTTGTTATGGTTTCTCATCCTTTCAACATATTTTCCATTACTGGATAGCGATTTAGTTGTAACCATGTCATATTCCAAAGATGGTACATGCAATAAATTCCCCAGGAAGTAACAACTTCTCCTTGACACAGTCGCTTAAGCAAAAGTGAAGCTGCAAAAGGATGACTTCATGCTTTTTGTATTCCATGGAGCCTGATTGGCAAAGATCTTTCAAAACTTTTTGAAGACAAACAAACAATGTCAGTGTCATTCAATTGTCTGAATAACAATTCAGACAATTTTAGGTGTGTTAAAGCAAAGAAACAAGTAAGACAGACAGGGCAGTGTGAGCTGAGGTTCAATGTCCGGAATGCTGCTTTATTGTTTTACTAAATGAGTGCTTTACAGAAGTTTTTATGATTATATAAAAATTTGAATTAAGCCCTCACCTACTGCCTTTAATCATGGTTAATTATAGCTAGGTTTCATTTACACAGCTGTGAAATTAAGCACTACAGCTGCTCTGAATCACTTGTGATAGGGCTGTATTTGTTTTCCAGATCAACATCCAAAGGTCTTATGATAATTATACCACCTTAAGCTATTTTCAATTTTGCAAATACACAAATTTGTGACACAATCGACAAAAATATGAAAACATAAAAGTTCAACTACGGAGTTATGGAAATAATCTTTTTTAAAACTTTGCAAATGCAAAAACATCATCATAGTTTAACCTCCAGGTCTGAAACATTTCTTGAGAGAAAAAACATTTAATTAATTTAATTGATTATATTCAGTAATTTTTTTCAACATGTATTTTTTTAATTTTCTACACTGCACTTTAAGCAAATGTTTCTAAGACATTTCTTTGATTTTCTACACTGCACTTTAAGCAAATTTGTGAAACTAAATTAAATAAACAAAAGACAGAATATCAAAGAGACTAATTAAAACTAGATTTCAAATTGTTTAATGTTCTCTACACTGTAAACCACTGCAGGCTTTGCTTTGATGCTGAACAGTTTTTGTGAGTTTTAGAAAAACTTGTGAACTCCTTGCATAAAAAATAATCTTAAAAGCTTGTTATTAATAATTGAATGCATTACACAACTGAATCAGAAATTCTCTTAATAATGCAAGCAATGTATTTACGTCTTGTTAAAGCTGCTCTAACTGTTATGTACATCAGTGCATTATTTAATCTACATTGGCCTTGAGCAGAAATGCTTTTGTAAATCCTCATCCTCTTTTACCTCCACCCACTGCTGATTATTTATTACTGTCACACCACAGTTGCAAAGCCACTATCTATAAAACAATAAACCTGCTGATTCTCTTTCAGCTGTGTGAGAATGTCTGCAAAGTCCTGATATAAGGAGAGCAGTCCCAGCTGACCAAAATAGTTTAGCAGCCCATATTTTTTAGCTATGAAACAGCATATGTGCTTTTTAGTGCTAGAAAAAGTAATTAATCAAAAAAGATGACTGAATAAAACTTCCCTTGCTTCTTGTGGACAAATCGTCAGCCCCTCTGGTTGCAGTACTTATGGTTGGGTTCTTTGTGCAGCCTCATTTTTCCATGCACAAGTGATTAAGCTGCCTTCTTCTGTTTGTGAGGGAGGGACTGAGGCATTCGACAGGGAACAATAAGATTTGTCATCCTATTTGAAAACCTAAGGATTTCCAGTCATTCCAGTTTATAGTGATTTATGCAATTGAAGGATGGAAAAGGAAGAAGCAGTTTAGACTATCATTTTTAAGCTTGCCAGGGCACATGTCTGGGCAGCTGTGTTTGAAGCAGACCTCTTTAGATGTGCTCATACCTTTTTCAAACAGTATCTAATTATGCAGGCCATCTCTTTGATGAGTACATTTTGCGTCTGAACAACATAATGAACAATTCCCAAACTTCCCTTTGGCTTCTAGCATCCAAACTCTATTTGCAATTAGTGAGCGTGGGAGCTGTGATTCTGTGTGTGGCTGATTATGAAGTACAAGAGTCCTTATCTGCTGGTTATTTTTCTCCATGTGGGCCACATGCCATTGACGAACTGCCACTGCTGCTTCCAGGTTTATATACCCAGACATTGTCAGGATCTGTTTGCTTCTATGTGAGTCTCAGTCTCTCCTGATTGGCTCCCTGCTGGGAGCAGCCTGGAACAGATCCGCACACCTGCAGCTCGTTGGGTCATCAGCCTGAGAGGATTTAATAAGCTGCAACTCACATGGTTCTCTGCTGGGCTTGCATGTTTCCAAGACAGAACCAAACCTGCATTTATCTGCAGCTCCAAGCCTTACCTGCCTGACTGATGGTTCCAGTTCTCAGTTCAGCCTCCTTGGACCAGAGAGGCTCGCCTCAGACATTTTGATTGTTTTCACCAGATTCTACTTCCCCCTTCCTCACTCTGAGAAGCCTTCCAGGAACTGTAAACCTATTTAACCTACCTCATCAAATTAACAACCATCCGCACCTCACTCAGTCATTAATCTGTCTCTCCTCCTCCAGACGAACCTCCAACCTGCTCCAAGGAGAGAAGTCAGAAGGTCAGAAGTCTTCCTCCTGACATGACAGATATGTTTCCAACTCAACCTCACGACTGAGGTTTGACCCTCAATGGAATCTCCAGTATGTGTTATATGTATATAATGGGGTTGTTGATGGACTACAGAAAACCACCCCAGGAAAAATAAGGTTGCATTACTATTGCAGAAACATCAGTGGGTGCCTAACATGTTAATCACTGACACTAATTACTTCATTATATTAATGATTACTTCTTTGACCAAGATTGTCAAACACCAAGTAATAAAATATGTACTGGATATGTTGAACTTGCTTTGCAGAAGGCTTGGAGTGCAATCAAAGTGAAAACTGCCATCAAGTGCTGGATCAAAACTTTAAAGACTTCTTCCACACCTCCCACACGGCTGTATGTTGTCTGTTACAAAACAAAATCTACTGATTAGAAGTCGGCTCATGATTTAAAAGATCTGTTGGCCCATAATCAGCATTCGGAGACACAGCCAAGCTCCAAATGCTCTCTGTAATTACAAAGTTCTAAAACATAAATCAAATCACGTCTCTATGCGAAGGGATGGAATGTGGTTTATTTCTGGATGATCTCAAGAATCCATTAGAAAGATGTTCCAGTGAAACAGATGAGCATACATTTTCAGTATCAGCAATTCTCTGAAGATGATGGACCCAAATGGCAAAATGCCATTATTATTGCATCAGCCTCTTGGAGTCTTCCTGCCCTTCATAGCTAAAGAATAATAAAAATGTGTGACCTGCACATGTGGATCAGAGTCATTGGGAGTAATAAGACGTAGAAAATTGCAGTGGTGGATATCAGTGTTAATGGCAACTTTATTAAAGTGCAGCATCTTGATAGGTCATTTATTGCAGGTTATTCCTTTATGAACATATCTATTTACAGCAGTTTCAGTCTGTAAATACACTGATGATCAAAAGAAATCATCAGTGTAATTACTTGCCAAATATTTAACTGTAAAATCAAATCAGGGAGTTTAGAGGTTGCTGTTCGTAAGAATAAAAGAAAATATTTTCTTCCTCTTTATGTCGTCTTTATCAATGTCATCCAACTATAAAAGGAAGTGTTTCTTCGCTCTTCAGCAGTAATGAAGTGTAAACTGCTTTAATCCCAGCATGAATGTTTCACCTCAGTGCAGCTGAGCTATTTAGAGTGCAGTGGAGTAGAAAAGCCTCATCACAGTCTGCCTTCTGTCAGGCCAATGGACCTCTGAGACGTCCAGGCAGTTGGACTGCTCTGCAGCTTGCTGTAGCTGTGGCGTCCATGTCTGCTGGTGGTCAGGGAGTAAAACTGAAGAAGCTGTCTGCGAGGGTCGACTGCGACATAAACCAGACATGGAAATTATTTCTGTGGTTCAGCTCATAGGCGGCTTTTCCTATCTTGCAGGATATGACTGTGTCATACCCTGAACACACCAAGTAACCAATGATCTTCTGCAGTTTCATCTGGAAATCTGATCTGTGCTGTTATCTGCTAGTGTAAGCATGAAAACCTTAATACCATTTATTCTGCATTCTGTTGGCTTTTGTTCCCTTTTCATAAAGCGTATTGCAGTCATTACATTCCTTCATATTTATGGTCCAGTAAAGTGTTCCTTATGTTATTTCTTTACATTTTCTTTCATTTGCAGTTTCAGTCTTTTTTTCCTCGATGCTCATTCTGAGTCAATCTGTTTGTCTCTGGAACAATAGCAAAGAACGCCAGGCAGTGCTCTTATCACCTGAGATAACAAGGAGACTAATACTCCTACACACACAGACTATCCAAACCATCTTGTGTGGGAGCATCACCGCCTGGATAAGAAACTGCACCAGACCAGACTTCTTGCTTGTAAAATTGATGATTTGTTCAGCCAATAAGGTTATGACACCATCAACTTAATAAAGGTTGAATATATAGAACTGAGAGAAGATTTGGGGTTTTTTTCTTGTTTTTTTTTTTTATAATAGCCCATCCCCAGATACATGGATTATTCAACAATTCAATCACTTGAAAATATTAACTTTTATATTTTAGTAAAAAATAACTATCCATATTTCAGGTGTCATGTCTAAATTACTTTGGATTTGTTTTGATATTTCAACAAGCTACTGCTCCAGCTGTAAGTTTCCCCTGTTTCTCCAATGTTAGTGACGTTTAAATTGATCTTGACCTTGTTTTATGGGTGTAATTTTGAAAGTGCAGATTGAGCACTGTATCTTATTAATTTTGGTGAATGTGTACACTGGCAAAAAGTATTTGTTTTCGTCTTTTCATCTTTATGCTCCCAAATAGCAGATTATTGGTCGTCTTTGTTTAGGTGTCACATTTTAAAGCTGCACTATAGAATGTTGAATTGTGTTGTTAGTTAAATGGCAAATTAAATGAACCTGTACATCACATTTTAGTCTCACTGACCTCTAAAGGACTTTACACTCAACACTTTACGCTCAGAACTACTCAAATATTTATACACTCATAACTAGATCAACAGGCAACTTGAGGACACATCGACATGTAGATGGGAGCTGGAATCTAACCTACAAATCTCTGACCAGGACAACAACTCACCCACTGAGCCACAGTCCTCACATAAATACACATCCGTTTAGGTATTAAGCAATGTTGCATTTGTTTGATACACTGCACCAAACAACTGCAAAGACCAAATGTTGCGGTTCTCTACATTGTGTTTTTAGTGTTAGGGATTCTGCAGGTTTATTATGAAACATGACTTCCAGATTGGATTAAGAAGCCTCTCAGACTGAAAGCACTTAGTGCTTCACTTTGTTCTGCAGATTTAGTGATTCAAATAATGGCAGTCGTCCAGGGCACCGGTGTAGTAGACCTTAGGACTGATGGTGACAGTCCCAATGAGACCTCCCAGTGAGAGGTCCTGCTAGACTGAGACAAATTTTGCTCAGTTTGCTTTTTCTTCATTCTTCTCTTGCAACATATCTGTTAAGATACAAGATCGAACTTCTGTTATTCTTTGTAATTCAGGAAGAAGAAAAGAGATGTGACATGACAAATACAGGAGAGCAATGAAAATGTATGTTAATTTACCAGCCCATGCATTTGTCCCGGCCTTTATTTCATTATTGCGTCAGCCACGCAAAGCAAACATCTTCAAACATATATTATTATAACAGTTTGGTATTGTTCATACCTCTGCGTCCCTGCAATCCTGTTAGTGGTTAAATGATAGGTGAGACAAACAGCAGTGACAACACACATCAAAAAGAACAGCCCTCAGAATGACAACCTGTACAGTCCTAAACATAATTCAGCCAAAACTATGGCGACATGCTGATGACACAAGACCTACAAGGCTGGCTTGTTCTTGTCAGCACCAATCAAGACTGACAACAGCTGCATATAGAATTATGAAACCTGGGGAAGAGTTTTAGTTTTTGCTTAGAGAACACTGTGACACTTTGATACTGTATAAGTCTAATTTTTAACAATTGTTTTGTTTTTCTATTTGTTGTATTTTTGTATTTCTGTCAGTTAGATTTTGTATTTCTGGTCGCAATTTAGTAATGCTCTGTCAGGGAATGTTTCACTCATTTCCATTTTCCCATCTTCACCTTGTTCTGTTTCCCCAGTGCTTCTTTGAATTGTTTCCACTGTTTCCTGTTGTAGCCGCCAAATCCCCCAAAAGCTGCTCCATGTTCACTTCATCAGGCTCACCAGTTCATTGTTCCATTAATCACTCATCCTAATATATCGGTACGATGATCTGATCGACTCAATGCCTGATTCACCTGCTGTTCTCCACCTGTCTCTCTGTGTGACTCCCAGTTGTTATCCCCTTGTGATGGCATCAATGGTGTTTTTTTAAGTTGTCATTAAATTCAACTTTATCTTGAGTGTGCCTGCTTCCTCCCTGTTTTAGGGACCTACCAAGCCTAAATGTCTGACACAGTTAACTTGAAAGACTAAATGCCTTTTCTTGCTGTCAAAATTGTGTTTTATGGTGTATGCTAACACAATTTTCCGAGGCTCGTTATCATGTTTCTTAACAAAATGATCACACCTTTAATCATCTTTATCATTAGGTCTTAACTAACAGTGCTTGGTGTGGTTTTGAGTAAAAGTTAGAAACTAAAAGTCTGTGGGGAAGACAATGATTTTTATAAAGGACACATTGTCTACAGATAATATGCTTTAGCTGTTTTACTTTTTCTGTAAGGCTCTTAAGAGAAGGTTTCTTGACAACAGCTCAAGAGATTGCTTTTTAGGTGATAAGTAGTATCTATCTGCTTGTGATCTACCTTACAAGTACTTTTTCAGGCTTGGCTTGTTACTAAACTCCACTGCCATTATTTGTGTCTTGATCAGGTTAGAGTAACATTGCCCAGTCACTTACTGTACATACGGATCTGATTGTAGTTGTGTGATTCATAAGGTTTTGCTGGTTGAAGTGCCTTTTTTTTTTTTGCCAGTCATACACAGCATCAAATAAATAAGCCATGATCTTAAAGCCAAGATTGTTTTCCTCAAAAAACCAGAGCAAAGTAAAACCAGCTCTCAGTTTCTGCAATATTTTCCAGTGCATAATGAAAATATGAGCGCTTCAAATGTAATAGCTTTGATAAAGATCATTACAATCATTTATTTTCTCCAGAACTCCAGGCTCCATAATTTCTACTTCCTCATATTTTTTAAGATAATTTTGTCTCAGACATTAAATCCTGCCTATTTCCTCAATTCCACACCTAACAGTGTGTCACTGTTCATGTAAATGGAATATTTCTCATGAAATATAAACATTTAAGTCACTGACCAACTGAAAATACAAAAACAAAACAAACATCTGTTGACTGAAAGTATATAATGAATATTGTTTTTTTCTATTTGATGCTGGTGGGGAAAGAAATGTGTTAAAATGAGATTGAATGATGTGATGGCACCCCATAGCTCAGTTCTGTCTGAACATGAACATAAGACAGATATGACTAAAATAAAACTAAATTCCTTGTCAAAGAAATGCAATTTCCTATGTGCTACTGAAGAATGCTGCTGTTTGAGGTGATTGTCCTTTTCCATTGATTTTCTGAACCCAGACAAAATGTGTCAGAAAGCGAGATCCAGAATCTAATCTGAGCTGAAGCTTTTTGCTAAAACAGCAGCAGACAGAAAATAAAGCACACTGCATCAAAATAATAGTGTTTTTTGTCTGCAGATGTATGGCAGCAATCCAGACATAACAGATTTCTGTATATAATTCATCACTCATAATACAGAGGAACTTTTGGAGGGTGAAAAGACCTTAAAGTACTGAATATCCTCACAAGAATGTGACAGTACTTTACCAAGTTTGTCAAATAAGTTTGGATGAAAAATGGATGAGTCTGCTTGGACAGGGTTGACTTTGCATTCCAGTCTAACTCAGCTGTCAATATTTATGAGCTCCAGGTCGAACTGCACTGGAACACCACTTGAAAGTGAAATTCAATAAAATCAAAAAGGTGAAAATATATTTTTGTAGTACTTGCAGACTAGAGTAAATAATATGGAGAAAGATGGTATTGTATCTTCAGTTTAGCAGGTTTATGCATTGATAAACTTCCCATTTCAGAGTATTTAGAAATAGACTTGAAAGTGTTTGGAAAGCACCAAACATCTTTGGAAAAATGTACTTTCTGACTATATTTTGTGCTTAAATATGTAATAGACAACTTTTCACCTCGTAGAAAATGAAAACCCTACTTTATACTTGATGAATACAGATCTTTTCTACCTTTAGGCAACCCAAAGTCTCAGGTATTTCCATAGACTTTCTGGCCATGCCAATTTCTGGAGATTGACTAGGTTACTAATAGTAACTGCTGTTCTTCAGAGAGATGTGATACTTGCAGGGCTGCTGAATCAGTGATTCCACTCCAAAGGTTGGCACATATGTTTCTGGCCCTGCTCAAGATTAAAGTCATAATACGCTCCTCCACATTTTGCAGCTCTCTGATTTTTTTCTTATCCACTGCAAGGGTTGAGATGATATTTGTAGTCTGCAAAATTTGGCCTTTGCCCATGCAGTGACCTGAATCTGTGGCTAATTAATTAATGCAGGGTGATGTCAAACAAATCACTTGTACGTAATGCTCAACTTAGCATGCACCTGAAGTGGTTTATGAAAAACAGAAGAATGGTGCAGGATCTGCTAATGGAGATTTGCTGTAGCCGAACTGGTTAAAACAAATAGAGAAGCAGCTTTAAAGACTGACTAACTGGTTTGTAAGACCCAGACATTTGCTGGTTGGAAAGTGACCAAAACAAATAAAATGTTATTATTTAAAAATCATATGACGTAATTTTATTATTTCTCTCACAGTTGAAGTGTAAGATGAAGGTTACAGGACTCCGAAGAATGAAGAGGTCCATTCTTAAATCCTGTAAGGACTGGTCAGTTATCTCTGTCTATGCAACCATCAATCCTATAGGCGCTTTAAACAGCCATATGTGGAAAAATAAATCAAGCCAATGAAAAAGTAACATGAATAATGTTTTAATTATTTAATTCCTAGTTATATATCCAGCAAAGTCTCAACATCTTCTGCTTCAACCACCACAATAACTTTGGTAAAAGCAACTGAACAACCTGACCCACTTCCATCATCCCTGAACTTCTGTGTCCAGGTTACATTAGGTGATGTCAGTGAAGAGAATATGCTGTATCACTGTTCCAGGTGATATTTTTATAAAGCATAGTTCTCACTCTGACTGTTCTCTTTTCCTGAAAAGTAGAACTTCATATTCATATTTAAACAGGCACAAGAGTGTGCTGATATAAATAAAATACCTGGCTGAAGGAAAAGGGAAGTAAAATTAGTTTTAATGGACGTTTTAAGACTGACAAAAACCTGTCATGCTGTAGACAGTTTAAGGAAGAAAATTCAGAACTCTCTATTTTGCCATATAATTAACTCTTAACCACATAAAATAAGATAGAAATTTCATGTATGACTGCAGGAGCATTCTATCTTTTTTTCTGATGTCACAAATGATGAGCACATTGAGTTGGATGCAGTACCAAAAGAGACACGCAGTTGTCTGAAGCGCCCTGCTGAGAGGAAAGAAATGTGCAAATCATGGATTTTCATATCGAGTCACTGAAGAATTTGATGCTCTAAGGCTTATGGTTCACTAAAGCAATCAAACAATTTTACAACATTGCATCATTTTTCATGAGTCCAGGCTTCTCATTAGGCATGAAAATGCCCAAATGGCACTAATCCCCTGATGTTGCAAGCAACAGGCTGCTTACTAATTACTTCACAGGGCGAGGACTCATGTCCTACAGTGAGCAGGACTGTGGCATAAACTCGATTCTTGTTAACTAATCAGTTTGTCTGAATGACTGAGGGTTCTTGTGGTGCTGTGGTTTCTATGGAAATCTTCAAGAGAATTACCACCATGCACACCCGGGGTTCTCCTAACAGAGCAGCCTCTTGCTTGAATGTGATGCTGATTTTCCTCATTTAGATCATGTTCTTTTCATGCCTGTTCCACTACGGAAAGTTTTCCGCCTTATCTGAGAATAGAACATGATATTTATGGCTCTTATTAGTGACCTAAAAAGTCTGAAAATGTTCCCTTTTATCTCTTTAACCTAAGTGGTACCACTTTAGCACTGTTTGCTGATAAAAATTAGTAGATGTTTATCAATGTTAACATGAGTGGGGCTGGTGTAGAAGACGTTTATAGTTTCTTGGACTTGATGTTGCTGCTTAGCAACATTGTTTGCACTGGCAACAATTGGAATAGGCACAAAGTAAGTCCTGCACCTTCCAGCTTGTCCAAGCACACAAAAATGTTGTTACTGGCATTTAATGGAGCAGCTACAGCAATAAATCCAATAAAGTATATATATAAACCTTTCCTAAATGTATAATTAAAACCTCATAATCATCGACTGGGCCAAACAGAGGAGAGGGTTCACAATTACAAAAAATTAGGTTCAAAGTGGTTAAAGATTTGTGTGTTGCAATAAATCATAAACCAATTACTTTTAAAAGGGTGGCTGGCTCGGGGCACAAACACTGACTTTGGTGATTGTGTTACCATTTGCGGTGGCCTGGTGCTGCCTCAGCGTTCTTATGATGGTGGAGAACCTGGCAGCAGCAGTAGGAAACCTCAGATCAATACGGAGCAACTCTACATTACATCAATAAATAAAGACATGAATAAATAAAAAGGAGAGCATGAATGACTCGTGCTGTAATTACACGTTGGACAACAAGTTCTTTATGATGGGACTTTTGAAAAAATAAGTGAGGAACTTGGCTGGCGTGAAATTGTATTTATGTTTAGCTGAGACTACAGGAGTTTGAAGATCCTAAATTACTCATCTAATCTAATCTCCAAATACTGGAGTCAAGGACCAGTGTGCTGCAAGGGTGTGCTGCTAAATAATGACACTTTTAATACAAAGTTGACACTTTTTAGCTTTTAATGTAAGTTTTAATGGAACTTTGCATTAAAAGTATAATTATTTGCTGAATAATGCAAATAATGAAATTAATGAACATTTAATGCAACCTTTAGTGCACCTTTCCATTAAAAGTGTCATTATTTACTAAAAGACACTTCAGGACAACAGTCAATCATTTATGAAGAGTGATTCCTGTTGATGGCAGGTGTTATGTGATGTTTGTGATAGTCCCATGTCAGTCTTATGCACATACCTTCATATAAAGTGTTACCCAAAAAACTGCATGTCCCCTGGAGCTTCTACAAATATAAACCTTTTCTCAGTTCCACAACTCCTTTAAAATTTAAGATAACAAATGTCAAACTGAGCTTCAAAGTTAGTATTGTTGCCTTGCAATAAGAGTTGCCTTGCTTATGTCTTTCCCAATTTTCTTTTCTTTATTGAGCTCTGTAGTTATGCCATTTTGTCACACAGACCAAAAACATGCAAGTTAGACTAAATGTCCACTTTAAATTGTGTATGCATATGTGTGTGTGTATTTTTGTCCTTAGTATCTCTGTGTTTCTGCTATGCAGCAGCCCCTAACAGCAGCCCACCGGCCCTGAACAAGATTAACAGTGTGCAGAGAATGTGCTGCTGTTCTCTTGTACTTAAAGTCAAGGTTAGAATATGCTTCAATGAATCATCTGGTTGGCTTTCTTAGTTTGTTTGCTTGACCTCAAAATTGGTCCTAAATACCAGGATATTCAATTTGGAAGTAATTGAATTGAATATACATACTATAAATGAAAGCCAGAGTAACACCACAGTTACTTGAAACAAAGCTTACTGTGAAACATTTCCTGGCCTAAGAACCTAAGCCCATGCACATACCAGGGGTTTATTACTGCTCTGTCAGAAATGAGGCACCCAATAGCGAACTATGAGCATGAACATCAGTCAATCAGCAACTTTTTTTTTATGTATTTCATCTCTTCTTCACAAACATGAGCTGCACTTGCAGTCAAGCAGTGAGTTTTGTTGTGTCACTCTAAGCTGTGAACTGCTGACTCACAAGAACTGGTTCTGCCAAAACAAGGTGCTGCACTCATATTGAAACGATCGATCGATAGCATAATAATGATCAACTCTCACTCCCTGCACTGTAGACTTGACGTGAACTTTTATATACTAGGCAGAAAAGGCTTGTTAATCTGTCAGAGTGATGCCAGCAGACCTATCCGACCAGAGAATAGCAAGACAACATTCTTGCTGTTTCCGAGCTCTCTCCGACCTGGACGGAGAACCTTTTGCTCTGCAGGGAGTGAGGGTTTGTTATTGTCCAGCCTGTTTTAATGATAGCCTCAATTTCCTGTTGTTAGCTGACAGGACTGACACTTTGTATAGACTCATATATTCCATCTGATTCAAGGTTCAACATGTTTTGCATTCTGAGATAGTACTGTACATACTTTGATTGTAACAAGTTGTTATTTGAGCTACTTTTGCTTTTCTGTCATCTCACACTAGTCTGTTCATTTTCTGGCCTCTAATATCACAAGATATTTTAATCTAGTTGGGGCCTGCCCCATAGCAATGCATAAGGAGAGCAGTGTCTGGCTTGCGACACTTTACAGAGATGCACCTGGATTTTAACAATAAACTACATGTTACAATTGAATGAAATAATGTTGAACAAAAATCAGTTTCAAAAGGGAAGTGAAAAACTGTTTATTTTCTCCTCTTTGCTCCCCTGATGTTCTCTTTTTCATGGCGCTTCTGCAGAGAGAACGTGATCAGTTACCAGGTAGGATATCTGCTGTGAGCTCAATGCGGCAGCTGCATAAAACCTTCAGATTTGGAGCTCCTTTTGCCCTTCAAACTAACAAAAGTTTGAAATTTATAATCTGATGGAGGTAAAAACAAAGATTTAAAAATAAGTCAATCGATTTTTGTAGTTTTAAAATCAAAAATAGGTCAAGGCAGTGCTTACATTTGCATGCTGATTGAGTTATTAATTGTTTAGTTAAACTTATTACATAAGTTATTTATTGTTATTTGACACTCTTCACTCTCCATAAGAGTCAGTACATTACTGGAGCAGAAGTTTGGTATTAAGCTTTGAAAATATAAAACGTAAGTTTATCCCTTACGGTTAGGGTTAAAAACTATGAACATAGTTATATATATATAAAATAATATAAATACATTTTTGCTGTTTCTCAAAATTTCTCTAAAACTGTATTAGTTTGTTCTTAGAAAAATTTACATTTTGAAAACCTAAAAAGGAAAATCTTCAGTCCTACATTATAAAAATTAAATGTTAAATTTTGCTGCTTCTCTAAATTATTCTAAAAATATATTAAGGATAGGTCATGAATAAAACATATTGTGCTTAACTTGAGTTTTATTATAGGTTTAGATTCGTACCGTTTCTTTGCAGTTGGGCAGGTTTTACACGTTTAGTTTTACAATGTTTGGACCGGAAAATGCCAAATCTGGCAACAGTGGCGATTGGCGCCATTTTTGTTATTAATGAGCGTGACGCGCATGCGCCATGCTGGATAGAAATATGACGCAGGTGCGTTTAATTAAAAGATGCGGCTAGCACCCTGCCGCATGGAGTCACGACGCCGTCGGTCTTGATATTTTCTGATCTCCCAAGACGCGGAATCCGAGTGGACGCCCAGCTTAATGACTGAAACTTTTGTGGATCCGATTGAAATCGTGTCGGTGTTCATCGAGGCCTAGTTTGGCGTCTTGTACTCGACCTGAGAGCAGACCGCAGTGATGCAGTCGCTGCGTTTGTTATTCGGTAAGTTATTTTTCCGAAACCTTCTAAGTTTTTGTCTTTTTCCACTAATGACGTTGGTGAAGTCATTTTTTTCTGTGTCTAAACAGAGCAGCACAAGAGGAGAGACCCGACCATGGCCTCTCGGCGGCTGTTTGTTTGTTTGCTGGCGTCCCTGAAACATCCGAGGAGATATAATGACGTCTGGAGCGAGAAGTTGATCGATTATGGATTTACTACAATCAAGCTGAGGATTCCCTTCAATGAAGCTGAGGATTCCCTTCAATCAAGCTGAGGATCGCTTCCGTCAAGCTGAGGAAACGCTACAAGGTGCCTGGCGGATCCGCCCAACCCGTCAAAGGTTTGTTAAGTCAAAGAACTGTTCCAATGGCGGGTCCAGAAGACATCTCAGGGTAGGAGCTGTTGCGGGTTTTGCTACGCTGCGGATGCTGTAACAAGCTGCTGTTTGTTGAAGGCCAACGCTAGGCCTCTGCTGTTTGTTGAAGGCCAACGCTAGGCCTCTGCTGTTTGTTGAAGGCCAACGCTAGGCCTCTCGCTTGCTGGGTTTGGTTTGGTTCTCCGTTGAGAGTCAATGAGCTGAGAAGGATTCTGCTGTTTTAAATCCTTCTATCTTTGGGGTTTTAGTGCTGTTTGAAGCAGTTTCTGTGGTCTTGTGACCTGTGGAGGTTTAGGTGTAACTAGAATCTATCTGATATCTACAATCTGAAGTTCCTGGCTTAAAGTCAGTTATCATGAAAGAGAGATGGCTGCCAAGGATATGGCAAATACAGTTTGGAGGTTGTAGGAAGTGATGAAGCTTATGCTTTGTAAATATCACTATAAAAACATACATACCTATTAGTACTAATAATATGTTTATACTTTTTAATTTTTTTTGGGAAAATTGGTTTTTTAATTTTTTTTGTACCTATATAATATTTAGTTTGAAATTTAGGGTCCATACTTTAATAACTCAATAACTCAAACAAATTTAATTTACGTTCAATTTAAAAGCGAAAACCGATAAATTTTTGGGCCAAAACAACGTGTGGCCTCGCGCAATTTCGTCATGCGACTTCATTTCTTCTGGATGACCATGAGGGACAACAGAGAGATCTCCTGGAGCCACAGACCAGAGCTGACGGAGGTAATGTTCACACTGTAACTCACCATTATGTGCAGGCTTTCAGCTGGACTCCATGCTTTCCTTCTGGAGAGGATCGACTAGAACCTGCACTTCAGTGTTTAAGTTTGTTTATAACACATTTTCTCTCCCAGACTAAGCAACTGACGGACCTTTTGATGCAAATAACTTTTGTTTCTCATAGATAAAGCCACCAAAGGAGCTTCTACTGCGACTAACGCTCTTTTCTCCTGTAGAAACACTCCTGGAGCAGCTATTTTTCTTTTTCTGTCTCTTTCTTCTGTCCTTTCAAATCCCCTGGGGGTAGTGATAGATGGCCTTTCATACAGAGCCATCTTCTGGTTCTGCTGGAGGGCTCTTCCTGTTAAAGGGAAGTTTTCCTCTCCACAGTCATGACTTGCATCCTCAGTAGAAGGCCTTGCTTAAGCTTACTTTACCTTTAATGAATTTAAATAATTGGTGCAGTTTTAATCTTATTTTGGAAAGTCTTCATGTTAAAGGGAAGTTTTCCTATATGCTGTCACAGCATACATCTTTGTATGAGTCTCCACTCAGCTTGCATAACTTTTAATGAATGTTTGATAACTGCAGTTTTTTTTTTTTTTGGTAAAATCTTCCTGTTAAAGGGAAGATTTTCCTTCTTCTCCACGTGGATCCTCTGTAGGTGGCTTGCTTAAGCTTATTTTTAATGAATTTACATAATTGGTGCAGTGTTAATCTTATTTTGGAAAGTCTTCCTGTTAAAGAAGTTATACTTTTTGGAAAGTCGTCCTGTTAAAGGGAAGTTTTTCCTCTACACTGTTACCACATGCAACCTCAACAAGAGGCATTGCTCCAGCTTTCATAGCTTTCAACCAATGTTTGATAACCGGTGTCTCTGTCTTTTTTTTTTTTTCTTTTTTTGGAAAGTCTTCCTGTTAAAGGGAAGCTTTTCCTTTCTACTGTCACTACATGCATGTTCATTATGAGGCATTGCCTAAGCTTACCTGTATACCTTAACAAATTTAAATTGGGGCAGTGTTAACTTCTTTTGGAAAGTCGTCCTGTTAAAGGGAAGTTTTTCCTCTCCACTGTCCCCAGGTAGGACCCTCAGTGCAAGCCACTGCTTTAGCTTAACTTTTAACCAATTTAAATAATGCATGCATCCTCAGTGTGTATGTTGGGATATGATGGTTTTGAGCTTATGGTTGGTAAAGGCCTTGTCAATGCATGGTATATGGATGAAGAAGACATGGTATATGGACCGGGAAGATAAGAAATTGATACAGATTTTGTTGAGATGGAGCGACGTCTCTGAAGATGCCAGATGGCCTCGGACTATGAAAGGTTGGAGTGTGAATCCAGCACCAGGAAATGTGGCATGCTACTTCTGGTAGCGACTCCTCAAGTCATTGGATGAGTTCAAGGAATGTAACAAATGTTGCATGGAGTGGAGCATTATCCACTACATGCATAATGCTCCTCAAAGAAAAACACAGTAGGCTATTTGAAAGATAATTCTGATCTTGGTTACAAAAGGGTAAAGGTGTCAAAGAGAGCCCGGATAAAGGGCTTGGGCTATCCTTCGGTCGGGTTTGTGTGGAACGAACCCTGCCGCGGTAGAAGGTCGGTTGCCTTTCGGTCGGGTTTGTGTGGAAACGAACCTGCCGGCGGGTAAGAGGTCGGTTGCCTTCGGTCGGGTTTGTGTGGAAACGAACCCTGCCGACGGGCAAGGGGTCTGAAAACTAACCAACCAAACTTAGATTCTTCAGTCAAATATGTGTATAGAATCCATTGCAGTGGCAACAAAAACCAACGAGACCAATGACTCATTGGTGGGAAAGGTCCTCAAGTGACCCATCCACTCCCTGACTGCTCCTGACAGTTACAAGACGGAAAAGGCCTTCATTGCCCCCTCTGCTGATGGATGACCTCAGTGATCACGCTATCCGGCTCAGAAATCTTCCTCAAGAAATGCTGCAGGTATTTTGCTGTCTGATATTTAAAGTGTGAGGTTTTGGAAACTGTACATTGAGTTGTTAAAGGGTTAGACCTGTGCTCGTCCTGTTGTCCTTCAGGAACCCTCCTGGATTATTGCCCCAATGACAACAGAAAAAAACCTCATCGCCACCCTGCTGATGGATGACCTCAGTGACCCTAACACTCTTCCTCAAGAAATGCTGCGGGTATTTTTGCTGTTATTTTACATGATAGTTGCATGTTTTTGTAAAGTAACAGTTTCATTCTTAAAGATTTGACCCTAAACTTGCACCTGTCCTGATGTCCTTCAGGAATCCTCCTGGATCATCTGGTTTTTCGTCTCGGATTTCATCCTTCATTGGATCCGCATCGAACAACAGAAGAATCCCCCGTCGAACAACAGAAGAAGCCCCCATCATCACCCTCCCTTCCCTCTGCTGATGAATGACCTTAATTACTCGACCATCAGTCTTGGTAGTCTTTTTCGAGAATTGCTGCAGGTATTTTGCTGTTATTTAAGTGATAGTTGCGTGTTTTTGAAAATTTACAGTTTCATTCTGAGTTAAGGGTTTGACCTTAAACCTGCACTTGTCCTGTTGTCCTTCAGGAATCCTCCTGGATCATCTTGTTTTTGTTTCTACCAAAAACTGGATAAGTCTTCGGTCTGGTACTTTGGCCTCATCAAGCCATTTTTCTTTATTTTTTTTAAATGGACAATTTTGTTTAAAGACTTCATAAATAATTTTGTTTTTGTTAATTTTCAATATTTAAAATGTCTTCCAACTTCAGTGTTAGAATTTAATGTTTATTGATTTTTTTTTTTTTTTTTTGAGAATGTGTCTTTGCATCATTTTAGCGTTACCATGGTTATGGCATTGGTTATAGAAGGCTTAGACTGGTTTATTTTTTGTAATTTTCTGTTTTTACTACATTATTATTTAAACTGTTTTAGTTTTCTCAGTTATTTTTCTCTCCATAGAAGCAACACCTGGTCTGGAGCTGATCGGCTGTGGTTGCTTCCTGGAGGGCATTTGCTGACATGATGCTGCCATCACCTAACCGTTCTCCCTCTCCTTTTCATTTCCATGAACATGGAAATGTCTCCTGATCAGTTGACTTGTTGTTGTGTCTCTGCTCTGTCTTCTCGCAGCTCCAGTCGATGATGGCAAATGGCTGCTGGTACTGAGCCCGGTTCTGGTTCTGCTGGAGGCTTCTTTCTGGTAGAGGGGAGTTCTTCTTCTCCACTGTCGCTACTTGCATGCTCTGCATGAGGGACTGCTGGGAAGTCAATGACTCAACACAAGCAATTTGCTGTCGCCCCCTGCAGGTCAGGAGCAGTGAAGGCTGTAAGTAGTGACTCCATACAAACTACTGGGTTTCATTTGCTACAAACTTTTAAATTACTTTAATAATCAACTGCAGCAATTGGAGTATATGTGGTTGAACTAAAATTATTTCAAAGTGCATTGAGATGACATTTGTTGTGAATTGGCAATACATAAAATTGAACTTTCAAACTAATAAATAAACCCCACCAATAAACAATATAAAAAAACAAACAAAAATCCCAACAACCAATACATGAAAGTTCAAGTAGATTTCAAAACCCCAAAAGTAGATATTGAAATGTTCAAAAGTAGATTTCAAAAGTAGATATTAAAATGTTCAAAACTACAAAAGTAGATATCAAAACGTTCAAAACTTATAATTATGTTAATTCACAACAATGTTGTTTTCAAGGCATTTTACAAAAAGTCATTTCAATTTAGTCAGATTACTATTGATCCAAGTTATCAATTCATTAGGTCCACCTAATTTTAAAGTAGTTGAAAAGTTTGTGCCAAATGAAACCCAGTAGATTGTATGGAGTCATTACTTACAGCATTCACTCCTCCTGACCAGCAGGGGGCGACAGCAAATCGCTTGTGTTGAGTTGTTGACTTTACAGTAATCCCTCATACAGAGCATGCATGTTGTAACAGTGGAGAGGAAGAGCTTTCCTCTTACAGGAGCAAACCAATAGCAGAACCAGAACCGGGCTCAGTACCAGCAGCCATCTGCCACGACCGACTCGAGCTGAGAGGAGACCGCGGGGATACAACAGGTCGACTTATCAGGAGAACTTTCCATGTTCATGGAAGTGAAAAGGAGAGAGAACGGTTAGGTGATGGCAGCATCATGTCAGCAAATGTCCTCCAGGAAGCAGCCACAGCCAATCAGCTCCAGACCAGGTGTTGCTTCTATGGAGAGAAAAATAACTGAGAACACAAACAGTTTAGTTTCCAACTAAACTTTTTAGTTGGAAAAGGCTTGGTTTCTAACTAAACTGAGTGTTTGGCTAGAAACATCAGAGCGCCACCTTCTGGCCTCTCCCCAGATCAGTTCAGGTCAGAGAAGGGAACTGATTCTGCCTTTGTTTTTCCCCTCCATGGGCTGCCACCTTATCGTGGTGGAGGGGTTTGAGTGTCCCAGTGATCCTAGGGCTGTCAGAGGCTTCATGGCTCTATTTGGGTCGGGTCTGCTGTGGCAAACAGATCCTAGAAGAGGGATCGGACCAAGAGCAGCCCAAAGATCGCTTAGAAACATAAACACAGAAGGTTCCAGCATCTATATGGAGATGCCGATATAGATGGAGTTCCCGCTTACAACCAGCGCTATAGACAGAAGTCAGAGTTTCTCCAAGCGTTTTATCAGCCTGGCGGGCCACCAGGCTTTATTTTCAGGGTTGTTATTTTAAATGGGACCATCCATCCAACTTGGTTCTCTCCCTTTATTTACCTATTCTGTTTCCCTTCCATTCATGGGAATTATGTGACCATTTTAATGCCTTTACAAGGATGTTCTCACAATCTGTTAAAATAAAAATGAATAAAAGCAGAAAATCCTGGGAGTTTCTTTAAATGTGGAGATTCAACATGAAGATTTATTTTGAGATGAGAGAAGAGACGATATTAATCATGGGGACAATGTTAACGCCAATGTCCTTGGCGTTTAATTCCAGGATGTTTAACATTGTCCCCAATTTTTTATTTGATCTCCAGTGCTTAACATTGTCCTTGGCGTTTAAGGTTATAGTTGATGTTTACTGTGTCTGCAATGTTTTCCTTTTTCTCCAATGTTTAACGCAAAAGGAAACTTTTCTGGAGATGAAGTTTGACATCTGATAAACATTGGCAATAATGCTAAACGTTAAGCATTATCCTTGATTAAATAAAGTCGGTGCAACGTTAAATATCCTGGATATTAAATGCTGAACATTGGAAATGAAGTTAAACAGCCACGATAACACCGAATGCTAAACATCAGACATAACGACAACCATTGGTGGCCAAAGCTCAACATTGGGGACAATGTTAAGCTTTGAAGATAAACATTGGGGGCAACTTTATTTCCCACAATTCATTTGATTTCAAGTCCTCAAATCTTGGAACCTTAAGTGTTTTTGATAAGTTCAGTAGCAAAGCTCTACTTTTCTGTTACAATTCTGAAATTAGTAATTCAATTATAGTAACGTATGTATTGTAGAAGTTCATTCCAACTAGGGAAAATTGCCGTTTATGCCGGAGTGTAATGGTTAAACACAAATTAAGAAGAATTTATCTGTGTACGTTGGCAAGGAGTTGGTAATTATTCTATGGCTGTAGGTCTGATTATTTAAATTGTCATTATTACTATTATGTATCCATAGATTTTCTTTTCTTGAGTTTGTAACCATTTTGTCTATGTAATATAATTTATTTTTTGGCTCTTTAGCACAGAATATTGAACAGAAACATGAATGTTTAGCTTTAATTACATATTTTTGATGGCAAGTAAGCTGATGGCAAGTAAACTGAGATACGGGAAAGGATTAAATAAGTTTTCTTAAGCCAATTATTTTGTTCTTGGTTATGTATACATAATTTTTTTTCTGTCCTATAAGTTGCTTGTTTTTAAAGACCTGTTTGAAATAAAATCAAATATTTAATTTGAGTAAGCCAAATGCACTTACAGAATAGTGCTGCTATAATTGTTTGTGAGCTAATGTGACACACAGGCCATTTTGTGGAAATAGTTTATGTGAATTAATACTGTTTTGTTTTTTTTTTTTGTTTTGTGTGCTATCAACTAGTCCTGTTTGAGGCGTTTGTGGAGGGGGGTCAGTATCACTCCGCCGTTGCTAGGAGACGACGGTTGTGGAATGATTGTGGTGTTCTCTTTGTTTCCAACAGCTGTGTAGCGATACTGCTAATAGTTACTATGTGACATTATTGGGGCCTGCCCATAGCAATGCATAAGGAGAGCAGTGTCTGGCTTGCGAAGCACATGCTTTTGCTTCTGCACATGCTATTGACTATACTGTAGCTAAGCTTAGCATTGATGCTAACTTTTAGCATCAGAAACCGACGGGCACACTTTGGCAGGCCCCGGTTAAATTTCTTCAGGAATTTTCTAGTTGCCCCTACTGTACATTTTTAGCTCTCTGACCATTCTCTGTAAAACTCAGAAATGGTTTAGTTTGAAACAAAGAAATGTTAAACTACTTTGAAATAATATGCACATGATCAGAAAATTTAATTTCAGTCTCATTCATGGTCTTATTTCTCCATATTTGATGGAGGCATCTACATACAGCTGTACCTGTACAGTTGTGTATGTGTGTACTAAATAGAGCCTGCATTTAAATTCCAACTTCAACCAGATAACTGCTTCTGAAGATAAAAGCAGGCTTTGATTGTTTAAATATTGGTTTAATTTTCTTGAGAAAAATTGCAAATATCATTGCAGACACCAACCTTAAAAAAACATGCATTTTTAACCATGCATGGTTTTTTATGCATGGTTTTTACACCATGCATAAAACCATACATGTACACCATGATGTATGGTGTACATGCATGATGTATGTACAGCATACATCATGCATGGAAGATGCATGATGTAAACCATGCATCTATATTTGCATATTTGCAAGGTCTTTTCAGAACATGACATAACCAAGAGATAATTTAATAGCTCGTAAAAATATGCTTATTCTCTGTCAGCACTATTTTTTATCATCACTGATTTCTTGAAGACAACATTGTTTCTTTTTAATTTCCTGCAAAAAAAACAACAGCTTGTATCTGTTTTGTTACAAAATGATTTGCTTCATAAACTTGTAATAAATATTGTCACCATAAAATTAATGCGGCAGTCCCTCAGTTAGAGCAAGTGTGGAGACAGTGGAGAGAAACAACTCTCTTTAAACGGCAATCGACTTCCAACAGAAGCGAGCTCAGATAAAATTCAGATAAAAGACAAAAATACTTCAGAGAGCACAGCTAAACACATGATGTTTATTGACTTGACATCTACTGCTTTGTTCAACAATGTGGCAAAACATGGATGAGGAAAAAGAAAATGAGGTCTGCATGTTGTTTTCTACAGTTTTTCTCTTCAGTTATTCTCACAAAAAGGCATTTAGAAATTTGGCCCAGCAATATACTTCCTCATTCTAATCTGCATTTACTCCTCAGCGAAACACACTGAGCAGAGAAAAATGCTGCGGGTCCATGATCAATCCTGGCTTTAATGATTGCCAATGTCACTGTGGTTAGTGCTTTTCCCCGGATAAAACCGGTTCCCACAACAGATGGAGTCGATGAAGCCAAGGGAAGCTTCAGCTCCTGTTTAAACAAATTAGCCAAAGGCACAACCTTAAATATTTCACTGCTCAGTGCACAGGCGTGTTCATTAGATCATCTATATCAATGTTCCTGCATGTGTCGGGCAGTTCCTACCAGATGGCTACAGTCGGTCCAGGCAAGACCTGATGAATGCTGCTGCAGCTTTATTAGTTTTACTGACAGGTGCTTTTATCTTCTCTCTGAGTTAACAAGCCAAGCTAATTCTGGATGTACTTGTAGTTCAATAAATAGAAAGATAGTTAGAAAATATTTTTGTTCTGTGAAAAATTAAAACAACAGGATCTGACCAGTATTCAAAGACTGATCATTTCTACTGAATGTTTTCATCTCTGAACATTTTCTGAAGTTTATGTGTCAGTGTTTTGATTTGTTTTTTCTGTCTTGATATTACATGGCAGCAGTTGTTCACTATCTGTCATAGGAACTTGACAATTAGTAATTTTGCACAGCACTTAAAATTTCCACAAATTTATAAACCATCATGAAGTTCTTGAATATTTTTAATCTTTATGTATGGCTTAAATTTTAAACCTGCATTTTCTTTATAACATGTATATTCTTCTCAATAAAAATTAAAAAATGTTCATTGATAATACATAGGTCAAAGTCTTCTTTTAGTTGTTGATAAGCACCTTGCATGTTTCAGTTGGTATATCAATATGTGCTGCAGTTTTGAGGCTCAAAGGCTTCATTCCCATTACCCTAATCTTTCTTTATCTTTTTAATGGTTGTTTGTCCTATCTGTCTCTGTGTTGCCCTGCGACAGACTGGTGACCTGTCCAGGGTGATCCCGCCTGTCGCCCGAAACGTTAGCTGGAGATAGGCACCAGCAACCCTCCTGACCCCAACAGGTGTAGAAAATGGATGGATAACAATCCTATTTGAGAGCCAAAACTCAAAGCATATATACAAGTTAAAAACATTTTACTAAACCAAAAAACAAAATGTCAGTACAATATCATCTAAAAAACACACTGAACTTTACATATCAGGGTAATAAATGGAATGCCTAAATGATGGAAAGGCATCTAGAGACTGCATGGCAAAAAAGACATACTGATAAGATACCGATAAGAAAAATGTGTGGACAGATCTGCAATGTTCACCTGCCCAGTGTCAGCATAAAGTGTTGGCTCCATTCCTGCCGAAGACCGATTAAAGCTGGTCATAAAAATAAACTTCTGAGAGCCTGAGGTCAGCAGTATACCTAGAGGTGGTTTATGAGCTTCAGGTCCCTTTTAAAGTCATAAAAGATCAATTTCAGTGAGGTAATGTTTTCGCGAAGTTCTTTGAAAAATTATTTCCAAATCAGCAGGTTAGGATGTAATAACAGGTACAGAGAATTTGTTCATTTGATACATTTAGTTTAATTTTTTCAGAAAGTTTTTCTCAGACTTATAAAGTATCATACCTGAGTGTATTAGGTATAAACCATGAAAAAAATAATGAACTATGTCAGAAATGTGGGAGCAGAATTAGATTTCACAAATATCTCTTTGTGAGAGCGATGTTTGTGAAATGTACAAGTCTTACAACATTTTGTGATCAACCTCCTGCAGAAATTAAAATCCCTACAGCTGCAGTAACGGAGCTGAACAAGTACACTGATTAGCTCCCCCTGTAAAGCTAAACAGAAATATGCTTTACATACAATATAGTTTATTCTTTATGAAAGGAAATAAATGTATTTTTACAAAATTCTTAGTCACTGCTTCTTAGGTATTTAAGAAAAGCCTCATCTCAATATATCCATCTGTCAACAGCATAATACTGGTACAGAAGAGTGAAACTTATAGAATAATAACTTCATTCTAATGGAGTATCACAGCCCAAAGATGAAAAGTGGGTAAAAAAGATGTGTTAAGAAAAAGAAAACATTTTTCATGAAATAAAATATTTAAGATATAAGATCTATAGATTATTATCCATCCATAATCCTTGGTTATGGTGCCAGTTTGCTAGGTCTCCAGTAAACTGCTCTAAGACATCATTTCTCCTGACTTCCTCATCCTTCTTGGATAAATTACCTTACAAATCTTTATCAATTTAAATGTGAGGCATACAATTGAAAAAAAAATTATAATAAACCTTTTAAGATCACACCTTATTCTTTCACTGTTAGGAAATGTAACAGTGTATTATGTAACTTCAACTATTAAACTTGCTACTAATCAGCAGGTGCTCTGCATTCATTTCACATTGCTTTTTACTGTAAAGTGTCTCTGTACCTGCTCTTTTCTGACAGATGGTTACTGTGATCAACCATCTGGCATAATATCATGTTAATTTGTTCCAGAAGGTAGCAAAGTCATTTACCAACCATAGCTAATTGATATTATATGAAGAATGTCAGCAGCACTATGTAAATAATACATCATTGAGTCAGTTCACATACAAGGAGCTTCATAAGCAGGTAACAATATGTTTGGCTTTTCATCCACCATGGGTGTTTGTGGCTCATTTCTAATCCAAGTCAGACCACAACATGACTAATGTGTCATCGGAGTTTGTTTGAAGTGATTCTTCATGCTCTGACTCTGAGTTCTGCTGAAATAGAAGTCATTTGTATGCTTCGCATCACATTTTTAATATCACTGCAGGGTGTGAACTGGAAAAAGTTGGCAGGAAATCCAAATAAATCGCACAACCACTTAACCCACTGCTGTGATAAGTGGTGCATCTTTAGAGCGCCCTCATGTTTGCAACATCACATTATGATTCTGATCAGGAAAGTCAGCAGAAGCAGAGTCAGACAAGTTCATTCCCATTTAAACAATGCCAGAGCAATGACAGAGTCTTAGATTTAGATGCTTTCAGAAAGGGACTGAGAGTAAATTTCTCAGGGGGTGTTTCTGTGTTTGCAAACCACACATGTAAATTGGCAACATGTAGAAAGACATATATTTTTCAGTTTGGTCTCAACTTAATTGTAGACACTCTGAGTCAGAATAAATGGATTTTTCACAAAATATATTTTTTATGTGTACAGACAAAAAACATTTCTTCTCAAGTGCTCCATGTGTTGAGCATACATTATACTCCTTGTTGCTTTTCATGTTGGAATTTATTTATTTAATTTTGCATTGAAGTGAATTCCCACCTTTATCGGTCCCTGTTTTAAATATCAGACAATTTGATGTCTTTTATATTTTTATATGCGAGAACCCCTGGGAAAGCCATGGCCCTGACACCATCACTAACATCTTCTACTCTTTCTGCAAAGTTTTTACCCAGGAGAAAACATCTATAATTGTACCTGTTACAAAAATTACAAAACCTACAGAACCCAATGACTTTCAACCAACAGCACTGACATCTCTGTTCATGAAGAGTCTGGATTGTCTGGAAAAGAGGTACCGCCATCTTATGGAGCCACTGGAAACCTCCAAATCATCCAGGGGGATGGAGGATGCTATTAATGAAGTGTCACCTTGACTCATGCAAAGATTTTATTTGAGGATTTATCTTCTACTTTTAATACTATGATATCAAAGACTCTTGCAGATATGCTGGCTAATGAATTTTGGGTTATGGACTTGCAAGCGAGTCAGAGGAGGCTGTTTTCCCTCTGCTACAATGACAAAATGCAGGAATGTTTTATCACCTCTACTTCATGCACTAGCACTTTACTTAACAGGCACTTTATTAAATATGTTGACTACTCGGCTTTGGTGAGCCTCCTAAAAGAAAGGGATACTGTGGTCCAGTTTTATATTCCCTTTCCAACTGGTTCAATAAGTCAAACCTCTTATAAACACTAATAAGAATAAGGAAATGTCCATTGATTTTAGAAGGTCACAACCCTTCTCTGCCTCGGTCGTTAAGGTTCAGACTATTCATGCTGTCACTAATTACAAATATCTTGGCACTGTGCTAGACAAGCAAGCTGAATCTCATGCAAATTAAGTCACAGTAAAGAATACACTTCTTAAAAGAATTCCTTGTTTCTTGTGTCAACAGCCAAGTCCTCCAAGAAAAAAACATTTTTGCAAGTATTTTAGCTTATTGTACGATCTGTTACTTTGGCAATACCACTTAGGTACAGAAAACGTCAGTCAGAAACACAGTTACAGCTGCCAACAAGTTACTTGGGATTGCCCCAAGTATGAAGAGAATTTTAAAAACTTTTTGGTTAAAAAGAAAAATTACATAATCTGTGACTCTACATACCCACTAGTATGTAGAGTAAACAACAAGGCAGTCAGCTCCTCATGTTTAAAATGTAGGGAATGCATAACCACGTCCGTGACAAATTTTGAAAAAATGAGCATGGCAGAGTTAAAAATAAGTGTAGCAGTGGTAAATGGTATCAATGTGAAAAAACTCTGAAACCCCTGCTAATTGTTGCTATTGCAGCCAATGCCTCTGTGAACAAAAACCTTTCAAAATTCAGGTGTTTCACTTTAAGGTCTTAATGAGATTTTCTTCTTTCTTTCATTTTTGCACCAATCCATCACTCAAACATCAAAGACTGATATTCCCCTGAGTATAATCATATTATTGATGGTCTTTATGCGTAAAAAAATGTCACTGCAGAAGACAAAGTCCCAAAAAAATCTTAAGCATCACTAATAAGTCAATTTAACTGTTGCTATGCAAGTGTGAAACCAGGTCGCTTTGTGATTATTGTCTGCTGAAGCAAATGCCTGATTTAATTACTAAACCATAGAATGGCTCCAGATATAAATGTCGACCAGATCCAATTTCTAGTTTAATTTGAAACTAAATCAATGCAAGAGATGTAAAATAATTTCTCAACAGTTAGTGCAGACACGTTGTTTTTTTGTCAGGCAGTTTGTGATAATATTGGTTTCATCTCTTTAAGTGTGCCAACTCAAAAGGCAATATCATTACCAGGGAACAATGAATGCCAGTGTAAATGTCTGTTTGGCTATCCACAGATTTATCTCCTCAGGAGCAACACTGCATCCTATTTAAATAAGAGGGAACCATTTAGCTGCACAGCACACTCATTAACATAAACTCATAATGTCATATATGAAAAGAAGACAAAGAAAAAGTTAAGATGATAAATTAAAAAGCAGAGATTTTTTTCTTTTTCTTCCTTTTTAATGTGAATGTTTGCAAAACGTTGGACAAAACTCAATGGGTCACAATCTCATGTAAACTTGCTAGAGGTAAAAAATCAGACCAAAGAAAGAAAAAAACATAAACCTAACCCTACTATTTGTCTCACCGTTATTTATTTAGTTTGTTTATTTTTCATTTTGTGTAATTGAGGCATAATTTGTACTTTTTTTTCTTAATTCATGTGTCAGAAAAATATTATCTCGCTAAGCATGTATTTGAGGTATTTTATTTCTTGCAGCAATAAAACATAAAATAAATAAAAAACTGTAAAAATCCAAGCATTTATCAAATATTCTGAATTATTCCAATATTGAGAATTTTTATTCTTTGTGAGTGAAATGGTTAAGAAGTCAAAATGAAGAGGGCATATTAGCCTGTTTAGGGTTCATGAACTGTTTTAAAGGGGACTCAAAGTGCCTGGTAACCATGGTAACGAGCTAAGCAGATAATGGGTGACAATGTCCTCTGGATCTGTTGTAAAGTAGTGATGAAAGACTGGTGGGGGATAAAACAGGATCCTGCTTTTAATTTTGTATTGACAATTTACAAAACCATATATTCATTTATTCATGACTGGGGCATTTTCTGCTTTCACAGCCAACATATAATCTTATTTATACTTTTAAGTGTCAAAAGTTGTAAGAAATAGGCTTTCAGTTCAGATGGAGACTGTTTTTTATTATGTTTGTTCTTGACTTTATTGCCCTGAAGCGCCTCAGTGAGGTCAGGAGTTTGAAGAGGTGGTGGCCGGGGTGAGGAGTCCTTAATGACCTTAATGATGCTGCTGGTTCTCGGAAGGCAGGGACTCCTGTAGATCTCCATTTACGCCACACAATCTTTAAACAAATATTGCTGTGGTATTTTTTTGTCTAAAAACAAAAAAATTTATTCCATGAGCCTAACAGATTGCATGTTAAAGAGCACAACAAAAAAGCAATGTGGAATAAGTCATTTAAAAGTTAACAATATAACTAAACAACTACATTTATTTCTCCATTATTCTGTATTTTTGTTATTCGAGGAGTCGTACATTTTATTTTGAGCAAATTATGATTCCTAGTATTTGTGCTGTTGCTTTCAGTGTGCGCTGGCAGTGACTCATGTTGGTTGAGAGACTGAGGGTCAAATTCATCTCTGAGGATAGAGTGAGATACAGTTCAGTGAATGAGTTACAGTTAAAAGATTTGTAAGCTGATGAAGGTCTTGCAGAAAAAAACAAGGACTTCGGGGAAGCAAATGAAACATCACAGCGAGCCAGAGTCATAGATCAACATAACCCACCTACGTAGTTTGAATAATTGATACCACTGCTCCACTGAAAGGTTCAAAAATGAGTCAGTAGTCCCCCTAGCAGAACTCTTCTCATTCATTGTTTCCCCTTTTAACACCAGAAATTTGTTTACATATTGAGACGTTACTTTATCCTGCTTGTAATGTTTTCAAATCCTTCTGGTCTTGGATGGTAAGGAAACACAGAGACCAACATTCGGATGAGTGCCTAGGAAACAGATTCTGTGCAACAAGCAGATGGAGAGTAAATATTAAAAAGAAATTGTAAATTCATGTTTGATCTGTACAAATAGCAGACAGCAGCAAGTTGTGATGTCCTGATATGTCTTTTCCTACAATATGTCTTCTTTCTTTGTGTTAATAAGAAACTTTAATAAACAGCCCAAGAAAAACATAACATGCACATCTTTCAGGGAATACTAGTTTGTTTATGTTTTAATTAATAGCTTATCAGTAAAAGTTGAACTACTTGTTTTGGGAATGCATTTAGAAGGATAAAATAATATTCATGCAGTTGGTCACAATGCTTATCAGATGCCAAACATGAACTGCAACTATTGTTAGTGAACAAGATTAGGCCAGAGATTATTCATCTTTAGCTTCATTTTCAGCAAAGGGATAGTTTGAACTGGGCTCTAGCTGCAAAAAATAAATCACTGCAGTTCATTTTCCAAACAAGCAAGAACAGTGTTGCTTCACATGTTCTTCTTTCTAAAGGAGTTTAAATATTTTAAAGAAGGATTCATGAACTGTTTATGTTATCCAAAACCTTGTGATTCATTTTCATTTTGTTTTAGTGGTGACTTCTCACTTAAGAAGTGCTGCATGTAAAAGCTGAGTTTACAAAAAGGCTTATGAATTTCTTTCTTTTTCAAACAACTTCACCAGTTTGGATTTTGTATAATCTCTTCCAAGTGATAAGTTGGGAAGCATTACATTTCTTTGAGAAACATTTAGATCATGCATGTCAGTTGTATTTAAAAACTTGAAACACATCATACTTACAAGTTTCCCTGGTCTTTATAGAAATCACTCCTGATGTACATGCAGGTTGCCTGTCATTTCCCGCAGCAGCTTGAGAGGTTGGCTAAAACCTTCACCAGAATTTGCTGATCCATTATAGCTGTATTTTAATCATCAGCAGAACTCCTGTTATTGTTGCTGCAGAGGCTCAATCTTGGGTGACTGAGCCTCTCCTACATCCTTTGTTTCAGTCAGCCACAAGTTGATGAATGATTTTGTTTTCTTGGTGTTACATTGTCTCAACATGTGAAAAAGCCTATTTTACCCAACTTTTTTTCTGAAGAATGGACTCAAAACAAAAATACCTAAGCTTATTTACATTTTGGTAGTTACATATTTTTTACTCTTGAATAGATCAATTCCAGCTCTTAATCTTTATGACAAAGAAGCAAAGAAGTCAATATAAGAGCAGAGTTTATTGGTGCTGATAGGCTGTAATCCCCATGACTTTTTTCTTGGATTTGTGATGGAGTAGTCCCTATCTCAGGCAGTTCACTGTTCAGATTTCTGCTGTTTAAATTTTTCACTGTGTATCAGTGTTCCTTATTTTTCTTTGTGTCTAATTGCAAATCTTTAAGTATTTGTTTATGTTTTTGATCATGTCCTAACATGCCCCCCTGCATTAGGATAAGGGTTTCAGGTATGTTTTGTGTTTTATCTATCAAAATGGACTTTTATAAACATCTCTAGATGTGTTCTCAACTATTTGAGGCCAAGAGCAGACTGCTGTCATGATCCAGCTCTGCTGCAACGCAGAGGCAGAAGAGTAAAATATGAGCTGTCAACCTTAAATTTAATAATTGTCGCCAAATCGAAAAATAAATTATATTTGCTACTTACACTGAAGATGTATTTCAATAAAATGCAGGGGGGAAAAAGAAAACAACATTTCCCATCAAATTCATGGTGCTTCACTTGTCATTTCATCTGTTGAATTGGTTCACATGACTTAGCCCTTTGCCCTGTCTATCTAATATGTTTCTCTCCTTAGGCAATAAGAGCCTCAGGACAGCAAACATTTACTAACTAAATTAGTAGTGACATTCCTTTAAATGTCGACTGTGGGATCCCAGCTGCATCTAGTTGTGGCTGTCGGCGAGGTAAGACTCTTATCAACCCACAGATCAACAGTTTGGACCACTCATGGCTTTTCCAAGAACAGCAGCATAATTGATGTTAGTCACAATCGATACAGGAGTAATTACGCTGTTTTTTTCGTTGAACACAACTCCAAGTTCCAAGATCCTGTAATCACTGCTCTTCAAACCCTTGACAGCTATAACATTATATCAAGGGGGTATTTGCCATGTCAACCTAAAATAATTGTAGCCACCTTAGCAAAGATTAATGACTACATCTTGTTAGGGTTACTCTTAATCATATACACAGAGTAGTTTAAACTTAAAAATGCCAAGTACATAAATATTTATCCATCTAACAGTTATTTTTTTCCTCCTCTACAAGGTGCATAATATATGAGATCAAATTCACAATAATGTAACATGCTTGAAAACATATGTTAGCACTGAAAACAGAGTAATATCATCTAACATTCAGGAAGAGGAGCGAAGCTAAACATGTTGCTTACTCTTGAATATTTTTATTTTTACTCATGATATCCTGAATGTAGGTAATTTTATAGTAATTTTTGCAATTTACTAAACAAAATAAACACATTGCAAATAAAATAGTTATTTGAAATTATATGAAATTGCCTTCACAACACCAACTTTAGTGACATCCTGTTCTCAACCAGAGTTGATTTTTAACAACTTCAACTATTCTCCAAAGGCTTTCCACAAAGTTTAATGTGTTTGCCCTCCCAAAATTAATTTTGAAAATAGGAGCAGATGTTAGATGAGATGGCCTGGGCTCCGCTCTAATTCCTCCCAAAGGTGTTTTATTAGGTTGAAGTCAGGACCCAGTGCAGTCCAGTCACGTTTCTCCACACCAAACTAATCCATGATTTTATAGACAATTTCTTTGTTCCCATGGGTCACAGTCATGATGGAACAGGACGAGGCAGCTCCAAACTGTTCCCACAAAGTTGGGAGCATGAAATTGTTCAGAATAATTTAATATGCTGGAGGATTATGAGTTCCAGTTAGGCAAGTGCTGTTCTCCTGGTAGCAGCAAATCACAGATTTATCCATTGGATAGCCAGAGAGATGTGATTCATCTCTCGAGAGAAAATGTCTCCACCCCTTTAGAGTTCAGTTGCACATAGCTTTATATTGCACCTGGCATTTTACATTGGACTTGGTGATGCAAGTCTTGGATTCAGCCTCCTGGCCATGGAAACATATTGCATAAAACTCTTCACACACTGTTCTTGAGCTGACCTTAAGACCACATAAAGACTGTACGTCTGTCGTAATTTACTCTGCAGAAAGCTGTGCCTCACAATTTGCCTGTTTTTGCCAATTGCTTTTTTATTGTTATAATACCAGTAATAGTTGGCTGTGGAATCAGAAAATCAGAAAAGTTCACAGCTGTAATTTTTACATTGTATTACACTGAAATTGGCTTAGCTTCTAAGAGCAACCCATTCCTTTACAAAGGGAAATCTGCATACATATTTTTCAAATTTTTTTTTTTCATTTTTAATCTTTAAGCATTTCACATTTGTGAGAGGTATAGTTATTTAGTAAAAATAAATATTCAGTTCAGATGAAACTGACAATGCTGAAGGTCTTCTGGAAACAGTCAAACATCCACTAACAGGAAGTTACTGCTGGCTAACTTATGAGATGTTGGTAGCAAAATGCTAAACATACAGCAGAACCTCTATAAGTCTTTTCTAATCTTCTCTTCACATTTGCTCCATAACCCCAAACTATGCTTATCCGGTTTCACTGAATTCTACAGGAATATGTTAAATTATCTTTTAAAGGATTGCTTTAGCAATTCAATTCTAAAAGTGAAACACATAAACTATATAGATTCAATAAATGCACAAATTGACTTACCTTAAGCTTGTTTTTTAGTTTGTTTTTAAATGGATGTGACTCGGCTGCTGAAAGCCCAGGATCCAGTTCCTCAAAAAACAGCAAAATTACGATAGTAATTCAAATATTTTAACACAGAAATGTCAGCGTATTGAAAAGCATGTTCATGAACTGCACAGTATACAAACTTAGCACTTTTCCAGAGCTTCTTTCACAGGAATTACTGCATGAATGCGACCTGGGGGTGACCCGCCAGTGGCTCTGCTGAGGAGTTAAGGAAGTCCAGGTTGATTTAACTTGTCTGCATTGTTGGGTCTGGTGCCTCTCTTCTTCGTCTTTACAATATCAATTAGATGAGGCCAGTTTGCTTTCCAATCAGGCAAAGTGATATCACAGTCATTAAACCCATTTTTGGTACTTAGGACAGAGAAAATGAAATCTGTATTTTAATTGAGCTTGCCAGCCTAAAGAAGCATGAAGTGCTCTTAAATTTAATGGTAGATGTCTGCATGATAGACTTGATAAAACACCAGCATGACACGACACCCAAAACCCTGAAGGGCTGTGGAAACGACACTCAGCCTCTGTGCAGGCTGTTCCACTCCTTCACCAGAGCTCTAGTACCTTCATTTCCAAATTAGAAACTCTAGTTTTTTTTACATCATTGAATATGTCTTTTAATGAATTCTTAATTTACTAAAATGTAGCTTTTATAAGTCCACAAGTCAAATTAACAACTCTGATAATGTAAATAGTTTTGGGAATTATCAGGATTATATGCATGCTTATAAGTAAGGCAAAACTGAACATTGAATGTAAATCTAAAAGATGAATGTGCTTTTCTTTCTGGAGAAAATTTACATTTACCCTAAAATGTTATGAATTTGACCTTAAAAGATAGGAACTAGCTAATTGGTTTAACAGTCATTCTGCTTCTTTCCTGTGAGAGAAGCTCTAGGAAATTCATGAGGCTGAATTTATAACCATGGAGCTGGTAACATCATGGATAAGCAGGAAGGAAGGCAAAAATCCACCAACTTCTGTTTTAAAAAAAAAACATTAAAAATTTAATAAGTCTCGACCTGGTGGAAATGTTGCCGTCCACGTGATCCCAAATGACAATTAAGAGAGGACAGAAACAACTCCTGCTATTGCATCTTTAAAAACTCATCAACAGCAAATATGTGCCGAGAAAGTCTGCTCCAAGTAAGGCATGTGCATTCCATGGCCTTTTGATTAGTGTTGGTGGTAAATTTGTCAACTTAAGACTCTTTCTGCTTGCCAATAAACACCAAAATCCTGTTCTTTATTTGTGCATAAGAAGATGTTTAACATTTACAGAAACTAACATTTGATCAGTGGATGAAAGCGAAAGCTAAGCATGAGCTTTGAATGAAAAAAAAGTCAATTTTACAAGTTGGCATTATAAAACCCAATTTAATACAGATTTCACTTGTAAATGCATGGTTTTTGGAGTTAAGATATTGAAAACCATTTCATGATGTCTAAATTGGATTTTTCTCTCGTAAAGCTTTCAAAAAAAATAAAATGAAAACACAGACAAGTATATAAACAAAGCAAAACTGGCATAGGAGAAATAAGCTTACAAGTGAGTGCAATAGTAAACGCATTAAGCGATAGTCGTTTAAAAATTGTGATAATTATTCAGAGTTGACATAATTTATGCTGTTTCCAGAACATTTTGTCTCCTGAAAGGTGGAATCGAGGCACCACGTGTTGATCATCATCTGGTTTTTAGATTTCAAGTGCTTCCGAGCATTGTTACCACGACAACCTCAGGCTTGAGGACGCCAGGCAAATGTTTCAATTCTTCTTTGGGTGCTATCAGAGACAACAGGAGAAAAACACAGAGATCAATAACCTGAGCATTAAGACACGGGGAGACAGATGTGAGGTTACAGCCGATGGCTTGCAGTGATCCAGGGAGCAGAAACAGGGAAGCCTAATCTACAAAATCAGTCACCTTGTCTTTATGAGCAGAGGCGGGATGCCAGTCTGTGATAACTGTGGGTCAAAGCCAGAGTAGCAGAAGACAGACCAGAAAGAGGGTGACAAAATGTCTACCTATTAAAATCCACCAAAAGAGAGTTTTCCATAGTTATCCAACAGCCACGTTCCTGATCCGAATCCTTCGATAAGCATCACTTGACCTGGAGTCATATCCAATTAAAACGTCCACCCATCAGAGGAGTTTTCTTCCTGGGACCATATTTGTCTCCATTTAATTTCCATTTGCTACAGATGGTCGGCAAAAGGGATGCAGCTATATCATCTGAATGCAGAGAGGGGGAGACAGGCAAAGGCAGGACATGACTGCCTGTGCCTCTTCCAAACTCAGAGGGTTTGGAAGAAATTTTAATTCTTCCCAAAGGGTCGTCTACCAGTAGTTGCTAATAAGAGGTGAATCATTCAAACCAGCACACCAAATCAGTGCAACAGGATCTCAACCAGACTCAGTCTAACTGAATTTAATCAAGCTGTGGGATTCTAGTGGTTTTATTGAACTGTGTTTTTCAGTCCCTAATTCATTTTTTTTCTTTGTATAAAACACACAGGGACTCACATTCATGAGCCTCACCCACTGAATGGGGTGTGTGTGTGTGTGTGGCAGGGGGAGAAGGAAAATATCTGGACAACGTCTATGAAATCTGAGTGCAGCGGTGCACAGCATGCACTCAGGTGAGAGAGAGAGGCTCAAACCAAGCAGTGAACCTCAAAGTGGATTCTGCGGTACTCATGATGAGAAGGGGTTTATCTGCTCAACTCTGGACTGCTTTTACTCCTGGACTGAATATTCTCAAAATATTCCCAACACTTTCTCTAGTCTGACTTGTCTTCATCTTGAACTATCCTTCTCTTTACCACATGAGTATTAATACACCGGTGGCTCCCAGTATTTTTTCCTAAGACTCACTTCTTGTACCGATAAAGATTCATACATGTTGATGTGTACCAAACAGAAAACGTCCCACATGTACCATTTCTTTACTAGTAATGTAGTCCCACCAGCAATGTTTCTTTTATACATGTGTGTGTGGGAATATCTAAGCTTGATTTGCTTTTTTCATAAAAAGTTTAACCTGACCAACATGTCCGTAGTTAAAAATGAGAAAATAATCTGAAATCAGACAGTCTGTGCACATCAGCTTGCCTTTTGCCAATTCAAAAAGTGTTTGTTAGCAATCTCCTGAAAATTTCTCAATTTTAATCGGTCTGAAAAGTGAAGAGCTCGTCAAAGCTGAGGTTTTGTATTGCCTCAGGTTAACTACAGATTTTGTAGGACAAAATGCCACACTTTTCAAAAACTAATCCCTTTTTTGGCAGGGATTTCCACAGTAGTCGGTCTTTTAATATGGATCCTGCAAAAACCAGACATAGAACAAAAACATGCTTGCACGGATGCATGTATGGATGCAAGGATGGATGGAGGGACGGACAGATGGATTGGGAAAGAATATCTGGATGGAAATTTTCAGGAATGGGATTTGAAAAGAAAAAATTGGATGGATGGACCTTTAAGGTAAAGGCACTTATGGGGAGAAAGGCTGGTTGGGTGGGTCATTTAGAAAATGGATGGATGGATAGAAGGACATTTGGAAAATGGATGAATAAAAACATTGGGACAGATTGATAAATCCAGTGGTTCCCAAAGTGGTCCTCGAGGCCTGGCATCCTGCATGTTTTAGTTCTCTCCCTACTGGAATAACAACTTTTCAGCTTGTCAATGTTCTTCTTAGAGCTTCTAATGAGCTATAATTTGATCCAGTTGTGTTAAACCAGGGAGAGAACTAAAACATGAAGGATGCCGGCCCTCGAGGACCGACTCTGGGAACCACTGGGCTGTGGTAACCAATAATCTAATAACTGCTCATAACATAATAACTTTTATCATATGTAATAAAGTCAATAACCTAATAACAATCTAAAATTTTTATCAATAATGCAATCTCATCAGATCCAAATTTTTTGAAAATGACATACTTACAGCTGGTAGATTTAAAACACATAATTAGGTTGGCAGTTCTTGGAAATATATTTTTTGTTAGTTTTTAAATAAAGTTTTATACAATCATCATTGTGTGTGTGTTATTGTTTTGTTTATTCTGGAAACATATGGAAAGCATCTTTGGGATTTAAATCTGGTTCTTATTATAGTTTCTACTTAATGTATCCCCTAAAAGTTAAAAAAAACAACAACAAAAAAAACTTTCATGTTTAAATTGTAGGTCTTGGTTGAATTGTTATTTACAATAAAGAGAGCAGCTTAAAGCTTATCAAATACAGAAAAATCTCAGGCAAAACTGCAGTCAACTGTACTTCAGGCTTACTCTCTCATGCTGGCTGATTTCTGGCTGGATCCCAGGAGAAACAGTTTCTGCCTTAGTCATGCTGGGAAATCTGGCAAAAGTTCAGATTCTCACTCCCATATTTAAACCCTGTTTTGACTAACAAACTGAGGTTCTTCCTGTTGTTTTGACTATTACTGATACTTACAGCAGCGTTCAGTGCCTGGTCAAGGTCTTCGATGATGTCAGCCGCATCTTCCAGTCCCACTGAGAGACGGATCAGTGTGTCACTGATCCCAAGAACGGCCCTCTGGTTCTCTGGCACTGACGCATGGGTCATGATCGCTCTAAATCCAGACAGGAGACAGAGTAACTTCAACATGTGCCGAACACAGAAAACCCCCCCGATTTTCTGACGGAAAGCATAGCAGTTATTGGAAAAGAAATCCTAACATAGGGGTTGATTCTCTTCTTGATCTCTGCTGCCCCCTTGTGGAATTGTTTCAAAATGCAGCTTATCTTGCAAAAAGAAACATATAAAATTGTTTAGGAAGCTCTACTACAAGTACAGATAGTTGATACTTACGGATGTTCAGCTAAGCTTTCATAACCACCAAGGCTCTCTGCGACTGCAAACATCTGAAACCAAACAACAGACATGAAGGAAAGGGAAGGACAGCAGCAAATATCAAACCACGAAAGGATGTCTGTTTTAGGTTTTACTGAGCTTGATACAACATTTTACTGCAGCTGTTGTTTTTAATAAAATGCTTTATGTATAAAGTAGTAGTGATTAATAAAGAAACACACAAATATTTAACCAGAAGCAAAAATTACACTTGACAGTAGGTTCGTTGAAGTGTCTCATATACACACAAAATGCCTTTCTTTCTGTCCTTTTTTGTTTAAGCAAAAATAATAATAAGATTAAGGTCCAACAATAGTTTAGTAACGATGGTTGCTTTTGTCTAAACCGAGCCAATGCCAGAAATTGCTACCTTGCAGACTGTGTAGTGATGTGAATTTTCTGAATATCAACCACAATAACAAGAAAAAAGACTTAAAACATATTATCTATAAATTACTTTAAGGTTGCTGAGAAAGGTGGTGGCGTGCTCGAGTTTCCCTTTGATAAAGAAGGTGATCATCCCTGGACACCCGGTGCATTGTCTCTTCATCACCTCGTACTGTGGGTGGGAGGACAGGCCTGTGTGGAGAGGAAAAAACATGAAAAACCAGTCGCAAACACCACGTAATCTCCTTGCACAAAGCAACAAGCCTCGAATTCAGGCTTTTTGTTCAAGATTGTGGCTTGAATAAAAGCTCTAACATAGTGCAAGGAAGTATGTGAACTCTTGAGCTTTCAATACGTCTGCCAGAACAGCTCAAAAAAGCAGATAGATGACTCTGCTGAATAAATGAGAGAAATGTATTTTTTAGACAAGGTTCAGCAAAAAAACTGACCTGTGTGTCAAAACCTATTCATGTAATTTTTTTAAATAATTATATGTCTGATGTTTATCCACATGAACCTGTTAACTTCAAGTTATTTTCATTAAGAAAGTCTCAAAACTATATTTCTTATATTTGACATATCAATGCTGCTAATACCGCAATTACTTGTTTGATCATTTCCAAGACTAAAATATATTTACCTTATTATAGACGACTTGTGTTTTGTCTTTTTAATCAAACTTAAATGTTTCAGATCATCAAACCCTTTGTCAGAGAAAGATAATGTGGGGAAATGTAAATACAGTTTTCTAAATGATTCTATAGAGCTAGCGTTTCAGAAGTACATCATATTTGATCACAGCACTGTAGACAGCACAAATGAAAAAAAGAGAATGGAGCTCCAACTTAAAAACAATTGTTTTAATTAGTCACAAATAAACTTTACAATGGTATAAAGTTTATCAAACCTACTACATGCTTGTTTAGTTAACTTGACAATTAAATAAACTTAATAAATTAACACAATATATTTAAGTTGAATCACCTGTTTTTTTTTTCAGTGTAACACATCCATGTTTTTAGTGCTATTTAAACAGCAGGGTTTCCCCCAGTGTGTTGTAAACCTGGCGGGCCACCAGGCTTTACTTGTTCCCCCACCAGGCTAAGCATCGCTTATTTTTTAAAATCTCTTTAAAATGTTTGCATTTTTTAATACCAACTCATTTTTTAAGAGTTGGTATTCAAGTATTCATCTTCCAATCTTTCAATAAGTGATACTTTCTAATTTCCTGTCAACTTTAAAAATTTTTAACTCAAAAACACGGTGGGCTGCTGGATAAATGATTGCCCAAGCACCCAACCACCAGGCTTAGCAAGTTTTCAGGCATAAACCTTGAACAGTAATGTGAAAACAACTGAAAACAAGAAAAGAATGAATGTATGATTCATTCAGGCTTAATGGGATGGGCTCCTTGAAAAGGGAAAGCTTGGCATTGTGAATTTTTATCACATCTATAGTGGAATAAAACGGCATAAGAAGAGAAAGGTCACAGACACAGAGAACGCTGGCATGAACATCAGAGGAAACTGGAGCCGAGAATGCAGAGTACTTCATTTCACATGGTTAAAGGTTAACACAGTTTAGATGAGAATATTAAAGAGTCCACTTTTTATTATTATTGGCCAGGCTTATATGGTTGAATCACAACTTCCTGTACAAAAGCATAAAAGGGACATGCTTTATAAATATGTCCTGTTTATCAGATAAACAGGACATGTAAAAGTTCCATTACAGCAAATAAATTTGAAAAAAATATTTTCAAATGAATCAACCTCACAAAACTCTTCACTCTGACATTCTTCTGAAGAGCGGTCTGTTTTTACAGTGACAGTTAGTAAATTGGCTAACTATCAGCAGCTCTAGAAGGTTGGGAGGCATGTCTCAACAAATACTAGTGAGTGTGTGACAAGAATTCACCTGGGAAAATGACCCGCTCCACCCTGGAGTCTGCCTCCAGAAACCTGGCAGCAGCCATGGCGTTTTTAAAGTGCTGCTCCATGCGCAGGTGTAGCGTCTTCAGCCCGCGGTTACACAGGTAGCAGTCAAAGGGAGACGGCACGCCTCCGATGGCTGGTCACAGGCAGAACATTAATCACAGAGGTTAGCAAACCTAATACTTGACCATTTTGATCATTGTAATGGAGTAAAAAGACATATACTATAAGCAGACCAAGAATGATAACCATTTTGGTTAAATCTATAACAAACACGAATTATCTCCTCACCGTTTTGCAGAAACTTCAGCCGCTCATTCAGATCGTCGTTGTTTAAAGAAACCAGACCCATCACTACGTCACTGTGACCTGCCAAATAAACAGAAGCAACAGTTCAGAAAGCAAAACATCACTATGTGTTCCTGCAGTATTGATGTAGCCACATTGAGTTTAAATATTCATATTTCTGGGTTTATGTCAGGGACTTTGAGTTTTCCCAAAATATCTTATTATCTTCAATAAAAATATGTGCATGTTTTGTATTCTCCCTCCAGTTATTATTACTCTAACTACATAGAAGGGCTCCAACTCATTTTCTTGGTTCACATGCAACCCAAATAAAAAGCATTGACATTTTAAAATAAAATGTCTGTTATTTTTTTCCACTATAAAATAAACTGGATATTTTATATGCAAGGTGTAGTCTCCCTCCCTTTACAATATATTCTAATGAAAAAGTCACAACACTAGCTCCTCTCCTGTGTGTTTGTTTTTGCTCTTCCTCTGCCTTGTTTTTTGACAGTTTGCCTAGATAAATTGTAGGGATAGTGTTGACTTCCTAGAAATATTTACCTACAGTTGTGTGCCTTCTTTTTCACCATGAAACATAGAGATAGTCTTTCTTCACCCAGTGAATGTATTCTCTGATTAAGAAAACTGAGACTTGGAGTTATTTATTCTTTTTCTGCTTTAAGTTGTTTTCTGCCTGATTGCACTTATTAAAATCAATTCCATCTTTCGACCTGATTTTTTTTCTTTTTGGTCTGTTTTGACAAGCTGTTGACATTTATGGAGTACCAATAAAAATCCTGGACAGTATCTGTAACTCTCTCTTTGACAAAATTGAAATAACAATATTGCATTTTTTCCAGAATGCTGGTCATTTACCTTCTCCAATGTCTAAACCCATATCAGAAACAAACCTGTTTACAACAATTTGCAATAAAATAGCTTCAACATTACACGAGGACTCTTATATAGCCTACCATTCATGTATTTGGTGGCTGAGTACATACAGATATCAGCTCCTAAAGCCAAAGGGCGCTAAAGGTGCACAAAACAAACACAAGTTAATCATTAAATGAGTCCTTTACACATGAACAGGAATGTGATTATAGGGAGTCATTACTACCTGGAAATAAGCCGACATGAAGGTGTTGTCAACAGCCACTACAATGTCTTTGCTGTGCTCGTGCACCAAGTCAGAGCAGGCCTTGATGTCCACCACCTTCATCATGGGGTTGGTTGGAGTCTCAAGCCACACCAGCTACACGAGCAGGAACAAGTATTAGTGAAACACATAGTCAGGTGAAATAAATATGAGGTTTAAGTAAATGGTAATTACACAAAGTGCTGACTCACAATGACTGCTGTGAGTTAGCAGAAAATATGGCATTCCCCAAAACAGAACAAACAATTCTGACAAAAACAACAAGAACAGTAAGTTCTTCCCTGTCCTTGACCTACTTTGGTGTTGGGCTTCAGAGCAGCTTTCAGCAACTCTGGCTTCGTACAGTCAACAAAAGTTGTTTCCAGCCCAAATCCAGCTGCGACTCTTTGGAAGTATCGGTTGGTACCTTTACAACAAACAAGTGAACCACCGAACCATTCAGATTGTTCAAAAAATTTTATGCAGACGATTATAAGAGTAGATGAATATCACAAAGCTGAATCTCACCTCCGTACACATCGTCCATGCAGACGATTCCTTCTCCTTTCTTCAGCATGTGGGTAATGGTCACTGTGGCTGCCAGTCCTGAGGCAAAAGCAAGGCCTGTAGAGGAGGAGCAAAGATGGTTATTGAAAACCAAAAAACAACATTTCTTCTAGGGGGAGAATTAAAATAGGAAAACTCTCAGGGTTTTAAGTAGTCAGTTATCCTTACAGTAAACTAAAGTATTTAAAGTTAAGTCTGAAAATTGCTAGCATTTGCATTCAGTCAATTTTTACAGTTTCAAATCCTTTTAATGAGATGTCAGAGAAATTACCAGTTTTTTTCAGCTGCAGGGAGTAAAGAACAGCATAGTGCTTTACAATACTGCTATTATAGTAAAGCACTATACTTTACTATAATAAAGTATAGTATTGTTAACTTGTTCTGTATTGTGTTCTGTAATTGTGCTGCTAACAGTGTTTTGCTCCATCCAGCGCTGCCACAGCCTTTTCCAGACAGTTTCTGGTAGGGTTTCCACTCCGACTGTACTCAAAGCCCTGGGAGGAAAAGAAGAAATACACTTGGAATTTTAGTGAACATGATTACCTAAAGCTTACACTTTCAGCCCACAGGCTTGCATTACATTCAGCGTTTCTGCAGAGCTGGTAAAAATACATAGTTAATGGAAGAAACTACAACAGAAGTTATGCAGTTAAATCTGAATATTTCAAACATATTTAGGCCAATGGAAAATCAATCAGTGGATGACGGTTCTGTTTATACTCTCTCCTATTCTTGAGCTTTTCATTTAAATTATTAAATGAAGGGTGTGGCTTTCATACAATGAAACACTTAAACTTAAATATTACATTTCCTGGACAAAAATGTAACAGGGCAACCTTTTCTAGTGTTTTATATTTTCTGCAACTGTTATTTTGATGTCATGTAAGTAACACAAGGTTTGTGTAGTTCACTGCGAGTGAGAAATACACCTCATCGACTTTATCTACAGCATGTATCAACTGCTGCCCTACATCTATGAGGCTTTGTTTGGTTTGCACAAATCATTTACCATTTCAAAGAACACAGATTCTTCTAGGAATTGAATGAAGATTCAGGATATTTGTAGTTAATTATGATTAACAGAAAGAAAAGATTATATGCAGATTGGTGAGGTAATCTTTTGTAAAAGAACTAACAAGAAAATTTTAAATTAAAAAAAGGTGGACTTTTAGTTGGACTTGCAGACTAAATGAGGTGTTTTTATTTGAACATAACTAAGAGTTAGCTATAACTTTATTAATCTCTGTTTACAACGTGTGATCTTACGTTCAGTTTTCTTTAATGCACCAGCAAAATGCCTTACTTGCAACATGAAAAACAAGTTTACAAATAACCAGCCATAACAGAAAATAGTTAGCTTGTAAATGTATGCATCTGTGCTAGAAAAGGGAAGTTTAGTAAAGAGAACACTGAAGTATTATTCCATTTTAGCCTTGATTAACAGATTTCACATTTTTTGGGCATTTTGTTTTAACAATACATAACAAGTAGTAAGAGAGGATTGGAACAAGTTAAATCACTAACAAGCTCCTGCAAGATGTTGTTGCACAGATAGTGCATAAAGACTGTCTGTGCAGTTAACTAACATTTCAGTCATTTAGAATATTAGCAAAAATCTATAAAGAAGCTTCTGCTGATCAAGCTGTTGGAAACTTAAGTGGAGGAAACCACTGCGGTAGAAAAAGTTGCACATTCCAGAGTTTGTGCAACCTATGCTTCTTTCTTTACGTAATGTTTTAAGGCATTTAATTTTAAATAGGGTTTAAGCCATTTCAGAAGCTTAATCTTAGCCTGCATTATTTATTCCAACAGCAATTTCGATGTGTGCTTGGGATCATCATTGAGTTGTAACACCCAATTGTATCCAAGCTTTTTCATTTGAGGTGGGGTTAAAGAATTTATAGCTAATCTTCCTCTACTATTCCACCACTTTGATTGATGCAGCTGCATCATCAGAGTAATTGCCAAATACAATCATGCTTCTTGCATGATTGTATTTGGCTTCTCTGTGGAGGTAGTCAAATAACCTTACAACAAAGAGGAGTTGGTTTTGAAGCAGGTGGTTCTTTCTGGGTCGCTATCTTAGCTTCTTGTTGATGGTAAACTCGTCTGGGATCTGAATTTTGGCTTTGCAATAGATATAAGCCATATCACAAAATTTACTAAAAGTGAGCGCTTAAAACATCACATTGTGTAAGAAATCCGAATAATATAAAAACATTCACTTTCTAAATTTACCAATTGAAATGGTATAAAATGTTGAATTACATCCATTGTTTTAGAAGCTTCTACATTTCTCTAGCTCTTTCATTTTAGGACAATAAATCAATTACCAATAAAGTGAGAGTCCATGTAAAACTCATATTGTACAGTCCTACACAAACAGCTAGATTTATTTTTGGCTTACTTTATTATAGGTATCTCCCATGCGTATATGTTACCGCCACTCCCTTTTCCCTCCCCCCGCCTTAAACAACCGAGTCTTATCCCGCTACTTACAGCGTGGTTCCCTGGTGAGTGCTGTTTGAAGGTGGTCGACAGGGAAATCGGCGGTACCACAGCCATCGATGTCCACTGCTCCGGCTCCTGGCCGATGTGTATGGCATCTGTGGCGAAAGATTTAAAAGCCGTGCGGAAGCCAGCGAACAAATCGCCAGTCTCATGTTTATTTAACTGGGCCATAACCGTGAGTTCCTCTGTTTCACTCCGACACACTGTACTCAAGATGAGTGCGCATTACGGGTTCATGGTTAAAGGGAAATACTATTTTATGGGGCTGTTCTACAAGCTCGTCCTTTCCAGCCAATCGGCGCTCGCCGGCATGCAGAGCGAGGCGCTGATTGGCTCTTACGACAGCACGTTATTTGCGTTCCTGTCTGTCATGCCCCTATGATGCAACTGGTCTTGTTTTTTGAATCAGATTTGTGAATAATGAATTCATTTGAGTCAAGTTCTGTGATTTTACAGCTATGTCATCTCCAGAAAATATTTCAGACCGTAAAAAGGCAAGTTCTTGAAGGAATAAAGGCATGCCACACCAACAAATCAAAGACGTTTCTTAACCTTTACGCACGTTTTTCCTTCCATAAGCCACTACCATAGCAGCTGTTGAGGTTGCTGAAAAGATACGCAGAATTTGATGGACTGTTCCGTTCCGCTTTAAGCTTGGGAAAGGGACAGTAACTCGAACTGCACTTCCCTGTTTGAACCACAGGGGGTAGACTTGCACCGTTTTGACTTTCAATGATAACAGAAGTTAGATTAGCAGGATTTGTTTTGAAATCTAGCAGGACTGACGTGCAGTGCCCTGCGAAAGTGTTCATGCTACGTAAATGTTCCCACTATTTTACGTTCGGAGCCCTTGCACCAATTTATTTTGTTGCGTTTTAATATAATAGACCAACAAAGCATACTGAGCCATTACAAAGTAACAAAAAATGTTTCTAAAACAAATTATCTGGCAGTTGCATTAAACTATCTTTTGCTAAAATATTTTACTGTTGAAATTTTACAATTAAAGTTTTGTTACTTTTCAATTTATTTACATCTGGATTCTGAACAAGTTAATTATTTTCTTTCTGTAATTTTGAAGTGTGGACTATTTGTTAGATGAAACAAGTGAATGTTTTACTTTAAGAGCTGGTCATTTTTACTGCTTTAAAAAAATTGTTTTGTTTTTCTTTTAAACCAAGGCCAAAAAATGATGCCACCTAAATTTTACTGATTTGCATTACAAATGGATGCAAATGTGCATCCTGGTGGATAATTTCTGCATGTAGGCAATTCTTTTTCTACTGGCAACAAGTTGCTTGAACCTAACAGATGCAGTAAATTACATTTCCATTTGGCTGGGGAAAAGATGTTTGCCTGTTTCAGAATGGTCGGATTATCGGCATGCATCGTCTACATCTAAGGTGATCGCAGAATGGGTTAAGAACTGTCCAATGCTTTATCAGAAACTGGAGGAAAAATGGAGAATTGCTGCCTTCAAAGAACAAATGTAGTCACATTACTACATTTGGGGAGATGAAATTGGAGAAAGAAAAACACTGTAACAAAATGCAGTAGGAACTATATTCATTAATAGTAAGCGGATTTTCTTGTGAAAAGAAATGTGTCTGGAAAGACATGTGATCTAATAGGACCGCTAGATCACATCCATAACTGTACCTTAAATTTTAAACGTACAGTTGCATTGTGGGAAGTTAATTGATAGGCAGCAAATGTTTGAATTCACAACTAAGTTTAATAGTGAACGAGAGAGCATATGCACACACACATTGTGATGGGAACTTGAGGGATTGGGACTGAACAGCTGTGAAGCCAATAGAAGACGACCATAAGGTCTGATGAGTCTAGATTTACCCTCTTCCAGAGTAAATCTAGACTCATTGGGGGAAGAAAGAAAGCGGATGAAGTGATGCATGCATCAGACCTAGTGTCTACTGCAGAAGCCTGTGGGGGCAGTACTATTATCTGAGATTGCTGTAGTCAGTCAGGTCTAGGTTCAACAACATCATGATCCCAAAGAATGAGGTCAGCTGACTATCTGAATACACTGAAAGACCAGTTTATCCCATCAATGGATTTAAATTCCTTGTTGGTCTGGGCATATTCCTGTATGATAATGCTGCGATTCATTGTGCTCAAATTGAAAGAGGGGTTGAGGGACATACCACCTTCACTCACACAATGAAATATTCGCGTGAGCTTCTTTGGTGATGGCTTTTTTGTTTTGGCCAAGCAGTGAACAAAACATTTTGTTCTATGTGAAATAACTCTCTAGCCCAGGGGTGGGCAACTCCAGGCCTCGAGAGCCGGTGTCCTGCAACTCTTAGATGTCTCCCTGGTCCAACGCGCTTCAATCAAACAGCTGAATCACCTCCTAAGTGCAGTCAGGTTCACCAGAGTCCTGCTAAAGACCTCATTATTTGATTCAGGTGTGTTGAAGTAGAGACGCATCTAAAAGTTGCAGGACACCGGCTCTCGAGGCCTGGAGTTGCCCACCCCTGCTCTAGCCTCTGTTATTTGTCTAAAAATGTAATAAATACATTAAAATTAATACACATAGTCATAAGGCAACGTAAACTAGCCTCAATATAGCTTTTTACTGGTGTAAGTTTCAACTCTTGTGTGTTTTATACCATAACCTGTTTCTTAGTCACCACCTCCTCATGTGAACAGATGACCTAGAGAATTTTAAAAAATCTACGTCCATTTGAAGTCAAAAACAGCTAAGGTTCAAGTCAAGTTCAAAGTCTTTTGGGATTCACTTAGTCAAGGCTAAAGTCACCAAATTTGTGACTTGAGTCTGACTGGAGTTCGTGTCATGTAATTCTAGTCAAAATAATTTTTTTGTGTCTCAATTACCATCGATATTTTTTGTTTGTTCGTTTTGTTTGGATTTCATTGATCATACAATTTCAGTTCTGATTAAAAGCAAATGGGCTGAACGAATATTTTGTTTATCCAAAATACAGTATATTTTCACATTGTGCTATTTTATTTGTTTTTTATTTTTGTATTTTTATTTGCAAAGATCCATAAACAGCGAGGTAGTGAGGAATTAATCAACTACAATAAAGGGGAAAAAAAGTAAATGAAAATAAGATGGTAGTTGTTAATGGAAAAATAAAAAAGAAAGTGCAGTTAATATAAAAAAACCTTCTCATTATCTATGATGGAAATATGCTAATATAGATTACCTGTAATCGTGTCTCCTTCCTAAACAAAGCAAAGATGTTCCTGATATTAGAGATTTTGTTTGTTTTTTGTCATTATCAAGACAATATAAATTAAACAAAAATGCAACAAAGCGATGGCTATTTTCGTTAATGTTGTAGTGCTTTCATAATGTTGTGCTTTGCACCTCAGGGTCATCGTACACACAGTATAAAATGCAATATTTCTTTTAAATCCGAGTTACAGTAACCTGAGAAAATAACCGTTAGTAACCTTTTCTGAAGTCTCGCGATAGTTGAAAGCGGAATCTTTCGTACTAGTGAAGACGCTTCTGTGTTGAGCAGCAACGACAGTTTAGGACGGCGGGAGGGGAGGGAGCAGTTTGTTTTGACAATAAACCGGTGAACAAAAGCTATCGCTCTTTCTTTCTTCAGAAAAGTGGCGTTTTTGCGTCTTTGGTGGACAGGTATTCGTTGAATTAAATGTTGTACGATTTCCAGCGTTTGCGTAAGGAGCTCCAGCCGGCGAATCGCATCAATTCGCCAGGAGGGTCACCGTCAGCGGCGACACCCTCTGCTCCGTCAGCCTGAACCGAAAATGACCGGAGAGAAGCTCCGCTCCCTGCGTAAGGACCAGAGGCCGAGCAAGGACGAGGATCTGCTGGAACCGGACGAGGAAGCTGCCACCGGGACCTTCGCTGTCCCCAAGGCGAATAATAAGAGCAGGGCGAGTAAAATATTCAGCAACCACAAGTTAATCAAGTCACCGTCCACACAGTCGCAGAATAATGGTAACACCAATAACACTCTGGCAACATCGGATGTTATTGATGACAACAACAAAAACCCGATCATCAAACCCGGGCTGGACTTTCCGGTGCACGAATGTGTCTTTAAAGGAGATGTCCGACGGCTGTCTTCGCTCATCCGGACACAGAATATTGCCCAGAAAGACGTCCATGGTGAGCATGCGTACTGCTTAAATTGTTAGATTAATAAAAACACCCGAATCAAACATTTTCTGGGTTTATTTTTGCTAATGTGCCATCAGTTTTCATCAGCAGTAAAAATAGGCGAGGTTTCTGTCACGCAAGGCCTGAGTAACTCCTGACAGATCACTACTTTTAATCCAGTTTTCTGGCATAACCTAAAAACGCACCAATTAGTCAGGCAGAGATTGGAATCTGGCGATTTTCTTTTTCAATGTTCAATGTTTTCAAACTCTGTAAAATTTGCTGGATTCCCCAATATATAGTACATCACAACTAACAATAGCAATCATTTATTTTCTCTGTAGAAACCAGCCACCTACATTATGTGCACTGATCACTCTAGTTTAAAGAGCATACATGATCATTATTACAACATTCTTTTTTAGACATTTTCTATGCCTGAAATCCAAAATTATATAGTAAAGCAATAAAGAAAGATGATGAGAACACAGCTGAAAGTTGCTAAAGAGTGAAAAAAGCCACATCTGGACTGGAATTGAAGAAACAGAAATTGAGGCAACATTCCTGTAGAAACCATAATTTCTGCTCTCTTTCTGAATTCAATGTTCATAATATACATGGATTTCGGCGCTCTCATCTTGCTCAACAACAGTTTCACCAGAATGGCCTAAAGTGTAAAAGTATATCGGCGGTTATTGGAAGCAGCAGGAATTCTCAACATCAGTACATGTTTTGTTCAACTGAGGGTTTAACGGCACTGGATTAGCATAACTGTTAAAACGTCAACGCCGTTAGTCACTCCAGTTAAGCACAGTTTTCCCTGAAAAGTTACTTCATGCTAATGCTAATCATATGGTGGTTGGAAGAAAAATTTTAAATCAGTCAGCAGCTGCAGTCCGACATCCACACACAGAGAAAAGATAAGGTGGAGCTGTAGGTCATTATCATAGTCCACCATGCAGGGAGGGATTCATTTACTAGCACGATCCACAGACATCAGCCGATATTTTGTACAAGTTGAGAACCCATTAGAAAATACAAGCAGTAGACAAATGGAGCATTTTCCCAACTGCGAAACTTTATGCTCACAAATATGCTCACCAATTATCTATTTCATCATCGACTCCCCAACCCATCTGTTGTAGCTTTTACAGTAATCTATTTGATATTTTTCATTAAAATGTATTTTCTTTTTTTTTTTGAAAACTGAGTTCTTTGTTAGATGTTTCAATAGTGGTTTGTTTTCACAGCTGTGTTAATTTGTAGTCTTTTTAATCGTGTTGCAATTTGATTTAATTTAGTCTTCGGAAAAACTAAATTGCAAAGACTTTTATCTAATTATTATAAATAGAAATAGTTTCAACCTCATCATCCATGTGTAATACAATTTTGGTAGGAGTAACTTCAAATGTTTCAAATGCTTTTAAAATGTGTTTTAAAATTATGTTTGCTTTGAAAACAGTGGTAAGTGTTTTTATAATTTATTTTTTATCATTTCAAGAAATCGGTTCAGGTAAGTCAGGCCTGAAGAAAACTGCATATCATCCCCTAAAAGCTGGATCAGTGCATCGTTCACATAATCTAGTTCCTTCTTGTTGTCACGAAAGAAGTTGTGTAAGAGGTTTTCCATTCCAGGCAGTAGCATATCGTACCACCCCTGAGCAGTGAAATGAACAATTTATCAGCAATACTTATAGAAGCTGATATTAATTCAACCTATTGTCAGGTTTTTAGATGATATATTAAGGTGTGTTTTACAAAACTTTGGGAATCACCAGCTTGTTGCAGTTATTCTTTGGGGCAAAGTCTACTCAGATAACGGAACAGTTTCCACATAAAACCCCTTTTGCCCCAAAGTAGACTGACAGCAGGACACAATTGTCATGTTCTGGCTCACATACCAACACTGAATTTAGCCCCTACTTGTACCAAATGTCAACATAGGAATGTGCTCTCACATTGCCTAATTCAACAGGGTGTCAGACAGAAAGGCGTTGTTGTGGAACCTGAACCTGTACTTGTCAAAAACTTTTCCTCTGTGTCGTCGGTCGGTCTGGTTTTGCTTCTTTTTGAATGCTTATCTTCACAGTAGTTCAGCTTCTGACAGATAACAGAAAAAAAACTCAATAAATTTCAGCTATGTAATGCCAAATTTAAATACAAGAAGCAAACAAAAAAAACATTTATTTACTTACACAAAGAGCACTTACTGACTGCAGAAGACGGTTAGAAAATTATTCTTGAAGTTTAAATCACTGTCTGTTGCGACAGTGTCCAACCGTCCCTTTGCCAGTTCTCTACCATTTCACATGTAACCACTGGCATTTTGTGCTGTCCTACCTCCATTTTATACCTGAAAAGGAACTCTTTCATAATCATTTACTAATTTACTTGCTGGAAATATTTTTATGAACTATTGAAATAAAGCTAAAATTTTCCTAGGTGTAATTTAGTTTTATTGTAAATGGTATTCTGATATCTTGTATAATCCCTTATTCTCATTTTTATTTATTCGCAGCAAGCTATATAAGTAGAATATAGAAAATTATTTTAAAATGTGGTAAAAGTGGGTATGGAATGGACATATTTGCTGGGGGTAGTATCTCACTTTCAGCAAGCTGAGCAGCAGTGGGAAGCAATGTGTGGGGGAGGGACATCACAATGCTACTCTGCACTTTCATTGGCATCTCAGTAAAAGGAATTCAACCGTATGAAGGGTATGAAAATAACTTTTAGAATCTCAGTAGCTTGATACTGATAAGTAGCCACTGCATGATGTTGCTTGTAGAGATCCATTACACTAATAGGTAAATTCATTATATCCACATTTAAATTTTCTAGAATGAATCCTTTTAAAAAGTTATAATTGATTTGGAAGTGTAACCTATCTTAATCTGACTGACCTTAAAATCTCTAAAAACCCTATCAGCAAGATCACATCCATTTGCTATAAGAAACACTTTTATGGCTGCCAGTAAAATGGGAGATAAGTACCTAGTGGGCATAAAACACCACTTCATACATAAAATACTCACACCTCTAATCATTTACCACAGCATTATGTCAGTGTTGTAACTTGTATTTTACACCATGTCAGGGCTTACATCTTTTGAAGGCACTCCCTACAGTGCATGCCTTTTCTCATCATGTCTTCTGCAGTAGAATCCTTTAAGGAGCTGACTGGGCAATTTGCCTTCCTCTGAGGGACATTTTATATATGGGAAGAAACATGCTTTTTTTCCACACACCTGTAAAAAAGTTATTTTTTGGGATCTTATATATAATGTTGCTCTTGCCATGAAGTGTTAATATTTAGTTAACTATGTCACCACCAGATTAATTGAGATTAGTTTGTGGTGCAGTTGGTTGTTAGCTGCTGAAAAAGGCTGTCACGGTAGGGGAACTCATAATAGGCATTTGTCATTACCATATAATTTTGAACTCTGTGTTTTGCTTTGCAGTAAAAATTTACAAATTATCCAAACTGTGACAGCTCTACAGTTAAAGTTCTTGTATTTGATATTTCCTGTTTCTATTAGTTACTATAGAAATTATTTTTTTCTGTCATCTACAGGAAACACACCATTACACCTCGCTGTCATGATGGGACACAAAGGTGAGCAGTGTTAGAAGCTGTCTGTGCCATGTGGTGTATTTCTGTTTCTGACTGGCTGTCTGCTTCTGTTTTGCGAATGAAGATGTCTGTAAGCACATATGACATCTGTTTGTGTTTTTCTTTGTTTCTGTTGTGTGTTTCTGTTTATTTTTCTGCCTCTGTGTCTCTGTCTAAGCACCACCAGACATTTGTGACAGATCACCACACAAATCCCAGCAGGCAAGATGCTGCATGAGTGAAAGGATGTTGATGGTGTTTTATTTTTTTCTTCTGGTTAACAATCAGAGCTTAACTCTATCATTAGGATTTTCTATCATGAATTTATGGAAGATAATAATTCTGATACTGGAAATATTCACCTCATTCATTTAACTCATAGTCAATAGGCTTTTGACTATAAGACCAACATTCTTACATGTAAATAAATACTTATTGAGTGAATATTAAATATATAAAACCATAATGGAAAATTCCATTATGAGTGGTATAATAACTATTATAGGGATGCACAATGTCAGGAAAATATGTAATTGCAATTTCTGAAAAATCTGAAAATTATATGAATCATGATTAGCAAGCCTTTGATCTTTAGCATCCTTTAGCTTGAATACATGACACTTCAGATATATTGTACCAAGTTTTGTGTCCAAGCAGTTGTTTTACATCATGATGACAATTGTGTAGCTCTGTAGCATAATCACACACACCACACACCTTTGTCTTTCAAACCTGCCAAAGAAAATAGTTTTACTGCTGCTACAAAAACCAACAATAAGACTTACAGCAACACTTCCAAAAACAAGGACAAGATAGTCTCATACTTTAGGTAATATTCCAATATTAACTTTACAACTAATAGTTTAAACCTGGAAAATGATGCTTCGACATTAAATAATTATTCCTTGATAACATTTGCCATATCTCGTAAGCGTACATAAGCCACAACCTGCTGTGCTTCATTCGTATGGGTTGGAATAAGAAAGAAACGGTATTTCTAAAAAAAATGTTTGCGTATTTGAGAACATTTAACTATATTTTTGAGTTCTATATTGAGCATATTGTGACATCAAACCCTTGCTACTGTCTTTTAAGCAATATTGTTTTTAGCTGAATTGAATGGGACTGAAGGCATGTGTGTACAGAATTGAAACATCTTATTTGTGTTACAATGCTTACAATTGCTGCGACAGACTGGTGACCTGTCCAGGGTTTACGCTGCCTCTCACCTGGAACGTTAGCTGGAGATAGGCACCAACACCTCCCGACCCCATTAAAGGACAAGGGTGTATAGAAAATGGATGTATGCTTACAATTGGGAAAAAAATTCTGAAAAATTTACTTCTGTTCTATGCTGATGGAAATTGGTACACATCTCAGACACGAAGTTGCATGTAGTGCACAGTTCTATGCATTCACCGTTGGCCATTGAAACATTGGTTTCAATTGATTTCACATTCACAAAGGTCAATTCCTGTCACTGGCTTCAGAGCCCCGCCACTACTCTTTTGGTAACTCCGCCAGCCAAGTGACATTGTTGTGTCGGATAGGAGGCCATGGCATTGATTGCGCTAATGAGGTTGCTTGTTTTCTTCCCTGTCCTCCTGGGAGGCTCAGGCAAGCCAGACTTAAGGCTACAGCATGAGATCACTGTCTGGGCGTGGCTGCCCTTTATGGATGGAGAGGATAAGGCCCTCTTTGTGTGTAGCATTGCATGTGCAGATGTTTATTATTTACAATTCCAGCAGTGACAGTTATGCATATGAGTGGCTTGAAAAACTGGAACAGTTACACTGGCATACCGGTGAAAGTTGGTATGCAAAAGTGTCAGAGAGGCCAGATTTGCAATAGACAATGCTAAGCTTAATGCCGGACAGATGAGTGATGTTGTCGTTTGAGGTGTAAAAAAGGTTTTGCATAAAACTTGCCACCTGCTGTATTATTTTACTGCTTCACTCTGCCATAGATTGTACATAAAGGGGTATTTTAATTATCAATTAACATGTTTTGTTTTTATTCATTTATTTTAAATACTGTTGTTTTTAAGACATACCAAAGACAAATCAAAGTGCTTAATTAAAGATAAAAACAGGTGACAATGAAAAAAGCATATTAAGAATTCAAACAATACTTGAAAGGGGAGCTGCACCTGCCATATCTCTTGACCCCAAGCAGCAGCCAGAGTAAGGCCCCAATCTCTCATTAACAGCTTATGTCCATTCTCTATGGTAGTCAACTGCTCTTCTGTTCATATCATTCAAAGTACATTTAGATGCAGCCTTGTTGTTGTGGTTAGTGAGTTACTGCTGTTGAAAAGGATAACATAGCGATAGGCAGATACCACAGGTAATTAATACGTAAAGAGTGTAGAGTGTTGAGATCAAGGGCTAGTTGTTCCAGAATAGCCCAGTGGTTATAAAAGTTAAAGCGATATACTTATTTCATCCATAAATGGGAAGATGTTGAAGGTATTGTATATAACAGAAATATATTACCAAAAAAAAGTATTTGTTGATGTTTCATGATGACCTACAATATCACCACTCCATCTACATAGCCAGACAGAGTGCTTAAAGTGCCTAATCCCAGACCAGAAGGACATATGGCCTGGCTGCTCTTCCCATGGTTCTGCATATCTGCTAAATGCTCTTGTTATTACACAACCACTGGATTTAGCAGAGTGATGTAGAGGTCAAAGGCCTCTGGGGACCTAAGGCTTACATCAGAAAGGGCGAATACATCTGTGCATTTGTTCGCCTACATTTTCTCAACATCAGCTTCACTTTTCAGATGTTTAAGCCCCAGGCTCTGTCACAGGTCGACCAATGCATTAGCAGGGTCCTACTGTTAAGTTTCATGGTGTGGGCCTCTTTATGACGCATTCTGCCATCTTTGTATTTAATTAAAGCCTGAGATTTGACTACAATGAAACTGGAAGTAGAAAGCTCAAGGACAGTGTTGGAAAAATGTGTCAAGAGGAGCAGAAAAGGAAGATGTTTTAACATGGTTGTCTTTGTTTTAATTGTCTTTTCTCTATCTCCTTTTTGAAGAGCCAAGAATTACTTTAAAGGAATGCAGCTGTAGTGATTTTGTTGGTGTCACAGGACCCCATTTATTATTTTTCTTTGAATAAACTATATCCAGCCACGCATGTTTTTATTGTGTTTTCATGTTTATTCAGGAAACGTTTCAAGTGTGTCACTCTCACTTATTAAAAATACATGGGACCCTGGCTGCTTTCTTATCTATTAAACATAGTGAGGATGTAGGTGGTTGATGTGGGATTGTGAGAACATGTTACACTCAAAAGACAGAGGTTATGGCATTTTTTCATAATGAAGTTTTATAAAGGACAAGTCTGAACACGAGCGCAAAAACTTGAAGTAGTTCACATTGACTCAGAATCAGCGAAAATACTTTTCATTGCTGCCTTATGTGAGAGCCCAGCATATCCACTCAGCAGCAGTTAGGGCTGGGTTTGCATTTGTTTGCTGCAGTGCTCACAGGACTGTAACTGCTCAGCCCATGGCTGAGACAGAGCTGTACAGATGCCAACATTATAATAAATGATGTCACAACAACACTGATAGCTGAGCCGGAACAACAGACTTCATTTTTGGCTGGCTGTAGTTTGCTGACATGTTGCCCAGACAGTGGAAGGATTTCTGTGCTGCTCTCAGAGTTGATCTGTGAATTAAAAAAAGTGACTGTCTGGCCAGTTATCTGTTGTTGTACTATAATTACAGCACTGAGGTTCACTCTACACTGTAGCAGTGAGTTCCTGTGACTTAACTGTTTTATTCATTTGGATCTGGACTTTTAGTGATAATTAAAGGAGTGTTCTGTGTCTTTGTAACTGTAGGTCCCATATGGCTCGGTCTATTAAAAGATCAGCTGTCATCTCAGTCCTACATAATCTGTCTTTATAATCAGAGTTATTCTCAAAATGCTCAATTGATTCTGCAGTTAAATCAGACATGGTGGCGGTAGCTGATATCTCCCATATTGGAATACACTGGACCTGGTCTGATATGTTTGCAATAACAGCATAAACAGATACTGCAGATACATGTTTACCACAAGAAGAATAAACCTGTCTATCAATTGTTAAAATCAATGGATGATGAATCTGAACAGATAACTCCTTGACCTGCAAATAACGATAGAAACATCAAACATTCTGAGAATATCTTTTTCAAAAAATAGATTTCTTGAATCTATTTCAAGAAATTGACTCCTTGATTGCTGTGCAGTGTGTTACAGCATTTTGTCACATTTTACAACTACAGAGAAATGCATAACTACAGGCTTTTCAACAATTTCTACAATTACAAAATCTGAAAAGTGTTTTATGCATTTGTATTGTATTCATAACCTCTTCTCTTTGATAGCCCTGAATAAGATCAAAAGCAACCAGTTGTTGCTAGAATTCCCTTAATTAGTAAAAACTAGTCAACCTACGCGTGATATGAGTACACCTTTTCTGCGAAGGTCACTGAGGTTTGTTAGAGAACATAACAAGCAAAAAAATATGAAAACCAAACAGCACAGCAGACAAGACGTCAAAACATTTGGAGAAGTTTAAACTGCAAAATATTATCTCCAATTCATCTGACAGATGAACATTTGCCATATATTATGCAGCTTTTCTGCAAACCTACTAAGACCTGGCTTTCCTTCTAAAGTGATACACATGGCAAGACTCCTGGTAATTGTGGAGGAGCTACAGAGATCCATATCTCTGGGGAATGAATATAAGGAAATCATTCACATCAAAGTCTGTGTTATACTGGCACAGCCAAAGTCCAGACCCAAACCTAATTGAGAATCTGTGATGAGAGTCATCCAATTTTAATGAGCTTGCAAAGAAGAATATGAATACATTTCCGTCTTGATAATGTGCAAATGTAAAAATTTGAGAGAATTGTTTGTCTTCCATCAAATAAACATTTGTAAGACAAGTTTGAGATTTTAATAAGTCACAAATGTGCTAGTCAAAAATGTCTATGTGAAAACGTGTCTTTGAGTTTGTGTAAGACAAACCATTCCTCTCTGTCTCCATAGCTTGTCAGTGATGTTTGGTAGACATGCTTTCAATGTTTATGATTGTTTACCTAACTGTCCTTTTCACAGAGTGTGCCCATTTGTTACTGGCTCACAATGCACCCGTGAAGGTGAAGAATGCTCAGGGATGGAGCCCCCTTGCAGAGGCCATTAGCTACGGAGATCGACAAATGAGTAAGTATCTGAAACTAACAGGAACTGTGAAGCCCCGCTAAAGGTACATTGTGGTTGCATAATGTCAGTCAAACAGCCCACTTACAGTCATAACTGTGGGTTCAGTCAGTTTTTTTTCCTGTGTGAAAACCATGATGGAACAGAGAAAAGTCTTGATGCAAATCAACAAAAGACCCTGCACATTCCTCCAAAAGGCTGCCTCCCAGCAAAGCCATGATGGTGGCCTGCTTCTTTTGTTCATCAGAAAGAGGGTACATTCCTCAAAGTTCTCAGAGCCTCTGTTTTAATGAAAGGATATTCACTAGATATTTCTCTCACTCATCATACACTGATGAGTGAGAGTTCTCAAGCTCTTAACTATTGAATTCCAACACATTTCAGAGTGGTAAAAACTTTAGCCTGAAATGTTCTGAGTATTGTGTTGTTACATGTAAACATAGCCTTGTTACACAACAAAACTAACTCCTCAAAGATGTCACTTTAGTCAGATTTGTGATAAATTTTGATGAGGAAGGGTTAGAATGAGTGGGGAGTACTGGCTTTGCACTGATGTTGCACAACAAACTTCTGTTCATAGGATTTAGATTTTAGTTTTTCTGCCTGATATATGGTATATCAGTTGTTTTTCTCTGTCATGTAAAAGATCAGATGAAAAAAAGCCCTACACTAATGAGCTAAGGGGGCATATTGCTCTCTGTCTGTCTGTTGCAGAAGAAGTCTGACATAATACGGTTAAATATATTCTACTTTTATACTTGTGTAATGATAAAAGAACAGTTGCCTTATTAAATAGCCTACTCAAGTTGCAACTATAGCTAAACGTACCATCCACATATTTAAGTGCGTTATTGGCAAAAGCAATTCTATTTTTGCCCTTTAAAAAATAAAAAGGAAATCACATCACATTAAAAAGATATTAGGGGATTGTCTGAGATATTTAACCATTTATTTTACAAAGATATGTTCATTTGAAGTTTACTTGAAGCTGGTAGTTTTACAACTACAGTGTCTTGCAACTTCTAAAGTCCATATTTTCTCTACAACACAAATATAAAGGCAAAAAAATAAATAAAATAAACACATTTGAACAAAGTATGTCAATTGTGGTTTTATCTGGATGCTGACAATGCTAGTCCCTAGCAATGTATTTGAAATTGACAAAACATACTTTTTTTGTGCAGCATGATGTTTTATTTTTTATTATTTATTTGTTTATTTAGTTCTGCCAAGTTCTGTGGGAACATCAAAATAATAGCTGAATACAAAGGAACCAGACAGTATCTGTCACATTTCCTGATGCCAAAGCAGCACCCATGTCAAGTCCAATTTTAACTCGGAGATGCACCATAAATCAGTTAGGCATACAAACATAATGAGAGCATACCTGCAGGAGTACAAAACCCATTCTGTTATCTTCTGAGTGAACCTTAACAAGAAAAGGCAAAATGGGGGAGTGGACACGCAGCCAAGCTAAAGGGGAAAATTCAGAACAGTCATTCTGTTCGCTTAACAATTGTGGCTAATAGCTATGTTGTCAAGTAATTTTGTTTACAATCCCTTAATTCAATTTTATTATGACATACTGAACAAAGAAAGACAGAACACATTTTTAGCCCATTTATAAATAAATAAATGACAGCATTTTGAAGGATGCTGTATTGTTACACCTCCAAAACCCTCAACTTTGACTCAATAGTCAAGATTACAACATTTCACACATTGTAACAATCTGCGTTGCCCAGGATGTTGACTTCTCAGTTAGCTCAATCATCCCATTGTTGTAGCACTTATGTGTACTGAAGCTACTCCTATGTGTCCAGAAAATAGAATGAATCACTCTCAGCCTGTTTCCGAAAATACTATTATGGTTTTCTCGCTGTAATGATTTTCCTTGCTATCTTTATCACAGAAAGCCATTAAGTTGCAGTATTTAACTTACTGCCTAATAAAAATATAGCAGTTCCATTAAAAGTAAATTTTAACATATAGTATTAGGATTTTATATCACCAATGCAAAGTAATGCGTAGTTGTGAATACATACAGTGTGAAGTCCCATGAAGACACGTATTTGTATTTTCTATAAACATTATTTCAACCACCTTTTCCCTCTTGAATTTGAGACAATGCTAAACATCTTGTTCATCAATGCTGCTGTTGGTCTGTTTTAGCTGATGGACTGGGAAGCCAAAAGGGACTTGAATCTCAGATGCACTAAAACAAAAATGATCAGGCTCAGCCACTCTTGTGACAGCTTAGCCACAGATGGCTAACTTAACACTGTAAAAGGCAGGGACTTGCTCGGGTGATAAGAGTTGCTTGATATGCGGGTTGCCAGATCATGATATTCCAGGATTTTTTCCCTTTATGCATATATTTTGATTGTCCCATTCCAAGCCTGGTTCACGTTTTTTTTTTTTTTTTTTGCTTTATTTGAAACTCACTGTTGGCAAGAAAATATTAGTTAAAAAAGAAGGAGACTTCATCCTATCTATGTGTATGTCAAAATAACGATCTAAGAAAAATGCTGAAGTATGTAAACTGCAACAGTTGTTTTCTGTTAAGCACAAAAATGCTGAGTGTGTTTCAAAGTTAGTTTGATAAAGCTCTAGATCACATTTATCCAGTGTTTGTCAGGGCTTCAAGATAGAAGTGGAACCATAGAAGGTTTTGTTTGTTTTTAAAGACAGACAAACATCCTGGGTTTAATAGGACTGAGATCAGTTCCAGCTAGTTATTTGTTTCATTTGGTCTCAATTCATAAACTCATGAACTGTTTATGTGCATAGTGATCATTTTTGTCCGCAGGCACATGCATCTCTGACTTTTATTTGTGTTTGAAAAACACAACCCCAATCAAAGCAAAGTGGGGCTCAAAAATCGATGTTTTGCGGAAAATAGCTCTTTCTGTCCACAGTTACTTTTCTGTTCACACAATTGTGTTCTCTGCTTTAAGATCTGTTTTAAAGGCTGTCACAGTAAAGTTTAGTGTTATATGATTGGGAGCGGTTTTTCCATGGGAGTGTCTGGCTGTAATGCTTTCTGCAGAGGAAATAAACAACCAAACTACACCAGAGCTGTCTACTGAAAAGCTGAGGCAGAAAAACATGTGCTCAAGCAAATTAAAATCTCAAGCAATGTTTTTCAAATGCTGCCACTTACTCTTACCCAGCAGTTTGAGGAAGCTTGAAGCCTCTGTGTTGCACACAAGCATCTTTTTTTGGGTGGGACGTGATATGGTTTCAGACTGTTTATTTAGGAAGCTTTAATTTGCACCCATATGTGAAGTAGAACACGGAGCAGTCAGCACACTGCTCTTATCAACAGTGCTGTTTCTGTAACACTGCCAGTGTCTGGACACTCATTGATCTGCCACTGGACTTCCTCTATTCAGTTTGAATAAATTATCCAAGCCAGAATGTTTTTTTTATCCCTCAAGGAGCAATCTGTGTGCGAAAAGAGATAGTGATAGTGTTTTGGAAGTAATATTTTCAAACAAGGCTTTGATCAATATTTAGATGCTATTTTGTGACCTAATAATTTCTGACTTAAGAACTAATCTTAGAATTTGTTCATGTTTACAGCCAGTTAAACTTCTGAAAAGCAAAGTGTTGTAATGTTTTCAGCATCACATTGCATATTAGTTCCATTCAATTTTTAGGTATCACTTAGAGATCAGGCTTTTTCGGACCAATGCCTATTTCTTTGAGATTTGCAATTTTTTTCCAAGGACTGTCACAGAAAGGTAAACTAATGTGGCAGGTTCCATGACAGAGGTACATCAAAGCATTTGTTCCTAACCTTTATTTATCTTTTATCTTTTTATAATAATTTGCCTTCTGGATCACTGATTTGACCTAATCAAACCAATTCCAACCTCTAGTTAAGTGATTTGTGTATCTGTAGTGTCAGAGCAAACATCCCTTTGGCTACTTTTACTTAGTCTGGTTCTGCTGGAGGTTATCCAGCAAGTATCTGTTCTCATATTCTTTGAGAGCTTCCAGAAGCAGTTGTGTTATTAGTTCCAAGGACTAAATAAGTTTCTGCAGTTTGTAGTGATGAAAAATGTCTATTTTCATTAGAAGGTAGTAGTGAAGGCCCTATGGTCAGTCACTCAATTAATGCCAAGAAAATCTCCCAATGTCTCAAAGATGAAGGATCAGTTTGGTATTGTGTTGCGGTGTTTCGCATTGGTTTCTCAACCTGTGTTGGCTAGGTGGTCCATGGCCAGATGGTGAGATTATACTCCTTTCCTTGTCATAGTGAGAGGTGTTGAGGATCAAGAGGAACCCCGACCAGTGCTTGTCAGCATTCATTAAGCCAGCCCACAAAGATCCCCACATCCTGTGATTGTGTCAGGGTCAGTTGGCACAAGTGTCTTCATGTGTGTCAATGTGTGTGGTTGCCTGTGCTCTAGTTTGGCCCAATTCTATCTCTGAATCTGCACTACTACATGCATAAAATAATAACAACCTGTTTGTAATGTTGACTCATGGATTTGATAGTTAGGGTAATGATGATCTCCTGTTGGTCAAGAAGTTTTTTTTTAGTCTTTTTCAAAAGTAGGACATTTGGGCTGTCATCGACAAAATAGGAACTCTATTAAGTGTTTCCAGAGCTGTAGCTGGTAAAGTCATGTGGGCATTTATTCCCTTCCTGGCATCATCAAAGAACCACAACTATGTCATGAGCTACAGATGGCTGGTTATCTGCTAAATCGAACACACAATGCTCAGACGTGAATCCCTATTTTTCCTGAAGGGTCTAAAGAGCTGTGAATGCTTGATAATGTGACTGGTTAAAAGTCTACAAGAATATGCCTCTCCCTCTGGTCAATAAGGAGGTCAAAGGCAGCTCTTATTACCAGTATGCTTCATCTCTGCCAGGCTCATTCCCTTTGAACTTCCTGTAGTTTTTTGTTCCCTGCAGGCAGAGCATCATGATTACTTAGAAGAATCAAGTGTCCTATCTGAATGCGTCCTTGCATGCCCACTATATTTACCCATTGTTGCTGTCTGCCAAACATCGCATCATACCTGCCAGGGGGATGTTTCATATCAGGGCTGCACAATAAATCATGAATATGTCATCTTCTCTATCTCTTCTATCTGTGTGCACAACATTAATATTGCAGACTATGTGGAAAGTTGAAGGGTGGTAAATTTCAAGTGCTGTGGGTTTACACTTAGCACACTCATAAGATATTCAGCTAGGATGAAGTTTTTCTGCATTAGTAGCTCACACTTAACACAGGTTACAGAGTTCAAGATGTTAAATGTCACAGATAAAGTTGGAAGTGCAGAGAAAGAAAGAAGCTCATAGCATCATTGCATTATACTAATAATATGTTGCCATCAAATGATTTGGTAATGTTATTCAGCTCTATTTTTTGTGCTTGCTTTTACAACTGATGAGGATTTTAAGTAATTTTGTATTAGCCACTCTTCTCATGAACAATATATGTCAATGTATCTCAAGGTATTTAAAAATGATAAAATTCTTGAAAAGATAGTTTTAAAGCTGAAAAACTTCCCATCATACTGTTTGTATGTTTGTTTGTTTGACAAGAGATAGTGTTGTAGTGGTAGAAGGAAGGTTCCAACACATTTCCGTCACTTCCAAGAAAGCCAAATTTAGCTGTCGGGAAATATTTCCAGCTGCAAATAATATGGCATGGAAACATAAGGAGAGCCATCCATTACCCTTAGGAAGAGAACATACAATCTACAGCTTACAAGTTAAGAACAGCATGTCTGCTAGAAACGTCAGACTCTCCCAGACCAGCAAATATCTGGTCATACAAACAAATTATTGCTAACTTTAGTTTCTGTTTATTTTCTATACTATGTTATTTAAACTATAATAAATATAAGTATAGAATAATCTATATTTAGTATGATTATACTTTGTTTTAATATTTAATACTGGCATAGTAAAGCCTGAGGATTTGAAGTTCTCAGTCAATGAGAATTTCAGCTCATACTCTGCTGTACTAAATGCAGTTGTGTGAATCCAACAAATACTATCGACCAAAAGGAGGTCAATAAGAGTTATTTTGTTTTGATCTAGAGCTATGATATGTGATAATTTGTAAATCAACTGACCCAGCCAGAAAGTCATATTTAAGGGAAAATAAGGTATATGAAGTTGTTAGAAAATAGTTGTTAGAAAAATTATAGATTATAAATTATTGTTAGAAATAAATCTAATTCTAGATATCATTTAAATCATTTTATGACCATCTCTCTCTATAATTCCTCCACAAAAGGAAAAAAAATATACTTCCCAGAGAAAAAAGAAATGTGCAATTAATAAGTAAATGTATACAAAATGGCTTTCTTGTCCTGTGAGTATAACATTGAAGGAGGTTAGGGCAAAATTACAACAAACGGTTATAAAATGCAGGTATAAGTTTGACTTATTCCAAATAAATCCTCCAAAACGTTAGATGTTAGACAACTTCAAATTAGGCTTTTAGAGAGTCTAGTGAAAAGTTCATAAAATAAAGATCAGTTAACCACTAAACATAAACATAAAAATTGAGCTTTTAAAGCAAGTTTCTCAGTAATGAGGCAGATTTTCAGGACATGTTGAAAAACACAGTTTCCTTCTGCCAAAACAGCAGCAGCATAGCAGAGTGCATAGATGACCTGCTTAGAGATTGTAAAATGGGACTCGGATCCATTAAAGCAGAGTATTAAAAAGTCAAGAGTTCTCTTCTGGTTTTGGAGCTGATTGCATGCATCCAGTGTTCTTTTTGCTGTGCTAAAAAAGTTTAAAAGGCAGTCCTTTTTTGAACAGAGATGAGAAGCTTCTTCAATGTTAATGCTTCTTTTTGTCTCTTTCCTCTCCCACAGTCACAGCATTGCTGAGGAAGTTGAAGCAGCAGTCCAGGGAGAGCGTAGAAGACAAGAGGCCCAAACTGCTGAAAGCCCTCAAAGAGGTATGTAGTGGTTGGTAGTGTTTTTCCCAGCAACCAAAGCCAGGAAAAGCTTTGGTTTTACTTTGACATTTTACTTTTGGTTAGTTGTAATTAGTTCCTAATTTTCATTAGTTTCTAAATTCATAGGCATAACATGGATTTTCAGGCCTCTATACACCAACAAGCAGGATGTTTAAACACATTGTTTTGGGGAAAAAAATTATCTCACCATCTGAGATTAAACCAGAGTAAACATTTAATGTTTTAGGACATAAGATAAATAAAATAAATTCTATGTCCTAATTGCGAGAATATTAATGAATATTTTTATTACTATCTTCAAAATTAGACGCTTTTCTATTGTATTTGTAAGTACTGTCCTCACTGTAAACTGTATGACATCATTATGCAGCTTTTGACGAGTGCACCAGAAGATAAATGATAGTGTGTTGGGGGAAATTCACTGTTGAATGAGAGTCATTTGTTGGAAATGTTGTGTAAATAAAACTTCATGTTGACACTCACTGTTAAGAAAGTCTGACGTCAGCCACCACTGGTTAAAACGTATTTGTTCTTTTTTCAATTATGTAAATCGAGTTGAGTAGAGTATGTACTTAAGTAAGAGTAGCACTTTACTTTAAAACAAAAATACTCTAGTATAAGTATGGTGAATGAAAACTATTCCTACAGGTACAGTTTAAAAAAATACTCATGTACATATAACTGAGTAAAGTAACTTGTCACTACTACCCACCTCTGGATATAAAGAGATTATAGTGAAGCATGGTCATTTTTTCCACATCATAACATCTCAGAGATGATTAAGACTTTGCCATTTATTACAGACTGAGTTAGTTATGAGTCAGACTCATTGTTAACTTCCTGTTGCTGTTACTGCTCGGTTGATGACTCAACATTTATTGATATGAAACTCAATATAGTTCCCACTCACTGTTTATTCCAGTTTAAGCATTATTTGTTTAGAATCACAGTTGCAGTAATCAATCTTAATCATTAAAAATATATTTATTCTACATCTTGTTCTAATACTGAGTCTTTATTACCAGCTTGGAGACTTTTACCTGGAGCTTCACTGGGACTTCCAGAGTTGGGGTAAGTTAAACACCAGTTCTGCTGATCCAAAACAAAATTATCCATACTCCTTGAACATTTTGTTACATTTCAACCATGAAATCTGGGCAGTAGTCTGCCCACTTTACCTTCAGAAATCACCGACTTAATAAACTCTCTATAGTAGTGAGTCAGCCCTTGGGGTCTGTAACAGAATATTAGTGCAATGAGAACACGAAGAAGACAAAGTAACACGCTAGAAATGTGTTAAGCATCTCACAAAGCACTGTTCAATCCACCGTTTGGAAAAGGTCAAATTATAACGCAACTGCAAACCTACCAAATCATGTCTGTTTACTTACTTTGACAAGCCATGGAAGAAGACCATTAGTCAAAGGAACAATGAAAAGGATCATGAAAACCCAGAATTTTTTGACAATACAACTATTTTAGCCATGCACTCCAGAAATCTAATTTTGTAAAATAAAACTTGTCCTGTTTGTAAAAACCATGTGGGACAGAGCAAAAGTAGAAGTAGTTCTGGTCATGATGCCAAAATGAAACTTTTTGGTCTAAAGCCAATGTGTGTTCTAGAAAACTAATACTGTAGATCTCTTTTAAAACATCCCCATAGTGGTGGAAGCATCATGCTGCTGTGATGTAATGGTTAGGATGATCGGAAGTCAAAAGTTCAGACCTAAATCCAATTGAGAATTTGTGGTAAGATGTGGAGATGTATGTTCACAGATACTTCCCTCCAATCTGACTGAGCTTGACATATTTTGCAAAAAATTAAAAGTGACAGAAATTTCAGTTTATATATTGTATATGAAAAACTGGAAGACGTACCCCAAAGCACCACACTTTTCAGATTTTTATTTGTTAAAAAAAAAATCAAATCATGTATCATTGTCCCTCCACTTCACCATTATGTCCTACTTTGTGTTGGTTTATCATACAAAGCTCTAAAAATGTACTGAGGTTTGTGGTTGCAGCATGTCGAAACAAAGGCTTTGTAGAGCAACAGTCCAATTTTATTTTGTAAATGACCCTCCCAGATTCAGATGAGATGTAGCCTGATTTAACAGTTGAGTCAGACTGATGTGAAGCGTGTTAAGGAATCAGTTGGTTTATCAGCTCAGTGACTTCCTTCCAATGCTATTTGGAGAAAAGCCACTGGGACACTACTCTTCCAGCTGGACATGAACAGACACGTACTCTTTATAGTGGTTTTCCAGGATAAGACAGTTGTTATTTGTAATTTCAAGTATTATTAATGTTGGATCTTTGATGAAAGTCAGACAAAGTAAGAAAAAAGCTTTCTCTGGCCAAAGGGTAAGTATTGGCCAGAGTAAGCCAAGGGTAAACGCTCAATCTTTGTTTACTCTGGGGTAAACATGATGCCTGGGTATGTTTGTAATTCTGTAAATAATTGAAAAAGTGGAAAAGAGGAAATGTCCATGCATTTTAGAAGTTGAATTTAGTTTTTATCACGTCCATGGATCTGAACTTTACAGAAAACATATTTCTCTTTTTTGACTCTAAACGGCCACAGCTATTTTTTCTACTTTTCACTTTACACACATTTGCAGTTTTTCTTTAACTGTTGACTGTCTTCAGTTTTGTAGAGTGATAAAATGCAGGAAACACACTGAAAGTCTTTGGTACATGAAAGTGCCAAGCTTTAGAAGTGCATGTTATTACCGCTGTAGATAACACTAGCTGCACATCTACACGCTTTTGTAACTTTAAAATTCATTTTGCCCTTAATTGTTCGCAATCTTTCTAAATTGGGATGTAGTTGAGATGTTTCAGATGTGCTCTCTGTGTGTCTTCATGTTTCAGTGCCTTTGCTGTCCAGAATCCTCCCATCAGATGCGTGTAAGATTTACAAGCATGGCATCAACATCAGGTGAATCTTATAAAAAAATGCACTTGAGAAAAGGTTTTTTTAGTAAAATGAGTGAAATTAGCTTTAGAACTTCTCTGTACTGCTCTCAACAGTTGCTCTTCTCAATCCCCCCTCTGCTTCCTATTTGTGCTTGTCAACTCAGTTTTGTGAACTAGAGTGTGAAATCATAGCCTGACTGGGAGAAAAGTGAACAGCAAGGCCTCCGAGTATAGATCTGTAACTTGTGCCTTTCTGTTTGAGTCGAAGTCATGTAGAGTGAGTTAATGTGTTGTTTAGCTCACTCACTAAAAATGCCATCAAAAAGTCATCAAACTGACACACGCTGATACAGACACAGTAATGAATCTTCAGTGGGAATCCATATCACTTCATTGGCTTTCAGACAAAAACCTAAAGCTGTTGGGGCAAAGCTTGTATATCTGTGACATGTAGTTACACTCTTATTAGCTCCTTTTAAGGTTATGAAAATAAGAGCTCCTCCTTTATCCAGAATATAAACATGAGCCTCTACATTTTAGTGCCTTAACCTGTCACCTAAACCCATTTAAAGAATGAATTTGACTTTTTCTGTCAGTGTGCTTTTCCCATAAGAGCTAACCTTGATGTGGAGCTTCTCATTATTATCATCTGAAACTGCTCCTGGCTGTCTAATTTGATATTCAAAATGCCCTCTCATTATTCTGGGGATTTAGAAAGGGAAAAGAGAGACTGTGAGGGTGAAAGGAGAGAGGGGAAAAAAACTGTCACACCAAGTTCATTTGCATTCTGCTGCTACAGCATGTCACACTTTTCATACCTACTCATGGCATCCTCCACTGTACTGTCTGGTGTTCACATGCAGATCAGTTATTCTCTTTGCTGTTGTACTTGGGTTGAAAGCTGCAGACTTTGACAGCACACACAGACTAACAAGCACACACAGAAGGGGTCTGGAGTTCATTTTTGATCTCCCATGGCAGTGATTAGCATCCAGAACCCCTGAAGCCTGAGAGCAAATATGAAACATTTGTGCGCCTCATAGTATTAACATTGTACTTTCTACTGGTTTTATTAGGTCAGTTAGTTTTGCAAGTGAGTTCTTTGGTTATCATGTTGCAATTTATTTTAAAATCCAATCCCCAATTCTTTTAAATAAACCTTATTTTTTTGTCTCTTTAAATGTAATTTGTGGTTATAGGTTGGATACAACCCTGATAGACTTTACTGACATGAAATGCCAGCGGGGAGACCTCAGTTTCATCTTCAACGGCAATGCTATTCCCTCGGAGTCATTTGTTGTTCTGGACAATGAACAGAAGGTCTACCAGCGGATACACCATGAGGTGAGTGAGATCTGATGGTCCCCAAACCTGCCATGTTCATTATAACAAACACAAATAAGCTGCGTTTGGGAAAAGCACAGTGGTGTATCTCAATGGATTAGAATCCCATTAAGAAGTAAATTTATTTATCATTTAATTCAAAATCTTTCTCTCACTCACTATACAGGTTCATCACACACAGTCATATGTATTCCTAGCATTCAATTCTGTTAATTTTGATTATTACTACTTACTAACTAAAGACACAAAATGTGCGTCTATGAGAAGTGCAAGCCTCAAAAGGCAATTGCCAAAGAAGTTTGTTCACAGAGAAATTTAACCAAGCATATTATTGGAATATTCAGTGGAAGAAAAATTTTGGTCAAAAATGTGCCCAAGAAACAAGGATATCCTTAAGAGGATTGGGAAGCAAAGCATTTTCAAGACTCAAATTTGTTACATTCATGAAGGACAATATGATGAGAATCAGAGCTACTGAACATAGACATAAGGACATGGGCTACAAAGGCTACAACCTTTGTCTTAAGCATCTCCTCAATAAGTAACAGTATCAGAAGCATTATAGCTGGGCTGAGGAGAAAAGAAATTGAACTGCTGCTCAGTGACCAAAAGTCCTTTTTTAAGATTTAAGGAAATTTTGTGTTTAATTTGGAAATGAATGTCCCAAAATCTAGAGGAAGTGTGAAGATGCACAGCATTCAAGTTGCTCAAGGTCCAGTGTTTGCACAGTCTACGATGATCTCGGGAGCCATTTCTTCTGCTCGTATTATTCCACTGAATCAGTACCTCCTATAATTACACTATGCTTGAACTACAAGCAAGCCGGCTGGATCTCAACCCCTCAGGAGATTTATGACATATTTTCTTTAGAAAAAAACATTTTATTGGGCTTATATAATATTCAGTTTGTTTTCATAAACTATTAGCCAAAATGAACACAAAGAAACACTTGAAAATATATGTCTAGTGTAGTATGAATTCTATTTTTTGAATTGAATTAAAAAATACTGAAATCGATTCACTTTTCTCTGCTATTCTAGTCAGAACAAACTTCTCTCATTTCAGGTCATTTAGAATCACCAGGATTCCAAATGACTTGTTTATTGCCACAATAAATAGAGAATGAAAGAATGAATAGGTCAGATTTATTTTTGGTAACATTGCTGCTGAACTCTATGACTAAGGTAAAATATTTTGGAGTTCCTTCCTCAAGCTTCTCACAATAGTTTACTGGAGCTCTCATTTTCCTAAGAGAACTGGCAGAACTCAGTGGCCGGTAAGATGATTGGACATTCCATTATTATTATGCTTGAGTATTATTGTTTGAACGGATGAACGCGGCATGTTCTCATTGTGTCAAACTAGAAAGCAGTGTGTTTGAGGGGTGGTTTTAATATACCTCCACAGGCATGTCTGCAATTAACTCAAATATTTGAATTAACCCATCAGAAGTTTCCAAATTTGTGACATCATCATCTGAGCTTTTTCCTCATTGTTTAAAGAAATGGTAATAATTCTGCATGTAAATTTCTGACTTGATTAATAGATCTCAGACATATTCTTTCTCTCGTTATTGTGGCATTTAGGAAATGTAAATTATTTGCAATTTAAAACAAGATAAGTTGCCTATGATTTCAGCTGTATTTGTCTCAATATTTGCTCTATGTAATCTCCTGGTTTCAACTGTAGGTATTTATGTCCCTCTGTTCTGTCTTCATAGGAGTCGGAGATGGAGACCGAAGAGGAGGTGGACATTTTGATGAGCAGTGATGTTTACTCCGCCACACTTTCCACCAAGTCCATCACTTTCTCCAGGGCGCAGACTGGATGGCTGTTCAGAGAGGACAAGACGGTTGGTGTTGGTTATTATGAGGTTTTTAAATTTCACACAGACTCACCTTTTAATAGGCTGTTCTCAAGTACACAAAGACCTACCTGGCCAATCTCTGGAGTTGTGGTCTGTCCCAGATATGGGAATATGGGAATTTGATTATTGATTAAAATGGGAGCCCCGAGCTTCTCTCCTTTCACAGTATTATGTAAATTATTGACTCGTATTTTAAAAACAAACTCTCTTATTTCCTGTGTTGCTTTGTATTCATAGTTTGAATGTATAAATCACCCCTGTGACCTACATTTCTCTACATTTCTTTATATGTGTAATTTCTTCCTGTCATCCATCAATCTTAATATATGCAGTCAGATATTATTATGTCAAAAAAGATTAGGGCACACAAATAAATAATAAGCTTTTTATAAGTAATGTTCACATATTGATGTCCAGTCTTGTTTTTATTTTTCTGAGACCCAGAAATCTTAATTGGATTAGGATGCACAAATTGCCATTTCAGGCCAGAAATCCCCATTTTCTTTTTCTCAGCCAATTCTTGGTGGATTTACTGATATGTTTTGGGTCATTGTTATATTTCATTTTTAGTTTTTTCACAAATGGTTTCACATTTTCTCACATTACATATGAGCAACAGCTCATACATTGGTCCTGCTGCAGCAAAATATCCCTGAACCATGACACTTCCACCTCCATGCTTCACAATTAGTTTGCGGTTCATTTCTTGAAATGCTTTCCTGCATTCATGGCAAAAAAGTCCTCTGTTCCGGTGTCCATTGTTCCATTTTAAACTCATTTCACAAAGGCCGTTGTTCCAGAGGCCTGATCTCTGTCTTTGTTCTGTCTAGCAAACTTTTGTACTGCTTTCACTGTTTTCAGAGGTTTTCTCCTCGCACATTTCCCATAAAAGTCAAACTACTGCAGTCTGTTTGTGATTGTACAGGCATGTAATTTCACAGCAACAGTGGTAAGACCTTGCTGTGGGTCACCACAAAGATATGTTAGGGGATTTGTTTTAGCTTCTGTCCTCGGGGTGAATTTATCTGGACAGCCAGACATGTTAGCAGTTTGTTGTTGATTATTTCCCCAACATTGGAATGATTTCATTTATTTTTGAGGCCTCCTTAAATCCTTCACCACATTTAAAGAGATGTTTACATTATCTTTCTGAAGACCGCAGACAGACCTTTCTATCTCTGCATGGTGTTTAGTCTCTCGTCAACCAGTCTAAATGTCTGAAGTTTGAACTGGATAAACCTTCTTCATTCTGGCGAATAATAATGTTCTAATCATGTCACATGATGTGATGCAATCAGATATGGTGTTAGCGCTTTTAAAAGGGGTGTCCTAATTTATTTTTCACCGGAAATTGCATTACTTAACTTCATTCTAATATTTTATTATCTTTTTTTCAGTTATGTTTGTTTACTCATACTACTTAACTCTAAGTATTGTCAGCCTTTTTGTTCAATATTTCTAAGTCCACATACGTTAGAAAGACACAGGCTTTCACAGTGTGTCATATTCTTTCACATGACCTTAAGCTATTTGCTTTTACAATGTGATTACTTTGTGCTATTCTGACCTGAATACTCATATTTTCCTGCTATATTTGTGAAACCCGGCATGAAATAGAGTACATAAATAAGAGCAGACCACAGGTGATGGGCTTGAGGTCAAAAACGACAAAGTTGGGCCAGGAGGACACAGAGGCGGTGAATGAGATAGGGGGTATTGCATTCTGTCTTCCTAATCTTTTGTTCTTTTAACTTCTGTTTAGAGAGGAAATTGGTGATAAAGGAGGCAGAGTGATCTGTTTCTTCTCTCTCCAGGAGCGCGTGGGAAACTTCTTGGCAGATTTCTATTCTGTGAACGGCCTGGTGCTAGAGTCCAGAAAGAGACGAGAGCATCTGAGTGAGGAGGACATCTTGAGGAATAAAGCTATTATGGAGAGTCTGAGCAAAGGAGGGAACCTCATTGAGCAGAACTTTGAGGTGACACTACATGTTGTTTGGATCTTTTATTATTTATTGGAAAGACTGTAACTCTCTAGTATCCCTTAATCTTTGTTACATTTTGTCTCTATTACATAAATATGACATGTTTCTGGCAGCAAAGTGAAGTAGGTGGTGCACTGAAAAAGTATTCTGTTACTGGATGGAAAGGTCGGGGTTGCAACTTCGTCCCCTGCCACATTTCAGTGTTGCCTTGGGCAAGGCACTCAACCTCAAGTTGCCTATTGATCTTTCAATGTCTATGACATTATTACACATAAATATAAATTCTGTTTACTTGTACCTGCAGCGTGACCATCAGTCCAATCTTGACACTGTATTGTCCCGCTGGACCCTTGGGGTAGGACCTGAGTCTCCTAGACTAAATAAAAGTCACAATATCTCACTGCTATTTGCATTTGCCTGTGGAGCATGGATTTCCTGACGGACTTTGTTCAGAAGTTTTGCATGACTTATTGAAAAATTCCTGCCTGCTTTTGGGGCAGATGATTCTTTGACGTCCTGTTCATCAGCCACCTGGCCTGCATTTTAGACCCACTTCTGCCACCTTGTGGTGAAAGAATTAAAACTACACCTCCCCTCATGACATCCCCTCACTGTCGTATGTTCCAGTCTGTTTAGCAAGCTGTTGTCTGAGCTAAACATTGAACTGGTCACATGGGAAAGACAAAGGCTCTCAACACCCAATGGATGCCTTTTAACTGCTCTCTTGTTTTTTTGTTCTTGTCCACTCTCTCTTGTTCTAGGCTTTGTTTCTTTACATTGTCCTCTGTTGTCATCGAGTCCATTTACAGAGCTATGAACGCGAAAAGCCAGGGTGACAGTGGACTTTAGGAATAGTTCACCTTTGATTTCAGCAAATAGGGATACAACTGATGTGTTAACAGTTGGTGAGAAAACATCAAGCAATTGTGCAAGACCTTTAAACTAAGCGTGAGAGTATTGATGACATGAGGGATCTGTTTAAAAAAAAAGACAAAGAGAAAAGTTCAGAGGCCAGAGGGACTCGCACACCAGTAGATTTGGTTCTGAACAGCTTTTCGTTCTCTGTTCTCATCATAACATGCCTGGACTGGTACACAGAGACATGCTAGAAAAACACATCTGTAAATGTAAGGTTCTTTTTCACAAGTTGTTCAACTTTCTCTTGGGACATTAAGATGAGCTGTCATTGTCCCATAGTATTCTCCCCTTGTTGCTTTACCACTGCTTGAAGGTGATAGGTCAAATGGAGTAACAGTCAAACATTTTCATTCATGAACATTGGCAAGAAGGAGTTAATTCCTGGAGAATGTCAATTTTAGGATTAATGGGATGGCACTTGTCCCAGATCCGGTTCAGGGACAGTCAGTACAAGCTGTTCAATCCTAAAATAAACTGAACCTGAAGAAGAACACTTATTAGGGAAGGCTGAACAGAGATTCCTCTCTTCAGGAAAGATGATTTAGCTTGAAAAGAAAATTCCTGCATGCTTTTCATGAGTACTTTTCACGCTGCTTTAGTGGTAGGAAGTGTTTCCTTTGGGGGGTAAAATTAATCAAAGGAAGAGATCTGATCTACATGCTTGCAGCAGCAATACGTTTTACACTGTCTCACCTTTTAAGATCCCTTCACTACAGTTGAATGGTGCACCTACAGTGCCTGTAATCACTCTGTTCCCCATCTTGTTCATCAAATAATCACAAATGTCTATACATTTTGTGTTAATTTTTTGTGTTGTAGACCAATACATAGTAGTTCATAATTGCGATATGAGAGGAAAGTGATGCATGATTTTTAAAATTTAAAGAAAAAACATTAATAATCGAGAACTTTTCAAAACATCTGTCGCAAAGAGACATCTTGGATAAAATGCAAGATAAAACCAAAATGAAATGCATCATTAGTAAGAGTATTACGGAATACTCACAAGCATACACATATGCAAACAAAAACATTAAATACATTTCAGTAAAAAAAAAAAAAAGTTAACATCTTCATGGAAAGACTCTTCCATAGGTTCAGAGCCACAACAAAGCAGAATCACCTTGTGATATAATAAGAGCACCTTGATCAAATGAGCAAACCTAACTGGTTTAAAGGGCTAGAATGAAAATTGGAACAATGTGATGTGCATTTATGTTCAGCTTGTCCTGAATCCACACCTGGATGAAGAATCATTCACTTCATTTACATCTGCAGTTCATTTGGGGTGTGTCTCTCTGTACTCACTATCGGAGAGGAGAGAAGCTCCCTGACGAAAATATTTGTGAGTTGTTTAATTGTGAACAAGAAGTTCCCACAATTTAGGAGGATTGTCTTTAATTGGGGGAACTAATTTAAGAGAAGTCTTCTTAGCACATGATATAAGTCAAACTACAAATTGAAATCTGATTGTTGATATTTTTTGGAGGATTTCTGGAGATGACCATAGTGTGTTGAAAATGTTTTTAGGTATCCTCATAATCCTGGGGACTGCATTGCTTTAGGCTTAAATACCTAGCAGGATCTTCGTACATAAACCAGGCTCAATAAAGTAATCAGATTACGAGCAAACTGACAATAAATATAAAGGTGAACCATAGCCTACTTATTGGGTAATTATGTTACATAATCAGTCCACACTCAGAACCTGAGATATGGATTTCAAAGGTCTGTTTCGTCAGGACGGAACTGACCTTGTGATGTATTTAACTCCAGATCTTTTACCTGCATGACTGCATGATTACAAAATAACATTAACAATTCTCCCATTGTCTGAACAAAAGCTATAAAGCTAATTATTGGGCCACATCCCAGGCTTGCATTAAAAGTAACTCTTGATGATTATAGTCCCAGTGGACTGCAAACCTGAAATCAATGTTAATGTCATTAGAAGTACCTAATAAAAACATGTTTGTGGTAATATTAATATTGCAAAGGACTGCTTAAATAGTAAATAGTATTTGTTGACTTTTTGTTAATCATAAACATTCCAGTAATATGTTCAGTTAAAAAGTGGATAAAACACTAAAAGGTCACATAGTGTTGTGACATGTTAATGTGGACTTAACTATGTGGACTTCTTATAATTGCAATATTCAACAGTATCTCCATATCATGACTTCTTAATATTGTACATCCTAACTATAAATATTTGCCAATAACTATTATTTTCTTTCCATTTTAGGAAAATAGATAAGTTTGCATAAAATTTCACTTCCTTGATTATTTTGTTTGGGCTGTTACCATGGAAATGATTTTTAACTTCAGCCTTCCTTTTTGCTTCTTTTAGCCGACGAGAAGGCAGTCTTTAACCCCCCCTTCACCCAACTCGATTTCCTGGGAGGAATACATCACTGCAGACAATGGAAGGTAAGTGTCTAAATTAAAACTTGCTTTGCAAAAGATAAGTCTAAATGATCAATATATAAAGAATTTTTAATTGGTGCATGATGGCATGGTTTGAGGTGTTGTCTTGTGTGCTGCATCTCTCTCCACAGAGCACCTCATTTAGGAAGGGAGCTGGTCTGTAAAGAGAGCAAGAAAAACTTCAAAGCCACGATAGCCATGAGTCAAGACTTCCCTCTGGGCATTGAATCGTGAGTGTTTATTTTTAGATGCCCTCTAGTCAGTCATTAAGTAGTTTAGTGATGGAAATTTGACTTCTCCAGTGATGCTGAGAAGCTTACAAACTCTTTATGGGCATTTATGTCCAAGTTTGAACCATATGATCCCCGGTAGATTAAATGGAATTGGCTAAAATATTCTGGAATGACGCAGGAAGCACCAATTCTCAAACCTGGAAGATGCAGGAGCATCAGCGCCACTGTGTGCAGTGAAGCAAGTTAAAAAGCCCAGATTGAGAGTGTTCTGACCAAGGAAGAAGTTACTGTTTCAGAGTAACCACTTTCAGGTTCTTCTGAAATCTGAAGCTGCCCATGCGGGCAAGCTTTCAGGTCTAATGGTCTGATGAGAGAAACTGAATTTAGCTTAAAGAATCAAGGTGAGCCTATCAGTAATGGAAACACTACACCAACTCTCAGCATGTTGAAGACAGTGTCATGCTAAGTGTGTCTTTTACTGGTGGGTGGGACATTAAAGAATAAAAACTTTCTCCAATGACAAATATGGATGCTAAAACAGGACAATGATCCCAAACAAACATCAGAACTTGGTTTGGAATGACTTATGGCCCTCGACTTGTGTATCCTGAATGTTTAAAAGTTCTTTATGGTTCTTAAAAGCAAACCACTTTAAATGAGCTCTGTCTGTCATTGAGAGCCATATAGTCAATCTAAGGTATGTCAGGACCTTGTTCATAGCCACCAATCAAATAACTTAAAACCTAAAAATGTGATGACATTCATGTTGATCTGGAGTGGATGTAAAAGTCTAACCTGCTCTGCATATTCGTTCTTGCTAAATCTGTGAAGATGATTGCTTTTGCCCTCCTTCAGGTTACTGAATGTCCTGGAGGTGATTGCACCCTTCAAGCACTTTAATAAACTCAGGGAGTTTGTACAGATGAAGCTCCCCCCTGGCTTTCCTGTCAAACTCGGTAAGCAAACACTCACCGCAGACCAGATCACTGCGGTTTGGGGAAACGTTTCCATTTCACTCAGTGTGTTTTTGTGGTTTCTTGCAGACATCCCCGTCTTTCCTACTATTACAGCCACGGTAACGTTTCAGGAGTTTCGCTACGATGTGTTTGATGAATCCATTTTTACCATTCCCACTGACTACAAAGAAGACCCAAGTCGATTCCCCGACCTTTAACCTCTCGCCTTGGTTTTTAACTCTACAAAATACACCTTTTTATGAATGGAAACTCCTTTCATAAAAAGGAGTCAGACTCTGAACACAGACTGTACAGCAGCAGGATGAGAAGACACACAGGATCAACTCTGCAGAGGAGTTGGCCTCAGTCGATGTGAGCATAAGCTGAGGCGTTGCTGATTCTTACTCTAACCTCCAAATCTGACACAGGGCAGCAGGAAGTGTAGGCAACTGAGATTTTCCATCAAAGGGCATTGAAGTGAAAAAATGGCAGCAGAGCAGGGGGCGTTATTTATATGAGATAAGAGTAGAATAAAGAACTACCAGTTCAGTCGACGCTTTGTATTTAAGTCTGAGTTGTTTTTAAAGGGACTGTGTCTAACTGACATGTAGTGACGCACTGATAATACTGTGTGAGATGCTTTTATGGGAAATCTGCTGAGTTCATTTCATGTTCTTTTACAATTTGAGCACAATGGACAAAACCGTTTCGAAATGCAAAAACCTTTAAATTTATTCTATTTACTGTCAATTCAAAGAGTACAATCATATACTGCTGAAACCAGATATTTATGTACATTTAAAAAAATTAATTTTTTGTCACAGACACTTTCCTCTTGTTTTAGGGCAATTAGTATTACCAAAATTATTTCCGGAGTTTTGGGTTGTTTTTTTCTTTTTTTTTCTTCCAAAAAGTTTCCATATATTTCCTTAGCATTTATATGACTTGAGTTAAGCTGGTTTAAATATGATGGTGTCTTGCTCACAGGTGATTGTAGGACAGAATGGAAAATGGCCCATTTGTTCTAGGATCTATAACCACATTTCAAATCAAACACATACTTGTGTAAGTGTGTAATTCCTTTCCCAATATTTTGGCCAATTTCAATTAATTTTTCCGTAATATCACACAACATGGGATTAGTTTGAGGTGTTGACATAAAATACATCCACACGTGAGCCTTCAGTTAACTATTATAAGCCTACAAAAGCATCACCTGGGCTAATCAAAATTCAAAATTATTAAAAAGGAATTACAGCATGTAAATGATGAAAGTAATAAAAATTCATTCAATCAATTTTATTTGTATAGCACATTTCAGCAACAAGGCGGTTCAAAGTGCTTCGTTTCATAAAAACACATAAAAAAAGTCATAAAAACAATGTAATCACGAATTGAGAAACCAGTACCAACGTTAGGTTTTGTTGATTTAATTTAAAGGAACTCAGCGTTTTAGCTGTTTTGCACTTTTCTGGACATTTGTGCCAGATTTGTGGTGCATAGAAGCTGATTGCTGCTTCTCCATGTTTGGTTCTGGTTCTGGGGATGAAGAGCAGAACCAGAAGACCAGAGCGGTCAGGAGGGTTGATACAGCAACAGCAGATTTTCAATGCATTTTGATGCTAGGCTGTTTTCTCATTATTGTGCTATTTAGCAAATAGAAATATTTTTGCTGTCCTAATTGATCTAAAACAGATACACTTTTTCGTCTTTTCATACAGTGTATGCAAATGTCTGGTTTCCACTTTAAAATTATTGTAATGCTTAATGAATTACTTCCACACTTCCACCAATCACTGATAACATATTTACTGGATCAAAAGACATGTAATGACAATTGTACATTTGGGAAAATAATTTCTTTTTTTTTTTTTTTTTTAGGTCAAAATCAGTTGTTTTTTTTTTTAAAATAATTCCTCCTTTGCACATAGCAAAAATTTGTAATTATGTTGAGCAAAGACTTTCACAAGCATGGAGTTGTATCACTCTACACTTGGTCACTATTTAGACTTTCTAGGACAACTCTTCAGTATAAAGACACTTGTTTTGTGATGTCAAACTTTCAATTGAGCTTCAGAATGAGCAAAGTTGTAGCTGCAGATCTTCACGGTACATCAGTCTCAATAAGCAGCAGTGAGTCTTAAGTTGTGCTAATTCAACCTTCTGTTTTTTATTTCACATTTTAATTTGTGTAGCAAATCCGTTCAAGCAGGTTCAGTATGGACAACACAGATTTTATGGTTTTAATTATTACAGCATACATACAGAGTTAACATATAGAACCAGGACTTTTCCTCTGTACAGTATATTTGTTGGGTTTTGGGTGTTTTTTTTTTATTATTATTATTCTTCGAACTGACAAGAGAGTAATTTCATTTTTTATGTAGCATCTTGGGTTATCGCAAACTCTTATTGGTTTGTAAGTTGTGGTACAATTTTCTACGTATATTTGTTTAAATGAGCAGTAATCTCTGAATTGTTTGATCATCTTTTTCTTCAGTAATGCGTCTATGTTTGGAAGAATTTAATTGAGTTTGTATTTAAAAACAAAAAACAAGCACAAAACACCTGCAAAGAAACTGAACTCTTCTTGTTCAGAAAAACTGGCGACTGCATAATATTCCTGTTGTGCAGGTGGATCAGTCATTCAGCAAAGGTTGCTTTTATTTAGTTCCAGTTTTCTTTGTTTCATGACATTCCAAACTACTTTAGGTTCTGCTAGTGGAGATGCGTCTCTTCTTCCATTTCTGTGTTTTATTTTTTAATTTCCTGTCTCCGCTTGCTTCGACTTTAAATGTTTTCTGTAGGCATTTCTCCAATAAACTACATGTCAGTTGTACAGCTAAAAAACTGTTGTATAAGTCAGCAACACTATTTTCATATAAAATATACTAAAAAATAAAAATTCCTCATATCTGTCTGGACATCATCTCTCTCCACTTTATTGATGGGAAAACATACATGCTGATGTTCTCTTATTAATTACAAACTTCAAGAAACTGAATAAGTCAGTAAAAGTATTTTTAATTATTTCATTTTTAATGATCTGGTATTGTTGCTACACAGAGCTTTTCTTGTTTCCTTGGAAAATATGTACATATTTAAAATTTAGATTTTATATTAAGTGTATTTGAATCCTTGTTTTTTTGCACATATTAATCCTTCAGATCATCAAATGCGTTTTTGATATCAAAAATATGTTGGGTAAATACAAAAAACAGTATTCAGATGATTTTATTTAAGGAAAAAATGTTAATGAACCTGGCCTTATAGGACATTTCAACAAAGTGAACAAACAAAAGAGAAACGTACAACAGTGGCAACATAAAGAATAAAAAGTTATAAAGGATCAGAGTTGCAGTTATTAGTCAAAGGCAATTTTTTTTAGCCTTGATTTAAAACGAGTTTCAGTAGCAGTTTTCTAGGAGTTTGTTCCAGATTAAAGGAGCATCGAGCCTGCATGCTGCATTCTCCAAGCTACATTATTTCTATACTTTTTTATTTCCAGTTGTTAAGGATCTATAAACATCTTTACGATTCCAAACTTGATTTGGTGCAGAACACAAACACGAGCAAAACAATATTAAGTACAGGTCAGTAGTTTTTTGGTAGCAGGTTGGATGAAAGCTGAGCACACCTGACGTCTGCATGGATCAGTTATTCAGCAACACAATTATTTAGTCAGTGCTTTTATTTAAAACCCAGTTTTCATTGTTCCATGACATTCCTTTGTACAGTAAGGTTTAGCGTGTGTGTGTGTGTGTGTGTGCCTCTTGACCTGATTCAACATGTACATTTAAAAACATTTCATCTTAACTTCAGCTGCTCCAATCCTAAATGTTTTCTGTGAGAATTTATATCAACTGTACAGAAAAAAATCCCAACATAGAACATACTAAAAAGTAGAAACAGTGGACATTATGCTGCAGCAAAAGCTAAATTGTGTTAGTCAGCTACACTAATTCAAAAGTACACTTCCAGAAATAACAGAATAGATTCATTTTAACTGCAAAAATTTGTATATATTATCAATTATTACTGCTCCACCTCAAGTAGAGCTGAAGCCACTTTGTTTTGTAATTGATAATGTATTGGAGCCAGTTTACATACATCTATATTTCCGGTTAACAGCTTCATGACAGTGCATTAAAGTTAATCTTAACTTTGCCACAGTTTAAAGAAACATGGTGCTGGTTGATAAACGACAAAAAGGAAAATACTTTTAAGTCAAGACAAGAGAGATGGGGAAAGAAAAAATCCTACTGAAAATGTTCATTGTTCAGTTTTCAGGAAAACTATACAGCATTAAAAACGTGATCTCAAAACAAATGGCATAAATCATAGTTTAAAACCATATTTCATTTCATTTGTATTTTAGTCCTGATCTTTTCTTATTATCTTTACAAAAATGGTCAGATCTAGGCCCTTTTTCCACCAGGATTTTGCTGTTAAAATAAAAACCTGCTAACAGTGATCAGGCACAGACATAATGTGGCCCAGATTAGGAATATGAAAAGAATTCAATAGATGGTGGCACAGAAAGTTCTTAGTCGCTCATCTCCATGTCGTCCTGATGGTGATCGTCTCCATTTAGTTTGGACCTTTTGGACGTTTGACGCTCGTCTCGCTCCACCTCCTCCTGATCTTTGGGAGATGACACAGAATCCGATTCGCTCCTCCTATCATCTTCCTCCTGTCCTGCTTTATCGCTGTCGTAGCCTTGCTCCTCTTCATCGTAGTCCCGTGTAACCTGAAACACCAGAGTCCTGTCACTCAACAAACGTGGGAGGTTTGTTTGCATATGAAAGCACAGATAAAGCTAAGTAGCTCCGGCATCTACAGCACAGCTTTCAGTCTGGGGTATTTTAAGATCAGGGCTACATGTGAGAATTCGTTTCTGGATACTTACTTTTACGTCTCCTTTCTCGCTGTCGGATTTGCGGTCCCGCTCTCGTTCCTTGTCTTTGTTCTTCTTTTTCTTGCTGGTGGAGCGTTCTCGTTCGTCTCTGGTGTGGTTCCGCTCTTCCCTCCTCTCCCTATCGCGGTTCTTCTCGCGGTCCTTGTCCTTCTTCTTTTCCTTCTTGTGGCTGTTAAAGTAACACATCCAGCCTGTCAGTCGGCTTGTTTCGATTAGTTATACAGAAAAAACATGAAAACTCACCGGCCGGAGGATGGAGATGTGGAAGGTCGTTTCCTTGGGGACCGGGAAGCAGTGCGACTTCGCCTGCGCCTCCTAAAAGTCGAGCAAGATTGAATTATAGATGAACCACGCAAGATGACTCCTGTCTTTCCCTTTTAGCAACACACAGCAACTCACTGACTGATGCTGCAAGACCTCCTGGCACTGCTGTAGCTTTTAGGAGGCGTCTTGGATTTTTTCTTGGACTTTTCTTCTTTTCTCCTGTCCCTGTTAAACAAGTAAAACATCTTAAAGTGAGTCAGTGCTAGCAGACGTGGGTTTTGTCATGACGACAGCAGTAAACCAGACATGTGGTCAGTAAGACTTCAGAGAGCTGTGGACCTGGATCGGCTGCGACGGCTTCTGTCCCGAGAGCGAGTCCTCCTCCTCCTCGGACTCTTGGATCGTCTCCGGCTCCGTGAATGGGAACTGCGCCTAGAATTGCTGTTTGAATGTCTGTGTAAAATACATATGGATATATATGTTAAGTAATTTGAAACTGTTGTTAGTGAAAAGCTTATTTTACTTGATTGTTTTCTTTACCTGTGTTTTGACCGAGACCTCGAGCGTTTGCGGCGTGACCTTGAAGGAGATCGGGAATGTTTGCGCTTGTCATCTTTCTTACCTGCAGGCATTGAGAAGACAGATTTACACATTTAATCTACAAAATTAAATGTGCTCAAAATAAATTGAGCAGTATAAATCTAAAACCTAAAAATTTATCTAAAAATTTCAGGAAATGGAATTTTTTTTCCATTAGGTATTAAAGCATAATAACTAAAAAAACTAAATAGACCCCTAAAGTATCCTCAATGTGTGTCTAATGAATCTATGTGAGTTTCCTTCTTTTGAATGAATTTCTAATTTATGGAGATGGATTTCAAGCAAATTAATTTCTAAAGCGTTACAAAATGGTTTAAAGGTTAGAGCACTAAAAACTGAACTGACTTCCAGGTTCGATGGCAGCAGAAATCAGAGACTGGGCCTCTCGGACTCTCTTCATCGCCTCTTCGATCTCCTTGTTGGAGGAATCTGGCTTCAGACCCGGGGCCAGGTTCAACCCGGCTGCCAGTGGGTTCAGTCTGCAAAAACAATTCTTTACATTTAAAAAACAATTCGACAACGGTGACACTCCAAGTCGTTTTAGGAAACAGTAGTTTCTTACTTTGGGTCAATAGACTGCATAAGCTTCAGGAAGTCCGCAGAAAAAGCCTGAGAAAAGATGATACTTTAGTAACAGAATACAAATGTTTCCATGATGGGACTGTAACTGTAGCAGATTCTTACTTGAGGACTCATGTTGGGCCCCACGATTCCCATAGCAGCTATTTGGTCCATGCTGGGAGCCCCAAGACCTCCAAACGGGGATGCTCCTATCTGCAGTGTTGAACATTGACGCGCTCAGTAATACCAGTTGTAATAACAACAATAATCATAATGAAAAGGCGATATGAAGACTGACCGAGGCCAGAGGGTTGGGTGTTGGAAGAAGTCCTCCTCCTGGCATCATTCCTGCTACAGCGTTGGCTGGAGCCAGAAGTGACATCGCTTTAGATTCATCAGGAATGACTCCTGAAGAAAAAAATTAAAAAATCTCAGTTCATGTTCGGGTGGGAAAAAAACCCATCAGCAACTCTAAGACAAGACTTGCAGACAAGCCGCCTCGATTTAACTACAGTGTAGTTAAAAACATGAAAATAAAAATCTGCTTTTTGTCTTGTCTATAAATCTTGATACCTGACTTTTTTTTTGTGAAACTAATTATGGGATTAGTAGCTATGAGAAAAAAAAATCACAATACACACTGTGATCAACACTGCCAAGATTTTATCACCTGTACTTGTTTTTTAAGTCATGAACCAAACGTTAGCAAGCACAGCCAGTTGTCCCGCGGGATGTGCTCTCAAATTTCATTATGAACAAGCGACTCGTGCCGGCTGCTTCGCTATAAAGCACACAAAAACATTGAGATACAAAACAAAAAAAAAAACAAAGTTCATGATTTAGATGTGGAGACAAAGATACATTTCAACATCACTTACCATCATTTCTATTAAAAATACTCAGTTTTACTTTTACTCGCCTCTTCCTGACATTAGCATAAAAAAGCAAAAACGTGGCAACCACATTTCTGTAATGCTACATTTAAGATAAAAAAAAAATGTTTGTTTTGTATGTTGCGCAAAATGCTACACAAACATAATATGTGTTAAACAGTCAAGGTTTAATGCCAGCAATAATGAGAAAATGACATGAAAGATTATGCCCAAAGCTGAAGACAACCAAACAGTAAAATCAAAGAGAAAATCTTATCAGATGATCATCCATGGCTGTGTAATCTGGAAACAGGCTAATTTTAATCATAAAATATTTCCTTTAAAAAAACAAACAAAAAAAGAGAGAGACAGAGAGAGAGAGAAAGGGAGGGAGGCAGGGAGAAACATCTGATTTCACACACTCATTCACACAGGCAGACACTTGAGAAACGGGGTAAGGCTGCGGAGGACAAAACTGTTGGTGGCATTTTCAGCAGGGCCTGGAATATAGGGCTGGTTGAACCAGGAAAAACAACTGTAAAACACAACAACAAAAGAAACACCACTGTTAAACGTTAGAGTGACTCAACTCCATCAGAGCTTTATGTATTGAGAGGGACAGTTTCCAAAAGGCATTTTAACATCAAGCAAAGCTTTAAGACCAAGAATGCCATTTTATTACCAAATGCAGCACATATACTGCATGCTAAAGTAACAAATATGAATATAAGTTACTTTAGCATCTCCACATGGCTGGACTATAACTTTAGATTTCCCAGCATGCACACCTGACTGGTCCACTTATCGTTTGATCTTACTGTGTGGTATGTATCTTTTCTCTAAATGTGACTGATTTAATACCTTGAAGCAACAACAGATCTAGATCCAGTGTTTATCATTTTCTATAAATGTTGTTTTAGGCTAACATAAAATAAATTGTGAAAGCTCATCCAACAATAATTTGTATATTTAACTAGTTTCCTGAGACCAATTAGGTTCTTTCTGAGGTTAAAGCAAGTTGCTGGACCCAAATAAATATTATTTATTTTGTATCAAATAACACAAATTATCTGTATACAATAAAACAAATCTACCTGTTGGTTAAATCAATTTTTGAACTGCATCATATTTGATCTCTAGATTTATCAGTATGTCACGGTCCACAGTGCTTATGATCATCGTCTGTTGTGACTTAAGGATGCCGCATTTTCTTGACGCTGAAGGATATTTTATTCTACCCAGTTTATCCCTCACTTATGCATGCCTACTTATCAACATAGCTTGTTATCTGCAAAACAAGGACATTCACTTGAGAAATAACTCTGCACAGCTATCTTTTAAGAAAGGATGCCTTGAACAGAAAGAAAAAAAATCAAGTTAATATTTTACTGAAGGGCAAGAAACCGGAGGGGCTTGTGAATCTGGTACCATTATTATTTTTCTAACCGCCTGACGGCAGCAGAGGACCACTTTCAGTCTGCATGGATGGGGCTCTCTGCAAATGACTTGTCCACTATGAAAACCACAACACAAATAACAGAGAGAGAAGTTTACAGCTGATTGTAAGACAAAGACACAAATGTACATTTCCCTTAAAAAAAACAACCTTGAAAAACATATTTTAAAAAAGCTAATAATGGTTCAGGCTAATTCTCTACAGTATAGCTTAAACCTGTGATAAACAGTCAGAGATAGAAATGTGAATGGCAAAGGGACAGACTGGACACCCACCTTCAGCAAAAGGAACCACGATCAAGGCCCTGTCCACGAAGACGGTGTTCGTCAGATGCTGGGACACTCCGACAGACTCAGGCTCATTGAATTTTACAAAACAGACACGGGAAGTCACAGGCAAGGGAGAGTCACTGGAAGAAAATACAGATGTGTTGTGCAAAGAATACAAAAATCAAAGACTCAACAAGCCCTTTTCCACTTTGCTGCCGGGAAAAATGGTTCATAATGGATTTCTGTGACAGCGTCCCAACAGTTCCAAATTAATCCAGTTTTACTGCATCCATTACATTTATCTAACTGTGACTTTTAGGAAAGAATATCTGTTTAATCATTAGTGCATTTTATTTTACACTGTTGCATGTAGAGCTGCTGCAGGTAGCTGTCATACCTACGAACATTGGCTATTATAATACATAAATATCTATATTTTTAGTCAACACAATTTTATATTTTCTTCTTTCAGTTTTTTTAAGCAAAAGTATAGACTGTTTTTCTTTTAGACACTGCAAACACTGCAGCAGCAGCGTTCATCTATATGTTTGTACACTTAATAATATTTTCACAACATTTTCAAAACATAAAAGTTATTTTTAATCAACGCCAGTGTGGTCCACACAAAAAACCCATTATGAGCACAGCAAGACTAAATAATCATCCAGTTGAGTGAAATCTATATGGGGTTTGGGTTAATCTAATTTAAAGAAAAGAAAAAAAGCAGATTACATTATTACTTTATACCCAAAGACAAAATGCAATACCTGATCTTCTGCAGTCCTAGAATCATTTACACTGGACCCAATAAGAAAAACAGTGATAACAACATATCATAATGAAGTACATATTTTAAGTTATTTATTATTTTCCTCTTATTTATTACAACTCTACTAATTTTATTCTGAAACTATTGATCATAGGAAAAGCACCAATTGCTTTACTTTTACAAATTAAGACATAAAAAGTTGAAAACCTCTCAGGTTTTTTTTAATTATTACAAGTAGTGCAAACAAAAAAGCCCACTACAGTCAATAATAATTTATTACTAGAGTAGTAAAGGCAAAAACAGTTATTTGTTTAGTTGGCCTCATTATTACGGTCTAACGAGAATTTGAAATTCAAATATGTGTTATTGAAAACAACAACAACAAAACCATTGAGGATTTCCATGGTTGAACTGACGGGGAGGCGGTAAAATATTAGCATTAGCATACAGCCAGGCCTCTGGTGATTCCAAAGGCCTCAGCTGCCGGAGACAAGCTAACGCAGACTAAACAGGGCTTTATTTCTGAATACTCACTCAGGTGGAAACAGCTTGAGCTCCTCTATGGTTCCGAGAAACCCAAACAGAATCCTCATTTGCTCGGACGTTGTGCTCGGGGAGACGTTTGTCACCTGGATGACGTGAGTGCTGGAGCTCATTTTCACACGCGCTAATTAAGCTAGCCAGCCCTATGCTAGTGCACTAAAGTTAAAATTAAGCAAATATTAAAGCTTAGAGTTTAAAAATCAACAGGCCTCTATGAAACCTGAGCATGTCTTCTGTGGATATAAAAATGGGGATGCTTCCAGCGGACAGACCAACTGTGCTGCTAACCAGACTTGCGATGCCCTGGTGCTGCTTTCAGGGACAGTTAGTCACGCTCCCAGTATTCATAAACATGTAATAAATATGAAACTTGATGGATGAATGGATGGATGGATGGATGGATTTTGGAAAGAAACTTTACATAAAACCTGTAGTGCATGTTTGCACTACTTGCAGCATTTTCCAGAGACCATCAATTCAAGAAGTTGCTGTTGTTTCTTCTTCTTCTTCTGGTGTTGGGAGTGAGAAATATTCATTGAAAGTAACTTTTAACCTAGATACCTTAATAAGGCGTATTTTCCTTCATAATGAGTGTGCTTAAACCTTTCTAAGACTGACGGCCTGTGTAGGGGTTAGTGCAGTCTTCCCTTTCGGTTTACACGATGTTAGAGGAATAGATCTCATAATTTGGATCGTACCTGAAGAGAGCACGACTGAAGTGGGCGTGGCTAAACTTGTGTCACAGGATCTGGTTAGGTTGTTAGCAGGCGGTTTTCTGCTGCAGACATTTAGACATGTGCTTAGCTTAAAATACCAAAAACGAGCGAGATATACAAATATCGTAATGTGTTGAGAACGACAAAGGTATGAAAAGATTTAAATTAGTTTCAACAAGAGAAACGATCTACCAATATATCCAAAATAAACCTTAGCGACATACATCTTGGAGCAAGTCCTGTCGCTTGCTAACGTAGCAGCACCCTTATTACTTGTCAACAAGTTACTCTTGTGTACATTAATGTATTTCATTTGATTGCATATCAGTTAGTAATAGAGTCATTTCTGTCTAGTGATGGAAATAATGACCTCTAACAAACTGTTTAGGTGAAGACAACTGCATTACACAGCCATGTACTGTCTGTAACTGCATGTACAAATTGAATTCATCCTTTTTGCATGACGAGTTTTGAATGGTGATAGTTGTTTGTCTCGGTGAGTTTTTTGTTCGTGCTGCTGCTTTGGGTGAAATGTATTTTTTTTGCTTCTCTGAGCTTTATATTTTGTTTGCTTTATGAAGACGGAACTGTCAATGGTAAAATAACAGAATGCTGAGAAATGCAAAAAAATAAAGAGGACATCCACTTTATTTGTGGATGTCGTCCACAAATAAAGTGGAGGACTTTATTTCTAACTATCTAACTTCTAACAGGAAGTTAGATAGTTAGAAATTATCTAACTTCCTTTTAGATAAATTCCAAGGTGTTTATGCAAGTAATAATTAAATAATGAAAAAATAAACATCCAAAATTAAAGCATACAGAAATGGCGATAGTGATTAAATCAACACAACACATTTAGCTGTATGCTTGTTTTATGTTCACTATGGTACATGCGCTTAAAACGATTAAGACAGCAATAAGAAATAAATTCTTTAAAAAAAGCTTGATTGCAAAAAAGCACAAATATAACAGATTAAATGTTTTTGAAACAATGTATTTAGTATGATTTTATTGTTGTGATGTATTTTCATTCATTATTTTGTTTAATATATTTTTGAGGACATCTTATATCTTGGTGGCCTGATGGAATATTAGGTATCTTTTTTATTTACCTGTTAAATGTCATATAAAAATGTAAGAAAATAATTTCAAAAAGGTAGAAAACACCCAACACTTCCAAAGATGTTCTTTATAGTCTGTATTTAATTGTTACTGTATAAGCTTGTACGCTTTTATCTAAAACTAGATTTTTTTTATTTTTTCCAGGGCACACTTGGAAATTTGCAATGACCATCAAGCGTAAAACGATGACTCCCTTCTCACCTAAACCTCACTTCACATGACTAACATGTGAATATGGGCTTTCTAGTGCTGGTAGTAAGAATCATGGGAAGGATCAGCACATTCAGATCCTATCAGTTTGTACTTCTACTGGCTGCAACACTTGCCGTAATTGCTTTTTACTACTTTGGCTCTGAGAGGCACAGCTTCTCCAGCACCACAAAGAGGATAAGACAGACCCAGGCCAACACCAACAGAAATGATGCCGACCTAACTGTGGACACCAGGATTTCACTCCGTTCTGCATCAGAACAGCAAAGAGGGGAAGAGCTAAATGTAGGGGAGGAAAGTGACATTTTTCGGTCCAGAAAAGGAAACTCCGAAGCTGGTGACCATCACTACCATGCTCTCATGATGTTCACTAAGGTGGACAGGAGCAGAAGCTTGCAAGATAAATTCAGGGTGGCCATGTTGTCCATGGTGAAGCTTGCACATTTCCTGGAAGGAGAAGTATTGGTGCTTCATTTTGTCAGTGATCAGGCTAGCCAAGAGCTTGGCCAGAGGATGCTGCAGGAGTTTCTGCAGGATGCACCATTTAAATATGAGGTGAGTGTTGCCTGTAGTCACATTTGAGGAAAATTTCAAGTTTTATTTCATAATAAATGTTTTAATTTCAGACAAAACTCCTTTTGATGTAATAAGTCACCTGAATTAGGCGCTCTTTGTTCAAGCTTTGAAGATCTTTCAAAAGTATTCATACATGTATTTTGGGGAGATTGCAGCAGAGACCTACACAAAATGCCTAATTGGGAACTGAAACAAATTGGTACCTGATTTTTTTAAATATGAGAAAAGCAATCTGAGATCTGGTGTGCATTTCTGTTTAGTCCCTCTGTTTCCAGACTGTAGACTGGTTGTTTTCTGTAACTAAAACTGTAGAACTTTGGAGATACAACTTTTATTAGCGTTTCTACTTACATGCAGCTGCTCCTACCCATTGTTGTTCATAATATGTCAAGATTGAATGGTAAGTAGCCATTTTCAATTCCCAAGTCACAACTCCTTAATTAAATTTAAGTCATAAAGAGTTTAGCTTTATGCCTGATGTGATGACAATCAAATGTTTGTAACATAAAGTCAAGCAAAAAAAAAGAAAAAATAGTTTAACCGGGCAGCAGTTCCAACTTTTTCAAGTAATCCAGCACACAGACTTCATGTGGAGTTGGACATTTTAAGTCCAACTTCTCCATCAGGAACTTCATCCAACCTGCCACTTAAGTCCGCCGCCACCAGGACACAGATGTGGTCATCGCCTCTTCATACTTGATTATGCTTGATTTGTTGTATGTATAAAGCTGTTGTCCTGCTGGAAGATGAGTCTCTTTCCCTGCCTCAAGTCTGTTGATGCATCAAACATGATTTTGTCCAGGCTCTGCATTTACCAAAGAAAAAGTATGATGGTCCTTCCACTTCACAGTATGAACAACTTTGTATTTTTCTATCACATAAAATCACTGAATTCAGTTTGTCAGATGACTTGAGAGGGTGGTAGTGATATTATCACTGATTGGATTGAGTTGGCTACTTATCTTAGACGACCCGAAAATGGTTCAGTTTAGATAACACTGGAAAATATGACCTGATATGACGCTCAAATCCCCAAGACTCCATCAGCTGGAGGTGCAGCTTAAAGTTGGGACACTTGGGGGCAGTGTTTGCCAGCTTAAATCGCCCACCACCAGTGAATGGGATGCAGCTTGTTTGTACTGTTCTTCTTGCCAAAGAGGAGGATTATGTTTCTAGTTTGTTTTGTAAAATGTCCTGACCAGTTAGTCCTTCTTTGTCTGCTTTTCACAGCTCGCCATCTTAAACCGATTAAGTTTATTCCTTAAGAGCTTGTGTCTGTTGTTTTTTATTGCAAGAAACATCTCATCAGATACAACGTGCATTTCCAGGCATTACCTGAAGATGACTCAATCACTTCCTGGGTTGGTTCAGGTTTTATTGGTTTGGTTTAGCATGTCAGCAGATTAAGGCCTGAGGGATATTTTGTCTTCTAGACTGTTTTGTAGCACATGCAACAAAATGCTTTTCTCAGGGTGGGTGGAAGCTTTTAAATACTGCTTTTTACAGTACTACCTCTGCTGAGGTTCTTATCAAACTGTCCTGATGATAAACTGAAATGGAAACTACAGAGCAGCAGTCCACAGCTGTGGGTGTATCTGCAACAACAGCTGTTGCCCTCACACCTACACATGCTGTGGCTATCTAAAGGATATTAAACAGAGCTCCAACAAAGTCTGGAATTTGATTGAAGTATTTTCCAGGTATGGATAAGTACAGGAAAAATATGTTTCTAGACTTTTCAATTTCTGTCCTATTTGCTAAAACTAGAATGAGCAGCATCTATTTTCCAGGTACTGGTCCTGTTTGTCCATTCATTCATCCATCAATCGAAAATTTAAATATGTTCAATTATGAATGCATGAGTTTTAAAACATAAGGAAACATCATAAATTGTTGGGTATCTTGTTCGTAAAGTTTTTAAACTATAGGACCTATTCCAGATCAGCAGGTAACTAAAAGGTTAGCTGCTCTAACCTTTGAGTCCTCAAAGATTGATATCCTGCATTATTTTTTCTTTTTTTCTCCCTGGTTCAACAAACCTGGATCACATGATGGCTTGTTAGCAGGCCTCTGCAAAACACTGACATGCTGAGGACATGGTGACAACCACCACAGATAACTACAACATTCAGGACACCGACCGCCAGGGTCTGACTTTGAACATGAATTTTAGGGAAGCTAATTGTGCTAAACTTTTTCAAAGTTATCAAAATGGTAAAGCGCTAAACAAAAAATTAGCTCCAGAGGTGTTCCCACAGCTGAGTAGATTATAGTCCTTGTTCTTTGGGTTTTGCTTTTTTTTATTCTTGTAGAAGAGCTAAAAGGTGTTTATGACAGAATCAGTCTTTTATCATTTAAAAGACTCATTTATAGCTGTTTGTTTTTCACCCAAACATACACACAGTCAGACAGACACACACATGGTTGACGCCTGGACTAAACCTACAGGATGTGCACTGACTGTCTCTGCTGGTGTTCTGGTATCATTCTAGACTTTTTATTTAAACATGGTTCTTTTAAGATTTTGAATCTTGAAACATTGCTTTAACTATTTTAACATAGCACTGACACAACCTTTTCTGGTGTGTATGTATGCACAATCATACCAACACTGAGCTCTGCTAGGTTTCAAAATGAGACACAGAGTCCCCAGGGGTGATTATATGAGCATCCCTGTCAGCTCATCTTGAGTTTAATTCCTTTTTTATTATTTAGCATAAAGAAGTACAAAGATAACACAGTGGCTAGATAATATATCTGCAGACCCATTACTTCCCAACAGCCAAATATTCAGGGAGCTACTTGACATTTACTGCAGAGTCACACCGGCCTGCAGCTGTGCTCATTACTGCTGCATGTCCTTCACAGAACATCCTTGAGCTTTTTACAACTTGTTATTTATTGCTAATGATGGAGCATTAATGAAGCAGAGTCGATGTATAGTTTAAAAATGCATGTCTGTATGAAAATTTGCTGATTTAAAAGAAAAGATGACAATATTCAGTTTGCTGCAAGAAGTACAAAAAACAGCTGAACAGGTAATTTGATGAGTCAAATTCAGAACAACAAACAAATGTTTCTGAAACATGGAAAAGAAATAATGGATTCCCATTTTACATTAGATCTTCTGGAGTAAAAATCCTGCTGACTGCAACTCTGCTGTTCACAAAATTTGTTCGGCAATCACATTTTAAAGAAATGCGGTGCTGCTCAGACCAGAACTTACCCAACCATCCGTTCAAAAAGCACCACAAAGAATAAAGGTGACAACTGGGAAGAGAAAACCTTTTTTAAATCGGTTCTTAAGGGTTTGATTTAGTTTTTGTTGAATATTTGGTTACGCGGAGTCACAGTTGGCGTTTATTGCAATATAGTTATATGCCTTAAATATATGATTGGGACTACATATCATAAGACATTGAAGTTAATAGATGAATGAGGTTTTCTTATATACAACATTTACCCAAAGTCTGCTTTTAATGTGCAGCCTAATTGTTGGTACCATCCAGCAACACAAACATTTACACATAATGCTGTTTCTGTTTTCTCCTCAAATAGTTGAAATACACAATTAAAAAGACTCTCCAGCCAGTCATGACAAACATAATGACTTCCTGAATTAATTTCAAAGAGATGGGGACAGAAAAAAAGTTTGTCTACTTGTGTATCTTATCTTCCTACAGTAAATTGTTGTTGATATTTTCATATTTCTGCCCAGATCATCTTCCATGATGTGGTGGAACTCACACAGAAGCTCTTCCCCATCGTGGAGGCCATGCAGAAGCATTTCAGTGCAGGATCTGGAGCGTACTACAGCGAATCCATCTTCTTCCTGTCTGTAGCCATGCATCACATCATGCCTGAGAGTAAGACAAGTAATATTCTCATCACTTTTGTATCAATGAAATTTAGAACGGAATGATTCCATCCTACCATGTTGTGCAGTAGATCTCTCCCAGAGTGCTTTGCATTGAGTCACATGCTTACTTATCTAACTTAGGCGGTGCACAGCTGGATAAAGCAGCATGGGCAGGTATCTAAGAGACACGTGGCGAGCTGGAGAGGCCCTGTAGAGTGAGGAAGGAAGGATGAGCTCTGTCGCTGCTGCCCACTTTAGAGCCCCCCGGGCTGGCACCGGCAGCGATCTGTCCTCTGTTGTGCACTGTTTTGGCTCACTTCAGTAGGCGTGCAGCATGGGGCATCACTGCAAAGATGAACCAGACTATTAAGCTTTGAGGTTTTAGTCGATAGCATCCAGAGGCACACATTTGAAAGCTGTCGGGTAGAAAAACATCATCCCAACTCAGGGGTCACTGCAAACCATGAGCTAATTCTTAAATTCAGTGCGGAAACGACGACAATATTCATACCTTCAGGTAGAAGGCTGCAAGAAATGCAAAAAAAACCCAGCTGAACAGGTAATTTTAAGATTGCTGCTAAAGATAACTGTAATCTTTAACATTAGTTAAAGATTGGATAAGGTTAAGACTCCAGCAATGCTTGACGTACTGAGAAACATTAAGAGTAAGTGTAAATATACAAAATTCAGAGGAAATAAAACGGTCTTTTATTTATTATTTTAAAAGTCAATTTAATATAGTGTAAATATGTTTATCATGAAGAGTAGCTGACTACTCTGGCATTAAGGTGTTCATTATTTTCATTAGAGAGACATCCTTGGGGAAGAAGTGCAATTACCAACAACAAAAATATGTGAAAGTTTCTCAATAAAAATATTTAATATAGGGTCCTATTTTTTTCCATTAGTAGAGCTAAATGTTTTCTCTCTGGAGCAGGTGTTGAAGCTTTGTCAAATTAGACTTCAAATTGCCCCCCCCCTCAAAACAAAAAAGCTTCTTCTGTCAGTGTTTAAGTCACTGACAGTCTCCTGGCTCTGCATTTGGGCTTCCTTAATTCTTCACCCATCTCACCATAATGAGCTCTTCTTATCTGTATTGTGAAGTTGTGAAAGAACAGAGTTGAAAGCTGTGGAGCTCAGATTGGTTCAGGCTGCCCTTTTGACATCATCTTTAAGGAAGATTCACTGCTGCATGTGACAAAGAGTTGGAGTGGTGTTGTGTGATTGGTCCCTCACGTTTTGCCCTGAAATGATTATCGATCATCGACATGCTCCACCAGTGTGCTGCTGTGTGTGCGTGCGTGTGTTTGCCACATTTCTATTTAAAGAATGCTTTTATCAGAAAGGGCATAATGTGTTGTGTGTCTCAGGAGAAACAGGTGGGTGGGGGTGTGTCACGCACAAATGTTCTGTGCTATTTTCTCCGCAGCCTTTCTTTGACTTGTTTTTTCATAATGTCTTGTCATTCGGCAAGTCACGCAGCAAACGGGGGGACATTGTTTGCGATTAATGACAGAGTGCGAACAAAAGTGATGTGCACAGATTACAGCTGTTAGAGGAGGCTGAAACTTTTATTTCTCTCACCGTCTCCACAAGAGAAAGATGCCATTTATTGAAGAAGGCATTTGCAGGCTCACATTTAGCTGAGCTTTGTCTTGTTTTTACTGAACAGCCTGTTTTATTGGAACTGATGAATTGCTTTTGTGCAAAAAACATATTTAGCATTTAATAAATAGACACATAAATGCTCTAAGTTTTCAGAGGAAAATGAAGCTTGATTTTAAGTGGAGAAAATCACATAAGGTTGAGTATTTTGTCAGATGCTCCAAGTTAAAAATGCAGTGAAAGCAGATATATATATGTAAAGGGATGGTGATGCTGTTTTTACACCATCTGCCCCTGGAGAACATGGTGTTAATTCCACAATGAAAAACTGTTATAATTATAGAGAAGGTGTTCAAAAGAAAACTGTTTGCATTACTGGAAATTTGTTGTATTTAATTGTATCCCCTTTAGACTGCTTAACATGCAGGGACTTGAGGTCCCCCTGCAACAGGAGACTATATTTTCCAGTCTATTAATGTGCGACTACTAACTCACCTCTACTAGAAATCTCGCTGTACAATTATGTTTGTTTTGCGTTGCCTCAAGTGAGGCAGGTTTGCTCCTAACTTCAAAAGTCAGACAATGGCTAAAAGAAAACAGCTGTGAGAGATGTGGGATATAGATTTAAATATTTCATAATGTGGTATTTATGTTAATGAAGAAAAAAAGAATTACTAAAACTGCATGAATGCAAAACATCACAAAAACAAATTCTGCTCAGAAAATAAAACTTGCTCATCGTGCAAAAAAGTTGTTCATTACAACAGACGCCTTCAGTAGTGCAGCTGCTCTGCTGTGCATTTACTGATGTGCTCATGGAGCCAAAAGGGGACAAAATAGCAGCAATAATAAACAATATGCTAATTATCTGCAGCAAATCATCTCCAAACCATGATACCTCCACCTCCATGCTTTAAGGTTGTTTTCCAGAAATGCTGTTTGGTTTATGTCAAAAATATCTTGTAATGTGTCCAAAAACATTATTCCAGAATATTCAAACAAATGATCACTTTTCAGTGTGTTTTTGCAACTGGTGAAGGAGAAACAGAGCATATGGACTTTTTACAAAATGATTTTAAACATTTGGTTTAAAATCCAAATGTTTTTGGATTTTAAACCAAATGTGCAGATTTCAACATATTCACTAAGTGCAGATTTCAACGTGTTCATGCTGTGACATGTGCTTGTGAATTGTGGTGTTTACACCAAGCAGTTTTGAAACAGGAAACACACCTACAATTGGATGCACTTGAACTTAAAGAAGCTGAAAATAAACAATAAACAAGCTGTTTTTCAGTGTTGGTGAAGGCAGAAAACAATGTGCCTCACAAATTGACCGTAAGTGCTCACATCAAGAACAGTTTAAGGGCTTAATAAGGGTGACCTACTTCCTGAGAAATGTGCTTTTAGATAACACTCTCACTGTTGTTGTAAAGCCCTGGTCTGAGTTGAAGTTTAATGAAACAGAAGTGAGAGATCTGAAAGCCTTATTCCTCCCTTAGGGTCTGCATAAGACTTTGTTTATACCACTAGTTTGTATTTTTGCAAAGTGGCCTTTAGTTCTCATTTCACCCAGGCCTCATTTCAGCATGTCTTTAATGGTCTTCAACTAAAATGTCTGTTTCTTATGATCAATGTGATTATATATAATTTAAATGTCTGATACACTAATTATTGGTAATATTTTAGAATGCTTTGAAAAATATTACTGCTCCTTTAAACATTTTTCTTATTTTTGTACTTTACATTTTCAGACTTCAGAATATTTAAATCAAATTTTATATGATCAACCAATACCGTCCGTCCTCCCATCATCCCATACCAGCTCTCTCATCTCTGCTGACAAAAAGCACCCCCACATAATGAAGCTGCCACCTCCCTGTTTCACCAGACAGATGATGTATTAGTATTCCTTTAAACCTGGCTCTTTCCATGTTGTTCAGAAACTTTTCGGTGTAGTCCCGCTAGCTGAAAAAAAAGAAAATCCTATTAATTACCTCTTGTTATCCAATTCCAATCATCCATCTCGATCCTGACCTTGACATCACTTTATGTCGAGTCATTGGACCGACATAAAACCCTCCATATCCCAGTGTTGTAACAACCGAAGGCCCCCTTCCTGTTAAACTTCCAGCAGTTAAGCCCCGTTAGTGCAAACAAACAGCACTGACCACGCAGAGATTACGCTCCCATGTTTCCACAGTGAATAAAGGCATTGTGGTTAGCAGCCTCCTTGTTTGGAGAGCACATAAAAACAGGTCGCTGTCACATTGCTGAGTCGTCATTTTCCCCTCATACTGGAACAGAAACCAGTCTAAACTTGATTTACGTACAGTTGCATGGGAATATTTTGTGTTGTGTTTTAAAGTTGCTTTTTTTCCATCTAAAAAAAGCAACTTTTTTGTTCATTTTAATTGCTAACATATTTGATCTTTCTTTTTGAATAGATGCAGAAAAAAATATAACTCTGACACTTTATCTAAACCTATTTGAGACTAACAGAAATGCTAGATATATTTGTTCAAGTTTGGCTCAGTAAAAGATTGGTGGCATTTCATTACAACTGATACAAAAATATATTTTTTCAAGAAAAATGCAGAACAAAAACACCTGCCATGAACATGCCTTTATGCAAGACTCTGTTTTGGGGATTGCTAGCCCTGCACATAAGCCACATGGTGGTGGCAGCATCATTCTGTGTGGAGGTTTTCATTCTGTAGGGAGAAAGAAACTGGGAATTGCTGGAATGATGATTGCAAAGGTTGCAACCAGTGGCTTCATCTCACATAGAAATTTGGAGGAAAACAGCAGCAACTTTTGTTAATAGGCTTTTAAAAATAAAAATATATATATTCTTTTAAAAATGTCATCTGTTCGCTAACAGGTGCTGACATATTTTTTTGTAGTTGGCATCACTGATTAGTTGGATTGGTTGCAGCTGCTGTAAGGCGCCCAGCTTTTAAACCAGCGCATCTGTATTTTTAGCCTCAAACTACAAGGCATCATTTCTCATTTCTGACAGTGTCTCCAGGTTCATGTTGTGCCCACTGTGCACCAGTCATGACTATTTCCTCTGCTTTCATCACCATAGCTACCAGCAAAATATAGGAAGCAGAAACAATGAACAGATGATGGTCTGAATATCCTGGTTACAGTTGTTAGGATGTTGTTCTTTAAGCAGCAAAATACATTTCTAGGCCTGTCTTCTGCTCCGGGCTCATGGCTTTACTGTGATTTCATTACTGAAGCAAAATATCTGGTGCATTTCTGATATGTTTTTTTTGAGTCATTTAAAAAGTTGCAAAAAAATTTACTTTTTCCTGTTTAAAAAGCAATCTTCATCTTTTATTGAAAGTGGTTAATTCTGCAACTGATTCAAGAGAAGTAAACTGTTATGGTTGTTGCATCAATCTGTTAGAAAATAATTTCTGGCGATGTTTAGACTTTTGTTTGTTTTATTGTTTGCTCTTTTAGTCATTAGCATTATGTTGTTCTCCATTAGGTCTGACACGAATTGTGCAGCTCGATCTCGACCTAAAATACAAGACCAACATCAGGGACCTTTTCCAGGAATTTGACAAATTTCCTCCAGGAGCAGTCATAGGAATCACCAGAGAGATGCAGCCAGTCTACAGGTAAACACACTCATCTCGAATAAAAGTGGTCAGTCGAAAAATTTAATTATGGTCGGAAAAGCTTTGAATATCTATGTTTAGAAGTTTTTTTCTGTTTTTTTTACCATTATCTTCTTGGTTACACTTTTAGTATGGTGCTTCTAATGTTCATGCAATGAATATATACCAGTCAATCTAACTGTTTTTGTGTGCAGCCATAAACAAGGGGCACCAACTTTCAATCTCTTTGTTCCTAAGCTGATTTTTTTCCATCCTTCTCCAAGATAGCAAATCAAACCCTCCTGGTCCATTCACTGCCTCACTGTTTCCACCCGGTTGCAACATCAAAACAGGACGTCACTGTGTGCGTGTTGGGAGGGTTAAAAGTACATGATGCAGGATCAGGTGGCATATTTTGTGCAGCAGCTGCTTGCAGGGACAAACACAGGCAGGTGGTTTTCTCTGGGGTCTTCTGGACCATGGATGAATGAACCTGTGAATGTCTGGTTCGAGTAAGAAGGCAGGACTGGCCTGCTGTCAGCTGATTGTTGTTTCCGTTTACCAGTTTTTGATTTTATTCAATGTCATTCAGACAATATTGCATCCATCCACATTTAGCTTAACGTCACAGCTGCCACATTTAATAGGCACGTCTTGTAAAATACTTGCAGCTTTCACCATTAAATGTGTTGGTATTTTTTATTAGAATTGACCTGCATGAGTAATTACAGTGCATGTTTTTTGGTTCTTGGCTGCTGCAGAAGCTGAACTGCAGTTTTCCTGCCAGGCTCCAGTTGGCTCCTGCCTCTCCAAACAGATCTCTATCTCTGCTCTGCCACTGTGTTGGCTGGGGGCTTTGCCAACCCTGAGAAAGCCCCTCTAATGTTGTTCCTGTGAGGCCGGACACACTTAATTTGGGTCGGCCAGCATCATAGCGGAGTGCTGGGCCTCTTGGCTCACACCGCTCTGCTGGTTCAAATGATCGCCTCTACTACTACAAATTAATAAATGGTTGAAAAGTCACTTTATTTCTCTTTATTCACATTGATTTTGTTTTTTCAAGAATTCTGCTGTTCCTATTGATTATCATTGCTTAAAAATACATTTTTCAAAAAATCTTTCAAATTTTTTGAAAAATAAGAATTTTTAAAAACAGAAATATAGAGATATAGTTCATGCACTGAGTAATTGGGTGTGACTCCTTATACACAAATTACTGCAAGATTGAGTTGAACAGCTTATGGCTCTGCTGAGGCATTAGGGAAGCCCATGGTTACTTTAATGCTGGCCTTCAGCTCATCTTCCTCTTCTCAATACTTAATAGATTCTACTAGCAGGTTCAGGTTGGAGACCAATGAAGCTCAGTGTTTTGAAATTTACATACCATAAAGAAATGATAGTTTCTCATCTCCTAAAATGCCTGATTCATGTGGACAAAGCCTAAACAACAAAAATATTTCTGAATGCTCCTAAAATTGTTTCTGTGTTGAGAGGGTCTTATATCAATTTGATATATTTACAAGAAAAGAAACTTATTTTTTCTGTGATTTAAAGGTTGTTAGTTAGTAACTTGACAATTTTTCATAATTAAGGGCATAAACTCATGGTCATTTTTTGTCACAAATTTGAACGTTTGAGATTTTTATGATAATTTAGGGTTATTTTTTTCTTACTTTACCAAGGTATAGAATCATGTAGTCCTAATGTCAGAAATTTCTGCATTAATCATGGAAGAATTCAATTTATTTCATGTACACGGAAGAACTGAGATAAATTAGTTTTTTAATGATAACTTAAATTGAAAAGATGTACATGTAAATGTAGAGCAAATTGACATATTTTTATTATTATTATTATTATTGGCACATTCCCTGACAAGCAATTCATTCTTCCTTTATATTTAAGATAAAATTTAAAAATCTGTCTTTTTTGCCATGTATGTCCTAAAAGCCCTGGAAAATATTAATTGCTGCCCAGGAAACAGTAAGACCTTGCACAGCTTTGACAAATGAAAGTAACCATACCAATACTTTAAATGGATTTGCTGCATGTTTGTATTATTAGTCAGGAGGCTTTAAAATATTGTCATTTTAAAAGCCTGCTTTTAGTGAAGCACAGCTTATATCCTTCCTATTGCAATGTTCTCCTTTGTAGACAGAGGGGACTCTCAACTCCCACTCTGTTTTTGTGTGAACGGAGGGAACATCATGCAGAACAATGCATCCTCCCACCAGTCACATTCACAGCACATCCTGCCACTGAAAAGTTCTTTTTTTTTGTTTTTTACAAAATACCTCTCACTTCCCTGCAGCTGAGTCATTTTTCTTTTAAACTCAGAGGATGAGACCCATTTCCTTGAATGTCCCATGAACAAGAAGACAAACACACTCTTTATTTCTGCAAGAAGATTCCATTAAAATGCAGAATTCTTTGAGCGTGTTCTGGGCTTTCAGCTTAGAAAGAGGAAATGCTCTTTCTATGCTTTTTGTGATGAGTCCCCACTGTGTCAAGTTCACAATATTAAATATGTTTTTGTGAAATCAAGAAAGTGTAATTGGTAGGGCACATTGACATTAATAGTTAATTATGTCATGTCCATTTAACCCACTGCCTCGAATGTGTATTCTAACATCTTCCCCAAATAAATATGCCCCTGGTACAAAACTTGTAACAAGCCTTGAAATAAACGACACTCAACTTTTTCCATCTCTGAGAAAAGTTGCACACATTTATTCAGTACAGAAAAATAATCCTAGTCTAAATGTGTGACAGAGATCTAATTCTTTTCTGAGCTACTATAAATAATATGAAGGATGAGAGAAGAGGCCATGTGAGGCAGATGTGGGTTGATTTTTATGTCAAAATATGACTAAAATAAATGTAGCTACTTGCCCAAATTTACTGTACATTCAAGGCAGTAATGATAAGAAAAACTAATAAACTTGAAAACCGACTTTAGCTGTGACATCCAAGAATACAATTGATCTTACCTCCAAACAAAATGATGAGAATAATGGAGGTCAGATCTTCAAAGAATGTAGTTTAGCTTGAATTATGGCATGAAAAATACTGCATACCAGTAGCTCAGATGGGTCTATGTGTAAAACAAAAGCACATTGCAAAGTAGCAGTGATGCTGTTCCTCTAACTAGCACAAGCTATACTGATATATTTATCCATAGACAGATATATAGATTAAGTAATCAAAGTTTTACCAATATTTTCTGTGAGGAAGCTTGACCCCCAGCTTGAATCTGACAGATTCATGGGGCCTAAAGTTTAAGGTGATGTCAAGGAGATCTTCCAGATTTGGGTAGGATTTTCATTACATTGCTTAGTTATTATTTTTTGTATTTCATTTGATTGATTTGATCTAAGATCCTATTCTATATTGCTGATTTATTTTGTCCGTAAGACAACAATCATTATAATTAACTGAAATAAAAGCTTTAAGGCGTCAGCTTTTACTATAATTATATGTTTCTTGTAGTGAATTGAATTACTGAAATAAATTATCTTTTCAATAATATTGTAGCTTACTGAATACAAGTTGACATCCTTTTTACACATCATTACAAGGCATGCAAAAACTTCTACTACTTAATATTTTCATGCTTTAATGTTTCTTTTTTTCCCCCCAATATATGTGGGACTTTTTTTATTATTGTGCAGCCAGTCCACCTTGCCCAAGCAATCCATTAGTGTTACAGCTGAACATGCAGCCTGTGGGTTTTATAAAGCCATCAGAGAGAGCAGGCTGCTTGTTGTCCCGAACAAATGAAGGACACATTAGGAGGAGATAGCAGCACAGAGTGTCCTTGTCCCCTGCTAATGCTTTCCATTCTTTCACAAGTCAGAGAAGCTTCACTGGGAAGATTGGCAGCAAAAACTGACTAGAGGATGAAGGTGTGAATTGACTGCAATCTAAGCTGGAGCTGTGTGAAGTCTTACTGGCATACTGGGTGTACTGGTACAAACTACAGAAAGTAAAAACTGTCCTTATGTTGGAGAACAGAGAGGCTCTCTGTATCTCTGTATTAAATGTGCAATGTTCTACAAGACTACAGTGACTGTTGTTTTTGCTTCACATCCTAATAAAACAGTTCCCAGAGGAAAACATTGGCTAAAGTTACTCATGTACAGCCTTTGCAGTCTGACTTCTCTCATGGTCTGCAACCATTTTACCAAAACAAGAATATATTGCAGCTTTCTAGACATACAAATTTAGCACATCAACTATCTGAGATTGATGATAGCAGTATTAGCTAGTCCAAAAAAAAAAAAATCCATCTCTTTCTAATCAAAACGCTACTGTAGGAAACACAAATTGGAAAACAAGGAGAAGCAAAGGTAAAAAAGAAAGTTTATAGAGTGTTGAAAAAGTGTTTAAGAACAAGCTTCAGAGTAATATTAATAAAAAGTTGAGTGGAAGGACATTCTGTAGTAGAAAAATGTACACAATCAACAAGAGGAATATGTAAAATATTTTAGTTTATTCTATAAATATGTATGTATATTTATTTGTTAAACACAGAAAGAAAAGATGAACAAGAAGCTAATTTTCTGTGTCATGTATTTTATAAAACTTAGCCACTCTAACACATGTATAAAGGTGAACATTTTTCGCATTCTCAATGCTAACCATGGCAGTATAGTCATCTGTGGCTGTGGAGCCCCTATGTTTGTTTAACATGAACTCTTGAAAACATTTGTGCAGTTTGCTACATTGAAGCAGTGTTCCTTTAACTGTGCTCATCTAATAACCAGTGTAGTGTCTGTTGTTTATTTTAGCCGTCTTGACACTGATGCTGTTCCACTTTGGTCCACACAGTAAACTCTAGCGATTAAAACAGCCTCATGGGACGGTGTGTGTGAATGTTCCTCGCTGACCTCACTCACCCAGTATGTGTTTTGGGGCACGTAGACTCATCTTCATGATGATGCATACTCTACAAAGCCTCAGATACCAACAAACCACACATGACTAAAGGAACAAGCAACAGGAGCTGAATGTAGGTCAGTAATCATATCAAAGCATGACTTGGAGAATCTGCAGCTCACATTAAATATGATTGTGTTTCAGACAAGATAAATTGTACAATCCAAAACTTCTCAAAAATCCTTGCATCTGTACATAGTTCTGAAACAGGCAGCATAAAATGTTAAGAGTGTTTCTAGTTGCGGTTATAAAAAATGTAAAATGTTCTTGAGCTTCATTCATATTTTATTTACTGTAGAGCTCAGCAGGAACTAAGAATAGTCCAAATGTTCTGGCATAGGTGTTCATGTTCACAAGCAAGTGTGCAAGGTTACTTTCCCATTCATCGCTCAGTACAGATGGAACATTTCAACAATAAACGTTTTCAACGGTGCAGACAAGACCTCTCTGTTCTCTGAACCTGAACCATCCACAGAGAAAAATAGTGGAATTACAGATATGCAATAGATTTTTTTTCCTCAGACTCCCTGAAAGCATAAACCAGCAGAACACACAGGAAATATTTAGAAATTATTTCTAAATATTTCTTTTACTGTGTTTAAATGATTCTGCAAAGCACATAGGATTCCAGTGCTTAACCAACACTGATAATAGAACCAGTTCCTAAGTGGTTCTTTAAAAGAACCAGATTCCTTTTCCATAATCTGTAAGGCAAGTCTTCATTACGATCTGATCATTGACTTCTCCAGCTAACCATGTAAGGATCTTTGTGCATGAAGATAGTTCAGCTACAGGTGATGCTAGTGAATATTTCATAATCCTAACCAGATTATTTAATGGTTGGTTGTTGTTCTCCATGAGTTCACCCCTAGCTGCTGATAAAAGTGGTTTTACCTCTGAGCTTGCTTTAAGTTGGAGTTTGGAAAGATCCAGTGTTTTGTGTGTTTATGTATAAGTAGAAGGTTTAAGTGGAGGCACTGATGTTTTGCTGTTGCAAGAAGGAGTCTGTCTGTAGAAGAGGTTGGGCACAGAAGAATGCCAAGGAAGAGAACCAGATCTACCAAACAATCCCATAAATTAGGCTACCTTGTTGAGCACAGTACCACGTTGAGTTTTGCCAACTAATCAACAACCTAACACTTCTTTCCTTAGACACACCTTCTGGCTGTATCGTAAGGAGAACCCCAAGACCAGGGTAGGAGATCCTCCTCCTGAGGGCCTTCCAGGCTTCAACAGTGGTGTGATGCTGTTGGACCTGAGCGCCATGAGGGCTTCGACTCTCTACAACCAGCTGCTGAAACCCAGCAACGTGGCCAAACTAGCAGACCAGTATCGCTTCAAGGGCCACCTGGGGGACCAGGACTTCTTCACAATGATTGGCATGGAGCATCCTGAACTCTTTTACTCGCTGGCCTGCGGCTGGAACCGACAGTTGTGCACCTGGTGGAGGGACCACGGATACGGAGATGTGTTCCAGTTGTATTATGGTTGTGATGGGCCCGTTTATATCTATCATGGGAACTGTAATTCCCCTATTCCAGACGATTGAACTGAAAAAGACATTCATTGTGTAGCAGAGGGAAATATGTTTCCTGCTAATGTGGGATGTAGGACTTGTTTTCCAGAGACAGTGGTTTTCCTTACCAGTCATGGAGCCTGCCTCTCTGCTGGCCAAGAGGATATGAAAGGCTGCCAACCAAATGACTGATTTTACTGCTTTATTTTATGTTCAGCCTAAAGTCTAAAGCTTCTGTCTTTGACAACAGCAGTGCAGAGGAAGCATGCTTTTGCATTGATGGGATTGAATCGTGCAGCGCCTAATGCCATGATAATACATTACATTCCTATTTCAGTTAAATTAAACCTGGTGGGGTTAGAGAGAACTGTGGAACCTTATTTGCCATTATAACCTCTAAAGTCCTGCTGGTTATTGTAGCTTCTGATGTTTTTTTCCATTAAATGCTGCGATAAAACATTTATAATATATATTTTTTTTGGTCAAGAGTGTTTTTAAAGCATAAAAACATTATGAATTTTACCCCAAGTTTGGGGTAACTGGATATGCAGGGCAGCACTGATGAAGCCAAAGCATCAAAATGTTACAACAGTTTGAAAGAAAGCAAACATAAATAAGCTGATGTTCTTCATAAGGCTGTTTCCGTCTCCAGTCTCAATGGCTGTATTTATTTCCACTGTGGCTTTGCAGAAAGAAGGTCGTCCAACTTTCTGTTATAGTGCAAAAACATGCTTATTATGTTAATTAGCCTTAACATTGCTCATGTATAGCTTATCTGTCCTCTGTTTCTCATTATTATCCTCTGGACTGGCAGCCTGTTGATGGCGCACACTGACCCTGAAGGCAGACACCAGTTCCCCCTGTGACCCTGTGAGGATAAATATAGCCTGAAATATAGAAGGATGGATAATTTATCATGAATTCAGCTGGCTAGATGATACATTAAAACCCCCTAGCTGTCATGAGGAAACTGGTGTCTTCATGACACCAGTTGGCATGTTTAAATGTTTAACAGCTTAAAATTGTTCTCTTTGTGTATTTAATCCAGGATATTTCATCCCCATATTGACAAACCTAAGATTTACTCATTTAGCATAGTTATTTATATATAAATTTTTTTCATTGTGTTGTTTCATTATTTGTTGGAACCTCCAGAAGTTAAAACCTGGCTACGATTTTAGCAGGTTCAGTGTTTGTACTCAAATGGCCAAAATGTTGAAAAAACTGCAATACCACAAAGTTAAGTCTGGAAAAGAGACACTTTGCAAAGAAAAAAAAGTTAGAAGGCTGATCAATGTGGAGCCGAACCTGAAGGAAGAAGAGCTTTCAGCAGATACTGGGGGACAACAAGCAGGCGAAACGCTGTAGAGGTTATGTTTTATTTAACTAATTTAAGAAATAAAACCCAAAAGCACAGAGCCTCAGTACTTATTGAAAAGTCACATCTGGATTTGTTCTGATTTTTTTGTTTTACAATGTCACAGATTATAGGTGAGTCACTGTCCTGCACTGTCCTGGAGCTGCTTTTTCCCGGTTTCGTTTTTAAACACTGGTGATCTTTAAATGATGGCAAAAATTCTGTCCTCATTCCAATGAACAGATTCACGGATGAAACCATGAATACCGCCTGACAAATGATACATTACTGATCTGTCTTTATTAATTGTCTTTTTGTTAATTGCTTATTAATTGAATTAATTTCAATGAATGTTGTGTTTAAAGCCATATGAATAATCAATAACTTAACATTTATTGATTTTGGAGCGTTTAATAAATATAAATTTTCTATTCAGATTATGAAGACTCATGAATGAATTTTTGCTTCATTCGGGCCAACCTGTAATTCAGTATCTCCAAATTTCTCCTGTATTTACTTTTCCAAAAACCTGAGTGCTAATTTAGTGTTTTTATGTTTCACTTGAGTTCAGTGTTTGTGACTAACAGACTTCAGAGCCCTGTGGAAGGAAAACATCCTTAATTTGGGGTGCACCATCTTGTAGGAATTGACATGCAGGTGAGATTGGCTCCAAACTAAAAGAAGGCTGATCAATTAGTCTCAAGCCCATTGAGACTAATTGATGAAGTTCTCCTAATTTGAACTTCAGCTGCTGCTGAGCCTAGTCCTCTATCAGTCAGCACACATGCTTAGAGACAGCATCAGAGCCAGAAGCGAGACTGCAGACACTGACCCATTTTCAGTTTTCTTGCTGTGCTGAGATTCAGATTCTAAGAAATATCAATGCTCCATAGCTGTCATGGTCTGACTTGATTCTCACTTTTAACAAAGAAACACACAAAGAAAATTTATTTCAACACAGTAGGAATGGATGACAAACTCACTGCTAACCGCCTTATTTTATAGCATCCAAACTACTGTATACTTGCATTGAAAAATTAATTTCACATTGTCCTTTAGGCATCCACCCTTGCTTTGTAAATTGTTTCGTGATCATGCAAAGTGTAAAATATTTTTTTTTCACATTGCAAGGCTTAGAACTGAAATTTTACATATAAAAAAGTATAATATAAAATTTACAAATATGAGAGAAAGATTTTGAAATAATTACTCAATTGAATTTCATAAGAATAATTTTAAGATTCTATCAAATTCAATAACATTCACTATTTAACAATATATTGTTTCCATAAAGCAAAAATACCAAAAGCTGGTCTTTTTGTTTTATCTTTTATTTCTTCATTTCCTCTCTAATTCAGGACAAGTTAAAAATGTCCCATAATTAAACTATCTATTTCCCCATGATAATCAACACAATTCAGTATTTCAAATTTGGATTAAATTACTTTTCTCAAAATAAATGTTGCTAATTTATATAAAGTAGAAAAACAATCAGTCACATTTACGTAAGTATCTGTATTCTTACTGTCCGGACTTGCTTCTAAAAATCATATTTAACCTACTACTGTGTTGGGATTTCTAGATCATTTTCCTTCCCCTGTCAGTGATAAAACTGAAGAGATAAACGGGTTTATGTAATTAGCAGAAACCTCATAGCTGCTTCAGATTTGATGCCTCTACAATCAAATCTGTCTCTAAATAAATGAATCAGTGACTCAGTCTGAAGCATTTCTCAGCAGCAGCTTCAGGAAGCAGAAAGATAAAAACAAATATGCAGTAAAATCTGTCACCGTGGTTCCCGCCTGTCATGGCGGACTAATGGAACGTGCACTTTACTCGAACCAGTCCACCTCATAATGATAATCCTGCAGAAATACTCACAGCTTGAGAACCAAATAGGTATAAAAAAAAAAAAAAAAAAATTTATATAAATATATATATAAATATATATATATATATATATATATATATATATATGTATATTGTGTGTGTGTGTGTGTGTGTTTTGCAATTTTTGAGCTATAAGGCACTTTTTTAATGTAGTGAAACTGTAGTTTGAAGTTAATCACCTCTTATTAAATGGGAAAGTATTTTTTGTCTTGTGTTTTGGTTTATTATTGTTAATTTTATCTTAATTGTCAATTAGAAGAAAGGCATCCCCACAGCATGATGGTGATTCCACCATGTTTCAAAGTATCTTTTGGTGTTAGTCTTTAGTAAGATAAGGTTTTACATTCAGGTGAAAATAATACATTTCAGTGTCATTTGGAATGTTTGCTGTGTCCAGTGTCTCATTGCTTTCTTTCAACAATGTTTTTTTGTATTTCTGCTCTTCTATAAAGGCTGGGTTTTTGTCTCTAAACAGATGTCACAGGAGTGGAAGGAAGACTGATATTGGCAAGAAAATGTTTTATCTGCCGATCCTGTCTTGCATTCATTTATTCTTCTGGTCCATCTGTGGTCTGGTCCCCTGCTGGGCGCCAGCTCTCACCTTCTTTGACCAATATCTCTGACCCACTATTACTGACAGACATTAAGGTGTTTTCATTCAGAGAACTGCCACAAAAGCTGCTGAACAACTTATTTTCTGGCAATTTGACAATGCCCCAAGAACTGTCAGTGTCACACCAGACGTCAGCACCAAATCAAAAACACGAAAAGATGTTGCTCTCCATTGAAAAGCCTTCATGTGACAGTGGCTCACGTTGCTTCATCCAGAAAACAAAGAATGTCACATCACGTTTAGTCTGTCTGTTACAGCTTAGTCTGAGTAGAGTTTAGGCCTGTCCAAAGTTCTTCGACAGCTGCAAATGTTGATTACTTTCCACAAACTAAACACGGTCGTAATTCTGCATTCCCATGTGTTTGAACAGTTTGTATTCAGAGGTGCAGGATTGCTTAATAGGATAAATCCTTACTGTGAGCAGCCCTGAGGCAGTTTGTTAGGTAGGTTAGATTTAGCAGCTGTGAAAAAAATGGGAGCTTATTTAGATTAGAAATTGACTGATATTGTTTACTCTATAATCGTTTCTGATGTGTTCATAAATCAATGCAGGCAATGATCAGTAATCTTAAGTGAAATTGCTCTGAGTACAAGGTCATACTCCTGGCACTATTCATCCTGTCTGTATTGAGTTATGTAGGGTGGCGGAATAGACTGAGAACTGAATAATTATGTGAGAAGTCCGTCAGGACCAGATCTCAGATCTCAAAGCTTTTTGTCTAAAAAGATTGTGCTTCAAACATGAAAACCACTCGGTGGTCTAATCTTGTAAAAATGCATTACATTTTAAATTTTTGGTCAGATTTGACATTGCTGAAAAATCTTAAAATAAGCTAAAATAACAGTGTGTTTGTTAGTGCCTGCTCCCTCTACTCCTCGTCCACCTCAACAACACTACTCTGGAAATTCATTGAAACCAATATTTTTCCTTCTGAAATAAAACATCTCTGACCAGACAGGAATGCAACTGACTAATAATACCTGTAACTTTTTTTAAAGACATCGATGAAACTTCATCATCAACAAGGCAATATGGCAGTGGAGAGTAAAACCGGCAGTTCCTGTGGAGGGTTGTTCTTCTCTATAGTTGCTGCAGGAAGCACGATATCTGCAGGGTCTTCTTCTGGACTGCGTAATGTGTGTTTCCTAGGAACTGGAAGTGATCCACAGTAATCCCAGGGTTGTGGACAATAATGAGATGAGGCTTTTGTTGGGGGTTCTGACAGCACATTAAAAGGAAAACATTGCAATAATTGTTGAAAGTATTTGTTTTTCAAAATAGTATACTGAAATCCTGATGCAGCAAGAAGCACAGTCTCCATAATAAGCTTATCTAGATATAAGAGTATAGCTGTGTTTGAAGTTTGGTGGTAACATCGGATTAATTTAGGTGATGCATTGTAAACCCCGTCCTCCCACAATAGGCAGACAGGGATATGTTTGATCTGACTGTCTCAAGAGTCACATATTAGAGTCATTTATTTAGAAACTGTGACGCAGTGATGCTGTGATGCTGTCCAGGAAGATAACGTCCTGGAACATTGGATGGGAGCCTGACCCATATAGTAGACAGCACTGTCAGGTAGAAATTAGGTCTTTGTGTTGCCCCACTTTAACAAGCAGAAATGTCTCAATAAATGTCCAAGCTTGTCTTTTGTGATGAAGGGTGGACAACAGGTGGTTCTTACCTGAAACTGCGTTTTTGTCTACCTCATCCAGCTTTTAAATATTTAGATTGAATCAAACATTACAATAATTTAAATTAAGCAAACAGAACATTTTAACTTCCTCACAAGGAAGATATCATCCTTTGGTTTGTTTTAGTGTCAATGGTACGTTACAGCACATTTTATTTAACAAGGAGGACTTTTTATGTATAATTCATAAAATACACTCAGGATATGCTTTATGTCAATTGATATCACTGAAACATCAGGTAACATACTGTCTATGCGTTGTTTGAGTTGTTTTGGGGTTTTCTTATTGTTCTGTGTTCCTTAGTTTCTTATTTTGATTAGATCAGCCTTGTTTCTGTTTTAGATTAGGTCAGTCCTTCCTAGTGATTCTAGTTTAAATTATTTCTTCCTTGTAGTTGTTTGTTTCTCTTAATTTCATTAGTTTCCTTGTTTGCTTTCCCTCGCCTCTTGCTGCCACTCCCTCTCCCCTTTACACCTGCAATCTTGTTGTTAGCTCAACCCTGGTTTATTGTTCCATCATTCACTCTTACAGTATTTGAATACATCTCATGCTCTCACTCGTTGCTAGTTCCTTACATTGTTTTTCCGTTTCTTCCTCATAAGTGACCTGCTGTAGTTTTCTCTGGATTTCAATTTTTGATCTCCTCTGGTTCCCTGTGGCCCCGTGATTTTTTTTTTTGTAGTTTTCTGTTCTTATCTTTTCATTAAATTAACATTAACTTGATGTCTCTGCCCTTCTGTATTTGGGTCCACCATCACCACATGCTACCATTACAAATACAATCTATCTGGGTGCCGTTAACCCAGTCTCCTTAACATCTGTGAGAAATTGTGAACCTTCAACTGTAGTGTGTATTAGAACATCTTGAAACTGATGCAGCTTAGTCAGAGTTGATGAAAGCATTGGTTTGTGACATTTTTCTACAGTTTTTTCATAGATTTAGAGTTTAAGAACTGAATGTTGACTGAGCTCTTTGAAAATGAATTACGTTTTTATTATGGCTGCAAAATATATATCACGAAAACAGTCTGGACAGCAATAAATACTAAATAATAATACAAGTGCTATGCATTTAAGCTCTGATCTTTGTGCCATTCTTTCATTGAGGTCCGATTTATGGGGTACACCTGAGCTGGGGTCTTTGCAGCTCCTCTAGTTATTATGGTCCTCTTGACTGCTTCTTTGACTATCTCAGACCAATTCTTACTCTTATTAAAACATTAGCTTCTTTATGCCTATGGCTATTTTTTGACAACAATAAAGTCTAATGCTTATTAAAACACCAGACCCAGATTAAGTTGTTTAATTTTGCACAATTTGATCTTCATAAATGCGACAAGGGACCTAAAATCTTAAGTGGCATCAAGTAGCAAATATGATAAAGCCTAGCTGGAAGTTGATGTGATCACAAAAGCAAACAGAACATCTAGTTCCCTTTAAACTAAAACCTGCATTATATTTTTATTGTGTAATGAGTCAAACCCTGCAGTGAGGGATCTGAAATGACAAGCTGATTTGTGCTTTTCCTAAAGAGTCAAAAACCTTTGACCCCATGTGTGGTATTTGTTGGTGATATGACGTCTTTTGCTGATTGAGGTCACTCTGATTGCTCCTGGCAGGATCCTAGGAAGGGCATTTGTTGGAGTTCATGGAAGGAAGCAGATTTCAGGTTGTTTCTATCTAATGCTAAAGGACAACAATGCTTACAAAACAACCATGATGTCCCTGTGCTGATTTAATCCAATTGTTTTCACCCTTCTGCTATGACATATTTAACTGAGCTGTAAGACTTACACACGTGCAAATGCATGAAGCAAAAATAGTCGTTGCCATAAAGTAGCCCAGATATATGTGCATTTTTCTGATTTGGGATTTTCAGACAGGATATAAGACAGAGGACTGCATATGTAGGTCAGTATGCTACACTACATGCAGCAAGCAGTATTAAAGCTGAAGGGAAGCTTAAATAGACTCTCGAAGTTTTTAAGTAAATTAGACATTTTAACATGGAACAGAATGTTTTCCTTTCACAATATTATTTTAGGATAAAACCATTTACCCTAAAAGTTCCTCAGCTTCAACTTGGTTAATGTGATTAGAATATTCAGCTTGAAGACCTTGTTCTTGTAAGATGTGTCATGTCCCTCTTCATTGAGTGCTTGTTAACTAATTGCTTTGTTCAGTATTGTGACAACACAGGTATCTACCTATTATGAGTGGTCTCGCATAAATAAAATCACTTTAATTGGATTTTATTTAGGGATATGAGAGAAAAGAGGGAAGAATATAGAATTATCTCAGACCTTTCAGGGTTATTTTTATAAAAACAGTGGAAATCAGTGACCAGTCTCCTTTAACTGTACCGTCTTGTCTATCATATATAATCCCGATATAATACTTTCAAATTTGTGGTTTTGTATAAATACTTTTCACAAGGCTTTCTTGCATTAAACACATTTGTAACTTTTCAACAAGCAGTGGCAGTTGCTGAAGGGATCATTGTTAGTCCTACAAAATGGCCTTATGCTGCTTGGCATGCAACTCTGTCCCCATTCCTTGGCCCAGATGGCCAGCGTTCACACCATCTGTCTCTGATAAAGCAGCGGTGGCATGGGCTCACTGGTATTCATCAAATCAAATGCTCACAGCCTTCTGAGCTGATGCAGGCTGTTTCAGAGGACTAACTTTACTGGTAAGGATGCATCTTAATCACACTTGCCTCATAGGTTCAGCTCATCAGCAAAGACTGTTCAGGTGGGCTAATCCAGACGTGACCGATTTTCAGGCATCGAATCAGCCTTTAATTAGCTGCATGCTTTGCAGTGATACAGATAGCAAATGCTGTGACTGATACAAAGTCAACTGTAAAAATATGTTTTAGGTCACAAATAGATCAACCATTGAAATTATTAATTTGAATGAATATTCATGGCTGAAAGTTTGACTAAACCTTGCGCACTTAGGCTCAAGGTTAAACCTTAGTTCAACCTTAGTGGACTATAAGGTGTTATAGCAACCTTAGTTCACTAAATGTTTTTTCAAAAGCTGGAAATCACAGTAATGAAAATGAATAGTGTGAGAAACGTCATGAGAGTGACATGAAAGGGGTGAATGACGCAAATTGGGAAGAATGGTTTAGGAGGAGCAGCTGACCGATAACACTTTTCCTCTAGCTTAATGAAATGAAACCACTGATGCAAAACAAATTGACTGTGTGTGGAATGCACTGTTGCACGCAGATGCAGACACATGAAAATTGATGCAGCGTTTTTTAGTTCATCGTGGCAGACAGAAGGTGTATCGTTGACGCTGCTGGCTTAGAGCGTCAGTGTTCCTCAGCTTGACCCACATTTTGCTGGTGTTCTTGCTGCTGCGTCTCTTTCTTCTCTCTCAGAGTTGATTTCTCTTGAAGTGGATAATCATGCTGTGCAATAAGAAGAATGACTAAACATTATGCCTCTCTATTAGAAGGTGATTTAGGAAAACAGCAAGGTGCCCAACAAGAAAGTCACTGCTAGAAATGTGCAGTTATAGGATGGATTAAGTTTATATTCTTCTTGCATTTTAAACTTGCGCTGTGTGCCTTTGTGTTTTAGCTACTGTCTGTTTTTATTGACTAGATGATTGTCTCATATGACTATAAACCTACACTCATGATGCACGTTTTTCTGCCAGCGTGCACCCTAAATCCTGCTCATGTTCCAGGAATCCATCCATGAACAACTGCTACTCTGCCGAAAAATGTAATACTCACAACAAATGTGAATATTATGATGGCTCAATTAATGAGTCATATGAGACTGTGCCTCAGGAAACAGCAGCTGATCAGCTTAGCAAGGCATCACAGTGTTTGGTATGCACACATGCTTTCAAAGGTATTTCACTTTCACTTCTTCAGCTCTATGCTGCATTTCAAACATTTACTCTCTTGGTCTTTTGATTGAGCCCAGCATCTTCCTTAATAATTTTTCTGCCTCAATAAAAAATGCAAGATTTTTTTGTGTTCTTACTTTATTCATCCCAATATTAATGCTATTTCTTGCAGCAAAATCATTACACTGCAACTGCCCTTCCCTCCCCACATGGCACTGTGACTTCCTCCGTCTGCCCCTGAGACGATGCCAGTTCTCCCCTGGCAAAATGTCCAGATCCGCCACTCAGTTGTAACTTCTGTGCCTTTTTTTCCAAACATGCCAACTGGAATAAATCTTGCAAAGGACCTATACTAGCTTTACAAACCTTGAAACCCACATTCTTCTTTGCAAAATAACACTTGCACTGTCGAGTTGACCACATAGCATCATCCATGAACTTCAGTTGGACCATTTTATCTAAACTGCTTCATTGTAGCTCTTTGTTGAGGGTTGTTGTCCTGCTGCAATGGAAACACTTCCGGCTCAGTCTCAGCTCTCTGCCAGCCTCCGGTAGTTTTTTTTTTTTTTTTTTTTTTTAGGATTGTGTTGTGTATAACTCTGTCCTTCCAATCAACACTAACCAGATTCTTTGTCGCTGCTGAAGTAAATCTGCACAGCATGAAGCTGCCACCATCATATTTCACTGAGATGGCCCAAAAGCCAAGTCATGTCAGAGGATTTAGTACAAATGCAAAGTGTACTTTCCAGTTTTTTATTTGTCAAAAATGTAGAGAATAGTGTATTTTGTCTTTTGAATGTGACAAAATGCAAATAGTTTTATATATATATATACATATATATATATATATATATATACATATTTATATATATATATATATATATATATATATATATATATATAGATATGTGGGAATGGGAATACTTCTGCAAGGGAAAATTGCAAAAGGTAAGAGAGAAACAAACACATAAGGATATTTGCCATGAACAAGATTGAGAAAGTGCCCCCTGCACATTTAAGAGCAGTTAGTGAGAGGCTGTCATTGATGCTGATATTTGCATCACAGCACAGTGCTGCTGTGCCGGCAGGACTTTGGTCTTGACTCATTAGTTGCAGCTTTTACCACAGGGGAAGTTTGATTTATCGATGCCACTTTGATTGCTGCTGCCCTCATTCCTGTCTGTGGCAGCACTGTTGTTTGGGTTACAAGCTGCTGGGACTAAAAGGCTGTCTCCTGTCTGTTATTTTGTGTTAACTTTAGTCTGAACACAAAGTGCATCAGATCATTGTGCTCTAGTCAGACGGAAAGACTATTTTCCTGGAACACAAAGTATTTTGTGTTCCAAACACAAAAATGAGAAATCTTTACTTTGGCTTATTTGGCCTTTGGGTGACATTGCTTTGGGTCTTTAAACAAGAAGAATTAAAGTCCTTATTGACCAAAATTAAGTGGGGAAAAATGTTGAATGAATTCTGTTATTAGTTTATTAAATGAGGGATCTTGAAGGACAAAAAAATACTTAAAAGGATCTGGGCTGAAAATAATAATAAAAAAAAAGTCAGACATGTAAGTTAGTGAGTCATTACATAAAGAGGTTTGTAGCACTTTCACTCAACTGAGGCCCATAGGTGTAAAACAGGAACTCAACCTTCTAAGTTGTACATTTATTTATACATCTGATTAAACACACTTCAAAGTTCTCATGATCTGCCTAAAGGAGGTGCTGCTGTACTCTAAAGTGCTGTTTTTTGGACCATTTGCATATAAATTCATTATCTTTTCTCTTCACATCAGTTAGGAAAGCCTCTATGAATTCCATGTGTTTTAGCTAATGGGGAAGGCAACAAAGGTCTGGATTGGATTCATTGTTTTTATAACTCCAGTAATGCCATTATCCAGTCATAGCATGGCTTCAACTCAGTCCTAAAAACATAAACTTTTTATGTTACATTCTGCATAGTGATGAACTCATGTAAGAGTAATTATCTATTAAGTCTCACTACATAAACTGACTAAAAACAAATTTTCTTTCCTTTGATATTTGATTTTTTAATGTTGTTGGACCTTGAATACTTCAGTCTGAGACACAATCTGTCCTTATTTTACCAGCTCATATAACTGCTGTACCACACCTCACAATAATGATTATTAAAAATCTTTTTTTTTCTCTAAATTCTCTAATTTTACTTCCTCGTGCTCTTTCCTAATGCTCCCTCCAATTAATTATCCGTTAATCCATTCATCTTTGATTAAATGCATTTTTTCCGTGTCTTGCACGCAACTGTCTGAAGTTCTGTCCCCTGCTTTTAACACACTGACACACATTTCTGAATTGCTGACCTACTTCAGCAAATCTGTGCTCATTATTCACTCGACCCTCCTTTCCCCTTTTTCTCTCTCCATCACCTGCCGTCATCCTCTTTTCCAGTCACATGCTGGTTTCCTGGTATTCATTTAATGCCTTAATATTTACTAAGTGGTGAAAGAGATTAAAATAAGGTTTGCTCTTTCTATCAGCCCTGGTCTAAGTATTTAATTTTTCTAGCGCTTGTGCCTTATTTCACACATTTAAGATATCTTACTCCTGGAGTAAAGTTGCATGGTTGACGCTGACTAAAGTACTGATTACCAAGTGCTTTGTTTTGATTCATTAGCTGTCCTATGTCTGTGGAAGGATGCAAGAAAATCTTTGCAGTACCTACTGTGTTCAAAAACACGGCAGCCGTCTTCCATAACAGAAGTTTGGAGCTCCCAGGAGAGCAGCAGCCTCATCCAGGCAATTCTCCAAGCACGATAAATTCAGTTTGAGAGCCAGCAGGGTTGGAAAACTGCAGAGCAGAGGTGGGAAAACCCTTCTGTTTAACAAGGAGTAAAAAAAAATTACAGACAAAGATTTATAAAAGTGTCTTGTCTTTTGGGGATGGTTTAGAGGTGCTGAGGGACAATGGTCAGTACAGCTCTGAGTGGTAGCATGGTCAGTCTGAAGCCATTCCTCATCAAAACTGAATTGTCAAGATAAAATAGGAACTACATCCACACTCCAGCTCTTAATATATTTTTTTTCCAATTAAGACCTGCAGTGTCCTAATCACTGCAGGCTCACAGAGGAGGCCTGCTGTGTGAACCGTTTGCGGTCCTGTAGTGTCCTGCAGGTGCAAAGAAAGATGTCACTTTACATGCAGGATGCTGCTTACAGAAGTAAACATGGATACTGCATGTCAAGATGTGTAGCAACTGTGAAAAGTTTATTCTGATAAAATTATGGGGAGCTCCATCGCTGATGTCTGCTGTAATGTTCCTAAGTACTGTCTTTTTAAGACTTACGCTGAAGAAGATAATGAGATATTATGTAAGTGCTGTTATTATTAGTGTAAATATGGAGATGCTCCAGCCCCTCCCAACACAAACAGTCTTTGGCCAACAGGGTAACAGCCCGGATAGATGTGCAATCCACTTCAGAGCAACACAGACTTGCTCATTTTAAAAACACTTATAAAGCCGTTCTTCTTTCTCCTTGTCTTTTCTGAAAAGATCCATGGGTGAGGGGCTTTGAAGCCTGGCTCTGTCATGGCCCTCACTTACCAGCTGACTTGTGATGGAGCAAGCATAAAAGATCAGGAGAGTAGTAGTAGTGTGCAGGCAGAAAAACAGAAATCATTTCCGAGAAGAACTAGAGGCTGAGATTTATAACTTAAATCCAGTACATTGTAATTTCACACGTTACAACCAACACTTTTGCTGTATGCTGTCCGTTTTATTTTTGTTGTTGTTTCTGATTTCTGCACGTAACTGAATGACCTGAAAAATGAGAACATGGTGTTTCTTCCTCCCTGTCAGATGAATGTGCGAGATGAGGGCAGATATGCTGTTTCTTTTTTCTTTTTTGTGTTCTCTCGCTATCTTGCCTATCATCCCCAACTCTAACTCTATTCACCCCATTTAGGGACTGAAACGAGATCTATGCCAACATTTCTGCAGTAATCCTGGATTCCTACATGCTCACATTTAGACTAAGATCACTGAGATTACTGTCTTTTTCCAGCCCGTCTCTCTGTACTTCCATCAGATTCCCTCTGCTTAGTGTTTTCTTTTTGAGTCTAACTGACAGTAAGTGCACTTTCTCATTACAGGTCATGTAATATTTGTGTCATTAATGGGATTACAGGTTATATAATTTGATTTACATTTAAATGTGCAAAAATAAAAGTTTAACAACTTACCGGAATTTCAGTCATTAAATGATTTTTTAATGATTAATAACTGGGCAGCAAGATAAAGCAAGATAACCAAATTTTTTAATTTAACTACTGAGTTCAAGTTCAAAAAGTCAGTCCACTTTCTCTGTATCTGCTTCAAGGTTTAGCCATTAAGAGAACTATTAATGCTGCAGAGAGGTTTTGAAATATGTATTTCTATCTGATGTGATTCTGTTTAAAAATTGCTGCATATTTTAAGTCATGCAAAGTCGGCTCCAGACGTATTTTAGGAGTGGAAAAGTTTTCATTGCTCAAATCAAAAAAGGACTGGAATCTCATTGAGTGTGTTTTCAGACCTCAAGTAGAAGATCAGTTCTGGTGATTTAAAAAATGTATTCTCTTAAAGGGAAAGGCAAGGTATTTTCCCTTTAATTCAAACAGGAATATATGTAAAAGCCAAGTTCAGTTCAGTTTCATAGTTTGTTCTTGTCTTGCAGCATGAATATTAATCTGTTTTATTAAGTATTCCACTGTAATGTAATTGGCCAGTAGGTGCTTTAGAGTTAAATAAATGATAGTGGCTGGGGCTTTCGTCTGTTGCTTTGATTATGACTTCAGCTCATTTGTTGAGGCCTATTTTTAGCCACCAGCTCAGACAGCAGAAGTGCTGAATATTGTCTCACCGCTGTGAGAGAAACTGAAAAAATGGTGCAAAATTCAACACAGCCAATACATAAAAGTGAAGCTGTAATTTATTTTTCATTTTCCACAGGGAATAGGAAGTAGAAAGCTCTTACAAATGATTTTTGAGGTAGAGAATGATTGCCAATAATGAAAGAAAGGGTTTCTACTTGATGTGAGACAATTTATTTTAAAGCTAAATCATGTGCTAATGACAGGAAAATCACCTGACGAAGGGTGATTGATTAAAGACCACATACAGGATTAAAACATGCAACAGACTGGAAAACATGACTTAAAGCCTGCATCACACCCACCAGCGACCTGCTAAAGTGTAATCATCAAAAAGCAATTCAGACTGCACAACTTGCTCTTGAGACCACACAAAGGAAAGAAAAATCAGCATCACATTAAGTGAACAATGCTAAAAATCGCCACATTGAACTTTTAAATCTGTGTGGGCTGTTTTGTAACAGTGTGTGGGCTGGAACATAGAGGACGATGCCTGTGGGAAATAAAACTTATCATGTTGCATTTAAACAAACTTGTGAGAGTTTTGCTCTGCATCTAGAGAACTATTGTTAATTCTTTATCTTGCAAAGATGTATCAGGAACTTTTCCATGTTAGACAAAATCATTTAGACCCCAGCAGATCTAGACCATAAAGGTTTGTAAAACAAAAGTAAAAAGTGCAGTACAAAGAGTAAAAAGAAACCAAAATGTGAATACAGCTTCTCGCCAAGGTTTTCAAACTCCTGGGTTTTTTTATAGGAATTTTTCACAAAATCATTTAAATGTATTTTAAGACCCATTTTCTGATACTCAGCCAACTTCCTTCAAAAGACAACAAATTAGTGAATAGTATATGTAGAATTTATTCTGAGAATAAGCCCTCAAAAGTTTGTTAATGAACATTTGTAAGCCCACACCAAGAAGAGGCAGAGGAATTAAATTATGGAGAAGTTTACAAAACATTATCCCAAACTATGGACATCTGACAGAGCTCTGAAAGAACTGGCAAACATTTTAAGACACTAGATGTGCAAATTTAGAGACATACCCCCAAAATGCAATCATGAGCTCCTCAGTCAATCACATAATTCAAACAAAATACATAAATGTTTCTGGTTGTGAAGGCAGAAAACATGGAAATGTTCAGGGGGTACTGGATAAAAGTGCATACAGAGGGGTGTTGCAGTGGGAATGATGTGAGCATGTGGCCGCTGTGGCACCCTGTCGCCTTGTGGGAGGGAAAAAGCAACTGCTGATAGATCACCTGCTGCACAGAGAGGGATCAGTCAGTCAGCCAGGCGGCAGCCCACAGAGAAATGTAGTGATAGAAGGAAGCAGAAATAGCTGGAGAACAAAGATGTGGGGATTATCAGGAATGCAGAGAAATTCAAAGCATAACAGGACAGAACAAATGAGAAGGAAAAATATACAGTGGAGACACATGTTGAAAAAGAGGCATGAAAACGAAAGCAAAGTGGCAGAAAATTTATGGAAGAAACACTCAGATGGTGGATGGATGATAATAAGTTGCAGCTGGAGGGATACACAGGTGGAGGAGTGAATTTATATTTTTTTCCCCCCATGTTTGCTTTCATCAAATTCAGTGCATGCGTCAAGCTCAGGTGAGGACAAAGAGGCTTCTCCTCTGCTGATTGCAGCGCATCACGTTCACAGTTTACCAGCAGTAGCCAAACCAGAGAATCACAAATTACCAATGGTGGAAAAAAGTGTGACACACTAAAGCAGAAACAGGTTTCATTGAGTATTTTGCATTCTTAAAATCCAATATGTGTTTAATAAATCTGCATATGTCTGAAACCGATGGTTGTTTTTCCTGTGTCATTTTCGTCAGAAACCCAGAAAACCTCTATGCTGCTTCTTGGGAATCATAAATCACAAAAGAGGTTGGAGAAACCTCTCACAGCTGTGTGAGATACAACATCAGTGCTGTGCGACTGTGGTGTGGCACTGACATCAGCAATGCACAGAAAATCTGTCAGGAGTCTCTCCATTACTCCAAATTCTTTCCTAAACAATAATCATGATGAACTCAGTTAAGTGATCCTGTTGTAAATCAAGCCAATGCTCCTAATTTAAGTTAGATAATTGAAACTACTTCAAAAAACAAATCTGTTTATTTTATGTGGTTGTTTCATCATAATGTGTTTAAGTACATTTTAGATTATCACTGGGATAACGTGTTTACACATTTCCATGGCAGGAAACTTACTCGGTTTTTTACATAAAAATAATAGCAAGATAAGTACATTGGTCTTATAGTACTGAACAACGTATTGCGTAAAATAAAAAATTTTCTAAAGAATTCTGCTAAGTTTGTGTGTCTGAAAATAATAATTACTGCAAGCTATTGTTGTCCTTTTAACACCACAGCAGTTCAGCCCCCACATTCTACAGCTACATGCACACAGACTTGGCACATGTTTTTCACTGGATGCCCTTCCCAATGCAACCCCTCTGAGTGTTTCTAGGAAGGAACGGGGTTAAAATACTATCAAAAGTAAATTTTTAAAAGTGAAAAAGTACACACTTAACATCGGTGCCTGATAAACAATGTTCTTGAATTCATCTTACCATTGTGAGAAGGGTTTCCAAAGCCAAGGATCATTAAAAAATGGTAAATTGCCATGGAAATTAACAGGAATTTCTTGGAAATAAATTTCAGTCAATCTCTATAAATTTTTGTAATTTCAGTATTGTATAGGAAACACACTAGCAGATGCTTAAAGTAATCAAAAAATCATTATTGAAAAACTTTAGCTACATCATATTTTATATTCTGCTACTCAGGAAACCGTTCAGCTAAGTTTTTCAGCCTTGGAGAGAATTGCTTTTTCATCAAATTTAAGGCTGTATTTTCTCTGCTTAAAGAGCATGTACTACAGGAGCTTCAAATGAACAAGATCTGACCTGAATGTGTCATTTTATTCTCTGATCTTTTTCTCTTCAGAATTTGTTAGTCAAATTCCCAGGACGGGTTTTCTTGCAGACAATAATATTTCAAACTGGAGACTCCGAGATGCGCACCGGAGAGAGTCGGCTCATTAGTCTCATTGCTGCAGGTTTATGTGAATTCATTTAACTGCACTGCTGTGCAAACCAACACATGCACAAACATGTGTCGACTAAAGACCTTAGTGGTGTAGTGCCCTGCAGCAATTAATGGGCATTTTGTTACTTTAAATCCCACTCAATTCTCTCATTCTACCTCAGCATTAGCCTTCTGTCTTTCTGTTTCTTTCTCCCTGTGTTTTCTCCAACAAACACTGGATGGGCAGCTCAGTGGCTCAGAGACACCAGTCTCCTGCATTCCTGCAGGATTCCCTGATGTTATTTGGGTTTACCAGTTGTGTAACAACTTTTTAATTAATTTATTTATTTTTTTGATAACAATCCTGGTATTTTGTCCACTCTCCTATTCAGCTGAGCTTTCAGCAGCGGTATTGAAAAGTGCCACAGGCAGAAAATATAAAATGCAAAGTAAATCCATAATATCAGCTACTGAAATGTCACTGATGGATTTGTGTAACCTTATACGTATATGCATTTCTTTTTATGAATGAAAATCAATTAGAGTTAAGTACCAATGCTGATCAACCCTGCAGAATCTAGCATTAAATGTAAATTACCTCATCTTGAGGAATGAAGTCATTAGAGTATGAGGTTCCTTTAAATTAAATAAAGTCATTTTCTTTAAAAAAAAATATATTGGCTTTATGCAATTGCAAAGTTCCTTGAGCAGTGCTAAGTCTTTAGAAGTTTTAACAGTAGTTTATGTAGCCTTTTAAGGAGTCAAACTTAACATGAGTTGAAATCTGGGGGAATATTATGCAAATGTATCCATACATTATCTATTCAACTATTCTTATTGATTCCTATTCTTCAGTGATCATTGGCCCACTGTGCTCCACAGCCTGGTGGGGTCCAACCTGACAGGTTGCCAGTCCAACACAGATTAGTATCTAAGGGCGATTTTATTAGCTTAACATTAATCATTTTGAATTGAAAGCTCCATGCAGAAATGTTTAGGTCAATATTTAAATCCTGAACCTTCTTCTTCCAAAGCATCAGTGCTAATTACATCTCCACTCTGCACCCCTTCATGCACAGAAAAATGAGTGATTTTCTTTTTTTTTTTTTTTTTTAGCACATTTAAAAATAATAAAAAAATCTTACTAAGAAATGTTGAGTACCTTTTGTGGAAAATTATTTCTTATTTGTTTGAATTAACTTTCAGCTTTAGAGAGTAAAATAAATAATCTGTTTGATAAAATCTCCTGTTTAGCATGAAATCTATGACACTTGTCTGTCGCACAGTCACTCGAGTGTGACTGACAGGTCAAAGCACCAACTCTGAGGTTTCCTAAAGTGTCTCTCAGTGGTTTTAGTTGGTGTGCCAGTCGGCTGGGAAGCTCTCTGTCTGCTAAGTATTGGGAATAGAGCAGAGTGAAGATGAGAAAAATCTTTTCTTTCTGTCCATCTTTTTTAGAATTAAAGTGAACTTAGAGGCACTTTCTATTGAATAAGATAATGATGATAGATTAGGTTGCTCCAGAAAGCTGAGGTACAGTTCAGCTATTTAGTTCTCCAGATTTCTTGGAAATACTGATCAGACTATTTTAATTGTCAGTAACTTTTACCAGCTAATTAATGTGGAAATAATTATCCTTTTTGTATCACAAGTCAAATTGTTTGCCTTAGGAATATAATAAGCTTTACAAAAGTGACTGCGGCAAGATTTGCTTTGAAAATTGAATACTCAAGGTATTCTTAAAGTTTGTGTGATTAATGGCCTGTGAGGATTTGAGTTTTTCTGTGTTCTGTGGAGTCTCTGTGTTGTCCCTTGATTAGTTACACCTGTTTTTTGTTTCCCCTGATTGCCTCCTGGTGTATTTAAACCCAGCTGTTTCCTCCTTGCTCTTTGTTAGGTTCTCATCTTGTCTGCTGTCAAGTCTGTTGTTGGTTTTGTCACGCCAGTTGCTACCAGTTCTGGGCACTTAGCTGTCTGCTCATCTGTGCTGTCTGGATTTTGGACTTCATTAAATAATCATTTCATTTAACCAGATGGGTCCACAGTGTCTCTTTCACCACCTCATACCACATATCAAGACATGGCCTTTGTGTAAAAATAATTTTCCATAATGCATTATGAATTATGAGTGTGGTCTGCAGGCATTTGTCTGCCCACAGTGGCTTCATGTTTGATGATATTGCAGAACATGTTTGCTGGTTGAAGCTGCAGTTTGTGCTGCTTCAGGGAGAAACCTGCTATAAATCTCACACTCAATGAGGAATGAAGTTGTGCTTTTTCATGCATGGATATAGTCTGCCTAAGCAAAGACTCTTAAATTATTCAGAGAAACTATTTTCTTCCTAAAAATAAGACATGCAAAACTAAAACATTTAAATAGGAATAAATATAACTTTTATGTGCACATTCCTACTCATCTGACTGTGCTGTTATTGATACTTTAATAACTGGCTGCATGAAATCTTCAATTTTGCTTGTGGGGGTAAAATTACACGTCTAGTTTCTCTACCTCCAGTCATTTGCACAGTGACAGAGACTAAGCTGGATCTTATGATGACCTCTTTCTTTTCACTACTTGCTTTGTATCAATCAATTCTGTTGGAACATTTCTGAGTTTCACACTGACTCAAGGCTGGCTATTTGTGAGTCAGATTTTTTCAGATATTTCATGAAGAAATAGTTTATTGTCAATTGTTAACTCTTCTACATTCCAATTTCTACCGTACTATTTTACTTTTCCTTGCCTCAATTAGAAATCCAATAATTCCCTAACACTTGTATTGATTCTCTTGGTGCACAAAAGTGAGGAAACATTTCTCAGTTCACTGTTTCAATTATTATTTATGAAGCTCCCATCAAAGTGGAAGGTCTCATTCCTTTATCAAACTATGTCCAACAACCTGCACTTACTTTGAACTCATCCTTCAATGCGTGCATGCAGGCATGCACGCATCCACACACACACGCACACACACTTTTAGTAAAAGCTTAATGAGAAAAAGATTGAGAACTGTAAGGTTGAATTAAAGCTTATCTGATTATTGTGTCAAGCTTTTTGCAGTGGGCAAAAAATGCTATAACAAGTTTCTTATTTAGCTGTGCAGCTCCTCTTTGAAGACGTGACAGCTGAAATAAAAACAAAGAAGGGAAACGGAGGAAGGAGGGAAATTAGCACAAAGCTAAAACATGCTTCTCAGGCTATATAAAGAAGTCAGTTAGTTATGCTTGCTGCAGTTTGTTTTTCAAGGCAAAGAACCAAATTAAGAGAAGCAACGCGCAGGAAATTGAAGTGTTAAAATGGGCGATTACATGTGTCTTTTATCTCGTGTCTATGCAAATTGATTGATGCTTCTGCACATGTGTGATAAAAAATAAACTCTTTTTTCTGGTAGTCTGCTATCAAGAGGTGTAACTTGCTACTACTTATGTACTGTTTACAGTTGCTTCAACTAAGACTAAATTAAAGAGAAAATATCCATTGAGTAAAACTCATATTTTAATATTTTAAAAGTAATTTGGATGGACCAGGAAATACCAGAACTGCTGAGTGTTTTATCCATTATGGATGATGACGCTCATTTTGTTTTGTTTTTTGCTGTTCTCCAGCAGCCTCAGAAATGGCTTCACAACCCCCGTCTAGAATAATGTCAATGACATTGTTTCCTGACTGTTCTTGAGTTTTCTTTCAATCCCAACATGATGTAAGCCTACTTTATGTTGCACGATAGAACTGACTGGTGAACTAAATGCCCTGCCTCTCGCTTTCTCATAGACCTCTAGGGACCTTAGGTCAAAAACAAATGAGTGAGTGAGTCCATTAGTGTAAACCCACATCATCAATAACCAGAATACAAACAACTTTACTGCATTTACAACACAAGATCAATAGTTTTTACTACCCAAACTGAAAGTTATGAGCTGTTGTGCACATATTATGCCAGTACTCATCATATTTATGAGGTCAGACTTTCTAAGTGAAGAGAACTTAATTTTAAATCAGCTTTCTCATTAAACTGAAGCACTATAAAAGATCACTGATCTCTTCTGCTGCTTTATTGAGCCTTGACTCCTTTTCCTCCCAAGTGCTGAATGAGGCACCGTGCAGTTAAATTACCCGTTCCTTCCAGCTCTCTTATTTTAAGATGCTTAACTTAATATTATTTGATCCAGAGCTGCTTTAATAAAATTATGCCCATTAACCCTGTTTGCCTCTCTGATGTCTTTGAGTCATAAAGTAGCTTCTAGCTGGGTTCCAAGAACAAACAGAATAGCTGCAGGATGCTTTAGCACAGTAACCCTGGAAGTCCTTGTTATGTAAGGTAAGTTTACATGAACACATTAATTATACTCTATTAAGTTCTGAAGAAGGTAGATTGGTCTGTGTAGTGTTATAAAATGATTGTGATATCACTTTTTGTGGAAGTATTGTCTCTTCTCTGCAGTTTATTTGACTTCTTAGGCAGAGAAGAGGACGGATTTAGGAAATAATCACCAACTGACTGAGTATTTTGTACTTTATGTTTAAGTGACACAGTTACAGCTGCAGTGCAGAGGTTTGGCGCTGTCCTCACTGGGTTTCTTACTTTAATAACAATTGTATTATTATCTAATTAAGCGAAAAGGCCATCATCTGATAACTGATGGAAGGAGTGACTTCAGACTGAAGGTGTTTGGCGTCAGTCAGAATATCATGATTTTATTTTACCAGACATTGGTGGAGAGTGTTACCAGGTATGGAATGACGCCACGGTTCAGCAATCCGTCCACACAGTCCAACTCTAATTTCTAATGCTTGGTAAAGATTGCTAAGAATGTGTCCATCTATGATCCGTTTGAACTTAGGCATGTAGGGTAGGTACTGTTGGACCTGTCCCACATCCTTCATGTGGAATATGAACTCTTGCCTTAGAATATATAGAGTCCCTAAAAACTAAATTGAACCATTTTAAATGCTCTTTGTATCCACCTGCATAACATTTTTGAATCAATAGTTTAAATAGATACTATGTTGAAGCCTGGAAGGGATGAATTGGTTTTCTGCTGTTCTTTTTAAACTATCGTGCAAGTTGTCTACACTTTTAGCTGTTTATCTGTAATTTACATTTTCTGTTTGAGCAAACAAACAGAATTTATGTTAATGCCTTGCTTAGATTTAAGCGAGGTGAAGTTATTAGAAAAGAGGAAAGAGACAGTAATTGTTGCTACTAAACAATATCCTTTTTCTCTCTTCCCTGCTTTATGAGGCTGCAGAAACTCTAACCTGTATGCGCCTTGGCTTGTTTCAGTCAGCAACGTCCTCAATGAGGCCATTATTTACCTGGCAGCAATGGTGTCTCACAGCATCTTCATGTTTCACAGCGATTTGGTGAACTTTGACCTGGGATATTACAAGAACAGATCCTCACACACAGCAAGCTTTGTGCCAATGTTATTTAAAACTCTAATAGATCAGACAGATATCATTTATAAAAGCAAGCTAAGGCTTCTGTGTCTTTGCAGAATGAATGGTTTATCTTTATCAAGATTATGGGAAACCTTTAATGAAGTAGAATTATTCCTGTCATCTATCTCCCTAAAAATCACATCTGTGCAACTCTGTTTATAAAGGCAAGTTTATTTGCATAAAACTATTAATAGGCAGTTCAAATTAGGCAATTCAAATGGCATCATGTAGTTGAGAATTACATTAAGAGTCAAATTTTAGTATCACATAAATAAAACCAAACATTACAAACACAACACAAATAAAGTCATTATTCAAACCCTTTGGCCTCTCTTTTTGTGAAGTATGAATCCAAAATGTTTCCCCCTGTAACAAAACTTTGTCTCTGTTGCTTTTTCTTCTGGGAGTAGATTTTTCAGTAAATTAATCCCTTCAAAACGACAGACTAACTGGTTAAAATGAATGCAGCAGAAGGGAGGTTCACACAAACTTTAAAATTCGTGCTGCTAAAAATAGCTCATGGTCAGTGAACATTAATTATCTTGGTTTTATTGAGCTCTTTGTGCTGAGTGGACCTGAAGAGAAGCAGAGATGCTTGTTCCCTTTGGCCTGTCTTCAAGAAATGAGATTAGAAGGTACAGAGCTAAATTTAACTGTATCTAAAAATAATCCCCCACACAACAAAACAAAAACAAGAGGAAGGGATGCAACAGGAAGGAAAATCTTGTCCCGTTTGATCAAACCTGTATTGGTCTGATGATGCTACTGGAAAAAGAAAAGTAAATTCCCTGAAATGGCTTCTTACATTGAATGGGTGACAAGAACTCCCAAATAAAAACAAATGCAATGTCACCTATGAAATTGCCTTTGTAAATTGATCTGTCCAGGTATTTCCATACTCTGTAAAAAGAAAACAGCTTGCTCTCACTGATTATAAATTTGACAAAACTACTTGTATTCATTTTTATTTAATAAATGCCAGAGTGAAAGAGAAAATGTTATTATATGTTTTTATTTCTTTCCTTCTTTCTTCCGTTTGTTCGTTCTTACTGAAAGTCTGCTCAGTGAAGAATACTAAAATATTGTAAAAAGTCAGATTACAGCTAATACACTTACTGTCGTTTTCACTGCACCTGCAGTCCAAACTTATAAACTAATACAAATGAACAATGGTAGATGTGCATGGCTATATTTAGATGTTCATGAATATTTGACAGCATCCTTTGCCTCTTAACATTCAGTTTTTTGTTCTGCTGCAAGTGGCAGACAATCTGTTGTCTGCTCAGTGCCATCGGATACATGAACTGATACGCTCTGATATTATCCCACACAGTGAAATAGATGCTCATTGCTCTATAAGAAGTCTTTCCACCACCAGTTAACCTGACCGGTTAAGTCTGGTGAGGCTGAGAAAATTGCAAATTTAAAGTTATAGTTGTAAAGTTCAGGGAAAGAAAAGAAAACAAATGTATTTCTGAGTGGTTATATGTCCAGCTTTAACGTTCCAGCTGACCTTGACATATCCACATCATAGGTTTATTCATATTTATGTGCTAGTTTTCCTCCACATATAAAACTTTATATGTTGGACAAAAATACATTTTGCTCTCTTCAGACCACCAAAATTAGAATTCATGGGCAATTTCCAAAACTTAACAAACCCCACACTTGATGATAGTGAAAAAAAGATAAATGTAATGGTTGGACCTACAGTGTGTGTACAGACACACAGCAAATATAAAACACCTCAGATTTCCTTCACGAACACCCAGATGTCAGACAGGACATGCTGCAAAACCTCTTGAGACCAAAAGTGAGTTCAGAGAAACAAACATGTCCGACTGGGAAGAAGTTTGTAATAGTTTCTGGACTAACAAAAAAAAAAAAAAGACAACAATAGAAAAAGTGATCTTTGATGTCTGCCGGACTTTTTGCTGTGACAGGAAGTTGTTTTGCCTTCCTTATTTAGAATTCCCCGCTAAATAAGGAATTCCATCACTTCTCTTTCTGATTGGCTGCACGTCACATTCAGCAGGCTGCGTTGTTGTTTGTCCTTGCGGGAACACGACACATGCTGCAAAATGGAGCCAAGACAACACAACATGATGAATATTTCTGGTTGGAGGTTAAAGTGGCTCTGACATCCTTGTGATCTGGCAAGATCACTCTAAACACACTGCAGGAATATATTTAAACATTATCTTAACGTAATAACTGGAGAGTCCTTAAGATTATTGAAAGGGAGAAAGTTGTTCTGTGACAAATCTTCACAGAACAGCTGGATTTGTACTGAGAATAAATTAGATACAGAAAGATTACTTATCGGTGTGATGACTTCATAAGGCAATTGATTTCTAAGGATTTTATTTGGGAGTATTAGAGTAAACAACTGCAAACGAATGCCACACTTACAATAAACTCAATTCATGGCTGAGATTGAACACAATGTTGCTTGCTTACATTGAAATCCTTAAAAAATATATATATTTATAGATATATACAAAGAACAGTAAACTATTCAAAGGCAAATCTCTCTGTAAGATATACTGAAGGCTTTTGAGTCTCCAGCTTACTTTCAAGGGCAGTCAAGCAGGCACACAGATACAAGAATGCAGCACCCATCCAGCAAACTGCATTATGTGGACCTCATTCCTAATAGGGTCATTAATAATGAAGGGAGAATGGCTGTGCCAGGCTTTCACAGAGAGAAAGGTTGGGCAAGCATCAAAAACAACAGCCAGCCAAATCCAATTGGAGTTACGCAACTCCCAAAATCAGCCAGGGCTGTGCCCTCGAGTTGTTGTGGTTTTTGATGTGATGTAACAGATAAGTGGCTGCCAAACCTTGTTGGTATCTTTTCTGGTGGCCTCTCGAGAGAGTTTATGAGGTCCAGCTGCATTAGTCTGGTAACGTTATCGGAGTTAATTCACAGCTGGTCTGGTCTCTGGGGAACTGGAGGTTCTGAGCAGACGTAATCCTTAGAGAGCTCATATCAGTCAGGAGCAGCAGGTCCAGGGTCAGCGTTCAGCCCCGCTACCCTCATCTGAGTTATCGCATCTGAGGACTCAAGGGGAGAAATCAAAAGTGCTGTTTTTCTACCAAGATTATGCTTCTTTTCTTTTTTAAGAACTTTGACAAACTTCTCTACCGCTGCAGAAAGTGTTATTTTTTAACAGAGAGTATTTGTTTTCTTAATGTTTGCTGATTTTTTACTGGTCATAAACTGATACGTAATATCATTCACCACTCCACACAGCATCTTAATGATTTTCTTCTTTATCATTTTACAAATACCTTTCTAAAAGGATTGCCGTTTTACATAACACTAGCAGCTAAGTAAAACAAAACATATTTTTCAACATTACTTAGAATCTAAGTACATGAAAATACTTTAATCAGATTACCTAATCAGGTAATATATAAAAAAAGAGAACCAAGGTAGACAAAAATAATAACCGCACAAAATAGTCAAAATACAGAGCTTAAGTAAGGAACAAAACTACTAGACCCCTGAATCATCACAAATGCATTGCTATAGTTTTCAAAAATATAGCTAACATTCTCTGCTCCATCTGGCATTTGTGTGTTTTTTGCTGATGTCTTCATATGGTGATTAATAACATTTTCTGAGCTGCACAAATTGAACATTTTTCTGACTTTGGTTTGATAATCACTTGAGCAGAAGTCTTAACTAATGCAGCCAGAGAGCCTGTTGCTTGTCCCCTGCAGCTCTGTTGAATATTAATTAAAAAACTCCTGTTGTAACATTTTCATTACCCTTTTTTTCAATTAAAAAAGGCACAAACTTAGGAAAATATAATTTTCTGTCTCTTGGCCATATGACACTTTTAGGCTCTAGCCTCTTTCATTTGTAAATTGTTACAAAATCTTTCTTCCGTCTTTGTATCATGTCGGCTTTGCTCAACTCCCTATTCCCTGCAAATAAAACTTTTTACTATGAGTTTTGTGTCACACCAAAGAAAGAAAGTAAAGCATTATGGAGGTCCTCCATATAGCATATGCAAAACTTAATTAATTGACGCATTTGTTATACTGCTGTTGAACTGCAATGACGATTCAAACGAAAGAAATGATGAACATTTGAGCTAAAAATGTGACTTTCCCTGCATTCTTCCTGTTTTATGCATCGCTAAACAAATTTAAGCATAATTCCATCACTCTTCAAGTGTAAGTTTTACTGCTTATTTTCTGTGATGCTGCCCTACAGATATTGTAAAAACAGCTGTAATAGAAAAGCTGGAGAAATTATGATGTATTTGACCTCAGTTTTACCTTCCACATTCTGTCCCCTCTTGTAAATCACTACAAGTATTATAATTCCTTGCTGTGCTAAACATACACGTGTTTGCCACATTTCAACTAAACTAAAAAGACTTTCTGTGCACAGGACTGATTCTCAGGAATGTTCGCCCATGGTGTTAGTTACATCATAATACAAGGAAGCCATTGAGAGGGATTTGACACTCTGATGGTCCATCGCTTACAAAATATTGGTGAGGAATATACACCAATAGGTACTTAAATCAATCAACACAACATCTGCCATCTAATCTGCAAAGCCCCTCAGCTTTGAGGAAAGCCTACATTAACACACTTTTGACAGAGTGCCGATGCACATAGGTTTATATGTGTATACACATGTTAAAGCTTGAACATGGGTTGTTTTTATCGGCACTTAACTAATTTAATTACTGAAAGCCATTGGTCAAACTTTGCATCAGAATATGAGACATAAGGACCTTTTCATTGGGCAGAAGGTTAAAAAAATCCCAAATTAAACGACATATTTGTTCTGTGTTATATCAGGAAATGAGTTGGCTCTCTGTGCCTCGTGAAAAAAATATCTTTCTTTGAAACATAAACAATTAACCAATGTTCATCCGTGACAGTTTTCAAACAGATCACTTTAAAAACTTAGCTGCATCTTAGGAAATTCATTACTCTCCAACACAATTTGCATCAATTAAGCATTACATTATGACGACCAACAGGTGAAGTGAATAACGCTTGATTATTGTCTTTATTACATGAATGGCCATTCCTGGAAAAGATACATAAGGAAGCAAATGATCAAGATGTGAAGCAAGAAAAAAACTAAGCATTTAATTTACTGTGACTCATATTGCCAAAAAGGTTAATAAGTGTCAGAATATACAGTACATTACAAATACTTTCTACTATTTCCTTTGTTTGATGCCATTCTACAATTTCTAAATCTGAATATAGAAATTAATCTGACTATTCTCAACTAATTGCTTTGTTTTGCAGTTCTTCAGAACAACATTTGTTGTGAATTGCCACTATGTGCATACATTGAATTGAATAAAAAAAAAAATCCTCATAATGGTATGATTAATCAGTGTGAAAATATCATATCAGTCAAAAATTCAAAGGCACTTGAATTTAAAGGCACTTCAACAGGAAGCTGAATTTTTGGTATCTGACCTTGCAGATTTTATTCATCAAGCATCATGAACTGCTTTCCTTGCCCTGAAGAGAAAATCTTTGTGCATAAAGGTCACCTTTTGATTTTCATGCGTAAGTGTTTCTATACCTTCTAGGAATAACCAAACATTTTTTCATTCTAGAGAGTGTTACGGATCTTCCAAGAACCACTAACCTGCTGAAACCACTCAGGTAGAACAAGGTTATTTTCTGAAAACAAAATCGACCTGAAACTTATGTAAGAGAATGTAGCCGCTGCTTGTGTTTTTTTTTTTAGCTCTCACCCTCTTGATCTCTTTCAGGATGTTGCCTTGAGTCATCGCAACCCTTAAAGTAATCTCAGCAGATGAGGACAAGATGCTAACGCTAATCGTTTTATCTATAACAGACATGCTAAATCTGCAGATGTTTTAAATATAGGAAGCAAAATTCTTACCTGAATAAAAGGACAAATGCATGTGAGTGACCAGGGGTCTTCTGTGTATATTATGTATGTGGGCCAGAAATATGTCTTCAGAGTTATGTGCCTGATTTAGCAGATTCCTGCTATTGTCTATGTCTATAGGGAGATTAAAAGTGATTGAATGAGGTTTGTTAGAAAGCCGGCCCTCTGTGACGCTCCAGCAGAGTCCTTTGTAAGTCAGAGAGGAGCTGCAGGAGGAAGTGGGTTTTGTCTCCATTGTTCAAAGACGTTGGGGAAGGGGTGGTGAGTTACCGCTGCTCAGTAATTCATTGGACCTGGCATAATTTAGTAAGATTTCTATGGGGACCTGATTAACACAGGGCAGCTACCATTTCTAATTATTGTCTCAGCAGCCTATTGTTAACAATCTAATGAGTCTGAATGAACACAGGACTAAATTAAATAGCTCTCACAGTAATAAACAGAGGGGAAATAGAGTTTAGACTAAAATAAACGGTTGGCAGGGAAGGGTAACCTCCAGCTAGGCGTGATGAATCTGCTGCATTCAGTGGTGATGGTGTTTAGCCTAACCATTCGTTTAAAGGAGAATAAAAGCAGCACTGGGAAGGGTTGAGGTCAGGATTTTTCCAGAAGGTTAATGTCGGTTTATCCACATTAACCACAGTTTTAATGTGTGTTTTAGGGAGAATTCAATGATATTAAAGTTTCTACCATCTAGCAGTTCATTGAATATGAAGTTGAAGGATTTGGAGGTAGTTCTCCATGTTCAATATTCCATGTATTATTTTTATAATAATGGTACCACTAGGTCAGACCATCAGCATGTTGCTGTCACCACCATGTTGGACGGCTGGCTCCCAGTACTTTTAGGTCTGAAGCCTTCAAATGTGATAAGTCATCAATGTGTCCTCATATTTTAACCTTCATCTTGTCCGACTGAGACATTTTTCTCCAAAGGTTCTTTGGTTTGTTGACGCTGCAGATTTTAGCTGAATTAAAAGGTCTGTGTTTTGAAGCAAACACAAGCATCCACAGTCAGGTGGTTCGGTCCAACATGGCATCTCTGTTGTTTTGTAATCTTCTTTAAAGTTTAGAGAGCCTTGAGATTAATAACTGCTGCGAGATCGTCTGCACAGGCAACTATGGGGTTTACCAGGATTAAAATAATTTACTGTTATTTACACTGAAACACTGGAACCAAAAAAACATCTCCATTGTAATACGAGGAGCCCTGGATAGAAAAGGCTTTTGATTGTTGAGAATTGTAATATATATGCAGATAAAGTTTCTCACTATCTTATATTACGAGTTAATCAAATCTGACTTCTTTTTGCTAAACCATAATTAAAACTGAGAAGACTTTCTTCACTAGTTGGTAAAACTGTTTTAAAACTATATGACTTGGGTCAAATGGATTTTCTTCCAAAACATTCCCACAATGTTTAGCAGATACTCAGTGTCATTTTTAAATTTTATTTATTTATTATTTGCAGTAAATCAGTTTAGGATGATATTAGAAGCATTCTCAAAAAATCTCTGCACAATCTAAAACAGACACAATAGATAGCTCAATTCACAGACAATAATATACAAAAATTGATTTGAAAATGTTCCCATTTCCCTGTTTGTTATAGTGCAGCTGCACAAATAATGAAGTGCAACAATAAAAATGTCAGAAGCTCCTCTTACGTAGCCATAAGAACATTGATTGTGTTTTCAATGCAAACAGTTTTCTAACAGTAGCAACTGTAACTACAGTGTAAGTCTGCTGTGGATACATGGTTCGCATCTAAAGAAAGTTCTGGAAAGTTGGACGGTGTGAAATTTTGAGTGAGTGTGCCATGTTGTCATGGTTGTTGACTGCAGTGGGGCCCAGATGACGTCACAATTTTGTTCGGGAAGCCTTTATCAGTGAGGTCAGACCAGAATATCATGTGTGTTGTTCTCTGTTGCAGCTGACGCTTTTCACACACACTCTCTTGAGAAAGAAAACAAGCACACAGTTACAGTTTTTTGATTTGTGTTTGTCACACATTTTTAAATCCATGCATAATTTTCCTTTCAATTAATAATTTTATGCTACTTTTTTCTGGTCAACCATGTAAAAGAAATTTAATTTTGTGGTTTTGACTAGATGTAAAAAGTTCAAGGGATATAATTTCTTTTCAAAGGCTTCATTAAAGTCTCTCAGCTCTGATCAGTCCTAAAATGGGAAAGTAATTTGCTCCATAAACTTTAAGCAGCCACTGCAAAGCTGCAAAGCTAAAAAAAAAAAAAAAAAGAAGAAGCTGAGGTAAGAGAACTAAGATCTGTGGCTTTGAAGTTTTCATAAACTTGTCACACTCCAGTCTAAACTTCTAGAAGAAGAGACCTTCTTTCCAGGCACTCTCTACTTTACTGAGATTCTCATCCTCACAGAGTTTATCTGCATCTCACAGCAAAGGACAGAAGATCCGATTGGAGGCTAAGTTCCCTCTGGTTTGGGGAACTTAGCCCCTGCTGGGAGATCCAGCAGGGTTCTTCCTGCCCCAGCCAACCAATCCTCTGTATCACAGTTCCTCAAGCAGTCCACTCACCTTTTTTCCAGCTTACTGAGTCTCATATTTTCGATGGTTGGTCTGGCACACACAGATATAACGTCTTATGGTAAAAATGTGAATATTTTTTACAAATATTTTCAGAGTGCTGCTACTAAGAAGATCTCAGATCAAAGAACTCAATGTCTCATTGTAATTCTTAGCAGAGCCATTACCATCTGTACAGAACAAGTTATAAAAGTTTGAAGACTTAAGAATATGTTTATATTTGTATCTTACAGGAGAGAAAACTGGGTGCATTTAAAATGCATTTAGTGTTCAGAGCACTGCCAGGCCAGTCATAACTTTTAAAACAAACAAAAATAATTGATTTTGCTAGAAATAATCATGCATTACATGTATGTTATTGTATATATTTAAATGTGGTTCTAGATTTTTTAATCTAAATTTGAAAAGTATGATATACATTTGTATTTAGCCCCTTTTTCAATAGATGCCCATATTTCTTTGCAAATCGACCAAAGCTCAGCTAGTCATAAGATTTTGGATATGACCTTTGACTGCAACACAGAAATGTGTTTTGATCCAGCTGTCATAGTTCTGGTTGTCTGTTTATTGTTATTGTTTTGCTGGAAGGTGAACATCCACATCAATTTGAATTCTCCTGCATTTTCTAAGTGCCTCTCCATCAAGACTTTCCTTTGATTAGCTCCTCCATCTCCCCATTGATTCAGATGGTGGGAATAAGAGATGCTGCCAGGATCACATTTAATGCTGCGCTTGATGTCTTCAGGATGTTGTGAATTGATCAGGATGTTGTGAATCGATCAGGACTTTGTGAATTGATTGCTTAATTGCTGGCCCCGTTTCACTGGAGCCCCTTCTTTCACATGGTAACTTTGTCTTCAGGATGGCTTTGAACTGCAAGCAGGACTTCTCATGCGTTTAATTTTCATCATTCAATTTTCTCCATTAAATAGTTTTTCTCTAAATAATTATGTTGTACTTCGTTTTAGTTTGTCACACAAACCCTCCAGAAATTAATTTAAGTTTGTGATTTTGATCCAAGAAATGTAGAAAGGTTAAAGGAATATGAATTCTTTTAGAAAGAACTGTAGCATAACGATTCATGTGTTTAGTGTTTCTGTCAGACCCCTGGTGATGCTTACAGAGCAAAGCAGATGTTACCAGGGTTTCTGCCGGTGTAATCTGCTTGTAGAGTTTTGTCTTCATTAACTCCTGAAATGTCAGGTCCTGCCACGTGAAAATACCATCAGTGACACAAAAAGCAGGCGCTCGCTGCAACGTGCAGCCGCTGAGAGTCTGCTAATACCGCTTCCTGCTGCTGTGGATCATTGTGTTATCACGTAATGTTCAGGCGAAAAGATTTTATCCTCTGGGTGGGACACTTTATTAGAGAACTGAGATGGAGTGTTAATATCTCTAAGAGACATCGCAACCCATGACACAAAACCTGAGATGGGAGGTGCATCAATTTCATGTGGCTAGTTTGGGTCTCCTGATTTCAGCCAACCTCTCCATGGTTACAGAGAAGAGCTGACAAATTGTTAATGTTCTAAATGACCTGTTCCCAATTTGCTGGCTGCTTCTAAACTTTATTCTCTACAACAAAGCATGTCCTCTCCTGCTTTTAGATCCTTGAAAGACAACAGAGTCAAAATCTGTTAAATCAAAACACTGGAAAGACGAATGAAAGGTAAAAAAAAAACAACAACTTGTTTTCGTCTTATTTCTCAAGATATTAGGATTTTGACCCAAATTTAACGTTGTTTTCCAAAACACATTCTTCCCTTTGAGATTTAATTTTTAAAAAGGCTGATGGTGTCTTGTGCTGGTGCTTTTAAACTAAACTGATGTATTTTCAACTAAATGCAATCCCTGCACTGAACAGAGAAAGGATAAATTTATTCACTTGATGATGATCATGATAAATTTTTATAGACATTTCTTATCCCTCAGTTATACTATTAAAATACAATTTAACATGTTAATATTGATGATAATTTAAAACTTTGCTTCCTCCACCAGTTTAGTGTTTTATTTGAGATGCAAAACATCCTTTTGCTCTCTACTTTTCATGCTCTGCTGGTTCCTGCAGACCCTGCACCACCTCAGCAACCCACTTGTGCTTTGAGGTCAGAGACCCCCTCTTTGCTCCCTAACATATGGGAAATATGTTGAGAAGGTAGAAAAAGTCTCATAATGAGCAGCATAACGAGACCTTTTAAAAACCCAGGCTTGAGACTCAATTAAATTTCATCCACTTCATGTGGATAAATTCTTCATTATAATAAAGTTAAAGTTAAACCTTCATTCATCCAAAGCATGTGATTCTACCTAGGTCTGCTAAAAAGGATTAAAGTCCTGAGGGGAAATATCAGAATGGTGAAGCTTTATTTGCTTCAGGATAAAACTAAAATTTGTACAGGAATTTTTTCATCCGATTTTCTGCTTCAGTTTTGTTTGAAGATCCAAGACATTTCAACTTGACTCTCTTATTTAAAAAAAAAAAAAAAACAGAAGTTATGCAGAATGTACTTCATTTTCACAGCCTGTAGGCGCAAAGTGAGGCTGAACTCATGTGTTATTCTCATCCTCTGAATAGGAAAGAAATGTGGGTCACAGAGAGCGTGGGAACAGTTGTGAATGAATGGGATGTGCTGCTCCATGAATACCTTTGTTAAAATCCAGTATGAAAAACATTAGAAACAAACACAAATGAGGAAAATAAAGAATTTTTCTTTATTTATGAGTTGTTGTTTTTTTTTACAGTTCAGGTCAGCTTTGTCATGCAGTATAATTATTTGTGCCAGTATCCCTCCAATCCAACCACATTTAGCAGATGGCGTACCAGCATTCATCCATGACTACAGTTTACCCACAAGAACATGCAACATGTTGCATGAATTACCCACCAGCAACATCATAAATCAGCATTTCCAATTTATTGTTTTTTTCCAGTATTTTATCTTAATAAGACTTAATTATAAAAGCAAAACTTACAGATTTTTTCAAGATGCTGCATTTAAGTTGTATTTTGCACTCTGCAGTCCTTATTTTCATCACATTTCAAATAAGCCTAAACTTTTCCTTAAAACCTTTGCATTTAAAACTGTTTGAAGAAGCTGTAAGCGACCAACATGTCTGACATTGTGGCATAGTCATTTTGATTTGCAGCTAAGAAAGTCTCGCAGGTTTTGTGTCAAAATCTTCAGTGGTATGAGTACTGTAACTTTGAAATGCAGCATTTTGCTGCATATACACCACTGCTATCAAATTTATGCAAGTTCTACTAAAATATTTTGCAGCAACAACCCAGAATTAACATTACTGTTATGTTATTATCTGCACCTAATTTTAAGTACAAAAGCAGAGCATAATGTAAACATAGCAGGAGCTATTCTAGAGGGATCATCATGACTTATTTTATTGTCATTGCACTTAGACTGTGCAGGGAAACATATTTTTCCAACATCTTACTCTGTAAGGTAAGCAGTAGATTATTATTATTGCTTTTTATTGTTGTTACAGTTATTGTTTGGGGAATATGGTATGTACTTCACTCTTGAGTGTTTTGTCAATTTAATGTTGTGTGCTTTTTTAACTTTATTTATTTATTCATTTATTTATTTATTTGCTTGCTCCTTCCACTGGTTCTGAATTATTAGTTTTTTGTTTTTAGCATGTTAATTTTCCTTGCCTAAAATAAAAGAAACGTTGTTGAGTGTGGGAAAAGGTGTAGTGTAAGCGTGTAGTGTGCTGCCATGTTTGCTTATGTAAGTCCATCCATCTTCCTACACCCTTGTCCCTTACTGGGGTCGGGAGGGTTGCTGGTGCCTCTCCAGCTATCGTTTCGGGCGAGAGGCGGGGTCACCCTGGACAGGTCGCCAGTCTGTGCAGAGCAACACAGAGACATACAGGACAAACAAACATGCACACACACACTCACACCCAGGGACAATTTAGAGAGGCCGATTAACCTGACAGTCATGTTTTTGGACTGTGGGAGGAAGCCGGAGTACCCACGCATGCACAGGGAGAACATGCAAACTCCATGCAGAAAGACCGGGGCCGGGAATTGAACCCAGAACCTTCTTGCTGCAAGGCAACAGCTCTACCAGCTGTACCACTGGGCAGCCCTGCTTATGTAAGTGAGGTATACTATTGTTACAGATTTCTAAATGCAACCTTTTTATTGTTGTTCTGAAACATGGGAGGATTTCCTAAGTGTCTGGTTCTAGGAAAACATTATTTAAGCTCTGGAACACAGGATTTCTGTGGATTTTTGTTCCATGTAGACAAAATTAGATCAGATTGGTGTTTAGTGACCTTGGAGGAAGGAAGATCACATCAGATCAGAGTTGTCAAACTCCAGTCCTGGAGGGCCACTGTCCTGCAACTTTTATTTGTACTTCTGCTGCACCACACCTGAATGGACTAATTAGGTCATTAGCAGGACTCTGGAGAACTTATCTACACAATAAGGAGGCAATTAAGCCATTAAGTGATTCCAGCATTTTGTACCTGTGGCACATCTAAAAACTGCAGGTTAGCGTCCCTGGAGGACTGGAGTTTGACACCCCTGCAACAGATGCTCCTTTATGTTATTTGCTAAAGCAGTATCTGTTAGGCCCCATCAATGTATGAGTGTTTTGATGACGTAATAATTCAATCAATGACTAATAAATATGTTTAGTTATTAAGGTTATATATAACTATGAGTAGTTTCGCAAGATATTTAATCTCCATCATGTCCAATATATAACTTCTACCAGTAGAAGATTGAACTGTAAGCAGAAGAACAGTTTTTAACTCCTGATATAGTTGCTGATCAGATCAACTGAACTATAAAAATGGTAAATTAGTAAGTTATTAATCTGAAAAAATATATGGCTCTTGATTCATAAAAACATATTACATTATAGTAAAACCCGTCCAGTTTTTGGATTCCAGGTCATTCTGTCCTGGGATACAAATCGAAGTTGCTTGCCTGTTTTCAGCTCTTGGTGATTCTTTTGGTGCTTAGTGTGCCACAAATTTAATAACATTTAACCTCAGATGCGATGTTTATCCCCTCGGCACTAACACTGAGCCCAAACCAATGTTAGTAAATGATCAGTGCTGCTAAAGTGGGTCAGCCTGATATTAGCTGAGCCGATGTAGTGACTGACCCAAGAGTGACCGATTGAGTGACGTCTGTCTGATTTCGCTCAAGCTGGAGATCTGCATCCATGTCAAAGATGAAGACCTAGTTATGTTTGGTATAGAAATAAAATCTACTTTAATAATTTTAGACTGATTAATACTGGTTTTTGGCTTAAATTGAATGTGGTTAACATAAAAAGTGAAAATAATCACTGGTTTCGTTTTTGAACATGAATGTCATAAATTAAAAATCCTGTTAAATGTTTATTTTGTTTTTTTTCCCCTCTAAACGTCTCCTCAAAATGAAACATTGGTGTGTAAAAAGTTGCAATTTGTCAGTCTTTATTTCTATCAATACATTTTTAAAGAACTTGCATTGGGATAAGATTTTCTGACAAGGACGGAAAACAAAAGCACAAGTCGTTCTCCATGTGCGGAAATTCAGCTTTGTTCAGTTGATCCCCTCTGCAGATGTTTCCTCTCTCTGTTGTTGTTGTTCTCCCTCGGCACTCAGGGGTCCCCACACTCCAGCGTCTGGCCAGGTTACCATCTTTTTAAGGGTACACAGGTTTATATGATGACAAATCATATAAACACATAGTTGTTCCCTGATGCCTTATTAGACAATCGGCTTCTGCAGGTCAGGAAGTTACAACCTCCACACAACTCAGGGTTTCATAAAATCTATTAGGAACTTTTTCTGCTCCATAGTCCAGGAAGTTGCATTTTGGAAAGAGAATATTTGCAGGTTTTGGAAAGAGCAGCTTTGAGCAGTATAAGTTACAATATAGGTACATAAAGTATTTTACAAAATTAGACCGATGAATTAAGATTAAGATAGACAATGTCATCTACTATTATTTACACAAAAAGGCTTACCAAAACATTTTGCATCTTCCCAGAACAGATTTAAGGCCTGAAGTGAAAAAGCAGTCAGTATTCAAGAAGAAAAGTGTCAAATAGCTCCATTTATTATGGACAAAAATCTAATCAAACCAACTTGGACACTGCAGGCTTTTGTTTTGGGTAGTTTATCTAACCATCTACAGGTGGATTGGCTAGTGTACTTCAGGTCTTTGTCCAGGTACATTAATAACTTTGAACATTTCCAAATTCAGTACCAGACAACTCTGATTGCAATCCTCTGTTCTTTACTTCGTCTTCCATCTGTAAGGATTTATCTCCAGAAATGGTTTTGCGATGTGAGAGCCTGGGTGCACAAGTCCTACTCGGTCTAAAAATGTGCGTGTTTTTAGTGTTTTATATTTCGTAAAGACGACATGTTGCCCTTTTCCTCCCTCACCTTTTTCAAATTCGTCAAATCACGTGGATGGAGCCTGCAGAGGGAGGGTTGTCGTCGTCTTAAGGCAAACTAGGCTACAGCAACACCCAGCGTCAGTTTTTATTCTAAGAATTCACATCTGCCTCAGTGGAGGTAAATATAAACCTTCTTTAAGTATTTATAGAAGCCATGAAGGATTTTCTTCTGCATCAGTCGTGATGCATCAGGACCAAGTGCTTCTATAGATAGGCTTCACCAGCTGTGTGTAACAAGGTGGCCTGATTTTCTCCCACATTAGAAACGGGGACACTCTAGGTGAGGCCACAAATATGTGGCTTATACAAGAGCGTGTTGCTTGTTATTTAAAATAATTGATCTTATTCAATTTATTACAAAAGGTGGAAGAAAAAGCAGAATTATCTCTTGATTGAATTCAGACTGATGACATCTTTATTTATTCCATATCTAACAAAAAACAATAACTACTAAATTAGATGAGTAGATATTAAAAGATAAAATTATTAAAAATAAAAGGGATAATAAATATGGACAATTACTTTTAGATATTTTGAGGCAGCACGTTTTCTGCACTCACTCTCCACCCCGGATCTCAGTACTTTTCAATGATTTTCCAAAGTACCTGCTCAGTTTAACATTCTTGTGATTAGTATTTAATCATGTTCCTGCGTTTTCCCATGTTTGTACAGTTCAATTATTTCACCTGTGTTTCTTTGAGGTATTTTAGGGTTTTCCTCCTGTAATTTCTTAGTCACTCTCAATAAGTTCAATCTACGACAGCAGCAGCAGATTTTGCTAATGAGATTCACCTGTTCTTCCTGCCAGTCCTCACTTTTACCTGCATTCATAGATGTGTCTAAATAAATATCAATAAGTGTTCATTTATTTACCCCGTGATACAAAATTACTAACTACCCACAGTGACATACTCACATGCATATTGTGCATGTGAGTATTACAATCATAATACGGTTGAAACCAGAAGATGCACTGAATAAAAAGACATGCACCTTTTTCTTCTTCCTTTCTGAAGTTAAATCAGCTCAATCTTCCTTTAGGCCAGGTAGAATTACCAAAATTATCTTGCTCTATGGCACTATAATGAGAGAGAGGATATGTCAAAGATCTATTTAGTAATCAATTATGTACAAAAAAGAATAAAGTTGAAGTGCAGCTGGATCATAGCTCAGGTGATGATCTGAGATGCTGTGGTGAAAGAGAGTAGTGAGGTCAACTTTCCTCAGACAGATGTCAGAAACTGGTAGAAGTATCTCACTGCTAGTTATTTTTCCCCAGAAGTTGTAAGACTAGCAACTACTACGTTTTTCATTTGCTAGAAAATGTATTTTATTTTATATCATATGTTTCATGAATAACAGAAGTATAATTTTTTTTGTTTGATGCAATTAAAAACATTTACTCTTGGAGATGTTTTTGCATGAACGTATGTTTTTGTTTCTTGTTTTGTTTCTTTACTGTTTCATGTTTGGCTTCCATGCGGTGGACATGTGCTTTTGTGGGAATAAATTTGTTTGTCGGTTACACACTTATGACATCTGAGTTTCTGAAGTTCTGTGTAAGTGCAGATTATGTAACTGTGGTATTTAGCAGAACATGGCCTCAGGTCTCTTTGGTAAGCCTGCAGCGCAGACCCACTGAGACCAACCAGCACAGTGTGCGACTCTTTGTGTTCTCTCAGTGGACGGCTGTGACAGTTGGCATTAGACAGAGTCATGCTCATGCAGCTGGACTTCCTCCGACCTGAATATAACCTGCAACCGGCAGAGAGGCGGAAGCAGCTGTAAGTTTGGAGAGATGAATTATTATCACAGGAACTACTGTATATCACTGCTACATCGTGTGCAAAGTTTATCCACAAAATGATTCTTATTATATAATAATAATGTATCCTTCTGTAAGGATGTTCAGCCGTCTTTTTCTTTTTTACTTTTGCTCAGACAACAGATGTCAGGAAATTTGAAGCAGCTGGTTACAGGTTATTTTAATGTAAAATGGACATTAAATATTCAAAACAGATGTAGTGAATGCAATAACCCCTGAATAGTTGCCTCTGGATTCAAGAAATCCTCAAACATGCATGAAAAAAATCAATGCATCTCCAGGTTTGTTTTTGATGAGGGAAAAACATTATAGCATAATGTAAAGCTCAGAAATCCTGGCCCTTCAATTTTTAGCAATTTATTCCTAAAAGATTTTTTTACGATTATGTAGCTGTGATATCGTCACATCAAGATCTGCATTTTCTCTTCCAGAAATGATACTTACTGGACACCATTTCTCTCTGCGGCCTGTCAGGATATCACACAGGGTCTTGTTTCTTTTTTTTTCTCTGTGTGTTTCCATGGTTTTTCTCTGGCTCTGGCAGGATGCAGATGTGTGTTTGGAGGTCAACTCAGACCAGTGAAGTAGCCACATTTATCACAAAAGGACACAAAGACAGCAGGGAGGACTGGAATATAGCTTAGGTGTCAGCAGGAGTTTTGATGCTGAGCTCATTTAATGTGGCCCTTCTGAGAACAGAATGTCATTAAACAGTCAATAATTTGGATTATTAAGCCTATCATATAGGCACACTTTTCAATTTATTATATGAACAAAAAAGAACATTTTTAAAAGTCATATTTCCACCATGTTATTCATTCAGTTATAAATGTCTCAGTTCCAAAATAAATATTTAGCCAGTCAACTAAAATTTTAAGTAAATTCACTTGCTGATAAGACGAAATGAATTACCAAAATAAAAGCTGGGTGTTGTAACCTCTAGATGAACTCTTGTTTGAGAGACTGAATCACTTTATTTGTTGCTCATTCTATCTCTTTATCAGCGATTTTTTTCTCTCTCAACATGTCCGACCTTTCAGCTTAAAACATAGGATGACTTGATTTAATGGCTATGCTGACATTTACGGACTAATAGATCAACAGCATCAGCATTGAAGTGATTTACTTTTATTCTTGGAAATCCACTTCTGCTATTGGCAAGTGAATTTGCATATTCACCAGCATCCTTGCATATTGTTGTTTGAATAATAAGGTGATAATATAACTTTGAAAAATAAACTCCCATTTTTTTCTTGTATGGCAAACTAAATAACTCAAAGTATTTCTGTTAAGTTAGGCTTGGCTGTGTAACTTTAACAACAGCAAACCTTTAGATGACTGTCCTGAAAGTTGAAATACTCAAACTCGCTTAAATGTTCTCCGATTGCAGAGTCCCAGGAAAAAAATAAAGGGATTCCCGAATCAGCATTAAGGCTCAGCAAATTTAGAGAAACCAGTTAGCCAGACTTGCTTGTTTTAGAAAGCAGGCTCACTCATGCATGTGAAGATTAAGTAAATTATTGTTACTCAAATCACTGTGAAGCAATAAGAGGAACATCCACCCCACTGGGCTTTTAATCATTTAGGTTCTCATAGCTGATTTACTGCAGCATAAGTGTTACTGAAGAGGATGTGTGTATCAGGAAGTTATGAGAATTACTTGGTATGGTTTTGCAATGCATCACCTCTTGTAAATGTTGCTCCTAGATGGATTAGCTGTGACTCTTGAAGTTCTGTATTCAGAGTCTCCCAGCAGAACAGAACTATCCAAATAATTTTGTTTAGCTGCAAAGACAACAAAAAACATTTAAGGCAAATTCTTCTTTAAAAATGTGAATACTCCTTCCTTTCTCCTTACATCTCTACCTGCTGCGGTACTTTGGGTGAGGGTGGTTGATTTCAGTAGATTGCATCAGACAGAGACAGTGTGTGGGTGTAGATTTGTGTGCAGCATTCTATAAGGACCACAGGTAAATCCCCAGTGGGGGTTGTAGGTCCAGTGGAGGAACTACAGTTTGATGATTATGGAAGAGTCTGCTGAACTGTAAAGCTAACTTTGGAAACATATATTTTCTCAATGCTTTGCAAAAAAAAATATTTGACCTTTTTCACATTTTGTCCTCACATTCTTTATCATTAAAAATCTGAAAAGTGTGGCTTTAAATTGCATTTAGCCCTCTTATATCCCTGAATGTATTGAAATTCAATGTAACCAGTTGTAATGTAGCCTTTCTGAAAGAATGACAAATAGAAAGCTATTGATGAAAGAGAGATAAGAAATCCCATTTCCAGTTTGAGCCAAGACAAACAACCAGAGCTACAATGCTATGATCAAAGATTAATTGTGTTTGAATGGGGAAGTCAGAGTCAAGAGCTGGTATCGATTCACAATCTGTGACAAAAAAAAGATAAACTATTAAGTGAGTATGTGAAAAGCAGATGGAGATACACCCTTTAAGGCTGGCAGCTCTTCTCATATCAAAAGTTTGTTCAATAAATATGTGAACCAAATGAGCTGAGCAAGAATGCATGGCACATGTTTTAGATTGTTTTTTAAATCACTGATGTAGTTTTGAGACCAGATTTATAATAAGATATTCATGCATGAGTCTATTTTTACTGAATGAATATCTGTCAGGGAACGATATTAGACACCTGCTGGCAAAGATACTTTAGGTTTGACAGTATGAATGTGTCATAGTAGTTTTCTGCAGTTTGAACAAAAATAAAACATCTAGCCCTTCCTTTCCTGCTTTCCTATTACCTGCCATGACCATTCTCACATTTCCAGCCACTGCTGTGTATTTTTGATGAGATTTGAACATCTGCTGGATACTCCAGTTTATTTCTGCTGGAGGAATTTCAGCAGTGCACGGCTGGTTTCGTCACACATACATGTGGTTCACCCCATCATCATATGGGGTGAACTTCCCAATAGTTTTTACAACTACAAAAGAAATCTAAAATGCATGCTGCCAGCAATAGAAACAGACAAAGATACTCTTATGAATGGTATATGAAGAAGTTAGATCTTTGAACCAACCTAAATATTTTCCTCTTGACTGAATTAACTTTTATTTATACAAAAGGCATTGCACATAAATTAATTTAATTTTAAAAGTTGTGTCTGGTCTTTGGGTTTTTTAAACAAATGTTCAGTTTGAACTCTTAGAAAAGATATTTTGCAGATATGCTCAAATGATTATTATGATGGCCGCTTGATCAAGTCTTGGCTGAACTTGCTATATTAAGATTTGGGTGTAATTTCTAGAACATGAGATGTATTATTTAATTTCAAATCAAAAACTAACTGTGTACCAAAAAGTGATGGCAGCAGCTGAAAATTAAGTTGAGAAAATATTTCCTAAGAGTTTTTCTTTCTTTGATTGATCATTGGCACAAAAAATAATAATAAAAAAATACTTGGCCTGTGAGCCTCATCTCTCTGTCTGTGTTTGTCTTCTTGATTAAAGCTGGATAAGATGTGGAGATTTCAGACTGCAAAACAGAGTTTTCCTGTCCACATCCTTCTTGCTTGCCAGTCCAAATTGTCTTTGTTTTTCTCTTCAGTGAGCTTGGCTTTGCAACTTGCTCAGACTAACTTCCACTTTTGTCTGCACTACCATCAAATTCTTTGCAATTTTTGTCTGGCGTGATGTTCCCACACATCCATGCTGGAAGCTGCAAACTTGAAGCAAAAACACTGAACAAAAGTTTACAGAAGCTGGACTGAGTGAAAACATGGGTCACTTCCTGTTTGTGTCTTAGCTGTCCCGTTGCCGCTCTGGAAACGGATGCAGCCTTCATGACTTTTTTCTTTTGAAATGTGACTGGTGATCACAGTCTGTAGGTAAAAAGGTGAGAGGAGCTACTATCCATAAGAAAACATTAGAAGTGGCTTTGTAAACCTCTGTAAACAGATGTTGACCTTATCTGTTTGTAAATTTCTTTAGTTCAGGGCAGATGTTGCTCTTTAACCTCCTAGATGTTCTAGTTCAGTAAAATCTTGATTGTGTAGGTCACTGAATCAAATGTATAACAATGTTGGTCATTACCTAACAAAGACAGATTTGTTTTTCTACATAAGAAAAATGGGTTTGCAAAACATTTTCTCTTATTGAATGACATTGTTGCTTCAAAACAACTGTTTTTACAAATATGTTATCTTCAGTTCAATTCAATATCCAATGATTGAAATACTATTTAACAGAACCCTTTTTCTTTGATCAAAACATCTTGAAAATAATCACTTTTCTTTCATACATGTTCAAGACAAGATTATTGTTTTCATGGTTTGCCATAAAGCGGGCCAGCAGCTCTTCCTACTCGGCTTCTCGTCTATCTCTGTGCAGAGAGCGCACTGTTTGGAAAGTAAACATAAACACATTGTTTCTACAGATTTTAGCATTATTTTTAACTTTTGTAATGGATTTCTCGATAGTTTAAAAATCTTTCACAGAAGCCCTTTGCCTAAATAGTGAGCAATTTTTTGCAACATTAAAAGAAATCTCATGCTACTTTTTAATTTTTGTCTGGAATGTTGCAAAAATGTAAAAATGGACACTTGAAGCTATTTACACTTCTATTAAAAAATTACATTTTTTACATCTACACTCATCTTTAAATGTTTAGATAAAATATTGCCTAAAAATGTATTATGTAGCTTAATGAAGGAGTACACTGTCACAAATCTCTGACAGCATTACTTTGGGATGACACACCCTTGTTTAGATAGAATAAAATTTAAAATAAATGAAGATATTGCTGCTGCAAAATATCCCTATGTTCAAAAATCAACATATGCACTGAGACATCAGATGTAATGCAGGCCTTAACATGAATGGAGTTGCCTTTTATGATTATGATTCAGCTCTGTGAAGTAAATGAGCTGGAAGCATGAGGAAATTCACCAATAAATATGTTGAAACATGCTACTGGGTCACGCGGGGGTTACTGTAATGATAAAAACAGACTGCTCCAGTCACTGCCCGGCAAAGATTACACGTCACTTTCAGTAGAAAATTGGTAACTCTGACAGAAAGCAAGGTGGAATCTGAGAAAAATAATCCTAATATTCGATACAAAACGTGGATTTGGAACTGTCCAATAGCTAAATATATGAGCTGATTGCTGTGAAGTTATTTTCTGGAGTCTTGCTTTTAGAAGCAGCTTCACAGTGAGAAACGAAAGCTAAGAAAATGCTGCCCGTCACTGTGCTTTCGCCAGTAGGTGTTACTGCTCAGCAGACTTGCATCAGCCTGTGAGTCAGCTTGCTCCAAATCAACAGTGATTACAGAAGTTTTCTTACAGTCAACAGATTGTTCAGGCAGCCAGTGGCAGTCAAACATTAAAAATTCTCACACGGGTTGATGAGGGTCTCTGCAGGAAAAACTGTTCATTTGGATACAGTTGAAGGAAAATCCACAGTGCGGAGTGGAGTTATTCTCCAGAAGTAACGGGAAATTTAAGAAGGGTTAGGTGGAAGGTTTTTGTTTTTTTGACATTAGGATCTTTTTCAAAATGATTCTGTTATTTTTTTGAGAAGAAAAAGTGCCAATAAACAATATTCATCCCCTTGGATGTTTTACCATTTTTTTTACAAATCAATCATGATCAACAACATATTGCTTTTTTGACAAGAAATAAATTACAAAAAACCTTTTAATGTCACAAAACCCACAACAACTATTTTACAAAATGTGATGAAAATCAAGAGTTAAATACGTCTTTCAGCACTAAGAACTACTACACACTGTAACTAAACTGCAGCTTATCTGTTTGGTTTCTGGGGAAAATGTTTCTTTTTGTTTTCTCTTTTCATCAGTTTTCCCTTGTTGTATCACCCTCCTTCCCAGAAATGGCTGCATAAAAAAAAAACAACTAGAGCCAGAACTGGACAATAGAGCAATGAAAAAAGGAAGCCCAGAGTGGAAGTTTGGCTTTCCAGCTGCACAAACCCAAAATCAAATCAAGTACAGGTCAGATGAATCACAATATGTCAAATTTAATGTACATTATCTCTTGCTATCACCTTTTCTCCACTTCCCAGTCGTCCCTTCAGTATATCCTGTGCAGTATGTTACTGTCCATTTAGACAGAATGAGATCTTGAGCCTTGCATCTCTGTAAATGATATAAATTATAACTTTTGTCTGTTAGTGAAAGATATTTAGACTGAAAATGAAATTAATAAACTAATCTGACTCTTTACTTAATTACTTAATCTGTCAATAACATTCAACTACAAGCAAAACTAATTCAGAAGGTATTTTTAAAGCAAGTCTAACCTATGTGTTGCAAGCGAATACATTTAAGGGTTCTGCATTCCCAATCAATTCATTTGGGACTTTTTATTGATCAGCCGGTCTTTATTTATAGAGCATTTTTCAGAAAGTGAAGACAACACAAAGTGAGCTGAAACAGGAAACCAAAAGATCAATGACAAACAAAAGAAGCAATGAGATAAACAAGGGCAAAATAATTTAAAAAGTACATAAACGAGTAGCTAAAATTTATCTAGCTACTCGTTATACTAATGATTAATTAATATTATGATAATAATGACAAATACGGTGAAGAGACACAAAAGGTAGGCAAAGATTATCATTTTGTAATCCTATTAAGATAATTTATTATCTTCACAATAAGATAATAAATTTAGGAAGTGTGATGGTCAAACAATAATAGATTTATTTATGGCAGAGTTTGTTGATTCTTGTCCTTGAGGGCTGCTGCCCTGCATCGTTTTAGATGTGTCCCTCCCCCCACCCTGATTCTATTAACTGAATTATCCTCTCAGCATGGCTGCAAGATCTTGCAGGAACTTTGCTAATAAACCATTCAATAAACTTGGATGTGTTCAAGCAGGAAAGCATCTGCATCATGCAAAATACCAATCATTAAGGACTGGGATTTCCCATCTATGATTTATGGGATATATAAAAAATAATAATTGTATGAAGTAGTTACATATATTGATAATAATAATAATTATCATACCACAGTAATTGCATCATCTTTATCACACATAAGCAGTAGATTCTTCAAACCATGAGCAATGTTCCTAAGAAGTAGAAGGGAGGTAATGTTGACCTTTTGCCAAGATTTCACAAGGATCTCTCACCACCACCTGCTCTGCTGCTCACCATAGTAGATGATAAACATCTACTATGTTAGAGTATGTTAATACCTGCAGAAGAGTGGAAACAATCAGTTATTCGCAGGATGCAGTCAATTTTCTAAAAACACAAGAGAACTGTAAAACTGATCAACTTTTCAGGTCATTTCTAAATGTTTCTTCATTGGATTAAGATTTATAGCATGAGAAGTCAGGCCTCTTGTGCTTATCCTTGACTCTTGATCGTCTTCTTAGCCCGAGCTGCTGCTAAGAATCCTATATTTAGACTACGCAAGCTTTACCTAGGACACACCCTTAGAACTGTGAGACACACACACACACACACACCCTCACCCCAACACACAAACACATTTCTTTGGATCAACAGGACCTTCTTGTGAAATGGTTGGTTACTGAAAGCAAAACCACAAACAGCAGAAATGGAAAAGTATTTAAATGACACAGGCAGGATATAATATCCTGGATCAAGATGATGACAGAGCCTATTTCTTCAAAGTAAATATGGGTTTTAATTTTAAAACAGAAATTACTCAGGAAGACACCTGCTGAAGCAAACTATTTGAACCTGGAAAACTGAGGCAGTACCAAACACTTAGAGGTCTGAGACCATTTTTATGCATATTAAACATTTGGGTTGTTTGTTTTATTTATTCAACATTAACAAACAATATACATTTCTGAACATATTTTTATTTAATTACATCATTTATGTTTAAAAATGGAATACTTTTAAAATTATTTGATTGGATTTTTTTAATATAAAAGATAAGCAGAAATAAGCAATGACCAATTAGATTTTACAACAATAAGATCACTTTAAAATGTTCAGTTTCAATTTTCAGGGATCTTTTAATAAGACTGTGAAAACATATTTTATTCACTTTGGGGTTGTTTAGTCAGCAGTACAAGTTGTACTTGAATTTTTGAATAAAAGCATCTAACCTGTCTATCCAAATGCAATGTGCCGTGCAGCATTTCAGACTAAACCATGCTACACGCAGGTGCATTGGACTTTTTATTATTTACTGAAATGTACGAGGTTCATGATACAGGCTGCATAGGAAACTGGTTTAAACTTTTTTTTAAGTCTATACAGCGTTCAATATGCTGCATTATATGATTTATATCTGACTGTCAGAATAATCCAACTTACTTTGAAATACTATTGTGTAGTGTTGTTTTTCTAAATATTAAAAGAAGGAAATTAATGTAATTTTACAACCAGTTTAGGTCCAAGGGGTTAATAATATTTCCTCAACATCAAAACTGCAGTTCAACAAAAAAAAAAAAGCTCTGAATCAGCTAAACTGCAAAAACATCACCTTGCAAAAACATCCTGTAACATGAATGGACCTTTGTGTAAAATTCGATCAAAAAGAGCAATCCATTACTGTCCCCTTTCAAACAAGTTTCTGGAGTTCACCACCAGGTTGTTGACTTCAACTTTAAACAGCAGTGGGGTCTTTTCCGGAGTCAGTAAGGACACAAGTCAAAACCTGTGGCAGAATAAGAGTTAGAATCTACTGCTCTCTCTCTTTCTGACTCCCGGGGCTGCAGCCCCACGCTGTGCAGGCGGGAGGCTGGAAATAGCCCAGACACACAGGCCAAGTTGGTGCTCAGCGCCTGTGCGGCCATCTCCTGCAAGACTTCCTCAGCTGTGCTGCAATCAGCAGAGACAAAGGAGGATGCAGAAGCCAGACACAGATCAAGCTCCACAGGGCGGGGCAGGCGACAGGCGTATGTGTGTGTATGTCAAGTATGTAGCTGTAGTTATCTGTAGTTATCTCAATGCCTCTGCTCGCTTTCTCCATGTTTGTGCTCATGAAAACAGAAAAGGGAGTGGCGTTGTTCAGCTTTCGTCTCGTCATTCTCAAGACGCCTTAATAAACAGATGGAAAATAATTCACTCTGATTAACTGTGTAGCTACTCATTTCCTCTTGATATTGTCACAAAAATATCTATTCCATTTTACTCTAGAAAACACATTCAGTCATATCGTCAGAGTAAAAGTGATCCACACATGGAGCTACACGTATAGTTTGGCTGAAATGTTTTTGGCTCCACGCCCATTTTCCTATAAATTGTGTCACCAGCAGGTCCTGAAGTGTTGATGTATGACGCTTCCAGCTGCGATTAATGCACCAAATTTGCTTTGATGTTGAGGTGCATAGGGATTACAGCAGCTTATTGCATTAAATAAAGGTATCCAAAATGTGGGGCACTGTGTAGGACACATGAATGTGTAGATACTGCACAGAAAAAATCTTTCATTTGTGCAGGGCAACACAGGTGGCACTATGGTTAAAACCAGCACAAGAAACAACTAAAAAGTAAATTTCTCCTGCCTACCATAAACAAAGTTAAAAAATGTGTGAATTTGCGAAAGCTCTTTTTTGTGACTTCCCCTCACTTCTAGCAGTATCTAGGTCACTAGTTCAAATGGAAAGGTGGTTCTCAGTTACATAAGTTTACATGCTGAGACCAGAAACAACTGGTGAGTCGGTCCTGCTGGGTCAGATGCAGGTCAGAAGACTTTTTCTTTCCATTCCCTCAAAGGTCATTATGCCTTCCTCGAAACAGACAAAAACTACAAGCATGAACCAGCATTTTGTGTTGTTTGCACATAAACAGGTAGCTTTACAAAGCACACAAAATTGCTTCTTTGGCCACCTTGTTACATGCCACTTGTCCCATAACATGTCTTAGATCTTACCAACTTTCTCAAATTTTACAGCCTGTAAAACCTACAGAAATAAAGAACTGGGCAAGAAAAAGGAGATATGCTTTTTGAAATGGGAAGTTTTGTTATGTGAGCTAAATTTTAAAATTTGTTTCAAACTGTTTTTGTTCAGAGGTCAGAGGAGAGGAACAGTGGTAAAACTTCCTTCATGCTTTGTAAGGTGATTTTTTGCATAACTAGTGAAATCTGGAAAACCAGAAAAACTGATCCTGCCTATGGGACACAATGGTGTTGAATTGGTGATGCCTGAACTTGAATAGCAATATTTGAACAAAAAACCTTTCAGGTATCAGAAAATGTCTGGAGATCCTTGACAAACAAAAAATCAATAAAGCTTGCTAATGAACCTACTTTGAAGAGTAAATGTGATGATATCGTAAAATGTTATTTAGGCAAAAAAGTTCAATTTCAGCTCATATTCTCTGTTTCAATTTATTTGTGCACGTGGTGCAATAAATATGTAACCATATTTAATTTTCCCCACGAAATGCAGGGAAATAAAATGCTGCTTACGAGTGAAGTGAACCTTTGCCAGGCATGCTAGATGTGATTTCTGATTGGCTCATAACTCCTTTTGGAAATTTCCTGGCATAGATTGCCTGTGGCCAACTCGGCTGACAGCTGTCTGCTGCTGAGGCTGCTGTCAGTCAGTTTCACTGGGCTGTCACACCGAATGTGGGATTGAAATATTAGCTGCTCATAAAAACCAAGCTACAACATGAAAACTGCCACTTAAGTCACTGACAGTTTCCTGTTGCGAAATAGAAATCAGGTATGTTTTATAGTGTAAGTTGTTAAATTTATTTTAAGATTACTTGAGACAGTAACAAAAACCTCCGGAGAAAACTGTTTACTTGGAATATTTTTTGTATTTTCCTGTATTTATGTGTAAATATTTAGTCCTCTATTAGTAGTTTGTATACACTCTGCACTTTTTGTTTATTGAAATATATGAAGTCTGTGTTTCTGTTTTCCTGTTTTTCCATCTTCAATACCTGGTAATAAGGTTCTGTTTGTAGTTGTGTTGTTTTTGTCTAGGTAACGATATGTGTTTGGGTCTTTTATCCTCTTTTGATTCCCATTTTTCTTCTGAACTCAAAAGCAGATGTTCAAGCTCAGCTTAAAGCCTCGCAGGCATGAATGACACTTTCACACAGTTATGAATTATGTGCTGGGAACAGCTGAGGTTGTGTGTGTTCTCTCTACTTGTTTTTACAGCATCTGTTCAGTTTGAATTTAGTATCTATTTGTTTGTATTAATATATTTTGATTTCAATATTCAAGTAATATGTGGATTATCTGGGTTACTTTCTTTTGTTTGTTCCCTCTTTCTTCCTTTTTCTTTTTTACTTCCTTTCCTTGTTCCCTTCAGGTTTTTGTGGGGAAACTGCAAGATATTTGGACCTGAATAAAACTTATTTTACTGATTTTGTCATAAGAAAAGTGCTTCCAGATGCCATTTTCTTTGCTCACCGTAGTCACAAAAGACATAATCATGACTTTCTTTCCCAGATATTTCATGTGAATAACATGAACTAAATTAGTCAGACCCGGGCCACATGTGTTCCTAAATCTAAATCACATAGTTTTAGTCTAAGTGTTAAGACTTCAATCTAATGGCAGTCACATTAAAATCATAAAAGGTTAGTTTTAGCAAGTAAAATATATTTGACTGAATTGTTATGCATTTTTCCATTTCATCCACAATACTCTTGATCTTTGTATTTTTTATGTTTTTCCTCAGATCTCTAAAATTGTTATTTTTATCTGTGTATGTTGCCTTCTTCTTATATTAAAATAGATTTATTGATTGATGCTGTGTCTCCTTGTGCATTTAAAAAGGCGACAGTGTTAAAAAACAACTAGAGTGAGGACAAAGACTGAGCAATGTGGACACAAACCCATTAACACTCGAACACACATGCTAAAAGACGCGAGCTTTGGCTCACAAGGACAGGAAACATGATGAATAAACAGGCGTCGTGGCGGATGGCAGTGGGGCCACAGCAGACTGCTGCAGGGAGATGTTTCCCTTTATTTGGTGACCTGTGTTCTTCAAACTGTGGTGTGATGACTGACCTTCCACTAAATATAGAGAGAGGACATTTTTCTTTCTTCTGTTTTCAAAACTCATCTGAAGAAGGGCATTAAGGAAACACTGACCCTCTGCCTAATTTCCTGAGCTTCTGCTGTTCAGTCAACATTCTTCATAAAACTGAACCATGTGGAATAATGTACAGATTTCCCTGTAAGAACAACATAACTTGGTGCTAGTTATGAAAATAATAAAATATCCAAAGACAGCAAGAACATGAACGCAAATGTTTCAAGAAATGGATAAATGTGAAGCATGTTATTCACATTTGCTAGCAGAGCAGAACCAGAAAAAGGAAGAACCGACACGAATGACTAACTTGAGTGTTACCGCTCTGAACTGCTCTATTGTTAAGGTTGAAGTCCTCCCTTCGAACATCTTGCAGACAGAAATAGCGAACGGGACACAGTAAACAGGAAACAGGACAGAGGTTTTCAGTATGTTATGTGTTTCAAGTGAATGTGTTTGTGTGTGACTTCAGCTTCCTGCCATCTTTCACTCACCGTTCCTCTCACATTACTGTTTTCACTTTTTTTAAACTGCATTTCCTAATCTTCATGTAGCTGTGATGCAGTCAAAGGAAGTCAGGAGATCTCTCATTTACCACGGTGAAAAGTTATCTCCCTGCAGACAAACATTTTCTGTTTCTGCTTTGTTGACAGATGACATTTTAATATTATCTAACAAAGATGACCTTACATAATACAACAGGCAGTCTGTAATTTATAATTTGAATTTCAAAGCAAAAAAAAGATTTAAACTAAAACTCTGAATTAAAAATGTATCTGAAAAAGGAAACAAGACCTGAAAACCATTGCATTACATTCCGATTTAAATACATTTTATAAAAAAACAAGATGAGAAAAAATGTATTTGAAAAAAAAAACCTGTATAAGAAAGGAATTGAAGAGGAGCAAAAACCAAAACCAATGTTGAGTGAAGAGACGCATACCTAGCAAAATAGTCTTTAGATTGGCAAGTCAAAACTAAAGCGTTTTGACTTGTAATGCTCTGTAAAATTATCAGAGCATTTTGGTAGAAGAAGCCGTCACACCTGGAGGTGAGGGAAAATCTCCAGCTGAGATGTATCTGTACTGTGAAGGTTTTGGAGCGGCTTAAATAAAGTCGAGATTTAAGTCAGATTGAAAAAAACATACCACTGAGTTTGAATAAAAGAATTTAGCAAAGAAGATGGGGCCAAAAATCCTCCAAAGCGATGCCAAAGACTCATTATCAGTTACTGATTGATGCTAGTTGTTGCTGCCAAGGGGAGGAACAACCAGTTAATAGTTTTTAGGAATTTTAATTTTCAACATTTTGATTTGAAAACCTCTTTTTGTATTTACTCATATCATCTTTATGGTCTCAAACATTTAAGTGTGTCTTAAAAAATAAAAATAAAAAAGTACAAATGCACAAAGTACCAGTCAGACTCCGGGAAGATGATTAACGTATATCTCAGAACATTAAAAGGGATATTGTAGGAAATATTTGCCCACATGCTGACAAGTTAATCATCTTGGAGAATAACTGGCAGGGAAGTGCAAAGGAGCTCTTCAAACTTTTTATCTCTGTTGTCTGTGACTAGCATTTAGTTGGCAGTGTTATTTATTAGAGTGCAGCAGTGGAAAAACTTCTCTGTGATTATGCAGAGCAAACAAACAAATCAATAAATGATGAAATGAATCCTACCAAGCTTAAAGTAATCCATGTTACGTGCAGGGACTGCTCTGCTCGATGCAGCTGTCCCAGGTTTGATTCCTAGCCCTGGGCCATTCACTGCATATCTTTCCCTCCTCTCTCTGCCCTTCTTCCTCTACAGATAATAATGACTAAGGTCACTAATGTCCCACTGGCTGCCAGCACAGTGTAATATGTTGTCAAATTTACATGCGACAAAGGAGCAAATACTGTAAAAATCTTCAAGGGACAAAATACTTTTTCACAACCCACTATTTATTCCTTACTTTTCATTCATTGTTCCTTTATTTCATCCCCTAAAATTATTTCCTTTGATTTTAAATGGGCTGTCAAAGCCTGCATTACATCACTTTGGATAAGCTCATCCGAACAATTAAATTTATGTACAGAAGCACACAAAATGGCACAAAAGACACATTCTGTTCCTGGCAAATCATCTCTTTATCATCTAAGTCTGCATACCCTGCTGTACTTATTAAGGGAGTGATGCATAACAGCAGACTGGTGACAGCAGCTAAAGTATTCATTTAAAGGGTGGGACTTCCTTATGAGCTGAGCAGCAGACTCCTGTCTTCTGGTTTTTGTTGTCATTTGCACTTTGAATTTGCTTCTGCATGTTCAAAAAAGAAAAAAGTTTCTGACCTACTTTCACCCTGTTTGTAATCGTGTCATCTTTTTTTTTAATAAAAAGAAAGAAGGAAGCAGGGGACGAAAGTGGGTGGCTTGCTAGATGTGCTAAACCATGAATAAAACTTAAAAGGCCTAATCAAAGCCTAACTGGGACTTGCCCCGATCATCGGTGATCAAACGTCATGCCTGATACTTGCCCTATTTTAATTGAAGTGTCATGCATATTTTGTAAAGATCCAATTGATTCAGGCTTTGTGAAAGTGGAATAATATCTGACCAGTGTTGACTTAAAAGCTGGTACTGCATTTTGCCAGAAACAGCTATTTGTTTTATTGTGACAGCTATCTGGTTCTAATTGAAGTCTTTTGGATCTCTGAGGGGAAAATACCCTTGCTGCTCACCCTTTACAAACAGTTGGTGCTCCCATCAGTCATTACCAAAGCAGCAGACCAGTGAGGAGCAGGAGATGTTTACAACCCCAGTCCAAACAAAAAATCAATTGTTCATCTGCAAAGATGCCCCCCTGCTGACTGGGATTCATATGTATCGTTTTTCCTCGTATAAAATAAACAACTGCATGAAAAAAAAACATGGCATTGGTTTTTTTCTTTTGAATCATTTCTGAGCATTTTATTGGCAAACTTTTTGGTATTTCTTTCTGTTATGTGATTGTGTGTCATGTTTTTATGTCGTGTTTCTTTTGTCATTTTGTTGAAAATCCTGGGTAGGAATGCAGGGGTACAAATAAATTCGCCTTGCTTTGCTGCATATTTCTGTTTTTACTCAGTTCTCAACTCTCTCATGACATTGTCTCTTTTACGTCAATCATTGCACTTCCATCATGACTGTTTATACAAATTATCTAATTATGCAAGTGGTAGGACGGCCACCAGCCACTTTTTCTGCTGAGCCACATCTGACAGAGAATGATACTCTTAAGAGGTTGATTATCTGAGCATAAGTGGCCTAAATTTAAAAGTTCAAAGTTCAAATTTAACCACTAACCCCATCGTTAAAGCTGCTGTATCAGCTAAAGTTCAGCTTATGATTTTTTTAAAGTTTTTCAACTTTAAAACATTTACGTTTATAACCCCATACTGCTGATTTTGGACAAATGCAGATATTAAAAACAGGTAGACTGTTCTCGGTCAACATCAATATTTTAGATTTTTTATAAGATTAAAATATAAATATTTGGGTTATGCAAGATATCCTAGTTCCATTTCTTCAATTTTACATTGTACAGTTTAGCATCCCCTGAAATTATTAAGAAAATAAAGTCAGAGCCGATTACTTTTAAAACTGCGTTCTGAACCATTTCCAGTTGCATTTAGAAGAGTCGCCAGCTTATGAGAAATTCACTCCCCTCTATAAAAGCTTTTCTTTTTCTGATCTGATCCTATTTTCCTTTTCATCTCTCTTCTTTTCAAATTATAGAGGAATGTAAAAGTCCTTTGAAAAGCTACAGGCAACTTTGCATTCCAGCCTGCATGTCTGTGTCAACAGGTTAGACAGGCTGGTGGAGGCTCGTGACTTCTCCAGTGACAGATGGGAACTGATGGGAACCCAGAGCAATGACCCTTTGTCTCCACAACCTCTAAACCCCTGGTCAGCTCAGTCCAACACTATAAGTAGCGCTTGCACAGAAAAATGTCTTTGATTTTCCAGTCTTGGCTTGAAAAAAATCTTGCTGTGAACGTTCACATATAAAACTATCAAAAATAAAATTGAGAAAAAAGTAGGTAATAAATGAGATTAGGTTTGTAATTCGATCTCTGTTAATGTTTCTGATCAGGATGTGACTTCTTTAGGCACAGGAAGAGCAGCAATCAATAACAACCCCAGATTTGATGGTAAATGCTTTTTAGTTAGACTTCTGGAGCCAAACTTTTAAGACTCTTATTTTGAAGGAAAAAAAGGAAGCAGTTGTTTAGTTCCCGTTTGTGCTGACAGTCGACAAATAGCTTCTTGTTAGGCTGGCTGACAACGCTCAGGTTACCAAAGCATCCAATTTAATCACTCCAGCTTTAGCTAACAATGCTAAAGCTGGAATCTAATTCAAAAGCGAAATTCATTTGATGGTTTCTTCTTAAATGTGTAAAATGAGGGAATCTTAACAGCAGTTATGAACAAGAGGCAACATGCAGGAGTTGCTTTGACCTGTACATTAATCAAGCTGAGGTTAAGTTTTTGGAATCTACTGAAGGGTGTGTGTTTCTTCAAAACACTTTTCAAACACGTTCAAGCGCATGAGGGAACTTCAGTCTGTCGACACATTCTGCAAATTCATTCAACAAGAACTGAACTCTTGACTAAGCAGGAGAGAAGTACATCAGTGATTTTCCAGATTCACTTTGAAACAAAATTGCACAGACAGACAGACACAGACTGACACCTAGAGCAACAGTCTCCTTCAATAGCAGGAATCCTGACTGGGAGCATTCCTGTCACACAGTGTTAGCGCCATTTGCTTATTAGAGCAAACAATGGTTTCTGTCAATTTCATTTTCATAAGCTGAATGATTATAGAGCTTATCCTCTGTATCCAGTCCAACATGTTGCTTTCCCACATCCAGAGTGATGCATGAGACTTTATCAAAGGAGCTGCCTGATTCTTTAAACTCTGCTGCAGATGCTTCATGGACTTTTAACACAAACTGTTTACTGCTGCAGTGACAAATGAATTAATGTAATGCAGTAAGGTGTTTGCGTGTTATTTTTCAAAGACAGAGACGATGTGAAAAAAAATCTCCCTGCTGAACCTCAAGCACCACTGATGCTCTGTTCACATGACCCTTGCAGGTTTTGTTGCTGCATTACAGCTGATGAGCCTTGGTTCAGACCGGCTCTGATTACTCTCTGCACCAGAAAATCTTCCTTGCTCTGTCATTGTTACATGATTGCTGACTCTTTGTTATGAACTCAGTGACTCTATCTTAAACAAAAATAGTGCACATAGTGCCTAAAATAAGTGTGAACAAGTCAATATTGAACAAGTCAATATTTTTTTCACTTTAATGTTTTCAAACAGTGTCATCGATATAAAATTCACAACAGATGCAACAACCCAACAAATCTACACATACAAAAGATTATCCATCCATCCATTTTCCTACACCCTTGTCCCTTACTGGGGTCGGGAGGTGCTGGTGCCTCTCCAGCTATCGTTTCGGGTGAGAGGCGGGGTACACCCTAGACAGGTCACTAGTCTGTCGCAGGGCAACACAGAAACACACAGGACAAACAAACATGGACACACACACACCGCTAGGGACAATTTAGAGAGGCCAATTAACCTGACAGTCATGTTTTTGGAATGTGGGAAGAAGCTGGAGTACCCAGAGAGAACCCACGCATGCCCAGGGAGAACATGCAAACTCCATGCAGAAAGACCAGGGCCGGGAATCGAACCCAGAACCTTCGTGCTGCAAGGCAACAGCTCTACCAGCTGCAACACTGTGCAGCCCATACAAAAGATTAAATAAAAGTAAATTAGTGTGTGAAAAGGAAAATCAAATTTGAAATGGGGAAGGGACATTCTTCCTGCTACTGCATGCAAATCAATAGATTGTTTAATATTAAGTGATAGCCATAACAAAGTTTCTCATTACAGAGTGGGCCTTCACAAAAGCTCCCGCTGTTGGAAAACTTTATTATGGCAATGGTGGTAGCTGCATTGTGCAGGTAAGTGCTATTGGAGCCATAATAATCGGAACTGAAAAGAATATAATTTCACCGCGGACCAGCTACAGACAGGTGTTCCTCTCAAGAGTTTTGATGGATAAGTTAAAAAAATAATCAAAAGTTAGTTTTTCCCAGAGCCAAGAAGCACTTGCAGCTTCAGCAAGACCTTGAAAGTCATATATAGTTTCTGCCATGGAGATACTGAGCAATAAACTCAACCACAATGGCCTTGTTCTCAACAAGATTTTGTTGAAACTTTTCAAAATCGATCCCAGGTATGTAATATACAACAATTCCACAACATAGGTGAAATCATGACCCTAAAGGTAGGTTTTTTTCTTGCTCCCAAATATTCTTTAAAAAAACTTAAACTTAAGTCTGAAAAATTGAAAAATAAATCATTAAATTGTAACAAAAATATATTTCTTAATATTTGAGTCAAGACTGGTGCAGCATCGCTGAAATACTGTTGTTTTGTTTTGTTTTGTTTTGGGGGGTAAAAGGTATTATGCAGCTGCAACTACATTGTTTTAGCTTGTTTTTGTCTGTGTCTGTGAGACGGAGACTCTGCAAGGTTGTTTGTGTGTTGTCTGATATTGTGTGTCTGTGTTTGTGTGTTTCCAGGAGGAGGAAAGAGGGGGCAACTTGCAGCAGGAGGCTGTCGAATGAAATGAAGGAAACGGGAAGGAAATGACAAATGTTTGCTCCATGAGACGGCAAACTGCCGTTCTCTCTTCACTGTCCTGTTTGGAAACTTCAGCTCACAAATACATGCTTTTGCACTCTGTTGTTGTCAACATAAAAAAATCAACACAGTCTGAGGCAATGATTGAATGGTACAAAAATTTTGATATTAGGAAAGAAGACAGAAGAAATATGCAGAGAGGAAGTGGAACTGAAAGACTGAAATAAAAGAGAGACTGAGTAACAGGTCAGCAGATAAAGATGGAAGAAAGATGATACAGAAAATGATAAATGTGGTTTGTTTTTTTCACCAATGGTATGCTACATTACAAGTCTTGAGTATAGTTTGTCTTTCATTCAGCAATCATTTAGTTACTCACAATCACGTAAACACCCATCAAAGCTTCTTTCAAGTTTAGTTCTTGAAGACATATTTCAACATAACCGGTTAGGTGAAACAATCAGAGCACGTTTAGCAGCCTAACTGAGGCCAAATAAACAACTTATCCTCAAACTTCAGACCAAGTCAGTATAGGAAGTGAGTTATTTGACACTGATAACCCAGAGATCAGTAAAAGCATACTGACAGCAAAAAAAACACTGTTGCTCTAGATCTGATGCAGCTTTGGCATATTTGCTATTGTTTGCCTTAACGAGCCAGTAACACCCAATCAGCTGCGTTGGCGATTTAAATCACAGAAAGGCCGTCCTGATCCAACAGGACTTCTCTCTGACAAAGCATGATTCGTCCAAAAAAGCACAGCCGAAAACAAGAAAGGAATGTCAAAGGAAGGTGAAAGGTCACTGAAAGAATGTCATTAGTATGGTTGTTATTGCAAACCTTTACATGGATATGCATAGCTTTGTGTGTGTGAGAGCATGCAATCACTTAACAATGTTGTTTTGATTGACTTTCTCATTCCTCAGACAGAGTTTCCTCATTCCTGCATAAAGGAAGATAAACAGATGATCCCTCTGTTTGATTCAGATGTGATGCTTCTCATGTGCCTATGATTGGCAGCACCTCATTCAGGTAGGGTTTTTGTTGTGGATGTGTTAAAAACAAGTTGCACATTTCCTGCAACAATCACAGTAACATTTTTAACAGGATATTGGCTTCAAATTAAGCTTATTACTGGCAAACTTAAAGACTTGAGGATTTTTTTTTATTATTTGACATCAAAGAAGAGTCACTTTCATGCACAGGGTTGGAATAATTTCTGAACTTTGCCTGGACCACTTTAACACATAAATATGCTTGCTACAGCATGGAAACCACAATACATCAGCATTAAGCCTAAACACAGTACAATTGAGGAGTCACTTTATCTTGGGCTGCTACATTCTTCTTGTCCAAGTTTACTTTCACAATACCAGCAGTGGTAACAAACTTTCATCTGACCACATTTCTTTACTTGCATTTAATTCACACTTCCTCCACATGTGATCATGATTCATTTCTTACAGTCTTACTTCATGTGTGTTTGCTTTGATTGTGCTTACCCATGATGCATTGTGTTGCAGTCCACCTCCTGCATTAGAATCTGTGTAAAAGGACCAAACCAGATTTTGCTTATTTCAACAGATTTTCCCAGCAAATGAAGCAGAGAGTGAGTCAGCAGGGCTAAATCAAAGCATAGTCTTTCTTTGACTTTATATGTAAAAACTTATTTTTATAGAAATTGTTCACCAAAAATGCCTTTTGGTGAGCCATATAAGCAATAAAAAAAATTGCAACACATTAGATTTTACGTTACTTAAGTTTAAAGATTAGATCAAGTGGAATGAAAACTGGAGACATTTTTTTTTTCATTTGTAAAATGTACATTAAGTAAATTTGAGGCAATCCAATGCATTTGCATAGCATTTCTCATTGGTAAATCCTGTGGTAGCATCCAACTGGTTTATATGAGTAATAGAAACTTTGCACCCTCAGTTAATAAACAAGCAAAGTCTGTCCATCTCATTAAAACTTGCTGCTCTAAGCACATTATGTAAGGTAGTTCTTTGCAGAAAAAAGTCCTGGTAAATAGGAATTGAGCAAATTTTATGCTCTTAGGATCTGCAGCATGGAACAAAATTTATCTCTTTGTAGATGGAAAAACAAACAAATAAAAAAAAAAACCCTAGAGGAAAGACAAATATCTCTGAGAATATATGGAAACTGCTGCATAAAACAGCTACGATAAAGTTTGTGTTCAGAACCATTAAACACCCATTAAATCATGCACTGCCACTTTAAGGCTTACCTTAAGGTAAGGTAGTAGATAATGTGGGGACAGCAGCCAAGAACAATGTGTACTTGGTTAACTGTGTGTGTATCTCCTGAGACCTGATGATATGTTAACTCCATGGAGGTAACATAGCATGTGGGGGTTGGGTGGTCACAGTGAGATTACAGTCTGGACGTGGAAGTCCAGTAAGGTTGCCCTGTTGTCTGTTGCGGCTCATGGTCTGCGTCTTAAGAGGCTTTAACAGGCTTGGAAGGGATGAGCTGCCATCTGGCTAAATCCTGAACAGCCAGTCACATATGGTTGGAGGAAATTTGTTGACATCGCTTATGCGGTGCGATGCCTCCTGAAGCTCTTTCATCTGTTGTGTATATGAAGATGACTTCTCTTTATTTATAGTATCTATACCTGTCGAAAACCTGTACTCAATCTGCCACTCATTCAATGAGTCAATCATCTGTTTTCCTTTTCTACCCTCAAAGATCACAGTGTTTAATCTGACTTGAGCTTAAAATCAACACCTCATGTAGACATCCTACACTTGGTTCCTTATATCTGCATCAAAGCTTCACACTGGTTTTATTTTCATTGTGCCATTATTTCGACAAAGCAACAGAACAGAAATGTCTCTACAGTTTCTGCTTTGTTTTGTTTATATTTGCAGGGAGATGGATGGTTTAAACTGACATCCAGCAGCAGCGATAAACAATACTAAAGGCTGAAGATACTCGAAACATGGAGAATGAACCAGAGAGAAGCAGCAGCCATTGCCTGAGAAGAACATGACTCCATGACTGTACAGTCTCTTTTAAGGCGGTTAGTTCACTTTTTTGACATCACAGGAAGATGTTTTGGAAGTCTTAGGATTTGTAAAACCCACCATATTTGTGAATTTTCTAAGTTTTTTCACAAATAAAAGTGTAAAAATTGTTGCCAAATATTCTAATTTGGAGGTAGGAATCAGGAACTGAGCTTGAAAAGGGAAAGTGTTTTCCTGATGGGAAACCAACAAAGGACTAAACACAAGAACTTCTAGGAAAGTAGGTAGAGAGAAGAAGTGCCTCTGATTATCAGTCATACTATCTAAACCAGTGTTTTCCAACCCTGATCCTCAAGGCACACTCACTGTCCTACATGTTTGAGAGGACTCCCTGATTTAATGTGCCTGATTCAACTGATTGCAGTTCAGCAAACGCCTGTTAATCAGTCATTGATTGAAATCAGCTGGGCTGAAGCAAGGAAATATCTAAAACATGCAGACCAGTGTGCCTTGAGGACCAGGGTTGGGAAACACTGATCTAAACAATCTGTCATCTCCCTCAGGGAACTGCTCCTTCTTAAACTCCTCCTCCTGATGAACCTTAACAACTCCAGCCACATTTGCTTGTCACACCCTGTAATGAGAAGAAGAGACACACAAATACCAATCTGCATACAACCCTTTGGATATAACAATCCTCTTGCCTTGTATAAAATCTATTCTTCATACATTTAGTGTGTTCAGAGTGACATGTAATGTTACTTTTCTGATAAACACAGTAGTTTTTATTTAAAATTAAAAGCAACATTTTGATTTTATTTTCCCAGATTATCTTTTTCTGTCTTCCTTTGCTGGGTCAACAACATGTGCAATTTGGCAAACTGCAACCAGGATTTGTTATATCTAATAGTACATGGACAGTCATGTCTTGGTAGGTTTGCAGCTGTTGTCAAATTTTTTCAGTTTTCAGATGATGGATTTAAGAAATGATAGATTAAGATATGTTTTGTACACATGTCCGTTGATTTGGCCTGCCTGTGTTCATCACTACTCATTTCAACCACAGTTGCTTGTAAATTGCATGAATGTATCATGAAATTCCTTTTCATATCCAACATTAAATCTATATACATTAAACAAAATATGTTCATATGTCAATTGATTTTATAAGTTAAACATATGAAGATCCACCACCCCAAAGACAAGGGTCTTGCTCAGGTCTCTGCATATGTTAGCTGGATCCCAGTGACACACAGACATGCACGGAATTGATCAATAAATAAAGGTTGGGCTGTAACACTTTTTTTTCTGTTATGTTTCTCAAATCCAATGGAAAATTCAAGCTGGATTTGCCTAGTAATCAATATCGGCTAGCTCCCTAAATCTGCCTTACAAAATATGTCAAGCTGCAGAATAACCAAAGGGGTGATGCATAAGCTAATGGTTTTTAAATGTAATCTCATAGAGCGGTCTATGGGATTTGATAATAAAATGTTGGATACTGAGATAACAGGTACAATGTTAAATAAATTAAAACATTCAACATGCCTTGAAGGTCTTCATCTGTCACAAACAGAAAATTCGCACATGCACCCTTATTTCTTCACATTAGTGAAAGTCTGAAAAAGTTCAGCCCTTTGCTTAGACTGTCAGGATTGGGGCTCACTTTATGATTTTCTCTCGCTCTTCTGTTATTATTCTGTTTCCTCTGTGTGAATGGAAAGACCAAAATAACCCTGCTGAAATCTATGGCTCTCCAGGGGCAACGCTTTTGTGTCAGAGCAAGTAAAAAAAACAAGAGCAGAGCCAGCTGAATGGGACACTACGAGAGCTACAGTTTCAAGGCCTCGTGGCTCGGCCCATGGATACAGACATGGCTCATTAAATGGTCAGACTGTGTGGAGTCCCACTAAGAAGTGTCAGATGAGACAATGAGCTGTATTTTACAGATGAAACTGGGAGCTGCAGTCGGGCCTGAAGTTCAATCACAAATGAAATGGTTCTGCAAAGAGTGTGTGGGATGTGAGGACAGAGAGATTAACTGGGAAATTGATGGATGCTCTGTAACATTTTTGCAGCTTTGCCATCTGACAGTTCATGCTAAAAGAACGACTGAAATGCATTAATATGAGATCAACTTATGACCTGGCTTAACTAAGAATCCAGTTGCCGGTGTAGGATTTATTATCATTTATTAGGAGCAGTATGTTTTAGGTAAAAAACTGTAAATAAATCCTTACATCTTAATACATACAATAAATGCACATTTCAAAGCCTGTTGCTGTGACCGCAGAGCAAATCAGCAGTCCTACTGTTGAAGTTAGTTCATTTTTGTAAATTCATAGTTTTTATTTTGTAGCAAGTGCCTCGTGTGTTTTATGGTAATGTTTTCAAAACATTTTATTACCTATTTGCACACAGGCATCTGGTGACACCGTTGATGAGATATAATTATGTTCCACAAGGAGGAAAACAATCCTGCATGTCCAGATTAGCACCTGTTCAAACCATTAAGGTGTTGCTGGTGGAGTTGTATTAAATAAAAGTTCTGTTGACTCCCACATGTTATTCTTGCATTTTAATATTAGGATGCCATGATCAATCAACCATAAGATGGAATAGGGTAACTTTGCCCTGATTGGCTTGGATGCCATCAGCTTACATTCTGAGCAATCAGATTATTAAATGTATGAAAACAAAGAACTTCCCTAATTTTTAGTTTATAAACAAATTGATCAACAATATGTACTTTAATTCAGTTTTAACAACAAATAAAGGTTTGGAAGAAATAGTTTGATGCATATATGAAAATACTTGGATACTGGTACATCTATGAAATAATCTATCAAAGAAGCTGAAGCATATTTTGTCTATGCTGCTATGTGTTAGAGCTCCAGAAAATGAAAACAAAATCAGGCAAATTTGAAATTAGCATGTCAGACCACAGTGAAAACAGATTGGGGCTGACAGGCCTCACAATTTTAATTTTAGCTTACCCTGCGACACTTATTACCGTTTCATAACCAGACATTAAAGATTCTCTCCTTTTTGCTTCCATTTCACACCTGTCTGTCTAAACCATAAGGCTATTTTTTGTTGTTCAATACTTTCTTCAGTTTGGAGTAAGTCAAAAGGCAAACACATCTCACATATAACTGAACTTAATTGAACTCTGTTTCCATTCACCTAACTTATTCTGATTGCAGTGCTGATCAGTTAAATCTTAGAAAATATGGCAGATTATGACCTCCACGCAACCTCCTGCTGGAATATTTTACTTTTTGGAGTCACATAACTGCACATCTTTTACTATGAACTTTAAGTAGACAATAAAAAATTAAAAACTTGATTTTTGTTTGAAAAAGATTATGAAACGTTCTCCTGATGAGCACGAATTGACGCACACTTGTTATAAGACGTCCTGCTTTAGTCGGCTCCCTGTCATACTAAAAGAAATTGCAATACCTGCAACTGTAGGTACATATATATTCTGATTTTTTTAGTCAAATTCAAATTATAGCGCATTTTTTTGCATTAATCCGGACAATTCTTTAGGTTTCATAAACTATCATATCTACACATCCCCAACATGCTGGGGACAGCTGTCACACTCAACCTTACTCAGAATGTTGCTTCCTGTTTGTCCTTTTTACACCCTCGGCTGTCATCCTGGTGCTGTCATGGATTGACTAACACACCCACACTGTGACATGTTTTTCTCATGAAGGCCACAGTGGAGCACATCTTCCACACGAAGTTCATTCCCACGTTGGCTAAAGTGTGCTGCACGTAATGGTATGGTAACACTAAAAATCACCTTCAGCAGCGGTTTCCATCATGGAGGATTGTGATGATTACAAACTTTTGAGCCACAAATTGCAGAGTTGTGCATCCAAATCCTCTTCATCTGCATTTATTTCTGAGGTAAATTCTATATACAGTATCTAATTATGAATCTACAAACCAAGGGCATGCTGGGACATGTTGCTCTGTGCTAGGCTTACATGAGATGCATCTATCTCTTTCCATCACCAAGGAAAGGTCACCACACCTCCATGCTGTGACTCAGCCCCTCTGACGTCTCTCGCGCTTCGGGTGAAATCGGAGCTGGGAACACTCACGGACAGCCCTTGTGCCTTCCCAGGTCCTCTCATGTATTATGGACAACAAGATTTAATGGTTTAAAATAAAACTGTGTGGCTGCCTGGCAATAGTGCTGATCTAGAACAGTGATCGCCTGTGGCTTTGTTCAGTGAGCGGTTAATTAGAAAGCTCGATTCTTGTGCCTCTGTCAGGTCAGAGTCTGACTGTCAGGTCTATTTACTGTTTGTCTGTGGGAAAACTGAGTGTACTTACACTGTATTCAGAGCCACTTCCTCTGAAAATTATAGTGTTGTTACCTTTGATAAATGGTTCCCATGTGTTGACACACCAGCCAGCAGGAACGCAGATATAACCTTATATATGACCTCTGCAGTGTGAACATTTATCTTTATGCACAAGCCCTTTTCTTCTTTCTTTTTATGAGCAGGCCAGATGATTTAATGTTGATTTCTGTGAGATAGTTATAACACACAGTAGGTCTATTTTTTAAAGAATATTTCTGCATTCAAGATTTAATATGCCCACATATGTTTAAAACTGAAGTAATGTTTCCCGTTTAAAACAACTGACTTGAGTTCTGTCAATAAAATGAGATTTTGCTGCTCATCAATCATTGCTTCCTCCGTCTCCAAACTTGTGAACTTGTATTATTACTTCCTCTGTACCCTGAACACCATGTTTTATATTCTGCTGTAATGCACATGTATGTTACTGTGACAGGAGTCTGCTCAGTGGATCCTGTAGATGGTGAGAGTTTGACTTTGGTCTGACCATGCTGGGCTCTTAAGAACCTCCTATCCTTTCCCACACGCCTCCTTAGGTATACCATCATAACAATCCTTCTCCATGAATAAGAAAAAAAGAGTCGAATTTTCCTTTTCCAGATTAGACACTGTAGACATTTAAGAAATGATTGCACTTACAAATTCTGCCTTGAATGTACATGTAGTAATGTCGATTGCATGTGGTATGAATCACTCTTGTCAGTAACAGGATCCCCTTTTATTTGTTTCTCCTTTCCATAAAATAAATCAACTAAATGCATCCTCGTTACTAGATGTAATAAGAATTCAATATGTTAGTTCATCCTTCATTGGTAAAATTGTTTCATTTGTTTTGAACATACAAACCAAAATAACTTAAAATAACTGACTAATTTCTTATTTTCTGAATGATGGATGACAAAATATTAAATTAAAATGAGAAGTTTACCCTGGAGCATTGTAAAAATAAAATATCCTGTTTATGCAATTGTGTTGTTTGGAAACAAACTATAAACATATCCTCAAAAATAATAAAAATCATGAAAAATAAAGCATACAAAAGAAAACATACATATTTGATTCTTCATGTTACTTTGGTTTGCATTAATACGGAGTTTTTAAAGTATTGATATTCATAATTAATACCAACATTATCTTTACACATTCTTTAAAGGTACAACCACAAATTTCATTGAAATTTTATATGAAAGACATAAAGTAGTGCATATTTGCAGAGGAAAATTATACATAGTGTTCAAATTTATGTGCAAAAAATAACAGACCTGATGGAGGCACCATCAGGTTGTGGTGAATCTTTTCTTCAGCAGACAGAGGAAAACATGTCAGAGTTGATATAAAGATGGATGGACAGGACTGGACTGGGTGATCCTGGGAGAAAAACTATTAGGGTTTACAAACCACTTGAGGATGACACAGAGGTTCACCTTCCATCAGTGCAACAACCTTAAATATACAGCCAGAGTTGGAATGGTTTAGATCATAATAAACTATTCACTGAGTTGTGTTGGTCTACCACATAAAATCCCAAGAAGATTGTTGTTATAACATTCCAAAATATGATAAAGTTCAAAGCATGACATTATTTTTGCAGGACCCTGCAGTTTAACTTTTGAACAAAGTATTTCCTTGAGTCTTAGGGTCTTTTTACCAAAGGCTCAGCAATTCAGTAGGCTGGGTACACACCTGTTTGTTTTGTCTCAAACTGGATGTGAAAAGTTAAAGTCAAAAGCTCTATTTAGTCAATCCCCTTTTATCAGCAGGGAAGCTCTGCTTCACCTTAACAGCTTAAAACGTGTTGTGCAAACACTTTGAGACATTTAGTTGTGTGAATGGGCCAGCTGCACTAGTGGCTGATAGCCAGTTAACCCCTGACGCTGCAGAGACTGGACCCAACAAATCCTTTGTAAGAATGTAGGTCAGGAGAAAAACGGACCTATAAAAGCAGCAAGCGGCTGTAAGAGGCATGAACAGCACACACGGGGACAATGGCTCGGGCTTTCTTTTCTCTCTGCTAATCACATTAAAATGGGCTTGTGCTGATGATGTCATACAGTTACTGTGGTTTGAGGTTTTGGGAACTTCAAGAAGCTGCAGCTGGTGTAGACAAGAAAATGCACCGCAGGAGGAAGAGAAAATAAGTGTGGGTTTCTGTGCTCAACACGCTGAAACAAACCCCCGCTCGTTTCAGAGTGTTGGTGATTTCAATGGCGTCTGATGGAATTATTTTAACCAATCAATGCACATGATCATAGCCGTCTACCTTAACTAACAGGTCATGGCGGGAATAGCAGCCAAGAGGACCATGGTACTCAGGAGGAACTGCAGAGACCCACAGTTTGAGTTAGCTATTACTCATACAACCCACAAATCAGGACTTCATAGAGACTGACAAGAAGAAACGTGGTGGTAGATATATCATTAGTGGGAACAACTTTTTTCCGCAAGAACAGGGAAGTGGTTCAGAGTTTTTGGGAAGAGGGATGGAGCTAAATATGGGGCATTGGCAGAAGAACACGTGTCGGAAGCAGCAAAAGGCTTGATACTAGGTAGGGCTAGCTAGGGCTATGATTGTCTCTGGCATCATGCTAATGTGTATGTTTTGAGGCAGTAGCATGAGAAATAAAGGGGGTGGCTCCCAGTTCCAATAGCAGTCCTTTACAGGGATAATCAGGCAGGTCATATGCTTCATCATATGCCACCTGGGATGTCATACCTGGGATTTCATCTACATTTAATTATGAATCTGTGGTAAGAGCTGTGCGACAGACTGGCGACCTGTCCACAGTGTACCCCACCTCTCACCTGGAACGTTAGCTGGAGACAAGCACCAGCGACCCTCTCGACCCCACTAAGAGACAAGGGTGTATAGAAAATGGATGGATGGTAAAATTTGAAAACTGATGCCAGTTTGTATGTGCCAGAAGGAATGAAGAAGGAATAAAAATAAATATTCCCCAAAAGATTTTAGGTGGTATTTTCAGTGGAAGGAGGTTCCACAAAGTATTGATTCAGGGAGGCTGAATACAAATGAAACAGACGTGTCACAATTGTATTTGTCACAATTCTGTGAATCACTTTTTTCCCCTTTCACTTGGTTATGAAATAGTTTGTGTTGATCTATCTCATAAAACCCGCAATAAAATTAATGGAAGTGACTGCTTCTACTGTGACAAATAATGAAAAGGAACAAGGGCTTTGAATACAGAAATGTTACCACTTAAAAGCTGTCATATCTGTCATTCACAGAGTTGCAACACAAATGTGAACAGAGTGTTGTCAGCAGATCTTCATTTGAAAAGATTAAGTCTGAAGAACTACGGAACGCCTGTTTCACTGTGAAAGGGAAGTGATGGCTCGTCCACATTTAGAGCTGCAGCAGAAGTCGCAGAGTCACGCCCTCCTCAGACCAAAGGTCTCATGAGGCGGCGTGAGATGCGACTCTGTAGTTATAACACACATCAACGCAATGTTGTGACATCCCACAAAGGGAACTGAGCTCATATTTTATGGTCGGCATTTCCATTTTCAGTGGTGATTTTTTTTTTTTGTAGTCATAGCAACAGACGACACATCAACAACCGCAGACGAATGAAAGGTGAATTATTCAATGTGATCTGCCTTGCAGGATGTGGGTTTAAACTGCTAAATACGACCTGGGATGTCACACCTGGTTTGATATTAGCAGATCCTTGTGATGCTCTGGCAATCTGAGTTTGTGCTGACATCCTTGTGTGTGGCCTGCTTGCTCTGAGGTTGGTTGAATGACCGGACAGTCATTAAGCCAGAAGCTTAGCTAAATGTTATCCATCCTCCTCCCTGGATGGCATTTGCCTAGAAATGATAAAGATTTATTGAAGCCTTTTAACTGAACTGCACATTTGCAATCCTGACAAATACCAGGGAGAAATAGCATTTTGCTCTTTATATAATTATTCCTCAGAGGAAACCTGATCTCAAAGCTCTTGCAGGTCCTCATTCATATTTATACAAATATGACAAAAAGAATGGATGCAGCAGGTTTATGTTTTCTTTTTTTATTGAGAATTCCATGAGGTTCACATATTAAACCACATTGTATATATTTTTTTAAAAAATACAATTTTTTAATAGCTAAAACATAATTTACAACTTAGTACATAAATGTTTCTTTCCTCTTTTGCACAGCAAAGATATGACATTTATGTCAGAGACAACATACCGGCACACATTATGTACATGTACAACAGTGCAAAAATAAAGCAGGATGTCACAGAAGCACCCTGATAGGAAAACGAGGGGGGACTTATTCAGACTCACAGTAGCACTGAAAATGGAAAAAAATGGAATGCAGAATTTTTGGATCACAATGTTTCAAGTCAGAAATAAACCTTAAGTGAACAAAAGCTCGCTGCAACAAGAAATCCTCTAAAACAAAAGAGGATGATTTAGTGCAGACGTTCTCAGACACACAAGGGGTCATCTCTCAGCTGTGCATGCATTTTTCCACTGTTTCTGTGTTTATAACATCTTAAAGTGTCACTCAGTAGCTTGATTTGGAGTTTGTGTGTGGCAGTAGTTCCAAAACCTACTGTGAGCTTCTCTCCTTTGGTTGTAGAGGCACATATCAGACAAACACTCCCCAACAAAGAGCACAAATGTTTAGAGATGCACCCATCCATCATTCGATTGGAATCATAAATTATATGCAGGCCGACAGCAGCTTAAAACCATAAACTCCCACTCTCTATGAAGGCATCAAGCAACTTTATGAACATCAGTCAGAGAGTAACATAATAATGCAAATAATTATTTCATTTGCAGTATTATCTGTTAGAACCTGCAGAACTTTTTTGTCCCCAGAAAAATCTGAATTGGTCAAAACTGGAATCTGGTAGAGAGGCCTGATCGGTGCATCTCTACAAATGTTGCTCAAGGAGAAAACAAAGCCACAGGGAGGCACAGACAATAGTCATTCAGGCTACTTCCAGCACTTTGACCTCTCCCAGCCCGTTGCTGAGCGGGGTGAGCTCCTGGTTGCTTTCTATAGAGGACTCGCTCCCTGTGCTCTCCCCAGAGAGAAGTCTGGTGACCCTGAGGTCAGCCTTTAGAGTCTGCACGTCGTTCCCTATGCTCATCTCCCCCAAGTCATTAATGATCTGAGTTAACTCGTGTTTTTCGTTAACACAGTCCGAGTCTAAAATGTCTTCACACTCGAAGTGCATCGCTTTCTCCTCCTCTTCCTCTCCCACCAGATCCTCGGTGATGGAGCCCAGCTTGGGCGCACTCCGGCTGCGCTCCACCGGCGGCTTGTAGTAACACTGTCCGTTGAGCAGCTTCCTGAGCGGGACCAGCGGGATGGTCTGGTCCCCGATGAGCTGCTGCTGCTGGTGCCGGGCGTCATCCCTCCGCTTCAATCTCTTGAACTCCGCCAGAGCCGTGGCGGAGGTCTGGTACAGCAGCAGTGCCATGGCCTTCGCTTTCTCCGGCTTGGACACCAGCACGGCGTGGCAGCGCAGCATCACCGCTTTGTGCTTCATCTCGTGCCTGTAAATCCACGCGAAGATCTTGGGGAGCCGCGGGTCCGCCACGCAGTAGGTGATGCGGTGCAGCAGGTAAAGGTGTCCCGGCCTTTTGGCTTTATCGTCCACATGCACCATCCGGATTCCCTGCGAGCTGACGGTCAGCCGCATCTTGGTGCCGTTCTTGCCCATCTCGCTCTTGCCCCAGATCTTGCTCACCGCCATGTCCGTGCAGCCGTCCCCCTTTGACTGGATGGTGGTGGCGTTGCCCAGGTACAGCACCGTGTACGTGGGGTCCTCGCTGGTGATCTTCACCTTTTTCCGCTTGGACTTGAACATGCTGCCCACCCGGTTGAGAGCGCTCTCGGGGCAGGACTTGGCGAAGGAGGTGAGCGCGGAGTAGTTGAGGCTCACCGCATAGCCCTTCTGCTTGGACTGCTTGTCTTCCTCGATCAGATCGAACTTGTTCTTCTTCCACGGCAGCATTTTACCGCTGTTCCCGTTCAACAGCAACACTGAGGGAGAAAGGAAAAAAACTTGAAGTTACAACTAAAATCCTAGACGCGTTTGGGGAGCCTATCAGGACATGGATGAGCCACTTTGGGAGTGCTGAGCGCAAAGACAACGTACTTTATCTGACCATCACCCGAAGAGCCCCTGTCCATTATCTGCACAACGCTCCAAATGCTCTCTGCAGAGGTTATATGCTGTACAGAGAGCAGATTCACTTGTTATATACAGGGACAGACCATTACAGCATGAGCGTAGGGGGGGACTGGACCATTTTAATGATCTTCATTCCCAGGGCGTTTGAATGATTTGTATAAAAACTGAGAATTTAAAAATTCTTGACAAGAATATGCAGATCACAGTTCAGGACATCTTTATTCTGAGGTAGAAAAAAAAACAAGATTTCGCCCTTTTACATTCTGCTTAAATCACTTAGGATTCATTTATTTAAAAGTGTATCAGACACGAACAGGTGACTGTGTAAATTCAACTATTTTATAGAATAAAATACAAAATCTGTAAAAATAAGTAACTTTTTTTTCAAAATAATCAACTCAGACACAAGAAAAACACACACAATCTTTGAAAATGTAAATATTTTACCTGGTTATACAATACAATTTTTCTCAAATTGGATTAAGTTTCCCATAACTTTAAAACTTCATTCATGATTTTAAAAATGGCAAAAACAGATGTATCAAATGTGTCATTGTGCGCATAATGAACTTGTATAATGTTTCACTTGTTGAATTTTATGCTGGAAATAAAATTCAACAAGTGAAGATATGTTTTTGATTATCTTCTCATTTACCTTCAGAAATTCTGAAGGTGACATTTCACCCTACAAAAGGTGAAATGTCACAAGCATTGACAAAAACCTGGTTCAGTAACATATTAGTAATCCTATTTTCATAGTGATTGTGCAGTATTTAGAGATTTAACATAAAAACATAATGATAAAACTTAATGTAGTTTTATGAAGAAAATTTTTACGTTTGAAGTTGAAGATAAGCATTAACTTTCCTCATTTTATGCTACAAAGTAAATGTTCTGTCAAAATGCAGGACATCTGCAGAACCAGACCCTTAAATAATCCTATTTTTAAGACTTAAAGGTATATTTTACGGGACGTGCGTTAAGGACTAAGTAGGAAAAAAATATGAACAATACATTAAAGAAAACCAATTACCCTTTTTAAGTACCAGCTAATCAAGTGAACATTATGAAAACAATTCTCGACAAAGAGGCCGACTGTGCTGGTTTATGCTTCCATCTAGCGGTTCTACCTCGAACAGAGCTTGCTGATCATGTGAATGAGTGTTTTTAGGGAAAATAATTTCCGACACTTTTTAAGATAAATGAATCCAAATTTTATTCAAAGCTTCATATGCCAAAAATTATTTTATATCTATATGACCAACATTGTATCTTTATGTATACTTTTTTCTTTTTTTTTTTTGCTTGATGTACAGTTGGAACTATAATAATTTTAGTTCCCGTTTCTTCAGAGCACATTTAAAAGCCGGACATCTCATCGGAAAGAACCACTTTATTAAGTATTCCTACGACAAATGTATTTTTAAATCATATTAAAATCCGTTAAGATATGCATAATTTATAATAAAATTATTTGTTAAAACGAAGTTTACGTTGCTTGGAAGTAAATACCGGAAGTGTAACTCAGTTGGTTGATTCCACTTCCGCAGCTCAGGACAACAAGGCAGTCCACATGTGTCACAGCTATTAGTGACATAGACAACTTATTTCCACCTTACTTAGGTTTTGTATTTCTACGGTATTTTGCGGACTGAACGTTTTCAGACATTGTTATGGGGAAGAAGAAAGCAGGAGGAGGAGCTGGACTCGGCAGAGCTCTGATGAAGGAGAGACTGCAGGCGAGCAGGGGAAACAAGAAGGGCGACTCATGGGTAAGACATGAGCGCAGTTAGCAGCATATACTGGTGGAAATAGACGTCAGGCAGCTTACCATGGCTTAAAGAAAAAGCCATGGTAAACTTTTCTTAGTGAGATTGATATGGGGTTGAGCAGTATGTAAGCTGTATCAGGTTTTGAATTAAAGTTTTGTACCACATTTCCAGCTACACACCAGTGAACTGAACGATGGCTACGACTGGGGTCGTTTGAACCTGCAGTCAGTGACAGAGCAGAGCTCCATGGATGACTTCCTCGCCACAGCTGAACTGGCAGGAACAGAGTTTGTTGCAGGTATAACACAACTTAATTCACACATGCAGTCCTCGTCAGAGAATTACACTCATCATCATCATCATCATAGTTGTATTTCTGACACCTTTGAGCCTTGAGTGCAACAAATAACATTGTACTGAGAAACAAGAATTTGTGGCAAGCAAGATCAAAAATATGGGCTTCTCTGTTTTCATTTCTTTCCCTTTTTGTTTTCTCAGAGAAACTCAACATTAAGTTTGTTCCAGCTGAAGCCAGAGCAGGCCTGCTGACAGCTGAGGAGAAAAGCAAGTTAAAGAAGTTGCATGAAGAAAACAAACATTTCCTCCGAATTCCTCGGCGGTAAGTTGAACATACCTGGTCCAATCTGAATATCTGGCTACATTTTGCTTTCAACAGTGTTTTGCTCTGTGTGTCTGCAGCCCTCACTGGGATGAAAGCACCACCGCAGATTTACTCCAGCAGGCAGAGAAAGACAGCTTCTTGGAGTGGAGACGAGAACTTGCTCAGTATGCAATAATTTGTTTCTAAGTGAATTGTCTTGATACTGGACTCTTCCAGTAAAGCAGTATGTCAAACAACTGAATATTACAGAACTCAAAAGGTTTTGTGGACACTGGACCTTGGTGTGTTTGTGTCGGACTTCCCTGGTTGTAATCTAATCTTGTGATATTTTCCAAAGACTGGAGGAGGAACAGAAGTTAATTCTTACCCCGTTTGAGAGGAACCTTGAATTCTGGCGACAGCTGTGGAGAGTCATTGAGAGAAGGTAAAATTAAGGATAGTTCATATATGTGCTCTGCAAAACTGTCCATACTCCTTAAACTTTTTCTAATGTCTTCCACTAACTTCAGTGTATTTTATTGGGATTATATGTGATACAGAAAGTAGACAGAATACATTGGGCCATTAAATTTACATCTACTGAGATATGCCTATACCAGCTTAACTTACTTATTCTACTTAAACTACTTTTCAGGCTATGTGCTGTGTTACTCCATCCATCCATCCATCCATTTTCTATACTCCCTTTTTCCCTTAGTGGGGTCGGGAGGTGCTGGTGCCTATCCCCAGCTAACGTTCTGGGCGAGAGGCAGGGTACACCCTGGACAGGTCGCCAGTCTGTCGTAGGGTGCTGTGTTACTGACGGAAACAAACAGAAGAAATTATTCTTACCACACAGTGCAATGCATGGTGCGAGCCGCCATGTGCATCTGATTTTGCTCCTTTTCTTGATGCTTTTCTTTTTGACGCCATATGTTGTGGGTCGATAGAGTTTCGCTGGCCTGGGACCCAAAAGGTTTTCAATGCAATTCAATGCAACTTCCATTCTCAGCCAAAAGCAAATAAAAATGCTCCCTGTGGAGGAAAACAAAAAACACCTAATAGTATTATCACAGGACCTCGGAGATCAGTAAAATATAGTAGGTCATTTGCAGTGGAATTTCTAATTTACCAATTACTGTCATGGATGATTTTTATGGGATTAACAACACAGACAATCTACACAATTATTATAAATGGCATATGTGAATGGGGCTTAATATGCTTTCATCTAACCCAATTCACTGCAGTTATAGCTGTATGTTGTCCTGCAGGAAAGGGAATCTCTGATCGAGGATTGGCCCCTCTTGAAGTTGAAGCTTAAGTCAACTTCCCATTACTCTGTTCATCTTAACTGTTGCTGCTGAACAACACAGCATGATACTGCCACTGCCATACTTCACAGACACAGAGAAAATGGTGTCTTCTGGGTAGTGTGCAGAGTAAGCTTTGTGCTTCACAGTGTTTTGCATGTAACCAAACAAGCAAACTTTTGGTCTCATCTGATCTGCCACATGTTGGTCCTGTTTGAATCACTGGATTCTAGTTAGAGATATCAGATTTACACCACACTTTTTAGATTTTTCTGTAATGTCACAGTGTTTTTTTAACCTTTCAATCAAGCAGTAATTTGTGGCAATCTGTTGCACAAAAATCCCCCAAAAATTCATTGTAGTTTGTGGTTGTAGCTAACACATTTTAAGAGGTATGGACATTTTTGAAAAGCTCTTTATAAAGTCAAGTTCATGTTTATGTTTTCTTCCAGCGACATCGTTGTTCAGATTGTTGATGCCAGGAACCCTCTGCTGTTCAGATGTCCTGACCTGGTGAGGCCCCATTTAATCACAAGAGATTCAGTTATACAGGAAACTAAACAGCTTTTCACCTGTTTGTCAAAATATTTTCACATAAAGTATTTTTTCTTACAATAAGTAAAGTAACAAAATGAAAAATGTGACCCAAAAATTAATTTGTTGAGTGTAAAAATTTAGTTTAAGTTCAGTTGAACTCTGACATCAAGGTTAGATTATGCTGTTTGGGATTAAATACTCTTCTTTTACAACAGGAGCTATATGTGAAAGAAGTGTCGCAAAATAAAGTGAACATGCTTCTGGTGAACAAGGCAGACCTTCTAACCCGGGAGCAGAGGAAAGTCTGGGCCAAGTATTTTGAGAAGGAAGGTGTTAGGGCTGTTTTTTGGTCTGCTCTGGCTGAGAGTAACAGGCTGGATGCAGAAGAAAAGGTGAGGAAGTATAATTGAATACATTTAGTATGTTGCAACATAAATGTATCAGATAAACCTGTGGAGTCATATTCCTGCTTCCTGTAAACTCTGCAGCCTGATGTGTATTTCTCTCAGGGAATGGAAGTTGATGATCCAGAAAGTGTAGAAAGTGATCCAGAAGCAGATGGATCACCACACAGTTTGGACTTAAACGAAAGACCGTTGAACGAGAAGAAAAAGTGCAGGAAGGAGACGAAAGTGGTGTTGAAGAAGAGCAGCAAGACAATGTAAACATCGATGAAGAGGACTGGCAGACCTGCTCGGAGGAGGAGGAAGAGGACGAAGCTGAAGGAGAGACTGCTCGTTCTTCTGGTGACTCCTTCCATAACTCCAGCCGACTGCTACACAAAGATGAGCTGTTAGAGATGTTTAAAGCTTCACATAATGGACCCAGGTGTAAAGAAGAACAACTGACAATAGGACTGGTTAGTAAAACCCTGAATTTCTATTTATACCTAGTCTTCATTGTATTACAAACTCTACAGCTTGTACTATGATGAGTTTGTGAAATGGATTCATATTTTTGATTCAACAGGTTGGGTATCCTAACGTGGGAAAGAGCTCCACCATCAACACTATTTTACGAAACAAGAAGGTGTCTGTTTCAGCAACACCAGGACACACTAAGCACTTTCAGGTATAAGTCCAATCATGGCATTACATTTAGTTCATATGCTGTAAAAAGCTTAAAGTGGGTCTATTTGTACCTCCTCTCAGACTCTGTATGTGGAGCCGGGTCTGTGTCTCTGTGACTGCCCCGGTCTGGTGATGCCCTCATTTGTTTCTACCAAAGCGGAGATGATCTGCTCTGGGATTTTACCCATTGACCAGATGAGGGATCATGTACCTGCAGTCTCCCTGATATCCTTTCCAGAACATTATAGAAAATGTTATAGCATTGCCTTGTGTGTCTTTCGTCCTTAATGGATTTGTCACATATGTCAGACAATCCCTCGACATGTTTTAGAAGGAACGTATGGGATCAACATCATCAGACCGCGGGAAGATGAAGACCCCGACAGACCCCCCACCTCTGAGGAGCTACTAACGGCGTATGGATGTGAGACCACGGCACATTCTTTCTTTTCCTTTCCCTGTTTTAACCTTTTTTAAAAGAATTTTACGAAGTTGTATCTTCCTGGTTGCTACAGATATGAGAGGTTTTATGACGTCACACGGCCAACCTGATCAGCCCAGATCGGCTCGGTACATTCTCAAGGATTATGTTAATGTAAGTTTTACTATCGGGTGAATTTTAGGGACTTTTATTGGAAGCAGTAAAAGTAAAAAAAAACTACATTCTGTAACCCATTTACCCATGCAAGTTGTAATATTGTGAAGTTTCTCTGATACTTGTTAAATTAAAAAAATGGGGTTTATGCTTCTTCAAAATCTTATACAAGTATAATGTGGATTTATATTAGGCCCCCTATTTACTCTGACAGCCCTAAATTAAATACTGTGCAACTAAGTGCTTTTAGAAGTCACCTAAGTACTAAATAGAACTCACTTCATTGAGTCATAGTATAAATCCAGGTATTCTGTGAGAAGTTTGTTTGATAACATTAGAGAATACACAGCATCATGAAGCCTGAGAAGCACAGCAGGCAGCTCAGCAATCAGGCTATAAGTCAATATCCAAGTTTTAAACATCCCACAGAGCACTGTTCAGTCATCTCAGAATAAAAAAAGCAAAGCTTCCCTGAAACCTACCAAGTCATGGCTGGTCACAAAAATTGACAGGCAGGGCTAGGAGTTTATTTGTGAATCTGCCAACCTTAGACGAGGTGCAAAGATCCACAGCTTAGGTTGGAAAGTTGAGTAGTCACACACTTCACTAATCTGCCCTTCATGCAAGTGGAGACATCTCATATATTCTTTAAGTTCCACTTTTTAACCAACAGGCACCAGTTCTGTATATAAAAGTGATTTTCTTGTTTTAGTCTCTAAAATGAATCCCCTTCCTGACTTTGTTTACTCCTCACAGGGTAAGCTCCTGTTCTGCCATCCTCCTCAGCACATTGATCCTGAAGACTTCCAGTCTCAGCACAGCAAATTCCAAAAGAGGGAGTTGGACAGCTTGGATGTTTCTGCCGTAACAAACAGACCACAGAAAATCAAAAGGATTGAAAATGTTGTTGACAAAAACTTCTTCCATCAGGTAAAATAAGTGCAACAACGACTATGTGCTCGTCATTAGTTCTCTGAAAAACTACGTGAGATAAAGCTCTTTGCCTTTGGTGAACTTTTCTTCTTAGGATAATGTCCGAGCACTCACCAAAGGAGTTAAGTCCGTCATGGGCTACAAACCAGGCAGCGGACCAGTCGGCCCAGGCAGCTCAGAGTTGGAGGCAATGGAGGGCAAGCCCTGGAAAAAACACGGAAACAGAAACAAGAAGGAGAAACTGCGACGGGTCACAAAGCACCTGGAGGGTTGATCATGATTGTCTGAACACTTTTAAACCCACATGATTTCAGATTAAATGAAATGTCCTGAAGAGCAGCCTTTATACCATCCTAAAGGACCCTGATGCAGACGGATGGGTGTATCTGTGGCTGTGGAAAGATCCTGATCGAAGTGGTTAAATGATATGAACTAAAGACTGTAAAAGCTGAATTCATGACCTGAATAATGATGATTATAGGATCTGAAGCACCAATTATTCAGAAAATAATATTACTTACGAACCATATAAGTCTTTAAGAAGCAGTTGAATTGCTCTGAATACTAAACTTTTTTTACCCTCGTGTCCTCTTCTCGGGACATGAAGAGTGGTGATTCATGTCCCCAGGTTGAGCCTCATAAATTGGTATGATCTACAATAAAATATCTTAAAGTTTTTCTATGAAGACAAGCTCTCATTAAAATGTTGTGAAAAGATGTTTGTCCTTTCTTAAAGACTTTAATCTAAACATTGATTTGAAATAAATAAGTTGCATCAACCTCAGTGAGAAACTCTTCATTTGACTTCTTATTTTAATGTATATTGCTTGTGGAATTAGATAAACACATTTGAAAGGCTTTAATTTAACTTGGTATGTGAAATAACATAAAACTTTTTTTGTGAAACAAACTTAATTTACAACTTTCTTTGTAAAACCAAACAGTAAAGTGTCCAAAATGCGGATAAAGTGCAGCACCATTTGTATACGTCAATATAAGTCGGCATAAATTCGTCTACCGTCATTGCTTTACGGTAATTGGCTGAAAACGTTAGCGTGCAGGTGCGTCCCAGGTAGCCAAGCCCCTCCTCAGAACAGTGCGGATCCTTCCTGTTTGTCGAGCGTATCAGTTGCATGGATTAGTAATGAACAGACGTTCGCAGGAAAAATGGATGGAGGTGTCTCGACCGCTGAGGATGAGCTCAGAGGAAGCTCTGATCATTTCCTCACCAGCCTCGGTGCCTTTTGGCTTCACTCGGTCACCAGCTGCGGGTCTCCAGACGCGGCTCATCTGTGCGTCTCCGCTGGACTCACCTTGCTTTCTGCCGTCCTATTGCTGCTTTCCTCCCTTCTGTAAGTACGGCGGGGTCCCCTATTCCATACGGAGATTTAAAGAAGCAGAAATGGCAATAAAGCCAATGTTGCTCTTTCAGGATCTTGTGTCAGAAGTGTAAATTAAGAGGAGAATTTTCAGAAGAAACCATCATAGTCTTCTACAGCTTTCTGGGTAACCTGTGCAGCTCTGTGGGAGCAGTTCTGTCAAGGCAGCATCACTTACAGGTAACATAGTTTTATTTTGAAACACATTTAATATGCTGCATGCTTTAACCTGATGTAAATTATTTCTATTTGTAGATTTCCATGGCTTCTTTTGCTGCTTTAATGGATGCTGTGCAATGTATCTTGTGCTGCCTTCCGCTGTTCCTGTGTTGGAACTCCAAAACTCGTAAGTTAAGATAAAGCTCCATCTTTTCCAAACAATATGACCTGTTCACAGTATGCAAAAAACAAAGTGCAGCATAGTAGCTCAGGTGTGTAAAGTGTCGGCCTCACGCAGGGAAAACCATGTAGGCGAACCTAAAAGGAAGCTTATCAGTAATCCTCCTGATAAACACACAAATTAATAAATGGAGAATTTGTTTCCAGTCTCCCTTTACTTAAAGAACAATTCTCTGGTGTTCTGCAGAGCTGAGGCTCAGGGCGGTGAAGAGGCGCAGGAGGCACCATTTTCTGGCAGTGGGTGTGTTGATGGTGGTTGCCGGAGGGTTCCTGAAGTCCAGAGTTGATGAACCTACAACGATTAGATCCATCAGCAGAAGGAAGCTGCTGCACAGCTCCATTCAAATCTCCAGCTGGAGCCCAATGATGGTGCGGTTGGTGTACAGGTTGAATACAAAAGCATGACAAATTCTTCATACTTTTATTTATTGAGCATGTTCGAAAACCACTCATTGTTTTTCGTCTATTTTGGGCTTTAATTTATGTTGGTCTGCTCCATAAAATCCTAACTAAACACATCAGAGTTTGTGGTTGTTTAAGAAATGCCAGTGAAAAATTCCAGTAAAGAACTGACAGATTTGGAGAGAAGTGCCATCCTTGGTGTTTGTTTTCCAAGAAAACGTCTTAGGTACACAAGTGATCATTTTATTGAATTATGTTTGGTATTTTTAATAGAGCCAGGTAAAGCAATGAGGAACAAATTATGTATTTGTTATTTTCTCCCAGTCAAAAACTAAATTAATAATGTAACTTAAATTCAAAACACGATTTCATCCTTGGATTTGAAGAGTCTTTTATGTGAATCTCAAATGCTAGTAATTCTTCTCATAATTCCAAAGGACATCAAAGAAATCCTTGGTTACATCCTGGGCTTGCTGGCCTCTGTCATTGCCTGGACCTCCAGGTTTCCTGCACTCTGCAGAGCAGTAAGAGACAACACCAGAACGTCAAAGATCCATGTTCCTAAAGCTCAGCTGCTTTCATAAACTGTTTTTGTTTCTATCAGAGGAGAGGGCAGAACCTGACCCACACTTTTATCATCTCTGGATTTTTGTGCTCTGTATCTGGTGCCTTCTACACTGCAGCCATCCTCTTACATGACGTCCGGTTCAGATTTCTTATCAGAGTTATGCCTTGGCTGCTGTCATCGATCGGCTGTGTCATCCTGGACCTGCTTGTATCCTTTTGCTCAAGCACCTGGATACTGTTTTTGATTAGTGCATTTTTAGACATTACAATTATAATTGTTGCTTGTGTTAGGGTTTGCAGGTTTGTTTTTAATGTTGACTTTTAACTCAGATATGACAGATTTTAGTGATCCACTGGTGCAAGACAGGAACCAGGCAGAAGACAATGAAGCTATCACCAGATATGGAGGGACTTTTAGACATGATCAGTGAACAAACTGCTGTCATGAAGCAGCAGAATAAACAGCAAAAACCTCCATCAGCACAAACAAAAGTAAGTTTGTTTCATTATTTTACATTTATTAGTATTTTTCTTGCTGTCAGTTTCTAATTGATTTTTGGTGTAAGGGTTATTTAGGTGAGAATAAATAAACCCCATGTTAAATTCAGTCTTAAGTCATCATATTTAACTGAAAATATATACATATTTTGTCTATAGACTAAGTTTACTATCAAAATCTTAGATCTTTGTAATGACGCTCATGATATTAAGAACAAAACTCTCTGAGAACATGTCGAGTATTTTATTGTCACTCATTTACTAATTTCCTGACCAACATGGCAGTGCAGTTTCTTTGCTGTTAGAATAATTCATGTTTTATCATGTGTCATTAATTTGTTTTTTACACATATTGTGTAACATATTAAAGTTTTCAGGCTTTTCCTCAAAGACAAAGAATGTGCAGAAGGTTACTGAGATGGGCCAATATATAGACGTCAGTGGCCAAGAGACATCTAAAGTATGTAAATAATGTATTGATCCAGACTCAAAACTATAGCAACACAGGGCTAACAACAAAATCTACACTCCTTCTTTACTGTGGGATTTATATTTTATTTTCTCAGCTACTATCCCTTAAAGAAGTGACACTGTCTAAAGATGGATTAGACGTCGGACCTCCTCACAGGATGGTGCGAGTTGATGGGCTTTGTTCCTCTGACACATCCTGTAGCTCTTCATCAGACAGCACTGATATGGAGGTGGGTTGAAATTTGGATCAAAAATAACTTGTATGAACTAACCAATCAAAGGAGGCAATTAAGACATGGTTAAAGTCAGAAATTTTCCCCCTTTTTACTTTCATTGTGCATTCTTGACTCAGATGTTCAGTTTTAGTCTTTTTCCAAAAACTATATAGTCTTTTTCACATACTGCAGGCCAAAAGCTTCAGTTCTGTCCTCTTCACAGTTTAACCCTACTTTGTGTTTGTCTGTCATATAAAATAAAATAATACATTAAAAAAACCACTAAACTTTGCTGTTATGTGGCAAATGTTAAATGTTTAAGGGACATAAATATTTTCAAGTCACCATATTAAAAGACAACACAACCATTAAAACATTAGGCAATATAATGCACTTTTTACAGTTTACCACTAGATGGTGACAGCTTGTGGATATTGAAAATAGGATGTTTCTGAATATGGATGAAAGTAATAGTCAGAGTGCTCATGATTGTGTGTCACCTGAAATAAACTTTAGTTTTGACTCAATTCAGAGTAAAACTTTAAGGTGAGTAAAAGTTCAAACTTTTATTTTTTTTTATTATTATTTTTTGAGTAATTTATACTTCCAGATGTTGCCTTCAGTGCTGCTAGATTTCTTCTGAGTCACCTTTACTGTGTTTTTGGTCATTTATTTTATTAGAAAGTGATAAGTTTAAGGGGCTCATGAGACTAAGAGATGGTGGTGAATCACTCATGCTTTGTTTCTTTAACATGTGACTTTATGGGGAAGTAAGTCAGATGGTGATAAAAGTTTCTTGTATGCAGACATTGGTCAGCATGTTTAAACATGGAACTCTATGAATGTGGTGAAAAGAGCAGAGCAGGGATTGTATTTTAACTGTGCTCTGCAGAATACCATTATGCCAAAGTGTCAATTGGCAACATGGCAGAAACCAGTCCTGTGTCGGATGGCTGACCTTTATGTAATTTACCATGTCTCTCTTTAAATTGCATAGTTAGAGTCTGCAAAGAAAGTGAAATTTCAAGTTTTTCATATCAGCTAGATCCCCACAAACAGTGACTCCTTTTTTATCCTGCTGCAGGAATGTGTAGGAGGCAGTTTATCCAAAAGCAAAGGCAAACTGGGCAAGCACAAACAATTGAGCATTGACTCTTTTTGCCAAACAGGAAAAACGCAAATGACTTGAATGTTTTTAGCTTATGTCTTACTTTCAAAAATGGAGTGAGACTTAAAAATATATTATGAACACTGTTAAGTGTGATTAATGCATTTCTGCACACACACAGATTATTTTCCCAGTAAAGAATACTAGTGGCCTACTGCTGTAGATTCCAAGTAAATCTACTGAAAAGAATCTTGACTGATCTTTTCAGTAAAATGTATATATAAAAAAATTCCTTAGATCTCTGAATAATAAAAAGTACTGGAAGTGCATTCAGAGAGTACAGCTCTGCTTTTTAAAACTTCCAGCTGCTGTTTAAACTTAACAGAGGTGGTTTACTTGGTGACCTAATGTAGAGCAGGTTTCCACTCAGTTTGGCTTTGTCTAATGTTTAATCCTCACGCAAATAAAGTGGAGAGGGACATTGTTTAATTTCATTACAATGCTTAAACATTAAGTCCTACTCAAAAAAAAAAAAGTGGCGACATTTTTTTATCGCTTTATAAACTGGTCTGTCGTTGCTGCCAGCAGCTTGGTATTTCTATTGTCTTCAATGTTTCATACACATTTCTGCTGAGTGCTGCATCTTGGTGGGAGTGAGGCTGGGGGCTTCAATGATGGGTGGAATTGTTTGAGATCTACCGTGTGGTCCAATTGTTCTGCTGTAATGAATCTTTGATTAAAGACCACCACTGGGTTGGGTCTGTCTGCTTAGGAAGTGGTGCAGAATGGTTGGCTTGTCTATAGGGGCCCAGTGCTACCCCCTGCTATTTTGGGAGATGTTTATGGTCTCTTGTCTGATGCCTGCTGGCTGGGAATTTAGCGGTGTGGGAACAATACTTGACCTCCCGTGTTGTAGGTGTTCACCTAATGCTTTTTTTTTAATGAAATATATTAAAGGCCCTATTTAAAGCTTGACAGAAGCAGTTGAGGTTTCAGTTCATTTTCAGAGATTAACTGAAACGTATTTGACCTGGAATTATGTGACCACTTTCACACAACGAGATTACATGTCCTTTCCCAAATCGTTCAAAATAAAAGGAACAGGAGATTGTAAAGATAGGTCATCCCACAAGAGCTCTAATTAACAAGCTAGTGAGCTCTTAACCCATTAGTTTAGTTGAATACAAGTATTTTATTGCTTCTTTTTTTATAGGGTTTTTTGTAGAGATGATCATATTTTCTAGTTCAACAATTGGAGACAAGTTGAAAAAGTGGAAATTGTATTTTAATTGTCCTACTGACATGAAATTAATGGTCACAGAAGCCCAAGTAATTCAATGAAAGAAATGTAAGTAAACTAGTGTGTTTTAAGCTATGCATAATAAAGTGGAAATGCACAAGGAGTAAGTAATGAAAACATAATCACTTAAAATGAGGTTTTAAGTGGAAAGCAAAGAAAGTAGGTGATATTTGTTAGAGCTTAGAAAACAACCAAGCCCTGTTAGATTTCAACCAGCTGATTAAACCTAAATTATAGTCTGTGAAGAAGTTTCTCACCGTCCGTGTATTGCACAAAAACATCTCCTGTTGGGTAAATGCAAAGTGCTTTCTCAAGACCTTTGCAACTTATTTTTGCAAAACATACTGACAGCATTAGAGATATACTCTAAGGTTTCAGTGAGCACGCTCTGAGCCTTCGAGGGTTAGTGTGTTCTTTCCACCTAAACCCTCGTTCAAGACACCTGGATCAAATGATGACTCATTAGCAGAACATAGACATGCTGTGGAGGTAGTAGCCCTTGAAAACTGACTTTGGACACCACTGGCCTAGGGTCATTTGCAATGTGATTTTTAAAAATTTGGAGTTCATACATTTTTTTTTCCCCCATGAAACAATAAGTGATGTTCTTAACCAGTAATTGCAAAGCTTACTTTGCAAGCCTACTGCACAAAATTCCACTGTAGGGGGATAAAAGCATGTCAAAGCTCACTGAAAAAACACAGCCATATATTTGTTGATGGTGTCCTATAAGTCTTAAACAATAAGCCACCTGAGATATCTGGCCTTTTCCTGTATAATATGAGACCCTTGCGATAATAAAATATTTGTAACATGGATTAAAAGCCATTATGGATGTTAAATTTTTGGTTTGAGTTACTCCGACTATATTAATGTAAATACAGAAATGTGTCTTAAATAAAACATTCATTTATTTTGTGATACTAAAACTTGTGGTTTTGTGACTGAAAGTTCCATGACGAGTTGTCATGGCTGAGCAGCTTTGTTCAAGTTTTGCCTCAGCGATTACATTGTAAAGCATTGGATTCCAAGAGTAATGAATCATACCTTATTCTTTGGCAACCAAATGAATAAGTCTGGCTTTGACTGTTCTCAGGAGAACATCACTGGCTGAAGCGCATTGTGTTGAGTGCATATTTTGGTGAATAGGGGACTATGGTGGTCTGTTTTTCAGAAGGTTGGCTCAGCCTGAGTTCAGGTGAAAGAAACTTTTAATACTTCAACATCCTAAAACATGTTTCTTCCTCCCAGCTTTGTGGGAAAGGTTTTGGCTTGGTCGTTTCAGTTCCAGAATGACTGCATGGCTGTGCACAAAGCTATGTCCGCTATGTCCACTTTGACTTGAATGAGCAAGTTTTCCTTGCCCTCAACCTCATAAACATCTTTAGAATGAGTTAGAGCAGAGACTGCATTCTAAGCCTTTTCGTCCCATGGCGGTGCCTGACCTCATGAGTGCAATTCTGAAAAGAAGGGTTAACAATTCACATAAACACACTCCTAAACCTTTCATAAAAAGGTTGGCCCTGTTCATATTATACTCCATGTATGAAGAATGGGATGTTCCTTCATTTTATATTCAAATGAAAGTTGTCTTGGAAAATAAAACTTTTGCTTATTTACTGAGAAGAATAATCTAAAAATGAAGATTTCTGAGCAAGTGTTATACTTGCATAACACTTATCAATGCAAGCACTGATAACAGAGTTTTCAGTGAAGATGTTTTTTCTTCACTGTCCAACCAAAACTCCTTTGAACCAGGTTTGATTTAGGAACAGAGGTACCAATTAACCAGAGATGGGCGAAACTTAGAGAAACTCCTTACAGGAGAGAGATGGGTGGAAGGCATCGTGTTCTTGACAGATAAGATATAAAAGGAGAATTGTATCTGTTAAGCTTCACTTCTTCTTATTCCTTCTTCTCTCTTGCTTTTCTTTCCTTACAGGCTGATCTCTGATACTTACTCTAGATAAAATATGTAAAGACAAATGGTCATTTCTCTGATTGATTCAGCGTATCGCTCACTCCCAAAAGGAAAAAGATTTTTCCTAAACAAGGCAAACCAGTGAATACTTTTAACAATATAGGGCGTAATGACTTCTTGTATTTTTATTTCCCTTAATATACACCATACTTTTTTGTCTCTTAGTGACAACCATTATGACCAACAAAATGGATATGTGATGTTGTTTCAAGAAGTTTTTTTTAATGTATATATTTCTAATTTGGCTAAAGAAAACCTCTACTAAAATACAAAAAAAAATCAGGACATAATTTTTATAAGGTTATAATTAATTTTTAAATATTGAAATACAAATGGGTTATCTTAAAAGTTCTGCATGTAGACACAACTCAGGGTTGCCTATTTGGGCTGAGTCATATTATTCCTGAATGAATTTTTAACATTCCTATGAAAATGGTTAGATATTAGACTGAAAAAGCAGAAAAAATGCACAGAGACCTTCAGAATAAGTATTTAACAAGACCACTATAAACGATTACAAGAAAGCCTGTCTTACAGGGAGCAAAGTCTGAAAAACCCTCAGCAAAGGGAAACAACAATGTGCGAAATTATTCTGTTACTTGTTATGTAAGAAGATATTCTAAACTCTGTATTGGGGTGTCATGATTGCCAATAGGTTCAACCAAAGATCTGCAGTTACTTATTACACTGCATTTTAACGTGGAGGAACATTATATAACACCACCCTTCTCCTGTAATTCTCTGTTTTGCAGTGGGACTTTGAAGCTGCAATTGCACAGTGGAGTAAACCAGCAGCAGAACCACAGGAGGGGGACAAGTTCCCTCTCCAAGGCTGGCCAACAAACCCCAAGCCCTTCAGTGTCTGCATTTGCTCGATGGCTGGACTCCCGCAGAAGAGTCCGTGTTCTGCAAATGAGAGTAGCTCTGCTGAGAGCTGAACTTCAACGCAAGCACATATGATATAATTGGAATTTGGAATTATTAAATTTGAAATTATTAAAAACAACCGTTGACAGTTTTATGATTCAGTACGAATTGGAAAGCAACTTCACATAACCTGTTTTGAGTTTATGATGAGATAAACAAGTTCTGTCACTTCATAAACCTTACTGTTTGTTCTTGGGCCCATTCATAAACACACAGGTTCATTTTAATACATTAAAATATTCTGGAGGTGGCTCGGGCATCTGGTCAGGATGCCTCCTGGACGCCTCCCTGGTGAGGTGTTCCGGGCACGTCCCACCGGGAGGAGGCCCCGGGGAAGACCCAGGACACGCTGGAGGGACTATGTCTCTCGGCTGGCCTGGGAACGCCTCGGGATTCCCCCGGAGGAGCTGGCCCAAGTGGCTGGGGAGAGGGAAGTCTGGGCCTCCCTCCTTAAGCTGCTACCCCCGCGACCCGACCCCGGATAAGCGGTAGAAGATGGATGGATGGAAAATATTCTGGAAAGGTGAACTTCAGCAATTTGATCCAAAAAGTGAAAGTTACATAGAAGTATTACAAAGGGACGGATGTATTTCAATGGTCTATCTCCCATATTTTTAATTGTGGGTTAGTGACACATTTGTAGCAGTAAATACAGTCACCCGTGAGCTCCTGAGAACTTTAATCTTCTTTGAAGGATTACAGAGAACACCACCCCAATAAACAATATATCTCCCCCCTACCGCAGTGTAAGGTTATTGGGTCACATCCTGTATTTTGCTACTCATCCGGGTTATCAGGGCTGGACTGGAGAAAAGAGCAGATAAGGACAAGAGTGGAAGGCCAGAGCTTGTTCGTCCTCTCTATTATTCATCAGTCCTTTCTGTCTGTCTGCTGGCTCAGGGGCTTTCTAAAAGACGAGAGAACAGCACACTTAGTCATTTATAACTGAGGGGAATTTATTAAGAGCTGATAACTACACAATACCGAGAGCAGAGAAAATGTAGGAACCACACAGAACCCCTCCCTGTTACATTTCCGATAGTAACTTATCTGTATTAGGAAAAATAACTTGGGAACAGCTAATTAGATGCAACAAAGTAATTGCTGATATCAGCAGTGGATACTATTGTAACCTAACACTTCATTCTGTTCAAAAACATGACCCAGAAGGTCAACTGGGTGAAAAATCTATATTGAGGACTCTTGGATGTCCATAAATAACTGCTTTAAGATCTACTTAGGAGTTTAATAGTTTTTTTTCTGGGTAATTTTAAATAGATCAAAACATAAATTGAATCTCAAAGGAGTGAGATCCCACATCAAAATCAATAGACATTGCTCAATCCCCAGGCCTCATCTCTGAAATGGGGCTAAAACAAAATGTGCGTCGCATGCAAAAAAAGGTGGAATTCTGTTTGGAAAAAATGGAGAAGGATCTGGATTAACACATAAAAGGAGCAGTGGGGAGCAGGCCTCTCTGTTTTTCTTGGCCCGTGTGTCACTGTTCATCCAACTGAGGAGGACGTGGAAGATGCAGAGCTCATTTGAGCCTGCCGGACATTTTGTTCACCTTGCATGTTGGCTGGGCGAGGAGGAGGGCGACGGGAAGATTTTCATAACTCACACCATTCCTTGAAAAATAATCCACCCGGAGCAAATCAGAAACAAAGCACTCATGAATCAATACTTAGCTGTTGCTGAATAACTCAGAATGCGCTGAAGCGCTGAAGACCAAAATGTGATGCAAAGTTAAATAGTGACTCTGGAAGATTTTAGTTTAAAATGTCTATGGCTTTGATCCCTTATGCAGGACACCGGCTCTCAAGGCCTGGAGTTGCCCATCCCTGGTTTAGGTTAAAGCATAATCCATGTGTTAGAATGGGTCAAAGTTCCTTCAGAAATCCTTACTTGAAATTTAATAATTACATTACTATTTTGCCAAGAAGAATGAGAAAAGAGTTCAGTCCCTACATGTGCAAAGCTGACAGGTGGTTCTAGAAGAAAACCCAAATACACGCCACATTTTTCAGATCTTTATTTATAAAACGTTTGAAAACCACAAATACTTCATGCACTTTGCAGTTCTCCATTTTAATGGATTGATTCGAGCTGATCTGCACATAAAACGAGAAGCATTACAAAATAAACAATCTAAATGTTTGTTTTTATTTATTTATTGCTAATTAGATTCGCAAATAAAGCTTCGTCAGTTTATTTCAACAACAATGCCCTTTTTATCCAGTACTGTAACACATGTTACAGTCAGTGAATGATCCCCCTGTTTTGACTGTAATAATATTTACTTTAGGCGGCTGATTGCGTGGTTATGCGTGATGTCAGGATGTGTCACTTCCTGTAGTCGGAGCAGCCAGTTCAGTCCAGTTCGCCGCTGCTGTAGTAAAGAGCTTGGCTCTGTGTGAGAGCTGTCAACACACGGCGCGGCTATCTTCCTCCACTCCGGCTGGCTCTCTGCTGCTGTGGAAACATTCTTCTATTAAACTCGGAGCGCTTCACGTTTCAGCAACGGTTTCCTCCAGATAACAGAGACTCTCCTTTCACTATGACACGAAGGTGATCTTCAGAGTTTCCAGGTGGTTCTGGGTGAGTGTGTTAATCTGAAATATGTTCGCGGGTTGCCTTCTGCATTACCACCATGTGTTATTTTCACCGAAGCTAAGGCTAAAACTGCAATGTTAGCTCAGCGATAAGTGTTCAGGTGTCTGTCTCATCCCCTTGGTTTGGCTGATGAGCAGCATGTGTTACTGAAACGGTGTTTCGTTTATGACCGAATGAGACTGAGAAGTAGGAGAAGCATGGAAGACACATGGAGCAAGTAGAGGGCTAACATCTTAGCTTGGCTAGCATTAGCCAGCTAGCACGGTGCCTTCCAGTTCAGTGAGTCTCAAAGTTGATATCAGGACCCCAATGTTGGCCACAAAACACCAAGTTGGGATCTTGGAATCGCCACAAATTTAATTTGACTGATAAAACGCTAATATGGGAGCTTACTTTTGTTGTAAATATCATTAGTATTTTAGTAAACAACTTAAAATAATTGCAACGCTTCTGAATGTAAATAACACTAAGTAAATTGATTAAAATTAAGAAAGTTACAGCCGTTCTAAAACTGATGATTCTAGTTTTATATTTTTAAAATTTGTTTTACAAAATTGTAATCCAAAATACAATATTAGACAGTTTTACTGCAGTTTTCTTTGTAGAGATTTCACTGCCTTGGATAAATATTCATAAGTTCGTTTTTTGTAGATTTTTAGCATTAAAATGTTTTTTGAAGGATGTAAAATATCAGTGAGTAGGATAAATATTAGTCAGTTCAATTTTAATTCTTGGCTTGAAAAGGAAAAATATAACAGTAGTAATAGGTTGCTTTTGATACCAGATTTTTCGGCTGACAGAAATATATTTGCTGACGCATTTAATTATTTTTTTGACTGGATTAGGAAAGCAAAAGTTCTTCTCATGTCAACTGTCTATCAGCAATAAGGCATTTTTTTCCCCTTCACTGAATTTTTTAATTTGAAGGAAGTTATGGAATTCAAAAATAACTAATTTGGTGATTAAAAGGTGGATGGCAGCTTTAATTTAATTTATGAATGTAACATATCTGTTGTAAGATATTGAAGCATTGCAGCGCTCTGGGTCCTTTGTATTTTTAGAATTGTTAAAAATATTAGCAAACATTTTTTTCTTAAATTGTTAAAAAAAAGTGCTTTCACATGACATCGGGATCATGTATGAATATTTTGTTTTAAACTCAGATTTTTGGATTCCTCATATTGCAAAAAGTAGCAGCTCTGTATAAAACATATTGCATATTGAGTTTTTATTTTTAGATATTTCAGTGTTCAGTGAAAAGTTCAGCAGATATTGCAAAAATGCTTAAGTGGTTAAGATAAATGTTAATCTGTTAATTTTTTAAACTGTTTGTTAAAAGTGTGCCCTTGGAAAGTCAGAATCTCGCATAGGAACCCGTCAGAAAGGCACCAAATGAAATGTCAGTTTTTCTTGAAACTACAAAGCATGTGTGATTAGAGGATCTTGCTCTACAAGAATTTAAGATAACAGGTTTTTGAATGGAGAAAAAAAATCCAGCTGACGTCAGCCTACCATAGTGGGTATGGAGGTGCCAGGTTGTGAAATCACAAGTTCAGCGTTTGGAGCAAAGATAGCACCCACTTATCATATCTGTTGTTATGGCAGATTTAAATGGTGTCCATAAATGAACAAATTAGAATTGCAGTTCAACTGGATCTCTGTATTGTTCTTGTTCACTTGGCTTAATAACACTTGTTTAGCTGAAGTTTCAGTCGTTGAGTCCTGAGTCTCTGCTGTTCTTACTTTGTGGGTAAAATGTTTAAAAGTTTTGGGTCCACCGTTCAAATTTACGCTGACAAAGTTTCACCTCATAGTGGTTTGTGGTAATGATTCACTGCCATCATGCACCTGCCCGTGTCATGCTACATATTTTTAAAGAGACTAATTATAGAATAAACCTTGATAAATTTGTGCCTAGTATTTCACTGTCGGTCTATGGACCATAAGAGTTACTAAGGACTTCTTGGAAGTAACATCAAAATATTACAAATTTATTGTTACTGCAATTAGAAATATGCAAATTTCGGGGTACTGCCTGATTGTTTGCTGCTCCGCTGCACTCAGCCTCTATATTTGTAATAAATTTGTTTTCTTTATTGCAGCATAAACAGATTTAGAAGATTAACTGGTAGTAAGGTGATTTTAGTAATTAAAAAAAAAATTCAACTAAGTTGCTTCAGTTTCAGAACAGGTGTGGGCCATAAACAGGAAATAATTAATTTTGTTTTTTTTCTCAGTACTAGAGTTTTATGTTTACAATGAACCCATAACAGATTAGCATTTGATTGTTTCTTGCAAATCAGCGTTATTGCAACATGTAACAACATTATAACATGTTTTCTAATATCCTGCAGCCCATTTGGCTTCTTATTTGATTATTTGACATGTCACAAAAGACAACACTGAAAAATAAGTATACAATTTTAATTAACTGTTTATTGAAGATTGCAAAAATGTCTGACAAAATTTTGTTTAAAAATTTGTATTTCCGCTCATTTTCACTTTGTACTTCTTTATAGATCCAATTTATAGGTTTGTTGTTTTCTCGTCCTGTTTGTTCTGTTAGATTCAAATACATTGTTATATCTCTGATAGGAAATGACCCTTATCTACATGCATTATTATTATTATTTTTTTTGCAATACCTTTCATGTCTCTGAAGCTTTTTGACAATTTAGAAATTAGATATTACACCCCTGCTGCCTCTAATTACATAAATATAACTTATCTCAAGTTGTGCCTGCACAGCAGTAGGTAAGACGTCTTTGTGAGGTTATTTAAACCTCTCATATTTCACATTGTGTTATCCTGTGGTCTTTCTGAACACGTTCTGCTACAACATAGTTTTTATTAGCTTATTTGAAATGGAGACAGATTCAGATTAAATGGCTGAAACAGCCTTTTTTTATTTATTTTTTTACACTTGATCTAGTTTCTTGTGAGAGCTATCATCTTTTCATAAGAGGCATTTGGAAACAGTTTTCTCAGTTTAACAAATGTGGCATCGATATGCCTCTGGCCTTTTGGCCAACACTTTAAGACTTTTCTCAGTTGAGCTCGAACACATCGTCCTATGATGGAAGATCTGCCAGGTGGATTCAGAGTAGAGATGAGAAATATCCTGACATGACAGAAGCCCTCTCGACAACCCAGCGTTTGATGTGGGAGCCCCAGAGCAGGGCGATAGAACAACACATCTTTCTGGAGCTGGTATCACAGTTTGTCTCCACAGGATAACCCAGAGGGCCTCATCAGTGAAAGTGAAAACACATTCAATAAAAACTCAAACAACTGCAAAAAGTAGCAGCTCTGTGTAAAGTAGAGATAACTCCCGGGTTGTAAAAGAGTTTTATGGCTTTGTGTAGCCTGATGTTTGAAAGCTGAAGACTTTTTACTCTGAAAGTTTGCTGGCAGGCTGAGATTCAAACTCTGCTCACTCACTAATTGTTTTTATTAAGCTCATTTTTGCTTGTAATTGCCCCTTTCTTATTTTTTTTGGTATGTGCCACATCTTTTGGAGCTTCCTGCTTCTTACTGGTTTCTGCGCTAAAGGAGCCATATTTACATCGCTGTAGGGACGAGCCAGCCACTGGTATCAAGTAATACAGAGCTATTTGAAAGTTGGTCTCCCTAAAAGACCAACTAGGAAAAAAATCCCTTATGTTGTTCCATAGGGTTTAAAATACATTAAATGAGTAGTGCAGTGTTGCCCAACCCTGCATACTGCCTGTCAGCTGGCTGAAAGAAGACACATTTGACTGTATAAACTACATCAGCATTTGCAACCTGTGGCTCCAGAGCAGCAAGCGGCTTTTTGGACCTTCCATAACGGCTCTTCAGAACTTGCATTAAATTTTCACAACAGCGTGACACTAAAATTACCAGAAATATTATTTTAGATTTATTTTTCTTGTCATTAGGTTGAAAACTATGCACTTTATTTTAGATAATTTTCCACAAATACCAACATGAAAGAAAATGTTGGTAGCTTGTATTCTTTATTTTAAGCCCTAAAAGTAGTAAAAATGGCATTTCTTTACAAATGACAAGAAAGTTTCACTAGAAGATGTTTATAAAAAATTACAAGTCGTGTAACATTTGCGGTTTTATACGAGTCTTGAGACTTTACTGCATATTTTTGAAGTTGAAGTTACCTTTTTATTTCTTAAAGCAGTTAACAGGTTTTATCAGCTGGTGATCAATCTTTACAGTCCATATTTGTTTTTTAGATTTTTGTTTTACTGATGTTTCCCACTGCAGCGCATGCATTATCTTAGAGAAGGGGAAAACGCCTCCTCTTTTTCTGCATCCACCCAGCAGTTGTGGAGGAAAAACATAGGGTAGTAGTCAGGTTCTGAGCAGTGAAGTTACAACTTTGGTAGGATAAGGTAAGACATTTTTTGTAATTATTCAAACAAATTTGCCATCCTGCAAAACATCCCTTTAAACTCGCATATCTGTTTGCACCTCGGAGATCTCTGCATTCAGTAACTGTTCTCTGGCAGAAGAACAAGTCCAGATATATGACAAACTTCATTTTCAGACATTTCAAACAGTCTCTGTGAATGTATAATAGTGATTATTTTCTGGTTTTTGAATGCTAAATCCTCCAAACATTTTAGTCAGCATTGGTTGTAGACTTGGCATTTCTCACTCAGGATCAGCTTCCGTCAGGAAAACCCGTTTTAAAAAAATCAAAACATGTTTAATCTCTTGCACAGTGGGAAAAGCAGGTTTTTATAGATCGTCCAGCACTTTCCCTGTTAATCCAAAAGCATGTGGTCAGACTTAAAGGTTTTCATCAGTGGAATTAAAATTTTTTTCCCCAAGCCGTTCCCTTCAGTTTTCTTTCTCAAAGTTTCAAATTTTGAGATGTTGACGTTTTCCCCTTTTCAAGTATTGATACACTTTGAGATGCAAACCCTGTAATTTTTGAAAACCATTAAGTAAAAATCCAAATTTTGGAATTAAAAAAGGGTGTGCTGCTTCATTAAAGGATATGTGTGGTATTTTTTTCAGCTTCTTATTGCCTGAGCTTCAAAGTAGAGTGATTATATGTTTGTAAAAGTAGGTTTTGTTGCATTTTATAAACAACTGCACTGCTTTAGTATTAACTCTAGTGGATATTGTTAATGGTTTTTACTTTTGAAAGATAATTTTTTTTTTGTTAATTGGAGAAAAATCCCGTCAGTCTATTGTTTCTGTTAGAGCTGTCAGAGTTTCTCAGTAGGCAATGGTGAAAAGGCAGACTATCAGAAACTTTTAAGGAAGTCCAGAGGCAACAGAGATGAAAATCACAAGGTAAACAAAGCTTGTCTGTAATCGTCTATGACCGGGACGGGAAGTGATAAAGAAAGCACATTGAGTGCAGAGTATGATGGCAACAAAACACTTTCCTCCAAACGCTTCCATGAATTATAGACCTCTGTCATTAGGTCATGGCTCATTGTTTACTTTTTCCTTTTTTGTCTTTGAGTTAAAGAGGAAAGGAGAATATGTCTGGTCTTTAATGAACATATTGCTGACAATATGTTGGGGGGCATTTGTTGATTTATAGATCAGGGTGATCACATCACAGTCGTTGCTAATTACTTGTTTTTATTGATTTAATCTCATCTTATATGGAGGTGTAGAAAAACTACAAACTCAAAAAGTACATTTTTATTCAGCAGACAGTTTCACTGATTGCATTTAGTGGGTGTTTTTCCCCTTTTCAGGAAAAGTGATAAGAATCTTGTTTGACAAATTATAAACAGCTGTCCATTTCTAAATTTCCATCAGGCCAACACTGCTTATTAATACAGTAGTAGACTAATCAAACAAGAGACAACAATGTAGCCTTAGGCTGGCTTACAGGACTCTATAAATAACAGACAGGTCATGCTGACTCCTATAGACCTCACACAGGCGCCTCCAGTCCCAGTAAAAGCCGTGATTTCTTCTGCTGGCCTTGGCTGCAGAAGATAAAGCTTATTTAAGGATGACTTTCTTTGCAGGATAATAAAATTGCAGTAATATGTCAGTGGCGTTGTGGTGAGACAGCGACTGTAAGGCTTATTTGGATTAAATCACCTGACAGTTTCCTTTGTCACGTTATTACTATCCCATGATTAAGGTCTTAGGGCAGCGTTCATCGTCTTGGCAACTACATTGCAGATAATTTCATTTTACCCTTTAGCAAAATAATCACTGGAAATACGACCTCTGTTTAGTATTAAGTAATGATCGGACCAAATACGCAAAACGTACCCAAGTCTAAGTGTAAGAGGATTTCAGCACACTTCAGTCATTTTTTCTCATTTTATGCCTCCCAATGAGTTGGATATGCTCAGCAGCCATACTGAACTCTGCTGCTTACTTGTTCTTGCTGTATTTCCAACAGGGAAGCCAAATAACCCAATACAAAGAAAAGGAAGTATTATAAGTAACGCTGCTTTTGTGTTATTGCTGTGTTTTAAGTCACATTTGGTCACAATCAATGGGTTCTACTGATTGGTGGGTTCAGAGTTTGCAGCTAAACTTCTACCTTAGTTTATTTAATACATCAGTATGTTGAGATTTATTCTACTAAGGAACAAAATAATCTGTATAGTGTCATCATTGGGATTATTCTGAATTATCAAGCACCAAATGAAAAATATAACTTATCATCCAGGTGTGCTATGAACAAGTTTTCTATTGCTTTATAGCATGGGTTTTCTGTGACTGTTGCAGCCTATAATGGTGCACAGCAGCTATTCCTCAACTTGTTGCTGCCAACTGATTCTGCTCCACTTTTCTTCCAGTTACAAGAAAGAAAATTAAAACAAAAATACAGTCGTCTGAAAACAAGAGGCAAGCAGCTGACTGCAGACAGCAGATAGCCTGACTAATGCTAATGACAACTGTTTATTCTCCTAGAGTTATTCCAAAAGAATAAGTTACCAAAGACATAACATTATGCACCATATAAAATTAAAATACGTTTTTCATAAGTTATAACTTTTATTTAGCCAAATGTTACGATATCTATAAGTGGTTGTTGCTTATTTATTTTTATATAAATAGAAAAACTATGTTTCACAATTTTAGTTGTTTTTGTATTAATCCCATTAGATTTTCATACACTAGATATCCTGTAATAGGGCCTGAAATAAATGTGTTTTACCTCTTAGGTAAAAACTGCAAATATTAACATTTTTACTTTAGATCAAAGTCGGACTCGAATGCGGTGAAGTTTTCTTATAAACACTAACTTTTGATAGTGAGTTGTTCAAACTTTCACCCATTGATGTTAATGTTTTGTAAATATTCAGTAGTTTAAACCAGTTTGACATGCAGGACATTCTCTGGGTTTTCAAAACCTGTTAATTTTAGGAACATTAACGAGTCAATATAAAAATGAACTAAACTGAACTCTAGTTGAATTTCAGATCATACAAAACACTTCATGCTGTTCAGATGTAATCATGACACCTTGGCATCTGCTTTGACATTGCCTTGTTGGTTTAAAAAAGGTTTTGTGACTGCTCAATAAATCACTGATTGGTCTGTTACTGTTTAAGGGAAAGCTCATGTCAAACTCAAGCTTATGGAAAATGTAATTCTATTACTTGAAATGTTAAGAAACTTTAATAAAATCATTTTATGCTCTTGTGTGGCTCCCCTCTCAGGGTTCCAGGTTGGTGTTGTGAGAGAGCAAGCTACCTGTGGGGAGGTGGACTGCCTGGGGCTTTGTGTCCCTTGTTCTCAAGGTAGGAGCGAGTCTGAGCCTGAGTATCAATAATCAGGCCAGATATTTATCATTTTAACATAAGTAGCCTCTAATCGTTTGCTTTGTAAAACAGTTAGTTTATAAGTCTAGAATAAGTGAACTGAAAAAATGTCCAGTGTGGTCAAAACAGAATATGTGTAGTATAAATACATCTTCTCTGTGGTGCCGACATTTAGGCAATTATTCAGTTTATAGAAGCAAAATAGGAACTTGAGCTAAAAAAATATTGCAATACTGATATAGCAAAGGGCTGCCCTGCACGCAGCTTAATCAGCATCAGTCACTGAAAAAAACCATGCTGGCCAATCTTTGACAAATGCAAACAATCCATTGAGAAACTTTAACCTATAATTTGGTCCTCTTGATTTTGTGCTGGAAAAATGGCGCTCCTGGATTGGCTGGTTTGCAAACGCCATCCAATAGCATGTCACTCAATCGATCAATGAAGTTTATTTGTATAGCTGCAAGATGGTTCAAGGTGCTTTACATAATAAAAACTCAAAAGTAGCTGAACTATTTCAGCTATCCTAAATGCACTTTTTAAAATGTTATATTTTAGAAATGCTTTATGAAAAAGGCATACTTTGGCAAATAATTAGTAGCTGCATTCCACAGAACAATCTGTGAGGTGAGACAAATCTTTGAAATCAAAGATGTGTTTTAGTGTTTGTAGTAACTTTTATTTACTAAAGTAACATTAACAGTGAAGATGAGCAGTGATGAGTTAACTGGTCATGTAATATACTACTCCCTAATAAACTTTGAACTTGTGAAGTCATTTTTGTGCACTGTGACTCTATTCAAAATGTGTCTTTATTGGTGTAAAGCACAATTGCGTGAAAGACTAGAGTGATTGTGATGGACATCAGTGTGTCTGATGTCAAACATGCTTTTTTACACTCTGCACATGCCATGTTTTTATTGTTTGCTTTATTAGAGCAAATGAACAAATTGGACTAATTCTTCCTAGCTTTATGCTATGTCTGTATCTGTGCTCAGGGTTTCTAAGATCTGTTCCACTAATAATGTGAAGAAACCTTGTGAACTTTAGCTTGAGTCAATATGTAACTTACTGTTAATGAAGTTATTTCCAGGGACGGTCTGTCCCAGAAGTCAGGCATGCTGCTTCCATCCCTCTGTGATCCAAGCCGCCTCAGTTTATAGATGGCTTAGCAGCTAGGATGGGATGATGCTGAGGAATCAAAACACATGGGATATTTACAGATTAATTTTTTCTATAATTGCTATCTGTATCTGAGACTACAGTAACAGCAGCAAGACCTATTTCTCTATTTTCTCTTTCTTGTTTGTATTTCTGACTCAAATGTTTAGTATTTTTCCTGGGAGGATTTGCTTCAGTTAGACTCCATTTAACAATATGAATATTATCTAGCATGTAAACTTCAAGTTCATGACCTTCATTTCCATTTATATCACCAACCAGCTCTTGATTCCTTGATATTTAGAAAAAATGTCAAAACTGAATTTCAGAGTCACTATTCCTGGATAGAAACTTTGCAAATGACTTAATCAGTGATGCACTGTTGTTGGTATTTCCACTCATTGCAGTAGTTTGGGAAGGAATGTGTTGCACCCACTGCATAGCACCGGCCAGGGGGAGGGCTGCCATTGGAAAATACAAGGAAGGGCTTGGTCCTAAGTAAAATATGCCACTGAAAAGGTTCTTCTGGGTGTAGCTGCCTGATAAGATCTGACTTTGAGTGCAGTCACGGGATTTTTGAGTGTTTAAAGGGGCAGTGGAGGACAGTGAGTGGGGTCACCCTGGAGCGAACATGTCCAGATATAATATGGAGAGCCTTTGCTGCCTTAACATGAGTGATGGTGCCAGGACTTTGTGTTTTCATCTCATTTCATTTAACTTTTATTATTTATTATTTCATAGTTTCACTCTTTTTCTGTTGTTGTTGTAAATGTCATCAATGCAGAAATGTTATCTTAATAGTTTCTTATTATTTGTTTCCATTTGAATCACAAATATAATCAAAACGTGGCACTTAAACTACAACTCCATAAATGCAACAGCTAATGCGTTAGCTGCCTTGGACTACTTTAAATATTTTTTTCTTTGTTATTAATTTTTGCCTTAATCCTTGAAAGATTTCTTTAAGCTTTTGTGAAATATATATCTACAAAAAATTTATCTGACAGCAAATTGAATACTCTGTATTTAATCATTTTTCAATGATTAAAAACAGTATATATTTCTGTGATGTGTCTTTAAATTCCAAGTCATGTGTGGTTTAACATTCGATAAAAAGTTAAACCAACTTTTGTCAGCAGAAAAGAGAAAAAAACAGTTTAATTCACAAGTTTGACTAAATCTCTCTGGAAATGATGTCTGCCAAAGCTCCAAAATGAGCCGAGTAGTAGCAAGTTTTTTATTATTTCAATCTTGAGCCACAGAAAAGTTTCTGTGTGAACAAAGAAGCAAGAAGCTGATTTGAATCTTATTTGTTATTTCCTGCTTTTCTGCTGTGGCATGCTTGGAGGTTATGGATGAACTTCCTCCAGTGTAAGTTGCTGGGAGTTGGACTCTAATTCTAGGTTTCACGTAACACAGTGCAGCTCTTGATCAACACAGAAGTACAGGAAGCAACACCCGATTATTTGTTATCATACTAGTACTTTCAAGACTCTGTGTTTTTTCAGTTGTAAATATATATATATATATATATATTTTTTTTTTAAGATAGTTGATACCAGTGTTTGTATATAATCATTTTAATCATTTCCAGCCATCAGCAACATCGCTTTGCTTTCAGATGAAAGTGAAATAAAATTTGCAATTCATTGTCCACTTTTTGTTTCACTGTTTCCTCCAGTGGTTTAGTGGTATTTATTATTTATAATTTGGCTGATTAATATTTTAATGACTAAATTTTGATGAACATCCATAATATGTGTTTTTTTTTTTTTTGTTTGAATCAGAAAATCAGCGCCTGAAGGTCTTTCTAAAGAACCATCTGTCCATCCTCTTTTCAGTCATTGTTAGTTCTACAGTAGCAAACAAATGGAGCTGAAATGTTGCTTTATACTGATAACTCTGATCTTTCTGGCTGTTTCTAGTGACTAAGGAAGGGGCTCGACAAACTGTGCTGCAACATGGAGAAGAGCGAGATGAAGATCCTCAACAAGGGGGAAGAGGAGGAGATGGTACGCCTATCGGATTTAACATCACTAGCATCACTATTTTCATCCAATTGTCATGCAAATTTTCAGTGAACTTTTAAAATGTTGCAAAGAAAAAAGAAAAAAATTTGAATTAGGTGTGTTTCCATCTTCTTGTTGGGAGCAAATCGACCAGGCTATGCAGAGTGTAACTTTGTCAGATGTTGGTGCAACTGACAAACACATGGCTGTAATAAACAGGAAGTAAAGGTTTCAAAGTAGATGAACTGCACATCTGAGAAAAAAGGACAGTCCTAACCGCCATGATAGATATCGACCAGTAGATGGGAAAGTTTTTACAGAACTCATTCGGCAAATGTATTCCCATCTTCCCTTTAGCACAGTAATTATTTTTCAAAAAAGCCAAAAATCACCTCAAGCAAGCATGAAACATTTTTTTTATCATTTCAAATTTTGCTATTTCAAATTTCCATCAAGCATTTCTAATGTGATACTTCAAAATGCACATAAACAAATCTTGATGGAAACATGGTTGCTGTCTAGACCAGAATTTTCTCTCTCCGCATTACAAACTTTCCCCTGTCTTTGCATAGGAGCTGCAAGGCTACCGTCTCTGCCGTTGGCGACTGGCCCTTGTGGGCTTCGGTGTACTTTGTACCGGAGGCTTCCTTCTCCTGCTGCTCTACTGGATGCCGGAATGGTGCGTCAAGTCCACCTGCACCCGTACCACAGCCCGTGATGCCGAAGTGGTGTTGCTGCGCTCCACGGTAGGAAGCGAGTTTGAGTTGATTAATCTGCCCGTTTGCATATTTAATCTTTCATCTGTCTATCCAGTGACTGTGATACTGTTTGTCACATTCTCATATGTGCTTTGTGGCATGTGCTGAGAGATCCAGGAATCCTGAATCAGGATTCGGTTTATTTATAAAATGCCAATTCACCACAAAGTCATTTCAGATTAATCCAATTCATTGCAATGTATCCAGTCTAATTCAGTCCTAACTTATAATACAATCCAGTCATAGTCACATATTCAGTTGAGGATCTACAGATGATCTTACTGGGGCGATTTTTATTTGTTTTTGGGAAAATGTCACCTCTTCAATGAAGGCTAGCCTAATGCATCTAGTCGATGCTCCTCCTACTGAGTAAGTATGTGGTGACAGTGGAGAAGAACAGCTGGTGTTTAACAGGACGAAACCTGAAACAGTACCAGCCTCAGGATAATGGTTTTTCTTCTGCAACCAGCTGGGGATTAAGAAGACAGGAATGGTTTACTGGAAAATTAAAAACACAGACACCCTGAGCCAGGAGTACTTTTTTAAAAAACAATGTTTTATTAAAACAAAAGTAGTAACAACAACTCGAATATACTTTGACTCAATCAACTGGAGATAAAATTGTAGATAATCACTGAGTCATGTTAGACAAAGCCTGTTACCTCACATGTGTGGGTTGCCTTTTGATGATATTGACACACCCACTGCTCAAAGGTTGCAACCTAAAACATCACAGCAGAATAATGATGATTTTGTTACTATTTGATTCTTGTAATATTTTGGAAAAGCTGGTATTTAAATAGCTAATTTTTTCTCCAGCTACTTAAGTTGCACCTAATTAGTTGTTTCTTGAGGCTCACAGGCTTCCAGCCTGATGAAAGGGTGGCTGAAATCAAGTTTCAGATGAGTGGATTCATTGAGACCAAATGATTATTACACATCATCAGATGCATGAATGCAAAGGAAATTGTGTGTTTTCAGTCCTGTTTCTGTTCGATCAGTTTTATTTTCCGGTGTGTGTGTGTGTGATGTTGTGTTTTCTGACTGCTCCTTGCTGCTGTTGACCAGGATGAGTTCCGGCGCTGGTTCCTGGCCAGGGTACGAGTGATGCTTGCTCCGGGGAGCAACCCCTTCCACAGCCTGGAGACCCAGACCACCTCCCCACCTTCCTCCCCCTCTTCCCCTTCCTTTCCCTTCTCTAGCCCCTCCCCTTCACCTCTGGCCAACGGACACACACCTCACCCCTCCGATGGCAGCCCTGCTCAGGAGCTCATTAGAAGATTTTCTTACTACCAGCCCACACAGGTAGCTAAATCTCTCATCGCAACAAGATAACAAGACCAACTGCACTTAAAGCTGATGTTGAACATAGAGCAAAGGAGCCCCTCACCGCTCCCACAGTTTTTTTCACCCTGAGGGTTTGCTGTGGTATCTGGCACCAAGACGTTAGCAGCAGACCCAATGGGCGAGGAGTAGCCGACCATGCGTGGAATTTGGAGGCCAAGTCAATAGCTCATACTTATTGCTGTAATCGTATCTGAATCATTTCTGCATTGTGACAGGTTGCATAATCCTGCTGAAAGAGGTCACAGCAACGAAAAGATATGTGTGGTCTGCAATAATGCTTAGAGGGGTTCTGTATGACAGTGAGAAGATCTATGTCAAAGCATCCCGATGTTTGCAACATGCATATTGTACAGGAATTTGCAATGAAAGTCAACTTATTATTTAGGTTTTATGTATCCAGTCGTACTATTCCTGTAATAGATTTCTGTATCACCTGTTATTTAAAGGGTGCTATTATGTATCTTCCGGGCACACAATGCCATTTTATAGCACAATCAAGTAACTGTCACCTTCAGTTGTTATAACATTTTGTCTATAGCAAACATAGCTTAAAAGAAATTTGACTTTCCAATTTAACGGCTTGAAATTCTCTCTCTAAGAAGGTCCTACTCTTGGAGTGATTTCCTGACACTCCACCTTCAGGAAGTCTTCACAACAACATTCCTCCATTATGCCGTTTACAACCAAATCTGAACTGAGAAGCAGTTATTTAAGCTGATCAGATGCGCAGTTCCACCAATTGCTGCTGCCGCTAGTCTAGTGGAGCTGAGTGGGGAGGGTGTAGGCAGGCGCATGGCTGGAGACTGCAGCTCCCAGTAAGAGCTCTGTGGAAATAGACGGGTGATCAGGCATTGACGTTTTGGCATTAAAAGCCACAATTGTATCCAGAAATATTAGGTTAGATTAGGTTGGCGGTGCAAGATACAAGATCCTGGATGCAAGCACATTAATGTTACATAAACAATAGCAATAGTCCAATCAGATAACTTTTGATGAACCTTTGTAATGGTTCATCAGTCTGTTCGACTTTGCTCCTCCACTTTACACCACAATCAGTCGCCAGTGATGGTGACTGCACATTTGTGTTTGGTTTCCAGTGTTTATCAGGGATGTTTTATGATATTTTAATCATGTGGATATTTGTTTTATGATACAGATTTCATATCACAACTGTTAAACATTAACTTGAAGTTCATATTTAACCCTAAATTATCTGTCATTCACTCATCCACTCAGTTGTTTTTCTGTTCACTACATGACATCTTATTGTGAGCTCATAATAAGGAAGTAATTAATTTCCAAGATTCCCCCCCCCCCACTTTAAGTGTGTGGCTACTAATAACTCTTTATCTTTTTTCTCTCTCAGATTCGCTATTTCACCTTCCATAGCACAAAGTATTACTGGAACGATGAGATGCAGAACTTTAAAGTTTTAATGTAAGGCATTTTTTTACAATCTTCCTCAATCATGTTATATAAGTTGGAATCCAATTTGTGACAATCATAACTGAAATCAGATGCTTTGCTTGCATCGATTTGAAACGTTAAACTTGCATCATATGTTCTATGTGTAATGTGTCAACTTTGTCTTCTTTTTTATTTTGGGCACACATTATTTAGCGGCCTGGAGGATCTTGAAGTCAGTTGCTCTACCGTCCACTCAGAGCACAGTGCAGGCCTGACCAGGAACCAGCAGGAGTACAGGTACATCAGATTAAATCATAGGAGGATTCATTACCTTCTTCTTTCCTCCTTTCCTTCTTTATGTTTTTCCTTTATTCTATTTTGTTCCATCCCTTCTTTGCACCTTTCTTTGTTCCTTGTGTTCCTGTCTTTTTTACCTTTTCTTCCTTGTCTTGTGTTTGTTTTTGTCATTCTTTCCTTCTTGAAATCATTCACTTTATTTTTCCATGTGTGCTATCTCCATTCATTCATTCGTTCTTTCCAGCTTCAGTTTTATTCTGGCATTATTATCTCAGGAAGTAGATCCATAATGCACTTTATTTTTTATATATTTTGAAATTAAATTGAAGGACTGAAGTATTTAGTCTGGAGAAATCTTTTATTCAAAAGGAGACAGAATATTTTGGGAAAATTAGTTAATTTGAGGGTTTTGAGCTCACAAAAGTAATTCCCAAATTAGTGAAAATATTGTGATATATTTTACTTTATGTAGCAAACCCCATTAAAAACTGCTCTTTGGTGTATTGTTTGCATCACTCTGCTGCGTTTTGTGTGTGTTGCTTTAAGCTCGTAGGTGTGGCTGAATGCATTGTTTCTCTCTCCTTTTGTTAGGAGACTGTTCTTCGGAGTGAATGAAATCGCAGTGAAAGTGCCTTCTGTTTTCAAGCTGCTTATCAAAGAGGTAAAAACCAGTTTTCATCAGCATAACCTGTGTGTTTTTTAAGTTGGTCTGAATTCCCATGTATTCTCACTGTGTATAAAACTCGACTGGCAGAGTCAACACATTGCTAAACCAGTTTTTACCAGTGTCATGGAGCTCAGTACATTTGGACTTTAAATCCTGAATATGTGATCCTCTCATGAAGCATGTTATATCTATCTTATTTCTATGTCTTCTATTCTTCTCGGTTTATTTTAATAAACATGTAATCAATTGATTTAAATAAGGATCAAATGATGGCTTACTCTTGAGTAACTTGCATGGCAAGAGACTGTAGATACCCGTTATTTTCTTTTTCCATTAAACATATTTATATTTGTATTTTTCACGCAGAATGTCTTTGTTTTCAGGTTTTTTTTACCATTTGGTGCAACTCTTCTTCTTTCTCTTCCTGCAGGTCCTCAACCCTTTTTACATCTTCCAGCTCTTCAGCGTAATCCTGTGGAGTGCCGATGAGTATTACTACTATGCTGTGGCCATTGTTTTCATGTCGGTTATATCCATAGCTACCTCTCTGTACACCATCAAAAAGGTGAGACTTGGCAATTACTTTATGTCTAAATACAGTTCAGGTGCTTTGGTGTGTAAATATACAATTATGAGATACTAACGCTGAAAGTTTAAAACATCTATTAACTTAATGATGTATGATTGAAAGTAATCTTGAATTTTGCCTTGTTTATTTTCATATTCTCTAGCACTGATTATTGCTAAAATTTTTCTCAAGTTTTCTTCTTTGAATCTACATAACATTAATGCATAATGAGAAGTTCAGAGGATTTACTAGTTTTGTATCCACCTATATTTCTTGTATTTCTGCCAAAAGTCAGAATTATTTAGTTTATCTTTCTATATTATACTTCTAGATTCTATAAAATTTGTCAGAAATTGTTGATTTTTCCTCTTTTAGCTTTCACTTGAACCAATTTAAATGTCCTTTTTTTGCATTTTAAAAGTACAAATTAGACATTCATAGGTTGCTTTAAATAAAAGCACATACCCATTAAGTTAATAAGTTTCCTATAGGTACAAGAAACAACTCCAACATGACATAAACGAACAAGATTAAGTCCTTTTACTCATTATTTAAAAACAAAGAAGCAGCAAATGAATTGTATTTTCACTACTGTTAATCTTTCCTTTCTCCAGCAATACGTCATGCTTCATGATATGGTGGCAGCTCACAGTATTGTCCGTGTGTCTGTTTGCCGAGCCAATAATGGTATGCCAACACCTCAGTTATATTGTCTTTTTATGGGTTCTGTACACTTTTATCTACTTTTTGCCCTCCTGAATAGATTTTATTTAAACCCCATATGTTGGAAATTAAAATGCCTTAATTTAATTTAATTTTAGATTTAACGTAAATAATTTCTATGGATGATCAGCAAATTTGCCCTCCTCTTTCTGATCAACCACCTCCATGCATCCTCCTGCTCACTTTTTGTTCATGTTTCAAACTTCAACAGATGTTGAAGAGACATTGTCAACTGATCTGGTACCTGGTGATGTGGTGGTCATTCCAAGCAACGGGACCATCATGCCATGTGACGCAGTGCTGATCAGTGGCACCTGCATTGTCAACGAAAGCATGCTCACAGGTAAACTGGTGTCTAACAGCAAGGTGCGTTGCTCCGTACAGCACAATAACAGGATCCCCTTCATCAGGTGAGAGTGTTCCTGTGACAAAGACCAACCTCCCCAACCCACTACCAGGAGAACGGGAGGGGGCGGACAGTGCCTACAACACCGAGGAGCATAAGAGACACACACTGTTCTGCGGCACCAACGTCATCCAAACCCGCTTCTACACAGGAGAACTGGTCAAAGCCGTGGTGGTCCGCACAGGTCAGCAGGGGGAACTTGATTGTTTTCTGAATGTTTTTGCTGTTACTGAGTAAATAATATAAGTTATTTAAAAAATAACATAACACTGATATTCTATTCATTCACACATAACTCTACTGACTTATTTTTATTCCTAAAAACAATTTAAATGTTAGCTTGCAGCACAAGTGGTGCACTATATTGCTCAACATTAAAGAAAACCTTTTTAATTCTGGTTTCCAAAATATTATCTGAGTCTTCTAAATCAATGAGTCACGATAGACTTTTTAAATTATAGTGTCATCAGTTTATTTTCTCTTAAGCAAACGTAGACTAAATCTGATTAAAAAAAAAAACAAATATGTTGTTTTTCTTGCAGGTTTCAGCACAGCCAAAGGCCAACTGGTGCGCTCCATCCTTTATCCCAAACCCACCGACTTCAAGCTGTATCGTGACGCCTACCTCTTTCTGCTGTGTCTGGTGGCCGTGGCTGGAATCGGCTTCATTTACTCAATCGTCCTCAGTGTCATGAACGAGGTAATGCACAGGGAAACCAGCAGAACAAGCTGTTTTCTTGTTTCTCAAACAATTGCTTATGAGCTTTCACTGCTTTTTGTAGTTCATTTTGGGAAATGTTGTCAGGACTTTACTAGTGAAAAAGATCCTGGAAACACTTCTAAGGATCTGAGCACAGAAGAAATGATTCCAACAGGAAAAACTTAAATCTTTTGCATTTTCACTTCCAGGTGGAAGTGAAAACCATCATCATCGAGTCTCTGGACATCATAACCATCACGGTGCCACCAGCGCTGCCAGCAGCCATGACAGCTGGGATTGTGTACGCCCAACGGCGTCTTAAAAAGATTGGCATTTTCTGTATCAGCCCACAGAGGATCAACATCTGTGGACAGATTAATCTGGTCTGCTTTGATAAAGTAAGTCTTCTTAGACAGAACTGAAAAACAAAAATATGACAGCATGAATCGTTGCTAGATTGGAAAATATATTTTTTTACATTTTTCTTCTTTAAGACGGGAACTTTAACAGAAGATGGATTGGACATGTGGGGAGTTCAGAGAGTTGAAGGAGGCCGGTATGTTGGTTTGATTTATGAAATATGGAAACATCAGAGACCCGAGTCCAACTTGTATTTGCTCTCTGATTAGTTTGGAAACAGTTGTAAAAGTCCAGGCACATTCTGATATTTCCTCTGGAGAGGGTATTTCTGGGCCATAAATCAGAAGTGAAAGTCACAATCATGGTTAATAGGAGTGTTGCTTTTCCTCTCCACATAACCACATTTTCTTCCTTCATCAGTTTTCACCTATCAGAGGAAAGTGCCCGCAAGGAGGATCTTGTCAAGTCCCAGTTTGTGGCCTGCATGGCCACCTGCCACTCGCTAACCAAAATAGAAGGCCAGCTGTCTGGAGATCCACTGGACCTCAAAATGTTTGAGGCTACAGGCTGGGTGAGTTGCTCTGAATATATCCAGTAACACTGCGTTGATCCAGAATCCTCCTCTGTTTGAAAACTTGCAGTGTGAGATTCAATAAGAACTACAATGTCAATTTCATTTGAATAGATGAGGTTATGTTTATGTGTAAATTAAAACGTAAAACAAGCCTCTTTGAATGCTGAATGGCCAGATTTGCTCTGAATTTCCTCCATATGGTGTGTGACAATCCTTCCACGGGGGCTTCTACACTGCCTGATAAAAAAAAAAAAGTCACCTCCAAACAAAAAGGTCATATTTTTAATATTAATACACAGCCCATGTATGATGACTGTTGGAACCTTAATGCTCAGGTCCATATAAAACAACTTTATTGCTAAAAACGAATTAGCCTTATGTTTGGAGTGTGAAAATGAACACTGAATTAATGTACAAATATTTATTTTTCTTTAACTTCATGTTGTCCAGATCCTGGAAGAAGCCACTGAAGAGGAAACTGCTCTCCATAACCGCATCATGCCCACCGTCGTCCGACCACCAAAGCAGCTGCTGCCCTCCCAGCCTGACGAATCAGCCGAGGACGACATGGTACGTACAGAAACTAAACACTTCAGCAGCTGAGCCCAGTCAGGTATCCACCAATAACTTACTGAATAGAGAAGATCTCAGAGAATATGTCCAAATTTGTGAAGTTATCCATGAAAAATGGCAACAGTCAAACTTTCTAACTTTGAAATTTATTTTGTCTTGTTTTTTTGTTTTTACAGGAACTCGCTGAGCTTTCAGTAAGTAGTGTCTCCATATTTTGAAATGTCTGATCATTATATATAATAATTTTCCTCTGGTTTAAAGTGATGCTTCAGGGTTATTTAAATAATTGAAATGTGAGGCTTTTGTCTTGTTCAGGTTTGTTTTTCAACACCTGGCCTAAAAAAACAACAATTGACCATTAATATCTTAAATTCTCATACTTAAAACTGTGTAAATGTCCTGTACTCATGAATACTAAATAAATCAGATACTTTTCTGTATGTGTATCTGCTTATCTGCAGTCATTGTACGAGATCGGTATCGTGCGACAGTTTCCTTTTTCCTCGACGCTTCAGAGGATGAGCGTTGTGTCTCGTACTCTGGGGGAAAAGTGTATGGATGCCTACATGAAGGGAGCACCAGAGGTGGTAGCCAGTCTCTGCAAGAGAGAAACAGGTGAGGTGACCAACATGAGCTTCTGCTAAGGAGTTGAATCAAATCATGAAGCTATGAAAATAACACAGTTCCCACAAAAAGACATTTGAAATGTGTAATGTTTGCAACATTGCGATAAAATGTTGTAAGCTGCTGTAGAATGAGATGCATTTCCTTTCAATTCACTGTCTAACCAAACGTTTTTCCCAGTTCCGGAAAACTTTGCCAAGGTTCTGGAGGGTTACACTAAGCAGGGATTCAGAGTGATCGCTCTGGCTCATCGGCGACTCGGATCAAAACTCAACTGGCACAAAGTCCAAAACGTCAACAGGTAGTTAAAACATTATGCAACATGGTGAAGGATTTATAAATGCATCAAAAAGTTTAAGCTTTTGATGCAACAAAGTTTATTTTGTATTTATTTAGCTATTTTGTTGCATAATTCTTGTTGCTGTTTTGCTACCAGGGATTACATCGAGGCAAACATGGAGTTTCTGGGACTCATCATCATGCAGAACAAACTGAAGGCCGAAACTCCAGGAGTGCTGCAAGACCTCCATCGAGCAAACATTCGCACTGTCATGGTTACTGGTGAGAGCAGAAAAAAAAATCTTAAAATATTACATATTACATAACCAATAGAAAACTAGCTCTAGTCTTTGGTTTTGCCTTAATATTTGCTTAATAATATGAAAATCACATCCCAAGTTTTGTGAATAATTTTTTTTCTTCCACTTTCCAGGCGACAACATGTTGACGGCAGTCTCTGTGGCCCGTGACTGTGGGATGATCCCTCCTGAAGACACGGTCATCATTGCTGATGCCCTTCCTCCTCATGACGGACAAGCCGCCAAAATCACATGGAGATACGCTGACAGGCCCAGCAGAACCGCACGACTCGAGGTAAAGGAAAAAAGAATCTCCACTGTCTGAGATAAGGTTCCATCTTTACAAACTAAAACTGTAAAAATGCTTTTAGTTGTGTGCAGTTGTTGTTGAAATGAACTTAACTGAGGGGAAATTAATAGCCATCTTGAATTTTTAATTAGAGCTACTTTTAATGTATGTGGTAACATTATGCCACTTATTTTCTACATAAGTGGAGCGCTACATGTAGCTTTTTTCTAGTATCTCTAAAATGTATCTGTTGTAACTCATCCACACTTGGTGACTTTCAACAGGAAATTAACATCAGCCTGGAAGATGAAGGTCATGCTGAGGAACCCAAAACACAACCACTCTACCACTTTGCCATGAATGGAAAATCATTCGCTATAATCGCTGAGCATTTCCCAGACATGCTTCAGAAGGTACGACAAATCTTCTACTGAAGTGGAAATCCTGTGCATTTATTTAATACACGCAGGAATATTGAAACCGATCCCAACGTTTCATGAACGTTGAGCCTTGTGTTATTGTTTGCAGCTTGTGCTGCACGGGACAGTGTTTGCCAGAATGGCGCCGGACCAGAAAACCCAGCTTGTCGAGACACTACAGGGAGTAGAGTGAGTCTTAAAGATTTACACTGAATTATGACAACACAAGTGCAAGAATCTGGACTAAGTGAACAAATTTCTTTCGATTAAAATCACGCTTTTGATTTTTTACATCATCTTTTTGATACTAACCAGTGACTCTATCATTTGCTGCCAGCTACTTTGTGGGAATGTGTGGAGATGGTGCAAATGACTGTGGGGTACGTAATACTCACTGACAGTTCTATTTATAACAGGAGCAACTTGGTATAGCTCTTCCTGAATTCAACACGTTTAAGCAGTTTTTCTCTTCAACAAAAGGCGCTGAAGAGGGCACATAGTGGGATCTCTCTGTCAGAGCTGGAGGCCTCAGTGGCTTCGCCCTTCACCTCCAGGACCCCCAACATCTCCTGCGTCCCGAGCCTCATCAGGTTTCTGCCCATTCCCTTTTACTGTCCCTCATGGAAGTCATTTCCCAGCACACACATTCTAACTACAATGTTTAATATATTTTATTGCAAAAGTTTCCAAGAACTGCATAACTGAAAGAAGAGGATGAATGATTTTCCTGATTAAAAGAAAAAGCAGGGCGTACTTTTTACTCTACCTCTGAATGAAGCCCATTGGAACTAGCTGCATTCAGACGGCGTATAAATGTTAGATGGAGCCCACTTGTGTTGCTGCAGAGATCTACAGCTAAACGTTAAGTCTTGCACACCACTAGTGTAGCTTTCATGAGAGGTTGGAAAGAGGAAAATCATGTGTAAAGCAGAGGGGCTGCAACTTGCAGCTCCAGATTCACAAGTGGCTCTTAGGAGCTTCAACAATGACTTTTCATGTCTTTATCTAATATTATTTTAAAAACACAACTAATGTTTTTAAGAGTAGATATTTAACATTCAGGATTAGAATTTTCTAAATGAAAGCAAAGCTTGTAAAATAAAACATGCGGCAAAAAAACTTCACATCACCCTGAACCCATTATTAAACTGTGAAACACAGTGATGGCAGCATTATGCTTTGGGTTGCTTTTGTTCACCAACCCAAAACTGAACAAAACCAAAAAATACTACTTTGCTGTATTTTAGCAACATGCATATAGTAATTACATTAAAGCTCACACTACAAACTGCTGATGTTTCTTTATTCCTCAATTGAAGAATTTTCTCTCAATTCAATGAGATCATTAAATACTGCTGTGTAGCAAGTGAAGCGTTTTTTTTTCTTTCTCAATATATATTGGACAGATGGACATTGTTTGTTTTTTACAGGGAGGGACGTGCTGCTCTTATCACCTCCTTCTGTGTGTTCAAGTTTATGGCTCTCTACAGCATCATCCAGTACATCAGCGTCACTCTCCTCTACTCAGTAAGCAGCGCGGCTGCCTCAGTTATAAGACAACGGTGAAAACCAAGAGAAATTCAAAATATTTACCAATTCATGTCCGTTCTTTGTCTTAGGTATTAAGTAACCTTGGAGATTTCCAGTTCCTCTTCATTGACATTGCTATCATCCTCCTAATTGTTTTCACCAGTAAGTTTTGTAAAATTATTGCAGAAAAAGCTGAACATTTCCTTTAAAACATTGTACCTAACATTTCTCCTGTCTGTTCAGTGAGTTTGAACCCAGCCTGGAAAGAACTGGTGTCGCGCCGTCCCCCATCAGGACTAATCTCAGGGCCTCTGCTGTTCTCTGTGCTGACCCAAATCATCATCTGCTTGGGCTTCCAGACCATTACGTTTCTTTGGGTCCAAAAGCAGCCCTGGTACGAGCGTTGGTCGCCTGCTACAAAGTAAGTGTCCAGCGTAGAGCGGCTCATCTGGATCAATGCTACATTGCTCCTGTCAGTAGCTTCTGATGACACTGTTTGATATATTTCTGTCCACTCTCAGTGTTTGCAATCACTCGGATCACCTGAACATATCCGGACTCAACAACACAGAAGAAGCAGATGATCACAACATCCAAAACTTTGAGAACACCAGTCTCTTCTACGTCTCCTCCTTCCAGTATCTCATTGTCGCCATCGTTTTCTCCAAAGGCAAACCCTTCAGGCAGCCGAGCTACAAGAACTGTGAGACCCGGTCTTCTCAGTCCTGCTTTGCTGTGATATTTAGATATACCAGTGGATGACTGATTGTCTTTTCAACAGGGCCTTTTGTTCTGTCTGCTGTGAGTTTGTATTTCTTCCTGCTGTTCATCATGTTTCATCCTGTTGAACGCATTGATTTGTTTCTAGAGGTAAGTGAAGATGAATGTTAGGTACTCAGTTCTGGTACAAACTGCTTTAGCAAGCCAAGTTTTATTTTCTCTTCATACTTCACACACACTGCATTTATCCCCTCATTAAATAAATCTAATCAAATTAAAGGTGTTTCTTTCAGTGTCAGAATGTTCTAATTCAATAAAATATTTACTTTAAAGTCTTTTTAAAACACTCTTCAAGAGATGCAGTCATATTCATGTTTAGCCACAGGTGTAATTTCAACTATTAACTTTTCTGCACATAAATATTTTCATCAGTTTATTATTTTTGTTCCGTACAGATTGTTTGTGTCCCCTTTGAATGGAGGCTAAAGCTTTTCCTGATAATTGTAGTCAATGCTGCCGTGTCTGTTTTGGTGGAGGTAAGGTACACACACACACCCACACACATGATAACACTTGCAATTATAGATGTTTTTGCCATGTTCAGTTTTAATTTTTTCATGCAATGTGCTCATCTTTGTCTTATGCAACCTTACAGTTGGATCAATCTTTTGTTGTGATGAGAAAATGTTCTTATAAATGGAAACTTTGACTGTTTTTGATAAATGTGGTTATTTTTTGACCATCAAATTTTTTTTCCTCAGGATTTTATCTAAGCATAGAGTAAATATTGTTCCAATCATTGACAGAAGCTTTTAGAAATGGAATAAAGTTGAGTCAGTGATCAGTAGTTTATGCTAACCTGCCCTGAGCAGCATCGCAGTTTCTCACCTTCCCTTTAGATGGCTGCCCTCACAAACACGCACTGCTTAGCAAACATCTCAGATTTCCCCGTTTCTGAGCTACCAGTGCAAATTCTGCTGATCTTTGAAGTGAATTAACTAATAAAGCTTAACTGATTCTGCATAATCAGATGTTTTCAGTTTCTCTGACACTGAAGAATCTCTATAAATTCTTCCTTCTCACATAATTTTTTTTATTCCGAATGTAATTACTCGCAGCCTTTGGCGAATTCATATTTGCAAATACATGATCTGTTGCAAGATCAGCTTGAAGACCTTTGTGCCAAAATAAAAGCAGGAGCAGTGGGGAGTCAAATTCGCCTCTCTTTAATTCTTTCCCTGCCCAATGCGCTGTTATTTCTTAGACCTTCATCCTTGACATCATCTTACGGAAGCTTGCGCTCAGCAGAGACAAACAGGCCAACTATGGCGTCACCCCTGCCGCCCCGACACCACAGGTTGGGAAAATCTGACACCTTCTTCTCTGGCCCTTTCTTGTTGCTCATGTGTAGTGTTTCCTCTTTCTGTCCTACCTTCTTCTTTCTCTAATGTCACGAAGCGCATCTTTCTGATCTAACTGATATCTGAGACATGCATGAGAGCAACCCCGATGTTATTACCTCCTTGTGGACGGTCTGTCTAGGAAATATTATAAAAGTTCAGTCAAAAAGTGCAAATATTGCACTATTTCTCCTCCTTTCTATACAAACTAGGTGGATGCAGGTGTTTGAACGCCTTGCATGCCCTCTATAAAGTGTTTAGTTTTATTTTTTTCTGTGAATTGAACACTGCAGGAGGTGACATGCATTGCACCAAGATGCACTAAAAAGACTGAATTATGTCTTTTTATGTGACTAAGTAATATACATCACCTTTAAAAATGTCCACGCAGATGTACACATTGCAGAGAAAACTTATTGGATGCAGACTTATTTTTATTACAACCTTGTTTTCTAAAATAAATAGTTGCAGTCCTATGGAGAATAAAACAATGGGATTGCAATGATTTGCAATAGACAACAGTTCAATTGGCAGACAAAAAGTTGACAGAATAAGAAACTTTTTAAATTGTAACACCAAAAATTGAAAAATTTGGTTTGAAATGTTTGAACTAAAAAGGGCTTTTCCCTGAGGCCAATAAGGATATGATTGGTCAGGTGTCATTTGACATCTTATAGTATCTGTGGTTGCAGAGGAAACTATATACTGCATAAAAATTCATACATTTTAAAAGTTTTTAGCCAAATGTGGATTTAAATTCTGTTCAAATGGTTGCATTCTTCTTTATTTTTTTTTTATTTTACTTAGCTTCCAAACATTTTTGACAAAGGCTGTTTTATATTTAAATAATTTCTTAGTGTGTTGCCAGACTTGAGTATCTTTTCATGCTTGCTGCTGTCCTTCCCTTCTGCTGTGCTGCGAGCTTCTTGTTTGAAGGTCTAAAGCTTGTTTGCTGCACCTACCCTAGTTTCTCTTAGATTCCAACAAAGCATGTCAGTCACCACAATGAACGTATGACCTCAGGAATTTTAAAACAAACAGACAAAAAAGCCTGAGTCTTTACTTGTCATTATAGAGCAAGTGAAAAGACTCTTTGTTTGTATCTTTAAAGTGTGTCTTTGTGACCGACTTTAAAGATCTTTGTTCAGTCTCCATGAGCTTGTTTTAAGGAGTTCGCTGAGCCTTTTCAACTGTTGACAATCAGTTCCTTAAAGTTAATTTCATGCTAAATTTTGATTTGAACAACATGCATGTATGGATTTTACCTGTTTCTCACAGAACTGGATCCCTGAGTTTGATGTTTTGCATGCAATAAATGTAGCAGGGTACAAACACCTGATCCACAGATTTTTGATCAATTCAACATGCATTAATGCCCTTTCCTTTTTCTTCTTTTTTTTTCCTTTCAATGCATCTATTTATTTCTTTTTTTTACAACCTGGGGATTTTTAGGGGGTGATTGACCTGCAGGCGTACAAGTGTCTGTTCAGGTTGTGTCCACGCAAGACGACACCCAAAGCTCGATACATGCATCTTGCCCAGGAACTGAGTTTGGACCCAGACTGGCCCCCAAAGCCAACCACCACCACAGAGGCCAAGCCCCGCCCTGAAAACGGCTCCGTCTATGATATCATAATCCACTCCTAGCATCGCCACGCTCCCAAACACTATGTGGTCCCTGCTCTCTCACAGGAAACTTGCATATGTGGAGTACTAAGGGAAGTGCACATTCTCATTCCCTCGATCGCCTTCACTCTTCATGCAAAAACTCCATCATTTCTCATGAATACCAAACCAAGTTCCTTCATAACTTTCAAACTACTCCTGCTTTCTCCGTCACACTCCATATTGATGCTCTCAGGTCTCATTATTATTTTACATTTCTGTAAAAAACATTATTGCTCTTTTACTCACACGCCATTCCTTATGTCTGTTTATAAAAGCAGAATAGCATTCAACAAAGACTTGCAATCAAAGTGAAAGTTGTGCGGTGACACCTTGTGGTGGAGGTTAAACATCCTGTTGGTTTGTCTGAGGAGAACCATGTGAAAGGTCACTTCAGAAATGTGTATTCACTCACAAATATAAAACCTGTTTCATAAGATTGTTAGAAATGTCAGGTTTTATTTACACCTTAATAACCGATAAGTGATTGACAGATACTGTGAAAATCTTTAAAAAGTACAAATAAACTCTGAGTGAAGCTGTGCGGCGTAGGATTGAGCGAGGCTTTCAGATTTACCCTTTTCTGAATAAAAATATAGATTTTCTAAAAAGGTTGTAGTTGAAACGTTTGGAGGATAGAAGAAAGGAAATGCACTTTAAAAAAGATTAAGTTAATCAATGAAAATATTGATTGACTTAATATAAAACGGTTCATCTCTTTTTAGAAGATGTACTAAAGTAATTTGTTTATTATGGGCTCTGATTACTGCTGTGTAACAACTACTATAATAAAACAGGAATTATTCTATTTGGTTCAATATTTCCTTTGTGCAAGTGTACATATTGGCAGTATCCCTCAGCAGTGAGGGAATACATTGTTAAATTGGAAATGAATTATTCCAATGTGTCATCATTCATGGGCAAATAAACAGACTTTCTAACAGTAGAGGATTTATTGTTCAGAAATGGTGTGACCATATAGAAATAATCAACCAACAAATACGAACTTCCATTCTGAAGTGCTAGAGCACCACCTGTTGGCTCTTAAGTATAGTGTGTATACCTATTGAGAAAATCTCCAATTTGAGTTTCAGACTAGATGAAGAGAGACGATTTAGCCTAAAATTGGCTGTTTATGATCACCTGCTAACTTCTCAATGCAGCCCTAAAATACATGTATATTCATAAACACATACTTACTAATTAATTTGTGCATTAGCTAAGGGACATGTTGAGTTGTTATTGGAATGAGGTAAACAAAACGTAATATTATTTTACAATAAGTGATTTGTTTGCACAGAATGATCTCCTTCTAGACCAGCATAAAGCCTGTAGTCTGTTTAGCTATTTGCAAAAATAGATTTTTTTCTGTCTTTATAAGGCATAGTGTATAGATTTGGAAAAGTTTTAAAATGGCCCGACTTGTTTGAGGAAAGAAAATAGTTGCACACTTGCTCTCAAATGCCTACTACTTTTGTGTGATCACAAAGTTCAATTAAATCCCTTGGAGAATGAAAAGATGCTTTTTGTTTTAAGAAAATTACCTTTTCTCTAAACTGAACAACTTTATCTTCAGCAATTGCAGATAAATAACAGGATTGACTTTGTGTGGCATTTTTCTTAGATTTCTCTACAAACTGTTTCAAACTGTTTGGTTGTTTCAGCTCATTCTTGTGGCATGGTGTCTGCTGTGATTGTTAATGTGTAGTTGCAGGATTTTAACTCTGAGCAAAAGCGAGAGGAAGTAAAAGAGTTTTCATTTATTCTATGTCCATATCGACTGCCTTCTGTCCACAATATGGAATAATTGATCAAGAAATTTCAAATTTAGCACATCTGTTATAGTTTCCCAGCATTTTTCTGTAGATTTTGGATGCATCTTTAAACAACAGCCGAATCCTTGTTAACTCTGACAGCGATGACATTAATCGTTGTCATTTCCTACACTTTTCAATGCTAAAATGTTGACTTTGTGTGCTTCTGACAGAATAACAGTTTACCCTTTAACTAAACCTTTATGAAAAGCATGCCAGGTTCAACATTTCCTCCATCAGTTTATTATGCAATGAGCTCTTTGCAAACTGAACTGGTGCTTGCTTGGTGGTGGAAACGCTCTCCAGCATACAGAGACCTGCATGAAGCCAGCTGCCTGTGGGTCATCTGACTGTTGCGATGCTACACATTTAACTTCAAGCATGTGGCATAACTATAGGAATTAAGAAACATCTTACATTGTATATTAGAGACGTAAATAGTAATGCAAAAGTCCCAGAAACAGCATGCATCTGGTTGGTTATTGTAAACTGTTAACCAAAAGCATGAAACTAGATGACTTAAAGCTTCTTGCATCTTTGGATACGTTCCTGAAATCAGAAGTCCGGCTTTTTTAACCATTTCTTCCCGTGGAAGATTTATTACATTTGAAATTAGTGAATAGGGTAAAGAATTGTGCATCTCATCTGTGTGCTGCTCCTGTTTTTTTTCTTCTCCACTCAGATATTTTTTATGAATGATGAAGCCTGATTAAATGGCTCCATTTATGTCCATCACATATCCTCCATGCATAGAGCTAAGGGCTATATGTTGGGTTCAGTGCTCTTTATTCAACATGTAAAATAAAAAAAACAGCAGTAGAGGAGCCCAAGTGTGAGCATTTGTGTGATTGGAATACATATTTATATTTTATTTGGAACGTTTTGAAATAGTTTAAAATAAAAATGGATTTGCTGCCACAATGACATGTTCAGATAATGAGATTACTCATACCCAATACTTTTGTTTAATCTATATAGAGTATTTATTGTGACAGGATGTTGGCCACTGACATTTCTAAGAGTCCTCCATGATTTAGAAAATTCATTAGTTTTCTAAGACTGAATGTAGTTAAGAACAAAATGTAATGCAATGCAAAATCACAATTACTGATTTTAATTTCCAAAGATATTTCTTCATATGTTTACTGATTGCTTAAAAAAAAAAAGAGTGAACGAGAGAGAAAAAAAGTTAGATTTTTAGCCGGTGGTCAGGTGTGTCAAAAGAGATTTGATGGAGCACATCAAGTAGACATTAAGTGGTTAAAATAATACCAGGTTTTGTTTGTGTATATATGGGGTGTACATTTATCCTGTCTGTGGAAGAGTTTAAAGATTTAATTATAAAGATATATGGATTTTAAATTATAAAAGGGCTGGTGTGTTTTATTTTTTACTTTATTTTCTACTTTTTGGTACTGTCACAATCAGTTGTCAATCTTTGATTTTTCTTTCTTTTTTTTCTGGAATGTTTTGTGTTTTAACTTGTGTAATGTAACTGTAATGTCTGTGTTCTCTAATTGGGCATCAAGCCTGGGCATTTACTTCAGTCTGGTGAGAACACTTGGATAAACAAATTGCAGCCAATGTATGTTTTCGAGGTCTAGATTAAATAAATCAAACCTTAATAATTTGCTCCTGCAGGTTCCAAAAGTCTGAACTGAATTTTGTCTAGTTTCCCCTTTAATCTTTATCTAGAAATGTTCTAATTATTAACAAAAAAGAAAAAGCTAACAAGAAGGGAATTCAACTCGCTTCACATTTCTAGTTTAATCATCCAAGGTGTGTCTTAACATTTTCTTTGAACTATTTAAAAAAACACATTATTTTGCTTCCATGTGAAATGTAGCTGGGAAATAAAATGTCCATTGCTGTTTATCATCTTGTTGCATCACACTGCTGCTAGGAGCAAAATGATTCACTAATCTGTCATATCTGCACCTTTTATTTAGAGAAGAAATAAATGTGTAAATGCTACTTTTGCATTTTTCTCTTGTGTAGTTTTTCTTTTTAATTCAACGAACCTTCAACAGAGACTTCTGAGTACCTTCACCGTAGGGTTCGTATTAAAATAATGTTAGAACATGTTTTCTCCTGGAATTCACATAGAGTCTGGGTGTGAATGAATAACTTGTATGTTAGAAATAAATAAATTGGACTTGATGCTTCACCCAGAAAAAGGCTGTTAATTATATCTTCTTAACCGGTCTGCCTGCAACTTGGCTCATAGTTTCTTTTCTGTGCTCATTATTTTCAGCTTCCTCACCTGGGATATATGTATTTTTTTATTGGCAGAGATGTATAATATTTTGGCAATTTTCTATTTTATAATTTATTTGTATTTATTTAGATTTTTTTTTCCTCTGATGATTGTGTTATAGCTTTATGTTGATTTGTTTTCCTTTACAATAAATGTTCTTTAAGCAACTTTTTTTTTGGTTTAAGTTTTTTTTTTCCACTTTTAATGTAATGTATTTGTGAAATACTTGTGCAGAATTTTTTTTTTTTTGTACATGACAATGTATATATAAATTTTTAGCTTGTCCCGTTTTAAATGCAATTAGCCTCAAGAAACTGACAGAAAAAAACCCTAACCCACAACTGGTCAAGTAATGTTTTATATCAGGGAGGGAAAAAAAGATTATACAACATTATTGGCAGATAAAGCATTGCTGATGACAGGTAAGCAAAGCTGCAATGAGTCAGTAGCACTTTGTTGGAAAAAATAAATAAAAGAAAGCATCAATAGCTGTCAGTGGCATCATCCTTTTGTTGGGGGAACATGCTGATGTTTTCATTATCTAAGCAGAAAATCACAACAGAAATAAAAGCTTGAAATAGTAGTCTGTTTAGTAATATGTTTCCCTCAGTTGAGTTACTGAAATCAACTTTTCAATAATCTAATTTGAGACACATCTGTACATCCTTCAGAAACTGACCCCCATAGCAGCATAATTATTGCGATGGTTCACGACCTTTCACCAATCTTTCTGTATCCTAATCAGGTTTAGGTTTATTCTTGAACATAGGTTCAGAGAAACCACAGATCTACTGAATAAGTATAGAAGAAAAATCAGACATATAATTTATGAAACTTGAGTTAGTGGCAACAAAGAGTCAGATCAATCACACCTAATGCGGTCTTAACATTAGAAGAGCCCAACATTTTTTTCACCAATTCATATTTTTCTCAGATACAACTATCGTCGCCAACTATACTGTTGGATAATTTTGTTTCTGTAACCGAGGTCTTGGAAAACAGGTTAGACTTCTCCTATTACTTTATGCAATAAGTGTCAATTTCTTCCTATAACAAGGTGATGAAATGCTACAACCAGCACATATTTATCTCATTTCCATCCAGATCTCTGCTTCTGTTAGTTCTTGGTCTTCCCTGCAATGTAGCTTGTCCTTAACAATCTGAAGTGCACCTGTTTATTCAAATTACCACTGCCAGTTGTGTAATCAGTTTTTCACATGTAAATGTCCAGTTTCAGAAAAGTGCTTAGCCCTTGCAAGTTTATGCAGAGCTTATTTATTTGCACAGAAGTTGTCCTTGTTTTAACAAACTTTAAATAATAATCAATTAATTTTATAGTTCAATAGACATGAGTGCACACAAAAATGCACTAGTAGGTTTTATGGGACAGACTACAGAAGGGGCATCCAGGTAATATCAATTAAAGTCATTTTATTCCATTAATTTAATTCAAAAAGTGAAACCAGTATGAAATCATCACACATTACGATGTAGGTATTTTAAGAATTTCAGGATGTTTACTTTAATGAAAGTGGACATTTGGAGAAACTGGCTTCAATGGCAAAGATGAGTTGTGCAGGAGGAGAACTCTTTTTGGAGGTATATATTGAATTTAAGTGATTTTTTTTCAGGTTTTTAGTCGGAATTGTTTTTTTTCAGAGACAAGGGACAAGGGTTATGTTCTTCAATTTCTCAGTTTCTCAGTCAAACGCTTTAATACACCGGAACTATTGGACTACGGTGTCTGTCAGTGCACATTTGGAGGGAGTACCATTCACCGGAAGTGGAACTGTCACACTGCTTGTGTCCTTGTTCGCTAACGGGCTTATGAGTTGCCATCAGAGGCAAGCAAATGTGTCCTGTTTGGAAAGATGTATTGAGCTGTGACGGGAGATAAAATCTGACAGAGAGCTACGTTCACCTGTTGTTAGCAGCGCCATGTTGCGTGTCGGGAGCTCAGCTGCCTGGTGAGTCCAGTATTGCTGAAGGTAACGGTAGCAGAAGCTAGCTTCGGTAAAGTGAAGCGGAGGGGGTCCTCTGACAGCTGATGGCATTACAGTTAGCTCTGTTTTGAGACCGGTAACTAAAGTCCTGGTTTAAATAGATGTAAGCCTGAAATCCCACGGATTTACCGGCTGTGTATTATGCTAAATGTGCTTTAAAACGGATTTCCATCTGGTTCTGTTGGTGCTGAGTTTATTTAACTGCTAGCCGACTGTAACAAGCTAACCCGAGTGGTTGGTGAGTGCATTTCTCTTTAATGTGACTTTAATAACCTGCTGTTGCTTCATACTAAATTGACCTGTTCATGGACCTATCCAGTATGCACTAGCATGAGTTGTATATATTGTTTCTTTGCTTGCTGTAGCTAAGTGTTATATATTGTGTACATGTTGTTAGCGTTGCACGGTTTATGATGTATTGTGTATATTAGGCGTCAGAATTTTTTATCAAATGCTTCTATGATTCATCGTTTTTTCTTGTAATTGTGGCCGATCTATTTTTATAATAATTCTCTTTTTTCATAATCAGTATGCTATGTTAGAGCTGTTGCCTTGCAGCAAAAAGGTTCTGGGTTCGATTCCTGGCCCCGGTTTTTCTGCATGGAGTTTGCATGTTCTTCCTGTGCATGCGTGGTACTCCGGCTTCCTCCCACAGTCCAAAAACATGACTGTCAGGGTGCAGGAAAATGGATGGATGTACAAATACAGTTCTGTTAGGACACACAGGCACCAGACATGTTTATTTGTAACAAAACGCCCACAAAAAAGCAAAACCAACAGCATTATTGGGGCAGCCAACACCAAACTCCTCTGACAGTAAAAAAGTACAACAGCATTAGTGAACACATAATAATAATCAGTAACAGTTTTTTAAGTATTGATTTATTTTTTTTACTAAGAGATATTTGTAATAATTTGTGAATTCATGTACCTAATAGATATATACAGTGGATTTTTGAAAATAATAAATTGATTTTGTAAATGACTAAACAAAATTAGTTAGACAATAAAAATACCACAATAAAAAGTGGTATTCCAAAATCTTGTTTGTTTTCCTGGCTCTTGTTCGTAGCTATGTGAAGCACAGATGTGATGCAATTATTATAAAAAACAATTTATTGCTCCCATCTTGTCTCATGTCTTGCACCCTATTGCGCACCTGGGTCAGCTTGGATTCAGCTGCTGTAAGACAGGGAGCTTTGACTGAGCAAGATCCTGTTCTCATTTACACTTCCTCATCTTCCTCACTCCAGTTTCAGAATATGAGGACATGGATTGACCATGCAGCCAGATTTGACTTGATAATCACGGGCCTATATGTTGCTGCATTTTGCCTTATTTTTTACAGTTGTAGCAATTTTCAACTTAGTTGTTACATTTTCTTTGCACTGCAGACTTATGCATAAATGGTACAACTTGTAAATAGTAAGTGTGGTTGTGAGTATAATTCCTCTTCTGTTGCTTATTAAGAAGACAAATCAGAAATGGTCTTTACTGTAGGCGCAGGTGCTCATAATAAAAGTTAGAAAATTATAGAATCATAAAATGGAAACAAATACCATTTTTCTTTTTTTTTTGCTTTTAATGCTGTATTCCTCTGTTATTTCAGCGTGGCTTGTAGGAGCCTCGTCTCAAACAATATGGGGGTGAAATTCCGAATCCCATTGCAGAAACTTCATCCTTTGTCTCGTGCCATTCACCATCGTTACTCTGGAAACAATAACCCTCACCGGACTCCTCATCGCACAGCAGCGCGATATTTTACCTCCATGTCCCGGTTGCCCATGCGGTCTTTGAAGCCCCCTCCGGGGTCTGGTGGTCACAGGCACCAACAGCAGCGTAACTTCTGGGTGGCCCGGCTGGCAGCCCGGCTGCTGAGGCTCCGATACATCCTGCTAGGAACAGCAGTTGGAGGAGGTTACACAGCTAAGAAGGTCAGTGATAATTATTATCACTTATGTTGTGTCAAAGACCATTTTGTGGATAATGAAGCAAAAATTCTTCATTATTTGTTTTCATTTGGTGAACTGATGCATATCTGTAAGCAGGTAATTTAAGTAAAATGTCTCTTTTAATTCTTAGACCTATGAAGAGTGGAAAGACATGCTGCCTGATTTCAGTGAGTACAACTGGGTCATCCCTGACTTTGTGTGGGAACTGAGTGAACATATTGATCTTGGTAAGTTTCTTTTTTTTATCAGTAATTTTTGTTATTAAAATTATAAATGGATCAGTTTATTTTATGTTGTTGTCCTTCAATCACATGTCAGATTTTCATACCTCACCAACATTTTTGCATTTAAGATAAACTGGCAAAAGCGTTACCAGAGATGGAAGAAATAGCTAAACTTCTGCCTGACTTTGAGAAGATTGGCGAGAACTTCACTTTCCTTAAAGGCCTTCTCTCCTCTGGTGAGTAAACTGAACATTAGCTGGATTCACAAATGCTTTGAATAACATACTTTAAAAAAAAGGTTAATCAGAGATCAGAACCAGTTGAGGATTTAACTCTTTTATTGGTTTCTTGAGTGACTTTTTCAACTAAAGCTCCTGCTCATCCACAGCTTTTCATTACTCATAATTATTGTGCTGAATTCTTGGTTTGACAACCATCCCTCTGTCTGTTTGCTTCATGATTTACATCTTGTGTTCTTCGTTTCTCCTCTTCTCCTGTCCTCCACATTCTTCACAGGTGTGAGTTTGGGTAATGAAGTCAAAGGAGCCTCTGGCCTGCATCTGTTGTTAGGTGTGTAAACCCCGTATGCTAGTAGAACCGTCCGTACCCCTTTTTTTTTTCTGTCACTCTTCAGTGACATCACACAGGACTGTGATTATCTTAATGTTTAGATTTAGCAGTGAGCAAAGTGGGCAACCATATTCCAATGTGCAGAAGGAATTTGTTTCTTTCTTTAATTCTCACAAAAGGACTGAAAAAGACTCTCTTGTTTGTCTGTAGTTTGTTCTCCTCCTTTCTTGCTCTATCTTTTACTTGCCTGTCTCTGGCTGAATATTGTACAACCGTTTTTAGGTGTTTGCCTCCTTTGACTTCAAGCCCTCCTCTCACCTGGCCTATGTGGGTTTCTTTTAACTACATGCTCATTACTAACCTTTTCATCAGTCTTCCTCTGTCTCTGGTTTCTGACACTCTAATTTTTGAAAAATGTAGTTTTATTTTGAATTTTATAAGACTTATTTATGAAGCTGTGTGCCAGGACAAATCAGACCACACCTTAGCTGAGTCATAGAAAAACAAAGGACTGTCTCTTGCAATTATTATCTCTTAATTGCTCTTATGCCTTTTAATGGCTTCCTAAATATATCTGATGTAATTTGCACTAATTCTACATCCTGTTTCAGCACTTCAGCAAAGTGATAACTTTCATGATTTAAAAATGATTTAGTCATTTAACCAAAAAAATTTTAGTGTCAGTTTTTTTCAGTTTTGACATCTTAGGCAAGTGTGATTTGAACAATGTTGCACCACAAAACTAATATTAATCTAAAATCAAATAATGTTCATCTAAAAATGAACCTAAAATAGCATTTTCAAGTTTCAATTTTCTTTTAGAGGAAACTTATTTAGATATACATCTTTTTCGTCTCTTTAATAAACTATTTAATCAGCAATAAACCTATCAGGGTTGTCATTAGGATAGATGTTTTTAATGCCTATTGTACCTTACAAAATTTGTTTTACTTACCTACAAACTCGAGGATTTCAGCAAAAATTTTCAAACATTTTAAATTGATCACAAATTTGTGGACTTTTTTTAATCAAGCAACCCTTGAAGCCTTGTGGCATTATGTCTTTTTTCCGTCACTACCTTTTTATGTCTTGCGTTTTCATTTCCTTTGTTAGAAAATTCCGGCGATCCTGCTCTAAAAGCTACAGATTCTTCAACTGGAACTGCACATGATCCCAGTGACAAGCAGTACAAAAAGGCAAGTGTTTAAAATCTATTTCACACTTCACAGCTTTTAGGCTCTCTCAATGCCGGCACCACTCTCTATCTTTTAAAGGGCCTATATCATCATTTATATCTTTTTTTTCTATCATTATTTGTCTTTAAGCTTATAGCTGCAACCAATTTATTCTTTTTTATGACTGAAGTCAAATCCAAGTTGAGTTGAGTGTGGATTTTTAAGGAGATTTAACTGGTGTGCAATTTGAGAGCATGGGTTTGAGACCTAACAAACAAACACCGTAAGGAGAGATTTAAAAGCTCTTGGTGTTTAGCTCTGACTGCCTGCACTTCACAGAGACAAATGATGACTTGTTTAAAACTTGGTTGTTTAGTGGCCTGGCAGCTGATTCTGCTCAAGCTTTTGGTCGTCAGCTATGTTGCGTTTTCATTTACTAAGAAATGTAGTAAATGTTTACTATATTTTACTATAGTAAACAATAGTAAAAATGTTTACTATTGTATTTTTTTTATTGTTGCCAGTTAGTGGCCTCATATCATACATATCCTAATTCCAGGAAACAAATCATCATGCTAGCACCTTACTATTTTAGCAGCTATGGCTAAGAAGACTGCTATATAATAAAAGCAAGTTTTAAATTTACTTACCCTTTCAGAAACCACTGGAAAGGCATACTGATTTTTATTTTTTATCCTTTTGAAACCTGTAGCTTTGTAGCTCTAAAATATGATGATATAATTCCTTTAACTTCTATTTGCAGTCTGTTGCCATTTCAGCCATAGTTATTATCTATAGTTATTACCAGTTCAATCAAATGGCCATCAAAGATACATGAATATAACATTTTTTTAAAGTTACTTTATAACAATACTTTGAGACATTCTGCTTAGAATATTGCACATTGAATTCAAAATGGGCCTCAAATAGTAACATTTCAGTTTTTTGGTTCATCCAGTTAATTTGATGTAACATCTTTTTTTATTTAGCATTTTCTAAAACCTGACATTATTTTCAAATTTCCCAGAAATTATACAAAATACCGCTTAGATTTGGTATCACTCTTACTGAGAGCTGGAAAACACTCATAGGTTTCTTTACCTATTCATACCTATTAAGCTCTGATTGTGAGTTTAAAAAAAACATCTTGGTAACTTATACTTGATAGTTGATTTTGGTTACTCTTGAATTTTAATCCTTTATTTGTCCCTGCAAAAAATTTCTATTTTTGTATGTATTCATTCCTCCTGTCTTCCTTCCTACCTTCTCATGTTTTGTTTTAGTGTCACCATTTTCTATCTTTTTGTGTATTTTCATAACTATGCTAAATTAAAACAAATAAAAACAACCCGAAAGTCTATGAATTAGGAAAAGGTGCATTTTAGCCCTCCCGCGGTTTTAGCGCGACGCTCAGGAGGAGCGTTGCAGATGTCGGTCGCACAGGAGGGAAGCAGAGTAAGAGTTGGCGCGACCACACACAGAGTAAAATGACCCCATCTCTTAAGACCACGGGAGGGTTAATAAACCTTTCTACTGGGTTCCCTCTTTGTACCTGCAATCAAAGTCTCCAACATAACATGAACACAACTTTTATATTATATGCCTTACTCCAAATGTAAAAGCTAGAGCTCTAAAATGAGACGAACTCTGTGTTTCATGATGGGGATCTTTGAAACTAGACAGATTCCACCTGCTTTTTGCTTCTTCTCAGTAGATCTGAATGGCTGCTTTGTTGGTTTAGTTTTTATTTTAAGCATTCACAGACCAGGTGAGTTAAGACCACTGTAATGTTTTGTTTTAATACATAAACAGCTAAAGAGAATAGTTGCAATTATGATGTTGTCCATAATCTGCTATGGTGCATAAGGAGCACCAGTCACTGTTGCTGCCGCTTGCTGGAAGGCACTGATTGTGGTATTAGTTGCCTTTTCTGCCCTCAGTCTGGCAAAGTTTGTTTTGAGACAGACTTTGTTTCATTCACTGATCCACTGATGGTGGCAAGATTCTGAAAGTGAAAGATTCTTCTTGATTCTTTCAAACAAATCCTGACTGAATTTTGATTCTTCCACCTGAACAACACCAGTGCCAGCTGCCCTGGCTGGGTTTCCTGCAGTGGGATACAAGCATTGGTCCACATGGCTTGGATCAACCCGGTGGCTGGTTGTTGTTATTGGGTTTTTATTATTATTTTCCTCCTCCTTCCTCTCTCTCACGTCTCTCTGACGCACCCAGCAGGGTCTGCTCGGAGAGCTGATTTTTATTCAGCAGCAGATCCAGCGGCACGAGGAGGAGGTCCGGCGGGCTGCTGCAGCCAATAGTGCGCGTACGTCACCCCAAGAGCGTTCTGCGAACTACAACCCCTCGACACAGACGCGCAAGGTGAAGGTCCCCCCTCACTCTGATCCCAATCCCACCAACAACTCCGAAAACACGTCCAGCTAAAGGAGAGAGGAGGGACAATATGGTTGAAGTGAAGTGAGATTAATTTGAGCTGGAGTCAAGTTCTGCATAGATTGGTTGCTTAAATGTAGAAACTTTCAACAGTGCTTATTTTTTTTAAAATACAATTTCCATTGCTTTTGTTATGCAAAACAAACATTGTAACTAGAAGGTTTTAATTTTGGCAGATTAGGTAATTATTTCATTTCTCATGAAAAAAGATACTTTATCCTTTTTTGTTATATTGTCATCACAATCTCCAGGTTTGTGATGATACAAACCTGGACTACCTTGCAAAAATATTCATATCTCGGAACATTTTCACATTACAGCCATAATTTTCAAGTGTATTTTATTGGGATTATATAAAAATGTGGCATTCAGATGGTTTTAGTCTCTTTAACTAAAAGACTAAAACCATATAACTAATCTAGTAGTTGATTTTTGTACCCAAGAAATCAATTATTAGAGTCTTAACTTCATCTCAGTATAAATCCAGTGGTTTGTTAAAGGCTGAATAAGTTTATCAGAAACCAGAGAACAGCAGACAGATCAGGGATGAAGAGGTGGAGGTGTTTTAAAGCTATATTTCAAACTAAGAACACGTCACAGAGCTCTGGAGCTGCTTTAGAGATCCAAGGTTCAGGTGGAAGAATCTGTCAACATGACAAAATTTGTTGTACGCTCCACAAATCTGACCTCTTTGGAAGAAGGTTGTTACCGATATACTGCAGCATTCCTTGTATGGCAAAAAACTAGAACTGCACGTCACCCTCATAGTTGATGGGAGGATGCATTGAGCAAAATAGAGGACAATAATGGTGAAAAATAAAAGCTGTAACAGTAAAGATACAGCCAGAGCTACAATAGAATGGGTTCCCAGTTAAAGTTAAGATCTAAATCAATAACCTGCTGCAAATTTAGATTTTATATTTCCCATCTGATTCAGCTTGAGCTGTTATGAATTAATAGGTTGCACTCCACTCCAGCTGGCTAAATACAAATGCATGCCACACCTTCCAGACTTTTAATTGTGAAGACATTTGAAATGCATGCTTGATTTTCTTTCCATTTTCGAATTTTTGCAATCCTTTCTGGGGGTCTGTCACATAAGATCCCAGTAAAATATGATGAGGTTTATTGCTGTAATGTAACAAATTTGAAAAATGTGTGTGAATAGTTGTGCAAGGTGCTGTAACTCAACATTTTAGCCTTCTCTGAAAAACTTGACAACAGTCTCCACGTCTGACTAAATGCATATCTCTGGCCCTAGATTTTTCTGTAATTCTTGCGTAACATGCATGAATCTTTTGCAGCCTAGTTTTAGAACAATTACAATGGATTTAGTTTCTCATGACCATAGATGTAGCTGGATGATCATCGTTTAATGTTCGGGAGCACAGCATGAACCTGTGTGGCAACCAGCTGCATGGTGTGAGTTGACCTCTTTGAAAATCTCTGGGATGTACTGAAGGTTAAGTCAAGATTGAAGCCGTTAGCTGAAAAGGTCCTGGTGTGTTGCTGTGAACTTTTCTGCATATTGCTGGGAAATATCTCAAAACAGTTTTTTAGTGAAGACATAGTTCTGCTCACGTAGATTGCTGTGTCTGTGTGTCTTAATTAAATTTTGCCTTCTCCCAGTTCCATTTCTCCTCGTTTCCTGTCTTCTGTTTCTCTCCTGCCTCTCATGCAGAGATAACATTGGTTGTACAATTGCTATAATCTAATGGGGTTTAACAAAATGAAGTTTTTTGTAACAACATGATTTTGTAAATAAACCTGGCTTGATTTTTACAGGATTCACTCTCTAATTTCTGTTTGTGGATTCCTGAAATTAATGCTGGGTTATACCAGTTATATGTGGACTGTCTGCCTGAAATGTTTGGCTCTTTATACATTAATGTGACTTTCCATTTTGATTCTTTGTGTAATAGAGTTTGCATGTATTGAACCTTTGCGGTGATGGTGGGAGTTTTCTCTTCTGAAATAGTTCTCCAAGCATAATGGAAAGCTACAAGCCAAAGCCTGAAAGGAAGCATGAATTTTACCAGTTTCTCTTGTTTGTCTTTGTTTCTGTTGTGACTTTCAGACATCAGACAAAGAAAAGATTGACCAGCTCCAAGAGGAGCTTCTTCGAACTCAGGTAGTGCATCTCCAAAATCAAACAAAGACAATAAAAAGACCTTGTGATATGCCTGCTTATAAGATTATTTATTTCTTAGTTAAAGTATCAGCGCATGCTGGAAAGACTGGAAAAGGAAAATAAAGAGTTAAGGAAAGTGGTGCTGCAAAAAGATGACAAGGGGATTCATCAAAGGAAGGCGAAGGTGAGTCATGTTTTGACACAAACCTTAAACATTTTAATATTGACAATATTTTAAAGTTTTCATCGCTGCTTGTGGTGTGGCCGTTGTTAAGGTTGTTTAGTTGTGAGTCCATTAAATTTGTCACTATTAATGCCACTTATTTAGTTTTTTTATATGTAAATTTGTTTTGCAGAAATCTCTTATTGACCTTTATTCTGAAGTCCTCGATATCTTGTCTGATTATGATTCCAACTACAACACCCAGGACCACCTGCCCAGGGTAAAGTGCACAGTTTGACCAGCTCCAAGAGGTCTTTGTCATCCTCAGACAGATTTCAGATTATTTCTTAAGCAACATTTTGGTCCTTTTTTGTTACATTTCCTTATTAGTTGAATAATGTTAGCATTTTATACCCCTTAGAGTTATGAACCAGCTCTTTTTTTGTAATTTATACCACTAAAACACTAAATATCAGTTCCCCATGTTTCTTTATTCAGTCTTATTATATTTAACTGATGTATCATGTAATTTCTCATGCTGCAACTAATGACCTAATTTGTAGTTTATCCATCGTCTCTCCTGTTCTCTGTCCTTCAGGTGGTTGTGGTCGGCGATCAGAGTGCTGGGAAGACCAGTGTGCTTGAGATGATTGCCCAGGCCAGGATCTTCCCCAGGGGATCAGGAGAGATGATGACACGCTCTCCTGTCAAGGTGGGTGCAGGACAGTGCGGTTTTATGTCTGGATTTTATTCCTTCTTTCCTTTAGAATAACCTCTATATTGTCCCTGTAGGTGACATTAAGCGAAGGTCCTCACCATGTGGCCATGTTTAAAGACAGTGGCAGAGAGTTTGATCTTACTAAGGAGGAGGATGTAGGTCACACATGCATCTGATTTTTTTAAAGATCAACTGTAATCTTGTTGCTTTTTCACACAACTTGGATGTTTCTCTTCTTGGTTTGTGTGCAGCTGGCTGCTCTGAGGCATGAGATTGAGCTGAGGATGAGGAAGAGTGTGAAGGAGGGACAAACAGTCAGTGCTGAGGTTGGACAAATCTGTTAGCAAAAACATTCTCTTATTTATATTTAGAACATTTGATTAAATACTTTTATTTCTTCCACATCAGACAATCTCTTTGAGTGTTAAAGGACCGGGTATTCAGAGGATGGTTCTTGTTGACTTGCCTGGTGTCATCAGTGTGAGTAGTAAAACTTTCTCAGATAGACAATGATATATTGTTGATATAATGCCTGGTATTTGTTTATAGGATTTCATGGGTGAGTGAAAGGAATCCAAAAATGTACAAACAGGAGTTCTAAATTTTTGGGGGGGAATCTGGTTCCTCTTATATCAGAGTGTGGACAGGCCCTGTTCTGTTCGTGGTTTTAAAACTGACTGGATAAGGACAATGTATTGAAGCTTCTGTAATTATTGAACTTTTATAAGTATATTTACGAACTGTGCTTTAAAGCATTTGACTAATCAGTTGATTTTTAAAGCAAAACTGGTTTCATTTGCCCAAAAAAAATTTTAATGACCAATTTCCTTTGACCCCAGTGCTGAATTGAAAGCCAATTTCATTATCATGTTTCATGACTTGTTGAACCAACAAACAAAAGATCCCAACTTTTATATGTAAACATATGTGTATATATAAGTTTCAAGATGCAAGATTACATTTTTCCTAGAAAATGAGTAGGAACCCAAGTGCTAAAGAAATGTTTTATTTTAATAAAACAAAGGTTTTATGTAATTAATGTAATTAAACTACTTTCTAGACGGTGACAACGGGCATGGCAGCAGACACTAAGGAAACCATCTTCAGCATGAGCAAGGCCTACATGCAAAACCCCAATGCTATCATCCTTTGTATTCAAGGTGAGACATGAATGTGGTAATTTGCTTTTCCATAGTCTGATAGAGGGAACATAATATAATAACCAGGAACAGTATTTCTGTTCCTGGTTTCTGGTGGAAATCTTGGGATTTCCACCAGAAACAAACAGCTGGACTCCAGGTTTGTTGGATTCATTCTTGATCTATTTGTTCTTCCTCGACCCAGACGGCAGTGTGGACGCGGAGCGCAGCATCGTAACAGACCTGGTCAGCCAGATGGACCCTCAGGGCAGAAGGACCATCTTTGTTCTAACTAAAGTGGACTTGGCTGAAAAGAACCTGGCCAGTCCAAGCAGAGTAAGAGACCTGAGCCGTTCCAAAACAAGAGCTGCTTTATATTTATAATTATGCACTGACTAACTGTAAATACTTTTCATTTTGGCTTCATTTGCTGGTGAAAGCAGCCATCCAACCCTGCAGTCACTCTCTTATTGATCTGCTTCAATTAAAGACAGTGATGCTGCATTTTCACTAATTAAGAAAGTAAAATGTTAGTCACCAATATTGTTTTATATCCAGGTGATCCACTAGAGGGAGCTCAATCTCTTCTAATACACCAGTCAGGCATAACTTCACGACCACCTTTCAATATACAATATACAATAGTGTATTGGTTTAGTTTTTGCTCCCACTAGTTCACAGTTCCTCCATCTCTGAGCCACTTAGATGTTCTGATCCAGGCATCCAACCATCATAATTTAGTCATTTCCGATTTGCTTAAATCTTCACACTTGCCCATTTTTCCTTCTTCTAACTCAGCAGGTTTGGGTCTAAAAATGTAACTTTTTGTCCCACAAACATGCAATGATGAGATAATCAGTGGTATTCACTAAACGTGATCATAATGTTATGACACTGGTTATGTATAGTGAACTTTGTAATCCAAGTTCAAGTTTCTGCCTTTTAAAATACTTTTTAAGAAAATATTTTTTCTCTTTTAGATTCAGCAAATTGTTGAAGGAAAGCTGTTTCCCATGAAAGCTCTTGGTTATTTTGCTGTGGTAACAGGAAAAGGTAAAAATTCTTCCGGAGTTTTGTGGCTTGCTGTGTTTATTTTCTTATTTTTGACCATTTATGTCCCCATTTAAAGGGGGCACCGGGGAGAGCATAGATGCAATTAAAGATTACGAAGAGGACTTTTTCCAGAACTCTAGATTGCTGAGGCAAGTTAAACTATTACAAACTAACTTTCATCACTGTTAAAGTAAATAATTGTGAAATTAAAAATGACGTTTTTGTGCCAAAAGGGACGGTATGCTGAAAGCTCATCAGGTCACCACAAAGAACTTGAGTCTGGCTGTCTCTGACTGCTTCTGGAAGATGGTCAGGGAGTCTGTGGAGCAGCAAGCTGATGTTTTTAAAGGTTTGCTCATCTGACATTTACTGAATGTTTATCTCCAGGTTCAGAGGCAGTAATTGTAAATGAACCAGACAATGCTTCCTCTTCACCCTAAGAGTCTTCTGTCTCCAGGTCTTTCTGAACCCTCCCTGCCACACTTCCCCGGTCCCTCCCTTCTGCCTGCTTCAATTAGTCTAGACAATCACAAGCCATTGCTAACAGCAGAGGAGATTTATAGCTGTGAGACTGCAGTTCCCATAGACCCATTGTGTTGAATATCGATCTATATGCTATCAAATCGCATACGGCCGGCTTTCATCCTCCATTCTTGGCGCCACAAAGCTGCAATTAGACTAATCTGCAGTGTGGATAGGGAGCTGAGGGAAAAGGCACCAGGCTTGCTTCACCTGTGTGTGTCTGTGTGTGTGTGTCTTTGTGCATACGTTAGAGCTAAAACTCTGACTTTTGATGAAGCTTAGGCTACTGGCCCCATTGCTTCACCTCCTAAGGGACCAGTTAGGAGAGAGTGTGCAAAGTGTCCTCAGCCTCTCTTATTAAAGGATGGATACCATTAGCAACCTGAAAGTGTCTTTTACATCACACTATGTGAAAATAAAACGAGCGGTGTGTGTCGGTGGTTATTGCTTGTTGATTGTGGAAATCTACTGCTGGATACATCAGAGCAGCTAAAATTAGAACAGCATTTAAATGGCTGTCAATCATTTTATGACTGGAGGAAGTTCTTTATTAGGGTGTATATGTCAACCCATCTTGAAATAACCATTTAGTGATAAATATCAGATAACCTTTATAACAGTCCCATCTTTCCACAGCATCACGATTCAACCTGGAGACTGAATGGAAGAACAACTATCCTCGTCTGAGAGAACTTGACAGGGTAGGGCGAACACAGTCCATGTTTCTCTAGGGCTTTTCTTATAAGAACTTCTTAGTAAACTTATCAAAAAGCTCATTTGATTGGTTATTTGCCCTGTTAATATTCTCTGAAAAGCAGTCTCAGATTTCTTTCTGAAATGTGTTTCACTCTGCTGTGATCACTCATGTTTTGTTTTTTTTCCAGAATGAACTCTATGAAAAAGCAAAAAATGAAATTTTGGATGAAGTCATTAGTTTGAGTCAAGTGACGCCCCAACTCTGGTAAAGTTATGTTGTCGTTCATTTATAGTGAAATGTCAGTTGATATACTCCTCAAACAAAAATTGGTCTCAAAAATTCAGTCAGAAATGTGAAACATGTTACATAATATGACTAATGAAACACTAGGATACAATTTCCAAAAAAATTCATATAATTCTATAATAATATTAGAACCACAAATATTTTTACTACATGTTGACCTGTAGTTATCTAGCAGACAGTCCCAGACTGTCTACAAGGAGAATCAGTCACAAAAGGTCATTGTTAATTAAGCTGGTTGCTCAACTACATCCTGGTATAATATAGAATGTTGAGTGGAAGGAAAAAGTGAGGTTGAAAAAAGATGCACCAGTAACCGGGATAACTGCAGTTTTGAGAGGACAGTGAAACAAATCCCATTTTAGAATTTGGAGTGTGGACAACAGCTGGAGTCACTGCTTCAAGAGCCACACAGACATAGCAGGTGCATGGGTTAAAACAGCCGTCCCTTGTTAAACCATTCATGAACCGTATACAAGGTCAGAACCATCTGGCCTGGTCTAAAAAGCCTGGGTTGTTGCTCAGTAGTCCAGAGTTCTCTTTTCTGTCTAAAGTACATTTTCTGGGGAAATCAAGGTCTCAGAGTCTGGACAAACAGGGAAGAGGCACAGAATCCAAGCTCCTTAAGCTGGTGTTGGTCCACTATGTTTTATCAAGTCCAATGTCAGTGCAGCCATCTGCCAGGAAATCTTTATGCTTCTGCTGACAAACGTTTTAGAGGTGCTGATTTCATTTTCCAGTAGTTCTTGGCACTCTCCCTCACTGCTGAAGGTACCGATAGCGGGTTCAGTGATCATTGTATCAGTCTGCCTAATTGGCCAGAAAACGATGCTCCCCCTAATCCCACAGAGAATCTATGGAGTACTATCAAAACAAATATGACAGACACCAGAGCCAGCAGTCTGTTGTAGATGCTGGGGCAGAGCCTGTTCTATGCAGCACCTGATGACACGTTTCAGTCCGTTGACTGCATTAAGGTTTCTGTATTTCTATATTAAAATTGTTTCTTTTACTCTCATGTAACTTCCTGTTACTGTGAAGACTTGTACTTTGAGAATTTCACTTTGTTAGCTAAATGATTAAACTACCTTTACTTTTTAAACATATTTTAGATTTATTTATATTATCACCTCTTGCGTTGCTCCTAGCATTTATTGTTCCCATCATAGACTCTCATTTATTTAAAATTCTTCCTAATAGGAAAGTTGAAAGTTATTTATCCCACATAAGCAGATTTCATGTTTTTTAAATTTATTTTAAAATACACCACTGGTCATTTATCTTGTTTTATACATTCTGTATGACCATACAGCTTATCTCATCTAGTATGAGGAAAAAGCTTGCTTTAATGAGATGTATGCATTGTGCTATGGCCATCCCCTGTGTGCGTGCCTCCAGTTTATTTTGATCAATAATCTGATGAATGGCCCGTGGACAGGAGCAAGGGTGGCCCTGTTAGCCAGCCGGCACAATTGAAGATAGCATTTATTGACAAGAGAGCAGAGCCAGCTGGAACAAAGGCGACACGGCATGAAATATGAGGAAATGTTCATGATTAATGAGAAAAGGCACAAAACTGCTGTGGTTACAGGGAGACTCAGTTTTGTTCCTGAGTCGCCATGCCATAAAGGAAAGTTGCGATACTTTATGCTGCTAACAGAGTCATCGTAGTTCTGGCTCCAAAAGTAAAAGCATTCCAGCTGTGGGTTATCTCTCTATTGTTGTCTTTCTGTCCCAGTGGGTTACTTTACAGAGCTGTACAGGAAACAGAGGTTTTTGATTGGCACATTTATGTTGGATTAATGCTACTAAATGCAACTACAAAGGACGGTTCAGATCTTGAAAATGTTAACCTGGTTTAAGCAGAAAACTGAGACTGGAACAGCCATAAGGACTGTGCTACAAATCAACAAACAGCTGTTCTTTAGCTCAATACTAATGCGTTCCATGCTTTTGCTCCACACAGGGAGTCTATTCTGCAGAAAAAGCTTTGGGAACGTGTTTCCACTCATGTCATCGAGAACATCTATCTGCCTGCTGCCCAAACAATGGACTCTGGGACCTTTAACACAACTGTAGACATCAAGCTGAAGCAGTGGACAGACAAGCAGCTTCCACATAAGGCACTGGAGGTAAGATATTGAAATAAAACCTTGATAAATGCAAAATGTCTTCTTTGATTCATGATAGCTGTTCATGTGATATTTGTAATTAGGGTTCCAATCCTGATTTAATTCTTAAGTTTGGAAAAAAGTAAGGATTGTTTGGTGATGCTGTTGTCCGATTTTCTTTGTGGTGTGAATGGGGAAAATCTGTTTTGAACTTTTTTCTAGTTTTTAAGACACAGATGAGGCGCAGAGGAAAAAAGAAAATGAAAATATACTACAAATGATATAATCATCGCAATATTTACCAATATTATCCCATCATAATATTCTAATATAGCCCTACTGTTGGTTGATGTATTTACCTTTGATTTTCATTAGTCAGTTGCTGATCAGAGGAAAAATTGACTATCTCCAGTTGGTAGCCGATTGATCCTGTTTTTTTAAATTGCTACTACTTAGTTAATGCTGATCACTTTGGCACTTTGTAGGAAGCTTTAAATGCATTGGTCGCCTTATTTTAATGTCAGACAGACCCGGCCTTTTCTTCCATCGGCTTTGCCAAATCTCCCCCCTTCAGGTTGCCTGGGAGACTTTGCAGGAGGAGTTTGCTCGCTTTATGGCTGAATACAAAGGCAAAGACCAGGACGACATCTTTGACAAGCTGAAGGAGGCAGTGAAGGATGAGAGCATCAAGAGGCACAAGTGGAATGAGAGAGCCATGGACAGTCTGGTAAACACAGAAAGTCAACTGATCCAGGGTGCAGCAACGCAGAAACTCCCACACTTTGAAGTGATTGCAGATCATCTTTTTTGATGATCTGCATCTGCTAAAGAAAGCTGGTCTTTATAGCTTTGCTCTAGTCTGACAAAGGCCACATATAACACTAAATGTATGTTTAAACTGTAATACTTTTCATCCCATCTTGTAATGTATTTATATTTCTTGCTGCTGTGTGTCAGAGGGTGATCCAGCACAACGCCTTAGAAGACCGATCCATCACCGACAAACCTCAGTGGGATGCTGCCATCCAGTTCATGGAGGAAACGCTGCAGTCACGCCTCAAAGACAGTATGTTGGCCGCAACGTCCTTCTGTCAGTACCACTGTTTTAGAGATCTGTATAGATTGTGGAAGATTACCCATAATTCAGTTTAGAACCATCAGTGCTTCCTGAACCTCCTACTACAAGACTCTGAAACTACAGAACAAATTATAATCTCCACATACTTTAAAGTCACAAAGCTGTTTTAAGCCAGTATGATTTATTCATGATTTAAATGTGATTATTTTCACTCACTGATTATTGCTGTTGCATAGGATTAGTTTATTTACTGTATTGTATCAGACATCACTGGAAATCTATAAATAGTTCACTCCTCCAGGTTATTGAACAGCATGCTGCAGCGTATCTCCTTCACAAGTCTGATTAACTTTCTATGCACACATCGAAACATACAAATTCACTAACATTAGGAGACGTTTAATATTTTTTTAACAATGTCCAATTAAAATAACAGCTTTTTTCTAACTTTAATATGAGAATAATTAAAGTTAGAAATTGAATTCACTAATGGTGAATAATAAACTGCTATTCCATTTATTAGCAGTTCAATAAATGCTGCTACAGCTATTAAAATGCTCCTACATTTTTATAGATGGTCAGTTATTTATATTGGAAGATGAAGCAGCTTCAAAGAAGGTGTGTGTGAGAAGAGAAACTTTTTTTTAATCAGCTTCATTTTTAAAAACCTCAATGATGGTAAAAATAAATAATTGGGGTTTGTTCCCTCAGTAACAACTTTAACACTGAAGAGTGTTGCTACAAGTACAAACCAACCACTTGACTGTAGTGTGTTTGCTGACTGGGAAGAAGACAGAAATTTGAAGATTTAAATTGATTTTAAATCTGAAAATCAATTTTGGTTTTCTTCAATATGAAAATCAACACATTTTGGTTGATGTTTTTTTCTAAATTGATTGCTGATGATTGCACTTTGTACTAAACTAAACGATCTAACAAATTGACTAGACTTGATCAAACTGATGTCCACCTGTTGGTTCCAATCTTGGCCGACAGAAAAAAAACTTTGATTTTACTGAGCACAGAGATTTAAGCACCATACAATTTCCTACTGAATGGAAAAGGATAATTTAAGTTTTGAAAAGTGTTTAACCTCATGGGGAACTGGACAGTTTATTCGGTGAAGCAGCGTACAAAGTAAGGTCCTGAAGAGTTTTTGTAACATGCATTAAGATCTCAATTTGTTTTCCTTGTATCTTCATATTTTATTTGCCATTCCTCTTTAAGATGAATCTGTGATCAAAGACATGGTGGGCCCTGACTGGAAAGAGAGGTGGCTAAAGTGGGTGAACCGGACACCAGAACAGGTAAGAACCATGTGTTTTTACAAACGGATGTGATGCTTGAAAGATGAAAAGTTGCAATAAACCCCATAATGTTCGCATCCAGAGTTTCATAATTACTTTGTCTATTTCTAATCGAGTTTCACCATCATGATGAAATGATCTCTGGTCTTACAGCACATTCGTAATGAAACAAAAAATGAGCTGGATCGCTTGCTGAAGCTGCATGATGACCACACTGCTTACCTGGCCAGTGATGAGGTCACCACAGTAAGGAAGAACCTGGAGGGAAGGGGCGTAGAAGTGGACCCAGGGCTGGTAGGATCACAGACAAATGATCTAACCAAGCTTAGGTATAAATAGCATATTTCTATAACCACTAAAATACTTCCTACCTGTTCAGATCAAAGACACATGGCATCAGCTTTATCGCAGGCACTTCTTGCAGAAAGCACTGACTCACTGCAACCTCTGCAAGAGAGGTTTCTACTACTACCAGAGACACTTTGTTGACTCTGAGGTCAGTAGGGACAGTGTTTGATAACGTACCTGCTTTGTTTTGATGCATGCTCACACCTTTAAAACATCCATGTGTTTTTATACATTTTCATCTTAGCTGGAGTGCAATGATGTGGTGTTGTTTTGGAGGATCCAGAGGATGCTGGTCATCACAGCTAACACACTCCGGCAGCAGCTTACCAATACTGAAGGTGAGGATGTTTTATAACCGAGTGACTCTAAAATATCACTCATCAAAAAAGTTTTAAACTGGAAAAAAACCTGATGTCCAGCAATTTGTCTGTGTGTGTTGGATATTTTCTAGAAACATAGTTTCTTGTTTTTTACTACTTGGAAGTTGTGGTTTATTTCCATGGAAGTACTTTATATTTATGGGAACAAATTTGCATTGCACATACATTATAAAAAAGAAAACTATGCAGCCAGATCAGACCTGCAGCATGAAACTCTTTCCTTTAGTAATATTGATTTTGGACTCAATATGCTCAAATAAACACCTCCTGTCTCCTTTTTTTTAATTAATAAAATGTCTTCCAAAAGGAACACCTCTAAAAAGTCTAAATTAGCGTCGTTTTTATGTGAGGTTTGTTGGTTGTTTGCAGTGCGGCGGTTGGAGAAAAATGTCAAAGAGGTCTTGGATGACTTTGGAGAAGACTTGGAGAAAAAGACTCAACTCATCACTGGCCGCAGAGTCCAGCTGGCTGAGGATCTCAGTAAGATAAAAACCACACAGTAAACACTTCGGTTAAAATGGAATATTCCTGCTTTCCTTTTTATAACTCAGAGATTTTTATTAGCAGCTTACTTGGTAACTTTATAATTTTGGTTGCTTTTTTACATTTAAGTTGAACGCTTCTATTGCATTTAAAGATTGTATACAACTTTTTAGATACATCCTTGTTCCAACATACCCAAATCAAATAAAAGACAGAGTAGCAAACCTCTGCAGATCTTTAACATGCTGAGGATGTAAAAGTAGCAATATTGACTCTTGAGGACTGGTTTTTGAAACCCATGTAAAAATAAAAAAAGGAAGTTCTTTCATTGGTCAGAAGGGGGCAGTAGTGTTTCGGATAACTACTCCTGGCTTGATGTAGTTACAGCTGACAGTGCAGTCAGGTTTAAGTAGAAAGTTGCTTTTTAAGGAGAGTTTGCTCCAATGTCCTCTTGGTCGATTTCTGATGGTACTGACTGCTATATACAGTATGTGGTTAACTGTTTTCAGAAAACTTGGCTTAAATGTTGACATTTTAATAATTGTGCATCGAATGAGATTCTCACTGTGTTTTAACTCAAAGTAAATATTATTAATTTTTTGATGTAACCAACATGAAACATTTTGGTTACATCAAAAAATACAAGATAAATTAGGAGTGATGGGTTAAGAAAGTCATGGCTTTATTAATTTAGTTTTAAAGATCTATCAAATGACACAAATGCTGCATTTATACACATTTCATGTCTTTCTCTGGCTGCCATGTTTTAACGTGGAACAGTTGTAGTTCCACAGTAACATGTTTAGCCTCTTATGTTTATAAATCAGCTCATAACATATTTCAGTGCAGTTGCAGAAAATATTGCACAACCAAAATAACACAAGTTGTTCTCCAGCTTCATAAAGTTGTGTGTAAATAACATAGACATACTGTAGTATTTGTATCATCATTGTTTTTCCTTTGGAGGGAGTTGAGTAGAAAGGGAGAACAAGCACACGCAGTCCTGTGTCCGTACCACACTGTGGGTAAAACCCCCTACACCTGCCTGGCCTTGTAAACCCTAAAAGACGAGCCGATCCCAAACTTTTCCAAACAGGCGTGGCTTTCCCACTTCCCTCCACCAAAGCTTCCCGTGTCTGATAGATGTGGGAATTTGGTTTGATTCTGTCACGGAACCTTATGAGATGGAATCACACCTTAGCACAAACTCTGTACTTGCTTACAGTCCCTCACAACAGCTCTGACACGCAACAACCAAAGTTAAGGATTTGAAAATCGTTAATAAATGAAGAGCTACCAATTCCTTTGGTATAATTACTGATGGATCCTGTCAGTGTGTCATTTATTCTCAATGTAAATCCAACTGTTGGCCTCAGGTTTAATTTAAGAACAAGATTTGAGACAAAATTGAAGCAGTAAGACAACTGAAACCTACCAGGTCATGACCATCCACCTAAAGCATCAGCTGAGGAACGCCCAGCTGGAAGAGTCCATCGACTGGACGGCTATTAGTTCTGCACTCCACAAATCTGTTGGATATTAGATTGTGTTTTAAGAAATGCGGCGGGATGCTTTTCTTCTGATGGAACAGGGAATTGATGGATGGATCTACAGGTCTGCCCTGATATAAACATGTTTGCTGCTTTGAAAGACTTCAGACTGGGTTAGAGGTTTACCTTTCAGCAGGAAGCTCAGAAACATTCATCAGATCTACAACAGAATCGTTTAGAGCGACTCTCCATCCGATCTGACTGACCTTTAGCTGTTTTGGGAAGAACAATTGTAGATGTTGAAGCTGGTAGAGATGAACCTCAAAAGACATGGCCACACAAATGCACACCATGACAAAATGTGCTATGAATACTTTCTGGGCAGCATATTAATTTTATTTTTGATAATTGCTTTTTTTAATTATTCTTTAATATTTAAATATAAAGGAAGATAAAATCTAAGAGATGTAAATTTTACCAAGATACATCTGGTTTAAATTTGCATCACATGGCTTGTCTACTCTTTAATGTCAGTGTGTTTACTGTCAGCTGTTAGAAGACATTGGATCTGCTACCAGATTAACCACCGCAGTGGTTTTTGATGCTGTTTATTCAGATCCGGGGTTAAGAGCCCTTGACAGGACTTACACCCACACCTTCTGAGGTGAGCTCAGCTCTTCGGGAAAGGAGACTTTCTCTGTTTGGGAAGCAACTGTTTTCCCAGGGTTATGAAATGATCTCTGCTCAGAAATGTTGATTATCTCTATGTTTAAAGACAGCAGGTCACTTCGCCTACAACTCAAACTTTGGCTTGACCCTCACAGATCAGCAGATTAACACAAAGGGTTACTTAATCCAGGTGTCCTTTTTTTTTTTAAACTCACGCTATCTCTCCACATTCTCCTTCATTATTTCGGCAATTCTTAGATTCTGTCCAGAAAATGTTTAGCTTCTTGACAGAATTAGACGAAAAGAATAGAATATCAGAGAGAATACCTTCAGCTGACTTTTCTTTTTGTTAGAGAAACGGAGGGAGTAGAGAAGGAGAAAGACAGAGAGATATGAGACAGAGGGGAAAGGATAAACACACTTAACAAAGGCAGAAATATTCTCCTGGGGGCAGGTTCCTGTTAAGCTCTGTTTGCCTGCTCGCAGACAGCCTCAACACTGCTCAGGTTACAAATAGAGGTCAGGTGCATGCGTCACTGAGGGAGTGTGAAGGCGCCTTTTAATGAATGAAGAACAGTATAGGCTGCAGAGAGGTGTGTGTGTGTGTGTGTGTGCGACGGTCAGCGTGTGCCAGACAGACTGCATGGCACAGCGCCGCCTCTGGAGCAAAGCCCAGGTGTGATGTACAAACCCAGGGCAGAAGTCACTGCTGCTGCTTCCTTTGCCCAAATTTGGAAACTGTCCGTTGAGCGTTTATGTGGTTTCAGTGACTTTTACTGTGCCTGATGTAACGGAGCGCAAAGTATCACTGATAGAAAACATGACCTGTAGGCATTGTCATTTCAACTATTTTATGTGCCTCCATTCACTTTACTTATGAACTTCCTAATATGTTCCTTACCAGTCACCTAAATTTGACTCTGTGTGAGCAAGAACCACCTATTTTCTTCTCAGTTTGTTTATTTTTATTGTTTTCTCTGCTTTATCTTGAGTATTGAGCTTGTGATCCTTTCACAAGCTCAATATTTGCTTGTGAAAGAAAATTCTAGATGGAATTCTAGACGGAATCGCTAGAATAAATAGAGCAGATAAATTAAGACAAAACAACAGAATTTAATAGTATTAACAGAAATATTTGCAGAGATATATTTCATAACCTGGTGGAATAGCTTTCTATAATATATACTGTAGATATCTGTGACAGGTATTACCGAATGAAATCTGATCAACCAGATATTGTTTCATCTTCTTTCGATCCTTTAAGTTCAGGGTTTCTCTGCAGTATGGAAAATCTCGTTTTTAATTTTTCCAGCTCTGGAAATGTATCAAACATGGGAAAGCATTTGTATTTTCAGATGACATACAAATGTTCTCGTCGTAAATTTTTCGGGTATATGGACAATATGCTCTTAATGCTGCTGCATCTCCTCAGAGATTTAGAAGTCTGGGTATAAATATATCAATTAGTTAGCAATATGGCTGAGTCAAGTAGGACAGAATGACTTATCTATTTTTTTTACTGTATTTTCACATTTAAATATATTTGCAATAGACTGACGACCTGTCCAGGGTGTACCCCGCCTCTCGCCCGAAACGATAGCTGGAGCACCAGCAACCCTCCCGACCCCAGTAAGGGACAACGGTGTAGGAAAATGGATGGATGGATGGATATATTTGCATATGAATCATTATAAAGTACAAACACTTCAGCAGTTTAAATTAAGGATTTTATGCTTCTTGCATTCTCACATCTCAAAAATTAGCCCATTATTATCACAGTTGGGTTTTTGGCACAACTCACAAGAGTTGAATCAGAAGAACACCTGGCCACTGCACAACCTCTCACCATAATCCCCACAATCTTCACTGGAGGCTTGTTGGAACTGATGAATGCAACAATTTGTGGAGAATCGTGGATTTGAGCTCATGTGAAGCGGGGTTATCTAAGGGTTAGGGAACAAGAGGTGTCAACAGAGGTTCCTTTAAAAAAATGGAAATAATGTGTGAAGTGCTTGGCTTGTCTGTGCGTGCAGTAACTTTCTCCGTTTGCTGGTGTGGAAGCAGGACACAATAAAGCTGTGGTTGTCTGGGCTTGCTCAGCGGAATGCCCTCTCAGCCTCACGCTCACTTTGTCTCCTTTCATCTCCTCCCCCTGCGCCGCCTCCTTTGAGCAGCTTCCTTCACAGTGATTAGTGAGGGCTCAAGGAGAAGTGCTCCTCTGTTCTGCCCCAGCTTTAGGGGTGACGTATGATCTTAAGGTGCTGTGGTTAACATCTTCCTGAGAGCAGGATAGATGGAAGCAGAGTGTGTTAACGTTTGCTCTGACCTTTTGCCACCTGGACCAAACCGGCAAATTGAAACTATGCGGATGCCACAAAGGTGTTTGCAGCTAAAAATAGCAAAAATATTCTTTAGCAATTTTTGCAGGTCGAGCGCTCCAGGCTCATTTATTGAACTTTTATTCAATAAATGTTGCTTTTCCACATTATCGTATTCTACTCAACCTCCATCAGTCTCAGGTAAATCTGATCAATACACAGTTTTTGTTTTTTTCTAAGAAAAATTGTAAACTTTTAATACATTTATATTGTCTTCCACTTTTTAACATGCTTCTATGGTAAATGGACTGAATTCACAGAGCACTTTTCTAGTCATACTGACCACTCAAAGCACTTTACACCCATCCACACTCACTACTGCGCAGAGTAGAGTAGTTCTCAAATAAAAGCATGAAAGAGCTTTTAGTTATATTTGCGTTTGTTAACCTCATTCTCCTCATGTTACTTTTGTGATAGAACAAAACTTCTTTACCAAATGAAGATTTTCTTCTATTTATCTCTCTCTGCCCTCCATCATCAGAGTGCAAACTGACCAGCTGCTGGAATTGAGCAAAGTCCTGAGCTGCTTCTCTTTCCATCGTTTCCATGATCTCCATCTTCTCCTTTATTCTCCAGACCTTTGCTTCTTTTTTTTTCTCTCCTCACTTCATCCTGACTCTGGTGTCATGATCTAGGAACATCTTTCTCCTGCAGCATTACAGTGTATTATAATAACAAATGCACATTAATAGTTAATCATTAAAAAAAAGACCTGGTTGGATTTGGGGTAGCTTGTATTTTGTATGACAAGACATTAAAAGGTGATGACTAAGGTGTTGGAATTAGAACAGAACCATCTAAGAAATATTGAAGCCTTCTCCGTTCCTGCAGAGGGAAGCAGGAAGGTTAAGTGTGGGAAAGACAAACGATGAGGAGCAATCAGAAGGGAAACTCATCCAGGTCCCTGTTCACATGTTCCCAGCCCATGTTCCGGGTTGCATGTGGATGTTTTTCAAAAGATAATCAATAAATTTTTTCCCACATACTTGTACAAAGTTCCTCTGAGTAATAAAAGCGGATTATTACTAGGATCATCTCAATAGGGACGACTTCAGAGCCCAGACCTTCTGCAGCTTTGACTTTGAGTCACAGGCTGACCTCTGCACCTTCAATCACCTTCCAAAAACAGAAAACCGTCTGCCTAGGTGTCACCTACACATGTTTGATTTAAGATAATTCCTTCAAACTGGACAGAGTTCAGCTACATCCAGATGACCGTCCAACCATCACCATCTGCAACCCAAACTAAAGTTTTGCCATCTAACACTTGGGCGCTATAAACAATGTTTGTCAATACAACCAGTTAAATAATCTGGTTCTTCTCAAAAAGAATTTTTTTCACCATAAATGTTGCTGTTTTCCTTTGGTCCGACCTTTGGCTGACCCCAGGCGCTGACCCATTCAGACCTGTGCGTCCCTCTCCCTGGGTCGGACCCGTCACTCCCAGGCATCTGTTTTCTAGATAAGACCTCTGAGTGCTGGGGCTGATTCATTGCTCTGCCACTGACATGGCATTCTGGCTGCTGACAGACTCACTTTCCCTGCATCCACCTCTCCTGTGGCTTAGATTTTATGGCACGACGATCCAGATTTAGTAAAGAATCAAGCAGCATGCTGGGGGAAAAGCTTTTCTGTTTGTTACATTAAAAGATCCAGTTTCAGTGGTGGTTCAGTTTGACCTTGGCAGTGATGGGATATAAAACGTTTCTTTGTGAATCATGACGGGTTTGGACAGGAAATTGCTCCTCGTCCTGCAAACTGCTGCTTTCTTCTCAACAACTTCTTCATCTTCGATTCTTTGCACATTCTGTGAGGAGGATTGTCCATCATCGTTTGCAGACTTTCCTCTCTTTTTTTTTTTTTCTTTTTCGTCACATCTTTTTCTTTTATTCTGTGTTGGTCACTTGTCCAGCAGGACTGTGTCGTCCAATTACAGGTCAATTAAATGCTCTTTGGCTCAGCACTCCTTCTGCCAGCGCTCCGGCCGCTGCAGACTTATGGGGCTCTGTAGTGCCGGTGAATGAGATATCATTTCATGTGGAGATCAGCAGAGGAAAGGCCTTAAAAGAAAGGATTTGGGGAAAGGCTTCCCACTTTTTTTTTTCCACCGTTTGCAACTCTCTCACACACACCCAAGCATCTGAAAGAAAGGGCCTCTGGGATTGAGGGTTGAGGATTATGGGAATATTCATGACCAGATAAAGGGGCGAGCGGCTGAATGACTGTTTTGGGGCTCATCTTTTAAGTAAACAGGAGCCTAAATGGAGTCTTAAACCGCTACTCCCTTTTTGCACAGTGAGAAACGGGCAGCAGTGACTCTGACCACTGATTTTTTTTTTGTTTCATTTTCACAGGATGGTGAAAAGAAAGGCCTGTTATCGCCTCTTCTTTATCAGGCTTCAGTCTTTTAGTTGCAAACAGATGGTGTTAAGAAATATCAGTCTTTCACAGTTTTTATTCTTCAGAAAGGACTTCATAGTCAGCTGCAATCTCCAGGCTCCTGACAGCTGCTGGGGCATCAACCTGTAAGAAACTGTTAATGGTATTTTTAGTTAGTTACTAAATGCATCTATTCATAAACAATAAATATAACAGAACTGAGGGAATGGCGACTCATAAACAAGATGGATATACTGTATATACGTACTGTGATTACAGATTATACTACAAGTAGGCTAAGTCATATTGAGATATTTTTCATAACAAGGATTGTTCTGCTAGATGTTGTGACACAAAGGTAAAATAGGTATACCACGACTCATCATGGTGACCTATTGGACTCCAAAAGTGGATCCACAACTGGACTGAGCCAAGTCCTGGTGGATAGGCAAAAGTGATACTTTGTTCTGTTTCTACTATTCTCAGCTGCATCTAATGTAGCTGAGCACACAAAACAACAAACAGAAATCAGAATTTTGTGGCTGTTTTCCTTGAGCTCCTGCCCAGCGACGTATTTTTCAGAACCAAAGAAGCCAACAATCGGCTGATTGTGATGATCTCTCTTAACGTTTCAAGATGAATCAATAGAGGGCACGTTTTCAGTTGTTTTCAATCTTCAGGGGAATAGACGAGGCTGGAAGTTGAGGAAGTCGTTGTGTATGACAGGATTGGATTGGTGCTGCACCTCGAGTTTCCTGAAAGATCCTCTTTGTAGCTCTTTACAGCCTGTCCAAGCTGTGTTTTTCTCGCTTTTTAACTCGACCTCTAAGCTCACTCTATGCCCGCCGTTGGAAGGATCATTAATGGCCGACCAGTTTGGAGCGTTCTATAGTTGAAATCCAAGTCGAGCCACTTCATCAACATCCACATCTAAAGCCAAAAACAAACTTTGAAGCCTGAGCCAGGGGATTTCCCATGTTTTCACGTTTTGACAGTCGATGCCCTCCTTCCCTCACACCATCCTCCCCCAAAGCCTCGCAGCTCTTCTCCTCAGGTCAGGCAGATGTCTGTAATCCTGTTCTTATTAGTCCTGGATTGAGTGATGTTGCCCTGTGTTTGGGACTCGTCGCCTAATCTGTTTGCTGCGTTGAGCCGGGCCCTACTACCGTACGACAGGCAGCCCGTGCTACAGGTTTATGTTTCATTCAGCTGCACACCTGCTGGTGTGACTTGTCGGCGTTCCCCCTCTAGAGGCCCCTTTAATGCCTCCATGAGGTGTAGTAATCCCCTCCTTACACCCTGCCATTTTGTCTGCGTGCGCTATAAGAGTATCAAAGGCTGGGAATTTTTTTCCTGCCACCTGCCAGTCGGGAACACGTTGGAGGGTGAAAGGAGGTGGAAGTGGCATGACTGTACAGCTTCCCAGGTTTGTAGGACAGGAGTTCACTGCCAGCGTTTCTGACTCGGTTTGGACCGGTTCTTGTGTTCTCTCCACCATGTCGGTTTTGTAGGAGGCAGGTGGCGCGGTGGCTTTCTCTCTCCAAACATCCATCCATCAAGAAAAAGATACCTTAGTGCCCCTATCAAAGGAGGGCTTCACAGAAGTCCCCTGAGTACGATATTCAGTTTCCCTCTAAAGAACATCAGGTTATCACCTCTGACATCACAGGTGCTTTGGGCGCTGCTGCTCTCCCTCCAAACCGTTTTGATTTATGTTCCTGAAAGTTACTCTGAGCTGTGTAACTTTCAGAACCGACAATAGTTCTCCTGTGTATCTCGTGCTGCTGATTGATCAAGATGGAGCGGTGCTGGTTTGTTCTTCAAAGCCAGTGTTTGAGTTTGTGCTTGGAGGAGATACAGACAGATTAGCGAGGGTGACGGGGAAGCTGGAGAGTCAGCCAGGCCCCGGAGGTGCAGCTGGCATTGCGAGCTACGGTTTCGTTTTTTTTTTTCCTCCCTCCATCGTTGGCCCACAGACTTCCTTCAGCCACTGTTTAATCAGTGATTTAAGACTGCTTTAGACGACTCACTCATCTCGCGTGACGCTACATGTTTGGTGAAAGGATTGCTCGTATTATGCTCTATGGACAATAGTAGTTATATTGAAAAAAGTGAGGGTTTTTTTCTCCCCTGTAGCTTCACCTCCTCCATTCCCCTCTGAAATGATGTTAAGGTGTCACCTTCCGTCCATTAGCAATGTGCCCAGGAGGTACTTGCCATAAAAAGGAGAGTGTGAGAGCTTTGATGTGGGTTCATAAGTCTTTATCATCAAATGTGTAAAGTAGGTCTGCCTTGAGGTTTGGCTGTCACTGTCAAAGAGAGCTGTTTGGTTTTTTTAGTGTGAAAATATGGGGGATTTTTTTATTTTCTTATCTGTAAATAAACGTCAAAGGAAAAAATTCTGGATTTAGATATTATATATTAGAAATAACTACACATCCTGGAGTTATTTATGTTTAATTACTTTTGTGTCTCTTTCATCATCCAAGATTTAACACCCAGAAGTAAATATTCCTAATCATCCTGGAAAAGAGGATAAGTTGATATGCATAGATTCTAAGCTCAGTGTTACTAGAAAGAAAATATTTCAATGTCAAAGATTGTATGTTAAATAATCATTAATAAATATGTTATTCTGCACAATTTTAGTATTTATTATAAATAAATAAAAACAAATGTATTGTTAAAAAAAGTACACATGGATTATAAGTAATATGTATTTATTTGTCTATAAATCCATGATATTCATAGTAATGATGATTCCTGAAATAATTTGTTGATTATAGAAAAAATTCATTCTTAACTCTACTATAAATTAATAACTCAGGGAATACATTAAAAGCTTTACAAATCTTCCCTTATGTCTTATTTGTTCAACAATAATAATAAATTAACAAAATGTTTTTTTGTTTTCCAGCAACATTGTGCTCAGTCTTGTTTTTTCCTTGGCCATTTCTTTATTTTCAAGCTGAACTATTTTAGATTTGATTTTGAAATTGAAGCCATTTTTTTCCTGACTTTTGCAGAGAAGGTCCGTGAGATTCAGGAGAAACTTGAAAGTTTCATAGAAGCTCTTCACAAGGAAAAGTAACAGATCCAGGTATTTCTCTCTAGGATGACATTTTCAATCCAATACAAAATGTCAGGAATGGTGTTGATGTTTATTTTCATCCCAACAAGTCAGTTTACTATTTTTTCTTCTATTCCTACAGATTATTGCACTGAACAAAGACAACACATCTGTAAATGACCGCCATCGCCCCTTTGTGGCTCCACCTCCACAGCTTCCTGGTTTTACTATCGGTGACTCTGAGGCAGTGATGGAGCGATGGATATGAACACAAATGAAGAACAGTTCCTTTTCTTTTTCCCTTATGTCTAATCCCTCTGGCTGCTTTGACACCAGAGGAGTACAACAACCCGACCATAGTGAGATAGAAGGAGAAATGCAAAGCTAAGCATCACTTGTCCTCCATACCTGAGGACTGTGGACATGTCCTGTCCTCTTTTTGATATTTTGGCTTTTCTGTCTCATCTTTGCTCCAAAAGTTGTAGCCAGTTACCTTCTAAAATATTGAATAGTTGCACTTAGGATTAACAGCATTTGATTCCACTTTTAAGCTCACCTGTGTCCAGCTCTCCATTCACCAACACCCTCCACTGTCCTTACTCATAAGCATCTGCATAAAGTTGGATCTATTTTTATTCCATTTATTCCCTCATTAAGAAATCGGTTTCATCCATCTGAAAGTACACGACAAACTTGTGTACAAACTTGTGTACACTCGTCCCAAATGTACCTCTTGTTCTCTTACTGAAACGCTAAACGAATTATAAAATGTCTTTTAAAAAGTGAAATAGTTGTCATTGAGGTTTTAAAAATGCCCATTCAACACCTGTGCAGTTAAATTTGATTATATTTTTAGAGTCTGTCCCACTATAGTTAGTTTTCTGCCTTTGTAGCCAGTTGGAAAAGCTGATCCAATTCTCAGTACTGTTTGATTCAGTGGGCTCATTTACAAATGGACTGCGTTTTCTTACAGATGTTTATTGAATTTGCACCAGGTTCTCACCTTTTGTCGGCCATTTGCAGTGAGTCGAAATGTTTGCAACGCAGAAGCTGTTGTGCTGAAATTGAAAGAAAATCTTCCTTACCCCCATTTCTTTGGTTCCAGTCACTGTTCAGGGCTCACTGTTCCACTCGCTCCCCAGATTCTCATCCTTTTTCAGTTGAACCTTTAAGAATCTTCACGGCACCGACATCTTCCTCTCTTCTTTCTATATTTGCCTGAATGGAGGAGTGAGAATACGTTACCCATATTCCTTCACTCCTTCATTCACTCAGATGTGTATATGGGTATGTGTACATAAATATCCAGACCGTGCTTCCTGCACAGACAAAGTGAGTGGGCAGTCGGGGAGCCGCTATCATGTACAGCACCGGGATCCAGATTGAGACACCTGCGCAACAGAAAGCTAAGGAGCTGGACCCGAAACATGTTTTATGTTGTAGAAAGTAATGTGTGCATGGTGTACCCCCCTACAGATGTGCTTTATTTATTTAATTTGTGTTTAAATGAAAATAAAATTGACGCCGATAAATAAATTTCATTTTTTTATGTTGTCAGTTTGTTCTTTTGTTGTTACTTTAGTGAAGGCTGATTTGTCTCTGCAGTTTGCAAATGTTTCTTTCAATATCTGCTGGTTAAAACTTTGCAAGACAAAAAGCACGTGTTATTTTTGACATGGCTTTAAAACAAATTCCTTAAATTAAAACTTATAGTCTCCAATTTCTGTACTTAATGGCAGCCACCATCTGCGGTTCCTCCCGCTCTACAAACAAAGTTCTTTTATTCTCATTTTTTGTTTCTTATTTTCTTGTCAGTTCTAATCTGCTCTAAATCTGCATACACTGATTGTTTATCATTGTGAAGTATCAGTATTTAATAAGGAAACAATCTCACAGATGAAAGAGCTTTTGCTGCATCTTAATTTGCAATTTTAAATCTCATTTTAAAAACACATTGAGCCGAATATGAGATATTGAATCTTTATTTGCTTTTCTTGTTTAATACTTTTTTATCACTTGTATGTTTTGTGCATTTCTATGATGGCTTTGACATTTTTCTTTTGCAGCAACTGTTTAAAATGTTTTATACAAAAATAATTTAACTTTTGATTTTTTTTTTCCAGGAGAATGTGTATTCATCATTTATGTAAGTAATCTGCTCGCATACTGATCCAGTTGACTGACGAACTTTTTCGGTGATGTTATAAATTATTGATATAGTAGTTAGTAATCGTCACATTTTGACTGACCCAAGTTGTAGGATAGATGTTGACAGCGCATTTACTTTTCCAACATATTAAATCTTGATTTCAGAGAAATGCATTACTGATTGGACAATGAGTAAAAAAAAAAAAAAGAAAATAGAGAATGATCTTTGATGTGTTTGCTCTCATCCATGCTGCAGTCCTCCTGCTGCTGCTGCTGCTGCAGGACTCAGTGAACTGTGTGCTGATGAGCCGAGGCCTCTGCTCCAGGTCTGGTTAAAACCCTCCCAGTATGTAAGTCTTCAGGGTGTTAGCTGGTCCCAGAGCAGGCTGAAAGGCACGCTGCAGCCTGAGGCACGCAGCTGAGGGTCTGGCTGATTAATAAGTCGGGAGTCCATAGGTCCAACACTCCCGGGCATCATCTCTGCTTTCACAAGAGCCTGGCTGTTACCCCAGCTCCACATTACTCAGAGGGGCTTCACAAGCCTCATCTTCATCACCTGGGGCCTTAACCATGAGCGTAGCTGCTTCTTATGAAATTGTTTCATTGTGCACTTCTATTATATCCCCCTGATTCTCAGAAATTACTTTTTTTTTTTAGCCTAATGACTTTTGTAGCAGCGATGAAAAGAGCGGGGGGGGAGAAGTCAACCTCCAGCAAAGGGTCTTTGTGCTATCAGATAGCCACACTCTGTGTGGAGGAGGCTGGACCTGGATGCACCATAAGCCATTAGCATCTGCAAAGGCCATCACGTTGACTAATAGCCAACTCACAACAGCACAGTGGCTCAGTTTGTGTTTTCTGTCAATCGCCTTTATTCTGGCTGCACAAAAGCAGCCGAGCTCGACCTGTCAAATGTGCCACAACAGCGGACGCACACAAAGCACCATTTCTAGTCTTTCGGAAGGAAAAGAAAGGCCTTATTTTGTTGCTTCATTTTATTTTATCCCCTCCACCTAATCATACAGACCGAGAATCTTTTGGCATGGGGGAGTGGCGGGTCAGTAGAAGACGGAAACTTTGAATAAGTCTTGGAAAAGAGGCAATAAGTCGCAGGAATAGGCGTTTTCTGGCAAAAGAGGAGGTGTTAGCATTTGTTTGCCTCCTTGTCCGTGTCACCAGCTTTGTTGTTCTCCTCTGTTAATATCCTGAGGGTTGACATCACAGCAGAGGCAGAAACTGAGGCGGTCAGATAAATGAATGTGGTGGTCGCCATTAGATCAGATCTTGTCGAGCACCAAAAACATCCGCTAGTATCCACCAAGAGATCAAAGACATTTACATTATTTGTCATTAATAAGAGAAAGCAGGGATTTTCCCAGTAAATGTAAGACATCAGGCAAATGCAAAAGGAGAGAGGAGCTTGTTTTGATGCATGTTGAAAACATTACCCACATCATTTCAGTGGACATCATTGAAAATAGAATTTTGACGCCTGGTTTTGAGGTCAAACAAGTTAACTTGTATTGTTTGATGGACTTTGGATTTCTCTTTTACTTGCTGCTGATATATAACAATCAATCAATCAATAAACATATACAGGAAAAAATTAAGAGACCTCTTGGTTATTTGACCAAATATTGATTTCTGCACTCTTCCTGAGTTAAAACATTGGTATTATTGTTCTAAATTAATATTAACGTTTTATTACATTATTTGAGGTCCTAAATCACTCCATCTTTTTCATTATTTTGATCATTTCTCATTTCTGCAACTAAATACAAATTTTGACATGTTGTCAGTAATTCATAGAATAAAATAACAATATTCATTGTATTCTAACATCTAGGTATAAAAAGTAAAATTGGAGAATATGATAAATTTTTTTCCAAATATTTACAAATATAACTAAGCATAAGTATAAATACCTTTATACTTATTTACTTATTTATTTTTAATATATTCTAAGTTCATTCCAAATTTTGATGTGTGCACAAGTTATATAACAAAGAAATTCCATTCCTAATTTCTACCAGAAAGAAAATAAAAAGCCTGGCAGCATGTAACGGGTATTATAGATAGTAACTGAAGCTGGTGCATAATAAGCTGTAAGAAACTAATTTGGCCCTTCAGAGTCACTTATCAGCACTTCTGTCTCCAAGTGCGGATAAATACAGTGGATGTAAATCTAACACGTTGTGTCCCAGGAGACAAAGTGCTGCTGTTGAATCACTTCTGCTGAATGCTATCAGAGACTTGTTAAGGCAACAGGCTTCCTTCTCCGTTTCAGCCGACAAAACGTTGTACTGTCCCCGGGGCCCGCTGCTTTCTGCCCCGCAGAGAATAGCTTCACAATTGGCCTTTGTGCTCATTATGTTGGAGCCATCTTCCCATTGCGCTGTGGGGTCCATTCCAATGCTGAACTGGGCCCGTGGGGATTTTAGCCGAGTCACCGAGGTCAGTGACCTTCGCTGTCCCGCACACACACATTCACGCGGAGCCCTGCTCTTACTCCGTGAGAGCTATAAATTATCGCAGCGGCTAAAGTTTAGGAGCTGAAGGAGAGTAAAGCGTGTGAATCCTGCGGTGGTCCTGTATCTCCATGAGTGTGTTGTGTGTGGCTCGTTCTCACCATTCAAGGTTGACATCCATCCATAAAGTGACCTCATCGTCCCGCATCGCTGTATCTCAGGACGTCGTCTGTGAATCAGGCCATTGTGGAGCCAAACAGACCGCCGAGGGTAAATCCCTGAAGGATGAGCTGTGTTTTTCTACCTCGCTGCTACTCCGCATCGCATCTGGACTAGTAACCGGAGAGGAGAAACTAAATATATTTTAACCACTGTTTAATTATCATCAATTTGATTCTATTTTCTCTGGAAATTTTTTTTAAAGAAAATTCAGCAGTATGTTATAAAGTCTTGATTTAGTGAATACATGAGTCTTTGGAAATACTGCATTGACTCCTCTAATAAAAACAGTAAGGAATGTTGGGTTGCAGGAGGCTTTAGGGTGCTAAATTGTGAGAGATAAGAAAATATATGTATATATATATTTTTTTTTGTGAGGGTCACAAAGCTACAGAAGCCAGAAGGTTTATGATTCATATCCTACTAGGCATTCCTGTTACATACATAAAGTTTAGCATCACTGCAGACCTACCAAGACCTGGATGCTCTTCTGGACTGACAGGTTGGGCAAGAGAAGCATTAATCAGAGAAGTTGGCAATAAATGCCTGGCTACTTTGGGGGAGCTGCAGAAATCTGTAGCTCTTGTATTTTAACCTGTTGCAATTTGTAAATATGGCCTTTATGTTGGAGTTGAAAAAAGTTACGATATACCTTATAAGCTGAGCTACTCTGACTGAACAGCAATAATCTAATGTGATGTGATTCATCTTCAAACTATTGATAACTTTAAAAGCAATGAAAACATTAAAAAAGGAAAATTGAGTTTAGATCTAATCACAAACCTCTTTGATTTGTTAATATCTTGACTTTTTTACCTTTTGGAAAAACAACAGTATATTTACTGGTGTGATCTGACATCTATATGTTAAAAGTGTTGCTAAAATAGGCAAGAAGTCTGAAATTGGGGAGTTACAGACATTAAATAAAATCTCATTGTGTTTTTCTAAACAACTGTTGCTAAATATATGCAAAACCAACATGAAAAAAAAACATGGTCGTCTCACAAACTGTGAATCAAGTGGAGGGAGGGATGTGGAGCTTTTTGCACCAGAAGCGGCTCTGATCCTGCGTGGACTCAGAGAGATTATGTGGTCTCTCATGGCAACCAGTGAGGCCAGCAGGTGAGGTCTGGGCTCAGCTGACTTCAGCCTTTAGGTAAACAGAGAGCAGGGTTGCCAGATCCTGGCTGTGTTGCCGGGCTGAAATTGTATCCGTCCACACCACTCACGTCAGTCAGGCTGAGCTGCCTCCTCTCACGGTGAAGCGTGGAGAGGGGGCTGCACTTGTTGCTGGATTGGTGGGACTCTGAGGACCCAGCTTTCATCGCCTAAGTGCCACACTGAGGCCAGACGAAAAACAGTCGGGCGACATTACTTGACTGGCCATCAATAGTATCTTAGCAGACACTAAACCTAAAGTAAACACGCAGCGAGGCCGAGTGTGATTGTTCCAGGCGAGGCTCTGTTATCGGTGAAAAGAAGAGCAGAAATGACAACACATTTGGGAAAGTGATAAAGCTTTTGTCTCCTTTCAGGATCTTATTTTCTCTCAGCTTATGTTTTTAATTAGATCTGCATATTCAGGCATGCCTGTTTTACATGTGTTGCAAAGTAAAACAGGCTTATGCTACATGAATGGCTCAGTGTGTTTTCCCAGAGCATTTGGACTTCAACCTGCCTGGCGTCAAACCAGATTAAGACAAGAGAATTGCCACGTTACATGGTCACTGCTTTCAGGAATTCTCACACTTCTGTTTGACACACAAAATGCTCTTAAGGCTGTTTTTTCACATGACCTTTGAAAGAGTGAGCTGGAAATCAGATTCATTATGAGTTAAGAAGATGTTGAACTCAATGATTGACAGCCCAGAGAGAGAGACATTTCATCAAGCATCCTGATTTTCATGAAATACTTTTTATTCCTTCTTTTGGATTTCAGTGCCTGCGACAGACTGGCGACCTGTCCAGGGTGTACCCCGCCTCTCGCCCGAAACGACAGCTGGAGATAGGCACCAGCAACCCTCCCGACCCCAGTAAGGGAGAAGGGTGTAGGAAAATGGATGGATGGATGGATGGATGGATGGATTTCACTGCTTCAGTATCCTGCAAACTGTGACCACAAACTTCATTTTCTTTTCATCCAAATTGCAACAAAGGAAATGTTTTCATAATTTTCCATTTTTTTCTGAAAACCCAAACCATGTTGTGTTTGATTCAAACAAAATTGAATCAAACTAAGACGCCTTTAGTCAAATGAACATTTTAACATGACATGCAACTTTCTGCACATCAGCAGTTTTTGTGCAGACAAATTCGCAGTTAATTTCCCGTTATAGAAATCATTGACTGTGGTGGCTGAATAAATATGTAGTTTCTATTTGAAAATAAGGAACATGTTTTTTTTCCCTTCCACTTAAAATCTTATTAAAATATGCTGCTGTTTGTAGCTGGAAAGCGACAAGATGTGAAAAAATAAAAGGGGTATGAATACTTTTGTGAAGTAGTGTATACTCCTAATGTGACGCGGTGAATCTAGAATTTAACTTTCCTGATGAGTTTCCCCTTTAGGTCATCTCTCTGCAGCCGCTGCTGTAGTCTCAGTGTTTGTTCACCTGCTGGTCAGTCGCGTCTGAGGCGAAAGGCCACAGTTTCTATCCACCAACCTTCTGACCTCCTGTAGCCTCCACACGCCTACTCTCTGGACCGACAAATATTGAACCAGTCAGTCAAGTCTTCTTTGCTGCCCACTGAGTGTTTTGCTGTTGCCGGAGAGCAGCTCTTCGGCCACTGTGCATCAGCAGGCTGGGGCAGGTCCCTAATGATGTTCATGTCAGGGAGTTAAAGCTCACTCTGCATCAATTTGAATCGAAATGAATTTTAAAGCTTGCGTTTAGTGTTTTGTTGCAGCTGCCTCAACTATCCATTCAATAATTGTGTTTAATATTTTGTGAAAAAAAACAAATCCTGTAAAAAACACAACTATCTTTAGCTTTAAGTTATTCATGTGTGGGAGGAGTTTGTGAAAGACGCCAATCACAGCTGACTCCATCTATCCCCCATGTCACCAAAGGCCCAACCTGCTGAATTTGTGGCTTTTCTTTTCCCCCCAAAAAGCTGATAACTTTATTTTATCATCAAGGTATGAATTGGTCAGTTGTTGTGAGTGGAATTGAGCATTTCTACAGTTTTCATGCTCCTAGTTTCTCCAGATGTGAATGAATCAAATGTTTTAAAGGACAGTCACATGCATGGTGCCCTGATGTTTAAGCCTTGTAAAGAAAACTGAGACAGAATTATTTTGTTTCCTGGGTTTTCATTATGTTTGTTGAAGCATTATGTGTGTACGCATTTTTCCTCTCCTGGCATGTGTGTTTGTGTGTGTGGAAGTGTGTGATCCTGCTTAATCAGGAATGTTTACTCTGCCAACATTCACTGACTGTAGTCGTCTCTTCGGCTTTGAGAGGAGCAGAAACTCAGCTGCCTTTCATCAGCTAGACACGGCCTGTCCCTTCAAGAGAAGGAGGGCAAATAAAGGACTTTAATAGGTGGATAATGTGCTTGCAAGGCACAAAACCGACTGTCGCTGGGCAAACATGGAGGAATGGCACAAATTAAAGGGCCGATTGCTCTCAGAGAACAGAAGCTGTGGAGAGAGAAGAACAATTATGGAAAGATCAGCATGCTAAGCTAAGACTGTAATGTCAACATCTCATAATCTGTCTGTGTGGTCAGTTTAATTTTTTCCCCAGCATTTCCTCACCATAATATCACCAAGTTTCTACAGTAGGGATGGTCTGTTGATCAGGATGTGGACTTTCAGTTTTCCCCAGTTTGCATGGAGGTCAAAGATGTTTGGTCAGTCCAAATCAGCTTCTTTTCCATATTTACTGTATAAAACCTCAAATGGCTTTCTTCTTGAACCTCTTCAGTAGAGACAACAGAACTAGCAGCTGTCCTGTCGTTGATTATTCCATCTGTAGATGGATCTCTAGCTGTTTTTCTGATTCATGCTCTCCTGTCAGTTTACAGTTACACTACTACACAACTTTATAGAGTTTTGTATGATTGATTAAACAGGACTATATGTGATATTTAAAGCTTTGAATATAAACTAAAGCAGAGAGAAACTTCTTCATAACTTTCTCTCTGCCTTCTTTGCTGTGTTTTTTTTCTTTCATATTTAACAAACTTCTGAACCATTCCTACTTTTTGTTAATTTAATATCTTAATGGGTGTTAAATTAAAGGGGGAAAAACCTTCCTTTTGAGGTGTTAATTTAAACAATATTAAATCAGAAGCCTTCTTTAAGCACTTGTTTCAGTACCTTCTCTTCTATTGGTGAATTAAACATTTAAAAACCAATATACAAAACGATATCTGCAACAACAATAAAAAACTAAAAATATTGCACCAATATGTATCAAAGAAATGATTTCATTTGTTAAGTAGCTCAAGTTAACATCTGTTGTACGTTGCCTCTGATTCTCCCAAGCACTAATCATCATCATCCTCTTTTTTAATCTGACATCCACAGAGATGCAGCAGCTTTATCTGCGTCAACCTGTCCACACACTCTCTGAAGTCTCCAAAGGCCAATTAAGATAGTCTATCTACCTTCAGGCATGTAGGCCACACCTCTCCCCCTTCCCCAGCCTCAACTCACCACTGACCACCAGGTGCCCCAACCCCCCAGACCCTTTGACCCCTGACACACGACCCCTGTGCTGAATGAGTACACACAGGGCCGTCAGAGCGAGACCTTCTGCTATTATTGCTCCGCGGCGACACACATATATACACACACACAAAAACATACACGCATTCCCCTCTGGTTGTGTAAGTAAATTGAACAGTAAAAATGCACCACTGGTCACAGACAAGGCATATACACACACACACACTGCAGCTGGAAGGTGAGGGGTTAGTGATGGGTCGCAGGTTAATACAGTTCAAATGGACAAAACAGCTGCAACGATTCAGAGGTCTTGGTTTGGAAAACTGGGTGAAACATGTCCTATCAAGTCGGACAATTGAAGACAAATTTTAAAAACTCTTAAGGTTCATGTTTTACTCCTAACCTCACCCAAATAAATATGCTGACCTGCCAAGTGTAAAATATAAAAACATACCAATCTTAGCTGACCACCTCACTTCATATTCTATAAAAAAACATCAAAGGCTGTGGTCAATACTGTACAATTGCAAGAGAAAGGGGAGATCAAAGCAATGTTTATTTATGTGCAATGAAAATTACTTATTTATGTATTTTTTTAGTTGAACTCACAGCACAATATCTCTTAACCTGAAGGTATGACCACATTCTAGCTAAATCTTAACACATTTTTTAAACTGTGGGTCAAAGAGGTCATAATGTACTTTATCATGTTCAAAATCCCTTCTGTGCATATATAATGCGCAGCATTAGCATGAGGTCTGCATCACTGGGACATATTTCCCTCCATGGATGACACTTCTCCTTAACTAAGAGCTTCAGATGTAAAGATGTAAAGAACCAGCAGCAGCCTGTCATGATTTATATTCTTACGGCATAAAGAGAACAATACAGCAGAACACACCAACAAATACAACTTTTACTTACAAATCTTACATTCAGTAAGCATCGGTGCAAGAGGGCATAAGTTTGCTGTGGAGAATAAAAGTACATGGTTTCAGTATTTCACAGTGTTTGGATTTTCTTGAGTATCCTTTTATTTTTAACTCTATGGAAAATCATTTTTCACATTATCTTCACATCTGTTGCATTGTGTTTGACCTTTTGACCAGTTGTTACACTTTCCCACTGATTAAAAAAAAACTATCTAAAAATGTGAAATGTTACAATCTGGTGGTCAGCGTATAAGGACATCAAAGGGGTCGGTTCACTAGGAGGAGGATGAAAACAGGCCCGGCCAACAAAACCAAACTGGAGCTGAAAGGCAGGCGGGCCCAGTAATACCGGATCATCCCTGGTGTTATTCCTCCCTCCTGGCCCCCAACAAAGAGACCAGAGCTGCACATCTGGGGGGGAGATGGAAGTGCGGATCCAGGGAAGGTCCGGTGGTCCAACAGCCACTGACCAGGTCGCCATGCCAACCACGCACATACACACTAACTAACAACTGCTTGCAACAGTCCGCAGCCCTCTTGCCCTCTTTCATCGCCACGTATTCTAATGAGCCTGTCCGGGCCGCGTCTTTGTGCATGGATGTGTCCAAACATGGCGGGAGATCAGAGGTCAATCTAGCTGCTGACCTTGATGCCGAGCGCCCCCTCCCTCTCTTCGCTGGATGTGGGTGGTGTCAGAGCGCTGCTCCGGGCCGCTGCGGCAGGTCCAGTTCCTAATCGGCTCAGAGGCCAGCCGGAGGCCGGTCGGCATTGTCCGGCTGCCTCTGAAAGGGGTGCTGTGTGTGAAAGGCTGGGGCAGCACAGGGTCAGACTGGCTGCAGCGCTCCGTCGCCTTTCAACGCCATCAATGCCCTCCTGCGCTGTGGTCAGCTCTGCATGGCGAACATCAAGATATGGATAAGTGCACACGAGTCCAGTCTAAAGCGCTCATTATGGCTGAAACTATGACACATATAAATGCCAGATGTGGTATTCAGTCTTCTAGATGCTGTTCTTGTTCTTTTTTTTTCTTTTTTCAGTTGAAAAATGAATTTCTGCTGGGATAAAATGTTGTCCAGGTTAGGCATGTCTCCTCCCAAAACGAGACATACCTCCGCTCCATGTTGACTCTCCTTGTTGACTCTAAATGAATTAAAACACATTACCAGTCACTGAGTCACTTTGACTCACACTGCAGCTAATGTTTCAGGCCAACTTAAGAGACTGCCTCACACGAGTCGCTTCTATGAGATCTATCCATCAGATTAATTTCATCAAGCATCCATTTAACACAGTCAGTGGAGTTAGCAGGAGGACAAAGACACTGATGGGTGCTTCAGGGTTAGAAACACTGTAGAACAAAACAGATTGGCAGATAGTTCAAATAAGAATCAGAAAAGTGTGAAGTGCATTAGTGTTAGACGGCTGCGTCACAGCTTCATAGAAAAACCTTTTGTTGGAATTACAGCTAGCAGTTTCTACTTGCTCTGAACATCGACAGACGGATGTTTTTCCTCATTCTTTGAGAAATTCCTCAGTCTTACTCATTAAATGGAGGGAATCTTTGAATGTCAATATGAGTCTTGCAGCAGATTTTTAATTGGATTCAGTTGTGGACTTTAACTGGGACATTCAAAAACATGAATTTGCTTTATTATAAACAATTTCAAAGCAGGCTTGACTTTGTATTTGCTTTAAGTTCGCCTCTTGCCTGCTTGGCAAAAACATGCATCAAATGCATGGGCTTGCTCTTCGGCGTCACTCCCGGACTGGACATTTCTAATTTTGACAATATTCCAGAGAAGAAAGAAGGAAATCCTAAAAACCGGTATGACCTGAAACCCTAATATCAGTAGCTTACTTTTCCTTTTGCATGTTATATATGGAGCCAAATAACTGCAAAAGTGAGACTGCTTCTAATAAAGTCTGAAAAGTGGCCCTCTCATCATCCTGCAGCACCAACTCTGGGTAGGAGGTCAATTCTTGAGCTGAGACAGTGACATGAAGAGAGTCTGTGGAAGGTCCAGTTACCCTAAATGAGCACATTTTAATGAAGTACTCCAGGACTGATAAGCTCTCTTCAAGCAAACCTTCTCAGGAAACGCGACATCCCACACTCCTCCGGTCTGGTCCCTTCAAAGGCTAATGGGACCTGCCAATGAAAATTGTCTCTTTTCCCTACACAAGGAGGAAAAGAGAGCAATTAAATCCAATCGAAGTCTGTGGTAATGCTGGCACCTTGGCCCCAGGGGGCTCTGGCAGTCCGGATGTTTAATCATCGGCCGACCTGGTTGCTGGTTCTGATAAATGGGACTAGAGAGGGAAAGCGTTGGCTGGTCATTAATCTACAGTCAGATGGGGACAAGCGTGCATGGTCGCCACCAAGTTAATTAGCCACTTATTTTAGCATGAGCTGGGGACGAAGACGCAATAAAGATGAATGTTCCTCCATTGATCCATAATTCAGTCCTACAGGGTGCTTATAGAAGCACAATAAGCAGAAGAGGAGGAGGAGGAGGTGAAGAGCACGAAAGGAACATGGATATCTGTGAGGAGATCTACATGGGTCAAGAAGGTATCGTTCAGGGCAGTTTGAAATAATTTAAACTGCCTGAATTTATATCTCAGTGGTTGTTTTGTCATTTATTTTAAAATTTCAGCATATCCCATTCAAGACAGGAAAAAAGTGCAAGCCCCTAACTTTTGCTCTAAAATTAAGAAAGTAAGCCAAGAAAGAAGAATGCACTGTGGCTTATTATCTAGCTTATCTCTACCCCTCTAACTGGCTGTCCAATCAGCTCGAGAGGAGGGTCAGCAGTCGTCCAGGTGGCTGGCTGCCTGATGGATGAAGGGGAACGGAGATGAGTTGGAGGGGTAGAGGAGGTTCGCCCTGGTCATGATAAAAACTCTATCTTGACAGGGGCTTCCTCTCCCAGCCCGAGCCCAGTCACAAAGTGTCGACAGAGAGAGATGGATGTGTAGGTGGGTGGATGGATGGATGGATGAGGGTTAGACAGACGTGAAGGTGTCTTCAGGAACAAGACACAGCCTGTCCTTGAGCGTTATCAGTTGACCTCATGACCCCTGCACTCTTTTTCATCCCTCCTGAGATGCAGAGCTAGACTATTTGGAGAAATTTATGTTAGTCTGGGTATTTTTAGGCTCTCTGACAAAACAACTGCATCTGCCGAGGTCAATCCGCCAACCACAATCCAGACCTAAATGTTTCCAAAGTAAATCACAATGAAGTACTACAAACATAATAATTGCAAGGTTCAAAAGTATTCATATTCCTTACTCAAACTTCATTGGTGACAGATCAACCCAGAGTACTGCATTATTGTAAAGTAGGAGGAAAAAGGATAGTGTTTTTTAAATCCCCAAACTGATACCCTTAAATACAATCTAATGCACTTTAGACAACTTTAAAGCAAAGTTAGGTTATTTAACAATATCTCAATCTTTAAATATCTGATTAATCTGGCCTTCCACCTAAATTGACTGATCGTAAAAGAGATCATTAATCAGCATTGATTTGGCCAAGAAGCATGTGGTAACTCTGGAGGAGCTGCAGAGTTTATGATTGTGATGTCAAAAATGTAAAAAAACAAAAACATTTAAAAGATATGGATACTGTGTGTTGTGTAGAAGTTCTCCTTTTCAAGTTTCAACAATTTACATGTTTTAAATCTTTCATATACAGTATATTGTAGTTGTAGGTTCCATAGTGTAGCTTCCCTGTGCCACTAAGTTGTAGATCTTTTGGAATTGGACTGTTCTCTGAATGTCTGATCAATATTTCAGTCAGTCAATCATTGCCCCATGTAACCTAATTCCAGCTAATTGGGACTTTTCACACATATCTCTGGTGCTGAATACCTTCCCTAATGAGCATTGCTCCATTCACTCTGTTCTGTGGCCACCAGCAGGAGTTTTGTTGGTTTGACCTGCTCGGTCCCAGGTGGTCAGCTCTGAACGGGACACTGGGTCTGGATCAGCTGCGCTGAATGGTTGCTCATCCCCTGGTCTCTGCAGGCAACCTCGGCTCTCTGAGCGCCCGGCCTGACCTGCAAGGGATGATGCCGGGGTCAGGTACCAGAGTCAACAACCCTGGGGTGACCTCCACACCAGTGCTGTGCCCTCTGGCACCCACCCTCTACTGGTCTGACCCTGCTCAGGGCTGGCTGGACTCCCTGCGGTGAGTCAGGGGGTCAGTCTCCTGGCGGCTCATTGTAGCAGCCAGTAGCCAATGACAAAGAGCTTGCGGTCAAGCCACAGGAGCCAAAGGAGAGTTAAAGCCAGGGTGTAGTCGCACCCCTGCCGATGTGGCCTAATTTGCAGGACGGTGGTATGCAAGCCACAGATGTCACATTAACAATAATGTTTTTCTAAGGTCTCTTTCTTGGGGTTCACACTAGTTTTCACAAAGCCCAGCTGTCATTAATAGGATGTTCTGAAAGTTTATTCAGCACATTTATTTCTTCTTTCAGAATCTGAAGTATGCTGCTATTATTTTGAGCTGGCACATAACAAGTAACCACAGTTCTGTGTTAAATGCATCAGATTTAAAAATTTATACTGATATGACCGAGGAAAGAAAAAATTTGTCAAAATCTGGTTGAGCTTTTTTTGATGGTTGTTTACTTTACGTGGTCTTTGGTAAAATAGAAATATTGTTTCATGATCTAATCCTGCTTTTTCCACAGCTTTATCCCTCACCTGTCTGCTGAGTTTCTTGGATTTTGTGAATCTGTTTGCTCGATACTGTTCTCCAACAAACCTCAGTGTTCACAGAAAGGCTTTATTGAGGTCAAATCACACATAGGTACCCCCGGTGAACTAATTTTATTTCTTTTATTGGCAATTCGAATTGGTTTTTACTGGAGAATTAGAGTAAAGGGGGCTGAATACATATTTTAAATATTTGAATTGTTGAGTGGGCACAAATACTGAAGCCAGTTTGATTCTTTTTAAGATTAGCAGATATTGACACAAAATCAGGTGGCATCATTGAAAAACTCAATGTTTTGTTTTCCCTTTTGTTAGTTGGAGTGTCTATGACAAGGTGTACATGCTCTGTCTGAATTCAGCTCTTTAAATTTGTGTACCGTTGTTTTTATTGTGTTCTACATCTTATCGTGGTTTTCCCTGAAAAACTGAACTATCCCAACATCTTCAACATCAAACCTAGAACTCAGCTTTGGCTTGTAACGAGTGATCCATTGCCAGGCTGCGTCCTGCTCCAGAGCTAACATCAAATGATGCCAACTAAAACAGTTCACAAATTCTCTTCAGAAGGTTGAGAACATCCCCGATGAACAAATCTCCCCTTTCATGCGTGATCCAGGCTGATGTGACTCATGCCTTTAAACGGAGGAGTGTGGGAGGAAGTCTGGAACGAGATGGGGAGTGAGTATTTTGTTCCCAGTGCCGGGGCCGGGCTGAGCTGGGCCGCGGTGAATAGTCAGATGGCTAATGAAAGAGAGCGAGATGCTGAGAGAGCGTGAGAGTGGAGGAAGTGAAAACAGCAAGTGGCTGAAAGAAGCCAGGACCCTCTCTCCCACTCTGTTTGTCTCTGCTCCTCTCTGCTGATCCGGTGCAGGAAGTAGGATTGTTTGTGATCAGCACGTGTGATCCACAGCCCAGCATGCTCTGCTGTCCTCTGGGAGGTCAGGCAGGAAGTGGTCAGGCGTGGGCTATGACCTCTGGGTAATGAGCGAGGAGCCTCAGGAGGGACTGCTGCCACGTTCTCCTCCGCTTACAAAGACAGACACAGTAAAACATGCAGACAGTGGAACAAATGTGAGCAGGTAGTCTCGTCGCTCTCAGATAAACAGCTGCTGTGTGTTAGCAGGCCTATATAACTGTGCTAATATAGAGTAACACAATCACCCATTACTAATTCTGTCTCGGATGGATGGAGTAAAAAACAGGTATGAGATGACTTTTGTTGTAAACATGGGACTTTATTAGAAACACCTGTTCAATTTCTTGTTAACACATGTAGCAAATCAGCCAATCACTTTGCAGCAACTTGGCAAAGATGAGTTGCTGAGGTTTACATACACACACACACCCACACACACTGATAGCTTGGTGTTCAGTGAGTGACAGTTTGTGGAAGGAAAAACACCTTTAAGACGTTAGAGATCTGGCAGACTTATTTGAGATAATAGAAAAGCAGCAGTCGCCCCACTGCTCATTAAAACCAACAGAATAACACCTCTGGACCCACAACACGTCAGATTCCTGATTCAGAAAGAGTAAAAAGAAGCTAAGTGTCACAAGAACACCTGAGATAAGCAATGTGATGGACGAGCTTGATAGATCTGAACCTCAAATTTCAAAAGAAAAATCTGTCAGAAGGTTTCCTTATAGAACGAGTAGCTTGTTTAAAGTCATGTCACAGCCTCTCATTCAGATCTGAACAAAATTCTCCTCCAGAGCTTTTACTTAGACTTTTAAAGTTACTGTTATATTGATTTGTTAAGATCAAGTTGATGTTTGAGATCAAGCCGATGGTTGGACATTCTTCGTCAGGATTTTCTGGTAGAGAACACGATTCATTGTGCCGTCAATTACAGCAAAGCGTCTGAAGCAGCAGAACAGTCCCAGACCATCACACCACAATCAGCATGTCGGTTTGATGCTGCTTAAATGAAATCTGTGTTTGTGTTATGCTGATTACAATAGTCTAAAGAATATTACACAATAAGTCTTCAATATTATAAAAATGTTTTTGCAGGCTGATTTGACTTTTTCTCATCTCCCATGTCTTTTTGCCTGTTCTCTTCCTTATTGTTGAATCGTGAGCGCTGACCATAGATGTGGCTTTTTAATCCGCTCAGGATAGATGGATATTTATGACTTATTTCGTTTCTGTTATTGCTTACTTGAGGGCATGATGTGTTGCTTATTGAGATCTAGAAGTCCATTTCATGTTGTCAGTCAGGTTATTTTTAAGGAACGCTTTTCTTCTACCAATCTGCCATCAATTAGGCCTTTGTACAACTAGTGAAATTAAATTCACCTTTCCACATACAGCTACAATCTTCCATGACATGTTTTATGCTCTCTGGAAACTGCTTAGATGTGGTTTTAAATGGGTGAAAATGACCAGCATTCAATGTGAAAATCATTTCTGTACAGTTATGCATGAGGCTGAATGTATTTCCGAAGAAAAACAACCTCCAAAAACTGAGATTTGTGAGTCTAAATATCATGAATCCTTCTTTAAGCTTAAAACTAAGACATCTGATATTTTCCACATCAAGTAAACCAGCAAAACAGGAGCTTTTGAAATCATTCTTCAGTCCCACAGAGGAAAACTAAGACAAGTTATATTTGTGTCTGGCTCTGTTTTATTTGTGACACTTAGACAGATTGTTCTCTTCCCATCCCTCTTGGACTGAATCTGGAAAACCGCTTATTAAAACTCTGTCATTGTCATTGCTGGGAGTTTGCAGGTCAGCTTGTCACTATGCATGTCAATGGTCCTGCTTTTTATGTGGTATTGCGGAGGTTAATTCAGCCGTCCATCCTCATGGGGAGGGTGTCTGGATTCGTAGTGCTGTCAGCAGGGCATCCAGCCAGGTTCCCAGGACACCCCTCTGCAGACCACTTGAGATGAAGAGAAAAACAAGAGTGTAAAAAAAGAAGACCAGTGAGGAAAGAAGGGTGAGATGTCCCAAAGAAAAATACAAAAAACCTGAGGTTGGAAGTCAGCCGGAGAGCCACTCAGATCCCACGCAGGTAGCTGCGTCAGGGAGAAGCCAAATTGTCCTTTGTGACACAAGAGCCATTCAGTGGGAACAGGATGCTGTCTGCGGGATGTCCCAGACCCCTCGGCGCTGCATTGTAGGGTGTGCTTTCAGTGCATGTGTGAGCACGTCTGGCCCAGTGTTGACTTTTTGGGAAAGATTGACGAGGGGGAGACTTGGCTCTCCTCTCTGACAGTGAATGAATGCTTCATAGACACACTCAATTAGCCAGCACAGAGGTCTGAAGGAGGTGTCTCATGCATCTATAGAGCCTCTATTTGACACACAGCCACAGTGGATGCGTGTTAAACATATCTTTTTTTGGTCCTGAAACAGTTTGACTCTGTGAGAGGCAGAGATGGAAGACAGGAGAGTGAAGTGACAGCAATAGCAGAGACATTATTGTAGTTCAATTAAAATCAGTCCAATCCAATGAAAAGAAATACATTTCTTAATACAGCAACGTTTAATTGATGTTAAATTTAATGTGAAATTTTTGTCTCTTGAGGCCTAAATAATCGCAATAAGTAAAAATCTTCCATTTATTTATTAAATTACTTAACAATAAACCTTAAACGTATTAATAAACATTCATTTTGGTTTTTGTTTAGGCTTAGGGTGTCTATTTATTCTCCTCTATTATATTTGTGACAGTGTTTAGATTACAAGCAAGTTAACTTTTTAATTAATAAAAACCCATATTTCAAAACAAGCTTGAAATACTTACATGTTACTTTTACATTAATTTAATCCAATTAATTAAATGCAATAGACCTAATAAGAGAGATAAAACCCCACAGCATGATACTGCCACCACTGTGATTGACCTCTTAAGAAAGACTTTAAATGGCCTCAGGTTGACACGTCTTGATATTCAAAATTTGTTGTGTATTGTAAATATACAAATGAACTGAACTGAATAGCATTTAGTACATTTCTGGTCATTGTGTCCAAATGACTTGAAAGTCATGATTTTGTTTTCATGCTACATAAAACTGTCTTCATTCTGAGAATTAGTGGTCCACGAAGACTCTACAAAGTCCTGGAAAATAAATCATTCAAAAACATCTTCAGAAGATATATGGACAGACAGATGGATGATATGTTACGCAGCTATTTTCTAAAGCAAAGACAAAGCAGAATCAATATATTTAAATGCATCTTTGAAATATTTTTCTTCTGAGTTTCTCTTGTTACAAACCAAAACTTGTACAAAATTTCCCATTTATGCCAAATGGTTTCCTTATAGATCATAACAGTTGTTTCATAAAATAGTTTCTACTGTGCCTTCATTTTTCCCCTTATCTATATTACATGTAACAAAACCAGATTATTTTGAATCTGAATATCATTTGATGTGAGCAAAATTCTTCAAACGCCGTAACGTCTCATGAAAACAACACTACTGTTTCCTCACATTCATGCTCGTCGAGTGATGTTTGGTGAATGCCTGCTGCACCACATGCTCACATGCACACTTCACAGATAATTCACACTCTGACTGCTTGTGTGCTCACAGACGGTGCTTTCAGGAGGTCAAGTTTAACCGTGTAATGCAGTCAGCTCTGTTTCTCATCTGGCCTCCGTGACTCCTTTGAAAGCCTGATAAATAGTATTGAGTCGGATCCGGTGGCACGGGCTGAGTTATACTCAAGCCTTTCTTCTCATTCTGAGGCCCCCGCGGCATCATAAAGCATATTTCATCGCCCACCCCTCCCATCTCCCTTGTATGACAAAAAGTTTCCTGGTTCATATTTTAGGGTTCAGGTGCTGAAAGCAGCTACATGGTTGGAGATGAGAAGGCCTGCTTCGCGCAAAGGAATGAATTTATGTCTGTTAAAATCAGTTTGGGGAGGAGCTGTCAGTGTGTGTGTCCATTCCCATGACAACAGGAATGAAAACACGTGCTTCCTTGCACAGTGAGCCCATATAAGGGAGCTGCTGGGCCAAACCCCGCTCAACAATACCTTTAATGTCATAGCTCAGTGACTGCTCTTTGTGAACAGGGCCGCGCACTGCGACCCGCACAAAAACTCAAAGGCAAAATGGCTTAGAATATGAGAGAAAAGATGACTGAATCAAACCCAGTGGATTGGAGGAGATTAGCTGAAGGGATTATAGGAGAAATGACACACTAATTACTTTCTCTTGGGGTGCGGGGGGATTTTGAGTGAAAAGGGTTTTCCTAAGGGGAGGTGGGAACATTTTGGGAAATGCTTTAGATACAATTTTTCCACAATCATTTCATTTAATACACTTAGGAGACCCAAAGCAGAGTCCAAGCTCCTTAGCAAGTTATTGTTTTACATTATAGAGGAGTTTTAAAGCTGATGCAAAAATGCGTCTTTTAAAAAAAATGTCAATCTGGGGTGTGACGGAGGTGCTGCAGGATAAAGCACAACCCATGTATGGACGCCTTCGTCCTTGACCCTTGAACTTTTCCACATTTTCTCACTACAAACGTCATCATATTTTTATTGGTGTAAAACATAAAACACTACTGCCTTGGATTCGGCTCCATCCATCAGCTGATGAAAGGCCTCCCAGCAGCATGATGCTGCCACCACCATTTTCTGTGGAAGGGACAGAAAAAGGTGGTGGAAGTCTTTATGTCACTTTTCCATGAAGACTAGATTTATGAAGGGTGCAGATAATGGTTGATTTGTTACCAGATATCAAATTTACTAGTATTAATTGCGGAACAAACAGTGGAGAAAATAGTACAAATAACAGTCATTATAATGCTTCCTGTTTTGTTTTTAATGTCACTGATTGAAATTTATTTAGATGATAAATCAAAATTCTTATAAGAATTTTTTTTATGATAAATGATAAACAATATGATAAATAACCTGAAGCACACTTCTAAGATTCTGATTGATTATAAAAACATGCATCATTTTTCTTTCACGTCATAATTATAAACCATAACATGTAAATCTGTCACAAAAAAATTGCATTTAGACACATTAAATAGTTTTAACAATAAAAGCTTCACACACAGCATGCTTAAAGAGCAATTTTAGCATCTAATTTATGCAAAATTTGTTCTCAGTATTTACTCTCCTTTGCTGCTGTAAAATAACACACACAACCCAAATTGAATTTGGGAACCTTGTATGTCCTTCACTGTATTTATGAATGAATGCTGCCTTAAATGCATATCTTTATTGTAAAGCTCCTGACTGGAATCTGCTCGAGTGCTCCAGTTCATCCTGTTCTGCTTGTGAGGAATCCAAACTCAATTCAAAGACTTTCAGAGGAACAACAGCGAGCCACTCAGACCTCCAATCTGACTTTCTGACTTCCACCTCTTCCACAGAATGCCGCTCTCTGACTGGTAATTATTTGGCCAAGCTGCCGTCGAGGAGCTTAGAGGACGTCTCGTCTTGAGTTTGCTCTGCTCTCCAGGTCTCCAATTAGCCTAAAGAGAAGCTGGTAAGGGAAGGAGAGACAAAAGGAGAGAAAAAGAAGGCCAAAAGCAAAACAAAACACAACAATCAACAGGACCTCCTGGCATCCTTGTGGGGGAGAACACACACACACACACACACACACACACACCCTTCTCCTTCAACCCTCCACAAAACTCTGGTGTTTTCAGGGCTCGAGCCATCACTGTGGAAACCTGGAGCTTCGTTTCGTTTATTTCATGCCTTCATCCCCCCCTCCATCCCTCCTCACATGCACACAGACAAACGCTGACATCCCCCGAGCTCCCTCCTCTTTCTCCTCCTCCCGCCCCTCCATTCACGCCCACCCTTCTTTCTGGGCTAAAACAAAGCGCGGGGCTGAAAGAGCTCTGAGGTAGGTAAATGTATTCAGTGACACCAGCCGGATGATTCCATTCTGTGCCAGACCTGTAACATTTGTTTCAGGCCTTGTCTGAGGGCAGGGACGGCGTGTTGGGCCTTTTGTCCCACGTGCCCTCTGCACAGCCGTGCAGTTAATGGTGGTCTTGTCCCAGTCTGCTGGACCAGAAACCAGCAGCCCCCACGGGACGGGCAGGCATGGGAGTACAGGAGGAAACGAGGGAGAGTTGAGCATGAGCAGATTTATAGGAAGAGGAGCTGCTGGTTTCCCTTCATTTTCTTTCTTTTCCTTTCCTTTCCCTTTCTTTTCCTTTCCTTTCCTTTCCTTTCTTTGTGATGTGAGTGGCAGATTGTCCAGGTGTTATTGAAGAAGGTGAACTTGATCACGGCAGGTGGGAGTTAGGAGGCAGACACCCTGCCCTGTCTGTCTGAAGAAGCCCTACAGGTTTCAGCAATGAGGGTCCTCTCTCTCTCTCTTTCTCTCTCTGTCTCTCTCTCACTGGGAGAAGAGAGGAGTTCAGGGGTGAAAACTGACCAACTTGGCTGATAATCAGCTAAATGCTGAAAGACCTGAATTCATAACATGATATTGTAACTCTTTCATTAATGCAAGTAGCCTGTAGTTTTACACATTTGGCACCACAACCACACATTCACTCAGTTTTTTTGTGATTAGTTGTTGTTTGCAATAGGCCAACAAAAAGCAGCATTTAGTTGTGAAGTGGAGAGAGAGAAGTTGACGTGGTTTTAAATGTTTTGACCCCTGGAGTTTGTGTTCCGTATGTAACTGTGAACCAACCAACAAATGGCTTGATAAGCAGAGCAATACCTGGAGAAGCAGCAAAGAGGTCAGTGGTAACTATGGAGGAGCTGTAGAGTTTCACATCTGAGGACAGAATATCTATAAACATTAGTCTTTTATTTCACAGATCTAGCATTTGCAGATGAGTAGATACAAAACAAAATGTAAGAAACCATTCCGAGCATATCACCTGTATGATGAAACAAGGAGGTGGTGGTATCATGATGAGGGAGATTTTGGGAAGAAGAATGGAGCAAAATACAAGACAATTCTGGAAAAAAACTTGTCTAATGTTTTTCATTCTCTGCGACTGAGATGACAACAGTACATGTAAGCATTTGACCTGTTTTGCAAAGAATGAGGGAAATAAAGTTTCTGAATTTGCAAAGCTGGTGGAGAAATTTTACCCCAAACACTTTCAGAGTTTCATCTATGAAACAGTTTGAGATTATTGTGTCTCATTCTTTACACTCCACAATTATACACTACTCGGTGTCTTAAGAAAACAGACTTGTTTTGAAGTCGAAACATGACAGCAGTTCAAAATGTTCAAGGGATTTTGACATCATACTGTATGATTATTAATGTACAGTTATTTTGCAGAGACCTTAGATGACCTGCTGTCTGATGAAATATCTTAAACAAATTCTGATTCAATAAAGAGTGATAAATGTTAATATATCCTTTTGTTGGAGTTTTAGTTTCAGCTGTGAAATTCCTACATATGTATTTGTGTCTCTGCAGATGTGTGGGTGTATATTTCCCCCCCGTCTCCGTCTGTGTTCTGCAACAAAAATCAGCTCTTGTGTTGTGGATCACCACTACAAATGGGGCACAGGGAGGATTAGTTGCTCCTTGACTGCTCCTTCAAACTCACCCAGCATGGCCGCTTCGATTATGACCATTAGATACCCTGAAAATGAGACGGCGATGAAAGAGGGGAACACTGAGGGCTTTTCCCAGGGACGAATTTGACCACACGTCCAGCAAAAATGAATCTATAATTCAGGAGCCAACAATGGCCGGAGTTCGTTCTGTCCTGGAGTGTTGTGCTTGCTTGCTGAGAGAGGCTTTATGTTTCTATTGCTCTCATTGTGCGCAAGAGTACCATAATAACGATTAGAGACTTTAAAGGGTAGATTAAAGTGAGGACAAGAGCAGCTCAGGGAGCAAGTTTTTTAATGGGAAAATTCCTCTGAATGACAGAGAAAAGGGAGGCTGGGCATTATCCCCAATGCCCTCAGATCAAAGCGGCACTTTGAATGAGAAGATTGCGTTATACACACAAATTTTATCCAAGCACACACTCTACCATCTGCACATTGCCACACACACTGTCGTTACATTACATTACAGTTGGTGTTGGGTGTTCAGAGAAGCCTAGACGATGCAAGGTGATCCAAAATCATCCCAGGTTTCCTTCTCTCCACAGGTGAAAGTGCTGGAGGCTCTTAAGGTCATTCATTGTTTTTGTTTCTTTTTTATATTTATATATATAGCCAAACCTGTGTGAATGTTTGCCAACCTTTTGTTTCATGTTGTGTTGCACTTGCTTGACTTTTATTTTACTAAACTACTTGTTTGTCCATTCTGCTGATTTTTGCGTCTTACGTTTCACGTTGGTGATTAATTACCCATCTTTTATCAGTTCATTATTCAAAGCAAAGATCTAATTTCTGTGTTTTATTGCCTTGGATCGGCTCTGCTCTCCAGCTGATTGTTCATGCATTTTTCTATTGTACAAAACTACTAGGTCATGGATTCAAAGACAATGAGTAACAAAGGTAAATGTGTTCTGATTCAAATTTTGCAAAAATAATTGCTTACACCTTATCAAAAAGCTGAGTCTGAGTCCACAGTTCTGATTTAAGCTCCTGTTGAGGTTTTAAATACATGTTTATGTTTGATAAATATGTAGTAGTGCATGACCACAAATAGGTAATTTTTCCCTTGATAAAATTGAGTTTGGCATAATTCCCATTTGTCCTAAAATCCACAGTCATCTGCTTTGTCTTGTCCGTATTCAGCATGAGATGATTATTTCCACACTATGCCACAAAGCAATTCAGCAGCTCTTTATTCTCAATGTCTCTGATACACCGGACAATTGCAGGGTTTTCGTAATATTTCTGCAGATTATGGAACGTTGCCTTGTTCTGGAAGATATGTACTGAATGAAAAGAAATGGTAAGAGTACCGTCCCCTGTGGAGCTCCTGTGCTGCTGACCAGCACAGTTTGGTCTCACACACTGTGGCGTGTTTGCCATTAATCAAAATTACTCTCTCTGCATTTTCAGGAGTTTCTTTCACAGTTTTTCAGGCTGAAATCTGCTCGATGGATTGGGAAAACCAAAGAAGACGATGCTTCCAGTATCGCCTGCTTCGTCCACCGGACAGGGAGCTCAGTAAAGCAGGTGTATCGCAGCATCTTCAACTCCAATCCCAATAGGAGGAACACACCTGTAGTGAGTCCTGAAAAATGCTTGTTTGCATACTTGTAGAATCACATAAACTCAGATTCTCCTGATAATATCAGCAGCAAAAGTGTTAAGCAGATGTGTTCTTTTTCTCCAGTAAATGTAGCCATCCTGAGTATTCAACAAAATATCAAACACATTTTCTGTGTAGCTCACCGCCAAGCTTTGGCCTCCCCTCTCCCAGCTCAGTATTCTCCTCAAATATCCGTTAACTCCCAACTGGAGCTGGTAACAAAGCCGTGTGGGATGCCAACAAAGCCACGGGAGATCCTAAAATATTCGACTACCACCTCCTTCTTCTGGCTTCAGGCAGCAAAACCCCCTTTTCCTGCAAGAATTCCTTGTCTGTTCATCTCGGACCAGACAGTATGTGATTTTGAGAGAATGTGAAACTCCATGCAGATATGCCCCGAGGGACGTTTCCTCATCTCACTGGTTTGGGATGAGGAGGGAGGAGGGCGGACTAATGTTAGAAAGGAAGGTAATTCAAGCATGGAGAGAGACATCCAGAGGCTTTCTGTCAAGGAAAATAAGACCTGAGCACAGTTCCCTCTGCACGTGGCTCCCACACCTCCTGGCTCGGGTGTGAGTTTTCCTCCTGCAGAGCATGTGTAACAGTATGAAGACACTTAATTTGAGAAAATTATCCATAAACCACTCATTTTTAACCATTAATGCTTGAGTATTTATTGTCAAATTCAAGAGAACAAACTCCATACAGAGAGGCTCCAGCCAGGATTTGAAACCAGGAAGTTATAGCTGAAAAGCAACAGTGCTAACAACTTCACACATGAATACTCTTCAATCAAATACTATTCCTTCCACCTGTTCTCTTTGTTCCACTAAAGTGTTACTTATCTGTGCACATCAGTCCAGCTTGTATCATCTGCTTCTGGGCTTTTCCAAACATTGCTCTGTCTGTCTCTGCTTTCATATTGTCAACTCTCCTGTTCAGCTTCTGACCTGCCTGCCTTCCTGTTAGTAACAACTAGATTTGGTCAGTTTCCGTCAGTTTAAAGAGTCATAATTGTTGGACTGGAGGAAACCGGAGTACCCAGAGAGAGCCTAGATATCCACAGAGAGAACATGCAGTCTCCATGCATGAACCCAGATCAAACCCAGATCCTTTTTGTTGCTAGGTAACAGTGTTGACCACGGTAGCCCCTCTTTTTCTGTAAGCGTGAGTGAAAAATGAATTAAAGATTTTTATAAGCTTAGTGGTATATTTTCATCAGTTTTTAATATTGTTTTATTTTGTTTTTTATCACTGCATCTTACCTCCAATTTAGATTCATGTAGATAAAGGTAAAATTTAATAAACTTTTATGATAATTTTGCAAGTTTGCTACTTGCTGATGTATTCTGTCTCTGAAAGTGTGAATAGAGTGTGGCCACAGCTGAGATACAGTGACCATACTCCATAAATTATGACTATTAACATGGAAGATTTCAATAGTATGTGAATAATATTGCATTTTTCAACCTGAGCTGCAGAAAAGTCTTTTTGAGGCCCACAAACCAGAAGGTGCAAACTTTGCTTATTCTTCAGGCTGACCCTGATTTGATTATTTTTTCATGCTATTTATGAAAAAAAAACCCACTTTACAATATTTTCAAGGTGAGAAATGTTATTTGTATTAGTGCTAAAATTCTACATTTTCATAAGGATGACAGCAGAAGACTTTACTTTGAATACTGGTGACTGCTGTTCCCGCCTCCACCACTAGAGGGAAGTGTTGGCTCTGAATGCTTACTTCGATAAAGACTGATAGCTTCTTTCCAACAAGCACGCATGCTTTATTGCGGATAATAACACGGCAAACATTAAAGACAGTTAATATGACGCAGGCACTTAGTGAAATTGCTCACACCTGGTGAGCCTGAGAGCTGAATTCTTTTATTCATTCATGTTTTTTCTTGTTCATGTCTTTGGGTTACCCAGATTATTGGCTGAAACTATTTTCTGCTGGATAAATAAAGGGTTTAATGAGTCTTGGTTATGCTGAGTTTATGTTGGGAGCAGCTCACACTAGATGAAGTTTGAAGATGCTCCCTGACTGGTAACCAGAGGTGGGTAGAATAACCAAAAATTGTATTCAAGTAAGAGCAGTTTCACTTTAACATATTTTTAGTCAAGTAAAAGTAAAAAAAATAGCCATTCAATAAGTTACTTAGGATTAAAAATTTATTTGTTAAGAAGAGTAACTGATCAAAACATCGATGGTTTAAAAATTACATAATCAAATGAAATGGTATGTGGCAATGGTATAATGGTATGTGTATATTTTGCTATATTAAGGGCCAAAATGAAAATATACATAACAAAATAACTAAATGGAGGTGTGCTTGTAAAAATACTCCTGAAAGCTTTTTTTTTTTCAAAAAAGTTACTCAAGTAAATGTAAATGAATAAATTTAAATAGCTACCGACTATCATCATGTATCACTCTAGTGAGCAGGAGTCTGGTTGCATTACCACAGCAGAGACCTGCATCATCACCAGAGGTAAAGCCTCTTCTGCTTATTGGTGCAGAAGGTTCTTCTCTGTGGCGTGTGTCCTCCTGGGTGGGGGGGCTTGTTGACTCAGATGGGACAAGTAAACAGGACTGGGGTGAGGCCATGTGGGCGCTGCATTCTCATGGAAGCCAGAACCAGTGGATTAGGCTAATATAGTCCTGGGCAGGGCAGTGGGGGTGTTGCAATGCAGCCTTCCCTGACAGGAGGTGATGGATTAAGGCTTTGTCAGCCATGTCACTCCAAGAAACACGGTGATGAGGGGAAGAGGTAGGCACCAGGGAGATCAGGGCATCCCAATCCTGGGATCAGCAACATGTTGACAAGGGATTATCCCCATCGGTGTGTCGGTTCAGGAGCGGAGGTCTCATAGACTGTGAGGGAAAGAGTTAGCAGGTATTTCATGGAGATGAGAGGTGACTGAAGGACTTCTTGGAGCTACAGAAACTGTCTTCCTTGAAAGAAAATTTTATACAAAAAGAGAAATATTCTTATGAAACTTCATCTTGTCATTAACTCATATTGTAACCTTAATTGTTTTTTAGCTCCTTTCTGTCCCACAACCTGCTGTTGTAAAGATAGTTAATTGCCACACATGAACGGAGATCAAGTTACTGTAAGAGCTGGCGGGCGGCGTGATATCTCACCCACATTCGCTTCTTTGGTGGAAATGTGAAAAGCAGATTGTTTCTTTTTATGGGCTCCCTTTGAAATCCAGCTCAGTTGACCCTCCCTTGGTAAGAACTTTACAGCATGCGCTAGTTTATTTCTGGAAACCTCCTCCACTCCTCTGCTTGTTTAATATGCCTGCCCGAATGTGGCTTTTGTTTGCTTTACTAGTTGGAACACTAGTAAAGCAAACAATGAGGTGATCTGATTCAAGATTAACGTTTTAACTGCAGAACCCAAGAGAAACAACAAAGTTTCGTTTTATTTAGTCCACAATCACAAGCACTGTTGAATTGAGGGGGTCCTACATAAGGAGAGAAAAAATTACCAGCACTTGGCGCTATCATCTGCTGGCCCTATGTCCACATCTGGGACTTGTCTCGTTTTATTTAATCTGAAAAATGAGTTCTGCTCATGATGTTACGGTAAATGATGCGTAGTGACATGATGTGAAACATGAGCTTTCTATCATCTTGATTTGGAGCATAAAATGATGCTCTGAGTAGGTCACATAATGTTCATTTTATTCCATTGAAGTTACACTAAGCATCAATGATTACTAACAGTCCCAGTCAGAAATGTACATATACGCAAGAACGTTTTTGGTTTGGGACCTCTGGTGATTTATTGGAATGTTTTTTTTTCTTCTTTTTGTCAGAGTGGGATGATTATTCAACGAACAGCTTTAATAGTTTAACGAAGGAGTATAAAACTCATTTTCATTTTGGGCCACATCAAGATCATCCTGAAAGGACCAGCTGTGACAGAATGGATAGAAAAAAATTTACTTTTAACAAACTGCTGAACTAAAGTTTCCTCTGTGTTTGATTTTTACTTCTTAAAGAAACTGTTTTATGTAAAATCTACTTTTTAAAGATTTTCATCATGCTATGATGTTAATCACATGGACCCCTCAAAACCTATTTCCTTTCTATTGTTGCTGAATCTGCGTCTGCTTTGTGCAGAATTTGTTTTCAGCACGTATTTGGCATGTCCACATGGGCAGCAGCTTATTTCAACCTAAATTGAAGGTGTCAATTGAAGACGTTGATTTTAAACTCATAACTGTGAACAGTAGTATCGGTGTTCAACCATCTTCCACTTTGAGAAGAGTCTTACTTGGTTGGCATTCTTGAAGATCCCAACCAATTTCCTGCTCCTTCAAGGTGACAATTTAGGTCAGATGGTTGAAACGTCAGCATAATTAAAGACCAAACTAGATTACAATCCTGAAAACACATTGAAACTGGTTTTGGAACGGATAAAGCCAGCGGTGCATAAAAGTTACAGCTGAGTTAGGAAAACAGGCAATTTAAATGAGTCCTATAATTTCTGTTAACCTGTTAAAGTCTAAAAGTAGAATTTCTCTACAACTTGCTAATTTAACCCAGTGTTTTTGAGGGAAGATGTTTCTATTTCATCCTGTTTGAGCAATTCTGAGCCTGTGTGGAGAATATCCTCATTAAATGACATCAGTTGTTTCTCTTTAAAAGATGACTGGAACACAATATGAAAATCCCAATATTAGGGGCTGTATGTATGTTCACATGTATGTTCACATGATGGAGGGAGGGCGAGGTGTGGAAAAGTGCGAGAGTGAGACATGACTGACATGTGGCAAGGAGGCACCAATCCGTCTCCTGACGAACTTGTCGCCTCACCACGCTTCATGTGTCAGGGCCTGGCAGTGTCCCCGTGTCAGGCGTGGGTGGCCTCATGACACGCGTTTGAGTGTGTATGTCACGTCCGTCTGGAGTGAAACCGCTCCTGAACCGCACGCCCACGATTTGATGCTGACAGTGCCATCAGGCCCGCCACTGAGCCCAGACGGAGTCTCTGGCAAGTTCTGACTGTTATCTCTTCCCTCTGATTTCTCTCAGCTTCTCACCCTTCCTGTTGCTTGTTCCTCTGCTCTGAGTCTATCACTCACTGGTTGAGTTCCACTGCAGCCATTAACTAGAAATTTAGGCTGGAATGATTGTATTTAGTTTAATTATGGCCATGAGAAACAAGAAAGAGAGTCAGCCCGGCTCTTGAATTGTTTTTCTTTTTACACATAAACTATTCTGTAAATTCTTCTTCATCTGTGAGGAGAGTGCCAGTCAGATCAACACGAGCCTCTGCTACAGGCTCAATTCAATAATTGCTTCCTAGCTGGAGCTAATGTGTAATTTTTGACATGGATCTACGATGCTGCCTGAGCTGACAGAACAGGAACCGGAGCTTTAATGGCCAGCCTTTCTCCTGATCTTCTGAACCTATTTTTTCTGCTCTATAGGTGAATTTTGTCTCTGGATGAGATTATTTTCTGGATAACTTACACAAATTGCTTAGTGAAGAGCAAACCTGACAAGAAATAAAGCTGCAGAATGTAACTTTTACAAAAATATGTTTTTAAAATATTTATCCAAACCTTCACCATGTAAAAAATGAGATAGATAATCTGTGAAAAAAACGAGCTCCTCCACCTCCTGACTGATCTGCTATTGCAATTTGCAGAAATACATAGACTCTCGGTCTAAAACAATCAATCAGAGCCAAGAGGAAGGTCTTCGCAATCTCAATCAACCTCATCCACGCGCTGCTCAATGTATGACGGAGAAACAACTCACAGTTCCAGGAAGATTGTTTATCCGGCATCATCAGTAGCCATGCTAACCAGCCTGAGCATCCATTGCAGACTATCTTGTGGTGAACCAGCTATTACAATACAGAGAACAAGGGGGCAGGTGTGAGTAGTGCATACATAAGCTTGATTGACAGTGCTAAGATTCTCTTCCTGGTTGTTTCTGACCTCGGGGTGTATTTCTGTAGGAGAAGGCAGCAGAGCTCAACTTTTCACCAATTAACTGTGACAGTTTTAACAAATATGTAAAGAAAACATTAATTTTTGAAAAATTATAATACGGCAGATTAATTCAGATCCAGATTCTTTCTTGTTTCTCATTTATTTTAGTGTTTTCCTGCAGGTGAGTTTGTGGGCGGCAATCTCTGTGACATACACGAAGAATGGAAGTGGGGGAGTCTTTAGTGACAATCTCTCTGCCCCTCTGTCTGTTTGCTCTCTGTGGGTGTTTGTGGAGAGCATTTAAAGGCTATTCGGTCCCTGGCCAGACCCTCCACATTCTACAGATGACTACCTGCCCAGGAGCTGCCTCTGCCCATCTGTCCCCTCCATGCGTTGCAGGCGAGTCCCTCCTCCCTACTAGAGCTTTCCACGCATACAAACGAACGGGGACAGCTGACTCAGCCCAACAGTGCAAACAAAGCAAGGCAGGGGTGTGTGAGTGCCTGTATGGGTCTCCAGGATGGCCGCTGTTGTTTCTGTAAGGGAATGAGTCGGTGTGTGTGGGAGTTACTTGGTGGGAGATTGAGGCATTCATCAGCACTGATGGATGTGTGTGTGTGTGGGTGTTTGTATGCGTGTAGGTGGATGACTGTGTAGGAGTGTGAAGGTGTGTGTGGGTTTGAATGCAGGTGGGATTCAGTGGGTGGCAGTGAGTGTTTTCCTCATAATGTCCTAAAATAACAAACCATGACAAAATTTGTATGTTAAATATAGATATTCAAGATAAAGTTACAGAATTCCACCAAAGTGTTTATAACATCACCTATAACCTCTTATTATTATTGCTAACCATTGATATCGGTAATTTGCTAATTACCGATATCAATGGTAATTAGTAAATTACCATTTATTCCCTGTGATAGATTTACTGGCTAAATCTGTTACTATTTCTGTCTGCCACAGGTTTATCAAAGTCTTTTAAAGTTTAATTTTCTATTTCATTTCTCTTATCCTACTTCCCTGTGATGGACTGGCAACCTGTCCAGGTTGCCACCTCTCGCCTGAAATGTATCACTGGAGATAGGCACCAGCACCCCACAATGACCAGGGAGTAAGAAAATAAATGGATGGATGGATGGATGGATGGATGGATGGATGGATGGATGGATGGATGGATGGATGGATGGATGGATGGATGATTGTTTACAGTGCCTGAAATTTCCAGTGAACTTTCTTCTTTATAGCTTCTTTCACGATCGAGCTGGTGCATTACATATGTCACGGCTAAACGTTAGCAATTGATTAGTTTAAACCTTCAACAGAGTCCTCAGCTGCAGGAAGCAATAGTTTCTCAGTAGTCCAGGTCAGAATCTCTGTACAAAGCAAAGCGTAGTAAAAAAGGGGCTGCTTTTTTACTACTTAATCTTGAAAATGAATGAAATACCTTGCCTATTGCCAATTTATATTGAGTTACTTTTTTAAAACAGACATTTGAAAAGATACATAGATTTAAATGTGTAAGGAATCAGTTATTTGTCATCTCTGCAGTGTTTATGTTTGTTACTGTGTAAAATGTGTGATTATTTGTACCTGCAGGGAATAATATGTATAACATCTTCAACTTGCATTTGAAAAATGGAAAACCTGCAAGGCAAGATCATGTGTCTGTTCTGATGTAAGGTTTTTACCCCAGTAGAAGAAACATTTAGCTGTGGGATATTTTTTGGATGAAAAAAATATCCCACATTTAGATGCCACCTTGGGGAGTGTGTTTCGTCAGCACGCCTTCGTCTACTAAATGAACTAGCAACTTTATAGCATTATTCCCATAAGCAAGGCTGTAGGAACAGCCAAGCCGTGACCTTCGTTCCAGTACCAGTATGCTCAGCCCATTAGTCCAATTTATTCAGCTGTCAAACTACAAATTCACATTCTCTTCCATTGTGAGAGCAGAGAGGTTAAGGAAGACTGGCCTTTTGCATTCCTCTATCCCTCTAAGTTTTACGTCTTGGTACAGAAACTTGCTGAATAAACTTTCATCTCCGCTCAGCAGTGAGAAAACTAACCCTTCTCCCCCTCTGTAGGTGGGAGTATGACTGTAGATGAGTTAGCTAAACAGTTTTCTGGCAAGCGGGCACGCTGCCGGCTGCAGGCCCGCAGGCGTGGGAAAGACCTGACTCTGATAATAAGCAGCATTTGGCCCCTCTAACCTCTGCAAGCTTTGGCTCGGGCAAGTTGTCTCTTTTCCTCCTCACTTGTTTTCCCTGTGCTTCTCTGTGTGAGCGGGAGGACTCACAGGAGAGGAGGTCAGCCAGGGAGAGGCCCACAGCTGCGGCTGCGAGGTCCCAGTGTGTTTATTTGGGCAAGCCCAACCATAATAATCTCCAGCCAGGCATTGCTCCTGAGAACTGGGGCCACCACCGCTGCGGCGCTTTTCATCCTAACAATGGGGAAAGCGCTCTGACCGACGAGGGAGCTGCACGGCAGAGGTTACCGTGCAACAGCTGCCTTAACTGTGGGGGGAGGAAATCTGCTGATGATGAATACTGGATGGACGGGTCACGTTCCCACACCTAGCCCTGTCATACAGTTGTTCTTCAGCACTCGCTGACGGCTGAATGAGTTCCTTTTGTTCAGTCAGATCCCAAATGAGGGAAGTGTTTACTGTCTACACAATGTTACTCAAATGAGTTGCAAGTACTGTATTTAGTGAGTTATTCATTTGGATCAGTTTTCTGTCATTATGCAGGTCTTTTTTATATCATGCTTTTTTAGATTGTGGGCAATAACTCTATGTAGGAATCTAACACTAAAAAGTGTACACTACAATGCCAAATTTTATTAATGCACAAAAGAAGGAAACATCCATAACTACATATTGTCCACTTTTAATTTGACGCAGATTATGTACAATTCAAATGGATAAAACAAACAAAAATCAATCTGTTCAGGTGGAAATGCAAAATAATAACAATAATTTTGAAGATATTTAAACAAAAATACATTCAAGCTAAACTGTAAATCTGAAAATCAGAAATTAACTGCAGTAAAAGACATTTATTACACAACCCAGTTCAATTTCACGGCCTGCAGAATCAGGAAAAGACTTCAATAAAATTACCAGATGAAATAAAGTGAGCTAAAAGATCTTGGAAAATGACAGATCGTACCCTAATCTAAAGAAATTTTAGACCCAGTCATTGGCAGCGATCAGGAAATGGGCACAAAGCAACTCTACAGCTTTTGAACTCCATCGATAATCATTATTCACAAATTGTGAAAAGCTGAACCAGAGTTCAAATTTTCCGTACCAAAAGTACTCCGAGTGCATATGCAGCTCAGCCAGGAGGTCACAAATGTAACCAGAACATCTAAAACACATCACACTTCACTTCCCTCAGCCAAGATTAGTGTTCATGAAGGATGACAAAGACACTGGGATCCATGGGAGGTAATAATCACAGCTGGCCAAAAGGAACACAGAGTGCGTCCTGCCACAGCTTGATTCTGCCATATTTGGTAATGAGATGATTTCAGAAACACTTGAAGTGCTGAGAAATCAGCTTAATATACCGACATGGCTTGTGGCCTTCATCGTGGATTTCTCAGACCTTCCCATATTTTCCCAATTTCTCTCCCAGTCCTTCAAATCTGCCAGAAGAAGTTCTCTTGTGCTGAAAAGGGAAACTATTTCCAGCACTCTATTAATATACATTTAAAAATTTTGGGTCCAAACTGACTGGTATTTCAGCCTCTTTCACAAAATCCACGTCATCATTTGAGGAAAAGTAATCCCAAAGCATAAACTTGCCACCACCATGTTACACTGCAGGTGTAGTCCTCTTTAGTTTCAGAGTTGTTTTTGCATCAAACATAAGAAGAAGTCTAAGTCGGGTTTCCTAATGTTTGAATATCCTACAGCACATAAGGACTGGATATTTTCTTTCGATGAGAAAGGCTTCTGTCTTGCAGCCCTTCTTCCTATTAGAGACATAAACATAAGCTTGTTGGTCCCATGTAGAACACAGCTAGTGCTTTCCTGAAATTGTTGCTATCAGTCTTTTTTGGCACTCTTCCTGATCAGTTTCAGTCTTGTCCGGAGTGAATCTGAAGAAGCAGCTAAGTATTAGTTTAAAAGCTTGACTACTTTTAAAAATATATTAATCTGTAGGGATTTATGCTTCTGTGTTTTCTGTTAATTGAATCTCTGTGTTGTCGGTCCTGTGCTGCCTGGATTGTGTTTTCTCCTGAGATTTGCCAGTGCTACCAATGTCTGAGCTCCTAGCTTCATTGCTCTCCTGTGCTGCCTGGACTTTATACTTGCTGGATTTCCTCATTAAATCATTATCCTCAGCTGCTGCCTCACCTCTCTGCTTTTGGGTCCAAACCTCTACAACCACAAATCATGACATCATCTTTAACTAAATCGCATGTAGAGGTCAGGGGCATTCAGCTCCAGTGTTTGAGGGCTGGTGTCCTGTAACTGAGGGCCTTAGCAGGACTCTTGAGAACTTTACAGCATCCAGAGAAGGTGATTCTCTTGTATATGAACTGTTGACACAATAAAAGTCACAAAATGCAGAAGGTCTGCCTCTGATTCACAGACCTGTGAGTACCCTCTGTTCTTTGATATGCACCTTTTCATTCTGCTTTACTCACCAGACTATTGTGTATCAACCCCTTATTAAAACAGCTATTCAACCAGTTGAAAAGGCGCACAGGTGTGCCCCAGGTTTTGCCTGACTGGGTGACAGACAGTTGCCCACCCACTGCCCCCTCTGTCCTCCAGTCAGCCCTTTCTGTTCCAGCTTTGCTCATCTGTTAGGGCCCTGTAGAGTTGACGGATGATGTACTACTTAGCTTGTTCTCCACCCACTCAGTCTGCCTGCTGAACTCTCCTAAGTTTTGCTGTTTGACTTGTCCCATAAGTACCTATACTAGACTGTACCTCTGTCTACTGTCTTCTTTTAACCCCTCCAAATCTCTCAACATTTCTTACGCCATCCTAGCTCTATTAGCTACATCATACCTGTTGATCAGTCAACAGCATAATGTGAGAGCCCTGAGTGTGTTTGCATGTTCATGCTTTCCTCAGGTCTGGCTGTGAGGAAACTGCATGAGGCCACAAAGAGAAACACGAGTCAGCCGAGCTGACAAACGGAGCAGGTGTGATGACCGGGACCTGAGGAGGGGCAGCTGTCCATCAGACTCGCTGCACCCAAACAAACTCCCCCCCTCATTTGGATGCAAAGTGAGGGCCTGAATTATCAGACCTGAACTGGTTGAACTCATCTGTGCCACCTAAAACTAACCAGAGCTGAACTGCCAAAGTGATAAGTTAATGACAGATATTATTCATGCATTTTTCAGTACATTTCAGTCAGTTCTCTTGTTCAAGAGTCCAACTTTTCAAGAGTTCAACTCTTGAACAGGGATGTGACAGATAAACAGCAAACAGTATCTGCCACATCTGCCACCAGCAAACAGTATCTGCCACATCTGCCACCCCATCTCTGACCCCAATCTGTGTTACCTGGGGGGCTCAATTCTTAAACATTACCCCCTAACACTTGCCCTGAAATTAAAATGCAGAAATGCACTCAGCCCTAAGAGATTCCTTCACATAATTTGCCATTCTCCTGCCCCCACTGCTAACCCCAGCTCCTCTAAAAGCATCACTCTGAGCTCTGACAGCAAGTGGGTGACTTCTGACAGCTCACATTGATCTCCTGGTTGGGAAAGAGGTCGGCTTGACAATGGAGAACATGTGTCCGTTTTGGGACAAGCCTTAACTTGTCTGACCCCCCCTCATTTGGGATGCGCCCAGAGGAAAAGCCATCCCTTGGGTAAAGGCAGCTATGTCATTTGTTTCATGAGGAATTTGATTTTGGTAAATAATCTTGGTGTGACTTCTTCTAAAGGAACAAAAGTATTTTTTTTCTAATCTAAATATCATAGAAACATTTGCAACAGATTTACCATTCTGCATTGTTGGGTTTTTTGAGTATGACGGGTTCCTTTACAGCGGCAGCGGAGGGAAATGTGTTATCGTCTGTGTGTGATTAACTTGCTCAGTGTCAGTGCAGTTTCTGCCATCTGAAGTCTAAATACGAGCCAGCCCACTTCTGAAACGTCTTTGATAGATGTTATTAATAGCAGAAGTCTTTAATGCAGCGCTGAAATGCTTCATTCTGGAGCCATTAATAACAGGGATCATGAAAGGGGACATGGCTACGATTTTTTTATGCATTGTCTCAAAGCAGTTTTACACTCCTGCACCTTGAGACACAATCTTCCCCAGTAAACAATGGATTTGGATCTTTCTGCCTACCTATGTGAGAACTGCATGAAAAGCGGATTCCCCTGGTAACACTGAACTGTGGGATCTGAAGCATTTACAGGAGCTCACTTTCTTTCTCATAATCTACACACAGAACACTGAAAGGACGACCTGTCCACATTGATTTACACTGATTATGAAAATGCCTCCATTGATTCCATCTGCACTGACTTCTTGCAATTGGGATTTCAGTGGATTAGTGGAAACATCCTCCTCCCAAGCTGTGCCGCTATCCAGGGCCTCCTGGAGAGGCGTCCTGTGGCATTTCCAGGCCAGAGGGGAGGAAAAAGATCAGATCTTCATAACACATACGCACATTATATTCCACCAGAAAGCCCAGAGGTTGTAGTTAGCACCAGATGTTAAAGTTTCTCAACATTTGAGAGCAAAAAAGCTCAAGAGTGTTTAGGGTTTAAATGTAATTTTACAGAATCTCTGCTCCATTGTTGCAACAGATCTAGAATAGCATACAGCACAAAGGACTTTTTCAAAAAGAGTCACTGGACTGGCCGTGACTGGTGTTTGTCCAGATTGTCCAAAACTAAAAATCCGATCTCTTTCCAATCAGTGAGTTACACAGTAGTGTAGAGGTCATGTTAGCAAAAACCATCTTCAGTGTAGACGTTGTTACAGTGTGAAGAAGTTCCCTTTTTTCAGAGTTACTGAGGTGTAATGAAATGAGAATTGGGACAAGAAATCAAAAATACCTCTGGGAAGCAAACTGTATTTCCTGCAGACATGGCTGTTGTTCATTCAAGCTGCTTCAACAAGCAGATAACAGGAAGCCAAACATATTACAGTGATGTTTCTCTGTTTTATTCAGTTGAAGAGTTTGATTCTATTTGCTGTGAATAATTGTGAATTAGGAAATATTGGCAGTTTTTGGCAGGGGCTTGTTGGTGATCCAAACCCTATCAATTGTGATAAACACTTTATTAAGGACTAGACATAAAATATGATTGATAACCTCAGACAACTTTCTGGAGGCTCACACAGTTAAACTAATAAATAAATAATTTAACAAACATGTCACTTGACAATAAATCCAAGCTTTCTGAACCAATCTTGTAGGATACACTGAATAATGTGGTACACATTACAAAAATTCAGAGACCCATGTTCTGTCTTCTGAAGGAGTAAAGGAGACATCCTGCAATTCTTTTTAGTTGTTTTTTTATTGATATATACCTCTCGGAAAGAGCCAACAGTGTAACTTTTGCAATTTATTTTATTTTTCATATTTCATTTGTTACTGTGGTTAAAATTTCAATTAATACAGAAAGGAGAAAAAAAACTATTTTGTCATTTATGTTTCTGAAGGACAAATCAGCAGAACTTTAGAAAACCTGTGACTGTACATCAGTGATAAAAATCTTTTAATGGTGCATTTCCAGTGTCAGATGATGTGCATAACAAACTTGCATGTATTCGCTGCTGTGGGAGAAGAAATCCAGAATTTTCACGTTCTTGGTTTTCATGTTGGCTGAAGGCAACATTTAACCACAAACTGCTTCAGTTATAGCATGTAACTTGCACTATGACACGATGGCGCGTTAAACGGGTTAGATGCACTAATAGGTGTTGACGTCTGTGAAGTACTTGTTGAAATAGTGCTGCAGGATGAATGGTGGTAAAGTCATGCATTACTTCTGGTGCCAGACTGCTTGTGCCTACAAACTGAGTTGATAGTGTGAATGCGTCACTGGTTTGCAACAAGCTTGTCTCCAAATTTACATATTTTCATTTTTAACAATTAAATGAATTACGACTGAAATCAGAGAATATGTTGACGATGACTTCAAAACTAAAACTTTGTAAAGTTGAGCTTTTTATAAACAGGGTCAATTAAAAGCTATACATGCAAGTATAACATAAGGTGTAATATTCTCAAATAAACATGTATTCTAGTAGAGTTTGATCAATTGCATTGTTGATTACATAGAGAAATAAACATCCACCAGGATTTATGTTAAGAAAAGGCCTTTTAACAAGTGTCTCAAATATCATTCTCTGCTGGATGAGGACGGACTACAAGATGTTCCAACTATCGATGCTCTGACATTCCACTGGGGTAATAAACCTAAGGTGAAAAACATTAGATATGAAATGCTGCCAGTGCATTTTTTACTGCAGTAAATTGATAAGTAATAAATGTAAGTTGCACTGATTGCAGTACTTTAATCTCTGATTGGCATCAGAGTTATTGGTGTGCCTGGCTTTTGCACCAGCGTTTAATAAGTTGTGCATTTCCTGCGACAATTCTGGGCTCTTTCATAAATCAAGTCAGCTTCCAAGTGTAATAAATGCTGCTCTCCTAAATTTAACTTTCAAAGTATTAGTGTTCAGTAACACTACTCACTGATTGCCATCTGTAACATTACTTACTAAAACAGCAATGTCTGTGTATTACCCTGTAAATGGGGAGCTCAATCTCTGAGATTTCAGGCTACCAATATTTTCAAATCCATAATTTTTCATAAGAAGTTCCGAGCTCAGAGGAATAAAAAGAGAACAATTTGGCTTTAATAATTTTAGCCTTCCTGTTATCTACTAAAAGTTTTGCTCTTTTTCTCAATGAATGCATACTAGTTGTAGAAGACACAGCTCATTATGTGACGTTATGCAGCCTACACATGCAAAACAACATTTTACTCTAATAAAACAGAAACTGTGAAGCAGTAAGAGTTACAGAAATGCTCCTTTTGTGTGGAGGTTTGTTTGTGGAGGCTTTATAAATGTGTCAAAAAGTCATTAATGTTTTTTAGTTTCAACTGAACAAATGAGCTTCTATCTGTAGCACATGGTTAGTTCATGCTAACTTGCTGCTTCAGCATTTTATCAAAACCTGTATAGATAAGTAATTCTAAACTTTTCATTTGAGTCTTGAGAAGTAGACCTCTCATTAGGTCAGTTTTGTGCATTTGTTGTTTTTGCTTCCATCATCTCAGAGGAGAGGCTCCACTGTAACGTTGCTCTTTTCATGTAAATATGCTAGATAACAAATATTTTGAGTGATCTTCTCTTTAAAGTCTGCTGCTGATTGACGATGTCCCTCTTTGCGTCACTTCTAACACGGCAAACCAAAGTGTTGTGATTGTGTGAAAACACCAGAAGGTGTTGTAGTGCGAGGTAGGAGGATGGCGAGAGTGCTTTTCATCCTCGTGAAGTAAGTTGGTGTTTTATTGCACATGGTGGAAGATTTCTGCATAGAAGCTGAAGCCAAGGACAATCATTCTTCTAGTTTTTACTATCTTTTTTATTTGTTTAGTCTATCTTGATTGTTTTTACTGTTGTTGATGTTCAGCAGATCTTCACCTATTGCTCCTCAGTTCTTACCTGGTTTTTTTGGTGTCTAGAATCTTTCTAATAAATGGTGTATTAAATGTACAAATGGGTGGTCTGAAATGTACCTATAAACTTTACAACAACATGAAATCTTTAATTTACAAATCAGTTTGTCTAACTTCTTTCTAATGGTCGTACCCTATTACTGACCTTTGATAGCAGGCACACATTAACCAGTCATTGTCTGATGTTTGCTTGCTTTCAATGGCAGAGGTCAACCTCAGAAATCAATACATTGTTTTTTCAGACTGAGCATGTCACTATCTCTGCAAATGGCAATTTCCAGTTATTTGTAGACCATGTGTATCTTCTAGACATAGGGAGTTCAAGACTTTTCCTAAGATTGGAAAACGTATCTATAAATGTTTTATTGCTCCGATGGGGGTTTAAGATCCACCATTGTTGTGAGTAAGTAATTAATCACTACCCCTATTCTTTTGTCTTTTTGTTGTTGAATACTCATTTATCCCTTCTCAATGTGAAATTCTGACTGCTAGACTGGAGCCAGTGCTTAATCTTGAATCAGTCATTCACTGCATCTTTCTGGCTCACCCAAAGCCTCAATACACAAGAGAAGTTGATTGAGGAAAATAAATTGACAATTATGATTAACATAAACTTGTTTTCTAAGGTATCCCTGCAAACGATTTAACCTTTTTTTATAATAAGTAATTTAACAATAGTTGGTTTGGCTGCATAATATCTTTACAAACTGTAAATTAATTACTGACTATATTTAGGGAGTCTATTCGAGTAAGTTTAGGTACCTTGCAATGTTTTTATCATACTATGTATTCTTTTGTGATTATTATAGTTTGAAATAAAAAAATATGCGTAATGGTGAGGTAGGTGAAAGGTCACAAGCTAAAAGGTCATTTTAGCTTGTGAGATTCCACTGCTACTGGGCTGGAGGCTTAAAAGAGCTAAGCTAAGGGGGAAACGGTCACGACATAGCTGTGGATGCAGAGTCTACATTCTTGTTTTGGACTGGTGAGTACCACCTGTAAGTTTCTGTATCTAAATGAATTGCTGAAAGTGCATGAATAGAATATGCTAATCACGAGTTAGCATTTAGCATTTTTGCGCGAGCTGTTGGTAACTATAAGTGTATTTATCTTAGCCAAATATGTTTAAGCTAAACAGAGACTTTTATCACACAGTGGGACGAGAGGAATTCTCTGAACTCTTCTGCTGTGGATTGAATGGTCGAGTTTTGCCAGTGAACTCCGTGTAGCCGGTGGTGAAACAAATGCTAGCTCAGCTGTTGCTTGCCACCAGCGGTCACGGACAAGGCCTCATCCACCACTCACAGATGCAAACCCAAAGGATTTGTGAGTAAACTACAGCAGGAGCATTTTTTTTCTGCTTGCTTTCAAGTGAAACGACCGTTTGTGTTTTTGGGTCACGACAAGCACAAGCTACTATAAATCCTGCAGTCAGTTTGCTTGTTTCAGTGAAATGCTTTATTGTTCAAATGGTCAACTGAATTTAAAGGAGAGACATTTTATTTGACTGTAATATTCTGTGTTTTTCTTTTTAGTGAGGGTTAATAGTCCTTAATATTCCACACATCCCATATCTTATTCATTTGAATTGTATGTCCTAATAATATATTTTATTCACTAAATTCTGCTTTTGATGTTAAACCTTTTCTGAGTTGTGTCTTAATTTTGTTGGTATTGGTATAAGGTCTAAAAGCTGAAATTCTTTACTCTTAGAGATTTTAAAATAAAGTCACTTTTTTGTTGTTTGTTTATTGGAGGCACCACCATATTTAAAAATAAGTGCTGGAGGTTAAAAACTGACTAGTATTTGTTTGTCTTGTTTACCAGTAAGTGTTTATTAGTGAGACGTTCCCAGGTCTACATAGAGGAATGTTACAAACTTCTCTGATTTTGATTAACTCAGTTTTAAAGCTTTGGGAATCATTACATGTTTTAACCCAATAGTAGTCCTTATCCTTAATTTCTCCCTTGCGGTCGCTTTAAAAGCGAGAGAACACGGAAGTTCTTGTCTGCACAATTCAGTTAAAATGTGTTAGAGCTAAACCTTGCCATGGAGTTTATAATGACTATGCAAGCTATAAACTGTAGTTTCAATGACAGAATCATTTGTTACAGGTTTATTGGGAAAAAGCTCTGTTTTAAAGCTTCGCTTTCATACTCAGCATCTAAGTAAGAACATAGTTCACTCTGCTCAGCATTGTCGTCCTTTCAAACGATGGAGATCCTCACATTATAACATCCAGGGTAAATGAGAGTTCTGAGAAGGAAGCAAAGCTTTTGTCTTGTAGTCGACATTCACTTTCTGCCTTTCTAGCTGAGGTTCTGGCACTCTGCTCCATTTTACCGAAGGCCAATTGTTACCTTTGTTTGGTCAGTAAAACTGGGATAAGGAAGGAGTTATGAAATATTGATCTTAAGAAGTAGGAGCAACAACCCCGCCCAGAAAGAATGGCTCATCTGAAGGTCTGATATCACATTGGAGTGCTTGGAAGCTTAGCAAGCAGAATACACGTGATGTCGTTTTTGGAACAAAGCCCGCCTGTCAGTACGCCATATTTTTCTTCAGATTTTGGCTACCTTTTTACTTGGAGTACTGTCTGTCCAGTCCTTAGGCCTCATGAAAACAACATACTGGCCAATATGTGCCTAAAGTGCAATGTGGAAGATAAACAAAGTGTCAGGGGTTACAAAAATCAAAGTCATGGTTTTAAGAAAGAGGGGAAAAAAGCCAACACAGATCTGGCAGATGCATCATCCAAAACTGATCATCTACTGTGTTTCATCTTGAAGTTTGTTGGGAATTACTTTGCTGGTATTATGATACAATTTTATGTGAAACTTTGTTTTTAGCAGATTTCTAAGTATTAATAGAAATGAATAATAAATTAACTCTTTGGCTGCTTGTGAAAAACTACCTGACATTACATTTAAAATTGTCTCCTATATGATGAAACAAAATAGTTTCAGATGTTTTTGGAACTGAATGTTAAATAGTTAACAGATAACAAAATGAACAACAAAATGTTCAAGGTTTTGGACTGAAAATGTGAAAAACTTTAAAAGACCTGAGAACTTAAACACACGTTATTCATGACCTCTTAAAAATAAAGGAATAAAGAAAAATCTGGCTCACAATTTAAAGAAATGAGGTATAACCCAGAACTTATGCACAATGTAGTATGCATATATGTTCTTAAAAAACTAAGGTGCTTTCAAGTAAAGATACTGTGTATGTTAGTGTTTGATGGGACGTGGGAGTGAAACAAGGCCTTTCTATTAGCATGCACTTTATCTTTAATTAACTCTCAGGAGGCTCCCGATTGACCGTGCTTCACCTGAGTGGATATGCCAGAGCTTTTACCCGCCTCACAGAGCCAGAGCTGGTCTTTTGATATAAATCCACCTTGAGGCTCCAACCTAACTACCGGGTAAAAAGAGTTCATAAAGCAGCCCATGCTGACACCACTGAGCAGAGATTATTCCAAAAGAGGAGCATTGTTGGGAGCACATCGGTGTATTCTTAGCGTCTTACTGAATAATACCCGCTCAGCTACCTGGGATTCATTCCATATCCCTCTCTGAGTAACCAAAAGAGATGTGCTTTGATGGCTTAAAATTAATTAGTAATTTACTGAGTGTATAACATCATCATTAGATGCAGTTTAAGCTTCGTGCCACTATCTGGTGCCAACTTTGGGTGAAAATCAAGCAATTTATGTGTTAATTGGGGAGATGGAACCTGGAAAACAAGGAATACCAGGAGAAAGAGAAATCCATTTAATCTGGAACTTTGCTTAATTACTGAGTTCTCTTTGGCCAGAAGTCTTTTAAATTATCTTAATTACAGAAGGTTTGGGATTCTTTTCTCAGTTACCAAACTGTTCTTGTGCCTGCAACACTGATTACTGGGATCTAAGCGAGAGCTTTTGGGAGCCACATAGTTGACTTGTTCAAAATGCTGCTCTCCTGAGGAGAGGTTAAGCAGAAGAGTCAGCACCTCCCGGGGAGCTGCAGATTTGCTCTCTGCCACAATGTCATCCATCCTGGAGCCTAAACAAGTTATCATACCAGCAAATCTCCCATCAGGGGCTCCATGGCTGACACTTTCAGAAAGACACCCACAGGGTGGCAACAAATTTCCAGCAGCAGGGCGTTGCTAAGAGAGGAGCCGGGGCACCTGTAAAGGTCTGCCCTTCTGCCCACAGAGAGGGCGCCCCCGCTGGGCACCATGCTGCTCTCTGGCCTCTTGGTCAGCCACAGAGCACAGGAACCGAGAAGCGGGAACCTCGGTTAATGCTCTTCACAATAGCGTGAGGACACAATGGAAGTACTATATCACCAAGACTGTCAAAAAATCTAAAAGCAACCCACAAACAATTAGCTGAAAGGGCAGCAAGTTTTCATGGCCACAGGCTTCAGGTCTTAGACAAAATGTCCACCCACGTTCAAATGGCAGCTGTTGATTCTGGCCGGAGAACACATGGGCAGACTCCTGTGGACTAGTGCCTGACCTTTAAGCGTGTCCCTTAAAAATGAACCACATGCAGGGCCATTCACAAGATGGTTTATGACTCACTGGAGGTAGAAAATGTTGCCCAGTAGTTTGTCTTTGAGACCATATAGAGTTAGGCAGTTTGTTCCTTTCATGGTTTACATTATTTGTTGTATGGGCCATGCAGCTGTTTCCACTGATGCTATATGATGTCATGGTTTATTTTGTGTGATGACACAAAGCAGATCTAACTGTCATGTTGATCGCTTCTAACTTTTCCTACTGACTCTCTTTTGGTTTAGCTAAATGAGACTAGAGTGAGTCATCAGCAAATCATGGGTATCATACTGTCCCTCTTGATTTGATTTTTGTGAGATCATCTTTAAAAAGGGATTTGTTTGCTTTGTCTCTGCAGCCCTAAAATCATGAAACATGAGAAAACAAATGCCATCTTTGATTTGGTAGAGGTCCATATGCTCATAATACTCTAACAAGAACAAAATGCCCTTCAGGGCAAACAAGGCTTGCCAGTCTTCCACAAGCACAAAACCTTGGAGTCTTTAAACTTATTTCTGAAATGTCCTAGCTTGATGGAATTACTGAAATATGTTGGCAAGCGATTAACAGCTTGTGACAAGATGGTAGATTTGACTTTAGGCAACATTTGGTATAGAAACCACATTTCTAAAGATATGATCTTGCCCATATTGTGCCCATTAGCTGAACGCTCCAAAAGAAAGATGCAAAAGAAAAATATAAGATGACTCAATGACATCTGAGCCTTTTTACACTAAATGTATAATGAAAATCTTTAAAATCCTGAAACTTCAAGACAAACATTTGTGGCTAGAAATGAGGCAAGCATAAACATATTGAGTTTTGGTGATAAACACAAACTGTGGCCAGATTTAGGTGCAGCCTCTTAGCATTCCCTTCATGTAGCGTCTATAAATCTTTTTTGCAGCCAGCATTGCTCCCCATTGCTGACCCATTGGCCAAGAGCCAAGCCCGTGTCCGGACGAGGCCCTGACCCGTGAACCTTGGCCGGAGCCCTTGGGCCAATGGGGCGAGGCCATTAGAGCTGTGACCCCGCCAGCCAGGACTACCTGCTGCTCTTGCATAAAGCAATTGGACACAGCCATCAGAATGATGGAGCACACCGAATTATCCACGCTGACCACTCTAACGGTTGATTTTGACCATTGCAGGAAACATTATATTCAGATCTGGCTGAATCTAAGGAAAGCAGGTTTTTCATAACAAGTCACAAATGCCTTTTTGTGTGTGTTTGACACAGATCGTGCATTAAAGTTGGCTGAAAGCTGCAATGCATGGGATGTGGGACAAGGTAAACACTTACAGTGGCTCATTAAAGAAGGTATGTGGTCATTTCACCCCAGCAACATGTTGTACCTTTGTGGTTTTGGTCATTTAATACCAGACATTTTGGGATACAAAATGTAACTGACTGCCACAGGACGTCTTGTACTGACCATCACCCAATAGAGGGATATTTCACATCTGCTTTGAGGACCAATATATTAAAGTAATTTTCTAAATGTTACACTTAATCTAATGTCAAATATATGACTGTTAAATAATGTCTGTGAGAACAAGGTAACTTTTGTTTACTTACTGTTTTCAGAAAATGATTACATAAAATTATATATTAGAGGATTTCTGAATATTGTGAGAATATTTCTCTTTATCTTATGGAAATGTAAACGGATACCCAATAGCTTTTGTAGTTATACTATATTCTAAATTATTTGCTCACCCTTCATACAGACCTGAACCAGAGGGGCATCCCATTCTTAATCCTTTGGCTGTAATATGATATCAGCCTACCCTTTGCTGATATAACACCTTCAACTTTTCTGGGAAGGCTTCCCACAAGATTTAGGAGTCTGTGTTTATAGGATCATACTTCCAGAAGCACGTTTGTGAGGACAAACACATATGTTTGACATGACGACTTGTAACTACTTTAATATGTTTCTGAGGCTCTATTGCTTTGAGGTCAGGTTTATGTAATGCCCAGTGGATTTCTAACACCAATGCTCTCATCCATGCATTTATAGATCTTTGTGCACTGGTCTACAGTCATGATGGAACTGGAATGCACCATCTACAAACTCTTTCCACAAAGTTGGGAACATAAAACTGCCAAAATGTTTGCGCCATGCTGGGGTATTAAGATTTCATTTCACTTAAGCTAAGGGACTGATTACGACTTCTGAAAAATGACAGACCGACACTGTGATCCCGTTTTCAACAAGCTTGGCACAGTGTTGTAAGGCGAGTGCTGTTCTGGAGGCAGCTGCCAAATCTAGACTTGTCTGTTTTGATTGCCAGATAGAGAGGCATGATTCGTCACATCCGCTGCTCTAGTCGAAAGTTAGCTTGTTGTTCACAACTGTGTCCAATACTTTGCATTGCACCTGGTGACATAAGGCTTAGCTGCAGGTGCTTGATTGTGGAAACCCATTCCATGAAGTCCACTTCACACTGTTAACCTGAAGACCACATGCAGTTTGAAGGTCTGTAATTATTGACTCTGCACTATGGTAGTTACCAACCATCTTGTGTCTAAGTTGTTGTCCTAGTCTCCTAATCTATTCCACTTTGACATAATATCACTCAGAATTGACTGTGGAATATTTAGCAGTGAGGAAATTTCAGGACAGGACTTTATGATTCATTCTATCAGAGTATCGCACTGAAATTCGGATCCCTCAGTGCTGCACTGTATACACCTGATGCCAAGGAAGTGACTAGAAAAGCTACATTCAGCTATTTGGATTGGTGAGAGAATACTTTTGACAATTAAATTTACATATGAAATGATTTATTTACAGGTACAAACTTAAATAAAGAATCAAAATGTAGTTGCAAAATGAGTGTACGGATGGGGAAATCAGCAGTCAAATTGACCTAGAGTTGCTCAATAGAAGTCCCAGAGTCAGAGATGACTTATTATCACTGCAATCTGCATGTAGACCTTTATTTTCTTCTTTTAAGTTTCTTTACATTGTCCTATGCTGCTCCACAAATGCCCAAATCCAGACTGATGATGAAAATTCCTCCATCTGTCTCTACCTCTGCATTAATGGCTTGAGCTTCACACTGCTTGCATAATTACAAACATTAGACCAATTCATCTAAGACTCTGCAGGATACCTGGACCACTGAGCACCAGTCAATAAAAAAAGTGTACGAGTAATTCCCTGCCAAGCTCTGTGTAAACTACGGGCATACTGCTGCATTCATACAGATGTCCCCACCCTTTTGTCCAAAACAAATACACCTGATGAACCCCCTCCAAGCTAACACAATTAACATCTTCCATAGCCTGTGGAGTTAAACTGTCAGTGCACACAAATGCATCCAACTGACAGGCGGCTTAGGCAAATCGTTTGTTTGGGGAGTGAGCGGAGTGTGTTTGGGCCTACATAAAGGCAGAGTGAATTACACCTGGGAGCGTTTGCATTACAGAACACCGTGAGAAAGACGAGCACCTGGATAAAGCGCACCTAAATTTACACAAGATGGCTTCTTGAAAGAGGGATTTACAACTTCCTACATAGAAGGTTTATAGACACCAGCTGGTATGTTAGAGGTTTCATATATAGATAAGGATTCAGATGGAAATGTATCATAAATGAATGTTGGGACATTAGCTTTATGATACTAATAAAGGCTGGAAATGCTTCGCAACCAAAATGTCACTTTGAACCACAAAATTTAATGTATATTATTACAATTTAATGTGATAGACTAACACAAAGTTGTGCAAAATTGTTAAATCAGAATGAAAAGGATACATGTTTGCTGGCAAAATTGTGAAAAATTTAAATTCTCAAAATTAGCACCCCCCATTCCATAAATAATTTAGTTGCCAATCAATTCATGCTCATTGCATACCTGTTCCTTTACTACACGCTGATCATGTATTACAGCATTCCAAATAGCCTGGACATATGGAAAGAAAATATGTATCATGCCATTAGTTTATTTTAAGGAATATTTTTTTGTTTCGTAGACCTGTTTCTGTGACTAATCTTCCCCTTGAGAATGGTCAGAAATTTTGTTTTATGTTTTATTCATGGTCTTCTTTTGCTGCTTATTTCTCAGTGAATGGCTCAAATTTTTAAGTGAGTGCCTTTCCTCTGGGACAAGTATGCAGGCTTCACCAGATTTCCCTTTCGTTTACCCTACTATGAAATTGGCCTTTGTATTATCTTAAAAACCTTGTGGTCCATCTTTGCAGTGTGGGCCAGTAGATCCCATTACTCATCTTTGGAGAAGTTTAGCTCAGCCACCTGCCCTTATAAAGAAGTTGGTACAATGTCCCTCAAGGGTCATAGCATCCAAGCTGCAGAAAGAGAGTGAGAGAGAAGCAGAGAGAGAGAGAAGGTGGGTCTGTATTTTCTCCTAATGGGCCAATCTGGACAAACTGATGCCTGCATCTGCCTGCTTTGTCAGCAAAAGAGAATCTAATGGAGGAGCAGAGAGCCAAAAGTTCTGCAGTACGAGACAGGGACAGAGATGGATGGCTGAGGGGTCAGAGACCTCTCCTGACCAAAAGGTCCAGCTTCTTATCTCCAACCATCTCTGGCAAATCGATTGGTTGTGGGGCATCAGTCATCAAGTAAATCCAGGTCACCACTTTCTTCTCCATCCTTGGCCCACAGGCAAAGAGTTGTCAGCCTTCATGTATGTGCTAGCGTATGGAGATGGATGAATGTACATAGTTACGTCAGGCTTTTGGATGAGTGCAAAAAAGCCATCTTGAAATGGAGCTAGAATATCATTTAAAACTTCAAGACTTACACAGGAATCTGTGGCTGCCAAGACATTCCCTCTTTTTCTTGTATGCATAATTGCAAAGGGTGAAATATAATTTCACAACCTCAGATTTGTTAGGTTTGTAATTTTTTTTCAATAGCCTTGAATGGCTACTGCTTTGCAAGTCACCCACAAGAAAACAGGCTGTGGTTTTTAAGAATAGACAGAGGTCATAGCAATCATACAGATAGCTGGAGGTGTGGCTAACATGAAATCTAACATTATATTGCCATTGTAGGTAAATTTGTGTGTCCAGCTTCTGCCACTCTGATCAACTTTGGTTTTTTTCACACATATAATGCACATTGTATGTCTATTGCTGTTCTGTTTATCAGCCCAAGTTAAAGATAAACCTTGGAAAACAATCAGCTGATTGAGTCTGTCTTTTTCAATCCACTTTAGGACTTAATCAAAACAGCTATTGTTGAAGTTCACAACCCACCTATCAATGATAAAATTCAATGTGTTGGTGTTTTCAGTTGCAACCATGTCTACTTTATGTGTATGAAATATTTCCTCACACAGTGAGGAAATATTGCTTGATCAGTACCTGCCTGTTTTCAAAGGTTACAACTTCATAAATGTTGTTGTTGTTACACAAATGAATCTAAGACTAGATAAAGACTGAAGATTTGATGTTCTACAGGGTTTTGGTTTGTATGTTTCCAGTGGGGAAGGGGAAGATCTGCTTACAGTCAGAAATCACAGTGCTCTGCAGGGTAGCCATTAGGGCACAAGACAACGGGAGCCAAGAGGATGTCTGCACTCCGGGGTTCTAATCCGGTTTCTCGGGTTCTGCTTAGCAAAAGTTCCCCAGCTCTTAAACTCCTCTTGGTTCAGGCAGGTGGTTTAACTCCACCAAACAATTAGCTACCCTCACGATTTGGCCACTTTTGACACTAAGTTAAGCTCATACAAGGTTTATCTATGGTCCTATCGGCTCAGAGGGGGAAATCAGTGGGGTACCTTTTTTCTGCATGGTTACATTTATTGTTTCCTCTTTCTCTTTCGTTGTTTAATAACATCCAAATCTTACTTAGACTGATGGATCTTTTCACACAATGTCAATAATAAAATAACATAATACCAAAAGACTATGTGCTAACAAATTGCTCCAAGTAGTATATCAATTGTGTCAGTAGCAAATTCTGTCTGTACTCTAAGCTGTAAAACTTCTCTATTAGTTACTTTGTTTGTTGCCGTGCTCCTAGGTTAGTATTTCTCATTAGCGGCCTCTTCTTCTCTGTTCTTTTACCAATGAACATCTGCTCAGATTTAGAGTTTTCTCTGCCTCACCTTTTAATCTTGGTTTTGGAATCAGCCCTCTTCTTATCTAGGAGGCTTTGAGCTGTTGCATGTGAGTGAAATTAATCGTGTGTTAAGGAGAGTGGAATTAATGGCTTGGCTGAAACCTGTGGCCTCGGCCGGCTTAGCCACTCACAGATCCCCCTGATCCTGCTTGTTAGAGGGGCTTGGTCGTTGTAGATGGTGAGATGATTGTGTGGTTTCAGCCTCTTGTCTCTTTTTCTTTTGTCTTTCAGGGTAGTTCAGGGGTCTCTTCTTTGTCTGTCTCCATGTTCCATTCAGGTGGTATCACAGCCGGCCCTGCTAATTCACTCATGTGACCCTACCCCCCATGAGGATACTGTACATGCTTATACACACTCTTTTTCATTCTCCTTTGTACACACACACATGGCATCCTTGTACTTCTATGGTAACTGAGAACTTTGTATTGACTTCCATTCATTTTAGTAACTGCATTTATGCCCAACCATTACATCTAAATTCAATTTGCATCTTAGTCCTAAACTTGTCCCCTAATCCAAAAACAGCACTTCTTCTTATTGGGCCCATGTTTTAGGACAGCAAAGAGTCACAGCAAAAGTTACTGCCCTCATTCTTACATGACTGTATGGAAAGCTACACTAAAGTTGTTCCAGTGCTGCTCAGATATGGTTTGTTTAGTGCTGATCAGATTTTTCCTTATACCACCTGTTAATGTCTTGGTGTATCTGTATATAAGCAAGTGGTCATGATCAAGAAATATTTCGTCTGAAGCTTTGTCTAGGTTGCCCTTTGGCCCTTAACAATTTTCAGAGGAGTGTTATTTTTTGTCTTTATCCTTAAGATATAAACCTTAAGGAATGGATTGACATAGTGCCAGCAGTTGATCTAATGTGTATCTTTTAACATTTTATCATTCTTGGTTAAAAGGAATCAAAATGTTTTTTTTCTTGCACTTGCAACTTTCGTTGTATTTGTTCTTTACGATCTTTTCTTTACATTTGGTGTTTGACACCCACCTGCCAATGACAGTAAAGATAGAAACTACTTATCTAGCTTTAATCTCATGCCTTTACATGCTAATGTTTTCTAATTTGTATTGTCACTCAAACTGAGAGAAGTAGCAGACCAAAACTCAAGACAAACTGTTAGAGGCTGGTTGAAGCAGTGTTCTCAAACTCCAGTCCTCAAGGGCCAGTCTCCTGCAACTTTTAGATGTCTCTCTGCTTCAGGACACCTGGCTCCAATATTGGCTCATTAGCAGAGCTCTGTAGAGCTTGACTAAATGCTAGTGAGGCAGTTTTGGCTGTTAATTCAAGTGTGTAGAACAAGGGACACATCTAAAAGTTGGGGGATACTCCGCCTTCGAAGACTGCAGTTTGAGACCACTGCATTGAAGGCTTATAAAACTTGTAAATACTTGGCTAGATATTTTGTTTCTTAAGGATGTTTTACTTCTAAGAGGCTCAGAACTTTGTAGGTCTCAGATGAGAGGCAAGAAACAAGAAAATTCCAGTTTATTGAAGCACTTCTGTCCTAGATACCTAGTGTCCAAATCCAAATGTGGTGAAACCTAATGATGAAACGTAATTTGAAAGATATTGAGATTGGTTATCGAACTGGAAGTGAAATGTGAAAATATTATAAACTTGTTCAACATAGTACTATACACTTTGCTTAGAAATTGCCTTATTCCAGTTGACATAAAGAACAGAATGTGAGTCAGGCTTGTAAATGCATCAGGTTGTCCCTGGGAATCCCCAGGCATGTGTTGTCTAGCCATCTGTCCACTCCAAAGATGCTGACTCATTAAGCTCCACAAATGCAGCCACTATACAGTTATACAATTACCCTCAACAGCTTGGTAATGGTTTTATGGGGTCTAGAATTATGGCCTGCTAAATAAAACTACAGGATTCCCACAAAAACCTGACATGGCTGTAAATATGTATTAACCAGAAAATGGGCCTTGCATGGGATCATTTAGGAGAGACAAAGAGTTACCCACCAACAAAGAGGTAACATGCAGAAATAAAGAGGGGATTCTACTTAGCTAATGAGTTGCTTCATAGAAATGTAAAAACAGTGGGTCTTTAGGCAGAGCAATTGTCCTACCGGTTGGACCTCATGGACTGTAAAATGAGGAGGTCTAACTCTAATGCCCACTGTCCATTGTGGACATGCTCATTCACCCAGAGCCAACAGTCATGTCAAAGAGGGTTTTTATTGAAGCACTGAGTAAAAGGGAGGCAAAGTCATTACTAGGAGGGAACCAGAGAATTGAAGGAGTCTCTGTGAAGTGGTCATTTTCAGGACATCTTGAAGACAAGCATTCTCCATCCAGCTGAAAAGTAAAAATAAAAGGTTCAAACTTTGTGATGAAGGGCCTTGCAGTTTTCCTGAGGGTCCTTCATTGTCAAGGACCAAGAGCTCCTAATCTACATCATGAGAAGTGGTCAACTTTTAAGAAGAACTGAGAGTTAGATACTTGTGTCAAATGAAGATAATATGAAGACACTTGAGTCAGTCAGCATGCAAACCAGTTTTTTATATCTTGAGTGTGTGAGTGGGAAAAATGATGACTTCTTGGAAGTAATGAATAAAAAATGCAACTTGTTTTAAATTCCCCAATAGGGGAGCGGGGGAGCTGTGGATGAAACAAGAAAACACAACAAAAGTGTTTTAACGATCAGTTACCTAAAATTACAAATTCCGCCGCCAAGGTGGCACGTGAGACAGTGTTAAAATCCTGCAACTCCTTGTGTAACCTCGCAGACTTTGGGCCAATCCCTTCGTTATCACATCTAAATGACTGAATTAGGGTGGATGTCAGTTTTTTTGTGTTGGGAAAGATGGTTTCTTGGAGATTATACCGCCGATTGAAATGTAAAAGAGCTATTGCAATTACCCATAACCTCAGTGCGAACCTTGCCTGAAAGAATGCATCTAGTTTCAAAGGCTGAGCGGGAGGCACATCCCTAAGAGGCAAAGCTAGATAACAAGAAGGCGTTGTTAAAAGTAAAGGAAGGAAAAAGATATCCGTCTTTCATTGCAATGATACAGACAACAGAAGAGCTTCTTCAGCAAAACAGCAATTTCAAAATGTTTTCTCATGGGAAATTAAATCTTTTAGGCTAAATATTGAAGTCAGGTGGACATCAAAGTGGGGAAAAAAACACATTTCTTGGTGAATAGACAATGTGATGCAGATGGAAGACATTAATAGGAAATGGATGAATATTTTAAGGAAAAAAAATCAGAAAAGATCAGAGTCCTTTTACCACTGCAGATGTGGTTTTCCTTTGTCTTGATTCAATCTGTTCTCTTGATTAGTGGTAGTCTTGTGAAATACTTCATGCCATTTCATAGAGCTGTGAAAGGTCTGTTCAGCCTTTTCACAGGTGGTTTCAACGCTTATTTGAATGCTAATCTGGTCAGTCTGGCACAAAGAACAGATAGATGGGATCAGAAGAACTGCTACCTTTTAAAAGAGGACTGTGCTTCTTCTTTATTTCACCAGGGAGGTCTTTTGACTGCTGAAAGTAACAAAGCGAACTTCGAACTGAGGCACAATACAGTACACTGAGGACATCTAATCTCAGCCACCCAAATTCTCACAGATGGATAGGTTTCTGCCTCTGTTCTGATGTTTGCTGCTGTCCTCCTAATTCCAGCCTTTAATCACTCGGCGCTTCAGCACGTTGACCTTAGCTTGGCCTCAGCCCACTTGAAAACGACCTCGATCCCTCTTCAAATCTGTTACACCGGGCCGCCCCAGCATGAAGGGCAGATGCGAGGCATGAGCCGATCTGCCATCTCCATCCTCTCTGTCAACATGCTTCTCTCTCTGCCACTCTGTCACTATAACAATAAGAGGCAATGCTCCTTTTTCTAAGACGGGTTTAGATGGAGAGTATGCAAACTTCAGACAGAGCTTGGTGGATGTCAGAGGGGGTCGTTTGATGTTTGATCGGCTGATGCTATTTGCGGAGAGCCTTGCCGTTTGGGCCTGGAGTTGTGCCTGTCACAAGTATTCTTTGAATTGCTGTTTGCATGGATTTGCATGACCTGCCTTAGGGTGAGCTTTAATGAAGCTTTATTTGTATTTGCACTGGGAGTGAATTGTTTAACTTGTTGACCAAAAGATGAAAAACACGGAGCTGCTTAGAGTAAGAGAAAGTAACGCTTTATAATCCAAATTTGTACTGCAGGCCTGTTTTGAATAAAAGTGTAGTTATTCTTTTACATTTAAAACTTTAATACACTTCTTTCTGCATTACAGTTAATTGTAATAAGAAGGTGTAGATTTTTGTCCTATAGTAGCAACTAAACAGTGGGGCCGAGCTAGAAATACCAAAATAACTACATTTCAAGCGGTTTTAAAAAGCTGGTGTTCTCATGGGTCATATTTTGATTCAGTTGTTTTGTTTTTTTTACCCAGCCTATATAAATCAAATAAGTTCATTTAAATATCACCCACTCACAACAAGAACAAGTTTATAAGATATTGAATCCAATTATATAAAATAAAATTTGGCTAAAAATCGATCCAGACCTTCCCAATACAGTGAAGTCCAACATAAATTATAGTTTACTTCATTATAATACAGTACAATGAAATGTAGTTGATCATAATGCCGATTGTTGAAAAGCATAAGAAAGCCCAACTATTGCATTGAAGTAGTGACTTTTTCGGTAATCCCTCCTAATGGGAAACATTTGGTGACAGTAGATTTAAAAAAAAACTCATGGGGAAACCAGGCTTAGTTTTAGCTGCAATTGGTTGAAGATCAAATATGCCGAAGCCTAATGATAATTGTTTCTTATGAAGATAACGGTGAGAGATAATGATACTGGCTTGCAAGATAATGGAAAAGAGGATACTATTTAACATTTTTATTCACCACATGCGCCAGGTACAGCATTAAAATGCTATTTACATGTGAACCGTCCATCTAGACACTTTGAGTGTTTTAAATAACTAATCAGCCCCCCACCCCCAACATGCATTGTTCCCTTACTTCCTTAGTTGCATCACAGCTGTGACTGTAGTGAAGGCTACTTTTTTAAGGCTACTCTTGGGGAACATGAACAATATTGAACATGAACATTCAACATTGTACAGCTTTTAATGTAACCTCCTTTCATTTAAACTATGCCAATGTATTTAACTGCATTACAGAAAAACCTACTTTGCATTAAACTTGAAGTTTCATTAAAGGCAGCAGTGATTAAATATATTTTCTACATTATGGCATCCTGACTAAATTGGGAGAAGACTGACAGCACTGATTACTACACATCTACGCAGCCTGAGGGCCTCACTGAAGTGAACAATGCCTCAGTTGAGAAGATGAGTGCCAATGTTTGCGAAAGGAAGCTGTGACGCAAGCCATTGACTTTTAGCCTAAAGGTGTGAAACACATTAGCACCTTGCTAGCCCCCAGGTGTATAAGGAGAGCTCACAATGTAGCAGCATGACCTCTCAATCAGCTTTTATCTATTCAACCACTTCGCACGCTGACCATGCATCAGCTGACCTGCGGTTCATGATACCGTGACAGCCAGGGGTTGGCGTGTGATAACATCTGTGATGATGAGGTCTGAGTCCTGTGACCCATGTGCCTGCTTTATGGCCTTCCTCTGGCTATGCTTCAGTCTGGGGCTTACTTCAAGTGGCTAAAGGCAAATAGGTCTGATCATGTGGGTTGGTGTTTTGATGCTAGCAGGAAGGAGGATGTTGGGGGCTTAGATGACAGTAAAACATTTAAATCACTACCGGGGCCCTCTTGAACCACAAGACTGGTTGTTGAAATTATATGCACTGGGAAGATAAACACAATATATTTCACTGTAAACATGTTTACTGCAGAAGACTGTGATGTAAAATAGGATTAGCGTCCAAGTTCTCAGAAAGCAAATCGTAGTTACTTTAGACCTGTTAACATCATATTGTAGTTTATCTGTCTGTATTATTTGAGGCTTCTGAGTTAGAGTTTACCACATTTAAGAGCATCTCAAGCTGAATAATAACTGAAAGATATAACTTAGTGATTGTGAGGACATTCTTTGCAAACAATCATAGATTTTATCTGTGTGTCAGAAACGTTGGCTTGATTTCAAAATTGTTTTTGAAGAAACTATAACAATCTTCTGGGAAATCTGTCCACATTGGGCCCTGGCTTCCAACTATGGACTATTATAGTAGTCCAATATTGGGAGTTTTTAAATTTAATCTACTTACTTTTTGCACCAGGTTTCTCTCCACGTTCATGATTTTTTGAACTTATGAAAGCTCAAGCAGTCCAACACGAGCAAACTCATTTCAACGTTGTAAAAGATGGATAAAGCTGATAACCCACTTTGTGGTACCATGTAACTTGATCAACATTATTACAGATAGCAAAGTCAGAGCCTCTAAAGATCCAGTCTTTTACAAGCCTTAGGGCTTGCAAACAGACGGAAAAAAAAATTTGTGCCTACCTTAAGCAAAATGGTGAATAGTATGACTATTAATTACATATTCTAATAATTAATATTGGGTGCACAAAATATTTGAAGAGATTATTACAAGCCTAAAAACTGGAGGATATAAGAGAAGCAGCTAGAATTTCTTAGAAACAATATATCTCTGCATGAAGCAGTTCTGCACCTTCACCGTCTCATCTAATGTCCGCCTTGCAGTTTCCCACCCTAATTGCACCGTTAAACTTGCAGCAGGCAGAAGCTAGACATATGTTAATGAGAGTGCAACAAGGATGGAGGCAATGGGATGCACCTGCAGCAATTAGACCTCACCTAAGTATCTGCCTGTCCTTACACGCTGTGCAGCATTTCAAACAGTGTGCTGTTATTTCCAAAGAAACAAACTGAAGCTGGATTTGAACAACTAAATAGCATGAAACATTTTAAGTTGCACTTTATTTATGATAATGGTGGATTGCTATCCATAGTATAGTGGGAAAACTCAGCTATATGGTGCTGCGACATTATGGAGCATGCATGAAATATTGATCTATTTGTATCACACCTTTTTAAAATCACACAAGTACATGTACCTTGAGGCATTTGCTGTGAATCGCTGTTTATGTTATTCTACTGAATTTAATTTAATTGTCAAACTACAAATCTAAATCCAACTGAGAAACTGTGGCAAGACAGGCTGTTTTGCAAACAAGGACAAAAACTCTAATAATGGAAAAAGTTCAAAGGGCCTGAATGCTTTTTCAAGACACTTTATACATTTTTATTAACTGAGAAACTTCTAAAGTTATTTGAAAAGGTTTTGTCTTTTCTATATTGTGCTGAAGGTGATTTCATACCTACTTGCAGCTTTTATCTGAATTTAGAAAGCTGCTATTCATCCTAGTTATGGTTGGTCATAAAGAAATGATAAAAACACCATTATAGTGAGGCTCTTCTCTGTATTGATGTAATGGCTGTTTAATGTCTATGTCCACTCTGGGTTTAATATCTAAATGGTTGCTGATTGCCAAATGCAGATCAGGTCTGTTCCCCATGGACACATCAAGCACTTGTCTAACACAGGGCCAAGACCTGGCTGCTGGAGCCCTTTTGTGTGCCCACTTCTCCTATCCCTGCAGCTCCCTTCATCTTCTTTAACCCCTTTCTTTGTCCTGTCATTATTTTATGAGGTAGTGTAAAGACGGTCATTTTGGGTGAAAGGGGGGGGCTTGGAGTGTGCCGTCCATCAGACTGCCCGGGCCTCGCCGTCTCCTGGAGATGATATCACTGGAGCCAGGCGTGCAGCGCACACACTCGGCTCGCCTCCTGCTGCCTGTCTACCGGGCTGCACAGGTGACTCACTGCTGCCATGATGGAGTGTGTCACCGCGGAGTCTGGTGTCTGTTTGGGTCTGGCTCTGTGTTACGTCAGCACTCCTAAATGCATCAGTGAAATCTACCATGATTTACCAACTGACCCTCTTTCTAATGAACTCATCTGTGACTCAACTAGGAGCTGAACAGGCTACCGATTTAGCCGTGGCCTCTTCACCCCGCACCCAGACCCTGGTGTGCATTTATTTAGGCTCGACAGAGTGTACTTCATTCAGCTGGCATCTATTGAGCAGTGGGTGCTGAGTAGGCAAGCCTGTCCATGGACCAATGCACACATTTTTTGGCCAAGTGTAAGTGGGCCTACGCCGTATAATCAGCACAATCATCTCTGAATGGCAGTTAAAGCCTGCAGACATGAATGATCACTAGTAGTCTGGAGCCTTCATCACAGGACATTACTAATGAGTGATCATTCTGTTTTACAGCCATCTGGCGGCAAGACACTCACATGACTGAGACTCGCAGCGACCGGGGCGCTTGGAGCAATGGAATGGGAGTGACGCTAGATTAAATGGAGGGCAAACAGAAACATATTTTGCTTTATGACCTGATATCAGCTCTGCGTGTGTGTTTTTGTGTGTATGAATTAAATGGTCGGTTAGACTCCTGAAAGTGGTCAAAGTTCTCTTATTGTTTGGTGTTGGTGAACCTGCCCGCCTGCTGTTGGATCATGTCCTTATCAGTCTCCACAGCAGCCAAGTGCAGACACACACTTACACACATGGTCTAAACACACAGGCCTCTGCCCTCTTGATTGCTTTAGTGGCAGAAACTGAGATACCCCGGCCTTTCTCTTGATTGCTTTAGTGGCAGAAACCGCACTCTAAACAAACATGTTCAGACGCACAAGCACATAAACACACACGCTTCCTCCGGCCTCCCAGTCTTTTCCCACACTGATAGAGATCAGGAGTATGCCATAAAAGCACAGTCTTGCAGGGCAGAGCAGAGGCCCTCCTCTCCTCTCTCAGGCTGCTTGGATCACTTACAGCTCACGGAGCTGATAAGACGACAGAGGTGCCTCCCTTTAACCCCCCCACCAACCGCTCCTCCCTTCACTGCTTCTCTTCATCCTTCTGCCTCGTCAGCCTCCTGAATTATTTGATCTGTCCGAGCTCTGTCATACTAGGGATTCATCTGTGCTACAAGAGTCACAGCATAAGCATCTTCCAGGTCAGACATCATCAAGTTAGTTTCATGAACTGTAAATATAAAACCTTTCATAGCAAGATATAACTAATCCTTTTGTCACAATACCATTATAACCTCAGCCTGAGACAAAATAAGCTTCTCTCCTCAGTATACCTCCATTGACCTTTCTGGAGAAGATTTTGAAGTTATCTTGGCTTTTTCCATGACGTCATGATTTAATGTCCAATTAATGGATAAAGCTGGAAACTGAGACTGTTTAAGACCAGTTCAGGAAATTATTTACTGGCGCTTCAGCGTGCCCAGCCCTTTGCTGGCTGTAAATCATTGCTCCTCTCTTGACCCTTACAGCACAATAAAGCTGCTCTTCCTCTGGGAGGACTGCTAAGTGGTCTTTATTAGAGCCTGCAAGTTTCAGCCTGAACAGATTCAAATATTTTAGTTTTTCTAACACAAGCTGCAGTAAATGTAAATTACTGTAAATTAGAATTTATTAATACATGTTAGCATAATCAGCTACAGTGTTTGGTTCAATTATTCATGCCACTTAAACATGTTTTAACATTTTGTTGCTACTTCAAATTTTATTGGGGTTTCAATTGACAGAACTGTGAAATGGGAAAAGAGCCAAACGAGTTTCCAAGTTTTTAGCAATAAAAACTCTTCGCCGCTACCAGCTTTGTACAAACAAAGATCAAATTTGCTTCATTGAGCTTGAAATATTATTACATAAACTAACTTTCTAAACTTCACCTTAGCAGTATCCCTTACCTGTCTGCTGTGGTAAACACCATTATTATAACCATTATTATTATGATGATATTTGGTCACAAATTTTCTTGAACAACCTATGAGAAGCTGGATTTATACTATGATTACCTTACAAAGAAGTGGACTTTGTAAGGTTTGTCATTAGGTTGCCTCTGAAAGCAATTGCAACAGATTTTGTTTTGATCAGAGTAAAAGGATGTGACCACCAATTACTGCCACACTTACTAATTTTATTTGCAAAACCTCAAAAGCTGCATATCCCTTTTCTTTCACTTCAGCTTTCCGAGCCTTTGTGTTGGCATGTCTTATCAGCTCACAAACATCCATCACAGTTTTTGGTTTTATTGTGAAAATTTTAAAGGTGTAGAAACATGCTGTATTGCTACAGGAAGTATTAGCTACCAGCAGTTTGCAGATTCAGGATTGGTTTGTTTTATTTCTGGCAATCAGGAGTTTATTCTGTACATCTGTATATTGTTCTTTGAAGGCAGTTTGAGACCCGTTACGAAACATCTGTCAAAGTTTTGATGACACAACAGTCTGTCATTAGCTTAAGTAACTTTATACTCAGTCACCAGTTTCACACCTTAAGCAGAGACATGCATAGACAGTTGATGAACAGACATTAGTTTGTCCATGGTAAATAATTATCCTGTCACTTGTGTTGGCATGTAACTGTTGCCATGTAAGTCCTGGTTTTGAGTTCAGCAGGAAGTTTCTTGTTTATGCAGTTCATTTTCATCTTAACCAGTTATGAAGTTAAATAATAGACGTTTCAATAAGTAAATTTAGGCGATCAAAAAAATATTCGAATCTCCAACAAAATATTCCATCTCTCAATTTATTAATTTTCAAACCTCCCTTAATATTTAGGCACTGGCAACAGGTCAAAGATTGAGATAAGTGCATCAGTTAATCACAGGGCAACAAAGACATTACAAACTGCCTTGCCCAAATACTCTCACACCTAGGAGTCAATTAGAGTGGCTAATTAACCTCTCAGGATTGTTTTAGGGAATGTGTGAAACAACCCACAAATGCAGGGGGAGAATATGCAAACTCCACACCTTAAGGCAACAAATCTAGAAACTTCTCACTGCACCTAACTTGCATCTGAAAAATATATTTTCTTTCCTTAAATCGGGGGTGCCAAATTCATTCTCATTTTGGCCCAATAAAGATAATGAATATCCTCATATTGATGCAGAATGTATTGATAAAACCCATTAAACTGTTAAAATGTTAATAAATAGCCATCTCTGCACTTGATTGATACTTCTTAAGTTTAAATACTGAACGTTGTTTTACATTGATGTAGTTTGGCAGTACATAGATGAAGTCTTCGATTTGATTGATAACATACTATTTAAGTACAAAACTCTTATGTTTTATGCGGCCCTACTTTATGTTGGGAAGGATTTGACAAACATGGTCTAAACAGATGGAGGCTTTGTTCTTTTGGAGGCATCAAACAGATTTATCAATACAGATTAAATATCTTAAAAAGGCTGAATGTCTACCTTTGCACCCTTAGCTAGCTTTTGGACACACATTAGAAGTAACTTTTGAGGTATGGTGAAAAGCCTGCCAAATTAACACGGATTCAAATCTTGTGCGTTAAAAGAACAGGAGTGACTTCTACAGTTTGCTAAAGTGGAACATTAAACATAAAGTAGAGACAGTTAAAGGTTGATGTTAAACTTCGACTTGTAACAGATGCAAAACAACTAGAAAGCCGAGCCACAACATTTACATTCAGCTATCCACTTGATTCTAACTCATAGTTTGGATTATCTAAAATACGCACAATTAGGAGCTCAGAAATATTATCTGTCTTCATCCCTTCTAAAACCAGAAACATTTCTCATTTTGGATCACCAGCATGCATTTTGATACGTTGAAGTGTAAACACTGAAGCCATTACTCTGTGCTATGTTGGACATGTAGCTTCCTATCAGTCAAATACAGACCTAGAAGGAAAAGAAGGAAACAATGTTATGCTATTATTAATGAAGGTCACAATTACACACCCACACAGATTCCAAGACTAATAAACAGCTGTAGAGAGTGGATTATCTTAGAACAGGCCTCCAAATCACATATCAATTAGAGCTTTAATTTTATTTTAAAATTGGCATTTTTTCCCATGTCATGCACTGTTGGGTTGCATTCTACAGACCACTAAAATTCATAAATGTTGATTGTTTACATTTGATTTCTGCTCAGACCGGAGATGACAAGTGAATATCAGGGTCATTTCTTTACAGAGAGTTATGATCACCAGGCGTTAAGCCTGCACTATGTTACCTAACCGGTGAACTTTTCAAGGTCAAGACAGTGTGCCATTTAAGCAAAATAAATAAAGTAGATGTCACAATTTAAGCAGGGATGAAGAGTAAAACTTAAATACTTAAGACTGATGTTGGTAATTTGGAAGTAAAAATTAGACTTTGTCTTGAATGATTTTTAAAAGTAAATAGTTACTCTAAAACTGAAATTAACTAAATCTTTTTTGGGGATTTTTTTTGTTCATCTAGCAGTGTAGCACCAAAGACCTGAAAGAAAATGGAAAACCAACTTACTTGGCATGCATCTTTGAATAATCCTTATAATAATAATTGATGAGATAAGATGAGTAAAGATTAGGTTTTCAAACCTAGGAACATTTTACAAGATTTAATCATGGTCTTGTGCTTTATTTGCATCACAAAGGCCCAGTGTTGAAACTGAAGTTTGTTGCTTTTGAAAATTACGCCATATATTTGAATCTGAATAATTTTGACCATGTTTGGAAAAGGGAAAATCCACATTACATTCAAACTTGTGCGCCAATCCTTCTTTTTTAAAATCATAGCAGATGTACAATCAATCCACAAAGGAAAAAGAATATTTTAAATAAATTGTTAAAAGATTAAAATCAAGATGACATTTATAGCAATGATGAGCCCATGTAAACCTCTGACCAGAACTGTATGTGCCTTGGATTTAATTCATCGGCTCTGCACTTTGGAGGGAACAGCAGGCAAAACTTCAACCACAAACAATTTAGGAATGTGGGATAATTTCTAGAGCATAAGAACGCATGATTAAAGAACCACAAAGGCTCCCGCAACTACATCTACTTTACTTGGTGCTGATTAAATGCCAACTTGTAGGATGGAACAACCTGAGCTGAGCGAGGCTGAAGAGACTCAGTGACCACCCCTGTTTGTCTCTGATGGAAGGTTGTGTGTTTGTGGGAGTGTGTGACTGTGATGGTGGGGATTCCCAGCACCAGTCCCAGAGCCAGATATGGGAGTGTGGGAATGAGACTGAGGGCTGGCAGCCCAGCAAGGTCTAACGCAGGAGGGGGAGGCCCACACCAACCAATATAGCACAGAGACAGCTTATTCAACTAGCAGAGGAAGCCAGGGATCTCTTTGTGTGTGTGTGAAATCCTTGGCCACTCATCCTAGTACTGGTACTGATATAAAACACTTATCCTGGGGCCTTCACTGGTAAAAAAAAAAAAACCCACACACACGCACCCATACATCCATCTTTATTTTCCAAAGTGCCTGTCACAAATATTTGTGTGAGTAGAACTGTGGAATACAGTAGATGGCTGGTATTTGAGGCTTTAGGCTCCACAATTGCCTGCTAAAATAAGGAAATATTTGAGACTCTGAAATGCTTAGAACTGCCTATTTTATTAGTTAAAACATCAAATAAATGCCAATATGCTATGCAGAGTGAAAACCATCTTAGCACTCATTTCTGCTCTTATGGGTTAATTTAATCAATTCAGAGGGGAACGAATGGCACTCCTATACTGGCTGCTTTGCAAATTCCAGCCCAAAGTATGTCTTGTAGAAATGCACCTAGATATTTAAGCTTCCCAAGCTACACTTGCTTTTGAATATTTTAGATACACTTTACAGAAAAATCCACAAATAAGCAGGTTTTCCATGAATAATTTGGAGTGACATTCCACAGTAAAATCCATGAATACTGAACAGGGAATAGAAAGTGGTCCACTGTAATTTTAGATCTGCATTTGGCCCCTAACTTGGACTCAGGAAAGCTGTTTGTGTTTGACAAAGTCCACATTGTACTGACACTGTATGGAAACTTCTTCCCTTGGCAAACCAGAATACACACTGGTTTTTCATCTATGGTTCCTGATCATTTGTTTGATTGGTTTAAAAAATAACCACATAATTTGTAGCTCAGCAAAAAAACAAATTTTTCCCTAATTATCACCACAGTTTGATTACGTGCAGGATAAAGTAACTGACCTGAAATGAAAAAGCATAGGTGTCTAGGGTTCTGTAAATACTATCAGATATTTTGCTAACCTGAGATTTTCTGCTATGTTTTCATCTCCCATCATCATAACACATTCTCATTCAGTTGTCTAAAATCAAGATTTATGCAAAAGAAAATATTTTTTTCATATACGTACATCATGATAATCTAAGATTAACATTCTCAGGAATTCCTGTTTGCAAACTGAAGCTTAAATACTTTGTGGCATTTACTAGGGAACAAATGTTAAATCCAAAAACAATGGCAAAAGTTTTGTAAAAAGTCACAGATGATAATTCCCATCATTGAGGTTAAGTTGGGTGATTGGGACAGAATGTTTTAGTTCTAAGGCTGTGAGAACTGAGCTGAGGTCTGCTGTTATTCACTGATATTACAGACAGGAAACAGCCGATCTTCTCTCATCATCTGGAGGAAGACGAGGACTGCTAAAGCAATCACAGCAGTGTGTCCAAGATCAAATCTGTAAGCATATGCATGTCGGAACAGACTTGTTTTACGACATGTGGGCAGGCTGGGCGAAGCACGGCAGGTGTGAGGAGGATATTTTTAGGTTCTGTTGCGGAGGAGGCTGGGATGATTGACACGTGTTGCTGTAAAACCAGCTGACTGGAGAAATAACAATAACACTGATGAAGAGGGAAAAATCCCTGTCAGGGGAGGCCTGCTCTGTTTGTGTTGCACACAACATGGTCCAGAGTAAGCATTTCAGTAGCATGCTATAAAACTATAGCATGTAATAATGCATTATTTGTTTGTGTAGGTACTTCATGGTAAATGAACTCCCTTCTGGCATGGGACTTTCGAATCTGTGTGCTTTACAGAAGCATGATTCATAGATACAGTGTGCTGGATTATGATTTGTATTATTTAACTTACTTTTTTGGCAAGATGCAGAGAAACTTTAAACAACGAGTGTGGTGCAAGCATACAGTGAAAGATGTCAGTGTTTGTGTTTGGCAGGAAAAGGCAAAGTAAGGGAAACGGGATACAGATAAACAGAGAGAGAGAGAACAGGTTCCCTTCTGGTTTTCCGTCTCCTGATGAGAAATCGAGTAAGTTCCCTGATTGAGTTTGAAGGGGTGTGTCTGCGTATGTGTGTATGAGTGTATTGTTGAGAACTTAGTGTTGGCATTGAAGCTGTCTGCAGGAAGCGGCAGCTCCATGCCACTGGCAGACGCTCTCTGCTCACTTCCTGTGTGCTGGGAGGCAGACAGCCACACACACATGCAGACACGTACTCACACAGCGACGGAGCAGGCCAGAGCGCTCGCCTGGAGAGTTGTCCAACGAAATGAGAGAGCGAGGGAGGAGAGAGGGAGGAAGGGTAGGAGGAGGGAGTTCAGCAGAGAGCAGCACTTTCCCACAGTCTGGGGATTTGACACATGGCTCTCACACATTCCTCAGTCCTGCCGCCGGCCGAGCACAAGCACTCAGGGAAGGAGGGAGAGGGAGAAACGGACCCCATGCTTTTGGAGGAGAGGGAGCATACTCAGATGTGTTCCACATTTGTGTGTCTTTAACATGTGCTTCCCGGTGTTTAACCCTGTCATTCTGACAGCCACCGAACAGACAGCGGCCAGGAGGTTTTCTGACCCACACCCGCTGCCGTGTGCGGCATGCAGCCCAGAGGAATACAGCACAACAGCATGAATGACTTTTCAAACATACAAGCGGTTTCCACTAACCATAAAATTGTGCAAATTGGAATTACGAAAATAAAGTTATGATCAAAAGTTGTGATAAAAAAAATTGTGGGTACTTCCACCACCTATTAACCAGTAGAACAGCTGGTTACCATGGAGGCTAAACATGGACTGATGAATTGGTGTTGCTGATCCCATTGATTTTTAGCCAATCTCCTATGCTTTTTAAAGCTGATGCACTCCCAAGTGCTGTTTGATTGTCTACTTCATTACTGTCGTTTCACTGCATATTTTATACTGTGGTGAGGACACAAAAAAATACATCTGTTGAAGGAGAACGGGTGTTGTTAAGATGCTTAAAATTCCCAAATATATATGAATATTCCATACTGATCAGATGTCAGATATCAAGGGATCTAACTAAAGTGAGTACTTCCTGGGGCACTAAAACTTTTTTAAGCTCTTTTTGCCCTTTGCTCCTGTTCTTTTCTCAATCCTTGTTTGGACGATCCATAGTTAGAGATAAAATCATCATTACCTACTTTGTCTATGAATGCACAGAAATACAATCTAACCACTTATTGTACATAGAAGAATATACATTGAACTTGGTTTAACCTGATAAATGAGCTAAGATGACACGAGGTGAAACATAATCTACAGTGACGGTTTATTTGAAGATTTGTTCTGCTTCAGTGGTTCTTGACTCATGCATGCCGCCTGATAGACGGCTACGAAACATGGCATTGTAAGCAGAATTTCAGGAAACTGCAGAGTAGTTACTCATCTGGCATGGTGCCTATTTCTAGCAGTCATTGAACAAGTGGCAGGGCACACCCTGGCCCAGTTAACAGTCGGCACAGGACAATATAGACACACACAGGCTAAACCTAACAGTCATGCTGTTGGGAAGAAACTGGAGTATCCAGAGAGAACCCTCAAACATACGGGGAGCATGTGTAGAAAGACTTCAGACCAGGATTTAAACCCAGGACCTTCAGGACCCGGGACCAACAGAGTCACTGTGCAGGCTGCATTTATAAAGTTGATTATTATGAGGGCAAAAACATTTTCAGACTCTTCATAGATTTTACAGACAGTGTTGACTTCTGAATTGATCTGGTGTCCTGGTGATTTCACAAATAAAATAAGGGTTTCAGGAATCATAAATTGTGTTTTACACCCTATACTGTTTCAAGAAGCTACTTGTGTCAGCTTCAAGGAGAAATAAACTTTTTGGTTTGTTCAAAATCACTCTAAATCAAAATTTGTCAGTGATATGGATAGTTTGGAGCGTAACAGACTTGTGTTTACAAGAAAGGAGCAAGAGGAAATTTTAGCAACATTTTGGAGAAAATTATTTTCTCAAACTACTTTTGTTAATTCATAACAAGAGTATCAGTCATAGAAACAGCATCAAGCTGAATGTCTCATCTTCACTTAAAGGCTCTTTTTGTAGTAGCTTTTAAGAGTTTTTTTTTTATATCTCATTACACTTTTTGTCATCATCCTTTAGCAAGACAAATTGAGCGTTGTCCATGGATAGCAGATGCAGGCTAAATCTGACACATTTACAGAAATGTCAAATACTGTGCATTGTCCTTACCGAATGAAATGAAATATTTATAAAAATAAGAGATGCTTTCTGAAGCCACCACAGTTGATCTCATGCACATATTCATCCCTGATTAGGTTACTGTTATTCAGGACAGGAAATGGTCTCAAAATATCCTTGCATGAAGGGAGGTGACAAAAAGAGAGGACGAAGAGACGCCCGCCACATCTTTTCCTTCTCTGCTTTGGAGGTTCCCAAAGTGCCAATTAGGATGTCCTACCGCTCTCCTTTTCTAGCCCTTCCTCTTCTTGCTTTGGAGTCAGCATGTGAACCTCATGGTTTATGTGTTTTTTTATTTACCAGAGCATCAACACAGCTGGGAGGAAAACCTCTGCAATCCAGGCTGCACAAAGATTTGATTATAGGAAGATGACAACAAAGCATCCCTGCAGGGAACCAAAGACGGACAAACCTCTTTGGTTCCCTGCATTTTGCACTGCATGCCTGTGACTCCTTGACACAGCAACTTCCTGCTAATTAAGAGCTGGAGGTCTCTTGCCTCTCAGCACATCCTCAGTCCTTCTGTGTTTGTGTGTGTGATTGTGTCAGAGGCTGGAGAGGTCAGCTGGACTGCTGTGGCCTCATTGTGGCTGGGGCAGTCGAAATAGGAAGGGATGGGTGGGAATGAACATTTCTGTTTAGATGTACGAGTATGAGGAGGTTTGCAAGGGTAGTGGCTGATCTGTAGGTGTGGTTTCATCTCTCATCCTTTGCCAGCTTCTGTGTCTGTTTATGTATGTGCAGGCATCAGGAAACCAGCTGGCAAACAGCTTAGTGCATTGAAAATATTTACTGCACAATGTCATGAAAAAGTATTTGCCCAGACTTCTTCTTTTTTTTTCCAAACAGAATTTAATGTCAGCCAAAGATATTTTTCAGATTGATTTGTGCATTGATTTGAGGAAACATTAATTCAACCTGGTCCCATTTAAAAAATATACTCTCCCATCCCCAAATTATCAATTGACTGTTATTGACCACAACTTTGTGTTTAAATTTCAAGTAATTAAACAAAAAATGACCAATGGAATAATTTCCAAGACTTTCAGGAAAATGTTTTGTCTATTGACAAGACACAAACTTTTCATTGCATGATACAGACAGTCTAATACAGTGGTGATGGCCAGAGCAGCTCCAGAGTGAGGACCTGGATGACCCACTGCCTGCTCTCACATTGAAAACCCTGAAGGACGATGTCCGGCCATGATCTTAACCTCAATTCCACTTAAGTTGTGCAGCAGGACGATAAACCAAAGTACACCATCGTGTCCATTTTTGAATGGTTTGAGCAAAAAAGTGAAAGTTTGAACTGAGATCCAGTTGAGATTCTGTGGCTTGATCTTAAATATGCTGTTTATTCTTGAAAACCCTCCACTGTGGCTGAACAGTTCTTCAAACTTTTTCCACAGTGATGTAAAATACACATGCCAGGTATTGTGAATGAATGAAGGCAGCTGTTGCATCATTCATTCACAAAACTTCAAATATAGTTTTGAGGGCAATTTATTTTCTCAAAGGTTTAGTTTTTAATTTCTCCTTATAACTAACTAACATTGTATTTAAAAAAAGGTGTATTTACTCTATGAATCTTTGTTTAATGTTGGTATTGAAAAAGCATATACATTAGCCTTTATTTAGCACTATATGTAAAGGGTGAGGTGAGAAAACACACATGAAATATCTCAGATTATTTTTTTTTCTCCACAGAAAGCTGGATTTGGCATTAGCTTTCGCTGGTGATTGTGAAGCAGGTTGTCTTTGTAATGGGGTTGTTCCAAAGTGTGAATTTATGACCTCGCGGTGAACAAGTGGCATCTGCTCTCCATTGAAGTCTGATGTTCTCAGAAGTAGTCGAAGAGCTCCTTTGTTTCCAGATGACTTCCCAGCAAAGAAAATGTCTGCCTCACTCAGCCGTCACCGTGAGCAGATAGCAGAAGTACAATGACTCGCATACAATCGAGTCTTAAAGTTTGTGCAACTTGGATGCTGTTGGCTTTGATGTTTCCTTATGATGTTTTGTTTAGCTTGGTGGATGCCGTGAACCACAAAACCATTCCATCCCGTGTTTGTGAAGCCACAGGATTAGTGGTTTCTGGAGTCCTTCTAATGAAGCCTTTTTGAAGTGAGGGCCCAATTACCACAGGGGAGCTTAGAGAGAGGGTGGGGTGTGCGTTCATGTTGGATGTGCTCCATCCACTGCGACAACCCAAATGACCTCGCCATCCACCTTTAGCTCTAATTAACGCTCAATGTCTGATTGTCTTTACTGCAGGTTTTCAGATGTGCATGTTCATAAGACTGAAATGCAAAGACAGGATCAGAATTTATAATAGAAACTTTACATGGAGTCAGGAAGTATCTCAGTGGAGATGTCAACTGTGTATAGACCGTCGCTGCTGGTAAAAATCCCAAATTAGTCGGCATATTGAAAAAAATCTTTTCATTGAGCAGCAGCCAAAATAGATGATGGATTACTGCATTTTTATATAATTAAATTGTCAATTAACAATAAAGGGTATAATCATAGGAAAGCATCCACCTGAGCTGTGGATATCTTCAGGTCCTCCGAAGTTACCAGGGACTCTAAGTAGCTATTTGCCAGCTACTTAGAATAGATGGATGGACAATTTTTAGTATATGAACACAGACATTCAAGTCACCATAACTAACACCTTTGCTAAGTATGATTTTGAATTAATGCTGTTCATAAAATGTCATAACCAATGTTTGGGTTTGTTTTTTAGCTAATTTCCAAAAATGAAAGAGAAAGGGAAGCCTTTTGCAAATATGTGCAAAAACAAATCTTTAAAAATCAGCAGTTTGCTAAGAACAAGAAGTATAAGAGAGACTGAAGACTAAAAGAGAGTGCTGAAATGCCTCCCCATCGTTTTGGCCCATATATGAACGAGGGGTAAATATTTGGTTTGTGGGAAGGGAAGAGGTTGAATTTGTTAGTGAACATGCAAAGTGTGACAAGACGTCTGGCTGCGCGTTCCGTGCCAATATTGTTTGTACAAGAGGAGTGTGCGGTGGAGTGTGTGAGTATTAGTGCGAGCAAAAATATACACATATTTCTGCAGGGTTTGTGGGTGCGTGTGCAAGTGTGTGTACATAGAATGTTTTCCTAGAAGAATGAAGGATTACCACTGCACTGCTGTTCACCAACAGCCTCATTCCACTGCTGAGTCGTTAATAACTGAGCTTCAGACCGGTAGCGCTGCACTTTCGCCATAAAATAACCACTTCCTCTGTTTGTGGTTTAGTAGTGACTTATTTCATTGATTAAAATCAGAAATGCATTGTAAAATCTTTAATTTAAAAACTAGACTACAAAAACTTTCCTTTGAGGTGAAACTCAACTATCCCTTTACAAACTCAAATCCTTTCTATTTTAGTTTGATTGCAATATTATGGGAGTTTTGTGTTTATTTGATTAACACAGACATTGCTGTCTCTGTCTGAACGTAGTCACTGTCTACCTGAGGTTCAAAACCAGACTGAAAGCCTCATTCATCAGCAATCTGTCAGCCCCAAAATCATGACAATACTGGCAAGCTGTGATGTCACCGTCTCCCTCTGAAGGATGGATCAGGTGACTTTACTGGTACGAGTCACATTTTAAACCCAAGCATCTGCTTTTATTGTTAAACTCTCAATCTGCAAATGAGGGTAATTTTGATTAAAAAATACTTAGTGTAGGAGTATTCTGCAGTACGTCTCAGTAGTCAGTGTCTTATCTGCCACTTTCACCATCCTCATGTAAGTGATTATCCTTACAGCGTCGCAAGGCTGAGCAGCTCCAATTTTTGAGAATCTGGGAGAAGTTCTAGTAGGCGAGTCAAGCTAAACACTATTCGTTCTTTGTTTTTTTTTTTACCTTCTTGGAACTTATTTTGCATGCAATGCAAATCCATGAATGGCTGTCTTGTTATTGAAAAGGTAATGATGTGTAAAAATCCAGTTTTTAACAAAGTAAAATTTAAGTTCTTGAAGTATCTGAATTGTTTTCATCTATTTATTTCTCTGCTGGTACAACTAACTACATTTACTTGAACAAAAGGAAATAAATCCATCCATTATCTCCTTGCCAAGTGAATGAATCCTCTGGAAATAATAAAACAACCATGAGATCAGATCTGAAAAACAGCATTAGATCATATACTGTTAAATGGTATAGGTGTTACTGTCCTGAAAACACTCGGCTCCTAGTAAACACATTTTACACCTCATTTACGTGAACATTTCACCATCAGCTCATTCATTTTTGACTGGGTGGTCTTTGAGGAGGCAAGGATGTCGGAAAGGAGCAATCTGTGGGCTGAGTGATTTCATAAACATAGACAAGAGAGGAAGTGGAGGACACGCACTCTGTGGCATGGCAGTGCTGGGTCAGTGAGGGTTACAGTGGTCAAAGAGGGTGTGTGTTCCTTTGCGATGTGTGTGTGGAGGGTGCGGGAGGGGAGCACTGCTGCATGCCAACAGGGTTCTGTTTGCATCTCCAGAGAGGCCCGGAGAGGCGAGATCTTATCTGGCGCGTGCCTTGGCCGCTGTTTCCCACACTCTGCATGCTCCACTGCCAGTAGAGCTGGGGAGGAGGGGAGGACTTATGGTCATGTGTGTGTATGTGTTATGCCGGCAGGGGTCCCGTCCTGTCAACTTACGCTGTTTTGACTGCCATGACATAATGTGCCTCAATACAGTGACCCCCTCCCCTCTGCCTCAAAGCTCACACACATACCCCCTCTACTCCACTCTTTCTTCTTCAAAGGTTCCGCTCACCGACGACGGGCCTCCTTTTCTGTGAATGTCGCATATTTGGCTTTTCATCACTGCCCATATTTTTTTTCTAAAAGCCTCCATTCCTCCCCTTTTGGTCCCCCCTTGACTATGTCTTGCACTTTGATTGGGGCTTTGGTAGGATTAAACCCCCTCCTCAACCCCCAACCATTCCCAATGTGTCTCGCTTTTCTTTTGCTGCATCCAATGAATGAGAAGCATTGAACCATTACAGGGCATATTGCACAGATTAGGTTATGATGTTGGCAGCTTTGTTAATGGAAACTCTCTCCAGACCAAATTCTGCTGAATTTTTCAAAAAAGCATACAGATATGTACACACATCTCTCTCATAAAGGTTTGTTTTATGAGCTAATCTGAAGTATAGTGTCTTTGATTGTCATTTGTTTTACAGCCCAACATCGTCATGGTCTGAGGCGTTCAACAGGTGGGTACAGGCTTGGTGCCATTTAGACCATTTAGATCTGAGGATGTAGTAACACAATTATTACAGTCACCATTCTCCATCTTACCATATTTTTTTTGTTAAAGGTCAGATGCCAACTTCAACATCAGCTGAATAATTTTTCTGCCTGATTGCAAATAGTTTCCATGTTGTCTCTCTAAAAACCAACTTAGCATATGAAGAGTCATGTACCCTGCAGGTGTCAGATGGTTATGAGTATCAATGTAAACTAAGGGTCAGAGGTTTATCTTCCAGCTGACAGAGTTACCATGGAGCTGTTCAGATCAAAGCATATGTATGTGTTAAAAGGGACCAGTCAAAGTCCAGACCAACATCTGCCATGGGGCTTAAAAATCGATGTCACAGACACTTTCCACTCTCAATAACGGAGCGGAAAGAAGTATTTGCAAAAACATTCAGTCTGAAACTGCAAACATCTCCCATAAAGATGGAGCAGGAGAATTACAGCTTCACTTCCAGCAAAAAGTACTTCTACAAAATATTAAAATTAATGGGGTTTTCATACATTGTCACACTTTCAGGATTGTTCTTGGCGTATATCGAATAAAGTTAAATCGCTATTCATATTTTTTGTGATGTACTGTATTGTAGTTTAACAAACTGTTGCCTTTTATTGAACAGTTACATATTTTTTGTGTATTACCAGCTGTGTGCTTTTGTGTGACCAGTTTCCCAGGAGTTACCTGCACTATATATTCATTCTTTTGCATATTTTGGTGACTCGCACCAGGTGGAGCCCTGAGCCCCTGACTGTACATGTGCTGCCACCACTTCATGGTTCAGAAGCTGGTGTGTGCTTGCAGCCTCCCCCACAGATGGGAACCAATCGATGCAGTGCTCCGCCAGCAGGCTCCTGGCTCCCCGGCTGCTGCCGTCTGAGAGCGAGAGGCGGCGGGGATGTGTCTGATTGAGAGGACGGATGGAGGGAATGAGTGCGTATCAGGGGAGAGATGAGGAAACAAAACGCAAGGTGAGGATGAAGAAAAAAGAGGTAGGATGGGAGAAACATGAAACATCTTCCCTGGCTGACTCATTCTCTCCTTTACATCCCTCCTGTGCTCTCAACCACACATACGCTGGCTCCCCTGGGAACACACACAAACATGCACCGACCCACACTTATGAACACACTCCCTCTGCTTGCCAAGTGCTCCTGTGCCCCGGCTCATCTGCGTGGGGGGGGACCTGCAGGCAGTCTGGGCCCTTACGTGCCCTCTCGTTACACACACAGATGTATTCACACACACTCCCGGGCAAACAGTGGAGCTGTGTGTGAGACACGCTCTGATCCTGCAACCTGATGATGAAAGACAAGCAGCCGGGCTCCTGTCTTGGTGCCAGAGAGCGGGACCCGATCAGAGCGCGCTGATTCTTCATCCTCCACCTCTGCCTCCTCCGTCTTCATCGGCATCGGAGTCATTTGAATTTTTCCACCTTTTTGCTGCACTTCCTATTTATTTCCAATGACTTTCAGTTATCTGACTGGATTGCGGATGGCAGCTGTGATCAGGAGGGCTAAAGAGGTCAAGGGTTCAGTGTTTATAATAGTTTTTTATGGAAAAATGCGTTAAAACTGTTTTCTTTGGAGAAACTGAATGATTGTCTCATGAATATTCCATGGTCAATATAATGCCTCAGCTGTGCAGTGGAGTGCAGAGCTTCTTGTTTTTACATGCATAGCCGCTAGCCTCACACCTGGCAGGATGGGAGTTCTGGTTCCACCTCTCATCCAGCGACTCCCACCTCCACAGCCACCCACGAACCCTCACCCAGCAGAGGGATCGACAGTGGGACCCCTCTTTGCTTCTTCTGCCACACAAACTAAACTATTGGGTCTAAATTAAACGTGTTGCCCACATTCCTGTGCTGTTTGGAGAGAATGTGCTTTATTTCTAGATGGTCTAAGGGATGAAGGCATAAATTAGCCTGTGCATGAAAGGGGGATCCCCCCTCAATTGTTCTGATGGATTGCACACAAACCCCGTGAGTCTGGCTGAAGCAGGAAGATCACACACTCCCCCCGTCACAGCCTCTTAGATCAGTCTGTGCAGCGCTTCCTGTAATCCCTCCTCTGTAACATTAATTATAAACTGGTGCTTTGTGTCCTGTGGACCAACCGTGACTTTCTCAGGACAATTAAAGTTACTTAGTAAGAGGACCAAGAGGGGAGGACCAAGGATGGAGTCAGAGAATTGGACTGGAATTGTGTATAAAAGCTCAGAAATAATTCATTGGTTGAGGTGAGAGTGGGAGTTTTGGGCAGGGCACACAGAGTGTCTGCATTCAGTTCAGAAAGGGATAAGGCAGAGGTGCTGGAGTCTTTTACTTTGTTGCATAAATGAGGATTTTACCATAAGCTGTGGCCCCTCAGTTGAAGGGAATGGCTAGGTGGGCAAATGCCGAGTGGGGGTGGAGGCGGATTAACAGCCATCTCAGGGGAGTCTTCTGCTGATGTGTGGGAAACAAAAGCCAGTTCTAGTGCTACACATTAATGCAAACAGAAGTCGTAGTATATTCATTTCAAAAGTATTCATTCTCCTTGACCTTCTTCTTATTCTGCCAATAAACTATAGCGTGTTTTATTGAGAATTTAAGTGATATGACAACACAAACTAGAAGGAAAATGGTGCATAGTTTTTAACAATATAATATTTTTTTATATAGAAATGTTTAAAAGCAAGTCTTTCAGTAAAATTTTACTCTGAGTACATGAGTAAACTTTTATATAGCACCTTTCAAGATATAAAATCATAAAGTGCTTCATAAGGATCAACAATGCATGACAAACAGAAATGTATCTGAAGTCACTGTATGCACTGTTAATTTTCTGTTTGGTCAAATCTGAATCGATCAATTTTATTTATAAAGAACCCTTCATACTAAAAGCAGCTCAGAGTTCTGTACAGATCAATAAAAACAATTACACACCCCAACCCCACATGAAAAAACACACAACTGCATGGAAAACTGAGTTCCTGCTCCCATATGTTTTCTGTGACTTTTACTTAAACTCCACTCAGGTCGTCTTGGGGCTTTCCATCAAAAATAACTTTTTTCTATCCACTTTAATGGCCAGATGTGTCTACAGATTCTCCCACCTGAGCTGTGAATCTCTGCAGCTCCTCCAGGGTTACTGTGGGCTACTCTAGGTGTTACCTTTGTCTATCCTGCCAGATTGGGTAGATGGCCTTGCCTGGTTAGATTTACAGCTATACATTATGCATTTCTTTGGATGATGGATTGAACAGCAGTCTATAAGCAGCTTAGGCTATTGTTGTCTCCATGATGCTCGTCATGCACCATTGTTCTCCTCCAAGCCTCTGAGGGATTCACAGAATAGCTGCATTTATACTGTGAGACATTTGTATGCACAGGAGTCACATGATATTCCAATTACATGATCATTAGAAATTTATGCCAACAAAATGTAAAAAAAAAAAACAAACAACAAAAAGTGTGAGATAAAGCATATGTTTATACTTTAAGTTTAAATCTCCATCTTTGCTGTATTTTTTTAGGGTATGTTATAATTGTCTGAAAGTCTTCCCACTGGTTGCTGACCTTTAACAAGCCACCAAATCACTAAATCATGTTTGACTGCCTTTTTCTTCTTTTTTTTATTTCCTACCACGCGTGACTTGCTCTGCTGAGAACACCTGCAACGCCCTGTGCTGGCCTTCAAGAGGTGGGGGAGGGGGGGGAAGACTTCAAATATTCAGCAGTGACGTGGCAAACAATCTGTGTCCCTGCCCTGCACTTTGCCTTTCTGCCTTGAGACGACTGCTCTTATGTGGCTTACTGTGCCAAAGGCAAACTCTTTCAAGTTGCTCGGGATCTGTCCGCTACATGAGGATTGAATTCGCGATAACTGGGGCCAGAACAGTTTGTCAGGCAAGCCGGTAAAGTGGTTCATTTGACAGATGTTATCTCAAATGGATCTGATAGGCTGGTGTTTAATCCTGCAGAAGCACCTTCCTTCAGGACATTGGCTTCCACAGAGACGCCCTTTTTATGAACCCTTGGCAGAACAAACAGAATCACTCTGAGTCAGAGTAACTATTGCATTTGGGATCGAATTATGACATTGTTTCTCGCTAATTCAACACTCTTACAGTACTGACTGATAGTTCCAATTTTTGAATGGCAAAATCTCTATGACTGCGTTTAGATTCAAGCATCCCATTGTTGCTTGAACACGAGAAAATATTTGAAAAGAAGTTTTTTTTCCCCCCTACCTTCACAAACATGGACTTTCCCAAACACCAGTATGACTTGTGTGCTTCAGTCAGATGAGACTAAAATTGAGTTCTGTGACAAAACATCCAGGAATGTCAGGCATGAATAAAAGGGAAAATATGTGGAAAAAGAAGCTGTTGCATTGGGTGGAGGACCTGTCATGTTGTGGGTGTTTTTTCCAAACATCTTTGAAACCTTGTTAGTGAAAGGCATCATGAGCTGTTTGACATACCACAATGTTTTGAATCTAAGTCCGGTAGTTTCTGCCAACAAAAAAGGAAATTTGTTGAATCAACAAATCATACATCATTAGACATAAAATCTAACTTTTGTCATGACCGTGTCAGTTTCCACATGGAAAACCTGTGGGATGAATTGAAAGATTTCGTCCAAATCTAAATTAGTGAAGTCAATATAATCTTACATCCTGAAAAAACAGGAAACCCAACAGAAGAAATCTGAAACTGTGCATTTTTTTTCACAAAGCAATTACAAGTCTGAATAGGTGAACTTCTACTTCCCCAGAAGTAAAAGTTTGTATTTCGCTACAATAACCAGAGCGTGTTGGTTTACTCACCTTCATCAGTTGTTTCAGTGCAGCAAAGCAAGATGTGGATGTCCTGACATTAAAGTCAGAGGACAAGGCAGAAAGTTGGAGGCAGTAGAGAAGTAGCTGCACCCCCTACAATCCACGCCAACTGTGCCACAGGCAAAAGAAGCTACACAACAAGAAATGGTAATGTCTTCTCACTTGGTAAAGAAAGCAAGGACAGGTAGCGCCTCGCTCCACCGAAACATTTTAAAATTGTAAACAAGACCTTGGAATAAAATTACTGCGTTCTTTGTTGCTCTTATTTTAATACCCTCGACACCCTGCGAGAGGGAGTGTGGAGTTTGTGTGTTTTTCTCCTTTACCTCCAGAGAAAATCCTGTGGTCAGTGTCGTGTTCGATTAGCTTCCACTGTTAAGAGAACATTTCAAGTGTCAATGCAAGTAGTGGCTTACAAACCATAAAAGTTACCATTAAACTCACAGTCATTCATGGTCAAATAATGAGTTTCCTCAAAGGCCATGATACCTTAAATGGCATTATTCAGGTAGGATGGATGGTGGGATGATTGAAGGAGAACATATGGATTTAAATTTGCTATAACACTTTTGGTTATGCCTATTGTTTAAGCACTGTCTGTAAGACACTAAAAACTATGATGGTAAAGGGTTGAAAAGTGTAATTACTGACCTAATTACTCATTACTTAAAATATCCTGCTTCACAGCGCCTATCTTTAGTAAAAGGTTGCATCATGAAGCAAAAAACTTTAATATGCAATGCATTAAGAGCTAGATGCTCTCTGCTGCTCATGAATATTTTGGTATGTGTAAACAAAGCCTGAACTAAGTTATTCCATTTATTGATCCCTTGGGTCATGTTATCCACGTAAGCTTTTTATTTAAGCAGTGCAGAAAGAATTTATCAACAAATCTGAATATTTTATTAATACATTTGTGAAGTAGCCAACACACTGTAGCTCTGTTCTGCATAACTTCATATTATGCAAACTGGAAGTTATTTCCATTCTTGTTGGAATAAACAATTCTTTCTTGCATTGCTGACATTTACCCCTTAGAGACCAACACCTGACTTAAGTTAAGCTTAATTTGTATTTTTTTTATTGGATGAAATTACCTGCCCGGTACTCCAAAGCCCAATTAGGACTTCTTGATTTGGTAACTTTGAACCACACTGAGAGTCATTAACCACAAATGACAAAAACATGGAACAGTGGGGAACCTGCTCAGCAGTGGTCAGTCTACACAAACAGCAAATTTCCCTAAGAGCAAATCTCTGACTCAACCCGGAGGTCATAAAAGAACCCAGAACAACATCTGAAGCTCTGTAGGCCTCATCAACCTCAGTTAAGGTCAATGTTTGTGACCAACACTAAGAAATTGGACAAAATGTCCTCTGCGGGGGGCTTTCAGGTCAAGAACCATGAGAGGCCAAAAATAACTCAAAACCTTTACCTGCCTTGATGATCACCTAGACTTTTCTAGGTGATCATCAAGGCAGCAGGATTATTTAGTTAGCAGGATACTTTTCAGAAAATATCCTGCTGACTAAATAAGACAAAAGTAGAAACTTCTTAGAAAATATGTTCCCCGTTCAAACTAGCACAGTATTTCAGAAAAACATTGGGGTGATGGTTAGGGCTGGCACAATTTCCCATAATGCAGCTCTCAATCAGCAAATCCTGAAGGAGAACATCTGTCCTTGAGTTCATGACTTCAAGCATAACTTTATTTAACAAAGCAATATTCCAAGGCACATCAACAAGTAGAGACGTCTGAAAATGTATTTCTGAATATAAATTTGAAATGCTGTGGCATTGATTTGTGCCTGTAAAATCTCCAGTGTGGTTGACTTAAAGGATTATGAAAGAAAAGTAGGATAATGATGTAAAAGATTCATTGGTAGATATTGTAAACACATGGTGGTGAGTATGGCAGCCAAAAAGGGGTATTATCAATTAGTAGGCAGGTTTGGATAACGTTTTTTTTCTTAATAAATGAAAAAATATGTTGAAAGCTACATTTAAAGTTTTCATGATCAGAAACAGTCCCAATAGAAATAGGACCAAACAAGAAAATAACTATATTTTCAAATCACAAAAGTAGAGCGAACAGGTACCTCACTCTTCACCTCTTGAACAAAAGGTCAGTCTGGGCCTGAGTTGGGTTTGGTGTGGTAGTGGGGCGACTTAGCAGCGTGTTAACGTGACTGGAAGCAACACTTTTGGTGGAGCAGTAATGTGAAACCTGGAATGTGCTGCTGATGAGGTCATACCTGTAGGGGTGTGGGTGTGTGTGTGTGTGTGTTTGTGTGCGAAGTCTCAGAGAGGATTTGGTTCACAGCGTCTCGACGCCCCATCAGTAATGATGTCATGGGAAACTCTTCAGCCCACCTTAGCTGTTTGTAAACTCTCTTGGTTTCCTTGCAGGAATCTGTCGGCCAGATTAAAGACCCAGGTCTGAACTCCTGAACAAAACCCCCCCATCGTGTCTGAAGGGAGTCTACTGTAACGTTACTGCGCTGAAGCAGGTGAGTGAAAATGTTCTCCAGCTTGGACAAGATGTAAATCATTACTCTTTCCTTTGATGTTCTTCCCATCTCTTCCTCTCGCTCGCCCATCTCCCTCTTGTCTTCACTACTTATCATTTCCCTTGACCATAAACTCTGTGAACAGATCCCTGCTGCTGTCCTGCTGGAGCACGGGGGCCCTCCCCTTTTAGTGCTGAAAAACAGATCAACTTGGAGGACCTGGGAACATGAAAGGAGCGAACTAACTACAGGGGATAAACGCATTCCTGTGCAACTCGACCTGCTACCACTGCTGCTGCTGCTGGCCGGTGGCAGGGCAGGGGAACACGCAGGGAGACGCATGGATGGCTTAAAGTAAGGTGGAGAAGGGGAGGGGTGGCTAAATATCCCAGCTCTCTCAGATCTTGCATGCAGCAAGCGGCACTTGACCTTTCCAGCACTAAAGGAATATGACAGCCGTGAAGCCGACAGAGAGAAACGTGGTGGGGGCAAAAGGAGGGGAGACGTGAGCGAGAGACAAAAGCCACACAAAGTGCAGGCTGCCACCAAAACAGTTAGTTTGCAATCAACGTCAGTCATCCCCCCTGTCGGGACAGTTTGATTTTCACTTTTCAAATGAGGCGTTTATTTTTGGCCTGATAACAGGGCTGGCTAAATTGAAATTGGCAGCTCGACAATCTACAGATAATAGTCAGCTACGCAGGGGATCATGTGACAAGCCTTTTCTTTCACTTCGCCCGAGCCCCCGCCCTTTTTCTCCCGTCGAAGACGAGGAAAAGGGATAATCTTAGCAACAATCAGAGGAGGCTGAGAAGGCAAAAAAAAGGAACTTAGACTGATGGGAAGAAGAAGAAGATGAGCGAAAAGGAGGGAGGGAAAAATTGCGGTTTGAGTAATTTGCTGATGATCAGGAGAGGGGGAGGGCGAGGAAGTGAGGTGGGGTGAGGGATGTACAGGAGAGGTGAGGATAGAAAAAGAAAAGAAGGGAATTACTTTAATGTTTCTGGCAGCATACCAGCTGAGGTCTCAAGGTTATCCTGGCTTTCCAAACTCCCACGGGAAAGGTGGAGTGCTGAGGGCCGAGGGGAGGGAGGGGATGAGGGCTGGAGGTGAAACGGAGGAGGGAGAGAAACCTGCCCTTTTTCTACTGGAGGGAGGCTGTTGCTCAGGGGGGAGAGTAATCCTCAGACCCGCTTGTATGATAAGGTTGGCCTTGGCCCAGGTAGGAGGAGGTGAATAAATGGCTCTGGGGCTTCCCAGGGCATCTCTGCTGCGCAGCAGTGAAACGAAAAGATTTCATAAATGTTAACTGGAGTCATTACAAGCAAAACAAGGTGATAGTTATTTTCAGCTGATTCCGACAGTGAAAATATTTTATCTACGAATGCAATGGCTTGCAAAAATGACTCATAGTCATTGATAGTTTATATTTGATCATAATACTTATAACCACAGACTTCAACGTGTTTTGTGACAGACAAATACAATGTGATGCAAAACTGGCAAGTTAAAGGAAAACTTTCCTAAATAAAATTTTAGAAAAGTTTGGGATGCAGTTGTAATCATTTTGAATCACTTCTCATTGCAGTTATAGCTGCAGCTCTTTTAGGTTTTGCCCCATTCTTCTTGGCAAAACAGCTCAACCTCTGCCAGGTTTGCAGGAGAGTATGTGTGAACATCAGTTTTCGAGGCTTTCACTTTTTGGTCTGGACTTTGACTAGACTACTCTATCACACAGATATGTTCTGGTTAAAAACTTCTGTTGTAGTTCAGTGTTTAGTGGTTAGTGTTGCTGGAAGGTGAACCTTCAGCCAGCAGGACTTTTTGCAACTTCTAGAAGCTTTCCTTCCAGGACTGACTGTCAAACTGTTGAGCAGAGTTTTTCTGGCTCTCTTTTTCAACTATGTCTGCCTTCCTGCCACTTCTGCAGGTCAGATTTGTGAAGTCCATGACTAGTTAACCCAACATTTCTTCATTCTCCTGTGAAGTAACAAAGCCCATCTTCGACATGTGAGTGAATCATCAGTGATTTAGAGTCACAAAGAGATGTTTGTTGATATTGCCTGTATTTATTTACACCAAAGTTGGCTTATTAGAGATAATTGATTCACAGCTCCAAGCTGTCAGTTGTGTGTATGCTAGCTGGATCTTCAAAGGCTGGCCTTCCCCGCCATCAGTCAACAAACAGTCTGCTCAGAAGCAGACTGGGAAGCCTCGTTAACCTGTAATTCAAATGTGCTGAGAGTAAACAAGGGGAACTCCTCTGTCTCATTCATTTAAGGTGGATCTGATCATAATTGATGGGATAATGGAGAAGAGCTGTGAAATGTTTGAATCACTAACAAAAAGGCCAAAGTGGCCTTGCCCCCCCTTAGCTGCAAGCTTTGAGACAAGTCAACATGATTTTGTATGAACACATTTTAATACATTAATCCTGACTAAACATTGATTCAGCTCCAAACAGTAAATCTGGGAAAGCAATAGATATGTTTGAAATCATTTTAAGGAAAAACAGAGCACAAGTGAAATAAGCTGGGTAAGAGGAATGTAAAAATGTAGTGCCTTGTAAAAATATTCATACCCATTGACATTTCACATTTGTCACTTTACAACCACAAAATAGTATATTATTGAGATTTTATATCAGAGCAACATCATGATGCAAGATTTTCTTGAATGTTTACAGGTAACCTTTTTTAAACTGTGTAACACATTTGGATTCAACCACCTGTAATTAAATGCCAAACTTTCCAAGAATATGAAATTTATAATAAATATTTATTGATAGATAATTAAAGCAGACATTGAAGGAAAGCCCTGTTTGCAGTTTGTAACACGTCTTGTAGGGGAAGAAAGCGCTTTGAGAACATCAGAGCAAAATTTAAATTGAAAAATAGAAAAAGGAAAGCTGATCATTCGGCTTCTACAAACAGAATGATCAATAAATCTTTATAGAGGCTGCAAAAGACTTGAGCTTGGATGGAGATTCACCTTCCAGCCAGACTTTGACCATAAACATGCTGTTAGAGAAACAATTAAATGATTTAAATCTAAGTATATTAATATGGAAGAATGGTCCAGTCAAAGTCCAGATCAAGTAAGAATCTCTGATAAGACTTGAAATGTGTGGTTTACTGAGCATGAACCATGTGCAAAGAAGAATTAATATGAATGCATGCTAGACTTTTTAGGATTTTATTTGGAAAACATTTTGAAAGCCAAATTTCAAAACAATTCCTTCCACTTACCAAGCACAATTTTGTCTTAGTCCTTTACATAAAATCTTACTAGAATAGAATAGTTTTCAACACATTGTGTGCATGAAGGTATATTTCTGACCAGGATAGAAGAAATTGAAAATGCTACAAGAGCAACTGTGGGACACCCTAAAATAAAATGAAGCGTAGACCTTATTTTAAGTGGGTCCGGTGTTTGTACCTGCTCCTATTGTGTGCGTATGACTTCATTTATTAATTCACTCATGCAGTGTTGCATCAATTGGCCAGAAACTTTTTTTTTTACAAAGAAATTGAGACTTTGAACATCTAGCTAAAATCTATTCTAAAATCTTTATCTTTAATCTCTCCTTTTGCTCAATTGTTCAAAAATACGTCCACAGTCAGAGCATCCAGTAAACTGCAGTTCATTTGCATGAGTGGCCCTCACCTCCACCCTCACATCACAAAGAAGCAACAGAAGATATATTCCCAGTTTGCTCCTGCCTCAGGCATGCTAACCAGAGACTGAGGCCAACTCACTGGTCCTCTCCCTAACCACTTCCTCTTCACTGCTGCCGGGTTTGACTCACCATGACCTCTAACCTTCGACGCTACACCGCCTCCCCCACACATGTAAATAGCGCCGGTCTGCTCCAGGAGGCATTAAAAAAAAAGGAAAAGATGGAGGGAGGGAAAGAAACGAGAACAAGCAGAAGGAGTGGTGCAGATGGATGGAAGCTCGGGGAGCTGTTGCTGGTGAGGAGGAGAAGCAGGACCCCTAAAGGAAGCTTCTTGGTCTCTGAAGTGGAAGGAGGCCATGGCAGCTGTCTAGGGAACCTCTGCTCTGCAGCCCTGCACTAAGGCCTTAAACATCTCCCTGCTGAAGCCAGCCAAAACGGATCCCAGCTCCTGTGTCTGCGAGGCTTTCAGTGACCCATCCTGATCTCTCTCTGTGTGCTGTTGTTCGTGCATGCGCTGGCTCGTACGGGGGAAAACGAGCACCTTTACTGTACTTAATGTTTTCCTTGCTCCCAGGCTGCTTCGGGCTCTTCGGTTTGTGTGTCTGAGGGGAGGCAGGCGATGTGTGCGGCTGCATCTGGAGAGCCTCCAAAAAAAAACAACAACCCTCATCTCCTCCCGTCTCTCCTCTTTCTGTTCTCTCTGCTCGGAGGATCTGTCAGTTCTCCTCCTCTCTCTTTGTCCCTGCTTTGATCCTGCTCTCCAAGCCTTGGCTGGCCTCGCTAACAGCAGCTGAGCACAGGTCCTGCTTCACTCCCACTATAACAACACATATTCATTCCGCACTGGGATGAAGCGCCAGAGCGCACACACACCCACACACACTTTCACTCGCTGCTTCACTTAGCCCTCGGTAGCACACTCCAGAATCAGTAATAACAGACTCTGCTATCATCTTGTGTAAGTTGTCGACGCTAATCGCTTTCGCACGGCGCATTGTAAACTGTAACCAGACATTCACACCTCGAGCACCCAGGGTGATGGGTCACTCTGGCTGATGGTGGGTGATACTTCTGCTAAGAAAAGCTTCTCTTGGGCATTTTGTTTGGATACAGTGTGTTGTTTTAAAAGTATAAGGAGTCTATAATTTGCAGATTTGATCACTGCTTCTGTACGGCTGCAGCCGGTATTTAAACATCATGACTTAAACATGATGGGAAACTGTGGTACATTTGGCTTTCATGCAAACATAACCTTTGTAGACTTTCTGCATAATCCACTTCTTCATTATAGATAGATAAACATATATATATATATATATATATATATATAGATAGATAGATAGATAGATGAACGTTTAGATTTGTATATGTTTGCATTTTATATCCCTTTCATTGCTCTTTCTGGAGAGCCTTTAAGCATCAACAAGTATAAAAGTCAGTGGAAATGACAAAGTTGTATATTTAGTCTCTCACAGACGTGTTTCAAATTTTGTCACAATCATGAACCTTTATTGGGATTTAATGTGATTATCAAGACAAAGTAGTACACAATTTCAAAGTGCAAACAAAAATCTGAAAAGTGTGTCATGTAACTGTGTTCAGCCATATTCTGTAGAACTATGCAATGACAGCAGAAAATATTTTGGAGTATGTCTCTGTGAGCTTCCAGGATTGTCCTGCATTTAATTCTGTCTATCTTTTCAACAACTCTGTCCACCATTCCTATCCCTGCTCATGAAAAGCAACCCCATGCTTTTCATTGGAACCATGTTTCTCTATGGCGATAGTAAGGTTTTCTCCACATCTCAGCAGAGATGTTTTGCTTCTTCTCATGCAAAGTAATTAACCTAAAACTATTTTTATTCTTCTTAAAAAAACTTTCTACGTTTACCAATAGGATTTCTTTCTGATTCATCACTTATTCACTTGATGAAAACCTAGTCTATTCTATAAAACTTGGGGAAAATGAAGAGATGAATTCACACCCTCCAATGCCTCAGTATTTAGAGCTTTTTATTTTTTGCATTTACAAACAAAACTGCAAAATCCAGTCTGCAGGCGACTGTACTGCACACTCACTGCTAACTTCTTCTAGGAAATGAAAGCAGGTCTTGTTGACTGTGTTAATCACAGTGTAGGCTCTTGGATAAGTCAGGTCAAACACCATTGCTGGCATCCCTCTTGGGACAGCAGATTGTTTCCAACCAGTACCATCCTCAGTTTGTATGCAGCAGCAGCTCATTATCGCTACGGGTTTCTAACCACAATCTGCAATTTAGCTCTAATCCAACCTTTCTCAGCCACATCTGGCAGCCAAACCTGAAACATTAAGGCGCTGTGTGGCAGTGACACTTTTTTACTCACTTATACTCCGAAGGTCCTTGGCTGAGTAGAATATTGCAGTGTGTGGCGGTCCTTACACAAGAGAGACCAATAAAGATATGAGTCCTGGGAAAATGTGAGCAGAGGTATGAAAAGAGGAAGAGGGAGATAAAAGGAGAGAGAGCTGATATAAAACAAGAGATAAAAGCAGTAATGATAAAAAAAGGATCAGGGTTGGAGGAAACCATTCAGATTTAGTTCCTCTTTGTTTTTCTGACTGCTTCTTGTCAGAGATCTGATGTTTTTTAAAAAGCCAATTATCTCAAAGCAATACGCTCTCAAAGGTTTTCACAAAAGAGAGACACGGTTCGCTGTGATTCCGCCCGTTTCCCACAGATCGGTGCACAGGTAACACTCCGGGGACCGACGGAGCGGCCAGGTGCGCCCGATAAGACTTTCAGCCTGCAAGGGGGGGAAAATGGGAGGGCCTGATAGAGCCAGGGCTCCGTGACTCAGTTCACAGCCGGAGACCTCTTGCAACATGAGCGTGAGAAAGTCATTCAGGCGGAGAGTGTTTCAAAACCTACCCTATCTGCCAAGCACCAAGACGTTTGTCTAGGAGCTCTGTCAGTGCCATTGTGTGCAAGGGGAACAGAATGAGTCAGGTGCCCAGCTCGCAACAATAGGAGATGTTGATGATGTGTTTGACAGAGGCAGCGCACAGTAGGTAGATTACATCCGGGATTAAAGCTGGTTTACGACCGCATGTACGCACCAGCATCACTTTGTCAATTACACGTGTGACTCTGCAGTAAGTCATTAGGAAATCTCTCTTCTTACTGTAACCAGACTGCTAGATTTTAGAGGAAAACCTGGCAGGGGTGACTGTGGGAAGTTTTCAAATGAGAGCAACTGATCAACTTTGCTGGGTACATTTACATTTTAAATATTATGGACTTTTCTGATATTATATGTTTATAGGAGAGTCGTTGTGGACATTCCTTAACAGTTGGCTATAAAGAACCAACAAAATGACAGAAATAAAATGTTAAAAACTGTTGCAAATCATGTTGTGAAATATAGTTTTGCTGTTTCAAAACTATTTTCATTAAACTCATAATGGTCAAGCAATGTTTTTTTTTATTTGGTCACTGTGGCTTTCCCAGGAAGGGAAAATAAAAACATCTGCTATTATGATTTCTACTTATTCACAATACAAGGAGCATGTATTGTGCTCTTTGTGAACACAATACATGCACTGTATGAAAAACATACAGCAAAGAACAACGCAAATGAAGCTTTCTTTATTATAGTCTGGTTTGGATTTGATCATTTCTTGAGCAAAATACCAAGTATTCACACTTACAAGTTTGAATTATTTACTGGAGACAGTTCAAGATTCATTAAACTATTATTCTGTTTGAGAAAAACAAAAAAAACACGACCTCTATCCATCCTACTGTTTTTCTTAATATTTCTGATTAGGTAGATTATAAAAAGTAATTTTTTGTGCAAATAAGTTGTACTGGTTGTGTGTATTTATTCAGCATTCTCAGCTCAGGGTCTGAGCTGAAAAACGTGCATATTTAGCCAAGCACCAAGAAAGTGTGACAAATAAAGCACCTAGACTGTTTTAGAAGCGTCGCTCCTGCTCAGTCGACTGTCTAAATGCCCGCGCAGCCCCCTCCTGGTTGCCCTTCAAATTCAGTATTTTGCGGCGAACCGCTGGCGACGCCCCGCAGATCCAGGCGGCAAGCCGGCGAGAGGAGCGCCTTCCCCCGTCGCCTGCGCGCCACGTGTCGCGGTCTGTGCACCAGCTGGAAGTGTGTGCGGCTCGGTTTAACCTGTGCGTGTCAGTCTGGCTTATTTCACGCTGATTTAATCACTTTTCATCTTTGTCGGACATCACGCACGACGTTGTCAGCTTTATAAAAACTAAACAAAATGAAATTAAGCAACGTTTCATTTCTTTTCTCATTTCTCTGTATTTTATTAACGAACTGGTAAGTTTAAGGCTCGGGAGTAACATCTTTAAAGATAAGACTAAACTTTTAGTGTCGGCGATGACAGACAGCGCAAGGTTAAAAGCGTTCTTGTTTGTGAAGTTGCACAACCTTAAGAATGCAGCAGAGCTGCTGCTCCTCTATAAACCCCAAAGGGCGATAGCTGGCATCGTGTTCCTCTCTTTATGTCCGTCTGCTCCTTCGCCTATCTAACTACAATAAAGATAAGGAAATGAAATTATGACCTGATATCTACAAAAGCCTTGAACGCTGTGGGACGGCCACAGGCGGAAAGGAGGAGGAGGAGGAGGGATCGGTGTGAGCTCTGCAGGCTCAGAAATATCTCTGCTCTGGCTCACATTCCGATAAGGAAGCCCGATCCAGCTCGCTCTGGAGGCGTGGTTTTCCCAGGCTTTTAAAACAGCAGCTGCTATTTACCTTCCCCTCTAATGTAAACCACCGCCGCCGCCACATACCCTCCCCTCACCGCGCATGCACCCTCCTCCGCCTCCTGCAGCCCGGCGGCCAAAACCTCCATCCAGCGCGCGCTCATAAAACATCCTGGCACGTGCTCCACATTCACAGCACCGACGGATGATTAAGTGGCAGATTCTGCACCACAGACCTATAGAAGCTGCAGTGTAATGTGGAAACGAAGTGATGCGCGCGCTCAGGGTCACACTCGTCTACGAAAGGAAGACTCGAGACAGAGGTCAGCCTCTCATGAGCTCCTCTCATGAGGTTTTAAACTCGTCATGAGTTGCCATCCCAAGTTGTTCCCTTTACAAATGTAATTATTCCAGTTGGTTGGAAAGAAACCAAAGCTCGACCCTCTTGTGATTCTGTTGCAAAGAGCTGACCTGAGGTGGAAGTGGACATGCTCCTATAAGTGAATGTAGGTGAAGCACGAGGCTAACATACATTAGAGAAGGCCTTCAAAGTTTGAGTTGTAACTTAAAGTTCTTTTTCTGCTGATAAACATTTTATCAACTCTAGTTTTAAAGTAACTAATGTCTTGTGGTGTCAGGTTGTATCGTTACTGTCCAGAAATCTGGTGTGTCAAGATCGCATAGAGGCGGCCATATTGGGCCCTCTGATAATTTTGAGTTAGCAGACCAACTCGAAAAAACATAATAGAATTCCCTGACTTAGTCACATACGGTATATGGGGGCAAGAAGGTGGTCATTTTAACTCAGCCTGTAAATTTTAATTTTGGAGGAAAAAATGCACTCAGGATTGCCTTGTCAGGGTTAGGACAGGCATGTCTTGGTGGTTCCCTGCTATGGACTTACTGCTATTCTTAAATATCTGAATCCTTTTATATAAAAAACACTAAACTGGGCAATGACTATACTACAACGGCTTAATATTTATTACCTGATGTATATACGTCATTTTTGTCCTTTGAATCTGACTTTTGAATGCTCATCCCCAAATCCCTTCATGTATGATGGCAGTAAAATGAAATTCTGGTTGTTAAGGTGACATTCCAAATACATGTTGACTCCTATAAAAAGTTTTTGGAGGCACCCCTGGGTTAATGGCTTTAACATGTGGTTATCAATATGAATAAAACATAAAAAGGATTTTTGTAACTTTTCATGTATATTTTTTTCCAATAACGCAATATATTGTAGTCATCTGCACTTCTCCTCAACTAATGGTCAACCCCAAACTGTCAAAAGCAGATGGAAATTAATGGAAATTTTCTATGAATTTATTTTAAGAAAATATAGTTGAACATGTGGAAGAAGATGCTTCTGTCAAATAGGACCCAGATTTAATTTAATGGCTAACACAAAAAGCATTCGCTGTGGAGGAAAACTAACACAGAACACCCTGAACGTGTCATCCTAAAGAAGAACCATGGTGGTGGCAGCATCATGCTGCAGGGAAGCTTTTCTTCAGTAGTCACAAGAAACCCAGTCAAGGTCAACAGTTAGGGGACTGGTGTAAGCTTGGACCATCTCTGCATATCCTATGCACATAATCTTCTTTATGTCTGAATTTAAGACAAGAAAAAAATACCATTTTCTGGGGGTAAATTCTGTTTTATCATCAAATCAGTTGATTTTGGTATTTGGCTACTTTATATCCTTAACTTACAGAACTTTTTCTAGCCATTTTCTAAAAAATAAACTGATATTCTGTTATGGGTTTTGCATTTGGTGGCCCCCATCTGGCCAACCCCTCATAAAACTTTCCGGAGGCACCCCAGGGATTTCCTCTGAACGGGGTTTAAAATGTTGCTACGTGTAATGAGAAACACGGAAATGTGCGAAGACAGAGTTGTTGCCGTTTCTCTTACTTTAATTCTTTGCTGCTAACTCGTGCCTGGCAGATAGGAGGTCCTTGCGCCTCTCTCAGTCAGCGGCTCCGCTGTTAATATGTAAACGCTACGATGATTGAAGACTGCAGACAGTTTCCCCGGCTGCGCCCTCAGCCCGGGCCGTGCGCCATTGGCCGCCAGCTCCAGCGGGGCCAAACAGCCAATGGGAGGGCGCCGACCACGAGCCGTCCTCCCTCGGGCCTCGTGTCCCTCGCCCTGATTGGTTGAAAGTTACTGTGGGAAAGAAAGTTTGGGAAGTTTCACACGAGCCGTTCGCGTGCAGTGAGAGATATAAATACAAGGCACACGCGGAGAGCCCGACAGAGAGAGAGAGAGAGAAACTGCGTCCGCTCCTCCTGCTGCTGCGCATCACTGACGGATTTTAACTCATCCCGGGATTTGCTTCCGACAGAGACGGACTTTAAAAACTAGCTGATAATATCAGCTTCATTTTTCTACACAAGTGGATGGAAATTTGCTGCGATTTTGTTGGATTTTTCTAATAAGAAAGAAAAGATGCCTGCCGATATGATGGAAAAATCCTCATCCTCTCCGGTCGCTGCGACGCCGGCGAGCATGAACACAACTCCGGACAAGCCCAAGACAGCATCTGAGCACAGAAAGGTTAGTATTTGTAAATAATCATACTATTGTTAACAATAATAATTAGGGTGTCATTATGAGCTCTGTGCGGGAAGTGGTGATTTTAATAGCTTGCTTTCACTTTTTAGTCATCAAAGCCGATCATGGAGAAAAGGAGACGAGCCAGAATAAACGAGAGCTTGGGTCAGCTGAAGACTCTCATTCTGGATGCGCTCAAAAAAGATGTAAGTACTCAGCCGTCCTCGTGGATATTAATAAACGTCCAGTCTGCGTCAGCCATGAGAAAACTGTGCGCGTAACGCTAACCAGGTGCGCTTTTCGCCCCCGCAGAGCTCCAGACACTCCAAACTGGAGAAGGCAGACATCCTGGAGATGACAGTGAAGCACCTCCGGAACCTGCAGAGAGCTCAGATGACCGGTAAGTTCAACACCCCACTCTGATTTATCTCTTCACTTTGAACGCATCTATAAAAGTCACTCTTGTTTCAACATTTCCGAACTTTTCCTAATAATATCCTCATGCTTTTTTTTCCCCTGTCTGTTTCTCTTTAGCTGCTCTGAACACTGACCCTTCCATATTGGGAAAATATCGCGCAGGATTCAGTGAATGCATGAATGAAGTCACCCGATTCCTTTCCACCTGCGAGGGCGTCAACACCGAAGTCAGGACGCGGCTCCTGGGCCACCTGGCCAGCTGCATGACGCAGATCAACGCCATGAACTACCCCAGCCAGCATCAGCACCAGCACCAGCTCCCCCCAGCCGCGGGGTCGACGCACCCCTCCTTCGCCCAGTCCATGGTGCAGATCCCCAGCTCCTCCCCGCAGGTGCTCCCAATGAACCCCGCGTCCTGTAAAGGGGGCTCCCCGCCGGCCAGCTTACCGTCAGACGCAACCAAAGTGTACGGCGGCTTCCAGATCGTACCTGCCACAGACGGACAGTTCGCTTTCCTCATACCCAACGCGGCATTTGCGCCGAACGGCCCCGTTATTCCCGTGTACGCAAACAACATGAGCACGCCGGTGCCTGTTCCTGCCGCGGTGTCCCCCGGAGCTCCATCCGCCAACACAGACTCAGTGTGGCGACCCTGGTGAAAAAAGACGCACCAGCAGGGAAAAAAGACTAACTATACACTTGTTAGTTTTAAATCGTTGGTCAATAGAAAGTTGTTTCAAACCTGTTTTTATTTTTCTTGTAAAATGGAAAGAGTAGGCACTATATTTGTACAGCTAACAAGGGAGTAAAGTTCATATTGAAATGAGATTTGTATCGTGGAAGTCCGTTCACTGCATTTTTATATATATTTGAGTTGTTTTTTTACTGTGTGACGCCAAAGATATGTTCAATGCTCTTATGCTGTTCTTCGTTTTGGAAGACAAATAAATTTGTAAAGATACGGAAAAACTGGTCTAAGCGTTGCTTCTTGTAGAAGAAAGGTATGCTCACTTTTTAACTTGTTTGGAGTTTGCTTAACTAGCTCATGTCAGCTGCGCTATTAAGTTGAACTTTCTTTAGGTCTAATAGGTTTCTAATTAAGTAATTGTTTGCCGTATAAACGCACTTTTAAGAGCCAGGAGTTGGTTAAAATGGGTAAATTTAATTACAGGAACAATAGCTGTGTTGGAATTGTAACTACACATTGTTTCAGTTTTCAGACTTTGCATTTTATGAGAATGCACCATATATATATATATAATTCTAATTTGAAGTGGGTTGCGGAAGAGTTATCAACCACAGAGGGCCTGATTAGAAATCAATAAGCTGAACAAGTTGTGGGGGAGGTGTAGGGGTTTGGAGGGGTGTAAGATCATCTGTTTGTGGTGTTAAGCACAGGTTCTCCAGCTGTTGGGACTTTCTTGAAGAAGCTTAGGAGCTTAGCAGAGGTCACTCACGCCATCTAGCAGCAGAAAACGACACTGCAGTCTGATTGGCACATTAGGATCGATAGAGTAAAGCACAATAAGTGGCTGCTGATGTGATGAGTTAGAGACTTGGATGCTAGAGAGACTGGGAAACTAACTGCTCACTGTTTTATAAATTATGGATAGGAGATTTTAGTTCAGTATGGTCAATATTAATATTCAAAAGTTGTTGAAAGCAACCAGTGCAATGCCTGGCAAAGCATTCTTGGAATATGTTGAGGTTACACAACCGCAAACCTCAATGTATTTTATGGATTTTTCTTTTTGACATGGACTAACTATGACAGAGCATTGCTGATGACATTTTTACAAATGAGGTTAATACTTTGTACGACCACCTTTCAGTTCTGTTACACCCACAAGTCTTTATTGCTACGTCCCTTTGCAAAGCAGCTTGTCTTTAAAAATAATTTTTAAAGTAGGAGTACATTTTGTGAAATGGAAGGAAAATGACACATAGTTTTAAAATCAAAATGAGTTAAAATATGAACATAGTGATATGGAAATTGCTCCAAAGATGCTTAATTGGATTTAGGTCTGGACTGGGACTCTGGGACTGGGACAATACGTTCGGACACATATTGTCCCTGTAGCTCTGGATGTATTAGGTTTGTTTGTCCTGCTGGGAAATGAATGGTTGTTCATGATTACCTTACATTCACGCCTTTTACCAGGTTTTCCTGCTAGTTGCTGCTGAAGTAAAGCATTCCTACAGAATGATGCTGCCACCATGTATCACCAAGGAGATGGTGATCCATGTAAGCTACAATGTTTTGTTTGCTGGATTTCACTTAGTCAGTTCCAAAAACTATAACTTGTGTTTCTTTAATAGTGGCTTTCTTCTTGCCTCTCCAGCTGTCATAGAGGACAGCTTTACAAAGTATCAATTTTAGTTCTTCTGTCACTTGATTCTCCTCCGTAAGCTGTGAATCACTGCAGCTCCTAGATAGATACTATGGACCTCCTGACTGCTTCTATGCTTATTCAGTATGTTTTCAGCTGTATCATAGCATTTTCATATTGAGACGGTGAATTGATGAGTTCTCCATGAGATTTTCAAATCTCAGGATATTGTTTAATGAACAAAAATTGCTCTTTTATTCTCCTCATCCCTGAGCTTTCTGCAGCATCATTTTGTCATGCTCGATCATATAAAATTCCAATAAATACAGTAGCGTTTGTGATAAATATTTTTAAAAACCCGCTAGAGATATGAATACTTTTTGCAAGCTACCATATTGGCAGTGTTTGGATGTTTTGTGTGTTTTGTGTTCGGCAAACAGCCAAAGATTTACTCTAACAATCTTAAAAAGATCTAGCGCCAATAAAGCATCATCATAATGGGGATTTCTGCCGCTTTCTCTCGAGCAGCAACATTAATCTCGTGGAGGGGAAGCACACAGAGGAGCCTTAGGCTGCGTCTTTAATCAGGGCTCAGTTCCTCGATGCCAGGGGCCCTGACGGAGGAATGACACGATAAACACATCGTCACTGAGCATGTGGTAGCGCTCTGCTCTGCCCAGGTGTGTGTGCCCCCTCCAGCTATCCGAGTGTGGCCCTTCTTTGAAGAGGGTGTGTGGGGGGTAAGGAGGTGGGTGCAGGTGTTTGTAATTATCACTGTGCTAAGAGGCACAAAGTGTGGATAAGTGCCATCATTTTGAATTTCCATCACACCTTTTTACAGAAGAAGGGGGGCATGGATCCCTCTGTGATTGAAGCCATGTGCAAGCTCATGTCCGTGTGTGCATGCTTTCCGTACAAGGTGTGGACGTGCCCGGCTAAAGGGCACGAGGGAGGCGAGGCACTGGGGGGTTAAATGGGATGAGGGGAGTTCAAGGAGAGGCCTGCATGCTGCAGAGGCTAACAGTCAGCATCCTGTGATTTTAGGTCCTCACACACACGCCTGGATGAAGCGTTCCCACAGCATTCCAGCTGCGCTCGCTCTGGTGTTGAGCTTCCTGCCCCCGGCCCCTGGGGCCACAGCTGGACACGGGACGTCTGGGAGGCACGTGGTGTGACCTGGACAACACCCAGCTGCTGAGCCCTCCCACCCTGCCTCGCCGCCTTTCAACCGCTTCCTCCCCCCCCTCAAACCAATCGACATCTTCAGTGGTCGCTCTCCCCCCTCCTGAAAGCAGCTTTACGAGCCTCTCCAATTACCCAGTGCAGTGGCCGAGCTGCTGGAGTGACCGCACACATGTCACAACACGACCAGGAGGTTAGCTGCCATGCGTGTCCATTAACTTTTCCCACACTCCGCGTGCATTCAGGGAGCGAAAATAGAGGGAGAAAAAACCCTCTGCTTCCTCCTTGGCTCCGTAAGTGCTACCATATGGTCCACTCTGCTTCTCTCTCTCACACAGTCCTCCTTTCTGTCTCTACATCTCTCTCCCAGCCCATCACTGCGGCTGGCTTTGATTGCAGCCCAGACAAGCGAGAGCTTTATGATTTAAGCCCAGAGCTTGCTGTACCAAGCCCTGGACTCGCATTGAAGCCAAACTCTTCTCCCTCCCCTCTTTTTCCCAGTTCCCTTGCAGCCCCCGCCTTCTCCTGCAGTTGCAAGGGAAGGCTGTTTTCTGGCAGGAAATGAATAGCTCCCAGATGAGCGCAGGAACCTGAGAGGTCGTGAGAAAGAGGCGAACCCCCCTCCGCAGGCCCGGCTTGCTGCCAGCCGCCGGGGGAATGTGGGAGAGCGCCTCTCTGACACACGCATCAACCCCTCTGCCCTCCACCACACCGCCTGACTGACTGCCTGCCCGCCTGCCTCAGCGCTGGGCCCCGAGCCTGGAAATAGACTGACAGACGGGGCAACCGCCACCGAGGCAGGCGGCGCGGCTTCGTCAGCCAGCCAGGCAGGGAAAGGGAAAGCTGTGGGAGGGGAGGATGAAGTGTTGGACTTGTGTGGGCAGAAGTGGATCGAGTTGTGTGTTTGCTTTGAGAATCCTGACCCAAGCATGCATAACACTGCATAGTTAGGTCTGCAGCTCTACTTTCCTTGGTTTCAACTCATTTATGTTCCATTTACTCAGATTTTGTTTGCAGACAGAGCAAGTGTGCACATGTACACACTTGCTCACAGACGCTCTTCTCTCTCCCAGATGCTCACTCTCATTCCAGTCAGGACAGGTGTCCTCTGTCAAGGGAAAATGGTTCTCTCTTTGGTTCTCTGTGTGCTGAACTAACATTTACCCCTCCTGAGGCTGACACTGTTATTGGATGTGGTCAGAAGTTTAATTACAGCTGCCCAGACATATTCCAAGATCTTTTTTTTAATCATTGCTCTGCATCTGCAGGACTTGCTCTGATTAACTCAATATCAAGCAAAGTCCAGATCTTTGGTTTCCAAATGTAACAGATGCAGAGGATCATGTCTGTTGGCCCAGACCAGGAGTGTGTAGTGGTGTAGTGGTGATATGTAATTTTGACATACAGTCTAAAAATGAGGCTGCATGCATATTTATTGTAGAAAGCCAGAAATGGGCTAGACACAGATGTATAATTTCTTGCAAAAAATGTAAAGACTTTGCATTTTTTCACATTTTCTAAGTATACAAACACTACCTTTAATGTAAATATGTAAATCGTGCAACCTTTTGCTACAACTCAACACAAAGTTCCACATATTTGCAAAGTGAAATAAAACAGGATAAAATATTTAGATTATTCTGCCCATTTTTCTTTGCAAAGTGACTCAAGTTTAGTCAGACTGGTCGAACTCAGTTAGACTGTGAATATTACTCTTCAAGTATAACCATAAATTCTCATTTGGATTTTGGTCCAGACCTTCATAGGGTCACATCAGCTCTGTTTATCTATTTATCTACGTTCCCAGTGAAGAAAACGATCCCTGCAGCCTCATGCGTCCACTGCCATATTTCACCATGTGGATGGTGTGTTCAAGGAGATCTGGAATGTTAGTTTTGTATGTTGATCAAAAAGTGAAACTGAAGTCTCATCTCACCAGAGTGCCTTCTTCCTCATGTTGACTCTGTCCCCTACATGGCTTAGGAAAAACTTTGAAAATGGTCCTTGATTCAGCAATAGGTTTCTTTTTTATAGCTTTGTCCTGAGTTGTGAATCTTTGCAGTAAGGACCTCTTGGCTACTTCTCTGACTAATGCTTTACTTTCTGGCCTGCAATTTTAGGTGGCTGGTCATACTTTGGTACTGTTGCGGTTCACTAAGTGTTCTTATTCAGACAGTAAAGAGATTGAAGTCCGGTAAATTGACACCTTTTTGAAACTTTTTGAAACTTTCATTTCTACAAATGCGACAGTAAAAGACTATCTGAAGGAAAAGTGGAAAAGCAGAGTCCACGGAATTGTTGTTCACGATGAAAAATTAATCTAAAAAGGGTTAAAAACTTAAACTACAGTAAAAACACAAAAAAAGCAATTTGAAAATGAAAATAATGTGTGTTTGTGGTCTTGGTGAACCAACCATTGTCCATCTGTGTTAGAGTCAATCAGGTTGGAAGCATTTTATTTTTAGACATTTAGATTATTATCATTTGGAAAATGGAAAGCAGAAAGGCTCAGAAGCAGAAATTATATTAGTACTTTAGTCTTTTATTTTCCGTGCCTTAAATGCAGGACTTCTTGATTCTAAACTGGAAACCTATGCACTTACTTACGACTAATAATAAATAACATGTTTCATTTGGCTTTTGACACTCGTCTATTAAAGCTGATGTTGTCAGGGACAGAGAGAGGGAGCTTGAAATGAAGTCTGGTTGCTTACAAAAGGGCATACAGATCACATGGATTTAATCTTCACTCCACTATTATTAGTGCATCAGTCATAAAAGTTATTTTGTCCCGTTAGTTGTCCACCTATAATGATTCAGTCTCCGTTTAACTCCAGACAACATGCCTCCCCCCCTTCATGCTGCTGTTTCCCAGAGTTCCTGTCGTTCTTTCCCATACTGTCTTTGTCTCTTACGAGGCTGGTTGGTGCCGAGCTCCTATGGTAACCTGCGGGCCCAGTAAACAGGACAAGCTGTGTGCCCACTCCTCTTGGCTCACCCTGCATGACAACAAAACCCCTACCAGAGGCTCCCACTGCCAGCCCATTCAAATGTCAGCCATGCCGTTTGAAGTCGCGGGCCACTATGTAAATCCACGGTGTTTCTCACCGCTCACATGCACCCCAGGACAAGAGCGCAGGCAAAAGGTGGTCCTGTGATGCTAGATGATAGCTTCTTTTATGTTCTCCACTCCTTAGAAGGCTTTCTTTCATCCCTGTAGCCTATCCTCTCAGTTTTAATTTGTAAATATCTCCTTTCTTCTTGTCTCTGGTGTGTAGTTTAACAACAGAGTGGCTTGAGGAGAGCCTGACATGGCAACCATATGTGGCTGTCAGTTGAAAAGTTGGCACATCCCTCAAGTCTGAGTGGTGACAGTGATGACCCTATCAAACTGCGCCTTTGTTTGACCTGTCCTCCAGCTACTCTGGGACCCAAGGCAAATTGAGTGGGAGGTCTCCCTCCCTCAGAGGCCATCACAACAAACAAATAGAACAGGCAAACAAGTTCCCACCACATTACCGTCCAAACAACTGCCAACGGTGACAGTTGGGTTGGTTATGATAACGCACAAGGAGGTTCTTCACGGACCACTCGGCGGACCTGCTTTGATCTCGCAAAGCCAAGGTTTTCTATGGTGCACTGAGTCCCCCAAACTCAAAAACACAGATTATAAAATGCATAGAGTATAAATACAATTCTTAGTGATGTCAGAGTGTAGGGTTTCCTTGCTGTATCCATCCTAATACAAGTTATTTTTTGGGGGGTCATTTTCATGCCTCAGCACCCAATTATATCTTATGAACAACCTGACCCAAACTGTCACCTTCAGATAAAAAGAAATCCAATCCATGCTCAAGAACAAACTAGCCACTACCAGTAACTCCATCATAAACTTAAATGGTGAAGTGAGATTTTCATCACCATCATTATGGACTAAAAAGGTGCTCACCAAGAAAGATGCCAATGCTTCAAGATATAAACCAAATTTCAGTCACCGGACTTGACTGAAATTTGTAGCAGGATAACCCAATTGCTTTCTTAGAAACATTTTAGGATCAAATAAGAAAAGAGTCAGGTGAGCTTTTCAAACCTAAGAACACCATCCCAATTATTAACAATGGTGGTGATAGCAGTAAGTTGAATGTATGTTTAGTTGCTGCTGCATTCCATGAAATCAGTGGGGAAAATAGCTATGAGAACAGCCTCCAGTTTCCCATGCTTCCTCTCAAATCAAAATCAATCATCTGTAGCGGATCCACCATTGGGGCATTAGTAGCCACACCTACTTGCTGACCATCCCACGTCTCCATTCATTCTCAGGTCTGGCTCCCTGTATGTGACAACAGCATCATAAATCTCTCTCATCTGGTTGTTCCTTTAAAAACATCTGGGAGTTTCTCCTGACCATAAAAATTAGAACATTACTGAATCCTCAAAATGAACATCAGCCTTAGACTTCCACTCCTAGACGGTAGGGAGCTAACCTAAGCCTGTGACCTCAGCATTGTTCAATCTGACCAGAACACCATCTACTTACTAACTGACTTGTTAACTTTCATGTCTACTTATGTAGATTTTTCCTTATTTGGACTTGATAAGAGACCGCAGTGGCCACTGAGGAAACTCAGATCAGTTTTTTTTTCAGGTATTGATTTGTTTTTTCTTCAGTTATTGCATCCAGTTCACAGGGAATAAAAATGTATTTGTTTAAGGTAAATAGCCGCCTGTGCTTGCAATTACCAACACACTTGTCCACTTTCCCATTTCAAATTAAGTGATTTTGCCTGAAGTCAATAAAGTTGAGTCGTTTCCAGCCGGTGTGAACGGTGGATATTTCTTTCTATCTTGCTCAGTTTGAGATTATGCTGCTGGAGTAAAAGACCAATTTGTTTTTCTTTTGTATACATCCTCACCAGGACTGCTAATAAGTACTTGGTGTGCAGTAAATAAACCCATATCGATTACATGATTAATCTTTATGTGATTTTGCCTTGCATGTGTTCGTCCTCTTGAGATGTCCAATGACAAGAGTACACATAATTCAAACCAACTGAATTCAGAGGTGAATGTCATACCCTGTTAAGGAGTTGAAGAATCAGACAAAGCAGTGTTTATGTATTTGGATTTTGCAGATAGTCAGTGAGCTACCTGATGGGAATATTTTGACGTATTTAGGACGTAAATAAAAAGTGTCCGGTCTTTCAAAAAAATATTATATTCTAATCATACAGTGCTTTGCAACACTATTCATAACTATTCATAAATCTTTTCTACTTGATACAGTGACAAGTACAAATTTATTTTATTGGGATTTTATGCAACAGACCAACAGTGCACAGTCTGAAGGGAAGAGACGGGTAAGAAATAAAGTCGTAGAGAAGCTTAAAAGATGGTTAAGTTATAAAATAATATTGCAGATATTGAAATATTGAAAATATTGCAGACTCAGAGATTACAGGTGGCCCAGATGTTCTGAAGCCCTTTGAACCAAAATTTGACCAACTTGTTCCTGATTGCGACCCTGTTCTTATTTTATGTGAAACTTGGCTTTTTTTGTTGTTTTCTGTTTGCTTCAGTTTGGTTGCTGATTGTTCGGTGTGCGCCAGCGTTGGGGCATATTGCATCATGTTGGTATTCAGAGACATGAAATGGCATTATCCCACTTCCTCATTTTTCATCTGTACAAAAGCAGCAGAAATGGTGACGTGGTCCAGAGCTTAATCCTCTTTCCCATTTTGGATGCAGTGGCAGGAACCACAGAGGAGCTGGTCGTAGAGATATGACCACAAGACGCAGTGTAAACAAAGGAGCCCATGTGCGTGTGAGTGTTTGAAGGTCTGCAGAATAAAGAGTAAGTCTGTGTCGTTTAGAAGGTGTGAGTGGATAATGCAGAGTGTGTTGGGATGTTGATCTTTCTTTCTGAATGCACTAAAGAATCCCGAGTGTGAATTTATAAAAGACAGAGGGTGTTTTTCCTCCGTGTGTGCCCTTTACCTCCCACTTCATTTGTCTGTGCAGTTGCAACTCTGTAGAGCATGTTTCCAAACACTCCTACAAGACCCTGTTACCTCAGCTTTAGTTTGCATCATGAATGAGACTAATGCCTGTGTGTACGTGGTTACTGTGCTCAACTTTTGTTGCCTTGCAAGTTGTCCATGGCGTCCTTCCTTGTAAATCCTGGTGTCTCAGGGAAATTGGTCCAAGGTGGTTATTCTAGAAGCTGTAATGAAACCAGTGAGTGTGGGCACAGGAAATATAACCTCAGGAGAATAAAGTTGCATTTTTGTGATGTTGTTTGGTCAAATTGAATTTTGAAAAGTTTTCTTTAATTTTTATTTCGGCAACAGAAACTTTTCTTGATGCTTTTTTAGTTTATCCTGAAGATAATTGAATAAATCTCACACTATGGTTTTGTTACATCAGCTAATCAGCGATCTCTCCTTCTCCCGGCTCTTGCAGTGCCTTCCAGCTTAATCTCTTCACATTTTAATAAGCTACAATCACTGACCTCAATGCATGTCATGGGGAATTTATGTGTTACACCAATACCAAGTTGTACATAATTGTGAAGTGAACAGTAAATTGTACAATTGAGCCCAAAATTATTCCCCCTTGGCAGACTTGGGCTTAAAATTTGTTTCACTCAACCAAGAAGTTTATTTCTGATAGGAAATGAGACATAAATTTGTAAAATGTTGTTTATTTTGAGGGAAATTGTTTCTGTTTACACTTTATTTAAAAAATGTCATGTAGAAAAAAGTTAATATCTGTTTCAATAGTCAATGGAAAATAACTTCAGGCAGATTTAGGTCTAAAAGTAATCTTTTATTCTAGCTCCTATGGAAGTAATACCAAAGTCTTGCTTCCATAGGAAGTAATACGTTCTTCTCATGAAGGAGTCTTTATGAATGTTTATGACTGTTGTCATGAAGTGTCATCTGGTAAATAATGACACTTTTAATACAAAGTTGTACTAAATGTTGCATTAAAAGTCCATTAAAATAGCTAACTTTACATTATCTTGTAAATAATGACACTTTTATTGAAAGGTTGTTCTAAAACTTGCAGGAAAAGACCTTTAAAAGTGTCATTATATATTGAATGACACTTCATGACAACAGTCATTGACATTCATGAAGACTCCTTCATGTTCATGACATAATAGTGTTTTCACAGTATTATGTCAGTCTTTCGCACACCCGTTCAAATAAAGTGGGATATCAAAATCTAATATAACAACGTTTGTGTCTCAGGTGGGTCATGTTGGGTTGCAGTTTCTCTCATTGTTTACCACCTCTTGATTTAAATCCAAGATGAAACTTTTACAACCATCCTTATTATTCCCTCATGCCTAATAAAATTATTTGATCAGCTACTCTAAATATAAAACAGCAAAGTTTCCTTCCTCCTCCAATCAGCCAGCAGATAGTGGGGTTATCAGAGTATGTGATCCTTTGCTGACATTTTGCTGTGGAGCAGCAATCTCTCTCCCATGCACACACAGTTGCACCTCTGATTTTCCCACATCCTCCACAGCTCCAGCGGTGAGCGCCCTCCCTCCCTTCCTGCGGTGCAGGCTGCATGCGACCCTCCACAGACCATATCAGGGTAATTGACAGTGACTGGAAATATGCAGCATCATTGAGCCTCGACCCGTGTGACTAACAGGGTTAGAGCCTCCCCCTTTTGGGAAGCAGCCCCTCCTACAGAGCCATCAGTAATATTCAGTTTGTGTTAAAGTTCCCTTTGAGCGGGCCCCTGGGGGCCAGATTTTATTAACATATTTTATGGCCAGCTCTTGGATGTGGCTGCGAGTGCTTCAAGCTCTGTATTAATAATAGTCAGAGCCCATAATGGCTCTCAAAGTGATGACAGTGACAGTGAGGCCTGACTGCGGCTGACAAACACCTCGGCAGGGAGACAGAGAAGTGACTGGCGCTCAATGGGATGAGGAGTCCTGCTTTCTGCGGGACCTTGGTGCGATTGGCTCGGCCGTGCCAGCTTGAGGCTAATCAGAAGTGATTCATGCATTGGATTGAATTTGTCTCATCTACGGTTCTCTCCATCACTTACTGCTCTCCAAATAAATAGCTGGCAGACAATGGAAGCTGTTTGTAAGGACATTTTTCCCACAGTCCTGTTTGTCATGAAAATGGACACACACTGACTCGTGGACAAAGCCACAGACAGACGCGCACTCGAACCCAACTTCCGAGAGTGTCTACAGTAAGGACATTCCTGCACTCCGCACGCCTCAGTCATTGTCTGCAGCATGGTCGCTGCAGACAAAGGAGGCGTCCTCTCTTCCTGCTCAGCCTCGGTGCTTCAGTCCAGTTAAATGTAACCATGTTTCCCTATAAATGAGACTCTTCTTCCCCCAGATTTTATAGCTGGGTACAGGAATCTGCATGCATGAGGAGCCCCTTTCACTGTCTTCTATTAAACTGCTGATGTTGTTCACTAAATGCTACCTTGGCTCAGTTTATTTGCATTATCTGGCCCCTAAGGAGAGCCCCTATAAATCTGTGCTTTTGTTGGAAGGAAATTTCCCTCCGGTATCATCCAGCAGCAGTGACTATTGTGAAACTCGCCCTGAGACTGTAAGAAACATGTAAGACGATCCTTTTTGTTGGTGTTTTAATTTCCTTCAGATGGAGACAGACGCATGAGGAGGCTCTGAAAGTGGGCTTTCTAGGTTCCCATACATGAAGACAGAGAGGGAGAAATTAGGCAAAAGCTTAAGTTTCATCCTGGGCTCGGAATGATTTGAAAGAATCTAAAGCCCGTGACAAAAGCGCCTTCGAGAAGAAACAGAGAACAGGTGGTCATTGCTGCTTCCCCCCAGCCCCAGCCTCAACCCACAGACATGAAATCAGCCAGGGGGGGTTAGGTTTCAACGATAAAGACCCAAGGTTTGTTTGCTCTTTATTTTTACAAAGATGTGTGAAAAGATGCTGGACCTCTAACCCCCACACTTTCAAGTCTCCTTCCTGCCTTTTTGCTGAGAATTCAACGATCAAGATTTCGGCTTGCAGGAAGTTATCCATCGGCGCTCGATTGAGAAGGACAGCTTGGGAAAACGAGGCCTTGGCTTCTGTTCTTCAGAAGGACCTCAGCTACATGAAACAGAATAGCTATTGTGTTTGAGGAAATCTTAAGTCTGGATCAAAGTGGGAATGAAATGAGGTGCTTATGTCTTAGACGTCCAATAAATAAAAGGACAAAAATGTTTTAATGTAAATCACTCTGAAGTGGTGGTGGTGTTTACTGAGTAAAAGTACTCAGTTGATTTCTTTTTTTGATAAAGATAAAATAATTTTATAGTGCTTTTTTTTCCATTTTCCATTTTCAGCAGTAAATTAAACATGCAATATTTTAATGAGACGGGGATAATGTGGTGTGATTGCATCAGGAAGAGCATCCGGCGTAAACATCTAGCAAGTCTGTGTGCATGCAGTTGCGTGATTCCATGATATGTTTCTGTTACTGACATTTTAAGTATTTTGTTTCATTTTTCAACATCTTCTGTTTTACAACTAGGTCACATTTTGAATTTTGAACACAGTGTGATTTTTACAAGCTTTAAAGGCTATTTAGTTTATTATTTGAGCACACTTGGTGCCGGATTTGTTGCAAAAGTTCAACTAAAAATATCCCGGCGTTGCTTCACAAAATCTAAATAGGAACGAGATGGAAAAGGACCGCTGTATGAAGAAGTGAATACTTTGTAATACCTGTAAATGCAGGCTGAGACGAGCTGCCAGCCTGGGTGCAGGCATGCAGTGTTTAACTAACTGGGCATGTGTTTTATTTGCAGTGTGTGTTTGTGTGTTTAACCATGTGTGTCCCTCGCCTATCGGCTCCCATCAGTGGGTGTGTGCGTATGTGTGTGTGGGGTTTAGCGTTGTAACTGTAGGAGCACGATGACAGACAGGGAGAAGGGAGGGTGGGCTGGCTAATGGGGCGGCAGGTAAGCAGAGCTTCAGGTGTGTGAAAAAGGTGAGGTGGGATGGAAAGGATGCATCGGGGCACAAGTGAAGTGAATTTCATGCAAGTGGGTGGGGTGTGTGCGTGCTTGTGTGTGTGTGTGTGTAGAGTTCTGCTTGGATGAGCTTGAAGAATGCCCATGTAGATCCTGGCAGGGAAAGAAGGAGCTTCTTTCATCACATGTATCTCAGCGTTCCTAACTCCACCCCAGATTTTTCTGCTCCATCTACCTGTGACCCCACTATCCCTCTCCTGTGGACCTTCTTTCATACAGTTTTCAGAACTAAATGAGATGAGTTTTCCCTTTTCTACCTTCCCTCTAATCCTTCCCTCCTCCCCTGGCCGTCCTCTGTAGCGTGGGAGCTGTCGGCGGCGTTCACTCTGACACACAGAGTTGCAGCAGCAGGCAGGTCCTTGTGCTTTAAAAGGGCAGCGGCTAATTAGCCATAATGGCTTCCATTTTGTTCTGGCCTTGCGTCACGTCTTTGATGCTGTGATTGGGAGCACCCAAGGGGGAATACCAGACAATTTTCCATGTCTGATTTGGTTGAAGGGCTGCTGTGTGTGATAATGATGTAAGGGCAAACCGAAACAATGGCGGTGTTTTTCCCACTAAGTAAAATGGACTGTGTTTTTATATCCTTGGCGGAGTTAATTACTGCTCACAGTTTTTTGTTAAATTTGAGTTGTGCAGCATCTGAGGTTGAGAACAAGCAGTGGTGGCTTGTTTTCAAGCCGCCGCTGGATGGAGTTTATCTTTCTTTCCTCACAGATGTATCGCTGCCTTGACTTCAAAGCTTTGGGGTATTTTTAAATTTGAAGCATTTTTGTTGGAAATAAAGTAAGAAATTTTGTACTTTACACTGCTATCATATTTTGTCCTCTAAGTGAACTTAATATAAAGCTTGCGCTTTAATTTATTAATACATTATCATAGACTATAAAAGGTTTCACTGTGCTAAAACAAAGACAAAATAATTACAGTTAACATTTCCTCCTTTTTAGCATCTTAAAATAGCAACAAGAGTACTAGCTTTGCTAAACTGGCAGTTTCTATGCGTATTTGCTGCAGATCATAGATACTCACATCTCCCTCTGAGAGAGATGCAAAGTTTTCACGTTGGACTGAAAGCTAAAAGGGATAAAAGAAATAAATTCTTCCTTCCTGTTATCTGTTGAAAGTCCCTGTCTCTCTTTCACACAGTTTGAATCCACTGCTGACATTTTCTCAGCCAGGATGCCTCACACCAGGCATCCTGGATGGATCTGCATGGAGATGGATGGACAGACTTCTTGCAATTAGCCAGAGTGTTTTACAGTCTTTTATTATAGTTTTCTGTCATATTTATCCTGGTTTTATGAAAGTCTTTCAATTTTTTCTTTGGATCTTTCATTTTCTGACAAATCCTTGGAACAAATTGTAAAGTGTGTATTTATTAACAAAATTGAGTAACATAGCAAATCCACGACAAAAAAAGTGCAGTTCTAAATAACTATTTAAGGCAGATGAACTATATGAAAGTCGCATCTTTAGAAAACAGGAGAATCCAGCAAGAGATAAGAGATGCTTTATCCAATTCAACTGATCCATTGGCCAGGTTTTCACCACAAACCACATTGTGCTGCTATTTTTCATCCTTTGAGCTTCTCATCTATTTGTTTATACCTATTTATCCTTGCAGGGTTGTGTGTGTGTCTGTGTGTGTGTAGTAGGTTTTGGGGGTGCTGGTACCTATATCTCAGTCTATCACAGGGCAAAGGCGTCAGACAAGACACCTATGCAGATATGTACTCATATCTGAAAGCAATTTAGAGAGTCCAGTTAAACTGACACTCATGTTTTTTGCAATGTGAGAGGATGTTGGAGTACCAGGTGAGAGTTTATGCATACATAGGCAAAATCTAAGATATCCATTGACCTCATGGGTCAGAGTTTAAGAAGCAAACACCTCTTCATGTACGAGATAGAAGATGTGTGATCTAGGCCATTTTAAACACTTAGAAAGTATAAAGAAATGTACGGTATTGTATTTTACTTAAGGGGTTTCATTGTTTCAAAGTCTGTTTACACAGTAAACACTCCCTTTTCCCCATCCCCCCACTTTCCTACTTTCCTATGGATCAGGTTCAGTAGCCACAACCCTTTGATCTTTCTTAACATACACCGAAAACACAAACAGGCATAAACACAAAAATACACACACTATTGTGCCGCTAATGGTGCTTGAAGCCCAAAGCAGCTCAGTTCTCCCTTGGAGCAAGAGAGCGAGAGGTGATGGAGGAGAGAAGGTGGGGGAGCTTTGGTTCCCTCCCCCCACCACCACCACCCCCATCCCTCTCAGCATCTCTGAAATAGGTTTATCTCCACCGCGGAGGTGTCTCATTGTGTCGCCATGCTGAGGGCTGAAGCCGGAGAGGATGCAGGCAGCCAGGAGACACAAGAAGAGGCAGCCAGCGAGAGAAAAAGCGTGGTAGAGGGCGGAGGGGGGAGCTGAGCCCTCACTGAGATGAGACCACCTGTGTCGCCTCCTTTGCTCAGAGATTATGCGGGCACACAAAGCGGCGCCGAGAGGAGGGCAGGGGCACGGGGTGAGCGCTGCGTCAGGAGAGTGAGCGGCGTGGAAAGTGGAGGTGGCGTGCGTGCCAGGGGTCTGCCACATACTGTACCTCATCCCCACAACTGCCCCTTAAAATGTGTTCATTGTATCTCCCTGTCCTCCCTCTGCCCTCCCCCACACCTCCTCATTCAGAGATAAAACAACATGTTGATTCACACCGCTGAGCTGTGTGGAAATGTGGAAAGAGAAAACAGGAAGACTCTTGGATTTTAATTTGAGCATTTTATTAAAATGCTTTTTTTTGCAAATCCATTACACATATTTTAATTACATAGGTTTTCAAGTCTTTTTTTTATTTTCTTCATATTTTATGTGAACTCCTGCTTGCAGGGATGAGGGTGAATTTTTATTCTGGCTGCACAGCTTTATTTTAATTGAAATTGAAAACACTTCTAATCCCACTATTATCCTTTTTTATGTATTGGATTGAAAAAAGGAATGGTTTAGGCCAGTCCTGAAACTAAGGATTATTTTAGTAATTGATTATTCTACTGATTATTCTGATGATTAATTGATTAATAGAATAGAATAATTGTCACATTTTACATATTTTTTATTTAATCGCCTAACACTTTCTTTATACAATGTTAGAAATACATGAAAAGATGCAAATAAACAAATAATTAAATTAAATTCCTTTTTAAAGTAAGAAAATAAAAATTTTATTACCAAAAATACAAAAACACAGCATTCTTTTCATGAATTTAGACTTCCAGTTAACAATTAATTACTAAATTAGTTATCAATTATTTCAATAATCGATTCATCGCTATTAATCCAAATAATCATAATCATAGATAAAAGCATCTATATGTGTAAGAGTGGCCCAGACAAGATCCAAACCTTAATCCAACTAAGAATCTGCAACAAGCCTTGCAAAACTAAAATTCACAGACTCTCTTAATCGTTGAGTTGATTGAGGTTGAGCTGTTTTGCAATGGAGAATGGAAGAAAATTTCAGACACTATATGAATAAAGCAAGTAGAGACATATTCCAGGTGACTTGCAGCTATAATTGCATGAGGTGGTTTACACAGTATTGACTCAGGGTCACAAAGCACAAAAGTATGCAGTTCTGTTTGGATTTATTATTTATTTGTGTCCACTTCATGTAGGTCTAACAGACAAAATCCATCCAACAAAATCTGAGCACTGTGTATATCAGTGTATCCAGCTTATTTATTCTGTTTTCAGGTATCAAAAGCAGGCAGGCAGGATAAAACTGATAAACTCAACCAGTGTAAGATACTCATTTTGGTGATTGCTTTCCCCTCTTTATGTCTATTACTTGTGTTGCCTGTTATAATAATTCCTGTGTGTCCAAAAAGCAAGTAAACTGCACTGCCAGATTATCAGGACAGATTAACTCGATTAACTCTGGTTAATCCGTCCCGTTAATCTGTCCCATTGGTGTTCAGTCTGTATGCTCACAGAGCTTCACTTCATCCATCACTGTACTCTGTTCTAAGATGGTTCACTGTGGTTTAATCACTTTAGCGTCTGCTCCCCTGTGTCATGGATGGCCACATAACTGTAAAACCAGATCTTCCAGTGCAGACCAGAGCTCAATGAACCATGTCCATTAATTCAGGCTCCGCCATTTAGCCTGAAAGCCCTTTCTGGTTAATTATTTCAGGCATGGGTATTCGTCTGTTGATGAACCTCAGCTGCCCCCCAACCCCTCCATCTGTTTAGGCCTCCCAGTTCACAGCAGCCGGCCCTTCAATCGAATCATTGCTGAGCTCCTTTTGTCTTTTTGCTGATGCGGGCTGTTAGAGAAGCAGCTCGAGCATCTTGGGCCAGGTCTGGGGCGCGCCAGTTTTGACAAAGCCTTTCTCTAGAAGTTAGCCCCCCGTCTTGTGGTCCTTCTTTCCATTTCAAAGGGTTCTCTGGAAGCTGCAGACCTCGGCAAAAATTCTCAGCCCAAGGTGAAGAAGAGAACAGAAGGAGCGAGAGAAGAGAGGAGGACCGACCACAGAGGCAACCTGTGCTTCTCAAGGTCTCCCTGAATGGGGGTTCTTTGGTATTCATTGTTGTCCTCTCTTTCACCCACTCTCTATTCTTCAAAGTACCGTCGGGGCCCTGGCTTGGCGTGGGTCTAATCTTGCGTCCTTCCCAGCGAGAGCTCTGCAGGACACACCGATGTTCTTATCATAACACTGTGGCAGTGGCTTTGTGTGTAGCACTGGGAGAACTGGAGGCTGGCATCCTGCCGCTCACTATCCCATTGTCCCCACTAGAAGGTGCCACAGCTAGGATTAAAACCATCCACAATGAAGGTCTCCTATAAAATCTCTCTGCGCTCTCATTTGGGTGTTTCGTCAGTGGAGGCCAATGAGCGGTAGGCCAATGAAGTTTTTTCTATACGTTTTAAATTTTAATTAACCTCGGAAGGCATTTTTACGCTCAAATGAGGAAGCAGGTGTTTCATTTTTTTGTTCATGAAAAGTTTTGAATCTAAAATATTTGAGATCAATCTTAGGCAGAGTATTTGGCCCTGTAATTTGTCTTCTATGGCTGTCAGCTTGTATTTCTGTGATTGCACACATGATGCTGTCAATGACCAATGGACCAATTTTACTGCAGACTACAGATTTACTTTTATCCTGATCTTGACTCCCTGATAAATAATAATGCTTTTGCCCATGTGTAGAGTAGCGAATACAATTTAATATTTCCAGTTAATTCAACTTGGTACAAATATACACTGTGTGCACAATTATTAACTAGTGGGGATTTTAGACATATTTTATGCATGTTTCTCAGTGATAAGTTCTATAAACTTGAATGCTTTTCAGATGCAATCATATCAGGTGATGTGTATTTGTGTAATTCTGCTTGAGAATGTGACTTAAGGCGATTTACTGTACATCTGATGTCAAGGTGGCCAAATCAGGCCAAAATATGGCCTTTATCTGTCTCTGTAAAGTCATAAATTGAACTGTAACCCAGTGCTGTAATCCCCAGAAATGCAAGGTGTTCAGAGATATTACTAAGGTAAGAAAGGTTGAAGATTTGGCCAAGAATTTTTGTAGATGAGGTTTTTATGGACTGATAGAGATGAGAGTGAGTCTTGATGAATCAAATGGATGGGTCCATGGCCGAACCAGAAAAGGGCACAAAAGTCAACTTTAATTAAAACACTGATAAATATGGCCTGGAATTCTTAAAGATGAACCCACTGAACCTTTTCTGGTTGAAAATGAGTTCAATATTAGCTCCCAAACCAAATACCAATTTTTAAATAATACTTTCTTCAAATAGCACTCTTCATGTGATTTTTATGCTGGAAGTACTTTTTACTATTTTTAGTAAAAGCATAAATGGAGGATGTTATATATGTTCCAAACATATTATGACATTTTATAGCACAATCAAGTAACTATGTTATCTTCAGTTCTTATAAATCGCTGTATATATTAAAAATATTTTTAACTTAAAAAAATTGACGCCTTGAAATTGGTCACTGTCGCTTTAAGAATCTCCTTCTTTTTCTGGTACTCTGCCTTAGGTACATAATAACAACAATACTCCTCCATGTTGCCATTTACAACCGATCTTAGTTGTGTTGCCCTGAGATGATAATCTTTGCAAATGCACAGCTCCACCTGATATTTAATAGCTGCTGCTGCCACTAGTCTGTTGGAGCTGAAGGGGAAAAGTGTTTTGTGAGGCGAACGTTCTGTATTTTTATTAATTTTGTTTTAATTTCATAGGGTTTACTCTTATTTTGATATCCTTGCCTTTTACTTTTAATCTGTTCTTCAATTATTGGTTTAGATTCTCGTCTTATTTTTGGTCTTTAACTTTAGTCCACTTACCGTAGATCCTATTTTACACCCCTTTGTTTGTATTTCTGGGTTAATATCTCATTCTTCCATAAACTCTTGTTTCAAGTCCTCCCTCAACTTTGCTATATTCTGTTGATTTTGCTCACCTGATTCCATGTCACTGATCGTTTCCCTCACATTTATGAGCCAGACAGTTTCCTTGAATCCTCTTCTGATCATTCTGGTACCGTGCCAGGTGCCATGCTCTCCTTTAGCCTTAAAATCTGTTGTTCTTTAAATTATCACCTTCAATATGAGATTTCTGTTTTCCTGTGTATATCCTGATTTAACGCTTACCTTAACAAAACAAAATATTTGCTTTGTTTAAAAGCTTGTCTGTAAAGTAGATTGGTTTCTTAACACCCCTCATTTTTATTTTGGCACCGCCTTAAATAAAACCTGATAGTTTAAGACCTGGGAGATCCAGATCATAATTTTATTCTGGTAATAAATTCTTACAATTAGAAATGTGGTTTTAGTTTGCACCATAACATGACGTCAGCCTGGAAACATAATTTCCAGGCTGACATTGAGCATTACAGTGAACTGACACTTGTATCAAATCATGATGTGAGAACATTTAACACTTAACAAGGTCTTGCAGAGAGTCCCTTTAATGTGACATTACATTGCAGTGAATGGCAGCCACAGACTGCTGTGAGTGAGAGACCCCAGAGAATATGCAGCAGTTCTCCACCCACGCTGCCTTTAGTCTTTGCTTAGAGGAGTCATGAAAAGTATCAAGTGAAACCGTGGCATGATGACATTATTACATTTGCTGTTGTCAAACTTCCCACCTAGAGACAAGAAGTTGAAATAACTCCTGAGAGGATGTCGGTTCATGTTATAACAACTATAAATGAGAAGGTTTCATCCTTAAAGTTTAACCTTTTCATTTTGAAATGGATAATTTATTCTTATAACAGTTCAGAGAGGGATTTAAAAAACATTAAATCTGTAATTTATTATTAGAGTAGATATGTTTTGTGGAATTATATAGCAAAGTGTTCACAATATGACATACAAAATATTGAATTTATGTGAACAAAATGCTAATTCAAGACAAAAACAAGTACAAATTGTGCTTTGAACAATCTGTAATCAGCGATGAATAGAGTTTGATCCACCTCTTTGGTTTATTTGCTTATTTAAAGCATAAGGTTCCAAACTGAAACAATAAAATTGCTTTATTTGTCGAATGACCATGATCATGAATATGTCATTTATTTCATGTTATTGTGGACAGCATTGCCTGCTGGTCTTAAATTGTTAGGCTATTCAGAGAATCCATCTCCTTTCTGGTGATCATCAGTCTGATGACACATCTCCCCTTCTAAATACACTCATTTTGTCACTTTACGGCATAAGGTACTTTGTGAATGATTTTTATTTTACCATTGTAGAATTCTACGAAAAATCTACCATTTTTCCCAGAATGGCGTCTCTAGGAGCTACTTTTAGCTTCAGGATTCTTTGAGTGTATGGATTCAAACTTTTATACACTGAGCCCACTTGCAAACCTGGATTCACTCCAAGCTGCTTCCAAATTTTGGAAACTTTGGTGTTTTTGAGATTTTCTGTTTAGCTTGAACCATCTGAAGATTTTGAAATTTTGATTGTCAAATGTTGCTTAGACCCACTGACAGAACATCTAAAATGCTGTAAATATTTTAGTGTTAATAGAAAGCTAATAAGAAAAAGATAATATTAGTGAGTGGCTAACAGTTAGCAAGGCCTGCTATCCTCCCTGTGCTTGCTAGTCATTTGTCTCTCAAGCACTTATTCTTGCTGCTGACTCTCCTCTCTAAAATGTTACATGAAGGATTTACATGAGGTAGAGCCTTCTTCAGAGCTTTGCATAAATACTAGACTGGTAATAGTCTCCATTTAACAAGCTTGTCAACTCAAAAACGATGTAGTTTTTTTATAGCAAAAATAGTTTGAAACTTTCAACTTCAAGGTTCAAGCACTAATCTTCAGACGAGTAATGTATTCAACTGGATAGCAGTATCTACTACACCCCATGCACAGCAATGCATTGATAGAGACAGGATGAGACACGAGTGTGTCTAAATCGTTTGTCTAACTTTTTTACCGTCTCTTCTGCAAGGCGTGCATGCAGCCGTCGTCATCTGCGACGGAGATAAAGCGTGGGATCATGCTCATGTCCCTGTGGGTGAGCTCACATTCCTCTCCCTAGCGCACTCCCCTTCTCGTGCATCTCCACCCGGCAGACCCCCAGCTGTCATGTAATAAATGTTCAGTGCTTTAATCAATTTGCAATGCTTAGGGAGCATCTCTCTTGATTCAGCCTGTAAAAAAAAAGGAATGAGTGAGAGAAAAGGATGAGACAGAACATAGAAGATAAGAAGGGCTCCTGTGCATGAAGTGATGGTGGCGGTGGAGGCGGGGGGGTTGAAGGGGTTTGGGTGGGGGTGTTCTATTGGAGGAAAGACTTCCTGTGGCGTAAACGGTATTCATGGATGACAGAGTGGTCATGGAGGATAGACGAAGGTCTTCTTCTTTGCGGAGCTGGAGTTGACTCATTCTTTGGCTCGCTGAGGGGCTCCTTTGTGCTGAAGCAGCAGGTAGCAGCGAAGTGGCAGGTCGACTCCCGGCCCTGCACCAAAAACCCCTTTCTCCCGTTGACCCCTGCTGAGATTTTCTCTGCATGAGTAGAAGGGTGATATTGTGCATGGGAGTGTGACATAAATGTACAAAATATAAACTACAAATTTAAAAAGGCAGAAAATTGTATTTTTCTTAATTTTGTTTTTAAACAGGTTTTTAATCCTGTGTTATAACACTCTGCACTGTCTAAATAAAACAGAAAAAAAGAAATTAAAGATATGTTTTAATTGTACTGAGAAATACACCTTTATGTACTCCATGAAGCATAACAAAGCTGTGTTTATTTTGCACCATACATCTGCAGTCACAGTCACCATGACTTTCACATTATAGCTCTAAGGATTTGATGCTTTTTCTTCCTGAGTGTTTTCTTTCTCTCTTCCATGGAAACATGAACATTTTTCCTACTTGGTGGTTCTCACCACCACAGGGCTGCAGAATGGAGCTGTCCGTGCAGCACACGGCCTAATCGAATAACTGCCTCAGCATGGCGCCCAGTGTGAGTGCTGTCCCCAGAGGGGAGTTTGACCGGAGACTGCAGGTACTTTTCATCCCAGTCTGCCAAGCCAGCTCCTCTCCACAGAGTCCCGCTGCTAGAAATTTGTTGGCCCCCTCTGGTTCTCTTTCTCACAGTGTCATCTGTGAGGCCCCTGATGGGAGATTTGTTGATATGATAACTCGATTAGACTACAAGATGGATGACACGGTGGCAGCAGGCCAGTCAGCAGAACACAGGGAAGGCAATGACTCCTCTCTTTAACCTCTCTTCAGGAGCCTGGCGCTCTGCACCTGCCCTCGGCTAATAAGCCTCTCCGCCCAGATCAGAGCCTGGAGGACAAGTGAAGGCTTGCTTGAACATGAGGAATGATGAAACCCGACAGGAAGGTGGAGTCACTTAGCACAGATTTTAAAAGCCTTGGTAAAAGTATTCTGAAATGCATCTGTAAAACGCTTTTGAAAAAGCAGCTAAGAGATTCCTTTTTAATTAATTCTGAAAATCATCTGGACTTTTCACTCTTAAGAGACAAGTTGATTCACTGACCTGACTCAAAAATAATACAGAAACTACAGGTTTGAAAACTGGAGTCCTGCACAGTTTTCTTTTCAAAAATTCTATATGGATGTATGGATGTATGGATGGATGGATGGATTAGTGATGGATGGATAAATGTATGGATGGATGGATGTATGGATGGATGGATGGATGGATGGATGTGGGTGGCAGATGGATGGACCAATGGGTGGCAGATGGATGGATGAATGGATGGATGGACACTCTTTATACTTATCCAAACTTGAGAAATACTTCAATCAAATCCAATACTTTTCTAAACTTTTACTCAAATGCTGTGAAATGTTGTGAAACATCAAGATTAGAAATAATCTAGACACTCAGTTTCAACATTTCAATGTCTTTCAGTGCCTTTCAGCATCCTTCAGAAATAAAGAAAGTATTATTTTTCTAGCTTAAAGGGCAGGAAATACCTTACCTGTGATAATGGGCTACTCACTCTCAAACAGATTAATTACCTTAAAAACAATTCCAGGAGAAAGCTGAAGAAGGTTCCAGAAAGGGGAATTCCAGTTTCAAAGCTCTCACTTCTCCATATTTTCACTCTGTTATTGCCTGTAATTTCTCTCCAGAGTGGCACACACTGAAAGCATCTGAAGCATTTGATGTGTCCCTTGACATGCACTTCACCTAAAGGGCAATAAATATTCACTTGTTTAGTTAATTATTTCGTTTGTTTGTTATAAAACTTAATGACGCTGCAATTGTTCATTGCATGAGGTAATTTTATCAGAAATTTGCTGTAAACACAAATGAAACTGCCACCTTTGAATTGCAGAACATCCTTTTAAAAAATCTTGTGATCCTCCCAATCATGTCATCCCCTCTAAAATGCTGTCATTGATGTAGCTGTTTGGCTGCATTTCCCTGCCAAAATCAAGTGACATGAAACTCTCCAGGGTTTCATTAGCTGGACCGACTCAGCCCATAAAACTTTCCTCGCAGGTTTTCATCACTAGTTGAGCAGCCAAAGATACTTTCATATGCACAATACCTTCTCTGTATCTCCTCCAGGTTATTCGCAACATGGTGCAGAGGGCCCACTCAAGTCAATTAAGTTCACATCTCCACTTTGGCCAAACAAGGGATTGTAGCGAAATGAGGAACGCTAAAGACCAACAGGAGCCTCCCCTTCCCAGCCCAGGCATTGAGGAGCAGCAAAAAGGACACCAAACAAAGGGCGGCCCCTCTGTGTCTCAATGACTCCTCTCTTTGTTGCCTCCTCAGGCCCCATAAAGGAAGAGGGACGCTCTTGTTTGCCCAGGAGGTGGTTTAATGGCCCCGGGTAGAACAATGGCGCCACATTCAAGCCATCCAGAGGGGCTCATTATATGGGGCCGTCCTAAAACGCCCAATCTCTGGACGTTCCCACTGGAGTGCTGGGTGAATGGTTCTGATGGGCGTGGTGGGCCACAGAGGGCATACAGGGGGGAGAATAGAGACCATTGAGGTGACAAGCAGGTTCCATCTGCCCCCAGTGCCTCCTCACCTTGCATCACTGCATATAGGGGCCTCCTGGTGCACAAAGGGCAAATTTAGTGTGTCGAGGTGGTTTAAAACATTCACTTTAGAGAGACCATAAAGGGAAATATCAACACTGTGGACCAGGGAATGGAGCATTCAGCCTTCGCTGTCCCCTTTCCATTCACCAAGTTCCTTCTCCTTTTGGTTCTTTTCTCCTTTTTGCTCCATTCAAGCCCCACTTCTCTCATCTCCCAAGCTCCTCAGTTCAGGCCATTTTTCCCATACCTTGCAAAGGGGCGGATGACAAGAATTAAGTTAGTTCTGGCCCGGCCCATCGGTTTTGTTCTCTATAAACAGTGGCAGGTAACTGAGATAAAGTGGACCATCGGACTCTGGCCAAACCTCGCTGGTGATGTGGCGCAAACCCTAAAGACTTGCAAATGTTGCAACTCGTTTACAGATGCTCATCTTCAAGGAATTCAACAAGAAATAATTTGGCATCAAAGCAAAGAAAATATATTGAGAATTTTGTGAAATCCAAAAAAATGACAGACCAAAACTGTGAATGGATTACTGATTCGAGGGGCAGAAAGTTTCAATTACATTTTATTGTGTCTTATTGAGATTTCATCAAGTAAACTAGTACAAAGTAGTGTAGAATCAGAAGAAAGTGGAAAAAGTTATTCATAATTTTTTTATTTAGTTTTTATTGATAAAACTCTGAAAAGTGTTGCATGTGTTTGTATTAAAGTCCCATTACTCTAATTTCTGTTATTAAAATCAAAGGTAACTAGCTTGTACTTTTCTTCTTGTTGGACCACTTTCTCTGGACTGGCTGGAAACTGGAAACTTGGGAAGAATGGAAAGCTTGACTGAGAAAATCCAAGATACCTGAAGAATACAGTGAGCACCAATGTGTCTGTAGAAGGGACATAGAAGTGCTTCCAACTTCATTTTCTTCAGATCTATAACCTTGTCATTTACAGAACTACAACAAAGTGGTGTACCATATGCCCATCAAGTCTCCATGACAACCATTAGACTCAATCTGAAAGACAACTGATATGAGATACATGCCAGAAAAATACAGCATCTTTCCTACCATCAATAACATAAACATATGGGGTTGTTGAACAATATTGTCCCTGGAACTGTGTGATTCAATCAGATAAGTCTGAAATCATGTTTTAGTCTTTGTCATTTTCTGGAACCATTTTAAATATTAAGGCTGTTTCTTGTTTTCATTGCCTGGTCTAAAGCAAGGCTGTATTTGTAGATTTCCTCTTCGTAAAAAAGTGCAAGTTTGAGCCTTGAATAACATGTTGACTAGTTTTAAATTTTAAAATTTGTTAAAGATTCATAATTATGGGACCCGACCTTGGATAAGCGGCAGAAGATGGATGAATTATGGGAGATTTAACCTGTTTTAATCTGAGTCTCAGAGCACACATTTTGTTAAATATTTTAACTTTACAAGCATATAAACTTCCAGTTTAGGTTCACGCTTTATGGGATTAACTTGATTCATATTTTCAAAAAAAGTTAGGTAATTTTATCAACATATTGAGTGTGTAATTCTGGTGGCTTCTCCCATTAAACTGAAGCTGGTCATCTCTGATCTTTTATGATACATTTTGGGGATGTTTATGCGTTTAATGATATTGTTACATGTCAAAGCGATGTTAAGGCCAAAGACATAATGAAATGAGAAAGCTCTTTGAGCTCCCTTCTCTTTAAAATCACTGTGACTGTGGATTGAAACACATTGTATAAACTCTGATCAGAGATGACACAGACAACCAACAGCTGCTTTGGCACATGTGAAGTATGTTGAGAGTTGATTCCTTTTTTTTCATTCATGGACTTCTAGAGTTGAAAATTGTGATTAACAACAGTGAAATAATTTCTCAGGACCCTTCGGCATAAGGCCATGGGAACAGCGGGTGTGCAGACATCGACATAATCGTTCACGTCTAAGAGTATATGTCTGCATATGAGAAACGTTCAGCTTAAGGGACAGGGCCTTTATGGTCACAACACCAGTCCTAGGCTTTTAGTCTCCAGGATACCATCTCCCAGACACCCCACTGTGCATCTCTCAGCGGGCTCCGGAGCTCCCACAGGGCAAGCTCAGCAGGGGCCGTGGGCAGCGGGCAGGCTCCCCGGGGGGCCACATTGCACCCATTTTGCACCAGGCTTTTGTCTGTGTGTCTGCATATGTATGTATGCATTCGTAAATGAAGATCTCAGGACACATGGGTAAGAATAATTATGTCTGCGTGAGAGGAAGGCGTTTTCAACCAGATGCCTTCACTCCCAGAGGCCTTAGCGGGGTGCCAGTTAGGTCCCGCTGGGTCGCCATAGTGGAAACATACATCTTCGCCGCAGGGGAAGTTCATTGGGGAACAACGATGAGACGCATCTGTCTTTCCTCTCAGCCCGGCCTGACATGCCCGGGTGTCTTGTTCATGGTGGCATATCCGTGGAGGAAGAATGCGTGTGGTAGGAGTGCTTTATGAAGCCCTGTGGGAACCTGTGTTCGCTCTCAGCGGTGAAAGGCATTTAAACGCTGATCAGCGCAGTTGGCGCCGTTTACTCGCTTGGCGGGAGGTTGTGATCTTATTTCCCTTTGCATTGTTTCCCTCCTGTGCATGCACAGTTGCTCATTTGTCCTTTTTACTTCTAATCAGTTTTGCTGAAGCCATCTGACCAGGGCTGTGTTAACTGCTGCTGTGGGTTTGGCTGCAGCAGAGTTGGAGGGCTTTTTTAGAGAGCGAGTTGCGATGAAGCAGCCTGCAGTACTCAAATTGAGTTTTGGTTTCAGAGAAACAGAGCAGGCAAAAAGCAGGGTGGCAGGTGGGCTTTGAACAGCTTATGCAGTCTTCAAGCCCTCAAACTTGGCTGTTTTCTTTTTTGGTGTTTTAGCGATGATACCAGCGAGACTCTGCCTCCATCCAAAAAGGAGGGGAGCGCAGCTGAGGTCACACTGCTCAGCTTCGCTGCCGTCTCCCTCCCCCTCACTGCTTTCAACAGATCCATCACTTGGAGCAATACACTGCTGAACATTATATAATGATAAGCATTTCACTTCTGGTGCAAAAGCACATCAGAAAACGGAAGCGAGATGGAGAAGCAGTCGAACAAAAAAGACCGGGGCCGCTACGTGGCTCAGGATGACTCCAGAGGTTGTTTTTGCATGAAAGGCTGTTTTTTACCCACTCTTCCTTTGTGTTCATCTCTCCCTCTTTTTTTTTTTTTGTTTCGAACAATGCCTCTCTTACCTCGAGCCAAGAGGTAAAACTGAACTGCAGAGCCAGGCTGCCAAATGATGAAAGACTCTGGCATCCAGGGATGCTCAGCGCCTGGACCAAGAGCTCAGAGCAAGAGAAAAATGCTCGCTTTTCAACTTAACACTTTTTTCCTTCTACATTTCTTTTCTACGCGCCTTTTTTAATCCTTTTTTATATCAGTTTTCCATCATCAGGGAAAGCTCTTTTTTTCACAGGCACCACAGCCTTGGAGCGAGAGTTCCTCGAGGGAGACGGGTGGACGGATGGAGGTACTGAAGAGGAGGAGGGCACAGATATGTGGGTCTGAGTGTCTGTTTGTGAATGTTGAAGGGTAGCAGCCAGAACGTAGGTGTGCAGGGGCTTTTTTATTCTGTTGGACCATCTCAGTATTTAATCTGTGTTTAAAAGCAGTCATCTAAATCCTTTCATTCAGTAACAGTCTCGTTTGCAGGTTTTTTTTGTGGGATTCTCTGAATAAAAGACAGTTACGAATGTGTTTATACAAATTAAATAGGGCTATGATTGTAAGAAGCATTTTTCTTCAACACAAAAAGCAAGGTCATTTAGATTTTTATTAAATGGTTTATATTGATTTGGTTGGCAACAAAAGATCCAAACACAACACAAACCTAATAGGCAAAAAACTGCAGGCGTTTTAGAGAGCTTTACTTTATCCTTGACTTTTAAAGTTAGTTTTTCATCTCTGAATGTTTTCTGGTTAATACATCTTGCTAAAGTGTTCATATAGCTTGAACATTTTCACAAACATTTGTGTATTTTACTAAGATTTTATGTACACAATAAACTCAAAGTAGTGTAGAAGTAGAGTGAAGTGGAGCAGTCCTCTCCATCCATCCGCCTCCTCTTCAACTCTAAACAGTTTCGCTGTTTATTCCCCCAGCATGATGCTGCCTAATCTTAGCTTAGATTAGATTAGATTTTATTGGCTGCTGGTGTTTTGTGATGTTTAATATGTGAGTTACACAGCAGATTCAGACACGGAGCTAAACACTGATTTTCAAAGAAAGGCACAGCTTAAGAATGGGAATAGAATTTTTTCTTTTTGTTTTGTCCACACATAACAATTGTTTTGCATTTGTAATATATTTTATCACATATTTTGACATTTCTTTGGATAATCTCTCCTCCACTTTTTTTCAGTTTTTTGCTTCTAAATAAAGTGGAGTTTTTGTTTTTCCAGATCTCCATTGGTATAAAGTTTAGCATTTTCCTTTGCACAGTGGGTACATTGTTCAAGTTAAAATAAATTATTTTATTTGCGCATTTTCAAAATATTTTTGGCTTTTAATAGCAATTCTAGAACTTTTTTATTTCCTGTGTTACCCTGATCACCGTCCAACTAAAAAACAAGCAACAATGGGGTCTGTTGTGAAAACCATAAACACTCTTTGTTTTAACCACCATAAAAAATCTCCACCACTGTTTCTGTTTGGATCTTCGTCTGTTGTGCTGAGCTAAGCAGAGCCGCAAACTGTTCCCTGCACTCAGTTTAGAACCGGTCGGAGGTTTTCTTTTACTCAGAACCTTGATTCACAAGGTTCTGAGTAATTTTGCATCCAGTCTTTGGAAGCAAAATAGAAATGACTAAAATTGAATACGTTTTTACATATAAGAAATTTCCCATCAACTGGTGTGTATTTAAATGGTGGCTGAATTCAGTCTTATTCTCAGGTCAGGCTGTGTGCGCCCTGCAAAGAATCCAGTTCCCCAATATAATCCTTTCTCAAACAGGGAAAAAAATGTGATGCAAGGTGTCGGCAACACCATCAAGATTGCATTTTTCAGTCTTTACTGTAAAGCTACTCCCTTCAAAATTCCATCCAGGGGTGTAATCCTCCTTCTTACACAACTTCCTCTATTCATCACACCTCATTTTTCATCCCTGTGTGAAGAAAGGAAGGTGAGGAAACTGGAGGAAAGTCTTCATTGTGTCTGTGTGAGCCACGAGGATGTCGCCAGCAGCATGTCGGTAGAGGGGGCACAAAGTGAGCTTGGGTCTATATCTGCCAGTGCAATATAGATATTTAGTCTTTACAGCTTGGTGGAGTCCTCCAACAATATACTCTACAATATACTCATGTTAGCTTTACTTCATATGCACAGGCAATGGAATATCTATCTGTGTGTATGTGTTTAGCTTTAGTGTATGCACACAAGGGAAAAAATGTTGAGCAATGGTCAGAAAACAGATCCAAAACAAAATGAGTTTCATATGTGAATGCTGTGAGAGGTGGTGATGAAAGGGGGTCCCAGTATATATGTGCTGTGTGACTGAGGGTCTCACCAGTGTGCTTTGTTAATCCTGAGCCCTTAAACTGAGCGTATACTGAAGGCCATTAGATATTTACTGCTGCATATATCAGCCTTGAAAAGCACTTTGACTTGCATCCAGTCTTTGGAAACAATTTTTTGCTAAATAAATGCCTGGAACATTTAACAGGGCACGACTGGTAGCATTTACTTTCTAGCAATAAACTTATCAGCTTTTTTGTTAAGTCTTTTGGAAACAACCACAATTGATTCTGGTAATTAGCAACATTTGTTTTAATGTTACCCTTGGCACACCACCGCATATCAGTCTCTGGTTTCAGTTGTGAGGGAAGAAAATAGTTGGTTCCACGTCATCTAATGCATTTAATACTGCAACCAGTGGAAATTGATCACAAGTTGATCCACACGCACACCAAGTATGTCACACATTACGCAACAGTGTTATGGCAACAACCTAAACTGCAACTCAAACTACCCAATAATGACCAATAATAGCATCACCTAATCTGCTCCTAATTAAAAGAGAACTTTGAGCCACCATTTAAAGGGACAGTATTATGCAACATTGACGTTTTTGAGTTTGGTTTTGTTTTTGAGCCTGGAGTGTTACTTGATTATTTCATGCTTGTTTGAGAAATCCTTTAATTTCCCCTGGTAGCCATTCTGTAGGCAGAAAACAAGTGGTGTAACCAAGCACTGCCTTTTCCATGCAGCTCCTTCAGACTAGCCAGCAGCAATTAGCAAACATTTGGTGAACTGTGCATCTGTTGAGCTCATCATACGAACTAGTACTCAGTGAAATGTTAGTAACAATGTTGTTAAACGCTTATAGAGGACTGTAATAACGTACTGAAGGTGACGTGTGGGAAAGAGCATCTTAAAGAGACAGAGGCCAAATTTCAATGTTGGGAAGTCAAATTTTTAAGTCATGTTTCACATATACAGCATTTTTGTAATAATCAAACGGAATATAGTTTCTTGAAGTTACTTGATTATGCTATAAAATGGAACTATGTGAATGGAATATACATAATGCTCCTCGTTTAACAATTGATTAATTTGAATAATATTATGCTGCCACTTTGGGACACTCAGAGTGACCCAAAAAAAAAGAAGAAAATTTGATCCAAACAAAAGTAATTGATGTCAAATGACAACTTTATTCATATGCAACTTTCCAGCAAACAAGTTTCTCCAAAGGGCTGTAAGGGGAAAAAAATAGTATCTGATGTCCTAACAATGTTATTAATGTGTTTTTAGCACAGCAGAACATTTAGCACATCAAAATGCATATTTCACTGGTGATGGAACCAGAATATGGATTTCAGAAATAGCTAAATTTTAACAAAGAATATGAATACATATAAAAACAATAAATAAGATGATGCTAATTCCAGAGGTTATTCAAAGCTACTTTAATTTGACGTGGGACTTACTAAATAAAATCAAGACTCTGTGAACTTTTTTAACAGTGTTCAAAACTCCAGTTTCTTTTACAAGATGCTGTTTTTTAGGTTTTTGTGGAATAAAGCAGTGGGATAGATGGAGGGGTGCAAGACTCAAATGATGTGTTGATTGGGAAACAGGCAGCCAGCCCCACAGCCAGTTACCAGCCATCAAGCCAGTGGAGGCCAAGAAACATCACCACAATCCTCCATGTGCAGCGGATGTTTTCCACAAGCTGAGCAGCCAGCTTGGCCACAGCTGTCCAAACCGCAGGCCCTGGGAGAAGATGAGGAAGAGGCAGAGGGAGAGAGTGGGGAAGGAGGAAAAAAGCTCAGGGGGGCAGAAGGGAGGGTGGCCTGCTTGGCAAAGGTCAGACAGGCTGAGGCAGCCGGAGTGTGGGAACTGTCCGGGAAGGCATGTGCGAAATGCTTTGGGACGAAGTATCATCTTACAACCAGACCGCCTAAGGCACTGGGGTGCAGCATGCCCATGTGTGTGCCTGTGTGTGTATGCGCATGTGTGTGTGGCTATGCCTTCTGCATACCTCTGTGCATGAAAGTATGTGCTTGTAAATGGAAGGCTACCATGATTCTTGGGAATGGAGCGTGAGTATTTTGATATGAAAAGATAAGGTGTGAAGATGTACAGAGGGATGGAAAGTGGAGGAAATTACTCTGAAGTCCATATTAAACACACGCATGCACACGCGCACGCACACGTGAGCACAGCTGGGAACATTCTTGCCGCTGACTGGAGTTTTCAGTGCACGTCATGTCTGTATTAAAGGCTGAGCACAGAGGTATGCAGCCCATGTGTGGAACAGGATTTCATGATGCTGCTAACAACTCCATCACATGGAAATTAGCCCGCTGCATCATTAATAATGTTGTGGTTTCAAATAATGCATTGGGGGGGCTAGTAAACTCTGTGTACATTATAAATTGCCACAGAAAGCTCTTAAAAGTCTCAGTAGTCAAATTCTCTCACGTTTCAGGGGGTTGGGACTAGCTCTATAATCATCGTTGTTTGTTAGCAGTGGAGGTGCATTCACGGTTTTAATGAAACACAGACATCCTTTGTTGAACTTTTGATGCACTCAGATGGGATGCAGCGTTTCCTTCCACAGAGCTGCACGTGCACAAACACCATGCAGGGCTGATCGGGGGAGCCTGGCTGAGCTCCACTGAGCATAAGACTAACATGTCAGGCAGGTGAGGGGACGTCTCAACACGCAGACCTCATTCTACCACCATCCTCTCCACCCTGAACCCTCATACATACACGCACACACCCCAATGTCTACAATGAAATGGAAAAGAACCAAATAAACCCACACCTATGCAGGGTGAGCTCTAATGCCCATCTTCACCTTTCTGTGTGTGTAAACCTTTGTCTTCTCCTCCTACTCCCATCTTTCAGAGGACACAGCTTTTGAAGAAGACTAATCCAGGTTATTTGCTTTCCCATGCTTGTGTCAGATCCCAGTCTGAAATGACTGTGGAGAACACGCTCAGGTCCGCCGACCTCTACTTCTGTCCCCGATTTATCCATATAGGATGTTTATGATGGGCCTACATAAAGCAGGTTGAATGACGTGTAAATATGATTTCACCGTCCTCATCCTCAAGGAAATACTCTCACTGCAGCTCAAAAACCTTTTTGCAGCCTGACATCCATTCAGGGAGTATTTGTATTCAGCCTTCTTCAGTAAAAAGTCCCAGAAGAGACCCACAGTTCATTCATTACTGCTATAATGAGGCAGGCAGTGAAATTTGTTTTGTCCATTTAAATGGAAAACTGTGTGAAACTCACTGAAGGTTATGAATGCAGACACCAGAGAGTATTTCAGAGCACATTTTCATTTAAAATGGGAAATTGCTCAACACATGTAGGGATCAAGGTAAAGCATTAAACTGGCCTGGATTATAATTGACATAATCTGTTTTTGTGTACCATAGGACTCAGTGTTTGGGCAAATTCTCTTCTGTACGTATATTTTTCCCTTTCAGTAATTCATTATAAAAAGGATTTTTTTTTTTAAGTTATGGTGTGAATTTTTTTTGCTTTTTCCTGTGAGACTTTGCATCTTGAAAAATATAACTTATGCATATCTAACTATTTTGATGCAAATTCATATTCCCTTTTCAATACTTCTACTAAACACACAGAATTATGTGAAGGTTGATGAAAAGAGCTGATTATCGTAAGAACACAAATATGACAAATTATTTTGACATTTTTTAAATAATATTGTATATTTCAGTATTGTTTGTTTTATTATTGTACATAAAAGTTCATCTGGGAACAAGCATTGCAAATCAGCTTGCAATGCTGATTTGCATTCAGACTTCTAATGCTGAAATGTTCAGTGTCTGGAAGAATTACAAAGTCCAATTCAATTACATACCCATCGAGGTAATTAAGGAAATTGCATTTATGTATGTAAAAAGAGAAATCCAGCAATGACGCCTAACATGAAGGTTGCAAAAATTGTATCCCACCAGTATAAACACATTATTTTATCTTTGATTAATATTTAATCTGAAGAATTACATATTCATGCAAATTCATATAAAGTAAAGGTCTGAACAAGACGGATATAAGACATATTTCCATTTGTCTAGAGTTCACAAACATGAACTCTGCTGTTTTTTTGGAAATGTAGATATTTCTGCATACAATATGTACTGAATAATTTGTGTTTGAAACACCACCATGTATTACTGCAAAGGACACCACCTTTATCTACTTCACAGGATAGAAACGTTCACAGTGCAATTTCTCTGTGATACGCTCTACTGTATAGCCATCTCTCTCTACCACAGACACGTGATGACCATGACTGCCAGACTCCATAACGTTGCTGGTTCCCAGGGGCCCTTAGAGCGTCAGCTTCTCCAGTTCCAGTCTGGCACAACGCGTTCATGTCCTGTGTAATTGCAGACCTCAGTCTACGCAGGAGACCTACCTCTGTTGGAATAGCTCCAGTTTTCTTTAAGTAAGACCTATATCAACTCCTGCAGTCGGGGAGTGTTTCCCACAACCCCCAGCATGGTGAGACTGGTGCCTCCCATCCCCTCTGGGGCTCCTGATTGGATAAATAGGAAATGACATGAAAGTTCCAGTGTGAAAGCTACAAATAGATCTGCTGCAGTCCAAAAATGAGCTACAGTACTCTCATAAGTCAGAATAGTTGACGCATGCACATATGTTATGCACAGAAATACACATTACTCTTTTCTCATACCCCCCAGCCAAGCCTGGGGCCCACGCTTGGTCACACACCTTGAGCATGAAATGGGGGCCCTGTCTGGGAACAGTTAGCCGGCCTGCTGCCTGGCGAAAATGGAAAAAGCGTGGTCCTTGTTAGCGTTGATGACGCTAACTCACCAGTCGTCCCTGAGGAGCACACTCCTCTGCTGCTGCTGCCGGGAGGCTGTAAGTGCAGCAGGGAAACATAACTAGGTTTAAGGTCAATGACTGAAGCTAATTTGATGATTTTTTCATTATTTTAACAACTAGTTGCTGATTTTTACCTTGGTTTTCATTTCTTACTGTACCAAAAGCCAAGACAGACTGACACTGACCTGTACTGACCAGGGAGGGCTGGACATATAATTTATTTGACCTCCGGTGCGTCTCTCCCCTCCTACCTTCTTTTTCTCCCTGTGTTGGGAAATAGAGGGAGATCAAGGGATGGGTGGGGTGATGGTCGGTGTGGTGACAGGAGGAGCACAAGGAGAAGAAGGAGATTCCTGAGTGCTTAAACCCCCTTCACATTTATCCTGGAATCGGTGAATCCCACTCACTTTCTGCCTACACAAACCCAGCCCCATCTGACACTCGTGGAATGCTAAAGTCTTTTTTTCCTCCTCCTTCTTCACCAATTTAGGTAATTGCCGTGGCGGTCACGGTGCTCGGAGCAGAGACCGTGACCCTGGGCGGTTCGAAGTGACAGGCTCCGCGTATCTGAGGCGGCACCCTGTATTGTGCTGCCGAAACAAGACCTGCCGACAAATTCATCACTGACTCCTCCGCAGCAGCCCATATTTGGCCGGAATAATGCCTGCTGACTGGTACATTGTGTCAGATAGTGGATACCCAACATTCCTATGGAGCCTACATCATTCCTTATGATCAGTGTGAAAAGTGTTGATTGGTTATTTATAAATGTGCATTACAACACTTTCAAATGCACTCTTGCAAACTGTGCATCAGAGATTTTTCTAATTAAAAACTTTTGTTTTTACTCTGGTTAATAGTTTTAAGGTAATTTTACATGATTTATATGCAAAATATTGATTCCACTGATTGACACAGGTTAAAGAAATCAACAATAATCAATAATTAAAGTTACAATTAATCATGATTTATTTCTAAAGGTTGAGATTTTTTTAAATGAACAAATTAAAATTCTAGACAAAAACCTGACATTGTTTCTAAGATGAAGACAACACAGTCACAACTTTAAAAACTCCTGTCAATTTAAATTTGACAGAGTTTGTGCCAGTTATTATTATTTTTATTTCTTAGCTTTTTGTCTGTCGTACAGCACAAAAGTGCTACTTTTATGCAGCTCAACCAACCTGTTTGTTTTTGCCTCCAGGTGTGAACCTCTATTGTATCATCTGCATCTTTGCTGGCTCATCAGGATCTAAACAAACTGGCCTGTTTTTTGTTTGTAGCTGATGTTTTTCACGCAGAGGATTCAGCTCATATTTGGATCTTCCATGAACATCTTATAGACACTCTGTCAGGTTAGAATTCATTCAAAACATCAGGATGGTGAACAGGGGCTTTCTTATTAAATAGCATGATTCTTTATATTTTAATTTACAAATCTTGACGCACTACATCATCACACTGTTTTCTAAGCAGTTATTTAATTTTTGGAGGAGCATATTCATAAACAGAAAGAGTAATTACCATATATAGACCGATAACATTTGTCCACAATATTAGAAATGGACCAATAAAAGCCCTTACTAATAGCAATAAACTGAATGGATTGCTAGCTGGACAACAGAGAAAAGAATGAAGAAATCAATAAAGTAAAGATAAGGTTTATAAAAACCAAATAGGTAAACATTGGTGAATTTCTCCTCAACCACCACCAAACAAGCAAACTGCGTTTTTCTGTTATTTTGATATAGTTGTTTCCTGCACAACACTTAATTTGTGGGCAGAATCTTGACTTCAAGGAAATAAACAACATAAGGCTGAGGAACAAGGACACAGCACAGTTTATAGCAGGGTTTACCACAAATAGTTCCATCACAGTCCATTGAGGTGACTGGTTGGTTGTGTGGAAGAGTGAAGTTTCTTGGGTAACAAAATGTTTCACCGTGTTCTTTCTTTTTATGTACCCTATGTGAATATAAAATATCTAGTGGTGTCCGTTCCACTTCGTGGCTTTAATGATGATAATTAGCTGCAGCAGCAAGTAGTGTTTTTCTAAGTGCAAGCCACGTGAATGAGAGACTGACTGCTGCTGTCATCTGATCGCATTAACTTCTCCCAGCCACATTTCTTTTCTTCACTTTTTTACCTGCAGTCCTGGAAAAAAAAGGATTTGCCTCATTACAGCTTTTTGTTGTTTATTTCTGAGTTTTTGTCACATTTCTGACCACATCATGTAAATACAGATGCGGTCTTAGCCTGTTTGGTTTCCAGCAATCCCCCCACTTCCCTCATAAATGACTCAGATCATCAAAAATGTTAATTTAGACAAAAAAACAATAGCTAGTTCAAAATATATACTTATTTATTAAAGGGGCAGTCCTGTGATGGTCTGATGACCTGTGCAGGGTGTACTCCGTCTCTCGCCCATCAAATAACTATGTTACCTTAATTTGTTATAAATTTGAAATTTGAGTTCACAATTTATACCTTAAAATCTGTCCCTTTCAGCACACCATCGCAATAATGCTTCTCCATTATGCTGTTTACAGCCATTCTGAGGAGTGTTAGATTGAAAAGCATTTTCTATGAAAAGTACAGCTGCTGCACAGTTCCACCAAGTGACTACCAATTGCTGCTGCCGCTAGGCTACAGGAGCTGAGTGTGTAAAGCTAACACTCACCTCTGACTGGTTGCCCCTGGAGATTTAATGATGCTTCAAACATGCATGAATGAATCGAAGCAGCAACAATATAACACAATACAAAAGTCAAAAAGTTAATTTCCCTTTAAGTTATCCAAACTAACCTACCTTTACTGACTCTCTTAGACAAAGCCTTGTGTCAAAGAGTCAAACTTTGACCCAGATATAGTGGTTGCTCTCAGGGTGTGGGCATGTACAGCCACACTGTCTCAGGTTTCTGATGTCACCCTCATAATCAGTGGAGTTAACGTCAGCATTATATCACTCTAACATTACAACAGCCACTTGTAATAGTCTTCAAAACCTTTGGCTATGTTGTCTCCGAGTCCATGAGACCGTAACCCTGACACTTGTCCTTTAAACCAAACGTCTGCGTGAGGTTCAGGTTTCAGTCTGTCCACTAAAGACCTCAGTTCACTGCAGGTGTCCCATCAAAATGCTGGCGAGTGCACACCTCTGGGCTTTGTTAAGCGCCTGACTGGTTGCAGAGAGCTAACCAGTGATTAAAGTGCTCTTGTGCGCCAAGGCATGTTGGTGGGGTCTTTCACTGCAGCACATCTAACTCAAGGTCCTGAGGTGTTTTCCAAAGGAGTCTCTGGGAGGCTTCAGGGCTCTTACCCTTCCTCACCTTTTTCTCCTCTGTTTTGTTGCCCAGTACCTGTAATTGAAAATGTATTTATTGCAGCGCCAGAGGCTAGACGAGTCTGTGATGTGGATGAGGTGATGGCTGAGGGGCTTGGCTCCTCCTTAGCGCCACCAACTCACTTACATGGAGAGGGTTTTTTTCCTGCCTTTGTTTACTTCTCCCTCACATATGTCCACCTCTTTTCTATTTTCCATCCCTTCTTTCAGCATTTTGCCTTTCATGTTTGCCCGCCTGCTTCTTTTATCCTTTGTCTCTTTTTTATTAATCTTGATTAGGCGTGCACAAGGTCTGTTTCAAATGCAAATGTGGTCGCCTGGATTGTTACAAGTTTTGTGCCGCCAAAAGCAATTTCTTTAAAGGAAAGTGAATTTTAAATCCTGTTTTTAATTTGCCTCTAAGTGACTTTAAAACCATAGAAATACAAGAGACCCAAAAGACTGAATCAAAGGTATACAATTTTATTAAGTTGGAAATTATTTTCACTTTATATTTTTATTTCAGGAACTCTGAAGTGAATAAAATGTTACAGATTTTTTTTTTTTGCATTGAAAGTGTTTTATTGACTAGCCAAAAATTCACACCTGATTTACATTTCAATATAAATCTGTACATTTTACCCAGTAACCTTTCTTAACTTACTGTGGAAGCGATGCTACATGGTCAACCACTGAGGAGGCAGGTCAACAAGCTATTCAAGAAAATAAGTTTATTTATTTAAGTAGAATTATTCTCCAAATATTTGATTGTTCCAAATGTTGGGCATCAAAATTTAAGCAAATCTGTAAGATTACCTTATTTTCTTCAGTGGGGGAGTTTTGTGCAATGAGGGTGCATAGACGTCTTTGCTGTTAAATGCATCAAATATTGCTTTTGTGGTAAAACTTCACACCTGCTAATCTTTCTGAAGATTTCTACAAGCCGTATTCGTCTCATAGGAAACTCTATTTCTTGCATGGAATGCCTACCATGAAATGCTTCGTGTGCGATAATGAGAAAGCTTTTCACAGGCCATTAATTAGGAGTAAAGCAGCTCATAACAAAAGGCACAACAGTAGGGAGGACCGCTTCTTGAACAGAAATGTTGCTGCTCAAACAACATTAAAATAATACTGTTGGTTTTTGTTTCTGGAAGTGTCTTTAAATTTTATATGGAGACCCAGCAGAAATTAAATATTAGTGGTGCAAATGCAAAATGTCTCACATCTTTGAATTGAGGAAGGAAGAAAAAAACTGTGAAAAAAAATTCTATTTTTTATATAGAAAACATTTTCCCTGCTGTCATCTTCCATACCAGACTGTCATAATTTCATGCTCTCTAATCTTCATCTCCCCATTAGATTAGGGCTGAACAACAAATTCAGAAATAGCCATTCCTTCAACAGACTGCTTGAAGGGCCCTCATAAAGCACAATTATGCTTTACGAGTTGCCCTCTCATTCCCACGTCTAGTAGCGCATGGCCGTGGGGGCCTCCAAACTTTATCAGCCTTGTGGATTAGGAAGCCGGAGGGGAGCAGGAGGTAAATGAGGTGCTGGGAACTTTCTCTCTCAAAAACCTCTCTTGGTGTTATTTTGCAGGCACTGGAAAAAAATATATAATTTGAAGCATATGGCAAGTGCATGTTGGTTCTTTGCACACTTTGTGGATTACTCTTAGAATAAAGTTGGTTTTCCTTGATGTTTTCAAAGATCTTAAGTGAATTTTGTCTTCCATCATGGCAATGCAATACTACTTATTGTTTAAAAACATAAACTAAGGACACTTTCATTATTTGGTGTATAGGTAAGTGGAAAGCTGAGCTCATCTTGCAATTTTCCACTCTCAATCAGAGAAGCAATATGTTTGTTCATCAAGGACAAAGAAGTTGGTTTGATACAGGCAGTACTGACTCTAAAATACCTTCTAGCATAACTATAACCATAATTACCATAAAAAGGCAAAAAATGGCCTTGTCAAAGTCCAGGTCTGAAATCTATTGAGTGGCTGTATTTGATATTTGTTTTTCATAGAGGCTTTTCATTTATTAAGATGGACAAATTTTGGAGAAGAATGGTGAGTTGTTCCAAAACCCAAGACCTGAAGCTTCATTGACTTAGATGGAGTGAATATTATTATTTTGTTTGTTTGCAAGGAAATTTAAAAACCACTTCCACTTCACAATATTTCAAATCTTTGTGTTGGTCATTCCAATAAAACACACTGAAGTGATTTTATGGGTGTATGTTTATAATGTATTTGTATTTAAACGTGACGTTATTCCAAGAGAGCCAAAAATATGGCCTCTCCCTTCTGCACTTGCATGGTTGGCACCAGGAAGGTCTACAGGGCATGTTTCCTCTCCTTACCTACATCTGTTTCTGCTTTGACCCAGTCTATCACCAAACAAGTGCAAATCTTTAGCAGGTCTTTCTCCCCCCCCGCCCCCCTTCTTTCATTAAAGTTTTGGCACATCTGCACTGAAGGTTGCAAAATGTGTCCTTTCCTTAAAGCTGGTGGATGGCGCAGCATCGCATGCTTTGAAATCAACCACAAAGGCATTGAAAGCGGAGCAGTAGCCCTCGGCTGTGGATGGTTATCGCTTGCCACCACAGCCTTTGTAGCCTTAAAAAAAGACACACTCCTGGAAACTGTCAAGTTGTTGATGAAGATGAGGTAATAGTTAAGAACTTTAAGCACACAACGGTTAACTGAGAAAAGAAATCACCCTGCAGATGGCTGATTGGTAGCTGGCAAAGCGATGGAAATCTGGCAGGCAGCTAGATGACAGTGGCGTTTCTGAACCAAGATAGAGAGACCGCTCTGTGGAGAGAGGAGATGGCCGCAAGCATTGTCTACACAGCAATTCTTTGACTTCCCTATGACGAATCCCAGTAACACAGACACTTGGCAGACCAAAGTGGGGCGCTTTGCACACGAGGAGCCAAAGGGAACCTTTAAAAATGAAGCAAGATGTAATGCAGCTTTTTTATGCTCATTCTGGGCCTCTGATAGCTGCAGCAGCGTGGATTTGTATCCCAGCTACACTGAAAGGACTGCCGAACTGGATGGAGCTTTAAAGTGAAGCAAGAAAGCTCTGGAAAATCGGTCCTCAAAGGCACATTTCAACTGGAGAGCATTTCTTTTAAGCTGTCACTCCTTGGTCATTGACAATCCTATTATGGCACCAACTTATTGTAATTAAGAAGGGAAGGAGATATATGGGCAGACGCATTCATCACACCATCTGAGATACAAAGAATGTTGTTGATGGTCTCTGTTTTGGGGGGTAAAACACAGTCTTGAGCGACCAGATTGCCTTATTTGCATTGACATGTGAGTGATGTAAACTGTATCTGGAAGCCAATTTTCTTTTCTCTCTGTTCCTTCATCCCTCCACTGGCGGGCAACACTTTAAAGGGACGTAATGGAAAATAGGTTTTATGGCTTTTCTTCTTTCCCATTTTAGAGGTCAAGGAAATGGAGGCTTCAAAAGAAAAAGAAAAAAAATAAAACCCTAGGAGGTAACGATCCCTCACCTCATCAACCCTTCCGCTAAAGTCTAAATACGTTTTGCTCTAAAACTGCCCCCAAAGCCAGTTATAAAGGAGCTAGGAACGGATTGTGAGTGGCAAGTCCATATGCTGCTGTTTATTTGGGCCATAATAAGAGGATTGTGGTTTTTTCTTCCTCCTTTTCTCCACAATAGGGCAGCGTTTGAAGCAGGACAGATGATAGTCCTCAAGAGGGCCATCAGATGCCATTGTAACTGAGAGATGCCCTAAAATTTAGGTGCGATGACAGCAGTACAAAGCTCCACGTGGACTGTGAGGAAGAAGTCGAAACGTTTCCATGAGGTTGACCTCTGATCGGTCTTTCCTGCGGATTGCGTTCTCTAAAAAATTAAGAAAAATAACTCTGCATATGCAAACTATGTTCAGATTATTGTCTCTTTGTTTAACATGTAAAAGTGCAGTCTCGGCAGGGTCAAAGGTCATGGTCTTGCAGCCTGCTTGTGTGTCTGTGCATCTGATACTCTTGTCTGTCTCTTTGATCTTTACTCTATGCATGGACCTGTCCTGTGTTACAAATGAAGGTGGTGAGAGGGTCAGAATATCTGACGCTCAGATCGACGGAGATACTCCCTGAGCGCTTCTGCACCCCTGCAGCTGCTGCATTTTATCATCTCATCTTGAATGTGAACAAAACAAAGGAGAGCATTATAGATTTTAAGAGAAACAGGGTTAGATCGAACCCTATTTCCATCATGGGAGAGCAGAAGTGGAGCTGGTTGAGGAGCATAAATACCTTGGTGTTCATCTGTACAACAGACCGGACTGGAGACTGAAGCCATTTGCAGGAAAGGACAGAGGAAGATTCTTGAGGAAGCTTAGATCTGTTCTGTTGTGGAAAATAAAATCTCAATTCAGGTGTTTCGCTGTGATCTGTGTGGCAGTTCATATTACAATTTCAGCATTGACTGCCTTTAGACTGCAGTGTGAACTGCCTGTGACCCCGAAGTGACCTGCATGCAGAATCAGACGCAATGTCACACAGCGCATGCTGTGTTTTTGGATGTAAAATGGATGCCATATATGCTATGTATCAAATACTGAAAAGTTATGCTGACAAAATCATATCTGACTTCAGCGTTTCCCACTTCCTTCTGCATGAAATGTGGAGCTGTCATGTTTTAATGCTGTAAATGGCAGATAAAATGCGGACTGAGGCTGATCTTAAAAGAAGAAAAAAATATGTATCTAATTAAGGGCCGCATATAAAAGCAACCTTGTCTTATTTGAAAATTCAATAAAGATTTGTGTCATTCAGACTGTCATTAAAGTCAGATTCGGGTCAATTATTGTATAAAATACATAGATTTGTAGCTGTTCATTGGTCATTGTTTTCACCAAAATGTTGCAAAAATCTTCCTGATTCATGCTTTCACAAGTTTTTTTCCCACAGATTAGAATTATCAAAATAATTTTTGACAAATTTGAGTTAATCAGAGGCACGCATGTGGATGTGTTTTAAGGCCATATCTCAAACACACTTTTGTTTTTTGAAACAATAGGACAGACATTGAAGGGTAAAAGGTGTGTGTGTGTTTTCAACAGCACCTGCTGCTGTCCTGAGGCCTAAATTTTCCTGCAGACGTAAATAAACCACAAACACACAGGCAACAAGTGAAAGAGTTCATACATAGCAGACTCTGCTGCCCGTCCTTTACTGCTGAGTTAGGCGTGTGTGAAAGATGATGGGTGACTGTTTTCTCTGCAGAGCACCAGGAGGGAAACTGAAATGAATCGGTGTTAATGAGCTGTTAACTCTGCAGCAACCCAAAAGACTCCAAAGTAACCTCTGCTGTTTGGCTTCTAAGAAAACACAAATACATGTGATCTCTCACTCTCAGAGGAACGCATGCATCTGCTGAGAGGGAAAACAGTCCAAGTGCACATGCAGATGTCACATCATCAGCAGACTCCCTCTTACTCGTGTTCTGTCTCTCATGCACTAAAGCACCCACGTCCTTTTTCTCAGCACATACTCACTCAATCAGCGTCAGACTCCTAGGCTCAGAGGCTGTAAATCTTCCTGATGATGACATGCACTTGTGGATGGCGTACACCCAGCTGAGCTGCTGAGCAGATCTGAGTCAAATAACATTTGGAAATGCTTCTCGTTGTTTGTTTTTCTCCTAATGGAGAGCCAGGTGCGGGGGTTTACCACGTTTCGGTTGAGGTCAAGTGTCAGACAGCAGAAGAAAAGTTTTTAGATCTTATTTTAGAAGTTTTCTCCTGCCTTCCCCTCTAAGCATTTTGGAACACAAGTTAAATATGTTTAGCATGAATTTCTTTTTTCTAAAAAAAAAAAAAAAAGAAAAAGAATTGCAGTACATATGTTGTGTGGGAAGTCCTGGACAGTGCAGTATATATTTCAATTTAGCATTATGCAGAGCCTTTCAAAAGTATTCAAACCCTGTGAATTTTTTAACTTTTATGTATTTTATGAGGATTTTCTCCCTAAGGCAACACTTTATTTGAAGGGGTGTGCGTAACACTGACATCACACTGTCATAAACATGACATAACACCTGTCATGAACATGAATAAATCTTTACGACTATTGGCATTAAGTGTGCAACTTTATAATGCAAAGTTGCAAAAAAGTTGCATTAAAAATGTCAACTTCGCATTATTTGGTAAATAATGACTATTTTAATGCAACGTTCCATTAAAACTTGGGTCAACTTTCCCCTTAAAGTGTCTATTTATCGAATGACACTTCATGACAACAATCATAAACATCTATGAAGACTTCTTCATGTTCATGACATGCTATGTCATGGTATGACTGTGTCATGTCAGTCTCATGTAAATAAAGTATTACCCTTCTGAATTGTGAAGTGACATAGTTTTCACATTTTTTGCTAAGAAAATTATGCTTGTGCATTTAGACTCAATAATTTTTCACGGCACTAACAGACGATCTTTCCTGTTACACTGAACATCTTTTTTCCCATTATTTTTCTTTTCAGCTCAGTCAGGTTGAATGGAGAATGTTTGAGAATATCGGATTATAAGTCTTGCTGCATATTCTGATCTGGATTTAGCTCTGGACTTTAACTGGGCCATTCTAATACCCAAATTCCATCTATCTTCCATCTGTCTTCCCATTGGTTCTGACTAGCTGTCATTTCCCTTCTGAACAAACGGATCCATGTACAATTCTTCTGTCACCACCATAGTTACTACATAAACTTCTCCACAAGTTTCTCCCTGACCTGTCTGCTGCGTTTCTCGGTCTTCATGATGCCGTTTGTCCTCTCATGATCGCTAACAAACCTCTGAGGTCGTCACAGAACAGATGGGTTCATACTGGGATTAAATTACAGACAAGTAGTCTCTGCCTAGAATAATCCTATATTCTGTGGAACTAATAATCCTATATTAGTTCCACAGAATTTTATTTAAATGTTTCAAATTAATGGCAGTGTAAGAAACTAATCTGTTTTTTAGTGAAATACGTCTAAGGCAGTGATTCTCGGCTGCCTTTCTGACAGCACATCTACAGCAGGATGTCGTCAGCTCTGAAAAGACGACGACTAAAGCCTTTCCGATCATTGTCTTTTCACACCTGTGCAAACACCGTTGAGGCTAATTCCTTAACATTATTCTGGGTAATGAGATGATTTTGTTTCTGGGAGCTGGTGGTTGTTGAGGCACGATCCCGCCCGCCCTTTTTTCCAAGAGCACAAAGGCTGTATCTCTGCGCCCGCACGAGGCTGGCTGTGAACAAATCATCTCAGTGCTGATGCTGAGCCAGATAAGCTTGCTTCCTCACCCTGTCTCCAACACACACATCTACATACACACAGAGACGGAAAAGCGCCTGCTGCCTGCTTCTGCTGTGAGAGGCTATAAATGGAAAAAAACAAACAAAAAAAAAACTATGTGCTTTTGCAAAGTTGGACTCACCTGAGGGTGTGTGCGTGAGAGTATGTTGTTTTATATGACAGTGTGAGAGAAGTCTTTCACTGTGCATGCACATGTTTATGTTAAAATGTGAGCTCCCAATTTATGGAGGCCCATTAACGGAGGATGCTGTTAAGTGATTTTAGAGGCTTCGCTGGAGATTGAGAGGAAGGAAGAGCGATGGCTGCCCACGAGGTGCTTTAATAGTCCCTGACAGCGCCCCAGCTTTATAGGCAGCAGCTGGACCAGGTGTTAGCTTCTGCAAACACACATGTGCACACATACCTCAAGCCTCATTAAGGTTGGTCAGACCAGCTCTGTGGTTTTGAACTGCGGATTGTATGAACAGGACAGGAGGCACTGATTTAGTTAGATGTCTTGTTCAGGCATTTAAATTGCCGTTTATTGTTGGATGTGTAAAAACAACTCTCCAGAAATAACTTCCTATGTTTATAGCTTGTCTTCCCAACGCTAAACTTGTTGCAGTCAACTGTTTGGAGTCATTGCAGGAAGCAATTTAGTGTTCCTCAGCAAGTGGGGTTTTACCGCTGCGCTGTTTTCTTAATTTCTTCCAAAACAGCATCTATTATGTTCTCAGGTATGAGGAACATATTTTTAAAATGTGTTTCACAGTCATGTGTGAAATTTGCAGTGCCTAAAATTAATGGGAACAGTATTCCCATTTATTCTACTGATTTTATTACAACCGTCACAATTTTAATATTTGATTTAAAAAATAATGCAAATAAAAATCTGAAGAGAAGACGTGGATTTGAAAGGCCTGCATGGGTTTTGGGAAATGTCTCCACCAGCTTTGCATATGTAAAAACTAAATGTGTTTTCCATTCTTCTTTGTTAGATTGGACATAGAGCATCTGTGTACATCAATGTTAACATGCTTCTAACCAGGGTGGGACTTTTAATACCTTTCTTTTGGCATTGTTTTGTTCTTGCCACTCTTCAAAAAGGTCAAACTACTGAAGTGCAACTAGTGGTTGTTTTACTGACAGATTCTCCTACCTGAGCTGTGGATCTCTGCAGCTCCTCGAGAGTTGAGGAGCCCCTTAGCTGGTTTTCTCGTCCATCCTGCCTGTTTAGGTGGACGACCAGGTCTTGGTAAGTTCACCCTTCAATATATCGTTGTAAAAATTAACCATGCTTCAAATTTCACAAAGTTATCCCTCACCTGTCCACTGGTTTCCATGGTTTCCATAATGTCTGTTTAACTATCTCTCCATCAAATCTCTGAGACTTTCACAGAACCGCTGCATTCATAACAAGATTAAATCACTTACATGTGAACTTAATTTACTAATTAGGTAACTTCTCAAGCAGACCGGTTGCCCTTGGTTTTCTTCATGGAATTAGAAATTTACAGCACACTTTTCAGGTTTTCATTTAAAAACATCAACATGTATCCCTTTCCTGTTGTTTCACAATGGTGCACTACTCTGTGTTAGTCCGTCACTTAAAGTCCCAATAGGATACATTGCGGTTATGAAATCTATTGCCTTGAATTCTTGGATAATTAGTAGAGGAGGAGGATGCTCTGTCATGCTGCCTTGCTTTTTTGTTTTTTTCTTTAAGTAATCTCTTAATTCTGTGAGCCACAGTGAGAAAAATCAACTGAGTCACATGAGTGAATCATAGCTAATGCAGACAATCAACAAACAACTGATTAGATGAGTGTTTGAGGCAAAGTTTTCCCTGCTGGATCTTGTGATGACGAGAACGTTGAGCTGGGGGGGGGGGGACCACCTCCACATGCAATAATTGTAATTTGGCCTTAAGCAGTTTAACCAGTAAAGAGACGGAAAGGGAGCGGCGTGCTGGAAATAAGGAGCAGCAAAGGGGAAGGAATACAAGAGATTATCAGTTTGGAGTGTGTTCCCTCTCCTTTTCTTTTTGGTATTCCCTCGCCCCAAACCGAAGCCAACATTCGCCTCAGGTCAGCCATGTCTAATGCTACCGGGCCCTTCTTGGCACAGAGCTAGAGCATAAAGGTGCACCTCCCCATTCATCCTGCCTGCACTCTAGGTGCGCTAATGAACATTACCGACTGGTTCACTGAAAGGCTGAAGACAAGCTGTTGGCATTCATCCTTCTCCACCCCCCGCAGTTTCCCAGTTGGCTGAAAAATCTCATGGAAAGTGTTTTCTTTTACGGGCCTTTCACTTTTTAGGTATTTGCTTTTTTCCCCCCAGAGAACAGGAAATAACTCTGTTCTTGATGTGCATGTGTTCGCCAACTAGTGTATGTAATAAGGATTTTTATATGATAAGCCAACCGTGAAGTAGAAGAAAATTAACATGTTTAGTTTCCAACATTGTTTACAAAGATAAACGTCTGAAAAATTTGGTTGACATGTATTCAGCCTCAATTACTCTTTCACCCCTGAATAAAAATACAGTACAACTAATTACCTTAGGATTTAAACTAATTTGGTCATACATTACTGCTATGTTTAGTATATAGATAGATCAGCTTTGTTAAGGAACATACATTAACAGCCTCACAGTCCAGGAATGAAAATCTGTTGACAGAACAACTACTAGTCAGAAAACAAATCTACCCAAAATTGCATGTAGAACGCTTCATGCTGCTTTACATCACTCTAAATGCTGTGAGATATACTTTTTTTTAATCTTCAAGAGCTTGGAAATTGAGTTGGCAAGATTTAAAGCTCAAATCTGACCAAGTTTGGTGTATTTTACAAAAAACAATGAGTAAAATTAATATTTTTACCCCAAAAGACTTCAGCTGTAATCACTGCAAAATGAAACTGAACAGAGCATTGACTCAAGGACAATGAAAGAAAATGCATAAAGATGTGAATACTGTTGCAAGGCATTGTATAATTTCTTTACTTTCAATTAGTTCTTTAAAATATTATGATTGATAGTCTAAAATTTCTTAAGAACTTGCACAAGTTTTCTTTGGACATAAACAGTATTTTTAATTTCTATTCAGTTCAGAAAATACAGAAGACTGTTGATCGACATCACAATAAAGACAACAATAAAGTTTCTCCAGTAGCAGATAAAGAAATCAAGCACAAAGCAACATGTCTGTTATTTGATTGTGTGAAAATTCGGCCCACCACCAAGATGCTGAATGTACAAGAAAATTCCTCTGACATTCATAGAACTTGAGCTTTGATCTCTGCATCAATGTGTCTAGTTGTGTCACTTCTAAAACTTCCTGCAGGAAATCTAACCCGGGTTATACATTTGTTGCCGCTGTGACTTTTCAGGATGTGGCTTTTCAGGGAGATTTGGATCTCAGATGAGACAGCTAGCCACAGCCTGTCTTTGTTCGTCATTAGGCCCATTTTCTTTGATGGGTTTCAAACGCTGTGCCCTTTTCACATTTCCATGTGAAACTGAATGCTTAGAATGGGAAAGTTAAAAGCATATATTGATATAATATTAGTAGGAGTTGAGCAGAAGCACATGTGAGCAAAGTGGGAGACAGATGGATCTGCATGCAGAGGAAGTGTAAGTTACACACTCCAAAGATATTTCAAATAATGTGCTACTGGATGTTTCAGCTTGACAACAGTCACCGCAGGCATGTCTATATGCATCTGCATGTGTGGGCGTGTGTGTCTGGGTGCTGAGTCTCCATGGGAAGCACGGTCTGACGAAGCCCCCCCATTGCCGGCATGCAGGAACATGACACACAGTTCCTGCAGCGTATCCTCACAAACCACAAAAGCGCAGCATTAATGATAAGCACCTGGATTCCCACAAGCTCCCAGTTAGCTCCAATTGGCAGTAACTGATAAATTGGGATGAGTGGGAATTAGACCGCAGGGCCTCAGTGAAAGACTCCTTTTCACTTCGGGATGGATGAGAGAGGCTGCAAAGGGAGATGAAGAGACTCTTTATCCTAGCTGTGTGTTCACATGAGAGCAGACTGCACGCTTCAGACGGAAGCAGATAGAGGAGCAGAGAGAGGGACAGTGTCTTTCCCAGACGGCACATGAGAATCTAATCCACTCCCACGCGTCTCTGCTAGTGTGTGGCCTCCACACACACATACAAACACGCTACATGTGTCCGTGTTCTTCCCCTCCTCGTAACATCAACCCTTCACTTTCCCAATCCGGGCCACGCTCCCCGCCGACTTTGATGCATTTCATTGCTCAATGTGTTCAACAATAATCTTTTTCACCCCTCAGAAGGAGCAGGCCATGGGAAGAAAGGCCCTTGCTCTCCAGGCTTTTGCTTCATCTTCTGCCCCGGCTCTCCACCGAGACCAAATTGCTTCGCCGGCATTGCTTCGTGGTTCAACTCCAGCTGAAAGGAGACAGGGTACCAAATCCCTCTCATACACAACAAAACAACACTGTAGCCTTTTCACTTTGACTGCCCACAAGGAAAGACCTTATTCTTGGCCGTGGCGGACACAGAGTCCATCTATCCATGGGCTTCCTCACAGATGTTGACACTGTTTGCTGCGGGTTAAGATGCCTCTCTAAAGACCATTGTTTCCCTTGTGTCTTCTCCGTTATTGAGTTTTTTCCTGTCCTCATAGATGGCAGCCAGAGCTGGATCAGCGGGAAAGTGGTGAAAGACCTCCGGATAGCAGTCAGCGCTCCAGGGGGGCTTTCTGCCCAGAGAGACCCAGCAAAGGACTTAATTGTGGGTAGCAGCAGGCAGCCACAGAGGTCTATATGCTGGAAGTATTGTGTGGCTGGATAGACCCAAGTTCCTCTCCCAAACAGGGTCAAAGGTTAGCCCCCCTGTGGTTGCTCCATACCTGCCCTGGCCAATCCCCCCCTTCCACTGAGGAGACAGAGGCTCAAACAATGGAAACCAGTCATCATGCTACTGCGGAGACTCTTAGAGCTGAGAGGTAGCAGAGTGAAGAGACTAATTCAGTGCACTCTCCACTTGTCGATGAATAGCTAATTCGATTAATGAGCACATGAGAGAGAGAGTAGCAAGCGAAGCAGGTCAGGTCGATTAGAGGCCCCCTCTTTGCACTTCACAGGGCCACATCTCAGCACTCAAGTGTGATAGGAATCTTATCGTGCACTCAAAACAAAAACCCATCTGATTACATCTCCACTATCAGCATCAAAAAATGCGGGTGAAGATCACAATGGTGGTGTACGTGTGTGCGGGTGGCTGTGCGTGTGCGTAGAGTCCACTGAGCCAGGCTTCACCCCCATTGCTTTGTTTTAAAATCCTTGTGGATTCAGGGAATGTTCAGGCCTGTACGCTCTGTCAGCACATAGATGTCCAGTTTTGCCAAATACCGGCACTCCACATTTTATCAAGTTGCAGCAACAGACCACTGTTTGTTTTATTGAGACTTTACCTGACAGACCAAAACATAACTGTGAAGTAAGTATAAAAGAATACCCTGTTGGGCCACCTACTGATGCACCTACTGACATACGCTGATGAAAAGTGACACTGAACACCCACATGAACACACCAGTCCTGCTGTGAAACATTGTGGTGGCAACATCATGCTATGGGAATCCTTTTCATTGGCCAGGGTCGGAAAACTAAGATAATGGGAAGATGGATGGAAAAAACCAGCAAAAAGTGCATGCATTCCCATTTTTTAAAATGCAGACATCAACCCAACATGTAGTCCCAAGCAATAAGTTCAAAGTTTGTGTCTTTTTCTTTTTGGCCCTTTAAAAATAGATTAAAACAGGGTGGTGGGGAGGTTATTTATATACTGAGGCCGTCATCCTGGATGCAGTTGTCCAGGATCTTGATTCCTTGAGACGTTTGCTGAGATGTCACAAAACTTTCAGAATCAATTGTTTTAGTCAAAACATTTTAACATGTTAAAATGGCCCAGCCAAAGTCCAGACCTAAATCAAAATTAGAGAATGTGTAGCAACACTGAAAACCTTGTCATTCAGTCTCACTTAAGTTGAACTATTTTCCCATGAACAATATAGAGAAATCAGCATCTACATGTTCACAGCTGATAGAGACATATTCCAAAAAAAATTTAAAGGTGGCTCTCAGACGCATCGACTCAGTGGAAATGCATGGCACACATTTCAGATTTTTATTTGCCAAAATAAAACCATTTCATGTCACAATTGTGTACTTAGTGCTGCCTTATTACATATGATCCTAATAAAATATAGTTTTTGCTTGGGATGGGACAAAAAAATGAAAAAGTTCAAGGGGTGTGTGAATCTTGATGCACCATTTGTGGGAAACTTTAATGAAAACAATTAATGATTCATATGAATAAAAGTGTTTTTATACTCTCTGAGATTTCATAAGCAGGCACAATTAAACACAAACCAAGTTAATCCAACCTCTTCATTTCACATGATGGTTTTCTGCTAAACTGTACACACATTCTCAACATAAACAGCAATTACTATTGTCGAAAATTAAACAAAATCCCCTCCTCTATGTCAGCGGGTAATTAAATTTAACTTTTATGACAAGTTAGATCCCTGCTGTAATTCCAAAATGAGACAAAAAAATATATAAACAGATTGATGGAACCCTTCATCGGCTCTTAGATCGTTGCTCCAACACCAGCCTGAGTCAGTGAGGGTGGAGACTTGCTCTCCCATGAACGGAGCGAATGCGCAGCTTTTCTGACAGTTCAGTGCTGTCAGTGAAGATGTATGAGAGTAGAGGGGCATCTCTGACCCCATGCTAACAGTAGATTAACCCACTCCCCAGGCAAGGCCGGACTGGCTCTTAAAATCTGACCTTTGTCCTCCGACACCACCACATGGGGCTCCTTTCACCTCCAAATTCTGCAACATGCCACAGTGCATCCACCCCCCACCTCTCTAAATTTTATGCGTCCTCCATCCACTTGTTCACTGAGTGTCCAGTTAGTGTCCCTCAGAGGGGAGACCGATCTGGAGCTGCAGGTAGTTTTCACTGGCGTCTCCTCCTGTGTCCGACTGCTAGAAATTTGTAGCTTCCCTCCGGGTGTCTCTTTGGGAGTGTCAGCTGTGGGGCCCCTGGTGGGAGATTTGTTGATATGATAACTCGATTAGGCCTCAGGATGGATGACGTTTTGGCAGAAAGCCAGTCAGCCGCACCCAGGGAGCTGCTGGCTCGTCTCTGTAACCTCTCCTCAGGAGCCAGCAATTAGAGGTAGTAATTGGTGAATTAGGAACATTGCTAGACGTTTTCCATGCTTCCTCTCACTTTCTGTGGCTTGCGGGTGGAACTGAAGCCAAGACGATAAAGACCTGCATCTGAGTGTGTTACTTTTGCTTTGTCAAAATCATTGCGCCTGCTGTGAGAATACAAAGTTACTTCTTGCAAATGAGAAGGTTGGCAATGATTAGTGCCTTTTCTATGTCTGTCGAGACTATTTTTACTCCATATTCTGTTGCTTTCCTTTATGTGACTGCATGCCTGGAGTTCAGAGGGGATAATTCAATTAAAGTGGCCAAGGGCAGCAATTCAAAACCTGGCCTTTTCATCTCCAAAATTTGCATTATAAAATGTCACCAGACAGCCGAAGGTCCTCTGATGTTTTAGACTTTTAAAAAATATTAGGACGGCAGCATTTTCAGACAAGGCCATTACCTCGACAACAAGGCGTCGTCATTGTGTTCTCATGGAAATGGTTCGTGACGGCTCAATGTCAGCTCGTCTGTCAGGATTTTTCACCTCTAAAACTCACAAATAAGAGCTTACAGAGTAAGTCTGATGTGAGGTTATTTGCTTATAGGTTGAGAGCAATTTTATATCAATTGTGAAATCATGACTTTGTTATCCTTGTTTTGTTGTTTTCAGCTTGCCTAAAACCTACCAACATCAATTTTTCAGTTTTTAGGTCTGTGATATCCCTGTTAATATAAATTAAATAATCTGACTCCTATTCAATATACATTTGTTGAAAACACTACCAATGCGATGTGATATCACTGCCGTCCCCCTAAATGCCAGAAATTGTTTGCTAAACAGTGGTTTCCAATTTTAAAATATCTTATATAAAAAAATTGTTTCACAAAAAGCACAACGTTAAAGGTTCATTCTGCAAAGTTCGTCTTAATCAGAATTATAGATAATGAAGACGACCAATTCTTAATGCACCGCCTAGAAAAATCAAATTGCTCAAAATAATGCATTGCAGCAGTCAGCCAATCACTAAAGATCTCTTATGTATCTTTAATAAGAATGTCTGCCAATGGACAATCTACAGTTTGTGGCTTTCAAGGAGGCTTTTGTAAGTTTAGAGGAAAAGCTGGTTGGTCAACATGCCCTAAGATTTTAGGTTTTTAGTCCTACAATATTAAAATATGTTGGTAATTCACGCGCGCTCCATTTGCACTTTGCAACCATTACATATTCTCCAGAGAAGCTCAGGCTAGTCTTTTTTCTGATATCTGGTTTTCTGTGTAGTATAAAAGAGAAATATTTGCACTGATAGAGGCACATAGCGTTAACAGAATATGAAAAAAATTACAAGTTAATCCTCCCAGAGCCATCACAACATTTGTCTTTAACTTTTATTTGATTTTTATCAAACTCAAAAAGTGGATCACATCATTGTACATATTGAGGCAGTTAATTAGGTTAATTGTAGGAGATTGGACATTTTTACAAGAAAACAAAGCTGATCTTTTATATATTACCTGATCGTGAATGAATGCATTCATTTATTTATTGTCACTATAGTGATGTATTAGGTTTTATACAGAGTTTATTAGAAGAACCTGGTAATTCTGCACTCTGACCAACTGACTGGTGCATCTCAAGCATTTTCTTCTTATTGAACTCTTTAGACTTTTTTCAAGTTTTAGTTGCTCTTTATTCCACAGAGATATTTTTGGCTACTCCAGTTTGTGCAGTTATCTTTCTTCACTTGACTCCAACGTTCTCTCTGTCCCTGACCTTTTATGCTCTGTGGGTTTATGCTTGCATATTCAAGGTGTAACCATCTGTGCCTCCCTTCGTCCCCAACCCTCCAGCTCTCCGTGTCCAGGGCCGGTGGGCTGGAAAAGTTGCTTCCAGTGGACTGTTTGTTGTGCTTTGTAAACGTCTAACCCCAGGAGGTTTGCTGGAAGAGAGGGACGCCTGGAGGACACTGGTTCATTCTTTTCTGATGAACATTGCTCCAGTGAACTGCAGCTCTGTGCTCCTGCAACTTTTAACACAATGACCTCTGAGGCTGAGTCCAAACAAAACAAGCTCTGTTTAAAGACTTTGTGCTGTGAAACTCAGAGGCATTTAAAGACATGCTTCTTTACTTTGACCAAAGATATTCTTGTATTAAAACTGGAACATCAGCTAGGGAAGAAGCCACACATTATTATGTCGTAATAGTTTATCAACTCTTTAGTTTACCAATATGATTAATTGGTAAACTAATTGGGAGGAAGATATTTTGTATTTCATGGCTTATTATTTTGTGACAGTTTTAATGAAGTTTTAATCAAATGCCAGAGAAATGATGGAGCAACCAGTTTTCTCTCTATGTTTTGCTCCTCAGCTGACTGAAAGAAGTTTCCTGTTCTCAAAAGTTGTACACTCTTTATTTAAGAGTTTGACAGTAAAAAGGGGTTATATACACATGTACACCACACTTCTCTGATTTTTATTTGCAAATTGTGGTTTTTAACAACCATGCACTAAGTTGGTTTATTACTTAAACTCCCAGTGAAATGCATTGAGGCTTGTGAGTGTAACTTGACCAAAATCTGGAAAAGTTCAAGATGCTGTAGCTTGAAAAAAAATATATATTCACAGGATGGTGGAAATGGAAAGAATATTAAGGGATATTGAGAAAAGGACAAGCACTGGAGCAGGAGATAGCAGAAGACCAAAAAAATTAATTCACAGTTGACAAAATTAAAAACTGAGAAAATGTCCCTTTTACATCACTTCTGTTTCTGCAAATAGAAAATTACACATTGCTACAGGCTCAAAATAAACAATTTTGAATTTGATTTGAAAGCCTTTTCGGGCCTAACATGGTCAAACTCTTCAGGATCTCTGATCTGCAGAAGCACTGCTCTGCCTTTGGTCCCAAACACCAAATGTTTCGCTCTGTGGCGCTCAGTCTTTAGAATGGGTTTCTCTAATTATTCACTTCGTACACTATGATTTCCTTTCCAAACCACCTAATGGAGCTTTTATATAGAAAAGCATCACTTTAAACTTTTAGGTTATTTGTACTTCATTTGTAAAAAGTATACAAATAATCTTGACTCGCTGAATTTATTATAGTACAGTAAAACTAGTTAAAAACTGTAGTTGACAATCTTATCTTCAAAAAGCACGTCTGCTAAGCAGCTTTGACAAGCACTAAACCAGCTTGTAATATTATATAAATTGCAAATCCACAAATGATTAACACTATGCACAATACATTTCTGAAAAATATTAGATTAAGCTGGTGTTGACATTATATAACACAATGATCAATATCTTAAGTAGTTTTATTTCATTATTACTTAGTAAATAGGGTGAAACTGTGGTATTTCTTATCAAGAAATAGCAGTTCATGTTATTTTTATTTCAGTGCATCTTGAGGTGTCGTCAACTGAACTCCACATGCTCCTCCCATCAGTTCCAAATTGTCAATTCATTTCTTACTTCAGCTAAATCCTGTGTGTGTGCAGCATCAGTTCTCTCATCTGTTTAGCTGCTGATGTGCAGCACAGCCCCAACACACAACTATGAGCACTTGTGAAAGATTTAAACATCTCATTACTTTCGTTAGAGCGAGATATGTGCACATAGGAAGTTCCCTCCATCAACCTGGAGACAATTCACCAACACTTGAGGTAGACCTTTAAACCGAGGAAGATTTCTTGAGGGGAATTCAGTGACGTCTGTGCGGTTTGAATCCCGTCTGGCGATCAGAGTACAAATCAACAGCTTGGCCAGCTAACGCATGTCCCAAAGCCTTCACAGATGGTGCTGTGGTGTCCTCACACTCAGGATGTTCTCTGACACTCATGACTCAGTCTGTAGTAATGACACCACATAAAAAAAGATGAGCTGGCTTGAAATACTCATTGGGAGTCTGTTTCGCTCATATTCAATATTTCCTCTTCAAGACGCACTTGTTTTGTTTTGTTTTAAAGGGCTTAATGGGTCAATAATTTTGTTTGTTTCACTTTGTCATTTGCTGAGCACTACAGGAGGCTGAAATGTTTGAGATTCATGTAATAATCTGTGGTACATGTTTCTAATCTGCCAGGGACTTTGCTTGGCGAATATAAAATACTCTAAATAGATAAATGGCTCCATCTAGTGGTCGGTTTGTGTTCAAACTTCTGATGCTTAATGTTAATCTTGATGGTGTTCTAGTTCTAGTACCGCTCCTGATTCCTGCAATGTTTGCTTTTGTAAAATAACAAGCATTTCATTCAAACTTTATTTTATTTTATCTGCAGAAAAAAAAACATGACAAAACATTAAACCAATATAAAATAATCTTGTAATCTTTAGTGTTTTACTAAACTTGTAAAGTAATTACAACAATTGCTAAAAGGGATTTTTTAAATTAGAAATAAAACATGAGTAGGGTTAGCAGATAAAGCAGAGCATATAATTTACTATTAATAATTCAAACGAATAGAAGAAGACGTTTGTTTTCCTTCTTTCTATTTTAATGACAACTGAGCTGAAAGGAGTGAAAGGAAAAAAATAAATATATCAGAACAGCAAACTTTTTGTCTTTTTTTGGAAAACACAAAACGGACCATAACTGAAAAGTGGGCTGATGCGTAATTCACTACAGTTGAAGCTCAGGCTGTTTATTTAGATTTGCCGTGCTGCTGGGGGGAGAGCCTTTACCCCGACTGTTTTAGCCTCTAATTGGTTTTCTTTAAGGTTTTCCAAGCAACTCTGACTTGCTTCCTGTCCCCGCTGAAGCCTTGTTCACATGGTGTCTTAATGGTGATGTGCATTGTCAGTTTTGTGCTGCACATCAATTTGCATGTAGGCAATTAATTGCACAGATTTTTTGTTTAGCATTTATATTAAACAAAGGAGGATGATGTTTAAAAATTGAGGGACTTCTGAGGGAAACTGCCTGCACTTTTCAGCCTTGTTTTCCCTTCTTTTGTTTTGAACCTTTTTCAAAACAATCAAAACCAGTTTGAAATGTTACACCCAACATTTTCAGTCACTGTTTTGTCTAAAAGTGGGGCACTAACACGATGTTTCTTTCCGGAGTTGCATTAGCTTTCCTCACAATGACAAAGAACACATTATGCTTCAGAAATTGGTTGTTTTTGCTGATTTTTGGAGCTATGTTTGTCAGTAAGTAATCCTCACTTTTAAATAAACTAAATATTAACAAAATCATAGGAAGTGATTCTGACTAATTTGAGTTCAAACTGCCTGTATCAATTAAATCTCCTAAACAAGTCTCGGTTTCCAAGCGACTTGAAAGTAGAAGCTATTGTTTGGTGATAAAGCTTGGAATAAGATATAGTTTTCACAGTTTTATTAAACAAAAGTAACCCAAGCAAGTTCTGGCTAATTATATCACCCATTCACTACGATGTTTGCATCATTTTTTCTGATTCTTAAAAAGTTAAACAAAAGAGTACAACGAGATAACCTTCCTCTCCTTTATGCGGTTCACAGCAATGCTCACCCCACTTCAGGTCCCACAGGACAATATCATGGAGGATAATGATCAGAGAATAAGAAGGTCTGCTGGCGCTGGAGACTCTGTGAGAACTCTCACAGCATCTCATCTCTCCGCTCTCAGAGATCTACTATAAGACAGAAAAATCACAGGTGATTAAAAAAATAGTGTCCTAAATCAAGTTTAAATCTGGGTGAACCAACATTAATTAACAATCAACAAAAGAAGGAAAAATTAAATGCATATTTCAGTAATGTTGCACGCTACTTGACATTTGATAATTTGAATATTTCCCAATAGCCTGAGCGATGAGCTGGATAAACTAGGGATTCTTTCCTATCTGGTTGGTGTGAAAGACTCTAACCGCAAGAGGGCAGCAAAACACAACATTTCAGCAAGGCTTCATGGTTTTTCTCCAAACCCGGCCCTCTCCATTTATTACGGTTTCATTTCATTTTGATCCCATCTCACCAGAGCATCTTTCCATATTTCTATTTCACATATACTAGTTTGCAGAGCACACAACTAATGGTTGTCTTGTTTGTTAGTATTGCCAAAATGGAAATTCATATGTAAATTTATACTACTTGGTCAATGTGCTCTTTTTGATATGTGCTTCAATAACACCAAAGACAGATGTGAAGGGTCATCAGCATAGTTAATTTTCAAAAGAAAACAAAAAATTATATATGAGGTTTTTCCCCAACAGTATTTACGTGACATCCTAATGGTCCCAAATAATAACATGCTGAATGTTTGTTACTTGACAAAGTCCAGTAAATACAGAGGTTGGTTCAGTAAGACCAATATTTAATCAGCTTTGACAGTCAAAAGATAACATTTAATTTCTACATTTGTTCTCTTTTTTTAATTCTTGTGACTAAAATAACAGACATAGTGGAAGATTGAAGATGTTAGTCATTTTCTCTGTTGGTTCATTAACTGTTCTTCTTTATAGTTCGCCTGAGCCTCCGTGTTTCTTTAACTGGATTAAGTAAGAGTTTGGACTCCCAGATGCTTCTTCTTCTCAAAGAGGTCAGTATGTCTAAAGGTTATCTCTAAGTTCCTGGAGATTTTTTTTAACACTTGCAACAAAAAGTTATAATATGAAAAGGTATTTGCCACATTCACATTTCTTCTGCTTATGCTTTTTTGTCACAGTTAGATGTTTCAGATTATCAATCAAATTCTAATGTCATCATATCATCAAACATGATGTTGATAATGTGATAACCTTGCTGCTTCAAGACTAGAATAATTTGTTATAATTGATGGAACCATTAATCTTGCTCTAACAGTAAATAATGGAGAATATCCAATCATCAGATGAAGACCTTAAGCTCTCTCTTGCTGTGCAGTAGAGCAATAATCTAAAGTCCATCTTCAAATGGCTCTAGGAAACAAAATTAAGGTTTTTGGGTAGCCTAATTAATGTCCAGACAGAAATTCAATTCAGATAATTAAATAGGTCGCTCATTCTGGACTAAATTTAAATATGTATGCTAAAGCAAGTGGGCCAAAATTCCTCAACAGCTAATTAAATGACTCATTGCCAGTCATCTCTAACAATTAAATGCCCTTTTTACTGGCAGGAGTGGCAGAAGTCCTTTAGTAAGCAATTTCTTTTGCACATTTGTTTAAGTTACTTTGATGGTTTTACTACCTAGTAATTGAAATTAACATTTAAATATTTACTCTCTGTATCTTTGTCTAGTATTAAAATGTACTTGATGATACTGAAACATTTTCGTTTGGCCAAAATGCAAAAACAGATGAAATATCTAAGGGAAATACTTTTTTCACAGCACTGTTGTTCCTCTCTCCTATTCAGTGTAATCAAGTAAGCATGTTAAGATTTTGCAGAAAGAACTATGCAGAACCCTTCAGCACCCACCCAGTCAATGTTTGACAGGTCCAAAGGTCAAAGACCGGCACCTTTGTATTAGTACAAGTCAAACTGTACGGTTTATCATTTCTTCATTAGTAAACAATTACGAAACAGACGCACACATGAAATCTGAAGCTGCACTAACTTAATCTGGTTTTCCACATGATGAAATCAGCTGCATTTTAGAGTGAGATGTCCATTTAATTACAGACCTGGCATGAGTGGATTAAAGGATTAGGGTCAGGAGAACTCAGCAGGCTTTCAGGTTGAACAGCTTTTTGATCTTGCAGGAAAGTGAAACATTTCTGAGGATGTTTTAACAAAAGGTTAAAGTCCAGGCATTATGATGACTGTCATGTTTGTGTTTCTCTTCATTCTTTTGAGACCTCTGATATCTACAACACATGACAAAAGTCAGGACTCTTCACCATGAGAGTTGTGAAACTAAAGAAAGTGGAGAGCGGGAGATTTCATCATCCACCAACAGCCGTCCCACAAGATTGAAGAATTTCACAGAAATCCATGTAAACATAACTGGAATATTTCCTGTTGATTTAGTGAACCAGGAAGTTCTTATGGCTGCTTTGGTCTTTTACATCTAGTAATGACATAGAACATGTTTAAGTTCAAAGTTGAAAAACCAGTTGGATTTCTTGAGTGATTGAGCTACTTCCTATATAAGCTAATAAAGACAATACATTTCTCTACAGTTTGTGTAGGTTGTTTAGTTTTAAAGAAATGTTGCCATCTTTTGATATTTTTATTAACCTCAGAGTTTGTGGGTAACCTTTGATTTTGACTTATTGAACTTTCTGTTGATTTTTTTGGAAATTTCAATTTCCAAGAAAAGTAGGAAGTTTTCTTGGAAAAAACATCCAACTTTGAAATGAAAATTTAAATGTACATCTGTGAATTAGAATTTAATTCAGTGTTTCAGGTCATGTAGAGTGATATGTAACAATAAAATATAAGGAAAAGTTAGATGGAAAGAAAAAATGCTCTAGCCCCACCAAAATTAATGAGTAAAGTTCAAGAAGTTGGGGGAGATTTATAGAGGGACTGTCAGAAATATATTTTTTTCTCAATGCTGTAAAGTCCTCTTTTAAGACAAAAGTACATTTATTTTTAAATTTGCAAGTCAAGGTCCAAGAATGTGGGGAAAGAGTGGAAAGAGCACAAATTTCAAATAGTTTGAAACCTGGACTGACGTTTTCACACTCAGTGATGATTTTTGGACCTGTTCATCTACCAGGAAAACCTAGAGCACTTCATTCTTCTCTCTGCTCACAAACAGACATTGCCAAAGTCACCTATTCCTGGGATAATAACCATATAATGACCACTATGCCTGGCTAGTAAACTGATTAATCACTGGAATGTTGTAAAAAGGACAATGAGAAACACCAGAACCAACAATACAGAAGAGCTGAAGGTCCGTAGTGGAGCAATCTGGTTTTCCTTTACATTACATGAGAGCAGCAACCTGACCATCTCCTTGCAACTCTGCATGAAGACAGGAACTCGTGTAAAAGGAGCCGATATGTATCCTGTATAATAACTGGAAAACCTTTTCATTTAAACATTTTAAAAAGTTCAAATGATTTGTTTGTATTATTTGTATACTTATGAGATTAAAGTATGAGAATTACAGTGGAAGCATTAAATACAAATATAATTTAGATAATTGCATTTGGTCGTCCATTAAAGATTAACTAATCACCTTCAAACAAGCCAGTTTACTATTAGCCCCGCCCACTAATGATATTAGCCAATAGAAGTGCGCAGCGAACCTTCACCCTATCGCTCCTCATTGGTGTTCGCTGAGGTCGTAGAGGAAGTTTCTGCTGACAGCCAGTGGAGCAGGTTTCCACGGATTCAATGCCTTATTTTAGATCAAAATTAGAATAAAAAGCAAATCCGCGCTGCCGTGATCGCGCGCAGAATGTCCGGTTTGGAGTCTCTGCCTGAGGAGGAGAGGGAGTTTCAGAAGGCTGTGGCTCAGATCGGAGGAAAGGAGAGGATTCATCTGGTCAGTGATGTCTGTGGAAGTAAAGAGGTGGACGGAGATGACGTCGGGATATTTCAGGAGTTCATACGTGACATGTTTCACAACAGCAGCCCTGCGACCAGCGAAGGACAGCTCCAATGCTGTGCGCCAAGCGATCATCAGAGCGATACTGAAGGCAAGGCAGAGACCGGGAAACACAACCAGATACCTTTAACAGAGAAGAGCAAGGACTTGGAGGAGGACGGAGAAAAAGAGAAGCGACCGAGGAGCAACCCTCAGAGAGCCGCAACCAGGAGGTTTAATATTTACAGCTCCAAGCGGGCCATAGACTCCCGGGTCATCGTCTTTATCTTCAGACAGACCTTCATCAGCAGAACTTCAAACGAGCTGTGTCTGCTGGAGATCCTGAAGGACGTCAAGGCGCGCACGAAGCGTGGCCCGGTTACCCGGCCCGCTCTGATTGGATTAATACACACCACGCAGGAGAGCGCAGAGACGCAACGCTGTGCGCAAGTCCTGGAGCTTTTGATGCGCTCCGTGTTCCGCAAACACTCACCAGACACAATTTGGGTCGGCTGTTTTATCCCGAAGACAGAAGAGAGAATCCTGAGCATCAAGAAAAACACGTGCAAAGCTGTTTACGCTGCATCCCAAACAGCAGGTGTAGAATAAATTAATTTAAGATTTAGTTAATTTATTACTCAATTTTCTTAATCTAATATGTGGAATTGGACGGGAGGTCTTGCTAGGGCACCATTCATATTAGAACAGCCTCTGAAACATCTGGAATTAGCTTTACAAACCCTTGAATCCAATTTTAGCAGTGGTACCACCTCTCTTAATTTGCTGGCCCGAGGGCTGGATTTAGGTCATTTCCAAATACTGTGTTTGGAAAGCATTTATCTAGAGACATACATCTATGTTTTGGGATCATTAAAAACAGGAAAAGTCACTGAGCTACATCTATTTACAGCTACAAACGTTTTGGTTATGTTTTGACTAGTGACTTAAAAACTGACTAAGGATTAGGATAACAGTGACACGTGCCTGCAGGGCTCTTTTGGGCAGGACCTTCACCGGACAATGAGGTTTTGTTAATTCTAAAAAGCAGTTTTTCTCAACTTTTCAAAGAAAACCTCTAAACCCATATCAGTTTATTTATTCAAATTCATTGGAAATGTATTTATACAGCATTAGAAATAATTATGGTCCCTTGGACTGACTGTCTAAAGCCAAACACACAACAGCTGGCCACATAATTTCTGAGTTTGTTTACCCAAGAGTCTTCATCAGGCTGCTGCAATTTGCTAAAGAAACATTTGTGGGTAAGGACCAAGACTTGCTCATAGCTGAGGGGCCCCACATCGTCCTAAAGCAGGACCAGCATGCACCGTGACATGTGGGTCAATCTGTAACATTCACAAGACCACACATTTTTGCACACATTCTTTTCCCCTCCCAGGCATAGTTGCAAAGTCCATAGAACAAAGGCAGGATTCATAAAACAATCAGGCTCTTAGATGTGATGCCAGACCATTAAATCTTTATTATTGCCTTTCAGATAATACCGGGGAAAGATCGAGCCGGCCTTTGTGGCCAGTCCAGTGCTGTTTCAGGCCTCAAGCGGGAGAAGTCACAAGGCAGACCAACAACAAATCTTCTAACTGCAGACCAAAAGGTGGCAGCATTATACTTATTAAATTATGTTTTATGTCCCTTTTTTCATGTTAGCTTACACTATGTAGGGTTGTCTTGACTACTTATGGTCATTAACTTTTGTCATAGACCAACACAAACGAGAACTTAACTGTGAAGTGAAAAAATGGCATGGCGCAGCATTACCTGGGAATGTGTGTGTGACTGTTTTCTCCCTCATATAGAAGATGTTTTGCATGACTTAAAGCAATCTATAAATAGAACTTCTCCTTGTTTTTTTTAACAGTGGATTTGTTTTTGCCACTTCTTCACATTTGTGAAGTGCTCATCTGTGAGCGGTGGGTTTTTGCAGCTCCTTCAGAGATGAAGAGTGATCACATCTTTATAGGTTTGCAGTCGTGCCATGCTTTTATTCAGATAGTGTACAAATCTTTGGAATATGTTTAAAATTTGGAGTATTGTTTCACAACCCAAACTTGCCTTAAATTTTTCCTTAACAATTTTTAGGCGTATCAGAGTAAGGTAATGCATTCTACATTTTTATTTTAGTTTTTATTTGTAAAATAGAAATTAAAACCATATTATTTTCCTTTCACTTTGCAATTATTCACTGCTTTGTGTTGGTCTATTTTTTATAGTTTTTTTTTTTTTGCTTTTATTCTGGTCTTTCGAGCATGAAGAGAAGCTGAATCAGTTAAAAGAAATGGAAAATACATCTGTGTAGTTACATCTAAACTCTCACGACTAAACATTTAAAGGCATAAATGGTGACTTAATTAAAAACAAATCTTGTTTGGTTTAATTGAACATTTCAGGCGAGGATGGAAGCCCAGAGGAAGGACTCCCTCTGAAAACTGGCGTCTTCTCTGCTGAACCTCATGTGAAAGCTGCAGTGGACCACTGATGTTAGGACATGTGGCCAGCTGTAGATCTTTCACTGTGGACATCCTTACTGTGGAAGTTTAACAAAAAAATCATTATGTCATGTAATACCCTGGTTATTATATGGTGCTGAAACCGACCAGATTCCTACCCTGAAAGATGCTGCCTGACAACTTGTTCTTAACAAATAACTTCAAGATGATTTACTGTATCTGCATAGTTTTACTGTAGCACCATGTTAATAGGGTATTTGATGAGATCAACTGAGGCATGATGCATAAATAAGCAAATGTTGAAATGAGCAACAGAATAACTGGTTGTTGGTATAAAGAAGTCAGCTCTTCCTTTAACAGCATTGCACCGAAGTGAGCTTTCTTCCTGAAGTCTTTTTTTACTTGATAATTTAATCTAAATACTTAAGTGACATAGGGCTCTGTATTATTCCATTATTTTAGTTTAATTTGTTGCACTGTCTGAGGTGAACCAGAAGAGCTCCATCTGTTGCACAGAAAATAAATGACCCAGGCATTTTAAAGAGCTCATTTTTTAATACTGTGAAGCAATGTGAGCTTGTTTATGTTTTCACTTTTATTTTCGTAGAACTTTGTGCCTTAGACAAAGTGCTGTTTTAACTATTGTTCATCGCAGGAACAAACTGAAACTGTTTAAAGTTTAAGTATTTATTTAGATTGTCAGTTTAACTGTCTGTATGAATAAACACACTTTAACATGGATCAATATGGATTTTTTGTGTGAAATATGTTTACTTTGTTCAACTAGGTCCATTATAAATATATAATTTAAAAAGCTCATTTATTTTAGGAACTTATCACTAAGCAAAGCAAATTATGTAGAATAATTAAACATAGATGTTTTAGCACTGCTTTATGAGACAATTTTCCACTTGCACACAATAAAAACCTGACATTTAAAGTTAAGATATTATAAGACCAATAAAAATATTTTTTACATACCAAAATGTAAGCTTAATGAAAAATATGCTTAATACCCGTTTTACGGTCGTAATTTTCTAAAGGTATTTTTAATCTGACAATTGGGACAAATGTGACTGTACCTTATAGAGCAGTAAATGAAAAAGTAATTATCCCCCATGTTACATTATAAATGAACTGTGATTAAACTACATCTTTTTGAAAGCTGAGCTTAAATGAACAAGCCAAACGCAATGGCCTACAGCTGGGATCTTGCTGGTATGGTAGATTAGACTGGTCTTGCTCACTAGGCCTCCTCCTGCACTGACTGATCAGTGCTTCTGCACTGTAATTCAGACCTGCCCTCTCTAGTTATTATTAGAATGTGGTGGTCACATCAGCTGCTTTAGCTGATGTGTCCGTTGAGCTAATTTTCTTCTATTTTCCATTGTGATGTGACATTCACAGAGCACTTTGTCTTTTAATTGGGGCCATCTTTCTGATGTATTTTTGGACCTTGGATGTTTCATCTTGGATGGTGGGTCCATAGTCCTCTGCCTTCTTCTCTTAGTGTATATATTCTGTGGGTGCTGAATCTGGGTTGGGATCCACCATACCTGGCAAATAGTTTATTTGTTTTAACATATGTGGTTAAAAGTTCCTCCTGCAAATTAACATACTTTATGTAGCAGGAGGAGTCTTGTCAAACGAAAGAGGTCGTCTTTAAAAATGCCTTTATATACCCCAATTACACTCATATTCAGTTCAATAAAAGTAAACAAAAAATAACTATTCTGTTTTTTCTCATTAAAGTTTTATTTATTGATAATTATTGTACATATTAGGCATATGACGACTAACGAACATATTGTGTGCATTTATGATCAGGCAGCAAGTAGGCCAGCTAACAAAGGTCCTTTCCAACGGGGGCTTACGATATTATTGGACAAAAATAAGTGTAGCTGTCTCAGAGCGTTTACACATATAACAAATCTTATATTTTCCTCTTAAAAAACTCGTGAATACGTCCACTTTTTAAATCTAATTAGTGGAGCCGGGGTTCATTAGGGAAGCAGTCATGATAACATCTGCCGGTGAGTCTCAGAAGAAGGTTTTTAATTTTGTAGTTTTCACTTTAGCTAGCTGCCATTGAATTAGCTGAGTCACACGGTGCTAGCAACCGGTGACAGCGGACAATACAAGCCGTCGGGAGGGCTTCACATGATTCAAATAGGTTTCACTAAGTAAAATATTTATTTTTGGAGAACCAAATATTTCAACTGTCTGAAATAATCTGATCCCTCTACAACATGGGAATTAATTATTCTTTCTGGAACTCCTTAGCTTTGCTTGTTTATTTCGATCACAATGAACAACAAATCATGTGGAATTAGAAATATTTGTTCTGTAGTTACCAAAGTTATGTGTGGGGATGTGGGACCAAATATTTCAGCTTTAATCTACTACCTCTCTGCATTTTACTGCTTATGAAAAGTAAACATTTCTGTATTTCATACTAGGAGACGAGTGCTTAAATGTAGCGTAAGGCCGGGGGAGGTGGAGGGTTGTTTGTTTGTTTTTTTAATTTGCAGTAATTCAGCATGTTAAAGTTTCTTTGTGTTTGTATTTTACAAAGCTGGGATTATTTCCCTCCTTGATGAAGAGGAGCCAAAGCTAAAGGTAAATGTTATTTGCACAGTAATCTGTAAGATGTACTGCGATGGTAATACATTTCTAAAAAAAATTGCCGTCTTTAGTATAAGACCTATTTTTTTTTATAAAAATGCAAGTAGAAAAAGATTTTCCTCTTTTTTTTTTTGGTTAATACTTTAAAATATATGAATCAAATTGTAAGTAATGTTTTTGTCTAATTTGCAGGAGTTTGCGCTGCATAAATTAGACTCCGTTGTGAATGACTTCTGGGCTGAGATTTCAGGATCTGTAGATAAAATGTAAGTATAAACTAGTAGGTTTGAATGTGATGAAAATGGGGCAGCAAGAACATAAGTGTATAGTTAGAGTAAACATTTACAGAAAAACAAATGTGAATTTTCGGTGTTTCCCTTCTCAGTCAAATAAAACCTCTTCTCTTTTATGTCCAGTGAGGTCTTGTATGAGGATGAATCTTTTCAGAGTAGAGAATTTGCTGCCCTCGTTGCCTCAAAAGTTTTCTATCATCTTGGGGCCTTTGAAGAATCCCTGAATTATGCTCTCGGAGCTGGGGATCTCTTCAGTGTTACAGATGACTCCGAATATGTGGAGACCATCATCGGTGAGTCTTGAAACAAGAATACTTCTGTTTTTACTGTAAAGGTTAATACATAGTGAGATGATGACGTTTCCATGTTAATGTTTACACAGTTGTTTTTCTGGTGGAAGTGAAAGCCATATTTGTGTCATATTAATCCTATTCAGGCAGAGCTAACGCATGTATCCCCTTTATTTTGTCCAGCCAAGTGCATTGATCACTACACCAAGCTGCGGGTTGAAAATGCCGAGCTGTCGGAGGATGAGGAGAAGAAGAGCATCGACCCTCGCCTTGAGGGGATTGTCAACAAGATGTTCCTGCGCTGCTTAGATGATCACAAATACAAACAGGCTATTGGCATCGCCTTGGAGACCAGGCGTCTTGACATTTTTGAGAAGACCATCCTTGAATCGGTCAGTACCTTTTTGTCATTCACATATGCAGTTGGTAATATCTACTGCAAATTTAAATCTTTCCTAATTGCTCTGCATCTTGTGAAATATATTGCATTTTCAGATCAATAGCTCAAGTACTGGACAGATTTGTTCTGCAAATATTGATGTATTTAATCAAACTAAACTTGTGAAAATGTGTTTCTTTTTCTCTCTCTCTTTCTCTCTCGTGAAATTACATTATAGTTGTTTTGTTGTTGGTAATATTTATTCATTATGTCGGTTGTCCTTTTCAGAACGATGTGAGCGGCCTCCTTGCATATAGCCTGAAGGTTTGCATGTCCCTGATGCAGAACAAGAAGTTCCGTAATGAGGTTCTGCGGGTGTTGGTCAAGTTGTACATGAATCTGGAGAAGCCAGATTTCATCAACGTTTGTCAGGTAACTGGAGTAAAAATGTCTTTAAACTTGAACTCAATAACAACTACAAAAAATTGTAGTGTTGCGAAAATGCTGACTGAATGCTGCAAGCTGAATGTTTTTTATGAAAATTGCAGAAAATTTTAAAGTAAACTGCAGAAATGTAAGAGATGGACAGGAGCAGCAGAATAAAGCAAAAGCTTGAAAAATACAAATAGAAAAATCCCACCGGAAGAGGTTTAGAAATTTGTGCGGAACAATGTTTGTGAGTCCAATGTATTTTAAAACCATAAAATCCATCAGGAATGTATAGAGTTGTTTTGGTTTGGTGAGCAGTGCTTTTCTTAGCTTAAGGTAGCTGGTACTCCTTACCGCGAGGGATGTGACGTACAACGCCAGGTAGATGATGGGAAAGAAGCCAGGCTGTAGAACCAGTCTGATGCTTTGTGTAATGTTCTTCTGTCAAGCCTTGGGTCTTGTCATCCATGTACATGTTTTGTTGAGAGCAAAGAGTTTGAAGTGTTAATTTGTCTTCCAAATCACCCTGGGGAATTTATTGAATAGTTCTGAACCAGGAGGACTTTACATTACAATTTACTGTAGTTAAAGTGTTGGTTCCAGATACCACAGCGCCCCTCCAGGGGGCGAGTGCGAGCAGAGTACATTCCTCAAGTGGTCAAGGCTTTTTCTTTTTTCTTTCTTTTTTGCTGCACAAGTCTTTTGTTATACCTGCATATAAACGCTCAATGTATATAGCTGTTTTATGCTCTTGCACAGATGCATCAGTATTATTTTCTCCTTCCCCTTAAGTTTCATTAAAAACATTTTGAGTTTTTTTTTCTTTTCCGTTTAAATTAGACATTCAAACATAGTTCAAAATAGCAGTTATATTTGGCAAGATTGTAGAAAACTTTGAAAAAATTGCCCAAAAATAATCTTTGGCCAAAATATTTTGACATATAGTTCTTTTAGAGATCTATTTTCACATTGGGATATACAGTCATAATTTTACTGTTATTAAACAACAACAAATAAAATCCAGATCCCTTATTGCCTCCTAATCAAATGCTAATCTTTTAACCTCTGAACCGTGTCAACTTTTAACATTTTGCTTTCTTTTTTCCATTAGTGCCTGATTTTCCTGGATGACCCTCAGGCTGTCAGCGACATCCTGGAGAAGCTAGTAAAAGAGGACAACCTGCTAATGGCCTACCAGATCTGCTTCGACCTCTACGAAAGCGCCAGCCAGCAGTTCCTTTCCTCCGTCATTCAGAACCTGCACACCGTAGGAACGCCCATCCCCGCTGTGCCTGGCTCCACAAACACCGGCACTGTTCCCACAGCAGACAAGGAAAGGTACAAAGAGCTGAAAAATCCACCAGGAAATTTTCTTGCCAGCTTGAACAATAAATTGTAAACTAACTCAAATTAATTAAAATATTTCTTGATGGGATTTCAGTGAAGCAATGGAGACTGATGAAAAGGCTGGAAGCTCACCAGCTGGAAAGGCTGCAGAAACTGTAAGCATTTCATGTCGTTTAGCAATGCTGGAAATGAAAACTGTTATTTCAGTTTTCCTCATGGCCACTCTGAATCGTTCCAGAAGGAAGAACCCAAAGACCAGAATGCCAAAATGATCAAAATTCTTAGCGGGGAGATGACCATAGAGCTGCACCTACAGTTTCTCATCCGAAATAACAACACAGACCTGATGATTCTGAAAAACACAAAGGTAGGAAATGCTGGATGGCAGAGATGAACCGCAGAAACTGCTGTGAACTTGTTCAGATGACTGGCAGATTGTTAAAAGTTGCTTAATGTTTGATTCTTTGATGCTGCAGGACGCAGTTCGAAACTCGGTGTGTCACACAGCTACAGTCATCGCCAACTCCTTTATGCACACAGGAACCACAAGTGATCAATTCCTCAGGTAAAAAAATACATAAATAAAAAGACACTAGAGTTTAAGATCTACAGTGTAGATCATTTTAAACAAGTAAACTTTTTCTTCTCCTGTAGAGAAAACTTGGAGTGGTTAGCAAGAGCCACTAACTGGGCAAAGTTTACAGCCACAGCAAGTCTGGGTGTTATTCATAAGGTAAGATTTAATCATTATAAAGTGAAATTTGAAACAATTAACCTGTTAGTTTCTTTATATTTGAGATTTCACTTTGAATTTTAGGGTCATGAGAAAGAGGCGCTCCAGTTAATGGCCACCTACTTGCCTAAAGACACTTCCCCCGGCTCTGCCTACCAGGAGGGAGGAGGCCTGTATGCTCTGGGCCTCATTCACGCCAATCATGGTGGGGACATCATTGATTATCTGCTCGGTCAGCTCAAGAATGCCAGCAATGATGTAAGATTTTTTTTCCCCCATTTCTTTTATATTGTTTATTTCTTTTCAGAATCTAATATATAATGATGCTTGAGAAACAGATTTTTTCCTAATAGTCTGGATAAATTTTTTTCTTTTGTAGATTGTCCGTCATGGTGGAGCCCTGGGATTGGGTTTAGCTGCTCTGGGAACAGCGAGACAGGATGTTTATGACCTGCTGAAGTCCAACCTTTACCAGGATGACGCCGTCACTGGTAAGCTGCTGAAATCACCAAATCACTGTTGTGATTGCTGGCAAAGCAAATGCAATATAAGAACTATTGTGAATTCTAAATAATTAGTTTTCCTCAGAAACACAACATAATTTATTTCAGCTTATTTTTTAACATCAAAATTTGGTGGTTATTTCACACTACAAAAAAATTTAATGTATTAATTATGCAGTGTAAACTAGGGCTGCACAGTATATCGCGATACATATGATATTTCAACAGATTGGTCTTCTCTGCCTCATTGATGATGTCAGTGAGTCACAGCAGCCCAGAACTTGTTTGTTTTTTATACCGATCACTTTTATGTTTAGTGAGGTAAAGTTCAGAACAAAGCATGCTGATGGTCTGATATGAACTCCAGGCGAAGCTGCAGGCCTGGCTCTGGGTCTGGTCATGCTGGGCTCCAAGTCGGCCCAGGCGATTGAGGACATGGTGGGCTACGCTCAGGAGACGCAGCACGAGAAGATCCTGCGTGGCCTTGCTGTGGGAATTGCTCTGGTCATGTATGGACGTATGGAGGAGGCCGACGCCCTCATCGAGAGCCTCTGCAGAGACAAGGTTCGACTTAGAGCCACTAAAAGGATAACAAACCTTTGTTGCTTAAAATAGAACAATACATATTGTCCAGTAGATTTTAAATAAACTGGCTTGATTTATCATCGCAGGAGGAATTGTGGATGTCATAAAACAATTGGAGAATAAACTAAAAGCCATTGTTCTTTATTAGGCTGTTGCACTGCACATATGTTTGATGTATTGAGCGCTCTGTAGCAGACTGTTTACCTTTGTGTTATGTGAGGCTTTGTACTCTGTGCCAGGTTTCATTTTGTTAAAGTTAGCGGTGGGAAGGGACTGAAACCCAAACAAACACAGCTCAGCTCTCTGCTTTCTGTCATTGTTTATGGTAGGACCCCATCTTGAGGCGATCTGGTATGTACACTGTTGGAATGGCATACTGCGGCTCTGGGAACAACAAGGCCATCCGACGCCTGCTGCATGTCGCTGTGAGTTTCATCTGTAAAGTTTTCCTACTGGCAGGTGGACGGGTTTATCCACCTGGTTGTAAACCACATGCAAAGTAGCTTTTTTAAAAAAAAAAATCCTACTGTACTTTAGTAACCATTATTGATTTCTATAAGATTGTCACAATTTTTTTGAAGGTTCAGAAACTTAAAAAAAATTAAGTTTGTTCCTGCAGCTAAGTTTTTATACTGAATCACTAATGTTTTATTGGTTGCCCTGTAGGGGGTGCTCTCTGCAAGCTAAGTTTGTGCCTGGGTGTGACAGTGGAGCTGCTTATTTTATGAGAAGCCACATCATTAAAAATAAAACCAAAAAGGTCAGTTTTTTTCCACTTCATCTAATTACTCTGCTTATTTTAATTAAGGTGAGTGACGTGAACGATGACGTTAGAAGAGCTGCTGTCGAGTCCATTGGCTTTATCCTCTTCAGGTAGGATCCCGATTTAATTCCTTCAGCTTTGACCAGCACGCCTTTTATTTTCCATAAAGGCCTTTTTAAGCTTACTTATACTGTTGCATTGTCTTGTAAAGTTAAGACTACATTAAGGTTTGCTTATGTAAAATGTACTTTTGGTGTGATTGGTACCAGAGTGACAATAAGTTACAAATTTATGATTTATTTTTATGTTTTCATTACTTTCATTACAATTTGCATAAAGTGGAGTTATTTCACGACAGCAAATGTATATATCTTTTTACCAGGTAGACCTGAATTAAAATTTTTGGCTTGCAAGAAGCTTTATGTTGCAAACTTGCACAGTAACAATCCCTATGGTAAAACATGGCGGTGGCAGCATCATGCTGTGGGGGAATTTATGAAAAGGCATGAAAGCTGCAGTTCGAAGGCTCTCCATCTAACTGAGCTGCAGCCATTTTATGAAGGATACATTTATAGAATATAGGTGTTGAAAGCTGGTCGAGACGTACTGCTAAAGATCTGCAGCTGTTATGGAGATAAACATTTATGCTCAGCACAGTTTGCAGATATTTATTTGAGGAAATTTGGAAACTAGCTGTCATTTTTTTTCCACCTCACAATTACGAATGAGATTTTGTTGATCTATCACATAAAATCCCAATGAAATACATTCAGGGTTTGCACTGTGATGGTCACAATGCAGAAAAAAGTGCAAGTATTAAAGGGTGTGAATACCATTGCCAGGCATTGTATTTATTTGTGTGTTTTTCTCTTACATTATTATGAATTTTATCATTAAATCCAAGCATTGTTTAATGGCATGTCAAATAAAAATCAGAATGTACACAATGAAGTCCAAAAAAGGCTCTGGATGGTTTATGTGATCAATTTGCTGCTTGAAAAACCCTCCATAAATCTCCTTTGTTTAGAAAGACTCATGAACCACAGGATTACACTTAGTCCACACTTTTCCAACCCCAATGACTCATTTAGTCCTGTGCAGTACCAGGCAATCAGGTCAATTCCAAGTTTGAGTCTACTGTGTTTCTCTCTTTCATTATAAATAAATGGAGCTCTTGAAAGGAGTCGGAGGCCTAAGCAAAAATAAACCTTGATCACACTTTCTTCTTTTGCTGCCTTTTTAGCGCTTGGCATTTCTTTCTCGTTAATCATATTTTCTCAGTTAGGCTGAGTTTAATCTAAACTAGAAGTGTTTATATGTTTGAATTGATTTTGACCCTGAAAAATGTTGTCATCTCATGTATGAATACAAATAATTAGCTTCAGTTGAATACATTTATGGTTGCACAGTATGTTGCGGATATATCCATGTATGCAGTACTGATTCTGGAGAATGCTATTTGGAGAGCAATAATGGTTGGAACATTCATTTTCTTATGCTAATGTAATATTTAGTCAGTTGGACGTCCTCACAGCAGCAGACGCTCTCACAGGACACTGGCATTGCCCAAAAGGCGAAAGGTCACAGAGTGTAGGAAGCACAGATGAGAAAAAGAGAAAAGAAGAAAATAGAAAATATCATAACTGATATCCTTATCGCAATATGTACCAATACTATCTGCATCACTTCTTACTCGAAAAGCGACCAGTCCTAATCCTAACCCTAATGCCGTTGCACTTTAAGTCTCCACACGCTGGATTTGCTGCCAGACTGTTTCTATTCCTCTCAAACTTTTATTTATTTAGTCATTTTTCAGAAGGCAGTTTCTTGGCATGTTGTTGTTCTTTGGGCAGTTTTTGCTTTAGAAGATGGCAAAACAAAGTATTTTTTATTAAAGAACTTTCAGAATCCATTTTATCTCTTTGTTCGTTAATATGTACACACTGCCATTCCAAAACCATTTTTAACATTTCAAACCAGCAGACTGCAATACACATTCAGGAGAACTTCCCAATCATTCAGCAAATTTAAAAAGTTTCAAGAGTTCAAAGAATTTGCCCTTTACAGAAGAGATTCATATTGTTTTAAAATGTAAGCGTGTGATCTGAGAGGGTTTACAGCATATTTAGACAGTCCAAATTTAAGGATCAGCAGAGGAATATGTTATTATATACAGCATTCAGAGTTTTTCCCAGGTTGTCACGTCTTTTGGCCTAAATAGATTCCTATTCAGCACATTCTGCGTGTTTACAGAAACAGTTGCAGTTTTTTTTTTCAGCTCTTTTCTGAATATTGTCTGGAAACTGAATCTTTCTCTTCAAGTATATGAACAAATTACATGGAAAAAAATAACCTGTGTTTAAAGGCCCACTGCAAAGGTGATGCAACAAGAAACACAGACTTGCAAAAGTTTTCAAACTTTTGAGATATTTTTTTGTCAAGTTACATTTCAAAATACACAGTGTTGAGGATTTTTAATGTGATAAAGAATAAATTGATCATTGTAAAGTTGAAGGAAATGATGCCCTTAAATAAAATCCATTGCAACAAAATGCCTGTAGGGGGCGCAACACAGCCATGGGGAAGAAGGTGCTCGGGTCAAATGAGACGAATGTTGACTTTTCATGCCAGAGACGGTACATCACCCCAAACACACCATCCTCAGGGTGAAACATGGTAGCGGTAGCACCATGCTTTGGGGAAACTTCTTATAAACAGGAATGTGAGTTTGAAAGTCAATGGTGCTAATTGCAGGATAAACTTGAGGGACTCAATTATGTTTGAATATACAGCCTGAGGTTTGGATCAAATTATGTTTGTTAAGATGCGTCAATGTTCTGCCCTTTTTTTTATAACTTAATTTGTAAAACATTTAGTAAAAGTACGTAAACTTCTTTCTTTCACTTCATAATTATGCAGTACTCTGACAAAAAAGGGGTTGTAAAACTTTTGCAAAGAAATGTAGGTTTTGTTGCCTCATCATTATGTCACAAAGGGGGAGACTCCAATCTTTGTTTTTTGTTTTTTATATTTTGGGTAAGCCTTTGTCTTTGAATTAGAATATGCACCAACCAAGCCACAACATCTTGTATTCATACACAGCTCACATGTTCTTCCTGCTTAAAATCTTCATTTTCAGTCAAAAGAATTGTGTTTAGCAGAACACCGCCTGGTGACTGCACAGCCTGCTGGCACCTTAGTGGACTTTGGTAGCTCACTCGTCCAATGCCGTTCTTCATTCCCCGCTTCATGAACAGTTTTGAGTTCTCTGCCATGGAAGATTTAAACGAAATGCTTGTAAGGTTCCAGTCTGCAGCGGTCGAGCCAAGCTGCCGCCCTAGCCTGTCTCTCGGGCAGGTTTTGTAGTTGCAGGTAATGTAGCGTGTGAAAGCTTCCCTGAAGGTTTTATTGAAAAGTGTGTAGACCAGGGGATTGATCCCTGAAGACACATAACCAACCCAGACAAAGATCTCCATCAGACGGGAAATGACCTTCTCAACGCAGCTGGAGCACAGTGCAGAGGTGATGTTTGTGATGAAGAACGGGCACCACATGACGACAAACAGGAGGAAGACAATGCCCAGCACTTTGGAGGCGCGCTGCTCATTGCTCAGTGTCTGCATTGACTTCTTGCCCATCGTCGACATTCTGCGGAAGGATATTTCATTCTCCGTGGGAGCGGTCATCATCTCCGCATTTGGTTTTTCTGGATGTCTGGGAAGCCTGATATCCAACATGTTCATTTGCTCAGCTTGAGGGGAAGTTAAGGCCGGGTTGCTTTGGAAAACTGTGGAGATCGGTGAGGAGCTGAAGCGCTGGGTCACCTTTGACCGCAGCAAATAAACCTTTTTGCGCAACACTTGCACGGTGAGAAGGTAGATGATCATCATGATGGTCAAAGGGATGAAGAATGCTGTCAGGGAGCCAAAGATGATGAACTCTGAGAAAGTGTTTGGTTTCAGCAGGCATGTGTGATTACTGTTGAAGGTGATATTCTTGTCGGGAAGATTCTTCAGTCCTTTTATTGGGATTGGGATTGCAATACCTGGAAAATAGAAAATGCTTTTAATATTGGCAAAAATAAACACTAAAAACTCTCTGAAGCCGTTTTAAAATATCCTATAGTTAGCTTTTTAATCTAGGAGATTATAATATTTGGTCAAGAACAACACTATTGTTTTTGTTGGCAGTTCATTGTTAATATCCAGTAAACGATGGAAAAACTTAACTAGATAAATTGGCCACAATACAACCTTCCATCAGTTTGCTCATCTACTTAATCTCTTTCCCAGATGAAAGATTTTCATTTATAGCAGCTGACAGATATTTGACTCTTCACCTGAGCTGCCAAAAACCCTAAATCCAAAACTTACTTCTTACTTGTTTTACTGTAAATAATTGTCTTTTTAGACTAATTAAAATAAGCTGTAATCTAGGGGTAGGCATTTATTGTATTCATGTATCGTGAGAAATTTCTTACTAGAATTTTGATTTGTTGAGTTATAAACTCCATCTAATTTAAAAGTATAGGGTTACTATTTTTTCCACTGTTTGTTCAATGAAGACATCAATAAATACCAATAAATTTGAAAATACTGTTTTTATGTGCAGTTTAGTAATACAAATCACACTTCTGTGACTATTGTCCTAAAGAAACATTTACAAATGGGAATGTTTTTCAAGAGCATAATTTGTTTGTGGGCCTATTATTGCTGTGACGTAGTCGTACTGTTGCCTAAAAAAATAAGTAATAAATGGCTTTTATTGTTATCACAATAACACCCCAAAATATTGCAATAAGACTTTATGAAATGTGACAAAAATAAAAAAAACTTTTTCACGGCTCTCTATAAGCTAGCTAACATAGCAAACCCAAGCATGAACACTAATCCTCTTCAGGGGTCATCTAAAAGGCAGGATACGGTCCAGAGATCATAAAACACTCAGTTCTTTACTTGGAAGAAGGATAAATAATAAGCTTACAAATGGATATGAGCCAAACGAGTGCGATCTTGGCCAGGGCTTTGGCTCTGGATTTGTATTGGCTGTGTTGAATCGGCTTCTTGATGGCGATGTAGCGATCCAGTGAGATGGCACAGAGGTGCATAATGGACGCTGTAGAGAAGAGCACATCAAGGAAGAGCCAGATTGGGCAGAGAAAATCTGGAAGAGGCCACCTTGAGTCTGAAGAGAAGACGAGATAAAGGTTAATCTTATCAACTATTTCCTCGTACAGTACATATCACTTATTTCATTGTGTCTAAAATTACCAACTAAATCAATGAGCTTGTTAGGTTTTCTTATGTTACGAAACCCTTTTTTGATTGTTTTATGGGAGATTCAGGGCAGCTGAAGAGATTACAAGCATCAGTAATGTAAAAAAAATGATGTTTGTTTATGTGTGTGAGGAATGTCTTTACTGGAAACTGAGGGTTCACTGCCTGTTTATGGAGCTAAAAGTGCTTCATGTAGATTGTGGCTTAGGCTCAGCTCAACAGTAGTGTTTATTTTGACTTCCAGGCGTAAAACTGGCAAGAAATTTGTTCTGGCTTTTGTCTCTGACTCCATTAACTTTACAAAAGCTTGTTTGTCGAAATATTTTGTATTTTTTCTCTTATTATGATTATGTTCACTTATGTTTCATACTGGGGGGTATTTTTGACTCGCAGCTTTGGTCAGTTTGGGAGGATTTCATTGATGAATAACAGCTCTCTTTCTCCTTGAGTGGATGCTCACTGTAGGGTTTTTTTTTGTTGAAATGTTGATTAAATTTGTCTTGAGAATAAACAGAATAGGCTGTGAAAGTCACCTAGCCACAGGCGAGCTTTTCATTTCGTTAAACTGAAACAGGAATGTGTGAATCATACAACTTTGTTATAATATTCGACTTTCTCAGCAGGCTGCTGCCCAGTTGTGGTCACTTAGTTTACAGAAGCATTTTATCTTCTTCTCAGTTCATTTTAAACTGAGAAACTGCCTTCATTTTCTTTCATTTGTCCTTTCAACCAAACATCACTGGTTATTATAATTTCCAGAATTTTCTGCTCCTCACTTGTACTCATTAAGAATTACAGAGCTCTGAGCATTGGAGTGTAGTTTTGTGTGTTTTAATATTAGAAAAAATACAAAATGGCATAGAAGCGTCTTAAATGAGATTTTTCATCGCTGGAGTCACAATGTTGATCTTAACAAGAGTAGCAAGCATGAAGGTCCACACACAGGCTTTGTGCAAGGTCTCTAAACAGTCAGAAAGAACTTACATTTGGTGATTTTAGGCAACACTGGTCTTTTTTACTCCTTGTACACATGTAAGAAAAGTAAATAAAACAGATGAACAATTAATAATTTAGTTATAAATTTGTTCATTCTTTCTTGTTCACATTTATTTATCTTTTTCTTTAGAATTGTACTATATATTAGGCAATATTTGCCTCCTCTGTAATTTTGTAGTGAGAAATCCAGGCAGCATGATGGTGTGACAAAACTACAACCCCCATGATGCATTGAACCAATAAATCCTGATGAAAGGAAATTATCCCCAAATTAGGCATTTAAAATTAAAACCTTCTCATTAAATTGCTCACCACCAGCTTCTTCATCTTGGCAAAACAGTTCCCATTGAAACAGTAATTGTATTAGCTTTCTAACACCCCTTGGTATTATATGCTTTAAGGGATGAAATTTAATAAACTTATGTGTAAATGCAGTCGAGCCAAAAGCCAAGAAATGTCTATTTAGGCTAATAAAGTTAAAATTTTAACTTGCCTTTGTTACTAAGTTGAATATAAGTTAGTGGGTAAGCAAGTTTTTCACTTTTCTTACCTTGAAAACATTTAGAAACTTGAACGTAAATCGTTTTGATCTCCAGTTCCAGTGGGTTAAATGTTTAAACAGAGATGAGAACAGTTTCTGGTTTTAGCACAAAGCTAAGGAACATTTCTAGAATACCTGTCTGGATTTACATCGCACACACAAAGTATGGGTCAACCTGTTTATTTTTACCACTTGGCCAGCGTCGCTTTTAGCATTGCTTAAATATTCAAAAGACAGCCCACTTAAAACCAGCTTTGATTTATAGAGATTCTTCTTATTTTATGTTCTTTTACATATTTCTAAATGATGTTTGTTGCTAGCAGCAGGTTGTCGCTACATGCAGTGTCCCGTGATGTGTGCCGGGGGTTTGGTATGAGGTGCTGGTCCTCCGGAGCTTCACGTTGATCAGTCATGTCTGCTATTCCTCACCCCCGGCCTCATGTACACGTTATATGTCCCTGTTTATGTCTCCTTGATCGCCTCCTGCACATTTCAGCACTTAATGCTGCATCTGCTCTGATCGGAGGCTAAAGACAGCTGGCTGTAAAGATCGTTTAAAGAAGCTTCCCCTTTACTGATTGAAGAGGTGAAAAGCACCTCAACAGCAGTGATGCAATTAAAGAAAATACTGAAACCATATTTTTATTTGTTTGCTTTACCATAATTCCACAAAGCTGTTTTGAGGGGGCTTTTGTACTTTAAGCTTCTCTTGTGATTTCTTTTAGTGTTCATGCGTTTCAGAAAATCTTTAAATGAACTTTTTTGACTTTCATCTTTTTTCTTCCTTCTCAAAATGTCAAAAAGAAAAAATTGCTCAGAGTCTATGTTGAGGCAGCAGGCAGATCCAGTTCTTTTGAAAACCATTATGATAGAGGATGCCTTGTACAACACCATCTTCCACTCATCTGTGTCCGTGTGAGACACATAATTACTACGTGGCCCATTAATTTCCAATTGAATTAATGAAGAACAGCTTCACTGCAGTACTTTGCCCTGAACTGTGTTGTTGTGTAGAAGATGTGGAACAGACGTGTAAGTCAGCCGATACGCCGCTGTTTTTACTCAGAATGGTAAACAAGTTTAAATGGGAAATATTGTTTCATATTTCATGCCTGTGCTGAGTGGCTCAGAACAGACCTTACTACTTAAACTACAGAGGGAATTTTATTTATTTTGTTTTAGCTCCTCTCAAGTACTTTCTTGTGCTTTACTGAGTGCATTTGGTGCCTTTTAGAGGTATTTTCTACTTTCAGTGTCAGTTTTTCTAATTGTCAAGTTAAACTGAGTGGGGAAAAGAAAAGTTAAATGTAGCTTTTCTGTTTGTTTGTCTCAATAGGACACATTTTATGGTATAAAATAATATACCTTGTTATACTTACTGTAGAGAATAGTGACGAGTGCGATGGGCATCACTAGAAGTCCCACCAGCAGGTCGGCGACCGCAAGCGACATCAGGAAGTAGTTGGTGGCATTTTGCAGCTTTCTCTCCAGCGACACGGCCAGAATAACCAGAATGTTTCCTCCTATGGTGGGGATAATCACCATGACGATGAGGAGGGCAGCCCATCTCAGCTGAGCCTCAGGCTCCTTGTCTACATCTGAACTGTTATTGAGCGGGTGAAACATGTTGCTGCTGATGCCGCGGCGGGCCTGAGCGTGGGCGGTGGCTCTGATCTCTCTGCTCTCAGACGCTCGGCCAGCATGGTCACTGGGTCCTGCAGGCGAAGGCGCAGGGTCTGCTGAGGCCGCTCAGGGCTGGTGCACAACGTGCATCGTCCCGTGAACAGAATGACAAGTCTTTGAAATGATGATGGCTGAAAGATTTAGGGTGCAAAGTTAGCAGGGCCGCTGCAGTAAACTCCGGAGCTGGAATAATCCCATCACGAGCAGAACTTTCACAGCAAGACGATCACAGAGGTCCTCGCTTTCCCAGCCGATTCGCCCGTCATCCACTTAAAACAGCAGAAAAAGTTTTACGTTTTATTCTTTAATGTATCCCCATGGATACATTATTTTTATGGAGAAAAATATAGCTAATTTGGTTTTACATGGAATTCATCAGTGTAGTTTCTGTCTATTAGAATAAATCCATGTCCTAAAATATGTCGCTGTTTTTGAAAATGTCACAAACTTCTACAAATTCTTACCTTTTTCCCAGGATGGTGCTTGATGAGCTCCTTTTGCATCTCAATCCTTTAAGTATCTTCCCAAGCTGAAGCTCACATGCATTTCAATCTTGGCTTTCTATGTATATTCTTCCACAGATTTTATTGCTTCCTTTTACTGCAACGTTTTCCACATAAGAATGAAGCCGAACGGCCCGCCGCAGCAGTTAAATCTGTCCCAGACCCTAGCGATCCATGGTGCCGACTTGGCTTTCCCTCCACATGCTGGAAGGAACTCCAGGCTTTCTTTGCATCACCTGGAGCGATCTGATAAAACTTTCAGATGTTGTGGCCCCGCTGCCTCCCGCTCTCGCCGGCTCTGCTTCGCAGTCTGCAGTCGGCTCCCACTCTGTCCTGTCTCATTCGGCGTCTCATCCACCCCCCACTACACCCACCCCTTCATCTCGCGAGCCAGACTCGATACGAAACAGATGAATGTCTTCTTGTTGGCCACGTGCCAGCAGTTCAGGGAGGTAATTTCCCTCAACACAGCCGTCCTGTTGTTTATATTTGCCACTCTGTGTTCTCTCCCCCATTGGAAAAGAGCAGTGACCCAGGCGAGACAGCAGCGGTTTATGGGGGGAACCTTTTTCTGTTGTGGTTGTACTGCAAAGCTTTTCTCCCCCTGTCTCTCCCCACTAGACTCATATGTTCAGGCAATGAGAGTTTGAGCCAATTCTCTGATTGTTGAGATGCATGGAGATACAGATAGAGATGTCGATAGCTTCATTTTGAATAATGGAAACAAAAAATACCAAAATCTTATTTATGCTGCACAAATAACCAAATTACAAATTCATACCTTTGAAGGTTCCAATATGCTTATAACTGCATTCAAATTGACATTCAGATATGTCTAAATTTATATTATTTCCACTTTTTTGCATATATTTCCTTGTTTGTACAAAGAGATGCAGAAACTGCAGAAGTGGGCAAAAATACTGAGCTTTCTGTAAATATGACAAGGACATATTCTTATTACAAAATACCAAGCCTACCTTTAATTGGTAAAGTATTTTCTTAATGTGTTGCAAAGCATCTTCTGCTTTTTATTTGGTGTACTGTACTCCCAAACTTTGCTTTGTGACATGAAACATAAAGCCTTATTTTTGTAGAGTTTTTTTACATCCTGGAAGTTTTTTTGTTTGTTTTTATGTGAGCATGCTAACCAGAACATATCCCTCTCTTTTTATGATTATTTTATTTTACTTCCTGGACATGGCTTAAGCTTTAATTAAATCCAGGTGTCAACAAGGAAATCCTTACCAGTTTATTGGCTTTCTAATAAACCCAGGTTCTTTATTGTGTGTTTAGATGAGTGCTTGTAATGGACTCAGGCGAGCAAGTGATGTGCTCTTTAAATGTTTGTTATCCGTTACCCAGCATCATAATTTAAACAGCTGGTACTCCTGCTTCCCTTTGCAACAACCGCAAAAACACTCTGAGCTCGTTAATTCAGTGATGATTGTTTCTTTGACACTTTTCAGGTAATTTTCATGTTTAGTCTAGCATTTTATCAGTTTTTAGAAACATTTCAGTAAATACCTTGTTTTGCCCAAAGGCAAAGTCTTAAGAGGTCATTCTTTAAAATAGACAATAACTAAGCGATTAGTTTTTGTTGAATCATTATTTAAATGACTTTAAAATGCACCCACACATGTTATAATAACTAAAAGGGTGCATGTTTGAAACTGATTATTTTGAGCTTGAATCTTTTTTTAAAAGAAAGTGTACTTCAGACTCTAATCATTTCTTTCCCCTGTGTTTTCCTGACCAGGACTCCGGAGCAGTGTCCCAGTGTGGTGTCTCTCCTGTCAGAGAGCTATAACCCTCATGTGCGCTGCGGGGCGGCCATGGCTCTGGGCATCTGCTGTGCTGGGACAGGCAACAAAGTCAGTTCATCCTTTGTTTCTTCACGTTTAATCGATTCCTTGATAGGTTTTGATCATGCCCTGATTTTTAACACTGAAGATTAAAAATTATTAGTGAACCTTTGTTTATTTTCAAAAAGCTCTATTTTTTTTGTTGCAAATTTTTACATCACAAGTCCAGTTTGTCCACCTTGCTACCTTCGTGTTTCAAGTCGATCTTTATTTCCTCCTGGCACAAAGTGTGCGTCACTGATGTAAAGATAATCCAGGCTGACTGAAGCTGCTGGTTGATGGGTTGTTTCTGAAATTTATGCAACACAAGATTTCAGCCTAGAATGTTCTCCTTTCATCCCTGCAGAAAAGGAACTAGTCCAAAACATCCTGACTTACTTTTCCCCTTGCTTTGTACACTTTTAGTTATTACAACATGATGGAAAATATTCAGATTTTTGATTTGTTGACATTTCTTGGAGCTATAATGGCAGGCCAGCACAGAAAAACTCAGATGTGAAAAGTTCATTGCAGATTAGCTTCTAAAGTGATTTGAGCTGGCACGCTGTCGTTCGGCTTTACTCTGTGCTTGTGATCGGGTTCTCTGAAGTCCAGAAACCAGAGCGAGGAAGGCAGATGCAGGGGGTACCGCCAGTTCACAGCGTGTTTAATTATGTGGACTGATCAGCACCGAAACACCAAAGTTAATGTTTTGCACCTGATCAGCAGTTTTTTGGAGGACTTTTTTAGACATTGAAAAAATTGTCTATCTTATTTGTTTTTCAACATCTTAGAGTTTGCACATTCTTCTGACCGGATCAGTGTCACCTCAGGGAAAATGCAAATTTTGTGCCACTAGGAAAATTTCAACCAATTTTTCAGCTTTTCTTGCAAATAGGAGGAAAAGTTCTCATTGTTTCTGCACTCTGTCACAAGATACTGTTTTCACACATTTGTATAAATAGAGAAATTATTTCGTGGTTGAATGAGTTATGCTCCAATCCAGTTGTTTATAAGCATCCAGACAGCTTTTAGACATATTGAACTTTAATGTTGGGAGCAAAAACTGAAGAAAGCAGCCCAGCAGTTTAATTAATGCGTTCTTTAGCAGCAAACCGGGGTTGCTGATTGGATAAGACAGTAAATGCCTTTAATTACCCCCCGCCTCCCCCTACAATGCAGTGTGGGCAGGATGTGGTCGACAAGCGCTGGCTTTACACGCTGACTTATCGTCCCACAGCGCAGCCGTCTCAGCCAGTTAGGCCGAGAGCACTGATGAAACATCGTTTATTTTACCTCCACTGTCATCATCCTGGTTTGTTGCTCTTTCCTCTGCGGGCCCGACACCTCCCGCCTGGCCTGCTGGTGTTAGTTACAGCCATAACTGCTCAAGAGACATAAAAGCTGCAATGATAGACTGGCTGCAGAGCAGAGGAGAGCGGAGAGGTTGTCCTCCCTCGTTCACTCCCTCCTTCACACCACTCATGGGAAGAGAGTAATTGTTAACTCTGTTGTCCTGGGAAACCAGATATGGATGACACTAATGTCATTAATTTGTGAGGTCTGTTTGCCTCTGCTGATAATGTCTTTTCCTGTATTTAACCAAACAAAAGTAGCACTGTTGGAGTGATCTGTTTGTCGGCAAAGAAAACAATTGAAAGCAAACTGTAAAACAAAACTGTGATTCTTGTTTTTGCACAAGTGAAAGCAGGTACACAAAATCTTTGCAAGGATTTTTATCTAGTTTCTAGGACAAATATCTTAGTTTCTTCTTATATCAACTGTACTAACATACAAGTAACTTTTCAGCTAGATTTTAGATCAATAATTCCTTAAAATTGATTTTTTTAAAAATTGACTAGTTTCACTAGCAGATATTTTCACTTATAACATGAGAAAACTAGCCAGTGAAACAAGTAGATTTTATATCAATATTATGGAATAGTTGACTTACAACAACCTCCTATATCTTGCTGAAAAGTTACTTGTAAGTTAGTTTTGTCTTATTTAAAGTGTACCAAGATATTTTCACTAGAAGCTAGTCAAAAATTAATGGTAAGATTTTGTTTTTGCTGTGTCCTTCCAAATATAGGAATGTTTATCTGACTATATCACACGGAGAAAAGACGCTAAGTGAGTTAAGTCCGCCGCCTCCAGCTGAAGCCAAGTTAGTTATTGTTTGGCAGTTTCAGAGTCGTCTGTTTGTCACTAACTTGTTGCCAGACTATGAGAGTTATTGGACTAATGGCAGGTAGTTGTTGATCTGCTTCCCTTCTGGTTCAGGTTTGTTTTGATGCACCTACTGTATCTGGAGAAGTTAAGCCAGTGAAACCAGGTAATCTGGAGCCGTGTTAAAGGTTAGCTTGCTGCAACATGCATATTTTCAGTAAACAATTGCAGCAAAAATGAAGTTATTGCAAGTAAAATGGTTTTGAAAATAGTATCTCATTTGGTTTGGTGTTGGTCTCAAAGTCCTGAAGGTTATGGTCTTGACTTGGGCTCGGTTTGCTCTGGTCTCAGGTCTGTTGTTTCTAAACTGCAGCTCCAAACCACACAATAATACTGCTTGGCCTGGAAGATAAAGCAAACTACACAAATTATGGAAAAAGTACCAAGCGATCCTTTATTTATGTCAAATAATCCTTGACAGTTCTTCATGGAAAAACTACATCAATGAAATATTTATCATTAATCATTCAATTCTTTAGCCCCTAATTACCACGTGAAAATGTTTTGGATTATAGATTTATAGTTCCCCACCTCAAAGTTTATGAAATGCATCTTAACTTACTCCTCTGTTTTCTACTTTTCTATTTTTCCTTTGCAGGAAGCGATCAATCTGCTGGAGCCCATGACCAACGACCCGGTAAACTACGTGAGACAAGGTGCCCTCATTGCCTCGGCCCTCATTATGATCCAGCAGACTGAGGTTACCTGTCCTAAGGTGAGTGTGTCAGGAAACTGGCTTTATTGTCTGGATCAGAGAGTTGATCTGGACTTTTGTGTTCCTCTTTGAGAAAAACTGGAGAAAGTGAGATGTATCAGATCTCGGAAACAGAGAACGTAGCTGGCATAACTGCACACACTCAGCCTTGAGGCCTTTGTGACTGACTGCTAAGAAATGCCAGACACATTTTCAAAGACTTCTCATCTGCACAGCAACAGATCTAAAAGCTTGAGCTGGTATGCAGGATTGTGCAAGAAACACTTTTCTTTTCTGTCAAATATTTAGTCGTTTGAAACTTTTCTTTTAAGTTTCAAATGGCTAAACATCAAAGGATATTGTGTTTATGTTTCCTCCAGGTTTTTAATTTTTATGTTACAGTTTTAATTGTAGCTGTAAATGTAAAGCTAAGATCTGTCCGTTCTGCTTTTGCCTCAATTTTGCTCATTCGGTTGATAAATATCCAGTCCAGCATTTGATCATTTCCAGTCCAACAGGCACTGCACTGATTGTAGCCGAGTGGTCAAAACGCTGTGCAGAAGTGGTGAACACTTCAAATATGATACATTTTGCCGTGATAGTTTGCAGTTTGGTGTTGTTCACTTTTGGATCAAATTCTTACAAATATTTAAGTTTTGCTTTGCCTGAAAAATATGTAATTTTTGCAAAGGTGTTTTTTATGATAAAAATCAAAACACGGGGTTCATACTGGTGCTTGTAATCCTTGAAAATGCTTGAATTTCACTTGGGTATTTTTAGAAAGTGCTTGATTTTTGTGTAAAGTCCTTCAAGGTGCTTGATATTCAAATCACACAGTTTTGATTTGTGTATTTGAAATAAAGGTTGTCTTATATTTTATAATAAAGTCATTGATATTGGAGGATCTTTTTTTTTAATTTAATGTTTTATTTGTAAAAGACATTTCAAAAGATAAAATACTTTATGCTATGTAGTATACTATAATAATATTAACAGTAATAACTGTAATGTAATGGTGAATTGAAACTGTCTTTTTGAGTGCATTTGTGTTGTTTTTATCTCCAAAGGTGCTGTAAAAGTTTGAAAACTAAAATGCTTGAAAGTGCTTGAATTTTACTGTGGGAAAACTGCATAAACCCTGGGAATATATTTTATTTTTAGGTGAATCAGTTCAGGCAGCTTTACGCTAAAGTGATCAACGACAAGCACGACGACGTCATGGCGAAGTTCGGCGCCATCCTGGCCCAGGGAATCCTCGATGCAGGTCAGTCTCCAATCAGAGCGGCTGCGGGTTTACCCTCACCTCTCACTGAGCGAGAGATTAAACCGTTTGGTGGTTGTAGAGGCTCTAAAAGGTCTCACCCCTCAGGGGGAACAAAAAGCTTTGTACTGCTTAATTACACGATGCACGAGGCTGCGCTTTGTGGTTTCTCTGCGCATTTCCGCCACACAAAGTAACTCCGAGTGTTGACCACCCATGCATGCCGCTTCTGGAACAGATCAGGTTAAGGTGCGTTAGCGCCGGGGGTCCTACCTCAGCTCCACGCTGGCTTCCACCTGGTGATTACTGTTTGTCTCAGAGTCTCTGTGTTTGTATGTCTGTGTGAGTGTTTGTGGACACAAGCAAGCAGTCGGTGTGTGTGTTTGTGTGTGTGTGTGAGGTCCATGAGAGCTGTACATCATCATATGCAGAGCGCTTCAAACAAATCCCCAAAACTCTTATGCAAAAGAACTGGTGCATTTGCACTGAGAGAAAGCAGCTTTCTTACCGAGTTGTTTCCAGATGGAAAATACTTATTTGTAATAAATTTGTAATAAGCTTCCATTTCAGTTTTTAGAGTAATTTTCTTTCTGCACAGAAGTAATCATGACAAAAACACAAATATGAAATAAAGAAATATTTAGAAAAAACCCAAACAAAGACTTTTTTAAACTATTCAGTTTGACAAAGTAAGTAAAAAAAGTGATCTTTACTCTGCCTCAGGCACATCAAACAAACAGTGCTGCAGGCTTTGTCCAGATGACAGTAGATAATGGGTGGATTATGTCGTCTCTTATTCCAAACCTTGACGGAGGAGTTGGCTATAGTTCCAGCTGGGCATTTAGAGGAAACATCACACATGTCAAAGCTTTTCTCTGATTAGACCAACAGATGTAAAGACCAGATATGAGGGTTAAGTTTTGAGACCAAGATTGCTAAAACCACAAATGCAATTTTCTGGGGCCGAATATTTTGCACAAGCTTTTCTTTTATGAAGATGTCTTCGTGTAGAGATTAGGAGATAAGTGAGCAGTTTCTGATCCAGATGTTAAGTAAGGAAAAAAGTGAAAATGGGGAGAAAAAAAAAAGAAATGGCAGGCAATGAGGGCTTTTATGAAAGGGACAGTATTATGTATTTTCCATGCAAATAGCGCCAGTCAAGAAACTTTTAACCTCAGTTATAAAAATGCTGCACATATCAAACATAGCTTAAAAGAAATTCAACTTTGTAATTTAGCACCATGAAATTGGGCCTCCGTCTCTTTAAGAACCTCCTGCTCTTTCTGACCCCACCTTCAATGCATTATTACAACTTCGCTCCTCTTTCCTTTAACATTATTCTTAGGAGTGTTAAACTGAGAAGTATTTCATATGATGAGCTCAGCAGATGTGTAGTTCAACCAGGTGTTTGCTAATTGCTGCTGGCTAGTCTGGAGGAGCTGAGTGGGAGAGGCATAGAGGAGGGATGCTTTTCTTTTATGAAGATATCTTCATATAGAGATTAGGTATAGAGGAGGGAAATTTGTGGGAATAGGGAATGGCTTGTATGACTGGGCAACTCACAAATGGTTGCCAAGGAAGATTCAACGATTTCTCAGACTTGAATTAAATAGTCATAGCAACATTCCAGGTATGATTATGATGAGGGAATAACATTATAACATGATGTAAAGCTCAAAAACGTTGATTTTACATAACACAGCCCCTGTAAGAGAAGCAGCCAAAGGGTAACCTCTGAGAAGCTCAAGTGGGAGAATATGTTTCTTTAGTTCTTTGGGGAAACGATTTGAGCCTAATACAGGATATACCAGAAAGAAAACTTGTTAGAGGCTGGCCTACGGGTTCACCTTGAAGCAGGAAGGCAAGATCAGAGCATATAGATGTCAGAATGGCCCAGGGAGATTCAAGATCTCAATACAGTTGAGCTTGGAAAATGTTACTCCCAGATACTCTGAGCATACTGAGCTTTAGCTATTTTACAAAGAAGAGTTTGTGAAAAATTCACTTTAGTGCAGCAAAAACATGCATCAAAACACTTGCTGTTCATAATCTGACACAAACCTACTTTGTGTCGGTCTGTCATATAAAATCTCAATGAGATCCACTGAGGTTTGTGGTGATGCAGCCTGACCAAATGTAGAGAGTTTCAAAGATGTTCAACAAGACGCTGGTGCCTTCCGTCAGCCTGGGATCACTGTTTGGGTTTCCTGTCAGCGCTGAACAGTTTGGAAGAAAGTGTCTCACTGCTAAGGCTCAATATAAAACCAGTTCTGGATCCAGTTAGACATCAAGCAGTGCATCACTTCACAGTTGGGCATCCCATCTTGTAATTTTACAGAGTCAAACAGTTTAGCGATCCTGTTAACAAAGAAATAAACAACTTCTGCCTCCCACATAAACATGGTTCAAGCTGCTGATTGTTTGCATTTTTTTCTTTTTACTAGTTTCCACATTTCCTTTTGAATCCCTCAATGTGTCTGGCTTTGGCCCATGATGGTTATTTTGTCTCAGGACCCACATTATTTGTGAAATCAGCACAAATAATGTGCGATCAGACTAGACTCTGATCGCTGGTGTTTTTTTGTGGGTTTCATCATTTCTCCACATCATATTCTGCTGCACAATACCCAAATATATTCAGATAGAGAATATGAGCTGGACATCAGGCATGTTCAGGCTCTTGCAGCGTAAATGCTTAAGTGTTCTGGGTCCTGCAGGTCGTTAGTGGTGTTTGAGGTGCAGGGAAATTGTATTTAGTTTCACTGGCGGAAGCGATTAGAGCTCAGTTTCATGATCACTGGTCCTCATTAGGCAGGAAATGTCAACCTCCAGCTCGTCCTTCCTCACTCTCCATATTCAAGTCTTCTTTTTCTCACCTCAGCAGTTTGAGCATCCACAGGCAGACTCTTCAGTGTTACTGATATAGCCTATTAATTTGCTGTTTTACCCAGAAAAACAAGCCCTGACTTTATTCTCTTGTCAAATACGCGCGTTGGTAGTTCATACAGTCACGCTACAGCTCTAAAGGATCGCCGCTGTCCCATCATCCCCCATAATAACTCCCTGGAATGAAAATTGGCTCTCCAATCTGAGAGTTGGCAAAAACAGCGGGAGGAGATGGTGGGGGCTCCTTGTGAAGCCCACTCAGACTCTTAAGTATTTAAGAGACTTTTAAGAACAGGCTTGTGGCACGGCGAGAGGAGCTCGTTAGTGATTCTGGCCGTCGTTCAATCTGCTGCAGAGGAAGGAGGTTCAGATGTCAAGATAAGGCTCTTGTGTTGAAGTCATCCCAGCGACCTCAGACCAGAATGAATGGGAGGGGACAGCTTGTGATTTAAGTGGTATTGTTTAAGATGAGTTCATTTTTAGTTGGAAGAACTACTCCCCTGTGAAATACGCTTCTTCTCTCGCCCACAGAGATGACGAGTTCATCCGCTTGTTCTTCCCCTCCTTTTGTCTTCTGGTTTTTGTTTGCTTGTTCTGGACAGAAACTCATTGGATTCTGTTGTAACTTTGGCCAGTGCCGTTCACCTTTTCAGCTGACAGCAAAGATAAATGTGAAACTGTCTAAGTTAGAAGATCACACAGTGAAACTGTGAGTCATGCCGTCATGGAAGGTTTTGTCCTCTAAGCATTACAAAATAGTTTGTCATGTTTAAATAAAATACCAGAATGAAAATTAATTTAGATGTTTTTTTCTGGCTTACTAATTTGTTTCTAGCATGAAGTTCCTTTTGACCTGAGCTAGTAAATATACCTAACTTATAAATGATTATATGGTATCTTGTTAAACAATTAAGAGGTTCACATATTTTGCTTAAATATAATCTTTAAAATTCATATATGGGGACATCAAATACAGTCAGCTTTTCAATTTAATCCAAATTATATTAAATAACATATTTAACAAATTATTTAGATAAATAACATATTTAATATAATTTGGATTAAATTGGATGGATGTGGTGTCGTTAGTGCTTATCATCTATCAGCCATCAGAGGAGACATCTTTACCTTATCTAGGTGTTGGACTGACAAATTATTTAGTTAGAAATGTAACTAAAATTAAAAGTAGTCCTCAGTCACTGCTTTGTAGATGAATTATGAATCTGTTTTGCTAAGATAAAGATAATGAGTCTGGTTTGATCACAGGATGCAGTCTGGGTGTACTGGCTTGTCGCAACGTCTTTGTTATTTATGACCAAAATATCAGAGATCGGAGCCAGAAGACGGCTAACTTTGGGTGGTGGACATCCTGGAACGAGCCCTTGTTAACCTCACAGTCCCTCATCTCATCGTTTAGAGGACGACTGGTATAAAATGGTTCAGGACGGATGAAAGCTGTTTTAAAAGTTGAACGTTTTTGTTCACCAACTGTCGGTCCCAGTATCCAGCTCAAACCGAAGTTTACATGCGCTGAATAAGAAGACACAAATGCACCTTTTTTTTCTCATCTCTGAAGTGAAATTAGGCCAAATTTCTCTTGTTTTTGATCAGTTAGAATCTCCAAAATTATTTCCATTGAATAAATCTCACAATAATGAAAGAATGTCAATCTTCAAAATCAGAAGTTCACATATTGAAAAAAGCACATTATGAGAACATTATGTAGAAACATTGAAGCAACAGCTAAAGTCATCAAAAGTAAAAGTTTGGTCACAGATTGTTTTCCAAATGGAGAATAATCCTCAGCATACAGACAACGTGGTTATAAAGTGGCTTTAGGACAACAAAGTCATTGATTTGATTTGACCATCACAAGAATCCTTCAGTCTTATGGCCTTTATTACATTGATATGTTACACCATCTCTCACAGATCTTCACATTATTCTTTTCCACATAATCAACCGGATATTTTATTCCATTCTGAGTCGTATTGATCTCTGCTCAGCCTGAATGTGTCTCGTCTTCCATTGTCAAGGTGGGCGCAACGTGAGCATCTCTCTCCAGTCCAGGACCGGCCACACTCACATGCCGTCGGTCGTCGGCCTGCTGGTCTTCACTCAGTTCTGGTTCTGGTTCCCTTTGTCTCACTTCCTGTCGCTGGCCTTCACCCCAACAGCCATCATCGGCCTCAACAAGGATCTGAAGGTACTGAAACGTGACCTACAACTGCTGCCTCTGACGAATCTTTGAAGCATCATTTGCTGTTCTGTACCACATTTCCATTTTAATTTTTATTTTTAATATAAAATGCTATGTATCATTTCCTTCCCTCTTAACAATTTTGCACTACTTTATGTTGATGTTTCTGGATATAACCTGACAGAATGTGAACAATCTAAAAGTGTAAAAATGATTTCTAAAATCACTTTTGACAACATTTTATTGGTGATTTTGTTCCCCGTTGTGCATTTAGTGCAGAACGTGTGTGACGCTCCTCTCTGTGGGCCGGTTCTGGCCTCCAGCCATTCGAACTGCAGTGCCAACGGATCAGTGTGACATCCTGTAGCTTTAAGCTGACATTAAATAGGCTTTATCTCCTCTTTGCTTCTCGAATCAAGAGCACCTGATATCCAGGACGTTTTATGAGCTGCATATGAATGAGAATCTGCTTTAAATAATACAGAAAGAATGTAGGAACGCCAGGAGGTTTAGGCTGTCAGATCAACTCGCCACTTAGTTTTGGTTGAACCACAAACTTCTCACAACTAGACTGAAAAATAACTTAATTTGTTATTGAATCAAAGAAATGAAGGTAAGATGAAGTAAAACCTGCTGGTTCCACATGCTGCAGCAGAATCCTGTTGGAGTCGCTTAAATCATCTAGCTTTAGTGAACTGGTCTTAATCTGGAGGTTTACACTAAACAGAAGCAGCTGCAACTTCATGACAGAGCGCTGGTTCAGTTTCACAGAACATAAAGTCTGCTGCTGTTAGGAGAAATGAATAACTGAGGTTTAAGCTGTTGTCACAGAAAGTTGGTTAGAAATGGATTCCACTCTTCATTTGGTGCTTCACCTCTTCAGGCAATCAGGATGACTTCGCCATTATTGACTTCACTCCTCATCACACGAAACAAATATTAATTCTCCAAAGTTTAAATCCCTCTTATGTTTTTTTCATAAATTAGGCATTTCATTTTTAATCTTTATTCAAATGTAATTTTTTTGCAAATTAATTTTTAAATAAAATTCCTGGGTCCTTCAGTCACTTAAAATAATGCTTTCCAGAAAAAAAATTCTATATCAATATAGTTCTTCCAATTAATTTTCCAGTTAATGGCATCTTCACATTTACTATACTGTAAATGTCTTCACTCAGTTCTGGTTCTGGTTCCCTCTGTCTCACTTTTTTGAGCAAAAACACTTTTGAGAAGTGTTTTTGAGCAAAGCTATTAATGATAAAACATATTTTTTAAAGGTAATTTGAAATGGTACATGTCAATGTACACTTTTTATAATTTCTCTAATTTTAGTCATTGCATTAGTAAGAAATATTTGATTTAAAAAAATAATCAGGTGGCCAACCCGGGTTAGAAATCTAAATAGTATAAATATGCCTGTCAACACTTGCTACAATAATTGAAAGAAAGATTGATTTTTTTTTTGTTATTGTTTGGGATTATTATGAGAAAACCAGTTTGAAAGCTTATTTATATTTGAATATGACCTGTTCATGTCAAAGCTTGACAGAATTACACAGATTCAGTGACTTGGTGCATTTTTGACACTTGGAGCTTCTAATGCGGCAACCTTGATTTAAGCCTCTAGCTGAGCAGCTATGAGCTGACTGAGCAGCTGACTGCAGGCTGCACCAGACCAGATAGCCTGACTAATTACTAATTACAAGTAATTATGGCATATCTGGGGTCTCAAACTCCAGTCCTCTGGGGCTTTTAGCTGTCTGTCTGCTTCACCTCATCTGAATTAAATGATTATGTCATTAGCAGGACTCGTACTGAGATCATTCAACCATTTGACCAGGGATGCATCTAAACATTGGAGAACAACTGAAATTTTAGATCTCTGCTCAATAAATGGATCAGAATAACGCTAAATGAAGGTTAAATTATCTTAGTACAATAACCAATATATTATTTTAGCATTAGTATGGTTGTTCCTTTTTGGTTTAAAGTGAAACCATTTAGGTAATATTTTACATTTCAGAGTACGTACTGTTCTTTAGGCAGGTTAGAATTGGTCTACGGACTACAAAACAGGTCCGTTACATTTTTATTACACAAAAACATTCTTAGACAATGAGATTTCAAAACACTTTTCCAGCAGACATTGTACCAGTTGACCAAATGTTCTAGAGCTCCTGGGGTTGCTAGGTAACAGTGCTGGACTTTACTGGGGTTGCTAGGTAATGGCACAGAGCCCATTAATTCTGACTCCACAGGGTTTTTTTGTATGTTTTGCAGATACTGAAAAATATTAACTTATTTCCAAAAAAACAGGGTAGGTCTTTTTTTTAAGCGCCTGGGCTGTGTTTAGAAGCAGATGAGACCCAAATGGTGCAACATGTGATTCATTCATTCATTTATTTATTTTAATAATTGGTCTTCTTTAATAAACCAGTTTCTCTCAAGATTGTCCTACACTGAAACTGGCCCTTGCCTGCACACAAGGTATAAACTGATTTGCATGACAGTAGGAGAGATGAAAATCTGCCTCCCTACCAAAACCAAACTCTGCCATTAGATTAACTGGTTGTCTTTGGAGGAAGGCAAAGCACAAAGGTCTGGGGTCTGGATGACTTCACCACCTAGATTGTTGAAGATTGGTTTTGGATGTAAAGAGCAACCTAAAACAGTGGATGGAGTAGAAGCAGATGTAGGTCATAGAGTGGCTCAGACAGTGTCCAGATCGCAGTCCTGCAGAAAATCTTTGGCGTGCGGTGAAGCTTCAGGTTTTTAAGCAGCAGCCAAGAGACGTGAAGGGAAACGGACAGGAGTCCCTCCTGATACGTCTTCAACCCCAATGACCTTAGCCTGCCTGGCAACAAAGGTTTCTAAACACCAAGGCATGTTTTGGAAATAAAAATAATAATACTTTAAAAAAAAAAACCAAGAATTTCAAAGTGGTTGGATATGCTACATTTGTTATAAGATATACAAATCTTGCAGTTATCACTTAAAAAGTCACGTTTGTCTTCTTCTGATCAGATGCCGAAGGTGCAGTACCGCTCCAACTGTAAGCCCTCCACCTTCGCCTACCCGCCGGCTCTGGAGGTTCCCAAGGAGAAGGAGAAGGAGAAGGTGAGAACGAAGGCGCCATGGCGCATTTCTGACATTTTTACTCCGGGAAAAACGATCTCGCTTCATATTGATTTGCTAATGATTTCACACACCCACTGGCAGAACTCATCATTTCCTTCCCCCGAAGTGTTTATTTGCCTAACATCTTCTGGCCTGTTTCGTCTCGGTTGCTCCGAGATGCTGGTGGAGAACGTAGCGGCAGATGTTTATTTTGTGGTCGGCTAGCTTTTGTGCTTTTAAAGCAATGTTTGTAGAAGGTCTGAACTGTCTGTGGTGTTGTCTTACCTCGTGGAAATGTCTCCGTCTGTTTGCGTGGCAGGTTTCCACCGCCGTTCTCTCCATCACAGCCAAAGCCAAGAAGAAGGAGAAGGAGAAGAAGGAAAAGGAGGAGGAGAAGATGGAAGTGGTGAGTGGAAGCCTCCATAAGCACCTTTGTTTTCACTGGTCCTGCTTTTATATCGCTGTGGTTTTAAAAGAGGGACTCTTTTATTGCAGTTTGGGTTAAACATGATGTAAATAAACCTAATTGCTTTCACGGTTTATAGGATATTTTTGCAGTAGTAACATTTTGGGAGGCTTCTACCCCTGTGGGAGGTTCACACTAAATGTTCAAATGCATTCTATATTTTTATTGCCTAATGGGAAAACTTTATTACACCCTTTACTCAATGCCTCTGGTATTCTAATAAAATAACTGTTAAATGGACTTTTTTGGAGTATTTGAAGCATGCATTCATTCTTCAGCCACTTAAGCTCTTTGAGACCGAACACACACCTCGCTTCATTTCTCTTCTGCCTTTCTTGATCTTTGAGACGGACCAGAGCTGGTAGAGACTAACTGGGATTTCCTTTGGGTGTGTGCTGCATGTTTGATTCACTTTGCCACCCTGACTCTCGGCTCCGGCGCCAAGAGACAAGCCTGCAGATGTCTTGGGCCGTTCACCTCCTCAGGTTTTTAATTCCTGCTGGGCTGAATGTAACGGAGACCTTTCTGCTCACAAAAGTATTCATGCCACTTAAACTGTTGCACATTTTGGCAAGTTACAACCAGAAATGCCATGAATTTTGGAATTCAAGTTCAAATGGCGGCCATTTTTCACAATGGCTGCCATTTTTGAGCCTGTTAGACCTAATAATGCCATAGAATGTTACACATATTTATGACTTAAGTGAACTCTGTCACATCATATGTTTTCACATTCATCATCTTACTCATGCAACTTTAGAATAATAAAATATCGCAAGATAAGACTTTTTACAAATCTCACACCAGGCGTCAACTGGAAGGAGACGAAGATGTGACACAGACCGAAAGCTGTCTTAATGTCTAGCGATCATTTGCACATATGTTTTTTCAAATATGTTCAGCTGTTTACTGTTAGCAGAGATCATTTTTTGTGTTAGCTTAACTTTAGCTTCTTGTCATTTTTTGTGTTTAGCCATTTAGCATTAGCATGTTAAATGAATCAGTGGTTCGCTGTGCCACCAGTGGCGGTAACAACAGCCGATTTTAGTGCAAGCATATGTTTTCTGTTACAATTTGGTGGCCATAGTGAAAATATCCACCAGAAAAAACCAAAATGGAGAAAATATATCTGATTTCTATGGATCAAGTTATATATGATTTTCGTCTGTGATTAAAAATTGGCAAATTTAGTGCACATTTTTTTGATGGCCATGTTTCCATGGTAACAATGGTAGCCATGTCTTGGTAGGTTTGAAAATTAACTTTCTAATTTGAGACGATGGATTTCTTTCATTACTTTTTCGTCTGTCACATAAAATCCCCCAAAACCTTTTAGTTTGTGGTTGCAGTGTGATTTGGAAAAGCTCGAGGGATGTCATTACTCTCTCAAGGCATTTACGTGAGGAATAAGTCAGTCAATTTTTCTGTTTATTTTTCCCGTTGCAGGAAGTCCTGGAGGGCGAGAAGGAAAAGGAGAAGAAGGATGAGGAGAAAGAAAAAGAGAAGAAGAAAGAGGTGGAGCCAAACTTCCAGCCGCTGGAGAACCCGGCCAGAGTGATGCCGGCGCAGCTCAAGGTCCTGACCATGCCGGAGACCTGCCGCTACCAGCCTTTCAAACCGGTAACCACAGCCTCCATGTTCATGTGTAGAAACAGCTAAACAATTCTTCGCTTTAATAATTACATACTTCCCATATCATGTTCTTATCTAAAACACAGATAAGAGGAAATGTCCCACAGAGGACATTGTGGGACATTTCCCACAATGTCCTCTGTATCTAAAAGCCTAGAAACTTCCTCTCCGTGGCTATAAAGCAGAATCCGGTGTTCCTGCTGTAAATGTTGACATGTCTGTGCAGTAAATACTGGGACAGTGAGCAGTCACCCAATCGGCGCTCGCCCCAGGCCCATAAAGAGGAAGCTCTGTTTGATTCTTGCGTCCAGCAGGCAAAGCTTCAGAGTATTGCGCTGTACGCAGCGCTGCGTCAAGCGCCAAAAGGTTGTCGGTGCTCGTCTGAAGTTCAGTTGTGCCGCCTTCCTTTTAAGGGTTTGTTTTTGATTTAGCGGTCGGCTTTAGGAAGTGGAGAGGTTTTACAGACTTATCTTGAAATCTGTTGAATGTAACAGCATTTATTAAGAGATTTCCTGTTTAATTTGGTGGAGATTATTTTTTTTTCCTGCTTGACTTTTTCAATTTTGCTCAGATGAAGCTGGCTTTAAGCCACCATCTTTCTGAGGCGCTGATTATTTAAAATATCACTCAGTATTTAACCTGTTGTCCCGCCGCGTTACTGATTCCTCTTATCCTTCTCTCACCAGCTTCACACAGGGGGGATCATCATCCTGAAGGACACCAGCGAGGAGGAAGAGGAGCTGGTGGAACCCGTCTCAGCTCATGGACCCAAAATAGAAGAGGAAGAGCAGGAGCCTGAGCCTCCCGAGCCTTTCGAGTACATCGACGAGTAGAAATGCTTCCACAGGAATGGTATGTTCGCAGGTTTTGCTTCTGCTCTTGGCCAAAAAAAGTTTCCACATTTACTGGCACCTGAGGTTAAAAAAATAAGCAAAAATAGCTGAAATCTATTATTAGTTTGTTAGGAAAACTGCAATCAAAACAGGTTAGCTTAGCATTTTAAGCTTGTGTTGCACACAGGATGGTTAGAAAAAGGTTAGGAAGCGAGGGTGGAATTAGGGTTGGGATTTTAATTGTGTTTCTTATTTAATGGAAACACAGCAATTACTAAATTAGTTTTTTTATCGACGTTAGCAAAATATTGACAAAGCTTTGCGTGCAGAGAAACGCAGCTATGGGAATCAACGCTGCCTGAAGCACAATGCGGTGAACATGAACTCCTCGTCCTGCAGCCGGCAAGAGAAACCTTCTCATGAACTCATCTGTCTTCAAGCGCCATGAGGATTCCTGGCTGCTTGATGTGTTTGTGTTGGACAGTCCGCTGCCCGCCTCCCTTTATCGGGGTGAACGGTTGCGTGTGGCGAGACCGATGAGGTGTCAATGACCAAATTAGGTCCTGGGTCCTTACCGTATCATCTCTCCACGAGGCTGAAGCGTTGTGGCGGATTAATGGGCGCAGAGAGGATAGCCGGCTGACCTCATGGGTTTGGATTGGATTGGATGGTGCAAACAGATCTGAGGGCAGCTGAAGGTTTAATAAGGTCCAGGTTAAATGCACAGAACATGTTCAGTCATGGTGTCCTGAGCACTGCCTGATCCAAAAGGTGATCACGCTTCTTTTTTGGACAAAACAGCAAAAATAAGAAAAAGTTTTCAGCAAATTGCAGCAATTTTCAAAACAACGTTCCCAGTTCTGTTCTAGGAAGTTTATTGATTATTTTAATTTTCATTATTTCTGTCTTTCTCTCCTCAGATATAAGAAGACTTCAGATAGCAACACTTAGTGTTTGTGTGTCTTCATATCCAGCCACATCCCTGCTTCAGTTCTTCTTCTACACGTTTCCTTCCTGTTCTGGCTGCTCATTGGCTACGCAAAGATTATATCACATTCTCATTTTGTATATTTTTTTTCTCTTCTGTTCAATAAAGAAAAAAGACATAATGAAAACTGAGGAGAGTGGGTGTTTATTTCACCATCCGTGCCCTGAGGGAGTTTCTCTAATGTCATACATTTGATCTGGATTTACTCTTTCAGCTGAAGCGATGTTGATGTAGAAACGTTAGCGCTGAATACCGGGAGCAGAAGAGTCGCCTTCACAGCCTCATCCTCACATGTCCCACTGAAAGACAGCAGCTCAATAATTAAAATATACCCCAGTATATATAGTGTAAAAATATCTAAAAACAAATAAACCAAATATTAATAAATCATCTACAGAAAAAATCTAAACTTAATTGTAGAATATGTGAGTGTGACCAGACTTATTGTTTATATAAATATTGCACAGGATGGACTGTGATATGAGTGCAGAGAGGAGAAGAAATACTTTTTATTGTCTTTCTTCACCAGATTTTAAGTTTTAAAACCTAAAATCAGCTAAATGTCGTTTTTTTTATCTGCTCAACAATAAACTAAACCTTGTTAAACGAAAACCATCCAGTTAGCTTATTATTTAGAGCTCAATTGATAGAAATTGAAAAGATATTTAATTTTGTTTTTATTGGATGAATCCAATAAAAACAGGATCTGTCTCAGTCTTTCTTAAAACTTGGCCGATTACAGCAAGTGTTTTCAAAATAAAGTGATCAGATTAACTCTAACTTTATCGAAATTCATCTTGATCTGGTTAAATGTTGCATAAAAACACTTTGATAATAGTCTAATATAAAACATGGCTCCTTTCGCACAGCAACATCAACCAGAATACATTTTAAAATTGTGACCTAACGTTTTTATTTTTGTATCAGTTTCTATGAAAACTCATTAAAGGCAAAATCTTGTAAATACCTGAAACTCTTCAGAGCGATTGGAAAAGTATTTTCCTTTTCCTGTGAAGGATATATTTCCTAAAAAATCAATCAGCAATGAAATGAAATGTTCAGTTCCAACCCTCCATGTTGTAGAATTACTCCTCATTGCAGAGGAATTTATTTTATTTCATTGTGGGGTTTTTTTTTTTTTGACACAGGATAAAGTTTATTGTCTCAAGAGGCCGGTTTCCCCGACTCTGGGTTCGGCTGGTTGGTTAAACAAAGCTTCCTGAGCAAAAGTGGTTTGGAAATGTTGTAGGAAACAACGACACCGGCAGCTCTTTTATGCATCATATGTTGGACTGCAAAGAAAAAACATCTAAAGATGTGATTTGCAGTTTGTCGGCTCCCATCATGGAGCAAACCCATGTGAGTTTCTGGCCAGACATATTTAGGGCTAATCAATTCCTCCTCTTCACATTCCTGCACACTCTTGTCACGGCAGGCGGTTTAACAAGCTTTTTGTTTCCGGATCTCCTGGAATTGGCCGTCCAGGAACAAAGTCCTGATTCAGAGCGCAGCGGCTCGCAGTTTGAGCTTCAATCTCTAATCTATCATCCCTGTCACTCTGCACATCCCAAACATAGAGCCCACAGCTTCCTGCTGCATTCCTGAAGGCGTGATCATGCAAACAAGATGGAGTCTTTAGTCATGCTTCAAACTCCTCCTCACCCCCCCTCTTTCCATTCAACATGAACTGATGTCCGCCCTCACCTTCACTTCCAGTACATCTCCATCAGTCACCGCTGGGATTAGCTGCAGATCTGTGGAGCATCTGCCTCTGTTCAAAGCCACACTTCATGCTTCCTCAGTGATGAGGTGGACCACCTCCTCTTCATCATCATCGTTTCAGTTTCTCCACCAGTCGATGGGAATCCACTGAGAACGTGTGGAAACTCTCCAGCTGTTTTAGGTGATTCATGTTTTAGGCGGGTGCAGGACCAAGTTTGTGTGGTGAATGTTTGTAGTAGACACTGGATTTTATTTGCAGGTATCAATAAATGATACCTGCAACAATTACTAATCACAATTTATGCATTTGTATTTTTTTTTATTGCGTTTATTACATAAAATCTCAGTTTGTGGTTTTGACATGATAAAATTGATCATGTTCTATACCTCTGTTTAGGAACAGACGTGTGTATCTCTTACACCCATAAATCCACATTTTAACCTTTGCTGTTTGCATTTAAAAAAACAAAAAACATTTGCACCCCTGAAGCCCCAAAGAATAGCTACAAATTTCCTTACAAGGAAAAAGTGATGCTGCGGCTGTGGGGAGGAGCTGATATCTGTCAACGAACTGGTTGTAAGCAGCTGTGGAGGAGACGGAGCGGGCCGGCAGACGGAGCATGTAGTCACCGTCTGTGGATGCGGTGATGGCGGTGATTGAGTCGATGAAAGGGAGCGGGGTCAGCAGCTCGGTTAAAGCAAACAAACCGACCCACCAGAGAGCCCGACCTGCTTCCACCAGGTCAAGGTCTCGCAGACTTCCTGGCAGTTCTGTGGGGCCAGCGAGTGATGTGCTGGTGGTCCATGATGGAGTTCTGGATGTTCTGGGTGGACACATTTAAAAAAAAAAAAAAAAAACATGATAATGTGGATTTTGGCCTGAGCAATATGTTTCCTCTAATCGTAGGCAAAGATAAAAACCACCAACGAAGTATTTTGAAGATATAAATAATTATCTCTTCAAACTATGTTTTCTGTTTCATTGTATTTTTTTTAAATATCCCTTGTGTATTTTAATAAAATTGAGGCTCCTACTATATAAAATGCGTGGTCTTTTGTACGTTTGTGTCCTGATGCAAGTTTTAAATTGAATTCATAATGGATTTTAAAAGTCTTAAATTTGAGTTGGTGGAAGCTGCAGAAACCCAGAAGCTGTCCTGAAAACCTACTTAATTCAGAAGCAAACACTTCATAAAATCTAAGCTGTTTATTAATTTGACGATCAACAGGAGCACAAGTAAGCTCTGTTGTCCCGCAGAACAAACAAACAAACAGATAAACCAGTGGATTCAGCCTCCTCACAATACAAGTATTAAGATACTTTTAGTACTTAAACGTTTCTATAACACTGAATGTTTTTCTCACTTCAGCCACAAAACTGTATGTGCTTTATCAGCACTTTACATGAGAAACAAACACAAAGTTGTAAAATGTTAGGAAAGGGATAATATCTATTCCTTTTTAAAATAAAATGCATGCCACAAGTTGAAAGTGTGGCATGCCTTTGCTGGAGGAGTGAGAACGACTCTACATGTCAGAAGTTTTAAACAGAGCAGGAAGATGGAGCCCAGATGTTTCCAGTCAGCACCTGATGTCCTGCCAGTCCCGGTTTCTCTGGGCCGTCACATCAACCATCCTGACTCAACACCCGCTAGAGCCACTGTTTGCTGGAACACTTCAGGGTAAGAAAACAAACAAAAAAGTGCATATTTTTCACTATTTCAGGAACATCATCTGGAGAACAATCGATCATCTCATGTCTGTGAAGGTCAACTCAAAATTCACGATCAGCACAATTTAAAACGTGTTAAAACAGGCTCCTTTGGGTTCTTGCCACTAGATGTCCATGTGAAAAAGGAGTTTAGTGCCTTTGCAAGGCACCGTGTGAATAAGCGTGACAGGAAACAGTTTATGTTATTGTATCGCAGGTTGTCTGCTGCTCTGGGAGCCACTGGGAAGTTCCCTGTCCCAGTGTGACCGCAGCTCACTGCGCACGCCTGAACCAGGGAGAGGCGGCTGATGTCAAAACATTTGAAAGAATTATATAACGCTGGCTGTCGTCTCTGGCAGCCGTCAGCTGCAGCAGCTGTGCAGGACGAGTGGCGAGTGTGAACTCTGTGTTTGATCCCAGAGCAGCTCCTTGCTGATTAATTAGTTTCTTGAAGCTTCTTGAATTCCTCATGCAGTTGGGGGAGGAGAGCCGTGTGAAGCCAGGCTGACCTCTGGGTTCTCCAGCGTGGAAACTGTGGAGACAGGACTGGATTCCTCCCAGCCGGCATTTACCATGTAGACAAAAAACTGCTGCAGTGGAGATGAAAGTCACCACTCTGGATTCTGCTTGATCACAGAAATGTCTATGGGGTAGAAATGTAAACTCTTATAAAAATTACTTTTATGTTGTCACAGATGTTTCAGATCATTGAATACATTTAATTATCAGACTAATATGAGCAGAAACTGAGCGTTAATTAAGGGGAAAAAGATGGAAAACAACTCGGCTTGATAAGCAAAAGTTGCCCCCTAAACCCAATAACTGAGCCACCCTCTGCGCCACTGTGCAGCCCAGCTTTTAATCCCACAAGTTAATTTTTGGGATAAATTCCTAAGTACTAATTTACTTGGCTGTTTTGTAAACTTTTAGTTGAGTAAAGTTTGACATATGGGTTAAAGTTTCGGTTATCATTTGGGTCATTATAGTCATGCTCTTATTTTGAAGAGGGTAAAGACGGTTTATTCCATTTCCTCTCTTCCTGTTCTCTCCCCCATAACTTTATTTCAACCAAGAAACATGCAGGAACTAAAAAAACGACAACAGAGAACAAGATATGAACATCAATAACCTGCAATATATAAGAGCAATAGAACATGTACATTTTGTCAAAATTAAATTGGTGCTCAGGGTTTTTGGTTTTTCAAGAACTATTAGAATTGAGATTAGTGTGATAGCATTAGCTTCTGCTGAATACGTTAGCACAAGTCTGAAGATAAAGATGGAAAGTTTCAGGATGGACTTCTGTTTGTTTTGGTCAGCAGTGGTTTAAAAATTGATCTCTACCCTTTCTGTTGAGTCACAAACATAAATCTTTTATTGAGGCAAGTGACGCCTGCAGAGGTTTAGTTGTTTCTGGTTCTGGATGAGTGGTTTTGTTAAATTAAACTTCATTTTGAGTGTGACCTTGTTGAATCCAATGTTGTTATGTACAGACACTGAAAAAACAGAACTTTTGTATATTATTACAGAACATTAGCGTTTGATTCAGAGAGAATATAAATTATGTTTGGCTTTGGGAGGTTAACAGAGAAAAGAAAAAAAAAGTCAAGCTTGTCTTTTTCCAGTAGCTGTTTACAAAGCTGGGAGTGAAATTTATTCTTCCACTTGTTCACAGCTGCTTTGAGGGAATATAACAGATGACCCATCAGCAGAGTGAGAGTTTAGACCTTCAAACTCCTTCATATATTTGCATATTTGTCATGTAAAGATTTATTTTTCAGTAAAATGTAGATATATTGGCAGCAATTATGGAGGAAAGCAGGAAAAGAAAATAAGAAAGAAGGAATGAAGAGGAAGCAGGGAAGAAAAAAGAAGCACTGGGAAGGTAGGACACAAGGAAGAAAGAAAAGGCAATGAAGGAAAGACAGATGGACACAACAAAAAAAGGAAGGACACTTCTTTCCATACTCAAATTTTCTTCCTCCAAACTTTTTCAGACCTGGAAAATATTGGAGCGAGCCTCCAGTCTTTCCCAGACTGCAGGACTCTGGTGTCGAACAGCTGGAGGGCAGACCTGCTGGAGGAGCAGCAGCAGCAAAAGGCCCATTTTTCCCTTCACATGGAGAAACCTGCTGGAAACATCTGACTGCTCTCCTGGGAAGCTCCTGTTTGGGGGGGAAAATAAGGCGTGTTCATTCTAGGAAACGTGCAGCAGAGACATAAACTGAACGACAGAGTGGAGGGTGGAAGTGAAGGCAGCGCGTGGTGCAGCACATTGCTCCACCAACATGTGCTGTTAACACTGAGCCTATTCATGCCGCCGTCCATTCATCATCAGCACTTGGAGAAAACGAGCAGGACTGTTTGGATTGTCGGCACAAGGCCGCTGCAGAATATGAAACCCGAGTTGTTCTGTTCGGTGTGAGCGCAGGCGGTGTAAACACCACAGCTCAGGGCTGAGGAGTCAAAGACCACAACAGCACAAATGTTCTTCAGCGTTTCTGACAGGATGACGGCTCCTCTCTAACACCCTGGAGGATGAGAGCTTTGAGGTGACTCTCGATCCGCCGATTCTGTCAAACTGTAATCCTTCATGTGTTGGATGCTGCAACTGTGACTGCAACCTTGATCCTCCTGGTTTATTCCTCAGCATTTTAAGGACCAGAGGTTGATCGTGGAAAAAGTCAACCGTCTGCCAAAGGCTAAATAATCTGCAGCAAGTTTCACTTCCTCCACATTAAGGCAGCAAATGAAGGAAGCTTTTTTAATAATTAGCCTCCCTTAAAGAGCTGCAAGAGGTATTTCACAATGTGGAATTCAACAACTTGAGAAAGTAGAAAAATCTCAAAATGTAACCAATTATCCCCCGATCTAAAGAAACTCAAGAACAGATAAAGACCTGTTCACGTTTTTTGGTCTAAAAGGGCCACAGCGACATTTCTAATACTTTGACACCATTGAACCACAGTGAGTCAATATCAAGAGAAGCGAGTCGAACAAAGTAATTTTTCCTGTTTTGAATAAAATAAATCTCTCCATCAGGCACTTTTGCACCTTATAAAGCCATGAGCGATGATTCCAGACTTTTGCACTAGACCAATTTATTATTTTCTTAAATCCTTATAGACTTAAAGATGTACAAGTTTGTACTTTTGTTAGCTTACTGAGTTAAACTGCAGAAGGTGGAAAAGTTCTGGACAGGAGAACAGAAGTGAAGAAAGCAGAGGCTGAACCTGCGGCTCAATCTGAGCAGCATTAACGTGTCGGCATGTTGACATTCTGCAACCCAAAACACGGCGCTCAACTCAAGACATTCCTGGTGTTTGGATGTAAAGTTGGTGAAATGATCTAATCCCACAAACACCTGCACGCTCCCTCTGTTTAAAGAAAATAAGCCCTCAGTTATCGCTGGACGCAGCGACTTGTTAACATGACTGCGCTCCACAGTTTGGGCCCTTGGCAGTCGCAGCAGGATTAATGGGAGCTTGGCCCTCTGAGCTTTTGTTCACGTGGTGTTTTTATGGGGGGAAACATCTCCTTCGTTTCTCCACAGGCGAGCAGACCGCAGACTTCCTGGAAGGAGAAGATTCAGAGCAGAGGGAGAGGAGAAACGAGCTGCAGGCAGGCAGGCAGGACGGGAGGGAAACAGGTCCACAACTTAACCGCCTGCATCAGGAAATGTGTCAAGTTTACCCCTTCAGCTGCAAAATGCTTTTGCAACATATTTGTTTCAGTTCCTCATCTTTATCCAGAAATCAGATGATCTCCCAGTCGTGCTCAAATGTAGTTAAGGCAACATATTTGCAGGATGACTTCCAGGTGGGAAAGCGGCGTCTGAACTGAGGCCTCGACGCTCCTGGGAACAAAAAGCGAGTCTCAGAGAGAACCGGCCAATAAAATAAGATGGCGGCAGGTTGCCCTGCAGCCGCATGTGATCTGCGAACAAGCTGTAACTAACCTGCACTTTGTGTTTGAGGTGAAGTTTTATTGTGGCATTTGTTGTGAGGAACATTAGCTAGCAGCAGACTAAACAGATTTGTTGGCAGAGTCAGTAGTTTGTGGTGGGCTTTGTTTAAACAGCTGCAGAAATAAACACCATGAGATTATTAAAGCAGGAAAGAGCCTGTGCCACGTATTAATGGGCACCGGGTCGGTTTTTATCATGTGGACACTGAGGCGGGACTAGGTCATGACCCTCATGACCTAATTCAGGTCATATTGAATTAGGTCATGACCCTCATGACCTAATTCAGGTCATGAGGGTCATGAGGCAGATGTGCTTAATCTGCAGAGACGGTAAAAAACAGAAGCAAGAAGTAAACGAGGCAATTAAAAGAATCGATTATTAATCCAAATAACCTTGTAAAAAAATACAGGAGTGGAGTAATAAGAGGAGTGAAGTCTACTTTATGGTAGCTGGCTAACTGTTCCAATCGTAACGAAACAGATGAACCACATTAACTGCTGAAAAACTATTTAAAATTGTACATAATTCCATAATTCTCAAATATGCAAGCTCATTTTTGCATTGATAGAAAAAAAGTCCAACAGGAAGTCATAATTTTGACCTTTAATGTCAGATTTATGAGATATAATAAGACAAATTTGAGACATAAAGTCATAATTGTAAGATTCAGTCAATTTTGACTTTCTAAGTCATAAATATGACCTATAAAGTCATGATTATGAGCTATGGGCTTCCTAGGAGCATGCCTCCTTACAGCAATAGTGATTTTTAATCTGACTTTGAAAGTCAAAATTATGACTTCTTGAGATTTTATTTTCATGGCAGAAATGAACTTTAATACGCTACAATCTTTATTTTTGCCATTCAACATCTTTTGCAGATTACAACATAAAAATTAATTTCAAAAAGGTTAGAAATAAAAAAAAAGAAAAAGGGATGTATAAAGTTTTGATTTCAGGTTGTATTCACAGCATGACGGGGGAGTGGAAGCAGTTCTCCCCCTGCTGGACAAATTACAGAATGCAATTTATTGTAGAGGTGACCTGAAAAGAACCTGAACAGATAAAAACAAAAATAACTTTTTTAATCAGCAAAAAGCATCCATGAATCCCTGCCCATTCAAACCAAAAAGAGACCCAACACTCAGAGGTGAATCATTTGTTTCTGTATATTTAAGACCTTATCATTACAGGTGTATTATACAGTACATGTTTACAGGCGAACAGACGGCACATATAAAAACAGGCTATGCTTATCAAAGGATACAAACAGCATATATAAAAGCTTATTTAAATCATTCAAGTACCTCTAACTCTATACTTTAGTCTTGAGAATTTGAAATCATCTGTACAAAATGTACAAAAACTTTATCCCATGTTGCTTTGGACAGATTTGCCCTCTGATCAGAAAAAGCTACACAAAATATCAAAGAGACTTAAAAAAAAAAAAAAAGAAACGAGAATTTACAGGATAAAACAGAGCTGTATCATATTTAAGCTTCTGATTTCACCACAAAATGCTGAAATCACCACTTAAGCTTGATTAGGTGGTGATTTCCACATTTGGGAACTTATTCAGAAATGTAAGCAAATTCCTAAACAAGATCCTAGATAGAAACTTTGAATTGAACTTTATTTAACAAAAACACTTTCAACTTTAAGCTTATTTTCCTCTACTCAATAAAAATGAAAACTCATTCATGATCAGTCCTCTGCTGTCTGCCCACAAGCATCAGCTCTGACTCAATGCGCCGTTGCAGTCTGCCAATTTATCAAAATGGACATTTTTACTCTGATTGTCAGGCTGATTTCTGTTTTCTTCTGCAGGATGAACAGCAGAAGAACAAGAAGAGGAGCAACAACTCTTTAGCTAAATGTTGTGGTGTAGAAAACCCAACACTGAATGAAAAGCTTCACTTGTGTCCCGCCTGTTTTAGACGCCTCTGCTCCAACGCAGCTGATCCAAATGGTCCAATCACTTCCTTCAATGTTTCTGCTAATGAGCTGTCATTTTATTCAGGTGTGTTGAACCAGGTAAGGCGCTAAAACCGAGGCGAGGACCAGCTTCAGACACCACTGAGGTTTAAGGCTTTATTTTTGTTCTAGTGAATTCCAGTAAAGTCATTATTCAAAACACGGAGAAGAGAAGCCACTCAAAGAGCAGCAACAACAGGCCTCCAGTGCCTTGGTTAGGGTCAAAGTTCATGATTCAACAGGAAGAAAGAGACTGGGGAAAAAGAACTCAAAGATCCGTCTCATGTTGGAGCAAAAACAGCGAAAGGATCCCAGAATATTTTCTTCCAGGTATTGGCTCTACGGAGGATAAGTTGACTTGATTAGATTTATACTCTATTTAAACTATATTCTGTATTTACTCGTCTGATTATTAAATTTGATGATTTGAAACTTTTAAGTGTGACACGTTTTCAGTGCTGAAAGCAGCGTTGTCTTTTTTAAAGGTGTATTATTGATGTGGAAGACGCTAGGCTAACAGATGTATTAGCATCAACTGCAGAACAAAAATCCTTCCTCAAAACTTGTCAATTTCTGTGTTTGGTTCATGTTTTCTTGCTGTTCCACAACATTTAGTTCAAGAGTCTAAGATAAAAAGGTTTTCTCCAAAAATCTTCCAATGATACAATCTGCAGGCACAAAAACATTAAAACTATGAACATTTACAAATCTACTTAAATCAATGTTTTAAAATCACAAATGAAATATTAACAGGTTTGCTTCCAGTACACGAAGAGACTTGTGCAAATAAAGTAGAAGCATGTACAGGCCAAACCTTTCATGGAAAACATGCTGATATGCATCAACAATAAAGGCTTTTTTCAACAGTCATAACTTCTCTATAAACGCTTCACACATCCAGACGGGAGAAGTTAAACTTGGTCAAAGAACGATGACTGCTCTACATTCAGAGTTCAGTTTTCATCTGAGTTCCTTTCAAACAGCTTCAACACTGTACCGTTCGCTGGCAGCAGGAAGGTCAAACTGAAAAGCAAACGAATGAATGACGGTTTTATTTTATTTTTATATGCTCATTCAAGTTGACCAAAGTGCCTCCAGACTCTTACAAAAACTAGAAGTGACATGAAATTCTTTCCGAATGATCCTGCAAGGAAAGCTGACGTCACTCCAGGCCTCTAGTATTTTTTATTTTTTTAGTCTGACCTGGGCTGCAGCGGCGGTGGCGCTGCAGCATCAGGGTCTCTGAGGGTCGTATTGCTGGTAGCGGTTCAGCTTGTCCGGGTCGTTGGAGGCCATGTGGGTGAAGTCCTGGAAGATGTCCTGATAGGTTTCGTCCCCTGTAAAGAAAAGAAAAACAAGTGGAACAAACATAAACAAACGCAGGCTGAAAATAAAAGACCTGCAGCTATTTCTGATGTTCAGCGCCGGGTTATTTTCCCACAATCAGCTGCAGAGATTTTTTTTTCGTAGCTAAAATCCTTCAGGCTGACAAACTACAGCTTTCTAGTTCTGCTGCTGCCACAAAGTGAAAAAGTCTGTCAGAATTAAAATTGTGACTAAAGTAATGAGGAATTACATTTACCACATTCAGGGTTTGGAGATGATTCATTTTTTTGGTCCAGTTTTAAAGTAAAAAACCAAACATGAATTTGTAACAAATATTCCTATGGAAGGACAGATGGATGAATAAACAAATAGATGGATGACAGACAACTGAACTGATGGGTAGGATGGATGGATAAATAAAGCGATGTTTCTACTGATGGGGATGGATTAGAATAGACAGCTGGATGCAATTTTTACACACAGTGTAGGAAAAAAGTCAGAAGGTACAAATATTTATAAACATTCATTTATGAAATTCCTAAATCAAACATTTCCAGACAGTGGGGAACGAGCTCCAGGTCAGCAGCAGGACAGATCAGAGTGGAGAAGCTCATGCAGTGAAAGTTTTCATCAGAGCAGAGAAAGAAAAGGTTGTCCCTACCTGAGAGAGAGGCGGCGCGGCTCGAGAAAATGAAACAGAACAACACAAAGGAGAGAAGGAGACGAGGAAGAGCCAGCAGGGCTCCACTCAGAAGGAAATAAAGAAGCCCACAGACATTGGTTTTTCCTCAACAACTGTATTGTGATTAAAGTGCAGGAGTTTATATACAAAAATACAGCTGTGTTGGCCTCAGTACCCCAAAGAAACAGAGAGAACAGAAGGAAGGCACAAACTCTGGGGTGGAGAGCGAGAAATGAAAAGCAAAAATACAAAAACAGAAAGAGAACAAGATGAGAAGAAGAACTGCTTATGTCAGGAAAGTGGTTCTCAATCTGAGCTGATGACAAAATAAATCTTCACTTTAGGTTTTCTAAAACTATTGTTGGAGAACTTTGAGTATGAAACTTCAGTGCCATTTCTGAGATTCAGAACCACTCTGCTGCTTTTTATTCCAATTCATTAAACCTCAACAAAGATGAACTGAGCTCCATAAAAACATGGAGGATCGATGAGGCTCCTCCAGGAAGATAATTAGGATCTTTCTCCTAATTATCCATCAGTCTTCTCACAATCAATAGCCATAAGTCAAAAATAAAACCTATTAGTGACACAACATGCTTATTCTGCTGCTAATTTACCTCCTACACATTTTCACAACGAAAGTTAAAACTTTAACAAAAATGTGTGGTGCCTTGCAAAAGTATTCACACCCTTTGAACGTCATAACGGCAAACTTCAGTGCATTTTGTTGGGATATTTTATCCAGTAGAGCATGACACAAACTGCAGCTAAGGATATAGTTGATTTCAAATCTTTGATGAGACTTAATTAATGTTCACTGCTGTGCTCTGTGAAATCTCTTTGAGGCTGAACTATTTAGAGAAGAACAGACAGAAATGCTATTCATTAAATGTGCAAAGCTGATGGAGACAAAACCCAGAAGACTTGAAAGCCGTAGTTACAGAAAAAGCTGTACAAGTGCACTCCACACTTTTAATTTATATATTTTTACAGCTCTGGACATAACTAAGAGTCCAGTGAACTGAACCCCATTGAAAACCTCCTGGTTATTCCACCAAATACTGATTTCTGAATTTGTCCAGAGTTAAAACATTAGTATTGTTGTTTCTAAATAAATATGAACTTGTTTTCTTTGCATTATTTGAGGTCTGAATCTTTTTCATTATTTTGACCATTTCTCATTTTTTGCAAATAAAAACTATGATATATTTGATTATTTCTTCACAACTATGTGCTACTTTGCATTGGTCTGCTGCATAAAAATCCAATAAATAAAGGTCTGCTATTGTAACAGAAATGTAAAAAGATAAAAGGAATGAATACTTTTTCAAAGCACTATATGTGTATTATTATTTTAGCCAAATGTGACAAAGAAAATTAAGAAATCAGGGTAAAAACATCTCTTTAGTGGGCCCTCCAGTGGTTATCACAAGCAGCATCTTCACACGTTTCCATAAAGAAATAATCAGTGATGAAGTAGTTTGCTCTTTCGCTGACATTTTTCTTTTCACACGTCTCGTGTTGTACAGCAGGGGGCGCTCTTTCCCTTTCCATTAATTCAAAGTGCTTCAGGATCCCTCTGATGATTTCATGCAGCATGAAGAAAACATACGAGATGAAACTGGGGTATATTTCAATCAGCAAAATCAAACTGAGCTCATTCCACAGTCTTTCTGAAGATTTTAGTTTTAAAGCTCCCAAATGACTCTCACACAGAGAAACTAGGACTAGAAGATAATTAAAAAAGAGCCTCACACAGTTACGTGTCCATCTTTTTCTAGGCTATTGCACTTGACGACGTGTCATCCCTAACTGGGTTTTGTATATCTGAAGAGAAATCCTCTAACATTCCAGACGATCGCTGCAGCAGCACTGAAAGGCCTTTCGTCTTACAATTTTCGATTTCCTGTGAGCATACGCAACAAGCAAGGACACTGACTCTTTATGAATACCTTTCAATCCAAAAAATAAAAGTACCCGAGGGTGTGAATACAACACCCTGCAGCTACAGTCACTCCTAACGTATTCTGTTAATCATAAACACTACACATCAATTATTTACAACATGTACAGTGAAAATAGCTCTCACATGCTACCTAAAGGTCATTTATAAAACAAAAATGTTCTAAAATAGATTTCTTTTTATCAAGGCATATAGAAACAGCAAGACGGATCATACCATAAAAACAAGTAAACAAGTCCTGAACGTAATTAAGACCTTAAAACCAGACAGTCACAAGAAAGAAAGTACAGTAGTTGCATATGACCAACAACTGGAATGTGCATAATTTCTAAAAATGGATGTTTCTAGTTTACAGACACACACTAGGCTACCCAACATCGAGTTTCATTCAAACGTCTTGATTATTGCCAGATCTTGTGATGAAGTCACTGAGTTCAGCAGGCAGCTACTTAGCATCGTAGCAATAAATACTTTCATTTCTGAACAGTGGCTGGAAGTTAGAGAAGCACCTCCAACACAGAGGAAACCACTGACAAAAAGAGACATTTTGTTTCATTTTGTGCTGTCTCACATAAAAACAGTCAGGAAGGAAAAGTCACTCGCTTTTGGAAGCAAAACTCTGACTTAGAGTTCAGATTTGATGGCTTTATTGCGTCACGTTTCTCCTGTCTAACACCTGACGAGAAATGGTGCAGAGGCCGGTTCAGCTTCCAGCAGGAGCTCAGCTAACAGAGTTGGGCTAAGCTAACTCTAATCACAGATCTCCTTTCACAGTTCCTTCAAGAGAATATGGCAAAACTCAGAGGCTCCGTTTTCTCGGTTTTGAACTGAGCCCAACTCTGAAACCCGAGCTTTTACACCTCTAATCAGACTCATCGTCAAGCTGCAGGCTAATGAACTCCTGCATGCACTTCCTGTACTGCATCTCGGTGGGGCTGTTGGAGTTATATTGACCTGATGGGTTGTAGGGCCCCTCCGCCTCCCGCATCTCCTCGTTCATCTTGGCCAACCGCAATCTGACCAAGAGAAGCAACAAGTCACAAACGTGAATCAGAACAGAAATTACACTCATGAAAGATTTATCAAGAATTTAGTAGCACTGCAATCTCTTCACAATTCCATGCAAAAGCAATCATACCTCTAATCATATTTGATAGGCCAACCCAGGTCAGGTTTTCAACATTTTTAAACATCACTGGACAGAACGTCTGAGTAATAAAGAATAAAACTCACAATGTGACAATATCTGCGTTTGCCGCCTCCACTGCCATGCTCAGTGGTGTCTTCTCGTCGATGTCGGCGGCGTTTTGATTTGCTCCTCTTTTCAAGAACAAACAAACTTGGCTGTAAAAGAGAAAAGTTTGTTAGATGCTCTGTTTTTAGAAACGTTAGAGGCAGATCGGTGTGGCTGTGTGAGCGAACCCTGTGTGTCCCAGCATGGTGGCGTGGTGCAGCGGCCCTCGGCCCTGAGCGTCCAGCTGGTTCACATTCACTGCGTTTTGGAGCAGAAACTCACAGGTGACCAGTGAGCCCTGGAGAAGACATCATGATTTGTTCTTTCCTAATTGTACTGTGCATTTGAGTAACTTTTTTTGCTGGATTCATTACATTTCTAACAAATTAATCAATCAATAAATCTATAAGAAGCCTGACAGGGCTTCTTAAATTCACACTTACCCCATGCACTGCCATGATAAGTGGTGTCCTTTTCTCCTCCTCGGTGTTGACCCAGTTGACCTCGGCGCCGTGGGCCAGAGCCTCGGCCATGTCTGGCAGGCTGCGGCTGAAGGACGCCCAGTAGAGCTGCAGACCCGGGCTGTACTCCTTCGGCTCGAAGAAAACCACCTCCTTACAGGGCGACGCGGTCGGAAGAACAGCAGGCATCGGGGGAGACTCTGCAGCTTCTGAATATGAGAGGGAAAGATCTGGGTCATATTTGCTCTCTTACATTTATTTCTGCTTTTTTAGTCAAACTTTAACAATTCAAGTCAAACAAACTGGTGACCTGCATGCAAAAACAACTTGTTAAATAATTGTTTAATTTATTAAAGCACAAAGTTATTCAAATCCTCTTGACCTAATGTGAAAAAGTAATGGGTTCAATTTGAATAGCGACAAAAAACCCGATTACTGTCAAATCAAGAAATAATTTCACACAGCAGGCAAAAATGCTCAATTGAGATTTTTTTTTTTTTTGCGTGGTTCTACAACTGCAGAGAGACTACACCTACAAGGTGATTCGCATGTGCAGAACACTGACGTTGCATAGCGTACAACTTATGGTAGTAACATCTATTGTATGTTGCTGTTTATGGATCAATTTTAAATTTGTTGAGCAACGAGAGGCGACAGTGTTGTCAGGTTTATTAACAGGAAGCTAAGAAAATAGAGAAGACAAGTGACAGCGATGTGTTTGTGGTGCAAAATTATTATCTGTTCTACGTCAATCACATAAAGGCCTCTCACCTGCATCTGCCAGGTTGTTACTGGACGGAGTGGTCGCCAGCATCTCCCGGCTCCCATCGGCGTTGTTCTGAATGCTGCTGTCCGCACTTTTCACTGTAAAACAATCAATCTGATTCACTACATGTGGAATGACATGAAACTGTTGTTGCCAAAGAGCATGAAATAAAAGGAACACCTTCCAGCTGATGAGTTTTGATTTGAGATAATCGATATTAGACTCCTGAATGAAAGGTGTTTATTTTATATTTTTATGAACTTTATTGAGGTTTCTGCAGTCTGATTAGGAAGGTACACCTAATATTTCTTATTGGCAACAACTAAATGACGGTAAACAAAACAGAGCCCTGGATGACAGACTCCCTCCATCACCTTAAGATCCCGATCCCTAAAAACAAAACAAAAAAAGACAGAAAGAAAAAACCAAAACAATGACACAGATATAAGTGCAAATACCAGTTTGAGTGAGAGAAATACTGCCCTCCTCCTTTATAAACACAGTAACATGTCATGTTCTGCAAAGCTTACAGGACAGCATGAGTCTGGATGAAAAAGGAAGAGAAGAAAGGATAAAGGGCCGCTACTCCCAAAACTGTAAAATTGAAAACGAACAGCAGAGGGGGGACGGAAAGCAAGCCAAATACTCAGCTATTATTACTTACTGCTCCTGAGCTTGGAGGAGGTGTCAAAGTAGGAGAAGAGCGAGTCAAGCTCATCAGGACAGAAGAGAGAGTCGCGGCGGGCCTCTTTGCCGCAGGCAGCAGCTACGCAAGGGATGATGGGAGGTGCAGTTAAGGTGGCGGGGTGAGGTTGGAGAGTTTTGAGGTCAGAAATACAAGGGGGGTTAGTCCAGAAGCACAGAACAGCCAGGGGAGGAGTGAAGGGAGTAAAAGTAAAAGGAATGAGAGAGGAGAAAAAGAAGAAAGCAAGGTAGGGGAACAGATGGTTAGACTACAGGCTGGGCTAACACTGGAAGCAATGCGAAGCAAAGAGGCTGCAAACATATGCTGCTCACAAAGAACGTACGTTACGCCGATGGGTGGACTACAAACACCACACAGCTGTCAGTCAACAGTCTGGATGAGAAACCCCCCCACATTTAGATCCTGTAACATTCTACAGCCAGGCAAACCTGAAACGCTTCTCAAAGCTTCTAAAGGTAGTGAGATCGCAGTCATGGTGACATTAAAATGTTGTTTTTTTTCTTATTCTGAAAGTTGGGTTAGAAAAAGAGCTACATGGTGTTTTTATTAGGCACCGACCTGACTGTCCAGAGGCATGAGAGGCCGGCCGAAGTTTGGGAGTGGGCGGTGGTGCTTTAGGCGGCAGGTGGTCCGAGCTGCTGCTCAGCCTCTTCTCCTCTTTGCTCAGAGAAACAACCTTGTTACGAAGCTCCTCGTCTGACGGCCGGCGGACGAAACGCCGATCCACGTATTTGGCTTTGATGTAAGCCTCCACCTCGTGTCTGCCGGTAAATCACAGACATGTTGGGCTTATTGATGCAACCAAAGGAGGTCAAGAGCTATGAATACTTTTCCAGGGCACATTGTGAGATTAGGGATTAGGGATGCAACTAATTAATTTAGTAAAGTTATTCTTTATTATTATTAAAAGTTTACCGAAATATTTGCACTAGAAACTAGACCAAAAATACTTGCTAAGATATTGTGCTTAGCAAGTACAATATCTTGCTAAGCACAAGATATTGCATCTTTTAATAAATATATTAAAAGATGCAAATAAACAAATAATTACGTTCCTTTTTAAAATAATAAAACAAACATTTCATGACCTAAAATGTAAAGACATTAGCAGTTTTATACCTGGGGTCTCCTGGCTGCGGTTTTCTGGCTCCTAGTTCTTCTCGTCGAGCTTCATATATCTGGTTGATCACTTTGTTTCCCAGTTCACACATCAACTGGTGACATTCATTAAAAAAAAAAAACAATGATTACTGAGCTTAGCAAAAATCTGAATAAAATAGAGTTTGCAAACAGGGTCAAGATTTGACATTATATGAATCTCAACAATGAAGCCAAATTACCTTCAGCAGTTCTGGCTCCCAGGAGTCCAAAGTCAAAGACCGAACCTTGGAGAAATGCACTCCCAGACTCCTGCAGAGGGAGCAAGTAAAATAAATCACTACATATTCTTTTTACAGCAACACAAGTGAATTGAGCTGCAGAGCAGATTTGACTCTATCCTGCACTGCGAAGTTACATTTTTATATGAAACAAAGAAAGATTTCTTTTCTATTCACTCTTTTCATCTTTGTGTAATGAAGTTTATTCCATGACTATATCCTGTGTGCAAAAGTCAAAATCAAAGATAGGCCATTAGACTATTTTCTTTTAATATAGATTGTGGGAACACTTTCATATTAAGCTTTTATTAACATTACCATGGAAAGTAATTAAATGTTGTAACATCCCACACACATTGAGGGTTCATGTAATCGCAGGTTTACATTTCACAAATCCCAAAGCTTTTCACACCATAACAGGAAATATTTCCCCAAACTTACAAAAGCAAACAAGTTTTAATTATTTTTTGTTTTCCACAGAGCTGCAGTGAACTCTACATGACCTGTGTTATGTAAAATCTCTAAAAGATAAATGAAATGCACCCAGAGTGTTCACTTGGGTTATTAGTTTTGCTGATTTTTTTAATGTAGAAGAACCTGTTGCATTTTGAGAGCATGCAACAGGTCTCAAAATGCAGACCTGTTGCATTTTGAGACCTGTTGCATGCTCAGGTCAGTGTGTGGGAAGCATCTGTGACTCTACCTGTGAATACCAGAGCACTGGATGCAGAGAGTGATGCCCAGGTTGATGCTCGCCCAGCGTGGGTCCGGCTGGCCACAGTCACAGCAGCAGGCGTTGCCAGGAATGGCCAGGACCTTCTGCAGAGCGCTCTCTCCTTTCAGCGACCTTTCCTTAGGCTCCCCTCCGGAGTCCAGACTCCCTGTTGATGTGGATGACTTCCTGTCCAGCTTCTGGCATGAGATTGCATGAGGAAACCGGTCAGTGTTCAGAATAGACAGTAAATTAAACTCAAGACTTAAATAAATAAACAGCTGAAAACTACGCCAGAAGCCCACATCTCTCTTTTCACACACATTTCTAAAATTAAATCCTATTCAATTGTGCTGTTTCTTTACCTCGCCGCTGTCTCCCTTGTCGCGGAAGGCAGTGGCGATACTGTTCTGGACGGCTTTGATCCAAGCCTGCCGCAGCTTCTCTGAGTCGGCCTGCATCATGCAGCTCCTTCACAGGGGAACACAAGCATCAAACAGCAGCTGTGAGAAAATCTGTCTGTGCGTATTAAATGATAGATTTGCTGCTCCCCAAACTCTTCATTTCTAATATACTTCAGTATTTCTTAGACTGCTAGAGATGTTCATGTGATTCTGACTTACTTTGTGGGGGAAACCACTTCAAAGCAGAAGCGCCGCTCGATGTCCTCGCAGTGCTTGACTGTACAGAGCCTCAGGTCTTCCACCACTACTGTCGGGTTGTCCTGTGGGGCGGCAGAATCTTGTTGGTAAAACAAAATGCCACTCACACATCTAAGGCACATACAAAGAAGGGAAGCATTGCTCAACACCTGTACACAGTTAAGGTGCTACCCTGAGCCACTACTTGAAAGCAAACAGCTATTACAATAATTACTTTAGAACTTATGTAAAGTCACTCCAAACTTCATAGAAATATGCAACTTTAAAAAACTTGAGTAAATATAACACATGCAGATTTAGACTTGTGTAGCCTGCCTGCTTTTTAAACAGATCCTGGTCAGGATTACAACATATTGCTCTAAATGCCAACTTTAAGATTCTGAAACAACATTTAAATCATTTCTATAAAATATGTATATTTTTACTTGTACAAGTTTGAAGAGCAAGGCAGCATTAAGTACCCCAAAACAAGCATTAACCCAAAACACACACGTAGTTACGCACCTTGTTTCTTAAAATCATTTCAAAATACACAATTGGTATTTGCAATGTGAACAACATTTAAAATGTTCTAATATTACTGTAATAGAGAGCGTGCCGTCACTTTGCTTTCACAATCCATTTAATTTACATATGAGGTTAATAGATTTCTTCAAACCATATAAATCTACATGAGTGACTGGGTTTGAGCTTCGTGTTTCTAATAAAATAAAAAGAACAACATTACCACAATTGTATCATGCACTATAATCTTGAATTAGTAGTAAATATGAATGCTTAACAGTCAAAACAAGGGTGAAAAATAGATGTGTTTATCTTCTACTGAATCATAAATATACATACTTTTCAAAATTATAACCAAAACAGAAACCCATCCTGATGTGCAGCAGTGCTTTACTCCACACAGTACAGTTGTTTCAAAGATTTGCCTTGAAGCAGTGAACTAAAAATACTCACAGTAAAACCAAAACAGAAGCATTTTTCTGTGTGGTTGGTGTGGGGAGTCAGTTGACATACCTTAAATTTCTTCTGGTAAACTAGCTGATTGTTTTGGATGGAGAACCAACGTCTGAAAGGAGAGCACATGTTTAAGAGGAAAATCAGTTGCCTGCAAAGAGCAGAAATGCTGCTAAAATATCTCACAGGGAAGAAACTGATGACTAATTAAATTTCTTTTTTTATTCTCAAAAACAAGGAACCCAAAATCTATGAATACATTTAGAGTTTAAAAGTAGAAATACATCACTGGAAAACTATCAATTTGTTAAATTAGTGCAGATTTCAAGGAAGGGAAGAACGGTAGTTAAAGAATGTGATTTATGGAGTTAGTTTTATGGCGAAACTGTGCAGAAACCCTGATGAAAAATGCCCTTTTTGAGCATATTTCCAAGGCATGTCAGGATTATTTTCTATACTTGAAAGCAAATCTTTTGAAGTCATACGTTTTAGGATTAATAAAGCTGGAAATCATTGCGTTTCTTTACTTAAGATGCTTTGAAGCAGCTTCTTTTAACCATCGCTTTTTTGGAAACTTTAATTTCTGTCTCCAAAGACTGAAACATACTCACTGGTCTGATTGTTTTGTGGTAATTTTTAGCTTTATTGCCATCTGAGCAGCAAAGAGCCCTACAATCACTGCTACAGAATCAGACTGAATGTAAGAGGAGATGAAGAGATTTCTTTTCTTCTTTTGACCCAGTTAGGACACATTTACTTGAATCTATATGTCATTACCTCCTAATTTCTCATAAAATATGAACAATAAATGCTGCTTTGGAGCAAAAAACTTCTTATATTTGTTTAGCTACTCAAAAATGTTTCAGTCTTAAAATTAATAAATTCATATCTGGTGTAGATCACTTCTAAGCCACCAGTTGAACTGTCATTACCTGTTCCAAGTCTTGAAAGCGTTACTGGCCCTCTTGAACAGATAACCCTCCATTGCAATGCCATTATCTGCATCCACATTATACTCCAGCTTCGTGTCGTCATTTGAGAAATCCTGGAAATCACATGAAAAAAAGGAAACATGGAAATATAAACAAAAAAAGTAACAGAACAATAATCAGGCAGCATGAAACCTTCAATGATGCTTATTTTCTACAGTGGTATGAAACCAATTTGGAGCATTACTGAGAAGAGCCGAGTGATCTATCAGAGGGCAGCTGCTGCTCAGCCTCACCTGAAAATATATATTTTTAAAAATCAAGCAAGAGCGAGACAGCATGCCTGACTTACAGCAGCTATTTTAAATTATAACCACTGCATGCAACAAATTGAAACAAAGAAACACCATTTATTTGCCTCAAACAATACATAAAGGGTATCAAGCGAATAAAAATACATAAATGTTTATGACCCACCTATTAATAAAATAAACTGTGACAGAAATAAATGGTATGGCTGAATGCTTCAGATCAGGGGTTCAATAGAAAAAAAATATGTTTGAAGGAAAATCTATGCAAAGCATAAACAACAGCTGTCGATCAAAGACTGGAAACCAGCAATTTTCCCTCAACTATCTATGATTTTAGGTCACCAGGTCAAATACCTCACCGTTTTTTTTCAGCTTAGTATAAACCAAATAAAGGTAAGAAGCTTTTGCATGGATGCATAAACATGGCTTATTCTGCAATTCCTACATTTCCTGCTGGATTACAAACTACTTCCTCTATCATAACTGTTCACGTAGCCCTGTAGACTCCAGAGAATCTCAAGATTATGGTTGTATTGTTTACCAAGTTTATAATTTTATCAGTCAAATCGGTTTTTATTTTTACTATGTCAAAGTGCATTCATGCAAAAAATGATGTTTAATAGTATTTAATTTTAAAATGTACTCCGAATACAGAAAAAACTATAATATATTAACAGTCTGATAGGTAGTTTCACTAATACGTTCTGCCACAACTGGCCTTTGAGGAAATTCATGACCTTGATGTGACTCAAAATGAAAATGAGTTTGACACCCTGGTCAGAATCCCGTCAGAGACCCAAAACGGATTTCCTCAACATTAAGGCCGCACCAAGAAATTATGTCCATTAAGGTTATGAACAGAATCAGAGACAAACTCCATCCCTCTCTGAAAACGAGCCCAACTTATTGCTCCTTCACCAGTTATGCAAGCTACAGGCTAGAACATTATTTAATTCGTTCTGCTATAGCTCCTGGAATAATATGTTCGATTTGGTCAAAATAAGAGCAGCTCAAATATTTAAGAAAACCTGAAACCAGTGAAACTATGAAACTGCTGTTTTCCATATTTGCTTGTAGTTTACACAGTGAAGAGTGAGGCATCACCGAGTCTCTCTGAATATCCTGCATGTCTGCTGTAACTCAGTCTTGTGTGTTATGAGACTGCTCAGCGTTAACTACCTGAGGTGTTGCCACACTCTCCTCAGCTTCAGGTGACATTAGGCACCACCCTGTACAACTACACAAGTGTGTGTGATAGTGTGTGTCCTTGAAGAGTCAATTTACAGAAAGCATCAGCGTCTCCATAAGCAATTACAGCTTGAAGTCTTCAGATCTGTTCCTGTAACAAGCAGGGGGATTGTCTTATCTTGTCCTTCCAGAAACATCCAATGTCTTCCACCAAACCTCCTGGGTTAGAAAAGCGCTTTTGTAAACGTAAGCAAGCCGACATCTTCAATGCGCCCTTAGTTTACTGAATTTTAACTTAGAGGAAAATGGCTTCTCTATTTGGGGGGGTTTTCTGTCAAGTATTGTTAATGTTCTAAAATAGCTATAAAACTATAATTTCAACAATGCAAGCCCACCTTCCACAAGCTTTGGGCTGAAACCAAAACATCACACAGTCATAAACAAAGCAAACATAAACCTGCAGGAGTCTGTAAACATTTCGGTGCCGATGACTGTGTTCGTCGACTGGAAGTGACCTCAGAAATACAACAGGTTGTGACAATGGCCACCACTTCCTGCTTACTTCCTGGACATCAATGAGATGACAAAATCAGTTTTGGATTTCCTTGCAAAAACATCCATACCTATTTAACAGTTTGTAACATTGTAGCAGAAAACTTTTAGATGTTTGAATGGGATTTTAATTGACAAGTAACAGGAAAATATTGCATGGTAATCTGTTTTTTTCCCTCCAAAAATTCTGAAAAGTGTGGCATGCATTTGTATTCAGCCCCCTCCCCCGAGTAAATACTTTGTAAAAGCACCTTTTGATACAAGTCTGGAGACTGACCCTTTCACTGCTTTCTTTCTGCAGAACATCTCTAATTCCCACTGCATGATTACTGCCACTGCCATGTTTTGTTGGTTAGCAGGTTCAGGGTGAGTGCCAGTGTTTTCATCACATAGTATTTTATATGTATAGAGATGTAAAACACCTTGAAAATCCTTTTCCTTCCAATTCACAATTGTGTGCTGCTTTGTGTTGAAAAATATTTCATTTTAATTTAAGGGTTAAGATTTGTGTTACCAAAGATTTCCTGTGGGATTAATAAAGTTTTTTTCTTATTTTGGGAGCTTAGTGGATTATCATAATACACAGTTACATGTCTAGAACAAAGAGATTATACTGAAGCGCTTCAAAGCTGTGGTATCTTGGTCCTGTCATTTAAAAACCAAAGGACTAAAATGTGGAAATGGACAACAACCTTCACATCAAACCAGCAATCAGAACTCCCTGTAGCAGACACTGACAACAACGCTGACATGCTGTATTATGAAGAGGTCAACACGGATGCATGTGTCGGGCAGTAAAAGTAAGGGAACGGACAAAGATGCAAACAACTACACGAACACTGCAATGCAGTTTCCAGGCATGTGCTGACGAGGGGATGACGGGCTGAGGCAGGTGGGGTTACAACACACACATCAGATGGAAGTCAACGCATCGACTACGTACAGAGGTCGACCTCCAGGCACAAAAGCTGCGATGGTCTGGTAAAAAGTCAAGCTCTGTCGCCTCCTAAAATTTCACACAAACATCAAGAGAACCACACAGAGAAAAGAAAGGTTGCATTTCCAAGACAGGAAGAAGAGGTGGTCCACATGAGAGAATACTTGAAGCAAAAAAATAAAACCAAACACTACTGGAGTGGACATTGGCAGGGTGACACCGTTACATGCGCAACATGCACTCACCAGATACCACACATAGTGAAAACGGCTGAAAATCTTCATTTTTCTCAGTTTCTTCCTGTATGAGTTTTCCGGTACGGCTGACAACTGGTCAGCACCTCAGTCTGTGTGGCATCTCAGTGACTGAAGTCACTTGAAGACTTGTGGATCATCGTGTCAACAAACCATCACCTCCCCGCCTCTCCTGTCGCTGCGTCTATCCAACTAGAGCAGCTGCTCCTCCTCCAGAGGACTCAGGATCCAAGCAAAAGGTCAAGGTGTGGGTGTTTGTATGTGTTGGGGTTGGTTTCACAGAGGACTTGGCGTATAAAACATGTATAAATGACTTCACTTTGATAGTAGTACGCTCAGCTTCCTCTTCTAAAAGCGTATTATTAAGCATCTCTGTCATAGGATTCTCTAGTTTATTGTCACATAAAAATGTCTGCAGTTGTTTTAAAGCATTGATGATTTCCTTTAGATAAGACAGAGATAGAATGGTCCAGCAGCACGTGATTGTGTTTCATAAAGGCACTTTAGCAGTGTCATAGTCTGACATCAGTATTTCTGCTGAACAATGCACACAGGCATGGAGTTGGCATACTAAACAATCTCTGGACCCATTTAAACTCCCGTAACGATTTCAACAGCACAATCATGATGCCATCTTCTTTTATTGTGCACAAAAATAAACCTTCTATGCTGGCAGACCTCCTTCTTGCATAATGGGGAAGTAATGTGATAAACGACTGAGTGATGATGTGGATAGTTTTTAATAGAAGTAGTTCCTTGAAGTGGTCTTATATATTTAACTCACACTTTCCGGCAAAATATTTCCAAGCACAAGCAGAAACTTTAGGTTTGACCTTGCAAAAGTATTTACAGCCCCTGAATGTTTCCACATAAGGTCACATATAATGCAGTTGTGCATGATTGTGCACACATCCAAAGCCTGGAATATTATTACATCACCAAATTCTGCTTTACATTTCTCCACATCGTTCTCCCTGACATGTCTGCTATTTTCCTTGATCTTCACTGATTTTGTTTGTTTTCTAGCATTTTCTAAAAAGAATGCCTGGTTTCTCTGTTTATAAATGAGAAAACTTAGAAAGGCCAGTCTTTGCACTTAATTTATATCTGACACCAAATTTCTCAGCTTGTTAGTTGTAAGATATGTTGAAACCCGTGCATCATATCCACTAAATCACATTTATGTGTTGCTTTGTGCTGGCATATGGCATAAAATCTTGAATAAACATTATGTGGCTTGAGATATTAAGGTAATGTGAAAAAATTTGAAAAAAAATTAAATCAAATTGAGGGAAAATACTTTTTAAAGGCATTGTATATCAAGAATGAAGTGGAGTGAAATAATTTGACACCAAGGATAGCAGGCAAAAGCGTCAGCTGCTCAGCCTTGTTTCCACAAAATGAGGGACTATGTTAGGAGTAAATAATTTAACTAACTGAATGCTTTGCTTGAACTCATTTGGAAGAAAACATGTGCGATAACCGAAAATAAATTTGAAGAAAAGCATTTCTTTTAAAGACTGAATAGGAACTGTGAATAACCAAACCTGCCTGAGGATGAATACAGCATGTGAAGTCATGTGCAGTAACGGACAGAAGCATCATAATAGCATCAACTTATTCAATAAACTCAGCAAACACATAAATGCATCAACAGCACAAAGCACAGAAGCATGCATGGCAACTTAACTCAAATATGACAAACTATTATCCACATTGCCAATCAAATGTCTTCATCACTGAAGTCTTTCTAAATAGTGAGACCTGCAGAAATCAATTCTGACCTTCCAGAGATCCAACACTAAACTATGTTCATGCAGATGTTGCATGGATGTAAAAATGGGGGGGAAAGGAAAAGAAACACCACTTACTTGCAGAGCAGCCTGGAGAGATTAGAAAAACAGATGAAAGAAGAGCAAAAGCAGAAGGAAAGAAGACAACATGGTTAGAAGGGTGAAGGTAGATGCAGCCAGACAGAAAGAGCAAGAATGCTTAAAAACAGCATCCAGGAAGGATAGCTAGAAGTTGGCAGAGATGCCATGATGAAGTTAAATGGAGGAGAGGACAGGAGGAAGGAGGAAACACATAGAATATGTGTTTCTTCCAGTTGAGTTATCAGACAATGGAATAAAAAAAATCCCATTTAGAGAACAGGTGGGTAAGTAACTATTGTCTGTATTTACTGATGCTGTGTGATGTACAACTAAAACGCAGGGCAAATAACTTCCATCACATGTCGGATTTAACAACCAGCTCCTGGCTTCACTATCCTTTAAGGGCATCGTCAAACTCAACAGATGCAGAAGTCCCAGATCAGAAGATGTGCCACTGATCTGCTGCATGCTTTAACAAAATGAGAAGCAGAGAAACTGAATGGTGAAATAAACAAGTGCTAATCAGGAGACCTGAAAGCACGCTGAAACCAAACCGAGTTTGTTTAGCAATGGATTCCCATCTGCTATCAATAATGCATGTGTGTGTAGCTGAGATCATCGTCAGGGCTCACCTGATACCTGAGGGTGGACTACTACTGCCATTCCCTCAATTGACAAACACACACTCACCTGAACAAGCTAGTAGCCAAGTATGGCAGTGTTTTCCTTCATTTCTGACTTATTTTACCAACTATTATCTGATTCCTGATATAATTAAACAACCAAACAAAATAGTATTATAAATATGCAAAATGCAGCTTTATTATGACACAGTGAGAAAATGTTTGAGTGTTCTTCAGGAGACACAGCCAACAGCAATTTGAAACGAAAAATGAGTAAACAAGTCAGAATGTTCCAGATATATTTCATGTACATTACAGTGTGTTGGTATGGAAACCATCGGACCATGTTTGATTTGGACCGCAAAAAATTATGAGGAAACAGCGTTGCTGTGAATTTACCTTTTGTTGGATGGTGGAGTGTTTCTGCTCCATGTCCCTCTTCTCCTTGGCAGCATCGACCACCAGCTGGTCCAACTGCAAGAGACAGAACCATATAGTCCAGTTTACCAAACCAACTGGTCAAAAACAGCCAAACGTCTCAGTCAAAAACAGCTTCAGCTTATATGTAAAGAGCAAAATGATCTCCCAACACAAAGATAATAGCAGAGCTTAGAATCTGAGGAATGACAACCATTTATGGTTTGAGTGTGAGGTTTATTTTTGACCTCAAATGTGTTGAAAAGGCAAATGTTCAGCTTTATACTGATCGAGTAATAATCAGGCCTAAACAAGGCAAGTTTTCTCTTCTAAACAAAATGGGCTGTAGAGCTGGCTTGATCACGGGTGAAATGAATGAGAAATTATAATGTTGTTTCACTCTTGTATGTTGTACGCAGTACTGTACTTACTGCGTACAGTAAAAACTGCACGCAAGGAGGAAACAAGGGCTTCTTTGAGAACACAGCAACCTTAAAAAAGTCTTCAATAAAGAGCTGGGGTTCATAGGCTGCTGCTGAAAATGTGCCAGTTTGCCTTAAAGCTGTGAAATCTTAACTAGGTCTCTCAAGGGTTTGTTGCTGTGGCATGACCTAAATTATGCCGTCTGCAGCCTCGAACAAAAGAATCAGTATCTGATTAGAGGTCAGTGTTTGAGGGGCTGCAGGAGGAATGTGAGGAAGAAGGTTCAAAGTTTCCTCTGCAAACCAAATATTCAGATATTGAGTAATGTTGGAGTTTTTAAAGTAGACTGAAGCATTTGTAGTTAATCTGAAAGCTCACAATTCAAAATCTTTATTTTATTTCAACAAAAAAAACCTAAAATCTAATCATGAAATTATTTCTCAGGGAATGACTGGGCTGGTTTTGCCAAACTTCCTGGCTGCAATATGAAAGAAGGTTAACAGACCAATTTTAACGAAATAAATAAATATGAAAAGTCACAGAGGGACAATTAACAGACATGCTGTTAAAAGATTGACTGCCTCTGGAGTCAGAATTTGGATAAAGGAATGGCTCCACACCCAAGCTCCACGTCAGAAAAACAATAAATGTTGCTCATTGTGCTGCCAGCTATTATCAGTATAATGTACGTCTCTCCATTTCATGATTCAAACATTAGAGGTAACAGGTTTGCATGTAAAGATTCATGGTGCAATGTGTGCCACTTGGATTCAAAAGTGAAGATAAACATTTTTATTCCTTCAACTTTCATATTCCTTTTATAGTCGTAGCCCTGCATGAAACTAAACTTTAACTTAGGGTTACTTCTATTAAACATTTAATAAAGACATGAGCAGTCTTAATAAGATACTTTTTTTTTTTTGCAAAACTCCATTCAGAACACAAATAATGCAATATCACAGTAAAACACACATTTTCTTTTTTCTAGCCTTTCATGCCCGAATATGTGTCCATTTGAATTCGCTAGGAGGAAAAGGAAAGTGGTTGTATAAAATATCTTCTATCAGGAAGATGGAAGATAAAACAATTTTATTTATTCCTGGGTCACATTCTGCCATATTTCATAAGATTAGATAGACAAAAGGATCTGAACCAAAAGAACTAGGAATAGGAAACAGTATTCATTTAATGCAAGTCCTGAGACTTTAAGTTGCAGTTCAAATTTTTTGTATGTCAGCTATATCTATTTAGTGGACTACTTATCTTAATAATTTATGAAAATACTGAATGAACAAGATAAATAAATGCATATACAGAATGTAAGTGAGAAATCATGGATACAAATGGGTTAACTTTGAAGGCTTGAATTGATCTGGGGATCATTTAGAAAAAGGTTCCTTTCTAGGATAAAAATAAAAGAAATTAACAAAAGTCAGTCTGCTGCAGCAACTTTTGTATTTTCACTTTTATCCCCCTCATGGTGTAACATTTTTAATTTCTGTGGACTTCAATGGATTCTTTTTTAGTAAATGAACACTAAATAAATAAACATCTTAAAATGGCATCTTCCATAAAGTACACACAGATTTTGCTGCTGTTTGACTGTTTTAGAGAAGACAGGACTGCAGCGGGGATTTGTTTTGCTTAGAGCGGAAATGGGTGGACGAGAGTGCAGCAGGCTGATAAGATCAGAATGAAAAATGTTTTTCTCTGTTATGCTTTGATAACCAGTTCAGTCAAAACCATTCAGTCTCTCTGCTGCCTTCTATAAAACACACTCATATTTAACATAAACCTGTTTTTAGCATTATATCTCTTTCCAGCTCCTGGCTCCAATGACAGAGTTCGGCAGTCGGCAGATACTTCATGACTGACTGACCACAGATCTGTGTTGACATGAAATCTACAATGACAGGCTTTATGACTCATGGAAAAGATGCAGAAACCCCTCTAACTGAACACAGCCAGTGAATTCATTCAGTCATAAGGTTGTGTGTCACTGAACGTTTCAATCAGAAAGATTTGATCTGTGAGGCCAGTTGAGCATGAAGGAAAAGTAGCAAAACCAGAAGATCAGCAAACCAATCAGTTTCTCTCAACATTTCTCAAAGTTTATTTAGTTTTTTCTTTTCTTGAATGCTCAAATATATTTCTTTTAAATTGCTTGACAGTGCTTGATACCTGTTGGCAGCTCCTCCACACCTCCCTGCACAGTCTCTCCACCTTCTTCAGCTTCATGATGAGAGGCGATATAAAACACAATCCTCTCGCCGCGGCTTCCCACAGCCCACACTCTGATCTCCCTCTCCTTTCTGCTCTCCTTCAAATTCAGAGCGACAGGCTTGTAATCCACAGCAGGGTTACAGTCCAGTTGTTTGTCAGCTTGAATTCAAAGTATCTTGCTTTTTGTTTCCTCCCTCTTTAAGGTTTGGGTCTTTTTACAGCCATTTCCTTAAAGCCCTGAGAGCTCCCTTTATTCCTTCCAGAAAAGAAAATCTGCATTTGAAAGTTTGTTCCTGTCTCTGTCCTGACACCACTGTATCAAATGTTTGGGAAGCAAAGGAATGCTCTTCCCTTCAATTAGGTTTTCACTGCTCCATATTTTCAAAAGTGGCTCCCAAAGACGCCATCGTTCAAAATGTAAAAAAAAAATATCTAGTTATCTAGTTCAAACATCACAAAAACTTTTTCTCCAAGGTCTATCTCTCACTGCTGAGGATCCCTGCCTCAAAGCTCTGATTCAATACACTCAATATCTTCCAACTTTGAGCATCATCCTTCAGTTTCTGCGCTGCGTTCGCTCATCAACCCTGTGAATCTGTGAAAAATCCCGCTTTCCAGCCTCCTGGCGACTTTCTTCCTCATTCCTGCTAACTGCAGCAACAGCTCCACCGCGATAATCATCTTAAAGTCACATTTGGGCTGAGTTCTGCCCCAGAAGGCTGGCCCTGTTTGCTGGGGGATGCATACACACACACAAGGCGGAAACACACCACACACACACACACACTCAGATTCACACAAACTCTGATGAGTTGGGAAGAGAAACCGTGTGTAGGGGTGGATCCTTTTGGGTTGAAATCTTACAATTTAAAAGTACCTTCTATGTGGTTTGGTTATCAGACTCGTTTGACATATTCACATGAATGTTAATCTAAACATAGCCTAATAAGAATAATGATGTTTTTAACAAAATCACAAGTGACAGAATAATTAAAAACCCTGCTATCAGCTCTTCTTGCTTGACTTCAAATCAACACAGAGTAGAGCTCATCTGTTGACTCTTAGTTTTTTGTTTTTTTCAATTAAAAAATTACTAATCGAATTGCAAAAGGTGCTTACTTTATTTTACCCATCTAATGCAGGTTAAACCGACTGCTTTTGCTGTGCTGGTAGATATTCAAAAAGCAATCAAATGTAATACCTCGTTTCATGCCATACCCTCAAGAATATTTGTTACTAAAATGTCAATCTTAAGACATGTTGAGGTAAAGTCCCAGGAGAAAAAGATTCAAGAAGGTATTTTTTATTTAAATGCATGGAACCACCAGGTGGTATGTAAATGGTTCCTAGATGATTGTCTTGGAGGCATTTTTCACTTCCTGACAGATTGCAGAATGCAGTTTGTGGCACCACTTAATTAACACAGGATTAACATGATTTTTAACTGCATGGAAGGTGTGACTGATGAGAGGATTTTGTTTTTAACTCAAGGTGAATATATCAATTCATGCATTTTTTTCCCTGAGTTTTTTGAGTTCGAATGGATTTGTTAGAAGATCAGATCTACATCTGGACAGTTCAATAATGACCAAACTAAGGCTGAGATGGAGATTTGGTGACTCCAAGATGCTACCGACAGTTATCTGACAGCGGGTTTTGGAAATGTTTGTCTTTGTTATCATCCTGCTTTCTCTGCAGAATGGCAATTTTAAAAATTTAAAATACAAATTTACAAAGTTTTTGATAAATAAGTCCAATAATTCACTCACCAAAACTAAAACAACAATAAACTTAGGATTTTTTTTTTACCACTTAAATTCAAATGAAAGTATTTTTCCAATTGTTCAGTGAAATTATGCTCAACGTTAAGTTTTTATTTCATACTTCCATCATGGGAGCTAATAAATGTGTGCAAACTGAAAAAAGATCCTAACATCCTAAAGATCCTAACATGTAAAATGGAAGATTTTTTGTAGGGCATTAAATACAAAAGCTAACATGTCACCACATGTAAAAACAGCAGGATTTGCACTAAAACATGACATCACAATAGTTGAATAAGTAACGGTATAATCTGGATGTTTGCAGAAAGCTGCTCGTACCTGTCCACCCAGCTGCTTCATAAGAGGTTGCAGTTCACTAAAGAGGTCGTAACCTTGATGGAAGAAAGTCAGATGGGCGTACATGAAGGACAGCATCTAGGTATTAAAATCAAACAAAAAACAGTGATTCTTCAAACAGATGTAAAAAACCAGATAATTGGCTTTATTGTGTTTAGGAGGTAGATTTACCGATTTCAGGATTTCTGATCTTCTCTTAGACTGTAGAACATTTATCTGCAAATAATACAACAACATAATATGACACAAAAATCCATAAAATGTATTTAAAAAAATAGTAAGTTATTAAAGAATTAAATAAATGGAGGAAAACATTTTTATTTGTTTTTATTTATCTAATAACATCAGCTGACCTAAACTGAAACAGAAACAGAAAGTAAAGTTGACCTTCAGGCTACAAATAGAGAAACGACCAACAACCAAAAACAAACTTAAAAGTACATACAGACAAAGATGATAATAGAGATAAAGCTAAACAGAGATCTGCCAAACAAATAAAATAAATGACACCATTTGCTGCAAGCATTTCCCATCAGTGCTTTGTTTTCTCAGCAGCAGGGGGCGCCCAATGTCACATTTCACACAAAGATGGAGTCGAAATCACTTTCTCCTTAACCAGCTGAACTACAGGCTCTATTTTCCTACTTGTGTGACTCTGTAGGAAAATAGAGATAGCAGCGGTTTACTATCTTAAATGATAGTGAACTTCTCTGGGGAAGTTTACATAAAGTTAACGTCGCAGAGAAGGCGTACAAAACTGAGAACATAGGTTAATAGCCAGGAACCAATAACTGGCGCTGCACCATTGATGGCTTAGTTGCATTGCTGCGAAAAGGTCTTGAGTTGAAAAGGCCAGCTCGGGCTTTTTGGGTGGACTTTGCATGTCTTCCCTATGTACATTGCAACACTTGACTTGGTAGATGAACCAAAAAACAGTCATTGCTAAAAAACCTAGTAGTACACACAGTGCTGTATCAAAGCACACTAATGGAAAGTTAAGTGGAAGGAAAATGGTGAACCAGCAACAAAGAACATCTGCAGCTAGGACTGGACAATACATTGCAAACATATTGTCATTGCAATATTAGCCTATGCAATATTGAGCATAACTTAGTAGAACAATTGTTAGGCAGTGCATTCCAAGTGTTATGACCTAACGTAGCAATTAGTCGGAGAAAATCTAAGGCCAGCAGATAATCACATTGGATCCAACTTTGCCCACAATGCTAAAAATCACAAAGTATTGGAGGCTCAGATGAGAAACAGAAAAACAAGAAACTACACATATTTTGATAATTATGAAGCAAATCCCTGCAGGAGTTTATTCACACAAACCGGGAAAACATCGCACATCATGCCATGCCAAACTGATGCAGCAATTCTTAGAAAAAGGCCACACTCAGGTATTGAGAACATATATATGTCCAATGCATGGTAATAATTTTCATCAGGCTCAATGTTCTTTTCTTCTTATTATTAAATTTAAACAGCATTCAAATTTTCTGAGAAACTGAATTTTGTGTTTCCATTAGGTATAAGTTTTTAGCATAAATAAATTCATTGCCCAGCAGGTGCAATGAATTTATATATAAGTGCTTTGCTTTTGTGTGTAAACAGAGATGTACTTTAATTTATCCAGACGCATTTTATCACGATAGAAAGGTCACCCCAGGGTGAAGTGGTGCTTTCATCTGCTAGAAAAGACGAGAGACGTTCTAAACTCTCAGGTTAGCTTGTTTGCACACAGGGAACTGTTTGTGGTCAGGAAAGCATGCTCCCAAGTCATCAGTACCTCGGAGAACAAAAGCTTGGAATCGTTTTTGTGGCCGGCGATAATTTCATGGTTCTAAGGCAACACTGACCACAGTTGTATTCCTACAAAGATCTTAACTTTCATCCTGGAAAGAGTCATTATTTTGCCACAGTAGCTGAAGCAACGCAGCTTTTATAAGCCTCACCCTCCCGCTCTCTTTTGATGGCAGGCAGTTTGTAATTGTGCCTAAAGTAGCATGTCAAAACGACAGCGATTTAGTTAGACTGGTGCAACACAGGGCTGAGACAACAGCCATGGGCAAAAGTTACGGGCAATTACAACTGGTTGCTCAGTTGTGGTAAGTCGCATGTTGTCGTGCGGAAGGGAATCAGAATTTTAGAACAATTAGACCCATATTTGCCTGTGTTTCAGCTCAGACGAGGCTAAAAAAAGTTAATATATAAAAATGTTCTGAAAAGAAAAAAAAATACATGTCTATTTAAGAGTTTCCTATATCAAAATATTAAGGATTTTGTCTCTATTTTTAGGTCTGTTAGTTTCAGTAAGTTACTGCAACCAAATGCAAATTCTGCAAAAACTGCTTAAACCATTATTCACATGAACATATACGGTTTGCTTTTTCTCAGTGTCTGACATTAAAACCTTTCCTGATTCCACTTGTGATTATCAAAATACATTTTCTTACCAAATAATTTATGTAAGCTTCTGAATTTGAATAAGTAAAAAGAAAAAATGAAACAAGAAAAGCTTAGTCTAATTTAAGCTCAGACAGAGACAAAAAGAAAAGTTAATGTCTCTGCTTCTTGTCTGTTAGCGTTGACACAGATTTTTGTTTCCTGTGATAGTATTTTTACTTAAATATTAAGAATTGGTGTTCAGGGGTGAAAAGATGAAACTAGTCAGGACATTTTTTATGAATCTGCAGTTGAATCCAGAGCCCGAATGTTTAACATTTTATTTGATTTATTCATTTCAAACTGTTTTTTTAAAGAAAACAAGAAATCAGTAGGACAGAAAAAGAACATATATATACATAACAAAGAACAAAATATGTAGCTTAACACTACTTATTCTGTTAGAAAAAGAGTGAATACTTATTTAATTATTGTTTTATTTATTATATGGCTTTGCTCCTCGCAGTCTGGTCAATGCAACTAAACACAATGTCTCATCTATATTTTCTTCTTCTCTCACCAATCAGAATGTCAATTTAAACCAATAGGATAAAGCTTTAAAATTTAAAAATTTTTTGGGTTAAAATATAAACCTTAAAAGGCCCATTTAAATCAGCTGAGCTAGCAGCTCATTTAAAGATTTCCTGAAAGCAAACTAAAGAGCCTGATAAAAACTAAACTAATTCCACGGAGTCAGGCTTTATTTTATAAGGCAACGATTAGGCAGAGCTGAAGCAGAAAGTTGAAGTCTGCTTTGGGGGGGAAATGGTACAAATTTGGAGGGAGATCGAATGGAAAGTGCTGGCAGCTGTTTTATCAGAAATCACAAAGAAATTAGAGCTGCTGAGACTCAGACACAGCTGATGCGATGGACTACATGCAAGTATTTTAACGAAATGAAAAAGGGGAAGCTCACAAGGAAACAACTGAAGTGTTTAATGTTAAATAAAAATGTTAGGTTTCACAAGGAATACATTTTCATACATCAAGATTTAACACTTTATTTCCAAGACGCATCACAAGGCAGGTGTGAGGAGAAGTGTTGCATTTTTACAAGTTTTTCTTGCTGTAATTATAGCTCCAATTATAGCTGTAATTACAGCAGACACAGTGCTGCAAACGTGTCTGAATGTTGCACATTTAGAGACACAAAAAAATCGGCATGTTATGTGACATGAGTTAGATCATCCATAAATATCAATGTCCAAGTCATACCATAGATTGCAAAAAATATTTATTTTTGGACTTTGACTGTGCCATTTTAACACATGAATATGCTTTGGTTGAAAACAGTTCAGTGTTGTTGGACTGTGTTTGTAGCTAAACGAGGTATCAGTGTAAAGAGATCTTTGTCTGTATTGCCCTGAGTTTAGCTTCATCCAGTCAACACTGACCAGATTTTCTGACCCTGGCGACACAAATCCACACAGCATTATGCTGCCACCAATAGGTTTTAGAATAGGGTAACACTGTTAATTCCTTATTGTTCACTCTATTTGATCATTCTGATCATTTCATTGCGTGTTTCTAAAAGTTGAATGGTTGTTTGTCGGTTTTAAATTTTGTGCAACATTAGACAACATGAAAGATCTTCTATAAATAAAGTTTGGTTGATTGATATGCATTGTTAGTTTTCCACCACAACAAGGGATCAACTAGAGCACCTTCAGTTTTCTGTCAACAATTGTTGTCTTCTTGGTAGTTTTCCTTAAAAGCAAGCCTTCACAGAACATCTGGATCTAAACAGATGAAATCACACAAGGCTGCACTCTATTTATTTATAATTCAACTTGTGATGGCAACTGGCTGCACTAGGTTTTATTCAGGGGAGTAAGAAAAAAGAACCTGAGCACAAATGCATATCAGATGTTTCACATTTCTACTTGTGAAAGCAAAAAAAATAAACATGCTTCCACTTCACCAGTAGGCCTTGTAGCACATTAAATCCCTTGAATAGATAAATACATTTATTTCAATCAATATGCTGATTTTTGCAAGACACTGTAGTCTGACATCCCTGAAGTATCACGCATCTGCAAGTTAGGATAAAAGTGGTACTATTACAGCACAGCTCATTTTTTAAGCTGCACATCAGCAAAAATGTTACTCTATTTAAAGCCTTGTTAAAAATTGCTTGTGCACCATTTGGCAAAGCACAATGTTCTGCTGAATAGTGCTACAAGATTTGAACTAAAATTTCTGTTGCAACATGATGTAGAAATGTCAAACTGATCCCTAATGCATTGCTGTTATTCTGTGTTTAAATCCCACAGAGTCAGCATACCTGTAAGACGTAGTCGAGGACAATGTGTCGGAAGCATTTGCGTGTGGCGGTCAGGATGTTGGTGGCCTCCTCTACCTCATGCTGCTTGTTGCGAGGAGCCTGAGCGTTCTTGATAAGCGCATTCTCCTTTTCCTCACTAACTTTGTCAAACTGTTTCTTGGCTTCTTTAAACTTTCGCAGGTCACTGCAAAGAAGGACAATGGAAAATTTAAGCTTCTCAAACATGTTTCTTTTAAAGCTTAAAATACAGCAAAAGTCTTAAAATAAAGCTGTTAAAAGTGATTTTTGTGGCAGTTGCTTATGCAGATTTAGGAAGCAAAACTAAGAACTCAAATAGATATATTTACATGTAAAACAAAGATACTCTTAAAGTCATACAGAAAAGAGGAAATTATGGTAATGACATAATTAGGTGGTAATTTAGCTTTAATTCTGTTATAATTCAGCCTGCACAGACAGTTACTAAAATTACCATTTAAATCTAAAAGTAATCTCAATACAATTCTTGTATATATCTCCTATTAGTGTCAATTAAGCAACATATTTTGCTATCTTGATATGTATTTGAAACACATTCGGTTTTTAAAACTATTACTTCTAACCTAATATAATATGTTTAACAGTCACAAAAAATTTTATAAAAGGGTATAGCTGCAATAAAAGCTTAAAACTCAAACGTAGGCTCTGAATTTCAGGTTGCCAAATTATGCCTCTGTAGACTTAAATCAAAAAATAATGAAATAATTATATTTTTAGAGAATATGTGGATACTGCCTCATAAAGCAATTATTTATGGCATTTCTCATTATATTCAGTGGTGTTTTAGTGGTAAAGCGACTTATTGAAGTAAGAAATGCTCATCTTTCAGCAAGGTCATACAAAAAAAACTAACTCATTAAGGTCCAATGTAATTCTTAAAATCTCTGGAGGTCAACATTGCTTTCCATATTTTCCATTCCTATTATCAAAGCTCTCAGAAAAGGTACCCTGCCTTTTCACTTTGAGATTTTTGAGAGTAATAATAAATGAGAACAACTTCCAGCTTCCCCTTAGAAGTATTAGAGCTGATAACGTGGGTGTTCAGTCTTGGGTGCCTGAAGCTAAAACTGTTAATCCTGCTAATGAATTAATCCCGAGCTGCGACTGCTTCCTGTAATTATGCCAACAGTCTGATTTTTCAAACTGAGGTTTAAAACACACAGATATGATAAAGTAAGTTGGAAGAGGTAGTCAGACACCTTGACCCTAACTTGACAGTTAGCATTCTAGCAGCAACCAAAATCATATTATGATATGAATCTGAAAAGTATCTCAAGCACTTGTTTTCTGTCCCCCTTATTCAGAAGCTAGTATGTCCTGTAATCAACTAGGATGATGGAAAAGACCTAAAGATTCAATTCCATCTCGGCTTCAGACAGTTTGAAAAGCAGACTGGCCAGAAATCTCTGTCTCCAGAAAATGTTTTAGCTCAAGAGGGATGAATAAAAATTAATCACGCTTTTTGAATTGTTCCTCATAAAAAAAGTTTGAAAAAGTTATATATTAAGCAATGAAACACTACTTTGCATTGGTCTTCATAAAATTCTAATGTGACTTTCCCATGAAAAAAAAATTGAAGAAACTGCAAGGAGGAATTAATACTTCTGTAAGGCACCATAAAAAAGAAGCATTTGACTATAAATCAAAACTGTGAAAAAATATTTCTGTTCTTCTTTCTGTTTATTTTCCCCAACATTTAACTTCTTAAAAGTTGGCTACTTATGTTCACGTCAAATATCTAGAGCATCTCCTGCTTTTGCTCTCTTCTTTCAATGACACTCACTCTTTCACAAATGTTTGCAGCTGAGTCTTGATTGATCTCTGTGCCTGATCGAACAATATCTGTGAAGAAAGAAAAAAAAGTGAGTTTTGCACATTTATCCACATTTGTTGACAAACTGCAAATAAACATTTTAAACAGTTAGCATGGCATGTATTTATCCACAAGAACCACTTTTTCAAACCAGTCAGCATTCACCATCTCAGTTTTGGAGGGATTTTGTTAACATCACAGGCTGTAATTAGGAAACTAAATTTACACAAACACAGCAACTTTGTAAACTCCCCTCATAAAGAGATAAACACGAGGAATGACGTAAACTGTTTATTCTTGTTGGTGAGTCATACTCTCATTAACCTGCACGCTTCCTTAAAAAAATGAGATCCCCAGCACAAAATAAGATCCTGCAAGCACTTTAAGTAGAGCCTGAAGACAATATGAGCAGTGTGCCTGGGAGAGGCAATCACTGACTAACAGATTGAGCTCTGTGTTTGAGCAGATCATGTGCTGAAAGGTCGCTGAGTGGCAAAAACCAATCAGGCCGTCAGCTGATATGGCCACAGTCGCCTCAGATGAGTAACAGTCGCAGGCTCACAGCACGACTCCCGGAGGCTTTTAGGGGACCAGACTGGAGTCATTATGGACTTCAATTCTGCATTTCATTATTTAAAATCCAAGTCTGAGCAGGTTTCTTACTATTTATCTCTTACGAATGGATTAGTAGCAGCTAGCATCTCTATCCAACATAGATTCAATCTTTTCTTAGCACCTGCTCATCATAGTTTTCTTCCTTTGCAATTCAGATAATTTATCCTTGAATTCAAGCACATTCTCCATTTAAATCTGGATCATCAAAGAAAAATGGTAAACTTAGCAACAAGAACCACGGCTGGGGAAATCTAGTTGGCACCAATAAATTAGTTTGGTTAAATTAGGAAAATGGTCAGTTCTTTCTGTAGGTTCAAGGTTTTATCATTTATCAATCAATATTAGCCTGGAGATGCTTTGAGATATTGGCTGGTGACTCAGAAAGAAATCAGAACGTTTTAAACTTGACCGCACCACACATAAGTTCCACCAGGTCAAATTGGCAACAACTGTCTTCGGTGCGGAAGTCATTACTGAGTGAAAGCCCAATTTTTTAGCTTATTTAAGAAGCTATCCAACATATTCTGTGTTTCATTCAGGCTGCGACAAATTGTGAGAGAATGAAACTTTCAGCAGATAACAGGAGGGTTGAACATAATGGGCAAAGTTGCATGTCTGCCATGAAAAAAAAATGGGTTTGGAAATATTTCACCTTATTTACTTCCTTTATTATTGTTCTAAAATATTACTGAAAACCTGTTACAGCAGTTCTCTCACAAGATTGCACAGTGCAGCTTCTGGTCCTTATATAAGTAAATGATGGTCGATAACAGCATCTTTATTATCCAATTGAATTCAAAAATACTTTAATTGCGTTTGTAACTGATATCATCCAAATATCTTCTAGAAGTTGTTGTGGATGGTGATGCTGTGGACAGGAAAAATTTGAGTTCGTAGTTCTGGTATTTAAGCTTTTGAGATGCTAAGTAGCTGCTCTGAGTTGTAAAGACAATTCTTTGTTGCCACAGTTACACATCATGACAGCTATGCAAATATAAAAACGTAAAGGAGAAAATCTTACTTAAATTGTTAAAAAGAAATTGTAATTTGTAAAATATTTGTATTAGAAAAGGAATAAAAAACAGAAAATCAAAGATTGGCCACATAATTTATCTTCAAATTAACAGAAAAATAGCTAAAGAAACAAAATTTTGTTTCTAAGTAGAAAAATTCACAGTTTGTGAATTTGTCAAGCTGTGAGATTGACAGCGTAAAGCTGACTAACAGAGAAAAGACTTGAGCAGAAGGACCAACAGAGGAACAGTTACTGCATGAAAAGAGCCTCTAGCTCAACTTGTGCCTCTCTTCTGTGGTTAAATTAGCATTAATAAAGTGGAACGCTCAGCCTTCTTCTGTAAATGCAACTACAATCCCAACTTGACACTAACAAGTCAGGAGTCTCAGGATGAGACGAAATGAAAGCTCTCATATAATAAAATCTGTCAAGACAGGTGCCTAAGAAGTTCAAGAGCCTGGGAATGGCTGCCACGTATTAGCAAATATCTCGCATTTGAAAATGAGATGTATTGCAGCAATATGACACTAAATCTGTAAGAGCAACAGAAACTCACATCTAAAATCTTAAATACTTCTTCTAGAGTGTTGAATTGTCCTGAAGGATGATAACCGCATCATAAAAAATTGACCATGACCATGCTGACTGCACCGATGCATAATTTATTCTAACAGTTAAATTCCTGTGCTCCACAACATGCACTCTACCCAAATAGCTTTCAGCTAACCACTTTTTTTTATAGCGGATAGTGTTAGCTACTTAGATATGATTTCAGCAGCTCTAAGCTTCAGGGTTGTTAACTCGGACATTAAATCTTAGCATCAGGTTTACTGAAAACTGATTCTAGGACAAAGTCTTTTTTTTAAAAGACATTCGAAATATTTTGTGTCCAGTGGTTGGCTGCCGGGTTTCTCAGCAGTGAACAGAAACTGAGAGTTAAACAGCTGTGGTGAACTATCTGCCCATCTGGGTTTGTCATCAGCCAACAGCTGAAGGAAAAAGAACAGCTATTGGGAATTCATCCGGTTTTCACAAAACAGCATACCGTGTGATAGTTGATCATCTCCTGCAGACTCTCGGCAAACTTTGTGAGACTGGACTGTGAAAGAAAAAAAGGAAAATGAAGACAGGCATCAACAGAAGACAAAGCAAATCAGCAAATGTTGGACAAACACAATTTATCATAAACAAGGTAAAGGAAACCAGTAATCTTTAGATCAAAAACAGTCTTAAAACTAATTTTTTATTCAAGTTAAGGTCTACAATGTATGTGTGTATGCAGTTTGAATTTCACACTTCAGAGTGAAGTTGTGACAACTACACAAACAGGCAGAGAGAAAGAAATTCACAAGAGAAAACAAAACATCTGGTCTCCACAACAAGAAGTGGACACAGGCTTTTATGAGCCATGTTATAGCATAGTTTATCTCATCCAAAATATTTCATGAAGGAAAAAAATGTGTTAAATAAAAACGAAAAGAGTAACCAGGACGCGGGAAAAAAATCTAACAAAAGCACCCTTTAAGCTGGGAAGTTTCTTTGATCTCGTTCGGGTTGCATTATTTTATTGTTTACCTCAATGACTTCATCTTTGGCAGACTGCTGGGCAAGCTCCCGGATCCCGTTGACAAATTGCTTGTTGGCCGCGTTGTAGGCTTTTCCAGCATCTATCATCCCAATACACAACTTCACCAGCTGGGGAAACAAAGGGGAAGCTGATGAGGTAAATGTTAACAAAGGTTATTAGAAAACAGAAACAGAAAGCAATGTGCGGGTCAATGTTTCAGGCCATATTCATGTACACAGGAAAAATGTCCTGAACTGTATTATTCTCGGGATGAGAATGACAAGAAAGGGTCGTTCCAGGTGGCAAGTATAATAGATGCCAGCTGGTGGATGCTTGTTAACATACAGAGAACATTTTTTCGTATTTTTTTATTTAAAAAAAAAAAAACAAAAACAAATATCTTGAAAGTTCAAGATATTTGAATAAACAATTTATTAATATGTTGTCTAGTGTTCACTTTATCCTTTCTTTTTGTGTCACAAATGTTTAGTTTTGGTTTTACATGTATTGCCCCAAACCGCTCTACAATCAGATATGAATCAACACGTAATATAATATCTGGTAGTTCTAAAATATCCTTTACTTTACTTAAAAGTGCAATGCTTTTTGTATTTCATATCTTCAGTTAAGTTTATGATCCAAAACAGACCTTAAAAATTACTCCTCCCGTTAAATTTTAATCTGTGGACATTCTGATAGAATCATGACTTTTGTTTTATTCCAGTTTATCAAAACTGTGTTGTATTTAAACCACTGATTAAGTTTAGACATCTCACAAGTGAGAAATCATCATTCACAGAACAAAATAAATTTGTATCATCTGCAAACAGGATGAATTGTAATATTTAATTGTAATATCGGAGATGACAAAGAACATAAGTGTGCATTTGTGTTCAAAGCTGCTAAATTGCTTCAGGAAAATGCAAATAACAAAAAATGTTTTAACTAATCATTCGTCCATTTACTACATTTGCTAAATAATAATCTGGAGTCACTGGGAGCTTGAGCCTATTCATGCTCTAAAGAGGACTCAGAGCAAAAGGGTAAACCAAGGACAGCCAGTCCATCATGGTACCCACAGCCTTTCCCACATACACACCGAAGGGTGATTTAAATGTTCCAGTTAACCAAACATGCATGTTTCCGGATGGTGGGAAAAACCAGAGAGAACATGCAAACTCTACACAGAAAGGGCAAAAGCCACGATTTGAACTAGTGTTGCCCGTCTGGCTATGAAGCTAAAGTGTTAGCAACTGCAGCCAAAGAGCAGCCACTTAATTAACTGATAAAAAGATAAATAACATTTTTAGTGAATTGCATTTTGTATGCATCTTTTTCTTTAACAGCAAAAAATACACACGGTTCTGGTAGATTAATGCAATTTACTTTTAGATTATTTTAAGATTTTAAAGAAAGTCAAGAGCAGTAAAGTCATATTCAAAGACTACTAATCCACATTATTAAAAATAAAAGTCTTTCACTTTGCCGCTCTAAAGCATGTTTACTTTTTATTCCACATGCCTGTGTGTGAACTGGCTGGGCAAACTGCGAGCTCCAAATAAAAAGAGCTGAACTTTGGTCTGTCGAAGCAGGACTCCACCCTAGGCATGGGTGACATTACACACTGTCACAGCCACACTCATGCACGCAACACACCCACTATCTGGCAGATCCTTCCTCTCCACAGCAAGAGGGGAAGTGAGGCTGGGGCTGAGTCACAGAGGTGGGGCTCTGAGACTGTAAGAGTCTGGAACAATGCACTGGGTCCTCCTGGGATGGCGGTCCAGCTCACAGGTAGTGAACGTAGCTAGTGGACTCTGCAGCATGGAGCTGCATGACGGTGGATGTCAGATGTGGGTATAAAAATGGTCCCCTTCATGGATCTTTATATGATTTTATTGCTTTTACAAAACAATTATGATCAACAAAATTCAGCTTGTCTGAGCAAGAAAAATAAAACGACAAAAATATGCAACATGAAATGAATAAATTAAATATTCATTCTCTTCAAGTCAGTATTTCATAGATGCTTATTTTATAGGTCTCTTATCAGGCTGCACATCTGGATGCTGCAAATTTACTCCATTGATTGGCTGTGGCTTTAACTAGGCCACTCCAGAACATCCACCTAGTGTCCTTAAACCATTTATGTGTGGTTCTTAGTTTTGATTGGCAAAACTGTTAGAATAAACAGTCTTTCCCTTGAATAATCAAACAAATACCAATAAGTCAGGTAAGTTACTGCGTATGTACATTAAAATGGCAGAGATTATTTCAATCATGCACTTTCACTAATGCAAAGTAAATCATATCTTCGTTACATTGTCTAAAGATTTTTTTAATCTGCAAAGGCAGACTGCCTGAGGATATACATTAGAGGAGAGCTGGGACAAACCTGCACCTTCCCACTCGCAGAATGTCCGTTTGCAGCTGCCAGCTCTCACCGTGGAGCAAATGAACAATTAAGCAATGTTTTTCATGGGTGGTACTCACTTTGTCAAGCTTGGATTCCAACTCACCCACATCCCCCTCCACTTCCTCTATGGTTGCTCTGTGAGGAGGAGAAAAAAAAAAACAGAAAGGTTTGAACTTGAGCACCTCACAAAACTACAGTCGCAGCACATGTATTGCAGCTCTGAGGAACGTTGACACAAGCATGTGTAAACACAGAAACTGGTGGAGGCAGCTGAAGCAAGAGCTGCCATTTTGGGTAAGACCAGCTGAAATCAGGACTGGCATCCTGCCCTTTAAAATGTGACAAAGCACAGATTGGTTCTCTGCAGGATCAGCAGACTACAAGCTGCAGAATATCATAGAGGGAAGGAGAGACTTAAATGACTCATCCCAGCTCCATCTGAGTTAATCTCTGCTCTCCTAAATCTTAATCTGCACAGTTTTACACATTATTGTTGCTGTACTTGAATGTTAGAGACCCTCTTAAGCTTGTGATTAAAATATGAGAAACCTGAAATCTCTAAATGAGAAACAGTGAAAAAACAGAATATACCAAAATTTTAAGAAAAACCAACATATTGATTTATTTTTATAAAATATTCCCTCTCTCCAGTTTATGATCTTATATAATATTTACATTACATGTATTTATCATATGTCCATATCAAAAGTTTTATTTTGAAAGACATTTTTTATTATAATAATTAAATAACTATAATATAATTCTGATAATATAAATAATTATAATATAATTCTTATAATAAATAAATAATTTTTTATAAATTGCGTATTCAGTACTGAAAGGATGACTATAAATGATGTAAACGGCTGAGAAAGAGAAGAGTAATCAGTAAATACAAATGATCTTTTTCTATTTTATGTTGGAGAGATGAAGCAAAAATAATCAGGAGTGGGATCATGTTGCAGAGGTAAAATTCACCCCTACCGTATTATATTTGTGCTACTAACTTGTGTGCATTGATCAATCCTTGAGATTGCTTTGGGCGCACATATCTATGTGACTGAACAATAATTTGAGGCGTATGCATTTAAATATCAAAACGAGAAGTCTTTTCAGCCAACGATGCAGCACACATTCAGCTAAAGTGCTGTGCACAAATGCAGCACATGACTGTTAAAGGTTGACTCATCAGAATAGTCCAACCACAAACAAAATCTACAAAAAGTAATTTCCCGTATTTCTCATTGTGGAAATACATTGGAGTTTCACAACCCATAAAGTGGTAGTTTTTCAAATTCCTTTCCATTTCTTCACTTGCTATAAAACATGAACAAGTAATCTCCAAGCTCCTTGTATTGTATGCCTTAACAACAAAATGCAAACTGCAGCTTCTCTCATGACTCACCATGAAAACAAAAAGATTTATTTTGTAGTTATTGAGAAAGGGGCAAGTTTTTATAAGGTTTTTCTTCTTCCTGCTCCCTTTCACTAATGTAGATGAATTGTACAAGATAATGTTTTTTGTACATTGGTGATGAAATGTGTTTTGTTGAGTGAATAAACTTATTGATTGATTGCACTTTTTGTTCAAAAACCATCAGTTTTGTTCATAAAATGGATCAAAAAGCTAAATACCATTGCTTCATTCTCAAAATACTTTATATCGTTATTTTTAAAAATCCTGATTAGTTAATGTATTTTGCTCTAGTACTACAAATAAGTTACTGAATAAGCCCTAACTGGCAAACAATTTTTAGTTTGTCTAATTTTAAGATTTGTTCTTCCTAATTTCTTAATTTATAGCACAGCTGCTATTCTCAGTGATGGAGCCAACATGCAACATAACGATCACATTTGTAGGTCTAAAAACTAATCTACACTCATACATACAGCCTGAAAGACATAAAAAAAGTAAGTTTAAGCTCAGAGATAGCTTTTCAGCTTGAAAATAGCTGGCTGCTTCTGTGATCCAAACAAAGGACGAACTTTAGGACCAAAATAGACTCAAAGGCCAGAAATAGGTCAAAAGCAATAAAAAGCATGCTTCTCACACACAGACTTGATCCATTTTCAAAGCTTAAGAACATATTATGTGAACTTTTTACCTTCATCTGTTGTAGCAGGCAAAGTATTTCTTTAATGAATCAATCAGGCCAAAGGATATTAAGATTATGCACTAGATTATGTACTGGTGAACAAAACTCAAACTCATTCAAAATTCACACTCATTCCATAGACAAACACCATTACACGAGCTTTTCATCCTAATCTTGAAACTTGAGCCAGTGTGGTGAAGTTGTGAAACTGCTGACAGAGGATAAGAAAAGGAGGGGCCCGTTCAAAATGAAAACTTGGGCCGTTGCCTTACATATCTGGCCTTGAAGAGTGCAAAGCATAAGAGAAAAGAGCTGCAAGCTTTTCAATGTAACACACACACACACACACACACACACCCCCACACCCACACCCCCACGCACACACACACACACACACACACAAGCCTCTTTAAATTAAGAAACACTATTCATTAGGAGGCAGAAAGTATATGAAGAATAAGCAGAAATCCTCAAGGAAACACTGACAGTCCTTAACCTGGAATCCAAAACAGACTCTGATATTCCGACTGTAGAGCAATGCCAAGTTGAATAATTGGTTTCAGCAGATGGAAAGAAAAAAATGAGGCCCAAAAATAAACACAGATATTTAAAGAGATAGAAACTCCGTTTGGAAGAAGCTTCACATCCAGATTCTAACATAAAAAATAGAATAGTCCATTTTAGTTTTTCTTTATTTTATTTTCATCAAAAAACAATCAACTAAGATTTAATTAGCCTCTTACAAAAACCAAGTAGACATAACCAGTGATGTCAATAACGCCTTACGTTGGACCACTTTTTTCAGTAACGAGAAATCTAATGTGTTGCTTTTTCAAATCCAGTAGTTAGACAACAATTACTTAAAATCACTTTGAGTTACTGCGCGTTACTATTTTACTTTGTAATTTCATTTATTTACTCTAATAAATTTACTCGTTGGGGAACGACCACCGTTTCTATGCGACAGCAACACGACAGAAATGTAAACAATGGAGGGAAATGCGCATTTCGTTGATAGAAAAACAGGAACTATTTTGAGTTTTTGTCGCCAAGTCCCATTATTATAAGCAGCTTTGGTCTTGTTTTGTTCCTAAAGTCGCTTGCAAATTTAATGAGTCACAGGTTGCGGTTTTTGGGGCTCGTTTTTTAACTGAAGTTACACATTGGGGCTTGGAAATAAGCAGAGACACAGAATAAATCCCAGAGTCCGAACGAGTCCGTAAAGTTGTGTAACTAAACGCCAAAATAATAATTAATATCAAGAGAAGTGTCGCAAATCTGTGAAAAAGGATATCTGAGTTTTGGCGCGGCAGCAGGAGCGCTGTGTGCTGAACTCTGTTACTTCTAAAAGTAACTTTTAATTAAGCTACTTTTGATGTAACTTAATTACTTTCCAAATCAAGTAGTTAGTAATCTAACTAAGTTACTTTTTCAAGGAGTAGTCAGTAATCCAATTAAAGTTACTTTTTAAAAGTAACTATGTCATCACTGGACATAACTTCCTATAGCTACTACAATCAAAAATAGTGAACATGGAATCTAAAGAAAACACATTTTACTATTTGTACACTACATTATTTAATAATTTCTATCAAATTCTGCCATTAGCTACTGGAGAACCTGGCTTTTTAGGATAAATGTTGAGGTGTTTGGCCATAACACCATAACTTGAGGAAAACGTAGCAAGGAGGAGCATCTCTTATCAATCGACATCCATTGACATTGATGTCCAAAATATTTTTTGTACAAAGGTTAGTTGCACCAGACAACCTGTCCGACAGAAAAACATAGATTAATGTTAAGTTGGATGGCTGGGTTAGGATTCAGAGTACACCAATTAAATAAGAATTTAAATTATTTTCTTTCTAAACAAAGAAAGCAATTTAAGTCATGCAATAGTTCTCTTAAAACCCAGACGTAAACCTGACTCATTTTATGCAAGTTATGCATAAACGAAACCTGGCAAACCTGGAAACTGTAACATCGCAGTAAAGAAGGGCGGGTAAGAAACTGCAGCACAATGCTGTCAGATACTGATAAGATTACATAGAACCTATTACTTAACGGTTACTGCTGCTCAAAGGTGGTTGGAAACACTCTTCAATCATGTAGTGGATTTTATATGTTGTTACCAAATGTCTGGAAATGTCAAACAAATGAAAAGTGATGGGGATCGAGACTGGAAAGGCTTACTTCAGATGCTTATTCAGGTTCTCTCAACAGTGACGCATTATTATTGCAAAATTAGATTACTTCATGATCTGCTTTAATCTTTTCAGAGCCAACATGTCTGATAACTCAAAGATGATGTGATAAGGAGTGAGAATAGATGATGATGCAGGCATTCTGCTTCCAGGTCTGGGGAAACTGAAAAGTCAAAGCAGGACAGCAACTGGATGGAAGAGTAAATAATGTAATCAGACGATTATACAATCAAAATGACAAACAAAAAACAAGAAAACAAGAAACCAAAGATTTGGTACTTTTTTTCCCCCATTTTCGTCTGAAACATATTTGAGTCAAATGTTGTGCATTAAAGCTCGCACATTTAAATAGGTTAGAGGTAAATCTTATGGAAGATTTCCCTTTGGAAATGAATGAATGAACCAAAAACATATTTTTGGGTAGTTTTTGTATCTGAAGCAAAGGGCAATAAAATATGGTTTTAATATTTTATTTAATGATTATTATCTGGTTATTATCCAGGTAATTATAAACAATCCAGATTGTGGAATGCAATGGCAAATATTTTTCCACTATAATACAACAATATCACATCACTGTCAGTGTTTGAAAAAACATAACTGCACATAACCATAATTCATTACAAATAGTTTGGCTGGTAAAGGTTTTCCAGCCTTTCCCATCTAGTTAAAGGCTAAAAAGTATTTTTTCCCATCAGTGAAAGCATCATACCCAGGGGCTTCCAGGTTGATTGTTGATTGTATTCTTTGTGGTACATTTTGAAAAAATTAAAGCTATTTTCAATATGAATTGCATGTTTAATATTGTGATCAGATTAGAGAAAGCACAGAAATGTAGAAGTCATTTCTCTCTTCTCTGGTCACATTTTCTAATATTTTATTCTAGAAACTTTAGAGACTTGACTATATTTTTTAAACTTTCCCCGTTAGAGTTTGTTCTTACTAAAAAGCTTACCCAGAGATTTGGAAAAACAAAAAAATTATTCAGCTCCGAGTTTATTTCTGCACCAACTAAAACATTTTGTGACAACTGCAAGAAAATATATCCAAGAGGATAAACTCCACTGGAAAAAGTAAAGTTCAAAACGAAACATAAGCTCATTAACTACATTAAGTAAAACACACTGAGGAACTGGATATCCTGAAGTAAGTGTTTGGTTGGGCGGGTGAAGTTAAATAAAGAGAAATATGTGGTGTAGAAGAAAGACTGGAGGCCATGAAAAGAGGAATTAAAAAAAGCTTGCCTTGTGAACCACATCAGTTAAAAACAGGCCTCTTCAACATCACTGAGGAAATGTTTGGCCCCGGTTCGCTTTATGATGACTGCGAGTGTATAAAAGGATGCTGATGAACGCAACATACCAGACAGAGAAGTTGACTAGATTAGAAATAGACTTCAGTAGCATAGTTCTATGCAGATGTTCTAAACGACCAATTCTATTTGCTCTGTAAGTCAATATCGAGTCACTGAGAACCTCAACAAAAGCTGCAGGCCTCAAGCCGATCTTCCAAACACGTCTCAAATTTCAATTCTTTCTAAGTGTAACTGAAGTTGAGGTGGTTTTTGGGTAAACATTCATATAAAACTGCTATTTTTTCAGCGGGTGACTACAACGCTTTTACTGCCAATGACCAAGAACAAAAATAAGACAAGGCTCTGGACTCTTACTGGAATAAATTACTTGGCCACAAAAACTAGACTTCATTGCAGATGTGTTTTTTTTCTTAACTAAAGACAGATACTCGATTCTACAAAAGTGATTTAATGACTTGATTTGAAACAGAAAGCACCTCTTCTGGAGCTTCATGCAGCTGTTGGCAGCCAGCTGCCGACCTGTTTACGCTCCGCGTTCAGAAGTGAGCAGATGAAACAGATTCGTAACTTTTTGTTGGCCTGATGGTGTCTACAAGGCTTCATAAACGTATGCTCCAAAACCATCTCATATGCACTTATTTTGAATTTCCTCCAGTTATGAGGATCAGATGAAAATGTTAACTCTAAACTACTCTGGCTTTCATTACATCTTCCAGAAGGAAAACAAAAACGTGAAAACCTGACATCATCGGTGATTGAAATAAGAGTTCTTTCTAATGAACTTTAGTTATTTAATCCTTTCTATATAATATTTCCAGAGAGATGGTCAAATATGTTTCTTTTCCAGATACAAATGTGTGAAAGGAAGTACTGTATGATCTGATACTGTATTCTTTTTTGTGTGTGTGTAAAAACTGATGTAGCTGAACTATTTTCATTTTATTTTACCGTTTCAAGTAGTTCATAATTTCTAGGAGCTTGCAATAATTCATGATTTTCTGTTTCCCTGAGGTAAAACATGAGATGACGCAGAGCCCCATTTTTCTTAGTAACAGGAAACAAGGAGCCAGGTTTGTCTTGCCAGCATGCAGAGTAAGGAGAATGTTAAGGGAGGTATAAAAATAAGCTCACTGTTGGAGAAGAGTGGCATCTTGTACTTGACTGATTCCAAAGGGAGATTAAATGTTGCTGTATCACATATCATATCTTCAAAGAATCACGAAGGTACATGTTGCTGTGGGCTGGAAGGATGTCCAGTAGCACTCAGTCTTGCAACGAATATTAGGAGGCTTCTGCTCTGCTCTCTCTGGTCTTTGGTCTTATCCAACAGATGGATCACAGGCCAAGTGTTAGTTCAGCTTATAACATGCTAATCAGCTGCTTACAGTTGTAAAAACAACATCTTGTTACCACGAGTCAAAGCCAGTGGGAAAAATAGTTTACAAAAAGAACAAATCATAACTAAAATATCAGAGCTACTCCAATATGAACTATAGAAATTGTGAAATTAAAGTCTCTTTAACAACAATTAGTTGGTAACACTAGAGGCAAACTGGTTGCCTTCTGTTTGCACGGAGAAAGATGAAGGATTCTGCAGGGCCTGCTGCTTTTCCATGCCAAGGTTTTGAGAGAATAATTAAATTAACCTAACAGCCATGTTTTTGGACTGGGCAAGCTGGAGTACTCGGAGAGGACCCTCATGTCCACAGGGAGAACACGCAAACTCCAGGCCAGGATTTGAACCCAGAACCTTCTTGTTGCATTGGTGCTGCCAACTGCAGCACTGAACATCCCCATTTTAAACAAATGAAACCAAAATTATTTTCTATTAAGACACTCTCAAGAGCATAAGAGGCAGTGGTTGATTTCTAGGCCTTTGCTGAGGTAGATAAGATTGGGGGATAAGAACAGCTTCACATGCAAGTATCGTCCATTCACCAATCTCCTAATATTAAGTAAATTGGCGTTGATAAATCTGTTTTGCTTTTTTTTTTTAACTAAAATTTTGTAACAAAAGCTGAACAAGAAGCATGAAAAGGGTCTGAAATAACTGGTGGAGGATGGAAAACAATCCCACTCAGTGAAACTGTTACTGTGGATGGAAATGTGAAGAATGGGGTGAGCTTTGGTGCTGTGACGTAGATCCTGTAATTGTTCAAAAGAGAAGCAGAGGCAACATGCAAGAGGGTCCCACTGTGGTAAAAAAAAAAACATCTATTAAGACAACACAGTGTCAACAACATCTACAAGATGAAGTCATTACTTTAACATAAACACTTACAGGCTTGGGGAAATTTTCTTTGCTGTCGTAATGACTGAACATTCGGGGCAATTTTACAGAGGGCGTAGATCCTCGATTGATCCACCGCCACTGATATGTTGCAGGAAGGAAGGAGGGGGAAACTGCAGCTTTGTCAGGACCTACGATGACGATGGGAATGATGGGAAGCCAGTTTTGGTGCCCTATCCATCGTGGTAAAATTTATTACCATTTATTAATGCAAATTAAGAAGTAGTTCTATCAGTGGGTATTAACTGATGCATGGTAGATTTAATATGTAAAGCAACCAATGGCTACATGTTGTTCCCAAAGACATTAATATATATTAATGCTTAAATATTGTTGGTGATCATAAAAATCCTACAGTAATACAACTCACATGATTTGAGCCTATGAGGTAAAGAAGAAAAGGATGAACTGATAGACAAACCAATGGACTGACAGATTAAATAAGTAAATAAATGGATGGATGGAAGAATAATGAAAGACGTGAGTTGAAGGTGTTTAAAACTCTAGATTTGATGTGGAGCATGAAGAAGAAAAGTTGACTGTAATTATGTCTTTTTTTAATAAAACCAGCATAAAAGTTGCTGATAGGAGCAACTTATTTACATAAAACATCACACAGACAACAAAGCTGGAAATTATGTCTGAAAATCCTAACCTTTTCCATAGCTGCCAGACTTGGACAATACTTAAAACAAATCTCACACTTTTCTGGCCATTTCAAGCCAGCTCTAATTAGCAGGATGAAAACGAATCCACAATAGCAGTTGTCCAACCAGCATTAACTGTATATGAGAACTATGTTGTGGCAACTGGCTTTGTTGGGATGGAAAGTCTTCAAATATGTAAAACTTTTGTTCCTACACATGTGGAGAGTAAAAGCCACAGCTCTCTGGAAGGATTTTTCAACTCTCATAGTTGCAATGGAGCCAACAGAGCTCATGAGGCTGAGCCTCAAGTGGGAAACTAGGCTACAAGGGTTTATGCCAAAAATACAGATTTTTTTTTTTTTGCTCTCTAGCGTTTGTGCTCTCCCCAGGCTGAGAGCAAAGTCTATAACCAAAGACAGCTTCTTAGCTAGAGCAATGATGAGAGCTTTAAAAAAAAAAAAAAGACACATGCGGGTGTGCCAAATTACCACTTAAAAAAACCTTCTCCACATTTCAGGGCTCCATATTCTCTGGCACAAAGTTAAAAGTAAACACCAAAATGGAAACAGATGTTGAGCAAGCTGGAGTTGCTCTGCGCTGCTTCTATATTCAATGTTTGTCATCCATCCCCTCTGTCTCTGCCACTGTCTTCTTTCCTGACCAAATTTAACTCATTGGGGAAGGGGGCGGGTTGGAAAAACGTGATGAAAGCAGCGGGAGTTGGAGCTGAAACTGTGCTGCGACAGCGTCTGATAGCTACAGAACTCCTGCAGAGTTTATGTTGACAGGCGGCTCTGAGAAAGATCAATGGTAATGAAAACAAAGATGGAGAGTGGGGGATCACTGGACCTCAGGAGAAGAAATTTTATATTAGAAAAACAATACTACTAACAATAAAAACAGACTGCAATGTTCATATTGTTTAAATTCAGATCTTCCATGATATTGGATTGCTAGTTCATACAGGCATAAACTAATTAAAAAACAAAAGTATCGTGACATCACCTTGGTCAGTGTTGCAAATCAGAATGACACTTTCTCTTGTATGCATGCATAGTTATTTCTGCAACAGGAATATCTAAAAATGATAAGAGACAATAAAGAGGCAGACCATGTCAGGACAAATGCTTCCATAACATGACTTTTTTCAAAGTAAAAGTAGCAGCTTTTTACATTAATTACAGTAGAGCATGCATTTAATGATAACCAGATGCACTTCCAATCATGAATTGGAAATTCATGATTTAATTAATAAATTTAATGGAGTGAAACTTTACTTGCACCTGAGGAGTAATTTGAAGACACAGACACATTCATCTTTATTCTAATTGCTGTTAAGATTCCTAAACACAACATATTAATATTCAATACCAGTGGCTTAATGAAAAGAAAATTCACAAAGTCAATGAAGTCATTTATTAAATAAAGCTGAGACTGATGTTTGGAGATATTCTGAACTTAATATGTGCCTTAGATCTGGAAAGAAATAGGATTTTTATTTTTTTCAATTTATTGTTAAATGTTCTGACACCAAAAAGGTTAAAGTTTATTAGAATATAACATAACTTATTATTCAGAAAACTACATCTGAAATTGAATGTTATGGCTGAATTCCCAGGTTTATATGGGAAATATAGATTTCTTACTTTAATATCAGAAGACCAGTAATCCAGTTTCCTATTTCCTGAGTGCACTAATTTCCCTCAAACTGCTTATCTCTCTGTGTGACTGCAGAAAACCCCCGAGAGTATATATGCATTGCTTGGTCTCAGTAAAATTCAGGGATGCTACAGGAATGTGGCTCACTGATAACTTTCCTTTCTTTGTTTCCAAAAACTGTGCCTTGGTGATACAGCAGCCCACTCCAACCCAGTTCTGCTGTGACTCAGCCCCTCTGTTGTTCACAATCGATCTAAAATTAGCTCCTCATGTTGATGTTAAGAAAGAAGAGGCTTTAAAGTCAAGCCACCATCTTGGACTAACAGAACAACCATCTGCCAACAATTTAGCATAGTTTGGCTATATGCTTTCACTTCTTATACATGTATTGCGTATTTTCCTCACAGTTTTAGGCAACTCCATTGTGCGGGAAGTCCCCCTCTTCTCCAGCCCCCTTACGTGATCCTGAAGGAAATGCGTTGATAAAAAAGCAACTTTCTAACATCTGTTCCTCGTTTGGCTGGGGGAGGATGTTCGAGCAACAGAGTGTGAGAGACAGGAAGAAGAGAGTTGCTTTTCTCAAAACACTGAACGCAAAGCAACCCAAGGGGGATGGGGTGGTTGAGGACAAACACTCAACTTAACACCTCCCAAAGGGTTGATAAAGTGGGGAGAAAAAGCTGCAGTTGATGACATTTGAGTTACAATATGGTCTAAAAACAAATGACTAGTATAAGAAAACAAACTGAAGCAACATTGGTAGAAATTAGCAAGTTTGATCTTGTAATTTATGGAAGTCTTAGTTGGTCGTTTTTTTTACTTCAAGTGTAACATCCACTGGGGCATAAGGATGGACATCTATTATATTATGTGTTGCCATCACAAAAAAATTCTTATCTTAATGATACATTTCATTTGACATTTGAAACTCCAAAATCTGACTATCATCAGTCACACAAATTTGTTATTTTTACAATTTTCTCCACTGTTGGTTCTATGAAAGCATTAATAAATATCAATAAAATTGAAGACATGATTAAAAGCAATAACTAAATGGAGATACATGATAGAAATCACTCATTTCATGTTTCAATATTTGTGTTTTGTGGAGCTGACAGCAGTGACATGCAGCCTTAAGGTTACCTAAAAAACAACTGCTAAGAAGTTATAAAAAGTTTTTTATTGTCACTTTTGTTGTTATCTCAATAACTGACAGTAAATATCAAAATACAATTTTAGGTCCATAACGCCAACACCTACAAAAGCAGCATAAAACAGGATCAGTTTAAGCATTACTGATTAGAATAATAACTGTTTGGTAAGCTATATTGATCACAATTATATTTCAAATATTAGGAATTCATAGTGTAATAGGTGCGTACACCTGACAAAGACGATAAAAAAGAGGGAGCTTTGGAAACATCATTACAGCTGGGAAACAAAGGAAAAGAAAATGTTTATTTATTCCATCCATGCATTGTTTATACCGCCCCCTTTTTATCAGCGCATCACAGGGCAACACAGCGAGACACACGGCATGTAATCATCCATGGAAACCCAAGGACATTTTAGAGGGACCAATAAACCTAACAGACATGTTTTTGGATCGTGGAAGGAAACCGAAGTACCCAGAAAGAACCCACACTTGTGCAGGGACAACATGCAGAAAGACTCCAGAGTGAGATTTGACCCAGGACCTTCCTGCTGCAAAGCAACAGAGCTTCCTGCTATTACAGAGAAACCAATTAGGAAACTGAATCAATTCTCATGCAGGTCTGTCTTTTTGTAAGACCATGTGCTATGCTGGTTTAAAAGACTTAGATGAACTGTTTGAGCCCAAGAATTACAAGATTATCCCCATTTATGCATCCAAGACAATCGGAGAGGTTGTGAACGACGACATCTGTCTGCCTGCAGTTTTAGCAATGGCAACAGAGGAAGTGTGAAGCCATTCAGTCCGTGGGATGGCCACGTTCTCATGGCTGATTCAGCTGTGCACTTCTCCCTTTGAAGTGAGGGATGATTCTTTACTGCACTGGCAATTTCCGGTAAGCTTCATAGCCTCCACAAGGCTTGCCCGTATACATCACTGGCAAATGAGATTTATACAGATGAAACTGTGATCTCCGAACTACACCAGGACACTGAAGAAGAGAAGGTCTCTGAGATGCAACAAGATGAGGATCAACAAGTGGAGGAAGAGCTTTCTAGGAAATCTGAATATGGGAAAAGGAGAGCAGCAGCAATGAAAGCTACCGCTTAACTGGAACAAGCAGAGATGGACTTTTCTGAAACTCAAGACTCTGGCACCACAAACTGTTTTCAAAATAAAAATAGAATAAAACAGAGAACCTGCAGGCAGTTTTTGAGCAAAATGAGACACAACTCATTTTGCTCAAATGAGTTGTGAAATACTGGAATCAGTCAGTATTTCAGCTTCCTCTGAAAAAACAGTCAAGTTTAGTGAAGCGGAAAACGGCTCTACAACAAAAGAGAATTCCAACCAGGAAGATGAAGAAATACAATCTAAAGTAGGGAGCCACAAATGGAGACCGACCCTGAGGCTCAAACAGTTAACAATGTACAACATTCTGGAGACGGAGATTAAATAAAAACAGTTTCCCCTCAGAAATCGGAAACCCAAGAAAATGTTGTCCTGGCTGAGCAGGTCAACATCTGTGAAGAAGAGAATAACCCGGAAGAAAACATTTCCCTGTGGATGCGTTTAAAAAAAAGCCATCACATCTATGACGGTATAAAGACAAAAGAGGAAAGATCCCACAATAAACTTCAACATGAGTGTCTAATATCAGAGTTATCAGATAGTTGCGGGCTAGATGAGAGAAATCTGGATTAGTTTTGAGTTAACTCCAAGCCCCCAACTCCAGGCGACATTTCCTGTAAGGTATGGGTACAAAGTGAGATTTCATCTATTAAACTCACTGAAGGGACAAGTGTGTACAGAAAATGGATGGATGGATAATTTCAGATGTCTGTATAACTTTTCAGGTTAACTTATAAAGTGAACTATTATTGTTACAAGTTAATTTTCTAAAGTACAGAAACACAATTGTTAGGGATGCTCAAATATGAAAAAATTAGTAACACTGGTTTTACGCCAGATTTACCAATATTTTATTTTATCAATTTTTATCCGATTACTCGATTAATCGTAAGAATAATTGATAGATTACTCAATTACTAAAATATTCGTTTACAATAGCCCTAGTTTTGATGCATAAATCAGGAGAATCTTGTATTTCAGACATTTTTCTTTTATAGGAAAAACCTGCAGGACATTGGTATCAACCAATCAGAGCAGTTGTTTATTTAAGATGCACTTTTACTATAGAAAATGTTAACATTCTAGCATTCAAAACTTACATTTGAAAATTTTTTCAAAATCTTTAAAACCAGCGTGAGAGGAGAATTTAAAGTGCACATTATTAAACTGCAATAAACAGGTAGTGTTCTTGTAGTCTTCTAAGACTTCTAAGAGCATTAATAATTAAGGATATAGTGCATTGCACTGTCGTGTCAGTTCAGGCTACTGGCACAACCAGTAATTCCCAACATTCATATTTAATACATTTTCCTATCTCCACATAATTTATGTTGAAAAACATTCCCTTCGTTTAGTCTCAACGAACAACTCATTGAGTTTGTTTGGTTTCTTTGCCCAACCAGCAGCCTCCCAGTCTGGATCCGGCTTTCTTACGGGACAAAAATAGAAGAGCAGCAGGCAACAACCAGCAAGCTCCTTACTGCTGATCATCGCGCTAACTGGATACTTTACCCCGCATAAACAAATACCCAGAAAAACAGGGAAAAGACGGAAATTATAGTCGCTCACCTGAAGCGTGGGGAGTCTTTCAGACATTCCTCAAAGTCCACGGTTATTTTCATTTTGCCGCAGTGAATTGCGCCTGCACAACCTGCTCTCTATGTTTGATTAAAGGCAATAATCCAAGCCCAGTGTTTCTGGCTAATTAGCTTGCTCGCTAACGTTCCCGTTTCTCCGTCCGACCAGCTGGCTCCACTCGGTCACCGCTAAGCCAGCTAGCCTCAGAGGCCAGCAGCTACCAACAAGAAGTGGCTGGACAGTGCTCATAAACGACGCTTTTCTTTGTGAACGAGTCCACCCCCCCAAAAAAACTAAGTCACTAAAGTGTCCCAAAAGCAGAGGTCAGCAGTGAAAACGGAAAGTGTTGTCCAGTAGCTCTATCATAGCAGCCCGCGGGAGAGGAGCTTTTCTCCAACAGATCTACACACAAAGATCGTCTATATAGAAGGACTGCTCACCGGCTCTGGAAATAGGTCAATAAAATTCAGTCGGACACTCTGAGACGTATTTTCCCCCACCGCCAAAAAGTGTCTGAATATTGTGTTTCCGTAATGCATTTTTTCCAAACTGACAATTTGATGATATTAGATAGCTACACAACTAAAACATGCGTTAAATATATATTTACGTGAACATTTTAACCGGAGGCAAGTGTGGTCGTTGCAACATGCACGATTCTATTCAGTTGTGAATAGAATCACAGCTGGTGATTACAATTGCACCATACACACACAGAAGGAGAGAGACAGATCTACATGGATTTATTGTATGTCTACATAAGTATCAGAAAGTCTGCAACAAATATTTTTAGTGTGTGCTGTGTGTTAAGGACCAGCGTTAAAGAATTGAAATGAGTGACAAGTCTACCCTTGAATACACAATCTTTGCGTCAGTTGACAGGAGCTTCCTGATCCTTAAAAATACTCAGGATCCGTTTTGAGTACTTTACTTCCCTGCACTGTGCATCTGCGCCCTGACAAACAATGAAAGCAAATCTTAAATAATTTTGAACATTTCTATTGTAATTAAATGACACACTGCGTTAAATAACAGGTTTTCCACTTTGATTTGATCAGTGTCTCGCTTTATCCCATGACTTACTAGAAAGCCTATGGGAACGAAAGATTGTGTAACAGCGCTATCTGGTGGTTGACAGCAATTTAGATAGCAATAAAACCAAGCAGTAAAACAACATAACTTCCTAAAACTATTCAATTGATTTTTCACATTTGACACTCAAAATGAAGAAGTTTTCTGTATATTTTCTCTTTTATTTAAATAAACGTCAACTTCACAAAAAGTGACAATTAAATTAATTTATAAAATAATAAAAGTGCTACGTTTTTATCACTGTCAGAATAGATTGATTGCTCATTTGTAAGTTATCACCAAATTAAAACGGGCATTTATCTCATTCAAACTGCTACGTCCAAAGCGAATGAACATCACACAGGCTTCTAACAATGTTTGTTTAATGTCGGGAACAAAACAAAACAATATACACAACTTGGTGTGTAAGAACATGCAGACAGGAAATTATAAGAAAACATTTTTGAGACACATGACGGTCATAAGTAGAGAAATACCAATGACCAATTGATCAATTTTGCTTTCTTTTTTAAATTTTTAAATTATTAAATGCACCATAACTAAGTCCCATCATTTTAGGTCCATAAATGCATCAACTAACATCAAGTACTGTGAAGCATTTGATTTATTAAAAATCAGATAAAGGTTTGAGACATTGCATTTGATAGCAAATGTAAAAGGGGATAGTCATTTAATTTCTTTAATTATCACAAACTTTGTCAAACAACTTGCAGAACAGTTTTTCCCTCATTTTTAATATAATCCCTCGGAAAAATAATTGAAATCAGCAAGTCAGATCTAAAAAACAAAAAAAAACTTGAAACTTGCCAGAAAATATCTGATCAGTGCATCTCTAGATCAGAGGACTGCACAAACATTTACCCACATTAGAAAACACAACAGGGCAGGTGTAATGCAAAACAAAAACAAACAAAGGCAAAAAGTATCACGGAGCTTCTTCACTAAACACACAAGTATATTAAGTCATTAGAGGCACATTTGTCAGGTCACAGCCACCTACAGGATGATCTATGTCCATTGTGTTTTGTCAAAAATGAGAAAAAGAATCATCCCTGCTTCTCTAGTCACACTTTTTCCACAAGTTTACAAATTAAAACAGCCGTATTGTCAAACATCTAGTTTTTTTTTTTTTTTTTGCTCCAATACTCATTCCATCTGCCAAACTCTATATTTGTTGATTTGCTTCTAAACATGGGGAAAAAATGCAGACTTTGGCAGGAGTCGTACCGACAGCTGTGACCTACAGTATTTCCGCAACATAAAGCTCGACATGTCCAGTCACTGTGGGGCATCTGGGAAAATAAAGAGATAACATAAGACATGCTCATGATTCCTGCATGCTTTTTGTACTCCATACTTAACTGAGTTCCCAGCGTATGCAGCCAAGTCCTACAGTCGACATGAGAGTGACTGGCTTTCTTTTTCCTTTTAAGACTATGCAGTGACACATGGCTGAACCCTGAAAGAGAACTCAAAGTCCTCAACGCACCTCCAATGAGCTGTAGTGGTTTAACTCCGTCTCCAACATCCTCCGACTTCAGTCAGTAGCATTACAAACATTTTGCCCGCCCTACGATGATCCTGAGCCGAGTCATGCAAGCAGATCAAACATTGTAGCCTTAAAATGAAACCATGGATTAAGCCAGGTTAATAAAAAACCCATTAAGCAACATCTGACTTTCCTTCAAATAACGCGGCACAGCTCAGCCTGTTCATCTATTCGTTGGGTCTATCAGTAGCACATACCAAAGTTCAGCAGCAGAACTTCCATACAGTTTCTTCTCGCCAACTTTACAATCAAAAATACTGTAGATTTTACAGAGAAAGGAAAACACGGACGACCGAGCAGCTTGTCCTGTCTTTATCAAAATTATCTTGAAAGGATGAAAAAGGATTCCAGTGAATGAAAAATACATCTCAAGATGTCTGGTGACATTTAGAAATGCTTGTAAACTGGAAGTGAGAAACTGAAAATGAGCATCCAATGGGACAATCAAGAATGAGTAAAATGTTCGTCCTTGAAAAATACCTGTTATTTTAATAACACAATTTGGACTAATATATTCCCCAAACCAGTAATAATGTCATGCCAATATTGTATGTGGAGGAGCCTTGTTATGGTAGCAGTTTAACTATTCCTAAAGACATAAAACCGGTAGAAATAAAATGCAGCGGTGTGACTGATCAGAAAGATCCGAGTTGCAGCCACTGGAAACTCCATCATGTGACATAAAACCCTTCAGAGAGGCCGTGGGGTTTTCCCCTGGCTTCTTCCACAACCAACAAGCTGTTTCAGCCAGAATAAACTCAACCTTGTGAGGCTTTTCTTGTCATTTTTTATTCTTATTTTGAAAAAGACTTTGATCCTCCTTTCAGCGTCCGAGTCACAGATTCTTCAGTGCGACATCAGTCCAGGAGAAGTGAGAGGAGGGCTTTCTTGGCAACAGGAGAGGGAGGAGAAACAAGCAACAGCCTTCGTGTTTGTTTCAGACATATTCCTGGAGCTGAAAACCATTTTTAAAATTAAAAATAGAGGTTATATTGCACAGTTTTATGGGAATAGTGGAGACAAAGAGGTGACCGGTAATCTTATTGGCTGCTGGGAGATGTTGGACAGGTGGTGAAGCGGTGTTTGCCTTAACGTCTCTGCTTTCAGGCACAGATCCGATGGGCGGATCTTGCTGAATCTTGATCTGCCACGGCGCTGACGGTGGGAGAAGTTGTCTACGATTCTAGGGAATCAGCTGGAGGACAGACACAGAGGAATAAACAGAGGTAGATGGTTGGTAGATGGTTGGTAAACGAACATTTAAATATTCTCGAGTAACCCCTCCGCCCCCTCCTCTCATTGTACTCCTTGGTTTCCATAGTTCAGACTGATGTCATCACGCCCAATGCCACCATCCTGTTTGACAAGCTCTTGTTTCACACCTTCTATTCTACAACATATGGCTATAAGTAGTTTTTTTACATATGAGAATAAGGTTATAATACTTTAAGAGTATAGTCTAATTAACATGAGGATAAACCTTTAATATCACCAGAATAATATTGTAATATTAAGACGGGAGGGGGAACCAGTTCAGCATCAAGAGTCGAATTAGAGAGCCACACATCAATTTTAAGATTAACTTTATACTGCATTGCTTGCTGAACCAGTTTTGTTCTTAGTCCCTAGAGCTAAGAGGGCCACCAAACAGTGCTTATTTTTTACAAGTATCTCTGGGTTTGGTTTGTCCTCTGTTACAGCTACTTGAAGCAACTCTTTCTCAATGATTAAACTTAACTTGTTTAAGCATAGTAAAATCTCATTCAAAGACATAAAAGAAACCTGAGCTCTGTGGAAGTGACCCTGCCACTCTTCACATCACTGCGTTGTGCACAGCATTGATTGCGTTCAATTGGTCAGAACCGGTTTACTTTTCCCTTTAGTGGCACCAGAACCTGCTGCACAAACTCTGACATCCTGATCCCTTATTTGCGCAGCAGCGGCGGCAGCTTGTTCTGCTTCACTCCTACCTCTGCGCCACAATCCTCTGAGCTTGGGTGCGGCGCAAAGTGCACAGATGTGCAATAATGCAGCCGCTAGAAAAACAGAGACCTGCTGAGGAAAACTGTTACCATGAAAACAGATTATATTCATAAACGATTCAGGTTCCACCTATCACCTAAAATCTCTCCTCTTAGACCAGTGTTTCTCAAACTTTTTCAGGCCAAGGACCACTTACCCATTTAGCAAACACTCACCTAACTTGAAATTGGCCCCGCAATAACAGAACATCTTAATATGTACAACCTGAAATAAAAATATTAGTCTCTTAAGCCATTGTCTTTATTCATCCTAATGCGAAGGGTAGCGCTGTTTTGTAAACGTGAATGGCAATGATATGACCGTGAACTACTGCTGCTCGGGACGTTTTGAGTTATCTACAGATCCTGAAAGTGTAGTTTCTAAGCTTTCCAATGATAGAAAACACATAGGAATCAAATAAGTTCTTTACAACAAGTGATGCATGCATTAGTAATTGTTCAGAAGAATAATAAATGAAAAATAGACTTGAGTTGCTTTGGCAAAAACAAACATTTTCTTTCAGCCCAAAATAAAGAACTTTATTTTAGGTGTTCAGATGCAATTAGTCAGCGAGGGGCGCAGCTCTGCTCATCGCCTCGACAGCGTCGCATCAGACTCAGCACAGCCGCAGACCTAGATCCGCCTGCAGGTGGCTTGCTATTTATGCAAATAGTGTTCAAAAACTTCTGCAACTCACCCTGAGAAACTTCCCACCAGTACATTCAGCTTTTTTTTTTGAGTGACCCGGTTTTAAGCCACTGATCCATTATTATTTAAAAAAAGAAATCCTTTGATAAGCTAACTGTTTGCGTCGGACTTTGAGCTAACCTCACGGCATGCCGTACCTTCAGGACCACTAGGGGGTGCCCGCAGACCACCAGTGGTCCGGGGACCACAGTTTGAGAAAGACTGTCCTACACCAACAACTACTGCAGACTTGTAGCGCTATCTTGATAGAATTAATTTCACAACCTGCACTGCACTTTACGCTGCTTCTGCCTTCAAGGGGTGTGGGAAATTTCAGAATCAAAGAGCCACACAGGATCCATCAAAGAGCCGCAGCACGCGGTTCGTCACCCCTGTATTAGGAGAATGTAGTATTAATTTTATGAGTACTCCAACACGAAAATAACAAAAAATTTAAATGAGGAATGTTGAGCATCTTGCGAAGTTATACTTTGGTATCGGCAACAAATTCTTATCAGTAGGAGGGCTTTGAAACGACTGAGCAAACGACGAGTCTTTTTCGAAGAAAGAACCACACACATTAAACTAGTCACATTATACTTAGATAACTTCAAGATATAATCAAAGATTTTATCTCATTAAACTTTTCTCATAATTTTATGAAGTTCTTTTGGTTAAAATGCGTCTTTATTCTGCTAATGTCATGGCTATGTTCTCATAATTAAACAAAAATTGTTGTAGTCTGGCCCTAATACTCTGTTGTACAAGTCATGGAAGTGATCGTTGAAATAAAAGCCACTTTTTGAAAATATTTCTATCATCTGTATTTTTGTTCTTAGAAAAGAAAGCAAGAAAAAAGAAAACAAATCGATTAAAATCGGATCTGGTATAAAAAATCTGATGTTTTTGAGTCAAATCGCTCAGTCCTAGAGGCCCTTTGTATTTTTATACACACTGAGCGATCACAACACGCTTTAGTCACCATGACGATGAGTTATCGCTCTGATGCTCTAGTGTCTGGAAATATAATCCACGGGGAAGCAGAAATGGAGCGTAATGAAATCTACACTAATGATGATGAGCAAAACCATTATGTCTGATCATTTTAACCAACATGTTTACTCAGTCTTCATATGGCCTCCGATGCTCCCATCTACATGCTCTGATGTGTGAATGTACAGCGTCTCCCTTCGCCTTACCTTCCTGTGGCGGGTCTACACTGATCTCCTCCGTCTCCTCCGCGTTGTCCCTTGGATCCTCTGTGTCATCCCTCATCTCTTCATCGTCATCATCATCTTCTTCTAGCTCTTTAGCAATGAGCTCGCGAGCCAGCCTTATGTTCATGCCCTCGTCATAGTGCATCTTCCTCATCATCTGAAAATGCTTCTTTTTGGCTGAAAAGAGAAACAAAAAATGAAATTACTTTAAACCAACAGAAAACATTGACTGTGCTGACTTGTGTGTAATTATGCATAAACTCAAACACCTGTGATTCATTTGAATAAATATCCATCTGTATTGTAATCAGATTATACCAGCGCTTCTGTCACTTCTGGGGAAAAATGCATGCCCACAGCATGATGCCGCCACTACCACTGACAATGTGAGGATGATGTGTTCAGGACAATGAGCAACAGTAGTTTTCTACAACGCTGAAGTTTGCATGCAGTCCACACAGTTCAGGTTTGGTCTCATTTTTGAATATTTGTATTATGCCAAACTTACAATGGAATTTACACTAGATTTCAACCAGATTTAGTTGTCATGGTGACATATTCTCATCGTTTGTTGGGGATCTCTGCAGCTCCTCCAGAGCTACCCTCGATCTCTTGATCGCTTCCCTGGTTTATGTTCTCCTTGCTGTTCCTGTCAGATCAGCTGCACGATCAGGCTTTCAGCTGTGCTGTAATCTGTTCAGTTTTCAAACAGCAGATATAGCAGAACTCTGTGAGATGTGAAAAACATGTGATGTTTACATACCAAATTTAAATTATGACTTTACTGACGCTGCAGGTGACGCTGCAGGTGACGCTGCAGGTGACCGTCTTGCTGCAGTAGCAAGATGATATTGTCTTGCAGCAATATCGTCCTAAAACTAATTATCAAGAGAAGATTTTAAATCCGCATTGGCCATCCTAAATGTCAATATCATATTAACTACACCTGTTGCACTCTACAGGTATATTTTTAGTTGCCAAGATGATAATGCTCATAGAAATGCAATGGAAATTATAAAGTAACAAAGGGCGATAGAAAATGAATGCTAATCGTAATTAGCATCATCACAGTTTTGACAGTCCAGAAACATTGACTGCTGGGTGAACTGGTTTCTCCAACTCGCCATCAGGTCTGAGTGTGTGTGTGTGTGTGGGTGTGTGTGTGTGTGTGTGTGTGTGTGCTTGTCTGTCCTGTGTGTCTATGTGTTTCCCTGAATGGACCGTCAACTTGTCCATGGCATACCCTGCCTTTCAGTCGTAGGGGATTGTCACTAGCCCCTTCTCTACTACTCTTTAAGGATAAATGAGAAAAGACGACGGACGGATGAGAAAACTGAACCGAGTCACTTTTGCAGCTTAATCGTCTCTACCAGCAATTATTCTTAATTGATCAGAGAAACTTAATGTGATTCTGAACTTTGTACATGTAATACAAGCAAGAAAGCAGGACTCAATAGTAAAAAGAGGCCACCGTGACGTTTTATTTCTAATGCGCTTACCACAGCAAAACCTTCATCCATCAACATTAAACCCCACAGTGATCAAGAAAATCCTCAGATTAGTTTTAGTCGCAGCATATTTCCTCTTGGAAGAGCGACACAGATCAGCCTCCACTTGGTACCAGAGAGCATGCTGACATTGTTCACCTGACCCGGCATCTGCTGCCAGGTCACATATGGCAGTCTGTCTTCCTGGTTATGTGTGGAACCTGATGAATGTGATTAAAGCTGCTCAGCTAGCGTGTTTTGGTAACAAACATTTAAAAAACTACACTAAAAAGGGATTATTTCATAAAAGGTAATTAAATATATATAAAAAAAATGAATGCTGTCAAACTGGGTGAAGAAACCATCCAGTATTTCCATGAGCAGTCGACACTTTTATCCTTTTCCAGCAGGTGGCGTTAATCAGCACATGGATCAGCATTTACTGAATCTGCAGCTGTGATGCTGAGTGATATCGACTCGATTTGCAGATTTCTCAGAATGTATTTATTTTTTTCAACCTTCCGGATATAAATCTGAAACCCCAGCGATGCCTCTGAGTGGATTATGTCAGTGGAAGTACAGAGTGTGTGTGCTGCTCCACCTCCACAGTCGGTTCAATTATAAACCTGAGCGCGCAGACGGGCGAGGTCACGGACTGGTTAAAATCCTGCTGACACGCTGTGGATGGATAATGTATGTGTCTTTGTCTGGAGAGCAGAAATAAGGTCACAGGGATCACAAAGACCACTTGAGGACTTTTGATGGAGACCTTTTGTGCCGACACTCCACTGTGGAGCAGCACTGAGTCACCCTCACAGCTGCAGACGATGCTTTATATTAAGACCATGTCTATAAATAGAAAGGTGAACAGTGGGGTGCCCTTGATAAGATGGAAAATGAAACCTGCAAGTACTGATACTGATCCAGACTCTACCAACAATATAGTAGAAATGTATTCCTAAACTCTGATACCCATAAATGAATCCAGTGCAACAAACTGCCAGTAAATGTCCACCTGTGTGTCATTTAATCTCAATTTGAATCCAGCTGCTCTGCGAAGGCCTTGGGAGTTTGCTACAAAATACTAGTGAACAAACAGTATCATGAAGAGCAAGGAGCTGACCTGACAGGTAAGGGATGAAGTAGTGAAGCTTAAAGAAACACTAGGTCTTAAAGCATTATCTGAAACTTTGAGCATTTCTTTTCCAATCTTGTCATATAGTGGATACAACAAGCATGAAATCACACCAAAACAGAAGTGTGCAAAAGGCTATTCCTGAAAGAAAATCAACACTGCACTTTGAACACCCAGGCCTCATGGCGAAACATGGTGGAGGCGGCATCATGCTGTGGAACAGGGCAACAACCTTAAGCTAACAGACAGTCAAAGTCCTAACCTAAATTCAGGACAAGATGAGAAGATGATTCATCTGTACAAATGCTTTCCATCCAGTCTGGCCGAATTTAAGATCATTTGCAAAAAAAATGATGGAGAAGTCTTTAGATGTTAGGTTGGCAGATTCAGAGACTGACTTAAAAAAGTTCAGCATGCTGATAAAAAGGCGAGCTCTATTCTGCTCTGGAGACACTAGAGATGACTGTACAAAGAAGGATGCTTTACAAAATAAAGACGAAACTAAAAACCCCAAACATTCCTCAGGAAACTAAGAGTGCTTTCAGTCAGAGCTTTCTTCAGATCTGCTGTAACCCTAGATAGGCTATATTCTTGTCCATATCCATCAATTATGATTCTAGAAACATCAACAGTTCATTTTATTATAAGACTTCATCAAAAGTAATATATTTTTAAATGAAATAAAAAATGCTAAGCTTGAAATGAAATGCTTACTTTTTCACATAAGACTAAAGTACAAAAACTTTAAGCTTAATTGTAGCAAAGTTTTTCAGGGATGCCAGTTACACTTTTTTGATCTTTGTTTCTATATAAAAAAAAAGAAAATGATGACTGGAGCTCATATTTGGCAGGTACAACCTGGACAGGATGCCGATTACAAGGTCGCACAGGGACATACAGGACAACCATTCACATACACACGCACACTCACTGCTAAGGGCAATTTAGAGAAACCAATTAACCCAACAGTCATATTTTTGGAGTACCAAGAGACAACACAAGCATACACAGGGAGAACATGCAAACCTCTTGAAGACAGACACCAGGCTAGGATTTAAACCCAGGATCTTCTTGCTACAAGGCATCAGTGCTGCTAAGTGAAAGTTGTGAATCTAATCTTAGAATAATATGTGGTTGTATTGTGACAAAAATTCATGAAGTAGAAATAGTTCTGTAAGGCACTGTTTACCATCTCACCATTGTGACAGTATTGACTGAAAAGCGGCCAATCAAAAAAAACAAAAAAAAAACAAAGCATCACCTTTCACTTGTGGAGCCAGGTCCTCTTCTTCCTCCTCACTGCTCTCTTCTTCTTCCTTCATGAAGCGTGGCTCCGCCCCCTCAGCTGCTTCCAGCCTGAAGAGCAAAGCGAAGCCGTCTTAAATATATACGAGAAGCGCGTCGACAATAACTGGACACATCAGCCTTCAACAACAATGTAAAGAGATGCAAACTCTTACAACATCTCACTATAGAAACAGATGTTAGAGGAAGTCATTAGCAGGAAAAAAAGTGCATTAGATGATTGAATTAAAGACAGAGTGAACAGCGTTAATGACTCACGAGATTAAGAAAAATAAGACAATTAACTATTCTCACCTCTCAGCCCCACTAAAAGTTTCAAGAGAGTTAGACAAAATAAATAATGACTTATGGTGAATATGTGGAAGCGCCTGAGGGAAACTCCCCTGCCCTGTGCTACTGCTCTCCAACCAGCTGGCACGAGTGACTCCAGGTCAAGAGTTTACATTTCACAACAGCTTCAAAGTGCTCCAATAATTGTTAAGACAGGCAGAAAAGGAGGAGAGGGAATCGGTGATGTAAAGGCATGAATGATGGGAGGATGATGAAGGGGAAAGAGCAGCAGCTGTCTGTACTGTCTGATGGGCTTAGTGTAAAACAAAACAGGGCATTCATTACAAAAGTAAACAATGGCATCTAATTGACTTGCAAGCCTGAAGCTAATCACTGAGCTCTCTGCAGCATCCAAACTGCCTCATCCAATCCTAGCTTTAATGCACTTATGTAAGGAGGATGGCCCAGAGCGAAAAACACTCCTCAGGCTCCCATTAACATTCTGCTGACAGCTTAGAGTGGCAGATAAATATTCCTTAACCCAAATGGACCATTAGGACCTAAAATAACACAGAAAACAAGATGTAATCCATCCATTTAGTCACATTTGCTGTACGTAGCGCATCGCAGTTGCTGAATTGGTAAAACATCTGTTTTTTATTAGCCTGTAAAGAAGAGCTTTTTGATCAGCCAAAAGGGGAAAAAAACAATTTAAATTAGAACATATGAACTGTTTTAACACATAAATGCCTTACAGCATTGACGTGTTTCCAGCAGTAAAGCGTGCACAGGACCGTTTCTGTCGAGCTTGCAGCCTCCCTGCAAGTTCGACATCACTTACTTGGAATGCAGGACTGTTGGGAAACACCCTGCTTACTGACTGATCTGCACTTATGTTGGAAGCATGCAATTTCATTGAGAGTCAAAACTAAATATTTTCAGGTTTCACACACTAAAATATATTAAATGTTTCACTGTTTCACACATGAAACTGTGAAAATCTTAAGATTTGCAAGATGTTTCCACATCTTACAGCCACAATCTGCGATGTGTTTTTTCTGGATTATTTGTGATAGACCAGAGGAAAGAAAATATATGGTTTTGCATTTATAATATAAAAATTTATATATAAAGGTGTGGCATGTCTTTGCTCTGACACTCTCAAAAAAAGCCTAGTGCAAACAACTGGCTCCCGAAGACACTTAATAGAGTTATGATACTCTTCTCTAAAAGTGGCAAAACTACCAAAACATGACAGCCCATCTAAACTCATAGCCCAATTAAAGGAAACAGAGAGAGGACCTTGGTAACTCTGGAGGAGCTGCAAGGCTCTAGAGGAAGAATCTGTCAGCAGGACAACTATTAGTTACATACAAATCCATTTAGACTCAGCAGAAAGAACAGAGTAAGCCAAAGAAGGAGCTGTCAACATTCAAACAATTAAACTGTACAGATGTGTGTAGCAAAGACCAGCTGGCTGCATCACAAATATCCCTCATGGGGATCCATCTAAACAGAGCCCAGGAGGTCGCTACACCGCTGATGGAGTGAACCCTCACACCCTGGTGTATTGGGAGATTCCTGCAGCTGTAAGCTAGAGACTTAGCCTTAATTATCTAATGGGAGAGTCTCTTTCAGGACAGAGTCTTCCCCATGTTAGCAACATAAAATAACAGTTGATCTCATAACACAATCCATGTGCGGTGAGGGGTTGTCCCATCAGACCTTTAACTCCCAAAACCACAAAATAAAAACCTTGTAAAAGTGCACACAGGGTCAGTGCGACCCCGCTGGACTGCGCACAAGGTACAAAGTTTGTGGTGTCCAATTAACCCTGTCTCTTAAAACCGCAGCAGGGTTAAGAGACAATAAAACAGTGAACTAATTCAAACAAGTGGTCATAATACCTAAATGTTTCTTTTTTTTCCATTGTACGTGTAAAAAATGCTGCAGTGTCCAAGGGTGATCAGTTTGGCACTGAGTCTGGCTCATCTTGCCTGCTGCTGCTGCTGATTCTCCTCTTTGGTTCATTGCCAGTCTTTGTTTCCTGGGTTGTCACTGCGGCTGCTTGCTGACTCCAAGTTACTTTGTACCACTGAGGCTTCACAGCTCAACAACTGTCTGCATTATTTGTGAAGCTGCATGTCTGCTTGCTTTGCAGCATCTGCCAGTGAAACAGTTGTTTGTTTAGCATTGGTGTAACATGAAGTTACCTGCAAGTTTGTTAAAGGAGATATACCCTCATTTCTAAGTTAAAACTTTAATAAATGTCCGGTATGTTTTGATATCCCCTAAAACCTCTTGTTCTTAGATCTTGTTTAATTGAAGTAGAGGATTGTCCAGGACCTGGACAGAGGCATTAATTACTCACAATAAGCTGTGGAATTTGTTTCTATTGTACAAAGGAGAATAAGACTGACATCTAACACTAACACACACAGCAAAACCAAATCAGTTGTCAGCGAGCTAAAAACGCTTGACAGGCAGTTTTGTTCTTAAATGTTTAAGTTTTCCTTGTTTGGGTTTTGCTACAGCAAGTTTTTGCTGAGTTTTTAAGACCAATCTGCCTGTTCTGTTCAATATCTAGAGAATGGGCCGAGGAGAATTTAGATTTTTAGGTCTCTGAGCAATATGTCTTGTCTTTGTCATGTCCTTTAGTAGAAGAAACATATTCCCACAGTGCAAATGTCTTTGTGTGGCCAATGACTATTTATTTATTTTTTCATTAAATAAATAATGAGAAATTATTATTTACTAATAATAATTTCTTAAATTTTAAGAAATTAAATTAAATTTAATTTCTTTAAATTAGATTTAAAGAAATACTTTTTTTTTCATTGTTATTCCATTATTTATTTTTTTCAGCCTGATCAAACTGAAAACACTGATGTGAGGTAATTTAAGCACCTGGTGTTTAAATTACCATATTTTTCGGACTATAAGTCCGGACTACTTTGTTCCCACAATTTGAACCATGCGGCTTATATCCCGGTGCGGCTTTTCTGTGGCTTTTTCTTCAACCACCAGGGGGATCTTTAGCAGGAAGTGAATTATTGGAAGCACTGGAAATCAAAGAAAGCCCTAATTTTCATTGCACATGCTTGCTTTCATGTGCAAGCAGGCATATATTTCTCAGGCACAACGGAGAAATATATGTACGTTTCCGGTTTTTTTTTTTTTTTACTTTGTGGGTGCAGCTTATAGTGAGGTGCGCTCTATAGTTCGGAAAATACATAAACTAAACTCTAAAAAAATGTATAAAATGACAAAATTCCTGGTCTCACATTGATTGCTGTTAAAGCTGTATATTTTAAAATAGAAATCTAGTGAAACAGGCCCACAGCATCATGGATCCTTCTTTGTTGTTTTCGTTTGTCTTCCCTTTGATTTTATGTTTCCATCCTTACTTTGAGGCCAGATCATCAGCTGAGAGCCCACAGCCGCGGCCTTCTGAGTCACTGAGTCCCCCCTCGTCATCGTCGTCCCCAACCATCCTGAAAACAGAAGGCAGCAGGGGACAAAAACAACCAGAAATGTCAACAGGAAGAAAGGAGGAAGGATAGAAACAAGCTAAGAAGATAAAAACTAATTTATTTGTTCTCAGGTTATTTATAGATCTAATTTTCCAGAAAAAATAATCCTAGGGCAAAAGAAGTAAATATATTCCATTTAAAAACCAAATAGCAGTTAAATTAGGTTATGAGCCTATTCAATTTATCATGATCAAATTTTACTAAATTGGATTTTTAAAGTGCAACCACAATTTGAGTCTTATTTAAAAAAGCAATTCAGCCCGATTACAATTAAACTTAATTTATGACAATAATCTTATTTTGTTAAATTCTACATCTAACATGTAGAGTTGTATAGAGTTGTCAGGCTTAGGAAGCTGACTTTACAATATTACAACAATCTCAGTTAAATCCATTGCTTTTAGCTGTGCAGTTCTCTCTGCAAGCACAGAGCATCTTGAAAACTTCAACAGCTCTTCATTTTTTCTGCATTTTGTTATGTTACCAATTCCAGTATGAATTCAAGTATTTTCTTCCTTCAGGTGAAGAACTTTTGAAAATAATTTAAGAAAAAACTCTGCACGCGCTACACATTTTTATGCAGGTTGGAGTGGTTGGACTTTGCAAGTTTCTTTGAAAGACGTTTTATGTTCATAATTTTCAGAACCAAGTTCTACTGTAGTGTAAATACATTCCAGATACATTGTATGTAAGAGCATTTAATTCTAAGTCTCTAAACTAACATATATATATATAATCACAAAAATAAAGCATGCCCTGAATATTAAATTACTGGAGACTTGAAGAAAAATACAGTGACTGCTGTTTTAAAACTATTCAGTCAATACATTGGGTATTATGAGCATGTAAATATGAAGCTTTTAACCTGTTATAAGGTGTGCTTGGTTCATCTATCTTCATCAGGCCGTAGTCCTTGTCAGGAGGATGATATGTCGCCAGGATGTTCATCTCATCCCATTTGGCAGATTTTTTTCTGTAAAGAGATCAAAGAAAGGAAAAAAAAGGAAAACAGTGTTAAGAAAAGAAGGAGCAACACAGACAGACACCCACTGTGTGAGGACGGCTACACACCGACCGTCAATCCACCGCACAGAAACCTCAGGGGCGACAGAGAGTCCAGATATAATCTAGAGCAGAACGTGGCCCAGTTTTGAATAAAACTGCATAAATTTAGGAACACACAGACAAAAGCCCAAATATGTCTCTGGTACAAAAATAACTGAATGATTATGGGTGAGATATTTATTTATTTGTAATATTTTTCTGTTATCAACTGTGAATCTCTAAAGGACACAATAATCCAGTTAAATTGTCTCTCTCTAATACTTTTCTTCATATCAAAGAGTATTTTTGTTCTTTTTAACCTTGGTATTTTTTGTTGGACATTTTACGTTTTTGTACACTACAGTTTAATTTCCTAAGCAAATAATTCCACATTATTTGCTTAGTTTTTAAGGCTTTGGAAAACATCGTTTCCCTCTTATTCAAGCTGAGCTACAGCACACACTCCTTGAAAAGGTTCATGGAGAAGGTTGAGAGCATCACAGGAAACAGGAAAGCAGAGGATGAGAGAAGGATGCTAAACCCACCGCCTGCTGCCTGTAAGCCTTGAATGAGCCTGCACTTGCAGTCAGAACTGATCCATTCAAAGTACATAAAGTTGAAACACTGTCAGACAGCTGATCAAGGAAGAACTTCAAGCTCAAAGAAATACATTTTTCATCAACTGACTGTAGAGATTTCCTCATCAAAAAGAACTCATGTTTTCAGAAATCAAATTCTGGCAGCTTGTACCAAACATTTAAAACATGAATATAATGAGTCACTTATTTTGTCATTACATCCAGCCTTAACAGACACAGAAAGCCACTCATCTGGTTAGATAAAAGATACTTAATTAGGCTACTCAAAGAAAAACAAGCTGTTTTTGTGAACATTTTAAGAACATTTACTAGATTTATTCACAAAAAACATTTATTCTGTTTTTGTAAGACTTAAAATTGCAAAATCAAAAGTAAACTCATCTGACTGACATTGTTGGCTTGATTCTATAGCATTATTAGTGTTTAGCTGCATTTGAAAAAGGAAGGGCAAAATGCATGCCACACTTTTCAGATTTTCCTTCAAAACAGAAATTAATTTTCTTTCCACATCACCGTGACCTGCTACTTTGTATTAGTTCATCACAGTAAAAACTATCAACATTTTTGATGTGAAATGTGAAAAAAAGTGTCTTCTGGTTACGCAACATGAACCACAAACCTCTACTCTATTTAAACTGCTTCAGCTCCTTTAAATGACTCAGAGATATTCATCATAACTAAAACACAATGATGGAGCACCAGCAATTGTAATGCAAAACAAACCAAAAAAAAAAAAAACTTTGCTCACCAAACACTCGTAGAAACTAAATATAGAACGTACTCTCTTACATGATACCTACCTCTCCAGGGTAGTCAACAGCTGGCGACATAACGCTTCAGGGAAACTCATTAAACAGTGAGTCATCTCTGAGAGCCAAGCTGCACTATCAGGTAGCATCGCCAACGTACGGCGAGGAAAGGTCGAGCCTGGTGCCCCACACGAAAACACCGCACCCGACATTTGCTTTGTGCTGGAGCAAGGCGCTCATCGTGATGTAGAAAATACGCTGCCTCCAAATACTGCACCCAACCAAGAGAAAATTGGTGACAGCAAGAGCCAGAGGGAAAAGCTCATCAATTTCACATTCAAGCCTCCCATCTCACTGCAAGACTCTGGTTAATTGGCACAGATTTCATTCAACATGAAATATGTCTCGGTCTGCTTTAAATATTTAAAGGAAGCAACATTTTCTGACATATTGGCAGCTCTATTTCACGATGTTTCACGAATTTCACGAATATGTTTTAATATTGTATTATATTTAATTGTCAATGAATACAGAGGCAAAGTTTTGTGCTGGTCAATGAAAAACTATTTTTAAAAACAAAAAATGTCTATATTTCAACTGTTATCAAAATTATCTTCCACAAATGATGTTATCCGAGTAATAACATCATTTTTTTATCTGTTTCAATTTTTTGCTTTTCATCAAAACAGAAACTGGGTTGCCCACCTCGAATAATCTTTGCAAAGTAAACTGTAAGCTGTTATTTCCTTGGTCAGATTAAGGAAAGTCAGATTCACTGAGAGTCACTCAAACGGCCCACCACTCAGAGGGGACAGATTCAGTTTCATGGAAGCAGTCATAAAATATGCATCACTAAATGCGAGGCCTACAGGTCACCATTAACTAAATAAGAGCAGCTAACAGAAAAGGTGACAAGTAATTCACAGAACACAAACCCCACTTAGCCCAGACACACAGAGGTGTCAAGAATAACCTTGGCACTGATTTTACAAACGTAGGAAAATACAAGTATGAGATGGAAGACCCATTAAGTTAGAAAGTGACAAACTAGAAGAGAAGTTAAAGATTTAACATTAATTGTATGTATTTTAAGATTGTCAAATAAGAAAATTTTAAATCTTACAAAAACAGAATAAATAATTTATTTTTTCTGGAATTCTATGTTTATAGTCAATTTAAAAAGTAGTTTGTGACCTAAAAATGTTAATCGCACAAACAGTTTAGTTCTGTTGTAGAAATACTATGCAGAAATTTACTAAAGAGGTAAAATGACAAGTCATTTTTATTAACTGTATATTTGAAAATATTGCTAAGTTCTTTATTATTTTGGCCAGAAAATTTTAAGAGCAACAAGCTTCATAGCAACAGACTGCAGATCTCTGACCTATGTACATCGGAACCCTGTATCCCAAATTCAGTACAATCAGAATAACTATTAGTAACTGCATTTGTTTTAATATTTGGTGCTTATTTTGGTTCAATATGACATCTCCTAATAACTCTGACTTCTTTTAGCAACAACAGATCTGCTGGAAAAATGTCAATCGAATACTTCTATGGATTGCAGAGAATCTTTTACTGTCCAAGAGCTTTTGGATCGATGACCACCAACTACAACTCTGCTGCCAGCATTCAATACAAAAACCACATGGCTACTTATCATATCAACAGTGACACATATCAGGGTGTCACAGTGGTGCAATTGTTTGTATTCTCACCACAGAGACAGAAGGTTAATTAGTTTGACCATGCAGACTTTTCCATTCTGAAATGGCTTATCCTCCCTGTGCTTGACTTGGTTTTGTTATTGTAATCAAGCTTCGTCCCAGTGAACCTCCTAGTGTCTCTGCGTTGGTCCCGTGGTGGACAGGGACTCTGTCTGTCCAGGGTTTCATGTTTAAAGTTGGGATGGAGTCCAACCCAAAACTCTGACTTAGATTAAGAAGTGTGGAAAATGAATGGATGAATCAACAGTGGTGAGCATCACTTTGATTTTTTTGTCATCCTTGTTATGTGGGGTGTGTAATAATTTGGACTATGTCCCATTATGCTTCTGCAGACTACTATAAGATGAATCAACTAGAACTAATACGATTCATCAAGATGAATCAATTATTGAAACAACCAACTAATTTAGAAATTGACTCATCGCTAACTGGAGTACACAAACTCAATAGCCATTTGCTGAAAGAACAACGCACTCAATCTATGCATTTTGTGTTTAGAACAAAAGTCAGACCTGCTTTGTACTGATGAGCTTTTCTCATGTTGATGTTAAAAGTAGTTTTTAGCTGAAGACACAGCCTTTGTTAAAATGATCAAGCAGACACTGAAGGTATACAAATTTTATTGCATTTTTGGCAATAAAATGTGCATTTTCTTAAGCAAAAAAGGAATTGATTTGTTTTTATTTTTAAATGTATTTCTAATATTTCATAAAACAAACTTAGGTGGTGAAATGAAAAATCTTTAGATTGTGCCAATTTTTTATGTGATAAAATTGATTATTCATTATTTTAAGGGAATGAATAATTGATGACTAATATAATCATTAGTTGCAGCTCTAAGCATTTAATCTGTAATTTTGAAGGTTTCATTTAGACATAAGAACCACTCTTTAAATATATTTTATTTAAAACTTATGTGGCCTGTTTGTTTTAGAAGCGACTTAACAAACTGTTTCTTTATATAGCTGCTAGCGGTGTTCAGTTCAAGACACCCAAATTGTAAAAATTGCATTTCAGAAGCATTCATTAAACAGCTTTGTGCATCTGCAGACCGCACAGTAGATTTTAGGCCACCAGATCCTGACAGGAAATCTACGACATAAACAGACAGGTGGTCAAATAAATCCCCTCTGGACGGGACATGTTTGAAGAGGCAGCACAGGACATCCTCCAGGTACAGCAGAAGGATTTAGGAGGGCGATGCGATCTGTTCTGAGCAATTAATACAGACGAAAGGGGAAGCAGTTTGTACGGCTGTTAGTGAACGCTGCGCCTTAAAGAAACAGCAGACACAAAGCAAAGCCTTTGGAATATAGTCTGAATATAATACAAGCTGTGATTGCACACACTAAGTATTCTATTTTAATTTGCATTGTTACTAACGACATAAAGATGTAACAATGAAACTTTGTTATTGGTTAATTTTCCCTTGAATGACTAAGACCTGTGATTTAAGGTTAACTGAAAAATTTTATTTTTAGTTATTATTTGTCTGACAGCAAGAATATATAGCACGTTTTCCCTTTCTTGCTCTTTAGAAAACAAAACAACAAATCTGAATCGGTCAGAATTAGCAGATAAAATTAAGAAAAAAACTGTCATTGGTATCAAACAAAAGTGTCTGATTGATGCAGCTCTTCAACAAAAGCATGAAAGGTTTTCGAGTTTAGTCCCTTATGTGTCGCAATAGACACATGATCAATACCAATAGCTAATACATTTGCTAGAATATTCAATAGTCAATATAGAAAATAGTCACTGAACTTCAATCCAGAACTGCACAGCATTGTGGGGGATGTAGGCTGAGGAAAAGGCTTGAGCTGCTCAACCTTTCATGGTCAGCTAAGCAAGGTTGGTGGGACCAATTAATTCACTCACTCTTTGGTTACCTAGTAACAACCAGCTAGGTAACTTGTGGTTACCTAGCAACAACATGTTGAGTAAGTACGCAGTAGCAATTTCAGATTTTGCCATGGTGCCTCATAACTTCTTAAAAATAAAGATCGAGGTGGAGTGAAAACTGGATTAGACAGAAAATATCACATCACCAGATTGACAGTATTTCAGATATTTAAAACAAAATCAATAATTATCTGTATCAAAACATATGAATTACTTATAATGTGCTACATTTTTCAGCCATATTGTCTAGCCAAACTAGACATATATGTATTTCTTATTTTTAATAATTACTGAATAAGAAGATAAATCATGAAAGAGAATTAAAGAACATAATAAGCTCCTTGTTAATATAACAATGGCACAAATAAATCTAGGGAAGTACTGTGTTATCCAACGGACAGTCCATCCCCTGCATAAACAGTCTTGTTACTTTTTATGTTTGAAACTTAAAGCTGACAGCAGCAGCACGGCGGTCAGGCCTCATTCCCTTTAGAGGATTTGGCACTTGGCTGCACACAGAATCCGTTTAAAATCTCCTCTTCCTCCACTTCTTTGCTGTTCAAAAAGAGACTATTTTTGTAGCAACACTGAAAACATTCGGTTCACTGCTAAGGGGGGAAAAAAATTCTAACCGTTATCATTCTATGGCCTAATTTCTCAGCCAGCAACTCAGATTACTTCTCCTAATTACCAGACAGTGAAATAAAGAGAGAATACAGCGGATACTCTTACATGAGTATCCACTGTAGTAAAACATCGTCTCTAGTGCAAACCATTTAAAAATAGCATGTTTTTTTTTATTTGTGCTCAACAGATCTTACAGAGATTAAAATCTACACAAACATCCGAAAATCCAACTAGCATTAAACATTTAGCAGCATTTGGCAGGTGGGTGGTGTTCGTTCATCTCTGTGCAGAAGCTCTTGTACTAAACAGCTTGTATTAGGCCTTAAAAGCTCTCATACGAGTGAATTTAATTTTAGACCCAAACACTTTAACATATTGTAAGCCCCTTGATCAAAACATGATTGCACCAATTTGTATGTCATCGCATGTTGCAGATCCTGTTCTGAAGGCAACCTGGAGGAAGGGCTTTGCTTTGTGCCCAACGTGCTCCTGGGAACAGAGTTTCAAAAATTCAAACTATGGAGTAACAGGAAGCAAAGAGACAATAACCTTCAGACTTATAGGTGACCTATAACTATTGTTTCTTTGTGCTTAGAAATGTTAGTGTAACTCCCAAGCGGCAGCAAATACTAAAAATATTCACATCATCTTTTGAACTTAAATGCTGATGTTAAAAATGCGTGTGCAAATCGTTTTTGTTACATTTAACTATTTTGGTAATAAATGAATTCATTTTCTTTAAACAAAAAATCATAAATCAGATAACTCTGCATGTTTCCTGAGAGAAGATAGAATGAGAGAAGATAAGAACAGAAACATCTTTATGAGTTCAGTGATTTATGGCATCGCACCTCACCGCAACAGTTAAAGTGTCTCTGGCAGAGATATGGATGCAGAAGAGTCTGCAGGGCGAGAGAAGCAGCCACTCCGACACTTATCAGCTGAACCCCGCGGCAGCGTGCCCACTGGGAAACAGAACGGCTGACTCTGCAAAACCAGACCTGTTTTTAATGATCTGAATGAAAATATAGACAAGATTTCCCAACCTGACAGACTTATTCTCCGTACTATGATTATTTAGCCATTTAGATCAATCCTGAATCACAACTCGCACTGCTGTGGCAGCGTATATGAGTGATCATTCTGGTAATCAATGTGGAAGTAAGTATTTAAAAATAATAGATCCTGGACAACGTAATATAGATCGGGCTGGACTAAAGAGCACAGTGATTCCACCAGCTACAACAAATACCACGATACAGCAAATAAACTCATCTTTTAGGAGCTAGAGCAAGCCTATAACATAAGAGCAAAAGTTAAAGGAAATGTTAACCATTCAGATTTGGTTCTTCACAATAATTCCATGTCTTTGTTGCATGAAATAAAGATCATCTTTACATTTTTGTTGTACTGAGGGAATCAGTACAATACAAATAAATGTTTAGATCCCTTTAAATATTTTTCCACAGTGTGTTTACCTTACAACAACAAAATTCTACACATTTTTTGTTTTATTTGATGTTATAGAGAATCACAAAATAGGGCAGAATTGTGTATTGGACCAATACTTTGGAGAACAACCTCTCATTGCAATCACAGCTTTCTTCAGTTTTTGATCACTCAGACTGGATACAGAGCACCTGTCAACAGATTTTAAGACTCCTAAACCCAACTGTAAATGTGTTGGGTTTGACTGGGCCATTCCAACACATGAAAAATACATGGATGTAAACCATGATATCTCTGGATGCTTCGGGTCCCTGTCCTGTACTGGAAGGTGAAACCTCCACTGCAGTTTCAAGCTTTGCTGCTGCTAGGTGGGTTTTCTTCCAGGATTGCTACATCTTCATCTCATAAATATATTTCCTGTTCCAGCTGAGCGAAATCATTCCAAAGCATTATGCTGCCATCACCATGACTCATCATAATGGGGATGTCGTTTTCCATCACACTTTCTGCTTTGAATTTAGATCAAAAAGTTACATTTTGTCTGATCTGACCAGATCATCTTACTTCACAATGGCTTTCCTGTTGCCTCTCCTTTATGAAGGTCAATTATTTTGAGTGCACAACTGATTCTCTGTTTATGTTATTAAATGTTCCCACTGGCCCAGCCTGCAGTTTTAAGGAGGCAGTTATTGTTTTCAGAAGCGAATAGTAACTAGTTATATTAACTAAATTACATTTATCATATCAGAGTGACTTTTTTGACAAACTGTACATGTAGGAGTATTTTTTATTATACTGTACTTTTTACTTTTCTTTCAGTAATTTTATTACTGAAGTATTGAAGTATTGCTACTCTTACTTAAGTAAAATTTCTGGATTCTCTACCTATTGTGAGTAACTTCACTGAATGAACAAACACGTTTTAACCAAAAATTCAGATAAAGACACACCTGCAGTTTTTGTTAAATTTTTAGAAGTTTATTATTGAAAGAAACTAATTTGGAAAAAATTTCTTTTGCCTGATTGTTACTTATATGAATCATTGTTATTTTTGTCCTTAAAATACCAAAATTTCCACTTAACTTTATAATTTGGTCCATCTGATTATGCCATTTTTAAATATTAAATTGGTTACTAATAATTTGAACAGTTATTAAATACTTAAGTAGACTTTTACCAAATACTTTTTTACTCTTACTTGAGTAATTTCTTGGATGGCTACTTTTTACTTTTACTTTAGTAAAAATATATTGAAGTAGAGCTACTTTTACTTGGTTCTTTTTGGGTACTCTGCCCACCGCCGACTGTGTTTTAACCTAATCACTGATTTGGTGGCATCCGAAATCACTTGAATTTTATTGGAGCATCCTCCACTTCACAATTATTCACTACTTTGTTTTGTGCCATAAAACAAACTAACATATGTGGATGTAATGTGACAAAGTGAAAAAATTATGAAATAAGAATACATTCACATGATACTAAAAATAACCCTGTCAGACTCCTGAGACTTTCTGTTATAGAAATGTCATCAATCATTAATTAACGGTTAAAATCACATCAAGTGACGTGACTAACTTCTCTTTAGCTAACGACTAAGCTAACCACAAATGAGCCTTTCTAGAGTCAGTCAAATATCACAATTACACGAATCGCAATATATCTGGGGAAAAGATGTCATTTGATACTCTAAAAAAAAGATCCAAAAAGCTTTTTGACTCGGACTGGTTAACCGCCAAACAAATGTCAGAGCGCAGCTAACAAGTGTTTAGCTACCAGGGTACCACCCTGAGCGCAGCTGAGAGGAAAACTTACTGGTGGTCATCTTCCGAGAGTCCCGGGCCATGCTCGATCACCTCCGCCGGCCCCTCGTCGGACAAGGATTTCAGGTTTCTGCCACTGTTCTTGTTTTTCAAGATGCCTTTAATCGGTCGGGGAGCTGCCATTCCCACACACACTGACACAGAGAGCCAGACTCGCCGGTTGCTTTCTGTTATGTGCCTTTCTCTCTCTCTGTCCCAGGATTCAGTGATGATTACCAATAATTTCCTTTATGCAGGACGACTAAAGGCGCAGTCGTTCATAATTCAACGTTGTTTAATAAATGCAGAATAACAGGCAGGTTCCAGTATGAACGAACTACTTCAGCATGCCTACTCTCCTGTTCGCTGTCTACTGGACAAGATCCCTACAAGCGGGTGGTTCGGCTCAAAACATCGCGAGGTTTCCGAACTGCGGACCACGACGCTCTCTGGTGGCCGCGTATGGAATTTCATATCAAAACACCTGTTCTTTGTGTTTATGACAGTACATGCAACAAGCACATGCATTCCATTGCAGGAGGGAGATATTTTAGAAATTTGCTTTAATTTAAAATTGCCTTTCGAAGTTACTTAAAATTCAATGCAGATGCTTAATTATAAGGCTTAGAAACAATAATTATAGATGCTTTTAATTATTCATTTAAATTCAAAAGAGTGAGTAATTTAAATGTTGTATACAAATATTTATTTAAGTATTTATTTTTTTATTTAACTGTGGTGCTTGATAGTCTTGTAGTACTATCCATCTCTGTTCTATCAACATGTCTTTACACCCCAGTTGTTTGTCATTGTGACAAGTAATAATTTTAGATAACTTTGTTAATGCAAAATACAATTTAAAAACAATTAAATCTATTTAGTAAAAAAAGCAAATCAATGCAAACTGCTTCTATATGTGAAAATCGTGAAATAATTGTATAAGCAAATGTGTGGATTAAGTTTCACAAGATATGGCGAGGCCTGACCCAGTTATCTGTAGAACTTGATGACCCCCATGAAGCTTGGAAAAAATTTGGCAAAATATTTGACAGAAGTGACCCTTTCTGAAATGTTTCCCATTATAACTACGGTATAATTAGCATATTTGAGTAAAAAAACAAAATTACAACACATGGTGGCAGTAGAGGAATATTCTTGGATACTATTATTTCTTAAATTCCTGATAAAAAATATAACTTTCAAAATACTTTTTAGATTTTTACGTCACCATTGCAATATACACGACAAAATACAACAATATTTTAAGTCTGTTTTGCCCATTCTGAACTCCGGGGCAGATAAAATATTTGCTGAAGGGATTATATGAAGTGCCTTGGTAAAAGTATTTATACCTCTTACTGTTTTTTCCCATGTTGTTGCATTATAAATATAGGTATCAATATATTTTATTGGACTTTTATGTGACATACTGTCAGGTTCAAACAACCTACAACATTTAAACATTGCACAACAAGGAGAAAAACAAGAGAGTTTTAGATTTACTTGCAAGGAGAACGGACAGAGACGTACTTCAGTTACAATCTCCTATCGCTCTGAAGCATGTTCTGCCGTACTCTCTCTTTTTATTTCCTTAGGGCAATCCCTAGTTACATAGCTTTATCTTGAGTTAATCACATGCTGGTGCTGTTTCTTCTGTCCATTATCTTGAGTTAATTACATAGCGTTGCTGCTTCTTCAGTTCTCTTGAGTCACAGGCTTGTTGCACCTATGGGCTGATGTAGCGCAGAGTGCAAAGTGCAGAGTTGTTTCCTTCTGTAGCTGGAATGTAGGAACTGATGAACTCAGACTCACAAAACAATGGTGATATACAGCACAACTAAAACAACTTCACACATCAAAAACAGTAAATATAAAAGCACAGCGTTAGAGACACAAAATAGAATGCAATAGACTTTAGAATAGAAACTAGAAAATTCCTGCAGAAATTTAAATGGGGCCTGCCAAAGTGTGCCTGTCGGTTTGGACCCAGCGTTCTGATGCTAAAAGTTAGCATCAATGCTAAGCTTAGCTACAGTATAGTCAACAGCATGTGCAGAAGCAAAAGCATGTTGACTAACATGGACTTTTGCAAATCTGTATATTGAAAATGGTGTATAAGCTAAAATGTTAATGTTAGCATAAATGTTGTCACTGTCATGTGTGGTATCACTAGCATGATGTGTCTATTAGACTTACTATAGTCAGTATACTAAACATGCCTAATAAGCAAGAAAAACAGGGGAAAGCTTTTTACGGGAAAAGGCTAATGCTAATGCACTGTCTTGCTGCGCAAGACAGTGCACTAACCTGAGATCAAACGATAGTAAGGGCTAATATTATTTGCACCGCCTGCGGCGGTGCACTGACCTTAGAGCAACAGATAATAAAGGATAATATTATGTGCACCCATGGCGGCATTAATCTCAGAGGGATATTTAGGCTTTTATTTTGAAATGTTCAAACTGGTTGGGCTAAACCAGTTGTAATAAGTTCAAAAGAGCAATTACTTGATGTGAAAAATGTAAAGGCTTTTATTTTGAAATGTCCAATGACCTTTATTTTAAATAACCAAACTAATCCCATCTGTAACAGTGATTTTGTTAATCCAGCTATATAATGCAAACATCAGCAAGTAGTTCTAAATGCGAGCTGAAGTTCCGCCATGTTTTAGTTCAAACCTTCATTCATTGTAGTTCTAAAGAGCAGCTCAACTGTTATGTGAGTGAGACACAGAGGGAGAGACAGAAATCTAAGTGCTTGAAGCAGTTAGTTTTGTTATAAATGGTGACACTAATCCAAGAGTAGCTGTGGTTCAGCCGTCATTTTAGTTCTTAACTTCCAGCTCATCTCTCCTCTGTAGTAAAAGAGTTCTGCCATTAATGTAGGTCTAACATTCTGCTCAGCCTTCTTCTTTAGTCAGTAACAGTTCCGCCATGTTGTAGTTCTAAATGACAGCTCATCCCTCTTCTGTAGTAACTGAGAGTTCCACCATGTTGTAGTTCTAACCTGTTTAAAGCAGTTAGTTTTTCTAACTGCTTCACACTAACCTGAGAGGAAAAGATAAGAAAGGCCCGAGAGGAATATTCAAGCTTTTATTTTAATAACATTTTGTTATAAATGGCTACACTAATCTTATGAGTAACTCTGGTTGGGTTAAAACACTTATATGGTGCCCAAAACATTCTAGTTGTTACATTGTGATCAGCTGAGCTGTGTAGTAATAGACAGTTCTGACATTCTGCTCAGAACTAAAGTGATGACGTTTCTGTAGTTCAAACCAGCTGCTCTGCCTGCCTCTGTGTTCCGTTGCTATGGTGATTAGTCCTCTGTCAACTGTCAGAGAGAAAGTGGAGAAAATTCTATCTACCTGAGCTTTGATGAAAAAATCAGCACAAACAAATGCTTCTCTTTCAGGATCAGTAAAGCCGATCTGAAAACCGTTTGAAGCGTGTGGGAGATCGATTTATCGTCTCCGATACTACCGCGATTCATATCTGTTGCACAAACACAGAAATTACAGCGACGAGAGAAAAATGGCTGCGCTGACCTCTGAAACTTTTCAGAAAAGTCTCAAAATGAATGGCTTAGAGCCTGAGTAAACCTGTCACTTGTTTTGGCTCTGAAGCACCTTGACGGAAAACCGTAAGACCTAGAGAAATTTTGAAGACATTTTACGGGAGCAGGCATTCGGTGCGATGTTTTGACCGACTTTCAGAGCAATCAAGCGATATTTGTAGGCATGAGGGCGATTTCAAAATAATTTTTTGGTCAAAAATCCACTGTTTTTCTCACTCTAAAAGAGCGGCAGTTAATGTCAGTTACACTCTGTTTCGTTTTTCGTTTCGGCAGTTGGTAATTTTGCACTTTCGACGCTTTTTACGTCGCCGTTTTAACTCCGATTGCCAATAAAAATAATAGCTCCCCTCCCGGGATCGAGCCGCACGTTTTGATACCACTTTTGTGGGTGGGCTCGCAGCGGTACGAGCGCATTCCGGTTGACGTAAGAAAAATAAATAAATAAAGAGACATTCTATTGGGTGTAGAACAATAGGTGCCTGCCATGCAATGCATGGAGGCAGTGTCTGGCTTGCGAAGCAAGCCAGACACTGTTCTCCTTATGCATTGCTATGGGCAGGCCCCAATAAGAATATGGGATAAAATGTATTTACAACCTAACACACACTAACACAGAGTAGCTCATAATGTTCTGAAGTGGATGAAAAATGACACTTTGTTGGATTTTTAAAATTACCATTAAATAATTAAGTGAACTCTGAAGATCAATAGAGGCACAAAGTATTTTATTTAGGGTGAAGTGAGTCTGAAAACATATCAAACCTCATTTCAGCCGATGGGAAATGAGGTTTGGGGAAAACAAACCAAATGAACGTTGCCACTGCATATATCTAAAATATATTTTGAAAAGCCATAGTAAAAAAAATCAGTGCAAAAGTGATGTCCAGATTTATGTAATTCAGTGCAATTTATGACCTACTAGTATTTAAAATCTGAGACTGTGCAGCATTTTAAATGTACTTTTAATGTAAGAATTTAAGAAAACAAGCAGCAAACTAGTATGTACCTTCTGGTCTTGGGATCAATCGTTATTGCTTTCCACGTGTCTGAGGTTAGGTTATGTTGAAGCTGTTACCTTTGCCATCTAAACTAGATAAGTCGAGGATAATCCAAGAAACACACGCAACTTATCAATAATGATGTCCTTATTCACCCCAGGTTATTGTCGTTGTACTGAATAATAACAATGTAATGTAATTTAATTTAGCCAAATAACGAAGTCTCATCTTATTTTCTATAGATGGTGTTCAACATTTAAAACTCGTCACTGTTTCATCTTTCACCTGTTCTACTGTAAGCGCTGACAGTATACGCAATTCTTGCTTTTATCTAAAATAAATAAATTATTACAATGATCAGGTCTGCTGATGGTCAAATATCGACCTTACACTCAGCTCATGAGACTGCAAAAGGCAACGAATGGTTGCTAGTCTGTCACGTGGATCTGTTTATGTCCTTAGTCGCTTCCGGGATTAGATGACTGACGGGACTCTCGTCCAATCAGAGGCTGAGGGGAATCGCCGCAGGGGGCGGAAGTTGTTGCTCTCACATGAGAAGGAAAAAGAAGCTAACGGTGAGGATTAAACTGTAACGTTTATGGTCATACTCATCGACACCCTCGTCCAAACGGAATGTATTGCATCCGCTGTCATCACTTTTGGGTTTGTTCCTTAACGCGATGCGCAGTAAAGGAGGGTAATGCCGCAGACAGCTGGTAGTTTCTTGGAAAAGGCAAAGATACGTGCAGAAAACGAGGTAAACACCCAGAAGGAGGCTAGCTGCCTGTGCTAGCCTTATGCTAATTGCTCTGTTTTGGTCGCTGACATCAACAATTTAAGGGGGTCAACATTGATTCTTGCACATGTACTGTCCGAAACATGTAATGCTTAGCGTTATTGTGATTGTATTAATTGCATTGCACCGATAAGCGTGCAATTCTTAATATCTGATTTAGTTTAATGGTAGTTTAGACTTATTTATGACCATGTTTTGTCATTTGCAATTTCCCCTCTTGACTTTTAGTAATCATGTCATGACTTCATCGTTTCTTTAGAAAATGTGATCACTGTCACTTGATGTTCAGTCATCATCTGACCCCTCCTTATGAAAAATGTTGTCCTCACTTCCCTATTATAGAGACTTTGTTGTGATACAAAAAATTCACTCGTGGTCACATAGTTTGCCCTCCACTTTGAAAAAGTGTGTTATATTAAGAACAGCAAATATGATTATATTGTGTTCTTGAATAATGTTTTTTGTTCCCAATGTACTTGGATTGTGATAACAATATTTTGTGACAAAATTGAAAATAGTGGACTATGGGTACAGATTTTCAAACAAGTACCTATCATGACAAAATCTTCCTTTTGCATATGATGAGAAAAGCTTGCTAAAGTTGCTTTTGCTAGCAGTCTCTCTCTGCTTTTTATGTGACTCTTCAACAGTTTGGTTTGCAACATGTTTTCCTTACACTTGTGGTTAGTTATATATAGATAAAACTTATTCACATTTATTTCAGCTGCACCATTAGCAGTGCTTTCAGACATCCAAGCTCCCATTAAGCAGGTCACCTGACACAGATAGTCAGGAAACTGCAGCAGCCAACACAGTCTCACTCCACTTACACAAATATCGCCGTATTTTCTATCTTTTTTAGGTGTGACAACCACAGCTGGCGTCAGGGAGCCCTGCTGCGGGCCAGTCTGCGTGGCCATTTGCGTATATGTGCTTCTGGTTTTGTATGTTATTGAGCTGGGGACTGTAAGGTGAGGCCAAAATGCTGCTGTCTCTGGGAATGCTGATGCTCTCCGCCACGCAGGTTTACACTATCTTCACCGTCCAGCTTTTCGCCTTCCTCAACCTGCTGCCAGTGGAGGCCGACATCACTGCTGTAAGGAATACAGGACACAAAAAAACACACAAATTGACATTATTTTTGATCAGATTAGAATAACTAATTTATTGTTGTGTCTTAGGACTTTGAGCAGTCATTGTACTGCAGTTGTGTTCAAGTGCTGAATTTATTTTGCTTTATTTCAGTACTCATTCGATAACAAAACCGAAACCTTCGACGACATGCCTGCACGGTTCGGCTACCGTCTCCCCAGCGATGGACTTAAGGTGATTATTCGGGAATCCCATGCAGTCTCGAAACATACAGCATTTTTTTATGTACCATGTATAAAATTAGAAACATTTTTATACATTTATACAGATTGACTGAATCTGCCCAGACTTTATTCCTCTAATCAATGATTTAATAATGTAGATTAAATAAATAAATACGATGATCTTTTTAAACTGATCTGCACTCAGGTAATAGTCTTTGTCTTTTGTTCTCCACATCAAAACTCAGGCTTTGGTCCAAGTCAGTTATTGTTGTGATGTTTGAGTATCAGACAGAACCAACAGATAAATGTACACGCATTAAAAATCACAAAAGGACCATTCCACTAATTTTTTTGTTTTTTTTTTGCATCTTCCTGAATTGGACCTTTTTGTTTTTAAATGGGGTTTTTAGCCACAAAAGTATCAGATAATGAACTATTCATAAGTCATGAATGTACAAGTATAAGTATGCTGATCCATTTTTTGAGGTGTAAGTAGGTACATAATTCACTGCTGTATTGTTTCATGATCTTTGGGAGCTGTAGATAAAAATTTGACAAAGTTAAGGTTTTACGTTTAAAAATACAGAATCAGATGAAAAAACAGATGAAAAAATCTAGAATGTTGTGTCTGGACATGTGGCATTATGAAATTGGTTGTTTATTGAATTTACCTTAATGCTTTTCTGAAGGCTTCAAAGTCTTCAATATTTAAACTCAGGCAAACTCAATACAGTAACAGTGGGTATCTTTCAAAAGTAAACCTTTAAGGTTAAAGGTTAACCTTAAATCTTTAAGGTGAAAGGTCAACCTTAAAGGTTTTGCAAAACCTCCATCGTGACATTTGAAAAAGTGTAGAAAATTTAGATTTTCTTCAACAAAGCTTCATTAAAGAGTTAAAACTATTTAATTTCAATGTGTTGTTCAGTTGTTTTTGTTGTTGGGATCTCTTTGTATCCCATAATTAGCAGCCCTCACAGCAGTCGATCCACAAAGCTCCCAAACAGAGGGGTGATTCATGTCTGCTGTCTAAGCTGGCCATTGTAGTGATTCCCACTGGCAAGAACTTGTTGATGTTGCACAAAAAGGCTTTTCATTCAAATAGGCAAGTTGATGGGGAAATATGTAATACCTTGTTTTGTGTTTGTTGGTGTTTGGTCAATCATAGTTTGTAACACCTTGTCAAATTAGTGTGTGCAATATTTATCGTCATTATGTGTGTTGAAAACTATAATTTTAGCAATGACACTAAGATACAATTTAAAATTTGAAAGTCTTGTGTTGTCACATTTTTCTTCAGGTATACAGTTTTATTGGATTCATTACTAGTGAAGTTGAGAAAATATTTATAATCCGATGGATTATTGTAAATGCAGATGCTGTCATACGGATTTTGTGGCTGATATTTTGATCTTCAGTTTTTGTAAACTTTAATCTGTCTTTTCCAAGAATTAATCAAATAAAATAAGGAGAGATTTACAACAGCAGTCGTTGTAAAACAGTTTTTTTTAAATATTTTGAATCAAAGGCAAAGTTATTTGCTCATGGATTTTACAAATTTTTTTTAGCATCTTATATTAAGTACAGGTGAGGTTAGCACAGCCAGCATAAAAAAGAAAAACCAGTCTCTGTGTGCATCCCCTATGAAATAAATATAATTACATAAATTGAGATCCGTGAGAACTGTCCATATTTGCAATTTTAACATGTTTCAAACAGAGGTAGGAACCATAAAAAAGATAAACTTTGCTGCATTTCACTTAGCCTTCGTGTTGTCAACTGGAAGCTTTCTCTCGCTTTCTTGCAGTCTGAAGGAACATGTCTGAACATAAAAAAAACTATTTCATTTTAAACAGCTGTAAACATCCAACTGGTATCAACAATATCCAATTGTCTCTTCAGTAACAGCTTACACTCTGTAAAATGTTGTTGTCAGTACAGGCTGGCAGCTCTTAAGAAGAAATATTGTCTAAAAGTCGTCTGTTCCCAGTCAACAGCTCATTTCTCTCTGTGTTTTCAATTATAAATAGATTTCAACTATAAATAGATTGAAGAAGCCTAAATGAGTTAACACCGTTATCTAAAGTGCATGACATAACCATCCTGTTGCCAGGTTTCCTTTCTCAGATCAGAAATGGTTATTGAGATTTTTTTTTTGACTTCAATCAGTTTGAAATTGACTCGCATCAACCCAGAAGAACAAAAGGGATTATCATACAGTCAATGCACTTTGTTTATGTGTGGGAGAATACTAGGATTATGTAACAGCAGGATTAGTCTCTGTTTCCATTTTGCGTTTTAATTTACATCTAATCTCTGAGTCTAATCGATCTCTTTTCTTTACCTTTGGCTTCATGTTGCTGTTCGGAGGGACAGAAAGCTTCAACATCACGCATACTTACTGCTCAGGTGTCTGAGGGCTTCCAAAATTACTCCCTTCATTTGCTGCCTATGTTTGTCTCTGTCTGGTTGCGTTTGGCAGCAGGGTGTCATAGTCTGTGATTTTTACAGTTGCACGGAGTAACATTGTGTTGTCCAATGTAGACAACAAAATCAACTTTGAGAAGGAAAGATTTTTTTTTCTGGTCATGGTAAATATTTGTCTAGAGTCGTAAAATCTGTGTTTTCATCAGTAAAAAAAAATGCTCATGTTTTTAACAAGTTTGGGAAAAGTTAGGTTTCAAACTCCTGGTTTAGAGTGATTTACAGTATTATTTTCTTCCTACACATAAAGGAGCTGTGAATAATTTTTTAAGGAAATGTATTGGATATCTGCTTTCTTTACAAAGTACTGATAAAAGTTTATTATAATTATAATACTGTAAGTTTACAGTTGTTGTAATCTCCAGAGAAGCATTTGGCATCACAAGACGACACGAGCCTGTTTATTTCCTGATGATTCCCCACAGGGAAAACGGCTGCATACAGAGCCCTTCCTGTTTCCAGTTGTGTGTTTACAGTCAGCAAAGCCTCTGCTCCAGACTGCTGTAGGCCTGTGCTGCTCACCTCATGTATTCACCAGATCAAACTGTTTTATTGGTAACTTTAACTTTGGATGCTAAATGTGTCTTCATGAAGTGAATGTTTCACTTTCTTTCTAGAAATAATTTAATTTAAGATGAGAACGTTCTGGAGGACCATAGACAATACTCTGCATTTTTAGAGATTCTGAATTGATTTTGTTCCCAATTTCTACAGGTGTTCTAGATAAGGCTCAGCGTCAAACTTGAAGGTCTCATTCACCTGAAAAAATCAAGCAAGTCACTTGATTTGGGCTGTTTTTATATTAGATGATTATAAAATCCCAATTTATAAATAATCCTGATCCCCTTGAAGCAGAAATATGTTTCGATCTTTTTTGTTTTCGATCATTTGCTTTCTTTCAGCTCTGAAAAAGGTTGACAATCTGACAAGCTTCTTTTTAAAAACTTGTTTCATTAACAACTCTGATTTATTAAAGACATTGTTGCTAGCAGGTAGAAAAAACCCTTTTAAAATAAGCCAAAATAGATATTTAGTACAATATTTTTAACCTAAAAGTCAGATTTCCCTCTGAATGCTTTTCTACAAGCTGTAAATATGGAAGAGGACAGTTTCTATGCAGACTATAAATAGTACTTTCACCCAGAGTCCAGAGTGTCAGACAAATTGATAAAAACTCAATATGGTGAAAGTACGAACAGAAACGCTTTGTGCAAACAATGAGGCAAACTGCTGACTTGCTGTTTAGCTTCAAAAGGTCCAGTTTTTTTTTTGCTCACTTTTTTATAGTTCCAATTCACATTCTTTTAGGGCTCCAACATTTATACCAAGTCGTCCAGGTCCTGAAGCAGCCCCACATCATCACACTGCCACCACACTGTCTCACTGTCATTGTGATGTTTCTAAAATGCTGTTAGTTTTAACCCAGATATAGCCACACCTTAAACATTTGTGTGTGGCAAAAAAACAAACTAAAACAGATCAAATCCATGAGGTGGAAAATACTTCTTCACAACACTGCAATTCCGGCAGCCAGTTCTGCTCGCTGACTAATGGCATTTCTTGCTCAATTATATTTAAATTGAGGCGTGAAATCTCAAAAAGCCTTAAGGTCATCCTGGGTTTTCTGTAGCTTTCTGCTCAAGTGTGCAAATAAGTGCATTCATTTCAATCCCAGGAGAAATGTCATATGTTCAAACCATAAAAGCACTTAAACAGTTTAGTCAGTGGTGAGTCATTAATGCCGTCCTGCTCCTGCAGCAGTCGTGTGTCACTTTTTCCTGTTCTGGCAAAAGCACAGAAATGACCTGGTCACCTTTACCCACTTAAGCAAGCTTTGTACTCCAGCTGAACTGGTTGTCGCAAGAAAGTTTCTCCATCCTGGAAATCCCTCCCTTTCATGCTCTGGCTGAGAGACGTTTTTGACACATCAGCTGCATGATTAACCAGGTGTTGGACAGAAGCAGGGCATTATTTTGCAATTTCCCAGTTCCTGTGTTCTGCTTTTGTCAGTTTACAACAGACGTCTGCAGCCTTTACAACCAAACAACTAAGTCCATATAACTCATTCACTCCAATATGGGATTTTAATATTTGTGGAAAATTTTAAAAACACACTTTTAGTATCATTCCGTCATGATTCAATGAAAAACTGCTAAAACGTGCATTTGTTATTATATATAAAAGCATTAGTTGAGTCAGACTTTCATCCAAGGTTATTGAGAGCCAGTGAAAGGCCCACTTCCAGTTTATATGAACGTCTTCCACGAGAGAAAATTAGAAAAGTTATAATTGCCTAGATTGCTTGTGTAATGGCAGTAATTTCTTAGTTCAAGTGTTTTAGCTGGAGAAAACATGGTGGACATTAGCGACAGGTTCAGCTGCCATTATCAGCCTGGAAACCATTTGGAACCCAGCAGATGGACCAGTTCTTGTTTTTGTGGGTCTCACCAACTGCTGGAGCAGCTGGAGGGAATTTCTTAGTTCTCTGCACCAACATGCCAGGTATACTTTCTACTAGGGCATAGGTCAGCTTACAGCCAAAGTCTTTTTTTTTTGTTTTTGTTTTTACCATTTTGTACTTTATTTTTTTATGTCAAAAGTGAAACCTTTTGTCCCAGCTGGAGGTTTCCAGTCATTTTCCATAAAGTTCAGACTTCACTGTAAGGAAACGTGGTTATGTGATGCTAATAGATAATGCATACTGAAATGCGATCACTCATTTGTAGTGTTTGCATTGACCAAGAGTCATAACTTCTCCCTTTTCATAAGACTCAACTTGCCCAAATGGGGATCAGCGAACAATCAAATGGAAATAACAGAATTATATGTGAGTTTTGCGCATTTTCATTAAAATACTTCCATTTATTTCAAGAGAAACAAACTTGACTCACTAGTAGAACTAGTAACGTGAGGTTATGAGATAATGGAATGAAAACGGCAAAGAGGCAAACTGGTTTGGAGCTGAGCTGCAGCAAACAGAAACGTTAAGTGTCTCTAGAAAAGGCGTTTTGTGAGTCTCAGGATCTGTGTGCCAACCAAAGCAGAGGGAAGTGTTTAGTTTGTTCTCGTTTTAAACAATTTTGCTAAAAGTTACAAAAGAAAACACTTGGCTCCTGTGGTTTGACTAAGTGGCTCATGCAGTGAATGTGGGGGACCAGTCCAGTCATGTGGTCAAGTTTTATTTCTGGTTTTGCTGAGTTTTTCTACCTACTTTAGGGAATTTCCAGAAAAATGTCCTCATTCTCCAGTCACGTTTTCTCAACAGACTATAACTCAGACACAACATAATTCAGATTCAGTATGCACTTCCTCCCAATTATAAAGGTATTCAGTAAGAGGGCTTGTGGTCCGTGAAGCATCCTGGTCATGTAGACACTGTGCAGTTAGATAATTATTGTTGTTGGCGAAATGCACGGTCTGTTCGACCATCTAAAGACGAGCTCTGCAGCTCTGTGTGCACACAGTCTGCTTTGAATCCAAACATCAACTAATCTGAGCCTGAGGTTGCTTGGGCTCTTAAACTGCTCTCAGGGAGCCTCGGTCAGTCCTGCAGCAATCTACCAAATCTATTGTTTTTAGTCTCCCAACTAGCAGCAAAGCTTCAAACAAGCCCGATAGGGAGCATTACTCTGACAGGATTAAATGTAATCCCTGTGAAATCATTTGGAAGAAATCCTCCCCTCCTCTCACCCGCCTGTGGAGCAACGCATGAAATTCCCTCTGTTTGTCAGCGCTGTGGGTATAAAGCATTCATATCACGTAAATCGTTTTACATTTTGTCACATTGGAACTGCAGACTGACTTCACTTAGAAAAAAAAGTATATATATATATATATCACAGAATTCAAGTTTGTGTTTAAATGTTTATTTGCAGAATGTTGAGCCTTAAAAAACAGATTATTGTATTTATCTTTTTTATTGCAGCTGATTTTTGGGAAAGCAGTGAGACGTTTGAGTTCAGCTCCTCAGTTCTCGTCTCTCCAGGTCTTACAGACACAATTACAGTTAGTAAGCCTTAAAGATGGGATTCATGACTCGATCACAGCAGAACATGCAGAAATCTGATCTCCGATAAGAACATTTTCAAACTGGCTGAATTTTACATTCTGAAATAGTTATGCTCTTCTTTTCTGCTTTTTAGACATGGATGGTTTAATGATTCATCTCTTGGACACGGTGATGTCACGAGTCACGCATTTGTCACTTATCTGCTCCTTAAACTCTGACCTTCTCAGATACATTGATTTGTTCCACAGAAAGCTTACTTCGTGAGCTTTTGTTAAGCAATCCTGTATGACTCTAATGACCTCTTTAGGATTAATGTGCCATGCTTATCCCAGTGTTTGTCTAAAGTTAATATCTTTACTGAAAAAGAAGAAGAAACTTCCTCCCAGTCTGTTTCCAGGATGGCTCCTCCTTCCCCGTTTGTTTCCTGTCTGTCAGCTTGATGCCGTCTCCGCATCCTGCGGTGTTTGCATGTGCATCTCAGTATTTATTTTCCCTCAACAGAGGGCACTCTTGCTTTTGGTTTGTTTGGAGGAGGAATGTAAGGCAGTGGCACAGTGACATCATTTAGCAGCAAGCGGCGGCTGCACTGGAGGCACCCAGAGGTGGTGTTGTTGTAGGCATTGGGTGACTCCTCACATTCCAGCCTCTCCATTTCCTGCAGAATCTATATCTCAAGTTTTGCTGAAGTTAAAGCACAGCGACACGGTGCGGTTTTCATCTGCCTGCTGGGTTATAGGCGGCTGTGCGAATGCTATGCATCACTTTGGTCATTTTTCATCTGCTGCTTGTTGCTACGTCAGTGTGGCATCCAGCCAGATGTGCTCAGAGGAAATGGGTTTGCTGCAAGCTGACGCGGGCCTTATGTGTGTGAGGGAAAGAGCTGACTCCTCCGTTTGTTGTGCCAGGTTTGAAAGCCCCGGTTTTCTAAGAGAGAGGTAGACGCAGAGTCCCACTGCGATCCACACTTCCTGTCTTCCTCTGGTGTGAGTTACACTTGCATAAGCGAAACTGAGGTTTTGAAATGTTCCTAACACTAGGCCATACCCTTTTCTCCTCTTGTTCATAACACCTTGCTCCTCTTTAGACTGTAGAGAGTTGTTTTGTTGAGTTAGTTTAACTATTTTTATCTTATTTTTCTCCCCTGTCGTTCTAGAACTGTCTCATTTCTGTCTCTCTGCTGTTTCTCCTTTTGTTCTTGATCACGGCATCACACCAAAAGCCCCCTCTTCTCTCATCATGTCTCTATCTCCTCATCACTCTCTTCAAAGCTGTAGCTGCAAATGGGACGAAAACAGGAAGCCGCAGAGAGGAGCTGTGATAGTGAAACGCAAGAGTCTGAATTTTTCCAGGAAAATCTATGAACAATAGTTTTATTGACATCAAGCTAGCAATAATGCATATGTATAGTTTTTATTAGTTTGGTTTGAAAAGTATGTTCTTTCATGTTTTGCCAGATTTATTTCTATCTCTTTTTAAGCCAAGTTGCAGATTAACACATAGATAGCGGTCAACTTTCTATTAACAGTGTTTTTAGTTAAATTGATGTCGTGCATCAAGTGTCTGATTGCAAATGATTTGTCCCTACATATGTGTGGAATAAAGCCTGTAATAGCTCTAATAAACAACTGCTTAGCTTCATTTTAGATGTTCCTTTATGAGTTTTTAACAATAAGCACAGCTGCTTATGCATTTTTTCTTTGATTGTGTATTTTATCTAAAAATGTCTTTCTTTGGGGAGAAAATGTGCAGACAAACCAGACGAAATGAAGTATTTCTCTTAACCTCCACTCATGCCATTCCCACAGGGTTTCCTGATCGGTGCACGACCTGAAAACGCGTGTGAGCCCATCGAACCGCCTCCCAGGGAAAACTTGACGGGCGCCTTCATCGTCCTCATCAAGCGATACGACTGCAACTTCGACATGAAGGTACCAGGTTTAAACTTGCTGGTTTATGTGAAGTCCTCTGTCACGAAACACCTGCAGCATGATTCCCAGATGTACCAAATTTTATTTTTACATCTAAACTCGGGTGTCTTGAGCAGTTTATTCAAATATATCTTCCTTGAAACTAAAATGAATAAAACTGACAAAAAATTCTTGAATAAAAATAATTTATTCAGCTGTGAATTTATAGAGTAAGGCTGCTAAAACCTGATACCTACAGAACAGTTTGTGTTGGTTTGCTATTCATTCGTATCAGTAGGTGGTGTTTCTGAGTTAGTCTTTAGTCAGCTCACAGATCGCCCTTGTTGAGGCTGGAAAACAGGAAGTGGCCATTTCCCTAAATACGGCTTCCTCCATGATTGTCCAGCTCATTCTGCTGCCTCTCTGGCTTTTCCTGAGTTTTTTTTTTTAATGCTGTGGTCAAAAGAGTTGGAGACATTTTTATCAGCATGGGTGGTAAAAGGGCGCTTGTTGTATGACTGTTGAATGATGAAGGAGAACAAAAATATAAAAGTGATAAAATCATGATTGTAAGAGTGATCATGCAATAAACAGAGGTAAATAATTGCACCAATGCTTCTGGCTCACAGTGAGGAATTTGGAAACATTATTAATCAGTCTCAGGGTGATTTAAGGTGACAAGAGAATTTTGCATTGCCTGTTCATTTCCTTATAAGTTGGAAATCATAAACCATAATAAAGACAAAGCTACACTATTCAGTGATCTAAAATAATAAGCTATTTTTTAAGCACATTACAATGGCAGATATAGTTTCTGTTCATGCAACTTTAGTCGTGTTAATTTATTCTGTAGATAAAATATTCCTGTTGCCATCACGTAGGTAAAAGTTTAGACCTTTTATGTGATATTCCAACTATGTGACCCAAGACAAGCCAACCCCTTGACAATGTTACCCCACATCAATGTCTGCTTACATAAGGCTTTCGTTGCTTAACATGCTAGAATTGGTGCCAGCAAAGATCCAGTGGTGGAACTGGTTTGGTGGAAAAGATCCCCTATGGATCTTGTGAATTGTCTTGAATTGAGAACTGACTCCTCACATTCACAAGACAATCCTTCAAACTACCTGTGTCAAAAGACCGGTTTTCGGTTCTCTGCTGTAAATAAATGGCAGAACAGTGAGGGAAAAATACTGAAGATTAGAGGGAGAGATGCAGTTAGGGTAGTGAGAGCTGAGATGAGGAATAAGAAGCTTGGAATCTGTCTTTGAACTGCCTTCCATGTCTCCTGCTCACTCTTTCTTTCTGAGCAGGAACTTTTTCACTTCCGTTCTTAACGTTTTCCTCACTCTGTGTTGAGTCTGATCCACAGAGTCTAACATTTTCCAGTTTTTTTATTTACCGTATCGCTCTATGTCTTCTCCGCCTTGCTGTTATTTCGCTCTGTTGCAGCCACATGGCCTTATAAGGTCGAACTGCATCACACAAACGCAGAAACATGTTGACAGACTGGGCAGTGATGTGTTTCCTGGACTGGAGTGTAACCAGACTCCACATAGCTGTGCACGCTTTCTGACCTGCCTCTGATTGGCAACAACTTTCATGTGATGTGATAAAAGTTTATGATCTTCCTTTCCTTTCATTCTTTTTGTTTCTATTCACATAAATGACTGCGTGTGAGTCTGTACATATTTAAAGTGCTTTATTTGCTAAGGATTCATTAGCATGGTCGTAGTACATTCCACAGGAAAATGGACGCTTTATGTTCATTTAATGGACTATAAGGTAGTTTTGTTTGTCCTACCTTGTAGGTGGTGCCAGTTTTACTGAACTATGTCAAGATACCTTTAAATAAAAAGCATCCGATAGTAAATTTCTTGCACTACAAGAACTAAATATCTGTTTCGTTGAGATTTAATGGGATATTAAAGCAGTTAAAATAAAAGTGGATGGATATTTTGAATTGGACCCTCCTTTACTCTAATGCCCCTAAATAAAACCCAGTGCAACTAACTGGTTTAGTGCGACGAGGAGACGAAATGATTATGGGCGAAGGTTCAGATTGTATCTAATGAAATCGGTTTAAGTAGATGTTTTTCCTTAGAGGAGTTGCAGCCATGATCTATTCTCCTAATATTGTTTTCAGTCTATAAATAGTGAGTCTTTAAAAATTAATTGGCCCTAAAAGTTGCCATAAATTCAAGTTGCAGTGAAGGCAAAACTGGTTGCAGATTTGTTTCTTTTTGGGAGGACGTCATTTTTCCGTTTCTTTCTCTCTTCAGTCTGACTGGGAGGTCTGGCTTGAGCCTCTGCCATAATGATCACTCATACCTGGAGATATCATCACATGGACACACAGCTACAGTCTAAGAGCTTTTTTCTCTTAGACACACACATCCACACACACTTTTCCCGTCCTCACATGGCAGGCTTTGTTTCTCTGTCACTCGTTTTCCTTTTTCCTCTTATCTTGGATGTCCCTCGCCTTAACTCTTGTTGGCCATCTCTTGCTCACACATTAACACTACCATGCCGCTGTCGACCCTCCACCCCGTCCTTTCAGTCACACACACCCCATACAAAGGAAAACCTCCCTCCTTCCTCTTTCCTCCACTCTTAGCCAGGATCTGTTCCCCCAGAAGCTGCAGGGAAACAAAGGGATAACAGATCCCATCTTGACTGAGAAGAGCCACTTGTCTGTGTGGCTGTTTAGTCCAGGGGTGTCACCCACCCCCCCTCCAACAAGCTCACTGTGTTGATATATTCTTTCTGTCCTTCTGCAGCATCCAGAGAGCAACGGCGTTTTAATGGATCCGTGACCGTAATGGCCAATAAAAACATGCTAACCCACTTAACCTTCCTTAAAGTGTTAGCATTTCCCCCTCTGGACTATGGCTGCATGTTAAGGGGAGGGGGAATACATCAGAAGATGCATACAGACTTTTATAGGCATGCCCTCCCCAGTGTGAGGTCGAATGTCGAGAAGTGTGTATTAGAGATGGAGAGGGAGCAAAAGGGATCAATTAGAAAGATGTTAATAATCACTCTGTGCATTCCTTCATGGCTGCTCTTTTTCTCCAGAGGAGGAGGGTTTGAGCTTCCTTTGAGGTGTCCCAGCCTCGCTCCCCCAACACTCTCTGACCTCTGACATGGAGGGAGGGGGTCGCACAGGAAACTCCAGAGCTTTTTTTCCCTGCAATTTCCCTTAAGTCAACACCCTGATTTAATAGCCGTGCATTTCTTGTTGACTTACCCATTCATCTCCGGTTTCTCTTTAATGACAGAAGCACCAGCACATCTGTAAATATGAATATTATCTGTGCGTATTGTAGAATAGAAACAGCTTTTATTGAACCACAAAAAGGACATTCGGGTGAAACAGCAGCATCACATACAAAGGTTCACAAAAAAGTTCCTAAAGTGTTAAAACAATATATATATATATGTATATAATAAACAAGATGAGCAATAATAGTAATAATCATATATTGCACAAGACTATTACATAAAAATATGGTGTGGTTATTAGAAAAATTAATATGACTCAGTTTCATTATTGCGACTTTTTCAAAAATATACAAAATATGCATATTGAACATTAAAAAAGAGGCTATTTAGAATACAGAATATCAATGTAGAAAACATGTAACAACAGCAGAAATGTTATTTAGAAATAACATTTCTAAATAACTACTTGGACATCTGTATAATCATTCAATCTCGTTTCGCTAAACAAAACATTCTTTTGTTCCGTCTTACAAAGATGAATGATTATACTTTAGAAGCGCAGTGCAAAAAATGTTGCATAATAGCCATGTGAAAAAACACACACACAAAAAAAAACACCTACTGGATGGCTGAGCTTTTTTTCCTCTGGAAATTTCCCAACCTGAGACCTTGGTCGCGCTGTGATTCAGTCGGCAAGGCGCTTTGTGCTGATGCAACATTATGCACAAAGAAACATGCACATGGAGTTAGATTTAAAACTGGATGTGAAATGTTGCGTGGCTTGCACAGTTCAGGTTTCTGTGTTCAATAAGCGTTTGCATTTTAAAAATTACACAAACACATTACTTTGACACTTCTGCAGCCCCTACCAGTTCAACCAGATGAGTTACTATTGTTACAGAAACGGAGGAGTTAGCAGTCATTACTTGGAAGAATAGCCGGGTTAGACCCACAGTTGAGCCTAAAGTATTCATACCCCTCGCAAATTTAGATTTTAATTAAAACTTGAATTTAAATCCAATACTTTCCTGAGTATGAATATTTTTGGCCATAGCCTTTTGTAAAAAGTATCCATAATAAGTTTTATTTTTAATACATGCATTTCAAAACAATTAAAATGTGACATAACTTAAAATATTTATTGTCCATTTGTCTATTGAGATGGAGGACACTTTAATTCTTAATTAAACTAAGCAGAAACTTTCTGTATGAATAGTCTGAGGTATCTCCCACCTACAAGGCAGGTCTGTGGGCTGTACAAAACATGTTCATTACATTTAATTCAGAAAATCATTCTCAGTATCTGAATATCAAGATCTGAGAATGAAACAGCCAGTTTTGTCTGGCTGTTTCTAGAAGCAGGAAGTTCCCATATGGAAGCACAGAAACATGCAAAAAGTGAATTTTGCATAATAGTGTATATTTAAAACATCCTGACAGTTGCATTTTTGATTATTTGTACCTCTGGTTTATGATTCACTTACAAGACATGTAAGTGAATCTGTTGCTCTAGTGTTTGAATAAACGAAATAGAAAGAAAGAAAGAACTTATTAGCTCTAAATCATAGTTAATTAGCTTGGCTCCACATTTACCTTTTGAATAGTGAATACATTTCTTCTTAGTGCTGATAAAGAAGTGGTTCTCATCCCAAAGTTTGAGTTATTTTATTTCATTCTGTGTATTTAGTAAAAAAGATATTAGTTTAAAAAAGTAATGTCCTTTTCAATTGCTACTTTATTCTTACCAGTCCAGAAGTTTATGGTTCTTTGAAGGGTGTTGTGAAATCTAAACTAGTGCAATGCCGTGGAAAACTGGTTGGACCAGTCCAGTAAGTTCAGACGGCTTAGCTGACTTGTTTACACCTTATACCTTTTGTTGCTATGAGACTATTGCTTATCTAATCAGGTCCCTTTCTGTTATTTACAAGTTGAAGCCTAAACTGAGCGGGAAAAGAACAGGTGTTCATCTAGGTGAAAAGTACCAAAAGTTTAATAGCAGATCTGCCCAGTTTCTGATGGCACAAAAATCAAAGAGAAAGAGAATAAATTCCAGAAAGGTGGGGGCCAAAGTTCCCTAACTCATTTGAAGTTATTGTTTCATGAAGATTCTTCCTCTTTAGTTTATTAGCAGATAAAGTGATAAAGCTTGACTGGAAAGATGTAGATTAGCAGGAAGTGGTCTTAAAACAACACCTCAGTTTTAGTTTATTTAAGTCACAGGTATGAAACGGTGTCATATGTTCATCAATTTAAGTTAGCCAGGGTGTTTGATTTCACCAGAAGCAGGGCAACTGTCAGCATCTGCCCCTGAGGCCAGTTATTTCCCCTCTAGCCCACTCTTCCTTCGCAGCTCTTCCTTCCAGTGAAATACTTTTCATAGCAAAGCCTGTTTGTGGTGCATTGACCTAACGCCCCCAGCACCCTCCCTGCTCCGCACACACCCACACACACACGCACGCACCCCTACGCACACACAGAGGCTTCTGTCTTCACTCAAACCAGGATATGGCCTCCTGCACACGCTCATAGTCTTATGACAGGGTATGACTTCGGCTGACTGGATGTATGACTCGCTGAAGAAATGTGTTTGTGAGAAAATGGTGGAACTGGACAGATCTCATACTGGTGGTTCTCTTTCTGGGCTGGCGTTGTGTCTTTGCAATTTGTTGTGGCAACACACAGCTCAGACTTGGTGTCTTTGACCTCCAAGACTCTCAGGCACAAAAGCGTGAAACACTCAAAAAATATTTGTCCTTCTGAAATATCTCCATATTTTCCCATTAAAGCTGCAGACGTCGACGTATTCTTAGCAGAATTTTTAAGAGACCAACCTCAGTCTGGAGGACGACATGGTTGAACAATGTATCATGACACAAGCATTTCTTATCAGTTGGTAATTATTGATTATTGATTTTTCACTCCATGCTGTTGTTTTTTTTTTTATTTTTGAGCAGATATGAGGCCTGGGGCCAAAACCTGAAACTGCTGCTGTGCCAGCAGATTGTTGCTAGGTAACCAAAGAGTGAGTGAGTTGGTTGATGTCACCAACTTGGCTTTGCAGACTGTGAGAGTTTGAGCAGTTAAAGCTTTTTCTCTGCCTACATCCCCCAGAATGCTTTGTGGTTCTGGATTAGTTCAGTGAAATTACCCTACCCCTTAACCCCTAACCCTAACCTAATTCTCTATTCTCAGATGCTCAGTTTAATCGGTCCTAAGGATTGAACACAAATGACACTGACTAGTTTTATTTTATTTTGTAACCAGGTTGCTGAGTATTGCAGACTTCTGCCCAGGTCCCTCTTGTAAATGAGATCTAGATCTCAACGGGGTTTACCTGGTTAAATAAAGGAATGAGAGATTTGCAGCTACAGTGAAATTCAGATTGACTATATATTTTTTTAATTGTTTTAAATTTTTTTTAAAGGTTTTATTGGCGCTAGAGGACTTTATTTAACAGTGAATGGACAGGAAAGAGGGAGATGAGAGAGGGGAAAGACATGCGACAAAGGTCGCCAGGCCAGGAATCGAACCTGGAACGGCCGCGTCGAGGACTAAGGCCTCCGTATGTGGACACCTATTTTATTCATATTGGCTAATTACAAATAGGCGCCACACTTTGCATATTCCTCTGCCCAGAAAATTCCTTACTACTTGTGTTGGTTCGTTTCAAGAACGTCTAATGAAAGTGAACTTTGTCTTCGTAGGGTGACGTGATAAGGACTGTACAAGTCTGGTACAGAGCTGGCTTGGCATACACCTGACTACGAGAAGGAAGCAACAATAAAGAGAGCTTGAATTATCTTTTACTGCACCTGTAGTTCAAACATTTATGCTCTTCAACACAGCGATGGTGTATTGGATGAATTACAGCTGTGCTTTGTTATCAGGACCAGTGGCCCCTCCCTGCAGTTTGCAGTTTTATTGAACCCTTTATCTAATCAACCGTCTCTGGACCTTGAGAGTAAGACCCAACTCGGCTCTGCGCAGCATTCCTCTGAAACACAGAGGAGGCAGTGGGGGGTTGGTCGAAGCTGAAACCAGGAAGAGCGGTTGGGCAGACTTCTGAAGAAGATGGTAGTTTGAGTGATTTACCGATGCTGATGAAGAAAAGGGGAAGGGAGTTTAACTTTGGTTTCGATGAAGGGAGATAAGAGTGAAGTTTAGGGTCTCGGGTGGGCAGAGAGGAAAGGAGAAATTACCTAGGAAGTGTGGCATAAAGAGAGACGGAGTGAGAGGGGAAAGCTCAACGGAAAGGAGAGGGAGGGAACAGAAAAACTAGAGGGAGAAGAGGAGACAAACCCTGAGAGTGTGGAACAAAGAAGAGAAAATGGTTGGATTTGATATGTGGTTAGATTCTGCTTTCTGTCTGCGAATATGTAGAAAGTTTGTTTCGAGATTTGTTCAACATCTGCTGTGCTGCTCCAACTCATTTACAAAAAGCTGAGGTCAGGTCTGTTTTATGCAAATCCTGACCAAGAACGGCCACGAGCTCCATGTGGTCTGAGCTGAACAGGTTCTGGGAAAAACGAAAAAAACAACAAGCAGGAAGTGGATGAAAAAGGAAGGTAGAAAAGGAGGGATAAACTGTGTGTATTTTAGCTGCAGCGCTGCATTAAGAGTCTGCTGGCAGTAGATTTTCACACAGCAGTGAAAGAACTGCAAACTCACACACACCCACAGTCACACACACACAAAGCGTGGTGAGGCAGCAGTAGTTAGTGATGCTATCATCAGTCTTGTTTCCACACAGTGTTATGTGGATCCCCTAAAATAAACCAAATATAATCAGACGGTTGAGATATATACAATGTAATCTACCTGAAGCTCATCTGGTAAAAATATAAACAAACTTGGGTCAAAAACAGGGATCCAAACTCCTACTCTGGTTCCCAGAGACGACCCAGACATGTCCACCAGCTGTACACACTCACACACATCCGCCAAGGATCCAAAGTGCACTGACCTGCAGTAGAAACAACTTTGAAATGCCTCCTTTCCATTATCCGGTTGAGTAGAACCGTGTTTTTTTCTTTCTTTCCTTCTTCTGTCTTCTGCCCAGCATTTCCACACAGTTACTGGTTGTTCGATACAGCAAAGTCGACTGCTGTTGGCCTCAAGACAGCAGCTCTGTTCAGCCACAAGGACGTGTAGCAAACAGTTTGAAGGTCACAGTCAGTCAAAAAATATCTGACATTTATTCACTTAGAAGGGAAAAATGTCAAAGATTAACACAACATATAAATAACTGCAGATATTCACACTTTCACAGCTGCTCCACATGTTACTATACAACCACACACTTTAATGTATTTTACTTTTTTAAGTTTGCTGTATAGTTAGCTCTTTCCATTTTCCCATTTACGCTGACCGCTTTCCCTTTCCCAGCTAAGCAAAAGTCTTCCCTCACCATGATGCTGCCCCCAAACACACTGTGCATAAAACACTGTGTTTTATGCACAGTGCAGCTCAACAATTTGAATATTATTGAGTAAAAATATGAGCAGAGCACCTTCCTCCATGTTAGCTGTGTCTCCTGCATGAGGAAACTGCAAATGGCTTTATGCGTGTTAACTAGTTTTACAGATAAAGTGACATACTTTCTGCAAGCATTTGAACTATATTATGTGTAAACTGGTGCACAAACATATTTCTATTTCCAAGTCTTCTTCAAAATAATAGTATTTATATTTACAGGAGATAATTGTCTTCATCATGATACTTTGATGGTGTGGTAATGAAACTCCTTCCCTGATCTCCAAATTAGCCTGTTTTTGTATCTCTGGCGGTTGCATTATTGATTTCTTTTTCCTTCTTGTGGCCTTCGTGACTCTTTTTTTCTCCGCTCTCTGTTTCTTCCCTTTCATTCGTCTCAGGAATGCCTAGAATGTGCTTATCTGTGCCCATGCAAACACAAGTGTGAGCCGGCAGGAGAGGTCGAGTTTCTCTGCAGATCCCAGTCAGACTCACTGCAGCACAAACTGGCATCCAGACAGCCTGAAACCAGAACCAGATCCTCAGTCTTTCTGTAAAGTCCCCTAAAAGGACTGGCTGTGCCAGCGTTTGGCCAAATATGAGTAAAGCGGGAAACAAAACATGGCTTGGGCTAATTTAACAAGTGGTGAGGATACTATGGGAGCTGTAGTTGTTTTTTTTTTTTTACCATTATTATTTGTTAACTTGCTAAAATATGGTATGTAAAGTTAATAGCTTAGCAAAGACTTTTATTATAAAGATCTGATCTGTCCAGCACAACTAAGGGTTTGTCCACTTTTATTGAATTCTAGAAAGTCTGCTTCATTTGGAGAAGTGTGGAGTCAAACTCTGATGAAAGATAATTTTGGTCCGCCTAAACGCTTAGGTCTGGGTTCGGTTGAAGTGAACTCTGGTGCGCCAAGTGGACCAGAGAACGCTCCAAACCCAGGAAGTTTGCATTCTGGGTAAATACAACCAAAACAAACATGTCTGGTTGTAGAGACTTGTGCCAGTGGGAGGAGTGGCTCGTTTTTTTTCACTAAAGACAAAAGAAACAGCCAGAGCCACTGAAACCTGACTCCAAATCTTGTTTACTTTTTGTGAAGAAGAACTTTGTGCTCATGTCTTGTTCAGAGGCTTTCATAACGTTTCCTTCATTAATTCTGTGTACAAGATTGAAAGGTTTTTGTTTGCTTTACAAAAACCTTCGTGTTTTTGTAAAAAACACTGTCAAAAAAGCATTTCTTAGCCTTTTCACAATCTGAAAAATGTAACAAAGCTGCCATATTGGTCCCCAGCCAACCAAGTCTACCAGACTATGAGGTGTGAACAGATGTTACACTTATCCTGTGAAACTTTACGGCCTCCATCATCACACTCCTACAGGACAAGTAAAAGACAAATGGTTCAGACCAGACTTTAGATTTTTATTTTAAGTTTAAGCTGGTGACATTATAAGATTTGAGGTAAATTACTTTAGGTGCTACACAAATATAGGAAAATATGGTGAGAGGGTCACACATCCTGTTTACCAAGATGATAAGTAATCACATTTTGATTATATAGAATATAAAATAAAAGCACTTGCTCATAAAAATAAGTTTTTTAATTCATAGCCTTTTCGTGCATAAATTATTCTGTAGTCATTGGACTTTGCATCTTTAAACAGCCACACAGAAATGCAACCAGACACGGTTTATTGTGTGTTTCTCTTGTCCAGACGGCCTGCCTCTGGACGCACACTAGCAGCCATTGATGCCTCCGCACAAAGCATCCTCACAGGCAAACACATCGACCACAATACAGCCACTACCATACGCCCTGCTTCACGTACGCCTGTGCATAAAATCAGTCTGACAAGGAGCAGACAAAAGGCCTGACTGTTGGCGTCCATGAAGGCCCCGATACGCTCGCAGTGTTCACCCCGGCAGGTCTAAATGGATTTCCTCGCATCGCCGGAGAGGACAATGCGTCTTGTTTGAACTGCAGGGCTTGGACTCATGCATACACACACACAGCTGATTCCCAGGTTATAGTGAGAACCCTTGTCTTTTAAGAAACATCAGACGACACTTGTATCCTACAGTGTGAATCAAACTGAAGAGATTTTCCCCTTCTCTCTCGCTTTGTTCTTGACGCGGCGCAGGCGCACGCTGTTCTCACCTTCCCTGTCTGGTTCTGTGTGTTAATTTACAGCAGGAAGGCGACACACAGACTCTGAGTAATGATTAACAGCAGCCTTTCCTCTGTGGCTTCAGTCACCAGGGTTATGATGGAGACAAAAAATAATCTTACTCTGCTGTCTTTTATGGCTAAATATTGTCGATCACTGCTTTCATTTGTGTTTTATGGTGTCGTTGCACAAGGCAGCCTTGTCCAGCTTTGTCTCTGGAACAGATCTGATCTGTGTAGATCTGTTGTTTTTATGGCATATTTATGCTAAATGGATCTTTACAACGACTCTTACGTCCAAGGGTACTTTCACATTTAAATTTGGCTAAATATTGCGCTACTCTGGAAAGGTTCCCAGACAATTTGCCACAATTTATGCTATACATCCATCTTAAGGTTCAAATTAACTAGAAACAGATTAACAGGGATTAGAGCATAAAATAAAAAAGCATATCCTGATATCTATGATCAAGTCGCTGAAGTTGGACGCTACCTTTGAATAAACTGGCCGATTATTTCATTATTAAATCAACTCTGGCTGTTTTTCTTCTCAGTTTTATAGAGAAAAGGTTTCAGCTCCACATTTATTTCCTTGTGTTAAAACACACAATGATTCATTGTGAGGTTATTCTGTCACATCCTATTTCCTTCTTCACATCTGCTGTGTGAGAGCTCATCTAACAATGACTAACAGGATACTGTAGCTCCTCTATGTGAGAGCAGCAAAAACAGCCTTACAGGTGCAAAGTTAGCCATTATGCCAGTTTCCTTTGCATTCATGACGCAGCAGACCTGGAACTTTCTTTTTATTTTAAAGTTGGCATGTAGACTAATCCATAAATCCCAGTTAGTGTTGAATGTCTGCTGAGAATGGCCAATGTATCCAAGACCAGCCATACAATCTCCTGCTTGGAGAAAACTGATGTATAATTTTTAATACTCGCATAACATTATCATAATGGGTTCCATAAAATATCTCAATACACATTTAGGTCATTATTGCCCATCTGTAATGGCAGCCATATTGGATTTTAAGGTTTATGTTGGTAATAATGCTCTAACTTTCTGGGCTTGAGTCCCTAGCTTGAATGATTCTAAGTCTTTAATTGTAACTCATTAGTCAACAATGCTCTGATTTTCTCTACAAAAGAGTGTTTTCCCCTCATCAAATGTTTTCTCTCCACTCAGGTCATCAATGCACAAAAAGCTGGATATAAGGCAGCCATTGTTCACAATGTGGACTCCGATGACTTAATCAGCATGGGATCCAACGATTGTAAGTTAATGCACTGTTTTAGTCCTCACATGCTGACTAATCCTGAACATCCAGTATCTTGATTGTTGAACAGAGAAAAAGTCCAGCAGCAAATGTTCTGTAGCGAGGTTCTGGTGCCGCTCATTTTGCAGACTGTGTGTAGCACTGCTTTTAGAGATTTCCTTTTGTTCTTTTGAACAACCAGATGTGTCAACGTGCCATGATCACTGTGATTTTTTTAACTTAAACTGACCATCTCATTTCCCCTTTGAAAAGTGGTAGTTATTTTTTAATGAGTGCAGAAATGGTAGCAAACAGAAAACATTTTATTTATTCTTATCTCCTGACCTAAAAGCTTTGGATCAAAATAAACAAAACTGAAATTTCATCCACTTTACTGATTTTACTGAGAGTGTGTAATTTTATGACGGGTCTATTGATTAGCTTTGAGAACAAATGAAATACAAGTTACTCCAATGGAAAAAGTGTATTACCAAATGATAAACATTGATTAGAAAAGTTGTTGAATGGGAGACTTATTCCATAAATAGGCTGTAGTTTAATAGTCAACCTGTTTTAACACAGCATCCACACATCACATTTTGAGATTAGGTTAGCTCTATAACAAAAGCTAAAACATAACTTAGAAATATTACGTGATGAATGTATTGTTTTTCTCTTTTTAGTGGACCTTCTGAAGCAGATAGTTATCCCCTCTGTATTTGTGAGTGAGCTGACCGCCAATGCTCTCAAAGACGACTACATGTACGACAAAGGGTGAGTCTGAGTCTGATTTAATAGAAACCATTTTCCTTCCCAGCTACTCTACATGCTGTTAGCTCACCAGCTACATGCTAAATTTGATGCTCATTTTAAATGGTGTCTAAATCTCACTGTGAATCATTGTCATTGTTGCCGATGTGATATTTTCCGGTTTTAAAAGGTCTCCTTGTGAGCTCAGCATTAAGATCAGCTGGTGTGTTTGTGTGTGTCATCTTTATACTTTTCCTGTCATGTGAATAAACGGCAAACATGACATTGGCACCTCTTTGAGTACAAGTCTTACTGGCGAACAGAAGCTGAGGAAATCCTCACTGAATTATGTGTATTGATGGAATCTGTCGATACGAACAGCTCCACTGAGAAAATTAGCCTCAGTGTTGCAGCCGTGATGTAGCTTTGACATGTTAAAGGTTGAAGATTTTTTATGTGTTTTCTGCCTGCGTCACCAGAGGACACCTGGTCCTGATCCCAGACTTCAGCCTGCCTCTGGAGTATTACCTGATCCCCTTCCTCATCATTGTGGGGATCTGCCTCATCCTCATCGTTGTTTTCATGGTAAAGCCTTTGTTTATAAAATCATTCTACTTGCATTAAGGTGTGCTTTGAGCTCTGACTGGCCAAAGTTTGGTTTCCAAGCTCATCATATTGTGTTGTTTTATGCCTTGCAGGTAGAAATGACAGACTTTAAGGAACTAATTTCTGATATCTGGCTCTTTTGACCTGCTCATATAAATTTAACCACAATTCTAATTTCTGTTCAAGAGTTGTAATAGATAAAGGTGTATGCATAATATTCAGAAATATCAGTGATCATTAATTGTTTAATCATTTTAAAATAAACTAAAGTCTTGCTCTTGCTTGCTCTGTCGCAGCCAGAATAACCTGCACACATCTCATAGAAAATACTTTAAATTCCTTTAAAAAAGCTTCCTCTTAATCATCGCTGCTTTATTTAGCGACACTCTTTACAAAAAAGCAGCTAGTATCAAATTGATCAACTTTTTATCTTGTTTTTGGAGACTTTTGAAGACTTATGAAAAAGCTAATCTTTTTTTCAATGCACAGAACCAAAACAGTCGAAGGCGGCCCAGTCCTCTTGTAGCAATCCATCACAGCTGTATCAAGATCAAACAACATTCTTATGTTGGAAATAAAATTAAAATAAAGCACAATTTATGGTGTTTTTACTTGTGTCCTACGATTAATCTTCTCTCCTACTTTAAAGTTACATGCAGTGGTCAGTTATGCTAATTACATGCAAGTCTTCAGACAGCAGCTAGTTATTTTGCCTACAGAGCAGTTTTCAGCAGTGCTCCATGTTGATTTGAAACACTTCACTGATGTGGAAAACACTCCAACTTCTTCCCTCAGTAGTAATTTCCACATTCAAGAGTGTTGTTTTTAGGTCAGTGTGGTTATTGCTTAAATATGCTGCCTTCGCTGCTTGGAAAAGATTCCGGTTATTGAGCTTTGAACCAATTTGGATTCAATCCAAAAATCATCTGATTCCTGGTCATCAGTGAATTTCCTCGGTGTATTTCTAGTGATGGGCCAGTTTTTAGCTCCTTATCCCTGAAATCCTGAAGGACTTTTGTTTCACGTTTAAATCAGATCACCAAGTTCGTCCAGGATCGGCGCAGAGCTCGGAGAAGTCGTCTGAGGAAGGATCAGCTGAAAAAACTTCCCATCCACAAGTTCAAGAAAGGTAAGGCGTCCTCAAACATCGTCTATCAAAGTGAGGATAACAGTAACATGTAACGTAATGTCCACAAAACCCACGTGGTATTGCATATTAAACGAAATAAAATGAAGATAATGCATGGAAAATTACATTAGAAGAGAAAATATTTTTTTCCCTCTTCGAGGAATGTCTTTGATTTCCTGACAACACCTCAACCCTCCACTTTATATAGAACCAGTCACACTGAAACTATTCCCATAAAGACATACTGGTGAGCCTGGTCCCGACATCAAGCCTTCAGTAGCGTTGCCATTTCCTCGGCTTTTCCTCACGCGATCCGAGCCAGGAGGAAAACACCATCCATCCGTTTGTATGGCACATCTCTCCTCACCACAGCTCCGCACCTTGGAGTTAATCGGATTAATGTGGGCTTGATTTCTCCACAAAGCCCACTGCTGCAGATTAGAGCTCGTCTCTGTTGAAACTGGACACATGACTGCTGATTTGGAATGTAACTTTAAAAGTTTGGTGGTTTTTTTGAGGCAGTTTGAGCTGTTTTTTTTTTTTTTTTGTAAAGACAGCCGGAGTGAGAAAAGATGTCATAAAGGCACTGCTGCATCAAACTGCTGTTTTTTCTGAGGTTTTATTAGACAACATTCTCTGTGGGTTTGAAATAAACTATGAGAAGTCCTTTTTGTGGAGGTTTTCCCTGCTTGCTGTGTTTCCTGTTGCAGCTCTGTTTTGCAGACTGGAGAGTAGTGACTTCAGTCAGCTGTGCTGGGAAACACCGGGGGAGCTTTTGAGAAAATAGGTGGTGCATAATAAGTATTTCCCTCTCTCCCCCGCTGCAAAGCTTCAAAGTGAAGTGGCTGATTGAGCTGAGCCAGTAGGACCCACCCAGAGAGCACAGACATACGTTCAGCAGCAAATCGGCCATAACTGTTGCTCACATTAGCCGAGTCATGGCTGCGTCTGCGGGCGATCGGACGCAGGGTTTGCACGGTCTGATTTGGTCTCTGTTGCAGAGAGTCCAGGAAAAAAAGAAAAAGCGTCTGGGGTTCTCGTTTGCACTTTCTGCCAGCTGAGTCAGAGCGTTTGGCTGTAAAGGACGAGGACGCCAAATCTCTGCCTAATCACTTTTAAAGCCGTTCTCTGGAGCAGCGCTGGGTTGGCACAAACTCATCGCTCTGATCTGACCCGGGGCGCTGCTGGAGTTTTCTGAGGGCATGGGTGTCTAAAGTTGTAGCCCTGGACCAAAATGAACAAATACAGTGAATCTTGTCTGCAAGCCCAGATGGATGATGCAAAGAGACATTGTTTTGTTTTTTTATAAAATTAAACTACTTTATCTTTCTCATCATTAAAGTCTTGCATATTTAGCCTATTATTAAAAATATGACTGGAAATGTATTTTTCCATTTTAGTTTTTTCTAACTATATTTCTCTTTTCGAGTTTCTCTCAGCTGGGCAGTTTTGGGTCTCTTGGGCAAACATTTGGACATAGCTGTCTTAGAGGGTGTAACGTCCAGCAGCTAAGAGGAAAATGACTCGGCTGATTCTAGCATCTTTGTTTTGGAAGTTTAGAATCAGAAAGAGTAGATTTGAATCTGCAGCATTTTCTGCCTCTGCTGTTGTCGTCCTGCACCTTCTCTGAGTTTATGCCTGAACTTGATGTCGTCTTATACATAGTCAGCAGAGCGTGAACAAATAATTTCAAGCAAAACCTGTTCCAAAATTAGCTTAAAGTTGCAAAAGCTACATTTTGTTTTGAAAATTGACAACATATCAGTTTGTATAAATCTATTTTTTGTTCAATTTGTAAACAAAAAAAAATTTACTTCTATCTTTTAGGTTTTAGAACAAAAAAATATGAAACCTTAAAAATATAACACATTTTTTTAAAGGAAACTTTCATATTGCCAAAGAACAACAATAATAATAAATAAACAAATCCCTCAATCATCAAATGTTATTCTGTTGTTAACATTCTGTGCAGATATTGCATGGAAACAGAAAAAACTGCTGCAACTCGCCTTTCTTGTTACATTTACAAAGGAAACAGAACTTCTTACTTTTGCTTCATTTATTGAACATAAAATAAAACTTTTCCTATGTTTGACCATTGATCCTCAATCAGAGACTATCAATGTAAAATTTAACAATTCCAATCTCTAAACAATTGATCAGTGAGTCTTTGTCAAAAACACTGAACAAAACCTTTTTAATTTCAACTCATTAAATCACAATGACCATTTCTAGTCATTTCTAGAGAGTTATTTGTGGAGATGTGAAGGTGTCCCCCGCGGCTGCTGCTGTGCTGGCAGGATTCCTTCCTGCTGATGAACACTTCTACCCACCTTCACGGTTGTTTCACACATTTCTTGATTCTGCTTCTTTGAGAAACTGGTTTGGATCGTTACAGATGCACCGATACCAATTTCTGGTTTTCTGTAAGTCTGGACTTGATTGTCATGATTTTGATCTTTTCTAAGGATGGGAAAAAGTTGCATCAGGGCAAAATCTGATGGAAAATTGGCTGATTTCACTTTCTAACAAAAAAAATAGCTGGTCATCAACTTTTATTATCTCTAACATTCTTCTTTATGAATATATCAAGCATTTATAAAGATGAGCTGATGTTCAGCTTGCATGTATGTGACCAGAAAACCTCAGGCTGACGTGAATATCAGACAGAGTGTGTCTTTCTGTATGGATAATACACAATGCCTTAATGGAAATCACGCCACCCATGTAATTAGCTCACAATAGCAGCCTGAGCAGCATCCTGCAACAGAGGATCTGTGTCAGTGTGTGCAGGATTATGTAATAGCTGCTGTCCTGGCTGTCAGAGTACGCCACTGCACTGCCGTTAACTTGACTTATGCTCCGGGTTTATTACAGAACCTTACATCATCCTCACTCACTGGCTGGTTTGGGTTGTTCAGACTGGCTTTCTGACGGAACGTTTTAGACAGAATCTGGACTGTTCCTCTGATCCCTCCTTGGTTATGATGACTCATTCCATTCCTCTCTGCGGCGCTCTGCATCCAAACAGTGGGCAGGGATCTGAAGCACACCCACAGAGAGAGCAGACCAGCTGCAGTGTGTGTGTGGAGCATGTTGGTGTCAGTTCTGAGAAGCTCTCTCTCTCTGTGTGTGTGTGTGTGTGCCAGTCAGCCTGGTCTGGTTGGTTCCTGCTGTGGCACGCTGAAGATGGGGTTTTTTTCTCCTTCTTTTTTCTGTCACACTCGCTTTCACTCGCTCCTCGCTCTAACTCTGCCAGACACATTCATTGCTCATCCCAAGTTCAGTGGGCCAGCATGGCTCCTTTGAGGGCCAGGAATGCTGACATCCTGCGCAATTAATAAGAAAGAGTAGCTACTAGAGCTTTACAGGCAGGATCGGGGCCCAAATGGTTAAATGCAACAGATTCCCAGCAACTGAATATAAATCCCGATGTTTTAAGGTTGCGTGAAATATAGAGAGGTGGCCACATTTAGTGGCTCCCAGGGGAAAAAAATGCCAAATAGATAAATTCATCTTTTAGTGCAGTAGCATGAGACACACTGGAAAAATGTGAAAATGAAAGCTTTAATTTGACTAGAGGGGTAAAACTAAATAAAGTTTTTAATTTTTTTTTACATCACTGTTGCCACAAAAATTGATAGAAATGGCTGTGGCGTACTGGATTTGGCCCGAGGGTCTTGAGTTTGAGACATGCTCCAGAAAAACAGAATCATGTATTACTATTTAGAAGTTCATAGAACTTTTGATGGACTTTAAAACAGTAAAATAAAGTTTTAAATTATTGTACATATTAAAAAACACATATGGCGGGGAAAAAATGCTATATCTAGTAAATCATTTATGGTCATAAGCAAGAAGGAAGTGAGCTTAACAAAGGTCCTTTGGAAGCAGGAATAAAAGGTTCCAGAGAACCTTTTATGATCACTTACTGTACATCAAATTAATATTCAAGCTGCTGTTGATTTTATCTGTCTCTCTTGTGTAAATAGATACTCAGCTCACACCCGAGTTAAAGGCAGTAGAAGCTGAGAATCGTGTATATGAGCAGTCAAAGTTGGGTGTGTGAATATGTGACGAGTTGTCGTTTTTAAGCGTTTAAAATCTTCAAGTTTCATATTCATCTTTAGACATTGTCCAAACAGAAGGTGTTTAGATGATAAGCAGCCCTGTTCAGCATCTCTGCAGTCTGCAGAGTTCACAAAGCCACCAGACTTTCTTTATTTTCCTGCTTCTCTCAGAATAGCTTTATTGCTACAGATCAGCAGTTCCTGAGTGTATTCTGGACCTGTGCCTGCAGTAACACCGTCTCCCAATCATCTCCTCTGTCCAGCCCTGTTGGAGAGGAGGAAGGTTTGAACATGAAGACGGTTGATGAGGACGGCAGTTCTATTTCTGCTCGGGATCTAAAAGAAACTCAGCTGAAAGTGTAAAGAGGAAAAGGGCTGTGGGCAAGCTGCTGATGCTTGGAGAGAAACGGAAGAGGGGAGGAGGTTTTGATGCGACTCCCCTTCCTTATACGGTCACATGCAGCCCTGACACGGACATAGAGTCCAGTTAGGGAAAGCATACTCTTTTAAAGCTTACATAAACACGCAGGCCTCCGCTCCCAGCAGGAAAAGGGAAGGGGAAGGAAAAACGAAGAGGAACTCTGAGGAATCTGTAAGGGAGGACAAAGACAAATTCCTGAACTTTCGGCGCGTGCACAAGAGGCTTTGCAGCACTTATTGCATCAGAGGCTGCACAGCCTGCTGGCTGTGGACCGGTCCGGCTGGGTGGGATCAGGGACATATTTGGACAAAGAATGGAGGGAAACCCAACTTGTGAGGAAGCAGTTTTTAATTGCCTGGTGCGTCGTGGAGCTGCCTCAAGGCGTTTGGTCTCCTACAGAGGACTTTAACAGGGCCTTATAAAAGTGTTCACGTTTTGTCCTGTTAAATCTCCAGAAAAACCTATGGGTTTTATGAGACATCCATAGAAAACGGGACAAAAAGCCTCCCAGATTCTTTTTTTTTTAACAAAACAAATTTCTAAGCTGTGATGTGTTTGTACCCCTTTTACTTCGATACCTTTGAATTTAATCCGGTACCACAGGTTGCTTTAAGAAGTTGCCTCTTTAACTGAGCTCAGCCCTGCATTCTTCAGACCAAGTCTGATGAAGTGTCTGACTTGGTGGGGCAGTGATACTGCCCCACCAAGCTACTGATAGCTTGTGGGAAAATCAGTAAATGATACAAAAGTTTCGTATCAAACTGCTCAACAGTAAATATTTTCATTTCAGGAGATAACTATGATGTCTGTGCAATCTGCCTGGATGAATATGAGGATGGAGATAAACTCAGAATCCTGCCGTGCTCTCATGGTGAGTATGCTCTAGGTTATCAATACGGTACATTTAAAAACAATTACTAAAGTGATGGACCAAAAGTAAAAAAAATGTCCACATAATACAAAAAGACAACATCACCAAGGAGAATAAAACTTCCTGAAATCAGTCCCTTGTTCAGACCTGAACTCTCGGCTCTTGGAGTCGTGTTGGAAGGCAACACCCAGGATACTGGCGTGCTGAAAGGAAGCTTGTGTTTTCTAAACCTGATGCTCTTGTTCTCCTAGCCTACCACAGCAAATGTGTGGACCCCTGGCTGACCAAAACCAAGAAGACGTGTCCTGTGTGCAAGCAGAAGGTGGTCCCCTCTCAGGGTGACTCGGATTCGGATTCAGAGGAGGGGGACAGCGGCCCCGACGAGAACGAGGAGGTGTCCGAGAGCACGCCCCTGCTGCGCTCCCAAGCCTCGACCAGCGCCCACTCCTTTGGCACCATGTCTGGAGCGTCGCGCTCAGAGCAGGACTCCTCCGAGTACGACGACAACGACGAGCTGGACAGCAGCGACAGCGAGGAGGAGGTCACCGTGGAGACGGTGGTGGTGCAGATGCAGCAGCCGTGCTCCGACGAGCACGACTTACCCCGAGCTTGACTGGCACCCTCACACCCGGAGAGACTTTATGGGAAAACAGATCCATCATCTCTGTTTCTTCTGTCACTGCTTACATTAGGCTCCTGTCCTGTGTAGGAGTTCAGACATGTTTTAACCTGAGCGGACCCGACTACAGCAGACTGCTACACTGTATTTATTCATGGAAAAGAGCCATGAAAAGGTTCCAGCTGCCCTCACCATGCCTGACAGAGCAGCATAGATATTGTGTGTGTATATATAAAGTACAAATCACAAGAAGTTCCATATTAACCTTTGATTATCTTCAGCCCGACATGTATATGTACATAGAAGCACATCGACATGAACTGAACCACTATGCAGCACTCAGCGCTTCAGCTCACAGCAGTACTGTGTTGCCATTTTATTTCTAGCCTGATGTTTGCCGGAGTTTAGACGCCGACGTCTTTTGTGCCACAGCTTTTCTGTTACCACTGACTGACGTGGAGTGAAGCACAAGTCAGTCTGGACCGACAAACTGATTTAAGACAAAAAGAAAACAAAAGAATGTGCTTTCTATGACGCATCACAGTTTGTTTTGTGTTACAATGTTCCACACTCCCTGTGGTAAATCTTTTGGCTGCTGCTGCTTTTTTCTTTTTTTTTTATAAACCTTGTTATGGACTCATGCTAATATGTTTTGTAGGAAAAGTGAAGATTATCCTGTTTAATTCACAAAATAATTCCTGTTGCCTTTTTAGTTTTGTCCCGTTTTCTTCCTGGTCATGTACATTTGTTCTCAACAAATCATGTCAATAAATAACCCTGAACTACAAATGTTGATTCCAATTAATGTTTTACTTACATTTGCAAAGATCCAGTTGCCTTCCATCCACCAGTTCTAGTTTTGTTTTCAAGAACTTTCCAATAAAGTTGGAAACTTTATTGGAAAGCTGAGTTGAAGGAAAAATTTACTTACAACGTTGTGGTTTTGAAAGGTAAAACAGGTTGTTTTTTTTAAGATGGATATACGCTACAGTGCCTCTAATCCATAGAAATAGAAAAGTAGAGTAATAAGTTTTTTTTTTTCTGAAATTATCTTAAGTTGTGGATGTGAACTTGTATGTTCCTATTTATTCACACAATATTCCATACATTTCTAGATTTCCTTTTTAGAATTAGACATTCAGGATGATACTAAATGTTTACTTTGAAAGTGCTTGGTCATTTCTCAAAGGTATGATTAAAGTTCATTTCTAAGGAACTCATTCCAAGGGGGTTTTTCAGACAGCCAGACTTTACATTATTTTTTTAAATTCCAAGTATTGCATTTTCAATATCTACATTTAATCTTTTATCTCACAGTAGCCGTGAGAAACAAGAGTTGACAAAAACGTTGAATAAATGTCTGAGTTGCTCATCACATGATCAGCACCTAGCATTGCTACATCTCAAGACCACAAACGTTTGTCCTGACGCAATTAAAATTGACATTCATTGCCTTCTTTAGTGGTTGGATGAGTCATATGGGCCACCCATTTGATTTTATTTTTCCTAGGCAGAACCATCTCATGATGTTGTAATGCAACAGTTTAATTAGGTCCCCCCACTTGTTTTTCAAGCCTGTTTCTAAAACAAGTCTCATGTTTAAGTGTTGACCTTGAATTTTCTCACTAATTAAACTTTGTCACAAAAGGCAAACTAAAAAAAAAAAAAAACAAACTCTTGGACATTTCAAAAACAGATCAGGTTCCCCATACTAAATGCAGATTCATTTGATTTACATTTTTTAACTTTGTGCCTTCATTTTTATCCTTCCTCCTATACATTTACCCATTTTCATCTCATTTGTGTTGTGGCATTTTAGGTCAAATTCAATCCCAAATACAAAAGTCTGATTTTGTTTTAGGCAGTCTGAATTTTGTCAAGTGGGGAATAAAATTTAGTTCAATGTTAGTGTAATCAGATATGGCCTCTCAGGTTAAAGTTAGTTCAAAAACGCTCTCAGACATGACTGGACTTTCCCCTTCTGTCTGGACAGACGCTTTCAACCCGGAAGAACAAAAGCTAATTTGACCTCGCTCTATGGTGAGCATTGCTTATCAGCTCTTGCCCCTTCCGCATTTTCAGGCTCAAATGGAGCCAGAAAAAGTTATAGACCCTGGCAAGTGTGCAGCCCTTCAGAGAGCTGACCCTGAGTTGTTTAGTCTGAAAGCAGCCATCAGGAGCTGCTGCATGAGTGAAATGACCAACAATCTGACTTTACAGTAAGAGGAGAACATACACTGGTTTCATTTTTAAACAGACACTTTTCAGATGCAACTTAACTCATTTAGTTTCTACAGGAAAATACCAAGTATTAAAACTTGTCAATTGCAATGAGAACTTTGATTAAATCTGCAGTTAGAGGTGCATACACTCAGGTCTGATTAGAGCACATTTCCCATAAAATGAACAGAAGACATTTAAGCAGAGTAAACATTTATCTGGTTGGAATAAATTTATTTGATCTGTCTGTAAACAAGGTGATAAATCAATTTATGGCATTTCTTGGTTTATGCATACGACATCAGATGCATGAAAGACTGTATCCCAGATGCAAGAAAAAAAATAAAAACAAAGTGGTGAGGAAAGGAAATGAACAGATCAGCTAACAGGACTTGAACAGTGTTTTTGAGTACACATATCCCACAAGGCCTAAGACAGTGGAGCTGAAGCTACAAATTGGGGGAAAGAAGAAAAAAAAAAAAAGTGCCGATGAAATGACTCCGTAGCCAACAGTGGGTAAAATCCATCTTACAGATCTCTACATTATGGCACAGAATACACAGGTTCTGTAGTTAAGTTTCAACAAGACAACCATGAGCATCTTTGTTCCAACCAATACCATCGTCTCCCATCGAGTGTCATTTCTACTTTTAGAAGTTAGTCGTTTCTCAGTTGGACGTTAAAGTTAGCAGTTCTGAGCGTGGACAGATCAACAGACGCCCCCCATAGCTCAGCTGACTATAAAGGCAATTTATTCCACAGTTATGTAGTTGTCAACACAGCATGGCTTTGTACAAATGCAGTTGTTTCAACAGTAATCGTGAGGATTTTTTTATTTATTTTTCCAGATTCTCCCACCCATACCTGCCCTGTACCACCCCCCACCCCACCCTTCAGTTTTAGCCACAACATTTCTGCCTGGTCACAGTTTTCTTCATCAGAAAAAGTTAGTCATCCTTCACATGATTTGGAGCAGTTGTATAAACACCCGGGCTGCAACTACACTTGGTCCTATAAAAAACAAAAACAAAATTCAAACTGGATACACTCCAGATTGGTATATGCTGGGATAGCTACTGTCCAAAAAAATGGCAGCCTTTCAAAAAGAAAGAAAACAACTTAACAGATGGCAAACAAAACAGTGTTAAGTGCCTGAGCCTGTTACTGTGGAATGTCCATGGATTTTGTGTAGCTGGGAAGTTTGTGATGCCGGATTTGGAAGGGGGGATGGGGAGGACTAACTGCATCTGGATGTCATGAACTGGACTGATCCCAGCCCCACTGCTATCAAAACTGATTCCGGACATTACAGCCACTCCGCCGGGAGAGGTGGGTAGTGTTCAATAAAGGTCAGATATGATTTAGTGTCATCTGATTTAAGCCAAAATAATGGAGGGAGCTAAATAATTTTGCAAGTAGGAGGTTAATGTGATGTTTGTTGAGGATAACGTGTAGATGGTCTCCCCTCCTGGACATGGAGGAAATAAAGGAAGACATGAAGAGCTTCGTTTGAGCTCAAACGCTCCAAAGGCAAAGGCTGCTCAAGGAGGGAGTGTGTGTGATCTGAGAGGATTTAGTGGTGGGTACCATAAAACACAAAAGCAAGGATAGTTTACAAATTGATGCTATAGTTTCCTTTGTCTAAGTTCTGCCCAAAAAAATTATTGTTTTTTTTATTTTTTTGCTGGTCTTTGTAAAGTACAGATTTGTCATGACATCCTGTTTAGCAACATGCTCAACTTTACTATGGATCAACATAAGAGTGCTTGAAAGGAGATAGGAATACACAGAGCGAATGTGTGGAGGGAAGAGGATAAATGGGGAGGGAGGAAAGAAAAGGGGCGGGGAGAGAAGGCAGAAAAACAAACTACAAACTAGGACTGGAAGTAGTGTCAAATGCAACAGGATGGCAAGGGTGAACTGCTAGGTAGCTGGTTACAGGTTGCTTTAGTAGCCGGCCTTCCTCAGGTATTCAGCCATCTGAAATGCTTTCTTGTTGAGCATTCCTCCATGGACACCATCTTTTCCCATGACAAGAACCAATGCTGGAGTACACAAAAGGACAAAAAAAATAAATAAAAAAAAACATTGAACAAGCATGATGAGAGCAGGGATGGGAAAATAAAAACACTTTGTTCTACCTCTGATAAATATGGGGCTACACTGTTGAGACTGGGTCTGAGCCCTACACCATTAAATGCTCCTGGGGGGTTTATTTGATGAGACTGCCTGTGTATGGTGTGTGGTGGTGGTGGTGGTGGGGATGCTAGCTTGACAGAAACCTTTTTTGTCCTTTTGAGCTTTGTGTTTTTTTTTTGTTTTCCCTTTTCATTTTTTTTCCTCCCTCTACTATACCACAAAAGCTACTTCTTATCTAAAACCCTGAATCCCTCAAGTATTTTGCCATCGAGTATGCCTTCTTATTCAATCCGCCTCCATGGACCCCTTCTTTGCCCATTACCAAGACCAAGACTGAAAGAAAAGAGACAGAAGGAACATTTAGAAGGGATGTTGAGATCACACAGGTGAAGAGAAAAAACAAGCAGAGCCAAAAGGCAGCAAGCAAGACGAATGCGAAGAAAGAACCAAACGAAAAGCTGTGCAGTGCCTTTGGTTGGGAGGTTGTAGGAGGAAGAAACCGTCATTTTCTTATCACTGCTGCTGGTGATGAGACGCATCACTACAATTAGACAGAGTGAGTAGGACAGGATTAAAGATGTGCTGCATGCAACCTGTTTGACAGTTGCATACTTTCGTTAGGACGAGAACAAGCAGAAGCAAGGCCCAATTAAAGCTCAGCGTTTTCACAAGGAGTTTAAGTGATCCATTTTGTTAAAACGTCAGAGTATAAAAGGCTCATTCAAATTGAAACAGTTAAAAGTGTTTTAATGTTTACTGCTTGAAAATGCAGTACTATGCCTTTTCAAGGCACAGTGCTATTTTATATCACAATCAAGTAACCGTTAACTTCAGTTATAACTACAAGAGCTACATTCAAACTGAGCCAATTCAGTCAAGGATTTCAAAGTACATTGAAATGGTAAAGTTGAACCCTAACCCACACAAACATGTTAATATCATTGCTGAAGCTGAACCAAAGCAAAAAAATTTATGAATTCTTGTCATTTAAAGGAAACTGGAACATTAAAAATGGTTTTGTTGCTCTTTTTGGTCACTTGTTTTGTAATGTATGATAGTGACTAGCAAGAAATTTTACCCAAACACGCCAAGATACTATTCCACAGTACCTCTACAGTTCCTAGAACAAAAGACTTTACAAGTAAACTTTGGAAATTTGATGGCACACCAAACTTATATCATTTTTATCATTTAGTTAAATTAAATAGCATGTCGCCCATTTGGGTGTCTTGGTGCTAAACACAGCTGCCTGATATATTCACTACACCAGCAGCAGGGAAGAGAATGAGGCTTCTCACCAACATCACCAAAGACACATGCATGTAGCAGCATGCTTAGGGTACCTCTCCTCAATACATGTGGGCACTGAAGCACCCGAAGCCTTGCACAGGGGAACAGTTACTTTTTAGAGTGGGCTGTGTTAACCAGAAAGGCAGGCATTGCATGCAGTTCATGGAGGCTTAAGGAAATCCTCCAGCAGAAAAGGTGGTCAGTGTACAGAAAATAGAAATCAGTTTTTCTCACCTGAAAGCATTAGCAGTAGAGGAAATGGTGCACATGGGTTCAAACAGACAACATAGAAACCGCCATGACAGACAAGTCCATAAAGGCATCTTGAATTAATTTTAGAGGCAAGTATTTTATGCAGAATGTTTAAAAAAAGGGCAACAGCAAAAGGCCTTTAAATTTCGCAATCATTCAAGTTCACTTAAAATAGGCTACAGTCCTTGACACTAAACTTGTTACTAGAAGCTGTGTGGTTTAGGCTTTTGGTAGCTAATTGAAGTTCTAAAATAGGAGCTCGTCTACTCTAAGCAATATCAATTTCATGTGGCTCGAGTGCATGGTCACATGACCAAGACCTCCTTACTTCCTTCAGTACTCCTGGAGGTAAATGTCTGTCTCAGACTTGTACAAGAAGTCAATAAAATGCTTTATTAAAGCAGAATATATTATAAATATGTTCTTTAAGTAGTCATCTACTGATATATGACAATTTTGTCCCTGCATGCATCCTTTACAGTAAATGTAAGCATGGCAACTAGCATACTACAGAGACAGCAGAATGCTAGGTGTCAATGGTTTTGCCATTTATTCAATAAATCTCTCCTCCCCCCAATTGGCTTAGGATAGACGGGGCAAAGGTGGAACTTGGTCTGTTGGAACAGGGAGGAGTTCCTCCAGGATGTACATTTGTGCAGAATAACATTTTCACCTGACTTTGCCTCACTGATGAAATGACCAAAAGAAGTTAAAGGCCACTTGGTACATTGGGACAATGTGAGATGTGGCATTTAACGTTTATGCATCTTAAACAGTTCTGAACACACTTGTAATCATACCTCGTTATAACAGGTTATGCATGACATTATTTTTATTTTTTATGTTTAAATAGGCCGGATTTGTGTAAATTAGACTATGCAGGTTCTCACTAGCAACAATTGGTGGAGAGCATAAAAAACTACATTTTTACTAAAACACCCAACATAAACTGATAAAATGTAATAATTCATCAAAATGTGTTAGAGAACACTTATTACACTCATTTTGCAAGGAAGATTTGGGATTAAACAGGTTAATTACACCTAAATAAGCCTCAATGAAATATTTGGAAACTGACTAAATGACAACTATTAGTTCAGATCAGGGTTTACCAGCCTTTTTGAGACTGGGAGCCATTTCACTGGTACAGAGTAACACAAAGGGCTACTTGTTTGATACAGACATACATTTTCTTGGCTCAGCGTTTATAACAATAGTACATATACGTATATATATGATTACATGTTGCCTGATCATACTAATGTTGGGAGGGACTAGTTCTCAATAATGATTTATCATGGCAGCTATGGTTAATTGCTATGTGATCAGAGGTTCTTAGTTCACAGAGTTTTAAGTTTGATTCCCTTTTGGAGCTTTTCTATGTGAATCTAAATTACCCACGAGTGACTAACAGTATGGATTGTTGCAGCAGCACCTGCAGCTGTACAGCTGTATGCACTGTGAGATTTTACTTTAAATAAAGAATAGTTATTGTATTTTTTTATTGTCCAACCCTCTTTGCAATTAACAAAATTGTGGAGAAAAACAAAAAAGATTTTTTGTGCCAAAACATCTTGTATGTAGCGCACATCAGTGTGAGTGTGAGTGTAGGTGGGCATGCCAAAGCCTAAATCAGATTGGTCGGTTTGCTTTCCCTATGAGTAAAAGTGAATGAGCAGAGTTTGAACCTCCCGTAGTTCTAAGATCCCGCCTGAGCTTTTTACAGTGTGCACGGTTCTGGCAAGTCGCCGGTTTAGTAGCTTTTTGAGGGATCACCCGTTGGCTGACACCAGCAGATGTCGGGAGTGGAAGGGGGACGCACAAAACCATCAGTGCACCTGACTTGCAAGAGCAGAACCACCTCTCCAATGTGCGTAACAAACCTAAACCACTAAAGCAGCGGGACCCTTTTTGTTTTTACAAACTTTGCTAAATACTAAAGACATGAAAGAGGAGCCTACTCATGTGATTCACAGAAGGAGGAGAATGTTAATTCCAAGGTTTAGGTGGTGTCGGCCGTCAAGAGGAGGAGAAGGTGAAGCAACAATGTTTGCTTAATTTCTGCTCTGTTGGGGAACGTTTTGACTAGATTAAATTGTTTAACCCACAGTCTTAGCGAGACGCTCAGTAAGAGCGGCAGATGTCGGCCAACAGGTGACAAGTCGGCTCTCCAGTTCAGGAAACATCAAAGAAGCTCATAAATCGGTGATCAGTCAAACACACACGGTAAAAACCTCAACCGGGATCCAAAGAACTACAGGAGGTTCAAACTCCGCTTATTCATTTTTAGCTTACAGAAAAAGCGCCAAGCTGCCAAATTAACAAAGCAAACTGACCAATAAGATTGAGGCTTTGACGTGCCCACCCCCACAGACTCAGATTTGTGCTACGAACAAGATGTTTTGACATAAAAGATTTTTTTTTCTCCACAATTTTGTTAATAGTAAAGAGGGTTCAACAATAAAAAATTGAGAAATCATTATTTTCTTTTTTCCACTTAAAGGAAATCTCTAGGTAGACAGAATGGCTACAGATGTACAGCTGCAGGCACTGCTGCCCTCCGATAATATCCTGCAGGTGTCTGCGCAAAAATCTGAACTTTAACCCTAGACAAGAGTTTTATACATAAAGCGTTTTATTTTTAAAAATTGTGTATAATCTACTTTTTTTTTTTTTTAGAAAATTCTAGATATAAATAAATGCTATTACTTCAAGGTAAAAACATTTGATTAAATAATTTGTTGGCAACTCCGTAATAGATATTTTTCGAACTGGCTCCGCGGGCCAATTCACCTCGGGCGACTGTGGGCACCGCGTTGGTGACCCTTGGTTCAGATCAATCAAGAGAAAGGGGGTTAAACATGTTCCTACTAAAAGCTGTGACATTATGAGGCTCTCCTAAATTCTGTAAGAAAAATGTCCTTAGCCTACATTAACATGTACATTCAGTTTAAATTGAATGTTAAGATAAAATGCCTTTCTATTCCAATAAACTTCTTAAGGTGCTGCACAAAACATGTTGAAAAACACATTTCTGCAGCAAGAACAGTTTCAGGACTGTTGTTCCCCCATCATAACAACATTCCAAAGACAAGAATTCATACTTGTCATATATTGAGGAAAGGGTGCATTCAACACCTCCACAACATGCACTCACAACACGATCACTGAAGAAAATCTAGGAATACTAAATCAATGCAGACTGAAACAGAACTTTAGTGCAGAAAATATGTAAACTATAGTTAATGTTGTACTCACCTTTGCCTGCTTTGCCTACAGTTATATTGTATGTTGGCTCTCCTCCTTGACTCTTTGTCCGGAGGTCCATTGTCCATTCCCCTTCATTTGACAGGCTGTCTCTGATTACTGAGCACTTTTTATTGCCTATGGTCAGCCCACTGGTGAAGAACATCATCCGGTCCTTTCCTGTCAACACGTCAATTTCTGTTCCCTAAGAAGAAATGTAAAGCAAATTTCTTTACCGTCAGAGTTGAGACACAAGTTTTCAGACAGAAAACATTTAATCTACAAGACCTGATATTTAGATAACCAAGTCTTGAAATAATGTCGCCTTTACTAAATTTGAATAAGGGACAGTAAATATACTTTTATTTCCAATCCCAGAAGAGAAGGCACAAGAATTCAAACATGGACTTGTTTTTATTATATCGGTAGTACAAAAAACAAACAAACAAAACAAAAAAAAAAACACACACAGACCAAGAACCATCAAGTAAGGTCTGAGGAAATTAATAGCCAGATTAATTGGTAAAGTATTAAATATTAGATAATCCTGGCTCCCAAGAACAGGAAGCTAATCTCACATAAAAATGGCCACTTTCAAAAAACTTGAACACCTCAAATCAAAAAGGTACAGGCCCAAAGTGCAAAGTCATGATACTAAAGAGCTGAAGAGGGACAGAGGAGAAAAGAAGAAAAACGTTTTGTTCAGATTACCATGAATACTTGCTATACAAACAAGAGTTGATCAATTAATGAAACCAGAACTACTGTGTTGCAATTTGTCGCAACTTGTCTCAGGCCAAACCCTTTTCTTTGAAATATAACATGTTTAAAAGGGGATTGAGACATATGTCCATGTTTTAAGGGTCACTTAAAGTTTGACACTTTTCCACCATCTGGTCATTTTCTGTTTTATATATCTATATATACATACACATTCTTGGAAAACAAAAAGAAGTTTCTGGATCTCATATCTGAAAACATTATTTTCTACTTTCAATTATTTACAATGACGGTAAAACAAAAGTAATAACAGAAGTAATACGAAAAATGTTCAAAATGTTTGACTTCTGCGGTCTGATGGCTACATTACATCTGCAACTGTAAATGCTAGTTACTTGGAATCATTTTCAGATTAGATGTGCAGTTTGTTATATTTGTAGATTAATCTTTCAAGTCCAGATAGATTTATATGCAGTGTGATGATCATTTAAAATTAGCATACAAGGGTACGAATATATGCTATAAAGGCAAGTCATATACTTTGAAAGACGTCTAGAAGCGATTCTCCACCATAATGTTCGAAAGATCTTATTTACTAGCGTAAAAAAAAGCTAAGCTCAAAACCGTGGTATGTCAGGTTTCCATAGTGTCAAACATTAATGTATTTTTCTAATTATGATCTGCAGAGACGAAAAAATTACATTTTAGATCAAAGGGAATTACCGGGTGGACACTCCCAGTAGCTTTAGCTGAAGGCGGAAAACACGTTCAGGTATTGTAGCATGGCTCAGCATTTTATGGCGGTACAATGCGCATCAAAGCGTACAAATGTCGTTATAATCCATATACAGCATCATGAAATTCCGTAATATTATAATTACATTTTTTATACAAAATGGTGGCTCGAGAAAAACACGAAGGACAACCGACAAGGATTTTAAACCCACCCACAATCGAATGACATTGAGAAAAAGAAAACCTATTTAAAACCGACATCAGTTCAACAAAAGTTGTGGTGTCAAGACATCAAAAGCCAACATCTAATAGAAAATAACGGACAAGAAACAGAACGTGTATCCGCCATTTTGGAGAAAAGGGGCGGTAGTGAGATTCACAGAAGCCGAATAGGAAAAAAAGACCAACGGCTGCTATCTCGTAGCATTAGCTTCCAACGGTTTTCCAATGAGGATAACCACCCCCATTTGAGCTAAGCCGTTAGCTTGATTAGCGATGCCGACATACAGCTTTCCTCAGGTTGAATTCTCAGCAACAGGGGTTTGATTGTAAAATAAATTTTAGCTAAGCTAGTATTACGATTTAAAATGATTTGTGGGTAACATTTAACACACACACCGGCTACTTAATGTTCAAAACAAATGACCGGTATGAGAAGCAAACATGGCTAACCCAGTTAGCTACACTTTTTCCGAACACTTGGGTCATCTCCGATAACTGTAGTGGGCATGTATAAAGACAGTTCGGGAAATTGAAACTTCTTTCGGGTTAAAACATAAAACGAGTAACTGAATAGTGACGAAAGATTAAAAATCAAGTATGCATGCTAGTTCGTGTACATCTCGTGGTGGACCACTGCATACCATGTGTACCGCACTCATTCAACAAGGCCAGGCTATGCAGATAAACGTTTTTTTAATCAACTGCGTATTTTACAGCGTTCTAATCTACATACAGAGGACACAGAGAGCACACTAACCGTAATTTTGGAAAAGATTCCGTCATTACACGCTCCCCAGACGTATTTGGCGTCCGTATAGCCCACAATGGCTGCGTCCTGGCAGCTGCCATCAGCCATCAGGTTTTCCACGTAGCTTTGCCAGGACATGTTAGTGATATTAGTTCTAGGATGGGGAATAAAGCACGGTCGTCTCTCCAACGAAGAAGAAGCAGTATTTTTTGATGGTTAACGGGCATCCAGCAACCTAAACCCCCCGGCTCTGTCACGTCCCGGCTTTCTTCTAGTCTAGGCAACGAAGAGCAGCCTCTGCGACCAGACACAGACTTGGGTGTAGCCCTTACTAAATCACTCCGCCAGGCGTTCTTCGCCCTACGCCTTCCGTGCATGATATACTGCGCCGCGGATGAATACAATAACAATTTAGTTTCCCCTAAGATATGGGGGTCTATTTCCTTGGAATTAAGTTGAATTTGAACTGTAAATTACAAAACATAAATATGATAAATATTTTTAAGGATCAATTTTCAGTAACATAATTGTCCAAGTCTTAATACCTTCCCTTTTATTTACAATAACCCCGTTTCAATGCAGAGTGCAGTCTTCATTGTCACGTTAAAAACAAGCACAAAAGCATTATTTATGAATTAAGCTTAGTCTTTGAGCAGAAGACGGGTTAACAGCATCTTACAATGCTCCTGAAAATAGCATTACGTGAGATACAGTGGCTTACAAAAGTATTCATATGCTTTGAACTATTCTTGTCACATTACAACTACAAACATAAATATATTTAATTGGAATTTCATGTGAAAGGCCAAACACAAAATTGTATAAAATTGTGAAGACGAAATAAATGTATACATGATTCAAAACATTTTTTTTATAAATAAAAAACTTAAAGTGTGGTGTGCAAAAATATTCTACCTCCCTGAGTCAAGGTTTTGTGCAACCACCTTTTGGTGAAATTATAGCTGCAGCACTTTCAGGGTATGTCTCTACCAGCTTTGCACATATGGTGATGGAAATTTGTGCTATTCTTCTTTGCTAAACAGCCCAAACTCAGTCAAATTAGAAGGAGAGTGTTTGTGAACAACAGTTTTCAGGTCTGGCCACAGATTCTTGACTCAGTTTAGGTCTGGACTTGGCCATTCTAATACATGAACATGTTTTGATTTAAACCATTCCATTGTAGCCCTGGCTTTGTGTTTAGGGTTGTTGTCTTGCTGGAAGGCGAACCTCTGCCTCAGTCTCAAGTTTTTGCAGATTCCATCAGGTTTATGTTTCAAGATTGCCCTGTATTTGGCTCTGTCCATCTTGCCATCAACTCTTCCATGTATCAGAGCATGATGCTACCACCACCACCACCATATTTTACAATGAGGATGGTGTGGTCAGAGTGATGTGCAGTATTAGTTCTCCACCACACATTTTGTTCAAAAAGAAAAATTTTGGTTTCGTCTGACCAAAGTGCTTTTTTCACATGTTTGCTGTGTCCAACATGGCTTCTGGCAAACTACAAATGGGAATTCCTATGCTTTTCTTTTCACAAAAGCTTTTCTCTTGCCACTCTTCCATAAAGACCACGTTTGTACAGGACAGGACTAATAGTTAGTTGTCTTGTGAACAAATTCCCCACATAAGGTGTGGATTTCTGCATTCCATCCAGCGACTCCATAGGCATGTTGGTTGCATAACCACTATTCTTGACCTGTAAGTTTAGGTGGACAGTCTTGTTTTGGTAAGCTTACAGTTGTGGCATACTTTTTCCATTTCCAGATGATGGATTGATCAATGTTCTGTGAGATGTTCAAATCGTGGAAAATCTTTTTATAGCATAAACATCCTTCAAGTTTCTCCATAACCCTATCCCTGACCTGTCTGGTGTGTTCCTTGGACTTCATGATGCTATTTGCTCTCTGGGTAAAAAAGAATCCACAAAACAACATAGCTTCACTATAATGTTTATGAAAATCAACTGAAACAGAGAATAAAGTACAGGAAAACAATAGTGAGAGCTATCATTATTGCTGATAGCTCTCACCTTTTACACACTCAGTTCCGGTTTCTTCCTTCTGGCCTCCTGCTCAGACTTCTCTGTTTGAAAAGAAAAGGTAAAAGCACTCTTTCATCCCTACAACAATTACTCTTTCTTTTGTGCAGGACAAGGTAGGGGGAGTTGCATCTGATTGTTGGGGTTGATTGGCTCATTTCTATTTTTATTCATTCCATGTATGTTAGTAGCATCAGTTGATGATGACATAGTCTGCTGGTATTCTCCCAATCAAATATGAACTTATATTTGATGTTGCTCTGGTACACTGTATTGTCCCTCACAACTTTGACTGTATATCTATTACGTAAAAATACATTGAACTAAAGTTGAATTCATTCTTTGGGACTTTTATGTGATCTGTCTAAGCAAAGCAGATCATGATTTTGAAGTGGATCAAATGATGTAATTACAGCTACAAAGCTTCACACATCCAGAGTTTGGAGTCTTTGCCCATTCCTCTTTCATATCAAATCAAGCTCTGCCAAGTTGGATGTAGCATGTCTTTCCTCAGTTAGACTTTGACTGGGCCACATAAGTACGAGTTTACCTGGGTTCAAAACAATTCCATTCTTGCTCTGACTGGATTCTTAGAGTTTCAGTCTCATCTAACCACCTCACCTTCCTCTACAACAATGGTACCCAATTCCAGTCCTCAAGAGTTGCCATCCTGCAACATGTAGACGAATCCCTGCTCAAGCACACCAGAATCAAATGAACAGCTTGTTACCAGGCTTCTGCAGAGCTGCATGAGTGAATGCTGATGAGGGAATTTGATTCACGTGTGTTAGAGCAGTGATGCAAAAGCAGCTGGATAGTAACTGTTTAGGATTGGAGTTGGGCACTCTTACTCCACACTTTTGCTGTGCCCAACATGGCATGTGGTGGCTTTCTTTCAACAATCCATTTCTTTTTGTACCTCTTCCATGGAGTACACAGCTTTTAGCTCTCCTTTAAATATATTGTGTGTTTGCTTTTTCTCCTAACAACACTTTCCTTGATAGGTCTCCTTAGGCCAGGACGGCCATATCTTGGTATTTGTGCAGTTGTGTCACATTCTTTTAGCTTTTGGATAAATTGAACAGCGCTCTGTGAGATGTGGAAAGTTTGGAAGACTTTTTCATGACCTAATCTTGCTTTAAACTTCTTAAACGTCTTGCTTAAGACCTCTTAGGTGTTCAAATAAGGTTAAATTAGCTCACCGGAAGACACCCTCCAGTGCAGGGGTGATATCAGCTCTGAAATACAACCTTTGACTTCTACGGGACCGCATCAAACCAGCAGGCCTCTACGTACCTCTGTGTTTGTATTTGCTCCATGGAAACCATCAATAGCCATATGAATCTCATGATCCACTTGTTTTCCCTCTTCTACGCCCTGTCAGATCAGTTTTTTTCTCGTCATGACTTATAAAGAAGGTTTCCTGTCGAGAACTACCTCCCTTTTAGAACAGTAACCATGATTCTGAGACTTTTTCAGCAGAAAAAACCCTGCAATAAAATATACTTAGTGAAGACAAATCCACTCAATGCCAAAGAAAATGTAATTCTGGTTAATTTAATTGCATATTAAATAAGTGAACTTGGGTATGTTATAAATATGACAGTTTTATCTTTCTTCAGAGTTCCTCCTGCCTTTGTTTGTTGAAGAATTAGAGCACAGAAAGTTACTCATTCACCCGACTAAAGAAGAAAACCTGTCGCTCAGACAGAGAGCCACGCCCTTATCCTGCTTTCCTATTGGATGGGGGAGTTTCCATGGTCACCTCTGTTTGGCACCTATGTTGAGTCAAAATCGCTTGAATTGCAGCTATCATTCATACAGCGTATGAGTCATGCAGCAGCAGAAGGGCTAACTTGTTTGCTTTAGCCTAAGCTTGCTTTTGAACCATATAGTTATGACGACGGCTGCACAAAAGTGTCTATCAGCCTTTCTCTCATATTCCTATCCATGAACGCATCAATATCTTGTGTTTTGCCTATGAAGTGAGAGGATTAAATTGTTAAGCCTGGAAGTATACAGAAAGCATGTGATTAGCTTTTGTTTTGAAGGCAGCGGCAGGGCATTGAATTTGCTTTTATGGGTTGTGACCATATATAATAATTGAAATCAATGCTAATCTAAGTTTGAAATATGTACACAGGCAGACTTGCTGAAAAATAAAGCAAGTTTTATCATTTCAGCTGATTAAAATCAATAGGAGTGGTTTGGGGTTGAAGAACTTGAGTCATTTTCTGGAAAAGAAGAATGGTGTATAAAGTTAAATCTGGGATATTGGAAAGGATCAATGTCAAGCGTCAGATTCAGGAAGAGAAGGATGACTTTTGTTCTGGCTGTGGGACTGTGAATCAGATCTGTGGGTTTGGCAGTTAGGTTATCCAGTCTGCTGATGCTTTATAGATCTAAAGAAGATTTTTGACCATTGTTTTTGACCTTGATTGTAGAGTTAATTTAGGCGATGTGATTACTGGCCATCGCTTTCCTATGAAATTCTGCTCAGTTGTCATCTCCCTTCAGGGCTCCATCAGGTGTTTCTCCTATAGAAGTGGATTTCCAGTAGAATTTTAACTGGGTCGATCAGCAAACAGAAGGAAGAGTTGTGAACAATGACTTTGCTCTTCTCTTTTATAAATGTATTCTACCTATGTAGGGGTGTAGTTTGGCAATGGGAAGTGAAAGAAGCAATTCAGTTGATGTTGAACACACTTTAAAATTTTGAGCAATTAAAGCTGCATTGAGAGGGATGTTTAAGACATTTTAATGCTGGCAAGGATGACTTGGCCCTTAGGTTTACAGCACACACAGTATCCAATAAGTCTCATTGAGCTGGCACATTGCACGCCACAGCCGCATGTTAGCAACTGGAAAAAAATCTATACCAGTTTGATGAATTGATATGTATTTTCCATATAGCACAATCAAGTAACTATATTACTGTCAGTTGTTTCAATAATGCTTTACATATCCAAAAATAACTTTAAAAAAATTTTACTTTGTAATTTGACTTCTTGAAAGTGGGCTTTTGTCTTTTTTAGAAGCTCATCCACCGTCAGCATTTAAGCCTTTAAGAACATTCTAATGAGTGAGAAGTAGTTTGTATGATGAACTCAGCAGAAGCGCAATTCCATCAGGTGTTTGCTAACTCCTGCTGCCACTAGTCTGGTTAGGCTGAATAAGATAGAGGAGGGGAGGAGGAGCTTTTAGATAATAGTCAGCGCTTTAGGAGCAAACATTTAGGCATCCCTGAATGGTCGCCACAGGTTCAAGGAAATATGTAGGAAAGCTATCAAGGCAACATGATAATATTTATAACACAATATGCTCTTTTAAAATTTCAGCAAAGTCCAAACTGCCAGCAATCAATCATTTCTCAATAGCCGAGGGTCCAGGCTAGGCCAAAACTGGAGCTATGCCCAATTTCTTGGCACATTATTGAGTTTGTTTCCAGTTTGGACTCCACCAAGGTTTCTTTATCATTGATTCTGGTTGTGGTGTCTATGGACAACATCTCAGGGTGTAGTCAACAGGAGGAGGGTCTCTGGTTTAGGAGTTTCAGGGTCACTTAGAATGAAATGTGTTGTGTTGAAACTTGTGCTCCTTAGTATTAGACTGAGAGTGACCAATATGGTAAGATGTAAAGAGCTGTCTGATGCCCTCAGAAAGAAGATTGTAGCAGCTTAAGAATCTGGTAAGTGGTTTAAAGAGGTTTCAAAAGATTTTGAAGTCAATCATTCCATTGTAAATAAAAGAGTCTGCAAGCAGAAGACATTCAAAAGAACTGCAACATGCACAGATCTGACGATCCAAGCAAGTTCACCCCAACAGCAGAACGTAAGATGCTAAAAGAAGTTTCAGAAATCCTCAGTTGTCCCATAACCGACTGCTGTTGCTGCTGATATGAACATAGATCCTTGCATAATCAGGAAGAAAAGACTTAAATTTGACTACATGTACAGACAAAAGACTGTCAGAAAAAATTTGACTAGGACCTTGGCAAAGCTGCTTTGGGGTGACATTGGACTGATTGTACATTCAAGAAAACTGACAGGAAAACCATTGAAAGAGTTATATGTTGAGCAGGTGGCTAGATGGTTACAAGAAGTGTCTGGTTGGATTAGCTTCCAGGAAAGGGCCACTAGTAGGGGGTATAGTGTCGTAACATTTGCTTAATAAGTGCATTTAAAGTACAGTTTTCTCGTGTACATCAGATAAAATACAATTATTTTTCAGAGATACATAAAAACAAGATTAGACAGTGATTTGTGAACAGTTTGTTTACGTATTTAATTGTCCTCATGACAGTCACGAGAAAATTTTCATAAACAAATTTAGATAACAACCTTCAGTTCTCCTTCATGACTTTATAGGTGGCTCTACGGCGAAGATCAAGCCAAATACAGGTCAGGCCATTTTTCACCACAATTACATCAAATTATTTATTCATAACCATGCTTCCTTCACTGTCTTACAGCAGCAGAATAAAAAGATATTTTTATATCATGCGTTGAAGGCCCTCAGGTAGCCTCATACATCAATGACGATTTGGACAAATGTCTTTGCAATAACTGGATAGCATAAAACTTGCCGCTTTAGATTTATTTAAGATTCATTTTAAAATAATTTTGAAAACAAAATGTATTTTTTGTTATGCCTTTTCATGAGATGCTTGAACATGGAAACTTAAATATAAAACATCATGAGGTAGAGAAGATGGACTGCTGATGATAAGTTTCTTTCCAGAAAATGTCTCCTGGTTTTGGAGGGTTGGGTTGTCACAGGCCAAGAAAACAATTTTTTGAGAGAACAATATGAAAAACATATCCTAACCGCTGCAGAGATTAAACCTCAGAGATATAACTTCTTATGCAGGGAACATGTGGAAACACAATGTCATGAAGAATCAGAGTGCTGAAATTCATCCAGAGGACAGCCACCACTGTGAGCTACAGTAAACTTTGTCCTCCAAAGAAATCTCAGAACTGGTCTGTTTACATGTCCAGCAGTCATTCTGCTTGTGCAAACAGTGAGGTTGTCTCTTCAGAGGTTGCATCAATCAATCAATCGATTGATTGATGGTGTATCAATCAATCGTTCTCAGTAATGGAGCAGCATTACTGAGAACAAGGACGTCACACAAGTATGCAAATCGACCCTGAACAGCTTGCACACACCCAGCTTTTTTTTCATGTGCGAGCCGACTTGTTATTCAAATGTGTACGACACACACAGTCGGCACGCAGATACGAAAGGTAAGTTTACATAAAGTCCAACAGGCCTCAGAGGGCAGAGAGTTAGTCTGGATTTGAATAGCGAGGATGCGGCTGCAGAGCCTCGCATGCATTGCATGGCAGAGGAAAATCTCAAGCCACAGATTTGTTTACAGTTAAAGTATCACATTTGGTTGGTCAATAATATGTAAGATGGATCAAAATGATTAAGTACAGTAGATTTCTACGAGTTAGATCTGAATGATACAATTACATTCACTTGGCAACCCCCCAGATTTTTTACAAAAAAATAACATCAAGATGAAAGAACCCTATATCTGAAGTTGGACTCAAATGCCAAGATGTGAAGGGGGCAAATGAATGTGAAGGTTTAATGAAAAACAAACTTACAAAGTTAACAGCTAACCAGGGCAGGAATAAATAAAAACCTAAGGAAACCTCTACCAAGAAACCTCTTGGTTTCTTGGTAGAGAAACCAAAAGGGAAACACAAGGATAACTAGGAATCATGACTAGTTCTCATGATCCCTTGAGAGGATCCAGCAAGGAGTGGCTGAAAATGTGGCGCTTAAATACTGGGAGGTTGAATGCCGAAACACAGGACCTAGACTGGTAACGGGTTGCAGGTGTGAGTGAAGAGAGCAGGAGGATATCGCTAATGTATGCCTGGTGTATCAATCATTAAGACCCTTCCATGAAGAACTTTGAGCAGCGGTACCATGAAAGATAGGTGGTAGGGAAGAGAATATGGCTGAGCATGCTACATCCCAGCAATCATAATCTGGATAAACTCTTTCTATGCTAATTTAACAAAGAATGTATAATTTAACTGACAAAAAGTCTGTTATGGGGTGTGGAAGAACATAGTTGTAATTGTGTAGCTCTGTCCTTGCATTTCCAGTGGTGGATCAGCAAGATAATGTACAGTCTGGATGTAAAGCCCCACTGTTCTGCAAGCATGAATAGTCATGATTCATAGACAAGCATTAAGTGACTCAACTTGAATAATGGTTTTTATTCTGTGAACTCAGTTTCTGTGCTTTGCAGGCTTCTTTTTCCACACCTCTCATCATGATCTGAACTTACAGCGACAGAAGCCTATGATTCATCATAAAGCATTTCCAGACCTGTGTCTGAGTCTAAAAATAAAATGCTGGATTATAAACAGTGAAATGAAAATGATGGAGTGGTTTGTTGAATTCATTGATGATTTCATATCCTTCATATCTGAAAATGCAAACAATGAGGTATGATGAGCTTAACGTTAATTGCAGAGGATTTTACTGTACCTTAATAATCAAACACATGCATATCTTTGATCTGTTTTATTGGTGAAGCTTTCACCTTTCTTTTTCTTATTTCTGTTAGTAGAGTTTACTTCTTTTTCCTCCTTAGTTTCTGTTGTGGTGCTGTCTCTCTGGCTGACCCATCCAACACTCTTTAAAAAGCAGCATAAAACCCCAAGCCACTCCCCACTTGCCAAAAATGATTCACTCCACATGATGTTGAACAGACAGCAGAGGTTCATTCTCTCTGGAGCTGAATTGATTTTAGGAAGAGGAAAGCTTTTTCTAAGGCACATGATGTGCTTCTTAAATCATACAATTTTTGCAAATTTTTGTGTAAAGGATTACAAATGCTAACATTCTGAAAGGTATTTACAAAACATTGTAAAGATGACCCCAGGACCCACAAGGTATGCCGTTTCTCATGCCCAGGATATTGTTTCTACATTCTTCCTGTTTATCACACCAGCAATAGAAAAAATAATCCTTGATATGACAAATCTGGAGGGTTTTCGCAAATATGGAGACAGCCGGAAAAAGATGGATGAGATTGACCTGCAGGCCTACTTAGGGCTGCTAATCTTAGCAGGTGTATACAGGTCCTGCGGTGAGGCTGCAGCTAGTCTATGGGATGCAGAGAGTGGAAGGACAATTTTCCGAGCCACAATGCCACTCAAACTCTTTCACACCTACTCAAGACTGATACGATTTGATGACCGTGAGTCAAGACCAGCAAGACGTGTGACAGACAAACTTGCAGCCATAAGAGAGGTACGGGACAAGTGGGTGGAGCGGTTGCCCTACCTCTACAATCCAGGGCCTGATGTAACAGTGGATGAGCAACTGGTGCCATTTAGAGGTAATCTCTTTTCATATTTGTAATAAAAGTGATTTTCACTATTGATTTCTTTGACTGTTTTCTGTGACACTGATACTAATCACTGATGCTAATGTCTTTTGTCCAAAGGTCGTTCTCCTTTCCGGCAGTATATGCCCAGCAAGCCAGCAAAATATGGGATCAAGTCATGGGTGGCTTGCGATGCCAAATCAAGCTATGCTTGGAAAATGCAAGTCTATACTGGGAAGTCGACCAGTGGATGCCCAGAGAAGAACCAGGGGATGCGAGTTGTGCTTGATGTGACAGAGGGACTGAGGGGTCACAATGTGACATGTGACAATTTCTTCACCTCTTATGAACTCGGACAGCAGCTCCTGAAGAGGAAGATCACCATGGTTGGTACAGTTCGAAAGAACAAGCCTGAGCTCCCACCTGCACTGCTTGCATCAAAGGAGAGAGAGATCTTCTCCTCAAAGTTTGCCTTCACGCCCACCACCACTCTAGTTTCCTACCTCCCAAAGAAAAACAAGAATGTAATTCTTCTGAGCACACTGCACAAAGACAGCGACATTAGCGATCGGGAGGACAAGAAGCCAATCATCATCCTGGACTACAACCAGAACAAAGGAGGTGTGGACAATCTAAACAAGGTGATTGGAACATATAGCTGCAGAAGAATGACTGCCCGCTGGCCCCTGGTCATCTTCCACAACATCATTGATGTGACCTCCTACAATGCCTTTGTGATTTGGAGAGAGATCAACCCAAGCTGGATGTCTCGTAAGCACAAGAGGAGGCTGTTCCTGGAGCAGCTAGGAAAGGCACTTGTAACTCCACTCATTGAAAGAAGGAAGCATGTCCCCCGCACAGAAGCCTCAGCAGCAGTGGTGAAAGCTATTCAGAGTGCAGCAGTTCCTGATCAACCTGAGGATCCATCTACCACAGCCATTTCCCCAGCTAGGGCAAGTAAGAGGAAGAGATGTCAGTTCTGCCCTCAAAAGAAGGACTGTAAAACACATACTGTGTGCTGCAGGTGTAAGAAATATGTCTGCAAAGGCTGTGCACTTGCATATTGCTCTACATGTGCTAATTAGTTGAATGGGTTGTTATTTTTCATATTTTTGTTGTGTTATACATTGTTGTATTATTGTTCACTAGAGAAAAGTAAAAGAAACGGAGTCATTGGGATGAATAAAAAAGCATTCAAAACTTTTTTTTGCACATTTTTTTCTTTTCTTAAGCTATAGAAATTCAAGTGAAGAGGTGAAAACTCAAGTATTTACACATTTTGTGGTGAATGACAATATGCAAGATGAAGTTTGGTGTTTAAAATTCAATTAAGCTGCTTATTTTGGGGATTTAGTGAAGACGGGTCAAGACGGGTCATTTTGACCCGTCTTCACGGGTCTTCACGGGTATACAAAGGGTGTATACAGAAAATGAAGACGACAGGAGGGTTAAAATAAAACAAGGATGAAACACATTCTGGAAGCTAAAACTAAAGCACTACAGACACTTTGTTGTCAAATAGGTCATGTGTCTATGGGTTATTAACAAACCGCAAAGTTCCTGGAGTCAGCATTTCCACAACACCTGAATTCAGCTTTGTTCACCACACCCACTGATATGTTTACAGGTCACATACAAAACACCCACTGTGAAACCTGCATGGCCACTTCCAAACCCATCTACCTCTGTAGCTGCACACCTGCATGTCGACTTCGAAGTTACTTAAAGAGCCACCGCCATTGTAGGACATTCATCCATTTTCCAACACCTTTGTCCTTTAATGGGGTCAGGAGGTGCTGGTGCCTATGTCCAGCTGACGCTCCGGGTGAGAGGCGTTGTCACCCAGGACACATTGCCACTCTGTCGCAAGGCAACACAGAGACAGACACACCCATGCACACACACACCTAGGAAAAATTTGGAGAGGCCAATTAACCAGACAGTCATGTTTTTGGACTGTGGGAGAAAGCCGGAGTACCCGGAGAGAACCCACGCATACACAGGGAGAATATGCAAACTCCATGCAGAAAGACCCTGGGCTGGGAATCAATCCCAGAACCTTCTTGTTGCAAGGCAACACCTCTACCGACTGCGCTGCTGTGCAGCCCCCATTGTAGGACAAATGAAAAGTATATATCAAGCGGTACTGCGGGACACAGAAAGCATTGAATAACAAGGTTAAAGTAAAAGGATGTAGTCTCAGAATGTTTCCTTTCAAGACAGTCAAGAGTAGTTCTGTATCTGTTCTCTGTTAAATTAATAAAAAGTGATCAATACAGGGATAAACATAAAACATTCTTTACAAGTTTAAGAGTAAGGTCGATATTTATTTTCTGCGTGCTTTCACAAAGTAAAAGGAACAGCAAAAACTATCTAAAACTGTTTCCTTTGAATTTTTAAAGCTGTTAGATTTGAGTCAGCTTCCCAGTCATTGATCATAGTACTTTTTTATTATTATTTTAGAAATCATTTATCTAAAATGCATGAAAACTTCCTCCAAAAGGATGGCAGTTCAACAAGTTTAAGCTATGCAGACCCAACACTCGATATGCAATCAAAAGTAGATTTGTTCAGACAAATTCTTTGAAGATGTCAGCCTTACATAGCTTTAAGTAAGGCTATGTCAATCACCAAATCAATTTTGGTGATTGAAACACATCACCAAAAATATATATTGGAGATACATCAGAATTTCAATGAACTTCAAACACCTTTAAGAAGGTATTTACAAGAGAAACAAGTAAACTGAATGATTTTTCTTAATAGTATAATTCAATAACTATTACGATAGTTATTCCTGATATTGTCCAAATTTCTGTAAACCTTTGAATTCATGGAAAGTTCCAGAAATATCATTAAAAATTCTCTCCAGATTTTCTGGTATTTAGCAAGTAGAAAAAATTAGGTAATTATAGTTAAGCTAAAACAAAAAAAGTTTAACACTACAAAATGTGTATGTGTCTTTTTATTCTGTGTATGTAAATATCTGGTTTCAAATGTACATTTTGAGCTTTTTAATAAATGCTCACATGCAGCACATGAACATTTCAGCAGCAGAAGGATGAATAAAGTCAGCGACACACATTCAGATTTTTAGATTTTCTGACAATCAGCTTCATACTATTGCAGAATAATGATCCTAAAATGTCCACACAAAGAAACTAATAAAAGCTTGTTTGTGGTATTGTAAAGGTAGTTTCAGTTCAGTTCATTTATCTTTATTAATAATAAAAGAGCTATAAACGGCTAAACAGCTCTGAATAAGGGAGAGACAAAATATAGCAATTAAAACATTAAATAATAGACTAAGAGTATTTACCAGCTTTCTTTTTAATTTTTATCATTTTATCCTAATCATTAACACACTTTGTTATGAACACGCTTGAAATAAGACGATAAGGAGAGGCGCACAAATAAAGATGTTGTCAGGGCAGCAGGTGATGTTTCTCAGCTCTGCAGTGACATCTTGTGGCTGGAAATGTTTCCTACAACTTTGATTCAGTGCAGGTGTAGGATAAGGAGAAGACGCAGCACTGGCGGCACAAAAAAAAGAGTTGTAATGCCAATGACAAATCTCATCAAAGAAATGAGAAACTGGTTGCAGGAAATATATCACTACGTGTTATATTTCATATGTGTGTGAATAATAATTATTTTATTTCATCTATTCTGTTCCAACATATCCTCTTTAAAATTGAATTAAAACCACTGTAAAAAATGTTTTCCAAAATTTTCAGTTGCCTGAAAACAAATGCTGACGTGCGTCACTTAGTGTTATGGAGGCAACAGAGACTGAAATGGCACAGAAAGTCACAATGTGTCACAATGCAGCCATTCAGGCTTCAGTAAATTAGAGACATTTTCTTTTGACATTTAATTTTTTGTAAATGTCTTATCCAGGTGTCATTTTCTAAAGATGAAAAGGAATAAACTACTGAAAGATTTATTTTAGGCCACAAAATATTTTAAAAATTACTGATTAAAAAAGCCTTTGTTGACTCTGCAGATGCATTGGTGCATGAATAGTAAAAGCAGTGTTTGAACACCTTATTAGATGTTTTTTCTTCATTTTTTGCTTATACTTGATGAACAGATGAACACAAAAACTTCAAGCATCTGGAAATTATATTTTGACAGATTTTATTTTACTTTCCCATCGTGCCACACCTGGAAGTAATTTCCAGGTGCAGCCTTAAGATGAACTCAAATCATTGCTGGAATGTCCCTTTAACCTAAAGTCATGCAGTTACAACCTGTATGCATGTTTCTGAGCTCAGAATTTAATGCTCACTGATCACAGTGTGTCCACCTCCTCTGTTCTTGCAGGTTGAACACGTTGACCTCTCACCCAACTCTCACCCCATGCTAAACCCCCTGATTGCCCCGCTGGCCTCTGAGACACCATAATCCCCTTCAATCTGAACAATTAGGAAATTAAGTCACTCAGGATTTAGGATACAATGGAGGGATTAAAAGTTGGCTGGTATGGGGGTATGCGCCCAGGTTAATGGTCGTTAGTTCTAATTAGAAAATGAGAAATATAAAGCTCATGACTCTGATGTTTAGGGTCAAATTGTGATTTATTTGGGCTGAAACTAACAGATTTGAGCACTGATATCATGTTTGACAAATTTATGATTATTTCCTGCAGTCCCTGTCACAGAGTGGTGATATCTTTCAACTTTTGCTCTCTGCGCTCCTGTCTGCTTCAGGCTGAATTATATGTGATTGAAGCAGAGCAGCGCTTAAGATGCAAAATATAGGATAACTTGCTTTGAAATTAAGCTCAGATAAATAACTTACACATCTTGCCAAGGGCATGTGTTTGAGTGGTGATGGGTGGAGAGGGACCCACATGTACAGTACTTTACTTTCCCTCCTTTATTTAAAAACCCTGTTTCTATGGCTGGAGGCAAACTCAGAGTTATGACACCAAACACAAGAATTTACCTGTGAGACAAACAATAATATGTCAATGTATTTCCTGGAACACAGAAAAAGAAGTGCATTTAATCCGTGAGAAACTCTGTGAATGATTTTAATTTGTGTTATTTAAGTAAGGTTTATTCGAAAATTTTAATCTAAAGTCCTGAATGGTATAGAAATAGAAATGGTTGTAAACAGCTTAATGGAGGAGCATCCTCCATGATCATCGTGCTGAAGGAGAATTGTCAGAAAAACCAGGAGCTTCTTAAAGACACAGAGACCCAATTTCAAGGCATCAAATTACAAAGTCAAACTTCTTTTAATTCATGTTTGACATTTAAAGTATTTTTATAATAACTGAAGGAACAATACCACCCTTTAAACACTCTCAACCACCTTTTTGCTGCAGCTAGTGTTGCATTAATTATCCTGTTCTGTACATTTTGATTTGGACTATTATAATGATCTCTGGCTTTTGGTTAGTTAGTTTGTGCTTTCATTCTCTTTCTCCTTTGACCAGTATTCTATTATCCCTCAGTTTCTTGTTTAGATTCTTCACCAGCTCTTCTGGATTCATTGATTGCACTCACCTGGATAGCATGATGCGATTACATCGCCTCAGTATTTAAGCTCCTTGGTCTCATTCCATCATGGTTGGCTTGTTCTGTGAAACTGCTGCTGTTGCCTTAGTTCCTGTTTATTTCCGTTGTGTTGAGTGAGTTTTTTTTTAGTTCATCATTAAATTTAACCTCTGTCATGTCCTGCTGCCATCCGAGTCCTGATTAATTAAGACACCTGGAGGCTAAAATTATGGACCAGAATCAGATTTCAGATTCTCAGTTGGATTTAGGTATAAGTTTTGACTGGACCACTCCAATAGATGAATATGATCTGATCTAAAGCCTTCAATTGCAAGATTGTACTGATGAACTCTGTTCCAGTCTCAAGTCTTTTGCAGAATCCAACAGTGACCAGCTTTCTTGACCCTTAACCTCCCATACCCCACAAAAAAAAAAAAGAAAAAAAGAAAATACCCTTCATCTAGCATGATTCAGCCTCCACAATGCTTTGCAGTGGGAATGTTGTGTTCACGGACTGCACTTCAGTTCATGCATTGTTTCTCCTGATCAGATCACATTGTTGCACATGTTTCTTGTGTTATACTTTAGATGCTGATGTTGCTTGTTTAGTATTTTGCTTAAAGCCATAAAAAAAGAATAGCATCTTATCTGAGACTGGTGAAAGAGTATTGTCAAAGTTAGAGCATTCTGTTTATAGAGCATAAGGAAATTCAAAGGATCAGGCTGTGGTTTGCTGGTTTTATTTGAATATGTTTTTGTTTTGATTTATTTAAACAATGATGCTGCAGGCTTAAAGTTCACTAGACGCTCCAGATTCCCTCTTCTTTGTTCAGAATTTAATTCATCTTGCTGCACCAAGTGTAATTTATAATAATAAATTACTTGTCTTTATTTTTTGATTGTGGTTTGTTTTCAGCGTGGTTAATTGAATTGAGGTGCTCTAGATACTTTCAGGTTTGTAACACTCAGTGCATAGCCCCGAGGAGTGCCTCTATGAATACTTGAGAAAAAATGGGGTTGCACTTAAGAGCTCAGTGAATTCCAGTGAGGTAGTGTGAAAGGATGCCAGCTGTGAAATTTCCTCATCGCTAAATATTCCAGTCAGCTGCCAGTGATATTAGTGGAAGGGTCTTGGTATGACAGCAACTCAGCTGTCAAGTGGGAGGCCATGAAAAATCATGGAGTGGAGTCAGAAGAGAGTCAATAGTTGAAGATCTTTTCTAGATTAGATTGAACACTGCAGACAGCTTCATGGATGGATTTCCATGGACAAACGACTACATTTAAATGCAAAGCAAAGCGTCAGATGAGTGGTGTAAAGGACATGCATTCATGTTTCCTGTTTTGGTCCCTCTGTGAGGTGGCAGCTTAGCTGCAAACTGCAACTCCAAGGAGGAACTTTGTGGATGTAAGTGGCATTTAGGCTCCTCCGAATGGCTGATACAGGAGATTCAAGGATTTCTGAAATGTGCATGAAAGAATGCACAAAACAACACTCCAGGAATGTTTTTAATGTGGGAATAACATTATTACATTATATAAAGCTAAAAAAAAGTCAATTTTACCCTTTTAGAATATGATTTTGACCTAAATGTCCTTAAGAATCCGTCTTTCTTTCTGAAAAATAGTCTCTCTTCTTAATGCAGGTCATAATTTGCTTGTCAAAACAGGCAAGTAAAAGCAAGCAAATCTGCTGAAAGTTCTGGATTAACATCTGACCACACATGTAGATAGGAGGGACAGTTTTCCACATAATTTTTCCTTATCCTTTTCATCACACATTCTTGTTTATACCCATATTTTTGGATGATATGACATATTATGGCAGATTCAAACTCTAAAACACCCAAAGTCCAATCATTGTGGAGGAAGTTTAGATCTGCTTCAGATATTTTCATATTCTCATGCAAAACATGCAGATGCAGCCAGCGTTTGGCATGTAAGCATGCAGCATTGTTTCCATGCTCACACATATGGATTTATGAATTACCTCACATCTTTCTCACTCACCTTTTATGGATAATTCCTCAGGGCAACTGGTTGAACAAGCAAGAGTTTTGTTGTTTGCTGTAATTCTACTCTGTGAAGCAATGATTCTGTCTCACTCAGGATTATAAGCTAAAAAATATGTTTGTCAGCAACTCCTCCATCCAGTATTCAGGCTATTAGGTGTAAGTCTTTGTGTCGTAACAGTTTTAAGGCTCCAGCGTCTCGCACTTTGGACTTCTTCTTTTGGAAATTATTTATCAGTGATTTAAAAAATATTAAGACCCTCCTTTTAGTTCTCTGGTTTAAACATGCAAACCTTAAATCTGTTACACAGATTTAACTGAAGCTGTTCAAAGGTGAAGAAGGGTGAAGCAACAAAAAGGTTGCTACAAACAATGCTAAAAACAATGCAACTAACAAGGAAGAATAATAAAAAGCTTTAATTGCAAGACAGAGCAAAGCCCAGATGTAATAGTCCACACAGCCTCGGCCTGGTAAAGATATTTTCATGGAGACTTAGTGACCCAGAAAGGCCACTCTGTGCTGTAGTACCTTAAGTAAACCTTTTAGTTCTGGAGTTATGAGGTCATGCACTCTAACAACTTTCTAAGGGCCTGTGAAAGAGAAAAGAGCTCCACAGATGTACACATGCCCCCACTGTATGCAACTGTGGTCATCAGGTGCTTTTCTACAGTCATCATTTGCTTCACATTGAGCGTTTTCCACTGAAACGTTCACTGCCTACTGAGGCTGCCAATAGCCAACATCAATAAAGGAGCGGAAGACATTTCTGTTTGTGTCTGGACCAAGAAGTATGGCTGAAATCATCCTGACATGGTTAAAGCCGTGAGGGGGAAAGTGCTGTCTGAAGAAACCAATGTTCAACTTTGGGAAACAATTCCAGATGGTAAGTTTGACACAAAACAGCCCTGGATGCTATAATGAACAATTCAAAGCACCAGAAAGTTTTGACCCAAACCCTTCATGTGATTGAAGATGGAGAAGGATTTTACTTTCCTGTCACAATTAATCCAATTATGCATCCAATTCTACAAAAAGTGAGGAAAATTAAAGTTTTAGTCCAGTCAACAAATATTCTGAACAAAATTCAGAATATTCAAATCTGTGGGATGAGCTGAAGAGAGATGTTCTTACAGTCTGACAGAGTTGGGGACCTTTTACTTAGTAAAGTAGTTAGATATTACCAAGTTAAGATATGCAATCAGTCTGCTAGCATGGAAGAACGAGTGCTAAAACTAATCTCAGCAGTCTCAGTAGGAAAATAAAAGATGGGAGGTAAAAGAAACAAAAATAACCCTGAGCCAGAATTTAATGCTAATCTATTTTTTGTTGCAGCCAAACATCTATGCATTTCTGCTTTAATCTTGATCTGTATGTATTTTTGAGAGACTTTATTGCGGCAACAACAGAGGCACCGTGGGATCACAGTCCTGCTGGCACCTCTGATGCAACCTTGATGAACAACAGTATCACTGTGCATCAGATTAGCTTAGGGGGTGAATTTGTATTTCTGGCAACATGCATTGCTCTGTATCATTTGAAAGCTTTCCCCCCTGAGGATAGTGTCGTAATGTGTTTTGGAAACTGAATGGAGTTGTTATGGGATTCAAAACTTCTGAGTCAAAGCTTAAACAGGGAAATCTTTTCAGATTCTCATCCTGCTTCCTTATAATGTCAACAGTATTGTTGTTATAAGGAAATTGGAAAACTAAATACTATGTGGAGCATCTTCCCAAACGTGTCTTTGCTTGTAAAAAGAGTAGATGTTTTTGCATAAATATGTAATTTCAATCAGTTTTTTTTAGTTTTTTGACAACACCTGCAGAGTATGTGTAACAAAAAATATTCTAAAGAAAATGCACGTTGGAAGCTGAAATACTTACAAAATGGTTGGTGTTACAAAACACCAACAAGGACAGTGATTGGTGCCAATTAGCACCATTCATTGTCCTTGGTGCTGATTGATTTACTACATAATTAGTACATAATATCTGGTGTTTGCACTATTAAAATAGGCATTTATAAAGGTTTGTAGAAGGTGTCTGTAGTACTCGTGGATTTTAACTATTTGCAGACAATTGTGGTCCCTAACTCCTGCAAATACAAGAGCCCACTCTATTTTCTGAGGGCATCAGAAGATTTTATAGGGAACACTGGAAAACTAACAGCTTATTAAAAACCAAAAAACTGACCAGACAAGTCAGGGATGAAGTTGCAAAGAAGCTTAAAGTTGTGTTGAAGTACAAAACTGCATCCAAACCTCTGAACTTCTCACTGGTCACTGTTCAACCCATAATTGGAAAGATTTTTGCACCCCAATCAAGATGTCGACTGCTGGGCTGAGAAAACAAGCAAGCAACTCTGCCTGTCTGTGTCCAGATATTGTCTCACATGACGCATCTGGCTGCTGCTTCAGCCTCCAAAAAAGAATTCACATCCATTTACAAGTATTCATACTCCATTTAAAAAATATATATGTTCAGCCTAACACTTATGTTACACTTAGGCCCATGCTGGTTTGAGGGCCCCAAAGTTAGTTTACTTCTGATTTGAGTGAACCTGCATAATCTTGAATTGTTTTTTTCGATCAATGAGCAAGAAGTGAGACATTGAATGAAAAGGATTTCGTGGAAATCAAATAAAACCTTATATTATATGGGAAAAGAGTGGAAACACAGCTATGTGGGTATAATTTTGTGCCTGTTGTGTCTGTTCATCAACTTTCCTACAGCATGCTCATGGGTTACTTGTTCAGTGCAACATAAATAGAACATGCTTGATGAAAATTTATGAGAAGGCTGACATTGGTGATCAAGCCTCAACACATCAACCGTACTTCATGATAAAGAAAATGCAATTAAATCAAGTCCTACTCTACTCGGGAACATTTTTGTGTGAACAAGACAGAACCACATCCTTAAAAAAAACACTTATAGTGGCATTTTCATGCTTTTCTTAGAAGTTAAACATGGGGAAATAAATGGTGCGGGTCAAAACTAACAAACCAAAGAGTGTTTCTGTGGAAATGAGGCCCACTAAACCAGAAAAGATGCATAAGGTTCACAAGCATATTTCACGATTTCACTTTCATTCTTGTCAGGTTGGACTGAACCAATCCCTTGTACCTTTTTTTGCTCTTGGGAAGCCCTTTTTTAGCGAGTGCTGAGAGATGTTAGGTCAGATTGTTTGTTGATCATGCCCTCTCGAACCCCACAAGTCTTTACTGAAAGCCAGAGGTCTCTCAGGCTCAGCAGCTAAAATTGACCACTGGCCAGCCCCCTCCTACCAGACCCCAAAAATACAACCTGCACAATGTTGGTGTTGTTATGGAGGTGGTTTACTGAAAGTGGAGCAGGCATGTTGGACTGGGACAGGCCTCGGTACAGCTTGGCAGTCTTTGCCCTCAGACCAGAGCAAATAAACTAAACCAGCTACACAAACAGATTGGATGGGTCTGGAAAAGCCCACGTGCAACACACTCCTAAAGAGGGAGCATCTAAGTATAGAGGGTTTGTCAGGGCTGATATTGCAACAATGTTTTCACAGGAGCTGTTTCCAGATGTATGGAGATAGGAAAACTGCTCTGTTTAGTCAATAGAAAATCATGTCTTATCTTGAATGAATTTAAATGGAACTGTTGTATGAAATATATGCATCTATTAAAAAGTTACACTACATATGACATGACTCTGATAATGATCCTCATCCATAACCCTGGCAACCTTCAAGAGACACATCCAATCAAATCAGAGTCTGATGGCATCTTACCAGCCTCTCCACGTCATACATCTGTATTTCCTGCTGCTGTATGTCAACTCATCTTCTGTTTTCCATCTACTCTCTTGCATCTGAGGAGGGCATGACATTGTTTTTGTCACACAGGCCTTGTGAGGCACTACCGGATGTTATGTAACCATGTAATTCAATGATTAGTGAGTTGTGGCATTGGAATAATACAGTAGTTATTTTCCATGTTACTGTGAATGTGCTTTGAAGGAATGGAGTTGGGCATGCTGCCTGATCCTACAAAATGACACAGCGGTTGAAAATAAAGCACCCATGAAAATAAAAACAAGGAAAATGTGATGTGAGGCTGTTAGAAGCCTATGCATAACTTTGAATTTACTGTAATTTTGTTCAGTTCTTCTATCTGGATAAATGATCCTTTGCAAATTCTATAAAAAAACAAAACAAAAAAAATAGACATATGTTTGATTGTTTTGTTGAAAACCCTGAATCCAGGTTTGAGCAGTGCACCATTAAAAGCGTAACTGAAGTGTCCCTTAGCATAATGTTACCACCACCATGCTGGACATTTGTAACAGTGTGCTTAGATTTGAAAACCTCACTTTGACTTCTTCAAGCATACAGTACTTCTAGCCTTTGTGCATTTTAATTGACAGTGTCAGTATTGGTGCAGTTGACATTTTCTTGGCACACACCATTTGTTGTTGATGTTGAATTTGCTTCCATAAGGATGGTGGCACCTGTGGTAATGGTTGAAACCTGGACACAATCAGGTGTTCCAACTGGAAAATAGTCTCAAACATAAGCAAAAACTGGATTAGGATAAATCTACCTAAAACTGAGTTTCTGAAATGGCCTCCTCAAACCCCCAACTTTAATTGCGTTCACAATTTGGCGGTGACCTAAGGATCAATGCCAGAAAACCAATCAGTTTAAATGAAACCCACACATTGTGCTAAAATAAGTGATCAGATATCCATTCATAATTATGAAACTTGTAAAAACCAGCAGTGGAAGTTGTTTTAATGTCCAATGCATCTCCCACACAGCTCCACTAGACTAGCGGCAGCAGCAATTAGCAAACATCTGGTGTGAGTCTACTGAGCTCCTAAGATCAGTTGTAAACGACATCAATGACAATGTTCTGAAGGAGGAATGTCAGAAAATGTAGGATCTTCTTAAAGAGACATAGGTCACTTTCAAAGTGTCACAGATGCATATGACGCAAAGTCAAATTTCTTTTAATATGTTTGCAATATATTTAGCATTTTCATAACAACTCAAGGTAACATAGTTACTTGATTGCAGTATAAAATGGGACCTAGAAAATACATAATGCCCCTCTTTAAGAAAATAGAAAATTTGTATAAATTTGAGCCTGTTCAACATTTACCATATTTACCATATGTGAGTTAGAGAAATCTTCATTGAATTCAAACGTGTTTACACCCTTATGATAACAACAATAACTGAAGCTATTTTTTGTTGAAGATTTCCTCCACTGCCCCCCCAAAAAACAACGGATAAATGCATAGCTAGTCCAAAGTTAGAAACTTGCTCATGATGAGTGTATCTAAGCTTTTTAGCCAAAATTGTATATGGCTCATATGATGAGATTAAATCCCGGAAAAACTGAGAGCTTTGGACTATAAACCTTTGTTCAACATAATAAAAATTATGACTATAATGAGTGTTTGGTATGTGCGCATGCTTTATAATGATTTCTCTAACTGTTTTATGGTGTTTGCAAAGGACCCAAAGACAGCATTCTAACCCACAAGACTTTGAAAACACTTTGAACAGCATGTGCAATAAATAAAACTACCCTATAAAGTGTTAAGGTCAGGCTGTAAAAAAACTGAAATCCAGAAATGAACTTGCAGAAATAAAACTCAAAATGACAGGGGAATAATTTGATAATTTCACTTTATTGGTCTTTTAAAAGTAAAGGGTTTTTTGACTTATGAAATAAAATGAAATGACATCAGACTCATAAAACGCTTTTCGGAACACTCAAAGGTGCTTTACAATGAAATCAGCCACAGTCTTTAGTATATAAGAAAACACAACATTTTTACCCATGAAATAATAAAAATACATGTAAGATTAGACTTTTTATACATTCTCTAAGTCATTTTGTTAATATTACCTAGATCAATACATTTAATAGACAATGCACCATTTGCAGACCATCTGTGAAGACAGCAAAGAAGTTAATACAGAATTTAAAATGCATCTTTCAGGACTAGGCATACAACCGGTAAGTTGTACTGGTCAGTTTCCGGTATCCAAGTATATTAAGGTTTTAACAAGCAACACATTTAAAGCTGTTCCTAAGGCCGACAGTCCTGTAATAAGATGCCAGCGAGTATGGATGATATAGTACAAGATAGTGATGCAATATAGCATGGTCAAAATTAAATACATGCAAAATTTCAAATATATCAATGAGTCAGTCAAAATAGGTCAACTTTATGGCCCTTTTCTCTGTTTGTATCACGCGCTTATCTTGTGACAAACTGTCCCACAGATGAGTGTAACATGCAGTGATTGCCTCTGCAGATGAATTAACTTCTCGTCATCAGATGACTACAAAGGAGTCACTGCAGGGGATAATGTAGTTAACAGAATATGGAAAAAATCAGGTAAAAAGCAAATAGAAGCATGATAAATGTTCAGATTCATTCGAACAGGGTTGTGGTCTGGTTGAACAGATAGTCACATGGAAGATGAGTCATTGTGTTAATATGAAGTGTTGAAATCCTATGACGGCAGATATGTGAGATTGGCAACAAAAGATCCAGATATAAAATGTGTCACAATCCCGCTCCACCCTCTTCCTTGTTTCTATCAAAACATCAGTTGTTTCTGTCTTTACAGTGGTAATCTCTTAAACTCTTCGACTTCATTGACACAAACCATGCGTTTAAAACGGGTGTGCCTTGCCATATGAAAGAATAACTGCAATGAAATTACAAGTTATATTGTATCCTTTCAATGCAGCCAGAGGAAATTGCAGTAATTACAGTTTTAACCTTCGAAGTAATCAAACTGGCTGAAATGAGCTGGAAACTGAAGCTTGCAGCTCGTTGTGAAGGATGCATTTACTTCTCAGGAACATAAATCATTCACAGCTATCGTGACAAATCATTCCCAAGAGTTGTAAGTTGCAAAAAAACTAGTTTGAAACTTCTTCATGGGTTTGGTTTTGTGACACACCTTTAACCAAAAGCATAAGCCACAAACGTAAAGTGTCTTTGTTTCCAGGGAATGACTGGATGCAAATGTTATCAGCTTTATTAGGATGTTTGTTTTAACTTGGTGACTACAACTAAGCAGAATCCACCTGTTGCCCCGTCAGCCAACATTCCCTGATTTCTCAAACCCGTGTGATTAATCATAATAAGTCTTTTTGATGACTCACTCAACTGGACTCAGCTGAAGCTTTGACCTGCATGCTTACAGAGTGAACGCTTCTCACTTTAATCCCAGTTAAAAACTTGCAACACACGCTAGTTAAAAAAAAGCTTCCTAGCCAAATGTAGAAAACATGCTGTTAAAAATACAAGGAACGAGTAGTCATATTCATAAAATTTGAAAATTTGGAAAAAGTGCATTTATTTCACATTTGATATCCACAATATTAACATACATTGAATAATTATAAATTTTCTCTTTTTAATTTAAATTAATCATTATGATATTCCATTGACTTCCTTTAAATCCAGACATAAAACCCACCTGTTTAGAATAGCTTTTGAAACTGTGCATGCGTGGGTTCTCTCTGGGTACTCCGGCTTCCTCCCACAGTCCAAAAACATGACTGTCAGGTTAATTGGCCTCTCTAAATTGTCCCTAGGCGTGTGTGTGCATGTTTGTTTGTCCTGCTTGACTCTGTTTTGCCCTGCGACAGACTGGCGACCTGTCCAGGGTGTACCCTGCCTCTTGCCTGAAACGATAGCTGGAGATAGGCACCAGCAACCCTCCCAACCCCAGTAAGGGACAAGTGTGTAGGAAAATGGATGGATGGATGGATGGATGGATATATATATATATATATATACACATCATATAGGACATGTTAAGCACAAGTTTCATTGAACCCAAATTTTGTATTTAAAATATTTATAATGGCCTCATGTAAAGTTCTAATTCTAAATTATTTTTTTCATTAGCCGTAAGTGGAAACAATCCTCATAATTAACAGAAATAAAGGATTTCAAACGTCCATCTATGTTTAATTAGTCTATATGCTTCACTTCGTGATAAGTTTCTAAAATAATTGGGCTTTTCAGTAATATTTCAGTTATTGAATACATCTGATTCCAGCTTCCAACCCCCTTCCATCTACTGGATGGATGGAAATGAGCGACAGCAAGCTCAAGGAAATGGAGATGTATGAGGAAAGTAACTCAGTTATATGATGGCAGACATTTTCAGTTTATCATGTGCTTTCTGGTTAACTTTTTTTTTCTAACATGATCACAACCCGGAAGAAACGCTTTTCCTGTGTAAATAGAGAAGAGCTGCAAATGCAGAAGCTTTGATGAAAACAAATTAACAGAAGCAATGCTGTTATTTTGAATTTTATCAGAAAAATATTACCAATAAATGTATAATTTTCTCTTAATATATAAATATTTTATTTGAAAATATTAAAAAAGTTAAATTAATATCGAAGAGTTTTTTGTACTAACAGCCCTTTTCCGACTACCGGGTGTGACGCTCACCGGAAGTGACGACACTGAATGTTTAACTTTTTAGCCATTTAAAATTAATTTCGCAATTTCTTGGAGCTCCAACTCCATGGAGGGCGTCTACAGTTTGATTTTTGACTGAATGAAGTTGCTGGAGGTAACAGAGGATGCGCTGGACCTCCCGTCCCGTGATGCTCTCGATTCTTGGCATGTTACGGAGCGGTTGAGCGGCAGTCAGGAGCAGTTAGCTGCCCGTTAGCTCGGTGCCGCTGCGGGGGGAAGAAGCTGTTTCTGTCAGCTACCTGCCAGAGAAGAGCTGTTCACACGAAGAGAGGCAAACTTTCCGAAGAAACTTTGAGAAACGCTCCCTTTCGTCTGCTGCTGGGATTGTGTACTATTTTTTTGAAACGGCGACTGAGTTTGTTTACATCACGATGGCGCATATGCTCCAACAGAGGCAGGGGAAACTAGCCAACAGCAGCTATCTTGGCTAAGTGGTGAGAAATACTTGAACCGCTGAGAGGCTGGGCCCGCCTCAGACTAGAGTACCGGTGGTTGCTGCTCAGACAGAAGTTTGACAAGGACCTGTTTACTACTCCGCTGCCGGGATACAAGGAAGGCCGACATAGACTGACACCACACACCCCGAGCCTTCTCTTCGGGGTCCGGCCTTGGGGGTTTGTACACTTTTTCTGGACAGCAGATTGAAAGATGAACTCTGAGGAAATGTGCTGTGACGGTACGTGCCTTTATCCCATCCTTCAGCTGTGAACTGCTTCGCAACACGTTAGTGCAGCACTCCGTTTCCTCTGGGCAACCCAAATCGCTAACGATGTCGAAAATAACAGGAAAGAAGAGAAGTTGCTTCGAGATTACGAGTGTAACTCCGGCTCAGAAAAGTGAGCCGGAGGCGGGCGGGATCGTTGTTGGGGACGGCAGCGAGCGGCTGGACGATCCGCAGGAACCCAAGACTGATCCCAGGTTGCCGGGGGGGTGTGACCGGATCTCACCAGACGACGCTTTGAACAACGTTGGGGAGAATCAGGAGGGCCAGCTGCCTTTTACAAGCCTTTTTAACGGGGGGATCTCTATGAAATCTACATCCAGTGGTCGTAACACCCCACATAATGTAGGGGGGAGTGTGCCTTTTGTCCCCAGCTCCCACATAGTAACCAGTGCTACAGCTGTTATTACCAGCATGAGCCACACAGCGCCTAGCAACAGTTGTAGTTCTCGATTTAGAGTCATTAAACTCGACCATAGTAATGGAGAGCCCTTCAGACGGGGCAGGTGGACTTGTACTGAGTTTTATGTGAAAGACTCGGATTCAGGAGTTCATCGGACTGTGGACAGCCTGAAGTCCTCTCCATCCGTTGATCACAGTGTGGACAGAGACAGTGGGTTAGGAGCTACTTGTAATTCTATTGTCAGTAGTAGTGCTTTTCCTGCACCGCTTCTGGAGAACTTCACAGATAGTGGGTACTCTGTCTCCACTGGACACCACACCCACTCTCAGGCCCCAGAGTCCCTGCAGCAGGGCTATGGTTTGTCCCTTCAGATTGGGAGTGGAGCAAGTGCCTTCCAGCCCACGGGGTATGCAGTAGCAGCATCACAGCAATCCAAACAGGCTCAGGTAACCATGTCGCCCGGTACCCCCCAGACTTTTATACCTGACAGCTTCAATGGTGTGCACCATGGTGTCATTATACCTCCTGCTTCGCTTCCCCAGCAGTTTGTCTGTTCTCCCCTTCCCAGCCAGCAACACTTTGGGTCAAGCACCCAGAATCTTCCTATTACGTCCTCCTCTATAGGCTCCACCAGTCAGGTATCGTCACCTCAGTTCACCCTTGCTGGTCCAGGAGCACAAGGACCCAGTGGAGATGTGAGTTTCATGCTTCAGGTGGCCAATGCATCAGTCGTGGCCCCTGTAATTTCAGGAAGCACACCACAACAGCAGCCTTCAGGGGGTGCGGGCAGCGCCCCTGCACCTTCTGTGACCGCCGTCTCTGTCCACAGCGGTGGCCAGAACGTACCTGCCACAGTGCCAAGTACGACCAGTGTGTCCAGTCAGGCGCCTGGTGTAGCAGGACTCATCCAGCTGCAGGGAGCGTACGGAGGAGTCGTTAACCCGGCGGAGGACGGTTGGAAGATGACCGAAGCCCTACCTCAGCAGAGCGTTGGTGTGGGGCCAGTGAAAGAGCATGTGCAGTCTCCTATTGCCGAGGGCCTCAGCTTGACCAGTCCGACTGTCAACAGCTTTTTTGGCATCCAGATTACAATGAATGAGGATGGAGACGGGTAAGAGGTTATAAATCCAGTTCATAGTTTATTTTCCATGTCAGTCATCTGTGCTTTTCCCTGTAGGCGATCAGTAATGCAGTATGCCTTTATTTCCATGTGTCAGGGGAAAATTATACCACTTGAACTTATTTATAGAATAAAGTATTAAAGTTCTCGATTTAGAGTCATTAAACTAAAGTTTGCCCTTCTACTCTATAGCACTGAATACTTTGGAAAATGCCTCTTACTTGACTTTACATTAGGTGTTTTATTACTTAATGTAATAAATCATTTATTACCTAATGTTTTCTTACAATAATGGCATCTATAAAATGGCAATAAAAATGCCATCTATATCCTTGTTTTGATACATTGACGTAAGTAAATAAATTAAATATGAATGTACTAAATTTATTAGTGGCTTTTGCAGAATGTTATACCTTTTCTCAGAGGCTGTTCTCAGAGTTATTGTAGGTCTTAATTAGTTCATCTTCTCATCTGATTAGCAGACTTGCAGCTCAGTAGTTAGCTCACTGTATTGCTGTAAAAAAAAACATTAGCTTAGTGATTTAGTTTTGTAATGAATTGATTTTGTTTCCAGGCCTCGAATATGTATCTGTTGTGACCTGTATAATTTTTTTCCAAAGAGCTCTTGTCTGCAAATGAAAACTGCAGGCAGCTGCCTTCTTTCAGCCAGCTGGCTAGCAGAGTGAAGCAACAAGTGGCAGAGGGTTAGAGCAGATTTACTCTCTGCTACATCCAGCCAGAGAAAACCGAATACTTTCTCTGAAATCTTATTGAGATGAATTTAAACCGTAAAAAGGGTGTGACTGTAGATTTCAGCAGCTTGTATGCCTAAATTAAATGGTAATTTCTCTCTTTATGCTACTCTACCAGTGTGTTTGGGAATTCTGGGTATTAAAAAGCCCCTGTATATGCTACAAGACAAGTTGTGCTTTGCTGCTGGGATTGAAGTAAGTGCCAATCATCAAGAGGTTGGCTTCTATTCTCTGCTCTGTTTGGGGAAAGACGGCCTGTGTGTTTGCTCTGGGCACCTTTCCCAACCTCCTAACTTTAAACTCTATAAATACAGACTCTCCTATAGGACTTCTGTAATGTACACACTCTATTTAGGACTGTTTGGAGCTTGAGCTGAGATGTTGCAACACTCTGGGTGCGAGCTGCGCTGCTGCCGAGGTGATGCTTGAGCCAAGAATAACCTAAAATGAGGGCTGGCGTCCACACACGTGCATGGTCTGTCTTCTGGAAGCCTCGGTGTTTATCTGTGTGCTTTGTTCTGGACTTGTTATAAATGATCCAGTCAGTGTGTGGGATTTAATTTGTGTTTACGGATGCTGAGTTGGGATTTTTATGGTCTTTAGAACACCAAGTTAATTATTATTTACAAAGATCTTCGTCCAAGCAGCATCAGTTTGGCTTTATCTCGATTATGCGGAAAACGTCGCTGAGTTTTATTTAAACGGTAACAGCTGTTATCAATTTAATAGCCATTCATCTATTTTAATGCATGAAAGGCAGTGATATCAGTGGGTGTATGTGGGAACTGGGGAGATCCTGGCGGGACGGGGCATGTTGGAGAGAGGGACAGGATGGTCATCTCTCCAACACACACCTGCTACTACAATAGCTGGCACGTAATCCGCTCCGTAGCAGCAGTGACATGGCCAGACTGAACCAGCAGGATGCTGACTGCCTTCTGCTCCGGCTCTCTGATTCAGAGCCCAGTAAGAGCTGTCAGCTTTGAAACATAAGCTTAACATAGTGTTGACTCGCGCTCCACCTTTGACGAGTTTTGCTTCTTTCCTGCAAATTCCCTGTTTTTATATGAGATTGTAAATTGGCTTGACTTAAAATTATGCACTTAAGGGTTTATCTTGGCCTTAAAAGTCCAGCCCAATCTGTGCAACCTGCCCAGGCCAAGCCAGCAAGACATAGCAGCCTCTATCCAACTGATCTGATCTGGTGCATCCTTTAGAACGCAGCAATATGAAACCTTTGGGTGCGTTGATTGATTATGGGTTAAATTGTTTATAGAGGAGGTTTTTGAACCAGTGGTGCTTTTAAAAGCTTATAAGCAGATAATGTCTAATCTACAAAAGAGAACTTTGTTGGCATCTTCATTTAGTATAAATCCAGAATAACTTGATCGAGAAGCTGACGCTAATGGCTGGTTCCAGAGGAGTCAAATTTCTATTGTCTTAAAGCAACTCACACTTTCAAAAGAATGTTTTTTTGCTTTTGCAAATGTCATTTGCACATAAACCCATGACTACTAACACAAGAGATGGTGGGAAGATGGACGCCATCATAATCTTCCTGTTTTGAACAGGAAGATCTGTTCAAAGTACAGATTTATCACACAAAGCTAAGCTCATTGATGCCTCCTAAGTAAAGTAAATAATCAGGTTCTGTTTAATGTGGTTCAAAAAATTACTTTCACTTAAACTGCTTTGGTGTTTTGGAGAGAGGATTTTTGGAAAAAAAATCTATTAAACAACAGCAGTCCATTTAGCTCTAAACTCTGCTTGGATTAGCTGCTAGTTTTGCCACCTGGTCTGGCTAAAACTTCAGAAAGGTGCAAAGAAAGATAGAGGAACTCAGTGTTTGAAACTTGAGAAAGGTGCAAAGAAAAGTATCTACTGTGTGTAACATCTTGACGGCTTAAAGCCTTTATAAGCCACTCATTCAAGAAGTCTTGACGCTTCCCTTTAAAGCAGTGTCATGTTTCAATAATTATGTGGGCTTATTATAAAGCTAAAACTAAAGAGTACATTTAACTATTCTGAATCTTGATTCTGGCATGGACCAGGTTCAGTAGGTGGAAATTTCTTTCTGCTGTAAATTAGGGGGATTTCTTCTGTTTCTTTTAGGCATGAACTTTCAAGGCCATCATGAAACTTTTGGCTGTTCTAAATCCCATACATTTTTATTCACTTAAATAACTGATGGAATGTAACCCCTTTTTCATGACGATATTTTTGTTCTAGAGTCTGTTATCCTCCATTCTCACAACTCCTGCCTACCTGGAACAGATTAAACATTTATAGGCATTTATCATCAGTTATATGTGCAACTGTAAAAAAAATGAGGAGGAGCTCCTTTTTAATAATCTTGTCTAAACCCAGATCTATGAAAATATTTGATTATATAACATACCTTAATATGTCTTATCTTTTACTTACTCTGTTGCAGAAAGGGTTGTTTTAGCTCCTTATGAAGAAATCCAGATGCTTCCATATCTTTAGCCACAAAACTTCCAGGGAGGTTTGTGGACCCAAAGGCAAGTTGGCAGCCAGAACCACAATTTTAACTGTTTTTAGCTGTAATTAAAACGCCTTGTTCACTCATAACTTTCCTGTAAATGTTTTTGACGACCAAACATATTTCAAACAACACACCCATACAAGACTTGACAGAGATTTTTAAAATTTTCTTCTCATGGCAGTGGGACCATTGTTCTGTGTACAAATTCGGTCTCCCTGAGGAATCTGCTCCGAGCTTCATTGTTCTGTTTTGAATTAGAGTTCATCACAAAGTGGAACAAGGCTCTGTGGGGGTGGAGCTGTGAGATAACAATGATTTCCCTTCAGCTTGAAATGGTTTGGGTTTGGGCTCAGCGCCCCTCATCTTTGCCAAGTGGAGTGATGAAGCTCCCCCAGGGACAAATTGGTTCCCATTAATCTGAGCACTCTGCCTTCACTGTAATTCCTTTTCCCTGGGTAGACCACCCCTCACTTTACTGTCTTGAGTGTGGATTGGTACTGATTACTTCATAGCTCATTACATTTACTCAAGTGAATCAACAGTGGTGGCTGAGTTACACAACAGAGTAAATGTTATGTGGAAGCAACTTTTTCTTGATTGATTGGTTTTCATTTGTTTGTGACGAGGGGAGCACACTTCATCGAACAACTTATTTTGTGACACTCATATGTTTTCATATCATCAACCAACCGTCAACTGTAGTAATTATGATTAATTTAGGGAGAAAAGAAATCCGTAAACCCAACTTGTCTCCTAAAAATAACTGCTTGTTGCCTCGTTTAAGCCTCTTCTTCATGGTCAAGCCTCCCTCTAGCCAGTTAATGTCTGGTTGGGTTCTAGGTGTGTCTCTATTGTCAGTCTGCTCCTCACTTTTGTGGGTGTGAATAAGGGCAGGAAAGTGGGAGCGTAACAGGGTTTTCTAAAAACAAAATACCAAAAGTGTTAAGTAGTTAACATGACAGCTAAAAATGATGTTAGATTTCATCCTCCCATCTGGATGTCTCTAATAAGCCCAGATATTTGATTTTGTCTTATAGAAATTGATTATCCAAACATAATGAACAAAATTTAAATGATCTCATTAGTTTTCTATAAGTACAAATCTATCTGTATTGTGGCCCTTCATTTTTTTTAAACATGCAACCCTGTGGATTTAGATAATGCAGTCATAAGATGTAAACCAATATCCACACAAGAAGAATAAAATGCACATCACTGCAACCTAATGTTATGTAGCTGGCGCAAAACTGTAACTCTCTGTGACAGAACTTGACAAGAGCTGGACTGTTTCTCGCTTCTTCATTGCATGTCTATTTTTCAGAGACATGTGCTGCTTCCAGGGCTATTCCACTCCAAAAGCTCACTGTGTAACATCATGGTGAATTCAGACGTCATGTCTGCTGATGCACTTCGGTGGTTGACATGTTGCTGTTTGGACTTTGCAAGGCTTGGCCTTCGCTTATGCAGTGACGTCAATCACGGGCCAGTCAACGAATGCTGTTAGCCGTCAATCAAATCGCTTATGTTCAATACCCGACTTAAATAGTTTTTAACTGTACATATGTTAATCTTTTCATACCTGGATTGCTGCACCATTCTCCGCAGAACATCTAAATAAAAAAACCTCTCCACTGCAATTTTTCTTGAAGCATTTTGACTAATTTTTATCCTCTGACCTTTTTCTTTGATTGAAGTTCTAAGTGTCCCCAGCGACAGTGAAGGAAAAAATAATTACCGTGAGCTTAAGCGTGATATATTTAGAGCTGTAGTAGCACGTGAATCTCATGCTGTTGTGATTGTCAGGTAGCTCACCCGTATAATTGCGCGCACCTGTAGGCTAAGTTATCTTTCAAGTTACTCATGGGCCATGTGTACAAGTTTCACGTGTACGCAGGGCCATGTGCTGATGCTCATTTGTGCTGAATACAACAACGAGCAATTTTTGGGGGCATAATTAAGAAAAAACATTTGCTTAATGTAAAATTAGTTTAATATGCAAAATCCTTTCTAGACTTTCCATGGGCTGACTGAGAGTTTCTCAATATGATTTACTGAAGCAAAGAAAAACAATCCATTTGAGCTGAAGTTGATCTTGTATGTAAGGAAAATTATGGTGTTCTTTTATGTAACCAACTCGGCGGCAGTGCAAAGCAACAGGTTGGGGAGGGGAATGGTTGTGTTACTTAAGCCTCCATATTAGCTGATGACATCTCCATCCCTCCATACCTTGCTCTGGGATCTCAGTTAGAAGGACTTTGAGGCAGAGGAAAAATGTGATGGAAAATATTAAATTTTTTGGAACTGGAGCTTTTTGAAACCTTCTTTTATCTTGATATCAGTGACCACGCTTGTGTGTAGCATCGGTAATTTTTACTGTAATTTTCATGAATCATCAATAAATGTAACCAAATTGTTCTCAAGCCTAACACTAACCACATGAAGCTGGCAGTTAACTGTTTGTGATGCATTGAGACATACTGATGGACTTTCTGTTTCCTTTGTAATTCCTATTTGTGATGCAATCGCATGTTGTCTGGTGTCCATGTGGCCCCTTCACACATTGGTAGTTTTTGCAGAGGCTTGGTGAAATCTACCTGAGTGCTTCAAGAATGCAATGAATTTTCCATTTGTGAGAACCCACAGAAAAATGTTAGCATGCACTAAAATCTGAACAGTGAGGTTTTGGTGTTTTATTATGTCGATGACAGTGTATTTATGAATTGTGGGCAGGGTGGGTAGCATGATTTGGCTGAATGTGGTAGAATTTATAAATATAGCACAATGAGGTTCCAGGAAAGCATCTTTAGAGTGGAAAAAATTAAAGAGAAGCTTTTTCTGTGAACACTAGAGCACTTATTGCCCTTTGGCAGAAATGAATGGACTCTGCTTTTATTTGAACTGTATGAATGAGCAAAGATGAGCCAGAGTAACATTAAAAGAGCTTTTGTATCATCTTGATAAGGCTGTTGGAACCAGCAGCTGTACAGTCAGAAGCATGTAGATAGAAATATTATCTCTTTTATCACCGATGAGTCAGTTACTTTGGGTTAACAATACTAACCAGCTGCCAAACCTCCTGAGATTTATCAGATCCCCTGCATGTGATGTCATCGCCAAAATGTGAAAACTTTGTTGCAGACAAAATAAAATGATGGTCTTCTGACATGCTTAAATGTCACACAAACAGCTAAGTGAACGTGATCTATTGGGTTTGTTCTTGTTAATAACCACCTCTGGGCCAGTTCTTAAAACGATGGACACTTAATTCAATTCACAAAAGAAAAGTGGTTTTAACTGTGACATGAATGTTTTTAATGCAGCTGTCAAAAAAAAATAAAAAAAAAGAGAACAAGAACTTGATTGATTTGAAGATTAGTTGGAATTTGGCAGTTGTCTTTATTGTAAACCTTTAATGATTCGTAGATCACTACGCTCTGTATCACAGGTATAATTTAACCTGTCAGTCCAGCAGGTATGATTGGCTCTAATCTCTGCGAAAGAACATTTTGGTACATTTTAGCCTACTTGTAGCACGTTTTTCGCAATATCTGCCAACCCTGTGGGAAGTACAGTTCGGAGTCGGATTGACATGCCTTTGAAGTTGTTCCCTAGGGATTTAGTTTAAAGTTTCTGACATTGTGTGATTTGTTTTTGTCAGTGTTCCGCCCTACATTTAAAGCAAATGGAGATTTGTTTAAGAGGGCACATTATGCTGTACTGTCAAGCAAGGATTTCCAACCTCAAGTATCAGGTTGTGGTTGTAAGCAAGGTTTTTTTTATGTAATATTCTACATATACCAATATGTCTTTATAATTGATATGTTTTTTTTATTTAGTAGCATATTTTAGTTTTTGTCAGACATGGCATATAAAATCAAATCTTATTTTTAAATGTAAACTGAAGCATAATAATGGAGCCAATTCAACATTCAGTGATTTATTTTCAGAGTAGCTACATGGATTTTTTTGCTTCAGAGAATGTGATTAACTCAAAATGAAGTTAAATATTGTTGTAACTCAATTTATTTGAGTTTCTTCACAGTTGTTGTAGATGGTGATGACTGTGGGCAAGAAGAAGCTCCTGCAGCAGTCTTTATTACAGTGGCTCTGATAGTCTCTGACCAAACATACAGTTTTTTGTGTAGCAGAAGATACTAATGGTTATCTATAATGTTAAGTTTTTGACGAATCTTTCTTTGCACCACCATCTCTAGATGTTTCTGAACAGTCCCCATAACATAACTGACCTTAATAGATTTAACTATAAGATTATTTGATTTTTATTTACTTTTAAAGGTAATGCAGGAGTTAACTTCACTTAATAAATTGTTCCTTAGCAACTGTCCCTCATTTGGTTGTTTGCTCATTTTAGTGGCAGATATATGGTCTGTTTTCAATTAATACACCTTGATAGGAGTATTACATTATTATTTTGGGGCTGTGACACCTTAAATAACTATCTTATTAGAAGAAAAATTCTTTATTCCATTATTTTTCTCTCACAAAATGGGAGCCTTGTCTTTCTATTGTTGTCTAAATATGAACACATGTTGCTGTCACTTGGCCTGTCCTACTGAAAGACGATTTATACACCTTCTACTTGTGTAAAAGAGAGAGGAATTTGGCTGTTTGGAAATATTAGTATGAAAAATCCAGCCATGTGATGCTTCAGGAGCTCCCCTCATCATTCCTATGTAATTCAATTCAAGATTATTTATATAACGCTAATTCAGTTCAATTATATACACATTCCAATTGATCCTAGCCATCAAACAATGCAGTCAAGTCCAGTTAATGATTCAAATTGTTTAAAAAAAAACATCCAAAGGAAACCCAGCAAATATTGCATTGTATTAATTTATGCCTGTGCAAAAAAAATGAAGTGTCATAGAGTACCTGAGCATAGTAGATTACTTGTGTAGCAGTATGATTCTGGTATAAAATAAATGCAATATTTACTTGAGTCATCATACTGTTAGAACTCCATGCTGATCCCGACCTTGTCCCTTTACTCGTTTGGTTGATTGCGATTTGGTTCTGCTACATGTGAGCTAAAGGCAGCGGATATCTTTGTACATTTATTTACTTTTTGGGGACATGTTACTGGAGCTTTTAATAGCTGATACTGAATGATGATTCAGAGAGAACCTGAGCAGACGCTTCTGTTTATTGGCCCAGAACCGCGGGACCTTCCCTCCTTCTGCCGCCCTCTAATATGTCCCTTGGAACTGTTAACGCACTCTTCCCCTCACTCTACGCTCCCGATGTTGTAGTCGATTTTCCATTCACATCATTGTCTTTCCTTTTTTTTTTTTTGGTGAATAACAAAGCCGCTTTTCATTAGAAGCCTTAGTTTGTACTTGGACTTGGCTTTAAACTTGTGGTTGGGGTTTAGGCGTTGAGCAATCAGCAGCTTTATAGTTCACCAGCTTTGGCTGCTGATAATTATGTCTCCTGGAACTGCCCTAGTATTGCTCATTTCTGGTTTTCAACTTTGTTTTTCATGCCTGCTATGGCAACCGTGATCTTACTAAAGGCAAAGGGCAGGACTTTCCTTTTTTGATAGTTTCCCCCAAATGTCTTATCCAGTCGTTGCAAAGGCTGATCAACAGCCCAAAATAACAGAATCTTTCCACACCAAAACACTTTAAATGACAAATCTGTTAGATAAGATTAGTTTTTGTTTTTTTGTTGTTGTTTTTTTTTTTTACAGTAGGTTAAGTTATTATTGATTTAGTTAGTTATTTTTTTGAATCAGTGGGCAGCATGTTATGAGAACAAGAATGACCTACCCTGGGTGTAGATCAACTGATAAACTGAGTCACAGTATTGCACCACAAATGACTGCTTGGGTGCAATATTTGGTAGGTTATTATATTTAACCTGAATTCAAATACTGCTTATTAATATGCACATGTGAAGTCTTCTGGATATAGTGCAATTCTAGCCTAAATTGTGGTTACACAACATATCGGCATTAACATTGGTATCTGTCGATGGTTTCAATAGTATAACTGGGCCGGTATTAATAACTAGCATTTATTTCCTTTTGGTTTCATTTCCATGTTTGTTTTTGGGTGGAGGGCCGTGTGGTGTTTATTTGGTCATGTGACAATGACATTGATATACCTCAGGATTGTTGGATGTTTAACTGAAGCAGAGTAGTGGCGTCAGATGTGTTTTTTCACTGGATCCAAAGGGCTGGGAAATTCATATTTACACGTTTTTATGTGAGGAAATAAAACGTTAGCTCAGGCACCTAGGTGAGTGCTAATCTTCAAACTATTAGTTTTTCATATATTTACATTCAGTCACTGAAGCTCAATCTGAGTGATGACTCTTCAATATAGCTTTCAAAAGACTCAACAATGTAATATTCTGAAGTGTTATGCTCTACCCCAACATGTGAAACATGCTGCATATGGTTTTGGCCAACATGATGGGTATCTCAGAGGCCGAGGTGTCTGAAGATCTCAAGTCGATTTGCTTCTTTATGTGCAGATTATTGTCAGCTTGCTCAACTATGAAAAGCAGAAGAAAACTTTCTTTCTTTAGGTGGCTTGAGCAGAATTCAGTCATGCTTGGGTGGATAAAGACCGATATATGCGTCTAAAATAAGTTTGTTTTTTTTATGTCAACGAAGGTCCGTCAAAGGCCACTTCCTCCGAAATCTGTCTTCACTTTCTTGATCATCTGCCCTACTCATTGCTTTACCGTAAAGCAGATATTCTGATACAGGATTAAGGAAGTGAAAAAGTAAAAGGCTATTTTATGTCTGGTAATAGACTGCTTCTTTGCAAGACTTGAATGCCACAGTTAGAACAAATTTTGCATGAAGACCACATGTCACTTTCTCTGTTGCCATTTTCTGTGAAACAGCAGCAGAGATCTGAAAAATACATTTTAAATGTTCTTTGTCGTAGTACTGAGATGATTCAGCCGTTTTGAGCGGAAGAAGATTTTAAAGGCCGACCACATATGGAGGGTTTTGCCCTTAGGAATTAAATGGTGTCGACTGGAAGTCTGTGGCATATACCATAAATGTCTTTAACTCTAAAAATGTTGAGCAGATGCTGTTTCAAAATGTGAAGCTTTGTGTCACATTTGGCTCAAATGGGGCTGAACAACGAGGTTTCAGAGCTTCAGGCCCTCCCAAAGTCCTGCATGTCTGCATAGTGAATAGTGAGGATGTGTGGAAAGCATGGCAGGCAGCTGCACTTGAGTCATGCATCCTGTCTGAGTTTTCAATGAAGCCCATCGTCCAATCTGGTTCTGTGGTGGTTCTGACTCCTCATATGCTTTCTGGCTCTTTGTGTGTGTTGTGGTACCAAACTGCTACGCTGGAGTTGAAAAGTTGATTTCAAGAGCTGCTTATGTATGGCTTCTTCTCAGAAACTTCTTTTTTTCACTCAGCAGGCTTCCTGTACTGGCGCAAAAAAGATGTTCTTGTTAAGTCGCTGCTCTCTGGACTCTGATCGTGTAAACGGACCAAACATAGACAGCTGACCATTCAGTCACTGTTTGTACACAGAAAGGCAACATATACTTGTTTTAAAGTTTAAAAGCAGTCTTGGTTTTTAATTAGGGTTACTTGAAAATCCACTGATCTACTTTTAAAAGCTGACTCTGGAGAATTAGAAATATCAAACTAAATGGTTATAAATCAACAATGCTAACACAAAATCTATTCTAACTCTTAGCTTGTGACATATTTTGCTGTAAAATAAACATGCTATTTATTCACTTATGTTTCTTTTTCACCACTAACCATTAATAAACTTCTTACAAAAATATTTTTTTTTCTGTCATTGTTAGTATTTAACTATGAATTCCCAGACATATCATGGCGTCAGTTTGATTTGTTTTTGTATTAATATAACTTTTGAATGCTGTTAATCTGATTAGAAGTTATTGGACAAACACGAACACCTGTCCATCTTTCTCCAATTCCTAAACCAAAAGGAAAACTTTGTAAAACCTTCAGATTTCCTCACTTAACCATGTTATAAGATCTTAAAAATAAGGAGTGACCCGGGACTTTTGTAAGCTACTGTGTTTTACACCTTTACTGAAATCGAAAGTATTTGATTATAAAACTATACTTTATTATGTTAGCTTATATTATTTGCAAGGGATAAAGCTTACAATAAGAATCTAACATCCATGCAAGCAAATCAGATTTCCCCACCTTGTAGTCAGTTGAAAACTGCCAGTTTTGTAAGAACCTCAGTTTCCTACTTCGCTTTGATGTCCGCTTTTGTATTCTGTCAATCACTTCCCCTGTCGTCGTCTTCCTCTTTTGTTTGCCGAGTCAAGTTTGCCTGAAGTGTCTCCTCTCGTCGGCGTTGAACCACAGCGGGTTCTTGCACATCCTCTGTGCCTTACAACAAGCAGGTTTCTGAAAGGAAGCGGACGTGAGTCACTGTGGCGTGTAGACTGACAGCACTACACTGAAACAGCGGTGTCAAACAGATGGCACAATCATATTTTTTGTTTTTACTTAATCAGGTCTTAATGATCATCATTATCATCGTTGTTGTCTGTCATTGTAAAACAGTGCGTCCATTTTGGTTGTTTTAACGTAAAATGTCCAACTTAAGCCGTTATTTCGAAAGTTATGACTTTTTCATATAATTGAAAGCCCCAAAGGTTCTGGATTTCTGTAGCTTTTCAGTGTTTCAGGAGTTGATCAACACACTTTTCCGCCTCTTCATTTTTTATTCTCTGTTTTAACTTGTTAGAATAATACAACATCCTGTCAGCGGAATGATCCAAATAGTGGAAAGATGAGGATCTACCAAAACGGTCTGTTTTTTTAATATAAAAAAACATACGAGTTTTCTTAAAAATCTAAAGTCACTTCATTGTGCTCAAGTTGTTTCATTTTTAGTGTATTTTTTCTGCTGTTGACTGTCTGTTCTTCTAGTCCTTTGCTTCCCTTAGCTTTGGCACAGAACAAGGTCAGCTAAAAACCTCCATACCAAACAATGGAAAATATTTCAGCCACCACATCCTGTGCTTGTCAATGAATGATCCCCACTGAGCAGACAGCAGCTGGGATCAGGAAGGGTAACACATTGGCATTTCAACACAAATCTGCTCATTGAAGCATCTATTCATTAGATCCAAATTTTTTTTTGGATTCCTTAAAAACACAAACAAACAACAAAAAAGTCTTTGATTCCAAAGGGAAATTAACCACACAAAAAGAGTTCAACTTAAGCACTTTCTTGAGTTTAGCATTTAGGTATCTAATGACTAATTTGGATCAGAATAAAGCTTTATTTTGGCCCGGATCTTGATTGTCAGCTGCCATTATGATGTCTTCACATGTAAATAGAGACATCATTTTACAAAACAAACCTTGTAGCAAATGTTCTAGTTAAATTAGCCTCCTTGCCACTTTGTAGACCCATTCATGCCTATGAATTACAGTTTCATCCCTTCACCATTCTTACCATTTTGTCAAACCTGTAAGCAAATTACCATGTTTGCTTACGGGCTTGACAGGTTTCTGGCAGAGTGAGAGCTGTCGGAGTTGAGTTCATTCCAAAATACTATTGATCAAGTGTGTGTTATGTAAACGCATACGACACAAATTATTGTTCATTCACATAGACACATGCACTCACATCAGTCTCAAAGTGTTTACAGATTGGTCAGTGTGTGCTCCACTTGGTTGGACAAATAACACCACAGAGAGTTAAAAAGAACAGGAAGAAGCCTTGGAATTATTTTACCATTTGTAGGGAGAAGATGCAAATGAAAAATGATAAACACACAAGCAGCAAAGACATGAGAAATGATCCCATGTTCAGCTTTTTACATTTGTCCTGCTTCAAAAGTGATTTACTTTGAGCAGCGTTAGTCTGTTAATCTAAAGTAATTTGCAACTGAATTTGCAGACGTTCTGCAGACATTGAGGATTTTTGAGTTTACAGCTTTTCTCAGTTGCTTTGTTGCATTTCTCACACCATTTACAACAGCTTGTGCATTTCTTAAAACACTACAAACTGTAAAATCTAGTTTATCTGCAAAAGCAAGTCTCTAAGATTAGATAGCTCAGTCCTCAAAAGCAAATGTAAATGAAAGCGTCATCAAAATTCTAAATCCTGAAAATGTTTATTTCAACATTTTATTTATTGTGTTACTTTTAATTAAGTAATCACACAGATTTTGATGCATTTAAATGTTTTGAGCAATTGATTGCAATTTTATTTTTTTACATGCAAAATCCCAAACTGAAACTTTTGCAACATGTTTCTGGTAGGCCCATAAATCTGACGTATAAGCGTCAACTGAAGGCAACAGCAATGGATGACAAAGGCGCTACTGTTGGGGTTCATTTTTGCTTCAAAAACGATTTGATGGATCACTGGAAAAGACTATTGTGTGCAAGTTGTGCAAAATGGGTTGGGCTGTCACCGAAACTATTCAGTCTGAAAATAGCATGTCAGTGCAACACATGTTGCGGCAACAAGTCGTTCCTATTGCTAATGTCAGCATCCATAGTTCACATTTCTAAAGTATTTTTTCAAAGAAGCTACGTGAATCATCACAGGTTCCTGAAATACTTGAATCCTGAGTGGGTATAACAGCACTTAGCACCAATCTGCTGGTTGAATAGCCTACGTAACGAATTAAAAACGATAAATATCATTGATGTTGAGCTCATGTCACCAGCATGTGAAAATAGATGTTTTCTGCTAAATTCCTTATTCAGCTACTTAGCAGAAAAAAGGTTTTTGAATTGAAAACGTTGCTTATTTTGTTGATATATCGTTTTTGTTTTAAAATGCGATTAATTTACAGACCCTCCAATTAACTCAATTTGAGTTAAAGAATCCTAGTTCTGTAGCACATTTCTTGTTGTTACATTTCATTTATTTAACTTTTTCTCATTTTAATGTGTTTTCTTTGTGAGTCTTAATTTTCCACCACTAAGGAAAATACACTCAATTTAGAATTATTGCAAATTTCTCAAAGCATTTGTGCTTAGGCACCCAAAAGCTTGGCATTGGGACTGAGTACCACTATTTCGTCACAATTCTGATCATTGTTTTTACAAAAACAGTATGGTAATTAAAAAAAATGTTTTACAGTTATAATTTAATGTATATCATCATCTATTTCCACATTCTGAATTGCTATCTCATTGTTGTTTTGACTTTTTACCATAAACGTCTACATAATGAACCTTAACTATGGCTCCATGTAACTGATAAAGACTCTGAGTATGGAAAGTTCACCGTGGGGCAGTAAATGTGATGCCCTCACGATACACCCAGTGTGTAGCATGTTTTTGGTATGTAAGAGGAGTTAACTGATTTGTCACAGGAATCTGCTAGATATGATATGCAAAGTCATCTCGACTACACAGCAGCTGTTAAAGTCTTAGTTTGGAGACCTTTGATCAATGTCTGGAGATAAAAATTTGCATCAGCTGGAAACATTCCTTATGGACATGTGTATGGTTATCTTTAGTTTTGATTTTGGATTTAAGAATAGCTTCAGAATATATATTTTTAAATGGTGCCCTGCCGATGTCGGTAATCTGAACATTTCCTCAGTGTAAAGTGTAACGTATTTGCTTCAGTTTTCAGCTCATGTTTTGTGTATTTCTTGGCTGTTACTGTATGCTCGTTAGCTTCCCGGCCTGCCCACTTAACCCCAGGCAGAGGCGCTGGCATGTGACAGGCCAGTGTTGTTGGAAAGCAACTGACGAGCTCTGACAACAACAGTGCTGCCCGTCTGTGTGGCAAAGTTCACTAGGCCGTTGTCATGCCTCAGGAACCAATTCTACACCTTATTCAAGCGGGGCAGTAGACGGGATTGAGCCTTGTGAAATGAAATGAAGCGGATAGTTGGTGTTCCTCTGTAGCTTAAGCATGAATGTTTGCCCCACAGCTGACTGAGCCTCCTCTGAGAAGGAAGATCTTGACTCATCTGTGCTCATGGTAACAATTATGTGTAAGTTGAGCAGAAATTAACAACCTCTGCTTCCGAGAATGCTCGTATCGGTGTGACATATTTTCACTTATCTTTTTCTGACTTTACATGGTTGTTGTGAGCCTCTGCAGAGACGTCGCGGCCTGCCACAGCTGAAGCCTGAGTTGTGCTCTTATTTACTCAGGGTTTGTAAGTCACAGATTGCTCCAACAAGCTGCTCTTTATTTCCTGAATACTGAGGCCTTCGATATGAGAGTGGGTGGGGTGTGTGCTGTCAGTGTTGGTTAGCTGCACAGCTGGGGCCTTGCCTGAGTTGGTTATGACTGCAGGCTTTGCCACATGCAGAGAGTCAAGTCCATGTTTGCCATTGAGCTTTCCCCCCACCCCCGACTCCCACAGCCTCTCCTAATCGCCCCGTTATGAGAATCAAGCACTTTGCTGGGTCACATCTCTTCCCAAGTCTATTTTAGTTGGCGCTCAGGCCTGGATCACTTCTCAGCCAAAAAACCTCAACAAATGTAACTTCTGCGATCAAAAATGGGGGAGAGTTTTCAGAGCAAGGTCTCTACACGTGTTTTTGCATGTGTGGAGATCGACATCAAAGAGGTGGTTGCTGGAAAAACAAGTCCGGAGGAACAGCCCGTATTTCTGAACTGTGTGTTTTCATTGGGTTTGGTCCTTTGTGTCAGTCTGCCTGGTCTTAAGACTCTGTTTACCTCTTTAGATGTTTGAAGGGCAGAACAGCATAATTGTAATCAGCCTTTGTGGTTTTAATATCACTGTCTTGTGGGTTGAGTCCATATTAATCAAAAATACTGATGTTGTTCCATCTCCATTGTATGACCTTTCAATGTCTAATCTTTGTTGAAAGAACAATGTCATTTGAGATTAATGTATTTATAGTTGATTGCATTAATAGGGCATTTTTATATAGTAAAAATTTGTCTTGCTGTACTGACAAACACTGGCTGGTTTATCCAGTGTTAAGCACTCATCATGAGATAAGGTCCGACAGCAACAATTTCAACACAATACTCCCTTTATGTCTTTTTGTAGAGTACCTTATAAATTAAACTAATTATTGACTCTTATTTGGTTTGAAATAGAGGAGTAATGATTCATCAGTCTGATAATACACAACTCTGGGCTTCGTGTGAACAGGGTTTCGGAATATTTTATAATTAAACAAATCTGCCTTTTTGTTTTTACAAATACCTTAAAGCTTTCAAAAACCACAATTTGTGTTTTAAGGGATCTGTAATTGGCCATTCAGTTCTGGTTTGTCTAGAGCAGTGATTTTTAATCCAGGTCTTCAGGGACCAATGCCCTGCATATTTTATTTAGATGTGTCTCTGCTCCAGCACACCAGGCTCAAGTGATAGCACTAGCTCCTGGATGCCATCAAGAGATACAGATGATTATTGTTTTTTTAATTTTTTTAGGATTAATGTATTTGTTTTTTTGTTTTTGAAGGTTCATTTTAAAACTTCTCAATCAATATGAAAACATGGGTCAGTAGGAGGGGTAATCTTAGTAAAACTGCACACTTTGTAGAGTTTTCTTCAGATGCTTTGGATAGTAATTGTGGGATTTCCATGGTAATGTTGAAATAAATCTCAGTTTATATCATTGATTAGTCAACCATTGCAGGAAGTGTCACTTTGATAAAAGAGCACCTATGGTCTTCAATAAAATAAAATGTGTTTTATATTTCTAGTCATTCTGGGACAAGCAAATTGACTCATTAAAATTCCCAATTTTCCCAAACTCTTCTGCCTTGACTTTTAAATGATTGCTTTTTCTCATTCTTGTCCTGCCACATAATTAGTTGGTACATATCTCTTGTCAAACCCTGTAGTTTGGTTTGCTCCAGGAGCTCAGATTACAGCTGCTTTCTTGAACCATGTCGTTTGTGAGGTCTTAAAACTTGCATTGTCTAAATAGCTCAACAGAGCTACAGGAAACTCGAAGGTCCTGAGCTGCTGTGCGTGAGGTGTGGCAGAGATAAATCTGTCAAAGGCTCGGATATGAAGAGTTGGCCATAAATCAGGCCCGACCGTCACTGCTACAGTAGTGGATGGTTAACCCCATTTCAGTCGTTTTAACCCTGCTGGCTTTTGTGTTTTCTTTATTGGCCTCTGGGTATTGTGTACATTTGTAACTTCACGATCTTGTAGACCACCCCTGCTCCTTCATGCGTGACGAGACATTTACAGCCAGCAAATGCTTGACAGGAATTTAAACCTAACACCCAACATGGTCTTTCTTAAATCACGTCAGCTCAACCATTTCTGGCTTTTTTTATGAGTAGTTTATATCTTGTGGCTTTGCAGCTGTTTTTGGGCAGAATTGGTTTCAATAATTAAGTAAACTTGAAATATGTTAAAAATAGTAAGCAAATTAACTATTTGAAAACAAAAAATAAACTGAAAAAATTTAATAATGTATAGCAGATAATATAGGAATTACAACAGCTAATCTCTCCTGTCAGAGTTTTTATTTTGGAACAATCAAATACAATAAATCAAATCATCGCTTCATGACTATAAAATGTAAAGATCACTAAAAACTTTAATCTTTCAGAAGATAAAATTTGACAGAAAAAAAGAATGTAGTCACACTGGAAAGGTGATGTGGAAATATTTGTTGAACAACGTCTGACGTTGAGCATAGTGTACTGTGTAAACTTTCTAAAAATCCAGTCCATGAGTGAACATTGCATCATGACAAACAAGTCGAGGCCGTCAGATACGATGTGTGTTCAGCTGTGTCATTTTTCAGTGTCGCCCTGTTTGATAAGTCTGGACACCAGTGAAGAGAACTAATATTCTTTCTCATTTTGTGTTGGATAAAGAAGAGAGTTCATGTTCAACCACAAATTAAAAGATCGTATAATAATAATATGCTGTGGCAACTCTTGACTAAACCCTTTGCTCGGAAACTATTATCCAACAGAGACGTATTATTTGCTGCCCTGCACTAATGCTAGTGATGCTTGAAAAAAATCTTTAATTATAACTTTGTTCCTGTGTAATTTAGCTCACTGGACTATTTAATTCAATCTGATTCCTTTGGGCTGTGTGAGATTCTCACGCTATGATGAGCGTTTTTATAAAGCTACTTCCATTAAAGATTTCTGTAATGGGTATTATAATATGTATAACTTGCATTTAATTGCTAAACATTTTATTATGAATTAAAAATGTAATTCTCAAAGGATCATGAAACAGAATGTAAATTGTTTTTATTCTTCTTTTTAGAGTTGAGGCCTGTACATATGCTGCAATAACGGATACATTAAAAGAACATAGTTCTGTCCAGACATTTCCTACGTCACAAGAACTCAAAACTCCAGAAGAGTCATCATAGATCTCTCCCATTGCAGCGTCATATTTCTGTACACTTTAAATTTTGGACCATATTTGTCAGACCTCTCACAAGAAAACGGATTCTGCTCACAACATTTCAAGATTTGGCTGTTCACGCTTTCAGAAATGCATGTTATTGTTGCATGTAAATTCTGAGAAAAATCTTTAAAATCCGGTGTCCGACTCTTCTCCAAGCTCTTTTTCAGTTCTCATAAATCTCACTCAAATTCCTGTATGTCTTAAGCCATCACAGTCTACATGTGTTTCTCTTTCCTCCCTTGTTCCTCCTCCTTTTTGTCTTCGCTATTCGTCATAAACGCAGGAACCCGTCCACTGTTTTCTATCAGGCTTTCCGGCTGAGCAGATTACGGGGGTCAAAGCCCATCAACGATAGGTATGAGCTCGGGTGTGTTTACACACACGTGTGTGGCCTGATCTGGCTGACTAAACCAGACCCTGCACTGCTTTCACCTCTTTGCAACAAAATTTCCATCCTAAAGAGCATCTCAGTTGTTGGGGAAGTCATTGTTTCTTCATTTAAGGAAACTTGAATATGTTTTCAGCCCAACTAGCTTGGACTTTCTCTTTGACATCTTAATTAAAAAAAAATAGGAAAACTATTTCAATATTCAAAAATATTAATTAGGTCTTTAAGGATAATTTACATTCTTTAAAATTAGATGTCACTGAGTTTAAACTAGCAATTATGTCAGATTAAAAAGGTGGAGTTTCTGGAAACATGTTAAAAATAATCTGTGTAACAAATTTTTTTCACTATATTTAGAATATGCTGTAAATGCTGTCAAGCCAACATGCATACATATTAGCAACGTGATGTTTGAAAAATGCAGATTCCCAACTTTTTTGTTCCTTATTGTACATCTTGTAGCAGCTTTGCTTGGTTCCGCAAATGTTGAGCTTAAGTTTCTGTTGCTCCTCTGAGAGTTTGTGGTTTAAGTTCAGGAGCTCTGAAAAAGCGAATTAAATATACAGAGAAAGAAAAACAATAGCATCTAGAGTCATTTTTATGCTCCGACGAGAAAGCTGGTGGTTTGCACACTGGACTTGTGAATGCTCTGCTTCCTAAGAAAAAAGAACAAATCAGTTTTGGTTAGAATGATTGTCTTTTTCACTAATTCAACCAGATGTTTTGATTAAGCCATAATACCCAAAGACTCGGTAAATGTATTTTGGTTACAAAAAAGGCCAAGTGGTATTTTACTTGCACTTGAGTAAAAATATATTGAAGGAGTGCTACTACTGCTTGTGTACAACTTTTGGCTTCCTCACCAACATCTGTTTATTACTCACTTCCAGTTTGTTATTCAGCGTGAACAGTAGCAAGTCAAAAGCATGAAGAGTCCTTTTTAATTATATCAGTTTAATCGGCAAAGGAGTGCTTGTTGGTTATTACTTGGAAGTTGACTTTTGACTGGTCACTATTTGGTTCCAACAAGCTCCTCTCATGCCAAATTGGCTTGCAAGAAAAATACCTAGGAAAATGTTAATTTTGTAATGTAATTTAAATCCTTGAATATACAAATATTTGTGGTTAGCTTGCTTCTTTAAACACTAGTATCAGCATTTTTTGTGCTTTTGATTCAAACTCATTCTTGACCAAACAAGACTAGTGAAAAGTTTTCTGATTAAAAGAAATCCTGCCCTGATTATTTCAATTTCAAGTCTACAAGTTATTTTTGTTTCTGTAAAATTGTTCACAGTCTTAAGTTTTGCTTCAGTGTTCCAATCTAAATTATACTGACACAGGATACTTCTATTTACAATCTTAATTTAAAAGCTAAGATATTCCACAAGGTCTTAATCTTTATACTGCTGTGATTATATAGGAGTCTTATCCTTCGCAACAATCCATCGATGTTTATGTAGGAGAAACGGTAGCAGTTGAGCAAGCGTGTGTGTATGTGTGTCCTCTCAGCTGGAAAGACTGTTTGTTCCTCTTCCAGCTCTTGTTTGCCTTCAGGTTCTATAACAGAGCAGCTTTATTCAAAACTTTTCAACTAACCGCAGGTAAACCTGAGGGAGACGCCTCATTCCAACTTCCTTTGTCCTGGGCCAGCTCTCCTGCAAGGTTGGGCTTGTTGAGAGTGAATGGGGCATTGCTCACAAACAGACTGAGGGCATGGAGGAGCATTCTTCTCAGTGATTGATTTGTGAAAAATGTTAAACCTGAATTCGGTTGTGGGCTTTCTCATCAAATATAATTAGTTCAAGTTTCTCCAGCAGTGCGAGGATCAACATGTGCGTGCCTTTGTCTTTATAGATTCACTTGCTGATATATGCTACAGTTGCACTCGTGTGAAACAGCTGAGCTGCTTTAAAAAACGGTAATTAAAGCGACCTAAGTTGTCTGAAAAAGTGCAACAGTAAGACTGCATGCAAATAGTCGTAGAGACACAGTTTTGAAGTACCTTGCAGAACGTTTTGGAAGGTTAGAACCACAAAGTTCAATGTTTTTATTGGGTATTTATGTAATAGACTGACGCACTGTCGCGCATAATTGTAGCACCACAGTAAAAGGATACATAAATGTCACAGTTTATGATGAATAAACGTGTAAAGTTTTGGCCTGCATTTGTATCCAGCACTACACATCGTTAAGGTTTTTACCCAGCCTGCAGACTTCCAAGAAAGCCATCACATGGAATCAAATAAGACAAATGAAGAAATGTCACATTAGGGATTGACAACTTCTTCAAATATTATTGTGATGCTTTGTGACCATCTCTCCAATGATTATAAAAGTATCATTCAAAACTTTATTTAACCACAGAATAAACCACAGCTTCTGGAAATGTGGATGTCCAGAAGCTAACATCCAAATTTTTTCTTTTCTCCACTCTTGAGCCAATCAGTGCCAAAGTAAATGATTGCCACCTCTGGATTGGCTGCTATGCAAACGCCATCCAATAGCATGTCAGCCAGCATTGTGCCAAGGTATTTCAGATTTCAGCCCTCCAAGCTGCTTTCTGTCAAATATTTTAGACAAGCCAAGTTTAGCTTTGAACAGAAAAATCTGAAAATATCAAACTGTGAATAGAAGGGTGCACCGAAAGAATGAAGAATTCTTATCACAGTTTTCGCTCTATTTAACAATAAATGATGTGATGTTGACTGTCTCAGTAAAATAGACAAGTTGTGACTGTTTCTTTTGTCAAAATATTTTAATGTTACTATACTCATTACCAACAAATACTATTTATTTTTTTCTTCATATCTCTCTCCCTGTGATTTGAACCCTGATGAGCTAGTGAATACTATATGGGGGGCTAATAATGTTACTTATAACAGTCTTATATAACATCCGCATTTTTTCTTTTCTCCACTTTTGAGCCAATCAGTGCCAAAGTAAATGATTGCCACCTCTGGATTGGCTGCTATGCAAACGCCATCCATAACAGTCTTTTTTTAATGAAAGTATTATTTTCAGGTTAAAACTTGCGGATTTGTTTTTTAGAGACTTTTCCTTTCAACAGATTGACAACCTCAGATTTTTCATAAAGGTCCCTGCGATATGTGGTTGGATGCATGCTATCCTAAAATCCTAAATGGTTATTTGGTCCTACACAGTTGGACTTGTATCTCTGGTTGACTGCAAATAATGATTTCATTTTCTAAGTTATAGTCTGCATTAGTAAACACTCCAGGGAAGCATTAGCCTGCTGAATGGATTTATTGTAAAGGGGGTGAATTGTCCCAATATTCAGCAGCAGAAACCCTTTTACTGCCTTTTTTCTACAATCGTCAACTTTATGACTGTTGAGATAAGGCAGATTTATATTTTCTCTGAGCGAGCTTAATCAGTAGCTGTCGACCGAGTGCTAAAGCCTTATTTGATGCAGACCACGAATGTGGCCGCTATTTACGACACAGAAACATTTACCTTTGGGTCGAGGAGCAAAGTTAGTGGACAAAAAGCTGAAGTTTCACATTTTTTATGCTGACAAGCCACAACTCTGGTAGTTGGCTCCTTTATGAGCTAATCTGCAGTTTTTAAAACTCCACTTTTTAGTCTTTGTGTATTTTATGAAGCGTTTATTTCATGGTTTCTTCTGCATTTGTTTAAACATTGTCAGTTGGAGTTGCTCTCGCTGCACACAAATGGAAAGCATGTCTGCAGTCAGGAACACTGTAATTGCTAACAGGCCTCGAGACATATCCTCAGAGGACCTAACCCATTTTTACTTTCGAGATCTCTCTGTTCAATAAGAGCCCAGTTTTGAATGGATTACTCGGCGGTTGTGTAGAAGACCCCCTCCAGCGAAATCTCTGACTGCAGAGCTTTGATGCATATGGCGCAACTTGACATGGAACAGGGGTCTCGTTTCTGCTTTAACAAGCTTTTTCTGTGCAGACGGGAAATGATGGATGGTGATTTTAAGCATCAACGATAGTTCCACTTGCTCAACACACAACATGTCTAAATGACAGCACTGTGTGGCGTTTTCACGCCGTCTGCTTCATCTCTGGAAATTGAAGTGACTTTTGACCTGCATTGCTTTAGGAAATTTCTGCCCAGCAGTGATTCTCCTCTTTCCAACACAACCATGTAAAAAAACAAAGCATTTTCATAAAGATATCGGACATGTTTCCTGTATGCTGCTAAAACCCAGCTGGAGATTTGGTTTATTTTCATTCCAACATTAGCTAATGTAGATTAAAAATTAAGCACTCAACCTTAAGTTTAATTAATATTGCAAACACACAACTAAGAAAAATTTTTTCCTCTGAAAATAAAAAAGTAATTTAATGCAAAACTTTGAACAAAATTCTATACAGCTGTTGTGTTTTAATTGTTACCACATTTCTTTGACTTTGCCAGGATCAGTTTGACAGGATAGGTGCAAAGTGTGAATAATATTTACACAAATTGACTGTTGCAGTTTTTGTTACAGTTGGGAAAAATTGGTATGTGCAAAGTAGGCCGACACTGAATTGTTCTTAAAAATATCTTACAATCTCTATTTTTTGTTGTTTTTGTAAATTAACTGGATATTTGGCTGACATTTGCATTTTGAACTCTCTGCTGAAGTTTAATTTGCTAATCTTTGTGATCTATCATCTTCATGATCTAATGTCCAAAACCTAGTAAAACTAATGCTTGTTTACAGATAATCAAATGCAGGCCACAGTGGATAAACAGATGCTGCAATTGGCTCATTGTTTTTCCAGCAAAAGCTCCCAGAGATGGTAGTGTGACCCAAACTGTAGAGAGAGAGAGAGAGAGAGAGAGAGAGAGATGATAAACCCTTGATCTTGTGATAAATGCTTCAGTGAATACAGAGGCTTGTTTGCAGTGAGCTGCCAGGACTTTCCTATTAAAGCCTCAAGTGTAACTCTATTACAGTTAACACATTCCAGTGGGCTTTTAATCCAGAAGGAGTCAAAACGTTGGCCCAAATCAGTATGGCTTAAAAAAAGTGGTGGAATTGGATACAGAGGCACTTACTCTAGCGTGCACTTGAATATTTCTGTCTTTTTTGTTGCAAGACTTTGATTATTAATGACACTTTTACCCATTTTTAATACGACTTAAAGTGCAAACATCAAAACAAAATAATGTTAACACTACTGTTTCCCAGATCTTCTCCATGACGTAATAATATATATATATATATAAAAAAGGTTGACCTCATATGCTGCGCATTAGGTTACATGCATTGTCTATCTTGTTGAATATTATATATATTTTGCTGACTGACCAGACCAAAATAGACATTTTCAGAGGGCATACTTGCCATTATGGTTGTGGCAGTGTGATGGTCTAGGATATGGAGGCCCTGCATGTAATTGCTGAAACCATAAATTGTGTTCTCATCAGAAAATGTTCAACCATCCATTTGTTTGGCTCAGGAGGCAAAATTCAAAGTAAATCGGTAAGTCCACCTCTGAAAGAATGTTTTGGAATGGCCTAGTCAAAGTGTGGTCTTACAGAGTAATTAAACAGGCTGTTCTTGCTTGAGAGCCCTGAAGGGTTTCTGAATTAAAAAGATTTGGCAAAGAGGAGTGAGCAGAGTTGACCAAACCTCTTCCACAGTGTTGTTGGAGACTAATTGCATGTCATCACACTTGGTGCCAGTTGTTTCCCCCAAGGGTGGCACAACCAGTTCTCAGGTTTAGGAGGCAATTACCTTTTATTCAGGTTGTCTTTGCCTAGTGTTAAAATATGTTTGACCTGAAACATGGAAAAGGACAAAATAAGAAGACGAAGAGGAAAAATACTCTTTCACTTTTCAATATTTAAGCTGACACCTCAAGAATAGCTATTTCAGGGTGGAGGACCCCTGCCTGAGACTCCCCACTGTTCTGTTGGAGTTCGATGATCATATCACTCTGTAGCTCCTTCAGGGTTTCTCTAGGAGCAGCTGAGGTTGCTCAGAAACCATCATAAAGCCTCCCTGCTGGTCATTATTTTAGCCCATAAACAGGCTGAAATAACTGGGGCTTCCATAAATGGATTAAATGAACAGGAAGGGGTAAAGTCTTATCCTTGCCGGTATGAAACCCCTCGTACTCCTCTTTATCCGATTCTGCATTTACCAGAGTTGTCCATGTCTTACACATGCTGGTCTGCTTCCAGGGTGTCACATCGGGACACAGTTGCTTATGTCTGTTTAGTGATTCAGCTCCAGGTGGTGATGCAGCCTGAGGACTTTTTCTGAGGAAGCTTGGTGGCAGCAGACACACCTACTACCCATGACTGTGATTTAGCTGGAGGAAAAATCACGTTTTATTGCTGCATGTCCTAGTTTGTTCAGTCTTTGCTTGTTTCTGGGCTAGTCATTATGTGGAGAGCACTGAGTATTGAAAAGATGGCCTGTTGGAGGAGAGCAACAGACTGTCAGCATCCATGCTGCTATAGCAGGCATGAACTTTTTTGTGTTTTCTCTGGGTTTTAACTCAATGGTGGAGATTGAAATGTAAAAAACATGCAATTTTGCATCAAAATGAAACATTTTTATTTCTAACAAGTTCCTGTTTTTATTTCTAGATAAATGATCAAACACAAAACAAACTTTAATTTTTAGTTTAAAAAGGAGTAGGAAAAAGCCGCTGCTTATTAGGTCCTATCCCCAATTAAGAACAGCCAAGGTGTGTGCATAATACATGCAAGATAATCATAAAAATTGTACAATCCCACTTTCTTTGTAGGAATACAGGGAGATTAAAAAGTGAAATGTCTCTTGACCACAGCTTTTTGACCATAACTGTAGCAGACTTTGTTTTGTAAGCGTCACATTTGAACATTTTCCATTTGAAGAGCTTGAAAAATAAACAGGGAAGTACTTGATATCTTAAAAATATAACTTACATTTATTTTATGAAAAATGCAACTATCTACATCTCATAAAGCTTCAAACTTTCAGAAATAGGTTTCTAAACTTGAGCAGTTGATCCTCTGTTGACCTGATGTAATTGATGCAGATAGATATGAACATATGAAGGATTTCTAGGCTTCTAAACTACTGCTCCTTTGTTTTCAGATGGGATGATCATTAGTTAGACGGAGTGTTGAGGGGTCGTCTCGGTAGAGTGCTGGGGTCACGCTCTTGTTTACTTTTTCTGCTACTTAAAACAGAGATGTTCTCTGTAGCTCCTAACAAAATTCTCCTAGTGGGTAGTTTTTGGTTTACCATGGCAACTATCGCTCAATAATATCTCTTTGATTCATGTCTTTTTGGGGAAAAAAGAAGCAAACGGTGAATAGAAAGTACTAAGATGTTAAATGTTTCTATAAAAATGTTATGCATCTTATAGAGAATTTTCATTAAATGGGAACTTCAGAGAAGTCATAGCTGCTTTTCACTTTTTATGTGCCTGCTGATTGGGACTTCCACTGCCCCCATCTGGTGGAACTGCTGAACTGTGTGCTTTAATCAATTTGAGCCAAGATAGAGCTATTTGCATCTGAGAACAACAGTGAGTCATCAGCCCCCATCCTCCAGCTATTGTTTTAAATACGAATAGAGGGGGGAGAAGTTAGCCCCAAGCCTTGATTTATTCAGCTGCCTCCCCCACAGCGCCTGTTTGTGGGCTTTAGGGATCGGGGACGTGTGCTGGTTCATCTGTGGTTTTAATGAAAAACACATTGTGTTTCTGAAACTATAAGCCAATCATGTAAAATAGTGCAGTCTTTGAGAGGATTAGGAGATACTTTCCTTTGGTATTATGTAGTGTGGCAGCACATGATGCAAATAATGATTAAAGAATGATTAAATCAAACTTTGTGAATATAGTCAGCTAGCTGTGTCCCAGCGTGAGGGCTGCTCAGCCACAGATGTTCCGGGTCCTGAGGTGTGGTGAGCTGGAATTTGTCGCCTTGTCCTGGTGTCTTTCTTGTGAGGAGAGGACTATTGCAAACGTACACTGCTGCAGACTTCATGGAACGTCCACGAAAAGGGTAACTCAGCAAGTGGTTCTTATATAAACCACCACATGTCTTCCTCATTGAATTAAATGTACAATTTTCTGTGTTTTTCTTGGACCCCAAATAGGAACGTTCTTTTCTTTCCTCCTAACATTTTCTGTAATTCCTCCTGGACACATCTCTAAGTTGCTTAAGTTTTTAATCTGATTCAACCTGCATACCTTTTGTGTTTTGTTATTGATGAAAACACATTCCAGCAAGAGCTTGTGGACATTCCCTCTTGTTGCTTGTCCCAGATGTGTATGTGCCTACTTCAAAGTGAGGAATGTCTTCTGCCTTGTGTGTTCACCACAAATTTTGATCACCGTGTGTTTTAAGTGAAGTTAAGCCTTCTCTAGGGAAAGATTTGTTTCACTTGCAGAAAGGAGATTCAAGGGAAGCAAAGGTTGTCATAATGAGTTATGGACAGTGGACATAGAGTTGCACCACATTCTTTCTGTCTATAAAATATGTTGTATAAGTATGAAAAGTAAATAGTGTGGAAAATATTTGTAGTTCCAGAAAATCTGTGAAAAAGTTCTATGCAGATTCTGACTTTGCAGGTTGTAGATTTAAATCAGCTGCACTGTGACGTTGTTGCCTAACAGCATAAAGGTCCTGGGTTTGAATTCTGGCCTGAGGTCTTCATGACTGGAGTTTGCATGTTCTCTCAGTTATATTGCTCTTAGGTGTGTGTACTGTTTTGTCCAGTGTGTTTCTATGGTGATCTGAACCATTTGAGATAAGCACCAGTCCAACTCTTCCAACCCTATATGGAGTTTAGACACCAGTTGTCTAAACTCCATATAGTTTAGACATATGGTCTAAACTATATGTAAACCAGTTGTCTAAACTCCAGTCCTCAAGAAATGTTGTCCTGGAACATTTATGTGTTTCTCTGCTGGCTCCAATGTTGGCTCATTAGCAGGGCTTGACTGCATGTTAGTGAGGCGGTTTAATCATTTAATCCAAGCATGTAGAAGGACAAAGGACACATCTAAAAGTTGTTGGACACTGGCATTTGAGCCCACTGATGTGGAGACAGTGGATGGGTAGATTTAAATCAATTGACCTGGTTGAAACATTTTCTGTTAGCTTTTATTTGTATAATTTCAAAAATGGCAGAAAAGGAAAGAAGACCTAGGAAGAAGATGACCTAGAAACGTAAGTAATATGCAGGAAGCAGAAAAAGGCTCCAGGCTGTAGGGGAAAATGGACCATTTGGTTACTAAAACAGTTCCAGAATGTCTGTTACACAAAAAACAGGCTCAGCTTGACTAGCGCTGCCTCCACATGCAAAGCATTGCCTCTTTTTTTTTTTTTTTCCTTGTTGAATTATCACCGAGCCTTTTGAATAAGTCGTGCTGTACCTCTGGAGGCTTTTTGGCACACGATGGCGGTGGATGTATTCCTTCAAGAGCCGAAGCGAGTATGGAAGGAGGAGCGCCTGGCTGGACTCCGCCTCCCTTCTCTGGCACCATGTGATCCAGCGGGGCTTTAAGAAACTTTCGCTTCGTGTTCAAACCATACTTGTTCGTGTTTTGAACCTCGCTCGGTTGTAAACCTTTTAATAAAAAAAAAAAACTATCTGAAGAAGCAGAAACATGCGCTGCATTATGAGCTACAGTCTTCCCTGCTCGCCGGGAACTTCTCCGCATTCAGGCAGGCTGAAGCCTTACAGAGCCAGATGCATCAGGTAAATAATCCCGCTTTTACCTCCATACAATTATTCTTAAACTCCTGTTAGGCGCCTCTCACTCTCAGTCGGCTCCTGTTGCTCTCCGTTTAAGCCATCTGCTTTGTGTGTTTGAACCTGGTTTGTGTCTGGTTGGGACACGTACTCCTAATTTTCGCTTGAAATGTTGGATTTGTTTGCTGTGTGCTTTGCGGTGCGGGGCTCCACGCGGAGCTGTACGTGCCCTCCTGCACGCGGGATGTAAATAGATAATGGATTCTATAGGAGACCATGTGACCCCCCCTATAAGCGATACTGATACTCATGAATACATATAAATTTAAACGTTATTCGTAGTGAAAGTGATCAAGGTTGTAGCTGCTGCATTGCATTTGAGAAGTTTGCCCTCGCATGTGCCTGCATTTAGTTGTTTATGTTGCATTTCAAAAGCGTTACGTTGTATTTTCTCTCATCATACTCTTCAGATTTTTTCCTGGTTTGCCCGTGGCTCTCTATTTACACCTTTTTAAAAGCAACTCGTTTTCTTGCTTTCAAGCCAAAGGATTGTGCAACCACAAAAATATCTGCCTCTCCACTACTAAAGGGTCCCTTAATTTGCTATTGTGATTGAGGGGAAAAGTCGAAATGTGGTCTGTTTTGTTGTCTTTATGAGGTGGAGGAGGTCATGATGTGGTGTTTACACAGGGGAAGTGCTTTAGGCTCAAAATAGGTGTTGTGCTTCAATAAAGTGACCTGAAGACTTCCTGCTAATACTGTAATGCCTGCCTACAGGGAACGGAAAATTATAGATTTAACTGATGTTTTTATTTTTCTATTTTTTTTCCCCTCACATGTATGTATAAGCCATGCTTCATTGTGGATTGAGGCTTGTCTCCAGTCACATAGCTTTTGGATATCTACTTTATCTAGAAGTGCTTACTGCTGAAAAAAATACATTTAGATTTGTTTTTAATATTTACTGTTTTAAGTCACTTGTTGTTTTCTCATTTCCTCCCTCCCCATAAATAAAAAATAAAATAAAATACAGCCTTTAGACTCTGTTTTGGTTCATCATCCATTTGAGAGATTTTGTTTTAATCAAGGATGTCTGAACCCTTCACCTTTAACCTTAATCTGTTGTTTTTCTTTTCACTAAATTCTCCAGTGGCACTGAAATATTTCATAGTATTGTCAAAACTCACTGTATTGTCACTACAAATATTAATTGCTCTGAGACTTGAACAGTGATGAAAACTGCTCTTATTGTTCACATGTTGTAGCTTTTACTGCTTACCTGTAAAGGCCTCCAGATTTATGTCTGTTGCTCCAGGAAGTGGTTATGAAATGTTTTAATGTTATTAGTGAATATGAACTATCTGATAGGAATCTGAAGCACATGATAAATGCTGAATAGTCGTCTTATCTCTCCATCTTTCTCTTCACAGTGCATCTGGTGCCAACGTGGTCGCCATCGATAACAAGATTGAGCAGGCCATGGTAATTTTTCTTTATTTCTGCATTTCAACACACAAACAAGGTCAGGCTGCACAGGTTTCCTGTTATGCCTCAGCAATTATTTATTTTTTCATGAAAGCTTTTCCGCTATTAACAAGTTGGATCATAAAACTGCATTTTGAACTATTTTATCAGTCAGCATTGATTAGAAACAATCTAAGATGAGTAATCGCATGTTGAAGGCCCCTGAGCAGTAACCCGTTTCTAAAAATAGATCAGACATCACTGCTTTATCTCGGATATCAGGAATCTGTTTTGTTTCCATTTGCTGTATGCTAATGTCCTTCTTTTTCTTCTTCTTTTCAGGACTTGGTGAAGAGCCACCTGATGTATGCTGTCCGTGAGGAGGTGGAGGTGCTAAAGGAGCAGATCAAGGAGCTGTACGAGAGAAACTCTGTGCTGGAGCGCGAGAACGCAGTGCTGAAGTCGCTCGCTAACACGCAGCAGCTCAGCCAGCTGTCCAACCAGCTCAGCTACCTTTCGTCGCCTCCCCTGCAGCTGCACCAGCCCCCGTTCATCAAAAGCAGCACCCACTCCCTGGTTCACCACGAGGGGAGCCAGGGGGTCTCCTATCAGCCAAACATCACCTCGGCGTGAACCCCCTGCCCCTCCCTTTTTTCCCCTTTAAACCTGTGTTTAAAGACACACCTCCCACGGACAGGAGCAGAATGTCCTCGTTGGGGAAAGATGTCAACAAATTGTCCTCTCAGCCTTTAAAGCAAAAGGCTTGGCTGTGCTCAGTGCATTTGTACGCCTTGCTGTCATCGCAGGGCCCTCACACTGTTAAGACATTTACCAACACTTAGTCTTATTGTGTCCTGTGCTTGGCTGCATGTGAGCCGTCAAAACTGAATGTTGTCCTTGAGCAGGAGACGGGGGTGGGGGTGGGGGTTTAAACTGTTGGGACAAACAGTGCTGGAAGACAGTGCTGCAACAGCAGTCCTGCAAAGAAAAAGTAAAATGAGACTGAAACTGTCCTCCAAGTGTCCACTTCCCGCAACACTCCAGGGTTGGAAGAGGAGAAGCCCGGACATGGCGCTGGTCGGAATGAGCGCAAAAGAAAGAAATCGTCCTTGTTGGGCGGAGGAGAACGAGATCGGCCGTCTCTACTCGACCAGAGCGAGACGACAACCTCCGCTTTTTAAAAATACATGTATGCTGCATCGAATGCTTGTTTTCTCAAAGCCTCTGTACTTTGACATGAATCGTAATAAATACCCATTAGTTGTTCAGTTTTAGCAATTCATTTATTTATTTGAGGGCTGCTATTTTCATAATGTAAAATGAACAATGTCATGAAGTTACAAATTCAAAATGACTAGTTTTTTTGGCTATTTTAACATCTGTCGGATATAACATCTTCTGGTTTTTCCAACATGAGTAAGTAGGCAATAAGTTCCTTGGTTGAAATTGTTCTCAAGAACTGGTAACACTAAAGGTGAGGTTTTATGAGGTGAAATCCAGGTTGAATGTATATTTTGTAAAGTATTAAAAACGTGGAGGGTTTGTACAGGGCAATACCTGTTATGATATAGCATATGTGATGGGATGTTTCAATACAGAAATTATTAATTTACTTTTAGGCTTTTTTTTTCTTTTTATCGAGACAAAAACAGAAATTAATTTTGGGATTTATTTTTTGGGGGGGAAGAGATGAAAAGCTGTGAAAATTGTTCAACCTACTTTATAACCAAAGACTCAAACTGTGTTAAGTCATTATTTTCATTTTTATTAAATGCACATGTTCTATTTCTAACTCTCCTTCCTTATGTTTTTTATTTTGCGGGTTTGGATGTTCTGCATGATCTGGAACCAAACCAGCTTCTTACCTCATTTTCTTTTTTTTTTTTCTTTTTTAGATCCAGCATTCTTATTTTCTGTCAAGTATGTGAATGATTGTTAGACAATTTGTCAACGGGAACTGTGAGCAGAAGGGGTGGAGTAAGTAAGTAAAATGTTTGACGCAAAAGGTTTGTGGTGGTAAAACAAACAAAGGCTGGAGATGTATTTTGTTTAGCGATGAAGGTAGGAAACCTTGTGCGTAAGATGTAAGGAGTCATCTTTATTGTTCTCATGTTAAATCTGATGTTTGGAGGGAAGCTGTTGGCACGATTTCATCTGCAAAGTGCAGCACTTTGCATACAAAGACCAGAGGGCAATATCCGCGGAAACTTAAAACATTTCACATTTTAAAGCCGCTGGGCTTATTATGGGATGTCCTGTCTGTTTCACGTCTCTGTGCCTCTGGTGCCGATGCCTGCAGTCGGCGGGCCGCTCGGTCCATTTCTGTGGCTTAGAACCAAACCAAGCTGCTTGGTAAATGTACAATCAAATATATATATTTATATATATATATTATTTTTTTTTTCTCTACCCTCTACCCCCTCTTATCTTTTTGTTCTTAATTTGAAGGAGACGCCGTGTACATGCCACATGTACTGTATGAAAGTGATCACTGAGCCTCGGAGAAAATATCAAAACAAATACCCTTGTAATGTGCTGTTAAAGAAATTTTAGTTTTCATTCAGAAATAAATGACTTGTTTTACCACATTGTACTGTCTGTGTATTTATTAACGCTTCAGTTTTTACATACTGGAGTTTCTCTCCTGTATTGATCTGTGACGTCAGACATGCCCTGACTGTAAACAGTGGGATGTGCAAACAAAAAATCTACTTTGGGTCAAACATAGACATGACCGCAAGGACAAACCCTGCAGGTAAAGTTATGTTTTAGTTTTCTGTGACATAAACACTTATTTAAAAACACCAGGAGGTTCTTATTTCGTTCTGTAGTTTTTCTGGATTTCATCCCCTCAGCTTGATGTTTTATTGTGAGGAGTCTTGAGCAGGATTTGTTTCCCCATTAGTTTCATATTTTCACCATAGAGCACTTTGCACCCAGAAAGCAGGCTTACAAATTCTGGATTTCCTATAAAGAATTAGCAGGAGGACCCTTTAGCTGTAATCTGCTCTCTTGTGTAACAGGTTTTTGATTTAGGAGGTGGAGACATTAACAAGATTTTATACAAAGTTTAATACCTTCAAATTGGATAAAAGTTCAAGTTTACTCATAAAGCTCTTTACAAGTGACAGCTGTTGACTAAAACACTGAATATGAAATTATAATACAGCAACAGACAACAAAATTGAGATATAAAGACCCATAAAACATTAAAATGCAGAGATCTCTTGCTAGAACTGAATCTTACATAATCTCTAGACTAAACATTAACTGCAGTGTTTCCTTTTCATGTTTTTTGTCTCCGTCCCTTCATCTCCAGCTATTCAAGGCCTTCCTCTCCCAGATTGTTTCTGCTGTAGCTTCCTGTTAGTCGGGACTTTTTCTCACCTGCTGCTGTTGCATACCTGCTTTTCTATTTTCAGAGCAGTCATTGCACAGGGATTTGTCATCTATATATATTTTGTTTGTTTTTCTTGTTTTGAGCTTGTGTCATGTAGATGTTATGTCCCTTAATGCCCTAACTCTGAAACTGTAACTATTCAATGTTAAACTCCCAAAATTTACATCACAGTCTTGTCACAACAATAAATAAAACTCAGAATGTATTTTTTATGAACCCTATCTAACATTAAAATAATTATACCCAAAGAGGAGGTGAAGCCTTTTCTAAATTCCTCGTAGCTGGATTCCGATAATGTTCCTGGGAATCTGATCTGATTGTTGGTTAGGAAGAATTTACTTGTTTTGCCCTGAAGGAAGTAGTCACCTGTTTTCCTTAGAGATGGGTGACATCCTTTTGTTTTTTTTTTCCCCTGTTGATACAGAGGAAAAAGGAAGATGACACCAGAGCATGCAGAGGTGCGTGTAAAAACCTGGATGAGGCCATCCTCAGCCACTTGTCAGCTGTGTCGACTCACATAAATCAGTGTAAATACAAATCAGATTTTTTATTTTCTTCTTTTAATGAATGCTGGCTGGATGGCAGCTAATGTTAACACCTGGCTTTAACGTATTTTATTGGGACTTTTCGTGTTAGATCAAGACATACTGAGTAACTATCACAGACAATGATTAATGGGTTTAAACATTTTACAAATAAGAATCTCAAAAGTGGATAAGTATAACAAAAATCTCTATCTGACCAGATAAAAGCTATGAGATATACAGTCAATGTTTCAAGATGGCAACACTGTTTACAGCTATAAGCATTTACATTTAAGTATTTTCTTTTCTCTGATGTCCTGATGAAATCAGTTGCCTACAGTCTACCGATGTTTAAATCACTCCCCATATAAAAACAGCTGTTCTGTGAAGATGTCAGAGGTTTGCTGGGGAACATTAGGGAACAAATAGCAAAATGAACATCAATGAACACAGCAGACAGGTCATACATACAGAGGGTGAGAGTTTCAAATCAAGGTTAGCTAATAAAACAACATTTCAAGCTTTGAATATTTCACAGAACGCTGGTTAATCTATCATTTCAGAGCAGAAACAGTATGCTACAAACTAACATGAACACACTAACACATGTCTGATCACTTAAACTGACGGACTTGGCAATGAGACCATTAGTCAGAGAAGCAGCCTAACAGGTTCTGGTAACATTAGAGGAGCTGCAGAGATCCACAACTCAGGTCAGGATTTTGGGACATTCTGACACATGAATATAACTTGATCTAAACCAGTCCGTTCTAGCTCTGGGTGGATGTGTTGAACTGCAACAAGTCTTTTGCAACCTCTTTATTGCAGTATTGTCCCGCATGCACCTTATCAATCGACTATGACCAGCTTTTCTCTCCCTGTTGATAAAAAAAACAACCCTACAGCCTGTTGCTGCCACCACCATGTTCACTTTACTCCACATACAGGCATGCAAGAAACAGGTTTAACTTTAGTTACAGTTCATTTGATTGCTGCAAATTACAAACAGGAGTTCATATGACCCGATTTTGCAGCGCACATTGAGTAGTTAACAGATTCCCTCACCTAATTTAAATTAAAAATGCACCTCCCTTTCAAGTTTGAACTGTGAAAATACTTATGCAAAGCACAATAACTATAAGATATTTTCATAGGATAATTTTTCTCAATTGGCTGCTTTTTGCAACTTGGCTTTGAATAGAAATATGTCCACCTGTTTACAGTCAGACATAGGAGCATGTTAGTGCTGGTGTTCAGAATTTTCTGCATCTAATCATCTGCATTTTTATGTTTGTGTGCAAGCAGATCCAACATTAAAGACCTTAGTCATTCCCTCCTGTTTGCACTTATTACGTAGTTTTCTGTTATGAGCAAAAACTGTCATTATAGGATAGGATTGTCAGGAGGGTGGGAAAATTTTTCCCAAAACAATAAGTTTTCAAAAAATGTCCAGTTCCTTTTAATCCACTTCTAACATCCTTACACTGCATACCTGCAGCTCAAAGAACAGATATTAAAAATACTTATTTTAGTATATAAATTATTGAATGGCTTAGCACCAAAATAGATTAGAAACCTGTTGCTTTGTCAGCCTTCCAGACCACTCAGGTCTTCTGGTTCTAATCTACTTTTCATCCCCAAAACCAGAACCAAAAATTGAGAAGCAGCATTCAGTTTTTATGCTTCATTAATCTGGAAAAACATACAGAAAACTACAAAACGGCAAAAAAAACAGAGTTCCTTTAGCATACAGTTGATTAATTGCAACCGGAACATCATAAAGTATAGTTTGTTTTTCATCCTGTCCTCATTTCCTTTTACATTACCACTAGAATGTAATGATTTTTTTTTTTTGCTTGTGTGTTGTTTTATTTTCCTTTATTGTCATATAAAGCACTTTGAATTGCCTTGTTCCTGAAAACGTGCCATACAAATAAAAAACGGACTTTCATTAAAATATATATTGCTTAGTTTGAGTTGCAGGCAGTGCAGAAGTGGCAATATTCTGAAATATTAGGTAAAAATCTGAAACTATACAATAAAAATGACTTAAAGACCGCCCTAAATGCCAACCATTTCATTGTTTGTTGATTAGCTGTAAATTTAGAGCAGAATTTGTTTGTCTGAAACATTGAGATGCACAATGATGAACCTATTCGCTCTTCAATATGGAGAAGATCAGCTTCCTTGGAATCCAGGCTCCTGTGTTTACAGGTGCTGTCATGTCATGTGAATCCAGTTTCCTCTCTCTCTCTTTTACAAAGTTACACTTAATTTAATCATCTTGCATTTAGATCCAATAAAAGGAGGAATGAGCCTTGAGGCTATTTTTTGCGCCAGTGTTTCTACTGACCTATGGATGGCCTTCTTGTTTCTATGTATGGTGTTTTGCTTATTTTATTGAGTTTATTTTTATTTTGCTTTGGAATGACCCAGTAGGCTTTTATCTTCACTGAGTTCTTTCCTTTGTTCACATTTTCTGGGTTTGACTGATTAATTTAGCTTTTGTTACATAACATGGTGGAGGAAAGCCTCAGGAAACCAGAACATTTTATTCTGCAGATGACATTTAATTGAAATAAATCCAGTTCAGTTTTTCTGACACTCCTAAATCACAGACTGCATATTGGCATAAAAGTGAAATCCAAAGTTCCACTTCAAACAAGCACTGTTAAATTCTGAGGCAGCATTCTGCATGGAGCAACAGGAAGAAGGAGAACTGATTTGTACAATGCACTGCAAATGGATCCATTCTGTAACTTGATTAAACAGTATGCTTTGCCTCATTTGGGGTTATGTAGACCTGGTTGTGTCAACCTTCCATCACAATCCTGACTGCGAAAGAGCAAACTCCAAGAGCAACGCTATCAGGCTCCAAACAGCACGCTGTCATAAACTGGATCAGCCAGGCTTTGCGTCATAGTGGCAGACCATCCTTTCCACATACTTTCCACAGATCAAGTGTGTTCATGCAGCGGCACTTCACAGTTATGAGTCACTTAGGCCCCATTAGCATTGTGCAAGAATAGGGGAGGGTGTTTTTAACGTCACCATGAGCAAAGTGCTTCAATATATTTAATACCATGAATGAATGAATGTTTCACTTCCCTACAGCTTTATTCTCTTTGTCTCGACATGTTTGGCTCCTGAAGCTCATTTTTCATAAGTGACACATTAAACACTGCTGGCAGACAATGCAAATCTGTCTTTTGTGTATTATCAATTGATCTCGAGCAAAAGTATATAAAAGATTTATGGCATTAGTTTTCAGTGGAGAAAAATATTTTGTTACATAAGACTTTAAGCACAGATTGCAAAGAGTGATTGTAAAGTAGTAAGGAGTCTCTGGTTTCATGTAATGTCATAGAAGACAATGGAAGGCTTAGTCAATCCAGGAATTCGTCATTGTGCTCCTGACATTGTGTCGCAAATACATGAGTTCATGTGTGTTTCATGCAAGCACAGTCACTCATTCGGTCATACGCAGTCTCGCCCAATAAACATCCCGTAAAAGAAATTACATCCTCTTTCTGTTGTGTCCTTATTCTTTCTGTCCTTATATTAATTCTCACCTCAAGTGTATAAAAACCCGATATGCAATTATTTACTAGACAAAAAACCAGGAAAGCAGCATATGATTCAATAACTTATAAAACCATGGAAATGATGGGAAGTTATAAATTTCTGTTATTCTTTACCAGTGTCTCACTTTGTTATTGAGGATTTAGGGCAGCTCGTCTTTACAATATAACTTAACTGCTTTCATGACCTGGTTTAAGTTCATACTTTGGCCAAAGTCTTCTGACAGAAATCATCACTACTCCACAGTTGGCATGAGATGTTTGTGCAATTGCTGCCATTTTACTCTTATCACAAGATGTACTGTAAGGTCATTGCTGATCCTTTTTTATTTTTGAAATTGCGCTGACACACCTGTATGCTTCAGAGCTGCAAGCTGCTTTTAGGATTTTAATTTAACTTTCCCCTCAGATACCATAGGACCAACAGGGATGTTTTATTTGCCCACACACAGCTATTCTATTTTGATTTAGTTTAAAACAATGAGAGCGTGGAGCATGTTGCGTGATTTTTGAGGTTAGGTTAAAATAGTTGCAGAGCCTGGTAAAGAACAGGTGATTTGTAATAAGTATCAATGCCCTAAAAACCCAAGAATATAAATCGTTTGGTCCTGGCACACCACTGCCACCTAATGATAGAAATACACTTTTTCTTAAGCAAGTTAGGTCCAGTTTAGCACAATGGCGCCATCACGTGGACATAACATAGGAATAACCTTTCTGACGTGAATTAAAAGACAAAAAAAACAACAAAAAAGGAAACATATTGACTTTTTTCTTCTTAGAAATAGTTTCTTGGAATGTTTAAACCAGATCAGAATGAGTGAATCTGTAATATTTTTTTAGAATCGAATTTCTCTCATTCAGCTGAATTTTTTTTCCAATTATTAGAACTGGTTTCTATGTGAGTGAGAACAAGTGAAAAATCTATGCATTTATTTGATGGATCCAGTGTAAAGAAATGTTGCAACATTTTTCGTTTTCACAATTCGACATTCAAAAGACAAACTAAAACAAAATGTATAAATAGTACAAAACAAGCTCTGTTGCATGATGGAGTTTTTTTTTATTCAGCTTTTTCAACCATGATAAATTAAATAGTTTTGTAAGACGCATAAAAATACATGTATGACAATGGCTTAGTCAGTGGTTCCCAAAGTCGGTCATCGTGGGCCGGTGTTCTGAAGGTCTGTGCTACTTCTGACTGCATTACCGACCTTGTGGTAATAAGTCATAAGTCTTATTCTGATGGGCTAATGACATTACTATTTTCAGACACCAGAGGGCAGTATCTTCCAAAGGTTCGTTTGGAAGTCGCATAGAAAGGTCTAGAAAGCTAACCGGTAACTGATTACTTAAAACCTCTTACTGGATGAACCGAAAACTTACAGAAATCAATCAAAAGATATTGATTTACACCCACCCAAAAAGACTAGACAAAGCTGCCTCTATCTAATTTTACAAGTTTTGCTTATTCGGTGGAAAAGTAGGCAGGGCGGCGGCCGTTTGCGCCGCCCACTCGCTGATGCAGCATCCGCCGATGAGAGCTGATATGCGGCCTGTTGTGTTTTGATTGTTGGCTCGGGTGTAGCAGGTAGCACAGACATGGCGGTGAGAGACTCGGAGTTTAGGTGACTCCCTCCAGTAACCTTCGCAGTAGCGCTAAAACGTTTTTGAGCACAATATCACAGGAGTTAGCGGGAAGCTGGCAGCTTTGGTGGGCAGCCGGCTCCGCCTGGAGGACATGATGGAGGTTACGGCGGAGAAGGAGGCGGAGGAGCGCAGGCAAGTGACGGCTCGGGCTGGGCACATTACCTCCGGATAGCCGGGAATTGGGTTTGCGTTTGGGTTTCGTCAGATAAACAGCATAACATAACTAAAACGCACATCGACATTCTTTTTTTGTTGACTGTTTAGATAAAGGTGGCAAGAAATGTCTTTTTTTGTTGTTATTACAGAAGCACCTTTAGGGTGAGTTTTAGCTGTGATGCTAAGGCTTAGTGGACATTTCTCTCCAGTCTTTAAAAGTGAAGCTGTTATCAGACACTGTTTGATTACTTTGACAGTTGTGTTACGTTATCTATTTGAAAGGACTTCTAGTTATCCATTAGCTTTATTATTGCCAATTATTAACTCAGCGCTCATAGAAAAATGCTAATCCTGGACAAGTTGTGCTAGCAGCTAATGCTAACTGTCAAATAAGGTTCTGCAGGCTCTCCGTGATATTGTTGCCTTTATGCCTACGAATTCGGACAGTTATGTTACTGCTCACACTTTTCCTCCCCAAAGTTTGACAAATATGATTCCAGTGAATGGTAATGTTAAAAAAACCCCCCAACTAATTAAGTTGTATTCTAAAGCAGATTAGGTTTTCTGTCAGTTCACATATTAGAAGATGTTTTAACTAAAATCTCGATCAAATTTCTACATGCACGCTTTTATGCACACAATCCGCTGTAATCTATTGAAAATGTCAACCGCCTCTTTGAGTTGAATTTTTAATACATGAGGTTAACACTTGAGCTATTTATAACCGGCACAAGAACAGTGACATTTGTTCTCTTCCAGAGCTGCAAGAACATAGTTTAGTTAAATTAAAAAGCACTTTATTAACTCCAGAGTCAAATTAAATGTTTTAAATTATACAATTTTCTTTTAAAAGTTGTAAGTCTAGACTGGAAGGAACTTCTGTAGCTGTCTGTATTACAACAAATCTAAAGAAACCTCTGATTGAAGACTCTGTCCCCAGAACAGGTTGTTGAGCGTTTTTAAGTCTCTGGTTGTGATGTTAGTGCCCCAACATATGATGGCAGAAGAGATTTTACTCTACACAACATACTTGTAGATGTGCAGCATCTTGCTGGAAACACGGAAGGACCTAAACTTCTTTAAAAAAGTACAGTCTGCTCTGTCTTGTAAATTGCTACACTGTTGGGTTCACACTTTTCACCAGTTGAACACCGAGGTATTTCTACTTCCCCACCACCTCCATTTATTCTCCGGTGATAGAAATTGTGTTTGACTTGACCCTGTTCTTCCGAAATGTACAGCCTTCTCCTTTATTTTGTTCAAATTCAAGATAAGATGATTGTTTCCATGACATAAACTGATCCACCTGCTCTCTGTACTCAACTTTTCATCCATCTCTGAAACACCTGATGGCTGCAGAATCATCTGAGTATTTCTGCAGATTTGGAGAATGGTTTGGGAGTTCCTACAGCTTATTCTCGACACATCATCTGGGCTATTTTTATTTTTTTATTGTGACTTTCATTTTACTGCTGCAGGAGGACTTTCCAGAAGTGATTTTTTTTGTTCCTCTTCCTTCCATCTCCAGCAAAAAACAAAAACAGATTTCTCCGCTTAGACACACTCGGTCCTCTGTTGCTGCCTAACCTCAGCTGGCCCTGCAGTATGTGAGGAATGTTATCTAACTTTAAGCCAGTTACATGATGTGATTTGATTAGTGGCTGACCACAATAAGCTATTTCACACCGACAAGATTTGTTCTCATAAAAGTGACCCTCTGCTCTATCAGTTATCAGTTCTAGTCTGATGGAGTCTGTCTAAATTTACCATCTATCAGTTTATTTTAGATTTACATTGTGTGACATATCTTTCTGTCTTTTTCATAACCTAACAAAAGCACAAAGTTATCATAACAGACTGTCCTGTCCAGATACCATCTACAGATTTGTTCTCCTCTTTCAGACATGTATCTTTAGAGGGTAAAAAGAAAGTACTGAATTTAAACCAGCTTGACTCTGACCTGGAACTTATGTAGTATCTCAGACTGACAGAGCAACAGGGATTTCAATAAGAATATATATGATACAACAATGTCGTTTAGAAAGTCAAATCAACAGTGTTGACATTAATCTATAATCAAGCCACGTGTAAGATGAGATATAAGTTCCTAGTTCCCTTATGTTATGGGTAGAAACATTTTCTCTGGGAAGCATTGAGTTGGACAGGATAGACTGTAACTTTCATTAAGTTGCTGAGACATCCTTTTTTTTGTGGAATGTGTTTTGATTTGTTGAACCACATTGCTGTCACCAGCACTTCTTTACTTCCTTCCTTAACCTTCTGACCCTGCATCTTTTGTTTCCTCTCCATCCCTGTTCCCTTTTGTGCTTCCAGGAGGGAGCAATGGAAGTTGCTGTCCAGCCTGAAGACCACAGTGGAGGGCCTCGTGTCCACCAACAACCCCAACGTCTGGTCGCGGTACGGCGGCCTGCAGAGGCTGCACAAAGACATGAACAACATCCTCGGTCACAGACTGAAGAACGAGCAGGTCAGGGGATGCAGCTTTGCTTCAGTTTTCTTTTTCTTAAAGATAAACTTTATTTTTCATCGATGGGTTTTCTCACACCTGAGCCCAAGTTGCAACTTTTGATCAACTTTGACCTAAACATCAACATGGCTAACCAACTGAAAACATTATGTTGACAAGTGATATGATTGAAAGCATAACATGAAAACGTTTTTTTTTAGTCATTTTACAAAACAATTCTCAGTAATTCACCAAAGATCCTCACTAGGATTTCAGGAGGCCCTAATAATAAAGTGATATAGATACTGGCCATTTTACCTTAGACTTAACCAGCATTGTTGTTGTTATCAGGTAACATCCCCCATTTTATCACAGCGCTGTTCTTTATAATTCCTTTTTGTTATTTATGAAAACTGATGTTTCTTAATGTTGTAAACACCGGTTTACTATTGCAGATGTACTACAAGCAGCGAGACTACTGGCCTTTTGTTTGGTGTGTTCGCTACATCAGCCCCCACCTCGCCATGCACGTTGAACAGGTAAGGGCTCCTCAGAGAGAGGAACAAAAGTGAAATGATAGCAGCAGGTTGAAATCTTTGGGGGAAATTTACTGTAAATGTAAACTTAGAAAAAGAGGGGATGATTTCTTTCACTTCTGCATTTCTAATGTGCATATTATTAGACCTAGAAACTCTTTTCCACTCATTTTTGTGTCAGTTTCTTGCTTGATGAGTTGTGAAACCTTTTCAGGTACATCATTGCAGCAAATAGTCCTAATTTGCAGTAAAGATATGCTCAAAACCTAGAGAACCACTTTGATGTTTAAACAAATATAAAAAAATTAAACAAGTTTTAGCCAAACTATTATCCTTGTAGCTTCCCTTACATCTGCAATAGTAAACCGGAAGCTACAAGGATAATAGTTTGGCTAAAACTTGTTTAATTTTTTTATATTTGTTTAAACATCAAAGTGGTTCTCTAGGTTTTGAGCATATCTTTACTGCAAATTAGGACTATTTGCTGCAATGATGTACCTCCTCATTTGGTAATTTTAAGACAGGAAAACGATGATTTAGTTCATAATACAGCATGCATATGGATTCATCAAATAGACGAATAAACTAGACTATCGCGTCTAGTTTACCAAGGATAAAATGGATAATTAATTGAATCCATGCCAATGTGTTCTCTATAGCGTGAATTAATTCACGTAAGAAGAAGGATGAAAATCTTCTTTAGAAAAAAAAGACAATTTGGAGTGGTGTGGGGTAAAAATCATTAATCATAAAAATATGTCAGGCATCCTAAATCTTCTTATATAACTTGACAGGCTTGTTTCATTGTTACATCATGTGGAGAATGAAATGAGTTCCCAGCAGTGGAAACAGTTCTTTGTTGTGGGAATTTTAAGCAACAGATGGACTATTAGTAGCTGAAATGTAATTATCCTAATTTTTGCTGCTGTTGCTGATCAGCAGGGCTGAACTGTGACATAACAGTCATGTGATCTCCTGCTTTCTGCTCTTGTTAGATTAAATTAAGTGCAGCTGTGCACCTAGCAAAGTGTTCTGGTTGATTTTTAATGTTTTGTAGAGCTTCAAAATAACAAATGATATTTTTGCTTTGGATATTATTTCTGTTTTCATTTTTCAGTTCAGTCACCTGGAGCCGGTTCTGAGCAGTGGGGTGCACAGCGCCGGTGAGAGCCACAAGGCTGAGCGCTGGTTGCTGCACAGCTTGCAGGTTCATAAGCTGTCAGCTCAGCTCAAACCTCTGCTCAGGCATCTGGGAAACACAAGGAAATATTACAATGGTGAGCGCACTGGTTGGGAGTGAAAATCAAACACTGTTTTCTCCTATGTTCTCCAGTGGTTCCTGTTTACATGGTTTTTTTTTTTTTTTTTTTTTGTTTCTTCCTCGTGTCCGTGGCCTTCAGACGACGCCTTCCTGCTGAGTGAGCCTCATGTGACGGCCATGTTTCAGTGTCTGGAGGCTGTGGAGCAGAATAATCCCAAACTGCTGGCCCAAGTAGACACGGTCGGGGTGGGTCACTCAGGCTTTCACATGTGCCTTAAACTGCCTCTGGAAGAAATTAGTTCACCATCATCCATTAGTCAAGTATGGTTGAGTGTAATTTGTAGGGAATATCAAAAGGAATCACCTCTAGTGTTAATTTCCTTCCTACAGCTTTCCCCGCTGAAAGGCTCTCCATGCCTCAGTCTGCTGAAGAGCCAGAGCCTGTGTGTGCTACCAGGGGCCGGGGGGCCCTGGAGGAACGCCGACACAGCTCCTGGAGGAGACTCTCTGAACCGCAGACTAACCACCTCAAACTGCTCTCTGCGAGAAGCAGTCACAGCCAACCAGAGTCCAGCAAACACTACAGCAGCTCAACCCTGTAAGGGCAAAAACACGGGCGAAGAAAGCATCAATACCAAGTGTAGGTCTCTGAATATATCTCAATCATGTTTTAAAAATATTTACTAAAAGGTTGTCCTTTTTATTTATTCTTTTTCTTTGTAGTCGTTAGGGTAAACATTAAATGGGTGAAAAATCTAGTGTTGGTTTCTGCAGGGTGAGTTCATTATCTTTCCCAATGATTGACAAAAGAACAAAGGTTATTGATCCGTCCTTATTTATCCTTCTCTGATGCCACTTTTTTTTTCGACTCGTCAATGATGTTATACTAGACTACTGGTAGATGGTCGGCTTTTCACACAAATTTTCAGCAAATGTTGGTAAACATATTTATTGGTAATGCTGCTGTGAATTCACAGCAGTTTGTCTGTGAATTGACTGACTGAGCTACACATACAGAAGGATGATTGTTTGCCGATGGGCTCAGTATTTGAGGAATGTGTAAACGCAGCCAACTTATAACACAACTGAGCAAATGTGACATTTTTTATAGTTACTATCAGGTTGAGCTGTTTTATGCATCAATACAGAAAAGCTATGTAGAGCGCTCAGATCATCAGATCTGCTCACTCTGTGTTCCACAGAGCTATAGAACTAGATGAGGCGAGGCAGCTCAACTCTGGAAAAAGTTGCCTAAAATCCTGAGCTGTGCAAAAAACTAATGTTTAATGTCCTGTTTAAGTTGGGACTCAAGAGATTCACTGCACTTATCCATAAAAATCAAAGTTTATGTGTGGTTTGGTTCAGTTTGTTTTAACTTTTTTAATGTGATTTTCTTCACTCCTTTTTCTTTTCATGTAGTGTTGCACAGCTATACTTCCCCTGCCTGTGGCATCAGAGTTCACCTTTTTGCGCAATATAATAATTGAAAGCATGTTTTTCTGTTTCTCTGCAATTTTCTGCAGTAATATTTTTGTTGATGCTGTGATGCAGACACTACCTCTCCAGCCAGCAGCGTGGAAACTCCGTGGGTCATCATGTCCAGGCCGGAGGGCAGTGAGCAAGGCGTGATGCCGTCTCCTGGATCAATTTCCATTCCTCACATCTCCCTGTCAGAGTCCCCATCCTCCTCCGTTCAGCCCGAGGCCGGGGACTCCTGCGACTCCGACGATGGACCGGAGTATCTGGCTATCGGTAACCTGGGGCAACGCAGTCGGCGCGATTCCCGAAGCTCCATCCACAGCAGCGAGCAGGACCAGACAAAGGAGCCTTGCACACAGCAGAGTTCCCAGACCTCGACCCTGCCTAGGCGCTCGTCTTTCTCAGAGGGACAGAGGGGCCCCGGCAGGGGGGCCAAAGGACACACCCGCTCGTTTTCAGACACGGGGATCAGTCAGAAACTCAGGAATGGTGAGTGACGAGGACTGAATGTGCCAGACAACTAAACGCTCAAATATATTAACTAATGAAATGGTTTTACTGATGACATCTTGTAATTGTTGAGCCGTTTTACTTGGTTAATTAGCTTGCAGTAAAAACGAGGTGGATTCATTATCAGAGTGAGACGCTCCGACTGTCCTCTGCTGGGTTCCTACACAATCTGGGAAAGTCTGGAATTTGATTGGAGTGTTTTTCAGATTTGGTTGAAAAAGTTTGGAACAATATTTTCATATTCAGACTTTGCTCCCTAAGTTATTTTATATCCACCTATCTGTCTGTTTATATATCTCTCAATCCATTCCTTTGCTGTGCTGGTCTGTCTTTCTGTTGGTCTGTCTTTGATAACATGTAAAATATGTAGGAACCCTGACTTTGTAACTTCCTGCCCGAAAGGGTTTTAAAGTTGACCTAACTTCCTCTGTTTTGCTCAGATTTGTTTCCCCTTTCAGCTCGAGTTAAACTGTCCTTCTCCTTTATCTCTCTACTCTCTCTTTTCCCTCTGTATGCAAAGGAGGGGGCCACAGAAAAATCACCATAATAATAGAGGATCCAGTAGCAGGTTGGCAGTGCAGTTTACCTGTACTCCCATCATTTGACCCCATTTCATCCTCCCTTACTTTTCCTTTTACTGCATGTATATAAACTTCACCCTTCTCATTTCCAATGTTGTGCTCAGCTTACGATTTGTTCCTCAGGAGCTGAATTTTATTTTTTATTTTTTTTATTTTGATAAATTGCTTAAAATTCATGAAATGGTTATGGTTGCCTCCATTGTGACTTTTTTTTCTTCATGCACATATTTGGTTTCTATTTCCTGTCTTGGCATTTCATTGAAAATATTGCAGAACTATGACATTTTTAATTGTACTTCTTTTATGTTCAACAAGGTGAGACAAAGAACTTTTACAATCATAAACTAAGCAGATTTTAATGATTAAGTCCAAAAGTTTTAGTTTAAAATGCTTTACTCTATAGTCCAAGTTTAATAGTACCTACTGCATTTAAAGCAAGTATTTAATATGTTTCTCTCAGTTTAGATATTTCTAACGAGGTCAGATCCTAAAAATTCCCACCAGATGTTGGCAACAACCCAAGTTATCCTCAACGACAATTCAATCGAAGCAAATTTGTCCCCATATTAAGTCATCAGTGGAATAACACACAGACTTCTGGTAAATATGTGGTGAAACAAAACTTGCTGAGTAAAAACAATTTCCAGGCCTCTATGGGGAAACTGAGTCACATGTTTTACTCAGGAGTGATTTTGGCCCATTCTTCCACACAGACTGTCTTCAGCTCTTTCCATAAATTTTCAGTTGGAGTCAAAATAGATGATTGACTCGTTCTGTCTATTAAGAGGTTCCTTGACCGTGTGCGTGGGATTGCTCTCTATCCTGGAAACCCAAACTCATTATCAAGAAAAGACTGAACTGTCCTTTTTTAAAGGACAGCCCACACTATGATGTTCCCACCTGCAGACTGGACTTCTTGCATGGTGTTTTTTTAGGAACCAATTTCTTTATTACAGACATGTGATGTCAATGGAAAGACTAGAAATCTCTTTATAGAGGAAAGGTGATGTTCAATGCTTATTTTACATTATTTTACCTGTTTCTCCAGGCAGGTAATATACATGATTTATATAAACAAAGATAAAAAGAAGTTAAGCATTTCAATGTCTTCCATCACTTTTTCACGCATGTTTCCATTAAGGTTGTAGAATGCAGTGAATAAGGTATTTTTATTGCTTGTAAAAACTTGTTTTTGTTCCTCAGAATCAGCAAGCGAAGACTCCAGCATGAAGGACTACAGTCCCTTCTCTCCTCAGCGCAGTGACACCAGCACCCCCAGTTCTCTTTACATGGAGTCCTGTGAGTCTCAGATCCTGTCAGAAAAGATTAGTCTTTCCTTCACATTCAGGTTTCAATGGCATTTTGTTGTTTCTTTGTTGCTGTTGAAAGAAGCAGAAGGTTGTTTTTATTTTACTACAAAACACATAATTAAACACATACCCTGTGATTAATATATCGGGTATGATTAAGTACGAGTAAGAGCTCCAAGTTTACGCTGCGGTGACACAATAAACCATAAAAGGACATTTTCAGGAAACATTTCTTTTAAGGAAAAGATTTGAATTTCTTTTTTAAGCTGACAAAAAAACATGAGATTCCCAGCAGGAAAATCATTCTTTATTGTTTATATGACTATAAAATGATTTGCTGACATAAGTTTTTACTTCCATAAATTCAAAATAAATGTTTATTTTTAGCTTCTGCTGTTTGGATGACCTAAATGTTGCCCATAATATTATTCCAACATGTTTATTGTTGACAAAAAAACTTTTTGACAGATTTTGGAAAACTCTTAAAATAAATCATTTTAATTTATCTCAGGAGCAAAATCTTACAGTGGAAAGTTTTGGAAAATTCATCCCTTTTACTCATAGATATAATAAGATAAAGCTTAATAAAATAAAATATTGTCCCTAGTTTGTGTGTTTTGCATATTGACTTAAAGTTGTGCGTGCTGTGTTGACATCAGATGGGCCCCAGTACAGCAGTGTGTCAGATGGGATGTTCAGGAAGCCATCGAAGGGCCAGAGCCTCATCAGCTACCTGTCAGAGCAGGACTTTGGCAGCTGTGCTGACCTAGAAAAGGTAGAGTCCCAATTCACCTCGGATCATGGTTTAACAAGATTACAAAGGAACATGGAGAATTTAATTTGGGAGATGACGTGTTGGGTAATATCCATGCGTTGCAGGAAAATGCTCATTTCAGCATCTCGGAGTCCCTCATTGCCGCCATTGAGCTGATGAAGTACAACATGCTGCGCCAGGAGGAGGAGGGCGAGGAGGAGGGAGACAGCGACTCTGAGATTCAGCAGCTCAAACAAAAGATCCGTCTGAGGAGGCAGCAGATCCGCCGCAGCCGTCTGCCGCCCTACACAAGCTCCCAGCACCGTACGCCAAGTTACAACTCAACACCTCGATCACTCTTAAAATATTCAACTGATTAGTATTTTACATGAAACTTAAATGCTGTAAATTACTGTTGGTAAGGGGGAGCTTTAACTTTCTTATGTTTTCTTGTTTCTGATGTGATGTGGGACAAAACATGAGAGAAAACCTGACAATCTTTTTATCAGTAATGGGTCCTGCACATGTGCATTAAAAAAAGTCACATTTGTGATATTTTTTTGCAAAACTTGTTGAAACTATTTCCTTGTGCTCAGATTTCCACTCCACCGACAGCGGAGGCTCCAGGAGGAGCTCTCAGGACTCCTTCCAGGGCCTGTCCGACTCCGGCTCGGCCGAGGAGGTGGAGGAGTGTGAACTGCAAGGTAAAGAGAGGGAACAAGGAATAAGAACCAAAAAACTACAAATTTAATTGATGGTTTATTTTCTATGAAAGAAAAAGTTGATCAGTTTCATCAGTATAATGAGGTGCAGGGGATCGACTTCACTTCTGGCTGCTTTCAAAGATCCAAATTTATTGCCTTAATCCAAACAAAAAATATTTTCTTTAATTTATATCCTTCCCAAAGCTTTTGTGTACATTTTTTCCCCCCTCCATTTTCTTCATGATTCATCATCTCACACATCGTTGGCTGCTCATCAACCAGCTTTTATCATCTCCTATAACCAGAAGGTCAGAGTACAGCGGCAAGTCTGCTGACTGTGGATGTAAAATATTCCTACTGGTGACACGTGATGAGCCCATCAGGGGCTCATGTAGGAGCTCTGGTTGTAAAAGGTGTGACTGCTTCATAAAACCCCCCGTCATCTGAAAACCTGAGATGATTAACGCAGCATCTACATCTAAACATGCATCATGTCGATTATTAATGATTCTCTTGGATGTGTGTTCATTAAACCTAGGTGCGTCTCATTACATTTTTCAGTACTGTTGATTTATTAACCTTTGACCTTCACAGCTCCCTTCTCAGTGCAGACTGTGTTTGGCTGGAACACTAACACACCTCTGTGTCTAGTGTTGAAATGTCTGAGTGTGTGTGCTCCTGTGGGCGGTGACAGTGCTGAGTGTTAGTTTCTGTCTCTCAGATGGCTGTGAGGGTCAGTCCCTGCTGGCGGTGTCTCAGAACGGCCTCTCCTTGTCACTCGCCTCCCTCTTCTCAGGTATCTGCTGGCTGACTCGCGACAACAAAGTGTATACAGAGAGGAAGCGGGTGGCTCTGATCCAAACTGGAAAAAAATACCAGCTTTTAGCTTCACTGGACTTTTGTGAAGACTCTGTAATTTATAGTGACTTTGACAAGTATTCATACCGCTTGGCATGATCAATCCACAAATTTATATGTACTTAGAAAGTACTTGAAATTTTATGCAACAGGCGAAATGTGAACTGAAATGAAAGTGACATAGTTGTTGTTGAAGAAACCTGGGAAGTGTGGCACATTTTATTTAGTGATCCAGAGTCAATAGAATAGAATAGAAATGCTCTTTATTGTCTCACAATGGAGAAATTCAGATCTAACAGCAGCAAAGTGACAGAACATTGAGACATGTAGTTTAACTCAAAGATAAAAAAAAAAAAAAGCAAACTTAAGGACGGCTCGATTATAACATAAATAGTGTACACCAACCGGTATACAATAGTGTGTAGAACAACCTCGGCTTGTCTGTAATAGGTTTGCATGTCTAATTTCAGATTTGAATTAAACTTGTGCAGACCTGCTTTCAAGTCTTTCCACAGATTCATAATTGGATGATTAGGCTTTGGCATGTTCCATCACAGTGTAGCTCTTATCTCTAGGCATTTTTCTTCAGCTGGACCAGGTTTTATTTTGTATTAAATACATGAGAAAAAGTGAAAAAGTTTAAGTGGTATGAGCTATTTTCAAAGTTACTATAAATTCACCTTAAAGCACATTTCTATTAGGATATTATTATGTGATGGGATTTCTTTTTTGCTGGACTTGTGATATAGTTTGTAGTTGTGCATAACAATTAGAAGGTTCTAGAAAAAGTACAGCAAAAAATGAATCTGCCTTTTCTTTTAATTCAATTTACAATGGCTATGTCTTGTTTATTCTGAAAGAATAATTATTGGAAGTAAAAGGCCTGATCATTAGGCTTGAAATTGCGACTTATTATTTGGTAGTAAATCTACAATGTTCAGACCAACATCATAATTAGAGAGTGATTTGGGTTTTTTTTTTCTAGAAGTAGCCGTTAATAGTGAGATCAGTTGCTGTGTTACTCTGTCTTGTTTGGAGACGAGCCAGCTGCCTCCTCACCTGAGCTGACCTGTGTGCTTGTTACTCTGCTGCTTCGAGGCTTTGGTGGTGCAGGAGACGGGTGTGCCTGTATCTGTCGGCTTTAAAGGAGGAGATGAGGGAAACGAGTGGCATCATGCTGTAACTGTAGCTTCTTCCATGATCATAATCCATCCACTTCATTACTTTATGTTTTATAGTAGTGATTACTTATTTATAATCCTCTTGTACATTTCCTGCACATTTTGTTCCTTTTTTTTTCAATAAAAATAAACACTGTGGCTGGTAGGTACTGGGATTCAATAACCAAAATGGGAAGCAACATATGAAGTGTTTCCTGTTTTAAAAAAAAATAATAACCTGCAGTTATTTTCTGCTTCATGCAGCTTAAAGCATCCCTCACCTAGATGGTAGATTCCTCAAAAAAAGTTTCTTAATTTTTCTGCTGTGATTGCACCTGTCTTCTTTTTGCCACAGATTAAAATCATCATGAATCACATTTCAATCACCAACCTGCCTGAATGATCAGTGCAAGCAGAGCTGTCGTCTCACACTAACTCGGCCAAATCAAACTCTTGTTTCTCTAGCGATGCCGATGTTTTCCTCTGCAGAGCTAAAAAGCCTTTTTGTTGACTTGATTAGTGGCTCTTGCTGCTGAGAACATCTAATTTACGTGTGAAAGGCTCTGAGTGTAATCTGTGCTACGTGACAACAAGCCAAAATGTTGATCCTGCAACAAAGAGAAACTGATAAGAAGAAAAAAAATCCTGCAGGAGTTCTCCTGCTCTGCCAAACCGGTTCTACTTATTTCCTTTATTTGGTGATATAGAAGAATCTGTCAAGCTTCTGCTGCATGCTTTTGTGTTAATTTAACAATGAATGAACAATTTATTTTTCAGTAGATTCCTTATTTTGTAAAGTTTAAATAATAAAATTCTTCAATTTAACTCTGTAATGGCTTTTTGTACTCTTCCTGCAGCTAATTATCTCTCTTTTCACTTCCTGATTGGAAACAAAGCTAATGAGAAACTTCTTCCAGCTTTTGCTTTTTAGCTTGCTGTAGAATTATTTTCCTGCTGTTTGTTTGAAGTCTTTAAATCCCTGAGATAATTTGAATATTTATGATACAACACCCTTTACAAATAGTAGCACCTCTGGTAGATTTCTGTACTAGTGTTAGAATAAATAAAATAACACTTTTAAGATTTCTATCTCATATTCTTTGCTGTGAATGGTGGCAAAATAAAGTGGGTTCTTTGTTCAGCCTTTAACACCATTTGTTACTTGAATGAGATGTTAATTTATCTTTCCCATTCTGAAGATTGGATAACTATGTATCTATTTGCACTACCTTTGGGAGTTGCTATCTATTAAAATTTTGTTGTGCTGTTTTGCACAATGACAATAAATTCATTCTAATTCTATTTCACTTTATATTTATTCCCTCAGGGAAACAGGAAGTCACAATCTTTACTAATTTAAAAGTTTCTCAACACTGGTCAACTTTAAATAACATTTAAAGAACCAAAATGCTTCAGATTCATTCATTTATTAGGAATTGTTTGGCGCTCCTCTGGTTGTGGCAGTATCAAATTTTGTAGAAACAGCTTCATATTGTGCTGTAATCTAAGATTAATTTATTTTACTGCTTTTAACTGATCTCTACCAGTAGTGCAAAAAAAGTGAGGATGCATTATTTAGCAGGTTAAAACTCGTAAATCTCTGCTAGCCTCTGATTTAACTGCTCTGTTCTCGCTGTGTCTTTAGATGCAGACATAAAGCGCAGTGTGAGCTCCAGTGGCAGGTCCTTCCTGAGCTCAGAATCTATGTAAGTTATTTTTTGAAGTTTAGTTCTATTTGATCTTTGTAATTATAATTTTTTTTTTTGTATTTCAGAAGTTTAAATCTCTCAGAAAAAGAAACTCCCTCATCTATCCTCCAGAGACATTTTTCAGGAACTTCCATTTTATATCAATTTGCATCTTTTCTGCACTGTTAACCAGACTTGGGGGTTTTCTTGTGCTTCTGTTGATTAGCAGAGAACAGGTGTGGCTAAAGCTTTTTTTTTTCTTCTTTTTAAGAGGTATTTATATGTTGTTCCTTTTGTTTTTCTTTAGCTCTCCCTCATTCCTGCAGTCTAACTCGGCTGAGTCTGTGGCGATGGGTTTGCTCAGGCAGTTCGAGGGCATGCAGCTTCCTGCAGCTTCAGAGCTCGACTGGCTGGTTCCAGAGCACGATGCTCCACAGAAGGTGCAACATCTCATTTTAACCTGAACTAAAACCTAAAATATTTGTGGGTTTTGTGCTTTGCAGACATGTTCTGAAAAGCAGTGGAGCATATCTAAGCTTTACTCTTGTCTCCTACTAGCTGCTACCTATTCCAGACTCCCTGCCCATCTCTCCTGATGACGGAGAGCACGCAGATATCTACAAGTTGAGGATTCGAGTTCGAGGCAACCTGGAGTGGGCACCGCCAAGACCGCAAATCATCTTCAACATTCATCCTGCACCAAAGTCCGTAAACATAAGTTCTTCCTCACTTTGCTGCCTTTTTAAATCTGTTGTTTTGGTCATTATTTACTGAAAAGATTTTCATAAAATGTATTGTCTTGGTTGCAACATGTAGGGCTTCATTTCATCAGAGCTACCTAATGCCTTATAAGGCTGTAACAAACACCAGGGATTTATTTAAACACAACACAAGTTAAAATCAAGGACTAACAAGCAAATGGTTTGTTATGCCATAAGTTAAACCAGTCATTTTTGTGTTTACACTTAAAGATGTTTCTAAAAATGACTTTAAAATTGATTGTAGATGTCAGCTTGCATAAGATCACTGCAACCTTTGGTGTTTGTTTCATTTCAGGAGGAAGATCATTGTTGCTAAGCAGAACTACCGCTGTGCTGGATGCGGCACCAAAATTGACCCAGGTATGATCTGCAGTCACAGTAATACTAATACACACCTGGAAATAAAGTGAAGATGTCTTTAAGTTGTATTTTTACCTTTCTGACAACATTTCCAACACAAACATTTCAAATATCTGCTATTAAGTCCTGCTTAATAGACTGACTGACACTTCATTTATAGTCTGTTTCTATGTTTTCCTTTTTTTGCTTCACATTTTGTTGAAAAATGGTTTGCTTTTAATAGCTTCATTCATTCACTCAAATATTTTATTAAGTACTGTCTGGTATTAAAAATAATCCTTTTGTTTTTGCATTATAGTTACAGTTGTCAGTTTGTCACCTGTTTGAGCCAATCAGACTGAAAATCTCCCAATCTTTATTGTCTTAATTGGTCAAATTATACAAAAAGTGACAATTAATAAATTTTTTTTTGTTTGACTACGTCTTCATTCCTCCTGTTGTGTTTCTGCTGGCTTCCTTCACCTCACCTCAGACTACATCAAGCGGCTGCGATACTGCGAGTACCTCGGCCGTTACTTCTGCCAGTGCTGCCACGAGAACGCCCAGGCGATCGTTCCTGGCCGAGTTCTCAGGAAATGGGACTTCAGCAAGTACTACGTCAGCAACTTCGCCCGGGACCTTTTGAGCAAGATTTCAGGAGACCCTCTGTTCAACCCGAGTGACATCAACAACAGCTTGTACAAGAAGATCAAGTCTTTGGAGTCTGTCAGGGTGAGTCCAGAGGCGGGAACATTTTCCATGCTGAAGTTTACGAGCATTCATGGGTTGCATTCAGATGAGGGAGACATTTCATCCCCAAACAAACACTCTAGAGGGAGAAATAGTGTGAGCCAGTTTTTATCAGCTGCAGTTAAAATGATGCTAAAAAAGAAGTGTCTTAATGCTGCTTCAGTGGCACGCAGCATTACAGAGCTGCAGTGTGAGTAAAGAAATAGTCAGAAACAGGATTAATGTTTCTCATGCAGCTCAATGGAAAACGGATTCTTTTTTTTTTTTTTTTTATGCCACCAACAATATCTTCATATCTCAGGTTTACGTTATTGTGTTTTTACCTTCAAGTAAATTTATTGTGCAGTGAGGCAACCTATACTTCTCAACATTAAAGTTTATACCTATTAATAAAAAAAAATGACCCCAAAATAAAAAGAAAAGCTCATAATGTATTCAATAAATAAATTTGGTAGCTGTTTCTATATATTTTTTTCCATCATTAGGATTTAGACTTCAGTGTTCAGGTTTAGTTAAAGCTCATTAATCAGCTGATTAGATCACTTGACTCTTTCGGGGTTTAGTTGGAGAGATGAACCAATTGAAGGAAAGCATGATGATGTTTAGACTCCCAGGAGACAGACTTTGTTGAAGTTTTTTTTATGAGTAGTTCTAGGCTTTTTGGACATATTTCAAAGTTTTTGATGTTTTGTTTTTTTAACTCCATTTTGGTCCTATCAAGATAATTTATTATTTGCTGAAGTCTTACACCTTGTTTAAAAGGAGTAGTCAATGTGTCTCTGTGAAAAATTGCCTTTTTAAAATGGCTTCTTATAACTTTTCTGCTTCCTCTGTCTTCAGTTTTAGCTGTTTTCATGTTTGTGATGGTGGACATGACTACATTGAGTGTTGTGGATAATATGTAGCATTATGAATGGATTTCAGCAGTGCTTTAGACCAGAAACCCTTTAAACCTGTATAATTCTCTTTATGTTTTATTGTATTTTTTTCTCTATTCAATACTTGAATAACTTCTTTATCTTTTCTTCAGGTTTTAAGAGTGCAGCTTTTTCACATGAAAAATCTCTTCAAGACTTGTCGCTTTGCCAGGGGGTAAGCCTCTCTGTTCACATTAACCAAAGTCTGGTTGGGATGGGAAAAGCTCCTGGACTGCAGAACATCACCCGTTTGGTTCTCCGTCTTCCTTCCAGGGTTCTTGACCAGTTCGACAGCGTGCCAGGTCACCTGACCGAGGACCTTCACCTTTTCTCGCTCAACGATCTCACTGCTGTTCGCAACGGAGAGCTGGCTCCTCGGTTGAAAGAGCTGCTTAAGCTTGGTACCCTGCATGTAGCTGGTTGTGTGGTAAGATGGCTGCTATGACAATCGGTTGACTAATAGTTCTGGATTGAACATGTTTACAGAAGTTTTTTTTTTTGTTTCGTTCTTAAATGCAAAATTTATTTTTTGCACAGTTTCAGTTTAATTACTGCTCTGACTGTGTCCTTTTAGATTAATGGGCTTATTTTGAGCCTGCTTACTTCAGCTTAACCGATTACTAAATTAGTTGACCATTACTTCAATAATCCATTAATCACGATTAACCCGATTAATCGTCTCAGCCTTACTTCACATTGTCAGGTACCTCTTCTAGTTGTTCTTAATCATTTTTGCTTTCCCTCTCCCTCAGTTGTGTCAGGCGAAGGGCTTTGTCTGCGAGTTCTGCAACAACGACAAAGATATCATCTTCCCTTTCCAGCTTAGCAAGTGCCAGCGCTGCGAAGGTGAGCCCTCAAGACCCCAGTCCTCCCGCATTTCCTTTCAAGTAAACTGGAGAGACTGGAAGATCCCGACCCCTCGTAGACTGGCGAGAGCGCTTTCCAGAGACAGGAAAGAAGGGGAGGGTGGAGAGGAGCTGGGTTTAGATCAGGAGGTGAACAGCAGAGAGCAGCAGGAAGGAGGAAATGAACAGAAGGAGGAGTCCAGGGATTCATCCACGAGAGAGGGAGCGCTTCGGGATTTTAGCTCTGGGAAGACGGTTAACTCAGTTCCCTTGATTATAGGAAGTAAGAAACAACAGGAGAAGATAGGGAGAGCTGAAAAGGAGAGGAAGGAAGAGTTTGAGAGCAAGGGAAGTGAAGATGAAGATGCAAGAAGAGAAAAAGTGAGTTTGTTGAAGACTCTACGAATAGAGAGATTAAAGCAAGACAGAAGTGATAGTGAAAAGTGCAGCAGCTTTGAGAGTTTGGATGAAGTAGGACAGGAGGGGAAAGGGCGCAAGAGTAATCGAGTAAAGAGTTTCTCAAAAAGAGATGAAATGGAATCGAAAGAGGAAGCAGGAAATGAAGAGTGTATAAAAAGATCACTGGTAAAAACGGAGGAGGAAGAGAAAGCTCAGAAAGACACAGATAGAGTTAAAACTGAAAAATTTTCCATCTTCAAACTAATGAAACCACATCAGCTAGCAAGTGTTTATTCCAAAGACAAAAGCAAGGAGGAGAAGGAGGGAGAGAGCGGCGAAAGTGAAGTGGTAGTAAATACGGAGGTGGTGAAGGAAGAGCGAGAGGGTACAGCAGATGCAGCAGAGGTGAAGTGGAGAAATCGAAAAACCCGCAAAGCCAGGAGATTAACTAAAGGCAGGAAGAGCAGGGCGAGCGGATTGGAGGATGGAGCGTCGACAGAGGAGAACAGAGAGACTGAGGATGGAGATGAAGGAGTTGGAGGTCAAGAGTAGATGCTGAGGAATATTTTTTTTATCTGGAAAGATTAATAAAGCCTTTTTCTTGAAAATAGAGAAGACTATTTTGTTATAACTGTCAGGTAAAAGTACAAGAGGTATGAACAACAGTTTAAGACATGTTTTTATTTGAGATTTTTTTTCCATTTATTACACATTTTACACTTTTCCTATGTTTTTTTTCTCTTGTTTTACTTTTGTTTAATGGTCAATTTAGAGACTTGAGATTTTGAATGTTTTCTAGATAGAGCAATATCCTTGTCTAAATCTGTTCAGTTCAAAGCCAGGTCCTGCAGTATGTTTATTTGGAGAAAATGGGTTTAAAACTAGAGGTGACCTGAGTAAGATTTTTCTATAAAAAAAAAAAGAATATGAATCTGAGTCGATAAAGCCAAAACAAGAGTACTGTTTTCTTAAAACCAATTCCACGTGTGTCATGACTCGGCAGCAGTAAATGCCACACTGTTGCATTGTATGCATTACTGCAAATGTCACACTTAACTCACTCACCAGTGATCTTCTGGATGGTCCTGTCCTATGTTTTTCTTGACAGCAACAGAATCTCTACTGGCACAATCTACTAATATGACATGTCTTTGTCATTTACTTCCAACCATTTATCTGACACAGCTTGTGTTGGTCATAATGCAAAATTGTATAAATTTTGTCCTTAACAGCTTGAGCCACTTAACTCATGCTTCGCTAACAGTCATTATATTTGCTCTCTGTTTTGATACAGATATTAACTCTGTGTAGATTAGACCTGTGGGGAGATCGGCATATTGGTGGCAGGATGTCGTAATAGAAACAACACTAAGTTGTCCTGGGTGGTTCGCCCAGGGCGCCAAACAGGCTCACATGTGTACCACTGTTATAGAAAAGATGCAGCTGTGACTGTCTTATCACACCATATGACTAACAACAGCATTACATAAGCCTGTTTAGCACAGATCATGTATCACTCACATCGGCATGCTAGCTGCTTGAAATCGATGGTCAGTCGATTCCAACCATATGCCTTCACGGTGAAACAGTTTAGCTGTGTTAATTGCGCACCCTTGATCCCAATACACATACACTATGCAGTATGGGATTGTATCAGGAGTTTCTGTCCTGTATTTATAGACTTGACAGTGCTTAATTTTTTAACAAAATCCCTATAATTTCCTCATGTTTAGACCTACTTAATATGTACATTTCAGTATGTTAGGATTAGATTTGTTAAATTGACTGATAGTCAATAACTGATTGAATTGGGACATTCCTAGCCTCTTTATTAGCAACTTTTTAATGTCTTGTCATTTGTTAAATCCACTCTAAAGGTGTATAAAACTGTAATTTGGTGTGTTATGGGACAGTGGGGGGAGCTGTAGCTTGAGTATCATGGTCTTTTGGAAATGTTCTCAACTCTTTTAGACATCTCTCAATGCTGTTTCACACCCTTATGATCTTCTTGTGGTGTGGGAGTCTTTAACTTTTCTTCATTTGCTGTTTTGAATTCCTGGTGTTATTGGGCTGGTGTTGGTTTTGGCTCTTCTGGTTGCACAGCTGGTGGTGGGTAGATATTTTGCCAGGTGGTGGTAGACATCTTAGTTTTCGTTCCAGAGGGTAGACCTGTCTTATTTTCTTCTCTTTGGCTTTGAACGGCTGCCTTCATTAGAAAAATAATGCTGCTAACTGACGTCACAGAAGGTGTGCGTCCCCTCCATCATGTTTACTCCTTTTGGTTCTGAATTTCAAAATGGACACCTGTCAAGAGTTGGTTTCTACTTATGATGTTCTGCCTGAGCAAGTGGAGGATTTTAGTTTGATCACTTACGTTGTCCTATTTGATTTTCTTTATCTGCTAGTTTTTGGTTTGCTGTTAGTTCATCTGTGGTGTTGAAGAGATTATTTATGCCTTGTAGAGTTGTGGCTTTTTATTTATTTTTTTATCTTCATTTCAGAATGAAATAAACATGTTTTAAATTCACTTGGGTTTTATCTCATGAATCCATCATCTTAGGCATTTTGTTTTTCACATTATCTCGTATGAGGGCAAATGAAATCGAGAGCTGCAGGTTGAAACTGCTTCCACTACTAATGAGTATCAGGACGAGTCTATACAGGTTTAATGTCGAGGCTCTGAGGGCATGAACTGCTTCCTCCCATCTGCCTCGCTGCCTTTCACCTCTGTCTTTTATACTCCCGTCTTACCTCAGCTCTGCTTTTGATTGGCTACTTTTTTTTCTTGTGCAACTTACCTTATGGTGTGCAAACTGGTTAAACCTGTTTGCAGCTGACTTTTGCTTGCAGGCCGACATATGATCTTCTTTTCGCCTGCTAATGTTCCTGTGTTCCTCCTCCCCTTTCAGATTGCCACGCCTGTTACCATCAGAGCTGCTTTCGGACAGGTAAAGACTGCCCCCGGTGCAGGCGGCTGGCAGAGCGCCGGGAGAGGATGGCGCGCAGAAACATGGAGGAGCAAGAGGACGAAGGAGGGGGGGCCTAACGGTAACCTCAGAAAAGAAGAAGAAGCAGAGGACAAATCGACGATGATTGTAGTCTCAGACCTTCTCCCCGTCTTGAACTCTTCCTCTCAGATCACCAGAGAAAGCTGTTTTTGATCAGATCACCACGTGTGGAAGTTGAGTTTTGAGATTAATGTTTTCTACGAGCCCCTTCAAGATATGCACTTTATTTTTATTAATGCTTGAAAAGTATATTGGTTATTATGCAAATTTAATGTAATTTTCTCCACAATGTGGGGGAAAAAAAACTAATTAGGCATTCTTTAAAATTGACACGTTGAAGATTTAATTTCTTAAACCTAACAAGCTAACAATTCAGCCTTTACGCCTCAAAAATCTGTTGAGTTCAATTGTTTTGATTAAAAATTATTTTACATTTATTATATTTGTGTAGCTCTTCTCCTTCTTACCAGCTTTCCTCAACAGTGCTGAATCCTTCCTGTACACATAGACCAGCTCTTCATGAGAGATCAAACCTGCGGCCTTGCACAGCCATTTGATGCTAATAATTTCTCAGTTTTATGTGCAACACGAGCCAAAGACCATGTTTAACTGTCAGCACTTGTGTGTCGTGATATTTGTAACCAATCTGTCAACAAAATAAGAGTATTTAATTTAGCCTGAGGATTCTCCCTCTTTACGCATACTGGTGAGATGCTTACTTTATTAGTTTGACATTTTGTTTTCTTGACACCTAACATGGCAGGATACATTTATTTGTGAGAGTAACACTGGAAGTTTAAAAATGTATAACTTTTAAGATTTGGCAAATAATTGTTTAAGTGGTCCTTTCAGGTGCAGTTTTGTTTTATTTTGAATATTAAGAAAAGATCTACCATGTACTTCTCTATTTTTTGAGCCTTATGTTTTGTGTTTTATGCTGTTTTAGACACTTCTTTTGTGACCAATAAGCATGTAAAGAAATGATGGCGGAGTGTCTCAGCAAAGCTGAATTTGCAGGAACGGGATTGGGAGTCGGTGTTGCAAACGTTAACGGTAAAACTGGAAATGATGAGTCGTCCTGCTGCTCAGGCGGTGTGTGGGGGTGTGTGCGCGCGCGTGTGTGTGTGTGTGGTGACGAGAGTGGACTTTGAATGAGTGTTGGTGTGCATATCTACCTGCTGCCCTTACTGATTTCTATTGTTGCAGCTTTTGAGATAGCTGTGTGTTTGGTTCTTTGCACTGATCCAGTGTGTTCTAGAGGAGCTTGGATGTAATTCTGCTAATGTTCGTTTTAAGAACATGAACTTTGAGCTTGAAATGTTACTGACTCTAATGATGCCTGAAGCGGTTTTCATCCAATGTTCTGTTGACTTAATTCATCACTTCCTTAACTTAAAGTATCTTTACTCTCGTTTAGTGAATTGGCTTACTACATTAGAGGTGAGGTTTAAAATTATCGGCACGTTCATGTTTGGGGGTTGTGTGCCTTTTTTTTTTCAGGTAATTCCCTGTGTTGTCTAAACAAATTAGATTAGGTAAAAAATTGCATTTTAGACTTTTTAGAAATGTTTATTGCATTTATATTAACAACTAGATTTTCATATCTTTTGTTTGTGAACCAGAATAAATTAACAGAAATGTATGTTTTTATTTATTCTTAAGGTTTCAAATTGCTAACAAATGGTTATTTTTGTTATAGATTAGATCAGCAAAAATAGTCTTAACTGGATAATTTGTGCCTCTAATTAGTCACCATTTCAGTCTTATTACTAACAGCATACCTCTTCAAAATGGATTCATTCATTATTTATACACTTCTTTCTACTAAAGAAACTTTTCAGTTTAAAGCTTTTGAACAAAGTGTCCGCCCAGTTCTTCTGATCAGCTTTGTCTTGGACCTGCCTTTGTTATGGAGGAGTGAAGAGGTTTAAAGTGCACTACAGAGTTAAAAACTTTTATTAAATATGTTAATTGTTGTTCTTTATTTTTTAATTTGCTTTGAGTATGTAATGATGTTCACAATAAATGACTGGCAAGACTGTTAAACCGGGGTGTCGCTCAGTGTTCTGTGAAGTTTAAAATGTTTTCAGGTTATGTTCAGCTAATGGCTTTTATTACGTTTAAGCTACTCCAGGTTTTAGAGCTTTAACTGATAACTTAGATTTTTGTTTTCTGCAAATAAAATGTGTAACGTACAATAATACAAAACTGGGGTAAATGTTGGAGAATTAAAAGGGGCTATTAAGTTTTAATAGGTCAAACTCTAGCTTTTTCTGACTGAAGTACTTTAATAATAATTTTAACATTTAAATTGACCAGAATTTTATTCTTATGACTTCTCAGCTCTCCATGGCAACATACCTGGTTTTCTAAGCTGCTTTATCAGTGTGATGGAGTCATCCTCACTTTTTTATTTACCATGATTAGCAATGATCATTGCATTTTGCAGACAGTGGTGCCATCTAGTGGTGGCACTGTGAGCTTGAAATATACTTTTGTTTATTACAAACATGGAATCAAATGAATTTATACATTTTAACTTAAATTTTTACAAACTCCTCTTTCAAATGTAATGAGCATTTTTTTAAATCCAGTTTTACATTAGAGCAGTCTCTTGTGTGTTGACAGAAGAAATATATTTGTAAAGTCATCTGCATTATACAAAATGTGCTCATGTTACAGGTTTTCATAACAAGTTTATAACCAAACGAGCTGGATAAAGGTTGGAGATAAGAGAGTGGCCACTAGATGTCCTCTCAGTCCTTTACAATAAAATCAGATGACTCCAGAACCTTAAACCAGGAAGTGTTTGTCTGTTTTTTTTGTTAATCTACATAGCATGTTTCATCAACATTGTAAAAGCATGCTGGAGCAGCTTTGTAGCATTACCTCTGATTTGTACTTTTTGTATGCTTCAAACTGTTTTCCATTCTCACACCTAGGGTGAATTTGGAAATGCCAATTAACCTGACAGTCATGTTTTTGGACTGTGGAAGGAAGCCGGAGTACCCGGAGAGAACCCACGCATGTACAGGGAGAACATGCAAACTCCATGCAGAAAGACCGGGGCCGGGAATCGAACCCAGAACCTTCTTGCAAGGCAACAGCTCTACCATCTGCACCACTGTGCAGCCCATTGAGCATTAAATTAAACATTAATTTAATGCATCGTCTTCAGCCATAAATATGCTGTTAGCCAGTTCTAAGGCAAAAACTGTTTGCTACAGCTGTTGTGAAAAATGCTACAACTCAGACAAAAACAAACTCTTTCCTGATCCTATAATAATATATTATCTTTATTTAGTGAAATGAAACTAAATCTACATAGACAGGTACAAAAAACTCAGGAAAATGACCAAGAATGAAATCTTATTTTATTATTAGTTCATGTAAAGTATTATAATCTTTTTGTCACTATGAAGAAAATCATAAACATCTGTTGTAAAGTTTTTCACCGCTACATCAACCTCTATTTAATGAAGCTTAATTGTATGTAACTGAGTTTAAATAAAGTTAACCTCTGTTTGATTTGGTGTTATGGAAATAAGCAGATTTTTATCCCTCCAGATGAAACTTATGCAGCATATGTGTTATTCCAGATCCAGATACCTGTAATGGTGACAAAACTTGCTAAAATGAAGACTATGTACAAGCAGAACAGCAGACGGTCGATTATGATTCCAATCATTTGCCATTCTTCTGCGGTTTTGGACCCCTGGAAGTGTTTGTCCACCTGAACACGGATGGCTGTGAGATCTCTGGTTAGCTTCTTCAGCTCCACCAGAGCTGGCTCCAGAGGAGCAGCAGGAGGGGTGGGGGCCTTCACTGGATGTGGTTCCTTTAAGATGCTCTGGTTTCCTGAGATGGTGATGGAGTTTGTGTTTGCTGTTGAATCTGAGGAAACAAGAGGATTTCAGATGGTTTTGAACCATTTTTGATACATGCAACTGAAAACAGAACGTCCATTTTTTAAAGTCTAGCTGTCAAATTTATGTACAGGCAAAGAAAAGTTGATCTTTTTAATATTTTTCTGGAAGAAAAAAACTTGTTTTGTGATTCTGTTTCTGAGTTTCATTTCTATGCAGAGGGTCTTTGTCCTTTTTCCTTTCTGTAGCCTTTGCTACAGAAAGGAATCTACATGTTGTTTTTATGTACAACATGTAGATATTTCTGTGTGCACAAAAAATGTTACAGATATTTTTTTGGTTTAACTTTGGAAGCTCTTTGTAATCTGCTGTGTTTCTTATTTATTTTACAAGGGACTTTACCTTTGTAAGACGGGTTGAGGCAGACCGTAACTCTGTTGCTCTTTTTTGGAGACATACAAACAACAACGGCGAGATAACGCAGCACCAGCACGCTCAGCCAGCGAGGCACGGCGCTGTACTGGTCGGAGCTGCACTGGATGTTGGTGATGAAGACCGTCTCCAGGAGGCTGGCCACCATCAGAGCCAGGCTGATGGAGAAGAAGACGTCTGTAGGAAACATGAGAGCAATTAAGACTGACACAAGTTATTCAATCAGACTTTATTTATCCTCAATGTTAGTTAAATATATTTTGCTGGAGGACACAACATGCTTATTTCTGTATGTTTGTATTTATTTGTGAGTGAGAAACCTGATCAGGAGCCAAAGTTTAGATAACAACCAGATAAACCTGCTGCTCATCTCGTGTGAAGCAGGTTGACTTGATTTTAGAGGTGTGTCTGTCACACAGAGCATAGCCCAAGTTAAGCAAAGTCACCAACTCATTTCTGTTTAGACCTGATCGTCCTTATAAGATCTGGTATTTAAAGTCAGTAAACACGATGCCTGTGTTAATATTGCCATTGATGAGGTGTGCCGTTCAGTAGAAATATGAATGAAGTGTGAGGCTGAGCCAAATTTTTTAGACTGAAGGAGAAACTTTATCTGGTGAAAGAAACAATCAGACGCTCCTGATTGACGACTTGCTGTTTTGTGCCTCTGTTTGTGATTGTTGATTGCACCTCTCTAGTACTTTTTGTCACTGGAGTTTTCTTATATTGTTGTCCACATTTTGAATATACTTTAGTCTCTATCACTGTCAAATATCATTGAATGTAACTGACATGCACCTTTTAGAGTAACAATTTAGCTGTATCTTGTGTATAATTGAAGATGTATCAAATCTAAGGTGTCTCTTACTGATCAGTGGTGTCCTGTCTCCTGTGACTGGCAGCAAGTCATTCATGATGAGCAGGAAGACGGTGTAGCCGAGGATGAGGGTCATCTTGAAAGAGGATCTGTCCACGCTCTGAGGAGGCAGCAGGAAGCTGAAGAGGTCCACAGCGATGAGAAAGCAACTGGGGACCAGCAGGTTCACCACATAAAGGGTTGATCTGCGGCGCAGGATCAGCTGCAGATGATACACAGGAAGAACGCTTGTATACTACACTGTACTCTACTATAAAGCCTTTCACCATAGTACACTACACTGAACTATATTATACCACACTACACTGTGCTCATCTATACTATACAGCTCTGTACTTTACCACACTTGGTTACATTTTACTAAACTTTATTCACTATACTATATCATATATTGACCATACTGCACCAGACAACGCTATACTGCACTTTACTGTGCTATTCCATGCTATACTATACCACACTATGTTATAATATACTAAATTATACTATGCTCTACTAATGCATTACACTATTCAACACAGCGCTATTCTATGTTACATTATACCATAGTTTACTATAATACGCTATACTATACCATAATATGCTAAACTTTAGTGTAATATACTATACCATGCCATCCTATAATGTGCAAAATAATATCTTATGCTAGACAATTTAATATTTTGCTATGCTGTAATTCTGAGTCTGTCAATTTCTTTCCTCAAAGAAAAATAATTTCCATAGAAAGCTAAAATTAAAGCAGAATCTGTTTTAGTAATGCATTTGTCAATGTTTTAAATAAGTGTGTCTTGTTACAGGGAGGTGGATGCTGATTCTGAACATACTGCAGTTTTACAGAAAAAAGGAAAAAAAGAAACGTATAATAATAATAATTAGAAACTAAGCCCACCTGAAACTGGACCTCAGAGTAGGTTTCGTCATCAAAGTCCAGTTCGGATTGAACCACTTTTATGTCTGAGAGTTCCCACTCTCCGTTCGTCGCCAGCACACCTTTGGACTTGCTCAGAATCTCTTCTCCTGTCATGCCAGGAAGCATCTGTATTTCCGAAGCTTGACAAACATTCATTTTCAGAGCAGCAGTCAGTCAACAACCATTGAAAGTGAAACACTTTTCTACTATACACTTGTAATGCAAATATGAAATATTTCATAGGTAAAAACTTGTTTTAAATATAACAAGGAAGCACTGCACTGATCAGTCATTATTCTTTTGTAATGGAAATGTTGTATATATGTCTCACCAAAGTGTAAATGTGACCCAAACGTCAGCGAGCAAGATTGGATATCGAAGGGAAAGTTGTAGATCTCCAGCTTGCAAGAGCTGACCACTCTGACGGGCTTATCATCAAAGACATGGCCGGTGTTGTTTAAGTAAACGTAGGGAGTTTGAGGAGATTTGTTCTCATCCATACTGGAATAAAAAAGAAAAGCAAGACAAAATAAATTCAGTTTTGTTCCTTGCTGTTCTAAAAACATTTTGATTAAAACTTTCCTCATAATAGTATGTTACTGTGAAATAAAGTTGTTAAAAGACAATAATACTTCTTTAACATTTCTAATGGAAACCCCACCAAGAATGAAAATATTCGACCTACAACTCTGTGATGTGAACATCTGGAACCCAAAGCTTTTCCCGAAGTACAGAGACTCTTTCAGTTCCACATTCCTGCTCGTCCCAGCTGAGTCCTGCTATTTTCCACTCCTGTATTATTACAAACAAACACCCTACTAAGAAGATTAATCATATTAAAAAGTTCATTATCATTACAACTGAAAATAAGATCAAATTTCACTTTGTAAATTTAACAAAAACATATTTATAGAAAGAAAATGTAGACATTCTACAGTAATTGTCTTTATTTTCTTTGTTATCTTGAACATTGTATCAATTAGTTCATTATTGTCTTACCAGAACTTGCCATAAAAATGTTGTCAGTGTTTGGGCCTTTTCATCCTAGAAATGAAACATTTTTTTAAATTACAGCAAGATGACTATGAATATGACCACTGTTCAGAAAGCTAATTTAACCACAGACACAAACATACATATACGTAGGTAAATAAGTATCTTAAAGAGCATAAATTACTTCTAGGCCTGTGGTTCTTGTGTGGGTCTGCTCTGTCTTTTCAAACACCCTAGTTCTGCTGGAGATTTTCTCTCTTGAAGGAAGTTGATCTTTTTTTCTATGTCACCATGTACGTTAGCAACTCGACGTAATTAACCATCCACTCCCACCACATTCTTGGCAAAACATCTTTTTGATGAATGAATGAATAGTTTAGACTCACCACTCCTAAAATCCCAACCACAGTGATGCTGATTGTTATGTTGAGCGACTCTGAGAAGTTTGCGACAGGTCGGATGAGGTTGTTGCGAAATAACTGGTTGTCAAGCTCCTGAAAGAGGGACTGAGGGGACGGACTGGTGCAGTTTAAAGCTGCTACACAGCCTGTGAAAGAGAGATAGACAATTTAAAACATAATTTATAGCAGATAAAACAAAATTCTACTTCCTATGTTATTTGTATGTACCTATTGACACGAGACTTAATGTAGAAATATAAAAACAAGACAAAAAGTACACGTCAAAAGATTGTCTTACCATTAAACAGAGTGAAAAAGATGAGGATTAGTGCAAAAGGTTTGAAATTTGAAATTTTCATAATTTTCACACCAGGTTCCTTAGGTTATTTTCTGAAGAATAGCTCATCGACCGGAGAAGTCTCTGCTCTTGTCACATGATTTCATCCGTAACCATTACCTCCTCCAGCAGCTAATATTGACTTTTCAGCTTGTTTCGACCTATAACGCTGATGCATGACTCAAGACCTTTACTGCCTCTGTAGTTGTAATAAAAGCTCTTCTGGGTGTATTTTCATAAAGATAGTTTTTGGATTTACAACTGGTTCTTAAATCCTTTCTGGATATGAATCAATCAGTGATATGAATCAACAACAAACTTTTCATTTTATATTATTGCCATATTTTATTTAAATTATGTTGATTAACAGCAAACATTGATAAATAAATATCCCTTATCTACATAGCATGCTGATATACATATAAATGTATTTGGTAAAATATGGATGATACATGAGAGTAAATAGAATTTTTTTTTTTTACAGTTTTACTGTGGACAAGAACTTTCTGACAAAATAAACTTTAGAACAAATGTGAAATTGCAATTTTCTGTTAATCAAAAACTTATATTTTTTATAACTGCTAGACATTATAACTTTAAAACACAATTCAACAACATACACAAACTCAACAACAGACACAAACTCTACCACCATCTCAGGAAACCAGACCAAGTCGTCGTAATAAATAATCGACGATTTAATCACAGCTTAAATCAGGTTGTGGTTATTTGACACATTTGATCCGTGTCCAGTTAGGTCTGACTGATCCAGATGCACCACATGGTGATAATGACCATGGCGTAGCAGCTGATCAGAAGCAGGTAGATGCGGAAGAGCAGGAAGTCGAGGACGTATCCTACGTGACACCACTGGTCCAGCAGCTCGCTCTCCTTCTGCACCGACAGGAGATGTGCGCGGAGGTCCTTCAGGTACTGGCAGATCAGCTGCAGCTCTGGCAGAGAAACTGTGTCTACAACAGAGGAGAGGAAATCCAGAGTAGTGTTATTTTTAAAATGAACAGTTTCACACATTACAATCATAAAAAGATTAAGATACCCCTTCTTACAAAATAAAAATATACATTTCCCAATATTTTCAATTCAGTTTTTATTCACCTCTGAAAAATTCATAAGAGGTTAAGAAATCAGATGTACATTGTAATTCCCTGCTTACCTCCATTGTAGGTTTGGTGCCTGTCGACTGCCTGGCTGACTGGCTGGATGACCCAAGCGCCTGTGCTGCCGTTTGAACTCTCAGCTTTATCTTCCTGTGTTTTCAGAGAGGGAGAGACGCCTTCGGGCCAGCGGTAGCAGATCATGGTTGCGATGTATTTGAGGACAACGACTCTAACCCAGTTTGGAACCTCCTGGTACTTCATAGAGCTGTGATGGAGGACGTTGGTGATGATGACTGTCTCCAGGAGACTGATGACCATGAGAGCCAGGCACACAGAGAAATAGATACCTGAAGAACATGAACACATAACATGTTAAAGCTGGAGTATGTAAAAATATGGCCTTTCCAAAGAGCAAAGAGCAAATAGGTGAACACAAGAGTGATTAACAGCGCTAAAACCCTCCTCCTGGCTCTGATTGGTTGCTTCTGACTGAGTGGTGTATTTCTGCAGGTTCTGGGAGAAAGCGGAAGATCTAAATTTTTTCACAAATTATCTCTTATATTACATTCTCCTATTGTCAAATTTGACAAATATATAAAAACATTTTTTATGAAAGTTCCATTCTGCAACTTTAACTATGATAAAAAAAATGTTAAAGCAGTTTGGTAACAAACTCTTTCTACCCAACACAGACCTTAGTTTATAACAGTACGCCCTTAACACAACCTCTGACCTATGAGGGGCGTTCCATTAGCTGTGCTGGGCAGCAGGTCGTTCATAATGAGCAGGAAAACGGTGTAACCCAGGATCAGAGTCATTTTGAAGGAGGCCCGGTCCACACTGTGGGGGGGCAGGTAGAAGGACAGAATGTCAATGAGCATAAGGAAGGAGCTCGGGATCAGCAGGTTGACCACGTAGAGCACCGGACGCCGCCTTATGACCACCTAATGGACAAGAGAAAAACAGTCAGCCTGAAGTGTGCTAATTTTATACACATTTCTACATCTCTGGTTTTGATTTCCGCTGAATATTAAAGGAAATTCATCAGCTGTGACATCACATTTCCTACACCCGGATACTCTGCCGCCATTTCAATTGTATGGAAGCACAAATAACTTGACTATTTTCATAACATAAGCCATTACTGGATATAGAACAGGTTCTCTCATAGAGCTAAAATCATAAATAAATCAAATAAATGCTCAGTAATGCTGCTGCTAGGCAACAATTTTTATTAGTATACTGTCAACATGTCAGATTTTCTGAGTCATTTACTTTTAATCCAATCTTGCAGAAACAAACTACAGTTCCCCTAGCAACAACATTTGCACATTTAAAAATTGTAAAATCAGTAAAAATTAAATTCTCAAACCCAAAAGGTGATGATGTCCCATTCGTCGATCCCAAACTGCAGGATGGACGTCTCCCCCAGGATGTCCACCAACTCCCACTCTCCACTGGCTTCCAGGTATTGCTTTGAGTTTTCTGACATCTCGCTAAAAGTCAGAGCTGGACTGACTCTCACGTCACGGACTGAGGACAAGAATCATCAGGAGGAACTTTCAATCTATTGGTTGTTGTTTTTTTTCTTAAAAAACCAATAAACCTTTCTTACTTGTATGCATGTAGGAGCCAAATGTGAATGTGCAGTTCTGCACATCAAAAGGAAAGCTGAAGATCTCCAGGTTGCAGGCTGAGACAAGCCGCAGCATCCTGTCCCAGCGAATGTGTCCTGTGTGGTTCACGTAGACGTAAGGACACGCCTGGGAAACATCATCGTCCACACTTGGAAGGCAGTGGAACAGCCGGGAACAATGAGGTAGATTAGGAGATGTGTTTTCATGATGAGTGATTGGTCCAAGGAAAGACAACATTTTGCCAACTTACTTTGAATATACTGAAGTTGATTAAAAGTAAATTATATGATTTCATTTAATGAAATAAGATCTGAATGCAGCCAAAGGATTACCTGAATTAAAATGATCTGAACTGAATTTGGACCAAATTGAATTCTATGTAACCTGATTCGACCAGGACCCGTTTCTGAAGAACCTCGATGAGACATCTGTTGTAAGCTAGTGGCATACAAACATGCTTAACGAAAAAGGGGACAGGGGGGAAAGGGGCGCATACTGCAGTTCCAGCAACACTAACATTATCAATCGATGCACACGATGCAGTCATCAGCAAAATTTATGCAGCGTGACTCTTTATCAACTGACACACAGTAAAGGCAGCATGTTTTTTATAGATACGCCCAGCCAGCTTGTTTTCTTCTGAGAAAATATTTCATATCACCTTAATGCAGGTCCTTATATATTTAATGTACCCACGTTAGTTGAGTCTTATTTTATCTGTGCACTTGAACAACTTCTCTATCTGCTCCTTACAGTGGAAGCTGCACCATCAAATATGTGAAACACTCAAAGTTACAGATGCATTGAAACAGCAAATGTCATGACATTCAGTTACTATCTACATGAATGTTGAAGGTAGTGATGGCATAATTACTTTGAAAAAGTAACTTTAATCAGATTACTGACTACTCCTTGAAAAATTAACTTAGATTACTGACTACTTGGTCTGGAATGTAACTAAGTTACAGTAAAAGTAACATTTTTAGTTACTTTCAGCAGCTGCTGACAACAACGCTCTGCCACATGTGAAAATGACTTTGAGCTTTGCAAATACTTAATTGCAAGCTATTTTATAATAGTAACATCAACAACGTATTTCCACTTATAAGGTTGAACTAAAGGGGAGATTGGTTAATGGTTACAACAGTACAAAAAAAGTTTGTAATTTATTTGTTCCACTATTGTCTGGAAAACTCTAAGAAGGATTTTAAAGCCCCCCCCATTCCCGTGCCCCAGCCTCCAGGTTCTGCGTTACGGCCCTGCGTTTGTTGTCAGAGCGCAGCGCACAGCGCTTATACTGCGGCTCCACAGCTCAGACATCCTTCTGCACAGATTTGTGACACTTATCTTAATATTAATTATTATTATGGCGTTTAGTTGCACAGCTTTACAGACTCGTTCAGTCGCAGTTTTCATGTTTATTGCGCTGCCCATATTAGTCTTGAGGTTTGCAGTTTTCTGGAGCGCAACGCGAAGCTCGACGTCATTCACAGCAAATATATTAACTTGACATGAACAAAGACACAGCGGGACGGATCATCCGGGAAATGATGGACAGGGAGCGTCTGACGTCAACGACCTGGATGACAGACACATTCTGGGATTTATCATGTGCCTCTGCTTATTTCCAAGCCAAATGAGGAACTTCACGTTCAAATTAGCGCAATCTGCAACTCATTCAATTTGCAAGCGACTATAGAAACAAAACAAGCCCAAAGCCGCTTATAATAATCGGACTTGGCGACAGAAACTCAAAATAGTTCCTGTTTTTCCAGCAACGAAATGCGCATTTTTCTCCTTACTCGTTACTGAATAAAATGGTCCAACGTTACTTTGTAATGCGTTACTTACATACTGGTTGAAGGTCCATGCATGCTGACAAATAAATCAAGAAAAAAAAAAACAACAAAAAAACCCCAGTAACTTACAACTCATAAACAATGATGTCTGGAGACCACAGATCTTTTACAGGGAGAGAAATCCTGGCGACACCATCACACTCCTCAGGCTCCCAAACCAAATACTCATTGTGCCAGAACTGCAGCCAGCAAACAGAAATAAATGTCAGTGAACAATCAGTGAAAACTGAATTATCTGTGCATCTATGAAACTCACCAGTCTGAGCCACAGAAATGTAGTGAGTAACTGAGCTTTTTCGTTCTGAAATGCAGAAAATAACGATGAATGACTGTGATAATCCTATTAGATTATTGGTTTATTTCCTCTCAGTTTGCATGCATTTACTCACCACTCCGAGGACGGCGTACAGGGTAAAGGAGATGTTGGCGATGGTGGGGTTACTGAGATTTACAGCTGGCCTGAAGGGCTGCAGGTCAAATACGGCCTGCATGGAGTCGTGAGTCGGACCACTTTGTCCTTCTTTACACACCAGTTTACCATGGCATGTTGTAACTGTGCAGACATAAAAAAAACTGTCGTTAACCTGGCTATGATCTCACTTATTAAAACTTTTTGGAGTAATAATGAAATGCTGGAAATTAGAAAAACAATCACACTTAGATATGCACCATTCAACTAAAATAAGAGGCTTGATCAATACTATTACCTAATTGGAAATTCACAAAATGTATTTTTATAACTTTAGCATGTTCTTAAGATGTGACTTTTTAAAATAAATCATCAGAAAATGTCCCGATTTGAAGCCCAGATGTTGAACCGTCAGTAGAAAAAAAAGATTCAACTCAAACACAATGAGATGTCTTAAGATCGTTTAAATAATGCTTGTTGTTAGAGACAAAATGCAATTTGTGACAAACGGCAGAAAAAAAGAGTAAAAGAGGTTTTAATTACCTGCCAGTAAGAGCAACCCTGAAGTGAAGCTGAGCCTCTGCTGAAACAGAATCATGCTGCAAACACGGGTTTAATAGCAGGTACTGAAAAACCCCTGCTAATATTGAGCGCACACACACTGAGACTCCTGTTTTTGTTACTTACAGGAACATCGCCGGAAAGGAAATCCTGTGAGACTAAATCACAGTCTAACCATATTTATTGGCCAAATATTTAATCAAAGCTACACCAAACTACTTACCTAAAATTCATTTATAAGTTTTGTAAAAAAATAGTTGGATCTAAAATTCCTTGTTATTTTATGCATCATACAGAAAATCTGTGCTTGCATTTTCAGGTGACACTTAAAAAAAAACAACGTAAAAAAGTTGATTTTATACTGAATACAGACACCGTCAGAGAGTTTTAATGGATTTAATTCTTAGGAGTACATAAAAATAATAATAATAATACTAGAAACAATCCATTATGGACCAAAACAGAATAAGGGCAGAAAGAAGTTGTTATTTCACACCTATGATGAGCATTCATCCATTTTATTTTTCAGCACCTCCACCTGCAGGGAGTCACATCCTGTTCCAGTTCTGCATAGATTAATTATGGGCTCATCTGGCATTTATTGTTGACTTAAAAAACGAATTATTCACAATTTCTTTCACAACACCAACTGTCATCATGATCAGCAAATATAAAAACTTTAATTAGGTCTCAAGGATGTAGGTTACCTCAAATAAACATAAAATGCAACAGTTTTTAAAGGGGTTGATTATTAGAGGTTAACAACCCAAACCTACATGGCTCTTTGTGAAAAAATGATTCCCCTTGTTAAAATATAGCTGTGGTTCATCACAGCTGAGTTCAATGTCTCTAGACCTGATTACTACCACACCTGTTCTCAATCAAGATGTCACTTAAATAGGAGCTGGGTGAAAAAGTGAAGAACACCAAAAAGCTAGAAAAAAGCTTTTTCTGAGAGCCAAATGAATTTAGAAACGTATGAGAAAGAAAGAAAGAAGTCTATTAGTCTGGAAAGTGTTACAAAGTCATTTCTAAAACTTTGGGACAAATACTCAGAGGTGCTGAACATTTTCTTTCACTGTCTCGTAGTGGGTTGAAACTGATAGGAAGCCTTTTATTTAATTTCCTATTTACTTCTGTCATATGTTTTATATTTATTTTTAATTCATGTTAGCATGAGTCTTTTCTCTTGGGTGTACTTTATTTATTTCATTTTATCCAGAAATTCGAACCGAATGTTACTAACTTTACAATTTGATAATTTACCTGCCATCCTTTATGGTTATGTTCAAGAGGATCAACAAATGTCCAGGTGACATGATAATATAAAAGTGAAAAGTAAACTACAACTTGAATTTAATGTTTTTTAATGTACATAATTCAATAAAGTTTCACACAGTCTTATGACAGAGCATGCCTTGAAAATATATCATAAGAACGACATTTGATAACAAGGATATTCATATGCTTGAAGTTGCCAGAAACAGAAGATGCAGTTGGGTTGTGGAAGTCAATGACTGATGGATTTGATTTTAACTTGAACTAATTATATTCTAAAGTAAATAGAATCTGTGATTTAGTAGAACATATTAAATACTAAATACTAAATACATCTGCAGTAAAACAAACTGGAAGTTATGCAGAGTAATATGAGGCGACCCAGATAATGATGATGGAAACGAAGCTGACTGATATAAAGAAGATGTAAAAGACGAACAGCAGGCGGTCGATGACGAGGCCGATCTGGATCCAGTCCTCTGAGCTGGGACTTCCCTTCAGCTGCTGGACAACATGGCAGTGGATGGCCTTGAGATCCCTGCTCAGGTTCTTCAGAACCTGGAGGGTCTCCGCCTCCTTTAGCGTCTCCTTTCTCTCTGTTGGTTCATTTTCTTTGGACTCTGTGGAGATATCTGCCATTTCTGTCCCAGAGAAAGAAAATGATCACTATTAATAAAAAATGAGCAAAATAGATCATGATGGAGATTAAAACCATATTTTGGGTGTCGCCAACCTCGTGTATCAGGATTCTTAAACACCAGGTCTTCTTGCGGTTCAGGCTTTGGTGGAAGCCCCACAAGTCGACCCAAGAAGTAAAGAACAAACATCTTCATCCAGCGAGGAGGTGCAGTGTAGTGAGCGGAGCCCCGCAGAAGATTGGTGATGAAGATGCTTTCCATCAGACTGGTAACCATCATAGTCAGACAGAGAGACAGGAACACATCTGGAGCAGTGATGAGAAAAAGCTCTAACACTTTGTAGAGTTGCTTTACAGAAAAACAAAAGTCAGAAATGTAATGTTTAAGATATCAGTTCTGCCTTTAGCTTGATCTATTAATAGATACTTACTCTTTATTTTGATTATTTTGATTCATGCTAAATTATGCATTCATGCATAATTTAGCATGAATGTAAAATTGGAAATGGTGCCTTGTGTTTATATCATGTAACATCAGCTGCTGTAACTGTATGTTACACAGGCTTTTAAAGCATGAGTACCTTAGCTCGTCTTTTTGAATGTGTATTTGAATCAGAAGTGTAAAATTCACAGCATTCAGCTGCCTCAAAATGTATTATGGTATTTTCATTATAACATTTTTTACCTTACATATTTATGTTGATCTATGCATAAATTTTCTGTTTCTGTGGATTTTAAGAGAAATATCTCATGTTTCATTTTATGTTCTATAATGTCTGCAGCCTAGACTTACAAACTTTCCCCATGCAACGTCTGTGTCTATCAGATTGCCTTAATTTTGCATTAACAGCTAGATACATTCTTCACATGCAATGAAATAAATCAGCAGAGCTCTTGACAACTGACTGATGAGAGGGATGGTGTTTCCAGTGATAGGGAGCAGGTCATTGGTGCTAAGCAGGAAGACAGTGTAGCCCAGGACGAGGGTCATCTTGAACAAGGGCCGGTCAATGTTTTGGATGGGCAGGATGAAGCTGAAGAGATCCACAGTGATGAGGAAGCAGCTGGGGATCAGGAGGTTCACCACATACATGGTAGAGTGGCGCCGAACAGAGACCTGCAGCAGAAGACCGCATGTAAGCAGACATTAAATCTGAGACAGATACAAAACTTTACTGTCAATAGAAAGAGCACAAAAAATCATAATCAGTAAAATAGTGGAAACAACTTTGTGGTGAAAGGGATTTAGCAGTTATTTTTGTGATTTTCGCATTCAAAATCATTAGCATTGTGGTGCTACTTTGGAAATATTTGCAAGGAATTTTGCAATATTTGGGCTTATGTGGGACGGTAAATGTGACATTTAGTTGTTATATCAATCGCGGACTATAACGTGACCTCAAGTAAGGCTTAGGCAGAAGTGGAATAAAAGTATAAAGGACTTCCACCTGGTAATGGGAGTTAAACCCCAATGTTTTTGAACATTTTAAAAAATTTTTGCAATAAACACATTATTATTATTATGCATTATTATTTATATGCATTATTCTGTGTAAATTTCCACAAAGAATTTACTCAAACATTTTGTGTGGAAAATTTTTTACGTACATTCTTTTTTGCATATTTTATTTAAATACTGTAAATAGACGTGTTTACAGTATTAATTTTAATTAATGCTGTAAATGCAATTTGAACGCAAATGCAAAATTGTCTATTTTTTAAGTATTTTTTTTTTATTGATGAATTAAACTAATTTACTAGGTCAAAAATTTATGTGTTTTCTGTAAGTGTACTGATGTTTCCCACTTAGTTTATAATTAGTTATCAAATATTAAATAACTGCATCAATTTCTTACAAAGAAGCGAAGCTCATCGTAAGTGGACCCCTCTAGGATTGGTACTGCCACCTTCTCTGATGTGATTCCAACTAGCTGCCATTCACCCATCGTTGCCATTTCGTCTATCGATGCCTGAAAAATGTCCTGCTTTGCATTTATAAGTTCAAGTTGTATAGCATCACCTGTAAGGACAATAAAATCGATATTATTGATCAGATCAAGATGCTCAGCAAACGTAGAATATTTTCTTAAAGGGAAAATATTATGTATGTTCGTGGCAAATATGTACCATTTCAAATAACCATGTTACCTTCAGTTTTTTTAATAAAAATGCGGTATATATTAAACATGACTTAAAAAACGCAACTTCATAATTTAAAGCCTTGAAATTGGGCCTCTGTCTCTTTAAAAACTTCTGCTCTTTCCAACACTCCGCTTTTAGAAAGTCATCACAGCTACGTTCCTCTATTAACCCTTTCAATAATGTTTTTACCAGCATTGCACTGAGACGTAGCTCGTATAATGAGCTCATCTTAGCAGTACCTAATCCCTTAGGTGTCTGCTAATCCTTTTAAATAATAATAATAATAAAACCCATCTATTCTCTACTTTATAGTCAGAGTACAGCATAATTTGTACTTACTGAGGTGTATGTAGGAATTGAAAGTGAAAGTGCATGTTTGAATATCAAATGGAAACAGGTAGATGTCGAGACTGCAGGAGCTCACGACTCTGACAGGCAAGCTATCGTAAACAGCACCACTGGAATGCAGGTAGGTGTACGGGACGCTTGGTGCTAAGTTCTTCTCCATGCTGCAGAAAATCAGACACAGATAATATTAAATAGGGTACATATCTTATTTTCACCTGGTTGAATTTCAATAAAGAACAAGAACAGTCTAATTAGAATGGAAAATGTCAGCAACCTGATGTTTCTTGAGGCAATAATCAGCAGGGCTTTTTTAAAATATTCATGCCTTTTATGACATTCTTACATCAAAACTACAAAATTTATGCAACAGACACCCACAAAGTAGGTAATAATAGTGAAGTTTATATATAATATATATATGTAAGGTAACTTAAAGTAATCTCCTGTGAAAACCTTGAGGTCTTTAAGCCCCAAGTTATTCATTTACATCCAAAGAAAAACTTACAACTCGTTGATGACGATATCTGGCACCCAGAGCAGGTTTCGTGCAACTGCAATCCATTCAACACCACATTCCTCTTGGTCCCAAACAGTAAATTCGCTTTTCCATTCCTGTACACAGAATTACATGTTTTAAATTTAAATACCAGAATTTACCTCAGCAACAACAAAGCTTTGCACTTTACATCATTAGGCACATTGATAGGTTTAGTCTGATCAAAAGTTTTGGTTCTCTAAGTATTGCAAGTTAGAATCACTGATAGATTATTTACGAAAGTGGTTTTAAGGAAAACACTTACTAAAGATTCCCAAATGTAAGTTGTCAGGACCTGGGACTTCTCATCCTGAAAAGAACAGAAAACTTTTCATATTATTTTTTAAAGCATATTTTACAAAAACATATACTTTTTAACATTTTTGTTAGAACTAACTGTAGGTCTTGACATTACAATACAAGACACGTAAATAAGCCCTGCTGCCTCCTCTTTGCGGAACTACTGCTGCCTGCAGAAATACAGCTACTGTACCTTTAAGAAACATTATAACAAAATGTCATAAGGGTGACAAAATAGAGCCAATGATTCAACAAAAACAGCAAGGGGGAAAAAATGAGAAAAAAAAACTACAGGAAAAGTTGTTCTTACCACTCCCAAAATGCCAAAGAGAATGAAGGAAATTCCAACTTGGGTTGGGACTGACATATTTATTACAGGTCGAATGGCGTTCAGCTCAAACACTGGCTTTAGGGAGCTCAGCAGTGAAGCTGGAGTCGGCTGGGAGCAGTTCAGAACGGCGGAGCTGAACGGGACTGCAAACGACAAAAAAGAAAATATAATATTTTTATGTATCAATAACACATATCTTCTTCAATAGGAAAGCTATTTCCTGCCTGGATTTTTATGTGAGTTTTATGAAGAGTTTCAGGGTATAATAGAGTTTTACAGTAACCCCAGATGTACAGAGATTTGATTGTTTATAAAACAAAGATGAAGCCAAAAATACAAGTTTGAGTAAAAAGCTAAATACATCCGTGGTGTTTAAATACAATATAAGAAGGTAAATCAGGAGTTTCTGAATGAGACATTTCACTAGCTGAGCAATAATTAGTGTGACCTCTTCTACAAAAGCAGAAGTTCAGCAGTTCTCTTGTCTGGGTCAGATGAAAGTTTAAAAGAACATCAGCAGTGATCAAGTGTGGGAATGAGCAGGGATGTTCTGTTGTCAACTTAATGACTTATATTTAGAGACTTTTCAGGCTCATCTAGTGGCTTTTTTATTTCAAACAAGCGAAAATCTAGCTCTCCTTATCTGTGTTATTGGAGACTTTATATGGTGACAACATGTGAAAGCACAAATCAGCTATCTGAGGGTCAGTGCTGTATCAATGAAGAGTGGGCCACAAACAAATGATGCTAGAGACTGATCTTCATTTTTAAAGTAACTACTGGAAAAAAACTGTTCTACAAGCCAATATGAGATGTGCTTAGTTTTTTTCACACAGTATTTATGTTTTTGCTTCTGTTTTGCTTATTATATTCTTTTCCATACAGTATATAATCTGTTTTTGGACATTCAAGTTTGAAATAATTCATAACTTGGTGAAGAGCAGGTCAGTTTTATAATATCCTCATAGAGCTGATTTTTTTTTAACCAAAAGTAAAGTTTACAAACAGAACTGAGAGAGCATAAACTCAACTAGGTCAAAAGAAAAAAGCCCAGTACTTACCCAGAGTCAGCAGAGAGATGAGGATCAATAGTTGCTTAGAAGGCTTGACTTTCAGCGGGCAGCACTAAAAACATTAACACTGGGTCAGCAGTGGTTGTTGGACTAAGTGATGTGTAAGTGGTGAGGGCAGTCCTGTTAGATTTGTGCAAGGGATTTGAAGGCATTCTTTATAAAAATATATAAAAATATATTTTTCTGTGGAAAATTATTTGCACTTTGTTTTGAAAATCCCTTCAATTGCCCAGTTTTTTTTAGTTTTAACCCAATATAGTTTCAGGACAAAAATAAATCTGGCTGAGCTATTAAAAACCTGGAGGCTAAAGATGTAAAACACAAAATTATCAAATTTGGTGTCATTGGGATTTTGATCTATTTTAATTTAAATGTTTAAAATTTCCGTTGATCACATTTTACTGAACCCCAGATTTAGAAGCAAAATATTTTTTCACACTAACATTTAAGCTTACTAAAATTCTGATTAAGCTGAAATTGGGTTTTATTTTGCTTTGGAAAAACATTGTTATCTATAACCTTAAAATGCAGCTGTAATGTCTCGTTCAACGTCACTAAATGTGTTTGGTGAAATTCTCACTTCTGTATATTTCCCACTAAAAGCCTCTGCAAATTAAAATAATGGAGTTGGAAAAAAAATTATGTGTTGGAAAGAAAATTCAATGAAAAGCTGTTAGACATTTTTCAAGTAAATTTTATTTAGCAGAAAACCTTTCCTCCATTTAAAATTCCACAATGTTACATAAGACGTTGCGTTGTAATTATCTATAATAAATATTAAATAAGTAGTAAATAAAATAGAGATTTTAAAGCCCCATAAATCAGTGTGTACATTATCTTTCTAAACAGTTGCAGTTTTCTTTTTTAAATATGTGACACTAACATTGTTGCTAAAATAAATCACTGTTTAAAATTCTCTAAAAAAATTACAATATTATGGTAAAAATTCTGCAAGCACTTTCTGAATAGATGCAGGTCTCCATCATGCAGCGGTCTACTGGTTGTATGAGTTAATCCAGACAATAATGATGGTGATGAAGCTGACTGATATGAAGATGATGTAGAGGCCAAACAGCAGGCGGTCAAGGATGAAACCCACCTGGATCCATTCCTCAGAGCTCTGCTGCCCTTTCTGCTGCTGCTCCAGCTCACAGCGGATGGCCTGCAGGACGCGGCTCAGGCTCTTCAGCTCCATCACGGCCTCGTCTTCCTCAGATGATCCTCCTGTTCCTGGAGGGCCTTCATCGGATTTCATTTCTGCAACCACTGACATCTTCCTCTTTCCTATTTTCAAGAAAGAGTGATGACATTTACCTATTACCAATTGAATTTACTTCATTTATCATCTGATTTTTATTATGTAATGTTCCCTGCATACCTGAATTTTTTGGTGTCTTAGTTTTTCGTGGGATGCAAACAAGACAGCCGAGAAAATTCAGAATAAGGATCCGAATCCATCGAGGGACGGGAGAGAAGTCAGGCGGGTTGCTCAGCAGGTTGGTGATGAGGATGGTCTCCAGCAGACTGGCCACCATCAGAGCCAGGCAGAGAGAGAAGAAGACATCTGGTAGAAGGAGAGCAGAGGATGCAGGAAAGGAAAGTTTGAAGTGTTTTGGTTGATTAGAACCATTATTGAAATGATAGATTGTCTTGGGCTACACATCAAGCAAATGCTATCTATAGAGCATTTGCCGTTATATAAATTTTTTTTTTGCCCATACGTGACCCTCTTCATAGCAGCCTGATTGGCCCAGTTACTCAATAAATAAATAAATAAGCCGCTCTGTGCCACATCCATATGTGGTATAAAGTGTCTGCAGTCTGAACTGCCAGGTCACATTTTACTGCACCAGGAAAAAAAGGAGGTGGTAAATAAGTACATAAACAATGGTAAACAATTATGATTATGAAATTATTAAACAAGTCTTTGTCATTAAGCTCATCACATCACAGTCACACCATTCCTGGCTCTCACTACAGATCCACATTGGTTGTGCTTTCTTTTTGTTAGCTCATGTGCAAAACAAATATCCCTCATCTTGTGATGATACTTTAAAATTGACCCATAAAAGGCTCCATCCATTATAACTTCCATAAACAGTTTGCTGCTGTGTGACGTCAATATACAGGGACATGGAGCAGAGCAATTAGTAGCATGAATAACCTTTAAAAAGAGAATCGAGACTTGCAGCGTGAACGTAGGCTATTTTATTCTGAAAATGAAGAAAATCACCCAGAAAGAAAAGAATAAAGCCCTACAGTGAGTGAAAAAGCACAGTGCTCTTAACGACCAGCTGAGCACAACTATCAATGACCTGAAGCTCAGACTGACTTATCAGAGGTATGGTGTTTCCGGTGATCGGCAGAAGATCGTTCATGATGAGCAGGAAGACGGTGTAGCCCAGGATGAGGGTCATCTTGAAGGAGGACCTGTCTGTGCTCTGAGGAGGCAGCAGGAAGCTGAAGAGGTCCACTGTGATGAGGAAGCAGCTGGGCAGCAGCAGATTCACCACATACATGGTGGCACGGCGCCGCACTCGGATCTGTATGGAGAACCAGGATTAAAACTGGAAGGTTGCTATTGCTTGCTATTCAAACACAAACAGTTCAATGATATATAATCATTTGAAAATATACTATCAACTTACATAAAATGCAAGCAAGTCTATGTAAAGACCCGTCCCATCATCATTAGTTAATTTCTTTGCGGTGATGTCCAACAGCTCCCATTCGCCCATGGTGGTCATCACCTCTTTGGAGAGCTCTGTGATTAGATCTGGGTCACGTCCGAGGAAAACTCTGATCTCAGTTGCTGGAGAAAGAAAAGGACGCACATTAAGTTCAAAAGAAGCTTCTGACATATGGCCATCTATTTCATAGTTCAAAGATATTCAAGAATAACAGGAAAAACAAGGTAAACATTGACTTCTGTGATATTGACAGAATTTATTTCTCTATAGTTATTGTCCATGTCTAATCATTTTGCATGGATGGAAAACCTAAAAAAAATATGCAACATTTAAAAATGTAATCTGACTATTCTAAGAGTTTTAGCCAAGCTTTTGAGAGTAAGTATTAGATTGTTTAAATATATAATTTTTGCTTCAATATATATCATTTTTGTGTTTCTAATTATCACATTGTCATTGATAGAGGCTTTGGTAGGTCACAGGCAAGTATAAATATGTTATTACAAGTCAATAGATATTAAAAATAATATAAATGTCCCACTATTCAGTGAGTTATGAATTGAAACTTGAGTTCTTGCCTCTTGTTGAAGGCAAGAACACTTTTTAAACATAGTTCTTGATTTCTTACGTAAAATAATAATAATTATGGTTCTGCATCTCATTTGGACTAAACGACTGGAGACTGTCTGTCATCACTGAGCAGCCTGACAGTTTGACATAAAAATGTTTTGACCTTTAAAAGTTCTGTTTGTACTTTACATCCTGATTACAGCACAACAGGTGATCCCAATGAAATATACTCAACCTTTTTAAAAATGACTGTCACATCTGAACCTCTGGAGAGATGTTTATTTTTATTTTTATTTTAACTAACTTACTTGAGTTTCAGTTGAAGTTTAAAGAAAGTAATCAAGACTTTAAGGGAGAGACTCACCATAGTACATATAGGAGTTGAAAGTCAGGGAGCAGTTCTGTATGTCGAAGGGGAAAGTGTAGATATTCAGATTACAGGAGCTCACAACTCTGACAGGCAACGAATTCCTCATCGTTCCATCATTAAACATGTACATATATGGGACTGGTGGCGCTTTATTTTCCTCCATGCTAAGAGAGCAAAAATCAGAAAATGACAAATTTAGGGAAACTCGTATTGATAAATATCATGATGGCAGAAAATATTGGCCATAAATACACGGATGATACACAGCTCTACATTATGATGTCACCAGGTGACTCTGAACTAGTTTTAGCACTGAACATGTGCTTAGAAACGATTAGCGTGTGAATGTGTCATAACTTTTTCAGCTGAACAGAAACAAAACTGAAGTTATTATCTTCAGACCTAAAGATACAAAATCAAGTCAGCACACAGCTTCAGTTATTGCAGAGATAAACCAATGATCAGACCCAGACCTTCAGAACCACATGAAGGCAATTACAATTTTATTATCTAAAGCACTTTGAACTGCCTTGTTGCTAAACTTAACTTGAGTTGACTTTAAAGATCAGGAACCACAGTTGGGGAAAATATACTAAATTACGTAAAAATTATCTTTTTTGTCACCCTGTGGCTTTAACAAACCTATTTTGCAACATTATCGTTCACAATTTTAAAATGCTGAAACTAAACTCACAATTCACTGATTACAATATCTGGAAGCCAAAACTTTTCCTTGGGAAGAGAAATCTTGTCGGTGCCACATTGAACTGGATCCCAACTGATGAACTCGTTCTTCCACCACTGAAACAAGAAATCTCACTTAGCTTTCAGACTTTATGCATAGAATGTAATTACACTCAAATAGAAATGAGAAACAGCAAAAAATTGTTTAACAGCTTACATAGCTCAGCCAAATGTAAGTGAGGAGGAGTTGGGACTTTTCATCCTGGAGTATGAATGTGACACTCAGGTTTAATCTTGACAAATTTTAGATGTAGTAAAAACACTTTTTCTTTTATTTTATATTAAAATGGCTGGAAGCTCAACATACCACTCCTAATATCCCGTAGAGAGTGAAGTACATGCTGATGTTGGTGTAGGTCAGCTGGTTCTCTACGGGTCGTATGGCGCTCAGGTCGAAGGTAGGAGCCAGAGCCGCCAGGAGGCTGGGCTGGTCCGGCTGCGAGCAGTTCAACTCAACGGCACTGCAGAAAGCTGATGCAGAGAACATATTAACAACAATGAGACTTAAGCATTTAAACTTTACAAATTTTAAATGCTTTTAAACTTTACAAAGTTTAAATGCTTAAGTCTCATTTACAAAGCATTTTGCAAATGCAAAATTTACAAAATGCTTTGCAAAATATTTAAAATCAAATAATTAAATATTTTATTTAAAATTAAATATTTTAAATATTTAAAATATTTAATTTAAAATATTATTTTTTAAAAAAATATAAATTTAAATATGATTATATTATTAGATATAATAATATTTAAAAATGGCTACTTTCAATATTAATCAATCAATTATTTTTAAACGTTCACCTGGCAGAAGGAGGAGGAGAATTACCAAGATGGGCATTGTGGATGGAAGAAGCCGCTGAAAATAAAGTAAAACTCAGTTGAGCTATATATTTTTATTTAACTGTTTGATGTTAAAATTCATAATCCCAGCAGAAGAAAATTTTAAGCAAATTGAAGAACGTGTTCTGAATTGATTCAATAATATTTTGAGATGATGCAGAGTCTCAAGTTGAAATTTGCAGACTTGAAACTCAACACCACAGATTGATAGTCTGAAGAAAAATTCAAAATGTTGCCTAGCAAAGAAAATGACAGTTAAAAAGTCTACTTGTTATTGAGAAATGTTTGAATGATTTTTAACAGGCTATTCAAAAAAGCATTTGCAATAAATATTGTCAGTCCTTGTTACATTGTTTTACTATTTCTATTCAGAAAAAAAGTGTTATTTTTAATCTAAATATTTGAATAATTTCAAATGCTGATAGAGTTGATGCTTTACCTTTGGTGTTGTTTCCCTTACTGCCATAACATTGAGGGTGAATAAGTTTTAATTTTGCTTCTTCAGTCCTTTTTTACTAAGTAAAATAGAAATCTTTGAACCTCAATTTAAAAACTAAAAAACTGCTGTGGTATACTTCCTCCTGGCTTTCTAATGCTTGAAGAACTAGATTCAGCCTCCGACTGTCCAGATATACACAACACCAGCACAACCTGAGTGTCACAAATCCTCCTGCAAATAATGTGGGAGAGCTGAAACATGAAGCCGGGCAGCTGCATTCTTTGCAAGTGGTTCCACATGAAGCAAACACAAACCACAGTTGACACGGTGAACCTCACTGTGCGACTCACATGTGGTGAAGACTGACCACGGCGCTGTCACTGTCACACCTGATGGCTGTAGGCAAATAAGTGGTGGAGTCCAGACTAGGAGCAGATGTTGTCTGGTTTCTCACCAAAGCTTTTTTACATGTTACACAAGATATTTGTTTGAAATAATCATTTAGCAAATTTTTGTAAAATATATTTTAAAAAGGATTAAAAAGTTTGCGATGTTATTTCTCCTGTCATTGAAGTTTTCTGATCAGAAGCTAAATATTCCCATTTCTGCACAGTATTTGAAGGTTTATTTGTGCTACTGAAAGCACAAACAATTCACTAGGTTTATTTTATAAATCTATAAAACTAAGTGTGTAAGGGTACACAAAAATCCTCAGTTAAAAATTACATTTCAATCCAGAGAAACTCAGTAAACATTTCCCAATTTGAGCCCATTAGATGTTAGCATCGTCAACCTGGAATATGACAGTGCCATCAAGAAGAAAATATCCATTAATGGTCATTACCTAATGTATATACAGATATCATCTGATATCAGATATCATCTGAAAAAAAAATCAGGCTCCTCTGCCTCCTCCCTGTGATCCAACTGCAATCTGCATGAACACACCACTCAGTCAGAAACATCCAATCTGAGCTAGAGGCGGGTCTTAGCGCTGGCAATCAGGCTTGTGTTAGTAGAACCTCAGGCAGAGAAGCTTCATTTTTTTTACCATTATCCATCTCATATTATTATATTATTATCTGAAATATGTCAAGTGTCTGTGCAAAATATAATGCCATTATGATAAACAAGCAAATAAATTAATAGAACTGTGATTGAAAAAAGAAGCTTCCCAGAACAGATTACTTTTCTAAATCTTTATTTGGTTTCTTTTTCATTGGGACATTTATTTACTTGATAGGACCCTTATTAATTATTTAACAACAGTTAACAACAATCAACAGGATTTTCTTACTTAGTTAATTTTGAATAAAATATTTCTCCATAAATAGTAGACAGTGGAATTACATTTCAATGAACATATTTTAGACATTTCTTTTATTTTTGCAGAAAACCTTTGCTCCATTTAAAAATGAAAATCTTTTTATTTTAAACACATAAAACATATCTTATGTGTTTAATGAAAAAAAATGAATGAGAACAGAATTACATGAAGGCATTTAAAGCCCAACAAACTAACATGAACTGTGTCATTTCTAAACAATTGCATACATATATATTGCATAAACATTGTTACTAAAATAAATCAATGTTTAATGTTCTTTTAAAAGAAATTACAAAATTCTGCAAGCACTTTCTGAATCGATGCAGGTCTCCATCATGCAGCGGTCTACTGGTTGTATGAGTTAATCCAGACAATAATGATGGTGATGAAGCTGACTGATATGAAGATGATGTAGAGGCCAAACAGCAGGCGGTCAATGATGAAACCCACCTGGATCCATTCCTCAGAGCTCTGCTGCCCTTTCTGCTGCTGCTCCAGCTCACAGCGGATGGCCTGCAGGACGCGGCTCAGGCTCTTCAGCTCCATCACGGCCTCGTCTTCCTCAGATGATCCTCCTGTTCCTGGAGGGCCTTCATCGGATTTCATTTCTGCAACCACTGACATCTTCCTCTTTCCTATTTTCAAGAAAGAGTGATGACATTTACCTGCTGATTTTATTTATTTCATTTCTCATTTTTAATATTTAAAGTCTCCTACCTAAATTTTTTGGCTTCTCAGTTTTTTGAGGCATGCAAACGAAACGGCCGAGAAAATTGAGAACCAGAATTCGAATCCATCGAGGGACGGGAGAGAAGTCAGGCGGGTTGCTCAGCAGGTTGGTGATGAGGATGGTCTCCAGCAGACTGGCCACCATCAGAGCCAGGCAGAGAGAGAAGAAGACATCTGGTAGAAGGAGAGCAGAGGATGCAGGAAAGGAAAGTTTGAAGTGCCGAATTTCAGTCTGGCTTTTCATCATCAGTTCTTAATGAAGAAAAGGAACAACATGTTAATGTAAGAATAAAGCGAAATCCTTCTAAAAAAAAGTAAGAAAGTAAAATCTTACAGTCAGCAAACACAACTACCAATGACCTGAAGCTCAGACTGACTTATCAGAGGTATGGTATTTCCGGTGATCGGCAGAAGATCGTTCATGATGAGCAGGAAGACGGTGTAGCCCAGGATGAGGGTCATCTTGAAGGAGGACCTGTCTGTGCTCTGAGGAGGCAGCAGGAAGCTGAAGAGGTCCAACGCAATGAGGAAGCAGCTGGGGAGCAGCAGGGTCACTACGTACATGGTGGCACGGCGCCGCACTCGGATCTATACAGATAACATGCTCAGGATTTTGCATAGCTTAAATTTTTAGATTTGGATGATTGTCATCAAAATGTGATACAGTGCACCTTTTTGTATCCACTTACATAAAATGCAAGCATGTCTGTATACAGACCCGACTCATCATCATTCACTAGCTTGTGTGCGATGATGTCCACCAGCTCCCATTCACCCATGGTGGTCATCACATTCTTTGAGAACTCTGTGATTGTTTTCGAGTCTCGCCCGAGCAAAACTCTGATCTCTTTAGCTGGAGACAGAAAAGGAAATACAAGAAGTTTAAGAATAACCCCACTATGGAGATCTCTTGCACAGTTCAAATATTTTGATGTCAAAAATTTGTTTCAGTACAAAGCATATAAAAATTGCTGGAGACAAAACCATTTTTGACTTCCCTCCAACACAAGTGGTTAAGTTTTTTCCATTGAAGCACACCAAGTAACATTTTCGAAAGTGAAGTAATTATGTATGATCAGCTTTTTTTATTATTTTATAACATGCTATATTGTTACTCCCTTGTAAATAACATACCTGGAGTGTTAGTTTTGAATTCAAGGTGTCTAATGCTTGGCCTCTCCAAGCACCAATATTTTCCACAAAGATCCTCCTTAAAACTGCAGTCCCTCCATAGAGCTTCATAGAGGATTGCTCCTCTTAAACCCCCACTTATCTCCTTCAGACTAGCGGCAGAATCAATTGGCAAACTCCTGGTGGAACTGCTCGTCTGCTAAGCTCATCATGGGAAATACTTTTCAGTGCAACGCTGCAGTGAATGGTTGTGAACATAAAGGATGAAGGGGTGCTGAACGCAGAGTGTTGGGAAGAGTAGAATCTGCTATAAGAGACAAAGGCCAATTTCAACGCATCAAATTGGGAAGCAAAATTTATTTTAAGTTGTGCTTTTTCATAATAACTGAAGGTAATATAGTTTACTTGCTGGTGCTATGAGAAGGATCCATGTGCATGGAAAATGCATGGTGCTTCCCACTTTAAGAATTTTTTTTCAAATCTTTCACTTTTCCAATCCTTAAACATTTATTTTTTTGCAATGCTTAGAATTGTGAAAGTGTGGCCTGTATTCATTGTTATCTGCCTTACTACTTTCTTTTCCTCACAGTAATGAATTGACCTCTTCAGGTCGGAATTATTCCTATTACAGCCAAACATCTCAAGGACGCTGTGTCTGTACTGCACTGTATTTTAGCTAGTTGTTTTCTCTGATGCTCACAGTAGGGATCGTACTCAGAGCTTCATTCATGAGATGCTCTCTGCTTCATTCAACTTCAGCAGCTGGTGTCGGTCTATTGTGCGGCATTGGAGTTTGAGTCCCGTCTTAAAGTGGTAAAGTCATCACTCCTCTCTGACTTCTGTCTTTCAGAGAATTTAAAAAATATATATTTTCTGATTTTAAACCTTTTCGTGAATGATTGTGTTGCATCTGAACTTCCAGATAGATAAATGATTTTATTTGAGCTAAATGTACTTGAGTTTCAAATAAGACTAAAAGGGAGAGACTCACCATAGTACACATAGGAGTTGAAAGTCAGAGAGCAGTTCTGTATGTCGAAGGGGAAAGTGTAGATATTCAGGTTACAGGAGCTCACAACTCTGACAGGAAACGAATCCTTAATTTTACCATCATTAAACAGGTAAACATATGGGACTGATGGTGCTTTATTTTCCTCCATGCTAAGAAAGCAAAAATCAGAACATGACAAGTTTAAGAAACTACATATTGAAAAGTGTCTTGATTTATTTGGTAGAAAATACTTTCAGAAGAAAACAAAAATGTACACAGATATGTTGACAAGATTGTAGCTGAGAAAAATAAAGATATAAGAACATTTTACTAATTAAAACTTCTGCATAAACGCGTGGTTTAAAGGTAAAAAAAATTGCCCTTTTTGTCAACAAATCTTTTGTAACATTATAGTTTAAAATTGCTGACAACTCACAACTCATTGATTACAATATCTGGAAGCCAAAACTTTTCCTTGGGAAGAGAAATCTTGTCGGTGCCACATTGAACTGGATCCCATCTGATGAACTCGTTCTTCCACCACTGAAACAAACAAACAAAAAAATCTCAGTTAGTTTTCAGACTTTATGCATAAAAAGTAATCAGATGAATTAAATTAAGAAACAGCAGCAAAGCTGACACAGAAATGATCATGAATGTTTGCATAGCTTACATAGTAGAGCCAAATGTAAGTGATAAGGAGTTGGGACTTTTCATCCTAGAATATAAAGACAAAATAAAAAAATTTATCTGTACACTAATTTTCCTCATTAAAATAATGTCTTTATTTGTAGATTGCTTGAAGCTCAACATACCACTCCTAATATCCCGTAGAGAGTGAAGTATACACTGATGTTGGTGTAGGTCAGCTGGTTCTCTACGGGTCGTATGGCGCTCAGGTTGAAGGCAGGAGCCAGAGCCGCCAGGAGGCTCAGCTGATCTGGCTGGGAGCAGTTCAACTCAACGGCACTGCAGAAAGCTGATGAGCAGAATTAATGCATTTGTGCTTCATATTTTATGCAACTAAATGGGAAAGCATTGAGTTAATTTGCGACCTACACTTCCTTTTTAATAGTGTCAATAAAAAGCTCACCCGGCAGAATGATGATGAGAATTGCCACAGTGGACATGGCTGATGGAAGAAACCACTAAAACAAAATAAAAATTACTAGATTTTTATTTTGTTGAGTTATTTGATATTAAATAAATAGCTTATAAGAGTTATCAACAGATTTGTTGTAGAACAGGCTATGTCTGACATGCAAATTGTGTAATGGGAGATGATACTTTACCTTTGATGCATATTCCTTAGATTTCATGTTATAAGAAGTGAAAAAGTTAAATTTTAGCATTTGTCAGTTAAATCTTTCAGGCCTAAGAGAAAAAAATATGTGGACCTCAGTTTGAAACCTGATCAACTATTACTGAAGAGTGAAGTATTCTTGCAACTCACCTTGCTACATTTAGGCTTTGATCGCTCAGATATACACAACATACCTATGACTTGAGCGTGTTGAGGACACGTCCCCCTGCAAATGATGTGGGAGAGGAGAACACAAAACAGGGTAGCTGCTCTCTTTGTAGTTGGTTTGAGATGGAACAAACAAACCACAGTAGACGGGTTGCACCTCAGTGTGTGACTGTGGTGACCGACCACAGCGCTGTCACAGTCACACCTCATGGTTATAGGAAAATAAAGGGTGGACGCCATGCAAGGCACAGGTGTTTTCTCTTTTTTCTCAAAACTTGCATCCAATAGTGCATTATTAAATGTAAAAATCAGTTTCAATGGTTATTTTCAAAACTGTCTGGCACTGGACATGAAGGTCTAACTCGAAAAAGTCAAAGTAAACGAAAGATTTCATCCATAGGTGATCACTTTATGTTAACTTTCAGATTAGTTCAACCCCACACACGCTGCTCTTGTGTTTGTCAGAAAAACAAATAATTTTAAAGTATTTTGGATCTGACTTTACTCCCTGATACTGTGCAACAAAAAAAGACTATCTATAACTCAATCAGCTGCAGATCATTGCTGTGTCTTAGTGTTCATCTTCCATAACATTGCAGTTTCAATATATTTTATTCTGGTGAGAAGAATAAAAACCGGAAGTGCATAGTTGTGAAGGAAAAATAAAATCATGGTTTTTAACTATTTTTACAAGTCAGTCAAAAGCTGGTGTGATCAATTTTAAACATTTAACTTCAAAAGAAATATTTTCTCCATTCCTAATGAAAACAATATAAACAATATATGAAGAGAGAACAAGATAAAGATGTCCAGGTTCCCATTAGACTTTACACCTTTAAGCAGTCATCATTCAGTAACAAGTAGGAGATCAAAACACTCAAAATATTCAGGAATTTAACATATCATATATCATATCAAATCTTACTTTTCTTGGTTTCATATTACACTGTAAATAGTTATCTTCACTTATGTCAAACATTCACTGCAATAAATTAAAATATTTTTTATCATAATGTAATGTATAGAGATAGTATAAAAAACAGAGAAACATAAACATGATTAAAAATCAATATCAATACAAATCATTTTCAATCTTTCTATGAAATGTATTCTATGAAGGAATAGCATTAAATAGCATTTAAAAGTGAAATATATTAAATAAAAATTGAGAAAACATAGTTACTTACTTAACTATAAGTATGTATTGTCTAGAAGACATTGATACTGTTACTGTGTTTCCAATTAAAATGATTTAATATATTAAGCAAAATATAGACACACTAAATCAATTATTACAATAGTACATTATTTATTCAAAACAATTGTGTAACTTTTTAATATATTGCATTGAAATTATTGCTAAAATTAGTCACTGTTTAAAAGCCTCCAAAAATTTACAACATTCTGGACAAAATTCTACAAAAACATTCTGAGTAAAAGTAGATCCCTTTAACATGCAGCTGTCTACTGATTGCAGGAGTTAACCCAGAGGATGATGATGGTGATGAAGCTGACTGATATGAAGACGATGTAGAGGCCAAACAGCAGGCGGTCAAGGATGAAACCCACCTGGATCCATTCCTCAGAGCTCTGCTGCCCTTTCTGCTGCTCCCCCAGCTCACAGCGGATGGCCTGCAGGACGCGGCTCAGGCTCTTCAGCTCCATCAGAGCCTCGTCTTCCTCAGATGATCCTCCCATTTCAAGAGGGTTTACATCAAATCTGTTTGTTGTTCCTGTGTCTGTGTGTAAGAAGCAACGACACTGAACTTTATGAAATTAGCCAAGGTTATTTTCTTCACTTCATTATTATTCTTTTCCTTCTTATTGATATTTATTTTACTAGAACAAATATTATCCTCTTTTAAATCATTAACCAGAACAGATTTTGTCCTGAAAATGCAAGGTTAAAATCCAACTTTAAACAGATTTCATTGGGCTAAAGATCACAGACCAACCAAAAACGTAGGTGGTTCTGAAAAACTGCTCCCAGAGTTTTGATTAACCCTACATAAAAAATAGATCATCACACCAGCTTTAAGTCATTGCACTGCTTCTCTGTTTGTCCAAGGATAGAGCTTAAATCTTGTGATGTAAAGCGCTAAAATCAAACTCAGAGTTGCTAGTCAGGTGTGAACCATATTGTCCCCTCAGGTCACCAGAAACATCTTCACTTTGTGTTTCTTAACCAGGGGAAGCAACATTTATTTTTTTTATACTCCAGAAGTGGTTGGCTGTTTAAATCAGGACCATAAACCTTTTTCCTTTTTACTGCAGCATATCCATAAAGATCAATAATTGATTTATTATTTCTAAATGATCTTTGTGTTTTATTTGTTTATGTTACCATGTCAATGTTTCTTTCTTTTGCGATTATGTCTTCTGGCTTTTGCTTTTATGTGATGTGTAATATGTTTTTCATGTATTTTGTTGCTCAGCTTTTCAGTTTGGATTATGCTGCATACAAATGGCGTTTCCTTCTGTACCTGAACCGTTTGGTTTCTCTCTCCTTCGCGGCATGCAAACGAGGCAGCCAAGGAAATTCAGAACAAGAACCTGAATCCATCGAGGGACGGGAGAGAAGTCAGATGAGTTGATCAATATGTTGGTGATGAAGATGGTCTCCAGCAGACTGGCCACCATCAGAACCAGGCAAAGAGAGAAGAAGACATCTAGGAAAAGAAAACTGTGATGTCAACATTGCAGCTAAGATTTATAACAGGACTTCCTTATATATTAGAGAAAGAGTGTTGAAAATATCCTGTAATTTTTAGAAGTTTTCCTGATTCAACATGGCTGAATCAAAAGTAATTTAACCAGAATTACCTGAATACATCTCATTTAGGTGCGTTACCAATGTCTGTCTTTACAGATTATATTTTTTCTTATATTTGTGTTTTTTTACACTTTGGAAGTTTGTTGTACACAACTTTTGTTGAATCTATTGTTTTACTTGTGCTTAAATAGATAAAGTCATTTAAATTACATCTGATTTGTTTAAATGGAGACACATATAAAGGTTCAAGGACTCTAGCGGACATCTCCAACGCACTGTACAGTAATTATCTGAAGCTCAGACTGACTTATCAGAGGTATGGTGTTTCCGGTGATGGGCAGCAGGTCATTCATGATGAGCAGGAACACAGTATAGCCGAAGATGATGGTCATTTTGAAGGAGGACCTGTCTGTGCTCTGAGGAGGCAGCAGGAAACTGAAGAGGTCCAACGTAATGAGGAAGCAGCTGGGGAGCAGCAGGGTCACTACGTACATGATGGAACGTCGCTGCAGTCGGATCTGAAGAGAGATCAGAATAGGATTCAACCAGGGTGGATACTTTTGCACAACTTAACAGTTTTTTTTTAAACATGCTACAAACTCACGTAAAATGCAAGCATGTCTGGGTAAAGACCCAGCTTGTCATTTTTCTCTATTTTCTGTGCAGTGATGTTCACCAGTGCCCATTCACCCATGGTGGTCATCACGTCCTTAGAGAATGAGGTCATCAGTTCTGCGTCTCGTCCAAGAATAATTTTAAGCTCAATCGCTGAGAACAAACAATACAAACACCCGAGCTCAGTGAAAACCCACAAAGAGAAACAATATCATTTAAATAATCTGAAATGATTCGGACCATGTGAACTTAGAATGAAATAGGACATTATTATTGGAAATAATTACTAGATGAAATTTTGTTTAAATTTGTTATCACAACCACAAAGTTCTGTGTAACTGCATGGGATTTTACTTGCATGGGATTTACCAACAGTGAATAGTGGATTTTTACAAAGTGGAAAGAGAATAAAACATACTTTTAAGATTTTTGTTTGAACACAATTCTGAGGCATGTGGTGAAGAATTTATTCTCAGTTTTTATCTGACCAGTGAATGTTCTTCCACAGACTTCCGTGCATCGTAAAAGTTGCAAAGATGATTTTTTTTCAACAATAATTTTCTTTTGACACATGACAACCCTGACAAACTTGTCACGGTTGGTTTGCATTTACTCTAATCAATCTGCTACTTGTTCAGCAATCAACTTTCCTGTATAATCTCCAGCTCACACAGCTCTTACTGAGATCCCCCCGTTATTATCTTTCATGTCACATGCCTGTGTCCCTGTTTCCCTTATGCTAAATTATTTTGGACTCATCCTTCTCAAGCAAAGATTAATCCATCCATCTTCTGTTTATCTGGGGATCAGATTGTGAGTGAAGCAGCCCAAGCAGGGAGGCCATTTGGCCCAGTTCCTCTATGGGAATCCCCAGGCGTTCCCAGGCCAGATGAGAAAAATACTCTCACTTATTCGCTTACAGCTGGCTTAAAATGCTCCCATCCAGTTTTTAACAGGGAGCAAGAGCCTGTTGCTCCTGTGCAATGCAGTTCTAGCCTCACTGCCTTAGCTTTAATTTGATTTTATGGTTAAATTTAGGACTCCATAATTTGCTTTTTAGTCTCATGGCAACTTTGCTCAATCTTATCTTGCTGAAGCTTAGCACTCATATGTTTCAACTCCTGCTGTCAGGGCAGCACATCAAATGCTTTATAGTATCCCAGGTTTGTTATAAATCCAAAGGTGGAAGAGCTTTTGCTCGGTTCAGATAATGTGGAGGCGTTTGCCTCTATAAATCAGGCATCTATCTGGTCTTTCAGACAACATTAGAATTGAAGGAATGAAAATCTTTAACAACTGCTAAAATTGAACTTTTTCACTTTTTCAACATCAAATAACACAATAAAATAGTATCTATGTTTCCATATTACTTTTGTGTTGGTTTTAAATTTTTTTTATAATTTCTGCTACTGTAATGTTTCACTTTGTTTGTTTGCACTTTGGTCATGTTGTAATTTTTTAAGGTGATTAATAAATAAATGTGATTTGATTTTGACTTTTGAAAACAACTGGATGTGTTAATTTTTTGGTGGGGGGAGGAAATATCAGATTAAAAAGGCTAAATAAAAATGCTTTTCAGATTTTTATTAGCTAGGAAAATTAAAACCTTTCATGCCACTTCATAATTATGTTAATTTTCGTGGTCTGCCATTATTAAAGTCTTCTATGCAGTGGCAGCGTGTTGTGAACTTATTGCTAACGTCCATAATGAACGACTTTGAAATTTTGTAAATGACAAAAACTGCATTACAATAAATAAAATGTCTGCACTATCTTTTGTTTTTATAGAAGATGGAACATTTTGTTGCAGTGACTCACCATAGTAGATGTAGGAGTTAAAAGTTAGGGAACAGTTCTGTATGTCGAAGGGAAAGGCATAGATGTCGAGATTACAGGAGCTCACAACTCTGAGAGGAAAAGCGTCGTGTACCCTACCATCGCTGAACAGGTATATGTATGGAACAGATGGTGCTTTGTTTTCCTCCATGCTAAAAGAGGAAAGCATGTAAATATGAATTAGAATTACAATCATTATAAAAAGCAATAATCTGACTGATTTAAGCTTTTGTGTGTGTAAATATTGCTCAAAACAGCTCATATTTCATTAAAAAAATAAGTATCTCAGTAAGTCTATATTATTGTGTATTCCCAATAGCACAGAGTGAGTAAACACATACAGTCATACAAATAAATTTGGAAAGTCAATAATTTTTTCAAAGAGATGTCTTACAAGTGTATCCCTTATTAGGAATCAACTCACAACTCATTGATGACAATATCTGGAAGCCAAATCTGCTCTTTGGGAACTGAAATGTTGTTCATGCCACACTGAACTGGGTCCCATCTGGTAAACTCATTCGTCCACCACTGCAAGAAGAAGAAAAGAGTCATGATAGTAATATGCAGAGTGGCTCAAGCAACCTCTGACACAAATAAAATGAATAAAGAAATCAAATCTACTACTCTGAGAATCGAGTTGGTCGTTTATGATATTGATATTCTTCTGCTTACAAAGTGCATCCAAAGGTAAGTGATGAGGACTTGAGACTTTTCATCCTGAAAGATAAAACATTAAATTGTTGAAACTGAACTTTTTGAGTGTGCATCTTTATAGATGGCAAAATTAAACCACACCAAAATTAAATTATGCATTGATGAGTAAATATGTTATATTGCATTACGCAACCATAATAAAATGACTTTGGTTTTAATTTGGAGGCTGAAAATATTTGAAAATAAAATGATCATATTTTATATTAGAAATAATATGTAATAATAATGTGACACTGAACATACCACTCCTAAAATCCCGTACAGAGTGAAGTACATGGTGATGGTTGTGTGTGTGGTTTGGTTCATTACAGGCCGGATAGCCCTCAGGTCAAAGACAGGGCTCAGAGCAGCCAGCAGGCTCGGTTGGTCTGGTTTGGAGCAGTTAACCTTAAATGAGCTGCACAAAGCTGATGAGGACAATTCATAGGCAGGTGAGGCCACATTTGTAGGCTATAGTCATTACAACTGTGCAAAAACAAAACATTTAAACATGCATATTCTTCAATTTTTCCAAAATATGAATACATCTGAAATTACCACTGCTAACAGTTGTATTCAGTTAATAATAAAAATAAAAATCTTATTTTCTCATTTTGGATTGTCTCAGATACTAAATTGCTTTCACAAAATAAAATAAAAAACTTTGACACTTGTCATTAAAAGACTCACCTGGCATAATAAGAACAAGAAAAACCAGAGTGGCTGATGGGAAAACCCACTAAAAAAATAAAAGAATTGAATATTTACTATTTGAGAGTAAAGCAATGTTAAAAAGTTATTTTCTGACAAATTATGATATCCAGATTGTGCAGGAAGAGAAGATGCTTTACCTTAAGGGTAGTTTCCTTTGACGCCATGACGCTGAGAGTAAAAGTTGAATTTTAGTAGCTGTCAGGTGGATGAAGCTTCTTCTCTTCCCTATCTTGGAATAGGAAAACAAATTGAAACTTCATGTAAAACCAGAGCAGGGGATGGTCAGATACAAATAATGTTGGAGAGACAGAACTCAAGGACGAGCAGCTCAGTTAACATGATGCCCCTTGGTTTTCAACTCACATGACAATAAGACTGACCACAGCGCTGTCAGACACCAGCTCTGCTGGGTATAGGCAAATAAACAACAGACACAATGTGCCAAGTGTCTGGTTTCTGGCCAAACATGCAACCTTTCTGCAGCATTTCATTAATTTAACAAACATCTTGCACATTATGTCACATGTTAATCATCTATTCATACTTAGATGTGAGTAATTCATTTTGATATTCATTAATTCATTAATAAATATTCTAAACATGATTCCTTGTAAAGGCCGTGATCTCTCTGGGTTACGAGGTCTCAAGTGATTGGATGTAAAAGCAAAGAGGCAAAGCTAACAGCTGCCATTCAGCTAACTGAGGACCTTCTTCTTGAAAGATCAATATTGTCTAATGCATTTTCTTTCTGATATATCAGTTTTTCTAACGCAAAAAGCTTCAACAAAGAAATATTGCAGAGACAAACAAACTGAAAAAAAGCAAGTGGTATCAAGATATCTTAGGTTTACAATTGCAACTTGCAAACTATGTGGAAAAAGAAGAAGATGCTACTTTGGCACTACTAATGTCATCAACCCCTGAAAAACAAGTAGACTCAATTTCTTATTTATGCATCAAATTCTAATGGCCAACATCCCACATATGAAAATAAACATAAATGCAAACTGAAATGTTTCAGCCCAGCATGGGGTGCATCAGATAAAAGTTAATTCTGCAAAATATCTTGCATTTACAAGGTACTAAATGAGATGGCTCTGCTTCCTTATAAGCAAATTACATCAGCACAACATGTCTATGTATAGAAACTAAGGTATTTTTTTTCTATGATTGGGTGCCACAATAAAAGCATTAAATAATTACATACCAATATTTTACAGATTTAAAAAACAAATTAGGTGAGGGTCTTGCTGGGCTGATTGGGTTGCCCATGTGTAGTAGGCTGATCATCGCTGAGATTTCCTTTTTGAATTAATTCTCAAAACGATACTTTCTTTGAGGAATAGTACAGGATTAAAAACTGTAATGTTTATTAAATCAAATTGAAGGAAATCACAAAGACAAAAAGGCAACTGAAAAAACTTATGGACAGGCACCACACATAGGCACTGCAAATTGTGATAAACATGGACAGGGAGTTTAGGATGAGGATTAGAAATGTCTTCCCCCCTGGGGCTTGTAAACCAGTGGCGGGTGGAAGCCTGACTAGGCTGTGAGAATGAGGGTGGAGAAGGTGCAGAGGAGTTAAGAGTTGAAACTTGAGAAGTTACGATGATGTGTGGTCTGATGCTGATGAGCTGCACCTGAGGTGCATGACGAAGTGACTGGAAAATGCAGATGAGGCTAGAAAGAATAATAGAACTTCAAACACTAAAAAATAATACATCTTTCAATAGTTTTTGGGACCCTGATAACTTTGCCTCAAAAAGCTTTCTGTTAAAATATTCATGTAATTTAAAAAAGGGTCAAATATATATTTTTCTTAAATACACATTTTACATATAATTAAGATAACAAGGGGCTGGCACTAAAAGCTAATAATTACCTAAAACCCACATTTTGTTGACAAAAGCAAAAGTGACTGTTTCATTTTTGAAATCAGCATCTTTTTATTTGCATGTTTCACCACATTAACAATAATTCAGAAAAATGTGCCTATTTGTGTACATGACGCATCACATATTTTCTGAAATTGTTTATTTCTTTACAACAATACATAGAAATCAAATGTTTAATGTTCATCTTGGCAAAGTTATTTATTCTTATGTTTATGTTTATTTATTCTTCAATTTATCACAGTGACAAGTCACTGACACTTGCCTTTCCACAAAATACTTTAATATATAGTAATATTTAAATATATTAGAATATGAAGAAACATTTCATATTAATTTGTTTTTAATGTAAACATTTTAGATCAATGCAGAAGCAGACACTTTCAATTTATAACTGAGAGAGAGAGAGGAAGAAAGAGAGAATATGTTCAGGTCATTCTTTGGTACAAAATCCTAGCTTGCATCCCTCACAATGATCAGGCTCATGGGGACTATTGACGTCAAGGCTTCTGGGCATCCGGTTCTGTTCTCCAAGATTTTCTTGGTAGCACTTAATTCTTATTTTCACCATCAGGTTCTCCATGAGGACTTGAATGTTGTCGGCCTCCACATTTGGGTTCACCATCTGCGCATTGAGACATCTCTTGCAGTTTTGGCGCAAAGGCCTCACCTTGACGGTGCCCTGCCCATTCATGAGGCGCATGTGGAAAATCACCATGACCCGGTTTGAAGGCCAACTTCTCCTGCATGAGGTACAACTGAATCTTTAAGAAAAAAAATAAAAAACTTCAATAAGAAATGTACACTTCTGGAACCAGATGAGCATGCATGCCGTTCGAGACATATAAGCACTGAAACAGAACCATTTGTTCTGATTTTGAAAGCAGAAAGCTCTGTCACTTTTAACAGGAAGCTACAACTATTGCTGTGCTATGTTGATTTACAAGGCATGTGATTGTGGGTTTTTTTTACGGTCTATCTATTTTTATCTTCCTCAGTAATCACTATCTGATTTCACTGGACCAACAAGCTCAATTTCTGAGTAAAAATACTAGAATAATTTTTAGACAGAAAGATTTTATTGCACATTAAATTACTTATGACAACCAAGAATATGTTTTACTTTCTAAAAACAGTAATTCGTCATACAGAAATGAGGTAAGAATTGTCTAAGCACTTGTGTATGTCTAATGCAAAATACTCTCAACATGCATGTAATGTATGTTGAAAAATATCTATACACAGATAAATATCTATCTATATCTATCTATGTATATCTCTCTATATCTATCTAGATATAGATATAGATCTAGATGCAGATCTAGATAAATACTACAAATTTTTGGAAGTCAAAATTTAGCAGAAGTAATTAATCAACAGTTCAGTTCTGACCTTGCACTTGTTTTCCTGATGTATGTCTTCCAGCCCATGTTTGGATTATTAGGGTCAATATTTTCATCAAACTCCAAATTCCAAGTGTGTTCCTTTCTGTTAAGTGTTTCGATTTGAGTCTGAAAGATGCCGATCCATTCTTGTTCCATCTTTATCTTTTAAAAGTAGATGTTGGTTGAAGAAGAGTCAGAGCTGGAACAGCTGATCTGCACGGTTGACAAACAGCTTCTGACTCATTATTGCCCAGAGGGAGGGTTGGCACTCAGGAAAACGAAACTTAAGTGGGCAAACACCGCGTTGAGTTTCAGTTTTCATTCATTCAGAATAATACAATTTATAAAATGTAGATATAGAAACGAAACAGAAAGATGATAAAACTGAGAGAAACACTTCCACCTGCTGGTCAAAGTGATAACTACATGTTTTAGAATACTAACACATAGTTGGAAATGCATCACAAAGTACTCACAGCTGTATTTTCAGAAAAAAAAGGTGTTTCAAATATTCACTCAGATTGAATCAAGAAGCATGCCGCACTCTCCAGATTTTTATTTCTGAATGTATTGGAAAACTCGTAACCTTTAACTTCCACTTCCGAGTGTGCTACTTTGTGTTGGCATATCTTATACAACCTTTCATAAGGTGTATGGTATAAGGTGTTTGTTTGTCAAGTGAAAAAGGTAAAAAAAAATTAAATTAAATTAACGAGAACCATTACATTTGAAAGTAACAACTGATAATTGATGCTTTTTTACTTACAGTTATGTGATTTTAACCAAACTCGGAGTAGTGTTTTTCTGATCCCACTGAAAAGCGCAGGCTAAAAACTTGAGTACGGATTCAACAATAAAAAAAACACCCTAAAGCATGCCAGTTGTATTTTATTTTTCATTTCTATGACGCTGGTAGGTGCTCTTATTTTGAAACCGGAAATGGGCGTCAATCGTCACTATAGCAACGGATACAATCTTGTATGTTAGCGTGTGAATTCATCTGTTTTTTTATATTTGTGACCCTATTTCTCTGTCAAACATGGTGGAGGAGTCAGACACATACTACATCCGACCTAACCATCGATTCAAGTGAGTTTGCTGAAGTAGTTTAATGTTTTGTTTCTTTTTCTTAAATATCAAGCGTTGCTAGCGAGATTTTGGCTAACGACAGCTTTTGGAAGTCAAGACAATTGACAAACCATTGTTTCACAAAGTTTACCTTACTGTAACCTTGTTGTGCTAATTTAAGATAATCCTTTTTGCGTCGCAAGTTACCTACGGTAAAGCGATAGTGCTTACATTTTTGTAAACAAATAAATAAAGTTGCATTTAGTTTCATTCATTCTTTTTCTTTCTATTTGTATATAGATACTGGATTATATACATAATATAATATAATGTATATATATATATAGGTATATAATCCAATATCTGTATACTGGATTATATAGATACAGTTATTTGAGTAAATTGATATATCACATTCTTAAGCAAGCAGCTTATCAGTGCATAAGTAGTAGTTAAACAACGGGGTCATTTTGAAGGAAGTTTTAAATTAATACTGCTAGCTACTTTGCCTTTTGATCTGAATCAAAGCATTTGACAAGCTTTTTGTCTTTGCTTGCAATTAGTTCTGTGTACATGAATGAGAGTTGCACTAAGTTGATGAATTCACAATCATATCAGACTCAATACACACAATAATATTGATGTTATTTGGGGCCAACAGATTAGTTATATGTTGGATAATAGGTGAAAATACATACTATTTTTTGATCTCTGCTGAGACTAAAGTTTATTTTCTTGTGTTTTCATGAATTGTTACATTTTCAGGTTTAAACCAGCCGTCGTAAAGGAATACATCCGTAATATTATGAGGGAGTGTCTTTCTGACGTGCAGTACGAACCAGAGACTGTCGCAGAGCTGACCCGTTCACTGGCAGAGAGCGTAAAGGACAAAGTGAAGAGTTAGTTCTGCATTATCGTCCTTTGGGCTTTATACCCTGAACACGCTGTGAAAAATGTAATGTTCAGACCGATTTCCTAACCAGTAGTGTCACTCAAATCACAAGATGAGTTGATATTTTCTTAAAATGTTTTAAACTTCAGCAAGATGTGACATTTGTGCAGTGTCAACACAACAAGCAAAATAAAATGTGTTATTCTACTCATGCTTTCAATTTATTTAACTGAAAGAAGAGAACCATAAATATAAATGAAATGAGAGTGAATATATTAGCTTACTTTTTGTGGCCTACAACTTACATCAGCAGCAAAACATCTATCATGAAAAAGAAAAATAACATTGTAATATTATGCCTGTGCATCTTATAAATGTATACAAGCCCTGACAGACTTTATTTTTTTTAATTTAATTTAAGGTTTGTACTTTATAAACCACTAAAATAAACCTTGCTTTGTTTTGTGCACAGCTGCAGAATTTGACAGATACAAGATTGTTGTGCAGGTGCTCATTGGAGAACAACGAGGACAAGGAGTAAAGTAAGTTACATCCATTACTTATAAACACAAACAGACTGAGTTGTGATGGGGAGACCATCACTTTGCCTTCTGGAAAGACCATTACATGGGAGAAAGTTATAGAATACGTGTATCTAACATGAGTCATAGACTCTTTAGCTGGAGCAAAAGAAAACAGATCATTAGCTAAGCAGTGTCTGAAAAAAATGTCAAACATTTGCACATATTATGTACATTTATCTGATTTTGAGTATTTAACTTAAACTTGTCGCCACCAAAGGGACACAAACACTTTCATACCACTGAAAAGTTTTCAAATTAAAATATATTCTAATTGTATTTTTAAATGAATTGTGATCCAGGAAAATGTAAAAAATATGCTTGTCATATTATTTCCGCACCTTTCTCTGAGAGATTTTTCACTTTTTGTCATATTACAAGTAGGAAATCTAATCGATTTACTTACTCATCACATAATTCCGAGGTGACAAAATATGGTTATGTGATTTTCTTTGTTTATGCAAAGAAACATCTGAAAAATATCTCAAGATTTGACAAGCCAACAAAGCCATGGCTAATCATCTAATGAGCCTGCCAGGCAAGAAGATCATTAATGCAGGAAGAGCAGCAGCGATCCACAACTCGGGTTGAATAATCTGTGGACAGAATAACTAATAGTTGTGGACTTCACAAATCTGTGACAAAGAGACCAGAAGAAATATATTTTAAAATAAAGTAATCAGAATGTCAAATTCACAGTTTGGCATTAGTCATGTAGGTGACAGAGTGAACATGTGGAAGAAGGTTCTCTGCATGTGGCAACAAAATAAAATATTTTGGCCTACATGTAGAACAGTATCTATGCAGAAAACAACATTCCAAGATAATCCTGAATATGCAGTTGTCGCTGTAAAAGTGGTGGCAGTATTATGCTGTGGCGGTACTGCTTTTCAGTTGGGAAAAGGATAAGGAAACAGGCCGAGTTAATTACAGGGCTGTTCTGAAAAAATCCAAGGTAAAAGCTGTAATTGGAGCAAAATGTAATTCTACAAAGTAAAGACTCAAAGTGACTGAAAAGAAATGCACACTACACTTTTCAGAATGCTATTTGTTTAAAAAAGTTTAAAATCACTAAACAGTTTTCTTCCACTTCTCAATGATGCCTTTTACAAAAGATCTCAAAACTGCTGAAATGTTGCGGCTGTCATGTACAGGTTCCAGGGTATTCTTAGTAAGCAAACGATACATAAGAAGGCAAGGGAAATCTTTAAGTGTCACTCAGCGTCTTACTTTAGCATCTCATCAGAATTCGTTGCTTTTCACAAATTATCTCTCTTATATTATACTGTCAGGACAGAATGACAGTTTTTATAAATATGTAAAAACATAAACGTTACCTACAGCAGCTGTGAATGCTTACACTCCTTACTCATTTTCTTTTTCAGGATGTCTGCCAGGTGTTTGTGGGACGCAGACACGGACAACTATGCAGTAGATGTTTTCATGAATGTAAGCACTCCGTCAGATTTAATCAACACAATATAGGTTTCTTTGAGAATGTTTCTTTTTTTTAATACATGTGTTTTCATCCCATAGGACAGCTTGTTCTGTGTGGTGACAGTTTTTGGAAGCTATTATTACTGAAGACTTGAAGCATGGATGACAGCAGATGCTTTTTTTATATAGAGATATAAAATGAAGATTTGTGAGACGGCACACTGCCAGCTCTTCAGCTTCTGGAGAGTAGAAATATGTCATTTCTGTCTTTTTCAGACGTATGATTCTCACACATCCTGTACAGGACCTTTACTGATGTAGTGATAATATAATGAATGCTCTCAATGTAACTTCCTGACTTGACAAGGTAGTTATTGATGACAGAAGCTGTTAAAACAGCTAATTCTGGATTGCACCAAATGATGTTCCAGTCTGGACTCCCAGGTGTTGAAAAGCTGGTGTCAGCTCAGCTGAGCAAAGGGACTTTCCCAAATTCATTTTATTTCAAAAGATAATTCAATAAAAATCAATTGTCTTAACCAACACATGTTATTGTTTATCCTTTGGAGCTGCTGTATCAGAAAGTGTCAGTGTCATGACAGAAATGATCATCAACTTTTATAATTATAGAACAAATCAACACAACATATCTGGATAGCATCACAATTACTACCAAATACTTTTTTTTGCAGCCTACTGCTTTAGCTTAGTTTTTTGTGAATATTCAAATGACTTTATGGAGTGTCTACGTCTAAGCAATTTTACATGTTTAGAGCTACACAGACAGCTTCTATGATGGGTTAAAGAAACTGCTCATACTTGGAAAATAATGCTGTCATCAAATTTAAGCTGAAAAAATAGCCAAATAAAGAAGTTAATGATAACTTCATACCTGATACCTACAACGTCTGAGTTGTCTCACATTTCCTTCTAAATTAATCCAATGAAATTCAACATCTACATTTTTTAACAATTTCATTTCCTCAACTTCCACATAAACTTGATACTTTACAGATAGTTGTCAAATTGAGTGGCTGGTGCAAGTTCAGCTGAAGGTTTACTTAATGTTGAAATGACAAAATACTCTCCTCTTGTAATCATTTGTTAAAACGAAATAGGCATTTTGTATTTTGTTTTCTCGTTCCCAGTGAAGCTTTAAATCAATTGTCTTCATAGCTATTGTTTTAAAACTCCAACTTGCTGATTAATTTGTCTTCCTGTCTTCTTTTTCTTCATCTCTGCACAATCTGTTATGTCTTGGCTTTGAGCGATTGATCTGGAAACCGTGTTTGTCACTGACATCTTATCTGCTGATGTAAGCACAGAGTCTGGCGACAGTACAATAGCCTAATCATTCTTCAGTCATGGCCCTACCTTTGGCTAAGACTGCTCTATAATGAAGGATGTCTGCTGCAGCAAAAACGTCTCTATAACTCAGTGGTTCATGAGTTGGTTCTTCACCTGTCCTCATATTCTATTTTTCAGCAGATTGCATAATCTAAACAGCTCTGGTCTTGGAGAATTCCCAGTAATCTGCTACAGGTCATTTAATATGTTTACATGAAATGCACAATCACCCATCTAAATGTGAGTAAACCACATCAGCGCACAGAGATGTTTTCTTGGTCAGGCTAAGGTAGGAGCAGATCAGATCAGCAGTTTCAAAATTAGAAACACAGGCAAATAGTTTTGTGCATATGTCCCCGGGTTATGTTTATTCAGCAGATTTTGTTGTTTACTGCTGTGCCTCAGGCCACCGTCATAATGCATGTACAGTTTAGCTGATGTTATTGAGACTTGGGGCCTTGAACTTTATCCTAGGATAAATTGCTGTTCAGTGATTCTCAATTTCCTACTTTCTCAACATTCTTCACTGTTATTCTTTCAACACCGTATGTGTCTTCTATTGTAATATTTCTTTGACAGTATTTACATTTCTGTCTGTTGAAACAATGTTTTTCCTTTTAAGTTTTTTCATGTGCAGCAGCTCTTTAAAAATGTCATTTTTTGATCTTTGAATTTAGACATTTTCCCTTTGGAAATTTCCAGCCACACTTGTTCAGTTTTCCTCTGACTGTCCTGCCCTCGACCTTGTCATTTAAAGTTTTATATAAATAGATTATATAATTAATAATTAAAACATTGTTATTTCAGTAGTAAAATCTGAAAGTGAAACTAATACTATTTCAATAAATTATTTTATAACAACTGCTTACAGCTCATGAAAATGCAAAAATGGGTCCAAAACAATAAAATAAGAATAATAAAAAGTTGTTGCTGCTGCTCATTTATCTTTCTCCACATCACTTTTCCTTTCCTTGTCACAATGAACAGAAATAACTGCTAGAGATATATCAATCTATCAAAGTGGTACACATTTTAAATGGAATTAGAGATTCAATTAAATCTGATACTGCAAGTTATTGAGATGTGCAGTTCTAAAGTGAAATCTATAATTTTATGATAATTTAAAAATATAAACAGTTTAGCTGCTTGACTCTGAGCTGGGGCAAAGTTTTCCTGCAGGCCAACAAAAGCAAGGTTTCCCATGGTTTCTTCTCCCTGAATTAAGCCTCCATACAAAAGCTTTCAGTTGCTATGACAGCAGTTACTATGGGAATTAAGTAATAAAAAAATCTTAGTTTACCTTTTAGGAAGTAATATTTATATTCAATAACGTGGCAAAGTTGATGATAAGCATACTGTTATATAGTTAATTTAATTTGTTGCTAGCTCTACACTCATCTGTAAAACATGCTAAGTCAAATGCTCTCTTTCTCTCTATATATTTATATATATACAAAAATAAGCAATCCTAGGCCTCATCCACATTTCTATCCAGAAATCAAGCCTTTCCTTGAACTTCAGTAACCCATCTGTGGATCACAGTCCAGCAGTAGACAGTTTGTCAACTTTCTTTTCCTAATTTGTTCAGGACTTGTCTTAAATTAGATGAAGAGTACCTTTCAGACATTTCTGTTTTTGTGTTTATGCATGAACTTCTCCGCCTGACTTCGGAAAATTACCCCCGCAGAAAATCCATCAGCGTTTGAGAATGAAGTGTAACGAGACAGGAGAAGTGAGCAGGTGAAGTGATGAAACCCCCAGAGTCAATTAGGCAAATTACCTATATGCTCATTACATATACACATTGAGGGCCTTGCAAGTTTATTTCTGGTTTCAAAAGCTTGGCTGAAAGGTGATTTTTCTTCTATAGGTTTTGTTAGACATTTATAGAAACTATAAATAAAAGATAATATTGATAATATTTCTTTGCAGAAAATTGTTTTAATGTTATAATACCTTGCTCATTGCTTGATAATGTTGGGACTAATTGCATTATGACACCCTGGGTTGACAAATATGACATGGGCATACATTTCTTAGGTGCTGTCATTGAGACAAGTAAAATAAATTAACCTGAAATCATTTCTTTCAGATCTAAAAAGCCTCAACAACCATCAAAACAGCACAGTGAACTGAGGTGTAATAAATCCAGGGTCATTGCAGGTGACCCAAATGAAGAAAATTATATGAGGGGAGGTGTGATGATTAATAAGTAGAAATGAAGTCCAACATCTAATCTGTTATATACTTTTTTATATGGAAATATATATATGTATATATACAGTGATGTCAGTAACGCAAACTACAAATGTCCCTATTTACCATCTCATATGCTTGTAGTTTCCCTAAAATTTAGTAGTGATTAAGCAGATCCATTAATGAAAAAACAAAATGACCATAAAAAACAAACAATTTTTGGATTTCATAAAAAATATCTATTAGACTCACTCATTCTCATGTGATGCAATGAATCCAGCTGCCACTATAAATTGATCTCTAATTATATCTATAAATTAACTATAATTATTGACCTGTATGATTCACAATCCCTAAAGTGGTACCATAATTGCCTGCTGGCCATTAATAGATAGCTGTCAGTGTAATTAGAGAAAATGGCTGGTTGCAGTCTGTGTTCTTTGAGTGTGCCTTTCCCTTTGTTCTATAGGATTTTTAAAAGTGATTTATGTGCTTCTGTTATCAGATATTGACAACTGTTGGTCTGTTACTGCGCTTTGTTCATCAGCAATCACCGTATGTGACAGCAAGTCTCGCTGGATCCTCTGAGAAAGACAATTATTTGATGTTTAGTGTCACATTTTGTGTGTTATTAGTACTTGTGAAACATGGTCACTCTTCACTTCATCACAAATGGTCAGATTCAGATTTGAGATCCTCGAGTAATTGTTTGAGCGCTTGTGATGCTTTTCTAAAGCGTGACGGTTTCTAGTGGTGCTGAATTAGAAATTATCATGTAAAATCACTTGTAACTTAAGTTCAGATTTCCATTGTCTAATAAAGGACGAGTTAGTGTTAGAGGCATTACTGCCTTTCACGTCAAAACCAGATTATTTTTATTTTGAATCCTAGGATTAACTGAGGGTATGTTGTCTTTCCAGCATGCCTGTAGCTAAGTCCCATTTTGTAAGTCACTTCTATAAACTTTGTTACTTTCATTACGCACACTGTTAAGTTGTCCAGAACTTTGTCTGAGGTATATTTTGCATCTTTATTTATTTATTCTTACCTTAAAAACAATAATAGTTATCACTCAAATAGATCATCAATAGTAATATTGTGTATACATTTTTTTGTGTGTATGTTATATCATTGAGCCACTTTTTACTCTATTGCACATTTTATTCTACCCAACACGACAGCGGCACTTAATTTTTGAGAATGTGTAAAAGATTGCATGTGAAAGCATCCATGAGGACACCATCACCCTGGTATTCTAGAAAATTGAACACATCACTCTTCCAGTAATGTTCTGACATCTCGGTTGTGATTATGGTTCAGTACGTTGTATCTGACTGTATAATTCACATACAGTCGATGGCCGATTAATGACATTCATCCTGAATGAGCGGAGTTACCGTGGTTGCAGGCTTTCAGAGTGGACATTTCCTCAGACTCTAATCACATGATGTCATGAAAAGATGTTCATTGATGAAGGAATCTAAGCGCAAAACAACCCTAGCATGAATTCATCATGTTTTTCTTTTCTAGCATCACTGAAAGATGAGGAATGTAAGAACCAATGTGAAATGAAGGGAAAGTTTGCCATGCACAAATTGCCAGTTCATCGCAAAGCTGGATCAGGAAGAAAAACAACCATCCACACTCTAACTGACAACTGCAATCTGTTGTGAATCACCAATTAAACTAACATGCATGCCTTCGAACTTTTTAGCAAACTGAGGAGCCTTCAAAAATGTGCAGACAGTGGCAATGAGCAGTTCAAATCATTTTCTATTTTTCATATGCTATTTTACATTTTTGTAAGCTAATCCTAATTTTTTGTGGGTTTTAATGGTAACCCACAAAAAATTATTCTTTGAGCGCAGTATTTACGTTATAATTACAAGAGCGATAATGCAGAGCTAGAGATTGTGTGACTTAAAATTATTTATTTAAAAAGTCTCATAAGTCGCTGCATACAGTTGATCTTTTTTGATAACAAGGCTGTTATTAATATGTATTTTCATTTTATAAATACATCCAAATGTCAAACAGCTTTACCAAATAGGCACCATGTAGCCTTGCATTCTACCTCAGAAGGAGACACAATGTGCACAAAAATGAAAATTATTTTTTTATGTCTTGAACTCCCTGAAAACCAGCCTGATAGAAGTGCAATACTTACATTTTCTACCCTGATACATTCTTGATATATAATGTTTGGGCTAAATATGCGTTTTGTTCTGAATTAAGAAATAATTTTAAAGTTACTTTTTTCATGTAGTTGGTTTTCTTTATCCAGAGAAAGAAATTGGTGATTATAAACATTTAAGTGTGACAAATATAAACAAGAAATGGTTAAGGAGGCCGATGACTGTTCAACTTAAAAATCAATTAATTCATTTACATAGCCTTTAGCTTTTTACACAGGGTTGCTGATAGGTATGGAGGGTGCATATATAAGAGAGATGTAACCCATTTATGGAGGTAAATGGGTGACTGATTTTTCTTTATGTCACTTTCCAGAGCCTAAACACAGGTGGAAAGATGTCAGTCAGGTATCTCTGAATTCCTCCTTTATGAAGAAATTATTTATTTTCTAGTTCTCAGAAAATAAATAATAAATAATAATAATAAAGTACATAATTTACTTGCAAGATAAATAATTTTTCAGCTCAAAGTGCTCGGTTCCTTCATCTCGATTGAATTCACTTGCACTAAGCACAGAAATCGAGCAGCCGCTGGAACACGAGAAGCACAGATAATAGTCCTGTCACGTGAACAGGAAGGTGAATAGATGAACTGCGAGTGTCTTTTCATCTTAAAGATGGATGCAGTCAGCTGCCTATTCAGTGCTATTTCACACCTGGTTTTCATATTCAAACCATAAGATTTCAATGGAGAGAGAACTTAAAGTCTCATGAATCTAAAATTGTATCATTTGAGCGTTTTAAGCAATCGCAAGAGGTAAAAGTTTTAGTCAAACATTGCTGTAATTAATCTAATTTTCTGACCCTCAGCAAGGAGACGGCATGGTTGGGTTTCGAGATGAATTTTTATACCCTTGAAATTTCCTGCTGCGTGTTTCAGCATTTCTTTAAGAGGCTGGCAGCTATAATACCCTGAATTTATGAGAGGAAGAAAAATAAGAGTGTTTGCAATAGGAGTAGTGTTGTTCATTTGTGCAGGTCCCAGAACCTCCAGTACAAATTATCAGAAATAAATGTTTTCATTGCCTCATAAGTGTTTTCTTTTCACATTACTACTGTGAAATCACAACCCAAGCTCTATTTTATGTATTTTATGATTTACAACACAAAGTAGTGACTAATTTGGAAGTGGAAGGAACATAGCATTCATGATTATTTTTTTAAACAATGTCAAATCTGGTCAGTCCCTTTGTTACGCTGTAATACCCATGGTAAACAGACGTAACTGTAAATCCTGGAAAAACACCTGGTAGAAGCTGTAAAATGCTGTAACCCAGCAGGTCTATACAGTATTGACTCAATATGCACCACACATTTCATATTTGCAAAAAAAAAAAATGACTGAAACCCGTTTATGAATTTTCTTTCACTTCTAAATTCTGCACTGCTTTGTGTTGGTCACCATTTAAAAACCTGAAATCAATCAAATTCCAAAAAAATTAAGTTTGAAGTTCTAATCTAGCAAAATATGAAAAAGGAAATGATTACTAAGGCAAGGTATTTTAGTTTTTCCTTTGCTTTTCTACAGCACTGAAGCTTTTTTTCCATGAACTTCTGACACCAGCACTCAACAACAGGAGATTATCTTCAGGTGTTTTGTCACTGCTGTAAATGCTGCAAGATGTCGCTTGATGCAGGCTCGATTGCTGAAATTGCAGTGTTTTTCTCAGAAGAGGCCTCAGTGCTTTGATTTGGACCCTTTGCTGGACACATCTACAAAATGAACAAAGTAGAATGCAGCATGCAGTACAGAAAAGAGAGAAAACATAAATGGCATCTGTTCCAAACACTTTTCTATGATATGTAAGATAAAAGAGATTTTTACTTTGCAAAATCCCATATTCCCATGAAAATTAGATTAATCCCTAATCTCTATTATGTGCACAGCTTAAATTTTTATAGCTTCTTATTTATGGATACTGACTTTGAGAAATAGTGTCATGAATGTCAAGGTGAGAAGCTTTCCATTCATCACATATTTGACAAATTATCACGGTGCAGCAGTCTTCAGATGATTTGATAAGATTGAGGCCTTCCCAGTGCATTTAGTCAATGCTCCACATATTTTAGTCAATAAGATGAGCTCAAACTGAGGCTCAGTTCAATTTCACTGGATATAGAAATATCCTTTTTGTGACCCTCAGTGGGGAAAATTTGGTGTGCCAGCAGCAAAGTGGAAGGCAAATTGAAACATTCATACAAAGGGAAAAACAGAAAAATAAAAGTGATAAGAATAAGAGCCTGTAAAGTATAAATGACGCCCTTCGATTCAAACACCAAACTTGTGCTCCTCCTCAAGTGCACCAGATTTTGAGCAAACACTTCACTCAGTAGTTTGCAGCTACTGCATCACGGTTCACGCTGTCAAAGCTCTTCTTCGACATGTTGCATAATTTAAGGTTTAAGAGAGCGCTGCTTTCTTTGTCATAGCCTCTAAGAGAGCCAGGGCATTTCTTCAGGTCTTCTGTCATGATTGAGCGTGTCCTTGCTTTGCACCTTGCTGGGAGACGAATGTGCTTCACAGGAGCCTCTTTATCCCTGTTCTTATTTACTTCACCAGCTGCTACGGCAAACACTTGTCCACAACATTTACGTTGAGCACAGTTTGCTGGGCCATTTCTTTTAAGCATTCTCTTTTTGCACACTGCAACTTTTGTATTTTATGATGTGTAATTTGCTGACAGTCACTGCATAAAGTCTACAGCTTGTTCAGGTAGTGATATGATTAATTTAAACAGCAAAATGATTAGATTTCTATCTCTACAACTCCTGAGTAACTCCTTCAGTCTTTTTGCTGAAGTCTAATTTGTTGCATTTAAGAGCTTATAAAGAGAATATAGCATCCCTGAAGCAAGTCAACTTTATTTAACTACTTTACTACTGCCACATCTTATACTAGATACTAGAAGTTCGGAAAATATATATTTTTTGTAGCTCTTTAACCCCAACAATTGATGTTTTCCACGTGTTTTCTTAACATCAAAATATTGGACTCCTACCAAAAGACCTGAAATTGATTAGCAAAGTGCATTAACAAAATATTAGTTGTTTTGGTTTTTATTTTTTACACTCCCTCTGAACAATTTGTTTATTTCTCAGTGTAATTGTACTGGATAAGTATCAAATTAAAAGTGGAAAAACCTTTTAAATAATTCTTTTCTTTCTTTTTTTTTTTTTTTTTTACAAAAAACAATGTATACATATCTGCGATTAAAAAATTATCTTGATAAAAGTTACAGTTCTTCAACATTTCCAACATTGTGCTGTATTAGTACAGAAATCAACAAATTAAAACTTAGTTATTGCAGAAAGTCTGTTTATTTGTAGATTTTCCACAAATAATTTGGAGTTACAGTCCCGAGAAAAACTGTGAATACTGAGCATGCTTGTTAATGTCTTGGTGAACCGTTGTTTTCTTTTTATCCTTAATTAATTACATAAATACATTTATGAATAAAGTGCTGTTGTTGTGAGAACAGCTAATCCACTGAGGTTTTTCTTGAGTTAGTCACCAAGCCCCCCTGACCACCTCACCATCATGACCCAGCAAAGATAAGTAGCTTCAGACAGTGGGCGGATGGAATAAATTCACCAGCTTTTCTAAGAAAAGAAAAACACCTCAGGACTTGCATTATTACACGAGATTCTTCTTGTGGATTGAATTTGCAATGAAGCTTTGGCTTTGCTGCATTGCACTTATATGGAGTGTAGCTGAGATCCTCAATTTATGCCCTTATGTCGAGGCGGCACATATGGAAATTATGTTTCAAATTCTAGAAAATGCAATGGAAATTGCATTTTCTAGAATTTGTGGAGACACCTAGCAAATATTCTTGGCGACTGTCTGTGGCCTGAGGAAGGATTGCTGGTCAAGGCAGATGAATTAATTAATTTTTTCATTAGAAAATGCTGAACTGGATTAAGTTCTTTGGCTCCAGGTTCTGTAAAAGATCTTCAGGAGATTTCATCACTTTTGAATCCTAACTCAGTAAGCGTTCCTATATTCATAATGGCTTTTAGTAAACAATATTCTTGACTGATCTGAGTCTGCATTTGACCTACAACCTTCATATTAAGTTTACTTTCAATGAAACCAGATCAAAATCATTCATATATATGAATATAAATATCAATACATTTAATATGCATATATTATATGTGCGATTTATATATATTATGTTTAACAGAAGGTTATTCTGATGGAAAAACCCACAATTATGATTAAAATGATCACATTTTAATTTGTTAAAGTAAAGATACAAACAATTAAAAAATTAAAACAGAAATGATTTACAGAACAATCGAACAACACCTTCATATATCAACAACTGATTGGACACAGGCACAAATTTGATGATTAATCCTCCACAACAACATCCATAATGTTTCACTATTTGTACACCACTGATACTACTAGTACTACTAATCAGTCATAGTTGTTGATATTTTACTAATAATGAGAGTTGTTATACCAGCATATACAGAGATGCAGAGAAAATGCAGTGTCACAGTTTCAAATGAGTCCTTTCTAATCATTGTTCCACCCCATTTAAAAAGCTGCATTTAAAAAATGCAACATTTTCAATACGTCTCCCATTTAAACATTTGTTACATGCATTAAAAGATAATCCAGGTTTTCTGACGTGCAGTTCATATTCTACCTGCACTTTAGAAGACCTGAACAATCCTTTTAAGATCTTTCAACTTGTGAAAAAAACCAAATTTAAAATAAGACAACTATTCTTTTAAAGTGCTGTGAAACTTATTTTAGACAGGCTTCAATCTGGGGAACCTGAAACAGACATTCTAAAATACATTCATGGTTTTTTATGTCTTGAAGTGTTCAGATGAGCTTAGCAGTCATATAGGTGATAGATATGTTACTGATCAACTCTTTACATTTTAGCATAGCACATTTAGAACATTTTCAGAATTTTTTTCCCATCATTTAGCAGAAAGTTGTGCTGTTTTCACATAATTAATTTCCATAGGCAACATTTTCTTGTCATATTCATGTAAACGTTGCTGCTGATGATGGATAATGGAGGCATTGACTAAGAACAAACTTGTTTTTCTAAACAATAGGCTTTTGTTCTTCCCTTTTCACGACGCCACAGGTTTTTCTTCAACATGAAAAACTGGTCTCATCTTTCTGTTTTACTTCCCCGTCTGCAGTCATGTCAGCCTCAGCAACAGCGGCTCCGTTGCTGAGTGGTGCATCACTCAGGGTGCTGCGCAGCGTCACCCGGGTCACACTCAGAGAGTGTTTTCTCGGATTGATATGATGCGGCCGATGGCACATGACCTCTTTGAACATTTCTCTAAAGCGGGTGGACATGAGGTTGTAAAGGATGGGGTTGACCGCTGAACTGAGGTAGAAAAACACGCCGGAGATGATATGCACGTACTCAAAGATTTTATGATGGCTATCAGTCCAGTCACTGATGAAGCTCCACATGAGGCGGTCAGTATGAAACGGGGCCCAGCAGATCCCAAAAACCACCACTAAGACAACTGAAGGAAAGGGAAGAGAAAGATTATTAGAAGTGTGTGGCAAGGATCTTGAAAGTTAAGTCAATGATTAATGCTGCCAGCATATTTTGCCTCAAATATAAAGCTTCTCTGAGCTGTGCTTCCATGATGCAACATTTTATGGTTTTTCTGGACCTTCAGATTTGTTTTAATCCTTCACATCAGCGTAAAAGACGTCTAAAAACAGCATTGATGTGCACTTTATCCCTCTCATGAAGGCCCCAGATGTCCTCTTCAGGCCCTCCTGTGGTTTTAGAGAAGCTCTCAGACAAGAGCTCAGCAGAAGGATTAAATCGTATCAGGACTGGAAAGCTTTAAAAACCAAAAGCTGAGTAACAACAGAACAGCTGCTATCCTCACATTGTACCTTTACCGATGCACTTTTAACGTCTTTCTGCATGCTGACTTTAACAGATTAAAAGAATTTGGAAAACATGAAACCAAAATCAAATTAAAGATCACAATCGATAATATTCTTCTAGAAAGAGTGAAACACTTGATCATAAATGCTACTGGAAACATGATATTGTTAGTTCACAATCCAAGGTGGCTGGTTGCATTTCTATAATGGGGAAAATAACAATATATTTTAGATAATAATTTCTTGCATTCTTATATACGTTGACATACATTTGCTATGGAGCTCAGGTCTGAGGTTATACGTATAAATGTAATTTAGATATAATTTTCAACTTAAAAAGAACAATGAGAATTCTCCATAATGCCGGTTTCAGAAACCATTAAAATCCACTATATTTATAGTTTAAAATACTAAGATTTGGAGATTTAGTTTAACTGAAAACACATAAAATAATATATAAATCAAAACAAAATTTACTACCAAGAAAAACTTCAGACTCAAGAAATAGCTTAGGTGGGGAAGTCAATGCCTGTACAAAACTACATCAGTTTAAAAAAAAACTAAAATTCAATAAATTTAAGGAATATAAAGTTGAATAACATTCACAATGAAAGATATTGTATATGACAAGATAGAATAAGTCACTCTGCAGACTTTGTGTTTGTTATGTAGCAAACGTTTTACTTCACTCTAGATCCCTTGAGCAACTTATAGTGTTTTTCTTTTTTGTGGATGTATTAAGATTTTTTATGTGTTTGCACACATATCTCTGATAATATAATAAAAATGCATAACAAATATTAATACAATTATTCTTTTTTTACATTTTATGGAAATGCAGAAAATTACCCAATTCGATATTTAGTGAAATTATTTCTGCCTGCATTTCAACAATCAACACCCTTAAATAGTTGCTGAAAATCATTTTTGCGTGTTTCTACAGGTATTTAGACAATTTATGTTTGGTGATGAACTCCAGGTCTGTGAGGCTGGAAGGCCTGGTTTCCATTAGACAAATACTAGAGCAGCTTCAAGTCTGGGTCAGTTTACATTAATATTACTTCCAGTCAGGAGAAACATGTTGGTATAATTATCAGTTACCAGCATGTTTAATTAAATCTGCCGGGGTAATGACTAATTACCCCAACAGATTTCAATCTAACTCTTCCAGGGGTTGGAATCATTTTAGCTTAACTGTCAGAAGCTAGAAACAGCTTACATTGTTAACACTGTAATTATATTATCTCTGTTTTAATTAAAGCTGTGAAAAAATATTTTACGACTAGCACACACACATTAGCTGGTGTTACCTTCTGCCCTGACAAAAATAAATAATCTCTGTTGTGGCTGAAAGGCTTGACAAAATGTTTTAAAGGCTGTGTATCACCTTGTTTCATGATATTTCTAAAAGAAGAAATCAATTTCATGTGGCATCTTAAAGTGTAACAAAGACAAGAAAAATGTTAAAGTATTGAGTAAAGATAAAGATGTTTCACAAAGTTAAAAATGTTATTAGACAGAATGTGAACTCACACAACATTTTTGTGACCTGTCGGCGTCGTGCTTTCTGCTGCTGAGTGCGGATGTTGCAGAAGCTGTCGTTTCCAAAGCCAGACTTGGCTTCCAGCGACTGTCGCATCTTTTCACGCTTCAGCTGCAGCCCGATGAGCATGTAGAGAACGCTGATCGTGATCATGGGCAGAATGAAAAACATGAAGGTGGTAACCTGGATGGTCAGGTTGTACATCCAACGTGGCTTCACCACCGTACAGATTGCTGAGTCAGGAATCTCCAGGTTTATGTCACCAGCAGGACCGGCAGAGTGAATGTGGAGGGTGAAGATCCCATGCAAGCTTGTGTTTGGCACAGCGCACAGCACCGACATGCTCCATACGGTGAGGATGACCTTCTTGGCATGAGTACGTGTCACTACATACTTTGCTCTCAGTGGGTGCACCACAGCAATGTATCGCTCGATGCTCAACGCAGTCACGTTGAGGATGGATGCCAAGCAGACCATCTCGAACAGGAAGGTTTTGAAGTAGCAGCCTCCCTTCCCCAGGAGAAATGGGTAGTTTTGCCAAAGTTCATACAGCTCCAGTGGCATACCGAGCATTAGCACCAACAGGTCTGACACCGCCAAGCTGAACAAGTAGTAGTTTGTTGGCGTCCACATGACCTTGTTGCGTGCAATGACAGTGCACGTCAGCACATTCCCCATAACGCCAACCAAGAAGATGAGCAAATAACTGAGGCAAACGGGCAGAAACACAGATGATCGACGAGGCCCCAGATATTTTTCTAGATATCTTTCCTCTGTCACACATGAATCATCCATACCAATATGGCTGCCATTCATGACAGAGGTCATATTGACACACTGCTGTCCTGGAGGACAAAGCCACTCTTCATTCCCAGCCAGGAGATCGAAAGAGCAGTTATCTGACATGGTAAGGATGTGATCAGACTCAGGATCTGGAACACAGTAAAAGCAAAAGCGGGACATTTACATTACGTCACAATAGATTATGAAACAACATGTCTGACGATATGGAAACAGGAACAATCATAAGTCACAAATCAGTTTGACAGATTTGTGAGTAATATTGTAGATGTGTTTGTGCAAAGATGGAAAATGGGAATAAAATGTCACAGAGCAGTACCTTGTTTCAAGACTGCAGTTGCATCGATGCTTCTATGCTACTTTGCAAACTTTCCTACATTTTTACACATTGCATCTGCAAACTTCAAATGTATTTTCTTGGGACTACATGTGACAGATCAACACCAAGAAAATAGAAGAGTATGATCTTATTAAACCTTTATGCCTACATGTAAAGCACCATGTGGGATGCACACATCAAACCCTGGGTGATGGTAGCATTGTACAGTGGGGAAGCTTTTCTTCTCCAGGTACAAGGAAGTTAGTTTGCAATAATTTCACTCAAAACATCTTAATAATGGCCAGGTCAAAGTACAAGCATGGGCTGAATTGAAAATCAGTGGCAAGATGTAAGAATAGCAATTTAGGTTTCAGCTTGAGCTGTTTTGCAAAGAGAAAGGGCCAAAAATGTAAATCTCTAAAAATGCAAATTCCTGCATATCTGAAAATATGAAGTGGAAAGGCTGGTTCATGAACTCTATGCAGCTGAAAATTGAGGCACACTCATTTTTTCATATTTTCTTTAAAGATTATGTAGCATCTTTGGTTTTAAAGTAGATAATGTATAGAAAAAGGGCTACTGTTTTCTTGTCCCAACTGTAGCTGTGAACTGTGTGTAACCTGTGAAGGTCTCATTAAGCTTGTGCAATAAACTCATTATGAAAAAAGGGAAAGTTGAGATATTATTTAACTGCTCAGTGTGCTGCACTGTTTCCTCTACTGTGAACGAATTAAGAAACTAATGATTCATTAAAACTAAATGCATCACTTCTCATCAGAGGTATTTTTATCATGCTTGATTAAGAATGAAGGATGACTGGTAATGACAAAAATAGAGTCACAATTAGAATTTAACAGATGAAAGTTTCAACCATCACTGCACTGAGAAAGTGATTTATTTACATCTTTATACCCTTTTCATTATGTTATTCTTCGAACTTTGAATTTGATCAGCATCCACTGTTGCCCACTCTGATCAGGGGGTTCACTCCTGACAGTGAGTGATTGAATTAGTTTAGGAAGCCAGACGGTTCAGAAATCTTCCTAATTTGTGACGACAATTCGGTGAACTCAAGCACATTCAAAGCTCATTTGCACAGAAAGTTGATGGGAGTCATTGTTTGGTTGATGTCAGTGGATGTTATGTAAACATTTGGTGGCTGCAAGAAGAGACTCAGATTTTATATTTTCTAAAAAAATGCAGTTTTCAAAAATATATATTATAAAAAATAGTCTATGATTCTTAAAGTAATAATGAATAGAACCATTTTTTTGCATGTTCAGGTAATTTTATCTGATTTATCATTTAGTTTTATCTCAGTTTGTTCTCTCTGTCAAATTCTGGACAGACAGTACATCTCAATAAAAACTAAAAGTAAACTGTAATCTGAGTTTTTCAATTCCTGGGAGAGTCATGGCTTCTTCCTCACTGAGTGCCCTTTCAGACAAAATCAGTAAATGAGTCGATTAACTGTGGACATTGACTTCAGCTGCTTCCGCCATCCTCTTCACGATTTCTTTTGCATTTGCATTTTCACAATGTCTCACAAATAAGCAATGCGTTTGATGTGCTGCCTTTTTAATTTAAATGTGTTCATATTCTGGTATTTTCCAAATTGTTTGGAGGTATAGTAATTTTGTAAACTTTTGATTATATGCTAAATAATAAAAAGTTATATATTTTAAATATTGAAACAGTAAGTACAATTTAGTAAGTACTTCATTTACTTACTAAATTGAAATACTATCTGTAATTCAAACAAAGCTAAAACATGAAAAGTTTTAATGTCAGCAATAACATGAATGCATTCACTCACTAGATATAAATATGTAAATATTTGGTTTTAAGTTTGACTATCTGAACAACAAAAGGCAAAAATTGTGCTTTACTTTAAATTTGGTCAGTTAATGTGATTTTTTTTTTAGATCTAAAACATATGCAATAACAAACATGTCTATTTGCTACATCTTTGAACTGAAAGCATTAATGGAAATATTTTACTGGTAGAAACTTCTGATGGGTTTGCAACAAAAGCTCTTAGAGAAATTTTGTGCTTGTTTCCATTACACTCAGAAGGCCTTTGAAGATCAGTGTATTAATAACAACCCTGGTCTACCATCACCTGTGCAAATGGCATATAAGGTTATTTAATAAATGGACCATCTGACTTCATTTCTAAATATGGACGCATACTGGGATCTGTTTACTCCAGAAGTCAGCGGTGGAAAGGGGGAATGACGTCACACCTGAACTGCCAGTGTTTTAGCAGCATCTAATTTTATAGTTTGAAAGTGAACACACTATCTAACTTTGCTAGAAAGTTGAGGACCGGGAATTTTCACCTAGTTACTTTACAAAAGTATTAAGTTTAAACAGTGATTTATATAATTTTGTATTCTTATGCCATATAGCTGTAGCCCTGGGTTTAAGAACTATCAAGAAATGGGGGAGATGCTTTTTGATAGTTAGACAAAGGGAAAGAAAAAGAAACGGAGTTACATAAATGTACATTTCGGTGATTTATATATTGCAGCGTTTGTAATAGGCTGAATCCAATAGGTTTGAGAGTAACGGAAATTTACGAGGGGAAGTAAAGGGTACAGAGAAAAAAAAAGACAGAGGGAATGCTGGGAAGAAGAAGAAGAAGAGCGGAGAGTAAGGAAGGGGTAGAGTGTTGAAAGAGATGTAATGAGGGATTTTGTATTAGAACAGATGGGAAAATATCTGCGTTAGATATAGTGGTTGACTACAACTATTACTATACCCCGAGTGTAGTACCAAACGGAGGAATAAGAGTTAGGAACCGTGAGGGAACTGTGACTTGTGAGCGGACCTAGCTCCAGAGCACGTGTTCAGAGTAACACGACAAAATGGCGAGAGATTCGTCATAAGGACAGATATAGTTGTAGGAAACGTGTTTGGAGGAGTAACGAAGAAAAATAAGAGACTGTGGACTCGCGAAACAGCATCGACGTTGAGGACATCGGTGGAGGAGTTTTCGTTGGTTCATCAAGTTACCAGACGAGGAAAAGAAACGAGGACACCAGGATTGTTTCAGCGAACTCGAGAATCAACAGGCCTGCGACGAAAGATTCAGCGGGTATTGGACGGTTTGTGTGAGAATGTGGGCCCTGTGAGTGTGTGTGTGTGTGTGTGTGTGAAATTATATGTTTGAAATGTAAAATGGTGTCGAATTGAAAACTATTATTTGGGGAATGTTATTAATGGGTTATGTATACTGAAATGCGTTAACTGTCTGCCAACGTTCTGGGTAGAAAAAAAAGTTAGCTGGTGTGAAAAGAAAAGAAAAGAAATAAACCAGAAGTTTTGCATGGATGTCTGGGTTATTCTAGATTAAACAAAAGAGGAATGAAAATAATAATTGAGTAGCAGTTACTACATTTAGGCAAACCTGAGTGGTATATGCCAGAAAGTTAAAGAACCCTAGTAGTATCCCACTGGTGAGGAGAGTTCTGTCCTGGGTCCAGGTACGGGATCAGTGGGTGCTACATAGCCAACTTCCACTCAGTTGTTTGTGTCCTTGTTTATGACATCCAGTACTCTTTGCCAGTGTTATCAGTAAGAGAGCAGATTTTTCTGGCATGCTGAGTTGTTCAACGTGTTTCGCAAGTCCCATCATACAAATTGGAGTGAGTTCATTCCAATTCAATTTATTTATCCATCCATCTGTTATTTTTACAGGAGCTGGTATCTCCAGCAGTCATCAGGCAAGAGGCAGGGTACACCCTGAACAGGTCGCCAGTCCATTACAGGACAATCAACCATGCATGTACGCAATCATGCCCAAAGGTAATTTAGAGAGCCCAATTAATTGAACAGTCATGTTTTTGAACTGTGAGAGGAAGAAGGGTTTCCTGGAAAGAAACTCCATTCAGAAAGACTTTATGCTTGGATTCAAACCCAGGACCTTCATGCTGCATGGTAACAGAGCAACCAGATGCAGGGAAAGTCAATCCCAATTCAGTTCATTGTTATTGAAATTAGAGATTTTATTAAAACCTAAAAAATAGCGTTTCTTTCTTACTCCGTTTTGTTTATTTTAAAAAAGAGATACATTTATGAAGAAAGTTTCTGTTTTGTTCCATGGGTATGCACAGTAGCACAAGGCCCTGGGTTCAACTCCCAGCCTTGACTTTGCATGTTCTTAATGTGGATGGGTTTTCTCTGGGTACTCCAGCCCCATTGTGACCCTGCATGGGAAAGTGTCTATAGACAGATGGACGGATGAATTTTACTGCATCATCTGGAAATCTTTGACAGAAGAAATCTAATTAAATATGCACAAATAAATATTGAAAAATGAACTTTTAATTAGTGAATACAAATAATGTCTGATATTTTGATGTGAATCATTGTAAAAATGGTCATCTATGTAGGAAAATGCTTTTGGAAAGAATAAAAAATGTCTCTTTTCTGGATTGGTGGCATACATAGTATTTGCAGGGATTATATGGATAGTTTAACAAGAATTCAATAAATATTTTACTTGTAAGCAACAAAAAAATGTAGGAAGACTTTTTCCTTTCATTTTCATGTGAGTTTGAGGTTTATTTTTATCCATTAGCTTCATAATGTTGGAACAGTGTGTTCTTGTTGACTAAAGCCCTTGGTATGGATTGGATTGAGAACATGATCATCCTGCATAATTGGTCATATTTCAGAAAATAAAATTACAATTAACAGTGTTATGGTACGCTGTAAAATCTTCAAAAATTGGGAAAGAATAAATACAGTTTTTCATATAATTTCATCAGTGTTATGATTGCTTTATCTTCATAGTTAATCAAAAAGATTCAATTACCAAGAGCAATAAACTGATATTGTTTGGCAGAGCACATTGGCGCAAGCTAAGGATTTATATGACAACATCCACTCTGCAGAGGCTGAAATTGCATGAGCATGAAATTGGGAAAGGAAGAGGTCCATTATGTGTTTGTCTGAAGCAAATAGGCTAATGGCTTGTAACATTTTAGAGGAGGAATATATTTAGTTAACAAAACATTTTAATATGTTTAGATTGTAATTACCAACATGCCCTGTAGGCAGGTTTGATATTTTGCATAAAACAGCAAACTGTGCAAGGATTAAAATGCCAGTTACTCATGTACAACACTTTAAAGATGATAAACATATTAACTTGAGAGACCAAAAAAAATAATTTAATGACAATTATTTTCTTTCTTTTACCTAAATCAAGTCCAGGAAAATTTTTATCAGTAACCAAGAATGACTAAAGAAAGTTAATCTTTTCAGAAAAAACATGAAGCAGCTGCCAGACCTCATCTCCTGATGGTGAATACCTTTCCAACAAATCGACTTTTACCCGGTCTCAATGATTTTTAAAAGGAAACTGATTCCCTAGTTTGGGAGAAGACCAGAGAAAAATAAATCTGATATCCACTAAAGCAACATTTTCTCCTTTGCAATTACACATAACAATGTAACCGTTGATATCTAATCCATTTAAGCTTGAACATTTCATACATTTTGTCTTTGTTCTTTCTCTCATATGCTGTCATGAATAATCAAAATTAGCAGTTTAAATTATAAATGGCTGCCTTTAGAGAAGTGAATCCACTGAAAAAAAAAGAAGTAACTTGTCACTTTAACAGTGTCAATTGTCCAGGGTCAAAGTAGATTTAGGACATTACTCCAAACAGGACGTTTCCTTTCTTGCTGTGGTTCATTTTAAGAACTCGTTTTCATGAGAAGCAGTTCTTATCCGGCATCCTCAGGGCACAGCACAGATCTACCTCTCTATTCAGAAAAATAGAACCACATATGTATTTTTCTTTAGATATTTCCAGGTTTTTTCTTCTCAAACAGAAAGCGAGGCTTTTCTGACACCTTCACTGCTCATTATATTTTTTTTCTTCCAATACTCTGTACTCTAAAGCAAGACAAATACATAGGAGAAAAATAATACAAATAGACCTTATTTCAATGTTATTTTGTTCAATAATACAATTATAGTCACCAACATCAAAATAAGGTACAGAGACAAAAACAAAATCCAGTTTTTAATCACAAAATCATGCTTATATGCTATTCAATAGATTTCTATGGGTTTTTATGGTTGGCTTTAACATAATACCACTGTTCTTAATATTGACTGATAGACTTGGCAGGCATTATATTACAACCCTATTGTTGAACCTATATAATGTCTCAACCTATCACTTTATGAATAACAGATAAAATGTCAGTTTGTCAATGTAAAAACCCAAGTAAATGTATTCAAACTTTTAAATAGTGCAATAAATCAATTTAAAAACATTAAAGCAAACCAGAATTTTGACTTTGTAATTTTATCATATAGCAGGAATGTAGTAAAAATGTGATTAGTAAATGTGGTGTCAGTTATAATGTGATACACATAATAAGGTTCTATTTGCCACACATCAATGAAGAATATAAAATGAAAGGTTGAACTATGTACATAATTTTTGCATATTTTGGCTGTCCTTTACAGTAACTCGTCCCAGGACTGAGAATGTGTGTTTTTCAGAAAACATAAATCTCCTTACCTGCAATGAGTTGCTTTTCTGAGGGTCCTTGCTGTAAACAGAGATTAGAGGCTGTGGTGTGGTGTCATCTGAGTCCACTCTCCACCTCGTCTGTTGCTCTCTCCTCAAGCCTGACTGCAAATCATGCACATACATAAAATACACACACACATACACACACTCTCTCTCTTCTGTCAGCCTCCCTCACCTCCTATCTCTCTCCTTTTCTCTCTCTCACACACACATGTGAATTTAAACCTACATGTTCAATTCTTACTACACTTCCTCTGCAGCTTTAGGCGATTACTGAAGTTATAAGTGGGAATGTGATATTTTGATTGCCACTTCTTGTCATGTCAGAAATCCCCAATGCTTCAGGTTTTAATGCTTTTCTAAAAAGTATAATATTTTACCACTTTATTCTGTGCCACTACATGTGGAGTGGAATTTTTTTTATACCTTGATGTGGGATTTGGGCAGTGTTTTACTCGCCTGCTGCAGGAAGGAAGCAGAAGAAGCTCCTACGGTGCAGCAGTCAGTGTTTTGCTCTTCTCGATGTGAGTATGTCTTCCCTACAGAGGACAGAGGCTTGTTCCCATAACTGGAAACATGGTGCGCAGGCACAACTGCGCAAAAGACTCATAACAGCAAGGTGACACCCCCTGAGTGGATCCGCCTGCCACTCAAAATCAGAATCACTGGTTCCTTTGTCTTTATTTGCATGCACCTTTTATATATTTATATATTTTATATATTTACTGTTGGAATGCCTTTGACCTTTCAAGCTTTACACCCAAGCCCTGCTGCTCTGTGGCTTTCACCATCTACACCTCCTTCTCACTGTCACGTGGGTTTTAAGGTACAAGAGCAAAAAGTGAACTTTAGAAGTGTAAGCAGGTCAGCATTAGGTGAGCTTTCAAACTAAATATGCATGCAGCCATCAACAAATCATAAGCAAAGGAACTGTCACATAAATCTCTCTTAAAATTTGTGCAGATTGAGTGAAGAGTCGGTCAATGTGGCTGAAAAAAGAGCTGTGCAGCAGAATGTGTTGTATACTGCTGTAAATCTTCCTGTGTTGGCGACAAAGAGCTGGGCGATAAAGCTGAGGAGGAAGAGATGGTTGCTGTGCTTGTTATTTTCCCTTATTGGCAGTTTATGCTGGAAACACAATACTAGTTGGTAGTTGGTTTAATCGATTCTCTTGGCAAGAGTTGGAATGAATTCTAAATCTTAAAATGATTAAATATATTTCAACCTAAATAGTTAGTAGTCAGTACAAAGCTATAAAAGAAGGAAAATGACAATAGAATAGAAAATCCTTTATTGTCCCACAATGGAGAAATTTGAGCATGTGAGTAGTAGAGCAAAAGGTAACAAAAGCATACAGAAAAACAGGAGTCACAAAAAGTTTTAATAGGTTTTAAATAAGAATAAAACCAAGTCTGAATTTAATTATTTTTTTAACATACTGTGTGGTTATCAAAATGGCAATCTCTGATTAATTAAATTTGATGTGCATTGTAGTCTGACGACTATGGAAGCCCATTTCCGCCATGAAAAAAAAAAAAAAAGACCAACAGTAAGTCATAATTTCGACTTTCAAAGTCATAATTATGAGATACAAAGTCATAATTATGACTTTCAAAGTCATAATTTCGATCAAAATCATAATTATGAGATTCAAAGTCATAATTTCGACTTTATTATGAGATTCAAAATAAATCATAATTATGAGATTCAAAGTCATAATTTCGACTTTATTATGAGATTCAAAATGTTGCGTTTTCTGGTTCAGTACTCGTTAATAAACCAACTTCTATTCGTCAGATAGCTGTGATTTCTTTATTGCTAACGGTTAGCTTCTCAACTTATTCTCTTCTCATACAAGTGGACAACAGCAGTACAACGTACAACATGCACATAAACATAATGTGACAGGATACAGAACACGCATATGTACCTTTCAAAGTAAATTAGGAACACATAACACAAAATAACTCAAAGACAAGTTAAGATGAGAACATATTTTAACACAAAATCATAATTTCGACTTTCCAAAACAGCCAATTTTGTCATTTTTCAGTAGATATGCTGTCTTGTAGGAGATTTAAAGCGCATTCCATCTGATCGGTCTAACCAGTAAAACACAGATTTTTCTCCTTTTAATGGATTAGAAACAAATTGAGTAGTATTTCAGATGCGGTTTAACCAATGATGAAATTCTATTTTGTGTTATGTGTTCCTAATTTACTTTACATGTGCGTGTTCTGTATCCTGTCACATCATGTTTATGTGCATGTTGTACTGCTGTTGTCCACTGGGGGCAATGTGAGTGAGTTCTTGTGTGTAAGCAGCACACTTGTATGAGAAGAGAATAAGTTGAGAAGCTAACCGTTAGCAATAAAGAAATCACAGCTATCTGACGAAAGAAGTTGGTTTATTAACGAGTACTGAACCAGAAACGAACATTTTGAATCTCATAATAAAGTCGAAATTATGACTTTGAATCTCATAATTATGACTTTGAAAGTCAAATTATGACTTTGAAAGTCATAATTATGACTTTGTATCTCATAATTATGACTTTGAAAGTCGAAATTATGACTTACTGTTGGTCTTTTTTTTTTTTTCATGGCGGAAATGGGCTTCCATAGAAATGGGCTTCCATAGACGACATTATGAGAGCATGTTGAAAAACTATTGTCACACCTAACACATATTCAGTCAATCAAACTCACCTGTTTATTGTTCCACTAATCACTCTCTCTGTTTATACCGTTTCTTTTTCTTTCACTCCTTGTTGGATTCTTCTACTTGTGCTTCCTGTTATGTGTTCTCTTTCCTTGCTTAGATAAGTCTAAGTTAGATAAGTGAAAATTCAGAGTAGATTCAGGGTCAAGTGTGCGCATATCCTCAGTTTTTGATTTCAGAAAACCAGCTGTTAGCTGTTATCCTGAGACGAGTTGCTACTGGAAACCACTTCATGAACCAACCCTGAAGGATAGAGGGATTGTTTGGACAAATCTTTAGTTTGTCCTTCCGTTTGTCCTTTTCATTTCTAGAGGAGCCTGTAGATCTTTAACACTAACCAGCAGAATTCTTCATCGTAAGAGGCTGACCAGACCTGGCTTATATGTCTTATCATTCATGGATAAATATATTATAAAGGGTTACGGTCAATAATTTATCGCAGTGAAGTCCAGCCTGCATATCACTCATATGACACAACAAGGATAAACTGTTTGTGCAGTACCTCATTTTTTGCCAACAGTATGCTATCAGGAATGTCACTGTAGCACCTAAACTGTTACTGCAGAGGTAACAGGAGTATTGTCTTTTGTGTTTGTATGATGTAAAGTACTTTGAACTGCCTTAGTGCTGAAATGTGCTAAACAAATAGACTTGATTGATTGCAATCTACACCCCTACTGTACAGTTTTAAGGTGAAGATTATGTGTGATGCAGCCCACATTGTCAGCAATGTGAAAGCCAAGTATGCTCAATCTGTGCATGACTCAAGCTAGTCTTGCTTCTGATGAGTGTACATAATAAGGGTTTCATTGTGTCAACAGCTAACTTCTCATTGAAGTGAAAATTAGTCACACGTGGGGAAACCAAAGGTTAAATCTGGGAACCCCTCCTATTTCATATCTACATGCTCCTGCATTTTCAAGTTTTAACAAATAGTAAGGTTAGCTATCATAGGTACGCAGATGATAAACAGCTCTACATTATGATGTCACCAGGTGACTCTGAGCCCATCCAAGCACTAAATAGATGCTTGCAACAAAACAACTATAAAAACTATAACTTTTTCGAACTGAACACAGAGAAGACTGAAGTAATTATCTTTGGACACAAAGAGAAACCTCAAGAGTCAGCACACAGCTTCAGCTACATAAAGACAATTACAAAGTCAGTCTTCTACCACCTGAAGGACATTTCCAGGACTAAAGGACTAATATTCAAGGAGTAATTTATCCATGCTTTTGTCTTGAGTTGCATTGATTACGGCAACACTGTCCTCACAGGTCCGCCTAAAAGAATAATCAGACAGTTGCAGCTGATCCAAAATGCTGCTGCTTACCTTCAATCAATCAATCAATCAATCAATCAATCAATCAATCAATCAATCAATCAATCAAGTTTATTGATATACATTATTTTAGCAAAAAGGCAGTTCAAAAACACAAAAATACAAAAATACAGTCATAAAAACACATGAAAATGTATCATAAAAATATTCTATACAAATAAAACTATAAAATTATTTATCTATGCACCGCCCCTTTAAGTTAGACACTGATCTTTTATTGAAATGGCAAATTAGAGTAGCTGCAACATCCTGTTTTTATTACTTAAGACAATTGGCAAAACCGACATGTTTCTCTTTGAAACAGTGATCCCTGCTCTTATTTCATTTCACTTAGATTATTGTGATAAACTTCATGCTGGAGTGAGTCAGTCATTGCTCTCCCATCCGCAGACGAGAGAGCAATAACTGTCAAAACGCTGCTGCATGTCTTGACTGGTAGAAACATCCCTGCTGTTCTGACCTCACTTCACTGGTTGGCTGTGCATTTTAAAATTCTTATTTTTACTTATAAGTGTTTGAATGACCTTACCCCACCTTACCTCCTGAACTTCTTCACCCATTTTTTACCTTTTTGGCCCCCCAGGACAGAGCTGAACAGCAGCGACAGCAGGAGCTCTGACCAAGATCTGAGAGGACGCTCACAGGGGGCAGAGGTTTCTCCACTGCTGGTCATCAACTGTGGGATAACCTGCGACAGACTGGCGACCTGTCCAGGGTGTACCCCGCCTCTCGCCCGAAATGATAGCTGGAGATAGGCACCAGCAACCCTCCCGACCCCAGTAAGGGACAAGGGTGTAGGAAAATGGATGGATGCTTCCCAATGAATCATCTTCTAATGTCTTAAGATTGAGTAGTTCAGGACACAAGCCAGTACTTTTACTTTGGCAATTCATTGTGTTAGATATTGTGGAAATATAACACATGACCTGGTTTGTCAGAGCTTTTTCTTCTAATGTAATTTTACACATCAAAAGTGTAAATTATGAGCTACATAGATGTTGATTTTTCTTTTTCCTCCTAAATGCACCACACTCTATTAGAAAGGACATTCATTTTATAGTTTCTAGAGTTTCAGTTCTGGACTGAATTCTGCATTTTTGTGTTGACACAGTATATATAAGCAAAGACCAGAATTTACTAGAGTTTAAAATACTTTCTTCCTTTATAAATATTTTGAAAGCTCACAATTAATTTATATAAAATTTTTTAACTTTTCCAAACTTATAGTAGAAGATGGATACAGCAGAAAAGACTCACAATTATACAAGTATTCATATCCTACTAATGTCCATTTAGAAAGATCAATGAACTTAGCATGAATGCTTTTGACTGCAGGAGAACACTGGAGTAATCCATACAATCATGGGGAGAATCCCATCATCACGCCACCCCTCAATAAAAGCATTGTTTTTATTTTTACTCCATTAAAGGCAAGCAACAGGGACGGACGTTGTGCAGCCAGTATTTCGTGATCAAAACCAAATGTATGTGACAAACTACTTCAGCTCTCATTTCTTTTCTCCAGAAGACTCTTGAACCTTGACGTGTCTCTGTCTGAAGTATCTTTAATTTGGCTCACATTTTCAGAACCTATTTAATTTTTCTGTCTTTGTTGGCAGCATCTGCAGACAATGATGTCTTACAACAGAGATAATCATACTACTTTTGCTGTCAACCTTGAAACTTACTTCCAAGAACAAACTGTTGGAAATAAGGGCTAGAGTTTGAAGTGACATGCTTTTACTGATTTCTCCCCATACTTATCCTTGTGTGTTTCAGTCATTATGTGATGTGAAGTCATGCAGCTGATAGAAATGCAGACTTGTTGAGAAAAGCAGTACCATGAAATCAGGTATAAGTCCTAAATCATTCAGCTCTCATCTGTCACCTGAAGTTTCTGCTCTAAAACCGACACAACTACTGCAGACTTTGGTCAAAATGTTGTCACAATACGTTGCACAGACAGTTGTTTTTCATCGCAAAAGGAACATATTTCTCACAATGTCCAGCAATGCGGTTTTCAAGATTTTTTTAAAAACACTATATTTGTTGGCTTAGAAGAGAAGTACATCTGTTAACATTTTGTTTTCATTGGACAATGTTAATTTATGCAAGTAATACTCACAGAATGTTTCAAAACAACTAAAACCAGCTAAGCCATTCAAACTCTCATGGAAACATCCAAGATTGAAGAACAATTTGAAGAACCTTCTATAGTAGTAGAAGGGGGTGATTGGATATGTCCTCAGAATTTGAACATTTCATATTTCTGTTCCACATTATTATTACATTATAATATAATTCAAGATTCCAGTTTTATTCCCATCCTTCAGGTGTGATTCTTCATCTTAAGATCAGTTCGATTGATTAAACTGTCTGCATTAAATATGACATTTCTGAAAGGAGAAAAGCTTAGAGGATTTTACAATAGAGCTATACACTATGCATATCACACATGACTTTTATAAATTTATACCTGCAGTCACACAGCATGATAGGACCAAATTGTTTGGCAATAATCCTACAATTTTATATTTTAACAATGTGGTGGTCGTCATTTCAGGTCAAACACAGGCAGACAAAAGAAGTGAATAATATTCCTGATATAAAGGTATGAAATGGCATTCATGCTTTTTTGGAACAGAAAATAACCAAAGCTCCAAAGCCCTGATGGATGTTAATACGCGATCACCCTACCTTTCTTCTTCTAACACTCATAATTTCAGTGAATGATGGCTTCACAATACACGGCACATTGTGGTGCCCTCGAGCCAACCACATCCCATTTTATTTCAAACCTCATATTTTTACCTTTTCTTGAGAACTGCATTGTGTGGTAGATGTATATAGAACTGATAAGGCAATAATCTTGCAGAGTCTCATAATCTAGTATAAGAATGGCAGCGCAAAATGGAGATAATAATGTGGTTTCAGACAAGAATGTGAAATTATTCGGCACAAATACCATCGAATCAAGCATAGCCATTTAAATTGTTCAGCTCATATCTCCTGACTCTACTGCTGCCACAACTAAATTATTCATTCATTTTCTGTACCTGCTTAATTCTATCAGGGTCACCAGTGCCACTGGCGCCTATCTCTAGTGGTTAATCAGTGAGAAGCATCACCGTGGACAGACTACCAGCCCACAAAATTAAAATCAGCCACTTCCATATCATCACGCCTTTTATATGTTTTGTTATGTCTGACTGTCTTTTTTATTCCACTGGTTTACCCATAGCTCCTATAGGTATATTTTATTGGTGTTCCTATAGTTCTTATAGGTACACCAATTAAAACGACAATGGGATTGTTGATTTAATTAATAACAACTGAACTATTTCTATAAATGTAATGTAGTTTAAATACTAGAACACAGAAAGGAAAGGCTGCAATTTGAAGGAACATTACAACATATTTTTGGTAACTCAACCACACTTCAGTCTTGGAAAATTTGTCTTAAACAATGCTGATTTCACCAATCAATTGTTTGCACACTCCTTGTAACACCTGAGCTTCTTGGCTTGTCTTAATCAGGCAAAGAAAGTTGTTCTTTAAAATCTGTTGGTTGTTTTAACTTTTATTTATTTTTTTATAAAATAATATACAGTGGGTGCAGCTTTGTTTTTTGTTAATTTAATTAAACCTTAAACAGTTTGCTCTTTGACAAAACATATCCACCATCTTGGGCTCGACATATGGGGAGTGATGTTGCTCTCTCCATTCATTTCCTTTGGAACTTGTGCAAAGCCAAGCAGCTGGTGCAATTTAGGTATGTGAAATTTTGAGCTTGTAGATGTGCACACGCGGGCAAGAAAGGTGAAAGATGTTCTATTTTTGTCGCTTTTACTGTTGTTTTTATCACATTCCCATGTATTGGGTTCACATAGAACGGTTGAAAATTGTCACTTTCGCTGTCGAGCAAATAGATCTTGAGCTATTGCAGCCTGATTTACTGAAGAAGTTAAAGCCGCTTTTGACTGAAAAATGACAGAATGCAGAGTTTTTTGTACTGTTGAGAACAGAGCTGCACAGGTGCAGTGTGCCTACACTGACCCTCTTCTACTAACAAAGGAATCAACAAAAGAGCCAATATCAGTAGTGCATCATAGAGCAAATGTAAAAGGCGAGCTAGACTAATGGATATTTTGTTATTTTATATAATTTGGATAGCCAGGTACATGTAGTCAATACATGGTACCAAGATGCAACCACATATATTGTAATACTTATGGCAATGTTTGGCTGAGAAACTTTGAGGCTTTCCATCCATGTGGATGTTAGTTTGACATGTACCACTAATCAAAGCATTGTTGCAGACCACATGTTTTTAGCCACTGCTCCAAAGGAGCAGCTTTAACTGGTTCTGCCTCAGACCACCATGACCAGATTTGTCTCCTTTAGCAGATCCTGGTATTTTTTCCCAGTTTCAATAACCACATCAGAGGTAGTACAAGCTGAGCCAAGACACATATGGCATGCAAGTAGTTTGATGAACAGCAGCCTGCATAACCATTGAAATATATCTATTGGACAGCGCACCTGCAGCCGCTATGATTATGCAATGAGTCGTGTCCATGTAGCCATAATGTTCTGATGCGAGATGAACATGCATTTGTCTTCTTGCAAAGCCTAGTTAAAGTCAGAGGTTGTATTCAGGTTATAGGTGTATTCTTAATATGTTTCTAACAAATGCCAGGAACAGAAATAACTGACACGTTTTAGAAATCAACAGTTTTCTGTTTTGTAAAATATGAATCTATAATTTACCTCCTCATGTTTAGTTGTGTAGCCAGAAGCAAGTGCACTGACATTTTTATTTGAGATGCACTTCAGATTAATAGTATTTCTTTCATACATTCTCATCAATTCTTTGTGAGCAGGAGCAATTTAACTGCCACAGTCACTTTAGTTAGATTACATATGAAGGAGTGGTGTTTGACAGAAAAGGCATAGTTATTTCAGGCCTATTGCAAAAGCAGAGTGGATGCTATACTGAATATAAAAATGACTGAAAATTCAGTTTTAGTAATTTTCTATGCAGGTTTAAAATATCTTTTTCAATTAGAAACAAGCAGTTATCTGCAAAACAAGCTGGATTTAGGAAACGTTTACCAGTGCAATTCAACTCCTCTGTCACCGTATTAGTTAGAACTAATTTATTGAATATTCAAGTTGCATCAAAAAAAGCTCAAGCGAAGCAATCAGAATATTTCTACCAGCATTTGGAGCAGTGTCCATGGCGTTGGGCTTTCTGGGTCAGTGTCATACTCACATCTAATTAGAACAGACAATTCTTGGTTCAGCCCTGGGTCGTTCACTACAAAATCCCCTATTGTAGGTCGGTGCCATATCAGAAAAACATATTCTAGCATTGTTGATGTAAATAAAAAGTAAATATAGGAAAAAAATAGTCTGGACTTGCGGTTAAGGAAAGATGAGATATATGTACGGATTTACCAAAGTGCATTATATCTGAGTAAGTGTAAGTGCTCCCAGCCATGTCAGTCAGTGTTGGTTATAATTTCTTGCTCCAAAATTTGCCTTTGATTTCATTACACAAGTTACAGCACACAGAGAACAGAAAAAATCATCCTAGGCCCCTGGACCTTTTTGCAGCAAGACAACAGTGCTATGAACTGCAAGTATACACTTGTATGTCCAATTCTTATGCTTCAGTAACAATAAACTGCATTTCAAAAGAATACAGTAACAGTGCTATCATTTATGAATCCAATAGTATGCTGTGCCAGTTCTGAAAGAAATAAGTTATACTTTTGCAATCTACTTTGTCATGTTATTGTTATATTTGTCTAAAAAAATGCATTTCTGCTAAGAACTAAGAAGTTACATAGTCATCCTGTGAAGCCATAACTGCAGGCTGCCTATTTATTTTCCCATTAAAGAACCTATTTTCAGAATTTCTGCTTGACCTGAAGTTGACAGGTCTTTCATGGAAGTATTTGGCGAACAAAAAGTCTCTTGCCGAACAGGAGGAACAACTTAATTAATAAGATTGGATCTAAATTAGAATTTATAGTCTAGTTTATACATGTCTGGCTGCGTACTGTGAATGTGTCACTTACCTAAGATCCCAGGCTAACTGTTGATTAAGTTAAAGTCAAAAGCCAACTAATTAAATGAAAGGAATCTTAAAAACATGTGAGTCGTGTGTGTTTTTCCTGGTTGTATGTCTGTTTCCTTTTTCAGCTCCTTAGTGGTTAGTTTTTGCTGCCTACTCAGATTGAATCTGTAGGAACAGAAAAAAATATTAAGTTATGGATTATTAAAGATGTTGTGTGATTGCACAACCAACGTATTAGAACACATAAAAGACAAAATGCTCTGAGTGTCCCAAAAATTTCCAAGGCAAAATAAAATAAAATAAATAATTGTGCTCTCTAATTGACTTATTCTATAACAACTTCATTGTTATAGAAGTCGTGACCAACAACTTTCTAATGTTGTGTCCAACTTCCTAAAGGAGGATCCTTTTTGCTATGCTTTCTTCTAGAGCAAAAGCACGGTCATAAAACTTATTACATTTGTCTGTGGTTCTTTTATGAAGGTTCAAAAATACCCATCATCTTCCTGAAGCTGGACACAACTTCAGGAAGTTGTGTCCAACTTCCTAAAGTAAACCTGTATGCATGAACATGTTACAGTGGCAGAAAAATAAGCCATAGACTGGCTAATGGAGGCTGAATCACATCTGTGTCTTCTCTAACCGCAGCAGGTAATTTAAAGTCACAAACAGAAGTCATTAAATCTCTCCACTATGAAATGAAACATCTGCATAAACTGGAATCACATCAAGCCAGACAAAAGCTGTTAAAGTTGCCCAGTTGGAAGGCACAGATATGAGTTTTTTCCCCTCAGGATCATCATGCCTGCTTGATTTACTGACACACACTGATGTCAGTTGTGTACTAATTCTTTCCCCCAAAGAATCAAACATCAAATAATTCAGGCAGGAACCCTTATTATGTAAATGCTGTCACCTGTCGCATCGATATCCATTTTCATTGAAGTTGTATTAACCTAAGAATAAATGACATAAAATCAGCACTCGACATTAACGCTCTTCCCTCAAATATTCCCCTAAGAGCCCATGCAAGAACACGAAAAGCAACTGAGACCAGCTGATGTTTTTCTTGTTTCAGTTGTTTCAAGGCAAGAGAAATTTATAATTTTTCATTTCCTGCCTGCTCAATGTCCTGAGCAGGCAGCTTTCAGCTTAAAGTTTCAGCTTAAAATTTTCTCAGTCACACAGTTCAGACTAGACATTTATCTTCTGTATAAGAAAAGACATCTCCACAAATTACATTTTTGATCAGAATTAATCTTTTCTTCTTTAGTTCAGCTGATATTATCTCAACTGGGATTAAATAAGGCAAGATATCAGCCTGGTTTAATCCCATCGCTTTGGAAATATTTATATTTTGTATATATGTAAATCTGCGACAGACTGGTGCCCTGTCCAGGATGAACCCTGCCTCTCACCTGGAACATTAGCTGGAAATAGGCTACCTAAGAGAAAAATGGAAATGGTTGAACATTCAATTTAACTTGGTGACAGTTTTTTTTATATATTACTTTTTGGGGAGCAGAAAAATGCTTTAAAGAAAAATTGAACATGAAAATCTTAAGGTTTTTTAATTGAGGTGTGGGTCATATTACTTGTGGAAACGTTGCTGAAGCCGCAATAAATTAGGCATAGCAGAATGTAAGCTATATCCTCGTTTTCAAGAAATACGATCCAGGATCTGTTCTTGTTTATTACTGGAACAAATTAATATGCAAGAGACCAAAGCTGATTTTCAGCGGTGTCTGTTTTACAATTACTAACTTAGACGTGTGTTGCTCATGCCGTGTTTGATCAAGTCATGAGTAGAAGAGCGTGTATAATGGGGCTGGATAGACAAGCCAAAGGCCATTTCATAAATATGGAGAAGAGGGCAGATGGAGTCTAGAGATACATTGCATGTTAATTATGAGCACATCTCTTTTCTCTGTGATGGTGTGTTGTGTATGAGGAGGTTAAATTACAAAGAGCAGTCCACTAAACTTATAAAAGCAAGATAAAAATTAGCATTAAAGGCTCATATTATTTCAAACAGCAAACAGCAACAACATAAACAATAAATTAAGGTCATATCAAAAGACCTTAACAAACAAGCTTGCAACATTGTTTGTGTTTCCCAAATGAAGGTTTCTCACTCAGTGATATGAACCGTAGTGTTGTGCTTTGCCAGAAAAGCTCCAGCTTGACCTAACCAGCTGACGCAGTTTTCGAGCCTTGCCTCTTATTGTTCAGAAAGAATGCTTTGTGACAGGTTGTCGAAGATGACTGCGGGCAATGAACCTCATTGCCAATCACTGAAATGTGCATGACATGCATACACACCCTACCCAAATCTGGCAAAGCACGTCAAAAGATGTAGACACACACACCCAAAGACAAGACTTACTGTTATGCACAGGCACGATTTTTAAGCTAATGCCCTTTGTGGTGTATGAGCTTGAGAATGTGTTAGACCAATAAGATGGCCTCTATTTCACAAAGCTCCGTTTCATTTAGCTATAAGCAAACATGAACCAATATATCATTTACTGAAACTTTTTCATCTTTTGTGATGCCTTAACATTGTGTGAAAACGCAATCAGATTTTTAAAATATAATTAAAAGTGAGCTGGACTCCTCTCGTCTAATTTCCATCTTAATGTGCCTCTTGTGGCAGGTAGTCACAAGCAGCATACTTGCTGGGTTTGTGATTACAACAGCAAATTATAATGTCACCCCAGCACCATAAAGCAGATTCATCAAACTAAAGAACATTGTCTCTGACTAAATCAGAGGCAGCCACTTTAACTTGTTGCATGCTGGGCAAGCAGCAGCAGGGAAGTGCCTGCTGCTTCAATGTTAAAAAGCAATAATTTCAGCCAGGAATTAATAAGGTTATATTAAAACTGTAAAGTTAAGTTTGTACATAAATAAATTCTTTTTTTAGGCCATCCATGCATCTCAGCACAATAAGAGTTAAAGATCTATCTGTCTATCTTCCACAAAGGATATATATTTTTTTTAAATTCAGAGATGAAGTGTCTGTTGTGCTTTGAATAATTAGACAGTCTTGAGACCTGCTACATACACTGCTGCTCTTCAACTAGTAGTTTTTGGATCACAGTGCACTACTACATATTTCTACGGATCCAGGTGTGGAAAAGTTCTCTAGAAAGACACGTCTTATTCACAAAAGTAAAATACTCATTCACCTCTACTGCTATACTTTGAGTTACACTATATGCCCATTTTGCTGGTGAAAATCCTCCCAGACTTTTGGTTAGGTGTTTCTGTTTTTGTAAATGTCTCTCTTGCATGACTCAATAGCTCTGGGTTGTGCAAGGTGTAAGCATCAATTTTGTAATGAACCATTTGAAAAGCCAACAACAACAACAACAACCATAAAATTTGCTTAAAACCCGAGTAGACCCAATGAAGAGAAAGTTCAGGCATGGCAAATAAGATTATCCAGCCAAATAAAATGGACAGGTTATGCTGGCTGTGCAGGATGTTTTACTTGGAAGCCAGATAAAAGCAATTTGCATGTCGGAAAACAATTTTAGACAAGTTAATTTTTGTAATAAGATTTTTCATGTTCCTAAATAAGACTAGATATATGCCTAAACTGAGCAGAAACCAGAAATAAATCTTCTGTAGTTTGTGTTCTGTGCAACTAACTCATTACACCTTCTAAAATTTGTTTTCCTACACACATCCTGTATCCTGTATCCATCAACACATAAAAATATAGAAATCTTTTGTAAATTCTACAAAAGAATCAAAAGATTTTTATATTTTGAGACAAAATATACAAATTTGATTCTACATTCTTAATCATTTCTGAAAAAAAAAAAAACTTCACTTCACCTCTAATGTTTTTCAACATTTATTTATTAACTTATCACCAGCTGTAATAGAAATGCTTCACTGGAAAAGTTATTTCATTTTATATTTTTAGTGTCATAGTTTTTATTAGAACCATCACATAACATGACACACACAAAAACCAGCAAGATTAGGAACAACAAGCAGTCTGATCTGCTACCGTCAACTTTCCTCCCAGCATCAAATGGCAGACAGACAAATTTAGCAACAAGCTGGAAAACAGTTAGTGAGGCATTTAGGGGCCATATGGGTCTGTTTTTCAGACAGGAGACCTCAATGAAAGATAAAATGAGCATTCATTGACTGAATAAATTAAAAATAACAACAAATTCCAGTTCTATTTTATGCTACTTTAAAGTAATTTACAATAGAATGAATTGCAAAAACACAATGAAATCAAAGAAAAAACACACTAGTTATGTAAACTTCAATATTTCATCGGTAAGATTTGTCTTTTGGAGAAATAACTTATACATTCTTTATTTTTTCCATTCAAAAATATCTATCCCTTTTGGCAGAATTTTCCCATTTTAGTATTTTAGAGTATTATTTTTAAGCCAGAAAAAGCAGTGGTGGAAAAACCTTTTCCACCATATTCTGAATCGTCTCCTTCAACAGCAGGTCTCCTACATCAGTTGTCCCCAACCCCCGGGCTGCGGATCGGTACTACGGACCATTTTACCGGTCCGTGGTGGTAAAAAGGTTGGGGACCACTGTCCTACATGACTTGTCTCTGCATCTCGTCCATTCTTCCCTTCCACCCCTCTCTTGAATAAAACTTTAAATCCATATCATTGTGATGAGGCCCTTGCTAATGAATACTTTTTGCATAATTCTACATTTACTATCACTACTACTACTGAAAACAATAATTGTGATGAAAGGTAGAGAACATCCTGGACAGTTCAACAGTCCCTCACTAGGACAGAGACACATGGGACAAATGCACACACAAAAAAAAGACCTAAGGAAAATCTCCAGCACTTAATCTGACATGCATGGTTTTTTACTTTGGAAGGAAGCTGGAGAACCTGGAGATAACACAAGCATGCACAGGGAGAGTTAACTGTACAGACAAGAATCAGTACCCTGCGCTATAATGTTGTTTTTTCTTTCCAAGATTCAAAATATTTGTGAGGATTTTATTTTGAAGGAACTTACCGGATGTAGTTGTTTTTATGAGTCACAAGGTGCATTTTGTAGGAAGTACCAGACCATATTGCCAGTTACTCTCTGTGATTTTATTCCGCTAAAAGGTAGGATACTTATTAAGGGTAACATATCTGCTAATATCGATGGCCATAGTTCCTCAGTTTATTGCGTGACATTGCGATCGGAAGTATGTGGAGTGTTTTTGCTTGAAGTTCAAAGTTCACAGCGTGTTCGGGAGCAGGGATTCGTCCTTAAGTGAAAACAGCTGTGTTCATAAGAAGTCTATGGATGAACTTCTTATGCAGTTAATCTAAATAATGCATTTAAACAATGCGGCTAAATAATTGCATTTAATCTTTCATTGAAGTACAGTTATGTAGTCTGACTTCTTAAGCAATAACAAAATAGTTTATAGCTTTGGTGTTTAGTGGCTCTATGCAGATTTAATATAATACATGCGCATTTAGTAAATCCTCCTCTGCTAATATGTTGATTTTATTTGTCAGAAATGTCAGTGAAGAACGCCCAGCCCAACTTCAGCCCCTCTCAGGTGTCTGAGGTCATGAAGAGGCTCTACAACCTGACCGCTTCAGAACTACGCCCACTGCCCAGCTATGATGACCAGAACCTCTATGTGGCTCCCACTGAGGGTGGCGAGTACGTCCTAAAAATCATGAACACAGAGGACAGTAAAAACCCCACCATCATTGAGTTGCAGACCCATGCCATGTCCTTTCTCTACCAGAATGGACTTCCTGCTCAAACTGCCGTGCCCACCACCTCAGGACAACTCATGAGCCTGGAAGAAATAGGTACGAGTCAAGAATTGGTTCAAATATGTGGAGTGTAAGAAACAGACCTGTCTTCCAATTGCTTTGAAATAAAAGCATGTATTAGGACTGAAGGCGAGTTAAGTCAAAGCATTCTTTGGGTTTGTGTATTCTCTTGGAGATGGATTCATGCTGGTTTAGTTTTAGCTGTAGTTCTGTCTTTCATAGAAACATTGATTCATGTCACGCTGGTTTTGAAATTGCCATTGTTATCTCAGTGGTGCAAACTCATTTTGAAAGGGGATTTGAGTGGATAAAGTTTTTGCACTGAGCTACATCTTTAGAAATTGCACAACAGATCACCTCAAACATGAAGCTATCTGTAGTGTTGACAACTAAATTCCAATGAAACACATGGATGTTTTGTCACTGCAATGGGTGTGAATGCCTTTTGCAAGGCACTGCAGCTACTTCAGTTTGCTTTATTAAATTACTTAAATTCTGAAATGTTGTATGTTCTAATCAGTTTATTTTCCAGTCATGTATAAAATAGAATAATACTTAAAATTACCTGCTGAGGTTGGAGACCTTGACTTAAACCGTCTTTTCTCTTTCTCAGGGTCATAAGTTCACAGCCTCATTAATATTATTATCCAAGTACAGCTGTAATGAGGAACATGTCCTTGTGAAAGATCACAGCACATTAGTTCTTTATTTATGTGGTTGAAGATTGAGGAAAATAATTGCAAGGCTACTTCTGTCTTTTTCTGTGATAGATTGTGGGTATGGCTGTCAGAAGTACTTGGTCCGGCTGCTGACTTATTTACCTGGAGTGACTATTTCTACGGTTCCTTTTACACCAAAGTTATTATATGAGACTGGCAGGACGGCTGCTAGAATGGATGAAATCCTTCAGAAGGTAAGATGGATACTCTCCAGTGAAGCCTCAGGATTTTATCTTAAAACAAAATTGCTACTAATGAAAACTGTTACTTCGCTTTAAGCACATCTGCATTGCTAAGATTTCAAAACTAAAACAAGCTGACTACGTACATGCTCATTTTTATTTAGCTGCTTTCATTTTCATTTTAGCTGGAGCACCCTCATCTCAGCATTCTGGAGAGGGAGAATTTTATCTGGAGCCTGTCAAACATTTGTCTCCTGGAAGGATACATGAGTGTCCTAGACGGAGATCCACTTCAGGACGTTGTGAAATCTGTCATTCATCAGTACAAAAACTCTGTGATCCCCAGACGATCCAATTTTCGCAAATGTGAGTACATTTATTTGCTTGATTCTTTGTTGGATAAAATTAAATTCCTTTTGAAGATTCAATGCAGGCAAAGATGAGCTAAAGGTTTTAGTAAAGCCGTTTCCTTTTTTGTTGTAAGGTATTAACCATGGTGACTTTAATGACCTGAACATTCTCGTGCAACCCGATGACAATCATGGCTACAAGATTTCTGGCATCCTTGACTTCGGGGATATGAACAGTGGCTACTACATTAATGAACTCGCCATCACCATAATGTACATGATGATTGAGCATCCTGATCCCATCGAGGTGGGTGGGCCTGTCCTCGCAGGCTGGGAAAGTGTCTTCCCCCTCAACAAGGACGAGAAAGACTGCCTCTATGTGCTGGTTCTCTCCCGCTTCTGCCAGTCGCTGGTTATGGCGCGGTATTCTGTGACACTGCACCCAGAAAACGAAGAGTACCTCATGACGACTTCCAGAAAGGGAGTTAAGATCCTCCAAAAGGTCTGGGAATTGGGAAAAGAACATGTGGAGAAGGTTTGGTTTGAGCAAGCTGCTCAGCTCAGTGTTTGAATAGAAAAATATATTAACTGAAGTTATGAAAATGAATACTGCAGAAAATGATAACTATTAATAATGGTGCCATGCTTTGGATCATAATGGATATAAATTAGAAAATCATTGTAGAGTTAGACTTGTGGTAGATTTATACACAGTGTTAATTCAGATGATTATGGCATACAGACAATGAAAACCCAAAATAAAATAGAATATCATGTAAAAACAAAATAAGTAGTTTTTAATAGACATTCCTAAGATATATTTTCACATAGTGTACAGTTTATTCTCTTACTTGGTCTGGGCCTATCTTGAATGAATTGCTGGATCAGTGCAGCATGGAAGTGATCAGGTTTGCTCAGGTGCTAAGAAAGCCCGGATTGCTTGAATAACTGTGCGAATCATGTCTGCATTCCTGGTTCTGGTCAACCTCATCTTCTTGACCATACCCTATAGATCCCTTGTGGTGTTTAGATCAGTCTTGTTGCTGACCCATCAAGCACGGTGATACTATTGGTTTTGAAAGTCGGTTTTTGTACCTTTGGCAGCCAGGGCAGGTGCCTTCTTCTGCTGGAGAATATACTCAGCATCTCCATAAAGCTTTGACAGAAGCATAAAGTGCTGTTATATTTCCTGGTATGTCTGTGTTCATTTTGGACTTGATAATAAGCTGTAGGTCAGCATCATGGCTCCCCAAGCATCACTTACTGTGGACATTTCACACTACAATCTTTCTTTTGGCTGTACAGATCATATTATTCTACTATGGATTGTTGAAACAAATCATTACATGTGCTTTGAATCTGAGTTTCACTTTTTAAATAGAATTACTCTATTTAATTTTGAATGATATTGTAACTATTGAGATACACCTGAAACTTATCTTAAAACATGATTAGCAGAGAATATTCCACCAGTTTCCGGATTAACTAATGAGTGCTAAGGAGTCATGTCTTTTGGGTTTTAAGCATTCAGAATTGCTCTAAATAACAGGAGCTCACTTGTGAACAATGCCTTTTTAGTATTCAGTGCTTTACTAAAATAACTGTATTTATTAAATTGTAAGGCACTTAAATATTTTATTTCTAAGTAGATATATTGTTTTATATCAAGATGATTTTCTGCGACAGACTGGTGACCTGTCCAGGGTGACCCCGCCTCTTGCCCGAAACGACAGCTGGAGATAGGCACCAGCAACCCTCCTGAACCCAGTAAGGGACAAGGTGTAGGAAAATGGATGGATGATTTTGTAAACAAAATTCATGAAGAAGGAAACAATTTCCCAGTTGTCCTCTTGTCTGAACATCCAGTAAATATGTGTTGAATATGACCACAGAAAATCTTTGCAATCTTTTTTTTTTTTTTTTGTCAAAAATGTGCCTTAAAATATGGACATGTTTCTGTTTTCCCTCAAACTGACATAAATGATCTACATGTTAATCACTGCCTGTTATTGATTGAAATGAAATTTTGTACATTTCTTTTAAAGCAGCAACAAATGCTGGGATCTCTGCTATAAATTAAGTGCCTTGCTAGGAAATTTTTCTTTCTAGTAATGTGCATTCTTACAAGACTTTCACAAAATAAAGTTGGTGCTTCCAGTGGTTTACAAATAAATAGCTTAAAGGTTTATTTTTCATCTTTCTATTATCGCTAATGCGTCTTTGTTGGACATGCTTTTATATTTTTCAGTGTCCTGTACTCCAACCAAACCAGGTGGAAGTGAAAGATGAGGTGCTTAAAAGTTGACACTTTATGTAGGAGATCCTTCATGTTCATATTCATAAAATGATCACATGGAATCATCAGGTTAATTTTTAACTATTCTGACTTGTACATGTATGTTGTTCTTATGGAACCTCTTTTGGTTTATAGTAAATGATTGATTTTTTTGTACTATTAGTTGTAGTCTCAACTATGCCTTATATGACTGATTGTACAAATGTCAATATAACAAAGTACATACTAATCTGGCAATAAAACAACTTTTGAGTTGTTTTTTCTGTCTTTTAGCAACATACGTGTGTTTCTTGCACAAGATACATGTTTTCCTGACCAATGTAATTATCATTTGAATAGATTAGAGGTGAAGTTTTTCTTTTCCATAAATGATTAAGAATGTAGAATAATGCCACATCTCCAGTGACCTTTTGACAGATTAGCAGTCTGGATAAAATATGATGTAATACTGCCCTCTTGTGGTGACTTATACAACTCCACTGTACTGAAAGTTTAAATGGTGAATAAATGTAAGAACAACAGAGCAATATTGAAAATCATGAAAAAGTTTGATAATTATCATTCCAGAAAGCAAAGTCCTGTGTGTCTCCATGTTGTTCTGTGATGGACTAGTGGCCTGTCCAATGTCCACCTGCCCCTTTGTGACTGCAAGAATAAGCAGGTATAGATAAAGGATACGTGTTCAAAACTGGATTGAACTGAGCTACATTAATACCTTTCACAAATAATTTTGAACTAAACAGCTTTTTGATAAAACTAAAATATCACAATACTAATAGTGGGGTAAACCTCAAGTCAAGCAAGATGAACATAGAATAAAAATCGTTTTTTGTTTGTTTTCAAAGCATATCTCCAAATCAAAAATATTTTTCACTATCACTCCAGCCTTTAAGTCCTAAAAAAGTGCAAGTTGAAAACATATTCTTAACAAAAACTACAAAAGATTTACAGAACAGTCACCTGTTCTTTGCTTAAATACTAGTCATTTAGTTGTTGTGATAAGTACTAAGAGAAAACATATTTTTCATTGTTTCTGTTAGGTATAACTAATGTTAAGAGCCCTGCTAAAAGGAGACTGTCTCAGCAAAGACTCCTTTTGCTTCACTGATTGCTGACAACCATGTAGAAAGGAAAAGCAATAGCTCTATCTGCAGCGTGTCAAATCTTACAGTATTCAGCTTTCAGCGTCGGTATGCAGACCTGTCAGTGTTACTCAGCGCTGAAGTCCTAATCAACTCAGCTGTTTATAATGACACAGATGGTAAAGTTTAGGTTATTAGGTTAAACTCGTTAACTTCACAGCCAACATTATGCTTGGGCTTACATATGGTTGAATTTATAGATTAATGTGGCTGCAGTTAGAGTAATCAGCGGTGCCGGCTGCCAGTGCTGTGGATAGAAAGCGCTTGAGGGGATTAAGAAATAAGTTTCAGCTTTCATACATCTGCAATGAAAATGAAGAGAGGAGTGTTTTATGATGAAAACACCGTTGCCTCTCTCAGATTCACCTTTTGGCCCTCATTAAACATTACGTTATTTAGTGAAGTCATGTTTTACATTTGTAATTCCAAGTGTAAAACCGTAGTATGATTGTTTTTGTTTGTGTAACCACATCTGAAGGTAGACACAGCAGTGATGGAAATACTAAGGTAGAATCTGCAGTCTGGATGTTTAAGTTGATGGAAGGATGTACTCTACATAAATGAACATTTTGTTTCTGTTTCATCCTGAGAAGAGAACACTTCTTTAATTTTAGATTTTCTTTGGTGTTATTATAGAGCCCAGAGATGCAAATAAATCTAAAATACAGTTTTTCAATCTACCCTTTGATATGCAGCACTTTGAAGAATGATGAATCCCCTGGTTTCTTAGATATTTTGCAAGATGTTTTGAAGGCTTCTGGAACTGGTTCAGCTGAGGTTTCTATGGTCAATATATTGTTCCATTCAATGTTGCCTCAATGCAATGTAAGAATTTCCACAAACAGAGTAAAGGTTTCCTAATTCAATTGCTTCATCAGGATAATAGGCTGTAAAAAAACTCCATCGGACTGCAACTAAGAGAAAAGTGTTTTGAAAAATGTAATTCATCCCAGGTCTTTATTCTTGAATCTAAGTTTTTAAAGTAAAGAGGATATGCTCAAAAACTTATTGAAAACTTAAATGCAGGTATGATATTTGGAAACTCAAAATGGAGAAATCAGCCTAGCATACAATGCATGATAACTATTTGTAGCAACCACAACTCTGAAAACTGTCCAACTGATTGGTCTGAGTCCAGTTTCTTGTTTGAATGGAAGCTTTGTACTGAATCTATTCCTCGGAAGCAACTTTCTCATATAAAACAGACAGACCCTTCTGGAGGACCAACCAAACAACAGCCACTGTTAAAATGTGAGTCTCTCCAGCATCACAGAGGAAGAAAGCAATGGTGAGATTTTTACCCATAACATTTCGTCAGATTTCAAATAAACAGTCCACTAAATATTGCATGGTTAAACTATTTAAACACATGTAATTATTCTACTGAATAGGAGCAGTTTCACTTTCAAGCATTCAGTAATGAACCTTGTGATGAATTGGAGCTAATTGAGACCGTTATCTTTGTGATACCTAATTCAGCTATAGGTGGCTTCCAAATAAAAAAAGAAAATAACTCAACAGTTTGAAAGTAAGACAAGATCTTCATTGTTTTTGACAAACTAGCCTGCAGTTTTGACAAAGATGCTGGATTTTGTTTTGTATAAATAGTGCAGTGAAGCTGACAGTTAACGTAGGCAGAAGAGCAAAGAGTGTTTGGAGTTGAAAGACTGAAATTAAAGTTTCATTATATTTCTGACAGTATGCCTTTTTCTGAATAAGATGCACTGTGACATATTTCAATCTGAACTCTTACTGAAATACGTGGATAGGTTCAGGTTTTCGTCATCCACCATCTCCTCTTAACAAATGACAAGCAGGGCTGCTGTGCAGTGTGTCTGTGCAGGAAGCCACTTAGTCTTCTTTACAAGCTTACAACAAAGGTTGTGGTGTGGTGATGTCCAGACGTATTGGCTGCTTCCTCAGCATCATCAGTCTGGAATTTGTTGATATAGTCGAAACTGATTTGCCTGGTTCTGTCTACAACAATGGGGCAGTGACAATAAACACACTCCTATTATAAGCAGAAGAGTTATAATCAGACACACACATCTTACCTTGAAATTATGATGCACTAAGAATTTTCTGTACAGTAAAAGCAAACTTATTAAAACTACACCTAAAGCACAAACAAATCCTAAAATCCCCAAAAAAGAAATGCTGCATTTGAATTATAAAAAGGAAAAACAATGTTTGGTTCCTTTCAAAGCACAGAAACGCAGATCCGTGTGGCGACAGCTGAACTTAGGACAAGCCACACAGCTACATGCATGTTGCTAAAAATAACTAGAATATAATGACTTTTAGATAAATTTCAGGAATATTCAACATCTTTCAAAAGATTCATACCAGATAAAGACAGAAGACAAGAGTTATTATAAATCATTTAAACTCTAGATGGAGCCATCCTCCTCGTCATTACATGCTGAACAAAGCTTTTCCGTAATAGATCAGCTTTTCAAACTTACATTTAAGAATTTGTCAAACTCAGCATATATCAACAGCTGGAGATCTTACACAAACTCTAAGAGGTTTGTCATTTATGCAAGTTGGCATTAAGTATACCTTAAAAATGAGAGAACCATAAAACATACCATTGAAACTAGACATTTAAATACACCATTCAAAAATACATACATGTTCTTCCTTACTGTGTGATATTAAAATCAGACTAAATTTTAAATGTTTTATATCAGTTAAGATTGACCAATTATTTCTAATTGCCAAAATCAACAATAATTACTTTCTTCAAAGTCAGATACTACAGATACTGCATCTTTAAACAATTTTGGAAATTTCAGATGAAGACGTCATGTTTTTCCAATATAAACCAGTCAGGATATCAGAAATAGAAATAAGGACCTTCAAAAGTTGCTTTCCTCTTGCCTTAAAGTGCCATATTTATCTGTTCAAACAATTAAATAGAAGTGTTAAAACCATGTGAATGTTCAGCCTTCATCCTGCTCAGACAGGAGACTGGTTCTGTCCCCCAAAGATAAATATGTACTGGTACAAAATGTGCATGCCAGTCCCAGTGCCAAAACAAAAACCTTTATAGATGTTGGCTGGTTATAAAATAGGCCAATAAGAGAGGAAAAAGCTTTAACCCAAAAGAAATACGGAAATCTTACAGTTTGCACATTTATTTTGGGACAAATACTTTATTTCCTTCACAAATGTACTTATTATGTTTTTACTCATGATGACCATAGATTTATCCCAACTGCAGTCTATGAGGGTGAGAGCATTTAATTATAACAGAAATATTTGGGAAAGTTCAGGGTTTAAACTAAAACTTTGCTTTATCAGGGCATCTAACAAACCTGACACAGTTACCTCAGTTCTGTCAGGAGGGATGGGCCAGAACTCCAACAAACTCTTGTGAGAAGCCTGTGGAAAGAAACCCAAAATGTTTGACTCAAGCAATTCTACAAGGTGATTCAGTTCTACCAAATGCTAATGGAACATGTAGTATGTAAACTTCTGACTTTGAAGAAAGTTCTAGTATTTTTTTAAAAACATATTATACTGGCATTTACCTAATAAAATAATCATTATAATCTTTAATTACCTTAAAAAAAATAAACTTCAGTCTGACTGAATGAGGCACAATGACAACAAAAGGTTATGTGTCTTTGTACATGTTCAATGTAAATCTCTAGTTTCAACTCTATAGGTGAGTCAAAAAAGAAGCAGTTTATGTTTGTCCCACAAAAACCTTAGCCAGAGCCTGACTGACCCACACTCCTCTTGTGTACCTTCAACCTCCCACCTCAAAGGCACCATCTGCCCTCTATCCCTGCTGCAGCAGCTCACGATATGGATCTCCACTCGTGCAGAAAAAGTCACGGTATGAGTCAGTGAAAGTGTGCCGGGGTTCATGTTTGTTTGCCGTCTGTTTCACCGCAGTTCATCAACATTCAAGCGCCGTCATTTCCAAAAGAGGCATCATACAAGTGACCCGTGCTGTTTCATCTGCCTTTTGTCTGTTTTCTCCATCATTTGAAACTTTTCATTGATATTCCACATTTTAGCTGCACCAGAAGCTAAACTGACGTGACTCCATAATTCAACTCATTTTATCAGTGTTCGTAATCCTGCTGGCATTTCAAACCATGCTCTCCCGGTCGAAGCAGTGCCTCTTTAAAAACACAGCAAATGAATTAATTTACATTCCCACAACGGTCAGTTTGTTGGCTTTTAACATTTGACAGCATTGTTTTAAAAAATGCACGGCTTCCAGTGCCAGAATCCATGATGCGTCACCTTTATTTCAAAAATGTCAATGTTTTTTGGAGCTCTTTCCAAAGTGTAAGGAGGTTAAAGTCGGCTTAGAAAACATTGTCAAACATAAGGAATAAAGACATGAAAAGTAACCAGTGAAACTCAATGTTGTTTAGAGTTAATGTCAGCAGAGAGTATAACAACCCAGAGGTGGGAGTCACGAAAATCATGACTTGAGACTTGACTTGAAAAAAATGCTCAAAGACTCGGACTTGACTTTGACTTTCACGCCATTGACTTGGGACTTGACTCAACTTGAAGCTGTTTACTTGACTTGATGTTTTACTCAAAGTCTTAAAATTTAAATCACATTATTTATAAAGTTGCCCCATTGATTCATTTCACTCATTAGTATTGACATGCGCAGACCGTCCCTCTGTTTCTCCACTCCGTATGTTTGTGTGCGTAGCTGCAGCTCAACCAATCAGATCAACAGGATTTAAAAATAACGGGGGAAAAATAGAGACACGGAAAAACTCTTGTAGCAGATCTGCTGCTGCGAGTCATTTCTTTGGTTCATCAATCATGAAATATCCAACTAAAAACGGAGCAACATGCAAAACCTGCATGACCAGGATCTCAGATTCAGCTTCCAGCTGTTCGGCATTTAAAGTTTCACAAAGAAGGTGAGCGGAACTTTTGCTATGAGACAGCAGCTAACTTTAGCTAACGTCGTGTTAGCAGCTGTGGCTTACGGTGGTGATGCCGCTTATCTCTCACTTATATGGTATATTTAGTCAAGCTGTATAAATCCGGTGATTCAAACACAAATAATGCTCACCGTGTTGGTCAGGAAGCCGGTGGACAGTGAGCCGGTCCGGTGTTCTGACGATCTGTGCTACCTCAGATTGTATTAGCGCGAATCGACGGCTCAGTGTATCAGTCAGTGCTACGCGTCCAAAACTCCCACCGTCATGTTTCCAAACAGAAAACTATAGCGGGTTGTTATTGTTAAATATCATCTGATAACATTATTTTAGTGACGGGACAGTAGTGGAAGCTAGGAGTTATGCTTAGCTTAGCATTGGAACAATTTATAGAGGAAACCACAAGGAGACCCTTCATCTGAATATCCTACCCGTTTAAATGAAAAGCTGCGGATGTGTAGCACTAATCTGCACATCTACAGCAGATTAGATGCTGTAGATGTGCAGATCTACAGCACATCTACAGCCTAATAAAAGGATTAGTCCTTTTATTAGAATATCCTACCTGTTAAAAATATTTTAGATACAGAGGCGTTTATAAGAATAAAACAGTATCAGACAGGGGAAACTGGTTTTTATTGGAATTAAATTAAACACAGATCAATACAGATCACCGCAACTGTTTTTTTGCGCATTAATGCATTGCATGACAGAGTTTATTAAATGCAGCGCAGCCGCAATATGTCACTGAACTGCGCAGGTCACTGAAAAGATATATGATTAATATTAGACCGCGATTACAACTTCAATCCCACGTAGTACTGCTACCAACATCTATTTAGCAAGGTTTAATAATAACGAGTTTTATTAAACTAAAATATTTGAACGGATAGGGACAAAAAAGCCCACAAAACAACGTATTTTGTCCTGATTAACTGCCAAACAATAACTTATAACGACTTTGCAGATGGCAAACTAAACTAAAATCATGAAGCAGTACAGCAGCTTAATAAAAGCCAGGTATAAAATCAATTAAATAAATTTTACTGTAACCTGCCATGAAATAAAACACATGAAACGAAACTTCCACAGGTAGGACGGATTTATAAGAAATCTGCTGAGTAAGCAGTATGTGACGTAGCATCGACGTGCGCAAGCGCATTACCACAATGTAGGACGGATTTTTGGGTAGCACAGATCTTCAGAACACCTGTGGATAGTGAGCGGGTCAGAAAGCAGGTCCTGGACCTGAACTCAGGGAACAGAGTTTCTCTGTGTCCCATCATAATAATGATTAGGGTCCAGATCCATCACAGGATGGATGGTGGATTCATAAAGGAAACTACAGTTTCATCTTAGTTTATTCTATTGAAATGTTTTGCTCCAATTAGTTGCATTCTTTAAATCTATTGGATAACTAAAATAAATCACTGACCTTATATAAATATTTTATCTTAATATTGTAAAAAATATTTGAAGTTTCCTGTATATAAATACAGTGTGGTTCCTACTGAACCCCCCAGTAAAAATCTAGTGTGAGTAGTTGAGTCCAGAATGAGAATATTTTAAGACTTGTCTTGTAATAAATTGCGGCAAACTGTAATTCACAGATTCTCTCCATTCAGTCCAATTGAGGTAGAGCCGTTTTGTAGAGACAAATTAAACTTCGTTGCTGGAATGAAGCAAAACATGAAAATGTATGAACAGCCTGTATTTCTAAAAACATTTCAGGAGTTTATGAAGGTTCCCAAAGATAAACAGCAGAAAGGTGCAGGAGGGAATACATTCCCTCGTCTGTCTAATACTGCTCTGGGTTTGTTCTGTCCACTTGCCAGTCAAAACTCACCTCCAATGCTCAGCCCAGATTTGTTTAAGTCCTCAGGGTCATTTTGTCAGATGTTTTTGACATTTTTGACCAAGAAAAGATTACCGGTGCAAAAAAATATCTCAGAATCCGCACTCGACCACAGGAAGCAGCATATTATTAAAGAAACACTATTCATGTTGCTAATAGACTACTGATAATATAAACTGTTTGTCTTTGCTGGAAGTGGAAACTTGCTGCTGCACTGCTGTCCACAGGACACCTGTGAATTCAGACAACAGTCTTCCTTGTGGGTCTTGTCGACTTCCTTTGCTTGGCCTAACGTCTGCAAAGAAAACCTAAATTTCACATGAAAAGGCAAACAGAGATTGACTTTATTTGCTTTGTATTATGTAACTGTGGTGTGTTTAATGAAATGTATAGTGTATGACAGTGATTTTGATTTAAACAATGATAAGCTGTAACCTACTTTCATTTGTAACAGTTTGCATATGTTAGAGTGGGAGTGATGAAAGTTGTTAATTTTATTTTGACAAATTCACACCAAAAATGACAAGCTGTGTAAAACTTCTGTTGCAAACCTACATAGAGCCATTCTTGTGAAATATGAACATCTTTGCCAAAACTTCTTTTAGCAGCAATAAAAAAATAACTCTGTTGAAGATCAGATTCTTTGACTCAGTTCCAGTAAATACTGAGAGCATGTCCACTTGGGATGCTTTGCAGCTGGATTTAGAGGCCAATAGATCCCTATTTTTATTCTATTCTAAATATTACTGTACTACTTATTCCATACATAAACTGCACAGCATTTACTGTATGAGTTATTATATTGCTGAACATTTAAGCCATTAACCAGACAAATCTGAATTTGACAAGGAGAAAAATCCATTGAAATCATTGAAGGCTTGAAGAAATGACTCTCTGTTGTAGTTAACAACTTCCAGAAGCCAGATCTAGTTCCTCATGGTTTCCTTTATTATTATATGTCCCACCCTCTTATAAAGTTTTGTGAAATTTGACCTTTTTCTGTGAAATTATAGACAAAAGAAATGTCCCTACAATGTGCCCTCTAGTGGCTGGAGTTTGTACTTGATACTGTTACTTTTTTTAATAAAAAACAACTCTTGACATAAAAAAAAGTTGTTTTGTAACCTGTCAATAGGTCAGCAGCAACGGGTATTACACAAAAGTGTGTCTCAGTTACTTTTGAATTGTTTTGAGACAGTTATTGATTTGCTTTGTTTGCTGGTGGTAGATATCCTTTTTCCTAGGAGTGAACATAAACATTTTCTTCATCTTTCTGTGCACAATTGGGATCATTTCTCTTATTTGGGTGTTTTTTTAAAGAAACTAAAATACTCCAAGAAAGTCACCTTTAAAGTAGAACAACTTTGCAGAAGCATCATCTCAGTAGCACCCAACCACTGAAATCTTTCTGAACAAAAGGATGTGTCTCACAATTAGGAGCACTAGGGAGAACACAGTGGTCTCAGTTGGTAAGCTCAGCTTCCTGTGTCTTATCAGTTCCTCTCAGATGAATGCTGCTCTGCTTTTTTTTGTCATGAACTGCTTCTTTTACAGGAACAAAACTCCTCACTAATGAAGGAGCAACAGAAAGCCCCTGGCATGAATTCATTAAGATGTTTCGCACATTATCACATGTCGCTTTTGCTGTACATCTTGGACGTTAATTTGCTGTAACAAGCGTCAGGATGGCCTATCTCCACGGAACAGGTGGGAAGCACAGCGGTCTCTCTCTGCTCCAACATTAGAGAGGCGCACGCGGAGGGATGGCTAATCGATTGGACAGACTAGATTTGGTGGGGCGAGTGAGTCTCAGAGTGAGGCCACAAAAAAAATTTGTGTTTGGGTGTGTATGTCTGTGGGAGGAAAAGGGGCTTGCTGTCTGATTCCACTGGGAGTCTGGATTGTAAAAACGGTTTCGGTTCAGACACAAAATACATTTGGCTTTAAAATGAAAAAATATACCCTACGATATTGTAAAAAATGTGGAGTAAAATGTAAGAACAACAGAATGTATTAACATTCTTAGAAGGAGGATTTAGGTGGTGGATCATAGTTAAGTTATATGTTTAATAATCAATAAGTATGTAAATGATGAAACGTTAATCAATCAATCAAATGTTATTTATAAATCACCTTCCAACAATGCCTCATATTGATCAAAGTTCTTTAAAAAAGTAAAATTAAAAACAAAATGCAATAAAACAGAAATAGTGCTAAGTAAAAAGCTAAAAAATACATCCACATTAAAATAAAGTATAATTAGAATACTAAAAGTCAGACATCAAAAGCCTCTAATTAAGTAGGTCTTTGGATTTGGACAAAAACAGGTCAAAGTCGATGTAGGGCAAAAATCAATGATTGGGTTTCTTTCTCAGAAAGGTTATAGCAATGCAGAAAACGAGACGGGATCCAGACATGATTAAGTCGTCTTTCCACTTGGTCATCTTTAAAGGACACCTGACTATGGTTGAAAGCATTTCTATTTTATTACTATAAGTATATTTCAAACATTGCCGGAAAATATTTAGCGTCTGACTTGACAATGTTCAGTATGTAATGTAATTCAAATTTAATGGTTAAAGCTGAACATCAATTTAAAAGTCCATTAAAATTAAAACTGAGAGTGACAGAATAAGTTTATGCAAACTAGGACTTTTTTTTGACATTTTATCAGTCCGAATCAGCTTCAAAAAATTCATATTCACAAGCAGAGTTAGAGTGGAATTTCAAATCTATTCAGCAGCCATTTTTTGACATTAACAACCCACAACACACTTTTAACTCTCGAACTGAGTGGCACCTCTTTTTTCATAATGTATTATCAGCAAAATCCTGGAAGGCACAAAAATAGGACTTCTCATTTATTGGATAATACTTCATATAATCATTGTTTTTTATGAACTGTCTTCCGTGTTTAAATGTTATTTTCGCAACTTTTCCCAGTGATTCACCTTCAGAAACATTCTGACTTGATGCCGTTGTGATCCTGATTCACCCACACATAGATTTCCAGCTCAGTTCAGAATATAAATACAGATATTATGTCTGACCCTTAAATGTGGTTTCAAACACCCCCACATGCCCCACAGCTACATAGTAGACTTATGAATTTTTAACTACTGGGACACATTATAGATATTTTTACATTAAATTCTTTTGTGCTCTTGTCAGATTTCCCCTTTCTGATTATTTGAGAACTAAGCAAAACATTGTGTTCTCTTAAAATGTACATAAAAGTCTTTCCAAACAAAAATGAAGAATAATAAAATACTGTATACACATATTACGGCCCTAATGATACAGCAAGCTGACAAGACAAGGAGAGACAAAATATTTGATTTAAGGAAATTAAATACCATCAGACTACTCTAGGACTTTTTAAGACACTCAAAGACACTTTACATGAAATCAATCATTGCCATTCACACACTGATGATGACAAGCTGACAAAAGCAAGACAGCTGAATTGCATTTTTGTCATGGGGGTTTCTGCTCCACGGTTTGGTTCATAGTCTTTACTTATTTGTCTTTACTTAACGTTTCTTGGCATCATGTTAAGTCTCTTTAGGTTGTTTTCCATTTCAATTATTTTAATTAGACTTTTGTCATCTTATTTTCATGGCTGGCATTACCACATTAGTGTCCTAGTCTCTCTTGTCTTGGTTCTGTTCTAGCCTTAATTAAAATCCAGTGCTGTGTGAGTGTGGACTCTTGTTACTCATAAGTAATCAATTTAAGCAATTTATTGATGCATATGTCTGTCCGTCCTAGCAGGTTTAGGGGAGCAAGTGCCCATCTCCAGCAGTCACTGGACAAGAAGCAGCATACATCCTGGACAGGATGTGAATAATTTAATCTCAGACAAGTACAACCAACACTGGAGAACCACAGGTATGTGTGCTCGGCCCACTTCTGTGCACCCTAAACTCACACACGGTTGTGAGTTCTGTCCAACCGTGAGTTCTGTCACGGTTGGTGAAGGTGGAGACAAGAGAGAGCCAAATGCAAACAGCAACATAGCATAATGAAGATTTATTAAAAACATGAGTGTTCACCAAGCTACAGGCATAAAACGCACAAGAATCCAGCACCAGACAAAGGTATGATAATCAAGGTTATCAGAGTAAAACGGGACAAATGTAAATCAAAACCAACCTTCTAGGACTTTTGCTTCTTTTCTGTTTGTAGTCTCTTTTCTTCTATTGGGAATATTTAAAGACATTAAAGAGTATGTGAAAGTGTGCAAAAGATAGCACATCTCGCAAGAGGCAATATACATTTCCCTTCAAGCACTGTTAATTTTTTCTGTACCTAATGCCGACATCGTGAACAGCACAGCTCAACTTGAAACCTAAGTGCCAAGGGCAGTGATCCTAAACAAAACACATTCAAATTGCAGTAAAATGTGAGAAGGCAGAAAAAAGACATCTGCTACAGAAAGGCCATATCAGGCAGAACCAGAAGCAAGTAATGGAGTGAAACATGTGCATCACCCTGTACCCTCTAGAGCTGTGGGTCATTAACCATCTTTTCTCATGTAGTTTTAGAATGACTTTGTAGGAGGAAGGTATCTTAGTCTTCTTGCATTTATTCTCTAACTGAAATATAAGGACATATCTGTAGAAAACTCCTTTCCCCCCATTTATTCTGAAAAAATGGCTTATAGAGAAGCCATTAAGCAAATAAATAAGACCATTTTGCTTGGAGGCAGAAATGCAAACCACTAAAAACCTCATGCCACCCACTGAACATTAAAGAACACTCAGTTATACATTTGTTGGTTTCCTTTTTGAAAATGTGCAGCCTGACTTTAAAGTGCCTTGCAAAAGTATTTCTTCTCTATGAGTGTTTTAACATGCCTTGTTCTTACCTCAGTGTGTAGATTGTATGTGATAAAACACATTGATCCAAAATAGACTGCGGTTGACTTGTTGCCCGCCTCTGATTGGTTGTTTCCCCCTCTCTTCCCCCAGCCTCTTTGCACACCTGACGTATGTAGTGCACGTGAGCAGCTTTGTCAGAGCCGCCGCCCCTTCCTGAAGGAGTCGTTGTTTGGTCCCAGACCTTCTGCTTCCTTTTACAGCTGTTTCGTCAACTACCCAATTAATAATTTTATTTAGGCAAGGGCTCAACCTGCTCATGGTGAGTCCTTTTTGTTATTTTGTTGCATATTTACTTGCCGTTTGATGTTTGTTTCCTTTGCATGATGCAGGTTTAAGTTGACATTTGCTTGCATATTTTGTTTTGCGATTTTGTTGATGATTCGCTTGCTTTGCATGTTTATGTTTGCTTCTTGTTGTGCTTTTTCTTATTTTTGCATTAGTATTTGTTTTGTTATAATTGGGTTTGAGGATAGAAATTACTGTTGAGGTAATGTGAAATACATATTTTTTTGTGTAGTTTGTGCTGTCTGTAAGTTGTCTTTTATGTACAGATTCTGTTTTGCTTTAGGCCTATTTTTAACTTTTGTGAAAATAATTATTAAAAAAAAAAATCCACCTCTCTTTACTGTCCTGACCTGGTGCCTTTTTGTAAATTGGGAAGCTGAATAGTGGAGATATTACCCCATGTGGCGTTGGTCATAGTATTTTATAATTTAGGTCTCAGACACCAATCCTGTCACACCTGCAGATCCTTACGGAAAGAATCAAATTACTTTTTTTCAACCATGGATTTCTTCTGGTCACTTTTCCATGAGTGCCAGATTTGTGTAGCACATGATTAATACGAGTTGCTCTGTCTGAATATTCTTCCACTTGTAACTTTATATTATGAAGCTGATCATGTTCTGGTAAGTCAACAGTTGTGCTTCACTTTTACCATGTATGGATGATGAACAGGGAAGTGCTCTGTTGTATTTGCTCGGTGTATTTCTTAATAACCTAACTCTTTATAAGAGGTTTTCACAACTTTATCACTGACCTGTCTGCTGTATTCTTTTAGTGCATTAGTGTTTGTCCACTAATGTCCTTGAGCAAATCTCTAAGGTCTTCACAGAGCAACTACATATATACTGAGAGCTCTACTTTCTAATGGGATGCTTTCTCATTAGAATGGATTTAGAAGTATTATAGTAAAAGTTGCTGAATGCTGATTTGTGCCACATATGTCAGATTTATATATTTAAATCATAAGTACTTAATTCAGTTACATTCTTTCAACTTTATAATTCCGAACCATTTTCTATTGCCCTATCATGCAAAGTCCAAATTAAAAACAACAAAGTTTGTGGTTATACCATTACAAAATGCAAAGACGTTTAGGGGGTATTAATGATTTTTCAAATAATTTTGTCTTACAAACCTTTTCAATGTCTGCTAATGAGTTTAAATAAAGGATCTTTTGAAGGAATAAAGGTTTCCTTCAAATGAGAGTTTTTATCGGCTCACTATTTTTAGCTGATTAAAGAACAAAGAGGAAGAACAACCACAAAAAGCAAATTATATAATTTCTTTCAGCACATAGAATGAAGAGCATGATCTAAAATGATCTGGGAATTTGAGAATGGAGGCCTCAGGGCTCACAGTACAGTAGCCTTAATGAGAAAATTGTAGAATTTTGCTGGTGCTTGTTGTTCTTATTAATTTCAGCCACTTGAGTTCATTGTGTGCTTCGTTGCAACAGCTGCTGTGCTCCCTGCAGTTGAAAAAAGAGGTTTTGCTTTTCATCCACCTCCAGCCATTCCGGTTCCTTATGAAACACATTGTTGCAGTGCATCTGGTTTATGTCATGAGGGTTAGTGGTGTTTCTGAACATGTGTGTGTGTGTGTGTGGATCAGAGAGGGTGTTTTGTGAACAAAAACTTGGAATGATCATGTAATAATAAAATCAGAAGAAATGTACTGCAAAGTAGCATTGCACATTTTTGCACCATATAACTTAAAACAACAGTTTGAAATGGCAAAGTGGGGTCAAGGCTTCAACAATTTTAACCACATTATTTCAGCAAGTAAAGTCTCAACTTGACTTTGTAATAACAAAAGACTGCAAATCATGAACAGTTAATCCTGGGTCAGCATGAGTAGTGTGACTCGGTAGAAATATGCCTCACTGTGGGTGAAGATGAATTAGCATTTATGATAGTGGCACAGCTATTTTAATACACAGGATGAGTAATTAAACAGATTTGTTAGTGTGGATGAGAATCTGTACTGGGAAATGAGCTGCTGTGAAAAGCAAACAAATGAAAATAAAAGTAATCAGAAGTCCAAAAAAGTTTTGGGGAGTAAAAATGCAATGATGCGTGTTTATCTCCTCTCTGTTTGACGAAAACAAGCCATCAAAAAAACAAGAAAAATTAATAGAAATGCTGAGGCATGAAAAAAAGCTATTTTACTGAGACAATAAAGCAATGGAAGCTTTTGCTGGTTGTCGGAGTAGCTATAAGCCTAAAGAGAGCTTTTGTGCTAATATTTTGCCTCTTTCACGGTCTCTATGTTTTCAGATTAAATGGGCTTTTAATTCAACCAGTAATTTTCAGTAAGTCTGCAAAATCTTCTCATGCTTTGAGGGAAGAAATTGAGGTTACCTGAGGTTGATTTTTGCTTCCCAGCTGCTGGCAAGATTAAGAAAACAGAATTAAGACTCATTTTCTAGTGTGGTTCATTAGTTTGTTTTTCATTTATAATGGGAAACATAATATTTAGATTGTTTTCTGTTTTAATTTGTGGATCAAAAAAGTGCTATTCGGAGCACATGTTTGTGACAGCGCTCTTGATGTGATTTGGGTGTGTGTACACATTTTTATAGATGGATAATTTGAAAGTAAAACTGCTGCGGAGTAGGATGTGGACTGAACTTCCCACCAATGGGAGAAAGATGGCAAAAGATCAGGAGAAATAGAAATGAGTAGGAGGTGTCGACAGCCACACTGTGAATCACTTGGAAGGAGCGAAAAGGTCAGTGTAGTCCCTGAGGATTGCTCACACCCATCTACAAGACATAAAATCCCTCTGAGATCTGGTGTTGGCCTCCTTCACTTTTAAATACAGCCAGCATCAGAGAACACAGCAAACCCAGGAGGCTCTCCTAGAAAATGGAGTCCAGATCAATCAGTTTTTTGCTCCACAGAACCTTCTGAACTACAAAAGAAGAATATTTGAAATCAAGATTTAAGATCACATCAGAAGTTTGAAAGTATTCACTTTAATAAATAAGAACGCATGGAGGCAGATCATTGACGTAAAGAAAATACTCGGTAACACTTCATTTGATGAGGTGTGAATAAGACTGACATGACACTGTCATAAACATGACAAAACACCTGTCATGAACATGACTTTATGACTGCTGTCATAAATGTCATTTGGTAAATCTTGACACTTTTAATACAAAGTTGACATTGTTTAAAATGTATTTGTAATGACAGCTTGACATTAACATAAACAAAAATGTCTTCGTTTTGTACCTGGTTGCATCTGCTTTTATCTTCTGAACTACTTTTCATTTTTCATGGAATTGATTCAATAAGACCTTTAATAACATTCCTCAGAGATTTTAATCAGTATTAATATTTCTCCATCATGCAGATGTTGCGTACTGTCAGCTGCACATCTTGCACAGAGGTTTGGTTACTATGGAGGCCATTGGAGTATACTAACCTCAGTCTGACCTCTGACCCACTGGATGTTTTTTTCTTTTTTGGACTGCAATCTGTAAAACTGAAAGAGGGTTGTTCCTGAAGATCCCAGTGGACAGCAGGTTCTGAAATACTCAGCAGCCTTTCAGGCATCTATAATCATGCCAGATTAAAAGTCAATAAATCTCCATTCAGATTAATGGTCTTTTTACTACACCTGCCTAAGTTCAGCAAGTGTACTGGTCTGCCTAACAATGTGGAGAGTGTGTCCTTCCTGCTTGAGATGATAAATGTGTTGAAGTTTGTTTACTTTTTATTATTTTTAACAAAAAACTGCCACCATATTTCTGTTTGTAATAACCTTTTACTTCCAACAAGATTTCAATCTAACAACAAGACTTTATAGTTGTCATTTCTGCGGGAGTGACTATGACAAATGTCAGCAGCACTTCCCCTTTGGTTAAACCTAGTTTTTGCGTGCTCTTCATCTTCATTAATGCAATCTGACAGTAAGCTGGAACATGTTGGATGTCACTTTTTCACAGTAACTGGTGCCAGGCTGTTCATGATTACTACAGTCTGTGTCACGTTTATTAATTCTATCCAGTGAGGGATGCAGTTCATTTTGCCAGAGAAACGTTGTCTAATAGCTTTAAAAAACTTGCTGCCCCCAATATCAGCAGAACGTTCTGGCTCAGTTCATGGGGTGGTATGTAAATAATCCCGCTTCTCTAGTTTGTCAGGATCATTCAAAATGTTTTTTGTTCTTTGCACAGACTCGTACACAGGTTTTCTGCTTGTACACCATTTATGAACAAGACTCTACAATGAACTACTGATGGAGGGGAGAAAAACTGTGAGAATAGAAGTCAAGGGTCTTTTCTTTTGGCTGCAGGCAGTAGCCTCATAAATTAGAACCTATATAAATTGTATTTACAGAAAAACACCCACAGAGAGGCATCTGTTGGCCTCCTGGAACAGAAGCAGGCCAAAAGACATTAAGCCTATGTTACATGGAGCTGCTTGTGTGGGTCTTTACTTGTTTGCAGTATATATAAAATTTCCTCTCAGGGACCATTAAATCTGGGCTTAGTCACTCATGTGAACAGTGAGCATCTGTTGACTAATGTATGTGATTTTGTGATTACAACTGCAGAGAACTTTGTTGGTAGTTTTCCACAATTAACAGCAACTTAAAAAAAACAAAAGGTATACCTTTTGTTTTTTTACAACAAATCTGGTTTTGTTTTCCAGATTTAAAACAAATCTGGCTTTCCATTTGACCATAGACAAAAGTACCAGTAATGTATTATTTCAAGGCACAACCATCTGCAGCATTCATCAATCGAGTTTATCGGTATAACACATTTCAGCAACAAGGCAGTTTAAAGTGCTTTACATAAAACACACACGTAAAAAGTCATAAAAGCATCACCAATTATTCACCAATTGAGAAACCAGTGAGAACAATTAGATTTTGTTGAGTGCTATTAACAAAATCGTCATTGCACATCAAATATGTAGGTCAGTGGTCCAGTGATTATGGGTCAAAAGCATCTCTAAACAGGTGGGTTTTGAGTCTTGATTTAAACGAACTCAATGTTTCAGCTATTTTGCAGTTTTCTGGAAGTTTGTTCCAGATTTGTAGTGCATAGAAGCTGAATGCTGCTTCTCCATATTTGTTTCTGATTATTACAATGCAGAGCAGAACCACAAGACCTAACTACACATCTTTGAAATGACACTAGTACTGGGAAACAGGGAGCTAGTGTGAGGACTTTAGAACTGGGGTGATCTGTTACATTTTCCTGGTTTCAGTGAGAACTGGATCAACTCGAGTTGTCTGATTTAGGCAGACCTGTGAAGACATCAATATGACTAAAATTAAACACATATATGAATTTTTCTAGATCTTCTTGGGACATTAGTCCTTTAACCCATTGTGGTCACACAATACTTCACAATGAGATTTGTGCATCTACTAACTGCCAAACCTTCAAGCTTTTTAATGCTTGAAGGTCTGGCACTTCCACAATGCAGATTCAGATTTTTAATATAATTAAATTTGACCAAGGTCTTTTTTTTTTCTTAGTAAGCTGTATGTCTTGAGTCGCTATGCTGTTGTTGGACCCATGAGCTGTTGCTGAGGTTTCTGACACTGGACAGGATGTTAGGCTTCATGAAGACTTGGCAGTCAATAAGACTTCATTGTGCCCTGCTGAAATTCAAGGTTCTCAATGCCAGGTAAGCAAAGCAGACCCAACACAAGACAAAATCCCCCTTCATGTTTCACTGTAGGTGTGGTTTTCACACGGCTTCATTTTTTCTTTTGTAAACAGAGCTGACGTGACTGTCCAAAAAGCTCTAGTTTAATCTGATCAGTAAAAAGGATAACACCAAAAGTTGTCAAAATGCATCTAGGTGAAGAATCTGACATTATCTTTTTTTTTTCTAAAAGAAGTGGAACCCTCTTGGGTCTTGTTACATGGACGGTATTGTGCAAAATGCAGTGGGTGGGATCAAAAAGTGAGCTTGGAGTTTGGATGTTTATAGACAATTTGCTTGGTTCTTTTCCACCTCATCTTTCTGCTTCTTACTCTGTACTTCCCCATTTTCTGCAAAGTATTAGTTGCTGATCATAAAATTTGAGCTGCTATTAATAAAATGTTGTCAGTGCTGCTATTATACAATGCTCTGCTGCCTTGTCACAATCTTGGTAACATAGCTAAGATGTCCTAGTCTGACCCGAATGTCTGGAAAAAGAAATAGCCTATTTGCTACCATTTTTACAGTACATTTGCAGTTTCTGGTGAAATAACCATTCAGCGCCAACAAATTATTTCAGTCTTTCATTCTTACACAACAATAACTATAAGAATGTTTTGAGGCCACAGAGGGGAGTTTATGATTTGACCAACTCTTTCCCAGGGAGTGATTAGTTGCATTCTGGATCTAATTTGCAGATGGATCAAAAATGCATATTTGGTGAGTGAAACAGTAAATTTGAGCAGGATGATGTAATTGTCAAGTTCGAGATAACTACGTGTAGTGAAACTGAACATTTTGTGCCAGCTTGGACAACAAAGCAATTCTTTCATATTTTCTATTTCCCATTGTGTTTTATACACAGCTGGAAGTATACATTTGTTCCTCTGAGAGAATTGTTACTGGTCCACATTCAAACCAGACAATGGGTTGGACACATTAATGCTTTAATTATTTTCATCTTTGAGGCTCTTTTTGTTCTTGCTTTTTTTTTTTTTATTATTCTTTGTTATTAATCCTCCCATTATCTTGCACTGAGGGGTTGACCCTTAGCCATGAGTTTAATCTTATTGTCTTTCTCATCATGTGGTTCAAATTACAAAAAAGAAAAACAAAATGGCTGTATTTGGTTTCTTAGCCTTAAGAAAGTGATGCTACTCTCTTTGATCCTTCAAGATGTTACCTCAATACTTGGGTGATCAGTGCTACTTGTAAATGTGTAATCATGACATGTCAGACCTGATGCAGTTTACATCATTCCGGTGGATTTTAGGTGTTGACAGCTCAGTATGACACAAGACAGTAGCCTGAGAAAAACTTTGTAGAAGCTTGGAAGCTGATTAATCATTCAAATGGGTTTACATGGCAACCCCATCCGCCCCCCCAAACCAAATAAAAAATAGTTCAAATTGTAAAACACGCATGACACATGTTGCTCCCAATGTGCATTCCCTGGAAGACTTGAAGTCTGTAACTCTGATCTTGTAAACAACATTTGTCTCATGTAATCAGGAGTGAAACTAAAGTGACATATAAGCTGCAGACGGCAGCAGTGACAGTGGATGTGCCTCATGTCTTGGTGGATATAACAGGACATAAAACTATGCACAGTCTCAGCTGTTATTGCAAATCTTGCATGTATGACTAGTTCTGAAATTTAGAAAATGCTCGGTGTGGTGTAATTCATTTCAGATAAGCTAATGGGATCACTGACATGCTTTTTGTTTTCATGGGACATTTTTATGAAAAATGTTTGCTTGCTTAGCTTTTAACCTATTTTGTGACAAATCTAATAAACAACATTGTTGTCTGGTTTCCTTCAATGGCTGCAGCGAGCCAATAGAAACAAGTAATGCATATTTCCTGTGAGGAACTCCTTGGACCAAGACCCAAACAAGTTTTTAAAAAGCCTGGAGACAAGATGTAGAGATGAAGATGATTTCTATGTAGGCGTAGGGTTCAGTGAGATTATTAAACTGCTAAAAAGATGTTTGCTATATCCTGGAGGGCATGACTCGTCTACTGATTTATACAATAAAATACAATAATCTTTTTCTTTAAGTTGTCTAAGAGTTGTGTAGAAATATTATTTACCAGGAAGAGATACCACTTCTTACTTTTTACTTAAAAAGATTATGTAAAATCATATTGTTAATTAACTGTACTTTGTACATTGCTGTACATAACTGTACATTGCAGATGGTACACTACTTTATCCACATACAGTAGTGCCCTCCTTTTATAGTTGGAACTAAAAGCTTTTAGCATGAAGCTTGAGCTTTAAAATAACTTTGTCATCAAATATTATATATTATTATATATAATATAATGTTATATCATATTATTTGGTTTTCTAGGTTTAAGATATAAAATATAGCCTTTAATATTTTATATCTTGCTATTTTACTTTGCTTAATTTCCATCTGGAGTACTAAAAGCCGTCCAGCTTGTATGAGTAAATGGTCATTAATCGAGATGTTGCTGGAGATTAAAACGTTTTGCTACAGTATCTATCTTCTTTGACAGGTCTAACATTTTGGCTCAAGAAGATCCGGTTGGATTATAATAAAAGGAGCCTCTAAGTAACCTGAGAAAGAACTTTGTTTTTCTTATAAGAATCTATCCAAAACATGGGTGATGAAACCATTAAACACTTTTAAGAGCGGTTGCTATGCTGACATTGATGGCCTCTGAGATAAGCGAGATGGGAGCACACTGGGGACAGATTAAGAAACCCAATCCACCTTGTCAAAGCCTTGCTGTCCAACTGGCTGTCTGTGAACTGGGGAAATGAATTCCTTAAAAATCTTCTTTGGCCAGGCATATATCCCCCCTCCTCTCTCTTTGTCCATGGTCTCTTTTCCCTCTGTCAATCAGGATCAGAGCCAAGTCTTCCCACAATGGCTGCCACCAGTACTGCACACTGTTAAGGCTACAATTTCCAAGCCCATTCTCCAACTGACTAATTAGTGTTATGGTTAGTTAGCATTTTTGGCAGCCTGCAGGTTCCCCGTGACATTATGTCTAAAGCACTTGTCAAAACATTGGTTGAAGGAGCCGTGCCGGCCTGCTGGCTGGGGATGCTGGGGCAGCATCACGGGACGTGGTGGAGAGGATAGCGGGAGCCAGAGAAATTGTGGGTGGGCAACAAAAAGGAAGAGATCCTGGCGTCTCAGGAAGGGCCTGACAGCCCCAGTCTCCAGGCTCTCTGCCCATAAGCAGCAGCAGGAAGCAGAAAGACAGGCATTAGCTGAGCTTGGCTGCAGTGACCTGCAGACTGCAAACCTTCACTTAATGCCCAGAATCAACCCTTTGTCTTATCTACAACTTATATTTTTGATAGAATGCAGTGACAAGCTTGGAGAAAGTGGAACTGTTCTTTAGTTGTTTCTTCATATTGTTTGCATTATCCTTTCATTTGTTAAACGTAACCCTTTGTGGCTTCTTACAGAAGTGGAAAGTATTATGTGATTTGGAAGAGGATGTGACGGCTGAAAATTCATTGTTCTGTGTTAACAAATTCAAACAAACGGCTATTTCTGTTTTGGTGATATTAAACCATCACATTTATCACCGTAGTTACAATTTACCACCATATGCTCTGCCTAAAGTTTGACTCCTCTTGTCTCACACTCAATCCAAACTCCCACCTTTTTCCTAAATCCAGTATTTATTTAAAATGAACAGTCTACCCTCATTGATTTATGACTTTTAAAAGGTAATGCTTACAGTATCCTTGCCAGTTAGTTGCTCCCAAGGTTACTCTTCTTTGTAATGGAGTTTAACTTTCTTTTACAGAAGAACATTACAATGCATTGGCAAGATATTCTTTATGAAAGAAAACGTAATCTGATTAATTTTTGCTTATTTTTGTTTGCCTTTTGCCGTATAGATTAAAGTACATAAATCTGTTTTTCTTAAAAGTTTCTGGATATGCTCAAGTTATAATACTAAGGGTTTGGCCGAAACCTTAAAATTCCTCGTGAATAAAATTAGGAAAAACGGTAGGCTGCAAATCAACATTTCCATCTGTGTCCCACAGTGATTTTTTACACCCATCCTTTCCAGGAATAACAGGCTAACTGGGCAAAATGCAAAAGCTGAAGTTTCCGTACTCCTTCATCTTTTACCCATTTTGTCATATTACAATCTGAAACATATTTTTTGCATGACTTAAGGAATTATTTCTAGAGTTTGTCGCATTTGTTCAGCAGCATTTAACTGCCAGCAGACATTTGATTGCACCACCTGCACGATTTTCTAAATCGCACTGCCAATTTATATACACTCACACAAGAGAAATAAATACCTTTGTATTTGATGTTGTCTTCCATTAAACATATTTTTCAAATAAAACACACGATTTGATAAGTTTGAAACAGGATTTCAGAAGCCTACACCACGCCTGCCAAAATCTGCTTGGATGTCCTGCTTTCAGAAGGATATCAGAAAGCAGAGGTTAGTGCATCCACAATACAATAATTTGTGGTCTATGAACAGTCCAGAGTCATGCACAGGATGGTCTCAGGCAAAGGAAAAACCCAGAATATAATTGACTTGGAGGAGGGTCAATTATGGGAGACCAAAAGAACTTTACTCTCACACCAGTAAGGAAGAGGCAAAAGTAGTGGCTAGAGTCAAACAGGCAACAGATGATCCCTCTTGGATCATGAAGGACAAGTCAGTCAGTGAAAATGTTGTGTAAATAGCAACATTAATTTAATCACACACTATTAATAAAAACTATTAATGCAATTTTTTTCTTTTTAGACCATGGATGGAGATAATTTTTAGGGTGTTTTTAGTCCTGTCACAACTGCTTTAAACTATAGTGACTTACTATTTAAATTGAGTTGATGTAATTGTATGTAATAAGAGGCACACTATTTTATTTAAGAGTATTGGGGAGGTGGATGCTGTGGTGGCGCAGGCCTACATATGGAGGCCTGAGTCCTCATGCCAGCAGTCGCAGGTTCGAATCCCGGCCTATTGACATTTGCCGCATGTCTTTCCCTTTTTTCATTTCCCTAATTCCTGTCAAGCTACTTTCAAATAAAGGCCACTAGAGCCAAAAAGAGTATTGGGGAGGAGAGAGTTGAACACCAATGCATGGCACACTTTTTTTAAAATAACTTTATTAAAAAAAAAAGAAGATCATGAATCCTTTTCCGTGCACCTCACAGGTCTGCAGTTTGTTGTGCTGGTCTATTGATAAAATCCCACCCAAAAATACACTGGACTTTGTGGTCCTACAGTTTGAAAATGTGAAATTATTGAAGGAGCATGTTTTCAGGGTGCTCTATATTAAAAGTGTATCTGTCTGTACTAAGCATACATAAGGCTAAGCAATCTATATAAATATCAAGTGGGAAAAGAAGATCTGGCAATGCCATTGGAATTAATCTTCTTTACCAGTAGATTCTAGTGGAAATCATGGGTTGTGCTGGAGCTGTCAGAGAGCTCCTCGGGGCAGGGTGCTCATCAATAATACAGAGAACAGGTGATGGCTGAAAATGGCTTATGGGAGCACCTACCCTTGGGTCTCTGAGGGTCGTCCAGGCCCTGCAGGGAGAGTGATAGGCTTGTGCTCTGAGGGCGTCAGGCCACAGACACCCACAGTGCTAGTAGAGGCTTGGTGGGAAGCCCTGCTGCTTGGATAAAGTTAGCCAAAGTCTGTGTGCGCCTCAATGTTTCTTCTTCAAAAGTATGAGCTAGAAAAGTGGTTCTATCTGTAACTGCATTATCAGTAATCATAAGCACTGCTGATTATTATCACTATCGTTTGATGCAAAGCAAAGTTGAGATGTACATAACTACATATAAATACTCAGTGAGTCAGTCATGAATGAAAATGAATAAATCCTTAATAATGAGATCATTTTTTTATTTGCATAGTTTTTTAAGCTCTGTCCTGCATTGTACATACTGGGAAATTCTCATGATGTCTAGTTGAACCAGTGATCTCAAAGCATACAGTATCTGTTTTGATAGAGAATCAGAATATACTCTGGACAATCTCAAGTCTCAACTTGTAAAGCACAAAAACCACCAACCACTTTACCGTGCAAAAAGGACTGGAGAAGGGCAATAAATCATCTAGAAATATTAGCTTTGATTTTTCCCATTGCTAATAAGACATCTCCACAAATAGAAACATGATCAACCCTCAACATTTCCAAATTCTTCCCAAGCCAGATCTTTCATGGGTTACCTTACTGAGGTTCCTGTTCAGTTTGATTCCTGCTTCATGTAATTAAGACCAACATTAACCAGGATCAGGCTGTCCAGCCTCAACATACTTTGAAACAATATTCCTCCCGAAGAGCTTGCATGGAAAGTTACACCACCAGCCTTTCTTGTCTCCACTTCCACAAACTGCAATTACTGGAATATTCTTGTGACCGTATAGTGAGAGGACATGTTGAGTCGCAGAGCTTCACAGCTTAATCTCCACTTCTGACACTGCTTTGGGGTTAGGAGTTAGAGAAATTCGATTTAAATCTGAAAGTTGTCGCAGCGGATCGCCTGTGGATAATATTATCGTTCGGTTGATACTGTTTTTTGGTCCCTAATTTTCATTCCCTCCTCGCAAGAGGCAGAATGACATTTACAGGGTCTGTGGACATGAAAATCCTCTCCTGTCCAACAGAATCTCTATCAGAGTGGCGATACCTCCTCCCTAGGGCACAATGACCGAATAGAATATATTGACTTTTAAAAAAAAGCTGCAGGGTGATTTTACTCATGTGACAATGTAAAAGACAGATTTTTACTCGTACTGTTTTGGTTCTTGATTTTGTTGACTAATTTTGTGAGCTATTTTCAGAATAAGAAAAGGGTTAGAAGAAATAAGCAAATGATCAAAGTCAGGGCCAGTACTGAGGGTTTTTCGGTCACAAAATTCCATTTTATAGTGAAGTAACTTCAATCATAATAAAAACATATATATATATATATATATATATATATATAGAGAGAGAGAGAGATCTATAACAACAAGTTACCCTGAGGTTCTGGAATCAACGAATACCTGTACAGAAAAAACAAACATGATTTTGGACTCATGCATTTTCATTCTCTAGATCACATTTACTTTAAGCTGACAGAAGTTTAGGAGAAACCAATGTCAAAGTTTTCAATCATCAGGAACAGAGTGTTGGACACAGAATGGACAAAAATACAGCTTCAGTTTCTTCTCCCATTCAGCTCCAGAAAAGTATCAGACCCAGCCTTTAGCAGCCCTCTTACAACAACAACAAAAAAAACCTGTCAAAGTCTGTGCCATCCATCACACCTGACAGCTAATCTCTGGCCACAGGAGAAAGCCATAAGCCTAATTTAGGTGTTAGGCTTCTAGGAAAACCCTGCATTCCCATTTTATTCTAATTTTGAAATGGCAACATGTGACGCAAAAATGTGATGAAATCAAGATGTTTTTTAACTAAGAAGCGTTTCCTCAGCACTGACCCACATGGCAATGAATTTGCATGACTTTTCACACTTCTTTGACTGCTGCTAAATTAAATACTTTGAAATAAGGATACTTTTTTTCTTGAAAACATGGACTTTGAACAGCATATTTAATGGTGAGCCAGTATATATGCCATTTGCTTCTGGAACTGCCCACATAACAAGCTGATAAGAAATCAAAGAGAAGTGCCGCTGCTAGTGAGGAGGAAAGTTGAGGGAATGTGGGGACATTGGGGTTTGGGGAACCTCTGACACTCTTAGTTGGTTTTCTACATGTGGCTTTTGTAAATCTTTATACATTGAAACCTCAAAACTAAAGGGCAAAAAAAAAAAGCTGTAAGACATTATACGGATTCAAGATTTACTTCGACAAAACACATGGATGATTGTGAGGCAAACAAACATATAGCATGCTTTCTTTTGCACTTTTCCTTGTCATATTCCTAGTACTAAAATCATGCAAGTTTAACAAGAAACTTCTTTGTCCATTCCTTAATCTTCATATCGACCTATGCTCTTTTGTCATTTGCATATTTTTATTTTACTCTGTACATTTCAGAATATGTTAAAACAGAACATTGACAAATGGCTCTCCATTTTTTCCATGTCTCTGTTTCTCCTGCTAACCAGACCCACATAAACTTTGTCTTCGAGTAGAGCACAAGGCATACAGCTGCACGTAGACATAAGCTCAGTGTGTGTACAAACCTGGGATGTAGTCTGACTAATAACTTTAGGATATCAGTAGGTCATGTAGAAGCCATGTTTTCATATGTAGTGAGCTGAAGTCAAATAAACCAGTACTTTCTGTGTATTACCCTGGTAATCTGAATCGTTACTTTGTCAGAGCTAATAATAAGAATATTTATTCAGCTGCTGATAAAGTTAGAAAAATGTTGTCTCCACTCCTCCTTTGTAATTGTTGATCTGTAGAGTTTGGTTTAATTACCTGATGGCAATTTGTTTGACTGTGGAAGTGAAAACACAGATGAAAAAAAATAAAAAGGAAGTAAAAAAGGCTGAAAGCTTCTCTTGAAGTAAGTCTCAGGGTTTGGAGTTGAGTCAAGGTCTCCCCAGGATGAATTAATGAGTAACCCTCTCAGCCAGCAAAAGGCAAAGGAAGGAGGGGGCATCATGAAACATCAAGGGATGGATAATAGGAGATAACTGACTTAAACAAGAACCTCCCAGTGATTACAAATTCCTATATGTGAGACAGCATGCTGCAGACTCTAAAGAGCGGTTTAGCTACTTGCTTGACATAGTCTACCATCAGCGTGACTGAAGTCATCTTAAAGTGGGATATAAACAATGTGAACTTGAGTTGAAACAGAGTTACATACAATTGAGTTATCCACTAATTCGCTGAAGAGTTGCAGGGATCTGTTGTCTATCTCTGGGACCGCCTTTAGTCAGATGGCGTAAAGCAGGGTAATGGACATGTGACCTGTGATGTATAGTTTTTAACAGAAGGGAAGCCGACGTACTTGGGGCGAGCAGAACATGCAAATTCTGCTAGATAGGCCCCAGCTTGGGTTCTTGCTCCAAGTGATCTAAAACTGGTGAAACTTGATATTTTATGCTAATTCTTATTTGAACGCTTACTGCAGCAGCATCTGGACACAGCTTAGCGAACTATGTTGTTTTGCTCAAAATAAGCATTTGGACTGACTAGTTGAACTAATTGGTACATTTTAGTATGTACATAATATGATATACCTAACCCTACCCTAAAGCCAAAGCAGACAGTGGCATAGTAAAGTTTAACGTAAGAGGACTTACATGGATATGAGATGACCAATATTGTCCCTCACAAAACTTTTCTTGAATTTAGTCTATGCTGTCCACATGTCAACACATACACTCTGTTTGTCTTAAGAAATGTTACATGCAACAATTTCAGGGAATTCTTCTCCCCCTAAGTTTTTTGTTGTTCTTGTTAGGTTTCTGAAGCCCAGGGGGGCACAGCTGATTCCACTTGGCCCTTCACAAGCATGGTGTAAAGCTGAGAGAGGAGCCAGTTTTACTGCCAGTTTGCTGTTTGCTAGTGTGTGTGCTCCCAAAGCTCTACGATGGGTTGGGTTGTCAACCGCTTTGAGAGATAAATGAAGTGAAATCTGATTTCCTTGTAAAAGTGTCTTGTTTAAATTGTAAATCTGGCCTTGGTGTCTTTTGTCTGGATTGTGGTTTGACAGGGTGGCTCTGCAAGTTGATTGGGAGGTTAAGTTGTTTTTTGTTCATTCCTTTAATACAGGGGTGTCCAAAGTTGGTCCTGGAGGGCCGGCATCCTGCATGTTTTAGTTCTCTCTGTTGTGGCACCTCCTCAGCAAGTCAATGTTCTCCTTAGGCCTTCTAATAAGCCATCATTTGATGCAGGTGTGCTAAACCAGGGAGAGAACTAAAACATGCAGGATGCCGGCCCTCGAGGACCGACTTTGGGCACCCCTGCGTGTAGTTTTATCTGTTGGTGGGTTCTCAAGCTTTATACTACCTGGCTTCCTTCTCTTTGTTCTTTGCTTCCTGTTTACTCTTGATGCCAATTAAAATGACATCAGGGTGAGCTCTGGTAACTTTAATGTCTTCAACTCAGCATCAGTTACTTCAAAGTTCTTAAAAGTGTGAGTTGCACTACTGAACAAATTCATATGAATATTTTCATACAAAAAAGGTATTATAAAAACATTGTCCCACATTTGGCTTAATTGATTTGAGACACAATAGAGAACCAGATGAGATGATCAGTCAGCTCCTTAATATCATTCACTCCAAGTCTTATTACTAAATTTGATTAAATAAGTCAGCTTGATTTCTTAAAATACTAACAATCCCTTCATCAATCTTAGAGGTCAAACATTAAAGGGACAGCAAATGAACATGCTTGACATTGGTGCATGACAGATAAATTGCATTAGTAGCAATATGCTTGTTGGTCTTTTGGGAAGTGTGCTCACAGACTGAATGTTCATTTCTCTCCTTTGTTTCTCAGTGCATGCTGTTAACAAACAAACCCTTGAATCAAAACAGGGCTTTTGCTTGAAGGAAGGTAATGGGAATAATTAGGGACTTCATTTTTCAGTGGTTGTGCAAGCAGACTTGTGTGTGTGCGTGTCTGAGAAACCTATTGCATGAGTGCAATATACTGTTTTGCACATGTGGGCCACAGTCACGTTAGGACAAAGAATTCACATGTGTCCCACACACATCAGCATAATCATAGAGTTTACTTGCTTTAAGGCACAGCAGTGTCCTTGGTTCAAGTTCTTACTCATAGCTCTGAAATGTTTTCATAGGAAACTGAATGAGATTTTGTTCAGCGGAGACTCACGCACTGACAATAGTACACTGATGCTAGCGCTGTGTCACTTCTACCCTCTCGCTCCCTTTGTGCCTCTATGTGCTGACAGACTGATGGGCAGCCATTGTTCCACATCTGAATTGAAGGAAGGCAAACCATGGCCTCTCCCCCTGCTCTTCCCTCTTTTACTTTACTGCCCAACTCTTTTGATCTCTTTACTACTTCATTGTTTTACCTATCTCCTGTTTTCTAAATGTACGTTTTTCATTCTACTGATCTTCTCCATTTGCTTGCCCACTCATCTCCTACTAAGTTCCTCTTTGTGTAAATTTCTAAAGGAATTTCACTTCAAGCCCATTAGATAATTAAACTGGATGATTGATCCTAATATTCTTTTTACAGATTAGAAGTGACACATAAGGAGATACAACTCTCTGCTAGTGAGATAATTTCATTTTATTTATCCAAAATTTCAGAACCTTTTTATCCTGTTTTATTAAGTTTGTACTAACCTGAGCTACCCACCAGCTGGAGCCAGTTTTAAATCTTTCATAACATAGAGAAAAAATAAGAAAAGTAGTCTAAGACAGAATGTTTTCAGCTGTAATTCTCTTTTGCTGTGAAATCAGTCGGGTTATTCCTTAGTGTGAGCAGTTCCACTTGGATTACTTGATACAATATTGAATACGGTACATATGGTAACAGCTGCTCCCAACAAGGTAATGGAGTCCCAGAGGAGAACTTCTTCATGCTTCCATCTTCTGCTGTTGTTTTCCAACATCAGTCCACTGAGTGGCAGTATTGGGTCATAAGTGAGACTAAAGCAGATTTTCCATGCAGTAGTACAGTCACACTGGGGCATGCCCTGACACACAAGTACTTACAACCCAGTTCGAAAGATAACTGGAGAGAATATGAAATACTCCCAGGCACACACATGAAGAAACAAAACAATCTCCTCTGCCTCTGACAGCAGCAAGTGACACTTTACGATAACACTGGTCTGAGGGGAGGGAGAATGTTGACTTAACCAAGTGTCTGAGAATGAAAGGTGGAATGTCTCTCACTCACAAAAAAGGTCAAAGTGGAGCAGTCAGAACAGGCTTGCCTCTGTCACAGCCTTTCTCTGTCACATGTTATTTGAACATTTGAAAAGGGTTAGAATTTGAACAATTTGGCATTTTCTTTCCAATAATAATGATCTTCACATTATTAAAAGAAAGATCTTTTGTGTCAATTATTCAATCTAAAGTATTCAACAATACAACATGTGTCCTTACATTTTTTTTAATTTCCAGTTTCAGCTTTATATCATTTGCTTCAGTAAGACCTCTCTTCAAGTGATGGATTTTGTAACTTCATAAACTATTTTATGAAGTTACTTTAATTTAAAAATCAGATGCAAAATAAATTATTGTTATTTCTACATTCTATATATATTATGTTGGTTTGGTAAATCATTTTTCATCCCCCACAATGTTTCTGAATTCACTTAGCTTTCATTCATGAAGAATAGAGGCTTCATGAATGGCTACTCCTGGCAATACAAGCACATGTAGTATACATTTACTGCAGACTGAATATTATTAACTTCTGAAAGGCTCAAGTTGTAAATACAATATGGTGGTAAAATTCAGCTACAAGACTAATGTCTGTTTTTACATATTGATTTATGACTCGGTGACAGCGTTTCAGTAGAATTTATTATCCATGTCTTGGATGCAAAGACTCAGAGGGATTGGTGGTTTAACATAAGTTCTGCTCGTGTTTAAAGAGCGTACAAGGAAATCAAGTGCATCAAACTGGGTGTTTGGGCTGGATAGCCATCCGCATAATTTAAAGCCAAAAATAGTTTAGGCTTGTCCTCAGTTGAACTGCTGCAATTTGGTCTATTTCACAAAATATGAATATTTTGTACACTGATAATCAATAACCTAAATATTATTACCTTGCTTTAATAACTCCACAGCAAAGATAAAGAGTTATCCAGTTGTACATCAAGAACAATCCCATGAAACTGCCAATTTATCAAATAATTTCTTACTTTAACAGCAACTCTAGCTCTTAGATGCTGCTTTAATTTATGTCATGAAATCTGACTGAAGGTTTGAGATTACTGTCAGATGTGGTAAATGGATCACTTCACAGTTTATTCTGGAGGATCTCAAGACATTTCCCAGCCAGAAGAGACATATAATTGGTGCCCTGGCGTAGGACATGCGTACTGCTTTCCAATGTTTATTTAATTTTATGTAATTGGTAGGGACAAAGGATATTAATTAACATTTCTGTCAAATGTATCCAAAATATATATTTTTAGGCATGTTCCATATCTCATGACCACAGGTAAATGTTCAAACATAGATGGACAGGTAAATCTAGAGCATTAGGTTCTGCCTCAGCTCTTTCTTTTTTTTTCACAGAGCAGCACTTTCATTACCGTTGATGAGGCCCTAGTCAATATCCTTTTCCTGCCCAGATCCCACAAACCCTTTTACAGCTGAGAACATGGCCTCAGACTTAAGGGCCCTGACTCTCCCCTTCTTCACACTCAGCTTTGAATCATTCACAGCTTAGTTATCAAATGATGTTGTTTGTAAAACGCCTCATGACGACGTTTGTTGTGAATTGGTGCTAAAGAAATTATTTAAGCTGAATTGAATGATGAGATCCTGAGATTTCAATACCGGAAACCTTCCTCTCCATGAGAGCTCTTCCAATGAACACCACAAACAAGATTTGGTGACAAACAGGAGCACTAACAGAATCCAACTTACTCTGGGAATAAGAACTTGATGCCAACTATTTAAAGCGAATGCTTTTTGTATCATAACCAACCTGGGTAGCCCATATTTTTTCACCCTAGTTATCATAGTCCACCCTGTTTATTGAGGTTGCATCCATCAACACAATAACCCAACAAAAGTCCTTCTGTGTCAGTAGTCTCCCTCCGAACCATGTCCGTTCTGCCATGGTTGCTGCTCTCCCTTTCTGAGTCATGGAATGGTTTTCCAGAATTTCCCTGAGGCCACTTCAAAGTCATTTTCCATAGGCTTTCTCTAAATTACCTTCATGTCCAAGTCTTTACTTCTATGGCCACAGAAACCAAAGGCATTCTGGTCTACCTGCCAGCTTTTTCGAGACTCCCCAAAGATAACTAAGCTCTAAAGACCTTGTATTTCAGTTTGCAGCTTCTATCACCGCTAGTGTCCATTAATGACCTTCAGGTCGCAGGTCTTGGAAACCCATATCTGCAGTGGATGTTGGAGACAACCCATTCAGAATCCACATCACCCACCTTCAAACATGAGAGAAATCATTTTGTAGGGTTTTTTCCCAGATGTTCCCAGCTCACTCTTACCACTAATTTGCACTTACCAGGTCTAATAAGCAGCAGCCATATAGTTCATCAATCATTTGTCTTTTGTTGACGGCTCTGTTTCAACTCCACACAAAAAGTGTTTCTTATAAAACTTGTGTAAGTTAATAAATTAGAAGAACAAACTAGAACTCATTATGCCCAATACACATGAGGAAGATGCAACTAACTCTTTCTGAGTGTTTAATCTTTTGAGGCTGCATAGAGCTCTGTCCTAACAGCAGGGTTCTCATGCTTCACAGTGGTGCGGCGCTAAATTCAAGTAAAATTATTCCCTATTTTAGATTTAAAAGCAAGATGAAAGCAGCTAACTTGAATAATAATATGCATTTTGATCTCAGGAAGTAAAAATATCAATTTTTATAATGTGAAATAATGAATACCCTATCTAAAAACAAACATCATAGAAGAAAATGTTTTATTTTGTATGTATCTACAGTTATTGACTGATAATTAACTGTAAACAGTGATGAGAGGCACTTTATAATTTTTTTCTAAATACATAATGACTTTCTGTGTTCAAAAGTCCTCTTTTGGGACTCATAACTCGTTATTAATCCTGAAAATGTACCAATAGGGTGTTCTGAGTCAATACTAAAGACTGTTTGAAACCCTGACATAACAGTTCGCAGTGGACTAAAATGAGGTTGTAAATGACGCAGAGGTGTTTAATGTTAGGTGGGGCATCGGGGTCGATACTCAAGACCTTTCCTGGGTAGCAGTGTTGAAGTAGAAGTTAGATTCCAGATGTGGTGTGGGCAACCTGCCTATTGGGGCATGAACACAGGAGCATCCCCGACGCCAGAGTTTAATGAAAACCAGGGGAATCTCCAGAGTAATGAGGGGAAAGGATGTGTGTTTCTATCTTTGTGTGTCCTAATTTGTTAGAGGAAGAATGTGTTTTTATTCACATTTTTAGAGGGCATAACACACATCTGCATGAAGGAAGCGCTTGTGGTCTTCTCCCTGTCTGCTGACTTGTCATCCACTATGTAGACGAGGAATTAAACCCTCAGGATTATTGATGATGCCTTTTGGGAAGTGACTGAATGCTGTTATTGGACACATGTCGTCATAGTGGCCTGAGCACAGTATTAAAGAAAGCAACCAGTGTGAAGTATGATATTTTCCTAAAATTGTCTGTCTGATTATATATTAGTATGTGTTTATACAATAATCACGAGGTCAGAAGACATTTACTGCATCCCTAATGATGTTTTTTCCAATTCAAAGTCTTGCTGATGGAGCCTTATGAGTCTCTGTCAGAAGCAATCAAGAAGAGTTTGCAGCTTTTCAGCAGAGACTTACAGACTTTGTCATAATCTCCAGGGCTTGGTGCAATTTAAAACTCCCTCCTTTGCCCTCGGTTGAGGGCTTTGGTAGGTTAATGGTGTTTCACCAACTTTCTTTTAATGCATTTTTTCAGTCTTTGATTCACACACCAGTGAGTTCCTTTTGCCGCCTATCCATACTATCTGAGGGGACATCATGTCCCGGCGTTTATCAATTAATTGCAAACACCTCCTGGGTGCTATTCTAAACCACTGAGATTTTTTTAGTGAATGAGTGATGCGCGCATGTCTTCTCAAAGTTTCTCGATAGGAAAGAGTAATTACTTACAGGCAAAGCTTTGACCAGCTCCTGTGATGCTGGCGACTCTGTGCAGGGATGAGCTTAAGTGGCAGGAGCTTATATTAGTGAGCCATTTCTAAACTCTGTATAACAGATTGTAAAGTTTGTCGAGCTAAAATAAAAAAAGAAAGCAAAACACAAGGAATCCTCTGGTCTTTTAAATTATGATAATAATGAACCAACATTTTGTTACTTTTTATAGGACTGACCTTTAGATATTTTATTGCATCTAAAGCAGGCGAAACCAATTTTAATGAGCCTCAAGACATCCATCAAATGGCCTAGGAAACCATATAAATGCGACATGCACAGAAAAAGGACCCGTCTCAGCTAAAAGGAATGCAGTGTTTTGTTTTTTGGTCACATCTGTGCCTTTTCTTCCATGTCAAAATGTCTGCTGTCAAAATACAGAAATGCAGTGAGGTCATCAAAAAATACAGCATAGTGAACTAACGTGTAAAGGTCTCAGACCTGACTGAAACTCATACTTTATTTATTTTATCATAATGAAGGGTGTGGGTTACTGCAACGATGTGGTTTAGTTTATTATTCAGAATTTCCTTTTCAAATTTGGTTATTTTTTTTTCTTCTTCTTCTGCAAGGCAATCCACAGAGGATGTGGATAAAAGCTAAATGCACTGAATTAGAAGGTAGTAGTGCTTTCAGAAAAAGGGAGGAAAATACGTGCTGAACAGTGTCAATGAGAGCATGCTTTAAAAAATTTTATCTAGCTAGTGCTAATCATATGATTTCCTTTCTTCAGCTGAGACATTAGAAAAACAAACAAATCACTGCTTCAGACAATTTTCACAGGTAAATATGCAGAAAACATATTTGAAGAGAGCTTTACAGCTTTGAAAAATAATGAAAATGTAGGTCTTCTACTTATTTTTAAGTTAAGGTTTACTGAGTAAAATTGCTTGCTAACTAAGCTAAGTTTGATATTTATGAGAAATACTTCACAATTACCCAAAATGTAACATTAAGATTGTTTAAAATGCAGTTTGTTGAAGAAATCAGTAATCATGAGGAAAAACATCCTTTTCATCCATTAAGAGGGCAAGGGACAGAGATGATGAAAATAAGAGAAAGCACTCAGATGAATCAGCTGACTCTTTTGGTAAAATTGACACAATTGCATAATGTTGCAACTAAAATATTCCTGACAGGGTTTTTGTTTAAAAGAAAGATATGCAGCACCTGTTATGAGCACTGACCTACATAAATAATTTACAAGTGCAAATATAAAATGACATAAAACTAATCACCATCAGCTCAGTAAATGCAACATCCCATACCTTGCTAAAGGAAAACCTTGCATCTTTTTGCCCAATATATTTTCCCTACTGTAAATCTTTAATGTGTTGTTTACCATGCATGGAATTTACATTTTGAAGCTGAGCTCATGTTAGCTAATTCTGGTTGACTGTGCAGCATGATGAGGTGCCCTGTGAAACCCTGCCTGCCCTCTTACTGATAGCTGCTCTGGGTGAGGGCATCAGTTGATGCTTAAAATGCAAATGTATTCAAACAAGCCCAGGGTGAAGTGCAGTTTAGCTGTTTCTGCATTTGCTTTAGAAGTGTGAAAATATGGCAGGGATGTGCAACTGTGCAGGAAATATCAGAGGATGATGTGCAGTCCTCTGAAGGTCCTGTGGAGACTGTTGTCTGATAATGTATCTGATGAAGCCTGCTGTTGTAGATGTGTGTGAATGTTACATGGTTTTAGCCGTACTGTAAATAGCTGGTGCTGAAATTTAAATTGTTGACATATGCATCAATACACAGCCGACAACAATTATTGCACTTGGCTGAAATAAATAGCAAACAGACCACTGAGTGTTCATGCAGGTCTTTGTCTCCACTAAGTATGATGGTCATTCTCCTGTTTTTCTGCAGGGCAGTTTCAATGATGCAACACCTCAGTTCAGCACAGGGTTGTACTGGATTATTATCATTACATGGATGTGTTCTCCAACCAAAATTGGGGCCCCTGGACAAATAACTCCTCAAATAAGTAAACATCTATCTCTTATCAACATCTACTAATAGTGTACACACCCTAGTCAAACTAGCTCATGTGCTTCAATCTATTCTTGCTGGCTATTTCGTATTTGCAAGGGCTGTTGAAAAATAAGTTTAGGTGCCAAGCAAATGGCTTATATTGATCCTTCTTTTAGCGCCACACATTGAAAAGTTCATCTTTAGTTGTGGTGACAGAAACAAGGCTTGCTTAGTTTCTGGAGGTGCTGGCAGAGACTTAATATGAAGCAGATTCAAATTTAAATGGCCATGTTAATTGTAGACTAGCACATTTTTTTTAAATCATGAAATACATAAATCTTTCATTGCAAGTTAAAATCCATCCCTTAATAGAAATACTTATTAAATAATGCTTTGAACATGATCACTAGGTGGAAAATTATTGTCACTCTTATGTGCCAGTATTTTATACAATCCTTTTAGTAAGCTTGACAGCACTGAGTCTTTAGCATTTCACAAAGTTGGGTCACTTGACCATTTCTATTTGCAGCATCTTTTAACATCCTCTCATGCATTGTTCTCTACTGCTCAGACAACAGATTTTCTAGATCTGGTGACTGGGATAACCATGGAAGAATTATATTCGCCTGTCTAGTCAATATATTTCATATGTTTCTGGCATTGCTAACAAATAATAGGTTTGCATATAAATAGTGTATAATGTCAGTAATTGTGTGACTGGGGATGTTTTACTCAGCATGACAGTTTCTCCATGTTAGTCTACTTGAAGTACTTGAAGACTATAAAGACTATATATTTTTTTCTTCTTTTTCATGCAGCTAAAATAATATATATATATCTATTTTTTTTTTTTACACAACTTTACCAGATATGCCAATAAGTGTGTCCAGAGCTATATACTTAAAAAATTTAGCATATATATATATATAGGAAAGTGTAGCAGTAGTAATATTTTTTATTGATAAAGTTCAACTGGGTTCAAAAAGTTTAAATAATTCCGGTATGAAGAAAAAGCAAAGCTTACCAACCGCCCTCCATGTCTACATGTAACCCCTAAGGATTAACCCTCTACATCCCATCATTTCAGACAGTTCAAAACGACTAGAGTAAGGGAGTTCATACAGGCCCCAGAGTCCATATTGCCCAAAGGGAAACCTCTGGATTAAACATGTCTGGATTCCCTCATCTGGCTCAACTGTGTTGTTCCTTGTCAAAAGTATATCACATCTATGATGCCGAGTCAGTGGTGAGTTAAAGCAGAATCCTGATGACAGTGCTGCTCCCTGGTCCACATTGGGAGGGGTCAGTTGCGGGGTTTCTTCAATTACTTTTGTTAACTAGGTTTGAAACATTTATATGTTTATGATGCAATAAGAATAAAGCCAAGTACAACCTGTGCCTTATTTAGTTTATGCTTTCTTTCAAGCCAATTCAATGAATATGGTGTGCTGATTTTGACAATAAAATACCTGAATTAATTGCTGATCAGTATGTTTCTTCTATCTTTATAAGTACAAAGGGTTCCTACACAGATCAGAACTCATGAAAGCTGCAGATATGCTCGATTAAAAAAAAATTAGGCTCTCCAACTCTAAAGAATTTTGCCTGTCTGATATTTCTTAAAACCTACTCTCTCACTCCAATAAACAGAAAATGTGCCAACACTTTAGTCATAATAATAATGCCAGATACGCCATGATTAATTCTGAACAGAAATGGACATGGCCATCCTGTGTTAGAAGTGAAGCTGCAGAAGTGTCTTGAACTGCAGTAACCTCTCCAGCTAATAAGCACTGGCTCGGAAATCTTCCGGGTCCCAATTCAAATGTGTTAACTTCTCTCATGAAATGGTAACTTTTCCAAAAAGCCATTATGGTACTTGAGCTAAATTTGCTTCTTCAGATCTACACTTACTTCCAGTAAAATATTTTTTGTTCCAGAAGACTGCAATTTAAAACCGTTCATTTCTCTCATAAAATACTAAGTTTTCTCAGAAGTCATTGCAGTATCATAAGTGAGATTTACTGCTCTTAATCAGTCTGCATGGAATCATTTTTTTTTATAAATAACTCCATAATTAACTGGATATTAGATATCAAAGGTACATGCATGTGTCAAATTGAGAATGGCAGCTCTTCTCTTTCATCCTCACACTGGTACATCTGTTTTCAAAGACAACAGAAGAAAGCCCGCTGAATACCAAACTCTACAATTTACAATTTCAATATACAAAGTACAATTTGGGGTCATAGTGGGCTTTTCCACTAAATTAAGGAATTTTTTAATGACTGACATTAGAGTGCCTAACTCTAATGTCTAAAGTTTTAAAGTTTAAAAAAAAAAAAAAACTTAAAATAAAAAAAAAGTTTTAAAAAATATTGAGAAATATGCTATTTTTTACACAGCTTTGAAATTGTATAGTATATAGAATTTTTGTTTAATGTAGAAATTATTTTCCTACCAATCTGAGTGTTTCTCATCCTTTACATTGTGTTCACTCCGAAAGGACTGTTGACTTCTGTTGCTCCATATTTAACTATAACGTGACCTTATCTAAACTGTGCTTCCACCAGTGTCCATGGTGGGGAAAGCTGTGCAAAAAGGAGTTGAGACTCTCATCATTACACTTTACGAAGTTCAAAGAAAAAGCATAATGCCTGTGAAGGTTTGGAGCAGGGGTCTTCAACTCCTGTCCTTGAGGTCCTGTGTCCTGGAGCCCCTCTGCTTCAACAAATCTTAACCAAATAATGAGCAGAGAACTTGGCTGCTTTGAGATGATTCAGCCATTTTTGATTAAGGAATGTTGGACCGGGAGCACATCTAAAAGTTGCAAGACTCCTGCCCTCAAGACCTGAATTTGAATACCCTTTATTTAGAGCAATGTTTCACTTTAAGCTATGAGGAGACGCAATTAACTGAAACTGCCTTTAGATAATGTAAATGAATTGTAATATAAGCAGAGTAAATATGATAGTGTTATCACTTCAGCAAACTGCTGTAGATGAAAAGATCATTGCAGTAAAAAGACTTTGAGGACTGAAGCTGAATATGTTGAGTCAGATGAATTTAAAAACTCACAGTAAGGAGTTTACAAGGATAAGGGCAAACAAACCACCTCGGGTTCTTCTGGCAAGAGACACATGGGGGATTTGTGAAGTGCAGTGAGACTCCTTATCCTTATCACCAGAAGAGAGGGCGGTTAAAAACAGCAACAAAAAAAAACTTGACCATTTTACTCTTCTCTCATCAAAGTTGTTAATACAAAAGTCTGTAAAGTCATTTGCTTGCATTTTTGAATTTGCTAATGGCTGCGTTATTACTTGCAACAATGAGTGGCACCACACAATCATAATGATATGATTGTGTGTCCTGTTTTTATCAGACTGACACACTCTTTCTCTGCCGCTCTGCTTTGCAAACACAGTCTTCCTGAATTGCTTTCCCCTATATGGTTGCTTCCCTGTTTGCTCATTCAGTCAGCCATAATGTGTTGTGTCTAAGAGGTTGGACATTTAAATAACTATAATAAATCACTTAACACAGATACACAGCACAGCACACTGATTTCATAGGGTCCTCTGTTTTCACTGACATTGTTATGACTGGCTTAATACCATCCGTTTGGTACCATGAGGCAGGTGTAGTAAAAGCTGACAGTTATTTGCTGATAAAGTATCTGGTCCAGCATTTCATGCATGCATGCATGTAGTGTTATCTGACCACCTCTGGACACGATCGTCCTCTCTTCCCAGCTCTGTGTGAGTCTCTCTGTGTCGCTGTGTGTTGGGTTACAGGGTAACTCAAGCTGTGTAAGTGTGTGCCGTTCCTCAATCCCCAAGAGGAATTTGGCTCCATGTCATTGTTTTCATCAGTTCTTTGCATCTAGATGATGCATGTGTGTACGGGTGTGTCCTGTTCAGGGATAAACTTGGTTCCAACCAATTGCTGCCTGTATTTCTCTGTGACAATGATTCATTCATGTTTTACTGTAACAGATGCAGGATGTTTATGGTAAATGGTGAATGTTATTAGTCTGGCTTATACAGTACAACAGCTTACATCCTGGATATTTCAAATTAAAGTATGACCTGATTTTCTTTTTCTTTTACAGCACTTATTTCCGACCTCTTACATTTTCCCTTGACCCTTCCTAGATTGCAAACACAGTGATAATGGCTCTGGATTATGTTATATGTAATTGTATGTAAACCATACAGTCTGCTGCCTAATATTTTATGGTGTTGTTGGTACGTTATAAAAGAACTTTCATGAACCTCTGATCCCAGCCTGTCACTGTAATGTTGTGCAGTGAGTCTTTCGGATTTTAAGTCACCTTCAATGAAATGTGAGCTGTTGGACAAACAACACACAGAACTTTGCTTTTCTTTGTGCTTTTAACATGGTGCAGGATAAAATGTTACAGAAGAGTTTTGCAAAGCTATGACTTCAACTTTTAAGTCTTTATGTTGTTCAATACAAAGTAGTTTTCAAAACCATTAAAAACATTTTTAACAATCGCCTAATACCTCTAACAAATGCTTAGATGCTTTGGATTTTCCAACATGGTTTTACACTTAAAAGTCAAATTTGAAAAATGTTATTTTTTACATGACTGAACAAAGCATGCTTTTTGTCATTTTCTCAATGCAGTACCTGTTACTCAAACCAGACGAAGCAGTCCTTGAAATAACACGTAGGCTGAAGCTGAAGCCAAGAATCCCTCATACAGTCACCATGAATGTCTAAAAGACTAGACAGTAAATAGAAAAAGAAATAAGAGAGAAAATGTCAGTTGTTTTGTGTTTGTTATTTTTCAGTTTCCCTACTCATCTATTCTGCTATATCTACTTATAAAATAGCTTTCTGGAAATTTGTAGCCATTGCTTAGTCTACCAATGATTACAAATTTACTTGCAGCTGAAATTAGCAAGTAAATTCTTATTTTTGTTAAAATGTGATATAATTCGCTAGTTAGATAAATTAATTATCTTGGTCCTTAGGGAAATAACTTCAAGGCCTGCTTATATTCTGGTTTGCAAATATTTTAATAGGTTTCATAAGAAAAAAATGCGTTCATTCAAAATAGTTTTAGATAAAATGATGTGAGTAATATAATGAAAAACCAATAACAACAAAGAATCACTGACTATCCTTGCAGTTTATTTTTATGACTTTTACAGGACAGTCAGTTCCTGGCATTTATTCCATTGAAAAGTTTATTCATAAAGCACCAATTCAGAACAAATTTCATATTGAGTGACTTTACAAAAAGTAAAGTAATTTTAATTCAACCAAACCTACATTCGTAGTTATCAAGTAGTGTTTAATAAAGCAATCCTACAGTAGTTTTGAGAAGTCTGTGGTGCATTTGACCATTCCTGCTTAAAAAAATAAATAAATACATACCATATTCATGTCAGGCCTCGGCTGAATAATTCTACACCTAACAATTGATCTGAATCCTTTATATGAAAAATATATTTATTTCCATATTCAAATACACAAGTAAACATTCCACAGGCTGTTTGTTACATTGTCAATGCTTTTTAAAGTGTTTTTTGAGACACTATACCCAAATACTCTGAACAAGATTAAGCAAGTATAGATGAAAAAATGCATTGATGTTTGTATATTCAGGTCATGCAGTTACATTGGCCCCCTGCCATCACAACTTCCTTGTGGTTTTGAAGTGTTGCCGGTGTTCATGTATATTCTTCTTATTAGAGTTTTTGAACTGTGTGCAGAAATTTACTGCACATAAAGTTTCAGAACTTTCTTAATTAGCAGAATACTTTTTGTCACTCATTATTCACCAACTAGTTTGCTAATGCACCTCTTGAGTTGAAAAAACTGCAAAAAGTCTGCATAACTTTAAATTGAGGAACTTAGTTTTACGTTTTCATTATATATGTGGTGGATTAATAGGTTTCTTGTAGAACATAGAAAAGATCAACATCAAAAATTGTAAAGCACTGTGATCTCATCCTTACATGAGCCATGTGAAAAGTGTAACACAGAAGCAGAGTTGACCCTGACAGCCAGAATGGCCCCTTTTGTTGTGGTCATCGTTGACAAATCAAAGTTTTCTGTTAAGTCTGTGGTCTGAGAAGTCAAGGCCATGACCAAGACTGCTCTCTCAAAGGATTAAGACAGCAGGGTGAACTCGTTATTTCTCAAAATGGATAGCGTGTTAATCCGGGAGTCCCCTGTGTGATCTTGCGACCAAAGTTTTAGGTTTGAGGTAGCAAACCACCAAGCAGCTCCCTATTAAAATAAGTTTAACCCTGCGACCTCTTGAACAAACTGCTACTTCCCCAGATGAAAATGCCTCTGATACACAGAGCACCTGGCTCACTCAGGATCACTGGGACAACATGCATGCACCTTATGTCACCTATGAATAACAAGTGCCAAGTTAGAAACATTTGAGTTTTAAAATAATCCAGATTTGTTCTACATAAAATCCTCAAGTACACTGACTTACTTAGTTCCTACACTCCTTCAGCTTTGACACATTTGATCATAGAACAAACAAAACTTCAGCCAAATTACCTTTGCAGAATAGCTTATCCTAATCTGCATCCTCTACTATCCCCAAAAAACATGCTTTTGCCCTCCTATCAGCCAAATAAAACTCATTTAGAGACATAAGTAGAGTAGAATAGAATAAAGTAGCATAAAAAATCCTTTATTGCCCCATGGCGGGAAAATAAAGTGACAGGACATTATTAAACAAATGTAATTTTTATATCTTTCCATGGCAAATATATAAATATTGGTGTACTTGGAAAAAAATGTGTGATGTACAATTTTTGAGTGAATGGTAAAGAAAACACAAAGGAAGTTGTTATCTCCCTGCTAAAGTGACTCTAGAAAATTTGATATTTGGATACCAGATTTATGAAAGGGTCCACTTTCAGGGAATTGCAGCCCTTAATAATAATAATAATAATAGTAGTAGTAATAATAATAATAATAACAATAATCAACAAGAGAAAATTAAGACAACTTGGAATCAATGCTTTCTGCTTTCTAATATGTACTCTCAGCATATTTTTTTTACCTGATCATTTGAACTGCTCATGGACAAGATATAAGCCAGTAAGATCAGTGGATATCCAATTCTTTGCTATATTTTATGAGCTCCGACAGAAATATAGCAAGAAGTGAAGTAAATTACATACAACCCTCAGAGGTCACTGGCAAGGTCTACAAGAGGTGTTCATCATAATAAATTTTATTGGTGTCCTTCAGTTATGTGTTTGTGTGTGCATGTGGAAAAATGAGTAGAAACATTGAGTGAGCACAGATAGAAGAGCATATGAAACAGAGAAAAGGATAAGTTAGGATAGGATATAGTCAGATGTTTTTAGTGAGCAACATATGTTGTTTGGACTTATCTGTGTGACTTCTTTTTGTCTGCGTGGGGAAAAGGAAAAGATTTGGTCCACTGGTGTGGGTCAGCCTAATTCCTTCTCCCTCTCATGGCCTTGGTTTCCCTCACTTCCAAGTGTGACTGCAATTTGCGCGCTGTCTTCAGGTTCAAATTTATGATCTCTCCTGGCTTTGCTGAACAAAAAGAGGGGATTGAAGGCAGAAGGATCCATTGGGCCCCCTCAAACCCCATTCTTCTCACCACCACCTAATTGATGCCAGATCTTTTCAGGGGCCAATCCTAAATGGATCAGAGAGAAGGAGGAGGATCACTGCAAAGGAACATACTCTATATGGTCTTGATGGGGAATTAAGCATTGGCATAGCGAGTCTGTCCTCTCCCCTCAGCACAGGGCCTGCTGCACGGAGGCGAGCACATAATGTATGTGTGAGAATACATGTGCTTGAGTGTGTGCACAAGAGTTTTCTCACAAGTGTCAGTGCCTCACTGTAGCGTGAGTAAGTAGGGTGTTGACCCCATCTATCCCTGGAGAGCATATGGATGCAATCACGTGCAGTGAAAGCTAGAGAAAAATTCAGAGAGCTTGAATAGAACGCAAGAAAGAAGAAAATACAGAAATGGAGAGAGAGAGGAGAAGAGAGGAGCAATAAATTGCCGTCTGGCTTGTGTATCTGGAAGACAGAAAATCTCCCTAATTCCTTGTTCGTCTCTCTCTTTATGGATTTGCCAGTGGAGGGTTCTGGCTAAGTCACGGTGTGATGGTTTTCTTGCCAACCTTTGTTAAGAAAGCATGGGATGATTGTGGCCATTTTTATTCTTTCTTTCTTTTGACATGGTGCCAGCAGCTAATTAGAAGGAAAATAACACTAAAATGTCCCTGTTTTATTCCAGGATACAATATCTAGGTTATTGTTTACCACATGTACGAAATCTTTATGAGGATTTGTTTTCCCAGTAAGAGCTAGTCCAGTTGACACTAAGCTGAGTCTTATTGAATCTACCATTATACAATTTCCCAGATGAACTATGGAGGCAAATGTGTTTAAGTAATCAGATGAATGAGCAGTGTTACTAATTTCAGGATACTTTAAAACTTGTTTAAATGTTTTCTATTTTGAAGGAACTGAACATGAGCAAAGTCCAATACTATATAATACATATTTTTCATGCAGAAGAATGCCTTTCCATTATAAACACAAACAACCACACACACACGCACATCTAAGGCCATGTTTTTAGACTGTGGGAGGAAGTTGGAGTACCCAGAGAAAAGCCACGCATGTAATGGGAAAACATGCAAACTCCATGCAGAAAGACCTTTGGTTGGAACTTGATCTCAAGACCTTATTCCTGCAGAACAACAGTGTGACTTTCCACATCACTGTATTGTATTGCACTGCAGTATAAGAAATTCATATTTTGCCAGAACCACTTTTGAGATTCCAAAGTCCTTTAGAATAATTTTGAAATATAAGATCCGAAAGTTTACCATAAACTAATGAAAACGTACATTTTTGTTGAAGATTTAAATGTAGAAACTGCATCAACCAGAAAGGACACTATGGGGAAAAAGGAGGAATGACACAAGGAGAAAATGAAAGCTACAAGGAAGGAAGGAAAGAATGGCTTGACGGAGAAAGTTAGGACAATAGGAAAGAAGGACAATAGGAACCAAAAAAAAGAGAAATGAAAGGGGCAGGGCAATATATGAAAAAGAAATGGAAGTAGGGTTAACGAGAGAAAGGGAGGACATGTGGCAAAGATCACCAGACTGGCAATCGAAACTGGGACAGCTGAGTCGAGCAATAAGGCCTCTTTATTTATCATTATAACATTGTCTTTCCATCATGCTGTTATCAACCGTTCTTAGGAGCATTGGACTCAGAAGTAATTTGTATGAAAAGCTCAACAGACTTGCAGTATCCCAGGTGTAATTGGTAATTGTTACTGCTACTAGTCTGAAGGAGCTGAGAGAGAGACAAGAAGCTTATGCCTCTGTGAGGTATAAGTACCCCAAGTGGCTGCCAAGTGAGGTTCAACGATTTCGCAGATATGTGTGAATAAATCAAAGCTGCACTCCAAGTATGTTTTGATGAGGGAATAACATTGTAAGATAATATTAAGCTCAAGTATGTCGATTTCACATAAAAACCCCCTTTTAATGCTTAAAAAAAGGCAGTTTTTAACAGTCTCTGTAGTTCTCTAACTTTTGACAAGTCTTGACTGCAAACATCTTTTCCTAATTGGGACTCTGTCTGGCTTGTTGTCACCCATGTAGCAACTGACATTCTCCAAGTGTGATGTTGTTCATTTAGTCTGATAAACATCTCAACTTTGTAAGAGTCCATTACTTCCAATTTACCTCTCTCAATGGCACGTGGACCTTGGAAGTACTCACTGAAGCTGCTTCTCCCGCTCGTTCATCTTAGAATGAGGCTTCACAGTTTACCAGAGAGAGAAGTTGTTAAACTGACTGGCTAAGTAATCACCAGAGATACCTTAATTAGTATATCAGTGTAAACATACCTAAAGCTGTTTAGACTGACAGACCTTCTTGCTAAATTAGCTGCAAATTGTCAGTAAAAGAGCAAAGTGATTAAATTTTTTTTTCTTTCACAAATAAGCACTCAGTCCACATTTTTTAAATGTTCTGGGCTAGATCTTGTGAAAGAACAAGCTGTAATAACCGGTAGGATCCAATAAAAAAGTGGCTTGTTTTTAGGCTATTTGTATGTAGGAGTCTAAGGAGAAAAATCAATGATGCTAATTAGCGTTCCAAAGGCAGAGTTTGCTCTGTGCTGATTACTCTGAACTAAGTGCCAAGGGATTAGGGTGGACTTGCCTCACAGACTCAGAAGGCAGAGAAGTTATTAATTAGAGCTGCGTGTGTGTTTCTCTTCGGAAGCATGCATGCTTGCTTGCATATATGGTTTTGTGCGAACCTTCCATGTACCATTATTTCTGCCTCAGTATTTTTGTTTGAAAAACCGAGCCCTATAAATGCGACATTATGCCTTGCCCTACTTTCCTTGCATGCTGATATATTGCAAACGTTTACCCGCTGGAAACGGTGGGGTCAGCTGAATGCTCTCCAAAGCAGTGCACAGGAGGGGTGATGTGTTTATATATGTGATTATCGCTTTGACCTTTCACCCTACACCGATGCATTCGTAATGCAAACAAAAGGAGGCACCCTGCAGACTTTGTGGTACTTCACGTCACACCTCTCAAGAGCAGAGAAGGTAAGGGCTCGACTTCTCTCAAAGCGCCCGGCCACTTTGGAGGTCACATGTTTCCCATTGAGAACAGTTTACCTCCATCGGGACATATTTCCGTAAGCCTTTGATTCAAGCCAGAGACAAACGAGGGTCTCTTTCTTTTTTCTCCATCCTGAAATGATTTCCTGGAATTTTGGGCCAAATACCACTATAGCCTTGCAAAAAAATAAAAGGTGCACTGAAGGTTATTTTTACACTTCATTATATCTAATGGACCCCGAAAGCATGACACGGGGCGGCGTAGTACTGGCAATGAGAGGAGGCATGTTTGCTTTACAGAGTGGGTTGAGTTTACATATTTATTCTTGCTGGCTCAAAGCTATCCTGCTTTTAAATACGGATCATGTTTCACGTGCTGCTTCACACTACCATCTGTCTGTCCATTTGAATTTGACAAGTCTTAAACAGCCTAAGCTTTGACAGATTTGAGAACAATTCTGTGTGGAGATGCCATGTTTTTAGAGGTGCAATTTCTTTTTATTCAATTTCATTTTGTTTCGAATGCATTTAATGCACTGTAATTTTGCCACAGACCAAATGGTGAGAAATCATTCACCCTTCTGCTGTGTTGAAAACTCAGCAATTTCAGAATATGCATATGCCTCAGGTTGACTCATTATCAGGAACATTGTATAACATTTACATTCATTTTATGATTTCTTCTGGGCATGAAAAGAAATTACATTCTTATGTGGATGGGATTTTATGTGAAGAGGGATATTTGGCTAAAGATGCAAACAGTTTCTAGCAGCTTTTATTCTCTACAATGAATGTGTTTTTATTACGGTTTTGAGTCAGTAATGTAGTTCGGAAATGGATTTTGTGAAAGATCAACCCCTCACTGTTAATATCTTTAACCTTGAGGATAGTATTATCCGTGAATACATTTTATGCTCATCTGAATGCTTACTTTCTTCAGCTGGCAAAACACTTTAGCTTCATTCCAAAAATAGATATTATCTAGCTTCAATTGCTACTCAGGCTGCAGTGTGAGTAGCAGTTCAGAAAACAGTTTCAGGCTGACATAAACTGAAGATGGAATTTGTGGAGTTTTCAAAATGTATGAGCTTGCAGAATGCAAATGACTTACTTGATAAAAACAAACAAAAAAATACCTCAGCCAACTTATTTGTTTTCTTCTTTGTTTGGCTGAATTGTACCAAGATATGAATAATAAATAAGGAGCCTGTTGCAATTGGTATTGGCGAACATGTTCTTCTAAGAAGGTACCATACATTTATTTTGTATGGTGAATTTATAGTGCTGGAATTTGTCAAACAGGCCTGATGAACCTTCGTCAGTGGTGGGAATTACACCTAATACTGTTTATGTTGACAACTTAGGTCCAAGTGTATTAACATGTGAATGTCACCATAACATTTGTTACTTTGTTCCCTTCCCTTCTTGAATGCATTTTGCTTTCAGCTGTTTGTCAAAGTGGATAAATCAAAGTTCCAAATTTTTAGTGCTTCAGATAAAAATGATTGTTTTACATATAATGTTGTTTGTTAGGTCTGGTGAATCTCATTTAGACAATGTGATCTCCACAATTAATTCAAACAAAGTTAAACTAAAGAAATTTTAAGACCTAATGCTAAACAAATTGGCTAATGTTGATTCTATTGAAAAAAGGGCAACAAGGCCTTGACCTTCTTTCTGCAACGAGGCAGATGGCCTGTAAGCAGCTATCTAAGCAATCTGTGTTGTTCGACTGTATGCCTCAGCAGCTATATGCAATAATCCTTGCAACAAGAGGCTCAACAAAATTTTGAGTGCATAGAAATATAAATGTTTTTCAGAAGTTTGATATTTGTCCTTAAAATATTTTTTGTTCAGTGTTCTAGTGAAATATTCTAATTTTCTGAGACACCAAATTTTGAGTTCTCTTTACTTTCAAGCAATAATCATTAAAATAGCAAGAAATCTTGAAATATTTTACTCTGTGTAATGAATATCTACAAAATGGCAAAAAATATTGCAATTTTACACAATATTCAGATTTTTTTTAAATGTACCAATATGAAGGGAAACACATTTTGCATTGTTGTTCATGACACAACATGCTAGAAGCCTGGGACTGAAATGTTGCTGAGGCGTTGCTCTTGATCTCAGTATGGATGACAAATGGAAAGAAACATTTCCTTCTCTTCTGAAAGTCAGTTTTAACTTCATGTGAGCAAGAAACAGAACTCCATTCAAGTGCTTTGATGACTGTTTATGTTGAAGAGCATGAATATACAGGAACTTAGTAAACCTCAGAGGGCATAAAATCACCACATCTCCTTAAACCCACATGATTCATGAAGGTGATTCACTATGTGTGTGTCTGTGTGTGCGATAGGAAAGGGTTAGACAGGCAAGAATCTCACAGTGGTGCACCATCAGGACATGGCATGTCTCCCATCAGAAGATGAAGGTAAGAAAAACAAACAGAAAGAGAGAAGGATGAGAAGGGGACCCTAAGAGCATTAGTGGACAGGGGGAGGAATAATAGTTTTTTCTGGATGTTTATTTGAACAAGGTACAGAAGAAAAGGGGGTCACTGTGAGATTTAGGTGATGGTAATAAAGTAAAGATGTGGTCAAAGCTTCCCTGCTGGCTTGGGTCACTTTGCCTCAGTGAAGTCTATGGAACTGAAATCAGAGGAAGATCTTTGTCTATTCACACAGACAGACAAGAAAAAGATCACTTTGCCCACTACATTATCAAGAATAGTTTGTTTGGTATGTTGTATAAACCGCTGAAAAATACTATCAAGATTTGAAATATCTAAGCTTTTCTGGCAGAATAAAGATAGTCTGTGCAAGACTCTATAATTCTTGCTTTAGGAACTGGATTTAAACTATTCCTGTGTGTGAGAGATCATTGGCTAGAAGGTTAACAATGAAGCTAACATTGTTATTTAATAATAGTCATGTACAATTTATTACAAATATGAGTGCTAGTACTTGATTTAGGGAAAATAGGGGTTGTGTAAATAAGAAAAAATTTCCAGTGAAGCAAACTTGAATTGTTTGCTTCACTGGAAATTCGAAGAAGTTTGACTTAAGACTCTGACATGGCTGGCCTTTGTCACTAATTGATCCTGTTGTGTTCACAGACTGAATCTCAAATCGTAGTTCTGGCAAGGAGTATGTCTGGTTTGGGAACTTCAGAGTCTTACTTTTGTAGATGATGTGGCCCTGTTGACTGTTTGATCATCTTCACTGACCCACAGCTGAGTGTCAATGGATGAGAGTGGGCTGAGAGTCAGCTCCTTTAAGTCTGAGGTCATGGTTCCTGACCTGCAAAAGATGAACTGCTCCCTCTGGGTTGGAGGTCAGTTGGTGCCCCTGTTGGAGGATTTCAAGTCTCAAGGTGTCTTTTTCACAAATGATGGTAGGATAGAACATGAGATGACCAGGGGAGATACGGCTAGCGCTTCAGCAATCCAAGCGCGTTTCCCTTCTGAAGTGAAAAAGGAACTCAACAGAAAAGCAAAGCTCTCGATTTAATAGATCATCAATTGTATTTTTCTGACTCTGACATGTGGTCATGAGATTTGGATCATGACTAAAGCAAAAGGTTCCAGATAGAAAGAGATTTGGTGAGAAACTTTCTATATATACGGATTTTTGTTTCTACAAATTGGACAGTGAGGTAATTTTAATTCTTTGTAACATCACTGTAAGCCATGGCTTTAGATAAATGAGCAAAAGTTAAGCTTTACAAATGGTTAATCAGATTCACTATAGCTGAAGACACTTCTGTAACCAATAAAACTTAATCCTGAAACTGAATCAAATGAGGACTAAAAACATTTAATTGAAAGGTGTGCATAATTAAACAACCAGATTATTGTAGCTTTTTATTTTTTTATATTTCCCTCTAACACATTTTTTTACTGTTGAATTACACCAGACATATGTCACACTGAAAATGGAACAAATTATTTGTCTTATTCATTAGACACAAAATTTTTTATTTTGACAGGATGTGTAGATATTTTACATTCATTACATGTCAAGTTGGGAGATTAATAGGGTTTAATATTTTTATATCATACCTGAAGGTCCCATAGTGTCAAAGTGGGTGTATGCGGTAAGTTAAACGGATAAATCTTGATACTCCGACCATATGAAGTAATATATAGCCTAGTGTATTGATACAAAAAGTGAGAGAGAGAGAACTGGTATTGAGAGACCATTTTTATAGTCAAGCCCAGATCTCTAAGGGAACTTTAAATTATTCTCTAAAACACTAAACAATCACAGTACAATTAAAGACCTCTGTGCAACCTTGTGGGCTTTAAGAGAGTAAATCACATTCATTTTCATTGCCCAAAATAATCAAATACTTTTACAATACAGTTGGAAAGCACAGTCGTAGTTTGGTGTGAGGGGTTGTACTAATTGTAGCACAATTGTGGAAGTTCAACATCTGAGTTTGAATATCAGTGGTTTCTAAAAATGTAATATGGCTGTTCTGGCAACATTACATATTATGGAAAGCCACAGAAATAAACTAAATTTCTATGCAAAGTTGCAGAGAAGTGGAGTTTTATCATCTTATTCTGCTAGCAGTAGTTATCACAGTCAACAATGAGGAAATTTGACTGCCTTTCCATTTTGAGCCTACAAGGTGGACGTTGAGTATGAGTGGACTCTATTTGAGGTCATTTTCTTGATGCATTGCTATGACTTGACTGTAACAATCCTAGTTCCTTCCTCAAAAAAATCTGTCTATTTTGTTAAAACTCCATCATTCGTTCATTTCTTTAAGGTCAAAATTTATATTAATGGAGTGCTATTGTTAATGATCAAACTAGGGATGACCATTAGCTTTATGTGTTCCATTTGTATTTTGTATTTGGTTGGTGCAATTATTACACTTCAACTCTATTTGTAATTTAGAAAATTTTCAGTGCAGTATTTCAAGTCCAGATGTGTGCAATACATTCTCAAAAAGAATTTGCTACAACTGGGTCAAGTGTCACTCAGAACGGCATGCTACTTAAAAAGCATCATAATGTTTTCATCCAGAACTGTACATCACCTTTGATGTCCCAAACATCAGATTGACGGGCTGAAACAACTGCATCCATAATCATCTCTCATAATCAAATGCCAGGCTGGTAGGTCTTCTTGCTTTATTTGTCTGTTGCTGCGTTTCCTATTCTGCTCAGCATATTATCTCCCTCTGTGTTCACCCCTCTTTTGCTTGGGGCTCATCTTGTGTTTTGATCTAGGCTAAATGCATTATTTATTAGATGTTAAAGGATCTATTGCAGACTGTAAGTAGCGGTGTGTTGTATTTGCTTAATGAACGGCGTTAGCGAAGATCAAAGCTGGATTTATGACAGTTGATGGGGAGGGGTTGATGCTTAGATTTGGTTTGTCGGATCTAATTGCTGCTTTGAAAGAAGAAACCTCATGAACTTGGATTTTGAAGAGTTCATACTTGGTTTCACACTCAGAGAGGGTTTTAACGGCCTTTCCTCACAATGTATCTTCACACCCAATTAGCATAATTTCTTCCACTTAAAAAGGCTGATTTAAATAGTATATTTAATTCTAAAACTGTTTTTTACTTGAAAGAAAAGAAAGTGCATAATTAAATTTATCCAGCGATATTACAGCAAATATGCCTTTTCAGTTGACACTTGAGTGTTTGTTCATAAAGGATTAGTTGTGTTAATTGATTAATGTTTTTCTATATAAAATAAATTGGAATTCTAGTGTTTTAATTTGCAAGACTCTCTACTTGCAAACAAACTATATTCAATTATATTCTGCCTTCTTTGACAATGTAGTTCCAAGATTCAAATTGTCCTCCAACAAGAGTGAAAAACCATGACCTCATTATGGGAAAAATTCAGTAGGAAGTAGGAAATCCAGGAGAAAGTTTTTCCTGGATTTAACACTGGGGGTGCCTGTCTGCATGGCGCCTGTAAAGCTAGCTGGCTACGGTTAGCCACTCCTCTTTCTTCTCTCTACAGATCATTAGCAGTCATGCTCCGACCCTTTGAAGTCAGTGAGGTCTTCTGTGTCTGTCATAGCCATGCAAATCCAGGGGACAACCCCAGCCACCTGTTCTCAGAAACATCTGTCCACAGACTCAGGCTTTGCACAGCTGCCTTGCTCAACTCTGATCCTCAAAGGACTGAAGGATGGCAGGGAGGCTATTTTTAGTGGCTTGCTTAATATGCTGGTGTTAAACTCATGCTCTCCCTAATGAAAATACTTTTCAGTTGGTTCAGAAACTCACAACAGTAATATATTACTACTTTCAGTAGAAGTTTGTTGAACTGCTCGAGGGAGCTATAGAAAGAAGTAATGAATGAATCTACAGTTCTTTGGACAAAATACAAGTCAAGTTATTGCTTACCATGAATGTGACAGAAATGCTTTGAAATAAGTCCTTTATTAGCTTCTCCTGCTCTTCAGCTTGGCATTTCTTGGAAGTGACAATGATTCAGGAGTTTATCCCGGAAGAGGTGGGTTGCTGGTTCAAGTCCCCCCCTCCTCTGTCTCAGTCGTTGTTCCCTAAGAGGCTTAATAATGAGTCTGACTCCACCAGGGCAGCTGCAGCTACCATGCAGTAGCTTGCCACCATCAGCATGTGAATGTGGGAATGAATGAAGTGTGAAGCACTTTGAGGTCCTCTACTCTTGATATTGCACTAAACAAGTATAGGCCATCCACCGTTACTCCAACGGACTTGTATGTCTCGGTTTTTAGAAGACCTGGACCCTCAATTTCCCCACATGGTTTATGTTTAGACAAGCAGGTTTTTTTGGTCATACTGAAAGATTCAGAAGTTTGAGGTTCCCAGTTCTGAGACACCACTTATACTGCACCTGTACACTGCTTTAGATTTAACACAAGTGTTACGCAGCTTTGTGGTAACCCAAAAATTACATTATATTTGTTCTCACTGTGCAGATTCTGTCTGCACTGTGTAATATTCATCTACCTTCCCATATTGAATGCTTTGACCTACTTTTTAATTGATTCAGCTGTGACTGTTAGGAAGAACAGAACAATAAATCTTCATTCTTTCATGGTCAGTTGATCCTTAAATTTGGAAAACTAAATGAGATGATGAAGTCATGGCAAACGTAGCATGACCTATCCTGATTCTTTAAAATGTGATGATTCTCAAAATCCCAAATGTTTTGGTGCATTCATCAGTTTCTACCACAGGACAGAATGATTTATGTGTTTTTTATTTTTTCTTGTGGATGCATTCCGAGAGGAGACCTCTGAAAACTGACCAATGACTTTAGTCAGAGGCAATGATAAACGATAAGCCAGCTGAGAAGACGTCATTGGAGACTTTGGAAGTCCTGATAACTGTCTATTATGGTTAATCTCACTAAAGACACAAAAAGAATTTGTCAAACAAGCAGAAATAGGTAGACTTTTTCCCCTGTTTTATTTAGCGGCTGAACTGAAAACCTCACAGAGTCTGTTGGCACACTTAGACTGTTGTATGCATGGAACGATAATGTGTTGGAATGCCAACATCAGGAATACATTATTCAACAAAGGCTTGTGTGGGATAAAATAAATGCCATGAAGATAATTCCCCCACTGTATAATCACACTGCATGTGAATGCAGAGTATTTTTATGGTGCCAGTAATCTGGCACAATTAACAAAGCCGATACCCAAAGGGGGTGCTTAACTACTGACCAAACAGTATCTAGGTTACAAGGCATCTACTAATAACAACAAATCTCAAGAAATAAGAACATTAAAATTTACTTTGTCACTTCACATTATACAAGAAAAAAGTAATCACATATTCATTATTTAGCAAACAAACACAGAATCAGGCTACGCTGGGATACCTGCATCTTCCCAGGGCTCTGTAAAAACAGCTTGGTTCAGAATGAGACTTTATAAAGAGTCTTGGGAACGTTAGCAGCTGTGCAGACTCTGTGTCTTTGTTGGAAGAGTGAGATCAGTGGAGTGTGTAAGAGTAGATATGCATGGGAAGCAGACCTGCTGATCCAGGTGTTGAAGGCTGGTTGGCACTGTGACAGCCGAAGGCAAGAAGAATGTACGCTTTAATGCACTACGTACTCTACAAATACATGCAGACTACAGGAAAACACACAAGCTAAATTCCAAAGCACGAACAGGAGTTCTCCAACATGTTTCCACCGGATGCATGAAGTATTGTCCTGCCATTATATCAACTATTCACTTGGAAAATCACAAGACAAGAAATTCCTGTTGGGTGCCATGCCAGGATTTGTAGCTCAACACTGTACAACTGTCTTCTGACTCTGAGCTTGATGATGGGCTGAATCATTTCTAAGGCAACACCCATATGAAGAAAGCCTGACTGCTCTGAAGCAGATTTTTTTGTGAAGAGCCAATTACAGCATGCCTCAGCCCTTTGTGCTTTCTCTGGAGGCTTAAATTAGTGAGAGAAAAAACCCCGAACCCAACTATGAGTTGCTCTGCTTCTGACTCCAACAGAAACCATGATTATAAGTGTAAACAGCTTTAGAGCTTGAGTTTTGAAATATAAGTCTCATACTGCTTGCTGCATCGCGAGATTGTATAGCTGATAACCTTGGATTTTGATGTTATTGTTCACAAAAATTTGCAATATTCAATAAAGACCTTTGACAATTCAATTAAATTTTTCATTTTGAAACTAATTTTACATTGATGTGCTCTGGCAATATTTTTCAAATGCTCTTTCACAAAAATGAAAACTATAGGATAACTTTACAGTTGCTTCTTCTGGGGTTAATGTTTACCAAAGTTATATGTCATGACTCTGAGAACTGTACTTACCCTGGTACAGGTTTTCAAAGTAAAATAAGAAGAAAATAGGCAATGATAAATCATTCCCAAACTTTCTCCACCAATAATGTGACATATATTCTGTATTATTCCACTATATATATGTCAGAGAAAAATGTAAAAAAAAAAATAAAAAAAATATGTAAGATAAAAAGCTGTCAGGAGGCAAAACATAACATGAAAGTTGCTGCATAAGATTTTTCCTCCAAATGCTAATCTAGGCCCAAATCTCCCAAAAACATTGTAGAAGAATCTGGTATGATCTGATGAACCCAAACTTTAACTTTGATAGTGGTAGCTTCATCCTTTGGGCTTACTTTATATCTTATGGAAATCAGTGGGACTCACCTGATGAGGGCTATGAGCAAGTGATTTCCACACAATCTGGTAGATTTAATTAAATAATTAACCAATTATTTAATTAAATTATTGCAGAGTAAGGAAATATTGGCAATTCAAGATGTGGGAAGCTCACATCTCACATTTAGATTCCCCTAAAAAAAGATTTAAATATGTAGAATCAAAACTTATTCAAACATGTTGAATGCTTGAGGGTAAACAAGGTTACTGCAGCTTTTAAGTGTTTTCTCATCTTTTCCTTGATAAAATGTGTTATTAGTTAAATTATAAAAGATTTGAGTTGCAATAAAGGGCAATTTTTGATTTTTGATAAACCAAGATATTTTTGAAAATATCTTGGTTTCTATTTTACATCACAAAATCTGTACATTTCTACTGCACCTTTTAACTGAAATGTTGATTTGTTCAAGGTTCTTTATAGAGAAGATGAAGAAGAAAAATCGGAAGTTTAGAATTAACTGATTTTTACAAACTCGTTAACTCAACTAATGACAAGACACAATTGTTCCCATCCCAAAAGGAAAGAAGGAAACTAGGGTGGACAAAAAATAAATGTCAGTGCAGAACTAGTAGGAGTGTCCATAAATTATAATAATAGTCTATTTGAAGTCAACGACCTCTTACATTCTAGGAAAGTAAAGGCATTGTAGCACATACTAAGAAAATTTGCCTACAGAAATAAAAATCATAACGGGAGTTTTCGCTGTTATAGGGTCAAACATACAACCATTCAGGTAAAAATGATCACCTTTCCTCTGCTAATTGCTTGAGACACCACATTTCATATTAAGGTTGCAGTAATTCTCTTTCCTTCCCTAAAACCTCCTGACCTTCAAAATATAAATGCTTTGTGATAAATTATTCACTGGGCACTCATTATCTAGTGTTCCATTATGACCTAGTTAGCAGGCTGTAATTTAATGCAGCTGATTCTCCACACATGTATGATCACAAATGCATTGTTCAGTTTACCCTACTGGTTCATTTCCAATTAAATAGGGAGTCACACAACAGCGCTTTTCACAATTATATGATCTCATAATGACCTCATGGGATTGCCCCCAAACTCATTACACTTCTCTTTTTAGACATGTTTTTAATTAACTTATTTGACTAAATTTCCAGGTTGTGTCCAGGTTTTGCGAGGTGATATAAAATTAAAATTCAATGGTTCTGATAGCACAGACTGCACCTCCAAGGGAACCAAGATGATGAAATATATGTTCAGCGAGGTCATCTGTTCACTATGCAGCATAATTGGAGATAAACAAAAGCTCTTTTGATTAGATCGTTACATTATTCAGTTGGTATGCTTTTTGAAAAGCCATCACAAAGCTGCTGGTAACAGTTAAAGAAACATCAGCATTCCTCCAATCAATCCCTCAAAAAAGGACAACAGTGATTTGTCTGCAGCCATTTTCCCTGTCAGAGATGTTTAACTTCCTAGCAAATAATGGCTCTTGTACGCTGGGTAAACAACCATTACTAGCCTGTTTATTTGGAGGGAGGGGCTCATTGTGGATCTGACCTGGTTTACAAATGACAACTCTTAACAGAAAAATAAAGGAATGAGGGAGTTGGGGGAAGGAGAGCTGGTTGGGGCAAGGAAGAGACTAGAGAGGAAGACCCAATTTATTTTGAGTAATTGGCTCCACTTGAGCAAACACCCGTTGTTTGCGCAGTGGCAGTCTCAATGCAAGACTGTTCTTAAGGCAAAAATATCCAATCCAATGTTCAGTTACATTCAAGAAACTGTGAGGTTTGAAGGTACTAAGATTTCTAAAACTAGCAAAAGATCCCTGAAAACCTTTTCACACATGTGAAGATATCTAGCACTTACATTCAACACCTCTAGATAATTAAGTTTGAATATTGCTGATTAGCTCACTATTTGTTCACTGGCCAAAATATAAGTTTGACACCAAGGGTTTTTTGCACAGAAGCCTAAGCTTTTACTTTTTATTTTTTGCAATCACTATTGGCATGTATTGACAGCAACCAGACAGAAAATGGGCAGAGAAAGAAGAGGAAAGACTCACAACTGTGTCAAGGGTGGGAATTGAGCCCCTACTGACAGCATTGAGAATCAATAGCTTTTGCACATAGAGCACTTTATCTACTACTGCAACACACTGTCAGCAATAACTTTTCACCAGTACAATGCAAAACAACCTCCTCCCCACAAAAAACTACAGTGGACTCCCACTGATTCACGTTTTAGTTTTCCTGGACTAATTTATTTGTAAGTTTTTCTGTGAAAAATATCTCCAAATTAATTGCAGAAAAATTGCCTATGCATGTGTTTTTTTTATTAAGTCTATTAAAATATTTGACAGAAAATACAGCTTTGGAACCTGACAAACTTCGGTGCAATACTACTCAATAATCTTTCCTTGGTGCTGATTGCCTGTTCCCCCAAGAGCAGAGATAAGGAAGACAGTGGATGTTACCTTCTGTGGCAGTGCTGTGGGTATTAATGCATATTAGGGCATATTTGGTGTTGGTCTAGTAAAATAGAAAGCTATAAGTGTTATTTTAGAGAGGACCTAAATACTTACAGATTTTGGATGTTAATGGTCAGAGGTGGTCTCCAAACCCTGCAAATTCTGGAGACTAACTTTATATAATATTTTTAAGCAGCTCCTTTAAATCTGTCATAATCAGATCTCACTTTTGGTTTGCCATTGTTTGATTCATACCTTTTTTGTACATTTTTGAAATAAGCATTATGAATACAATTTTGTTTTCTTCCTGTAAGATCACACTGTTTATTAAATTTCAACTATTTCTAAAAATAGACTGAAAGGAGATTGTTGTAAGCTTTCCACATGATGAGTGCTGTATAGAGCTCTACTTAACCTCCAAATATTATGGCAATCAGTTTTGTAAATATTTACTTGTATTTGGAACCATTTCTGATTATTTTAGCTTTCTTCTTCACAGACATTGCCTAAATGCTAGTTTTACACATATTAGGCCATGCGAGTCACGTTTAGAACCATTAGTGACCAATATACAACCTGTAGCTCCTCTTTACTAAAACAGAGATTAATTAAGTTTGATAAAGCCAGGAAAGTTCTTCCAAAACTGAGGTGAAAAAATGCCCTCTCTGCAGTTTCATTTACATTGTCCACAAACAGGCTCAGTGCAGGGAAAGTCCATCTCTTTCCTTTAACTGTGTTCAACTTTTGCACTCAGTTTCCTTTGGCTGTGTGATGGCCCGGTGGAGCTTTTCCAGCAGATCTCTCCCATTCAGGAAAGAGGAAGCCCCTGAAATAATACACCTTACAAATTGATAATTAAGACATATATGGGACCTCTGACAAATGACACTGAGGACAGCAAATGGGGCAAGTGGCCTGTAGATGCTTTGGAGCCTGTAGGGCTACATGGGGGTCCTGGGGTACAATGTGTCTCCTGACGAGCTGTCGATGGTGGGTCATGTTGCTAAGTTAAGTGTAAGCGTGCACATGTTTAAATGTTAAACACATACCGTCTGTGTTAGAGGAGTGACCCATCAAGAGTGTGTATTTTTTCTCTTTATGTGTGCTTGTGTGTACGAATCACAGTGGGTGGTTTGAAGTGTGTCATCCCACTGCTTTCCGTGCTGCTCTGATATTAGAAAGTTTTGCGGTTTCTCCTCCCTGAGGCCGCCTCAGATGTCACACAACATATGCATCTAAGACTGCTACCTCGCCTACAAACAGATCAAATGCAGCTGCTTAACCTGTATCACCACTTTCTGCTTGTAGTTACACACACACACACCCCCACACACCCCCGCAGGTGCATAAAAGGATGGACACATGCTCAAAAACATACACATGCCCATCCTGATAATTGTTTGGAAAAAAAGAAAATCTGACACAGATTTAGTTCCCTCTATGAATTAATGTGCTTTTCCTCTCTCAATAGAGTTTCAATTAATACATACAAAAGCACAGACAAACTCCTGGGGCTATGTATCCATCTCTGGGACAAATTTAGCAGCCAAAACTGAAATGAAAACAAGGTTGTTACCAGTTGTTACCAGGATGCATTCACATTGTGCTAAACTATGCTTTTAGCTGCAGATAAAACAATTAGCAGGTCAGTCTTTCACTGAACAGTGTGTGTGCGCTTCCTTCTGATCTCACCACAGACCAGATCCTGAGGGGATGCAGGAAATAAAGGAACAAAACAAATGAAAAGAAAATAAGTAGAAATCTGTTAAAAGCTGCAGACAACTTGTCGATTGGGCAGAATGTAGAAAGTTTGATTAAATAAAGTAACTTTTTTATTTGCTTTCAGGGCAAAATGAAATTTATGCAATAAAATGTACCTCAGGAATCAGTACTGAGTTCGATAAACTAGTACGTTTTTGCTGAGAGATGAAATTGTGCTTGAAATCTCATGTTAATTAGCACCTAATTTCATAAGAGAAAGTGTTCAGGTATAACAGAAGTTATTTCCTGAACAACACAGATTTATTTACATATGATTTATTTAAAATGTTGCTTCCTAATTTAAAATATTCTCCCACTAAAATCAAGTTGACAAATAATCCATGTCCACATTAACAAATTATGGAAGAATATGTTTACATTTCAAATTTAAAACACAATATTTATTTTTTTTTTCTGCTGTGCTGATGGATGGATCTGTTAATATTGTATTGTAATACTGCAATAGCGTCAAGTTTGATGCTATTGCTGGTTATACCTCACTGTACCAAAGAAAAAGGACCATTTGTGTCCTCAGCAAATTTCTTCATTCATCTTTTCCTATCAATTGATCTTTTTGCAATAGGCAGGTTAAATCGACAAGATACATTTTTCTTTACCTAGAATGAAAGTTGCTTATTGCCCCACAGAGCTACACAAATAAACCACATATCTGCTCCAACACCTGAGCCCAAAAGGCTATAAATCATGACCAGCTCTGTTTCGTCCTTGCTGTCATTCAAAGTCACGTTCTAAGTTGGAACTCGCAACAGACTGAATCTCTTCACGCTGTTTACCAGCCTGTAAATCTACTTTACAGCTCATTCTTCTCTGGCTTGGTGTGCTACTGTAAAGTTAATATGCCCAGTGCAATATTAGTTACAGGTCTTTCAGAACATGCTCCTTTTTACCCTGACAAAATCTGTGTGAATGAACAGAGCCTTGCTATTATTCTTGGATGAAGGACTGTTATTTTTTTCTGCTTAATTAGGATAGCTTTGTAAACACTGGGAGAAAGGTTTAACAGTTTCTAGAGGGAATTCGATCCATCTGAGCTAATTGGGAGACAAATCAATACAAGGATTATATCTCGTATTTTTTAAAAGTTAGATAAATGAAGGACCACATCAATGAATTTAAGCGGTCAAGAACCACAGGGAAATGCAAAACAAGTCTGAAAGACTGCATAAAGACATCAACTGTGCAGCAATCCCGACTCCTGAGCAAGCGTGTGGCGACAGGTACAAGTAATGACCGTCTTATAATGGAAGAAAGCACCACTAAAATAAGGGTCAGTGTAAGCGGCTATCTATAAAGACAGAGTAGACGCACAGATCTCACAAAAGCACTTTCCCGTGGATCACAAAGACAACAAAAAGTAAAATTTAGGTGTGATATAGCTCGCTTTTAAGGTATCACAAATTGACCAGAAACCTTTGTACCTGTAAGACAGGAGAAGGCAATTTTCTGTACAACTGAAACATAAATAAAACACTATCAGCAAAAGTTTCTTAACAAAACATACAACTTTTCTCTACACTTTCTTCTCACAAAGTAATAAAATATAAACTAAAACTCTTGTGGATTATTGTTAAGATGGGAAATGATGTGGCACACTGTGCAAACTGAGATAAGACTTGAGACCAAAATGGAAAAATTTATTTTGATAATGACTGTTCTGATAACATCTCATTGGCCCAATTGTTCATGTTGATTAGTTGTTATTCCATATTCCAGCGCCTATTAAATTTCCTCTCTTTATTCTGGTGGTTTGCTAGTCAGTTTTGTCCAGATAAGGTAGGTTTCAATTTGTTTCCATTATATTTTCATCAGCTGTCAGCTGTATTTGTATATGTAATAATAACTAAGACTGTCAGTCAGAATCTAACACCTTCTTAAAAATAAATTTAGAGGACTGTTTGATTGTTTAGGACCCAAATGCAAACAGTATACAAGCAGATTTGTAGTGATGGGGCAGGATAACTTTGTGACAAAATTTCTGTAAGTTGGAGTCACAGAAACCCAACTTAGAACAAAGGAACCTTGATGGTGAAAACAGGAGAATCAATGAATGAATTAGAGAAAGTAAGTATTAAATGCAAAGGCTCAGTGGGATTAAAACTAAGTGCATACAGTTGACAGAATTACAACAAAACTTTGGATCTGATGAATCTTGATTAATGACACAGAGAATAATAGAAACACTGGACAACTAGAACAACATCAGAGCAGCTAAACAGAAATACAAGAATAAATCTAAATACAAGAGCCACAACCCAGACCTCAGATAAGAACAAGCTCAGAGTCAAGTACTTAGGATAAATAGTTTTCTCCTTTTAAATATCTTTTCTGTCTTTTCTGATTGAAAAGATCTCTAGAGGTTCAAGTACATATGGCTTGCATTATTTATCATGCTATTGTATTCATTTAGATAACTATTGCATTCTCATGCAGTGGCAGCACCTCTGTGACCGAGTTGCCTGCATAAAACACAGAGATGATGCATCACTGACAGAATATTTCTAAGGCAGAAGAGGAAAGGGTTTGTTTTGATTTTGTCAGGTATCTATTGCTTTGGCAATAAAATAATACCTGGTACAGTAGAGTCCTTGACTTATGTGTTATGCATGCAGTGTGCTGATGTGAAACTCATCTGCTAAACACATTGTGCAACTAAGGGATAGCTTGTGCCCAGCTGATTACATTACTTTTCTTTAAAACTGGTCAATCTCACCTATTGATATTTCTATAAACAACAAAAAAAAATTTTTTCCCCTATGTTTATAGTTACATATTTGTACTGTATATAATACTCACAACTTAAACAGTTGGAGAAGAGAACCTTTGATAACCATTCTCCTCTCTGGCCCTGAATCATGTCAGATCAGTTTTCTTCCCCTCGCCCTGGTTTTTTTCCTTTTAATAATTCCCAACATTAGATCAAAGCAGGTTACACAAAATCTTAAAGGAGATCAGAACTACATCCGGCAGCAGTCTAAGCCAATCGGGTGGCGACACATTGCAAAGATGACATGAAAATTTTAAACCATATGATAACATCTGTGAGAGAGAAAAAAAGAGACGTTTGCCTGTAAGAGTAGAGGTAGAAGCGAGGAAAGTACTAGCTGAAATATACATAAACAAACATCCTCAGGTAACCAAGAAACTATGCAAGACTGGAGCAGAGGCAGGGACTATCAAAGAGAGTATCCAGGATATGGGGGGAGTGAGGGGCTGGGGAAGAAGGAGACGGAAGGGGAGGATGGAAGGGGAAGGGCTGGAACAAAAAGAAAGCCTCCCTGGTTGCACAGACCTGAAAAGAATGACTCATGCCTTTCAAGCTTGAAAAGGTGGCAACACTAGGATTCAGCTGAGTCCTCAGGTATTCACACATTGCCTCAAGTCTCAGAAATGAGTCAGCATTATGTTACCTGCAACATTCAGAGGCTGTGGGAGGTCTACTTCCAGCTAATTCGTGTTTCAAAAACGTACATATAACATGCTTTAGGTATTTTTCTAGCTGCTTGTTTTTATAGTACATAGTAAGGTGCAGAGAAAGGAGGCAGCAAAAGAAAATATAAAGTTCAATGCCTAGATATGTCAGGATGGATACTAATCCATGCTTACTAATTAAACTTTAGCCAAGTTTAATTAGCCAAGCAATTAAACTTGGCTAAATTCATGATGCACAAAATGATTTTTTGTGCACAATTTTCCTTTCATTTCACAATAATCTACAATTTTGTGTTGGGAAATCTAATGAAATCCTGTTAAAAAAACATTGAACATGATTGCAAAGCATTGTGTGAAGGTACACTTAAAAAAAAGTCTCCTGCACTGCAAAGTTTGCCTCTGATTCTTCACACACATTTTGGGAGTGAAGCTGCTTTTATATGTTATTTTTATCCAATGACGTGTGTGATTTAAATTAGCACAAATAATGTTTAAGGTAATAAAGAATGAATGTTTCAAGACACAAAATTTTCATTATGTCTATGACACACTGCAAACATTACCAATAAAGGAGATTTTATGGATGATGTTTTCCTTTTTGCATAAAGAATTGATTTTGATGAAGCATGCAATTATATTTTACATGTTATCCAATGTTTTTTTTTGTCAAAGTTCATCTTCCCAGGAGAACCCAGCCTCAGCGGGAGAGGCATAATCCGGTGACAAGGCTGTCTGCCAGCCTGCTAACTCCATGATTGTTTCCAGACAAGTGTTGTTGCCCTCTGGACAGCACGTCTCTCCGTTCTAGAGTAATGGCCAATTACCAGGAGGCAGTTTGTTGAAAGGATGCTGCCAGGAACTACATCTGCCTTCAAACAGCGATCGGATCCAAACATATGCTCTGGAACAAAATACCTTCAAAAGATGAAGCGCATTCACTAACCAGTGTTGCCTTAAGAGCATTGTGCGAGTGTTAAGAAAAGTCTAAACTGTGGATGACATGGGAGTGGCGATTTATTTGTTTATTTGTGTAGATATTGTTTACTAGGTTGGGATGAATAAATGGTTGGAAGAAAGTTTTGGACAGAAATAACATGTCTGTATTTGATTCAGGGAACATCTTTTTTTATTATTATTCCTTCCTTTTTCTCAGTTCAGTTTAGGTCTTTGAAAAGTGTCAGTCAGATGTAGCATTTTAGTCCTAAATATAAAAACACCAACTGAAATCTACAGTAACATCACTGATTAACATGCCAAATAAATTATGTATATCTACCATGTAATATTTCTTTTTTGCAATTTTGCAATTGTATAATTGGTAAAGAGTTTCATTATGTGGTTCTGCTTGGATCTGGAGTTCTATCTATAATCTTAATTTTTGGGCAGTTGTATACTCCCCAGCAGACGCTTTGTTACAAAGAAAGGCTTTTCTGTATGTGCTTAACTTGAGCTGCTCTGTCCAGCGTATTTGATAATAATTGGATCTTACATAAATTCACAATTTTTCAATGTTGAGTGTTTCTTGTCTATTACCCTAAATCGAAGTTTGTGTGACAGCTGAAATGACAATTCTCACATCAGTTTGATGGTATATTTTGTATAAGGCAAAATTGCTGTATGTCAGTAATTAAACTTGGATAAATTCATCACTTCACATTTAACATGCCTGATTTAAAACTACTAAGCTAGTGAAAAAAATGTCTTAACTTGCTGTGAATTATTTAGAAAATTAGTAATTAGCATTTCCCCCACTACAAATATAAATTTAAAAGATTTAGACTTTTTATTTTTACTTCTTTTGAGTCAGAGGATTTGAAAGATCATTAAGAAAGCTGTGGGTTGAAACAGCATTCAAATAACCTACATGTTTCAAGGTTTTGCATAAATTATGAAAATAAAAAGACTACTTCATAATCACAGTGGAGTAAATGCCAGAGTTTTACAGATTCCTCTGGTGATTTTGGTAAAAGAAATGGAAAATATTTGTATAATTAAAGAACACATATGACAGCAAAAATGTTTAAGTTAATATATACAAATGGAAGTAACGCAAGATTAAAGGTTTATTAAAAAGTTTTTTTTTTGTCTTTCAATTTTACTGCTGTTTTATTTTTTTTATTGGTTAGATGTAATATCTTGATCTTAAACGACATGTTTTCATTAGCTATAAGAAAAAAATTATAATCAACATAAGCAAATGGTCTGCGTGTAATTTAGCCATAATGTCTTTTACTTAATGAATTGAGTTGCAATAGATTATCTCTGTACTTTATTAAATGCATGAAATAATTACTTAGTGCATATATTTAAATATGAAACAGTGAGCTATATCTTACCAGAGAATGTAAGAAGGCAAACAAAGGTCTTCCAAATAAAAGTAAAAATATGTCATAGCATTGCTTTATTTCTGGTTCTTAAACTCATGTTGTAGAAAAACTTGAAAAATTGAATAAATGTATCCAGCAAAAATGGAAAGTTTTCTCTCTAGTCCAATCACCATCACTGTGTTGAGTTCGAGTTTTCTGCCTCCAGCACTTTGAAAATCCAAATCATGTGAAACCATTTTATCCTTGTAGACGCTACAGCAAACCTCAAGGTTCCTTATTTTACATGGAACCTTGCCACATTTATAATATCTACAATTTTCCCCTGCCTTTGCAATCCTTTTCGACACAAATTTGGACAAATTACAAGCCTCCTTTAATCTTTTGATTAGGCGATGTTGTGATAGTGGATATCCATAGAGGCGGATGACTGATTGACTTCTTCAATGCAGCCGTGATAAACCAAACAGTCCTGTTTCCAGTGGTGATGTCACGGTGTTAAAGCCAGGTGCAGAGGCCACTGGGTGCAGCAGAAGGGCCCGCTGAAATTCAACGCACACTCCAGAGCAACCAACCAAGCATCAACACGATCCTTCAGTTTCTCTCAACAGTGTTAAGCTTAATTCATTGATATCACATGTTTCAAATTCAGAATCCTCCAATTTCAATCATCTAATTGTTTCTGCACCTTTCTTCCAGGATTTGGGTTCCTATGTTGGTGAAAATAATATGCTGTCAAGTGTTCAAAATTTTGAAATGGAGGAATTGGGCCTGGGGGGTTAACTTAAACCTCTGCCTTCACATCCATGTGTTACTGTGGTCTTTTGATGATTTTCCACAGCTATTGGTGCAACACTGCAGGAAGAGAGAAAATAAAAACATCAGCCAAAACATGAAGTATCCTGTTTTTCTAGCCTTCAGTGCTGCTGTTTTTGATAAAATAAAGCTATGGACCATAAAGGGACACAAGTTCAACAAAAATGTGCATGAGTTTCCCCACATACTGGATTTTCTAATGTTTCTAAAGACTCACTTAAAGTGTAAAAGTTTACAAATTAAAAATTTATCTGGAGCTGGATTCAGATTGTTAGAAATTTTACTACGTTTTGATGATTGGATTTTGCATGTTCTTTTGAACATGCAAGAGTTTTCTTCTGACAGACTGTGCCAGTTCTGCAGCTGCAGCTACAATGTAGCTTGCCACCATCAGTGCGTACAGGCCTCCAGCACCAGCTAATATAAATAAATTTACTTAAGCTGCTGTGGATAATAGTCTTTGTAAGTGAACAATGAAATGTGACCTCCCAAGCTAATATCTAAAACTTCCTTCTCTTATGTTGTAAAAGTCTCTCTTAGAAAAACAATTGTCAAAAATAGTCAAGTGTTTCACTATATGTTTAGTGTCACAATGTTAACATGTAATCTCTGAGAACATCGGTATGTTTTTCTCAAATAGAGCTACTCCCTCCGAACTTTAAAAAATACTTTGGAGAACTGCGACACCATATTAGGAAATAGCATTTTAATATTATTGCTTCTAAAACTCTCTGTGACCTTTAGTACTATTTTACTTTTTTTTTTTGCTGCAGTAAAACTGATCCAGCACCCTAATATCTTATTGGCATGCAAAGTGTGTTTTCATGACATCTGGAGTTAATAACCAGCAGATATTACATTCCAAATAGTCTTTTACAATATTATTAATGTGCACACTGACAGTGGTAATGACAGAGTGTGCATCCCTTTCTTTGAAAATGGTGCATTGCTAAAAATTCTACTTTATATATCAGTCTGTTTTAACATGAAGTGACAATGTTGCACATGCAGGTAGTGTAGAAACAGAAACACCCACCTTCAAAATAAAAGCTGCTTTTTTCACAAATAAAAGCAATGACTTTGGATTTGTGGAATTTCAGAGACATATTGTCAGTATTCATAGAATAAAAGAGCAATGTTCATTTTACTCAAGCTTATACCAATAAAGAGTAAAATCAGAGAACTGATCATTTTGCATGGGTGTCTCAATTTTTCCAGAGCTGTATGTACGTAGTGTAAACCCTCAAAGTTTGACTAAAGCCATTTCTTTGGTGGTAAAAGTTTCAAAGTGCTTATTTTATTCTATGAACTAGGAAGAGTGACATGAGTGGGCTGTGATTGGTCAGAGAAATTAGATTTAAATTGGGTAGTTGTCTGTGATGCTTGTAATTTAAGCTATTGGTAATAACTACAACAAACAGGGTTCTGATTTCAGATCACCGCACTCCTTACCTGACCTTTTAGTGCTTTTCTGTTTCTTTAGCTTCCTTTTAATCTGTCTATCACTGAATGCTCAAAGAAATCTCTTTCTCCCATTTACAAACTTCTGTTTCATCTCTTTTTTATTGTCCATTGTTGATAGGGGGAGGTTGGGAGAAAATACTGTGATGGGTTGAAGCTTTTATTTGCTTTAACTACCATAATACATCTCTCAGACTCAGATCTAGTTTCTCTCTAGCTGGTTTCAATTCAGTGGCCCATAATCACCATTCCTGTGGAGTTTCCACATTATATCCCCCTGTTCTCTCCTCTTTAGCCAGCAATGGTAAGGAATCCAATGCAAAAAATCCCATAAAGCAGTGAATGATCTGGTTAATTTTTACGGTAGGCAGAACACTCTGATTTAGGTAACTAATCTTTAGCTTCTAAATAAAGTTTTCAGTGATTTTATTCGAAGTCTGGACAAATGGGCAAGCTTTAGTCCATTGATTCTCCACAAGTAGCAATCAGCGCTTAGGAATGGGGCTAACTGCTCCCATATGGCAAAGGGTTTGTATTGGAGTGAGATACGTGTACATGTGTCATTTCACAAATAACTGTCTTGGGGAGCATTTTTTTTTATAATGGAAACATATGTGGTTTCCCTCTGTTGTTCAGGTGTGAGACCAAGCTCTATTTTTTGGGAAGGCTTTATATGGAAAATAAACTTTAAAACAAAGAGCCACTCATAAGTTTGAAGGATAACTGTGCCACTATGTCATTAATTGGAACTTTATAATGTCACTTCCTAGTTAGGTTTAGTTTTCTCTCCTGAAATAATCATGATAGATAATGGTGTATTTAGGAAGGCTTGTGCACTTTTTCTGTGTTTTGCACAAGACAATTGTTGAAAAATATAAAGGACAGAGTGAAATCTGTTGAGTTTAATGACAAAATGAGACCAGTCAGTTGGGAAAGCAATGAGTGATGAAAACTCTCCTCTGATCACTGGTCATTTATTTATCACTTACCAATGCTCTCAAACAGAGACCCTTTCATCACCCTTCAGGAAGTTAACCGACCATCAGACCACATACTGGCCTGTATAAGCATTTCCCTTATATGTGTCATCCATGCTGCTGGGTGACTGAGTGAAGCCAGTTCATTGGCTTGCTCAGCTGTTGTCTTCTGTTTTATTTGGAAATCAGCAAAGGATGACTTCATCTCCCCCAGACTTCTTCAAAGTGATCAGATGGAATATAAGAAGCCCTTGTATTCTGCCCTTTCTTTTCCACACAGAAGAGAAAACATTCAGTTGCCTGCAGAGCAGAACTGCAGAAGTGATCAATTAGCAGGTCACAGACTACTGCTATTTTCACAGAAGAAAATCATCACAGTGGATGCTTAATTCACACCCTGCAGAGCCATTAAGTTGAAAAAAGTCCGAGTAAGGTCATGTTGAAATGGCTTGGCAATTCCAGCAGCCTTATAGAAAGAGAAGAGTGTGACTTGTGTAATGAGAATACTTGAACTGAAGAGCTGTTCAGGTCACTGCTGGGCTGGAATGAGATAGATAGATAGATAGATAGATAGATAGATAGATTGATAGATAGATAGATAGATAGATAGATAGATAGATAGATAGATAGATAGATAGATAGATAGATAGATAGATAGATAGATAGATAGATCGATCGATCTATAATGTGTATATGTTTGTAGCAATGACAGCTCCATGGTTTGGAGATGAGGGCACTAAAATTACATAAGGCAAAGCTAAAGATGTTATGAAATCTCCTAGAAGTTGACAAAATAGGTTAAAAATTAACATAACAGATGGGCGGCTGTTAGAAAGCTAGACAGCCCTAAAGCAAGCACCTGAAAGAAGAAATGTCTAAACTGTTTTAGGTAAATTTGGTCCAGGTTAGAGTTTTTAAGACAGGTCAAAGAGTGGCACTTGAACTTAGCTTCACTTTGACATCTTTACATGATGTGTCAGACTATCAAAGTTGCGCAAACTTTAAGGAATTTAAATGTGACAGCAGTATTATTAACCAAACCAATGGTGAAAAATATAAATGAGGACAGTAAAAAAATAATGAATAGGTTGGGTGTCATCTTAGAGAGATAGTGTGCATACTTCAAATTAATGTTGGAGTATCACAAGACAAAACCCACTTAAAATTTGGAGGGCCAGAATATGCTATGCACCCCATTAGAGACCTAGCCTTGGAGTCCAGTGTCTCAAGAATTCATGAGAAAGTGTGTAGGGTTATTTATGCAAGAATTCTTGCTGAAGACACAACCAGAGAATAAATTTCAAAGAGTTTCTCTCTGGTGAACTCTTGTCTCTTTCAGTTTCTTTGAGAGAAACTACAGGTTCAAGAGAGAGGCAAATGCTAGAATGCTGAGCACGCTTGAAACAGGCTGCAGATTAACTAAACTCTTTGATGACCACACAGGAAAGAGTTGAGGAAAAGAAAGTCAGTACATAGCAGGGAGGCTATTTATACATATTTGGAAAAGAAGAAAACTTTTTTCTCAGATTAGTAATCCAGCCTTGTACAGAAATGACAGATATATTTCGCAGGACTCAGCTGTTACGAGAGAATCGTTGACCAGAGGATTTTTCTACACTGCATTAGGCACTTTTTCTCATACTGCAAATCTTCCATGTCTACATCTTTTGTGTTTGTGTTTCTGAATCTATTGCTCTCCACTTATTAATTATCTGTGGCTTTTGTTGAACATGTGGGCACATTTATTCTGCTGTCAGGGGAAAAACAGTAACCAGAAGCAACTACTTCAAACTATTCTTTGTTTCAGTTAATCAAATTATCTGAATGACTGAGTTCTTTTTTCTTTTTTTTTTAAGTTGAGGCTCAGTGATTGATCCGGTTTAGATTGGGCAATAAGAAAGTTTAATGTTAACAACAATTTGACTGGCTATTGGTCTCTAGGACCCAATCCCTGACAAAAGTGACTCCTTCCTATGCATTGTGAAAAGTTACTACCAAAGTAAAGTTAACTTTATTGAACTAAAATTAGGGGGTTACTGTCATTAGACAGAAAGATTTGACTTGACTTATCAGTGTTGTTTTAGTACAGTTGCTGGTTTAGTGTAAAGTTCTTACAGAAGAACTGTGCTATGCAAAAGTTTTAGTGTGCCAATGTTTTTCCTCATGAAACCTAATAAGTAGAATAGTTAATACTTTATTTTAAATTTACTAAAACTCAAGTTGAGTTGTTTGAAAAAAACATTTTTAGGCATGATTTTTTAATATTCTCATTTTAGTTGGGATGTGGCTTAACCCATAAGCATCTGCTAGAAAACAACCATTTATTAGCTGCCGAGCATAAAGAAAATCCACACCATAGCAAGTATGGCTGCTTTAATTTACAATTCTCCCTCATGCAGAGGCTAACAAAGTGTTGATAAGTCTGAATGGGAGTGCGGTCCTCAGGAGAAGAATTACACTTCGCCTCAACTCTCCTTTACTTTGACCGGTACAGAGAAATGATAGTCCCCAGGGGAATATATTTCATCATATTTCAGGTTGAAGCAATCTGTAGGGCAGGAAAACAGCTGGATCAGAGCATGAGTTTGTCGACAAGAGTGGAAGATAAATATATTCTGCTTTAAGCAGAATGTTTTAGTCGTCATTTAGGTGTGGTGTGTTGGCAAAAAGAAAAATCACAAAGTACATTGCTGGCCCAAGTTAATATAATATTGAAATGTGCGCTGGTTCAAATTATATAAGGTTGGGTTGGCAGCAGTGGCACTCCCAGAGGGTGGCCAGGCCAATAAAATGTACAATTCTCCCTCATGCAGATTGGCAACACTAAAATAAATAAGATCATTATAGAATTACTCATTTATTTATTTTTTATTGGGTTTGTCATTTATTTCTCCATTGAAGAAGAAGACTGTATGCTTTTTATGACATGAACAAGATTCTTCATGTAGAAGGAGAACAGCTAGTCATTGGGATCACCTGTTTTATTTGATTTGAGCCATTTTAAACCATTCAAGCTAACAATTTTTATATTCGCCTGAGGAATAAACATCTGCAAGACTATTTTTAGGTTTGCTATATTTCCTTGCCTGAGAATAACTGTGTTACTTTTCTAAAATCACATTTGCTGATAGTGCAGTTCTATCAATCTACATGACCAGCTGCAACTTGTCAGTTCACTCTGGCCCATTAAGAGTAAAGAAAATGTTTTGTGTCATTGCTGTCATTTGTTTAAAATGAATGAATTTCTGAGGGATTCATCCTGGTAACTGTGATATCTGAAATGATCTCAGCAGATTAATTTCATCCATCATTGTAATTTGATGTAGTTAAACAGATATTTCTTTTTAGCTTTATGCAAACTCCAGGTGATTTTGATGTATTTTAATTTCCAATAATGTAGAACTTCACTTTAAAAATTTAAGCTATCCCTTCAACATGTCTCAAAAAGATGAGAACATTTAGTAATGTTTCAATTTGACTTTTTGATACTTTTACCCCAAGGAACTGAACAATTTCAGTAAAGTGGAGGATGAAGAGTTGGACATAAATGGCTGTAAGAGGAGACAGTTATGAATCTTTCCCTTGGCATTTCCTTTTAATCCTTTAGAAAATGACTTCCCCCTTGAAAAAGCACCTGGAATCTATTAGTAATAGATGATCTTGTTTTTTTGTAATTTAGCGCTAAGTAAGAGGTGGAGAGAGACGTATTTATTTTATTGTTAGATTCCAATCTGATTTAAAAAGTGGCATCATGCGAGGGCAAGTGGATGGAGATTTTGTTTATTTGGAACAAAAAGGCAAAAATGTAACATAATGACACAAGTAGGCCAAGGTTTTGCTCATAGCACCTTTTTTTGCCAAAGAGGTGATGAGATTTTGTAATCTTAGAAACCACTTTGAATCTGGTATTCTTCAAACAAGTATAATGACCTTCATCACCCATGAACCCTCTACTTATGTCCTGTGCCGGGGAAAAACGTTTAGGCTCTATCCTTTGTAGAGCTATCTCACTGGAATTGTATCTGCCTGTTTTGTGTATCCAAGGAATCTGCTTATCTGATGTCAACTTCCTGAAGTCTCGGCTGTAAACAGACCTCAGGTCCACTCCTCTGTCTCAAAATCACCACAGTCTCATGGGTGATTCAGAGAGGTATCTGAAAGGAAGGGCAGAAAAAGGAAGGAAGAGACAGAAATGTGAAAGGAGGAGATGAGATGAACTTGTTCAATTTAGAAAATAAAATGTGATTTTTGCTCAAGTTACAATGTGCGTTTCCAGAGACAGACTTGATGGGTCAAATGCGTCAGGTTAAAAATACCAATAAAAACAAATCTTATGTTACTCAGTCTCTTTACTTCTTTTATTTCCTACAGCCAAACCCTTGTAATGATGCGCTACTCTAACTGTGGTTAATGTTATAAAAGCTTTGACTAAAACCTCCTTTCCAAGCAAAATAAAACAACAATGCCTCCAGGCCTGCAGAAACCTTACAGCTGCACTTTGAGTAACTCAAGACTGCAGGACTCTGTCACTGCTTTCCTGTACATGTTACATATGCTCCTCAGATCTGCTCCAGACCCCTTGTTAAAGGAAAATCTAGTTATGCTAATGTAAAAAGAGAAGACACATTGTGGCAGTGAACGGTATCAGTCCTGCAGTGTTCTCTGCTCCAAAATTTTTAGTCTAAGCAAAGTACAATTTTGGCTGTTATATTTCCATTTGAAGTTTGGAAGAGAACTCAGTATGACTTCACAGTCTCTTGTGTGTATCTTCTACAAAATGTAGCTCTGGTTCAATGATTGTACAGTGAGATTTATGTGTCTGGACACAATCGCTTGATTATGTACCTATCTTCCAAAAATGTTTGTGGAATAAAAATGTCTTTATGTCCAGGTGTTTTGTTGCATAGGGAGCCATGGACAGGAAGGACATTGGAAGGCATATTTTGAAGCTATGTTTTGTGTAGCTGTAATCAGTCAGAGTTCTTACCTGCACAAATAAGGGAGATTTAAATAAATCCTTGGAGTAGGGAAAAACTAACAGCTAGTCAGACAGAGTAGTTGCAGAGCTCCACATAAATATACAAAACTCTTCCTTTTAAATGTTTCCATTTAAAGTCATGAGAAAATTAGGACACCTGACATTACTCTACCTTTGGACACATGGACACTGAAAAGCCTCCCACTCCGTCCATCTCAGATATGGTGTCCTTGGGGACTTCACCTGTCTGACTTGCTAGCGATGGTCAGAGGACGCTATGACAATCTTGCTTGTGTCAGTGTAGTTTAGGTAGGTGTAGGTATAACAGAAACTCAGCCACACCTGAAGACAACATGAATAGAAAACACAATGCACAAATCACTCAATGTGCTCACCACTGCAAAACTATGATGAGTTACTGATGAGATCTGCACTTGCTCACAAAAATCAGTTAAGTCAACAAATAGCACTAAACAAAGTTACCAAATTAGAATGATTAAGTCAAAGCAAATTTAAGACAATTCCCACTAGCACAATTCAGTTTTGGTGAACTGGAGTCAGCCCAGAGTAACCTCAGCATATGTCCTTTCAAGCAGAGTGTGGAGCCAACAGATAGTACGGCCAAAACTGGAGACTTCGGCCAAACAAATAACCAGGAGACAAAGCAACAGTCTGTCTTCCCTGCACTCACCCACAGAAGAGTCAAGGTCTTCAGTCAAGGGAAACTGGATACTGAAGGACACTTTTCAAAGAAAAAAAAAGAATTTACAGCCTGCTCAAGCAGCATGAATGATGGCTACCTCCAGACCGTGATCTTCACCCACTTATCCTCAGCAGGGCTTTCGAATGATCTATGTCAAAGTTGGCAAAACTGGCATCTGTAAAACAAGATCATGTCACCTTCTGACAGAACAGAAACCCAACATAACAATGAGATGCCTACCTGACAAGATAAAACTAATAACTTTTTAAAACAATCAGGGCAGCTGCTCTGAACAATATTTACAGAGTAATCTGATTCACAATCAACAGTCGGCTTCGCAGCTGTTTTTAAAGAGGCTAAGCTACGCTCAGCTATCACAGGTGCAGGTGAAAAACACCCTGTCACAATAATATCGATCTGAATATGGATGCCTTTAGAGCAGGGGTCTCCAACTCCAGACCTTGATAACTACTGTCCTGCAGGTTCTAGATGCATACATTCCCCAATAGACGTGAATGAAATGAATGGCTCATTACCAGGCCTCTACCAAACTTGATTGGATACTAAGAAGGTAATTCAATGTCGGCAAGTAGCAGGGCAGTAGCTCTCGAGGACGGGTCTTGAACAACCCTTATAGAGAGAAATATACTTCACAATTTTAACTTCAGTGTGCAAGGAGAAAACTTTTGCTCTGCAACATCGCAGCTATGAAGCATGCAGGATGAAGTGTCCATTCAAATTAATTCAGTTTACTTACATACTGCCAATTCACAACACATGTTGTCTAAAGGCTCTTTGCAAAAGAGTCAATTCAATCAGATCACGTCAAGTATACACATTCCATTTGATCCTATTTATCAAACAATCCAGTCAAGTTGAGTTTATTATTCAAATTGGTTAAAAGGTTTTCCATCCAAGGACACCCAGGAGATTGGATTGAGTCACTGACATGAAGCCTTTTGCTGTGCAACAAGCCATACAGAATGCGTGTAGCAACAGAGGAAATTTGTATGTCACACAATGTCCGAGACTTTTTCCACTTATAAGTTACGGTTTTATAACTTTAAGATTTTAACTGCAATGTTTGAGCAACAAAAAGCTGGAATAAAAATCGGGTTCCTTTTGTCTGTGTCACTGTGTTAGCAGTCACAGCTCATCATCCTGTGTGCAGAGCTAATCACAAGATGCCCAGCAGTAACAAGGAGGGGAGCAATAATGTTCAGGGGCAATGCACTACAGCATGAGAGCTTCATTCCTGGATAGATCATGTACGGCCATGAAAAGCTCTAACAAGCCGACTTGTGTTTCCTTATATGCGGGTGTGTGTAGGGGTGTGTGTGTGTGTGCATACTGTATAAGGTTACACACCCAAACATACAATCTGTACTACCTCAACTTTCATAGGCAGACGATCCTCGGCACTTGTCCGGCGATGCTCCAAAAAGGAATCTGAGTAGCTTTGTTCATGGCAGTGCAATGAATGGCCAAGTGATTTCAGCCTGTGTGTTCATTTCCTGACCATCAATCCCACAGTCCATTTGGTTCCACACACACACAACGGTGACTCTAACCATGCAACTGGAGAAGCCCCAGCATCCTCCTTTTTAAATTACACAATTACTATGCAAGAGGGAGTTAAAAAGAAAAAAACAGTGATTAGCTGGTATTTCTGCCTCTACAAAGGCTCAGGGAATTGTTTCTTCCAGCAAGTATATCAAATTTGTATTTACTCTTTTATGCAGTTATATGTTGCATGAGTTGACTTCAAACACTGCACTGCTTTAAACAAATTAAAAGAGGACATGCCAAATGCTTTGTTATTGAAAAACAACATTATTTATGGACAATAATACATACATATTTATATACTTGAAGTTTGTAAGACTTACATAGTTTTGTACAATTTAATTTGTGTGTTAATTCAATTTCATTTGAAATATTTTATTACAAAAGGAAAAATAAGATATTAACCGCTGTCTTCAACTAAAATGCAAACTAAAGGAATTAGTTCTTATTTTGTGCAAAATTAAATGCACCTTACTAAGAAAAGGGGTCTGTGGCTGCAGGGATACAGATCAAGGCCCTTGTTTGTTCTGGTTTAAAGATTATGAGGAGATAACTGTCCAGAGGACATAGAGGTGAGTCCAGTGGTGTCCAGCAGGTGCCTTAAGTGTTTGATAACCAGCTCAAGGAAGTTAAAGTGAAAACAGGAAGATGAGTATTTAGTAAATTCCTGGAGAAAATTAGATAAAGTGGAGGTCATTTAAGATGAACAGAGAGAAAGGGATGAGAGAAAAGCAAAATCACACAGACTTCTGGAAGGAGAGTTCAGTTCTTGGCTCTCAGGTCCCATGTCAATATATAGAAAGCAGCTCAGTTTGAGGTTGCTTGCATGAATGCAGAGAAAACGTCCCAGGTCTGAATGGATAAACAATACTCCCCTAAAACAGTGAACACATCATAAAATAAAATTATGTACTTAAGGAAAAACTTTAAGATGTTGGCCTTAGATTATCAGCAAATCCACTGGAAAATGTCCAAGAGACTTGGAAGTTGTCAAACCCCTACAAAGGTCCAGAAGGCTTTGGCCTCAGGCCCAAAAAATTAGATTTTATGCTTTGGTTGTTATTGTGAAACACTGTGATGAATGAAAAGATAAACTCTAAAGCCTGAGAGGCTATATAATGTGACATTGATCTGGTTTGAAAACTTATAAAAATACATTTTGTGGTGTTTCAAATAACTGTCAAGTTGTCATCAGTAGATTATTATTTCTTCTGTAGTCTTTCTTTCTATTGAGAAAAAAATGGCAAAGTAGTTTTAATTTAGGGGAAATTGACTTGTTTATAGCTTTAATTTATTAAGCTCTGCTTCCTCGAGTATTAAATTTGCCCTATTTATTTCAGAGCTTTGAACGAGGCTGGGCACTTTTCTTATCCACTCTAAGCTAATTTTATTTTCAAACTCTCCTTGCATCATTAGAGCTGTGTTTTTGCATTGGCTTTTGTTTAAGAAGTAATGACATATTTACTGCAGGGAAAATTGAGCAAATAAGCTGCTTTGATTTGAAATTTGTGAGTAGATTAAATACCTTTTGACTGCTTCTTTCTTGAAGAATTGTAAGTTAATACTTTTAGTCATTTTTATCAACTCAAATTCAAGACTAATTGTATTTCAGGATCATGATGTGTTTCTTAAGTGCCTATCTACTCCAGCAGGTATTTAAGTTTGGGTTCAGCTGCTGATAGTAGCTAACAGTGAAATGGTGTGGAACGAAGATAATTTCTAATCTTTTTTCCTTATATTCTAGTGCTAATTAAGTAAAGACAGGACAGGAGGAAGAAACACTTCTGCAGTCACTGACAGGCTTTCTTGCTAGACTCACTTAATCATCTCCATCCAATGTAAAAAACTTTTCCATCCCTATTAAAGAGATGCATCCGCACAGTATGATACTGCCACCACTTTTCAAAGTGGGCTTGTAAAGTCGAAGGGACGTGCTGTTTGACACTCTTGTCACATATATAATCTGTTCAATTTTGGTCTTATCCCTACACCTCCTTCTACATGTTTCATGTGTCCTTTTCATGGCTTGTGGCAAAGTATTTATTTTGCTTTCTTTTGGTAATAGCTTTCTGCTTTGACATTCTTCCTCTGACACTTTCACAAATCAGCTGTATTAATGAAACTACACACAAGTAGACATTGTACACTAATTAGTGAAGACAGTCAGTAGCTATCATTAGCTTATTTTATTATTTCTTATTATGTGCTACTTCATGTTGTATCAAATAGTCGTTAACACCAGTAAGACACATTGACGTTTGTGGTTGTAAAATAACGAAATGTCATGAATATTTTTTAAAGGTATTGTAAATGGAATTATGAGATGTTTTCATAAGCTTTGTCTAAATAAGGTGAGTGGGTATGGAAAAACCCTGCAGTCCAGTATGTCCAGATGAACTTTTGAAAAAATCACACACTCCCAAGAGCAAAGGAAAAAGGATGTTGAGTTTTGAATGACAGCTTCCTGTCCCAGCAGCCTAATAAATATCTTCTGGTATGATTCACTTGCTGTAGTACATGATTTTAAAAGCCCTTGTTAGCCACAGCTATGGCTTCCAGATGTTACAGAAAAAGAAAGAAATTAATCTAATAATCAGGGTGGGTAGAGCTGACTGGCCCTGGAAGGTGCCGAATGATATCACCACATCTTCATAAATCAGGTCGGGAATGTGTTTTTCTAAAGGGATCTCAGACCACCCCAGTAACAAAGTATTCCTGGGTGTGAAAGCACACAAAACAAATTACCAGCAAAACCAAAGCAAAGCTCTGTCTCCTAGTTAAAATGAAGCTGTGACACAGTATTTTAAAAAAGCAAAAAAACAAAAGAAAACACACACACACAACTTGAGTCTATGATGATTATCAGTCATCACATCACACACAATCAAAATACACTTTTCTCTTTTGTTTGATCCAAGACTTTCAGTCCTTAAATGGAAGTTTTTTTCTCTCTTGGTCTTTTCCTGATATTTTCCTAGACCTCCACAAGCTGCTTTTGTCCGTCGACAGACAGAGCACATTGTATGTGTTTACCCTTTTGTTTTGGGGAATGGAGTGGAAAATAATGTTTCCGTGCTAATTTCCCCAGTTCAAAGGGATCAATCTAGGAAGAAAAATTCCCTTAAAACAGCCTTAAATTGTCTCAATGAGCTTGATTCTTATCAAACGGATTTTCGTCTTTGCAACACAAAATCCCATGGAATGCTGCATTCGAGGCAGTGGAAACTCTGAGCTCAAACAATACCACACTATTAACAGCAGGTATTTTTCTGACCTGCGATTTTGAAGACTTCAAATGGAGTTTAATTGTGTTTGCTGCAGGGACAGATGGGATATTTATAGCTGCTTGTACGCTGCATTCCTTTGCAGTAAGCCTGAAGCAGAGCCTCAGACTGGGCTTACGGCTCAGTGCTGTCGAGACATTATGCGTAAGAACACCAAAGAGAAGCATTGAGACTCAACAGCCCAGCTGAGTTTGGGATTTAGTGAATTTATTTTCTTCCCAAAACAGCCCTATTGATAGTCTGCTACATTCATGGGGAGACTTGCTTTCTGAATCTGTCAAGCACCAACAAGAAATTATTTGGACATGGGAGGAAACTAAGTGCTACTAGTTTCTGATAGATAGGATTCAAACACCACCACTGTGTCATCAAAAGGACACAGTTGTCCTCGCCCACCGCAGTTGTCTTACTCGATGTTTTCTTTCTTCAAAGACTCCAAACTCTGTCAGATTTACTTGCTCTTTATCTTCTACACTCTCAGCCACTTCCTCGTGCCTAACTCCTAGCTTTTCTCTGTTGCTGCCTTCCGTTTCTCTTCCCTATTCACTTCCACTTTATCTCTTTTAACTTCCAAGTTTCTCTGCCATTAACCAGCTCCTATTTTTCTGTTCATGTAACTCTGCCTCTACATGCTTTCCTCTCTTCAGAATAAGGTTGCACTGTAATTTTCTAGCGAGATGCTTATGCACAGGTGAAGGACACATGGCCATCTTCTTACATAAACAAAGGGAAACATGTTGACATCAAGGCCACATGGAGTATCAATGCTGTTTATACATAGTAATCACTTGAAGGTCTGATTAATGTTTTTGTTAATCAGTGGGACAGGAAGGAATACAGCTGTGACCTATGTGAGTGACAGACTGGTGTAAAAACAAAGATCAGCGATGTGTGTCTCAAATGACTGAAATAAGATACAGTATTCAATATTTAATAAAATAGAGTTAAAGTTTTACTAAAAATATAGAAAGCTAATTTATTCATTAACTTTGCAGTATTGTGCATTTTTGAATGAGAAAAAAGATAAACATTTGATCATGACCATGTGTGTCCCTCCTGTCTAGATAAAAGCTAAAGTTGGTGCTTTAATTATCTTTAATGCATTCTCAATTTACTTTTTCATTGTTTGAATTTAAGCACAACGACCTGGTCATTTAATACATTATCATGAGTAGCTTCACTGCCTACGCAGCCTCCATAGGCCTAAATGTTGAGGTTTGGTGTGTCATCTAGTCAATGAATAAAAACCTTTTGAAATCACTCTGAAGCCAAAGTTTTCAAAAAGTGTTTTGTTTCCACAAATTCAAGGTGCATTTTCTTCCTCTGGCCACAACATGGCACTCTTCTAATTGAAATCTGACCTCTTTCTAAACAGTTCTGCTCCTTGCTGACATTTTGAGTCAACTCTGGGACATGCTGTCATGTGAGACTCAGCTCTGCATTACAACCTGTCCTTTTTATTTAGCTTTAAAGATGAATCATGGGCGTGACGAACCGATCACACATGCCTATCAGAGAAGGGACACTGCAGGTTCTCTGGGGTTTGAGACGAGTTTCTTTTGAAAACACAAAACAGCTTGAACAAAATTAATCCCCTTTTCAGCCTTCTCCCTTTTTATTACAGGGTGACTCTCCTGAAGATCCGAGCAGGGCGGTCTCAACGCTCAGATCAGTCCTGCCATCTCATTACTCTCCAAGGGATCTGGGAGGTCAGTGCTATCAAGTGGAGTGAAGCTATAAAATAAATTGAATGTTCTGCTGAGGGAAATGTTGAAGGTGATGGACAGAAAGGGTCTCTTCTCAGAACCACAGCTCTCTGCAGTTCCCCTGGGTGGCACAGACTGGGACCTGGGCTCAGCAGCTGGATGACTGGCTGGAAAGAAAGGTTGCAGACAGAATTAAACATGAGCGTACCCGACCAGTGTGGTATGTTGGCCATCCGTCATTCTCCGTAGTTTTGAAAGGCTACCTGTGCAAATTCAAAGGACCTGTCAGGGATTGGAGTGGACACACTTGGCTGCACAGTGGTGGAATCAGAATTGCAGATGGAGTAAGAGAGGAGAAAGCGGAATAGAGCCAATCGATGTGAACGGCTACAGTATAACACCACAGAGAGAGGATCTCTGCTTCAAGTGATGTTGGACAAGGATAATTTTAGATTATAGTTACACATGTCATTTTAATGTGATGTTTGAGTTTTAAATATAAAAACATCCCATTTATGACAGCAAATTACTTTAAGTCACTAAAACCTAAAACCTGTAAGTCTTCATGAAAATGTCTGAAGTAGATCTGCTCAGTTTAAGACTTTAGCCAATTAGGAATTCTGCAGATGTTTTTAGTTTCTCTGTGCTCAATAGTGTGTCCAGAGAATGAGCATGAAAGCTCATAGAACCCATAGAATATTTATGGATTTACTGTAAATATAGAAAAACACAATAGGCTCTACTTTTATAGTTGACTTGCATAGTAAACAAATTAATATTCAATTATTAATCTAAAGTTAACAAAAATAAATACTGTTAGGTAAGGTTTAAATCTGAAAAATGTTGTTTTAAATGCTTTTTATTGGGAATAATGTCTTCATTATTGTCCAAACTTATTCAAATGACTTCATGCAAGCCACCCAAAGATAGTTAAAAGCTACAAATAGTTGAAAACTTGTACAACTTTTATTACTGCCTAGTATGTAATTAGTATGTCATTTTAATTCAAACAAGTATACCTTAAAATAGTAAGCACTGTACCGGCTGTAATCAGAGGAGAACCTAATATCTACCGTTTTTCTTTTTCTCTTCTCTTGGACATGTAGCCAATCATCACCAAGGAAAATGAGTGTTGTTCCTGGACTTTACATTTAAGTTTATACATCCTCATGGCTGCAACAAGTTCACTTTATTAACATTTCATTATTTTGGTCCAACTAAGTTACCAATTTTTGAGTGGCTATGTCCCTCATTCCAACATTACTCCAAATTATCCATTAATGTGGTAACTGTTAAAGAACTTCTAAATATGCATGAAAGAATCAAGGCAACAATTCAGTTATGTTTTTGATGCATGAATAGAATAACATGATGTACAGCTCAAAAAGTTGATTTTATATGAAATTGCCACTTTGTGTACACTTGAGTTCAATGATGTATAGCATGTGGACTACTTTCCTATTTATTGCATTCTGAAAGATTGCTTGCTGTGCTTCTTTTCTTCTGAAATCCATGACAGCTAAGAATATTTTGTGTTGTTGTGTTTGTGTTTGCCAGATTGTAAATAGGTTTCCACAAAAAATGTGTGTGAAAATACCAACTGTTTAATTGTCCCACAAGTGTTAGGTCCTTTAATCTGTTGCTTCCTCTGACTTCTGACTGCAGAAAAGACTCCACACACAAAACATGTGCTGACTTTATAAAACACCTGCCTCAAGCCTTAAATTAGATGGTCTGAACCTAGACAAATACTTGGATTAATTCCTTTATCACCACAAAAGGAAAAGCACAAGAGAGCACCTCTGACTATTGAGCCACGGGTCTTTTTTAATGATGGCCTAAATTACAAACCGCCTCTCAGAAATGTGATGGTTATTTGTCTTCAACACAGCCTTTTGGAGTTCTCCTTATCTGCACATTTAAGATTTATACACGTGGCTTCACCAACATGATGGGTTAGCCCCTCTGTTTTTGATTATGTTTCCATTAGTGTTTTTCTAAGGCATCAACTTGTAAACTAATTTAGCTTCTGGCGCCCTGAAACTATTCTGGCATGAAAGAGCTATTGCAACATTTGGCTTGCAGCCCCTCCTTTTTTTTTCTCCACTGCCAGTAAATGTTTAAATATGTTGCAGTTTTGTTTGAAGGACTGTGTCACAGCACACGGCTAGTCAGCAGATATCTTCGAGATAAGAGCACTGTGTTTACTCAGGTTTTGCTTTTAAACTTGGCTCCAGAACTGTGGTCAGACCTGTTGCTGGTAACAGACTGGACCTTTGTACCACAAGAGAACCACTCCAGCACAGAGTCTGAAAGAGCAGTTCAAGATTTATTCATATATCTCTGAGATGATTCAAAAGGTACCCAGCTTTACTCTTCACAAAAAAGTCAATTGACTGATTGAATGAATTTCGTATTTTGGAAGTAGGATAGTAAATTGTTTGGTTTTGTCATCTTTATCCATTTTGTTTATGTAAAAAGCCATATTTGATTCTGAGGAAGTATGTCAGGAGATGGATACAAAAAATAGTATACTTATATGTATATAAATATATATATAATGTACATTGTGGGGAAAAGGGTCATGTGTCTTATGAAGTGTAAATAAATATCTGGATTCAGCTGTATCTTCATCTGCTGACTTTATAATAAACAGACTTCTATCAGAGTCTACTTCAAATGATATAGAGCACATTTTTCATCAAATGACTTGCTTCTCCCTTTTGTTTTAAGGTCCTCATTATCACAATAGCAGGAAATGACAGGTGACAGCTTCCATTTAAAAGGGCAACGGTGACTGAATCAAATCAATACTTAGATGGATGACACTGCTCTTCCACACTTAAAGACCTTCCCTTTGTTTGGAGCCTTATGAATGTGTACACTTTCACCTGAAATCTGCTCCTTCAAAATGTCATGTACTTCCTCACTGCCAATGTTTGATTACTTCTTCCTTATTAGTTCCTTATCTGAAAAACCATGACTTTTCAGCCCAGGGTCATTATTTTCAGAGCGACATCAAAAATCACTCTTCTGACAGGTTGCTTTCTTTATAAAGGTGACAAAAGTTACAAACATAGTGCAAAATCAAGTCAAGATAGAACACAATTGACAGGTAATAGGATCTCAACTACTAACCTCCAGTGCTAAGGCATTTCACCTTAATCTTTGCTACACATCAAGAAAACTTCACTGTCGTTGGACTGGAGAGATGTAGGATTTAATCATTTCTATGTCCTCCCAGTGCATGTGTGTGTTGCCTCTTTGTTTTCCCTTTGAAAGACTATCAAGAATTCCATCCACTACATCCCTAGTAAAACATTAGCTGTTAACCAGCTTTCTTTTGTGTTAAGGTTTAATGGCACTAGGAAATGTGCCCATGTCAGGCAGGAAGATGAACAGAGAAAGAAAGGAAAAGACTTGCAAAGTTCACAGGTCAGGAGTCAAACCACATGTGGCTGCATCAGAGTTTAAGAGAACCTGACAAGAGCACCCAGACTGTTACCCTCTACAGTCTGGGTAGAGGGTAACAGAGGGTACAGAACCACCAAATACAAACCCCCAAACATTTTTATAAAACCATTTATTTTGCAAAAATAAATGGTCCCACCACTTTGGATAAAACTACTACTGAAATCCAAAGACATGTGCCATTTTATCACATCACATGCTACATGTGTGTAAATGGTGAGACTTGACTTGTTTTACTGTAGTACTTCGTTTGTGTTTTCCCAAAGGATCTCAAAGAATTCCCCAAAGAATCTTGGATTAATTGACTAAATTTGCAATTATTTGAGATGATTTACATATTAAGAAAACATTGGACAAATATCTATGCCTACATGCTTTTGTTTCAATTTACATTACTCATAAAATGTTATTGCTCTCAATATTGACACTTTTTCATTGCTCCATGTTTTTGGAAAAACTTTAGTGAGCTGCAATAGCAGGAAGAGTGAAAAGCAAGGGGAAATATCTCCAAGTCACTTACAGTCTCTCTATATTGCTGTAGAAGTGTGAAAAAAGCTACTAATGTGTTACAGTATGTATGCGCATCTTCGATGGGAAGTCCCTTGAAATCCAGGATCTTCCTCACACATGCATGTGGTGAGAAACAACAACAGCATCATAACAAACAGGATTCAGCTTTATTGTGAAAACAAAACTGCTGGGGTTTACATGTTCCAAATAAATCCAACATTTTGGAATCCACTATCAGAAATATGCCATGAGAATGGCAGTTAAATTCTGTTCTAAAGGTACCGGTCTTAAAAGTCTGCAGAAAAATTGTACTTGTAAGGATTAAGAAGTCATTATCTTCTTCAGAGTTTTTGACTGGCATAATCGAAAGTATTAAGACATTTTTGTGTGGGAGTTTTTAAGGTTCAGGTTTGCAATTTAATGCATGAGCAGACATCTTTAGTAGAAGCCATTTTTCTCATTATAAGTTATTCTTTGCAACTTGCTTGATTTGGTTTCCCAGGGACTCCTGCATGGTTAAATTGTATTTTCTTTCTAAAAGACAAAGAGGTATGAATATATCTTCTGGTCACTGCTTTTATTTTGTAGTATGGAAATGCATTTTTAAAATAATTTTCCATATTATGGAAGATATGCTCCTTTTTTCTTTAAATTGGTAAGGAAGGAAGATGGGAAGTGGTTTCAGAGCTTAATCTGGCTGGATACTGTTACATTTTAGAGGTTAGACTTCACATTTGTCTTCTGCAGAGGGACAACGTCTGGTCTTATCTTGCTTCCCCAGTGTTGGGCTTATCTCTGCTTTGGTTTTGCACTTATTCTTGGACAGAAGAGTACACCAACTACACTATGCTCAGTCCAAGGCTACAGAGGCTTTGTAGCAGGCTTTGACTCATGCTTATATGCATGAGTAATCTACTTTCTCATTACATGTGGGTTAGACCCATTTATCCACTTCACTTTTTCTGGAAAACCCACTATCCACATTTAAGGTAACGTCTCTTCTAACTGCATAGCATATTCATCAAGCTAAAAAAATGCTGCAACTTTTGTTTTTACTTTTTCACTTCAGGGATGCCACAGGCCTATACATCCTTTCAAAAATAAACAGCGTAGATCAAGCCTGAGAATTGCACTCCAAAGGATCGGATGTTGCTGAAATTTGAAAATGGATAAGTAACTTGAGAGATCTGATTTAGCTTAGTTGTCAAGTGCACACATTTCATCACAATGTACCACATTAGACTTGTTTTATTCCCAAGTGAGCAGAAAATATTTTTGCTGTTACCTCCTGAGATTTCCCTCTGGCTTTTACTCTCACATGTATACGGCATAAAGTGTTTATGACCCCTCGTCCCAGAGGTCACATTCAGACTTTCATTCATTACTCTGTCATGTCAAGCATTTTTATCGGCTTCTCCAATCCTATTCATTTATGCGACCGAGGTGGTTAAACAAAAATGCACTGAGAGGTGGTGACCCTGACCTTTGTTCAAACAGAAAGGCACATACAAATGTCAAAGCAATAAGCAACTTCCTCCTCAGAGCAAGCAGTTGCCTAAACAGGAGCATTTGCTTACAAGTAATTTATTGCCCTCAGTACATTAGGCAAGAATAAAGCCATTCAACATGAGTTTCTCGTGTCGATTATGGTGCTATTACTTATAATAACGCCATGAATTTCTTTATCATATCTTAATCAGTTTTATGCAGTCATAACAAAGATAATAAGGTAAAATAGCATAAAACTACATGTTCTTTCCCCAGATGAAGGGAACTTACACTTCCTTTTAGTAATTGTACAGGCCCACGCATGTGTTGGAATCCTGGACCCTTACTCCAACTATTTCCGGTTATAAACAAGCACTCAACCTTTAAAACCGATAGCAACAGTTCATTGTGTCTGCTTCCTTTTCCAGCATGAACACTGATAACTAAATTGTGCACACAAAACAATAACACATTTTAATGTAATTAAAAGATTGCAGCTGTGGAAGCTTGCAGGAAATCCAAATTTTTATATTCAGTTTAGAAATACATTTGCACCCAAAAGTTCATATTGCAAGTCTTTGAACCGTATAGTTTGAAATATTTGGATTTTGTAAAAGGAAAACTGGACAAAGTTCATGCTTGCACCATTAGAGACATTAAAACATACTTTCTCAGAAAGCCAAGATGGCCCTACGCCTCCTGGCCAGCAGCACAGGGCATTGTAATTGTTCCATATTCAAAAGGTTTATAGATTGGCACTTTCAGGTGTACAACGTCTGGCATGAATCTGGGAAAGAAATGGATAGGCTTCAGGTATGATCAATATTCCTAGGAAAAACTAGCGAGCCCACTGAAGCAAAAAGACAAAAAATATTATTTTAGATCATCAAGTACACCAAGAAAGAATTTGGGAAGTAGATGAGTGAAAAATATAATTTAAATTTACTGCTTATCATTTAAATGCACTGAAATAAAGCAATTTAATGTAAGAGAAAAATGAGTTAAAACCTTATCAATGAACACATGTTGACACAACTACAATGCAAGAGATGAATGACCAAATTCTCTTAAGTTATTCATGTCTAGTTTAGACATGTAGACAGACATTTAACTAGATGTCTGTTTTAGAAACAAAGAAGGGGTTTTCCTTATGATTTGAATAGTTTATTAGTTAAAACCCAAAGCCCAATTTGACTAATGAGTTTCATTAAACAGAATCTATGTGCTAAGCAAGGTCCACCCTGCATGTTGATGTGTTTTAAAACGAGAACAAAAACTCATTGTTTGTCCAAATTTATGATTTAACCGTGTTGCAGACGAACGTATTGCTACTTTGAAAATCAGCCCATTCTTTATATTTGGAGTTTATTTACACCTCACAGCTGTTCAGTACATCTGCTGCCATCAGAGGGCCTTTGATTTGTGAGTAATTACTATGCAGCTCACTAAAACTCCAAATGCCAGTTTACTGTTTTTAAAGTTAGTTAAAAGTGACACATGAAAGTTTTTCCGATTATATACTGAAGTATTTTATTGAAATGTCAATCACTAAATCATTATATCACAACTTAAGATTTAATACATTTTGAGTTCAACATTTGAATCCATGCAAATGTAATGCTAGAAGAGAATATTGTTTAGTTAGTTATGGTAACATTACTTAAACTTAACTGACCTTTCTTTGTGTTTCCTTTTAAAGAACTGCTGTACTGTAGTTTTTACTGTAAGATTTCTTCCTAGTCTTAAGATGCAACCAATACTGCAGTAACACGATATACACATTAATTTTTGAATGTGATGGATTTTTTTTTTTCATTTGTAGAAAACAGTAATAACTTTTTTGTAACAAAAACAACAACCAAAGTCAAACAAAAAACCTTGCCATGAAAGCAACTAAAGAATTCAGATTAAGATGAAATAAATAGTGGATATGCCATTTATTCATCAGTGTTTTATACACAACTAATAAGACCGGATCAGTGACAGTAAAATGTCAATATGATTACAACAGTCCATGGCAAAAATTCCAACTTAAGGCACCATTTCCCCAGCAACCATGCAAAGATTAGCAATGATATTAGTCCATGTCCCCCATCTTCAAAAGCAATGTAGACAGTTTATTGATATTTCAACAGTTGTGGTCTGGAATGGCTGCCCAGTGGCGCAGCTGGTAGAGCTGTTGCCTTGCAGCAAGAAGGTTCTGGGTTCGATTCCCGGCTCTGGCCTTTCTCCATGGAGTTTGCATGTTCTCCCTCTGCATGCGTGGGTTCTCTCCGGGTACTCCGGCTTCCTCCCACAGTCCAAAAACATGACTGTCAGGTTAATTGGCCTCTCTAAATTGTCCGTGAGTGTGTATGTGCATGGTTGTTTCTCCTGTGTGTCTCTGTGTTGCCCTGCAACAGACTAGCGACCTGTCCAGGGTGACCCTGCTTCTCGCCCGAAACGATAGCTGGAGATAGGCACCAGCAACCCTCCCGACCCCAGTAAGGCACAAGGGTGTAGGAAAATTGATAGATGGATGGTGGTCTGGAATGGTCTTGAAGTGAAATCCAGAATCGTCAATGTCTAAGACCAGGACAAGACTGAGTAAAAACCCAGTTGAGTCCGAGATGAGACAGAGACCATCAAAAAGTGATCTTCAGACCAAGACTGGCCTCGGTTACTACATACATGAAGTTAATTGAGTTGTTTGAATTACAATGAGTAAGTGAAACACAAATTTTGGTTGACAGAATATGGATTTCTGTACGTTGTACAGTTCCTTTGATTAAAGCAGTGCTGTCCAAAGTCGGTCCTTTAGGGCCTGTATTTTGCATGTTTTACAAGTTCTCTCGCTGGTGGTAGTAGCTACTGCCTCAGCATGTCAATGCTCTGCAGAGCCCTGCTAACAAGCTATCATTTAATCCAGGTGTGTTGAACCAGGAAGAGAACTAAATCATGCAAAATCCTGGCCCATGAGGACCAACTTTGGACAACACTGGATTCAATATTTTAGACTTAATAGTCTGTATTTATTCAACAAAGAAAAATTGAGATACTTGGGTTTTATTGCATCTAGTCTAATTAAGTTTCACTGATAGTGATTTGACTTGTAAATTGATAAACACTGAGCAGAATTTGTTAATCCAGGGGAAGCTGGAGAAAAGGGAAATAGCAAAATACTTTGCAAATTACTCTGTATTTTCTTGTCATACAATTAATCTCTAATTGTCTCCATGATGTGAAAACATCTTAACATTTTACAGTTTTACAAATGGTCTTTGTGCAGTTTTTATGCTCTGGTCTCCAGGCAAAAAAGAGTTGAATGGGAAAAGTTGACATGTTTCAGATGTCTATTGGGAGAAAAACAACAGTAAAGTACAAGAAACAAAATACACTGATGAATTCTCCATAATTAGTGTTTTTGGAAGCTATGGGTAGTAAGATTTCTCATAAACATTGACTGTGTATTTCAAAATATACGTCCCCAAACTTATATTGGTTCCTGCTGTAAGTGCATTCCAGAAAAATCCAACATGAACTTCTCTGTGGCTTTAAATTAGATGCTTTACGAAAAGTGTAAAAAAAAAAAAAATAAATAAAGGAAAGCCAGATGGTACCCTTGGTGTTATCTCCCTGGCATATGGGTCCTTTTCAGGCACATTTAGAACATTGTTGTGTGTCTAGTATTCCTCTGCAGGACCCACAAACACTGGCACTGCAGTCACAGCCATGCAGGCATGCTTTCATGTGGCCAGGCGTCCCCATTCTACCAGCCTCGAGTGCATCCTCTGTTACTCTAAATGGTTCCTGTGGTTTTATATTAAATGGGAAGAGGGGGGTGTCAAAAGCCACAATGGTTTTAGCTGGTATGACTCAGGATATTCATTATCGTATGCTTTTATTTAAAGCAATGTGATTAGGATAAGTCCTAGACTGCTGCCTTTACTGTTTGCACTTTTTTAAAAAAGCAATAATGTCTTACCAACTTAATAGATAATTTGTTTTTGATATATAATCATCAGGCTTAGTGTGTGTACTAAAAAGTTAAATAGAAGCCATAAACTGGAAGCATCTAGAGCTTTGCAGTCCTAAAAGTAGCTTTCACTGTCTACACTGGGGGCAGCTAATTTATCTGACACTTGGATAAACTACAACAAGGCATCAGCCCATCCTGTGCTCACAGTGTTGAAGGGGCAGTGTTATACATTTCCCAGGCATATATTGCCATTTTACAGCACAATCAAGGAACGTTACTTTTATCACCTCCCATCAGGTCATTGAGTGAACCGGGACTTTTACTCTGGAGGGAATGAATTATCTATGCCCTCCAAAGACAACACTTTCACAATTATTAACTTTAACATTTTAATATGAAGTGAAGGCTGAGAAATAATACAAAATAAGCAGCCTGCTGGTGCTTCTGCCTATGATTACTCATGAACACATGTCATTCTCTGTTCTTGAGCAGGGAAACCCCGTACATAGACTCGCACAGTCTTTTATCCCTATATAGCCTCCGCCTGGTTTTATTGACGGAGCACTGTCTCTTGTGGGTCAGTATGTCACTATGTGTGACGAAACTGGTTTTAACTATTTTCTATGTGAGGCTTTGAAGGCTTTCTCTTAGTGTGCATAGCAAGAACCTCAAATTGAAGCATAGACTTTTTGCAGCTTTTCAACACTTGTGGGAAATGGGGGTTTTCTATATCTGGCTATTGCTACATCAATAAAGGACAGTTCTCTTTATATGAATTTATGTCTTAATAATCTAACATTACCTCCAGTTGTTACAATAATGCTGTGTATATCAAACATGACTTAAAAGAAGTTTTATTTAGCAAATTAACAGCTTGAAATTGGAGACTGCAGCTCCAATTAGGAGCTGTGTGGAAATGGTGTGGCTTGGTGAGAGCTGAATGGTCGCCACTGGAGACTAAAGGACTTCTGAAACATGCATGAAAGAACCAAAGCAGCACTCCAGTTATGTTCTTGATAAGGGAATAACATTATAATTTGTTGTAAACCTCCAAAAAGTTGATTTTACATAGTACTGCCCCTTTAAGCAAATCAAGCAAATCTGTATGCATAAATGCAATGCCATAGAGACATAATTAGAAATGCAACATTCACAGTTGCCATAATGTTTTATACAGTGATGATATGTGCAAAATACACTCAGAAGATATAGACATGTTGGGAAACCAACAAGGAAAACTGACAGGGCAGTTTACATTTTATATAAGAAAGTATATCAATGATCTGCCATCTATGCAGGATGATGTTGATGTCCAAATGCAAGATACATACGGGGTGAACAAGGAACAGCAAAGCTATAATTGGCAATTAACAAATGTGGCAAAATGATCAAATCACTCTTGTTTGACATTATATGTGGGAAATAGCAACAATGTTTTTTCTCAAGAAAATAAAACATGATTATGTTTTAACAGACACAGGAGAAAAAAGACAGTATATGAATGACTTTAAATATCCTTCTAAAAATCCTTAAATGCTTATCTTTAAAAATATATGAGAAAGGTTTGTCATATTCTAATGTTCAGTTCATCCAACTTTTAAAGTACAAGAAACTCGTCAACAACAGAGGGAGTCAAATATTCTGGAACAAAATGATTTTGTCTCACTTGTTTTCATATGTTTTTTTCCACATTAACATTTTTCTCAATCTTCAAGTATCTTTGATGGACAAAAATCAGCTTTCTCTGCTGTTTTTTTTTTATGTCAACACTGCTTGGTTTTTCTTTCTCCTCCTCCTGAAGACTGATAATTGGCTCTCATTCAGATTGGAAGCTCATTAATACCTCGTCAGCACCCAGAGGATGAGCATTTCATTGATTAGATTCCTACCAGGAGTAACGTCAGACACCCTCAGATGCTCAGTTTGTTTCCATATTCCTGACTGCTTGTTAATGAGATGGTGGAAAGCAGCAGGATTTTGCTGACTCTATCCATGCTCAGAAGTTGTGAGCCAGTCTTATAATTACTAATTTACTCTTCCTCATACCCAGCAAGCTTCCAAGACGCTGCTGAGAAGCACCACTAGGAATAAGCCTGGCCTTAATATCTCATTAAAACAACAAAGGGGAGGCTATAGGTGGAAGCATTTAGCATTTAGTTCATGAAACCTTTTGCAATCTACATGCTAAATTAATTTATGTTCTAAATTTATAATGTCCACCTGGATATTTTTTGCTTATTTTAATTGTATGCAGTTCTACGGAGCCCCTAAGGGGACATGGAGAAAAAAAATAAAGGAAAGAAATCCCGACTTATTATCTCAAGATCCCGACTTTTTTTTTTTTTTCGCGAGATCTCGAGAAATTAAGTCGGGTCTCGGGATCTCGAGATAATAAGTCGGGATCTCGAGATCTCGACTTAGTTTCTCGGGATCTCGAGAAAGTAAGTCGGGATTTTGTTCCTTTTTTTTTTTTCTCCATGTCCCCTTAGGGGCTCCGTACAGTTCTTTAAATGCCCTGTGAGTAAATATATCTGTCCATTTATCTATAACAACTGGAACTTTCAATATCTAGCAAGTAATTTTCGCAATTTACCGTCTACTAAAAGAGCGCCTCTTAGATTAATTTCACTTCCTGCTATGGCAGGATGAAATTACCGTAACAACCCAACATTGGATGGAAAGCACAACGTCTCCCCTTTCAGAAACCGTTAAAAAATTTTCAGATAGCGCAAAGTGTGGTGGAATTACGGTACTGCACATTTGGCTGGTTCGCTGGCGCTGTGTTTAGGACTTAAAGGTTCAAAGAAAGCCCATCAAATTCTCAAAATCTTGTAGAATAAACCTTGTAAGTATCTTCATTGTTAGATTTTAAAAGCTTAATAAACAAATGGATTTACACAGGTAAATAGACTGTAAGCAAACATTTATTTGTTTTGCTGTTTATTACTGTTATTTCCAATGTACTGCAAAAGTTGTGCTTAAAGATGGAACATGTTAAAGTTTAAAAGTGCTGAAGGGTTGGCATTTTCAGGTCCATTGAAATGTGACAGTAAAACTCAAGATTTGAACATAACATTGATTAAGAACAAAAACTTGGCATTTACTGTATATATATATATACACAGTAAGACTTGAATCATTGTTGATCTTCTATTATCAAAATTTTATAACAATGAAATCCTCTTTAAGTTGTTATATTATCAGCTTATAAATCATTTCTGAGGCTCATGTTTGACTGATTTAAATCACAACTGAGAAAAACCGAAAGCTGCACAGTCATAGTTAACATCCATATACGGTCGATCTGGTCTACTTTTTTGTAAGGTGAAAATCAGACAATTATAAGCAAGTTAACAAAAATCCCACCAAATCACAATTGTAAAATGAAACCCCAACTGTGCACATGCCTAAAACTACTTTATTGAAGTAGTCAAATGGCTGTCACTTATAGTGAATTAAAATAACTTTAGCGCTGAATTGGAATTTTTAGTGGAACTCTCAAGTATTCGTGAATTTCCACTTTTCACAGGGGGTTGTGGCTCCAACGCCTCTGAGAATACCAGGGTGCCTACTGCAGTCTGATGGAGCTAAATTGAACCTTTGGGCCTTCATTCCAGAAGTGATGTCAAGTACACAGTATACCACAGTACATCACCAAAAGTGAAACATGATGACAGTGTTTTGCTGTAATTATTGACAGCACCAAATACCACTTACTTTTGAAAATAACTGCTAGAGACAGATAAAGATGCAGCCATAGTTAGAGGAATTTCCTTTTTCAGCAGATGAGAAAATCCAAACATCCAACCAAGTCAAAAGAATTACCTACCCTGAAGAGAATGGAAGTGTTGGAATGTCACAGCCAGAGCCCATAACCAAATGTGACAGAAGATCTTTGAGGTCATGTGCGGAGGGTTGCTGACAAGACATGTCCTCACAATCTGATAATTTAGGAAAAGCGAACAAAGAAGTAGATTTAGTTAAGATGAATCATGTCAATAGTCTCCTATCAAAGTAGACCAAATGTTTCAACAAGTAGCTCTTGTTGTAACCAAGTTACATTTAATGTAATTGTAACCAACTTACATTTAGTAATTGCGGTACTAAATGTACCGTAATTTAGTTGCAACTAAATGCATTTAGTTGCATTTGTTACACTAAATGCGACCAAGTTAATATAGCTTTTTTTTATTATTAGTCATTATTACATCAGACATTTTTGAGCTGAATTGTATAGGACAAATGCCATATGAAATCTGGATTATAAAACATATTAAATGCAGGTTAATTTGCCTCTTGCCTACCAGGACACTACTGTGAGTTTTGCAGTTGGATCCCATTCATCACTGGTCCTGTAATGGCATTAAGGTCCCAGATCCATCTGTGAGAACATTGTTTAAAATAACCAGAGATTACCTGTGACTCTTTATATACATAGCTCATATACATAGGTCAACTACAAGAAAAGGAGCATAAAACCAGATTGAGATCTGAAGGTCTTGCTTGCTGTTAGTAATTAGAACTTTGCTGTAAGCAGGTACATTTGCACACATCACATCAAAGCTTTGTGACAGTCCTGATTTTTGTCAGTGCTGCAGATGTCAAAACAGGCATTTGTGATTCACAGAACACCTACTAAGGTTTTCATGAAGTCAATCTGAAGAAAAGGGGGTGTTTCCTTATACTAGCTGAGATGAAATAGGCAAAGATTTTCATTATCCAGATTCAAGTTTAATTATATTACTCAAACCTGACACACAGCCAAGAGTGCTGCTTCTGCTGTAACTTACAATCCATCTTAATAGTTACTTTTTCATAGCTTCTTCTCATATATGTTTCTGGTTCTCACACTATCTAACTTACACACAAATCCACACTACTACTGTAGTGCACTCTGACACATTCTACTCTGAAGTAACACCTCTGCCTTTTGCCCTTTCTTGCTTCAGTCTGTCTTCCTCACCCTGTTCTTCTTGTACTCCCTCCACTCCTCACCACCACCTTCATCCGCATTTGTACACCTATATCTTATTTATCCATTCCTCTTAGATAAGGTCTCAGGAGATGAGAGACATCTGCTGAATCTGCTTTGAAGATGTGTCACATTGCTCAATTATGTGTGGTGCCAAGGTCTAGTTTGCATTTGGTGACATAGAGAGAGCATCACTAACAGGTGGCGGGAGAAGACATGCATGTCAGGCTGTTTGATAAATAAAATATATTATGGTAATGTTACTGAGGAAAGGGAGAGATGTGACTATTAGTGAATTGGCTTGCACTGTGCCCGCATTCAGAGAGATGGGACTTTAGGAGGTGGAAGGTGGAGAAACATATGCACATACTCACAAGCACTAAAAACATAAATACAGTGAAGCACCCTTTTCCCCTTGTAAATGTGTAAATGCGGGCATATGTTTAATCTTCTACTGTCAGTGGATTTGCATATATGTCTGAATACAAACTTCAGAAAGGCTTATTTGTTAAAATGAATGCAAATCAACTGCCGTGTTGAAGGACTGCCATAAGAGCCATGGATACTGGCTTGACTGGTGCTGGCAGATGGAGGCTTGCTTCCTCTGTGGGTGTATCCCATTACTCTTCTGAAACCCTGGGCCTTGTGCTGGACAGAAGTTGGACAGGCACTCTACCATCAAGCCAAATGAAGAATGTGTATTTAATGAGGAAGGCGGGAGTGCGGGGTGGAGGGTGAGAGGGAATGAATTAAAACTAACATCTTGAAATCTTTTACACATACAAGCATGCAGATAACGTGCAAGGCAAAAATAAGGACTCCGGACAACGAGCACCACAGTTCAGCCTCTCCCAAAAAAGCTCACACACAGCCAATGTGAGAGGTGACCAGAGGTCAAAGGTCTTTGGACTGGAGGGCATCTCATCTAAAAAATGGGAGCCGAGCAATTCATCATGCATTTGGTCTCCCGGCACACATTATCAGTCTTTGGTGTCAAAGAGACTCCACTCCGCTAATGGTTGTGCCTTTGGAGCTAAAAGTATATATTAAAAGGAAACTGAAAACTACTTCCTTAGTCTCAACTTACCAGTTTTTGCTACATTTAATGGTGATGTTACAGATATTACATCAAACAATACCCAGGCATCTCATAAAATAATAAAGCTAAAACATTTTATATTAATTTGTTATATTTTCAAACGTCTTTTTTCATATATAGCTTTTTCCAAAAGTGTCTCATTGTGAGGTGGGCATTTTGACTTGTCAATCACATCTCTGATGAGAAGGGTACGATGAAGCTGGGATGAGGTTAATATATGACAAACAAACAAGAGAGAAGGGGGCCTTCTGTTCTGCCGTGATACCTGTCTACTAGTGGGAATCAGGCCCATATGTGTTATGGGTAACTCCCAGTGGAAGCCGTGACTCCGGGGGTCATGCTGGGGCAGCTTCGTACTCTCTTCATTGCACACAGCTGTGCTTGCAACGCAAAAAGCCCTCACCTCTGACCTCACGACCGCCTAGTACACCTTCGCTGGAATGTTGGATGATTGGCTACTTCGCTCCCCTTTTCATTTCCTGTCGCTTTAGTTTTCGCTAACAGCCTTGTGAGTCTCCCAAGTGCCTACCCACCTGGGTCTTAAAGGGATTTTCTGGGCTATCAAGGACAGGCTTGGGGCTTAAATATGAATTATGAATGGATTTGAACCGAACAGTAAATCAATAATGTTTGCAAGGGAATGCAGTACATTTGTGCCACTCATTATTCATCAAGCAATAGCGGAAAACTAATCCCTGGTATTCATGTTAGAAAACAGTTAAACACTCTGACACAATTTGATTTTGAACTTAACATATGTGGTTCAATATTTCATCACAAAGGATGGATTACACTTACAAATTCAAGGATTTCCTTGGACAATTTGAAGGACAGTGACAGGGTGTAACAGCTGAAGTCATATTTATTTGACAAATTTACTGCATAGATTTCATCTTTGAAATTATGAAAAAAAAAAAAACTAAAACCTTTAAAAACACTGTAAGTATATAATTTATTCCATTTACCAGGACCTCAGTCACAGCCTTGACGATCGAATCAGTTTTTTCCAGGCTTATTTGCATATCTAATCAATAGGAAATGTGCATTGTATTTTGTATAATGTAAACACAGTATGAAATTTGACTGTACTGCAGATTTAGTGCTTCAGTAAGGGATTATTTAATGTATACATATTTTTTTACTTTTAACTTCCCAATAATTCCAGAACATATCTCTATGTCAAAATCTAAAATGATTAGACATCCCTGACTTTGTATCTACAATGGACATAGATTATTTAAAAATAAGTTTGATATTCAATAAGCCTTTCTTTGTAAATGAATGGGGTTTTAGGGATGGGGTTATTACCACTTTAGTGCTGCTGAAGGAAGGGTTTTCCCAATTAGAGTTTCAAGCTAGAAATTCAGCTTATAGTTAAAATGAAAAAAAAAAAACATATTTCCCTTTCTACCAAAACTTACAGCTCAATGCATGAGATCTGGGATTGTGTGTGCCATTATTGACAAGAGATCTTAAAAGTTTATTTTAGTAATATTAGTGAAATTACACAGAGGATTCTTCAAAAAATAAATCTTTGGGGTCATTTGGTGAGTTCGTTCCTCTCCTCCCTGTGGATGACTCTCTATCCAAATCTGCCTTGAATCTGGTATTTGAGTCTGTCTGGCGTGATGTTTTTAGAAAATCCAACACCCAGTACAGCTGGATCTGCACTTGATTCAGAAATCTGAAGACTGTCAGAAAACAAGAAACACATGGTTATTTGAAATATTAAAACAAGGTCATTAACATAGATTGAGGCAAGATTACTTTGAGTGGTATTTTTTCTTAGAGGATATAAAGAACAGTCTCTTCTGTAAGAAACCCCTGCATTAACGGTTATGCTCCTTTAAGGGGACGGAAAAGTGGGAATTTAGGCTGCCACAGATGATGGATGGATGCTGTGGTGTAGATGAGGTGAGATGTGAGACGTTTGCTCCCTTTTTCTTTTTCATCCCTTCTGGGGCCAAACGAAGACGAAGGAGAGTCACGTTTGAACTGCTTGCCTTTGTTATTCGTCCTGTTTGAGGCGAGGTTCAGTTGTCACTTAGACGTCTGGGACAAATCCATTAGCTCTGCAGTATCTTGACTCCTGAAGGCGTCACCTTCGTCTGTGTCACTCTGCAGGCGAGCAATGGAGACGGACACAAATAAACCCAGAGACACAGACAGAAATGTAGCAAGAGTCAATAAAAATATGTCATAGCAAACATAACTGGGATTCAAGAGTTGAAAACAGAAGTTCCTGGTAAGCAAACATTCAGATATAGTGCTTTACTAGCGTGCAAATACTCTTTAACCACACATTTTGATTAATTTTACTAGGATTTAATTTGCTAGATCAACACAAATTAGCTAATAATTTTTTAAATGAAGGCAAAATGATTCATGGGTATGAAATTGGTTAAAAGATTTGTTATCTGCGTACTTTGAATTTGATATTCTACACAAAGTCCAGTGGCATGCGCCGTCTACTGAAGCAAATCATCTAAGCCTCACAAAGTGTGAAAAATGTTAACACTACGTCTGCCTGTAAAAAAAATAAAAGAGATGTAGAAAGATTTAGAATTTTCTCCATTATTTTGAGAGAAATTATCAAAACAAAATCTGTGATAATCTAAACTGTAATACCCTTTTGAATAAGGGCACCACCCCAGTCTGTGGTACCCCTGGTCTTCTGGTTTTATTTTATACTGCAACAATTTTTCATAAACTCAGTCTTTGTAAAATACATAGGATTATCTTTTTCAAGCTGGTGGCCATGAAATTGCAGATGATTATAAGATCTTAATTTATTTGTGATATTGTCGTGAAAGTCTGGGAAATCTTTCCTGCTTGACAAAACAACAAGACATGAAATAGATGCATTGCTTCTGCAGGAAGGCATGAATTTTTCAATCCACATTAAAATCAAGACAGGTTTAACTAGTTAGTAAAACTTATAGAGACCAAGGGGACAGTGATAAATTCCTAGATGCCATATTAAGCTGTACTTTGCTTATAAATCACAGCTGTACAAATGGCAGACCAAATACAATCATTTTCACAACAGAGGAAATAGTCCTTCCTCAGTAGTTAACCCTTCTTGCATGATGTGAAAAAAAATATGAAATGCTAACAGCCGGGGAAACAACAAGGTATTCCTTGAGTTTAAATAAACCTAACCTTTTGTCCTGCTGCTACCTCTTTGTGGAAGTCTGCTGCTATGATGATAATGAATAGGATAGAAGGCATTTAAGAACAAACAAGGGAGTTATTGGAGACATAAAACGGAAATTCTCACCATTGCGGTTCATATTCTCCACTTCCTCAAGAACACCAGTTTTTACTTCTTGCGTTGAAAGATTTAGTAGAAGGAATGTGTTGCAGTGCTCGGTAATAAGCATGTTGTTAAGGGGAGGCAGTATGACCCTGGATCACTTTAACATCACTGTGGATCAGTCACTAACTCTGGGTTGGTTAGAAAACTGAGCCACATCAAAAAATAAAACATCTGATTTCATAATTTGTGTGCATTTTTTTCAATAGGCACAACATATTAAACTTTTTTCTAGTAATTACTACTGCAATATTACATATTCATAAAAAAAATTATGTGAAGACACAGGTTGGATAAATACTAATTCATTTAGTTGTTCATTTACATTCACTTATGCAGAATGGTGTTATGGATTTTCAATCAAGTGGTCCTGTAAATCCCATTCAGGTGGTGCTTAAAGACACTACTTGAGCCTGGAAGCTGGACTTGTAGAGTCCCGTGTTATAGCAGGTTGTCTGGCTGTTAGGATGTTTATCCAGGCTATTCCACTAACATTAATCGCAGCATGTCAGGTAGTTCAGTGGTGAAAACTACTGAACTAGTAGTTGAGTAGTTTCAGTAAACTGAAAGTTTTCAGTTTTTTTTTTTCATTGTGGAAACAAAAGAGAAAACATTTCAGATCCACATTATTTATCTGTTCTCCCTGTTTGGTGAGAAGTCACAGTTTTCCCATATGCATTTGTGTAAAGCTCTACAAAAATATACAAACACTAATAACTTTATCTGATTGTCATCTGGTTCTGGGCTTTTGAACTGAGGGTCAGAGGTCATTCTAAGGGTAATAGACACAATAAGTCCTTCTCTAACTGGTAATTTCAAAGAGTTTTCGTAGTTCTCTTGAAATTGAATCCACTTGACCTGAAAAGGAACTTCTGGGCTGTTGATGAATCAACTACTAAATTAGACAAAAGCAATAGATTATCAACTCAAACCTACTAGTACATTGCTAACATGATTGCATACTCTGCAAATGACTTTTTCTTCAATATGCATGCACATGCTATTGACAGGGCAGTCCATGTGAAGCAGGAGAATTCCTATTCTGTTGTCTGTTTAATAACAGCAGCCTGATGGACTTAATTTGATAATTCAGCCACTTACAATGACTTAAACTGGAGCATCAAGTTGGAGGCATGATTACCAAAAATACTTTTTTTAGTCCAAATGACTGCTAGTAATAAATGTTAAGTTTTTTTTGCAGTAATTCTCAGCATAATTGAATTTGCTTTGGCTTTGAAACAACAACAAAAAAAAAATAAGAAGAAGAACAAATCAAAACAATAATTAAATTATCCCAAAACATTTGCAGGCTGATTAATACTTGCACACTTACATTGTTTCCTCACCGTACAGACTCATGTTTTACAAGGCACTGTATCTTCTGACATGTTCTCTTTGCTCATCTATCAATACTCTATATGCTCTTGGTTTGTCTGATACTGAGGTTGCACCAAGACGTAGACTTTCTATCCTGTCAAAGATAAGATTTTTCTTCACTTGTGCTTCACAACACAGCGCGTTATCTTGGCTGTCATGACCACACTGTCTAGTGTTTTTCTTTTTGGAGTGCAGGTCTGATACGGCGTGTTGAGGTAATCACAATACGGTCGTTTCAGTGATTGATACTTCCCGCAAAGCCTTCTGGGATGGCATGTTTTCACAGAAGGAAAAGGGTGAACAGTTCTGTTTCTCCAAATGAAAAACAAATGGAGCTGGATGGAAAATTGCGAAGGGATGGAAAGGGATCACTAGTTTTGTGGTTCCATGTCAACCACAAGGTCACATACCAGGAATCAGGATCCCCCACAGTGGAACGTGCATTTCGTTTTGACGGCAGCACATTGTTATGCTGTCGGTGTTGCTGTAACTGTGGAAAGTGGCCAGTTAAAAATGCTTCACTTGCAAATGTGCCCTCGACATTTACAGCGCCACTTAGGTCTTTATTTAATGCAGTTAAAGTAATATAAAATTCAGGATGATTGAAATTGTGTATGACATACCCAGAATGCATGACATCCAATAATGCAAAAGAGCATGTGATTTTAGGTCTAAAACTTAACCAGAATAGCATGCCGTCCTGTGGCATTTTTCATTGTACCCCAGAGACATCAGACCAATTACCTCATTAAGTAATGTGTCTGCCTAAGTGAACTGGTCTGGTGAGCTGGAGACAGGCAGAACGAGTGAGAGAATAAGAGGCAGTCAGAAAGAGCGGAGTGCCCGGAACAAGTCTATGTTGGATAATGAGTAAGCTATGGGCTCTTTTTTAAACAATCCAAAACATTGTTCAATAGCTACCAGATGGCTTTGTGAAAATTTGTAAGTAGGGAACCTGATGGGCTCCAAGTGTACAATGTACACTCTTTCCTATAAACTGTGATATTGGTAATAGGCTGAAACCTTTAGTCCAGGAAAGCACTTAACAAACAAGGTGTGATATAAAAACAACAAACAGTGGCATCAACTACTTCAAATGAATGATTTTAAAATATAGCACAAGCAATGTATTGCTCTTTGGAAATGAAAGTAAGATGTGGACCTGTTACAGGTAGTAAGATCACAAATACTGTTCATTATACTGTTACTATTGTTAAAACACAGTAAGTTCTTCGTAATCAGATGCAAGAGCAGGCGCCTGGAGTGACTGGATTTTCCTGCAGAATGGAGCATTGCTATGCTACCCCTCCCTCACTTGTTACTGTGCACTAATGGTCATCTGGCTGAAAGAATTAGCAACGACACAAAGTTCTAATCTTCTGTATAATAAACATGTTTACTTCAGAACTAAAGGTTCTCAACTAAAGTAAAAGTTTGCTATTTTTGGTAAGTATATGTTAAATAAGACATATACAATAAAAACATGAAAGATAACATTAATGAAAGTGTAATAATGTTATTTTTGCAGCATGAATATTTGTTGCTCTTCCCATTTTTGAAAAATATGGCTTACCTAGTGCTTCTTTCAAAGTTTGGTATAAATAGCAGTAACCATGGTATTTTTACTTAGTCGTGTTTGTATGTCAGGAGAATCTCATACGGGACCCGACCTGGTCTGCTGGGTTCCCTTATATAGAAAACTTTTTTAAACCAATTTGAATAATGAACTGAGCTTGACTGCAGTGTTTGATAACTATAATCAACAGGAACGTATGAAGGATTGGATTGAAATTACTTTTTTTGTAAAGTGCCTTAAAATGACATGTGTTATGAATTGGTGCTTTATAAATTGAATTGAATTGCCTATAGTTTTAGTAGGTCACACCTCTATTCTGCATTTAAATCTGTTATTTTAGAGGTGCACAGTCAAAAATGTACAAGCCTTCCCTAAAACATACGATGCAGATGGAAAATAAAATGACAAAAATAAGGAAGGGACCAGCTGCGAGACATTAAACTTTTCTTTATGGGACAGAATATGAGTCAGACAATCCATAAGCTGTGATAGATGCTACTTGGACAAAGAGGTTAAGCAGCTCTGATACAGATTAAAATTTGTCTGGATGTATTTGTATTTTTTTTAAATATTTTTATGCAAGTATCTGTTATTGCTTCAGCTCATTGTGTGAGTAATATGAATACAGCAGTCAGACAGACAACATAGTGTTGTAAACATGAAGGATTTTTCTAAATAAGAATAATACTGGACTTTTTTCTGTAAGCTGTATATAATTGAATCAAACTTCAATCTAAATGTTCAATTGTTTTTTCACTCATGTAGTAATTAATAACATATTGGGGATCATGTTTACTTTATTGTTAGTTCTCTGTCCCACTGATGTTGGCTGGGATATAACAGGCAGTACAAACTGTACTGTAGCTGCAGTAATGGTGAGGCTAACTGGTTCAACTTACTCCATTGTACATAAATTTGTCGCCTGGTGATCGTTCTTGACAGTTGTGGTGGATGAAGCTGTAATTTTTCAGGTTCTGCAAGAAACAAAATCTGATCTTGTCATTTTAACTACCACTGGCCGCCCTCCCAAACTCCACTCAAGCCTTTTTTGAGCTGATTAAATATAAACTAATGCAATATTCTTACATCTGACTCAAAGGGTTTGTTGCACTTTTACACAATATAAGTTCAAACTTCTTAAAACCAATTATCAATACAAACTATATATGTTAGTATAGCTGTATTCTAAAGACAGTCATTCTTAGCTATGTTTTGGTAAAGTAACACCTTTCTGACTTTATCAAATCACATGCACAGAATGCAGCACATAGTTTGTTATTAGGATAAATTGTATCCAGATAAATGAAGATTTACAATGAACAGGTATAGTTTCAGGAGAAGCCTCCATGTAACATCAGTGTGAATGATTTTAAAGAAAATCTACTGACCTCTATTGACACCTTGTTGAATATACCTTTGAGAGTTTAAAATGAAGCTAGTGTTTTAATTGTTGCTTTGTTGTGTTGATGGATCAGCTTGTAACGTTTTTATCAGGCTGGTTGATAAACATTTGGTTACTTAAATACAGAACATAAAGTTTAGAGCTTTTTAGCACAAAATTAAAGGTCTATTTCATAGTTTTTATAAAGGGATGAGCAAGATCATTTTACATTGAAGACAGATCCTATCAAGCACAGTTTGAGATTAATGAAATCTTTATTTTGTTAGTGAAACACCAAAGCAGATGCTGTCATTGCTTCTTTGCCATGAGTCTCCTTAGAAGTAGACCATCATAAATACCTTAACACATGAGGTAATTAAACCTGTCCTGTAATATTTTAGACTAGATTGTTTGAAACACAGTTTATGGTGTGTGAAAATGTTTACTTTCTCATCATCCCTATATTGCATATTGTCGCATCTTATAAGTTGTACACAGCCTGTAGATATTTTAATGTTTTGCATAATTTCTGGTTCTAAAGCACTCCAGTGGGAAGATGAAATCACCTCAAGTGCCACCCAAATGCCCCCCTCTCTTTGAAATGCATTGCCTTAGAAGAGAGTCTGTTTTCATCTCCGCGCTTTTAAAAGCATTGAAGCAGTAACACTATTAAGCGGTAACTTCCAGTTTTTTGTTTTGTGTGTGTGTATATGCAAGTACGCCAGTGGTACTGGGGTCAGGGCTTGTCTAAGGCAACGAAAAACTCAGAAGGATGAGGTCATAAGTCAGAAAAGGGCTGGGAGATCTCTTGGGTGTCCCATATATGTCAGCAGGGGTCCTGTAAAGCCAACACTTTGCTGATGGATCCCCACTCCAGCAGAGAAAATGTTTAAAAGGAAGTGCTGAGTTGTTGATGGAGAGCCTGGCACATAACTGACAAATCTTCTCAACAAAAGTGTCCACACCTGAACAGCAAAGATAAACAGGATGATATATACATATGTATATTTTTGTCTTGAAGTTTCCTCAAATCAAGGTTGAAGGTAAAAATCCTGCATTGCTGCAGTCATTTTGATCAGACATATGGACCTCTTAAACTGCATTTAATTACCCAGAGTGCTCGCCCCGTCGTCTCGTCACAGTAACTACTACGTGGCGCTCCAATTGCTCCTGGCTGCCATGCAGGCGGTTTCAAGGAGTCTGCCCTCAGCCTTGTGTTGCAAACAAAAGTCAAATGCACCAATTAATCTGCCAGAAGAATGGAACGGAGATGGAGATTGTTTTGCTTGAGTCAAAATAAACACACTTCCCTTCCTTTTTGCATTGCACAGATTACAGTTAATGGAAACAGGTTTTTAACATTTTTGACTATGTCAACAGAATAAATATGCACATTTTCTAGATGGAGATCATGTGCATTACATGTTGGCAAGATAATATAAAGCAAAGCCTGTTTATAGTCTAAGCCTTGAGCTCTTTTCTGGCATTATCGACTGCAGACAAAGTGAGAGGAAGACTTTTGAGAATGAGTTGGTCACAGATGGAGAGGATTGTATCTTCAAAGGGACAGAAACGAGGTTTGGTATGAAGCAAAAACACTTTTATGAGATCTGTGTGTTTTAAATCACATCTTTAGTAGGTAGAGCTGAATAATTTACTACTTTAAAAATACAAAAGAGATGAATAGAGGAGATATGAAGCACACGTTAGAGAAACATTTCTTGTTCTCCTCAGGTGGGAGTGGTAGTCCTGAGCATTTCATTAGCTGCCTTTCCACTGTTCTGTACCGTGTCCCAATAAAACCGGAGGCCATTTGGCTTCAGTCTGTGGAAGCTATTCTGACGTAGCAGCTGCTGCTTTAATGGACGAGGCATTTTGTCAACCCGTATTGTTGAACTCCTGAACCTAAACTCATACAATCTGCAGATGACAATGAAGGAAAATTTGCTGATACAATTTTGTGTAGAGCAAAAGAACATGTGGCAACCGCAAAAAGCCAGAGGGAAATGGATCAAAGCCTCTAGAGGTCAGGATCAATGATGAGTAATTTTTAATATGTTCTATTCAGCATACGGTGTCCGTGCATGCAAATAACTAGAAAAACAGAGTTGAGCTTTGACATTCGAAAACAATGTTTAGTTTTCATCAGTCAGAAAAGCAACATATTTTAGAGAGCAGGCCTTTTTTATTTTTAATTAATTATTTCCAAATTCTGCAAACCTAAAACATACCAATCAGCATACTATTATTACCAATGATATGTTAAGTGAATTATACTAAATTAAACTTCACATCACTGCACTTGTTAGGAGAGCAATATGGTATCGGTGATACTATATAGAATTGCTACTTTAAAAGATTTTTAAAGCATTACTGCTTTAAAATCACTGAAACAAAACTATAACGTATAATCTTTGCACTTCACTTTTGCACTCAACTCTCCTGACTTTTGAGGAAACTGTAGAAAATTTCCTCAGCTTTTCTTGTGTTTCCCGACTGTCCAATAAGCAGATCCAGCAGACCCATTCTTACCGCTTCTTCTCGCTGACCTCTCTGCTTTCAGTGTAATTGCCTCAGAGCTGGATGGGCCACTGTTTCTCAATCAGACGATGTCTCTCAGCAGTAAGTGATAATAGTGAGAAGGCCCCTTACTCCCTGACCACCAAAAACTCCTTTTGATGAACATGTTAATGTCGGTGGCAAAGGAAGTACTTTAGCCATCTGTTAAGGAAATAAGGTCTCTGTTACTCAGTTTCACAAAGCTCTGGTTTTTATTTCCGCTGGGAGAAAAAAAATTGAGCTTTCATACTGCACCTTTTAGCAGCACTCGGTGCATGGATCCAGAATGTGGCTTCGTAAAGTGGAGTCTGCTAAGTACAGATGTCAAGATTCTCATTACAGTTTTTTGTGATCAAAAACATCAAAGTCTGCATCGCATTTTAAAAGTATGTTTTTGTTTTGGATTGGTGGAGCATTTGCCAAGCTGGAGAATCCCTCCAAGTTCTCTGACCAAATGCATTTTCATTGAAAAACTATAACATAATTTCAATAATTACATTAAAGTTACACGATTGAAGTAATTATCAAAGTAGATAATAGGGCAACATGCTGCCTCATGAACTGTATAAAACTAAAAGTCTGATCTAAAAGTTGGCAAAGCTGCAGCAAATATCTATAAAGCAGGAAACAGATGTTTGCAAGAAACTCATTTTGATCCAAGTTGAAAGCCAAAACACTCATTTCCTATCTTTTGTTTTGGAGGGCAAATAAAACTGTCATTCAGCTATCCAAGACTTAATAAACTGAACACTGATCTTTAAGTCACATTTGTATGAGCAATGAACAGTAAAAGACAGGTTGATGGATGCACAGGTGCTGAGTAATGAAGTGCACGTGCAGGAAAGGAATTTAGCATTTTTGGCTCCTGGGTTGCCCCAAAGCCCTGGTGATGACGGACAGAACGGTGCATGATAGATGAAGATGTACGACTGGTGATGCACCAACAGATTAGTGGTTTGTAGTACCTCATGTTCTGGTGTAATCAATACCATTCATCTAGTCTTTTATGCCCTCACTGAATGATCAGACCTACTATCGCTGCATCACAATGATATCTAAGTAAAAAAACAAACAAAAGATCAATTTCATTCCTGTTGGGTTTTCCTTTGCTATCATAGAGAACCTCTGGAAAGGTTGGCTACTTTGTGTTAAGGTTGTACAGTTACAGGTCTAATGGCTGGTAACATCTCTGGAGACCACACACATCCTGGACACATAATGTCTATTAGACATTTACATTCAGATTGGTAGCATAGAATACTATTAGCAAAAAATAGTCTCCGCATAGAGGCCAGTTTCTCCCCACTAGCTATCTCTGATTAACAATTTACAGCGGGTGTAGTGTAGTGAGGTGCTCTACTATGAAAGAAAACAAGTATATTTTCTGTGCCATAACCTGCATTTCTTCTTTCTGTTATTGATATAGTAAAACTGCTTTACATACACATGTATGTACATACTGTTCATTTTATCTTTTATTTTGTTTGTTTCTAACTTATATATCCATGCTCACTGTTTGTTTGCTGTGAACAATGAAAATAAAGTCAAATTTCTTGTTTGTGCACACAAACCTGGCTACTAAAACTGATTTTGATTCTGATAGCATCAAAACGGACATTAGAAACCAAGGTTTTCCAGCAGAATATTGTCCAACACATCACACTGTAACACATGCACTCAACTGTCTGTGTGATGCAAAACGAAACATGTTATATCCAACATTGTCTGGAATACTGCTTCATGGTCCAGACAGTGAATAGGGGTCAATGTGGGCATTTTGTCTGATCTGTTCAATCAATCAATCAATCAATCAATCAATCAATCAAGTTTTTGCATAGAAAAAGGCAGTTCAAAGTGATTTACATTATAAAAGCACAAAAAACAACTGAAACATAACAGCTGCCTTGAAGTTCTGTGTCTATAAGCTTCAGGGAATGTCTGAAGGACCAAACTGCATGGGATAGTTTTTGCTCTCCACATGCATCGTTGAGCTTTGGCCTCACACCAGTTCACCACTGTTCCTTTATTGGACTATTTGTGAAAGTTACTGACCTCCGTGGACAGGGAACATGCCTTAAGTCCTACATTATTGGAGATCATCTGACCCATTTATCCATCCACCAAAATTTGTGCTTCTAAAACATCACCTCTGATGATAAATTGTTCACCTGCTGAAAAATATGAATCCTCCCTACTAACAGGTCCCATAATACATAATCATTGTTATTCCCATCACCTGTCACTGCTCATATTGTTATGGCAACATCCATTTTATATCTTTGCATGTATCCATGGTATGTTAATTTAAATCATTCCATCTGATTAGATTATTACTGATTGTTTGTTGGTGATAAAATGTGAGAGGCACATGTTGACAAAAAATTGGAGCCAGTCATTTTTGGCAAGCATCAGTTTCCTACATAAACTTCACCCACACTGTTTAGCAGTCCAGAATTACTGAATACAAACACAAAATTAATTAGAAGCTTAAGTCTTTCAGCTTCTTCATAAATTGCTAACAGAATGGACAGAAGGATTCGGGTATAAAAAAGAAAAGTGAAGTTTTCTGTTACATGAAGAATATCTTCCAGAACTGATGTCTTCATCATAAAATTTACTTTGTGAGCTTAGACCAAAGTGGCTCCATCCATCATGTTTTTCCAAGATCTATTGGATGAGCTGAATCTACATTCACAAAAATATGAAGGAAGTACACAAAGACATGTAAGTTAGAAGAACCAATTAGACTGTCCAACTCTTTATGATGTGTTTGACTTTGTTGTCAATTGTTATAGTTGCAAAAGGCAAAATACTTGCATCTGGCAGCAATGACGGGTAAAAGAGGAATAAAGCAGTCATCCACCATCAGCACTAATGGGAATAAATGGCTTACCTGAGCCAACTAACAACAAACCACATCCTGCTAAGAGCACCCAAAGGCTACCTGTCAGTCTTAGACCTTAAACGAGCCTTAGTGAATGAAAGAATGTCTCGCAGCAAAAAGAAAATGTTTATGTTATGAAATTTTCATTGCTATTTTGGCAGAAATAAGGAGAAGAAAAGAGAAACACCTTTTAGGTAGACAATTCATGACTAGATGATGGGTGGGAATTAAAGACATAGCTTACAGTATAGGAGTAGTTTCACATAGCTAAAATGTGAGTCAGTGTTTCCTGGCATGACTTAACCTACTTTCGTCAAAGTAGGCAAGTCATTCTATTTACTTGAAGAGAGATTAGCAAAGTACAAGCACTAATTAATATCACATGGCGGCAAGGCTTGGTCATTGGGGTTTGGATGTGCCATGTTTAGGCAACGACAAAGTGAAACATCTTGCAATGTTTTGTGGTGTGGGAAAATTTTCCGCCAACAACTCTACCCTAGCAAAATCATCAGTTTTTTTGCCTAAAATTTCCACAAAAGAGCAAATGTAAAAACGGAAAATGTGTGACATGAAAAGGGCAATTTGTTGTCATGTACCATGATCTGTAACTACTTCTGATTCATAGGTGCCAGCTGTTTTTCTCATGATCTTCTGAGACTTTTCTTACTTGATTTTTTTTTGTTTTTATCCAAGGTTGATGTGATGATGATTTGAAGTTTTTAAAATTAGTATATAATAAGCATTGACTAACATTATGATACTTTGAGATAATTTATTGTCATTAATTACAGAAGTGTAGCATGGTTACATTTTTTTAATCAAAAACTAAAAAAGGTCAAATTGGTCCTATTACTGTTAATTTAAATTATTGCAGCAATAAAAAGAATGTAGTTTTTTTTTTTTTTTTAACTTGACCATATTTTTAGCAGCAAGTCATTTGAGCCCTTTGAGGCACACCACTGTACAATTAAATAAACACTATTGTGTGATGAATTATACATATATATATATATATATATATATATATATATATATATATGGATTTATTGTCAGATTTAAGTAAACCTGAATTAAAACAATGAACTTATTATACCCTCCATGTATGTGCTGTGTTGGTCGGTACATGTGCGATCTTAGAAAAAGGATGCCGAGAGAGAGAGAGAAAAAAAGAAACAACGGGTGGGGATATTGCGAGAAGAGTTCTTGATAAACAGATTGAGAAATATTGGCTTTTCAAGAGAATCCGGTGTATGAATGTGTTTGATTAGAAAAAAGGGTGGAGTGGAAACTGGGATAACGATTTGGGGGAGGAGGAATGTATAGGGGAGAGATGCAGAAGGATAGGAGTGTGAGAAGGGGGGTCTGAATGGAAGGAAAGGACAAAAAAAGAGAAAAAATCCTCCACAGGAGAGAGAGGGAGCTGGAGTACTGTGACTGAGGCAATATTCACACCGGAGCTCAAACTGCCCCAGTTTTTATTTCTTTTCTTTGCCTCTAAGAATGATGTGACAGTTTTATATTAGTTGTGAACTATAAACTGTTAATGCCAAAGGACATCTGTTAATGTTTAGTGACACAAAAATAACTTTTATTTGGTTTGGGAAACTGTTGCTATGCTGAAGTCGTGATGTGTTTCCAGCCAGGAGTATTCCTTTGGATAACAACAGAGAAAATGAATGTGGGATTTTTCAGCTGAATGAAACGCTGGCAAGGAAAACCAGTAGCTCACGAAATTACACTATGTTGCTATATTCCTCCAAACACAATTCTCAAATACCGTTGAAGCTATATATTTAGGTACTTAGTATACAAAAACGCAAAAGCTTTTCTCTCATTGTTTTACATTAAATCAAACTGAACATTTGATGTTTTGAGATAGTTTAGATTTTTAAAATGATTTCTATTTTAAAAATGCCACAAAATGAAGCATTTCAAAAGTTATACAAAGATTGCCACAGAGTTTGGTATCTTTTCTTTTTTTAGACACTATAAATTGGATTAAATGCTTTGTATAATTTTCCACCACAGCAAGATATTGCTGTGTTTTGGCCCATTACTTCTAAAATAAATTGTTGAGAGTCAGTTTGGTGGGCCCCCCTACCCCTACACACCAAATCTACAGTCTCAGCTCCTCCCACAGTTTTTCAATAGGCGCTTTTCCACTAGCCCGCCTCTTAACCGGTACGGTCGCAGTCTGCCTCGGCAAGATTTATTTTTCATTAGCGAATCCGGTGCGGCTCAAACCGGCTGTTCTCAGATTTTAGTACCTACTAGTAGGACCGATCAGGGTATGGCACTGAAACCATTTGATTGACAACTGACCTCATCTATTGATTGTCTCGTGATTTACGTCACTGAAAACTCCAAACAACATTTAGTGTTTAAGTATCTGCCAGAGAAGGCTACATTGAGGGAAGATTTCCTGGTTGAACTCCAATAGTGCTCTGGGATTTTGGTCATTTTTGAAAGATACAAATGAGTGCAGTGTTTGGATTTTGATAAGAAGTCTTTCTGTCTTATCACAGCCTTTTCCTGCGAAAATGAGATACACCAAAATTGATGGATTGCAGTTAATTTAAGCTTAAGAGTGTTAAGCCACTCCTCTTGCTTTTCACATGTGTGTAAGATTAATGATAGCTTACCCACCTCCAACTTGGAATACATAATTTGTCAAGGAATTCATGCTCCACTAATTTTCTGATAATGTTATTCAGGGCAGATTGATTAAGCAGCTATAAGAACAAGTACAGGATTCTTTGTGCTAAGGCTAAAACTATTTCAGACTCAAGAGAATAAATTTTAAGTTTGACGCAGGTAACAAAAAATAGGAATTCCTATCTCGGGCATCTCAAGAATATGACCTCTTAGGTGTTGTGATTGCGTGGGAGAGCCCAGATAACTCAGTGTTAATCCATCTGAGAGTCATCTGTGCTTTTCTTTCAATAACCTTTGACCTCTCTCAAGCTTTCTGGTCCCAAATCCACTGTTGTTGAGGAACTGAGGAGGGGAAGGCAGGAGAGGGAGAGAATAGACATCTTCCTCTGGATGTTTCCTGTGATTTTGAGAGTTCATTTCTAAGCTTCAAGGTCTCAAAGAGCGTTTTTAGGAAACATAGGATGGTAATCACACTATTCTTTTCTGACTAACCACTAAAACTTACCTACAATAATAGTCACAAAAGGTGTTCCAAATTATTGTTTAGTCTCCCAAGCCAAACAATACTTAATTCACTTTTAAAGCTCAGGTTCTCCTTTATGCAACAAAACAAAGCATTTGACTGCAATCACAAGTGTTTGTTTTGAAAGGTAAGAGCACTGCAAATTTGAAACCTTTGCAGATCCACCACAGTCCTTTCTATGGGAGCTTTATGGATAAATAAAAACGAACAGGAAGATAATTGAGTGTTAAGCATGGTGGCCTATTAGCAATAGACCCAGATGCTTTCAAAATGACCTTTTTTGACCCTTTGAAAGGAGTAGGAGCAGTTGAGAATGATGAAATCTTGTCTCGAGTCACATGTGGAAGGAAAGGGAGCGGAGAGGTTGGTATTTGGAGTCCTGAGAGAGTTTAGATGACTAAAGTAAGCTTGACAAACCATCACCAATACTCCTGACCAATATTTATTTTGTGCATGGAGACAAAAGGTGAAGAAGATTTGATAAGGAGCTAGAAGGGATAGGAAGGAATAGAAAGAGCAAGACTGTAAATGTCCAACATTTACAGTCTTTGATAAACATTTATTTTTTATATATTTGGTAACATTTTAACCATGCCCTGCTAGTTTAATGCGAGACAAATAATCTCTGACAAAAGCAAGCTCCTCTGCCTTCACCCAGTGGCCCTAGTGCGACAGAGAGCGAGGGTGTGAGCAACACATAATAGAGCGTGATTGACATTGCTAAGACACACCTCCTGACACTGATTGGTTGTTTCTGACCATGAGCAGGCATTAATGAAAATGGCAGTAGGACCAAAATGAGGAGGAAGAGGAGCTCGATTTTGTCATCCATTATGTGTTTCATATTATACTGACAATTGTAACAAATATGTAAATATGTTTTTAAAATTTACCCACTGCAGCTATTAGCCGCAACATAGCACTCAATGTAAATCCAAAGTAGCCCCATCCCTTTTTTATTTTGCTTATTAGCTAATAATTACTTTTTATCCCTAAAACTATAGAACATACTATTAATTTTGTGCAGTAAAATACAGTATGTACTTTTCCCAGAAAGCAGTTGTCCATGCATGAACTCAAAACAATGAGGAATATTTTTGTTCCCCTTCTACAGCGTCTAATCTTTTTCCATTTCACAGAAAGTCAGTTTGTGAGCTTATCATCTTGATGAACAAAAGGAGATTGTGGACCACCCCGGCTCTTGTGAGCTCTCCTTCTGAGCCATGGTCTCTTAAACAAATAAACGCACAGTGATTTAATGATGATTGGCTTTGGGATCTCTTCCACCTCTTTTATCACACAATCAGACATTCAATGGAGTGCTTATTGAGTGTAGCGTGCAAATGAGAATTATTATCCTGTTCTCAATGTGGTACGTCCACCAAGTTCTTAAGAACATTTTGCAAGTAAATAATGACATTCTGTTTTGCTTAAACGGTCTTACACTGCAAATGTAAAATACTATTTTTACAACCACAAGCTTTAAAGGAATATGTGTGGACATACAGTAAAGGACACCATAACATCTGCATTCTTACATTTGTTTGATGAATGTTTTATTACCTCTCATAGAATTCAAATTTCTTCTTAACATAACAAATAAATAAATCATTAAATAAGTAAAACATCAAAAATTGCCTTCAAAATAAATCAGTTTCTGTTGATACTATTTATAATAACATCAATGTTGTGTTTTACAACACAATTCATTTAAGCACTTTTCTGTTTGCAAAAGGAATTAAGAACAACTTAGACTTTTTGATTTTTTTAACTAAAAAAATTCCAGCAGCTATTTATTTTTCACTACAAGATTACAACCGAAAGAAGTGCAGGATCCTCCGAAATGAGCAGGCAGTTTAATAAAGATGGATACATGACTTCATGTCCCTCAACACTGATGATTTTTCTTGTTGATTTTTGCCCGTCACTTGGGAATACATACAGCATGCATTTCAGCACATCTCTGAGACTAACACTTATAGCGCAGCAAATTGAACTAAAGGACCCACTCCAAACTGTTTACTTAAATTAATCATCACCCAGGCTTCAAAGTTTGTTCTGTTAATACTTAGATGGATATATATTCACAACACTAGTGAGAAGTGGCGGACATCTGAAAGAGGCTCTGTTCATGGCTGAAGAAAAGCCTCTGCTGAAGGCTCTGTATTTTCAAAACTGACGCTGTCTAAACAGAGCAGAACACAACAGATGCATTATTCACTGTGGACTACATTTGCAATTCTCATTCATTTTGAATATAAAATGTAATCAATTATTTTAAATAGTGTATCTAGTAACTAATTTCCTTAGGTTAAAGTGGATATTTCAATATTAAAATACTCTGAATATGTGCAGTGATAAACAAATGTTACCTGTGGTAAACATGGAATTCTCACATAATCCACAATCCGGTAGAACTTTATCTAAAAAAAGACTCTGGTTCGGAGGTAGGGCTTTTTTATTTTATTTTGATCATCTCCAACTTCCTAATTCCTACTAACTTTAATTTACAACAGTTTTGAAATTTGGTTTGCAAACACAATATTTAGCACATTGTGCTAAATATGCGCTATGTTCAATAGTGTTTTCTTTTACATAGACAAAAATCAGACATCCTTAGTAAAAATAACTCACCAGAGGAAGCATAAGCATTTTCTGCATCTCCATTGACGCAGAGAATCAAATACTGCAAAACTGAACATTTTACAGCATTTATGATTGCATTGTCTGATAGCTCAGATCATTCCAAATACATTTATGGACTAAATTGGCTTTCTTTAAATTTAGTTCAATTTAAAAATATCTTTTGGATTCCAAAATGATCTTTGTAAAGTGTCTTGAAATGACATGTTGGAAATTGGCACTATTTAAATAAACTCAATTTACCTGAATTAAAAACAGCTACTGAAACAAATACTGATTAAGAAGGAATATGTAGCATATATAAAATATAACTATATTCTAAGCACATTTATAGCATTTAGGGTATTTCTGCTTCAGTCTTCCTGGTAGAACTACATCTTCTAAGCCTAAACGCTAAGTGATATTTCTTTAAAATTTAAGCCCACAAGCCACATATCAATATGCTAATGGTGAGTTTATGTCAAAAACAATTAGGTTGTAAGTTGTTTGGGGGTGGCTGGTGACAGAAGCAGAGCGTGTAATCAAAGCATGGGGAAGGGTGATTTATGTCGGCCAGGAGAACCTCAAGCCAGACAGGAAGTGGATAGTGTTTTTGAGGTCAGCACGCCACAAGGCACTGACTATGCTCTGAAATCCACAAAAACAGCTTATTCAGAGTGTGTGTGAATAGACTATCACAAAACCCAATCAGCACACCTTCTACACTGGCCATTAAAAATGTTGGGAGCATCTTACAAAATGTCACTGGTGTAATGAGCAAATTCTGTTAGGTTTTGTAATTTTATGTATGTTTCATTGAATGTGATTTTTGAGGATTCCTGAAACAACAACTTCAACATGTTTTGAATATGTTAAATTGGTGAAAATGGAAAAATTTAATTTTTGGAAAAAGTGTTAAATTGGTCATATAATTTTTTTCATACAATTGAAGCATATCTTTCTTTCTTCTCCACCTCATTACAAATATATTCTGTCCTGTCTTGTTCCATTTCAGGGTAGAGCCAGTGTTGTATGAACACGTCGTCAATGCCAGCAGTGATGCTTTCCAGACTCTGACAGACTCCTGACACACACACAGAGAGACTTGCACATAATTTCACCATTACAAATTCAGACCCTTTCTCTGTCACATATGTAGCGACACTAATTTTTAAACACATTCTTCAATGCAATACACAGAGTCCTATGGCAAACGGGGCTGGCAGGGCTGGAAATATCTGGCATATTTTAAAGGCACCCATGGTGTGTTTTCAAGGAAAACTCAAGGCACCCATGGTGTATTTTCAAGGAAAAATCCAAACTGAGCAACTTCATGGATTTTTAAAACGATGTAGCCCAACAGTTGTGTTCTGTGACACAGTTACAATTAAAATAATTTTTTGTTGAAAAAAATTACTTGTGAGAAAAAATAAAAACTTTGCTGAAACTACATGGTAAAATGAATTCAGTTCCCTCAGCCTGTTTTTCTTTTTTCTACACAGGATGCCAAGTAAAACACAATGCGCCCCAACAGTATTTACAGCACAAAGAAAGAAGTCCATCTGTCCAGCAGTATCTGGTTTAGCAGCTATTGTGAGCTGCCCTTCACTAATCAAGTATGTCTGTGGATAGGCGGGTGTTTGATCCCGAAACAGGCGTTTACAAACTCAGCAGCGTGTGTGGGCCATGGCCGACATGGACTCACACACCCACACACACGCACCCCCTCCAACCGCCTGACATACACACACACACATTCAAAGTCTACAGGCACAGAGGCACGTTCCCACAGTGACTGCACAGCACATGTTAGTTGGATCACTGGAAGCACAATCAAAAGGCTGTAAGACTTTTTAAAAATCCCTTAAAACTTCTAACTGCTGAAGTTTGAAGTTAAAACTTTCTTGTTCTTGTATCGAACAAGAAATAGAGAAAAAGAAGAGAGGAAGTAGTGGGTATCGAATTAACCTTCGATATTCAAGTTATGTAGAATTAACTCCTCCTAATCCTATTACTGTTATGGAATGAGACAGTCTGAAGCAGCATTTCTCCTGCAAAAACTTGTACATGAATGAAACTGAGAGTAGTATTTAATACAGTATATTAATTATTTCTAGCAGCAATCTGATGATCTTCTGCCTTGGAGCAAGTTATCTGTAAATTATTAATCTGATCCCAAATAAATTTCCTATACGTTTGCTTTAGACAAAAAATCAGAGAACAATATGTATATTTCGCAATTTAAACCACACAATTATTTGACTTTAATGAATAACTTATTACAATTTGTTTCAAATCAATTCATATCATGCAAAAGCAATTGCTAAATTTCACCACATCGTCAGTATAATGAGGTAGTGTTCTGGCATCAATAAAACCACTGGAGCTGGTCACAGACGCTTGTGACAGCCATTGTGAAACTAACTTCTGAAACTCAACAGGAAAAAGCTTTCTGGGCCTCAGAGGCTTCAGCTGGCAAAAAGAAAGAAAGAAAAAAAAAACTGGCAGAATGGAAAACAGTCATCGAATAAAATCCCTTGACCAAAAATTAAGGTCTGAAAAACTATTATCATTAGAAATTTCTTGGAATTTTTTGTTTATGTCACACTTATATGTTTCAGATCAACCAATAAATTATCAAGTGAACTGGTAGCTGGGTTGGATGCCCAAACAGGAAAATTGCAAATCTAATTAGGACCCTTACAGTGTGCTGAACACAGCACAGGTTTTCTAAAGTCTCATCTTCATCTTCATCTCTGTCTGGTTAGAACTAAACCTGCAGTTTATAAGTTTTCACTTGAATTTTACTGTAAAAAAAACTAAGTGCTAGATTGACTCCAGTTAATTTATTTCTAGCTAATAAAGGCTCCCTGGCAGAACAAATGTCTGTTGTTGGCATGCATGCTGTGAAACATTACAGTAAAGTGACATGTGTTGGCAGATAATTTAGAACAAGTTTCTTGTATTTCTCTCCCTTAGGCTCATCAACTCTCAGCTTCAGATTTCCCACTGAGAGGCCTTAATCACTCATAAACCAGAAACTGTTTCTGTGAGCTGCATTATGACAGCATTATGCAGAAAGGGTGAAAAAAAAATTATCAGCATTCTCTTTTATGTTGCTGCATAATTTAAACAATTTCAGTACACTTTACTGGACCAAATGTAGCGGTTTTGTTTTGCTTCTTTTGCCCTTGGAGGTCATTGAGCAGTCTAACCTTCCAGGATTGGCTACATCTGGATCCTTTTCATTGACTGCATTTGCCACGCTATAAAATTTACTATTCTTCGGTACAAGCCAAAAAAATTTCAAGATATTTTACACACAGAAGGTTGTTTGGATTTTCAATTCTAACTCATCTTCCCCCCAGTGAAGAACCTTAATAAAATCCACAGAACCAAACATGAGAGTCTGCAGGATGCAGATTGTGCAACATTGAGTGTCTCTGCTACTGTATGTTTTCATGGCTAATCATCATGAATTGCAGTGGATGGGTTACAATGAGCACGGTAAATTAGACACATTAGCGCAGTGAGCTTCTGTAAAATGCACCTGAGCTATCTGCCAGATTTTCCTCTGGAATATCAATCAGAGTCGCTTCAATATGATGACGAGTAGAGCTACAGCAGCATAGCAGAGATCACTCAGTTGCTGAGAGGTTTTACAGTTTGGAACTGGAGCGTGTGTTTTTTTTGTTTTATTTTGCTGAGAGCTTGATGTTTGCTGCCTCTTATCCAAAAACATGTTTTAGTAAATGTGAAATAGTTGAAAAATATAGAGAATTAATTTGCCACTCTGCCTAAATGAATCTGGAAGACATGGTTCTATGTGTTTATACAGAAAAAAAAATCAGCAAAAACATTTTCATTAAACTAAAATATTTCTAAAAAGCAATGCATGGAATGTTACTGCAGATGTTATCATTTTGGATTTATACTCATCGACTGGCAAAATAGCTTAAATGTGAAAAAGCTGTGTATACAATCAATTATGTGAATTCATTTTTAGAAAAAACCAAATGCATTTTTGGTTTTATCACACCTTGTCAAGTTTAAAAAACAGAACACTGTGTGAAGCTAAACTAGATATTTTGGTATTAAATATCTAGTTTTTTCTGTTTGTTGGTAAAAACTAAATGAAACAATACAAAAAAAACTAAAAACAAAAATAAGAAATTGTGTTCTAAGGAGTCCTGTTTAATTTGAAACAATTCAGTCTAGTTTTCACTATTTTAAATATTTTATATTTTGAACTCGAGTTGATTAATGTAGTCATTACTGTTTCTGGACCATGTGCTTTTAATGGCTTTAACAATGTGCTCATATTAGCTTTAACCTCATAATAATTGCCACACAGATATTTCTTCAACTAAACACTCTCAAATATAACAAACATAACTTGCTTCTTTCCGTTCTTTATTAAGCGATGTGCATCATTACATGAACACTAATCAACATAAAAATACATTAGGAACATACTCTCTCTCATCTACCCACTTTGGTGGGTGAATGATGTTGTATTTTTTTGAGTAGCCTGCAACATATTTACAGATCAGACTTAACATCTTAGAGGTAGATTTGGAATATGCTATTATCTATATATCTCTATATGTATAAATCCTGAAAATCCTCCGAAACCACCAGGGGGGAAATAACATCAAAGGCCTACGTAGACTTAGCTTGAATCTAATCCTCAAAGACATGAGCTTTGACTTGGACTTGTTTGGAGTCTATTTGCCATCACTTCATCAAACTTCCCAAGCAATCTATTTAATTGTTTACTTCTGTTTTTAGTAGAGACAATATAAAAAACCAAAAAACAAAAAAAACTGGTCATGTTTGACTTTCCAGCCCTAATTTCTGCTAAACCTTGACTAGGAGAAAGACAGACTTGTTCTGTGACAAATGGCTTAAATGTTATATATATATATTTATTATTTCCTTCAACTTTTTTTTGGTTGGTTTTCTGACCATGTAACATAGTTTTAAATTAGAAAATTGATAACTTAAAAACATCTCATTCAACAAACATTTTAAATCTATCTTTCTGGCTCAATGGAGTGGTGGATGTCATCCCATCTGCATATAGCACACATCAGACACAAAAGCAACCTTTCCACTTAAATAGATTACTGTATTACATGTGCTTAGAATTAAGAGGGAAAAATCCCCATTCAAACATCTGAGTCCATCTGCATGTATAATGTGTTTTTAATTTTGTGTGTATTTCACAATTTACTACAAAACTGTATGAGAATAAATGTTTATTTATACCAAAAGAAGAAATAGGAGGCAGAACTGACCACGTGCTTTGTGTGCAGATCGTTTTCTCTTGCTTCTTTTCCAGTTTCCCCGTGTCTATTTACAGCAGCCGTGTCAGGAATGCTCAGTTCCCATCTCACTGAAGTCTGTCTCCCATTATTGCTGACAAACACTCTTTTCAGGAAATTTCTGTCTTCATTTTTCATTCTGGGCACAAACACACAATCCAGGTAATGCTCATAAGCATGTGTAGGCGTGTACACAAACAAAAACAGACCAAACACCGCTTCATTTTGTGGTCACTTTCCTCCTATTTTTCTCTGCTTTGCTTTATTTATGCATTTTCTACTTCATCAAACCCGTATACTCACCCTTCACAAACCCCTTTCTGGCCACATCAAGCTAAATAAGTGGGGGACCAAAATAGAGTGGCTGAAAGAGATGGGAATTCAAGGAAATAGACTGTAGTTAAGATTAGAATTGCGGAAAAAAACAAGGACACAAGCAAAAAAACCAAAAGCACGAACATTTGCTAACAGTTCCCTTTAAATAATAATATATTGTTATTTGGATGTGGCAAAAGAGGTTTCCCCTGTTGACAACCAGATGGAAATTATAGTTTTATTCAAACCCAAGAGGAAATGAAAAATGACAAATGACCAAACAAAGATTAGAATGTTTATTTGTCCTACAAAAAAAAAAAACAACTATAGTTGTGGGATGTCCCGTAGACTTTCTACATGTTGGCATGCAAACAAACTGGAGCTTAATTAGCAGTACATTGCAATGCATTGCAATGCGTAACATAAGTGTTGATTATAAAATCGCTTTAAACGTCATTCTGGGAACAAATATACAGAGGCCATTGTTGTAACATGAAACCAGACCTGAAAAGTTGATGAGACATGGCTGTGTATGTCAGAGTAACACCACTGGTCAGACCAAAGCAGAAATTACATCTCTGAATGATGCTGGAATCATAGTGGTCAAAACTAAGGTATTTAGAACAATGGTGAATAACAGGCTCATTGAGCAACAAAGGACTTTTAAATCTTTCTATAAGGATAAAATAAAGCCTTTAGATACATTTAGCATAATTCCAGTATTTCATCAGTTCCTAAAATTAACACATAATACTTTTGGTAACAAGTTCAGTAGAAATGGTAACTGTATTGCTAATATTTTCTTTCATTTTGAACTTCAAAATTTAAACCTTCCTAAAATGTTGCCCATTACAGGTTTGCTCTTGCTGAACTTAAAGAATCATCTGCACCAAAGCCACATGCTACTGCACCTAATCTAGATGCTTCTTAAAGCGTAGGCTGCTGTCACTATATAATTCAGAAGAAATAAATGTTTCCCCGGCCATCTCAAACAACTGCTAGACGAGATGCAATATTTGTCAATGAAAGGAAATGGATATTATAACACTAAAGAATGCAATTTATAGATTCTACCATTGACCTTACACAACTTTCTGCTATGAAATAACTTTCTTTCCTTAACTTGTTTAGAAGCAAAATCTTCCAAAGCAGTTTAAAAACGTATTATGCTTTTTGTTTGTTTTATGTTGTTGGCCCAAGGCAGTGATATCCAAAGTCAGTTCTCCAGGGCCAATATCCTGAATGTTTTAGTTCTTTCCCTGGTCCATCTCACTTGAATCAAATGTTTGTTTCCAGACCTCTGCAGAACATTTTGACATGATTAGAAGGTTAGTTGGTCCATTTGAATCAGCTGTGTTAGAGCAAAGATACATCTAAAATGGAAAGAACGCATGAAAACTGAAGTTGGACACCCCTGGCCCAAAACAATGGGCTCAACCTTGATGGGAGTTCATCATCTTCCACGAAAGGTTTTTCAGAGTTTTTATGTAAAAGTCTATGTGTACTAAATTCATGCTTCTCAGGGAGAGATGCAGTTGAAAAGGCTTGTTGCACTGACAATCTAAGTCAGCTTTTGTTTAAATGAAAGTAAAAACCTGATCGGGACATTGACATTTGGAGGAGCAAGAAAATCCTATCAAATTTCAGCCCAGAGGCAGCCTTCAAGAGTGAACGTGAGAGAAAGGCCAAAACATGAGCCACCCTCACACACAGAGTCAACATGAGAGCTCACGGGTTAATCCTGTTTCAAACAAGCTTGGCTTAACCCTTGTCAACCCTACCAAAAATACTGCTCTCTTCATTACCCAACACGAAGCACTGCATATACATTTAAGGCCGCTAATAATGCACCTTATATATAGGAACCTGCAATAGTATCTACACCCCTTTGACGCTTTTTGCAATTTGTCAAGTTACAACTATAGATTTATTTGAATTATTTTAGATAGATCGATCAATAGATCGATAGATAGATCTATTTTTACCGGGCTAGACACTCTAGCCCTCTTACAGAGGGTCTCGACTCTTAGCTATTGAGAAACGATTGCTTGCTGGAGGCGAGGGCTCTGTTGAAGTTTTAAATTTTAAATGAGTTTTAAATTTAAAAGTTTTAAATGACACGATGTAATGCATCAGTTTGAAGCTATGAGACTTATAGGAAATAGCCTGCACTGTAAACAACTATCCTCCAAAGCAAAGACAAAAGTGCCATCCCCAAGATGGCTGTCAATGTTAATTGAATATTTGGAAGCCTGGCCAAGACACACTGAATATTGGTGTCTACAGGTAGATTACAATTCTGAGACAATGCAGAATATTGACATGAACACCTTCTCCTTCTCTTTGCTGACTGAAATTGTACCAGAGGATTCCACTTCAATGAGAGAAAGTCCAGAATAAGCTGTGAAAAGATATTAAAATTGAGCAGAATTGCATAGGTAAGCAGTAAGCAGGCTAGATACACCTAAGGCTAAAGTTTGATGCTGCTTTTAAAATGGTTTCTCCCAGAATTCCTGTTTTTAATTTCATTATCTCTGACCACACTTGCAGGTCCTGCTTGACTAAAGGATCCAGCATGATGGAGAGAGCATATGATTTTAAGGGTGGTGGTTCAGAGTGATTTTGAAAATATACCAAAATCACTGTGGTTTTGCATGTCGGTCCAAATTACAGTTTTTGATTTTACTAGCGTTTATTTGTTAGTGACAGAGTAATGGGGGCTGAAAACAAATGCTTATAAAACTTCACGATTATATGCTACCTTATGTTGGCTAATAGCATGAAGATAATTGAAGTTTATTAATGTTATATAACAAAATGTGCAAAGAACTGTAGATACACATATGCATAGTAGGTCTCTATGTAGCATTGGGTGGGGCTTCAGAGTGTTATTCGCTGGCTGCTTTCTACAGTTAAGCTACTGTGCTGGTGGTCCATAAATTCCATAAAATCATACAGCTGGCCTTCCACAGCTTAATAATATTTATAACTGATGTTTTCTACAAACACACACAGACAGGGCAAGTGATGCTATGATAAAAGGAAAGACATTGCACAATTTCCACATTTCTGTCATGCATCTCTTTAAACCTGCATACAAATAAATATACACACACATCAACAGGCAGAGTCATCTGGTTCTTCTCACAGTCAGCATGGCCTGTATTCGCCTCCCTGCATCAAGAGCAGATGCTTTTGATGGTGATAACTAAACAACTTAATACTGAAGGGTTACCTCTTATAGCTATGCTAGTCTAGACTTTTATTGTATGTCATTGTCAGTGGTTCTGATCTTGCCTTGTAAAATATTCAGCCCTTCAATATGACAACTGAACCTGATGTGTGGAAACCCAAAAACTGATGAATGAAAAGTGACCCTGAATTTGCTGACCTTGCTCATTTCTCACAAAATGTCTGCTGGCATAAGCTCTACCTCACAAAACTTGTGATTTTGCAGCTTTTCTTAACACATTCTTTTCTGGCTTTGTCTGCATTCATTCATTGAGTTGCTAAAATCTCTCACTTTTTCTTGTGTAAAGTGAATTTTTTAAAACCTGATAGGTGGAGCAAATGAGGACTACAGGCAGAGTTTTGAAAAGGTGAGTTTATGAAAAACACAGTGGGTTTTTAATAGTCGGGCTAGAGGCTGGTTTGAAAGATAATTCGCTTGGAGAACTCTGCAATGTTTACACTGTAAGGCATCTGAAAGAATGCAGTACATTTTGACTTTCAAATGATGGCTTTTCTTTAATGTGGTATGTAATTGAAGTTCTGGCATTTCACTTTCAGAAAGATAAAGGGTATTTGTGTTTTTGGCGCCTGCAGACAGTTGGCAGTGGCTTCTATTAAAACTGTAGGTTCCCACATCTTTAGAAATCAACTTCTCGTGCTATTTGCACATACAATTGTGTGAAGGTTGGGGCACTGGTTGTCAACTGGTTTATAAAAGAATTATCATAATCAAGCTACTTTAATTCAGTCTTGAGTAAGGTGTTTTTCTTTACATAGTACTCTTCTTCAACTATTGAGTAAGTCTTTGAACGTTCCTGAAGAATGGATTACAGAATGTTAAATGGGTGTGTTGTTAGATTTGACTGAAAAGCACCATTGATATTTTTTCCCTATTATTTTAGTATTATTGCAGTGACTGGATTTATTTTGTGTTCATTTTATAATTATGTGCTTATTTTAATTATTGCACCTATCTCTTCTTCTTTAAAAGAAACAAGAAAAAAAAACAGATTTGTTTTGCCATTGTTAGTGTATTGCTACACACAATGCTGCGTATTGCTACCTATATTGTCAGTTATAAACTGAATAAATTTTGTCAGTTGTTGAACATAGATATCTTACTTAAAAATGTATATATTTGTTTTGTAATTTTAACTGTCAAAGAATTCTGAAGGAGTTCCACAATATCACAATAATAATCAATTGCAATATTACTGCTGAAAATTGTAAAGACCATATTGAGTGTGGTTAACGCTGACTTTGTTCTGATTTTACATGAGTGCATGACCCCTCAAGCATTAATTGTTACATCTATGTGGATGCAAACACACACATCTCAATTTTTTTTACATATATCTGTGAAAAATTAAAGCAATGCTAGATGAAAATAAGTTGTAACATTGCAGAAACTTTTTAAACATTGCTACAGTGAATGCCTGCCATTTGTTGGAACTAAAGAAGCTCCAGCAAAATATTACAGTGTGACCTTTTTTGGTGACAATTATTTTTTGGTCAGGCAGTGCATAAACAGAGAAAAATTAGGACATTGTGTGAATTTTGGGTGTTGTGCTTATTCAAACACATTTATAAAATGAATTTTATGGTTGAGAGAAATGGGAGAAGCAAGAATAAAAACTAAAACTTCTGGCTGAGTGTAGGGCAGAAAGGTTGAGACAAGGGGAAAAGTAATGAGTGAACTGGATGTAATTAACCTATACTCATCCAGAAAAACAGCATTGGACGGGGGATTGGGAGGGCGAGCCGCACAGTCTCTCAGCTGAAGCTTGTAGTTTTGAGACTAATTAGGACTGTGCTACAGTACAGTGTGAAGGGGTTCCCATGTGGGTTCTTGATATGTTGGCTGTGTACACTTGCAGACTGCTCATTTGTGGTGAGGTAAGACAGCGTGAGACCCAAGAATCTGAAGAGGAGATACACAGCATAAGACAAACATCAGCAAGTTTTAGATGGATGCAGCAGTCGAAAAACAGTAAACAAGGAGAGTAAACAAAAAAATCAGAGAATGAAAGAAAGTGCCATACCAAAATAACAATTGTTTAAGTAAGATTAACTTTTTTAGCTGAGAATAGTGTCTGTCTTGTGACAAATAACAAACCATTAAGAGATTCTCATCTGTGCTCTCTCAGCGGTGCACCACCAACACTGTTTATTGTGGGTGGGGATGGTGTGTCAAACTGTAATTGGCATTACTAAACATTTTTGTTTATCTCATTGGGACATTTTTTATTTGATGAAGTATTGATCAATCATTTATTATTTATTTTGAGTGAAACTACCATACTCTTCATTTATTCTTCCAATCACACTTTGGACATAAGTTCGAGTTGCTATGGCAAGTTGCTGATATATTCATTTTTATCTAAATAAGTCAGTGAAACAATGTGTGCAAAGCATAGATTGTAATACTGTTTTGCACATTGCATCACACTAGTCCAGAGCCTGTTATTGCCAAAACTATTGGAGTTAGTTTTAAAAACTTGACGAAGAAATTGTAGACATTATGAAATTAGAAGCACACTGTTACACTACATTGAAAGGGATTCATATATTTAAAATATATATGCAAATTAGCCACCCATAAGTATTTATTGTCACTTCATGGATTACATATTTGCAAATATTGCCAATTTACCACTTTCCAAACTGAATTTATCTTTATGAAATTAGGTTTACTTAATCAGAGTCAGAGAAGATATTTGGATAGTTATATTTAAAAATAAGATAACAGCTGTTTAGGTTATTACTAAGCTATTTCCTAAAATATACCACTGACTTTTGAATGATACAGTTAAGTACAGTGTTTTTTACAATGCATCCATCATACAACTGTCTATAGGGAATCTGATGCTCTGGCTAATATGCTTCCAACATAAATTGTTAACAATGCACAGCAGGCTCAGTTCACAGCCTCTTCTAGGCTTTGATCTCATTTACATCTTTAGAGCAATCTCACACAGACCACATTAAAATCTTGGTATTGTCAGGTGGGGGAGGAAGTGGCATCCAAAGTGAATCATGTAGGACTCTCATACATGCATATATCAACACAGAGAGAAGATGAAGAGCCCTCCAAATTCACTCTGATACTATGACAGTAAGCTTGATGTGTGGGAGCACTGTGAACGTGAGAAGGAGGAGGGGAAGGCAGCCATGCACATTCTGTGGATTCATGACATGTTTAAGCAACTGTTATGTTAATTCATTTTGCTTTGAACCAACACAGTGACAAAAGAAATCTGTATCTGTAGACTGTTGTCTTTTTAAAAGAAACTTTATTTTTCTGTTGCTTCTGTGTGTTAACAAATGCAATGCAACTCCAGTGAGCTTCTGGATCACTTCTCCAGAAGCTCATTGAGAGGTCAGACAATGATGATGGACTTGAAGAGCTGACTTGAAGTCTTATTAATCACAAAGGTGTTTTATTCACTTATCATCGTTTTGGAAAAGGGATGATATATTCTATATAATATGCTAGTGTCAAGACAGCTCTGTGGATGATGCTCCTAACAAAGAAAAAAATGATTTTTACACCAATATTTTCTTGTGAACCCAAAAAAACAAAGTTTCTTTTTTAAAAAAATATCATAAAAATTAAGAATGTCCAAAGGATGTGTGCACTTTTTACACAGAGATCTATTTAGATAAAAAAATCTATTTGGTCTTAGGTAGCAATGTATTTCTGTTTGGTTTGTCATTCAACTTTATTATCCAATTCCAACAATATAGTCCTTTTCATAAGCTCTGAAATGACACTGTTAAATACAATATCTTGCTAGAGCTTATTATTTCGCTGTACCATCAACTCATTGACCACAGGACTGATTGCGTTACAAAGAGAGGCAATTTTAGGATTTTGGAGCAATTGATTGACTTGTTTTAAATAAGATGATTAATGTGGCTTCCCTCACGTCTTGTGGCATGTTTCCTCCTATTAAAGGATGTAAAGGTCTAAAATGATAGGTCATCTCATCTCAAGGTTTTAATAATGTGCATTGGCATTTTGATAGCATATGTACACCCACTAATTTCCACCTTTCCTAACTTGGAAGTTATCAAGACAGTTAATCATATGAGTAAAAAATATTTGACGGTTTCACAATACAAATTATATGCTTAGCCAGTCTTCATATGGTTAACTGAAGAAAAAATATTATTTGTACTGACTGATAGTAAAGACTTTTGACTATGTTGGGGGAGAACTACAGCCACAGCTGGCATCCAGTGACTCCAACTGAAGAGCATGCTGTAATGTTGCCTCCTTACAAAGATCCTTTTGTTTCTGTAACTGGGGGGTCTGTGCTCCTTTAAGACCCACCCACTCTAACTCCTTCCCTCCACCTTCCCTTATGTGTATTAAGCATGTTGATTCCCAGTCCAAATTGGTTCCCCTGTTATTAATCTCAATCACCCGTAAAACATCGACCACAGTGCACCATTAAGTCACATGTGCCTGCCGCCCTGAACCCGCCAGATTGGCACACTGATTCTAATTAATTAATTGCATCCCAGGTGATTTTTCTTTGAAATGGAAAGACAAAAAAGAAGAGGGGAAAAAAGGCTGGGTCCCATAGGCACCAGCAAATTGGCAACAAAAGCTCCCAAGGAAAAGAAAAAAAGGCCCAGTTCATTACATCAGGGAGAGACGGTTTCATGTAGCAGCTTCCTAACTAAAGCTATGCCTTCCAAGATCAAAATACTCTTCTTTTTTTTTTTCTCACTAACTTGCATGTCTGCCACTCACAAAACCCTGCCAGAAACACAGTGTGGAACAAACCCACAACAAATTGATAGCACATTTAGGTATTCAGGATTATATTTGCAAAGAGAAAAAGTGGGTGCTTTGAGTGAATTACATTTCAGGTCAGGGAGTTGCTGGATAGTACATAGGCTATTTAGCATAAGACTGTCAATTACTTAAAAACCACACAAGTCAATTTTCAATATTATCCCTTCATTTCAAAGTCAAATGGTTCCACCTCCCAGTTTCCTTTCCTTCTCCAGATTCCTTGACACTTTCAAAATGGTTGAATTTTCTTTTTTACGTCTCTGGCAATATCAGAGTGATCTGCTGACTTGAAAAAGTTTGAATTTGCACATCTGCTATGCCCTATGCTATGTGTAAATATTGATATCCATCAATAATCTTACGCAGCATCTCTGTCTGCACAGTTCAGTTTGAGCGGAATTTGAGACTGGAGGAGTTGCATGGCTGCACGGTGCTGTGAAATTATGCTGAGAAGAGTTTTGATCAAGCGATATGGACTGGGAGATTTTTCTGTCTACACAGGATTTTGATTTGCAGTTCAATTTACAATCATTGTTTGCTTCCCAAAAATAACTCATGTGTACTGTCATTCAAAGTCAAAGTATTACAGCTGGGCATAGTTGACAGTTGGAAAAGGGTACGTGAAATACTAAAGACGTAAGAATGGACTTGATAGATCATATGAAATATACATTTAATAAGTGTATATTGAAAAGTCTTGCTTAGCTCTAGTGGCCTTTATTTGAGAGAGGTCAGGAAAGTGGGTAAGTCATGTACCAACCGTCATGAGAGGGGGAAATCATGCAGCAAATGTCATGAGACTGGGACTCGAACCTGTGACAGACACATCGGGAACTAAAACCTTTACATGTGTTGTCCTTTACCCCTGCGGTATCGAAGTTCCCCATTTAGACATTTTTTTTTTATTTGCTAGCAACTAAATTGCATTAACCAGTTTTCTACTAATTTCTTTGTTTGTATAGATACAATGTAATCTCTTACAAAAGAAACTAATTGATGTCCTTTGAACATATTGTATATTTATACAATGATATATGAGTTTTTATGTAAAGACAGGGGAAATTACTGCAAGCTCCGGTTAGCAGGTTGTGCTTTTGCCATTTATCTTCACATAAACAGATGCCATCTTCTTCTTTCATCTCTTTATGAATTTCTGAAGCTCAAATTTTCTGGCACATTCTTCTGCCCAATCTTACAGAGGGGTTTCCTCTCCTATATTAGCACTCATGAGGGCTTTGGTATCCTTCTACCAAGTGAGAGAATTACTATTCAAGGAAATGTCCACACTGCTCATAGTGCAAAGATAAGGAATTTCATGAAAACAAAATGACCCAGAAGCAAGCTGTGCTGGCATATGGAACCTGTTGCTGCATGTATTTGTTTGAGCTTAATAAATAGCAAGTAAATACAGTTGTGTTTTTGTCTTTTCTGGAGAGAAATGTCTTCTTTCAGAAAACTTCAAAGTTTATAAGGGGAACCGCACCTGTCTCCTGATCCCCAAACAATAGGGGAACCCTCCTAATAAAAAAATTGGTGTAAATATTGTATTAGCAATATCTGGCAACTACACTACATTTAGTCTCCAAGGTAACCTCTGAGGTAACCTCCACTGACTACCACTATCAACTGGGTAGTCAGTGAAGACTATCACTGATTGATAGTGGTAGTCTCCAGTATTGTTTTTGTGAGCATGTGAAATAGAAGATTCTTATGATAAATGGAAAGCCAACAAATCCACAACAACTGTGTGACGCAATTTTGTCACTATGGACCAAAACCTCTGAGGCAGCTATGACAATTACTATCAGTTGATGATAATTGAGGGTGTTCTAAAGATAAGCGAGGGCCCAATCAGGTACTGGTAAGGTGCACCTCATAAAATGGCGGGAGTGTTTAGATTTCTCAGGAGATACACTGGATTGTTGTTGAAAGAGAAGGATGTCAAGTAGCTCCAGCTGGACTCAAAGATGTTGCTTTGGAGATGGTCAAAACAACAACAAAAAAACACACCGGAGTGCCTCACTTGCAGGTTTGCATGCCAAGTGTATGCTTCCCATGATAAAAGTCCTTCAGTTTATTCAGAAGATGGACTTTAGCATTCAAAGCAGTTATGCTGTAGTTTCCTGCATAAAGTCCTGGTCGGCTCACAGCTCTGCTGCCTGGTCTCCATTTCCAAGGAAACCATGTTTTGTGGATCCTCACATTTGACTAATGGTCAGTTGTTTGAATGTATTTTACATTTATTTGGACAGGCAAAGCTCTTTGAGACATAAGGTCTCATTTGCAAGAGCAACCTGTAATTGGCTGGCTTGTTAGCAAGGCAGTTAGTAATGCAGCTTCTCTTCCAAAACAAGGCGTTCTTTGCCTTCATGCCAATGATTTTTATTCAATTTTTATCTGAAACTCCAGAATGCCTATTCACAAACTTACATTTAAGGGACATTCTGACCATAATGTGCAATATTCATCTGTCAATATACTATCAGGAGGAGCTTACTGGAATAACTTGATGCTGAAATTTAAAACAAATCTAGACTTTCATCTGTGGCTAAATTGTTTCCATTTTCCTTCACAGTTATCACAAAATGTCAAATACTCTGGAAAAGTGTAACATCTGTGAAGACAAAGTGTTGTCAGTTGATGGTTCTCTGCAGAGGGCAGAGTCTCACAAAGTTTTATTGACTGCAGGTCAGGTCTGTCAACTGGTGAGAGAAGTTTTGCAGAACAGAAAGATACATGACAGATGAGCTGCTGCAAAATTGTGTCTATGCTTTAACAGGCCACAAATAACCATCAGCTACTGTAAGTGTACATTGACGAGCAGAGTGTGATGTCAGATCTGAGTCATATGAAATGCATAAGAGTTGTGGTGCAAAATGAGGCACTGAGAGAGTTCTGGTTTGTGTAAGACACAAGTGTGTTCACTCAGACACAACGTTGCCTCTATTTAGACAGTTTGAAACACACAGCATGGAATTACAACAGAGCATGTCATGTGTTTCCACCTATTCTGCTGAACTGCTCCAGGTTGAGGCTACAGCTTTTGCAGGGTTGAGCAGCGCTCCTATGGGGAACCCTGTGGTGAGCCGGGTCTTCAGCAGTGGAATGTGGAACGGAATGCTAGTCTCTGAGGCCCAGATCCTGGACACATATTTATTTGCTCATTCATCACTTTTAGATGAACTCTGACCCACTACTGTGTGCTTTTGCTTTTTTTCATCCCCAGGTCCTCTTCTTTGCTTAGGTAGATATGTTGACATGCTGAGACAGTACAGATAAGAAGAACATGCTGGAATTTAGTCTATTGAGTGCTTTTGCTGTGGTTGCTGAATGTACAAAGTTATCTCTAGTTTAATATGAGCAAAAAGATGAATGACTGGCTGAATGTATGGAAAGGTTTTTGATGTGTTCTCAGTGGTTGGTACCCTTCTCTGGTGAAATTCTATTGGGAAATCGTGGTATAGAGAGGAAACAGATGTTTCTGGTTCCCATCGGGAACGCATATGAAAGGCCGAGGTATAAAGGAGTTAAGTGAAGGAAAAATATAAGACTTTACTATGTATATTCAAATGCTCAAGTAAAAATAGGCTATCTGAAGCATAACGTGGCATGTGAAAAGTGGAAACTACGCATTCTGTCCTGGGAGAGAAATCAGTAATCAGGTGAAAGAAAAACACCTGCAACTAAAGGATTTCGATCTAAACCTATGATGTTTCAAAAGACAATATATCAGAAGTGTCTTACTGATTTTTATTTAAATGGAACCTTTCTCTCTCTGTCTCTCTCTCTCTCTCTCTCTCTCTCTCTCTCAAATTTCAAACTGATGTGATTTACCATGTCATAGCTAAATGACAAATATTTCGTTGTAATTAAAGTATTTTTTGGCAAAATTGCCAATTGCATAACTGCTTAAAAATCTGATTTCATAGGAATGAATTTTAGATATAATGACAACATGGAAGTTACCAATCAATTTGAACTTTATGCAGAAATATTTAGTTCTTTGTACATTTACAGACAGATTCTTTCTGCTGTTTCATCCTGACATTTCTTCCACCTAGATATTGAAACAAAGTTTTTCGTTGCTAAAAAAAAGACAACTAATTATATATTTTAAAAAAAACATGTATTTACTGAAACCTTTATTTAGCAGCAAAAAGTATAACGAAGATCAAAAAGTACAAAGAAGAAAAATAAAACCTCCATAATTTGCCTCTTTACAAACTATTCACTTATGGAAATTAAACAATTTTAATCTTCAAATTTATCTCAAAGCTTCACCTCAGCTAGACAAAAATATTTTCATATTTTGTTGTCCATAAGCCAACTCACATTTGGAAAGGGACATTAAGTTTTCTTTTCTAAAATGAGAAATCTATCCAGGTTCTTGTCAAGAAAAAAACAACTAGTCTCTGATGATCTGGGGATTACAATGCATGAAACACTGGTACTGATGTAGAAATACATGATGAAACTTTGGAAAGTTCTAAGCTATAGTGATGCACAATAGGACACATCACTTCTATCTTTAAAGTGTTGTCACCAGCAGAACAATATAGACAGAGTGAGAGCGCTTGACTGTTCTGTCACAGTGAAAATGTCTTTTATGTGAAAAGTAAAGCTGCATCTTGAGAAGAATCACAGACTATGGAGCAGCAAGAATATTGCTTTCGGGATGAACAAAGGCAGATCCCAGTGACAATGACTTTGCCCGTAGTTTTGTGATCAGTGTTTTGCCATTTCATTATCATTGTGAGCAGGAATCCGTAAGTCCTGCTCACACAACAACAAAAAAAAATTTCATTAATAATCTTTCAATAGGTAAGAACTTTTGACTAAATTCACAGTCTAAAAGTGAACTCATATACTTAAGAATATTTCCATTCAATAAAGATTTAATAGTTTATAGTTCATCCCAGCATGCTTCAATTTTGATATTGCTTAAGCATTTGCAAGTTGGCCTTTTCTAGCTTATTTACATCTGTTTATTGCTCTTGTGCTCTTCATAGTCACACATAAATTTTAAGTGTTTGAACTCTCTCAAAATGCAATCTAATTGTTATCCACACAACTTTGTGGTAAATGTTTCACAGTTTCACTCATTTACAGCACCATTTTATTATGAATGCATTTAATTTGGGCCAAATTTGTGTGCCATGTAAAAATGTATATTTAATTTATATTTTTTTGAATTCACTTTGTTACTGTAGAAAGCAGGGAGTGAATAGCAGGGATAAAACATGGCTATCCACTGAGCTCAGCTGCTTTACAGTGGAGCCATAAACATCAGATGCTCTTAACATCTGCCAAGAAAGAAGCAGGGAGATTTGTGAGTCAATCTGTTTCTTGAGGGCAAAACTGCAACCATCTGCCACAGAATATGTTAAACATCTTATATCTTAACACACTAAGTGCATGAGATGGACTTTTCAATCCCAAAGTTCCATCTACATCTCACTGAAGCACATCTTGTTGAGTAAAAGTTGGCAGAATGATCAATAGAAAAACTATTAACAGATAAAACCCAAACAGAACTGAAGTTGTAAAAAACATATTTTTAAATGTCTTAGTGTCCATTTTTATATACTACAGATTCAGAAAGGCTAATTAATTTCTGAGTAACTTCTCAAATGTTTTAGGGTATTTAGTTACTTAAAAAACTGTAAATGTTAAATGCTGATTGATGCACAGTAACTTGTTTTGTTTTCTTTTTTTTTTTTTTTTTACTTAATGAATTTGTAATGCTAATACTGAAGAAACAGCTTGAAAGAAAATGTATGAAATCAGATTAGATCACAACTGCTTGAACAAAATCAGCAGCTCTTGTCTTTGAATGTCCACAGAAGTCAGACAGCTACTGCTATCAGTGACAAAGTGGCTTTCCCCTGGACATGAATTAATAGGTTCAGCTTGACATCAGCCTCCAAGGTTAAGTCTATGTTGTCAACATGCTGAGGCATTTTGGAGACAAAAGATTTGGTGACTTGGGAGTCTCACATGGACTGACATGGACATATTCCAGACATGGTCAAATGTTTATGAAGTCAAAAGTTTGTAAAATCCAATCTGAGATTAATAGAATAAAGTCAGCTCAAAGCTTGCAGCCTTTTAACAATCGGGAATAAAATATTTGATTATATAGTGAACTAGAGGAAGAAAAGATGTCCTTGTTTCATAGAAAACAGTGCAGTTTCTTGATATATGTTTATATGCACTGAGTAATTTTAGGGATCATAAATTTAATAAGAAATCAAATAGGAAGGTTTTTATTTTATTTTATTTTACATTTTGTTTTGCAATTATCATTTTCAAAAATGATTTCAATGACCAGAGAAAAATAAAGCATGTGTTTTAGCTCCACACTACAGTGCAGTTTTTTTTTTGTTTTGGGTGGAAATAAAGATAACATTTCAAAATGCAAGAACATAAATGTTATAGAGAATAAAATCGGTCATGAGGAGGAAGCATGCTATGATGACTCTAAAGAAGCTTAGATCCTAAGAAGTACTACAACTTTTAATTTTCAAATGAGATTTATAATGATAGTGCATGTAAGATGGAACAAACTTCAACTCCAAGAAAAGGCACCTTTTTAATATGTGTATTATAATTCTAACCTTTACACTTTACATTTTGTTTCTTGAACTTTTATTTTAAGCATTTGAAATGTGTCCAAACTTTCTCTCCTTTAATTCTTATTTAATGGCAGAGACAAGTGCCAGAGAGCCAGGACCTCACAGCATTAAAGTAGGTTGGTGGAATAGGTGCAATGTGGAGCTTTTTCCAGTATCCTGGGGTCCTTGGGAATTGCTCTTTAAAAAGGATAGGGCCATGAGTACAGGGTGTGCTCAATCGCAGCATCTGACCTGGTAAAAATGGGAACTACACTGCTGTCACTCCAGGGTCCCTCTCCAGGGATGGAGTGTAATTATAGGAGTTAGGGCCCTAAGGCCCCGTCCCTCTAAGATCCATTTGCTAATCACAACTCGCACTCGGGCACAGGAGATGTCTTCCCTGAAAAACTGAACCAAAAACCCTTTAACGTGGAAAGGTCAGATTCAAAGGTAATACACAGTTAAGCTCAAAATTATTCTTCTCCCCTGGCAGATTGAGATTTAAGATTATTTCCACTGAACCAATAAGTTTGCTTCCGATAGGAAATGAGAAAGACATCTCTCAAAAGATAATAAAACATTGTAAATTAGGTATTAGATTTGAAAATATAGTATTTAGTTTTCTATACATTTAACAACAAAATAGCACCTCAATAATAACAGACAGAAAACTCTTAATTGGTATCACAGCAATCAAGCATTTTGTATAATTTTTGACGAGCTTCTTCCACATTTTCACTAGTGTTTTAGTGATATATCTTTTGTGAAGAGCTATATGTCTTTAAGGTTGGAGGGTCTTATTGGCACCACCCTATCTTTCATCTCAATTCTATATAAGAATTAAGGATTACTTTGACTCTTAATCTACAAGTGGTCTGTATAATTTTGAGCTTAACTTCATGAAATAATTACTAGTAAGATTTTCTCTGTAGCAAATGAATGATACTGAATCATATTCTGCATTTATTTAATTTATTCATAATTTTAGGATCATTAGAATCTTTGAAAAAAGTTTTTTGTAGTTTTCAAGTTATCTTTGATTTTCTGAACTATTTGACAAAATGAAAATATTTTTTCACTGTGTGGAACAGCCTGCTTTCTGATGCTGCCATGCCAGCATCAGAAAGGAGTGGGGCACATAAACGATGTCTTATCTGTCAGTTGTCCACTGAACAAGTTTGCTACTGCTTATGAGTCTAGTGGAGTAAGTTTCCCTTAGTTCCTGTTGAGTGTTGGGAAACTAAGTTACCTGCTTTTTGCAAAAAAAAAATCTGATAATTGCTTGCATTTTAATTGATTGGAGAGCAGCAGGAGCGGTTTGCAAAAATCCAGGCCTATTTATTTTTCAAGGGTACAAAGTTAGGCATAGTGATTGACAGCGCCAGAGTGTGATTAATCTTATAAAACTTTTTAATTGATTGACAGCGCAATTTTAAACATATTTTTAGTCTTTATGAGAGTAAAAAATATATTTTGAAAGTGCATTTTGGTCCCTTGTAAATTACTTAGTAAATAAAACTGAATTCCTCTGAAATATCAAAAACAATTGGAGGCATGTCCATACTGACCATACTTCAGAACCATTATTTCTGCATTCTTCACCGTACCAATTTTTTGTAGTGTAAGAAGAGGCATATTTTCCTTATGTCAGTCATTCTCATGGCTGGTTATAAGTTTTTGCACCATCAAAGCTGTAGTTGCAGCACTAGACTCATTATCTGTTATTTTGCTTTTCTGCAAAAGCTAAAACACCAGGGCAACATTTGATCTTTGCTGTCATCTCTCTTTGTCTTCCCTGCTATCTATTGTACAACTCCCATTGCCCTGAAACCAGAAGGCCTTTCAAGGTCTACTAAGATAACGTCACTGCAACTGAGCATCTGCTTCCAATTCCGTGCAATTAACAGGGGCAGCTAGGGAATGTTTCTTTCTTTTTAATCCTCCACCATTTTTTCTCTTTCACAGTCCCTCTTAATTTTCTGCCTGTCTCTTTTTATCCCAAACTGAAAGATGGTCATTCTGTGTCTCTGAAATCTAAACAAAAACATTCACATAATTTCTTTACCATTTTGATATAAAGCTTGATAGTTTCAGAATGTTCCATTGGCTTAGATTAGTACTTTTATTATGTTGATGTTAAATTTTAATGTGGTTCATTATACTTTTTAAAATGTAAGTTATCTATCTTTTTGATAAAAGTTTAATTTCTCCATTAAAATATCAACATATTCTGTCTTGTGACAGACTTATCAGTCGTATGTGAAGTACTTCAATGTACATCCACTTCTATGGAAAACTGAGAACAAAGTTTGACTGATAGACCTTGAGTGACATCCAGAATATGTTTGCTACTCTACAAAAAACATCTAAATTGAGGCATATAATTTTCGCATTAAATTTATTGGTTTTACGCAGTCCAGTTGGTTGGGAACATTTGCCTTCTCCAAAATCAAAAAGTAGATTAAGAGATGGAAGATTTAGATGGGAATTTTAGTATAAGATTTTTTACTAAGACTTTGTATGTAATATTTATACCACAATCCTCATTGTACTTACAAGTAATTTAGTGATTGACCAAAATAAAATACAGTGTAGTTGTAAGATGATAGATGTTACAATGTTTTTATTTTAGTTTTTTATAAATACCAATGTAAAAAGCAATTTCAGTTTCCTTTACTCGATTACTCCAACCCCCGTTCACAAGTGACCAAATTACAAAATAGTTCACTTGTGACAAAGCATAACACAACTACACACTTTCCGGCACATGACTCTATACCTAAAGAATAAAAGGCCAGGAAGTGGACTACTATCGAGCATTAATAATATAAACACCCAATTGTCCCAAAGTATCTCTAGAGGAGATGCAGAGATCCATGTCTCCGGTGAGGGAACATAAAACAACAATTAAATCTTGCATTCATTTCATGGAAGAATGGCAGTAATATATCTGGAATCATGTGTAGTGACAATTTATAACCTCTATATGGTAGCTTACCATACAGACTGTCTTTTATAAACTGTATGGAAAATGTTCTTCATTCCAAACCAGCCCACTGTAAAAACACCAGGAACCTTTAATGATACTTCTTAAAATGTTTGTTTTGTTTGGATAACCACAACCCTACAAATGCAACAATCCACACTCTTCCTTTCAGCTCAAATGGCTGGTAATTCAGTATGGAGTTTGTGTATTTGTCCAACACCGGTAGCTCTGGGCTTTGGGCATAAATTATGCATAACCATGTATTTTATTTAAAATTAATTACCCTTCCTCATAGCTGTGGATTGTTTGCCAGTGGAGAGGAAAGGAGGGGTGAGAAAAAAAAAGATCCAGTGTGATGGCAGCTGTGACTCCATGGTTCCCCTGCCGCTCTCCAGGAGAAGATTAATAGTTAATGGAAGGCCTTTAGGCTGTGGAAATACCCCTAGTGGCCCTTATCCTGGCTGTGGGAAATGCGCAGATTATTGTCAAGGTACTGGAGTCTGTGAAATGCATGCCCTCCCCCTCCATTTCCCAACCCTGTGAATCTTGTGTTCATTAGCTAAACAAGCAAAATATTAGCCACAATTGGCACAGGTGCACAGTAAAACCTGCCACAATTCATATTTTGTTTAGGGCAGTGATACATGTAACTTCACACTCCCTTCTTGGCTTGTATGATCTTTAAATAGAAAGAAAGAGAGGTCAATTATTCAAACGTGGCACAGCATATTATCTCTGGCAAGGCTAGTCAAATAAGCCTTGCAATTAACGTAGACTCAGGGCCGCTATGAAAATCATCAGGCGTGTTCAGGATCATACGAATTCCTATCTCTAGGCAGTTAGCTTCCTTCGTTAATTAAAAATTCTAATCAGGATGTTGGATCAATAGTGTAAATCACATGTGCAGCAGCTCACCAAGGGAAGCCCCATCTTACTTCCAAGGCCCACATTGACAAAGTAATGAGCTGAAATCATGTGAAGAATTAATGGAGCAGGGCTGAGATGATTGACATTCTTAACAATATAATCTTCAGAGCAGACAGCACATAAGGAACATGATTGAAAAAAGTAAATAAATAAACAAAACACTTTAAAAATGTTAAATGTTAATGTTGCAAAATGTTCATTCAGGTCTAGCAGAGAAACCCAGACATATTCCTGCCTAGCAAGACTCTCCAGCTTTAGGATCCTAAAGTGTTCCCCAGGCCAAGCAGATACATAGACCCTCCAATAAGTTCAGAATTTTCCACAGGATTTCTTCTTAGAGGAAAATGCCTGGAAAACCTCCAAAGTGAGGCCCTTGGAACACACCCTGATGTAGTTTATGGCCTCAACTCCCTCCTGTTCATGTAGAGGAGCAGGACCTCTACACCAAACTCCCCTAATGACAGACCTATGTTGATAATGAACCCAGGCACCCTGTGGAAGCAGCTTATTCCAACTGCTTCTATCCAAGTTCTGGATTTTTCAGCCATCATCTGGGTACGGGTAGGAATGTAGACAATTGAATAGAAAGCACGATTTTTCACTCAGTTCTTTGCTTATCACAAAATACTTAATGCATCACCCACAATACTGGAAATGAAGTTTCAGGGCATTTTTCATCTCCTGCTCTACCCAACCATCATTTGTAAACAAGACATCAAAATACAAAAGCTGATCTGCCACCCACAGGAAATAATCCACCTTTGAGAAAAATGGCCTCAGAGTTGATAGAGTAGATAGTCATCCTGGCTGCTGCACTCTCTGCTCTGAACAATGTTAGTACCCACTTATGGTGATGGGGATGAAGAGGCCAACACTTAATCCAAAGAAAGTAAATACGATACTTTTTAGTTCACCAGGAAGACAACCTACTATCCATGCAGACTGAGATCCTTTCCACAAACACTACGACATGGTGGAAGTCAGGTCTACACAGTGAACAAGCTGACAACACAAGCCCAACTCTCATTTCAAGCAAACAAGGACAGAATAGCCTAATTGCAACTACACTAGACAATACCCACAGTACACAACAAAATGCCTCAAGTGACAAGTTTGTTAGCCTTTCTACAAAACAGGTGGACCAAACAACCAAACTTTCCTTACGAGTTGCACAACAGCCACTCTGCTTCTCCCGAAACCAGAGTTTGACATTGACTGCCCTGTAGAAATGCCTTCCCATAAGTATCGAGTGATTATGGAGAAAAGATGAGAAGCCATACTCGAGAAGAGAATCTGTATCAATTAAAATGGACGGGCTTGCCATAGCTGAGAAAATTCAACAAATGTTATCTAACTTCTACCTTCAAGTGCTGGTCAGCCCTGACTCTTTGCTCACATGGGTGAGCCACTCATAATGGCTCTGGGGGCCAATTATTTTGTGGCTGAAAGAAAATAATTTTTCCTGTTTTTTATGGTGTAGAGAAAGATATACACATAGTTTAAACTGACACACTCCCACATTAAAATACACAAACAGTAAAATGCACAAACACAAATCTCCTTGTAAATACACAAGGAAAGTGTGTATGTGTGTATTGGATTTTTGAGACACAGGAGACACAAAAAGTTTGTCTGGAACGTTTTTTTTTTTCAATAAAACTCAGATATTTTAGTGGTCTCGCAGTTGTGGTTTTACTGAGAAAATATTCCTGGTAAATGTTATTGTTGTTCTAAGGTCAATACTCAAGGAAAATGAAGTCATTTTGGGTCCCACAAGAAATCACCATAGACCAAGAATTTTCCTCTCATTAGCAAGAAAAAGAGTGAGAAGGGACAATGCTGCAAGAGTTGCATTTTATGGCTGATTCACATTAACAGGAGGTGAAATATAACTGTGGTAGAACCCTTCTTCAAATATTATTGGCGTATATCATCATCAAGTTACTGGTTCTGGTTTTATGCCGAAATCTGAGGCCATGTGGTTTACAGATAATGTTGCTGTGTGCAAGTCTGGTGATAGGGAATGATCAGGGCCATATTGCAGGTGTCACTTCCACTTACATTAAACGGTAGTAAGAAGGATATAACACTACATTGCTAAATAATGTCAGAATACAACTCCCCAAAAAAAGCCTGTGCATTCATAGGCCCTAAGAATCTAAAGTTAAGGAGTTCCACTGAGAATAAATGTATCTATCTATGTGTTCAAAGTCAAATCATCAGTTGCAACTGATCACTGATCAGTTGATGATCAGTATCATAGTAGCTAGTTAGTGGAGATTTAACCAGATTAAATTTCATAAATTTCTTACCAAAAGCTGACTCACTAAATCTGGGGCCAGGAAATTACCATATCAAATCACACACAATTTCCTATCCCAAGTGCACACATTATTTCTGTTTGCACTCCAATCAAGTAGGTGGTAGTAGAGCACCTTTCAGTTGCAGACTCTTTTCTAAAAACAAATTTGGGTTTTAATGGGTTTAAAGCCAGAGTAAAATAAATGACTAAAATATTTTATTAAGCTGAAGAAAACAGCCATGGAAAAGCTGTGGGTATTCCCTATTTGTTTTTCCAGTCAGTGCAATGAGAACAGATTGTCTGAATTTGTGTGGCATGCTCCCCTATTTCTTCCAGAGAGATTTTGACACAGTTAATCAGTTATGCATATTGAGATTAATTACACTTTCCCACAGCTTTTGCAAATCCTTTTTTGTTTTCCAAACTTCTTCCCTTTAGCTGAAAGAGGGGAAGTCTGGGAATTATTTTATTGTAATATGTATTTTTTTCACTTTTCCCTTCCACCAGCCCCTTTCTCAGGAAAGGGGCTGGTGGTGTTTTCTATCATATTTTTTGGAATACTTAGTATTTATCTGTTGTATATTTCCTCTTGACTAATGCAAAATGGCCTTGTGTGGAAGCCAAGCATGTGCTTTTTCTTATTCTCTCTTTAAACTTGGCACTATTGATTTTTTTCTCAGAAATAAATGCCACACAAGCAGCCATTAATAAATCTGTCCCTTTCAGCATAATCAGCAGCAGGGAGGTTCACAGGAATCAAACCAATGTACAGCTGGTTGAGTTTCTTGTAAATTAATGACATCACTGATAGCATATGAGAGATTGCTGAGGTGCTGTATATCACATTTCCTAGTTTATTGACGATAAACAGAGCAGCAGCAGAGCAGGGCTGCAGCAGTGAAAGTGGAAAGAAAATGGAGATTTCTTTCATTTTAGTCTTGTACTGTCTTGTGCTTAAAAGTCCATATAAAATAAATTAGGACTGTTTTAGATTCTGGTTTTATATTTGACTGTATTTAAAGCAGTGCTTCAAAAATTCACACATTTGTAAGCAGCTTACAATCCTAATGCTTGTCTTTGGGTTTTAGTGGAATTTAGCTCAAACTACTTTGTAAGAACTAATAATTTTCTTTTCATTCTTCAAAGCTTATTTATAGCACAATTTAAATGAAAATCCTTTTAAAAATATTAAAAAGAGATGAAAATGTGTTATAAGACACATCACAAATCAAAACATTATGTTTTTCTAAAGAACACTGAATGTGGCCTTCCATTTTGTTGTGAGGGAAGGTCTGGTTCTTTATTTTGACCTGCATAGCTTTTAATTGCCCACAGTATGGGTGATGTGATCGTGACAGAGTGCAGACTGCTGCCACACCACCTCTATGGCTGTTTGAGGGGGACTTTTTTTAACAAAGGTGAAAAGGAACACTCAGTTTTCCCAGCTTATAGACAGAAACTGCAGCTGTTTCTAATTCTCCAGTGGAATCTGTCGTGAGTGATGTTTACAGATCCAGCGGCACACATCAGTAACACAAGGAAGATTTGTTCAGTAAGGGAAAAAAAATAGAAATATCCTGAGGAAAGACAAAGACTGAAAAGAAATATTTTCTACTCTGTCATCTCTCTAAAGAGGTTTGAGACATTGCCAGCCAAATTCCCTCAGACATAACAGGGTTTTATGACGGGGAACTGCCCTGTGAAACTGTCCACGCCTGATGTTCTCCAGAGTGGGCTTTGCTGCAGAGCTGCACTTTTGTTCATATTTGTGTCATATCGAAGTTCACAGACACACTGATTGTTATCTATGAGGGAAGGGCCATTTCTGCTCTGCATCTAACAAGGTTACCATACTGTGGTTGTCAGCTAAATGGTGACAGGTGAGGTCACATGCAGCACTGTTACCCCGAATCATGAGCAAAACGGAGCGATGACTTCTAATGGGGCAGCTTTCCTTTGAGGACACAAGCCAATTGTTCTGTTAAGCTTTATGTTAGATTTTTGCCTGGATTGCACAAACCTCCAGCAAACATATGCTATGATCACAGTACAGCCTTTGTTATATATGAATTCGATCACAACTCCTGCTTGAATTGGATGGAACCATACACATTTTTTGTTGTAATAGTGATGTGGTCCTTTAATAATTCAACAAGGTCCCATTGTGTCAGGGGGAAGAGAGTTCAATTTGTTGAACTCTCTTCAACAAATTGAACTCTTGCACCTAAAAAAAAGTTTTCTGTAGTGTTTTTTCCAGTCTCTCATGCAAAGTACATATATACATAACACCAGACTTCTGTGTAAGTACAGAAGGAAAATATGACTGTGCACCACACAGGCTATATAAGGATACTTAAATCTTAAAGATTTAGAATCTTTATATTCACTATGAAATTACAAATAACACCATTTTAGGTGCTGGTTTGGCATCAAGAAAAGAGTAACTCTTGTAAACCTTTGACATGAATTCACTTCAAACCACATCACAACCAACATGGGGTACATATACCACACCAGTAAACATTTTTAGATGAAAATATGTCCAAACAAAAATGTCTAGGCTAAACTTGAAATTTAGTTTAAACCTCACGATTGCTGTATGAGTATTTGCCACAAAACTGGATTCCATGAATTGCACAAATAATATTTTCATCAATTGAGATATCTTGCTTATTGATCATGGTTCTATTGTTATGAATGAACTGGAGACTTCCTTTAATAATTACAAATTATTTGTTTCTCATATGCCTCCGAGATATTCTGTGAGAGCTATATCATTTCAATTTAAACCTATAACGACATGGTAGGTTAAAATGTTTGTTGTTTCCACCAGTAAATGTACTTTACAAATTGAATCTAGTCATATATCCTACTATTCCCAAAATTGTTGGTACTTAAATTAGCAAAACTATTTTATTCCTGCAGAAGCCTAGAAAATACCTAGTTAATGTTTACATATAACATTTAAACCTCAGCTAGTGATGTGTTTTTGACTAATGTCTAGATGAGGACTATGTGTTGTTTTAGTGTTGAAGTCAGATCTATTTCTCACTGGGACTAAAGCCTGTTAATGCATTTTTACACAAACCCATAATTACACTTTAACTGACAGAGTTATGACCATTATACCTAATTTGCCAGCTGTATCCTCAAAACCTAAATGTATTTGTTTTGTTTGGGTTACATTCCAGTTAACAAACTGTATATAATTTAGTATGTGCTTAAGAAAAAGGATGAAAGACATTTTTCCATTTCACTGGAAATAAATTATGGCAGTAAGGTATTATATTCACTATGCATAATGTGCTAGGCAAACCTAGTCTGTGTCACTGTATTCTGATTCTTAAATCAGACCTACCCAGTGTACAATATATAAAATTAAATATGATGCAGAGTTTCAGAATATATATTTTGTGCCATTTTTAGTAAGATTTTTTTAAAACAGTTATAAAATAAAGTTCTTTAAAATGTTCTTCCATTTCTTTCTCTTTCTCACTGCATGAATAGATTCTGATTATTCTGAAATGTAATAGTGCATTGCTGTTTTCAAAACATTTTTCACTACCTCTGTGACCGATGTTGCAATGTTAGCTTTTAGCACCTCAGTAATATACAGTATGATCTGCCAAGTGAAGGTGACAACTTAACAGCTGCAAATAGCAACCTCTGACACTAGCTTTATTCTTATAAATCAAACGGCATAAGAGCAGAGGAGGAAATGTAAAATGGAAGGCAATATTGTAATCAACATTGACTACTATAACTGTGGAGTTAATTGGATGTGATATAGTGGCTATAAATTACATTGCATTTGGGGAAATTGGGAGTTAGGATTGGAATCTTTTTTTTTCAGATACTCTTTTTACTTTATGAAACTGAACATTTCTTTTGCAAAAAGTGTTTTACTTTTCACTCTTGTTTATTTTTTACCAGTTCATCGGAGATTAATCCAACTCAAAGGCATTTGGAGTTTCACGGTGTTCTGAATCACTGTTCAGTCTGAACAATTAACCATTACCTTTCAATTATGGACTCACATTTTTTTGTTTCAGCTTCCTGTCTTCTGGCTACCAAATAACAATTATGTCGTGACTGGGAAAATTTGACTCTGCCCATGTTATGCTTCTGCCTTTCTGTCGGTGTCTATTTTAAATCGGCACAGATTAAATCAGGTTCATGTAGACTACATTAATGCTATGTTCACTTGTCATAAATCTCCCATTGTGGTTTACCGCCATGGAAGCTCTTTGTCTACACGTAGGAGTTAGTCCACAGTAAGCTCTGTAAGCACTCACATGCTGCATGAACTCCAAATTGCTCAGGATGTTTAAGGATTTTACTTATTTCCTTTAGGTCTTAGGATTTACTTCAATTGTTTCAATATATCCCTGTCAGCATGTTGTTAATAATGTGTATGTTTTTAAGAATGTAATCAGTAAATCACTTGTTCTTTACATTTTAAATGTCTGACTGAGATGGTGTTTACAAAGCAGACAACTTGAAACAAGCCTTTACTGCAGACTAAATCAAACTGATTATCAACTTAACGATTATTTACATACAAAAAGCATCGAAAGAGTAACACGAACTTATGTTATGTTCTAGTACCTTTTAAACTTAAACTTCAACAAATCTCTCTTTCTTATTCAGCCTGGTTATTTTTTTTTGAAACAATACATTCATGATAACAGAGAGACACAGGGAAATATTTCTCTAAATCTTGACAAAAGTTCTGTGCAAGAAGTGCTAAACCCACCTACTGCAAGCTCAGCTGATGATGCTTGTCATTGACTACTGACTGTGTGTGCTCTGACAGGACAGCATGAACACTCCACTGCAAAGGAAAGCTGTGGACAGAACTATCACTGTAATTAACTGCAGTGATTGGGAGTGGAAATGGGTGTTTAGAGTGTTGTGGCACGGATAGGGATCACGGCATGCCCCATGCTGGCCTCGACAGGCCTGGGTAATAGTCCCCATGTGTAGTGCAGTGGGCCCTAACCCATAGGGGTGCTGTGAACACAGGAGGCCACTTGAAAGCCTAGCTGGATGTAGCAGCAATCAGAGCTCGAACAAGCTCATAGGGGAGTAATCTGTTCCAGTTTTTGGAGCGTGCCGGGGTTGGGGCAAAGAGATGAAACTGTGTCTGTGTGTGAGAGTGTGTGATTGGGGTGGATGTGTGGCTTATGGTCTTCATTTGGACAAGGTCATGGTTAGTCACATGGCAAAAACATATCTTCCTCCCAACCTAGAGCACATTCATAGAACGAAAACAGGAGACGGCGATAAAACAGGCCTTCAGATGTGCTCAGCTGGCAGCCTGTGGCATATAGCTGAATCATTAAAACCCTTTCGGTAACTGACTTACCGGTGGTCTGTTGACTTCCAAGGACATGTCACGGGCAGTAGGTAAGGCTTAAGATCCAATAAGGGTTTTGCGTCAAGCAGCAAATATGCAGAGACAGCTTAAGCCATTCCAAGCAGTAGTCGACATGTTGGAGACCTATCTTAAATCTTTTTCTTGGCAGGCTGTAGTTTCACCACAGCATCTATATATTTTTTCATTCGACTAAACCATAACCTTTCATCCAAATGTCCTACAAAAGTATTTACAATACTTTTCAAGCTCCTATTCTTTATTAAATATAAATATATATCTGAAAATCTTAAGACAAATTCTGATTTCCTACTTTATGCAGATAAAGTAGGTGTCATCTTGACTTCTTCAAGGAGTTGATAAAGACAACACTGAAAAGAATAGAAAGGGTATAATCAGTAGGCTGTGAACCCAGAGGAGGTCATGCAGAGCCTCTGGGAGAAGACTAATGAAAAGTCCAATCAGCACAGCAGAGGACGATTAGAAGGAGCCTCAGGCTGTGATGGAGAGATGGAAGAAAACGGAAAGAATTGAGAGCAAGAAGAGTAAAATGAATGAGTAGGGGATGAGCACTGAGGAATGCATCCCACAAACGCACAAATACACCACTCGCTTCCCATAATTCTCCTGGAACATAGTTAATTGTGGTCAAACTAAAGTAGCAAAACAGGAAACCCAAGAGGAGCAACATGTGTTAGTACTTTGTTTTAGCATTGGTTAATGACCAGAAGACAGGGTAATAATTGGTATTTATTTGTATTCCTGAATTTATTGCATTTCTGCTGCAGATCTTGTAATGAAAAGCTGTTGCCGTCTTCTTGCTGCAGGTCAGCACTTCAAAATTGTTTTGTCAAGTGCAAAATAAGAAGAGATAAAATTGATGGAGTTAGCGTTTAACAGATGATATATTTTTAAAAACATTTCCTCCCAAAACATTTGGACTCTTTTAATAGCAATCATAAAAAACAAAACAAGGTAAAAACTAATTTTATGACTAAAGTTTCATGAGGATTCCTGTGCTTAATTCTTCTTGTTGCTTTTTAGTAGTGAATTTTATGTTGTAGACCTTCTTCTCTCAGTTGGCTAATAAAGCAGGCATACTGAAAGTGGCACTTCAAAACAAAGCAAATTATGCAAGCCCTTACAAAAGTATTGTCACTCAATGAACTTTTTAAAATTTTACCTTGTAGTGTGACTCCATCACAATTTTTAATCAAGTTAATTGCACGGTCTGTAAATAATTATTCAGAATTGATGTTAATTTTGTAATAAAAAAAATATTCAATTCAAGAAGTTTTTGACTGCTAAATTATTGAATAAATAGACATGAGCTCCACAACAAAGATATTTATTGTTTTTAATCTGTTATTTAGATTAATCAGCAATCAGATTAGTGCAAAGTGCTGTGATATCCATTACATTTTCAATCATTTGTTTAACTTTCTTGAAAAAATACTTCTTTAGAAATGTGAACTGCAGACACTAAGATTAACTTAGGGAAGTCTCTGCTTGCTGCAACATGTTTAGCACTGAGGTGGTATTTTAGGCTTGAAAAGCTTTGATGATAGGCCAACTCCCTTTTGCACAATAGCCTTTTCAAGCGTCTCCTCAGATAATTTTTTAAATGTAAAACTTTAACCCCAGTAGGCCAAGAAAAGTGGCTGTGTCTTCCTACACAGTTATTTGTTGTCGTTGTGTGTTAAGATTTGCAGGCAAAGGTTCCAGCTCATGTCTTTGGATGAAAGAAAATGCAATTAATTGCATAAAAACTTTAACATGTTAAAATACATGTAATTAACTCATTAACATTAAGTACTAATTTTGTCACATTAACTTGAACAGCAATATATTAAACTGTAGATAATCAGAAGTTTAAACTCTTAAAGAAAACCTTTGTAAATTTTGGCCAACAAATCAAAATAAAAATAGTAACTGTCAATGGAGCATAAATACTAACAATGACTGATAAAGTGTTTGATCATCTAAAGTAAAAAAAAAATATAAAAAAATAAAAATAAAAACAGGGCCAATTATTCTTCAAATAAAGTAACCAAAAAGCATAACATACCAAATACTGCTTTGACCACAAACATATTCCTTTGCTTAAACTGTGCCCATGTTTTGTTTTTCAAAATATAGAATATACTCGCACACATTTTTTCATAATTTCCACCTTGGACTTCTTTACATATAAGTTGTTGAGTCAGCGTCTTCAAGTTCATCCCATCCTTCCAAAAGCAAAACAAAAAAAAGGTACCACTGCCTCATAAATCTGTCAAGAATTTCCAAAGGAGCTTGGAAAATTTAGTTTGGTGATGAACTTTCCTCCCCATTTCAGCAAACTGTGGTTGACATATCCTCAAGCAAGATACTCACTCCCAACTCCTTTTCTGTGCAGCTATTCAGCGGTCAACTGAAGGCAGGAATTTCAGTCCCATCCATAAATTTTGGATTTTCACTCTAACTCCATCAAAAGCATTATGCCCAAGTGAACAAAGCCCTTAAAGTGCAATATCTGCCTTTGCCATTTAGTCCATAGACAAGCTTTATGATCCATAAATGAGTGCAGATAATTTTAAAAAAATGACCTCCTGTGATTGAAGCAATTGTTTTATTATTTTTGTTCCTTTCAAAACTGTTGAAGAGCGTCTTAGTTTTAATTCAGCCTGATATCCCTTCTAGCTTTTCTTTGGACAGAAGCATTGAAACCCAGGCACACATTTCTTTAGCTATTTTTCTTTTCAGCTTTCCAAAACAGCCAGTTAAATTTGTTCCAAAGGCCAGCTGCTTGGAAAGAGTCACTATTATGACACAATATGGTGCCCACTTTCCTGTCCAATCTTTTCCCGCTACTCAGTTTGCCACTTCTTCTACAGCTCCCTCTTGCCTCCTGTGACATTTAGATTGAAATGGGTCCAGGGAGGCTAGTCCAACCTGCTTGGTGCCTGCATGTAAATCAGGCCAATAGAGACACATCTGTAACAATACAGCTAGGTTAATGTGGAGAAGAATTCCTCTGCATCGGTGAACATCTGGTGGGATATTTGGAACGCCAGCCCTCAGTCCCACCATCGTTTTTCTCTGTTATCGTTTCATTTTCCAACTGTCAACAGTTCTGCTTTTTTTGTATCTTTCACCTAATTTCTCCCTCACTACAAAAAATACTCCTTTATCCCTTTGTTCAGATATATTTATTTCTGCCTTGCTTTTTCTCTCTGTAGCATGATGTTTGTTTTTCAATATGTTTCTGTCCCTTGCTAGTCACTTTTTTGAGTGGAGGTGTGGTGGGGTGAGGGGACTGTGATCACAAACAATTCTGAAATTTGACAGTGCTTCTTTAATGCCAGAAAAATAATTTACCGTGCTAAAATAACCATGCTTTGGCGGTTAAATACATGCATGATCTGAAAAAAAAAAGAAAACTTATTTCCAATTTAACATTTTTAATTGAAAATTGAAAATTTACAATAATAATAATACACATTTTTGTATTACTTCAAATTTTAAATTTAGATATTGCATTGTTAGGAAGATGAAAACCTGGAACAGAAAACTATAAGCATGTCAGAACTTAACACAGCTGATTCTTCCTGGAGTAAATGCTCTTTACAGCCAGCAGTGAAATCAGACTCATCATTAGACAAAAAGACAAACCTGGTCAGTTATCTTTAACCTCTAACATATTCAATGAGTGTGAGAGCCCAAGGCAATGCTGGTTAGACTGGGAGGGAAACTGAGACATGTGTCCATGCACAGGGGCTAAATACTGGCTGGTTTTAATGTTTGTGCCATTAGCAGCTCCCATCATACTTTTGGATGGTGTACTGCCTTTTGCCCTGGGGATGGGAGTCATTACGTATAATATGAAGAGATAGGTAAAAAAAGTAAGAAATAGAATCAGGGTCATGAAATGTTTTGGTTTCATGCAAATGCCAAGGTTGGTATAAAATATTCAAAGATCAGCACTGATTGCGCTGCATTCCAACATGTAAAAAATTTATAAAATGTAGTTTTTTTCAATTGTTCTCAGATTTGAACAAAAAAAAAAAGCAGCAAAAAAAAGTAGGAAAAGGAGCCTCCAACTAAAAAAAAGCACATTAACATTGTTGGGAAGACTGTCAGGATGACTTTGCTGACAAAAAATTTGTTGTACCATTTTACCCTCTTTTCAATCCAAACCACATTCTTAGTGGACTGTATTTAACCTTAGTTTGCAGAGAGCCCTGCAGAGCAACTTGACACTCTCGGTGGAATATAGTATTGTGTTACTGAAGAAGCTAAAGTGGAGGAAACTTCAAAGACGTGAACTAGTAAGTATGCAACTATTTAAACAGTAACTGAATGTGGGGTTAATGAACATCACAAAAAACAACAGTGTATAGAACAAGAGTAAAACATTTGTTGATTGAATGTATGCTTCATTACTGATTTTTTTCTATGCACATCATGTTTTAATTAAAGTAAGTTAATTTTTAACAACACTGCATAATGTAGATTTATGACAACTGTTTTTAATTAAAGGAGAAATAAAATATTTTATTTAAAGACAGACAATGTGCAAACTGGAAAATGTTAATGCAATAAAAAATGCTTCAAATGCCTTTTTAAACATTTGTATATTAACTTCCTGTTTGTATTTCTGATTTTGGATCCATTCTACCAATCTTTTAATGACATTTTGTGGAAAAAAATTAAAATAATCATTTTAAGATATGTTGCCATGTCAAATTGTTATCTAGGAAACTCCTCATACTATTTAGTGTGGGTGTCTCTCTGACAACCCTGCAACTTTGAAGTTGTGCTGTTTATTAATTAGAGAAGCTGGAGCCTCCCTGCTCATGTGTGCCCCTTGCCTGTCAGCACTGCAGATCTGAAGGCTTTGTACATGATGAAGGTGATGGTGCGTGTATGCTTTGCTGTGTGAATGGGAAGGATCACAAGTTTGTCCAAATGTTCTCAAGTGAAAGAGCCACAAGTAAATTACTTGTAGCTGTCGCCACATGCGTTGGCTGTCAGCTGAGCCAATGTGGGCCAAGAAGTACATAATTCACATCATCGAGAAACATGTTGCATGCAAATGCCTTTAAGCTGACTTTAAGAAATGACTTTGGTTTGCGCGCTCAGCACAAATGGAAAACAGTTTCTTAATCATACTCATGAGCTCTATTAACATGAAAAATTGAGATATGTGTTCTTCAAGGATGTAGGTAAATGCCAAAGAGAGTTTGAAACTGTCAATTTGATTTAATTGAGCCATTTAGGGCTAACTCATTAGCAGTAGAGGGCTTACTCTACAAAACACTTTTAATTAGTCTATTCAATTAAAAGCATTTGTGATACACATTTAGCAGCAGCAAATGATTCACTCTCTAATGACAGTTGATAGCAGAGGATGAGATTAATTGACTTATTTTTTGTGTTAATTATGATAAACATGATTTTGCTAGGCATCACTCTCGTGTACTTCTGAGTATGAATTCAGAAGTACCATTCTAATTTTGAAGTCTTGTGTCAACAAATATATTTTCCAATGCTTTGCAAAGGTATTTCAGGCTTAAATTTTAGGATCCGTTTTCATTAGATTTGCATAGAAAGCAACCAATAATTTCACCATTTGTCTTTTTAACATACCTGGAATGCAGCAATATTTAAAGCAGAATGCATGTAAACTGTTATTTTTAAGTTTCCGCAGAGATCCTCATTTGGATTTTGATTAAAGTGTTGGCAGTTATTGATGCGGCCAACATCCACTGAAATCAAAGTTTTTCACATTGTTTGGTTTGGTTGAAAACCATTACATTCTTCTATTTCACAAATTTTTGCTCATGTGTGCTGCAAACATTTATAAACAAATTCTTAAATTTCTTATTGTAACACAAAAAAACCCGACAAATACAGATATGATTACTTTTGCCAGACATTATTTTCTTCCATTTATGCTTCTTTTTGTGCCTAATTTGATAATCATTTTGTGTCTAATTATCAATGAATATTTACTCAATACTTCATATGATATGTTTTTTTTTTCTTTAAGTAAGTAAGAATGAGCCAAATTCAAGCAGCTGAGTATTTGCCCTCACAATACTCTGGAGTGCATACGGGGTTAAAGGCCAGAGGCAGCATACGGTGTTTGAGATGTAACGAAGTGCATATCAAGGAATGAAAAACAGCCACCTTCCTGACAGAAGTCATTACTCACCAGCAGTATTTCTGAATGCTAACCTGCTGAGAACCACATCCTAAGAAAAGACCCAGTGTCCAATAAATCCTGGGTGACCAAGCAAAATAGGAATTTCCGACTTATGCTGTTAGGGAGTGAGAAAAAAGAAGTGAAAGGCGGGAGAAAGGAAGACGAAAAGAGAAAACTTTTACCAGCCCGACATAACCTGAGCCAAAGAAAATGATTACTCTTCCTGAAGGCTAAAACTACTGTCAGCATTTGGATTGAAGTTCAAATCCACTGATATAGACTCTCAATTATTTGTATTAAAAATAAGTAGTTTAATAACTGGCATTGACTCTGTTTGTCTTTGTTTACATTCCATAAAACATCAATGCAAACAGAACCGCAGTGCATAGAATATAATGTTTTAAGTTCTTTATCTTTCAAAAACACACCACGTTTCAGTAAATATGCAACACAGTGATCTTATTAACAACAGTAGCCATAGATGTAAAGATACAGACAAAATGAAAGCCAGTTGTCTATGTCACTCCCCTTAAACCTTATCCACAGCTCAACATGGCACTGTATTCTATTCACCCTGAGGCAAGTCAGATTACCTCGCTCCTCACTCCACAGGCTAACAGGAATCGGGGTTTGAAGCAATGAGAGGATCTGAGACACAGCTGGTTGGAAAAATAGGGTGAAACTATTAGGAAAGAGATTTGGATCAGTAGGGAGGATGTATTGCACAACTAGAATTCCTCAGTCTAATGTTCGATCAAGTGTAAGTGCTCAATATTATGGATTTGCAGCAAAGCACCCATTCTTTCTGGGTTATTATGGACTCTGTGTGTATGGTCAAGGGAGGTTGAGCTAGATTAGTGATTGTCAGGGAAGGGCATTTATATGTGATGCCTTCAGCATGCAGAGAGAAAATCTTTGCACTCAGCCTTGTTAAAAAGTTTGTTTTTTGCAAGTACTGTTTTTGCAGACAAACACTGACCTCTGAGGTCATGAGGACTTGGGGGACAATTGGTTTATAATTGGGTAATCATTCTAGAGCATTTAGGCATAATTACAAAAAGGGCTATGCTACTGTGTGTGTCTCAAAGGTTCAGTTCAGTTCTACAGGAAGTGTTTTCATTCCAGTCAGTCTCTCTGGTTTTTCTTGAGTCCAGAATCTGGGAAATTCACAGAACATCAACAGATACCCGCATGTTTTCAAGGAATATATGTTTAAAAGGGAAATAGCATGGCATCACAGCTGAAACTGGATTCTTACATACTGTAGAGAAAGATATTTTTTTTTGTTAAAATTAAATTTGATTGGAATGTTTCCAATTTAGGTTAGTTGGAATGACAAAAAGTAGGATTTTTCTTTTGCTACAACAAATAATGAGAGAATTATTTAATTCATTCAAATTCATTTGTTTTGATACAGCAAGATTTCTACTTTAAACAATTAGGAAAAGCCGATATGATGATTCCATAACTTGCTAAGCTAATGACTTAATTTAAAACATTTGAGTTAAATTGAGGCTCATCTGTCGATACAATGCTTCTTTGCATGCCATCATGGGAAATTTAAAAGAAACCAGCCAAGAAATCTTACTGGTCTATTGTTGAGTGCAGTTGGCAGATGCCTTTTGTTGCTGTGTTTTTCTGTTCAGATGCTGCTGGAATGTCAAGCGATCATATTGTTTATCTCTGGGACACTGAACCTGTCTCTCCAATGTGTTTTCGTCCAAAATATATTTGTCAAATACAGCAAAAGACCTTGCCAAAATGTTGCCTTAAGTTCTTAAGAGAGTATTGTTATCCACAATGAGGGAAATTCTTTACATTGACTGCAAGGCTACAAAGCCAACATAAAAATCGTGATTCCTGGAGACATGTCCAATGATCATGTCCAAGCTAAATATTTAGTTTGCAAAGTATTCAACTTGCAAATTAAATATTTAGTTTTTAAAATACATACTTAGTTCCAAAGTAAATATTTATTTTCCAAACTAAATATTTACACCAGATCTAAATATTTAACTTGCTAACTAAATATTTAGCTTGCTCATGTAGCTACAGCTACTGCACCAACAATCTGCAGTCAATCCAGAACACATCGGATTCATGTTTGATTTACAGTCGCACGTTTTTGCAGAAACAAAAATTTTCTTATATAAAACAAAAAAATATATATATTTTTCAATTGAATAAACAGAAAGTCTTAAACTTACATAGTCGTTCCAAAGCAATTTTGGACACATATATCCTTCATTTCTTTACTTTATACCAAACATAGGTTTGTGTTCTGCAAGAAAAGACCTCACAGATGAAGAATCTGTGCTGAGTTTGAGTTTTGCAAAGAGTGCTCATTCTACTATTTTTTCTGAATGGTCACAAGGTCAGCTTATATGGATGTTGTATATGTTTGCTGATTTTTGCCTTAATGTTTCAGTCAATGGCCTTGGAGCGTGTCTGAGAGCAATTTAAGATCCAGCTTTGGGTGAAGGAGGACCAATCTATTTTAATAGCTTTTACCATCGTTTAGAGAATCAACTAGGTGTAGGTTTCTCTTGTGCCAACAGAAGATGTTTGATTGTGTGTATCTGGGCATAAATCAAAGCCAGAAATGTTAAAAGTAACTTCAGGAATGTCGGACATTATCCATAAGACCTTGATCAAATTGCCAAGGTCTGAAGTTGGAATCCAAACAGCCTGCTCAGTTGAGACCATGGTTACTTCACACCTGAATAAAGAAAGGGGCAAATGTGAAGTTTTCTCTTTAGCTGGGTTAAAAGTTTATTTTACAATTCTAACTACTTCCTCTGTGTTAGTGGTGCAAAAATACAATGCATAATTTTACCTTGATCAGTTGCTTGAACATATTTTGTCCAAATAGCTTTAAAGTTTAGTTGGCTGCCACATAATTTTGTAAATATGAGAAAAACTAACAGACAAATTAATACAAAAAGAAAAAACTTTTTCTGTTTCTTCAAATATATGAAATATCATCACTTCCTGCAGTCTGCAAGTTTGCAAAGTCTTTCTTAGTACTTGTAATACTTTATTACACTAGCAAACAAACCAGAAATATTACAAATAATTACTAAATGTTAGTTCTTCCTCTGGTTCAGCTCTGAGTTGGTTCAATTAATTAAGCTTACCCTGTCCCGTGTAAAGCTGAGCAATAAAATGCCTCTTTCTTTTTATCTTTTCAGCAGAAATGTCAAGGTTTTTGTTCAAACCAGGCTCACATTTAGTTTATGAGTCATCCCCCTTGAGTAAAGGTCTAGTTCTATTTGAAGAAATGTTCTTCAGAGTATGATACTGCCTCCGCCATGCTTCCTAATGGGTTTGACTTTTTTGAGTATTGTGTTGTTTTTATGCATGAATCATTTTTAGATTTGCTGCCCAAAACCTCGCCATACAAAATGTTGAAAGATTTTTGCCAAGCCTGGATGTGTTCATTGGAAGAAGAGTCCTTTGTCTCCCTACTCCCCTGTTCAGACATCTGGGGAGTAAATGAGGTTGTTGTCAGAAGGAGAAAACAAGCAGAACTAAACAAGATTTCCTGCTGGTCTTTTTAGTGTTACCGTCAGATTTTTGGCAGACTTCCTAACTCATTTTTGTCTCATCTCAAATGATGAAATTGCATTTGCATTTACATGCAGGGGTGTGCATATTTATCCAGTAAGGCTATTGCAGCTATTTGTTTCTATCCCAATTTAAATTTTTTCTTGAATTGTACACAATACACATCACACTATGTGCAAAACTTTTAGCAATGCCCCTTTTCTTACACTGAATCTGACTGTAATTTAATAAACAACCTAAGATCTGTGACAACTATTGTTAGTCCTTGTAAAGTACCTTCACTAATAAAAAATGCAACAAACTCGTTAAATGCCGAAACTGGGATCTTTCTGCACAGCAAAGAGATACTTTAGAAAGTTTTAATGAAACAAAAAATAACATAATAATTCACTGAATTCCGCTTGGTTTTCCAAGTATTTTTTCTTCCAGCCTAAGTTTGTATGGATAAAATGCCTTGTTAAAAGACATATATTGAGTTGAATTTAATTCAATCAAATTCAGTCTAATTCAATTATATTTTAAAATCCAAAAATTGAATCAGACACATTAGACATTTTCAAAGTTTCTTAGGAGATTCTTTCTACCTAGGGAGATGTAGGACCTTTTTACCAACTGGCATAATCAAATCATCATTTTACTGCATAATTTCACTACATATTTTATATCTGGGATTTAACTGGAATGTAGGTGATTGACTTTCAGGCAGTTTATGTGATTGGATTTAATTGACTATATAGTCCTAAATTGTACATGCTTGTTTTGTAAAGTGCTTTGAGACATTTGTTATAAATCGGTGGTGTATTGTATTCAATTAAATTTAGATTAACTCGAATCTGAGTTGTACTGAAAGTCTGAATGAGTGAAAAGGAATGCTGTGAGCACAGTCCCCTGTGGGATGTGCTCCACCTGATCAGACACACAACCTTTCAGTCCCATAGACTGAGGTCTGTTATGTTGTGTTTTTATTAAATATAATTTCCGAATAGTTTATAATGTGTTTATATTGCTTTACTCCTCATAGCTATTTGTGACTAGAAGTTGCCCTAAGTGCATATCCAAACCAAATGTAATCTTGTCTAGATTATATGTTGCACTTATTTATGAAAAGTTTGAATCCCAACATCTTAATAATATTGTTTTTGTTAAAAATTAGCATTCTGACTTCATCAATGTTGTGCACATACGCCAGAATGCAATGCTTTCCATATGTACAGTCAAAAATTGTCAGTTAAAATGTACTAATTTTAAATCCAAAAATATAGAATGAAAAGACAGAGTAGAAAACTGTTCTCTCGCTACATCTAGACAACCTTAGTAAAACAACAGAAGGTTAGGATACTAATCATTTAAATTGAGATCTCTTATTTTCCTATCACTCCTTTAAACACATTTCTAACTAAGGTAGTCTTAATTCTAATCACAGGAAAATATATTCAAGTCTGCAAGTAGCTGCATCAAGAGAAGCTCTTGTGTATGTATGCATACCACATATATATTTCATTAGATGCTCTATGAATATGTATGAATGAAAGGTCTGCAGGGTACTCTGCACCAACACAACCATTCATCAACATCACTTTGAGGTAAGATGTTTAAAGAATTTTGTCTTCCCAGAATGCATTAGTTAGGATAAAAAGAGTGTGTGTGCACATGTGTGGATGCGTGAGCCTTGTGAAGTTGGAGGTGGATACACTATTTATAGTTTTAAGACTGTTCTTCACGAGTGAGATTTAGCTCATCTGGTTTGCATAAATCCCGTTTTCCCGATCATATCCCGAACTTTTTGCATATCTCAGGGTGGAAGGGAAGCAGAGCAAAAGGATAGCTGTCTGTATAGGCACAGGGAGGAAACCGTACGAGAGAGAGAAAGTTGGTATGTCTCTGAGTACGAGAGGTAAAGCAGCAGCCCTACAGTCGGGTAATACTGTAAATGATGCTAAGCATGCCTCTCCTGTCAGATGAATACCACATGGTAGTAATCCATCCTCCTCTTTAGCCGGTTTCTCTAAGATCATCCTCCAGGCAATATGCACAAAGCTTTAAACATATGAAACCACTTCAATGTTTTTTTGAGTTTTTTCAACTGTATTTTCAGACACCTCTTTGTGTTTGCAAAAGATCAGTGATTTAGGGCACTGCCAAAACTTAATGCGTGATGTCAGGAGGGACTGTGGTATTTTTACTGGAATTTTATGTGATAGACCAACTCAATGTGGTGCCTAATTTTGAACTGGTGGGAAAACATAAATGAGTTTCAGAATATTGACAAAATGTTTACCACACATTTGCGTTCAACCATCCTGAGTCAGTACTTTGTAGAAACAATTTCTCGATAAATACACTTTTTCTACTAAACTCAGTCATACTGGATTGAACAGAAATTTCTAAGTCTTGCGAACAGCTTCTGAATTTTAACTTTAGCTAGACAATCCAAACTCATCACTATGATTTAATTTATTCTATTAAATTGTTGCTTTGGTTGCGTTTTATTGCTGAGCTGGAGGAGCATCAAGTCTGTTGCAGCTCCTACAGTTTTTTTTTATTCCAGCTTCTTTTTTTTTTACTCCATTTCTGCTTTGTTTTACCCAGAAAATTGCAGCTCATCCATATTTTGCTGTGTTCCCCCAGATGTCTTGTGGCAAAAACCAAACAGGATTTCTCATGTTTTTCTTTAAACAATGGGATTCATCTTGTTGCACTTCCATAAAGTCCAGATTTGGGGAGTACATTATTGATAGTTTTACTGTCAACAGATTCCTGCTGTTGAGCTTCACTTCTCTATTGTTACAAAGGGCTTTTGAGATGTTTCTCTGATTAAACTCTCCTTAGTGCAAAGGCATGACTTGGTGGATGTACCATTGTGTCATACTTTTTCCATTGTCCCATGATTAATTTAATACTGTCCAAAATGATGCTCAAAGTTTGGGAAATTGTTTAGTAATTTAACTCCGATTTAAACTTATCCACGGTTTAGTCTCTGATCTATCTTCTGGGTGTCTTTGTCTTTATGACACTGTTTGTTCACAAATGTTTTCCAAAAAAACCCCAAAGCCATCACAGAAAAGCAGTATTTATGCTGAGATTAAATTACACACAGATGGACTTCTTTTACTGATCAACTAACTTCTTAAGGAAATTGGTTTCACTACATTTTATTTAGGGTATTAGAGTGAAAGGGATCTGAATACAAACCATTCAGAAGTTTGTTTGCACAAATTATGAATTATCTTTTTACTTCCAAAAATATGCTTTTTGCTGAATTATCACAAAAAAATCCTCAAATAACTTGAGATTGAAATGTGACAAAAGGTGAAGAAATTCAAAGGATCTGAATACTATGTGTATCATATTTATATTTATACACAATACCGTTGTAATACCGTTATATAATAATGGCAAAATGATTTCCATTTTTGTTTTATTTATGTTACACAAGCCAAATAACCCACTGAAAGACTGTTATGTAACATTATTGAATACATTCTTGAGAATTATTGTTTGCATGAACAAATATTACAGCCAACTCAGGTTTTTGTATCAGAAAGTAAAAACTTATGAAATTAATAAAAAAGTATTTTCTCTAATATCTGAGACGGACTTGTCTTTTCCAAACTGGAGAGACATTTCCTTTCCTCCTGTTTATCCTTCGTCTCCATCCCCAACAGTGTAGATGTGTTATGAGAAAACGCAGTCTCTGGAAAGTGTCACATCTGCATGGGAGAGACGGAGCGTCGGCAGAGTGTGGGGGGGGGTTCAGGAGTGTGAAGATCTGTAATTTAATCTGGAAGTCTGGAAAGGACTGTTAGGGTTCACTTGGTGGGAGAGGACAGGACTGAATTCTGATCTAATTCTAGCCAGGAGGGGAAGAAGAAAAACACAAGGGAAATGATACTGCAGCCACCCCTAATTAGATTTCAGTTGATCATGGGCTCTGATATTCAAGATTTAGAAGAAAGGCGACACAGAAGAAGAGAGCCCCCTGTGTTTCTTGAGCTTGTAAATTGATCAACCAAGCTTGGGTCGGTCTAATCATAATGCAGCAGTTATGGATCAGAAGTAAACTTGATATTTAATATGAATGCCAATCTTAAAATCAAATGTACTGTAAATGTTTAAGAATAATATACCATGGTAGGTTGACAGAAGACTTGAATGTTTTACTATTTTCTAAACCTATAAAGAATGCTTTAAAAACGTAATCTGATTGTGTGAGAATAAGTTAGCACTTTGAATGTTTGTGTGACAGAATACAGCAGAGAGCACATCCATAAAGTGTGCATGGACACAAACGGCTTTTTTTTTGTAGGGACAAGTGTTTATACAGAAGGAATGTAAAATGAATATGATCATGTCACACAGATCTTCCAGATCTTTTTAAGAGTTTGGAGCCAACTTCCAATGGAGATGAATTGAAAAGGAAAACAATATATTATTAAATCTACATTAAATTTTTGGAGTAAAATTGTTTTATATAATACAGTGCCTTATTAACTCTCCTTTTGGAGTTTCTAAGTTTTTTTTTTCATGATTTACCTGAATTTAGCTCTATGTTTTTTCCCATGAACTCTGACCATTAACCCTGTACATGCTAATGAAAATTATCTCAATGGTATGATTTTACGATTACTATATTTAATTCCGGTAAGCAATGTTTTTAGGATGTTTTGCAAAGCTATTTTTCAATAATATTTTTAGTGCACCAAAATGTTTCATTCAGTCAACCATAAAGTGAAAAAGGCAAAACAATACATGGGCAGGTTTTTACTTATGCCTTTTATTTTATTTGCCATAAATAAAATATGGCAAATATTTTATTTGCCATATTTTGTTTCATTTCGCAATTTTCTACCACTGTGTGTTTTATTCAATCACATTCCAGCTGCTACTTCTTTAAGGCGTGGAGGTGGGATTTTAGGACCTTGATCTTATTACACTCCAGACAATCTGTACCATATGTCTCCAAGATGCTCATAAGCTTTCCTGTCTCTGTGGACTTGGCCCTCGAACGGTGTCTTCTCCAGTCACGGTTTTCATCCAGTGGAGTGTTGCCAAATGTTGTAAACTCCATTCAGGTGAGGCCCTTGTATTTTATGACTAATGAACAGAAAAATGTAGGGATGATTCTCCAAATCCTTACATTCGCCCAAAAAAAGTGCTACTGTCAGCAAGGTTTTTGTGGATTATTATCAACACTGCTCTTCAAAATATAGCTGCATTCTCCATTATTGTGAGTTTCTTGTCAAGGCTAACATGTTGTCTTTTAAGCCAAAAGAAACCAAAGCTCTTAACGAATTCACAAAGGCTTGTGATCAATTAGGAATTTTAGGTGGGTTATTTTTCAGGCTTGAATAAATGCCCTTATTCCGTTTGGGTGCTTTGATAAATAACATCCTCACATAATCGTGACCGTAGGCTGTCGAATCTTAATTTTCTTCAAGGAAAAATAGCAATGGTAGCCGATCCCATAGTAATGTCTTCTGGCTGTGTGTGGATGGCAATTAAGCCTGGTTCCACTTCAATGTACATGTGGGAAACACATTTCCTTAAACAACAAGATCAGGAAAATTTGTTTTGCTGAACACCAAGGTCAGAAAAGAAAAACTGAAATTGCATCATCGATGTTTTAAAGATTTTGTCTTCTCTCCCTCAAACCTAAAAAATGCTGCCTTTGTGGTAAAGTATTTTCTCCATACTTAACTATGCAAGTTTATTATATAAAAAAAACTCATCATAGGGAAAATTAAGCAATATGACACTCTCAGAGTGTTATGTGCCAAGTTGTAAAATTGGCTTGGGGAAGGCTGTTGAATTAATGCATCATATGAACCAATATTTAAATTACATTTTTAAAATCTTTAGCCTCAAAATCAAATTCAAAGTCCTAATAGATTTTAAATTGCAAAATATTTGTCCCCGTCCATTTAATCTTCAGCTTGAAGTGTGGGGCACTAGTGGGTCTGGAGGGAGGGATTTGTCCCTTCATCTGGTGGGTTGTCGTGTCTATGGGCCAGATACTTGACTGGTCAGAGGGCATGGTGGCACCAATTGAATTGTTGCCTTGCTTCTGTCAGCTAATGCCAACTGGAAATGTCAGGCTTCCCCAGGGTAAGCTGTAACTACAATGCGGCTTACCACCGTGAATTGGAATTGTTGAATGACTGACAGCAGTGTTAAGCACTTTGTAGTCCTGGAGCTTGATAAATAGCTTTACAAGTACAGGCCATTTATCATTAACTTAGGGGAACGGTTTGAAAACACTATGATCCTGAATCAAATATGACCCTGAGAAAATATGTTGTCCCAAACTTCTGCTATGGCCTCTCATGGCAAATTGGTCTCAAAATTGATCAAACTAAGAGTGATTCAGAGATACAGATGAAACTGCAAAATAGATTAACTTCAGATTGGGTCCCTCCTGGAGCCAACTTGTGGGTGAGCTTGCCAGTGGACATCTGATGGTCGAGTCTTGTTGGACCACCAGCTACAAGGAGAAATGTTGGGAAGTAACAATGTTTCTCCTTTCTACAAAGTTTGCATGGCAGTCAGAAGGTGGCAGGAGTGGTCAAACTAATCAGCAGACTACCTGTTCAACTCAGTAGAAGAAGTAGCCTACATAAGCACATTGGTGTACAGAGCTGATGGAAGAGGAGATATGACAAAGTTTGTGATAGTGAAAAACAAGCAGAAAAGTACAGGAATACTGTGAAACATGCATAGCCCTTAAGTTTACTGTGAACACAAAATGTTACGCACTTTTCATTTCTTCTGCTAAGCTAACATATAAGCTATATTGTTGCAAATTTTGCACAAAAGTTTAAAAGATATGTACCTTTTTGAAAAGGAATAAGCTGATCAAGGTAAGTAACTGATTTTTATAGTTTAAAAATAGTATATAGTATATAGTATAGCGGAAAAATAGTATAGTTTTCCGCTTGAGAACCACAAACCGAGACATTTTGATTCAATGTTACAAATGTATAATCTGGGTCAGGTCAGGTTCGGGCTATAGATCTAAATTCTAATGCCTAATGATTTGTATTGTTTTGTAGGCAAAATAATACAAATTTGGTCAAATAAATGAAAACCCAGTTTTACAATAAAAAAATTTAAATAAATAAAAAAAAAGATTTATTAGTTTAGAATGTTTTAAGATTATACATCAAGCACTAAAATGGTTCGACTATAGAGAGAATATATACATATTTTTTAAACTTGTAGATCATGGGAGTTTCAGTATAAAGCTTGGATGAAACAACTCATGAAGGCTTTTTAAAATCCTTTAAATATATAATTTGATAAACTTTTCCTCTCACCTCCATCTAATCTGTTTTTTTATTTTTGATTTGGCACCTTTGAACATAGTGAGGGATGTGAAGTTCTGAGCCTATTGAAAGAACACTGAGGCTGAGAGCATTTCTAGCAGAACAAAGTTTGCCCCGCTATCAACATTTTAAAAGCTGTGAAATGGTAAAGAGCATGCTTGAAGCAGATTGTTTCCTTTTCATGGAGATGATGGCCAAACTTGACTTTCATTAGCATTGCTTTGAATATTGCTGAAGTGGTTTCAAAGCTGAAAACAGGATAGGTCACACAGCAGCATTCAGATCATTTTTGAGTGTGTTCCAGCTTTGCCTATATTTCATGGAAAACTTGTAATTTTATGCAATTTAAAACAAACAAGCAAACAAAAGACAAATGTGAAAAATAATTGACTATGTACAAGCATCTTTATAAATAATCGTTCATGAAGTTGTGATTTTAGGAATTTATCGTTTACTTGCAGTGTGGGTTTCTTACTCTCTGAGTAGTAAAATTAAGCATAACATGTCTTACTTACAGGATCACTGTAGTTGCTTAAAATAAAAGCAGGATTTTTACCCTTGAGTCCGCAACTGACGTTTTGAGAGAGGCTCCAGCAGCATCAAGATAAATTAATCCTCTAGTCTTGGGACAAAAGGTTAAATCAAAGTAAGTCTAAAAAATCTACACCCACCACTGCAAATCATTTTTTTGTCCAGTCAACTTTATAGATGCCAAGTGAAGGCTGAACAGCTGCAGCGAGTCAGAGCGCCCGGCTCGTTGTTCGGTTTCACTGTATATTCATAACAACCAGAAGGTTTGGAAAATTATTCAAGAAAGCATGTGTGTGATTAAAAAGATGATTACACGGGAAAATTATGGCTTTTCTTCTTTTAAGTAGAGTGTAATTTTATGATGTGTACATATATATTTGGTTTGTATGACATATAAACAGTCATGATTGCTCAGTTTTTCCCCTTTCGTGTTCCCTGCTTCTTCATTCCTTGTTTTTTTTTTTCTTACAGTCCTCCCTGGTGCTGCTCTGTTGCTCCAGGGCCTTACTAATGTGGTGGAAAAGGGGCCTCTCTATGTGTGCTGCTCTTGTTAGAAGTGATTAAAAAAGGATTTGTGGTGGGTGGGTTGTGATTGTTATCACTACACACAATTTATTGTCCTGAGCTCATGAAGGTGGGGGGCTCTGGTGCTGCCGAATAAAAACCATACACTACTGGAGTATACAAAACTTCTATCAGGTAGAAGACATGGTCAATAGCACTACTACAAAAAAGTTTGTAAAGAAAGAAATGTGACTTCAATTCATTCACAGCAAAGACATTTTAAAAGTGCAAGTTGATTTAGACTTGTAGACCAGATACATCCAGCTCCTTTGTAGCCAAGTTAACTTTGTGTTGAACTGCACAATTATGTAACAAGTTGTAAAATGTCAACTTTAAGGAAGACATAAATAAGAACAATAAAAACATTGCATACATATTTTTTTCAAAATTGAAAATCAAGCATTTTAGCTTTTTAAATGTAGGCAAATATAGCTTTGTGACATTCTACTGCAAAAAACTATATTTCACCTTCTATAAGGTCAATGAGGGTTTTTTGTTAAAATTAGATTTTCCTGTTTTCAAACTGATATACTGTGTCTAACTTAAAAAACAAACTTTTTCTTTAAAGAAAAAAAATAAAATTTTGTTAAAAACATATTTAAGTTTTGTTTTTCCATCTTTATGACAATAAAAAAATATTACATCATTATTATTATATATTAGTACAGTTGATCTTTTTTTTTTACACTACATTTATGTATGTATTTATTGTGGAAGAGTGGCAAGGAAAAGTGCCAAGGAAAAGTGCCAATGTAGAATGTTAGCCACAGGAGCTTTGTTCAAGGTTTGCTGGAAGCCATAAAAAACGTGCAATAGACAATCGCACGTTTTTCGGACTCAAAAACTACCGTGTGATGCCCTGTTTCCTGTAAATATTTAAATTCTATAATGGACTGGTAACCTGTCCATCACAAGCTTAAAGTGAATTACCTAATTCAGCAGAGATTCAGTCAATTGATGCTTGTATTCTCACAATGAGTGAAACGGAGATCACCAGAGTGCAGTGATGTGTCTCAAGTAATTGTAGTACAAAAGCAACTGTGTCAATTCACTGGTTAATCAAGATTCCTGGTTATGATTAAAGTGGCTAGACTTGAAAAGGGCTGTTCGCATCTGATCTGAATACAACCTGACATAACTTGAACAGTTCTGCCAGGAAATATGGAGTAAAATTGCAAGTCTGATGAAGACCTATCCACACAGACTCCATCCCATGATTCCAGCAAAAGGTACATATTTTGCACAAATTAATATTTATGTAATTGCTTACTTTATGTAAAATTATTTTATATAATTGTAATTATTTTGTAGAAATAAAGTTTATTTTTTTTTGGTCAATTAAAAAATATGTTTTTGTTGATTATGACTGATTTGTCCAAGCAATAGAAAAAGTAAAACAACCAAAGGGCAGAGTACTGTTGAAATGGACTGTAAAACTATATGATGCGATGTTGACAAAAGGGGTTGGCCATAATTTAAATAAATAAGTATATTTAAGAACCATGTGTCCCGTTCTTTCTACTTTATTTGCTTTACTCCAAGGTTGGTTGTTTACATAAACCCCCTTTAAAATGTATGGAGGTTTATAATTGTAGCCAGTCAAAAATTACAACAACAATAATAAAAAAACACCCAAGGCATATAAATGCTTTTGTATTTATATGCCTTGTATTTATATACTGTGCGAATATAGTTTTAAAGGAATAAAATGTATGCAGAGAAAGTAGTGATATATAATGTTTTGCCTGTATAAGCCCCTTTTTGATTCAAGTCCAAATATAACACAGCTTGCAGATGACGCTCACTTTACATGCAGTGACTCGGGCTTACCAAGTCAATTAATGGATTTGTGTGGGTCTGATGATGTTACCAGTCCTGTGTGTCAGGGGGTTGTGGCCAGGGAGGCAATCACAGACAGAACCAAGAAAAACATCTTTGTGCTTGTTAAAACCACCATTTCCTTATAAACTTTGTCTGTTGGAAACAAGCATTTTCACCTAGTAAGTGTAGCTTTTTCCCAAAAACGATGAATAATGATCTCGGAGAGATAGTTTTCAAATTGTTATACTTTCAGTTTTGTTTCATCTGCTACTTTAGTTACTGACAGTGGCCTTTTTTTTCCACATTCATATGGCCGTGAAAAATCTATCGCTGTTTATCACCATTAAATGACAGAACATCTGCCTATGACTGCATGGTCTATGTCACTTTTGAAGACGCTTTAAAAAAGAGGAGCTGTGGGAAACTGGGGGATTTTAACCTGATGGGAGACAGGGTCAAGCAGGGAGATATGGTACATTAGCAAAGCATGATTTCCCCACATGTGATACTGGTGTAGGTCTGGCCCGAATATTAACAAATATTAGTCAGAGCAAAAGTCGGTAACATAAATGGAGAGGGTTAAATGCCTCTTGCAGCCAACTGGAAATCATAACAGTATTTTAACAAAAAATAATAGAGTATTGTGACTTTTATAGTAACTAAGTCAGAATGAATGTTCATATCAGAATTTGTTAACAAGAAACACTATTACTCTGTGTTAATGTTTTTTTTCCCTCTCTTTGTGTCCATAATCTTATGGACACAATATGGTAACTTAATCAACATGAAAAAAAAATAGAGGCAACATGACAAGAGAAGGCTCATGTTTTTTTTCCTGGAAATCCTGTTTTATGAGTAAAGTCAGTTATTAAAATGGAACTGACTCTAAAGACAACTCCAAGGAGTTGTGTGGTGAAACTAACATTATTTATGGAAGTGTCTGGGGTCATTTGTTTGCATCTATTTAATGTGGGAAAAAAACTCTGTCCATATGGATATTAAATTCCATGCACAGACCATTACAAGTTCAGGAAATTAAAACAAAGCTTATGCAGCCAAAGGCCGTCAGTTAATTCTTTGTAGAAAGCAGCTCATTTTTCATGTCTGGCCGTTTTATGCTGTTCTCTGAGTTAATGTGAGTGTAGCAAGCTGGAAAAATGCATCTGTACATTTTATTTTAACTGCATTGCATGTGTGTGTGTTTCACAAGCATTTGTAGTCAAGCAACTGGGCTAGCCTGCATTTTGAAACCACATGATGACAGAACCCGATGAAGTCAGAGTAAACAGCAAGCCAGTCCTCATTACCGATCGCGTGTACTTTTGGATTTATTTCACATGGTCACCAAACCCCCTGCTGTTAAGAGTAAATATTCTTGTGATATGTCTTTGCATGGACTTTGAGCTGCAGTCTACCAGTGTGGCTTCAGACTCAGAGTTTCTGTACACAAAGTGAAAGCTTTCCAAAAACAGGTCTAAATCTGCCTCCTAATTGTGGAAGAAAAATGTTTAAAGTTTGTAGAACCACTAGTGTGATTTTGTTTCAACAGTAGTCAGAAAATGGGTGCAGCTTTACTGTAATACGTCAACAACTCGTTGGAAAGGCTGTCACCTGGCATCAAACGTAACTGATTTTTATGAGTGTGTGTTGAAACTGACTAAACATTTATTGTATGGAAAATGTGAAACAGACAAAAGGTTTGACTTAATATAGTGCAATAATTATTGATGATCATTGCCTGTTTTGAGGTTAAACATTGCATTAGATTTTTTTTGTGTGTGTAATTTGTATCAAATAGCATTATAGTAATTTGGGGAAAAACAGAATGGTAGATATTTTAATTTATAGATTATATTTCAAGAATAAAATTTAAATTTGAGAATTAATTAAAACTTTTGTTTTGTGATTAAAGTAAAAAAAAAAAAAGAAAGAATATAATGTCTTGAGGAAAAAAGTGGATGGAAGAAGCTGCTCTCTATACTGTCTATAGGTTGAAAGACAACAAACTGGTATTCTAATCAAAAATATTAGGCTAACTTGCTCATTCACACAAGGCAAAGATTTTGCAGGTCTTTGCACCAGTTTCTTTTTGACTTTTTTATTGATATGTTTATTCTGCCTTTTCTTATTAATTTTTTTTCCACCATCACAACTTTTTTCTTTGTTATTTGGACATTATCACAATAATTTTTAGGGCTTTGCCATTGTAATTGTTCTTTTTTTGTCATCAAAAATTATTTTATCTTTATTTATTTAAATTTAAGCTGGGCTGCATTTACATGGTGTTGGAATTTCCCATTTTTTGAGTCATTCTGTCCTTTTATGCACGTAAGGTATCACTTAGGATTAATTAAAAAAACAAAACGAACAAAAAAATAAATTAAAAAACCCCACACCACCAAACATGTTATCTGTGCTATTTGTTATTATACCGAACCGATAAGAATGATGTCATAATTTCTTGCTACATGTCATCAAAAAGACGACCCAGGGATCTTTCCACAGGGAAGTGGAAAAAAAGACCTCTTTTGACACGTTTTACACTTATTTCAACACAGAATGGCAAAGATTTCCAAGAAAGCAACCAACACAATAAGCCAAATCTTATAGTCAACACCTACAGAAAAAGACAGAATATAAATGTCTAAATTCAAAAGGTTTACCTTTGGTTTATTATTCTTTGCATGTCTATTTTTCTATGGGCATATGAATGTGATCAATCCCTCTACATTTGATGAACCACTGATGTGTTTACATATAGGATAAGTTATCTGCATGAATTAGAAGCTTGTCCTCTGCTAATCTGCTCTGATTCCACCTTCATAGAAAACCTTGAAGCAAGGACATTCAGACCTGTAAAGGACAAATTAAGTTTGTAGTTATTAAAATTATTATTACTGATAATTTCATTCATAAAGTGCCAGGCTAGGTTGCATTCCTTGTATCATGGGAACAAAATATTTTGTTCAAAAACACCAATTGCTGCCTTATTTTGAGCTATTTTACTAGGTTTGTTAAACTTATGGAGTCAATAAGCTTTACATATTTTATTTAGTTCACTCTGGGACCTGCTAGTTATGTCTGCATTTTTATCAGCAGTTTATGTTGACAGGCCCCTTAGAGTTGGTTGAAGGGTTGTTGATTCTTATTCTGTCCAGCCTCACTGCACACACATTCACTTCTGCTTTTATTTTTCTACCGAATATTTTACTGCATATGTAACGCAGCCAGAAACTACTTTTATCACCATCTCCATTTGCTTCAGCTTTAGTCTTGATCCCTCTCATTAGCCTGAAATGGTAAAACAGGGATTCAGTAAAAAAAAAAAAAAGAAAAGAAAAACAGAGCATCATTAAACACAGTAAACGATATACTTGGAATTATAGGAGTTCCATAAAAGGACTGGAAGAGTGCCAGAAAACCTATTTAATTCCTCCAGACACAGGTGTGAGCTCCCGCAACAAATCACCCAATGCCAGAGGTCTAATTTGTAAAAGAAAACAATGTAATGCGTATAAAGAGCTTAAAATGTTAGCTGAACAAAGGCAGATGTTCTATAGTAAGATATATGAGAACAGAAAGCAATGATGCCATGCTGATTAGCAATTCTGATTTGTTTCATTTTATCAACTCGAGACACGAGGAGAATGTAAATCGATGAAAACACTGAGGTACGTTGACAGAAAAAAACAAATAAAATGCTGATTAAATGGGAACTTCAGTATAAAAGCCAATAAACAAGCAGAGATTAATTGAAATACAGTATCACTGGTTGAAGTTAAATATTTGGACAGTGGGTTCATGTTAGGGTTTTTCAACATTGAGCTATGAATTTTAAGCAGACACATAAAGAGCTTAAAAGCATGAATAAAAGAAGAGCCTCTCAGCTTGTGATTATAAGGTTTTATGGCCCTTTTCTCTTCTTTACTTTCCAGAAGTGGATGTTAGTTGGGACTATTCATTTTATGTGGATGTAATTCCACAAAAAAGAACATTAATAATCTGCACATGAATATGACAAATGGCTCTGTTCACATTTTGTAAAATCTTAACATTTCCTAAACCTTGATCAGACAGGGTGAATTAAGCAAAAATTGTTTGCCAAGAAAGAAAAAAAATAAGACTGTTTTGAGTGGACAGATGTAAATACTCTCTTTGTGTACACTTTTAGCTGATGTGATTGGAACATAGCCGTGCTCAGGAAACTGAACTGGTGTTTAACTTGGAAGGCCGACATGCTTCAAGGCTGCCAAAGTGCTCGGAGAACCAGCTCACCTCACCCAGCCTGCAGTAAATTCTCACCCTCTTCTCGTCCCTCGCATGCTCTGAAGTCTTATTTGTTTTCCACATTTTACTAGAGGTGACATTCACTGTACAAGACTGTTGCCTAAATGCCAACTTCTGTAAAAGTGTGATCTCCAGGCAAAGCACGAGACGCTGGATAACAGGGCTGGGGACAGCAGTCTCTTTAGTGCCATTACAGCAAATCCCGCCCCTGAGAGTACATGCTCTGGTCTGTCATTTGTCTATTTCACATTATTTTTATTTTAGTTTTTAGAGGAGGTGCAGTAAAACCTGAGTTGCCTCTTACCCTTCAGAACTTCTTATTTCAAGCATATTGCCTAAATCACAGGAGGTATGTTGGAAAAACAGGACACCCCATAAAATCCTGAAAATGGCCTCCTGTTTTAACATACTCATGGGGAACTGAATCAGACGCTTTTAAAAACAGAGCTCGCTTTGGAATGAAGAATAATGAAGCAAAGTTCAGGGGCATTTTATCGGTCTTCTCTTTAGCTTACATTGATTCGGCAGATATTAAAAGTTCTCCGTTTTCAGACAAATGAGACAAAAGGCAAGGTGAGGTTACAGGTGTGATGAGACAGAGAAAAACAAGGTTAAAGGTCTATAGAGTCATGGAACACCTCTACTTTAACTGTCCATTTTGTTGATTGGCAAGAGGGTTAAACTCTCCCCTTTTAATCTTGTTGTTTGAGTGATTAGAGGAAGCATGGATGAGAGAGGAAGGAAGACGAAAGGACAAACAAAAATAAAAGTATATTACGAGAGTTAATATGAGATCATAGAGGTTGAAGTAATTTAATAGAGAATGCAATCTCTTAAAGTGCTTTATGTAGCTTCCTGATTTCTTCATCTCTATCTAATGTTATTTTAAGCACATAGCATGTATTGCTTTTGTTGGGTTTTTTTGCTGTCAGTTTTGACAGTAATAATAAATTGGTGGCAAAATGTGATAATTTAAGTAAATATTGGTGAAAACAATTGTTGACACTTCGAGTTGAGACTGTACGTTGAAACTCGCTCAATAGTGACAATCTGGTTGTCACTAGTGTGAGCCCTGTTAGAATAATTTATCTCAGACAGTTTAGGAAATATTGAAAAGAAAGCAATTAAGCTATCTTTTTCATCTTTTTCTTCCCTTTTTTTTTGCAACCCAGTGTCAAAATGAGTGGAATCTGGTCAAAACTAATAATTGCCCACTCCACCCCTCAAAATAAATATTTTATTTAAATAGGAAATTCAAAAACTAAGATCCAGAGCAAAATCCAAAATAACATCTCACAAGAGAAAAATAATAAAAAAAGCTAGTGGGAATAACAAGATGATCTTACCTGTTTAATTGAGTTATTAAACTGGAGAGTTGACAAATGAACAAGGAGCAGGTGGTTGATCAGAAACAAAATGGAGCTGTGAGGGAGGCAAATAGGAGAAGTTAAAGGACGAAATTATGTATTCTCCAGGTCCATCAAGAAACTATGCTGTCTTCAGAATCTTGTTAGATAAATTTATTTACACCCTAAAATAAATTTGACTTGGCATCATAGCTGTATATGTTGCCTGGAAGTTGGCATTTGTTTCTTTAAAAACTTCCTTCCCTTTCAGACAATCATATTGCTTGCACACAATACGCGGCTTGACATGGCTTGTACAACCCTTGAGGTGGTTACTAAAAAAAGACCTGTGCAGGATCTGCTAATGGAGGCAAATCTGAATGAGCCAGAACGAATTAAAGCCATGCCCATGGAGAAGGGGTTTTTGATATGCTCAGCAGGCACACACATCAGGTGTGTGCTAATTGCTGCTGCTGCTAGTTTGATGGGGAGGGCGTGAGGTAGGGATGCTCCATCAGGTGGGAGAACAGCTGGGGACTGAAGCTTCAAGGTACAGCTTCGGGTAAACAGGCGTCGCATCTTATGACGAGTCATTTAGGCCTCCCTGCCAAATTACATCATAACATGATATAAAGCTCAGAAATGTATTGTTTTATATAATAGCCACTTTTAAGGAAAATTAATGGGATACATTGCTGAAGAACACACAGGGAACAATTGAGTCAAATATGAATACATATGAAATACGGAAAGAATTAGGAAAACTAAAATCGAAAAGATCACAGCACAAATGATTTATGAGTGATATCAAAACATGAATTAAATATGCTAACTTTAGCCCAGCAGCTCCACAAGCTACTCTACGGGAAAACCTATTAAAAAAGAGCAAGATGTGAGTTTATTAAATTATAGTAAGATAGATATGTCTGTAGAAAAGCTAGGTATGTTTAGATAATACATTACCAAAATGTTTTAGTAGCTTTCCTTTATGGAGATCCAGTAAATTCTCATGTACACAAGTTCATGAGAAAAACGAAAACACCCAAACTAATTCCGAACTCACAAATGTTTTTTTTTTCTTTTAATTGAAGTTGTGACCATCATAATATTTTGTCCCTGACTCCAATTTGACTCATTTAAGATCAGACATCTACAGATACCAAGTAAAGAACTAGATTAAGGGATGCACAATCAATGCTATGTAGTATATATTTAAAAGCTTAATACATTTAAAGTGCCAATATTTGGTTCCAGAATTTGTTTTAAAGGGTTTAATAGGTTGGCACAGTTCCTTTTGCTAATAGTGCCTATATATATGTGCCTATATAAATAAGTGTAAAAGTCTGAGTAAAATTTTGTTTTTACAGTTCAATGAATGAACCAGAAAAATAAGTATCCATATTTTTTACAAGCTCATATGGTTCTAATGCAGGCCGTCTTTCGTTGCATTTGTTTTCAAAACAACATCCCAGACCATATCATTCCTTTGGTCATGCCAGGCCTTTGTTCAGCAGCAGTAAGCAGAATCAGATCCACCCTCAGAGTCCCAGTGCATCAGGCAAGCGGGGACTCTTTCGTTTCATGCGGTAACTATAAAACATGCTCCAAGTACTTGCAACAGTTCTGCTCAGAGCCGCAGCCGCAGTGTTCGCTCTAACAAGAGACAATTACAAACTTGTTGTAAATCATGGCTGTGTGCATTTGGGAGTTTTCAGAATATCCAAGTGGTCTGGGATGCTTTAGAACTTGAATATCTGAAATATGCATAGTTATCTTTTTTGTCATGGTACAGGCAGCATAGTATATTGTTCACCCAAGAATCCTTTTGTCACTTCCAGAGAGTGCTGTATAATCTAGCAATAGAAGCACTGCCAAGCATCATAATATTGATAAGCAAATTATCTGAAAGCTCTGGTGTCTGCAGTCTTTCATGTTGACTTGATTTAACATCACAGAGCTTGTAAAGTCAAAAGCTGTAATCAAATTATACAACCCTTTACTTACTTATCACTGCCTGTGCACACATTTTATGTACAGATAATAGATTCCAGCATGGAAAGCATCAGATCAATATTTTTATTACCTGTTGAGATCTTTGTAACCACATTAAGGGAAGCCTCTAGCATTACAGCTTAACCTCTTTCAGAGATGATGGGATTCGTTCCACCTGTGTGTGGTTGCAAACTTATTATTGCAGATGCACAAAATTAACAATTCCACATTTTCTTGTCTGACAACCTCTTCTCAAATCACTTATAGAGATTGCTATAAGAAAATCTCTTATATCCACACACACCTTATCCCTTATGCCCACACGGAAAAGACGAAGGAGATGCCCATCCTTTGGAAGAGCGTAGAGTCACTGAGCTGCACAGAAAGGAAGTCAAGTGAGGATATTTTTTTTTTCCTTTTCCTGCCATTTCACTTTTTTTTTCTTGCTTGGCCAGTCTTGCTGTGGCCCGTGATGCAGGGTCCCAAGGGCCCAGCGGTGAAATAGTAATATGGACCATCTGACACCTGTCAAAACAGCCCTGTTAGTTGAGCGTCAAGCCCTGTCAGCTCACAGAGGAAAGTGCTATGCGGGCTCTCAATTTCCCCCTTTCCCTTTAAATCTCTCCCCTGTCCCTCTTGTTCTCCTGCTGCATATCCCAACTTCTACTCCCAAGACTGGTAGAAATTCCCTCCTTTCTTATTCCAATTTTCCCCTTTGGAAAGACCTCTCAGTTTTCCCATTTTCTTGTATCTTCTTCATTCTCAGACTATTGGTTTGCTTCAGACAAATCAGATCGACCATGACACAAACTGTTATTTGTCCAGATTTGTTTTTGTCACTAGAAGAAGTTTAGAAAACATGTGGAAATGGAACAGTAAGTTCCTTTTCCATTTTCCCTGTTTTATTAAAACACCTCATCTCTTATATCCTATCAATTAAAAACCTGTGCTAGAATAGTCACCAGAGAGACCAAGGGCAATTGTTTCCACTGTAAAGTCATTAGAAGTTATAATGAGTCTCAGTCAATCTCAAATGTTCTTCCATTTTAAAGTCACCCTTCCTGGTCAACGATGTATGAAGAGGAAAGCCTCTAAATCACCTGAGCCTTTTCTGTCCTGATCTTCCCGACTAGATGTGGCATTTGATAATATGAAGTGAGAATAACATCTGAAATTGATATTGACAAAATCCTCTTTGACTTTGTCTGACTTTTAGCAAATTTTTACACTTCACTAAGTTTCATGAATCTCATAATGGAATACTGTGTTGTGTCTAAAACACAAAATGTTAATGAGTTTTGTTTCAATTTTTAGAAAATGAACTGAGGAGAAAAATGTTGAAAGCCTCCCACAGCGCTGTATGTAAGCTACCCCTGCTTCAAACCTCTCCACACCTGGTTGTCTTCAAAATGTTGTTGTGGCATGAATGTTAAAATATTAAAAAATGTTGATACATTGAACAGTCAGAAAAAATCCAGAATAAAATATCCAGTTTTTATGTGATAATGTGTGAAAATTATTCATACCCCATTTAAGGGGTATGAATAATTTTGCCACCGACAATAAAGTAATTGTACTCCATCAACTGAGAAAGAAGTTTGCAGGAGAACTGCTGCTTGTTCACAAGTAATAGGAAAGGTGGAAACGTTCAGCTAAATGTAATTGCCTTGGTTAGATAAAGAACAACCCATATGAGAAGGATCATTTCTCCTCTCCACATTTTCTCGCTCCGTCTCAAATTATACCACTCAGCTGTCCTGTAAGAAGACTTTGCAAATCATTCAGTAGGCAAGTTACATTTAACTACCTTCAATTCTGCATCAGGTTAATGGACCTTGGAACTCCGATGTACAGTTGAAAGGTGTTTCTGATGTGATCCAGAGGCCGGGCTGATTGAGTAATGAAGGAGATGGAGCCCTTGCCAGCGTGGTTGAGAAAATCACTGTAATAAAGAGTTCTCTGCATTAGTGAGAGGTTATAATAAAAACAAAACCCCAATCAGAGTTAATGACGTTGTACTAGAAGGTATTTATTGAGAGTAAGGGAGACAGCAGCTGTGACTTCTTGTGCTTATGGTGAACAAGTGGTGGCAGTTAGAGGAATTTATGGGTTTGCAGGGAAATTATGTTGGGAATAGGTGTGTCTGTAACGACGGTGAAGGGTCTGCAAGGATTCAGTGTAATGTAACTGTACCTTATGCAAGTTATGAATGTCAAGGAATTATTTTATGAAGCCTGATTGTAACTGGATTTACAGTGTTTTTCATATGAGGCAGTTACGCCTGATGAAAAATGAGAAAGTAGTCTCAACGAGTCATATAACAAATGCCAGATTGCACTGAGATCCTTGAGAAAAACAAAGTATTCCAGCTAGCATTCACTTTTTTTGCATCACAAATAGACAAAATATGACCAAATGTCTCTGGGTTAAATGATGCCGTTACGCTTTGAGAGCACACCAGTGCCTTGTGTGTCTTGATCTCTGTTTCATTTGTCTGCATATCTGTGTAACCACGGGGGTGGCCAGCTGACATGGCCACCCTGCTCTGTGCAAATCACTGGCGCCTGATGGGAGCAAATAGGAGGCCTTTAAATAAAAATAGGAGTCATAATGTTGATTCTGGCTTCTGCTCTAGATTTTTGAGAGGAATTGGATCTTTGTAAAACTTTGTTGCAAGTATTACTGAATCAAGCAGTTGGAGTGATGCTGCTATTGGCCAGAAGTAAGATTTCACTAAGGTGACTCAGCCACTCATAAACAGCTATTAGTTGGGGATTTTCTGGAGCTCAAATTTGTCTCTCGGCTTGGCAAGCCAGGGAACGAAATGATAGTGTGGCACATGTACAGCTTTCCACCTATTACATCATCAACAAGTCATTCTGTGATGACCCCTCTGGCTGGACTGTCCAAAATAACAAGGCTTGGAATGATACGGCTTAGCACAGAACTGAACTCCTCTCAAACTTGAGTGTTGGCCTCTCAGGTCATCTTCATGATTATGCCTGGAGGACCTGTCCATAGACGGCCACAAAAATGCCCAACTAGGGAACAATCCAACAACTTAATGTCAGCAGTTTACAGCTTTTTCTCATTCCAGTTTAACCTCAAAATATAAAACAATAGTTTAGATTTTGCTACACTTGCAGTCTTGAATTCTTGTCAATCAGCTCAAATTGTTTCTAATCCAGAAATATTATATTCCACTGTCTGACAGTGCCTGTTTTGATTTTTGAATGAGAAGACATATTACTTTCCATTTTAATGAGAGGATCTCGCACAGCCTGGCAAAGTGTTTTCACCTCTCTGCAGTTGTGTCCACACTTCAGAGAACAAGTCATTAACAAGATCCAACAAAGAGCAAGTAGCAATAGTTGTTTCACAGCTTCGTTAAGAAACTGAAAAGAAAACCAGAAAGTAATTTTTTGGAACTTCTGTCTAGGTCAGACTTTTTACGAACCAAATGGAGGAAACTCAATTTATTGCTTATTACCAGTTTTCTTAACACAATCTTTCTGTCAAGACATCTTAAAGCAACACCACCCTTTACCTTTCCTATTTTGGCATAAATAAAAGAAACAAAAAAAATAAGTGATATGTTTGTATTGTATGTTTGATATTAAAAAAATCTGACTTCCACCTTGAAAAGATGAAAAAGATGCCTCCGTCTCAAAGTCAGAATTGCAATAGATAAAAACAGTTTTCTCAACAACTTAACAAGACGACATATGTTTTTACAAAACGGCTCCACCATAAACTAGCAAAGAACTGCTCCCTAACCTGCCTCTGATCATTTACAAGTCACAAATCAAGGTTGCAAAGCTATGCACACATGTGAGCTCCCAGAAGTGAAGCCAAAGATTCAGAACCAAAGGAAGCTTGGAGTCAATGCATGGTCAACGCCACGCTGTTACCTCATTTCTCTTACACATCAATTTGGAACTTCATAGGGAACTCATGAAAAGGTTAATTCCTTATTTCTGCTGCCTGACATTGTTTTGGTTTTGTGCTGTTTTAAAGCATAACTGCTAATGAAGAAACGTGGATGGCATATCTAAATCTAATTTCCAACTTAAGAGAAAAATTAAATGCAACATAGTAATAACTGTGACTTGTTCTTGGTTCACATTTAGGGGCAGGAGTTCTGACAAAATGTCTCCACTGCACTTTACATGTCAGGCATAAAAGCAAATATGTGTGTTCTTGAAATACTCATCTCTGTCTTGGCTTTTCTGCTTTACATTAATGCTAAACTGTTTCATATGTTTTGTGCAAATAGCTGATACCAACATTTCCAAAATCTGATGCAACAGGAAGTCAAAATGCTATCTGTATTAGTTGTGCTGCAGCTAAAGCACCAAGTCGCTAGTGGTCTTAAATTCCTATGGTGTTATATTTCTCCACTTATAACATGTAACCCAGCAAATCAACATTAAAAATATTTTATACTCTAACATTATGTTATTTTAGGTGTTTGTCTTTTTTTAAATATTAGATTAACATTCATTCTGAAATGATTGATAAAAAGATAAGAATTGTTAGTCAACATTTCCACTCTGACTACATTTTTATCAGACCAAACACAATTACATGTTTTTTTTGGGGGGGTTGCAAAAAGAATATATTACTAGTACATAAAGTATTTAGTTTTAGTTGTATAAGGTACAAATATCTGTTAACATACATTTAAATTGTTTATTTACATTTTGTTTCAGTAACCACAGCAACAACACGTAAACATTTTCTATGGATTATTGTTAAATCTTCTTCAGTAATTAAATTCTTATGGCCTACATTTGAAAACAACGTCATTAATTATTTTTGCTGCAATGGGAGTTTAACAGAAGAGGAGCAGTAATGTTGATGCACAAAAGCTGTAGGCATGCCTGCTCACATTGCTGACTGACAGCTCTCGCTGAATGTCACTCCATACGTCTATTGCCACATTTTAAGTTGCTCCGAGCAAATGAACCAGACAAGTCAGATGCTGGAACTGCATAGTGAATCTGATGAAATCTTCATAATGTGTCTATCACATCCTGGCTCATGAGCCGTGACAAAAACAAATGAGACATATCTTGGAACTGAGCACAATAAGCAGATTTGACTTGAGAATGAACAGATACAAAACATATTGAGAAATGTGGGCATTTCAATTGACACTATTAGTGCATTAGCACTGGTGTTGGGACTACTGTACAGTGCAGACCGAAAGCCCAACATGATCTCAAGCTAACTAAACAAACACAGTGACAGAAGAATGAGAAGGTCGAGACCGACTCAAACAGCTGATATGAACCCCTCTGAGAAGACTGGTCAGGAGCTCCCAGTTGTACTGATTAGTCCCACATCAGGAAGTGGAAGGAAGCAAAAACAACAGAGAAGACAAAACAGCAAGCCCTGCTGGAATGGGAAAGAGGCTTTGTAGAATCAAACTGCACCATCAACAAAATCAGGCACCGAGTCAGAATTTAACCTGTCCTGGGATTTTTACCCAGTATATAAATTGTATTAATATTGTAATCATGGTGGACTGCCAGAAGACCAATACCTTCTGGTCGATACTATCAAGAGCCTTTACCAGCATACATTTCTGTTGCAATAAAGCTGATAATGAGTCAAATTACATTTTGATATTTTGTGAAGAGGCAAATGATTTACCTCCTGTTGGTATAAACAGTTTCAGTTTGAGCTGTTTTAAATAGCTGATATCAGCTAAAACTGGTGCAGCTGTCTTTCTGGTTGTTAATGTAGCTGAGAGAATAAAACTTTGCTTCATTTTTTTTCTAGTCTCCATCTCTGCTCAGATGGGCAAATAGGAGAAGTTAAAGGACAAAATTATGTATTTTCCAGGTCCATCAAGTAACTATGTATATATAGTTATTTTAGTAACTCGCTTTACTAAATGAAACATTACGTGTATTAATTTCTTCCTTTCTGTTAATATTGAGGATTTTTAACTTAAAAGCTAATGAAATGACATTTAGGATTAGAATATTACATTAGGCCGATTAAAAAAAAACTAGGGTGCGTTTTAAATCAGCTCTGATTTCCTTAATTTTGGAAGATCATGAATAGGCCAATGCATCCATGTGAAGCCAATACTATCTACTTTGACGAAAAGGTACTTTGAAACTATTTGAAAAAGCCCATCCTGTCTTCACTAAAGTGTAAAACTAGCTTTGTATGTAGCTAACAGCGGCTCTAATAAAGAAGAATCTTACTGTGAATGTTCTAAATTAAGAACACAAAAAAACATAATTGTATTCAAGTTACAATCACTGGAATAAATCACAATCACGCAAGTTAACATTAAAAATAATACATGAAAAAACAATCCAGTTAAAGTGCTGCCTAAATGACCACAAATAACGGATAGCTTGAAGCTAATTTTGCATTGGAAATACAATAGAGATGCTAATGCTAATTCAAGTGTTATTTTTCCCCAATTTTTCAGGGTCAAACAATTTAAAGCACCTCACATGAGTGTCTAACACAACAACATTTTATATCGACAGAATACTCACAGAGAGATGTTTCCTGATGATCAGCACAGCATAATGAGAAAGTTGATCAATGCCGACTAGCCTTACTCAGGAATTTGCCCAAACTACAGGAGCCTTTTAGGACAAACTAAAACAAACTCAAACTGTGGTTTGATGAGGCAGTACAGAGCCTCATCAGAGCATATATTTTAATTTATCATTAAAGACTGTATTAATTGGGAAAAAGGCCTATTAAAACACGTTTTACTGAAGTCACCGTTAATTTAATGTAATAATAATATATTAAATTTAACTGAAAACTACTGTAGATTTTACAAGTTAAGTTAAGGAACATTTAGTAATCCATTCAGAAAAGCCATTTACCCAAACTTCTCTACAATCAGAACCATGATAATAAAAAAAAAAGTTTTACTGGAACAGTGACAAACAAAACTGGACAAGGACCCAAGTTTTCAAATAAATTTGTCTAACAACGCTGTGTTGTCTTTTTTTTTTTTTTTTTTTTCAAACTCATGGTAGAATCCTCATTATAAGCACCTCAACCAGATCTCTCAAGAGAGAAGACTTCTGCTATGGAGGATTGCTCAAACTTTGAGTTGCCCATCCAACATTGCTAATTAGGAAACAGAAACCTCCATTGCTGGTGTTTCGTCAATATACCGCACACCCTTCAGGCTCAGCGGGCACTGAAGTTCTGTGTGAGTCAGTGAAGCATACTGCCCATGTCACACAGTGGGTCACTGTTTTTACTCAACTGAGGTTTAAGTCTTTATCACCCTCAAACATCAGGGTCCAGTAGTCACACAAATTAAAGGGCAATTAAGGCCCTGAAACAGCTTAGGGATCAAAAGAGACGACAGAAGGAGAAGCCACTCTGGAGATTTACAAAGCAACAACAGTCTGGTCTAATAGCAGCCGAACCAATGAAAATACATTGTTCGATAATATTTGAACCAAAGCAGATTTGTCTGAAAATGGACCCAATATTGCCAAACAACTTGTCAGATATGCTATAAAACAAGTAGATAAACATTGTTTACATATGCACATAGTGTATGACAGTTTGGTAGGAGGGTAATTCAAGTTTTTAACTTGTCAAGGATTAAAAGTAAAAGAAAGAAACTGGTTGGATGGCCTCCAGTTTACATAGAATTTTACTGCTCTGAACCCTCTTTAGGAATCCCATATCTCGTTAATTTCCTTTGACACAACCGAGAGCAAACAACAGCTTTTATCATTCTTCATTTTTGTCTCCTCGCCTTCTGTCTGCCAGTAACTCATGCCAATCTCAAACCAGTCAAACAATTTCTACAACGAAATGGACTTCATGGATTAAAATGCAATTTGCTACAGTTAATGAAAATGTGCTCTGTATAAATACATGGGCGCTTATTAAGTTGGGGTTTGGGAGGTGAGAGCTGGCTTTAAACAAAGACAACCATCGAGTTCTTTCATGTTTGCAGATGGGCTCTGCTGCGCCAAGCAGAAATGCAATAGCACTGACTAATTTAATTTTGATATGCCCATAGCAATATCTGCCTGAGTGCATGCAAACTTGTTTATGTTGGTTTTTAAGATGTCCTTTAAAGAGTTCTGTGAGAAACGGGGGCATGTTTAACAGTTTAAGAACTCCTCTGATTTTTGAAGCGTCTACCTGCTCTCCCTCAGTCTCTCAAGGAACACCTACAAATTAAACAACTTTTTACTCTAAATAAAAAATTTGTTATTCTACTCTGCCTTGAGACAGAAAACACTTGTGTGTGGCACACTGAGAAGCACACCCGTCTACTAGACAGCCACGCCTGTCTTGCTAGGATTCTCCTTAACCGCACTTCTCAGCGTGCCGTGTTACTTATAGAAATATGTCCCAATCATCTTGAGACTCCTTTATGTGACCGCCATAGTACATATGCTAATATCTGTAGATCAAGCTCAAGCAGATTAACCCTATGAGATAGTATATCTCTTGAGAATGTCTATACAGCTCTATTTATCTGTCTATGAGCCCATTTGTCTGTGTGGGCGTATCTTCTTGTCAGAGGAAATGTTTTGGACAGATGTATGTGTACTCACAAAGATTTGCATGCTTTGCGATGCTTCCCACAGACCCAAGCAGCACAGAGGCATTAATTTGTACAGGGAGCACAGTGTATGCACGCTCATTAGGCTTGCTCCGTTACATGAGAGTGATATAATAGGCTAAGGGTTAGGTTATATCCACTGAGAGGCTGTGTGAGCGTGATTGTGTGTTCTGGGGTTTGCTGAGAATGTTGGAGCCCCTCTGCGTGAAAATGTATCTGTCTGAGAGCATTTGTCTGTCTGACTATTCCCTTGGGTGTGTGCAATTGTACAAAAATAAGGGACTCATGTCTCGCCTTTCTGGCACAGACAGAGTTTTGTTAAAGCGTAAAGTGGAATGAACTCTTTAGTCTCCAGAATCATTTATTTTATAAAAACAGATAATGAGTAAAAATCTTTAACAATTTCACCAAACTAAGTCAGTAGACCGCAAAATCCTCTCAGCCTCTATTAATGCCAGCTAAAATCATCCTGGAGAAAAGTCATTAAAACTTTAAATTACTAATCCACATTTTGGAAGAGTAAAAGCACAATATACCAGATTAATTTGAGATTCAAAATGAAAATTTGTAGCCAAACACCACAGTGCATTCATGATTTCAAGTGATTTCAAGCATGGTTCTCAAGACTTTAAACCTTCTAATTGGATTTCAGCTAATTTCCTTTTTCAAATCATTCTCAACAATTTTAAACTGCAACAGCATGATTTCTATTTGAGTTTTAAAGAAGCAATTAAATGGAATTAACCTAATCAAACTGCTGTGATGGTGATGGGGATCATCTCACATCCTGGTGTTATATTATTGATTGAAACTTTACCATGACTGGTAAAGTCATAAGAGAGACATAAATTATCTTTCACTGAAATGCAAACCATTAGGCGTTAGGAAGGACTTTGGATGTTAAAAGTAATGACACATCTTTATTGATTCTCCTAAAGTTCATAACACCAGCTATCACTGATTTAAATAGTTAAGTGGCTAAACGATGGGAGGTTTCTAGGTGTTGGCAATCTGCTATTTTTATTGATTAATGGTCAAAGCCATGTTTAGTGTTGAAAATGTCGGTTTGAAATCTGATAAACTTGGTGGCAAAAATAAAACAGAAATTCAATCTTTCTATATTTGGAATCAATTAAAACTCAGACAGATTACATGGAAAAGTTTGCATACCTCTGGAACCCTTGAACATTTTGTCACATTACCACCACAAACCTATGCATGCACTATAGTTTTTATATAGTACCACAAAGGTATACATAGCATAAGATTTTAAAGTGAAAGGAAAATTATACAAGGTTAACAAAGCTTTTTATTAATCAATTTAAAAATCTAAAAGGATGCACTTTTGTGTTTGATACCACTAATAAAAATGCAATAAATCAGTATTTGTTAAAATCACCTTTTCTTGTGATTACACTTGCGAGTTCGATAGGGTATGTCTCTATCAGCATTGTTCTTCTGAAAAGTTTGCACATGAACACATGAATATGCTTTTATCCAGACTGTTCCATTGCAGCAGTAGAAGTATGCTTTGGGTTGTTATTGCATCTAACCATCATCCAACAAGTTTAATTCCACAAGTGTTCCATATTTACATCCCTTAGATCAGCTTTATTGTCCCTATTCAAGGAAACATTACCCTCAGCATGACGCTGTTACCACCATGTTTATACTTGCAAAAACGGGCTCAGGGTTAGAGCACATGAAGTGTGCTATATTTAAATTTTTCTGTCACTGTTCTTTAAATGACAATTTTAGGAAGTTCACAACTAGAAGTTTTCTTATCAAAAAATAGGAAAACTTATCTGTTGAGATCAACAGATAAGTTTAAGAGATCAACTGCTGTTGATCTCTATTGTTTCTCCAGAGTAACCATAGACTTTTAGGCCACTTTTAGCTCTGTTATACTTTTTTCCTTTCCAGATGACAGATTGAATGGTCATCTGACATATTGAAAACTTGGCATAATATTTTATGTACTAATTCTGTTTTAAACTTGTACACATCTTTGCCCTGATTTCTGTGTTTCTTGATCTTCATTAAGCTAGCCTTTTCCAGGACAATTGTGTCTATACTGTTAAAATAACTAGTTGCACTGGAATAAACCCATCTTTGTTTTGGTCTATCACATAAAATCCTAATAAAACATATTAAAGTTTGTGATTTTAGTTTGATGACATGTGAAAAAGTTAGAGTGTCTTTTGCAAGACACTGACAGGTTTGCCCAGGGCAGAGTGTTAATTCTTGTACATATTCAGGATACTGATATAAACTTCTCTGTCTGGACGTGGAACCCAAAATAAAGCTGTTAATAAAGATGTCTGAGGTGAGAGACCGTCAAAGTGAAGCTGAAGAAGAGACATTGGGAGACCATGCTGTTTCAAAGTAAAGGGGGCGGTGTTTCAATTTCTGGCAAAGCCACCAAAGAGATGCATGTTAAGGGAAAGTGAGACATCACAGGGTGTAAACGGATCTGCCCTAACATTATCTTCGGCATCACAGGTCTATCTATCTCATTGACAGGCCAGTGGCGTCAAGTGCCAGGGGGTATGACACAGCTCACACAGGAGTGTGCCCCACTTTCACACACACATGCATGCGCATAAAGACACATTAATTACTGCCAAATACAGACACCCCTGTCTCACATCTGGAGTAAGAGGGGTTTAACCTCATTGCTGTCCAGATTTTGGGGTTATAGCAGGCAGGATTAGCCAGGGCCATTTTTTTACTTAAATTGATTCTGCCTATATGAGCTTGTAGCACTTGCATGTGAGGTCAAGATCGTAAAACTTCAGAATGTACAGTTGCTTGGGTGCAGGGGGATCCATGGTGCCTCTAGCCTATTTGTATCCATTGGTGTGTCAACATATTTGCCTGTTTGTGGGCATGCTTTTATTTTACATTTCATAGTTTATCCTTTAATATAGGTTGGATTACAGAAAAAGTATCCTTCATGTAATTCTTGCTTTTTTTTTAAAGAAGTTTGCCATTCTTAAACATATATAAATTTACTGTGTGTAAATGTTTATGTGTGTGGGTGGTGGTAGTAGAAAAGCCAAAAGGCCATGAAGCAGCTGGGACTTCAGCAGCCCTCAGTTGACCATATCTCCCCCAATTCATCCTTGTCATGTCGCTGTGTGGAAGTGTGACTGTTTGACTTTTCCTTGTAATGAAAATTCCACATGTGGCAAATCAGACATGGCTGATGGGAGCTGTCGTCACCACACATCCTGGCCACAGACACACATACAGAGAGGACAAAAAAAGAAAACTAAAAAATGCATTGTAATGTATTGTGAGCTATAAAGGCTTTCTATTTCTTTTACCCATACTACAAAGTCGAGCATTCTTTTATTTTTTTTTTTCAAAAACAATGTCAGAGGCTGTGTTTGTCAATATTCCTTCATTATCGGCCAGTCACTGTGGTGACAAGACGATCACTTCACAGCAAAACACCTTCTATCGAGCGGTAAATCGAACAAAGCATATAACCAGAGCATGCACCACCCCCAAACAAGTCATGTGTTTGATTGTAAGTGTTGAGCAGTGCTTTGTGTTTTGGTATCTGTTCCTGCTTCCTTTCTATTTTTTTCTGTTCTCCCGCTTTCCTTCTTCTCTATTGTGTTGGCAGTGGATGGTGAAGATGGGATGGGATGAATCTTTAATAGATTTGTCTCGGGGAGCACAATGGAAGGAGGGATCGTTGTTAACATTATAAGATATTGATCGCTTCAACTCCATTTCCCAAGGCCCTGTCACACAGAAGCCATTACTCGCAGCAGTCAGCTCCACCACTGCACAGTCACATTTAGAGCCCCTTGTACAGCATGTCTATGCTGGTTCAACATGTTCATTTCTTCTGACCCTTTCAACCTCACCTGCCTTTTTGCAATGAGGACTTTATTTTTTACTTTATCAGCATTAGCATGTAGTTAGTTACAGAAGATGGTTCTGGTGAGATGTTGATAGTGACTAATCACTGTCAACATTTTATATCCAACTCTAATTTAGTTAGAAGAGTTTATGTCTGGATACATCAATTTACTTATCTAGTTCATGACTGGCAGTCAAGAAAAAAACACTATTCTCTTATAATAGCAGTTTTCACATTTGAGCAACACTTTTTGGTTTTGATTAGTTGCTGTTATACCTATCAATAAATTTATATTATTGAACTTTTCCACAGTTTGTCCTGTAACAACTATAACTTCTAGTGCAGTTTAAGATTTTAAGTCATAATTATTAAGTGAACAGAAAAGTACTTAAGACTTTCTGTGAGTTTTACAAATAAAAATCTACAAAGTTTAGATGCCCCAAAATAAAATTCACTGCAATATTTTGCCACAGAAATCTTCTCCATTTCTTAAATCTCAGAAACACAAATAATATATTATTTTTTTATTAAATTGCAGCACTTACAAAGTACCCCCTGACTTAGATGACCGTTGACTGAATGACTTCTCAGCATTGTACAGCGACTGAAATAATGAGGCTTCCCTAATTATCAAAACTGAAGTTTGGCTAGAATGAAACCATATTTAATTTTAGCAATATCAGGACTGAGAACTGAGGAATTCAATTGGAATTAAATTATTAACTTGTTAATTTGTTTTGTGATGTTGCACATTATATTTATTCAGGCATTCACAATAAAAAAATTTTTTCCAGTTTCCATCAAGAGTAACATATGGTTTACTCTTGTCTCTTTGTGTTTATGTATTTCACAGTATTTTAGCTACTTATGAATCTAGAGACATGTATCCAATAGTGGATTACTCTTACATGAAACAATTTGAAGTTTGGCAAAACATGGCAAAAGATGTGACAAACCTTAAGGGTTTTAAATAATACATGAGTTTACATAAGGTCTTCTGTATGGATTGAGAAACTTGAATTCATCCTGTATTAAATTTCACACATTTGAATTTACTTCTTCGCCTTCTCTAAACTGCAGGTGGCAGAGTCATCTTTTTATTTCACACACAGAAAAGACACACCTGTCAGATGAGCTGACACACCCTTCACCACTTTAAACGTTTTGATAGTTGTGACTGCAGTTGCAGATGTGTGGGAAAAATACTGGATGAGCATTTATAGATTACATTCACTATTGATAATTTAATTGCAAAGAGTAGGGAAAAGTTGAGTTTGTCCTTCTGGGCAACAGATGTGCCTCAACTGCTCAGTTTGCATGAAAAGAACTGACAGTCCTGGAACATCTGAAGATGGTGAACTTCAGAGTAACTGTCCATGCTAATATCCCTGACAATGGATCTCTTAGGATGGTCAGACTGCAAACGTTACCTGCCTTCTCTTGAAGTTGCTTGGGTCAAATTTCAAGAATGTCTGTATGTGAATGTTTAGCCATGTGCGTTATGTAGTGCTAAACAGAATTTTTGTGTTTTACTACAGGGTTATTGGTACTCTAAAAGAAATTCACAAAAAAAACACGTTTTAAGGTATCTTTTTCTCCAAATAGCTACTCTCTATTTACAGTTGTGTTGTTATCTGGAGCTAAAATACCACAAATTGACAAGTGAAAACAGTCGAAAAGCTCTTGATCCATCATAAATGTTGAATTCAATTGCCTTGGCCCCTTCTGTCAGAACCCATTTGAAGTCCTTCTGAAGACTGATGATCAGAGCCCTTCAGGGTCAGGAAAGATGCGGTTTTCTATCCCTCCACCATGACAAAAAAACCTTTTTGATCTTAAAACTGAAGTTGGTCCTGCTTCTTCCATCAGTTGAATGATGGTTTGGATAATGAAGAGTGAATCCTGATTTATTAAATATCAATTTCCTTGATGGTCACACATCATTATACAGGTTATCTATCTCTTGTGTCCGATCACAGTCAAAGCAAGATGAATTTTCAGCTTCAGATCTCTTGATGCATTTACTTGATTTCCACCTTAAACACAAAGATTTGGAAGTGTCATTGTCAACGTCAATGCTATGTTTAGCTTCTGTGAGATAGTTTGGTTGCAAAGCAGACTGCCTTGTGCAAGTTCTTCATTATACACATGTATTCAACTGCTACAGCATATATGCAACAGCTACTGAAATATCATAGCAATGACCAAGTAATGCTTTATGTCATGTAACTCGTTGCAAAAGCTCTATCTGTGCTGATGAAAATTAACCCTACACTATAATAAGCAATGGGTGGAGTTTACGCAAACAATTAAAGCAAACTTATTGCTTCAAAAAATTAGGATTTCAAAACATAAAACTTTTAGTATGTCCAAGCTACACATCTTAAGATTACACAACTCTATCAAGTTGGTCATTTTGAGTAAGTTGTAATGACATAATAGTACACATAACTCCACTACTAATTAGTTATCTTTGCTTCAAAATTGCATGCAAACTTGTTGCCTCCAAATTTTTATTTTAATTTAACTGATCAGGATTTCAGGAATCCTTGCATCTCCCATGGCAACCATTTGTGGCTGCCTTAACACCTATTCACACAATGCGTCGCCTTTTTATCCAAACCTCCACCTTTTAGCTTCAATACCCAGGTGCCTGGATAATGCTGAAGTAGTGAAAGTTGGTCTTTTTTCATTACTGAACCTAGATTCATGAGATCTAAAAAAAAAAGGAGAAATTGTATGCACTGTGAGAAAATGCAAAGTCCACACTGAAAGCCCATGCCAAGGTTTTGGAACTGGCAATGTTGAAGCTGTAAGATAATACTGCTAACCACTTAACCCAGCATGGGATTTTGATGATCGCTTGGTGTACTTTTCAGATTATGAAGCAATTTTTGCAAGCCACATTTATTTGCTTCATAATAAAAAGCATTTAACTTATTGACAACTGTGGGAATTTTGTTACATTGCATATATGTTACCAGAAATTGTCATTTATGAAGTAACTGCTGAATGAATGTCTTAAGACTTTCAATCTGATTTTACGGTGATGCTAAAAGTGAAAAAGAGCTTGTTGTAAAACGTCTGCTCTGACAGATTTATTTGGGTTACTTTAATTTCCTTTTGGGATCAATAAAATACTTTTGAATTTGAATGTAGAACGTAGTTGCTGTCTATATAATGTAGAGCATCTAATTTTCACCACTTCACATTCTATATTACCCTGTTTAATCATACAATATGTCATGTCTCTTATATTTTGGTCTCTGGTAAACGTAAACTCTAAGAGAAACTCACACATGAAATAATATCCCATTTATTTTCAACCAGTTTATTTCCAAAATGACTCTTATTTCTTATTAAGGTGATCTATATCACATTCTAAATTATCCTTTGTGCTTCTCCAATTTCACCAGGTGCAAATCTTTCCTCCACAATTCAGTTCTTTTTCACCCAATCTTCTCTTCACCATAACATCCAGTCCCTCAGGGGAGGCTGCTGTCCTTGAACTTGGACCTGGGACAAGAAACTAATTTGCTGACTGATTTGGAAGCTACCTGGCCCAGCCAGTGGCCCTGACCTTCTGCAAGCTGTGGTGAATTATAATTACAGATGTCAGAGTTGGGTAACAGTAGCATGGGTGTTTTTTCCTGGGAGATGATCTGTGCCAGCCTTTCCTGACGGCTGCGTTCATCATGTTGCTAGTCCACACTCCTTTATGTAAAAAAAATCTGCTGACATTGTTCATAAGCACTAAATTGGTATTGATCAGCATGAAATACCAATTTCATGGTATAAAAATGGTATTTCAATTTTCATGCCAGATTTACCTGGCATGGTATGAAATACAGAAGAACAAATTGCAAAAGTACTGCAATATTCCAGGGATTGATACAAAACAATCTCATAGACCAGAGAAGACAAAGAAATGACAAATATCACTTCAATGTGTGGGTTTTTTTCTAGTGTTATGGATGTTATGGATAATTTTCTTTGAAACACATCATGAGACATTCCATGATGAGCATCCTCATCATCTTTTCCCTTATGAGTCATTTTTCCTTCCTTCTTTCCTGTGTGACAGTTCACTGCTTATACATTAAATGATCCTTTATATTCTTTCCCAAGGTCTCAAAGGTTTCTCCACAGTCTTTTCCTCATCTATCAGGTCTTCTTTTTACCAAACTCTCAGCAAAGGAGTTGTGCTTGAGTGAAGCATTATAATAGCTCAAGGAAATGGCCCTTCTTGAGAAACTTTCAGTGAGCTGTCAAAGGGAGAAGATTAATGCACGGCCAGGCTCTCCAGGGGATCCAGCATCCCCCTCACCAAGCTCCCAATTTAACACTAATTTATCCATTTCTTTCCTCTTTTCCCTCCATCTCCACTCTCATCTTCCTCACTTACCCCCGAAAAGTCCAAAACAAAAGACATGGTAACAAAATGACTTTAAATGTCAAACACAAATTAATCTATTTCAGTCTTGGTGTACAGAGCCATTGTTTGTATATGTGATTTTCTCAAGAGACAGCAGAGTGCTTTGAATACAGTCTAGTAAAAATGCACTCATTATCTTCCATTTTTAGTTTATATCACTCAGGCTGACACAGAACATAAGCACGCTACAACAGCAGGTGGATCTTTTCTATTTTTTATTTAATTTTTTTTACACATTTAAACATTTAACATGAGTTTAAGTAATTCAGAAATATTGTAAGAGTATAAGTCAACAATAACTAAATAAAATGCTTTTCATTTGTTTGTGAAATGTAACTTTAAAAAGTTTTTTGCTAATGAGGGATGATATATTGAGACACTTTAGCATTTAAGTTAACCTAAAATGGCTAACAGAAACATGTATTATATTAATTTAGTATTTACTATCTATTTGGTTACTATAAATACAATAATGGAGTTTGGACTGACTGAATTGCATTTGTGTTAATTTCCCAAAAGAGTGAGGAACATGTGCCAAACCCAAGAAAAAGCATAAACACATTTGTGCAAGAAATGCCTTCAGTTCTGCTGAGCTAGTGATGATGGAAACTGAGTGGATTCTAGGTTCTTTAAACAGGTCAAAGCAATAAAAAAAACTGTAGTAAGGTAAATGAAAACAAGACAATGAATATTTTGCACTTTTACTGGATATGCTCTGGGTATGTGGCCGAAAGAATGAGATTACAGATACAAGTGGCCAAAAATATTTCCTCTAGAGATGAGATGAGAAGTTTGGGCATCCTGAATAATCTCATAATAAGGCTGCTGCTTCTCCACATCAAGGGTAGCCAGTTAAGGGAGACTGAGAGGAAACCCCAGGACACACTAGGCGATCAGTGGTTCTCAGCTGGCGTGGGAACACCTTAGGATTCCCCCAGTGGAGCTGTTCCAAGTGCGTGGGGAAAGGAAAGTCTGGGTTTCTCTGTTTAGGCAGCCATCTCCAGGTCTTGACCCTAGGTTAAGCGGAAAATTACGGATGGATCTATCTATGGAGGGATGGACAGATGCTCTTTAAAACCCCTTTGGGTAAAGCTGTAAACAATATCCCAAAAGCCAAAGCAACAAAGAAAAGTGTGTAAGGAATTGATGGATGCCAAAAACGTTTTCAGTTTCACAGAAGGACTGAGAAAATGCTTCTTTGATGTGCAGAAATGACTAATTGATGTTGAGGTTGAACAAACAGTTATGACAATTGTACTTGTGATCAGAGAACTGCATCAAAGTGCATGGAAAAACTGTAAAATATCTAGTCAGCCTTTCATTGAGGTTTACTGGGCTAGCAAGCAAGCAAGTAAGCAGTCATTATGTTAAAGGGTACCAAAGTGATGACAGTTAAGAAGAAAATAATAAAATCCCGGACCACAAACAGGTTATTTCTTGCAACTTGGCAGCGGAAACTACCAAAAACAAGCTGTAGTTAGTTTGCCATTGTAATTTTTTGAGACCAGTTTAGGAGCATAATTGGGCTAATCTGCTAAATGACTTTCGATTTTCTTTTCTTTTCTTTTTTTTTTTTTTTGCAGAAGCAGTAGTTACCTCATGTGCATAAATTTTGTTCCTGCACACTTACCATTTGTTTATTGTTCATTATTTTATATTGTGCAGAGGTTTAGAAAGACGCACAATAATCATATTTGCTTGCTAACTCTTCTCAATCTGAGATCACTTCACATTCTCCATGTGTCTGACATTGGATCAGCGACACATGTATATATTTGAAGGCTGTGGACTATGGCCTATCCTTCTGCACAGCTGTTGAGAAGATGGGAGGATAATCAACCACTCAAACATTCCTCTTTCCCTATGGACCCCCTTTCCACCCTCATCTTCTCCAGTTTTCTGAAAAGCGGGGGTAAGTCTTGGCGGGGTGCCCTGACTCTCTTTTTCTGCATTGGAATCAGCAGTTCTCCTGAGGGATTGCTTGTTTGAACTTTTTGAATCAGAATTTGTAACGATCCTCAGCAAAGCCTAGAAGATGCGGCCTTAACAGAGCCACACACAACAATCTAAGGCGAAGACAGGCCAGATCAAACATACCCCTCAGGGAGTAATGATGAACCTCCAATCCCATCCACAGAGCGTGGCTCCATGTTAGACGCCTTTTGTTTCACAGATTTTTCTCAAGTTTGTGACCTCGGTCTATCATTTGCATCCAAGGAGCATAAACAAACATGTTATTTGCGCGGCATTCCCCGGGCCACCCACCCCTTTCTTCCACTGACGGCACAGAAAGTGAATTAAGCTCTCGGGGCAGTCTGTGGTTTCTGTAGAACACTTTGAACAAAGAAAAACAGACTGAAACCCCCTCCTAGCAGAATTTTATGAGCCAAGATATTTAATTTTTTAACCCAGTTCCAATTTGCTGTTGTACATTTGTGTTGGCTCAGATGAAGTGGCACTGCAGTACAGATGACAGAGGTAATTACATAGCTCAGAAAATGTACAAGGAGAAATGAAAATAGTCATGTTTTTCTGACCATAACATTGAAATAGAAGGCAAGTGGCACCAAACCCAATATCACACCATATTCATTCTTCTGACAGAAACCAGGACCCTGTTGGTGATTGCTCGTCTGCTTTGCAAAAATATTTCTAAGTTTTGCCAAGTAAAACTAATGAACTGAAACAAATGGTAGTTTGCACTGAGACTTGCCCTTTGGTTAAAAACTGGTGAAAAACTGGAATTCAACTCCAGTTGAATTCTCAAACAAACTTTTTGTATAAATAGATCAAATTAAGAAATAATACTAGAAGAATCTTCCACCATCCCTATTGTGGATTTTGAGGATTACAAACAAGTTGATCATTAAGTGTTCTGTATAAATATGTTTCCTGTTCTATTTAGCAACTTTGGCACTATGCGATTGTATAGAGCAGCACACTGTGGGGCAGAAGGTTAGCTTTGGTGTGTGCGTGTCTGTGTGTGTGTTAGTGGCTGTGGAGAGACATCTGAGAGACAGGATGTAGCTGACTAGCAGTTAAAATCCAAGAGAAGCCTACAGAGGGTTGGCTCCAATTCCAGTATTTTTAATTTCACTTTGATTTATTAATGTCACGTCTTGAAACACTTCCTGCTTTGGATCAAAAGCTGCCACACCTGGAGAACAAAATTTATAAAGTCTATGTGTACGAAGCTGAAGTTAAATTGCAATGAGCACGCAGCTGTTATTGACAAAAATGGTTTCAGTCCATGTGTAATGTTACAACTTAAAGGAGAAAATAATAATTAAAAACACTGACATGTACTGTCTTATTGAAGCTTCACATGTCTCTGTTTAGCTGTATTGATTTCCAAGAAAAGAGTTGCAATCTTATGCAGTTAGTCAGTAAGAGAATGGAAAAAATAATGTCATAAAGGGCCAAAATTCTACTAAAATTGCCTGTCATTATCAGGATCTGAATTTTTTCTATGTTTTTCACAGTCTGCTTTGAAATATCTCTACATCAAAAATGATTTAGCCACCTTAGCCTACAGATCCAAGAGTCAAAAGTGTGCAAAGTGATATTAGCAGTACCTCTAAGTGACCTCTCCAACACAGAGTGTATCCTTTCAGCAATGGGGTCACATCAGGTCACAGCTTAGCCAACCATGTGACTAGGAGAGGTCATATGGTGGAGGTTAAGCGATCAAGTCCACTTCCACAGGAGGCACAGAGCAGAATTTCAAACTCAGTCACAACATCATGGCTGTAAAAAGCAAACAGTTATGAGGCTTCTCTAACAATGAACAGGAGTTTTTTTTTTTTTTTTACAGTTCTCAGTTCAACTTGGAACAGACTAAAAATTACAATGACTTTCTTTTCATCTAGGTCTACAACAGAAGACTTGCAGTTAAATATGGATCTGTTTAGACTTGTGGAAGAAAACATAGACAGCGAAATCTAAATTTTCTTTCTTCTGACTACAAAGGCAATCATTGGCACATGTGTGGAAAAGTTCCTTTGATAATGTGTCAATAAATGTATAAAAACTTTTCTTTGATCTACTTCTGCTGTTTTCTATTGTTATCTTTAAATTATTTTTGGCTCCATTTCACAATACACAACTAGACCTATGACAGGAATTGCAGTGACTCAAAAAAACTTAAACTAAAAAAAAAAAATACACAACACACTTTTTGGATTTTATCTTTGCAAACAAACAAACAAACCTCAAAAACCATGTGTGAATGGTCTTTCCCAGAGCAACTATGCAAAATGCTGTGTAGTTTTAACTTAAATTGCTGTGTTACTTAAATTCCTTGTAAAGCAGATTGCAGTTTGTAGCATAACAAAATGTGAAACAGTCTGAACGCTTTGGTAAAGCATTTTTTTATTTAAGCACAAGCCACATTTTAAACACTACACTTACTACTCTGTTGGGGAATTTTTGTGCATCAGTCTTGTGAACAAAAGAAAAATAAAAGCTCTAATATTTGTTCACCTTTTTGGCTCTCAGCTCGCTCGGACACTTTATTTCTTCTATTTGCGCACTCAACACTCGCTGGCTAATCTCTTCGACTCACTGATGACAATCACTTGTTGTGACTTCTGCTGGAGCAGCCTCGGATCATCTCCTCTATTTCCCTTCTTCCCCATCCGTTCCTGCTGATTTCATCACTTCCCCTCCATTCAATTAAAAGACACTCCGGAGTTTGCACACAAAGGGGCTGCTGTGTGCTTCATCCGTGTCAGGATTAAACTGTTAACCAGGGTGTGACAAGTTGGGAAGGTCCTTTCCTTTGAAATGCAAAGTGAATGGGAGGTAATAACTGATTTGTTTTTTGTTCTTTTTATACTGCTGAGTACTGGTCGGGTTATTTTTTAGACTACATTCATTGCTGTGTATCAACTCGGTGTGGCATTTTTTAAAATCAAAATAGATATGGGGAGACTTTGAAGTGATTTTGGTTACAAATGTCCATATCCACTCTTATTTTCTTAAGTAATAGAATAATGGTTGCAGCTGAGAAATAAAATTACTGGACAGTTTCAATCCCATTCATCATATTAAAGTAAGTTAGTCATCCAGTAAAAACATTAATAACAGTCACAGTAAATTGGAAAAAAATAATCCCCAAGTCAGCTTAAGCTTAAGTCAATTTCCATCTTTAATAACCTGTTAACCAGGTCATTTATTACATTAAGCATTAAGTAAACTCAGCAGAAGAGAGCATTTGTAAAGATCTGACTAAAAATGTCTGGTCTGAGAGGAACAAAAAGGCACAAATGGTCAGGGGTTAGTGGTTTATAATACCAGACAAATTTGTGCTTTGAAGCAAACTGCCATAATAGAGAATGGGCTATAAAATCTGAGGTGACAGATGAGGGAGGAAGTTTGAGCCACTTGGCCACCAGGACGTCCTGTGTGACTCACTTTCAAAGTGACAGTGGCCAAGCTGTGTGCAGACAGCTGGTGAACCTGGCAGACTGAGCCAGAGTGTCTGCAGACACTCATTACATGTGAAGCAGCTACATTTCAAGGAGTTAAGCTGTAAGCTGTCAAAAGACTCCACGCTGACACAAGACCCAACTCTGAACAAAGCAATCATGAGGCGCCTGCATATAAACATGAATAATGAATGACTGCATGCTGAATAAATGCATTTCCAAATCCTCACATGTTGGCTGAAAAGGTGCTGGTTTTTATGTGTTGAAAATCAAAATTTATGTTAATTTTCATGCCTCAGTGTACAGCACTGCATGGGAAGCGGTTTGCATTTCAATGACAAATCCACACTGAGCCTCCACTCAGACATTTAAATCCAAAGTTGGAATTTCAATTGGAGAATTTTCATTTCAGCCCCCCAACCCCAACACTCCGTCTTCTAATTATTCTAGATAAAGTTGCTGGGGTAAAGACTCGTGAAAGAAATTAACCAGTTCTCGCCAGATCGTTCTCCCGCCAATGTCTTCTCAGGCAAGTGGGAATCTTTAGCTCCTTCAGGAGCTTCTAGGTGTGTGCTGCCTCCATCCTGAAAAGATGCCCAAATCACCTCAGCAGATGTCTATTATATGTATAAGAGCAGCTCTAGTATGAGCTCACTCAGGATGAAAGCTCAACCTTTTCAACCTATTTTTAAGGCTGACTCTATTCCAATATTTACTTTTTTTATCATTATACTGGCATATGTAAAACTTGTCATCGGACTACCTAACCTTATGACAAAAGATGTTAAAAGGAGATCTAAAAAAGGAACCAAAAATAATATATTTTCACATGCACACACAAATAATTCTGCCACACTCACAGCCAAAATTTTAAGGTGCCAACATAATTTCTGAACATAAAGACAATTGTAAGTACAAAAGATATATGTCATTCTCAGGTTAAAGTGCCAGCAGATTTTGTAAACAAGGATATATGTCAACATAAACAAGATAAAATGTAATTTTAACAATAAATGTTACTCCCAAATCACTATTTGGATAACAACAGTATTCAATTCAGTGATGGTCCTTGTGTAAAATCTGTTCAAGATCCTGCTGATGTTTTTAATTGCACACAGGACCTTTTTCTCTCAGTGATGATCAATAATCTCATGACCATATTTGGATATGCACCATAAACTACCTTAAAAATCAAGAGTTTTGATCATTATTTTGGTTCCGTCCTCATCACAACAGTCCAGATCAGCATTTGAATTACTGAAGATCTGCTCAGTCTTTATCTGATCTCCTTATATTTCCTTCTATCAGAAGAGTCGGCACACCCAGATCCCTACCTTCAAATACCACCCAGCTCACAAAGCATCCAATCTTGATGCTTCTTCTAACTTTTCACTATATTTTGAGCAAAATCCAAGCAGCCAAGAATGGAGCACAGGGCACCACCCACAACCTAGCATGGTGATCCTTTTCTCCTGCTTTTCCAAGCCTTAGAGATGTGTTCGGCCATGCTTAGCCTTGCTTCTGTGTGTCCTTGTAAAGAAACACACTAACAGGAGCCAGAGCCTTAGGCATCATACCTCCAAGGATTATGGGGTCCTCAAAACCTTCCTTCAAGTAAAGGTTGTGATTTTTTGGTGTTGGGGGCTAAAGGATTATCAATGTCAAATTTATTTGTATAGCACATTTCAAACAGCAGTTGACCAAAACGCTTCACAGTTTACACCAACCATTATAATATAAAACAAAGATTAAAAAATCAAAAAATTAAAATAGCACAGAGATATCAAACAGAAAACAGAAGACAAGGTGAGTAAAAGTAGCAGAAAAACAACGATTCAAGCTTTATTAAAAGCCAGTGAAAACAGAAATGTTTTTAAAGGAGATTTAACCAATGGAAGAGATGATGCCTGTCTAATGTCAGAGAGCATGTTGTTCCAAAGTTTAGGTGCCACAGCCAAAGAAACCCCAATCTCCTCTGAGCTTCATCCTGGTTTCTGGGCAATCAGATGATCTTAGTGCATAATATCCCCCCTTTAATAAATAATGGAAATATGGGAAGAATATGTCTTCAGTGAGATGCTACTCACAAAAGCCACAATCAACATGTTGTGACAGGAAGCTAACTACATGAGACGTTTTGAAGAGTGAGGTCAAATTTTCCATAGAACAAAGTTCTTTGTTTTCTTCTAACGGTATGAGCCCTCTGTGCTCCTTCTGCATTTACATCAGAACATTTAAAATTAATAATGTGATTTAATCATAAGGTGCATTATTTAGTTGCAGTTTTCTAGGGCAACAGGAAGATATGAGTAGAAAGAATGAGAAGCAGACAGATGAATTGTGGGCACAGAGAATAAGTTGAGAACAGGAAATAAGTTACTGGAGAAATGGGTGACTGTAAGGTTTTGGCATTTGGCCTTGTCTCTGTGTTTGCCAGGATGCCTCTGGCATTCACACACAGCGATTTGTTGAAAGGGGCATTAAGTATTAATCCAGTTAGAATTCAACCACATTCTGTGAGTTTGATGTGACCTGAAAAAGATTTCAGGATTCTTAAGGTTTATCAGTAATATTTTATTCTTCATCCTTCACTAAATGTCTAACATTTAGTGACATTTTGATTTCTGCAATTGCATTTTTTTTCTTAAGGCAATATAACTATAAAACAGGTATGTTCAGAACAACCCAAGATATTAGGTGCAATATTTATGTTTTTCAAATTATCCCAAAGATAAAAGACAGGGACCATCAGCAGTTTGAAATGCAGTGTGCAGTCTAAATTTTATGCTTTCTTATGCTTTCTACTATAGTCAACATTTAGTTCCCAAAATGAGGATGGCAGATATAAAATTTTGAAAAATATATACAACAGCAGGCATGTGATTATAGAATCAGCTAAGACAATACATTATACTGGGTTCACAAAAATTAAATGAGATGCAATTTTAGCAATACTTTGGAGAAAACCAAAAATACATTCTTTCATAAACTGAAGACATTTTTCCAAAGGTTGAACTTTTTAAATATGGTGATTTTCATGCTTGTCTTAGACTCTTTTTTCTACATCTGTCCTGAACTCATAAATTGCTTCCAGGTGAATCCTGTGTTTCTCCAACAACTAAAAAAGTGACAGAGAAAGCTTGTTCTCGAAAACATGCCACTCTAACAATTACTGTAAATCAGAAATAAACTAAGTTTGTAAGTCAGACATGTTATGTTTGAAGCTGTGCAGCTTTCACTGTATAATAAATGAAAATTCAATGCTGTAAAAAAAACCCTGTTGATAGCTGGAATCACAGTGGGCTCAGGGTGAATCCAGTGGTCACCATTGTTTCTGTTTAAGAATTCTGATCATCTCTGAACTGAATCATGCAGATAATGTCGTACCGGAAGAGCGAAAATCACAAATAGTGATGAAATAGTTATGATCCCAATAACTTTTTTTGAATTGTTTTGTCTTTTTTTAAGTGTAGATGAAAGTTCTGACTCTATAGACAAGACATGTGCACCACATATGTAGAAAAAACTAAGTTCATAAGAGAAAAACCAAAGACACTGAGACCAGGATCTGACACAGGAAATCTTGGTATTATGTAGACAAGATTAAAAATTGGATTGTCTGTGAGGATAACAGAAAGGAAGACGATTTTTAATCTCCCTTTTCATGTTTGGTCTGTTTGACTGGAATATCCTCCATGAAGCTTCCTATGATTAAGCCTCTAAATTCACTTTGTCATTTACTCCAACCACAATTATTGCCTGTGAGTCTAAGAACAGAGGATGTCCACAACTGACATCAAGTCAATGATTGTAACTGATTTGACAGTGGCCACAGGCAAAGAGCAGACAGCCCCCATTTACTAAATACTTAGATTTAGCTGAGAAAATGCCTCTCTTGTGTAAAGGTGTATTTTATAAAAAAAAAACAGTTTAATGAAAGAGTCAATCTGGCCTTTGCACTAGAACTGAAACATTGTTTTAATAGAGGTTTTGCAGCTTGATAAGCACTTATGTCTTAACTTATTATGCAAAATTCACATTTTGTACTTCCATTTGGATCTCTATTGCTTCTAAAAACAGCCCAAGCACTTAAAAAAAACAAACAAAAAAAAAAAACAGTTATTTTTTGGTAATAAGTTGCTGCTGTAAAAGACAAGTGTTTTGTTGTTGACTTACCATCCAGAAACCACTTGTTGCATTCTTGGTGGTTGTGCCAGAGGCTTTACTTCTGCTTTCCAAAGGCATACAGTTGTATAATTGTGCATCTGTTTGCTGCCATTTTCCCATGCCATAGTAAATGTTGAGTTGGGGGGGCGTGGCCGGCATTTAAAGTGGCAAGAGACCGCAAAACAGCTCGTTCTGAAGGAGCTCAAAAGAGGCAGAACTGATCTCAATATCTCAAAAGGCTTTTGCACAAACAATTTAATGAAAGTATTTTGTGTAGACCTACTTTAACGTGTCCAAGGAAGCATAAGAGGTCATTTTTAACCTACAGACTGAGATGTTTAGGCTCGGATGTATTTATTCTATCAAATCCCTGAGATTGTTTAGTCAATTTGTAACTGGTTTTGCACTATGCTTAATCGTTGTGCATTTGAAAGAACCTTTTGTGTTTAAGATTTTACTTCTAGTCTAATATCTTGAGATGTTCTCTTTTAATATTTTCTTTTACACACTTTTTAATTGGGAATTTTTGCCCATTTTTGAGACATAGTGCATGCAGTATGATTGTTGAACATTCCAGAGTGTTTATAGTGTAGCATATTACTGTATGAACAAATAAATGTGGCATGTTGAAGTGTTTGGAAGCTGTACCTGAGTGTTAATCAGAGTTGCAAATAGCTCTTTGTTATCAGTAGAATTTTACTAAGGTAAAATTTAAAGATCAAATATTATAAACCAAAGCACAAAGAACAGAAAACAAAGAAAGCAACAAAGAGTTAATGATTTATGGAGTTGTGTAAGCAACATAATCCCGCAGATTGGGACTTAGCTAAATTCCTAATAAAAATATGGATAGCAAAAGTCTTCATATGAAGAAAGCAGATGCCCCTGAATTTACTCAAAGATGAAAATCTCAGCATATTTATGTGCACTTTAAAATATTTGATGTTTCCCTGCTCAGTAGGTATTATGTCAGAGTGTAAAATCCATAAACTGTAAATAATATTAGCAATTAAAAAGCATTAGGACAAAACATGCCAACAAGCATATTGTCTTTGTTCTGTGGAATTCTTTGAAAACCAAACAATTAAATTAGGTTTCGATGTTCTGTCACTTTGCTGTTGTTACATTTGAATTTCCTCACTGTGGGAACAATAAAGGATATTTATATTCTATTCTTCTGTTTTAATTCAGTTCAACTGCAAACTGAACAGTCTGAGTATTTCAATGTATCGAATAAGCTATACAAGTTCACCTAATGAAGGTGAGTTTAATGAAACTTGCTGTTTCAGTAAACTCTGAAACAGTAAGTTTTTCAGGGCCAGCAATAGACCAAAAAATTATTACAGAATGATCTGTATCATTTTTTGCTAAGGATCATGTGGGGGAATATAAATTATATAATGGGGAATATAAATTATATAAAAATATAAGTATAACTGGATATAAAAGCTAGATCCAGACAGCCCTAATATAAACTCATCTCACAGATGTTTGATTGTATTTTTCCTTAACATCAACCTCTTTTTTACAGTAGAAATTTGATAAAACACGTGCTCACAAATTCAGTGAAGCAAATCAGAGAGAGCTTAAGCCGAGACAGTTCTGATGATTGAAAAATTTTATTCCAGGGATTTGAACGGGAGTCCCTCTCCGGTGAACATTCCCCTCTCTGCAAACACCTTTCAATTTGCTGGATTAATGCCCCTGTTGTACCCCTGGCATGTTCCAAGAGACACTCAATGGCACAGACACCCCTTCTGAAACATCCGCTCTGCCCCCACCTCCTCACATCCGACCGCTCCCACTCTCCCCAGCCTTATTAAACTAATTAAGCCTTTCCCCATCTCTGAATTTCATTCCAATTCATTTTGTTACGTCAGCTCTTTAATAATGTTTAAGGTTAACACAATAACCCTGTACCAAAGCCCTTTGCTCTCAGGTCTCATGTGAACAGTGTGGGACTATGGGGGTGGGGTGGCTTGGCTTCAAAAGTAACTGTGTTAAGACTGCATCGCAAAAAGAAAAAAAAAAAAACTACAGCAAATATTCTGAGACCAAAAATATTCTGTTTCCATGGCAATATGGACTTAGTCAAGCTTCAAGTGGCATACCATATGAGTGTTTTAAGTTTGACCATTTCTAAGCCGAGAAAACCAACATACTACTCAGTGTTTTCATACAAGATCCTATATGTTCTTATTTTTATTAGCCTTTAAGTCATCTAGCAGTTTTATTATGTAGGAAAACATCAAAATTTAATAAATCTAGGCACAACAAAAATATTGGCAGTGAAATCAAAACCAAAAAGAAATCATCACCAGCTGCAGCTGAGAAGAAGAGAAAATGTTACAAAAATACATTTATGTATGTGTCAGTTTTTATTCTATGTGTGGAATGAACCATATAATAAAATTTGTATACAAACACTGTGTTCAGCTGTTTATTACAAACAAAAATAACTTTATGAGTCCAATGTTTTGCCAGTATAAAAGCTGGTGTAAAGGTCCTCCATGTTTTCCACTCATGCCATATTATTTCTTTTTTTTGGTTTGCAGCACACAACATTTCCATCCCAAAGTCAAAACACTACACCTTGAACTAAGCTTACTTTTGACATGTCTATCAATCACAGTGCGTACTATGGATTGCTCGGTGAAATTTCAAATAAACACACTCTAGCCACTGTTAAGTTCAGTTTTCTGTGTTTAGAGCAACACATAAACACACAGCGCAAAAAAAGCAATCCCCTGTTGTTGTTTCCAAACACACACATCATTATGACTGAGGATGTGACCTTTCCCTTTCACAGAAGAACTTCCATGTTATCAGCAAGATCTTTAAACACTTTGAGTAAAGGGAATGAAGTTTATCTCCCATTTATATGCCACGGTCATATATGACTTTTTTTCAGATATGGCAACTGAGACAAATGTAGTATATTTATATTTAGTTACTGCTCATAGACGCAACTAGAAGTTATACTAACTCCTAGAGATATTAACTGGTCTAGTTAACCAATCAAATCAATTCCTTTTGTGTGACGTACAAACATTTTATTGTTCAAACAGTAATGAGTTCTTCACATGTGCCTTTCAAATGATCCTATAACACTGAAAGACCACATTTACAGTTTAAATTAAATATGTTTGTAGTACGTTTATTTTTTAGAGACATTATTTGTTGTTTTCCCATTAAAAGTCTAGAAATTGGTATTTCCCAAATGTTTTTTTATCAAGTCTTGTTAACTCCTTAACTGTAGGGTAAAGATTGGGTTATCAATGCCAGTCACTTGTTCCCTCTTGTCTACTGAATTCTCCTTAAATTATAAATGACTTCTTTATCTCCATAGAAACTGTAACATCATTAACCTCCTAAATAGCAAAACTTTGTTAGTTCATTCCAGGAAATTCTGCAAGGAGGTGAACAAAACTGTGAGGTTAACACCTTCATGAGAATAACAGCTTTGAATGGGTGGAAGCTACAAATTGCTCTGCTTAGTTAGTGCTAGCAGCTGTTCAAATGTTTCCCAGGATGATCACACGTCTACTGTCCAAATGCCACTTATCATTCTGTTGGTTTTTAGCACTTCGGTTTTCAAGTCTCGCAGCCCCCAACTAAGCAAACCCAGGACATTAAAAACAAAGCCACGCCCCCGAACACACATCTCCTACCAATCATCACTGCTAGATTTTAAAGTCAGGTTCCTGACTTTTCTTTTCACACCCAAGAGGGCAGAACCCCCTTGCAGGATTAGAAGAAGGCAGGAAGAGACACACAGGGCAACAAGAGTGAAACGGAAGGATGAGCCTCTGTTAATAGCTGCTGGAGCGGCAGCTGACAGCAGCCACCTTGTCAATAGAGTGTGAAATTCCTGCTTAGACGGGATCTCCGTCTGGCAAATAGCTGAAGAGACACTGAAGAGGCGGAAACGCGTCAGCCTGTCTGCCCTCACTAGTCCTCTTGAGTCTTTCTGACATACCTCTGGACACTGGACTGTCTATCTGTAGTCGCTGATGCCCAACCGGTCTCCCCACAACCTCTGTTGGCAACCGGCAGGGAGGCTGTCATAAAGAGCAACGAAGCAGTGAGGAAGTGCTGCTGTTGTTTTATGTGACTTGAAGCATTACAGAAAAAGCTTTGATGAAGAAAGTAAATCATTTGGGATCAAAGATCATCACACTGTGAACACAGCAAAGCATAGCATGTTGACATAAAATCAAACATGTTTCATCTTCTCTACATAAAGTTCATATAATGTGATAAACTGACTTCTGACAAAAGTAGACATTTTGCTGTCAATCCAAATACACTTCTGCCACTACAGCATAGCTTTAAAACATCTTGAACGATTTATATACTATGGTTGACCAAGGGCATCACAGTACGATTAACACACTGCTGGATGAACTACGGCCTAAATAGGAGCTTGAAACAAAGTGCATTACATTTTTTTTAAATTAATCTGTTCATCAAAGAACTGAATTTCTTTTTTTCTGGTTTTTGAATAAGGTCAACTGACTGACATAACATGTGTCAAAAAGAATTAAACTTAATGGATTTGGATATTACCTGGTTGCAGACTATTATCAAAGACCTTAACCTTTTTTTGTTCTCAGGTCACACCTCTCCACATGCTCTCACCTCGAGCTTCGTGACATATTTTCCCAATAAGAGACAATTAATTAGTTTAGTGCATTATGCTATTCGAAGGTGATACAGTTCTTTGCCTGGAGCTGGCCAAACTGTCTCAGGTGGGTAGGCACATGCAAATCTGTTTGTTTCATCAGGTGTGAATTTAATTTTCAAAGCTCCTTTTAATCTAGAACACCTTTGCCCCCAGCACACATTAAGAAAAGTTAGTATGAAAAACAGGAAAAGGAAAGGACAAAAGTAGAGGAGAGGAAAAAAAAGAGTCAGTTCTGCAAAACCTTGGAGAGTCTAAATAAAATGTTATTGGGAACTTATCCCAACAGCACCCATGGGAATTTCTGTGCTCACACAAATGCAAAAAAGTGAGGCAAAACAAAACTCCCTGATACTTTCTGTATCAGTGAATGCTGTTAGTTTTCTGTTTTGTCTGGGTCTGTTTCATGCTTCTCCACAGAATTTGCTTTATTTTCCCCAGTGTATGCAGTCAAATGAGAAAACATGGATTGGCTACAAAGACAAAACATCATTTTGTGGTAGAGTTAGTGAAAGAGACTATTGCTGTCCCTGGGGAAAGGTTTCTTGAAAGTAGGAGAGGAGAAATATTTGATTTGTTCACTGAGACACGTGAGAATCTTCACATACAGACACTCATACGTAGACCCACAAGGAATTTAAAAACTACTTTGATCTGTACAATAAAATACCCACAAAACTGTCTTCTCACTCACCCACTCTTTATTTTCCACTCACCTCCTCTGTTGAATAAACATACGCTACTGTCATTTTCCAGGTATACACACATTTATAATACACACTAGCTAAATGTGTATTTCCTGAATGGATGCGCTTGGTGACTTAGAGCCATGAAATGTGTTTGTGAGGCTTAAAAAAAGAGACACCTCATGGTCTGCCCAGGATGCCTCATTCAGGTCTGCGTGAGACTAGGCCAGGATATGTTAGTGTTAACCGATGACAGATACCCAATGTTGGTCCAACGCTGTCAATGCCTAGGCATGCAATGATGTGACATAATCTGTTATCACATGAACGTGGACCAGCCTCAAAAGCAACAGACTGCAAATCGTGGCAGCTTTACCAGCAAGTCATTTTCCATTTTAGGAAGAGTTTTACGGAGATGAGTAAATGGCCTGCAGTGCCAGAAAGTGATGTCGTCTGTTGGTGTGTCTGTTTTTGCCAAACTGCTGTTTCATCATAAAACATTACTATGTTTTTGAGACTTTGTGACTGCACAAAACATTTATTTTTGCACACTTGCAGTGCCTTTGCCTGCTTGTTTTTTTCTTTTCTTTTACAGACATACCATTTGGTTCAAATTATTTTCTTGCTTGGGAAATGTTCCTACAGAACTCTAAGTGCACACTTACAATAACACTTTTGCACCCTATCATTCCATCAGACCTGTCTTCAACTATCATCCACCTCAAATAAAAAGCTGCATGAAAAATGCTAAACATAAAACATTTCTTAATCTGAGGAACACCGTTTGAAAGAGGGACACCTGTAGTTTGTAAAGCTCAGATCAACTTAAATTGACAGCACATGCCTTGTTATTTCCACTAATGTAAGCACAAATTTAGAATTTAGGCATAGTCAAAAACAGCCAGAGACCTAAAAGAAGAGAAACTTTTTATCTGATGAGCTCATGATGTAGATTGAAGTCAGGCTACATACGTATATAATCCTACCAACTAAATAGCGGATAGTTTGATAAATATAACCAAATGCTCAGCATGCACTGTGCTGAATGAGTCAGAGACCCAAACACAAAGACAAGCTTGGCCTCATTCATTAAGATAAAACAACAACAACATGGATTTCTACTTATCCCTAATTCTACTGTCCCCATGTATTGAATTGGATTATTACACATGTTGCATATTTCAGACCAATCTCAAATCAACTCTTGCCCCTGTTTTTTCCAATCCATTAGTACATCAATATATATATATATATATATATATATATATATATATATATATTTCCCAGTTGATATTTTGTGGGATTACTGCATGTTCTTTTTCAGTTTTACAGTGTGATGTGTGAAGCCTGGCTCAGCTCTGTGTGACTAACTGTTCTGATGACAGGTCCCTGCAGTCCACAGGGACACGACAGTCGTGACACACACCACACCGCTGTACTGCAGCACCTCGGAGGGTCGCAGTAATCCCAGCGTATACCATTACACCGCATACAGACTAAACACAAGGCCAGGTGAGAGAATGACAGAGTGCTGCTTGTTGTGTGTGTGTGTGTGTGAGGTCATAGTGTTGGTGTATATGAGCATGCATTTTTTTGTGTGTGTGAAAGGAGCCATATCAATGTGTGTATGCATGTCTGTGCGGGGCCTACTGGCCTGTCTCACCCTATGCTTCCACTATAACACTCTACGCCTGTGCCGAACAACGGGAGGGGTGTGTATGTGTGTGTGCGTGCACCCCTGCTGGTGTGTAAGTCTACATAATGCAGAACAGCCTTGCCTCCCACCCCAAGTCAAAGAAAAAAAAAGTCACAGCAAGGAGGCCACTTTGAAATACCAGGTGCTCATTTGGCAAATCCAGGCAACTGGGGTGTTTACATTTCAGCGACTGAGAGGGGAAAAAGACCAGATGCCCCCTTGAGCAGCACAGCAGCGTCCATACAGAGATGCCTCACATCACCATTGGTGCCGGACTGCGTGTGTATATGTGTGTTTGTTGCTGTCATGGGAGAGGTATGGAATACAGAGAGAGCAGTGCAAAGAAATTAAACATACTGTGATGACTTGCAGCAGGAAAAAATGAGACATTGCAACAATACTCACAATTAGCCACTCTTGTAAAGTTTGTTTGTTTGAACAGCATCCATTCTGTGACCCTGCAAACCACACACATACAGGGCCTTGCAGAAGCTTTCACATGTCTTTAGCCTTTTCACACTTTGTTCTGTTAGAACCACAAATTTCTTAATGGATTTTATGTGGCAGTTCTACACAAAGTTGTGCATAATTGTGAAGTGGTAGGAAAATGACACATTTCAAAGTCTTTCACAAATAAAAACAATGTGGTGTCCCCAAACCAAAATCAAAATCATCCAGTTGTGCAAGTAGTAATTTCCAACTAAATTAAAATCTGTGAGTTTTGTAAAGGCCTGAATGGGCATTGGATTATCTGCTAAAATATTAGCAAACAAAGAGAATCAACATGAAAACCACAGGGCACAGCAGTCAAGTCAAGAAGAAATTTGTAGGAAAAAAATGGGTTAAATATCAAAACAATATCCCAAACTCTGAACATCTTAGGGATGTTCAATCCATCATTCAAAAACAGAAGGGTGTAGTACAACTCCAAAACCGACATGACAACTTTTAGCTGAAAAGCCAAGACAGCATTTAGAAAAAAGGCACCCCAGAGGCTAATGGCAGCACTGGAGGAACAGCAGAAGAAGATCTCAAGAAGAAACTGTGCCCAAGAAATTTTCACCATCGCCATAGTGTAGTGATGGCGACGTTGTGCTGTGTAAATGCATTTTTCATTACAGACAGCAGGGCCTGTCAGAGTTGGTGGCTTGACTGTTATAGGTAAATGAAGACATACGCTTGAGGAAGACCAAAAACAAAACAATTAAATGTGTTTGAATAGGCCAGTAAAAGTCCAGTCGTAAATCCAGGTGAGAATCTGATAAGACTTGTAATCTAATGTTCACATTCCTCCTCCATCCATTCTGAAAAAAGTTCATGCTGTTAATCTGGGTAATTTTGCAATGACAACTGACAGAAGATTTCAGTCTGCCAGGGGTTCAGCACTTTTTGTTGTTCTATCACACATTGTCCCAATAAAATACATGAAAGCATATGGCTGTAACTGAACAAAATGTTAAAAAGCTCAAGGCACACCTATACTTTTATAAGGCACTGTACTCTACTTCCACATGCACACACACATACACTACCTGGTCTGTTAGGGAGCAATCTCTGTGTGGACTTTACTGTGATACTCGCACACATGCCCTCCTCACTGTTTCTCTTTTCTTCTAATTGACCTGTTCTTACTCTGTATTGCTCCTGAATGGCTCTATTGTCCTCTCTGTTTGCAAACTGCTCAAGTATTTCCTTATCAGTTAAGAAAACAGTGGGTCATAAAAGAGGAAGAAGGTAATGGGGAATAGGTAAATGACAAAGTAATGGACATCTCCCCCTGCATCCCTTAAAGCACACACACACCCAAACACCCAGACGCATAGTATGTCTATCTATGTTCACAGGGACTTTGCACTGACTTACATTCATTTTTCAGGTATTCATATAGCCTAACCCTGACCCAGAGGTGGTTCTTGCTGAAATTGTGCAGCAATATTCTTCCTCCAACCAATTAAAATGCAAGTAATTAGCTGATTTTTTTTTTATTTGACTGAAAAACCAGGCAACCTGGTATCCCAGTACTCACCAGCAAACATTGAAAACAGACTTCACTGCAAACATGTTCAGGTCACAACAAACAGATAAGATCTTAATATTTATTTCTAATTGTTGGGTGCCTCGCCCTTTTCTAATGCTGCCCTGGGCAACTGTCCATACAGCCCATATCAAGAACTGTCATTGCCCTTAACCTTAACCAAAACCTAGACATCTCCAGTACATGCCTAGTCCTAAACCTGACCTAATCTCTATTCACACCCTTAGTCCTAAACCCAACCTCTAACTCAAAAACAGAATTTATTTTTAAGGGACCCCAAGAGGAACAGGGGTCTTCACAACGTAATATTTATTTGAAAAATGGGCTTCACAAGGTGACGAATACTAAAACACACCTACACACCCCCACCAAATGCACATGCAAAACTTGAGTACATGTAGCTTCAAGAGTGCCTTGCCCTGGCAGACACTTTTATTGTTTCATTATGTCTGCTATCAATTTTCTGACTTCAAATTTACTCTGTCTTGAGAAAACATTGCCTGTCAATTTTCTCCACTACACCTGCTCATAACAAATCACCAAAGCGCTCTTTGAGACTGATTGCTTCTTGGCAGAGCATTTTGTGTTGTCCGTTTGTATCAATGACGACCATAAAGTGGATTAATGGAGGTTAAGGGTGTGTGTGTGAGTGAATAACTACTGATGAAGCAATTGTGAGTGATTGTGTATGTTTACTCTCTGTACATAGATGCACATTTTAAAAGAAAAGAAAATTCAATGTACATGCATTTCTCCATTTAAATTGGAACTACAATTCAAATAAAGTGTTTTGCTTTTGGGAAAATGATTTTGTTTGTGAGTGTGCTAACTAAACACAAATATAAGCATCAAACATTCTTCAGTCTGGCTTTAATGTTTTCACAGACAGTCCCACTATCATATTGTGAAAATTACTGGCTTGTTTGGGTTAATGTCAACCTGTTTGTCATGTAAATGTCACTGAAGACTGGAAAGGGGTTGAACTTGGCCACCTCCTGTGTGTCGCTGTCTGTCAAATGCTTCCCTGGTGCAGTTGTGTGTTTGCCAGCATAACTGCTTTCATTCATTCCTTTTGCCATGTGCAAACTGCACAGGCCTTTCTGTAAGTGGTAGAATGTTCTTAAATTACATAACCACTGTAGCAAGTAATTTTCTCTTTGAAAGATTTCTTTTTTTGGTCATCAGAAATAAAACCATGAAAAGTCCATGGCCATGGCTGAAATATGAAGAAAAATATTTTAATTTTAAATAAGGAATTTTTTATAAGATTGTTGAAAACATTATCTGGATGACATTAGAGTTGGATGAAGCTTATTTTTTTTTTTTACAAATTCTTCCTTCTATTTTTGTAAAGAACACTAACAGCATGGTGCACATGAAAAGAAACAACCATGAACGTATTCTCAAACTTTCTAAATTTAAAACAACTAAATATAAAAAAGGGTCCCAAGTTTTCTGCAATCCTCAAAGCGATTCTTGTGATTGATAATGTCTCACACCTAGAAATGTAGGAGTTTTATATTTTGCTGGTGCATAAATGGATGTTATCATGGTAGTCTTACTTCCTCTCATAGGTCAAAAACATTAATGTTTTATGAAAGGTGGTGGAAGACTTTGACACAAGAATTGGGATGGCTGAATCATGTATAAGGTTATTTATAAAACAGGGCAACGTAAAACAACCAAAGGAAAATTATGGGGACAATAATGGAAGCAAACCGGTAGGAAACACATAGAATACAACAAATAAAAGGGATAGTAATGAAAGCTTAAGGGGAGGGTCTGAGAAGGTAATAAAAACACAGGGAACTACAACTAAACATGTATGGATTACAGATAAAGAGCAGGATAACAAAACACCATAGTCAATCGAAACATAAAATTTCAGACAATACAAAACTCAAAGCCCATGTGATCATGTTAGATTAACTCAGGTGTTGGCATGAGAGCATTGTTTCGGTTAGCCCAACAATGGGCGTGTGATCGACCTAGGGTGTAACCTACCTGCCGTCTTTTAATTGGTGGGATAGACTCCCACATTCCATAACCCCCAGCTTAGGGACAAGCTCATCTGGAAAATTTATGGATGGATAGTTTGCTGCAAGCCATATACCGTCAGTCTATAAATACAGGTCATAAAGCAAGCTCACTCCGATACCAGACAAGATACGTTTGTCGTCTTACAGAACCGGTCACCTGGCTCCTAAGCAGCCTTCTTGCCGTGACTCATAGTTAGGATGGATTTTATGAGTGCTGGCATAGCAGCACTAGTTTCACTTGTTGCTCTAAATATTGATGATGTAATCATGTGTAACTGCATAGACATGTCGGAGCCTTGAGGCAAACAGTAATGCAGTGTGATTTGTTTTCTGAGCCGACGCCGAGACAACTGCGAAACTCCGGGATTGAGTACTTGTTTCATTTGTGGCTGGGCTTTAAATCATCGAGGAATTCATTGCAGCAATATTTACATGAAAGCTGGAGAACACTTAACTTCACTTCCATAAAGGATGAAATTTAAACTGGTAAAACTGTTGGCAGCTGGGTTCATTGTGTTTTACAGCATACCTAGACTTTACCTTTTCATGCAGAATTGTAAGTGTTTATTTAAGCCGACATCAATAAAAAGAAACACTTATTTTACTAAGCGTGATAGACGGGTGTATTTTATGCCTTTGGAGGAAAGAAACTGCAAGATTACATGCTAAAAAGAGACTTTTTAAAAAGTTCAAAGTTATGCTCATTTATATACAGTTTTAACTACCCCAACCCAGCTTGCCAATATTTCAGCCTCACTAAGTTTAAACTTTCTTCTAAGCAACAGAGCGTCACTAACATCAAAGCTGATGATGTGCATTACATGCATAACTTATCAGTCTATTGAAAACACCATGTGATCTCTTATTTACATGTATACATGATGTGTAGACAGAAGAGACAAAATATGAACAATTCTGGATTATCTGCTGTATATTCCATTGTGAATATACAACAGATAATATAAGTTTGAATTTTATCTCACATTTTTCTGCTCATTCTTAGCCTTCAGCCCTACATTTCTGAAGAGTAGGGTGTCCTAATTGTTTCTGTGAAGCAGATGAAGGACATTTTAGACCTTAGAAGCAGAATTTGCAAATACACACAGCAAAGTTCAGACTGAAGTGCTCAATTAGGACAATTTAAAAAAATATATGATCCTGACTGTGAAATATCATACTTAATGCTGGAAAAAAGTGTGCTATATTTCAACTTAACATACATACTAACTTTTTTAATGCCTATTAAAATGTATCCTGATGTATTATCAGGTCCAATTACTAAGTATATTTTCAAGTAAGATACACCATCAGTTCTACATATTTCAAATATGTCTAAACATTATTTTAAATTTAAATGTTTCTCTTTTTAAGCAAGAATATTCTCTGTGTTGTATACTTTCCAGTCTCTTTATTAGGTGTCACCTTTTGCTTCCCACACAAACTTAATTTCTGTCTACAAGGCGTTGGAAACATTCCTGAGAGATTTTAGTTCCATAGAAACACATGCTCTTACTGCAAATGGGTTGGCTGCTTAACCATGAAGCAAATATCTTGTTTCACCACTTCTCAAAGTGTTAAGCTGGATTAAGATCTGATGACTGTAGATGCCAACAAAACACATTCACCTGATTGCCAGGTTAAGAAACCCATTTGAAATGATTTGAGCTTTGTGACATGTTGCATTATTATTCTGGTGTAAGATCCTATAAAAAGATGGCTACACTCTGTTCATAAAGTGATGAACACGGTCAGCAACAATATGTGGGTTGCCTGTGGCATTTTAAAAAAGGCTCCATGCAAAGGAGCCCAAAATGTACCCAAAGGCATCCACCACATCATCATGCCACCAACAACAGCCTGATCTTTTGATTTAAGGCAGGGTAGATTCATTTTTATGTGCAGCTCATACCATGACACTAACATTTTTCCCTTTTGTTGGACTATTCTTTGTAAACCTATGACATGGTTGAATGTAAAAATCCCTTCAAATTAGCACTTTCTGAAATTCTCAGACCAACCTATTTATCACAAACAACAATGGCACATTCAGTATCACTTAAATCCTAAAATTAGTGACAACTATTAGGAAAAACAGAAACTACACTGATTTTTGATTTTAATAATTTCAAACATTTTCTTTTTTTGTTTATTAACATGGAACTTTCCAGTTTTACTTAGTCTTAATGTTCCTAATGCTTACTAGTCCTCAGGGTGTGTCATTCATTATGAAGGTAGAAACTAATCTGAGCACAGACTTACACACTGTGTTCTGCCACAGTAATAAGGGCCTTGGTTATGTTACGCATATGCTAGGTTAATAGGAACTTAGCACGCACACATATAAATGGACCACCTCTCCCACACAGAGGGAGTAAGGGCTCTGCTCCCTCATAGACATGCACACAGACATTCACGATGAATTAGAAAGTCTTACACCAGCCTGCCAGGTGCTTTCTCACCACATGCACATCCAATGTGGAGACTTAGCAAACATCAGACCAAACAAATTGACCAGCTGACTCAAAAAACCACAGCCACCTTTTTAGAAAAAAAATATTCCCATTTAGCAGTTGTGCAGAACTGTTTTACCCATATGGGCAAAACTATTAGTATGTACCATGTATTAAGTATGAAAGTATTTATACACGGATGTGGGTGACATTTCCTATCGAATGCCCAGACTTGGCAGCAATGAAGGTGTTCTGTTTCTTATTATGCATCCGTTTGGTCATGGTTTGTCATATACAAGTAGTGCAGAAAGAGAGAGGCAGAAAGAAGGAGAAAAAGAGAAAGAAAGACAGAGAGAGAGTGAGTAGAAGCGGATGGAAGCCATGTTGAATAGTAGCAAGAGCTAAACTAAAACCATGTGCTCCTGTGGTTTGAAACTTTGTCATGACTAACTACATCTGGGAGAGCGGACATAGATCTGGACACTAAAGGGGAAGAAAATCCGTTTTTTCTGTTGAATGACAGTAACTAGAAAGGGAGTGATTTGTTGTGATTTAATGCTCATAAAAAGTTGACACTTGAGGCTTCTGACCTCCACGTGAGATGTGCAGGCAGCAGTAACTACCCAATCACAGATTTTGATGTGATTTCAAATGGCTGAAAATATCTCTGAGCTGCTTTAACAACTTAATTTCCAGACTTGTTTCTGTGGAACACTGATGTTGACCTTCTGTAACCCACTGTCAAGAGCACGGTTGCCTCTGGCGCCTAGCCTTTGGGTCAATGGCTGCATAGAAAATTGGATTTCTGCAGCTGAATATGCTGACATGTCAAGGATCAAGTGAGGGGACAGTGGAAAAGAAGAATACAGCTCACAGGGGAGACAGTGTGTTGACATTGTGCTTGGACACTTTGAAGAATGTTATCTTAGACAGTAAGAAGCTTTGGGCCAATCAATCATTTCACTATTGAACCAGCACCAGTGATTATTCATCCAGGACCTTTGAAATCTGCAGATGTCAAATGGCCGCCTCCTGTTCCTCTTTACCTTCCTAATATCTGGTCTGCCTCCATGGAAAATTGTCAAAGCTATATATCTTCAGAATGTTTACTTATTAAAAATAAATTGAGTGAATTTTTTCTCTCTCCAGCATGATGATAATCCACAGCAATGTCAGAGCGGTCCAGAATATTTATGAATCTAAAGAAATTGTGTTGGCACAAGCTCCACTTAAGATATTTCAGTCTCAGCCATTGACGCATGAAGATATTGTAAATCTGGAGTGTGCAGGCAGGGCATACCTCAGCAGCAGAGGCGGAGTAGGTCGCACATTAGGAAAGAATATGCGTTGCAGTACATTTCTCTGTGATAGCTTCAAAAAGCAGTGACCGGGATTTTTTCTGTTGTGTTAATGGGAAAAGCTTTGAAGCGTACTGTGGAGTTTCTGCTGGAGTGTTGACTTGAGCTGACCTCTTTCCACCTACTTTGCCAAGAAGGCCACATAAAACACACTGACACAGGGAACAGAGGACTGTTGTCAAAAGAGTAGGGGGAGAGTTTGGGTTCAACTGAAAAATAAAAGGATACATAATAGGTGTGTGTGGATAAAGGTATGCGCCAGGACTTTACTGTAAGCATGATCATTCAATTTGTTGCTCTGGACTTTATTTGGGATTTTCACAATAAAGGGGACTAAATACAAATACACACCACACTTGTTCTATTTCTAATAAAATCTTAATAGAATATATCAGCACTGTATTTTAACAGTACACATGCTTAATAGCTGAAAGTATAAACAGTTCAAAGCGGCGGCAATACAAATTTCTTTTTTGCTTGAAAAATTTAGAATTTTCAAGGTGAACGATTGTGTAAAAGTTAATGAGGAAATGAAATGGAAACTATCATTCAAAAACAGTCAGAAATGCATGAGAGATCTCATGCACTTAAAATCAAATGTGTAAAAGCACAATAAGAGATTATATTGAACAATGTTGGATGTATTGGAAATTATTGCTTCACAAAACATGTACAATATGAAATGTTGGTTGTCTGTGAATGTTTACATGACTTACCACACTTTGAATTGTTGCCCCTCTGGATCAATTTCTTAATTCCTGCAATATTCTATGGTAGATAAGGTGTATATTTTGGAAGGAGATTCTTTGATTTGATTGTTTAGCCATAATGCTTGTTTTGTGTATTGCCTTTATGTAGCTTTTTTGTTATTTGACTACATATCATCTAAACTAATTTGAAATTATTTGAACTAAATAATTTTCAGACTCAATAAAGCAAGTGTATGTTATTTAAAATAAATAAGGGAAAATATATATTTTTTAAAATTGAATGATGTCTGTGCACTTACTCGTATTTTTCAAAAAACTGCTGATCTTGCTTCCCAGTTGCTATGCGAAAACATGACAAAAATACAAATTTACATCAATGCTTTGTTTTCTTGTCTGCTTCTTTTGAGAAACATCACTGTCCAACACTCCTAAAATCCATATTCATAAGCTTCCATGTAAAGCTGAAAAGCAAACCTCATTTTGCAAGAAAAGCAGCTTCAATGACTTACTCAATTTTTCATCCTCAGCTTTTAACGTGCCCTGTCAAACTTCTGAGTGTTTTCTACATAATCCTGTTACGGTGCTGAAAGGTTATTTCTCTCTCACGTGTTGTCTGTACAGTGTATAATTTACAGACTCAGGCTGTGTGTCAGCTGTGCCTGCGTGTGCCTGCAAGATATCGTCATCTTCATGCGTGCATTTGACTGACTATCTGTGACTGTCTGTCGGCCTAAATGGCTTTCTGACTATTTGTCGGGCTAAAGACTGCAGGGTCATGGTGACTGGAGTTTGAGTCATAAATCTTCTGTGAGTTGAGATAATGAAGTATATGTTTTCATGGTTTTGAAGAGAGATGGTGAGACATAAAAACACTGTCACTGGAGGCAGACATTACAGACATTGGGGTTAAGATTAGACGATGACAAAGAGATGTGAAAGTTGTTGAGGTTTCAGGGGAGGTGGGATTTAACAGCAGGGCTGCTGTTGAAGTCGCGGCAGTGGCAGTGAAGCCAAGTGGGTGTTTGTGCAAAACAGGGTGGGTGATGGTGATGTGGGAGGGATTCAGTATGGACTGAATTTGGGGATCCTGCGCTAAGTGGTTGGTCAGCGGTGAAGGCTTGGAGGATTAGATCCCCGTCCTAAAACTCTCGCAAACAGCCCCCCTCTTTGTCCCTCACACACACACAAACACACGCTCTTCCTGGATTCCAGCTTTGAGCTTTTTGTGAGATTCTCCAGAGCCACCCACCACCAACTCCTCCTCCTCCACCAGTACTACCAATACACTTTGCCTCTTCACTCGTATGCACTCGCACATATTCAAGCGCACACACACATACATCAAAAGACACTCAAAAGAGAACCAAGATCTTGCTGTTCGGTTAATATTGCCACCGTAAAGCGATCCTCTCACACTCACATCACATTAGTGCTGCTATTAGAGGAGACGCAGACATGAGAGCCACAATATATGTGTGTCTTGAAGTCTGGGAGAGTTTTATATACATTGAACAGGCTGATTCCATGTGTGTGTTTGTGCATGCATCCAGGCATGTGATTCAAGGGGGAGGAATTGAAAGGGAAGTTCAGTGTGCGTCAGACGAGGTCTTGTGTTTTTGTGTGAGAGAAAGTAGAGACACTGATATCCTGGCACAAGATGAGTGGGAGGAAGGATGGATGAGGTTAGCAAGGGTCTGGCGAGAGCTCAGTAGGTGCAAGCTTGAGAAATTTCCATATGGCAGTAAAATGTCTGCCACTTTGCTTATTGGGTTTCTAATGTGTGCCAGGTGCTGCTGGGACGCTCTCAGGAGCACTTAGCGGACCATTTCCTTGTGTCTGTGTGCAGTATGTGTTTATATGCATTTGTTTTACCCGCATTTGAAACAAATTATGGACTTCAAACCAGATCAAACGCAGCACTGGGACAAAATCAATGTCCACAATTTGGTTTCACAGAGGTTGCGTCCAAAGGCGGCTAAAATATCCCCTTTCCTCATGGGGGTTGAATTACAGAGTAAAGGTAAGGCAAATCTTCAAAATAAAGGCGTGGTTTGGAAAAGGGTAGTGGCTAGGATGGGTGTCCAGGCAGAAAACGTCAATGCAATATTCTCAAAAATAAGCCATCTGTGTGTACGGAGCACACAGATGGTGCAGAGCTGTAAAATCCAGTCATTACACAAAAGCAGGCCTATGGTTTAGTTTTCCTGTTACCTTTAGTAGGAGGACTCTTAGTAGGAAAACCAAGTAATATATTCTGTAACATGTAGATAAATAACTCTGCTTTAGTTTAGCAAAACCACAACATTGCTCTAAAAAAACAACAGTTTGTCAAAATTATGTTGACCTTCTAGGTTCTGGGAAAAAAAGGACAAAAAACTTTCTTAGGTTAATGACTTTTACCAAGCTTGTATTTAGAATTAAATATGTCTATTTTTCATATTTATGAAAAAAGAGCTGACACACTTCCTGGTTTTGTGTAATATGAAAAACAAAGTAGAGAAATAAAATAAAGATTGTGCTTTCTACCACAAAGCTGCTCTCATTTCCCTTTATGTAAAACAGGAAGCACACTGAAGTTAAGAAGGTGGCTGCCATGACTGGTCAACCTTTAATAGCAATCTGGCAGGGGAGTCTGGGCTTTAGTGGTTTTGGCAACAAATAAAAAAATCTTTTTTTGAAGTCGCCACATCTCCTCTTACCCACGTCACTTTGCCAGACTGGATGATTTCCCTTTCAGGCAGACTGGTGGCACAGCTATACACCAGATCCTACAAATGTTCTGCCAATGAGAAAACAAAACATAATTAGGAGCAACAAAGATGCTCCTAAAACGACCCCGCTACTTATTATAAATAAATTACACTTTCATAGAGAAGAACTTATTTTAAAATTCTTTAAAATGTAAAGTTTTTTTTCCAATTCCTCTGAATAATTGTTGATCACAATTTGAAAATTTTAATTATGAAATTATAAATATTTTAAAAAACATTGGGAATTAATTGTCTTGAACAAAACTTAAATATCTTTATTTTTTTGCTTTTTATATGTTTTTTTTCTTTTTTGTTGCAAACAATGTCGATGACTTAGAACTATAGGACAATTTCTGTTTCAAGATAAACATTTAGTACAATTCTGTAATTAGTTTACTTACTTCTTATCTACTTATAATGATGGAGTCTCCTCCTCCTTACTTGGGTCATTGAAGCTATTTTGCCATTTCACCAAATACATGTACCAAAATAAATAAAACATTAAAATAATTTTACAACGTTCAAAAAATAAAGATGCATTTCACTCATCACTCAGAATAATAATATCTGTAATGTAATGTAATTTTGTTTTCTATATGTGTTCATTTAAAGTTTTCAAATATATGTAAAATTTTTCACGACATTATTATTTTATTTTTGCCACATCTAAAACTGCAAGTTGTCATTTTTTAATTTAATTTAAGGGGAAAAATCAACAACTTTACATTACATTCAGAAGCACAGGGGGGAAAATGCGTATTTTTCTTTACAAGTAAACCCAAACAACACACCAGTGAGATACAACAGATATGGTCACATCTGTCTACTTGACAACTCTATTTCTCACAATAACGTCATTTTATGTCCTCTAACTGTAGCCTATGTCTTCTTAATATAGATACGTTTTTCATAACATCCACTGTTCAGTTGTACTCGCAAAACATAATAAACCTGTGTAATCGTCCTTAACTGTAAATGTTTTACAACTGTAGATGAAGTTGTGCTTTCGAAAGGAGTGAACACTTAAGCATTCAGGATTTATAGTTAAACTTGGAAGGCGACTCAGTAATGAAGGATGACTTTAAATCTCACCTTTTGTACATATGCCTTCTTTTTATATAGTAATATTTGGTTCAAGTTAATTTAAGACATAAAAGATCGGAGAAACTGGAAAGGCGTTGATTTCAATGTTTCATTTGGGAAATTCCAGTAATCATTTGGACGAGTACTTCTGTAACCACTGTTTTTAATTTGCTGGAAACCAAATCAATTAAAGCAACGTCGCAACAAACGACATCGAAAGGAACGTGTACGATTGAAGATGTTGTTTTCTTTTCTTTTTTTTTTTTTATTACTTTGGTGACTGCTGTTTCTGAATCGATAACACCAGAAGTGTTTAAAAGCCAAAGAAACTACAATTCAAATGGGGAGAGGCTGTAAAAAGAGTCTGGTGGTGAGTCGTGATAGGTGCCCCCCTTTCCTCAAGTCACTCAATCACGAGGAAAAATAAACATTTATCCCCCACGATTGAGGTGAATGTCCAACCAGACTGCATGCAGTAAAGCGTGCCGATATGCGCTATTTTAGACCAAAGGCAAACATTTATGGGAACTTGATTATGACTTAAAATTATAAGCGGATTTCAACTGACGGTTTCAGTTTCATCCATTAAATCTCAATGATCTTGTAAACTGAGAATAAAAGTGCTGTAGCTGAAGGAAATTAGCAGAAAGCTCCTCTTTATTAAAATGAAAGGCATCCGCAGGGGGGCGCTGTGTGTCCATTGCTTTAGAGGAGAAACAGCCTAAGTGGCCCGGTACAAATAGATGAAGAAAAAAATAAATAAAAAGAGCAAACTTACCTTGTGGCTGGCAGAATTTGCAAAATCATATTATTTAAAGAAAACATTTGCATATATATGTATTTTTTAACAACTATTTTAATACCATAAATATTTGGAAAAGAGAGAAGAGGTTTGATTTCTGTGTTGTGGGAAATATGTGAGAGATATGATATAAACAGTCAAACAAAATTAGTGAATATACATAGATTTTGATTTTTAAAAGAAAATACTTTTTACTTCAAGACTGAAACTAAGTGATTTTATAGGTTGGCATTTCTTGAGCGCAGCTGCTCACACTGTAACCCCTCCTCTCTGCCTGCGAGTGAGTCTCCTTCTCTCTCTCTTTCTCTCTCTCTCTCTCCTTCCCTCTCTGTCTCTCTCCCTGTCTCTCCTCACACTCCTTATTCCTCCTCTCTCTGGAGCTTCATTCCTGTGCACGATCCGAGCGAGACAGACGGCTTAACGGAGCAGCCAGAAGAGGAAAGATTCGCTCAGGGAATAAATATCTGTGAACTGCGCGGCTGTTTTCTTTACGGGAATACCACTGGGTTGCGGACGCACGGGAGCACCCACATGCTCAAATGGGACCACTCGCCATGGCTCTGGTGCCTCTCTTCTGACCAGCAGAAAAGAAAAAGTATTGTGGAATCTCCCGGAGCAGGTTGTTGTTCTGTAGCAGAATCTCCAAACGGGAATGCTGCCTGGATGGTGACCGCGGACTGGACTACCTGCTCTCCGTCTGTTTACTCAGTGCGCAGGAAAGGGACTGGGAGACTTGCACCCGCTGCCTGCGTGCTCTCTGGTTTAATAGGGCGCTTTGGGGATCAGTGAAAATAACACAAAAAAGCGAGAAGGGCTTCTGTTTTTACACACTTTATTCCGAGGTCAGAGCTATTCTCTGCGAACTCTCACCTCTGAGTGTTTTGTTGAATGAGGATAACTCTGAGCCTGGAGCTTTGACGCAGCAACTGGGACTAGGACGGAACTGGGGGTGCGTGGAGCGTTGGATCACCCCGGGATTGTTTTGTACCTCCACACTCTTCTCAGCCGCGGCTCTGTGTTCATGTCCAAGTTGAGCACTTTATGACAATGGATTACTTTCTGCTCTTATGCAGCCTCTTGGTGTCCGTGGTCTCCGCCGTTGAAGGTAAGATTTTTTTTTTCTGTTCTGTTGGTGTTGTGGTGCGTCGCAGGCTCGCCTCTCAGAATACAGCTCATTTCTCCACTCTTTTTTTCTCCACTCTAAACTAGTCGGACCCCGAAAGCTCATCTTGACCCACATTGTCAATTTTTATTTGTTTCAATTCAAAAATTAAATCTAAGGTATTATTTTTAAAAGTAATTGTTTTTGAGGAGTTTGCGCACAGTTGAAGGCAAGCTTCATTCAATATGCAATCGTTATGCCCCAATTAAAGCTCACGCCTTCAATTATACATTATAGATAGACTGTCTATTTTTTGTAAAGATCAGATAGTAATTTGCTAGCTTTTTTCTTCACTTCAAGAGAAATTAGCTGCACACAGCAGGTCTCATCGGGGAGTGGCGGCGGCCTCTCCACCACCAGCCCGCCCCCCACAGCCACTTTCCCTTCAGGTCGGCTGCGTGTATTTTAGGCTTGTTTGCATGTGTGGTCTTTTGACATCTGGACTCCGTATCAATTTAAGTGGTCTTAAAAATGACAAGAAAGGAAAAAACTAAGTGAAAATATATGCACAAAAAGTTTGGCTCCTGCGAACACTTGAAAAGTTTTCAAAATGTCAAAATTTAGAATGAAAATCAGAATGACTAAAAAGTTTGACAACGGCTTTCATATATATATATATATATATATACATATAGTAAAACTCTATTGGTTGGTTATTTACAGTAATTTGCTTCGACAGAGAGACCATCTATTTTAACTGAGTCTTGATGTTTTCAGTGCGTAAAATCAATGGGAAACTCAATCTGTCGCTTCTTTAAGCAATTTACTCTCTTTCTGTATTGCTTAGTACAGTTTGGTGCATCTCCCCATGTTACTTGTGAGATATGATAGACAGAAGGCTGAGAGAAAGAGGCCTGGAGCTTGAACTCTGGATGCTTGGTTTTCAGGCAAGGCGCACATTAGTTTCCGATGCCAGCAGGAAAGTAGGACAGTGGGACACTGGTTCAGTGAGCACTTCTTTTTTTTATTTCGTTTGTTTCTCGATCAGACTGCACAACCCACCTGAAAAGTTGGTCGTCTAACCGCAAGTGAATTGCGCTTTTATTTAAATATGTATGTGTTTTACAGTGCTTAATTTGAGACAGGACTGATGTGCATTCTGAAACCGTTCTGTGAATTAAGCTTTACTGTAGCTGTATTCAAACTAGGGATGTTATTCAGAACCTCCCAAGAAAACTTCTCGTGCTACTTTTTCTTGTTGTATTTTTTACTCTCGCATTTTCTTAATTTGCCCGAACCTGGCGAACAAAAATACGCAGGAAAAACAGTGTTGATTTCTTAAGCGTCTTGCCATGAGAAAGAACGTTCCAAATGTGTTTTATAGGTTCGTCAAACTTCCTCTGGGCAAAATGTTGGCGATTATTTTCCTTGCGACCCCCTGGCTCCTTCTCTCTGACCCTTGCGGGTCACCGGACCCCAGTTGGGAACCGCTGACTTAAAACACATGGCTTGAACGGATGAGTGAATTCTTGGGGAGCTAGAAAGGTAGATACAGACGAGCCTTTTAGGGAGTAACAGAAAGAAAGTGATCTCGGTTCGCGCTGCTGCGGTCCGTGCTTCGTGTATTTGAACTATTTCGTTATAACAGTGACCTATGCTATGAATTGCACTCGACTGACCAGGTTGAAGATGTTAAGATTTTTAATACAAGCTGATGATTTATGGACCTCTGCTGGAACTTGTTTCTGGTGCATCATGATCACAATAAGGTCGAGGGAAACAGGAGGAACCGACCCGGACGCGTTTACCAGGGAGCGAAGCGCGTCTCCTCCGGGTCGCCAGGGGAACCTGGGCGACACTCGCTAGGAAATAATTAATGTTTTCCTTTCCCTGCTGTTTCTTGTGTATAGCCAGTTTAATTAAATGTAATACTGAGAGCTGGGGTCTTTCATCCTGCAGATGTAGTTTACTGTCTGTAATACAATTAAGACACAATTACACGGAGAGGTTTCGGTAAACGTGATTGCTTAGGAAAAAAAATATAATCTAAAAAAAATCAAAATAATAATAGGTGCTTTGCTTGTAATGTGCTATTTCTCCTTCAATTTGTCTACGCAATGTGCTGAATGATGGGGCGTCAAGCTGATTCATTTTCAAATTAAGGAATCATCTTTTATGGTACTTTTTTACTGCTTTGGTTCCTCCTGTCTCGTCTTTTCCTCTCTCTCTCTCTCTTTTTTTTTTTTTTTTTTTTTTACTGGTTTTAATTAGATTACAAATCCATGCAGTTCTCGCTTTGATCAAAGTGCGAGGTGGCTTGTTGCGGTGCCCATTAGGGTCAGCGTATTCCTCGGTGGGAAATAGCTGCATGCATGAGGCCTTGGCTTGTTGAACCTTCAGCTGCTGGAAAGCTGAGGAGACAAATTGCTTCGATGACAGTTCACTGTGGTTGCAGAGGCAGTTTCCTTACCATTCGGTGTAAATTACCTGTGATGGGAGGAGGAAGAAAGTAAAAACAAAATGTATTAACCAGAAGTTAATTATACCCAGGACATGTTGGTACTGTTCCACTTAAAGCCCCGCTGCTTTATATTAAAGCCACAAATGCTTGTTAGGCTTGAATTACGGGGAGTTTCGCGCTTATGTTCACATTTAAGATTGAAAAAACTTACTCCAATTGATGCGTTTTATTCTTAAGTAATATCCGTGTGACCGTATTTTAATGCGAAATTTAAACTCGGCTTTCTACATTTTATGTCTAAACAAAGATGAACGAACCTCACAGTCACCGCTCAGGATTTCCCCACTCTGTGCCTTTTTTCCTTCTATTTATGACTGTTTATTTCGTGATTACGCACAAGCGGGCCCTTTGTGGCGCATGTTCATGTTTTTATGTGGGTGAGATCACACCTCCACAGGAGTTTTCTCGTGCCTGTTTTCAATTGGCACATTTCTTATCGAACCCTTCTCGCATGATTTATTTCTCTCTTCTCTCTCCCCACTGACAAGGGATACCCGCCCTGACCTGGCCGTCGTCATCGTTCCAATGAAAAAAAAAGGAAAAAAAAAAGATTGAGTTTCAGAATATAAAATATATAAACCGGATGCAACTTAATTAAAACAATATTTTAAAGGTATACATTTTGTTACTTATCCATGAAAAAGACATATCTAGTCGCTTCTACAATAAGAAATAAAAGTTACAATTTAGTTCCAATAGATCATTTGAGGCGTCTCGCTGCTCGCTAAGAACAATTAACCTTCGCAATAAAGAGAGTAAGTGGGGGCCATTTGTCCGGCGTGCTCGCTGTGCCATAAGGCCTCCATGCTTATAGACGCAGGATCAGGCTGTGTGGGCCCTCAGCAGGGCTCACACGGGAAGCTGCTGTGTCAAACTTTTCTCTGGGATCTCCTCTACATGACATTCAGAGGCAAATTACTGAACAAATGTATTTAGGGTCTCCGTTGGGGTAACAAAGGAAAGTATTAGTGACTGTGGTGGCTATTACACAGGCTATTCAAGGGCTGAGTGGAATTGGGCTAAAGAGGCGTGAAAGTGAATTTGCAAAATAAAAGCAGTCATTCAGCCACTTAAACTGATCTATCTATCTATCTATCTATCTATCTATCTATCTATCTATCTATCTATCTATCTATCTATCTATCTATCTATCTATCTATCTATCTATCTATCTATCTATCTATCTATCTATCTATCTATCTATCTATCTATCATTTGCAAAAGTTTAAAATATTTGCCATCACTTACTGTACCCTTAAAATGTTTTTGCCATGCTGTTTGCAACAGTTTGATCTAAGGAAATTACAAAAAGAGATGAGAGACAACAACTGTGCCAGCCTGTCACCCTCATCACTGTCCCTTTATACTCAACTCGGCAGGGGATTCAAGCCAGTCATCAGGTCATAAGCTATAGACTGACGCCATGTTGAACAGATGTACTTTGACTTAGAATCAGATTGGTGTATGGGGCGTTCTGGGGGGAAAATGGAGGAGTGGATGACGACATTTTGAGGAGCTCGGGTGGGGTGCTGTGGGAGAAGCGCGCTGGTGATGGTGGCTGGGTTTGAGGGGCGGATTTGGGTCATAGGCCCGGAGATCTGCAGTAGAGTTGACAGTCTTTTCAGATCGAGCAGGCATGTAACCAGCTCTCATGCTCACCTACCGATGGTTCTTGAATTAAATGGCGACATCGCCACACTGGAATTTCACATGCAGTTAATCTGCTGCCATATTAGGCCTGCCGGGTTGTCCGTTCACCTGGGAAAGGATGGTATAGGAAAACTAGCGTGAGTAGGACAGTGAGAAAGAAAATTAAGTACACTTTTAGAACTTCGAATCTCTGCATCAGTAAATTTAAATATCAAACTTTAAAAAAAATTTTTTAAATAATCCTTTTAAGAAGATCCCACTGAGTGACCAGTTTTTTCTAATGTCGTGAGGCATGATGGTTTTGATACACACTGCCGGGTAACTGGCTGAAAGAAGGCTCATCTGCTCTTCGTTTACTTAAAAGTTTGAAAAAAATAGTGTTTTGGGGGACATTTCAGATTGTGAAAATCACAGGCTGTTTCTCATATTACAGTAACACTTCTGCAAAGATAGTAGGTCTCTTAAGCAGTGACAAGTTACACACCGCTTTCTATAGTCCAACAAACTAATCACTTAATATGAACTTGTTACACTTATGTTTACTTTAAGATGCAGAACTGAAAAAAGTAATATTACACACAGTCTACACTTCTTAATTTATGATTTTTTACTCAAGTTTGTCTATTAAAAAAAAGAATAAATACATTCTTAAGATAACATTGTTCAAATTGTAGTTGTAATGTGATTTTATTGTAGCAGTAGCCTGACTTATTGCTTGTCTATGTAAAATAAAAATTATAAATATCCTTCATTTGTCTTTTAAATCTACTCATAAAACCTGTGAAACTGGCATTGTTACTCAGAGTAACCATCCTCATAAACCTATCATAAAGCAGTTGCTTATTACATTTTAGATTCTTAAAAGTACACTGTAGATCTCTTTAGATAATGATCTGTCTCATCTTACTCCCAATAATACATCTGAATGCAGCATATTTAAATATTGTGCATGTATTTCCGTTAATTATTTGACCTTGTCATTTATGAGACAGGCAGATTTCATCCATATGATGGTGACAAGTTACTGTCATCAATCTTACTTAACTAGATGTAGGTTTGAGAAAGAAGTCAAATGAATGTGACCAGTGTTTCCAGATTTTGTCACCTTTGTCACTATATATCACTGTTAATTTACAAACTGTTCTTAGTAGTTTAAAATGGCATGAGTGGATTCCCAAACAGAATTTCAATTTGAAGCACTCACAATTTCAGAGTATGTATACAGTTTTATGGACGAATCATTTGTGTGACATTTGTTTGGGAAGTCTATCCTGGCATTCAACAGAGGGGCCTTGTGGGATGGCAGGTCTTTGACACCCACTGTTGAGAGCAAGCATGGGAGGGGGAATGTCTCTGAGCCTGCCCACCATGCACGCACACAGTCTCTCTCACACACACACACACCCCCGCACACACACACACTGCTGCTGTCTGCAGGCAGCCAAGCAGAACGACAGAGACAGAAAGGAAGAGACACAGACGGAGGGAATGAAAGAGAGCCAGGGAGAGATTTTGCGCTTGTAGGGAGTGCAAGATGGGTGGTACATCTAGACAGAAGGAGTGTGTTTATTGGTTGGGATACGTAGATAGGGGAGTGTTTTTATGTGTGTGCATTGCTGGGGGTGCAGTGTGTCTGGGTGTCAAGTGAGGAGGATTAAAAAAAGATGTAACGTGATAACTGCATAGAGAGATGGATATACTGTTTTAGCATTTATAAATGAAAAAGAAGGTTGGATAATACCAGAGTGACTTTTGTTTTCATTGCAACTGTAGATAATCCATGCACAATTGGCTAGAGAAAACAAACACTTTTAGACTTACATTCCTTCATCTGTGTTTGCAATTTAGGTTGTGGGAAAAGAATTAAGTTAGTTGACTTATTGTACACTTGAGCTATATATGGTTTTAGTAGAAAAATCAACATATTTTGAAGGTTCCTGTACAAGTACAGATGAAAGGAAGCTACTATAGGCAAGTGCCTTCTCCGAGGTTCTCACCGAAATATATAAACGACTTTCAAAATGCTGGTGAAATGTTCAGCGTAATATTAATGGCCATCAGAGTTGATGTTTTATAGCCCCTGTCTGCACCGGATGCCCATAAAGCGCAGCTGAGATTACCATGTGTCAAACTGTCCAGATTATTACTGAGTTAGTACCTGCTGAGATTTCCACCCACAGCAAACCCACGCCCCATGACCTCCACCCACAGGCCAAGAACTGATCCCCTCATCGAATATTTTTAGGTGGACCTCACATCCCTCGGCAAGTCTTGGTCTTTAACAATAGTCATAAAACAATCAATCTCCTGGGGTCCTTCAAATTTCAGCAGTGCATAAAAATATAATTGAAAGGGGGTGCATATAAAAAAAAATATTGTGCAGCTTAACTCTTCTTATTGGCAGATACAAGAAAAGATATTTTTTCTATCATATTTATATTTTGGAGTTTTCAAATTGCTTGCTGTTTTCCTTTTTCATTTTGATTTATTGACTAGCTTCTCTGACCCCATTGGAGACAAGCCTCCCCACACCATGATGTTACTTTCACCATGTTTTATCATAAAGATTGTGTGTTCAAGGTGATATGCTTTAGAAATTGTTTCACAAGCTTGCCCTAAACTTATAATTTCTGCAGTGTCTTACATACCTATCATAGTCATTGGTTTCCTGATGCTGCTTGTTCAGTAATGTTTGCTAGCAAACCTCTGCTTTAATGCTAAAGCTGAAACACACAGGTAGAATCTATTTACTAATTTGTGACTTCTAAAGAAAATTGGTTGCAGTAGTTTGTGTTAATAGGTATCACATTTAAGGAGCTGACTATTTTTCATAATACACTTTTTTGAATGAATACCAGGTTTCCCTTTGCTTCCACTTGACAATTGTGTTCTACTTTGAGTTAGTGTATGGCATGGGTTTGTGGTTGTAATATGACAAAACTTTGAGGGGTATGGATTCTTTTTCTAGACACCGAATACTGTTGAAACTCACAAGTGGAGAATGTTCAAAGCATAACTGCAGCACATAAGCTATGTTAGGGATACTGGACTTCTCTTTAGCATCACTGCCAGTCTGCAGATAAAGGTTTTGTATGTTGGACCCGCACTACCGAGAATGGACGCATGACATCTATTAGGGTGTGTGACACAGACTCGAAGGGTGGAGCTCAAAAGAGCAGAATTCTCCTTCCAGCAGCTTTCCAAGCTCAGTTCCTCCTACTGTTTCTTTACGAGCCTCGGACTCTTGTAACAAATTTCTGCCAACGGAGCAGAAAGAGATCTTTGATATTTTTATTTAAAAAGGGCCCATTACATCTGTGTGGAGAGTGGACACAGCTGTAAAACACTGAGGCTTGAGGGGAATTACCTGGTTTCAGCCTCTACTGGTCTTGTTAAATGTAAAAAAAGAGAAATGAAGGAAATAGAAAAGGTAAACTTTTTTGTTGAATTGAACCATAGCTGGGTGGCTAATAACTGAACATTCTGAGGAAACCAACTTAGCTCCAGGCCTTATTCATTTTACTTTTGTGCATTTTTAAAAGGAGATCCTGAGTCAGCTTGTGTATAAAGGTTAAATACAGAGCTTTGGAAACAACTACTATGATGGGTTGTGTCTGGGAAAATTAACAGCAATTTCTGTTTGAGAGAAAAGATGCTCAAATGGTCAATATTTTTCTTTGTGTGGAAAACTTTGTGAAAGTGGTCCTGTTCATATTGAGTTCGGCTTTTGCAGAAGGAGGCTGATACACTTGTCACACTTCTTATCCTCTGTGTCAAAAACACTTTCCAGCTGCACTTCATGTGCACTTCAAAAGACCTTCAGGGAAGAAGAACCCTTTCCTTTTTAGTGAAATTTTTCATCATTTTTCTTCTGGATCTTTTGAGTAACAGCAACAGGTTTAACCAGACCATGTTCCATTATCAGCAGTTCAGCAGATTCCCCCGAACTTCCTAAACACACTCCTCAGCTCAGCTCACCCCAGGCAAATCCAAGACATTTCAGTGGCAGCGGGACCAATCACATGCAACCTTTGTGAAGATATTTACATAATCCCCATGGTTCCACCACAAACTGCCTCAGAAGCTGCCCGCTGCGAAGAGCATTTATTTAACCTCAGCCAGGGTTGATGTGAAGTCTAAGTGACATTGTAACTTTAAAGGCTTAAATATGTGTACTGCTTAGAGGACAATACAAAGAATGTCCAAGCACCTAAACATCACATTTGGAGGCTAGCATTTCAGAAGGCCAACACAGTAATTATAAAGTTGTTGCTTTTTATCCAGAGAGTCCTACCACCTGTCCAGAAGACTGAGATGTAAATTACAGATACATATATAAAGAGATAACCCCCTGTTTTCAGCTGCAAATAGAAGTCAGATTGATGAACTACTATTAGTTTTATAGTATCAGAACTGTTAAAAGATTGTCTATCAACTACTGATTAAGAAGATTTCCGTTGCGTTGCAGTGAAACAAGGAAACTGGTTAGAGTTGATAGAAAAATAGATCAAACTAAGCACAAAGCAGTTTCTAAAAAACGCCTGTTATGATCTGCAAAAGACTTGAGGCTGGAGCGCAGGTTCACCTTTCAGCAAGATAGCCCAACCATAGAACCAGTGCTACAATGGAATGATTTAGGGAAATGTATATGTACATATAAGTTAGAATGACCTAGTCAAAATCCTATCCTACTTACGACTTGAAAGCCAATGTAGAAATATGCTCTTCAGAAGAATGAGGAAAAGTACATTCAGTGTGCAGACAGAGATATACCTCAAAAGACAGGAAGTTGTACTTGCATGAAAAGGTGGTTCTAATGTATTAACTCAGGAGTACAGCATACAAATGCATGCCACAATTTTTCATTTGCAATTATTTTGGAAAACCAGTCATGATTTATAATGTTTTGTTTTGTAAGTGTATTGCTATATTTGTTGGACATGGTCCTTGTTAGCTCCTTTTTTATTCAGATGATGTGAACCACATTGAGTTAGATGAAAGTGCTGGGCTATATTGATTTACCCCCTCCCTTTGTGCCAAGTCAGACTATAAACAGCTTCTCTTTCCCCTTTCATACTCGATGGGAGTCCCTCCTGACCTCTCATTTCCATCTCCAACACACGTCTAACTCAAACGAATAATGACAGTTGCTTAATTGCTCAACCACACAAATGTATGCACAAATTACCTCCAAACATTTCACATTTATTCAGGCCCTCTAAAAATCTTCATCCTTTCAACCTCTTGTTGGGGTCAGAGCACAAATCACCAGTCATTCACAGCTCAGCTAATGAATCAATCAGCTGGCTCTGTACTTTTTATTTCTGTCAGACCCAATCGATCTTCCTTGTCTTGCCAGAGCAGCAGGGAAGCTCGAGGATTGAGAGAAGAGGAAGGGGTTTGAAACATCTAGCCAGTGCAAAGACCCTCTTATTTTCTGTCTGCTTTGGTTTGACAGAAATGTGGCATTTTGAAGTTATGTGGAAGTATGCTTGAAACAGTGCAAACAGAAAAGACAACTTCTTAAGTGTTCCTAACTCTTTAGCTAAAGTCACATGTTTCATAACTCTGTAGATTGCATCAATATATGATCAGAAGATGAAAAGTTTAATCTATGTTTTATCTGTGCTATGGTGCCTGTAGTACTCCACCCTTCCACTGAGTTTAGATAGTCCAGAAAAAAATAAAGTCTAATTTTGAAGACTGTGATTGTGAGATCTGTTTGAGGAAAGAAATTGCTCCTCAGCGTATTACCAACACACAGGCCCAACTCTTGGCTTGGGAAACAAAGTTTCTTTCCTTGAAATGTAAAATCTACTGTTCTCTACCAATGCTTTTTACTAACGCCTACCCACAGTCTTTAACTTGCACAACCTCTCTGCTCACAAATCATAGATGCAGGTTTTGATCAATATAAACTGAACCAATTGATGGCTTTTACAGCCATCCATCCATTTTCTATGGCCCTTTAATCATTGCAGAGTTTCACCAGGCTAGGATGGCATAAACCTTTCACAGGTCACCAGTCTAACACAGATATGGACTGTGAGCTATAACAAACGATAGGTAGATGAGGGGCAAAAAATATAACTTCAAGAGAAAAGAGCAAGAGAGCAAGCCCTCCTTTTTGCCACATAGTTCAATACTACCTTAGATTTAGTTACATATCTTTGAGCATTGTGGGATATTAGAATGACTTTGGTTACCATAACTTTGCTTTTTTAGTTTGTCAGTTTACTTTTTAGTCAAATGGTAATAGATTTTCTTGAACTTAACGCCGGGGTACATCTGGGGTAATTGAATTAAACTAAAAAGATATCTTATAAGCATTTTCTAAATGTAAGGCTTTATTGTCTGTCAGTTTGGATTGATGTACACAACCTTTATCTACACTAAAATCCCAACCCTGACAGTAAGCAGGTAGGAGACGGATGGTATTGTTACTGTCTAGTACTTAATTAGATCTTCAGTGTCAATATTCCTCTCCTTGTTATGTGTCTGACGAGGAAAGGTATCAGCTCAAAGCTATGGGATACTTATATATCAGTTCTGCACATTCTCTGGCTGCAATTATATCCTTCATCTCACAAAAGCCAAATGGCACACAGTATACAGGAAAGGGAAACAAAAGAAAGCGAGGTTCAAAGACCAACACTTACATGACAGGTTTGGTGTGCGCTTTTAACATGTCATTGCTGCGCTAGGCTTTTTATATATAAAAAAAAATGCATTCCCCAGCTGTCAGCTTGGACAATGTGAAAGATTAGCATTGAAGAAATGGTTGAAAAGAAAAAAAAATAAGCAGATGCTTCGCAGTTGCCTGTAACATAAGATGTTGCTCTAGGTGGAAGAGGGTGTCTAAGTGTGAGTTGCAAGGGGATGTCTTGGTTTAAAATAGTGAGCCAAATGATTTAGAGTGTGAAAACAATCGACAAACAGATGAAAGTGCAAGCGAGAACACACACGGGAGTCAGATAACCCCTGGGCAGATGGGAATGCTCAGGCGAACATAGGTTGATTTGGGGTGTGTGTGTGTGTGTGTGTTTTGTGCAGTGTTTATGGCAACAGTGTTAGAAACAGGTATACAAAAGCATTGCCTCCTTTGACACTTCTGGCCTTTGTAAATCCTCAAGGGTCTGGAAACTAAAAGGGTGGTGATGATTAGAAATTCAATTTAGCATGCTATCAATCAATCCCACAAAGACAGACAGGATTGCTGCCTATTGCCCATCCTTAAACCAGATTGGGCTGGTGTCTCATGGGATTCACACCCTTTTTTCACGCTTTGTTAATTAAGCGACCAAGCTGCCCCTGCACTTACTTATTTATGAATCTTGGCTTCGACCCCTTCCACTTGCCCCCCACCTCCAATTAGTCTCTCACTAATGGCTCTGCTTCCAGACAATTTTTAGACCCTATTTCGTCAATGTGCACCACCAAAGTGTAACACCCAATTTGACCTTGACGTTACACAACTCACGCTGTCTGGTGTTGTGTTTCTGTGGTACTGGATAAAGTGCCCCCACATGGGATAATGAGGCCATACTTAAAAAAAATCTATATCCATTGCCATCTGTCTGAGGAATTCTTCACCTGTTCATTAGGCTAAGACCAGAGCAGCCTGGATGTGTTGAGCCATGACAGCCATCGAATACTAAAGCATATTTAAAGAAGCACAACTTATTTGTTATGGGAGTGAAAAGGGGCTTTTTTAAACATCATTTTATTTACTTTATTCATTCACTTACTTTAAACAAAGCTTTCTTCAGTAGCTTAATTCTGTATCTTGTGCCAGCCTCAAATCTAGATATTTCAAAAGCATTTATTGCATTTCATTTACTGATAAAGTCACCATTTTGGGCTTCTGTCCTTATTCAATGTGGCCTTGTGTGTTGTGGTTTTAGAATCCCCTAAACAGTGGTCCAGAGTCAGATACACAGACTAAAATCTCTGAGGATTCAGTTGTGTTCTTGGCTGGTTCAAGTGACTAATTGGGTCAAGGCTGATCCACACCCTGTGGAAAGAGCTTTACTTACCCTGCCTGTTTCACTTCGACCAAAAAGTGGTTCTGCAAGTCTACGTACTTATCATTAAGAGACAGTTGAATAATATTTTTGGTGCTTCTGTTTCCAGTCTTCTCTTAAAAAAGAAAGCAAACATTTAGCTCATTCTGTGTTATTTAGTTTAAGTTTTGCTAACAAAGATTTTCACCTACCCACCCACTTTTACACAGAACCATTGGGCATAGACATACTTTTGATGTTTGGTAACATTTTAATGAACAAGCCTAATTTAGGTCTCAATACACTCAGTGATACCTGTGTGACAGATATTTGCAGCTTCAATACAGGGAAACATCTGCATGCATAAATGTGCATTTTCTGTCAGCATGTTACTCAATGCATGCCTGGCGGCCCTGTGGCTAGTGCTACTGTGTGTGAAAGTGAAGGTGGTGGTGGTGTTGGATAATTGGTGACACCACACTCCCCCTAAACTGCTAGTTTTAGTTACACATCAATAAAGAGTGAATAATACATTAACTGTGGTAGCCTACATCTCTCTTTCATACCCCAAAGACATAAGAGGATGAAAAGATAGGAAAATTGTAAACTGAAAAAAAAACAGTCTTTACTCTAAATTATCAATGATTATTCACCCAAACAATTAAGTTTTAGCCTTATTCATTTTAGACTGCTCATTGTCTTCCTTGTTTTGACAAACAGTCAGTGTCTTCCTTTGAGATCTGCACTGGTGCATCAAGATGCATTTAGATGACAGAGGAGGAAATGAATAATCTTTTGGCTTTGGGATTGTTGGACTTCCTTGTCGTGAGGATGGTTGACAATTATAGGTGACATGTGTTTCCGTTTCTTGTTTTTACAGTTAGAGGGAAAAAAAATTCCTCTGTCTGTTCCATTTTACGCACGGTGTGTGAATTTTCTGCATTGTGGGACTTCGCTCCCTGCCACTTGTACATGAGTAAGTGTGTATATGCTATGTGTGTCCTTATCAGCCTTTGCAAGAAAGACTAACTGCAGCCTGATTTATTCCTTCTCTCTCCTGTGTTGCTGTCGGGGCCTCTCTGTGTGTCATGCCAATGCACAGAGGTCTTTATGTAATTGCAGTGGGCCTCCAAAAGCCCCCTGCCATATGGACCCCAGCAGCCTTGGATCTCTGTCTGTCCATCCGTCAATTACTTTTAATTGCCCAGAGCCAGGATTCTGTGCTGTGGCTATCTATTGAGGGGGTTCTCCATAGGTTAAATACATTAATATGTAATAAGGTTTGGGACTCCACCAATCCCTGACCATGAGATTGACCAGATAATGCTGAACTGGGCTAAAAAACACTGTAGGATGTCAGGGCTGTTATAGTCTGGTCTTCATTTCTTATTTTTTAAATGTAAACATGGAATGGATAAAAATAATATCTCGTATTTATTTCTGCTTATTCCAAGCCTAGATAAAGCACAAGAGTTTCTCTAAAGTTGAAATATTCAAAAAGCCTGTAATCATCTGGGGGATTTAGTAAAATGGACATGGTAAATGTTTACTGAATAGAAGAGAAAACATAATTAGCTGTCCTTTCAACTCCCAAATTGTCCAATAACTAATACCCCAGCCATGTTATTTTGCAAAACTATGATTTTATTTTGCATTAGCACTTCTTGTCCACAAACAGAAATTTAGGTAAAAAACAAACAAAAAAAAAAACAACTAATGCATTTGAAAATGTTTTACAACAGAGATATTTTTAAAACTTCAGCGTATAAAAATTTCGGTGCACACCAACTGTCAGTTTCTGTGCAAGTAACCACAACAATAGGTTGGTTTGATGTATTTTTCCCCACATTTGGCTTGCCGTGTTATATGATTATGAGAAACCAGTTAATAGTGTAAGAGAAAAGTACAAGATAAAGTTGTGTCAATGTTGCCTTAGCATTGCGTTGCCAATGCCCACTGTTTCCAGCTTCTTAGTAACCAGCTTTTGTCTCTAAATGACAAAGCCATTTAAACCAAATAAGTGGACATCTGTTTTTAATTGTTTGGAACTACAAATTAACTTCCTAGTCTCCATTCTTCTTTTTTATGTTACAGTTGCAACTCTTTGTCTAGGCTTGGAATGAGCAGAAGAAAAGCAAAATTGACATTCTTTATTATTTTTTCTGTTGTTGTTTTTGTTAACTTGATTTTTTTAACCTTATCAACTTCTGACCTGAAAGAAGTCACAATAAAACATTATTTGTTTTAGACAATTGTAATGCAATCTCTACCTTGAGAACATTAACTTTGTTTAGAAATATAGAACATGGAACTCTTAATTTAATATTGAAATTAATGCTGCCTGCAGTTGTACCATTGCTGTTAGCGTTTTAGTATTTATGCATCCTTATTCCAAGTTGTATTCCAGAACAGACAAGTACTACACTAATTGTTCATTTTTGTTCATACTATATAAAACTGTCTCACTACATTTTCTTCAACTCATTTCTACATACTGGTTCTTCACAGGTGATTTTAGCTACCAAAGAAACAAAGTCCATTTGCACAGAGGACATCTAACAAGTCATTACATCAGCCAAGTGTAAGATTAATTAACTCAACAGTGATTAAGGATAGACACCCAACAAGGGGAAGAGGAGAGGTAAAGATAGCATGATATACAGCATCCACCTAAAACAGATCAGCGTGATTAATACCATCGAGCCATTAGCAGATAGGTAGTGTTGAAAAAAGAGCTCCAAGTAATTATCATGCCTCCCCCTCACCTTTTACTTTAAATTAATGTTTCTAAATAATAAATAGACACTTATTTCACACCACTAACCTGAGCTGTAAAGCCTGGCATCAAAAAAACTCAACTTGTTTTTTTTAAATCTTAGCATGCAGATGTTTATCATCATAGGCTGTAAAATGTTGCTCATGTAAAGAAAAAAAAAAAAGAGGTTGTGCTGCCAACGTGTGCAAAAAGAAGCTCCAGTATGGCGGTTTTGCAGGGCAGAAACATTAAGTACTCCAGTTAAAAGTTTAAAAGGTGGCTAGATATTTAAAGCTAAGAAACCCACATCAAGGAAGAAGGAAGGGATCAAGATAAATGGGAGCAGTAGCCATATGTATAAAAAGGAGAGCCAGTCATAAAAGTAGGAACAAAGAGACACGGATGGGAAAGAAGGGAAGGATTTGGGAAAAAGAAAGAGTAGAACCATGTGAATAATGATACATAGTCCACCTTTAAAGATGTTTGATTTTGAAAGGATGAAATGCTTAAGTGGATCTTGGTAATTGTTTCAATTTTTATTTAATCTTTATTTTACCAGCATAAAAATCTCGTCTTTTTCCTGGCCAAGAGGAAGTAACAAGTACAACAGAGAAAAATAGCACAAGATAATTAATTCTTTTCCTGTTGCATTGCATTTGCATGTACTGCTTCTTTTCTTAAAATCAGGTCCTGCTGTTGTACTTAGAAACAAATTTTTTTCGCATGTAAACACAAAAAAGAAGGCACTCTGACATAGTTACAGTAAGGGTGTGTACCTTCACGAACACTGACCTGGCTGGTTGCATTCTTTACTTTAACTGCCCCAGACTTTCTTTTGTTTTTGGTTTCTGAAAAGCCAATGGCACGGAAAGCAGGTATAGTCTGACAATACCTGTGTATGCATAAAAAGCTGATGTAAGCGACACCAGCCAGCCGGGGTTTGCACGTCATCTACTTCTCTTATTCCCTCTTTAGAAAGAAAACAGCACAAAAGAGTGAGGCTGTGATAATATTTATTTGATTACAGGGTGGAGCATAATTACTCATCCACTAAAATTTCTCAAACTTTTTTTTTCACACTGCCAAAAGAAGCCTTAGCAGCAAAGTAAAATAACTGGTGATGATAACTTCCTTGATAATTAACCTGCAGTGTCTTCATAAATCATTAGTTCTTGCTCAATGAGCCACAAAATAGCTGTTAGTGTATTTAGTTGCAATCTATGCTAATCGCTAGTCCCGTTCTCCCAGATGTGATATTTTGTTTATAATGTCTGTTAAAGTTTCCAAGGAGAAAGAGAAATTAAACAAGCAAACCCCAAAGACTGTTGGTTTCTACCACCACAGTATTTTTTGTAAACTATTTTAAAGTAATTGGAAGCCACTGGCATGTGGAAAATGTGGACCGCATTGGGGCTTTGCCCCTTGCTGCAGTCACAGGGGCAGCTGTTCCGGGCTGAACAGGAAGTAACCATCTTTTATTAGATTAAACACAATCATTACACACTGCCCTGGAAGTGCATTGCAAGGTGAGCTGATTCATTGGCAGATGGCTGTGTTAGCAGAGAATGCATTAAGCGAAACAATGGCCCAGCGATGCAGAGGCACAAATACACCATGAGAGTCAAAGAAATTTAAAAGCCATGTGTTTGTGAGAGACTCTGTGTCTGTGGAAACAAAGTGGCAAAGCTGTGTGCTAAGCCCCTTTTCTTGTGGTGCTCAGGCATTGAACAACCCACGGCTTTTGTTCAATGGATTTTTTGAGCTCTTTCTAGGCTATACCCCCTGTGAACTAGTAGGATTTGCATGTTTGTGTGTGTAGGTGTGCGCGCACATGTGTATGTGTATTAATAACATGTTTTCGTTTTATTTGTATCTATTAAGTATAATATGTGTGCCTTTGCATTATGTGAGTATATTGTAACAGCTTGTTTAAGCTTTGATTGTTGAGTCAGCCATTGCTGACAAAATAGTGTGAAACCTGCTATTAAAGCACTTGTAGCTATTCATGCACAATGCAGCTGCCCAGGCAACACTGCAGAGCTTCTCAAACAAAAACTGTGCATTAGTGTGTATTTTGGTGGATGTTTATATTTCCTTTTACTTTTGAGATCCACTAATCGGCAGCTTCCAACCGTACAAGCAAATATTCATTCACACAGGTGAATGTGCGCGTACACATGCAAACACAGCTTTCAGCATCAATAAAACGATTACGCTGCAATTCATACGGAAGTCCCCTAGGACAGTTGCTGCTATCAGCCTCATGTATGAGTTTGGCCCAGGAGTCTGTGCTGCTTTCTTCCAGACAGTCTTTACCAAAGCAATTGAGCTGTTATGAATGGATGCAGTGGAGCAAGGTAACACCGGAGAGGATGGAAAAAGAGAAAAGCGAGGAAAGGAGAGAACGGCTGGGAAGAACTGAGGAAAGGACAGTGATGATGTAGACAATGGCTCCCTGGACTGCCGTAAAGCAATGAGCAAAAACACTTCCCAACAGGCTTCATGTTGAATCCACACACCGCAGGCAAACACATAAACATACAGAGGACAATGTGGATGTCTCTGAAGGTCTAATGCATGTCAGCATGCCAGAAACACGGTGCTGGAAAAGTGGGAATACAAGAGACTGTGTATAGGCTCTCCATCCCCTTTTTCTTTCCTCTGTGTTCTCACCACCTTTTTTCTCCCTCCTTTGTTACCTTGCCCACCTGTAAATCGTTCCACTGCTCTCTTTTTGTGGTTTTTGTTCCGTCTTACGCTGTTTCTCTAACTTGTCTCTTTTTTTTACTTTTTCTCCTCCACTTTTTTTCTTTGTGTTTCTTTTCAGTTGTTTTTGAAAAAGCTGTGGTAGCCACACCCAAAGCTTGGAATAATTATCTGATTGTTTTTATCTCTTGTTTATCCCTTGTTTTTGTGCCACTCCCTATGCATCTTGAACAACAAGAATATTAGGTTATTTCCTTTGTTGAAATGAGAGGGTCTGATAATCCATATTTTTTTGTTTGTCTCTCATTGCACTATTCAGTTAGTTTTAACTTGTGGTCGCCTTGTAAAAACAGCTAAAGCCACCATTTCTGGGTCCAGAAATGAAAATATATTTCATAATACTGAATCTTTTTTTTTTTTAAACTCTGGCATATTTATGTGGAGATAATATAAAATGTATTAGATGGAGGTTCATTATGTACAGTCCCACTCTGGCATTCTGTAATACAATCCAGAAAAAAAGTGGAACATTTTCCTTTTTCTTTGGCACTAGTGGCCCTTGTTAAACAGTAATTTGACAAACAGTGTGGAGAGGAAAGAGGGAGACTAGGACTTTATCTGGGCCAACTGGATTTAGGACTATAGCCTCTGAAGGTGTGCCTGCTCCACCAATTTAGCCACCCAGAATCCCAAAGTGCTGAGTGGCACTTTGGGAATGCTTTGGGTTATTACAATGTAGCTTCAAATGTAAATTTCAAAACAAATCATGCGTGAGAGGAAAGGGTAAACATTGCTAAAGAAAACACAAGCTACAACTCTTGTTTAAATTCTTAGTCTAGCATCAGGATCAAGATCCTCTGTTGAATTAGATCCAACTAATGTCAATATTACTGCCACCTGCAAACGCAGCGAAGCTTTTTCAGCATGTTTCATTGGAATTGCTCACTCTGTGATTACAGAGTTTCTCAGACGCAGAGGAAAAATATATCAGTTGAAGAAATATTTGTTGGCAGCATAGTTTTCCAAAAAATTGTTGCTTAACATTTCCTCACATGAGCTTGATGCATCATTACACACCCATAAAACAAAACCATGCTGTATTTTTTTGCATTAGTCATTCTTTCTTCATATCCTTTTGTGTGAGACGCAGAATCACTTATCATCAGTAAGAAAACACTGTTTTATTTTTTCATTCTTGGTCTCCTTGTAGGAGTATCATTGGTTAGACGTTCAGGATAATGAAATGTTTTCATTCAGAGTCAGACATGGATTCTGCACAAGTGTGAGTAGGAGGAGATTAAGCTGAGATGTCAGGGTAAATTGAGGCCTGACAAAACCACCGCCGACTGACATGATATTCTAAATTTGGCTTGGAAGGTGTTAGGAAGAAATCGTGACACTCACCTGTCAGTTTTAGGTGCACCACTAATACCTGAACTAAATTGAGGTTTTGGGTGAATTTTTGTGTGGAGACAGACCTACACAGGCATTGTGTAAACAGATCTGTCTTATATGCATGCCATGCAGCAACTCTAGTTAATTGAAATTTCATAGGATTTAAAATTTTATTTTAAATAAGACTGTTATGTAAGTAAAATGCTTATTTCAAGAGTAATTAAATAGTAGTCTGTCTTTCTCAGTTGCTGTGACCTCTGAGGCACTTGGTTTTTATCAGTCTCTGTACCGCCTTACGTGATTCTTATCAGATTGGGAGCTCTGGAGTGTCATTTGTTCATTAACGTCTTCCACTGAGGAGCCACTGAAGCAGGCCGCATATCAAAGAATATCAACACTGTTTTATCTGAATAATTGGCTCTGCTGCCCCTTTTATGTTTCTTTTATGGTTGAACATATAATGAGGCACAGACGAACACCAGTAACAAGTTTTGAATAAATAAATATTTATTCAGGAGAGATATGTTTTTTTATTTATGTTGTATAAGTAGCTGCTTGTTCATTAATTCACTGTTTAGTGCTAATGTCTGGGCATTCAATGGACATTATGTTTTTTCTATTAACTGGGTTGCTTAAAAGCATTTTAATTATTTCTAGGTCTGCATGATTATGGAAAAAGAAAATAGATTATTAAGTATATGTCATCCATCCATTAATCCGTCCCACTATCCCTCCATCCACATATCCTTCCATCCTGCTTCCTCCTGATTTTTTCAGCTGTATTTAAAACCTGACCTCTCCAGGGGTGTCATCCAAAAAGTCAATGTCAAATGTTATATTTATACTTTAACAAGAGGCCAAAAAATCTGAGAACTCTGAGAAAGTCTGGGAAAATATTGGATTTTGACATAAGAGTATGTACGAAAGTCTGTTTAAAGTTAGCCAAATGCCTTCTAGTTTGCGGAAGAAAACAAATAGAATTGTTTTTTTTCTAAATGATCATTATACAGAGAAAGCTGCACTTTTTTCTTTCTGCTTGCCCTTTGAGCAAACCTATTTTTGCTACTAAAAACAAAGAAATGCTTTGATGAAACATGTTCATAAGTAAGACTTTCTGCCAATGCATGTTAAAAAGTGAAGACATACATTCTCTTGCCTACTTGCTACTCTTATTTATGTCTAAAGCTCTGGTTTTGAATGCTTAAAATCATGACGTACTGCATGTGTATTGACATGCATCAGTGTGGTTGCATTTGCTTTCCTGTGTGGCACAGCTATAAATTGGTCAGAACTTGCAATGATTGAAGTCTTAACTTTGGTGTGTTTTAAACATATATTCGATGTAGCAATGCTGATTCAAAGAGTGATAGATGAGACAAATCTACTGATGGGGTGAAAGCAACCCCAACAGAATGCTCCACCACACACACAGAAACAAACAAATTGTTTCAAACTCACAAACACCCACAAAGTTTGAAAACAGGGTTGGTATTTCCATATGCACATCTTCCAGGTAAAACCAAACATGCCACTCACTTGCTTGTTTGCATTTTTCAGTTGTGGCTGATTGAGTCATCAGTCAGGAAATTGGGTGATTCTATCTAAGCGTCTCACGCAAAGGTGTGCACAGACAAGGACATTAGTGCATGCTGGCATACATTGAATTTATAAGCCTGTATTTCCTCTAAACCATGTTTACTGTTGGCATTTGAGGTTCTGTTTTATTGGGAAAAAAAACCTCAGACTAAATTATAAAATGTTGTAAAACTTTGAGGGGAAATGAGAAAAAGCTTTCCTGGATGAATGTGCTTAAAAAATGTTTCATTTATGGAAAAGTTTGAGGCAATACTTTCCATGTTGGGTGATATAAACATTCCATGTCTCTACAGAAATCTGGTGTGGTGCCCATTTCCTGGGTTGGTTAAACACAGGCAGACTTTATGTCCTTAAAGTAATCATTTCAAAATGAGGACCATATCTTTCCACTATGAAAGTTTGCAAACCGAAGATACAAAACAACCAGTACTTTGTAGATTGCAAGTTCACTTAATTTTTCAACAGAGAACTTTGTAATTTTGATGCAACAAGGGGGTTGTAATATTATAATTCCTAAATGTTTCTTGCAAAAAGGAAGTCTGCCTTGCAAAGCAATTCCAATTACTGTCACATCTAACAATGTCTGGAAAAATGCATGTATGCTATTATTGTTGGCCTTAGAAGTAAAGCTGGAGCTTTACATCTTGTGCTTTATGCTTGTTACCTTGACTTTATTAGACTATTATCAGGCTCTACTACTTAGACTCTTATTTTCAAGGAAACAAATACAGAAGACATTGTTGGATTGTTGCCCTGTTGTATTAACAGTTTGCTTACACCACCTTTTGATTTTGTTTTTTTATCTGGCAGGATTCGGGATTCTTGGTAGAAAAAGAAACATTGACAGACATATGAATAACATATGAGCTCTGTGAGAATATTTTATTGGTTAGACGCCCAGGGCAATATAATCGGCATCCGCCTTGAAGCTTTCTGTCTCCTGTAAAATTTTACTGATTTTAAAGGACTGTTTTTGAGCATCTCTAGTTAAAAGTCTGAACAAACCTTAGACTTGTCAAACCAACAGTGCACTCAGTGGTCAAATTCACTGTGAACAGATATTCTTTAAAACACAGTTTAAATATTTAAATTTACAAAAACAAAAAAAAAGTGGGTAAGGGTTAACCCTAAGCCTAACCCTAACCCAAATTTGAATTAGATAGTAAAATATACCAGGTAATGTAATTTGATTCTTATTAATTGATAAGGCTAAAACCTTTCATGGACCCAATATTGTGTAATATTCATCCCTTTTCATTAGTTGGATTTATCTCTTGTCTGTAAATCTGAGAATTGTTTTGCATCCAGCTTAAAACAATCAAAGCATCATAAAGTTTTCTTTCAGGGAGAACTTACGTGAAAGCAGTTCTAATTGCAAACCAGAACAAATGGCCAATATTTCACATTCATTAATCCTCAGGTTTTTTTCTCAAAACCTTTGAATTACTAAAAACACAGTAAATCACATGCTGGAAAACATCTGACAAAAGGTAAATTGATAAATGAATGAAAGGGACGAGAGGTGGACTGTCCTTGTCACCCAGCTGTCAAACACATCGTTGGAAAGACAAATCGATGGCCACATTCCCCTCGCACTGCATGTGAAGTGCAGCTTTCACAGCACTGAAAAGAAAAGGGTTCTTTCTGTTGCAACATTTAAGAATCTTTATCTGAGGAGAAGTAGTGAAGTCTTTATCTTACAGGTGAACAATTGTAAAGAAAATAGTGTCTGGCTGACAAGTAAACATTGTGCAGTCCCTTTCAGAAGGGATGTTTGTTGATTTCAGCCGTCTGTGCGCATCCCTATATTTGTGATTTTCTGCACTTTCCCAAAAGCATGTCTGGACATATGTCTGTTTTTGTAAACATATGAATAAGACTGAATTCAACCAATATTTGTTTTGTTTTTTTTGCAAAATGCAAGATTTTGCAAAAAATGCCTAGAACTTACACTTAGATATGTAATTTGAGTTTTAGATGAGGAAACTACGACTTCTGGATTTTTCTTCAAGCAACCAATTGTTGAAAACAGACTGACGCTTATTTTCCACTGTGGCAACTGCTGTGGTGGTTCTGTGCCTGAATGATGAGGCTCTGGTCCACATTAAGTTGCATATTTTGATTTATTGTTTTTCTTTGTTTGCACTTCTCATCCAAACACAATCAGAGTTTCTGGTAAAAAAACAAAAAAAACATTAAAGTTGTTGGATTTGGCTGATATGAATAAAACTCTTGTTTGTGGTGTGTACTTGTGGATTGGATATCCAGAGACTTCCAAAATTGAAAATCTTGATGTTCATTCTGTGTTAAAAGCAAAACCTCATTACAAACAATTTTCTATTGTATTCTTTTATCTAGACCACTGTTTTTACTCTGTTTTTAATAAACCCATTTTGTATTGTAAGATGAAGAAGTGAATGACAGAGGATTTTTAAAAGAACCTAAGCACTGCTTTATCCATGCTCAGGATTATCCTCTTTTGAATTTTAATGTAGCTAAAGTTTTACAGCATTTTTTTTAAATAAAAAATTGAAATATCTATTTAACAGAAAACAACAAAAATCAACAACAACATAATCTAATGGTATTCAATGTGAAAAAACTTACCAAAAATTATCTTCTTGGACAAGTCAGATTTCTTTCCTCCCAAAAATGTTTCCACTTCCCGTTTGGGGTACTTATTAGATAAAAACAAGCAATTGCAAAACACTGTTTTAAGTAATGTGTGGATTTTCTTTTTAACGTAGACAATTTAATTATACTTTAGCTTATCTCTAACATCATAAAATGAGAAAGAAGCCAATTTAAAACAAAAGATACATTTACTGATGAATGGACAAATTCAGGCACAAACATGCTGACGCACTTAGGCTCCCTCACCCAGACGCACACCTGGTTCTTTAGACAGCTGCCCTCAGGGCTACCTGTTCGTCAGATCCTCTGTGGGTTGTAATTAGGAGGGTGGAAGGGATGGGAGGATAGGGGAAAAGAGAAAGAAAGGGATGAGAGGAAGAGAATCAGGCAGAAAGAAGAAGAAAGGGATGTAAAAAAACAAAACAGTGACCCATTCCAACAGCAGAAACTAAAAGAGAAATTATCTGCCTTTGAAAGATGCAGAAGCTAAACACACATGCACACACACAAGCATGGAAACGTGCTACATGGCTCATGTCCTTCTTGCTGTCAACGAAGCTCTTTCTTCTTGTATTGAAACAGTTTCGCTCTGCTCTGTCTCGCTCAGCTTAATAATCTCCAGTAAAACAAACAAAAAACTTGTTTTTGTGTATTTATCACAAAGTCACAGAGTCACTGGGTAAGAACTGTTTGTCAGAAATTGCCTCTTGAGACATGATGGGCTAAACAGGAACACAAAAAAGCCATGCAGTCTGAAATCCATGCAAAGTACTCAGCTTTATGTACCTTTTGGCAGTGAGGAAAAGCAAACCCAGAGCTGTGATGTCCCTCAGTGACAAATAGAAGAGGGCAAAAAACTTGATTTCATTAAACTTCATCACTGGTCTATCAAGGGGAAGTGGGAGAAAAGAAGAGATGGAACAGGAGCTTATTTACCCATTATCTGTGGTGTTACACTGTTGGCACACAGACACACATGGAGGATAAACGTCTAGTGTGACAGCCATTGTGAGATGACTGACAGTGAGTGGTAGCTTGAGGAAGTGTGTGTCAACATATGTGTGTTCTCATAGGGAGGGATTGTCATGGGAGGCAAGTCTGCCCAGGAATTCCACAGATGAATCAACTCCTTGGCTTGTCCGTGTTGCAGTCACCAATTACTGTGTGCATGTGCGCAAGCATGCGTGTGTATTTGTGTGTATGTTTGGTGGGGGTTGAAGTAGAGGCCTTTCCTTAAAATGGAGGGGACTTCTCCTAATCATCGCCCTCTGGCCTCGGACAAAGGCAAAAAGACTGCTTGGACAATTTGAATTTGAATAGCATCTCTCCTCCTGCCCTCTTTTCTTCTGTGTCTGTCTTCCTCTTTTCACCGCCTGAGCTTCACTTCAGTTTGGGTAACAAAAGTGGAGCCAACAAAGATGGCCCACAAAGCAATCAGGCTAATAGTGCTAATAAGTTGAGCGTGGGGTCCTCGCTCCCAGTGTTGACACATTTCACTGTTTCTCTGACTAAACAGTGGCTGAAGTGTTTGGAAACCAGACAGCACAGTATTTTAATGGAGTGTCTACCCCATGCCAGGTTGCCATGTGCTTGGTCTGTTTGGCTGTAGAGAAACATAACAATAGCAAGTTTGGGAAGAGGTGGAGAGACGATAATTAACTGGGGGAAAGCATCAGGGGAAGAGATTCAAAGAAGGAGTCTGCAAGCCTGCAAGTTATATTTGTCGAAGGAAGTTTGAAGCTCCACACAAAATACTGCGTTTGCTTTGTATTTATTTTGCACCCAGGCTTTTATAGTACGATGAACATATTTTAGGCAGGATTTTCTCATTTTTCACCCATGCCATTTGGTTAATGAAACATAAGGTTTCGTTAAACTGTCACCTCACGGAAGCACGCTAACAAAAATTGGCATGCTAAAAAACACAAACAGTCACGGTGAGATCTAAGCTTAACCCCTCACCTGTCTGCTTCTTGAGACCAGAGGACTTGTAAAAAGTCTATGCATGCCTGTCTCTCAATAATAGCCCTTCTTCCCTTTCCTCCTTTGGCCCCGCTTTTTTTCTTTCTTTTAAGAAGCATGCTTGTTGGAACAAAGAAATATTTTAAGGCGCTTGTAACCCTGTGTGTGTGCGTGAGTGTGTACACACACGCATGTGTGCGCGCGCGCGTGCGTGCGCCTGTGTGCTGGATGCGGCCGTAGGGACGAATGCTTCAGTGCCCTCCTCTGTTATTAGGCCTGGCCTGTCATTATGGGATTAGTCTGTAGGGGTTTGTGTTTTTGCATGCTTGTGTGTGTATGTTTGTGTGTGTGTGCGTGTAAGCAGTTGTTTGCTTGTGTATGATCTCCCCAAGCCTGTTTGTACTACTACAATTTTTCTCACACAGTCACAGCATGCTGAGAAAACAAATGTCTCTGCCATTTTCCCCCCAGTTGTTAAGGTAATCCCAGGTGCATTTGACCTCTATTATAAATAACACTTTACTAAAGCAGTTCTCAGGTTGCACAAACAGTAAGTTGCTAATTGAAAAGACTTGGTAAGCAATGGGTGGTTGAAAAAACAGTCCCCCATACATTGCATGTCACATCCATCAATGTGTTGCGAAAAAAACATGAGCGATGACACAGAGGATTGCAAGAAAAAGAGAGGGGAATTGAGTAGAAGTCGCATAAAGCCAAGAAATTTGAGCTCAGGTCTCCACTTACCTCTTAGTGTCCACAAAAACACACCAGTCAGGGATTGCTGAAACACATCTGCTTGCTTTAATTATGGAAGGTGATAATAGGCTGGCTTGTAAACTGTCTAAGACGGCAGAAGAACTAGAAACTAAGAATAAAGTAATTTCTCACCAGCATGTTAAAGCAGTTTTGTTTCTGTTTTTGAGTAAAATTATCCAAAAATTTAACAACCATACACAGACAAATTGTCCTTACACCTCAGGACAATTTAGAGATTAATTAATTTAACAGTAATGTTTTTTAACTGTAGGAGGAAGCTAGAGTATCCATGGAGACCAGGGGAAACATATTAAAAGACAAAAAAAAAAGAAAGACACCAGGAGAGGATTTGAATTCAGGACATTTTGAACTGCATGTCAGTTCTACCAACTTCTCCATTGCTCAGCCTCCTTAATTGTATTTCTTAAAAGCAAGCATAATTATTGTTTTATTATTCTTCTGCTCATGTTTTTGTATGTTCACTCCTTCCTGTCCTCCACCCCATGAATGAGAGGCTGGATATGTATAGTCCTGGTCATGAAAGTCTGGCCTGCATCCTAAACTCTGCTGAGTCTAAAAACAGGCACATCCAAATAGTGAAATTTATGCCACTCAGGCCTCATGGGGAAGGCAATTCTTGAGCAGACTGGAAGGTATGAATTTGATCCAAGTATAAGTTTGAAATTATTAAATGGAAGAAAAAAATGAAAGAACAAAGAATTAGATTGACATTTTACATGGAATGATGACAAAAAGGAAATATGGCTTAAATATATTTAACAGTCTTGTGTAAGGGATACGTACTTCCCTCAATACCCTCATAGCCTCTTTCATAAAACTCTCCTGTCATAAACCTGCAAAGACAGGCTCCTCTCTGAGCTGCCTCTGGCGTTCATAAATCACAAATTAATCTTGCAGTACACCTCACACATGTGAGCTTCCAAAACTCCAGCTGGCATAGCTAAGGGGGCATGGAGGCAAACTCAGCAGGGTCCATTAAAAGTTCTACACATGAAATTAGTTTTAGACATAATAAAGGACAAAAAAGGTGTGGTGTGAGACCTTACCACTTTAGTTCAGCTTCCTAGTATTACTGCTACTGAAAGAATTACACATGGTTGAAGTCTAATTTTAATATCAATAGTAAAAAATTGCATACATTTGCATCTTTGCTTTTTTCACTTTAATCTACCAGTAGTGAACAGTCCTGGTTTGACTGTAATGTTTCAGAATATACAGTAAAAAAGGTCCACATTCCAGCTTAAAGACACTCATGTTTTACTCTCTTTTCTGTGTGTAGTTTATCATGATACGTTTACATGTTCATTCACTTGATTTATTCTCTTTGCCCCATTACTCACAATCTGAGCTACAGTCACTCCTTCTCATGTTTAATACTTTTGAAGAATAGAGGTCAAACAGAGAGATAAAACACAGAGAAAAAAAAAGTCTTTATATCGAAGAGTCTCTTATTCTCTTTAGTTTCACAAAGCTTTTTTCTCTCCTCCAACTTGCCCTTCTGGTTTTCTTTACCGTCTATTTCTCTTCTCCTCATCCAGGCCCATTGGGCAACCTTCCAGCGCGTTCTTAGAGACTTTCAAAGATTGTTTACTTTGAAAGACACCTTTCCCTCTTTAATCTTTCTTAGTCTGAATCCTTGTGCTTTATCTTCTATATAGAGTAAATCTGTCAGTTTGGTGCTCAAAACTCTTCCTTTGTTCATGAGCTTAATGCACTTTTTTTTTCCTTGTTTGGTCTGTTGTGTGTCATCTGCCTTTTGCCAATGCTTTTTATAATAGCAATACGCATGTGTTGCCCGATATTTTCTAACCAGCTAACAAGCTTCAGCTAAGTAGATGAGAAATGCAGATGTGAATACACAGATGGGACGTGTGTGTGTGTGTGTGTGTGTGTGAGTGTGTGTGGGGTGGGGGGGGTCGACAGGTTAGATTGGGGTCATTCTGTGCTTTTACTGTGGCCCATTGACTCAGGATTGATGCTCCACTTTGACCACAATGTGGGGCTTTGCTCCCAATAGACACACACATAATTGCCTTCTGACACAGACGCACAAAAAACCAGGCAGGCACACACACATAGACTCAATCCCAGTGTGGTGAAACAATGCACATCACCAAAAAAGGAGGGGTTATAGAAAACACCTGCACTCCAGAATGATCTACTGCCCAGACCACAGGCCTGGGCAGTGTATCTGTTTGCTTTGCAAATCTGCCTTTCTGGCACATGGTTCTTTCATTCACTAGTGTTGCAACCCTGTCAGTCATTGGGTTTCACTGTGTTGTTAATTTTTTCTGCAAGGTCAGCTCGAGTAACATCCAGACTTGCATACATGCGGCCTAGTTGTAATGATAAAGACCAGGCAGAGAAGGTATATCATTTTCACCACACAAGCTTGCATACCTGTTTATCTGTCAGTAATAAGCCTCAAATCACAGAGTGTCACAATATGAGTCAGGGGAAGTTTTTTCATAATATTTGCTGACAGTCTCTGAGAAAAAGACACTAGTAAACTGTAATTTAGGTGAGAAGGTAACAGTTGATTAGTTTCATTACGTGTTTTAGTTGGGTAACCATGCCTCGATGGATAGACTAGTTGTCTTGTAAGTTGTGGGTTTGATCCCAGCTTCGTCCTGCCTTGTTGTGCCCGTGGGGAAGGCCCTTAACCCAAAGTTACCTACTAATCTGTGCATGGGCGTATGAGTCTGTTTTCGTGAGTGCAATTGGCTGGATGTGTGAGGTGCTTTGTAAATTTAGTCCACTTAGCATTTTAAAGCCAACTCTGATAGCCTGAACTGGTTCACAGTGAAGCCCTCAACCAATGTTCCTCAAGGGGAACAAGTCAGTATCACAAGAGATTGCAACCAAAGATGTTTTACTTTCTCTAGAACAATCTTGAACATGAGGATGATATATGCTATCAGTGTAATGTGCATGTCAGACACACTGTCACTCAGTGTGCTGGGGTAAAAGTCTACAAGAATTTTTTTCCCCTGAGGAACATGCCATTTTAAGAGTTAGCCATAATTCATCAGGATTTGTTTTAGCCAGTCTACCTAAGTGCATCGATTGTCATAGCAAATGTATGTTGAAGCGGCAGAAATTTGGGATATAATCAGAAATGCATCAGTTATAGAGTTTGAATCCAATTTCTGACCAGCATATTTGTACAACTTTGACATGTTGATACATGTTTTAATAATAAAGGTTTTCAAGAAAACAAACCAGTGCTTTCTTAAAAACATTCAAAGATTACAGAGCTTATTCTGAAGGACTTAAAATCTACAAAGACACTGAAATACTTCACATTGTGAAGCAAAAGTATCTATAAATAAAACTAATCTCAAATTTATTGCCATTTATCTGTCTTACCTTTTGTATCTCACTTAAGACAGAGTATTGCTCAATCTGATTTTTCTGTAGTGAGTTATTTTTCCATAAGACCAGGCAATAATAAATAACAGCTGTGTCCAACTTACTTTAATACTAGAACAAAAAAGTAATTTATTTATCGAGACTATGAAAGAGCCTCGAGCAGATTGTCTGTGAATCGATCAATTTTTATTTAGACTAAATGAAGATAATGACATTGTTCATAGTTTAAACTGTCTTTACAATTTAATTTTCTCATTTACCATAAGTAGATCAATTATCACAAGTACCTTCACAAACTGTAAACAATAATCTCTGTGTATATTTTCCTAAAAGAATAAATGCAACCAAGCCATTTGCTCATCTCTCCCTTTGCCGCGGCCTCTAACAATTATTATGCATCCTTTGTGACTGTTTCAAAAACTCAATAAGACTTAAAATAGCTCTGCCTTCATCACTCAGTAATAACTTCCAGATTAAAGAGTAGTTCCTGAAAGACTGACACGCAGGGGGAAATGAAAGGGTTTTTTTTGTTTTGTTTCTGTCTGGTCAATTACTGATCCAAGTCAGCTCAGTGTAAAATCATCCTATTCTGGTCACCATAGAGTTTAAAGTCACGAAAATGGATTTTGAACATGAGTTTTTTTTCCTACCACCTGAACAAATAAAATAAAATAATTAGGAAAAACTAGATCAAACAATAGAAAGATAGCAGCTAAAAGAACTTTCTTCAGGTCTATTCCTTGAAGCCTCATTAGTGAAATGGACCTTACATTTTTTTAATGAACAGATACAGCACAATCACTTTTTTCTGCATGCTGTTTCATCATCTTTTACCATCATGTAGAACAGCGTGGCGGTTGAGATAATAACTGTGGCTGCACACTGTGCCTAGAGCGTCAGGTAGTAAAAGAACCGACATTTATAGCCTTTCTTCCCTTTTCTAACAAAGCTGGTAGCTTGTTGCCGGTAGAAATTAGAGAGCGGAAAGTCAGCAGGAAAAGAAGGGATTTGCCACAGAGGTCCACCATTTTGTTTATTCATTTGTATGTGTGAGTGTATTTGAGTTTGCCAAGAGATAGATGTGAAAAAGTGAGCTTAACCTGAAGTGTGTCCACACCCAGTTATTGACACAAAGTTATATGTGATTACAGCTTTCTGACCTCTGTATCCCCCACAATCTCCTTCTTTGTGGCTCTAAACTTTATTACCTCTCGCTCCATTCAAGCCTTCTGTTAGGTTGTATATCTTGCAGGAGTTTTACAACATGCTGCTTACTGTATGTGTGCGTGTTTGTATGTGTGTAAGCACCCTGTGGGAAACAAAACAACTTCTCTTTGAGTTTTGCCGCCTTGTTTAAAACAACCGTCTAATTGGGACTAATTAGCCATATGAGAATCTACAATAAGATTTTACACAATACCTCGCTGATCAAACAATTCTATTTCTGTGTTTCTCTTCGTTCCTGTTACTTACAGGAAAGCACACTGAATTCTGCTTTAGTTTAATTGGACTGAATGTGCTGAAAATGTATCCAACTGCTCAGTTATTCTTGCAGTTATCTGAGAACGGCGCCAGTCAAAGGCTTTTATCTGTTGCGTGAAACTCTGTTACAATTTTTATGACGTTGTTGTAAAACCATTGAAAGTTCCATAGACCTACTCTCTTCTCCTTTGTCTGACCTAAATGCCTTCTTTCTTCCTCCAATTTACAGAGACACTGATGGACACAAAGTGGGCCACGACAGAGTTAGGATGGACTGCACACCCTGAGACTGGGGTAAGTTTGGATTATCAGTCTCTTCACATCCTGGATCAGTGGTTAGTGTGGGCATGATAGTGACAATTGTTTAGGGCTAAACCTTGGTTAAACACAATTTTTTTACAAGTATGTATTTAATAAAAAAATATAAGTATAAATATAAGATAATTATGTATCACTATTTTTTTTCCAAGCGTGATTTTAGTGCAAATATCTATTTATCATTGTAGAGCACAGGTGTACAACTCCAGGCCTTGATGGCTAGAGTCCTGCAAAATTTAGATACGTCTCTGTTGCAGCTTCTGAAAAAAGAAAAGATATGTCTGCTAAAAAACTTTTAGCTTAATTCCAAAACCCATTTGATATAAAATTTTTATGCAATCAAGAGGACATCCAAGAAAGCGAATGGGCCCACGAGTTGGAAAATGCTTAGGTCAGCTGTACATCAACTTCAAATGTCTCATAAAGTTGTCTTAATAATCTGCATCGGGATACGCTTTTAGTGATTAGGAAAATATTTGCTTCGATCCAATTTAAGTTAGCTACCCAGTCTCACATGTTTCTTTTTCTCCTAAGGCACCTGAAAAGTTGGCCATTAGGTGGTTCTTTGAATGATGAAATAGGTTTAGTTTTAATCGATGCACATCCCCACTTCAACATTTACCTCACACACAAAATGCCAGTGACAGCCTATTCTTGCTTTCCCATGTGGTGTTCTCAAAGAGCCAAATAGGAACATAAAATCTTGACCTCTCCTCAGCTATGCTTCAAAGGTTGCCAACACTCCTCCTCTTACTTTTATGCAGTGCTCTGCAGCTTGTGTTTTCAAAGGTGGACCCAATATATATTTTATTGTCTCCCCAACAATACTGGCACTGAGATCCTTCCTTAGCCGTTCTTAGCAGTCCACAGTCCTTCTGCCTTTCTGTCTTTCTGCTACCCAGCAGCTGACGAAGGCAGACACATTATCCACCTCAGCTGTAAGCAATCAGGGGTCAATCCCCCCTCGACCTGTCATGACCTTTCTACTTCCCCTTTTTTCTACTTCTCCTACTTCCATGTTTCTACAACCTTCTACTTCTTAAGTTAGCATGCTTCAGAGATCCTTCCACCACTACAGGACAGCCACGATATACGGCCTCTATTTCAACATAATTTCATCAGTTCATTATTTTCAACTACATATTTTGTATCCCCTATGCACAAATCGTCAGCCAAAAGATAGATGAAGTATTCTCCTTTGACGTTTTGTTTGAGTATTTATCATGAAACTGACAGAACTACTACTATCTGTCTATTGTTGTGCTTTTCTTTAGTTTGCTATTTAAAAAAAATAAATAAATCAAGCGTCAGTCCAGCTTCTTTCCATCCATCTGTTATAATGTACAATGGACTGCAGGTATTTAATTGTTTATTTTCATTTCGAATTTTGTTTGTCCCCCTTTTTGATGGGGGACTAGCATGTAAGAGGAAGTAATAGATTGGCAGAGAGGAGAAAATCAAACTTAAAAGAAAGAAAATAAAACGGAATGAGAACATATCTGTGTTACTTCAAGTGAGAGGAAACAACATAGAAATAAAGCCAAAAAAATAGAACCACAGAAGAAACACGCCTTAATTATCTTCACATGTCACATTTCTAGGAACAGATTGTGCATGCTACTTATCAAATTGTTTCATTTCTGTCCCTGTCTTCAGATTTAGTATTTTCCAGTCACGCCATCTGCCCTGCTTTAGTGTGATACACTTTTGTGTCCAATGTTTCCATCTCCATGACCCTTCTTTGTCTTTGTGTATTTTCTTAGTTAATTTCAGTTCATTGCAGCCATCTTTTATTGTGTGTAGGCTTGTCCAAAAGCTACATAGAAGATAAAGGGGGATTTCCATTTTTGCAAAGTTGTCAGATTTGAAGCAGTAGCCACAGGGCTTTTTCGCAACCAATATTCCAAGTTGTCTTGTGAATTTATTGTAATGACTATTCTTCAGGTAGTAATTGCACAAAGAGGCTGCATGCAAAGAGCACATTTTAAAGTCTATCCAACATCCTCAAAATCAGTTTTAGTAAGCATCAGGTTTTCAGTTAATTACAATAGTTACTATATTAGCCAGATGAGTTGGTTTTACACCATCACTTTAAACTGACCTGAAGAGGTTGTTTAGGCTGGTGTGAGATTCTCACAGTATGGTATTATTGAAAACTATCATATTTCCACAAAACAAAGGTTTGAGACAAACATGTAATTTATGAGCCCACTAACCACATTTTAGATACCCCTTCTTTATGAAAAATAATTTTAGCTGTTCTTAAAATTGTAACTTCTCAAAATGTTGGTGCGACTTGATATAAAATGGTCAATGCCTAATGAAAACGTGCTATAAAGCTTTTCTGAAATCTTTTAGAATGCATTTTATATTTCAAGATATAGAAACTAAGCTGAAAAAGAATGCTCCTTTCTTATAGAATTACTTGAGTAAAGGTGAAATTATTTGTAACATTTAAGAAAAAGGGGAGCCATTTAAGTAAATGTTACTGGAACAGTCAACATGTAAAAGAGCATCTTTAGTCAATAAAACTCAAAGTGCATTAAACTGTGCGGTCTTGCAGAACATTGTCATTATCTGTGAGTCACACTAAGCTCTTATGTCCAAAACAAGCATAAATCCCTTTGCTCCTCACTGCTTGTAATAACTGATGATCAATTATGAATGTGTAACTGCTTTTTTTAGAAAGCACATTGAGGGTGTCTTGAGGCTTTTTGTGGTAATGTACATAAATCCCATGAAAACAGCTTTTATAGAATTAACATCATAATAAAAATTTTGCATAATTATGGGATCAAAAAGGAAAAACATTAAAAAAACTAAATCACAAAGATACAGTCGAGTTCTAGACTCATGAATGAGCCAGACATTTTTTAAAGTACGTACTGCTTTAGCACAAAACACCACACTTACAAGCAACATATTGCTTTTGAATTTCTTTGGATAAGTTGCAGCACTAATCTCATCTTTCTCTCCTCTCTGCAGGTCTGTCCAATCTTGCTCACTATTAAGACTTTCACATTTTTTCCAGTAATGATTCAGTGAGGACAGGAAAAAAACGTTTAAAAATAAAAATAATAATAAAAACAGTTGTTTCCAGGAGTTGTCAAAGCAAGTAGCAGTTACAATTAATTTAATAATTTAATTACCTTTGCATGGATATTGGACTGTGTAAGTGACTTTCAGCATATTTTTGGTGAACAAAAGTGATAACAGAAGTGGTTTGCTCTCATGACACAGAGTTAGTTCCTTCAACGTGCAGGCTGTAGCATCCTAGAAGCACTCCAGAAATATTGCTATCCTCACCTAAGACAAGACAAAATAATTATTTTTTAGTATTTACATGTATATACATAACACTATTCTGTTTATATTAATAGCTCGTCTTTATGAAACATTCCAAAATATAATTCCCAAGCTCCATTATGGCTTCTAAAATTGGCATGCTACATTACTTATGTATTTGTTCAGTGTCCTCTGACAGTTAAGCTCAAAGCCTTGATTGGAAAAAACACAAAAACAGTACAGTGGATTGCCAATTTTGTACAATTCATCTTGATTAGACTCAATGCCAAGAATTTTGGGCCTTTTCACAGAACCTGCCTAATTTATTCATGCTTGGTAAGCAGGCACTTAGAGCATTTGTCCACTGGTGCATGTGTCAGGGAAGGGGATCGCTCTCTATCTACATGTGCACATCTAGCTTTGTATACAAACAAACATCCACACAGAACAAGAATGAGCTCAGGGAGACAGGCTCGCACTAACCCCTTAAACAAACACAACCAAATTTATACACATGCCCACAAACACTTGGCTGCATTGGTTTTTTGCAAGGATGATTTATTACTCTGAATTAAATACCCATTGACACTTCATGCTTTTAGCCATCCCATTGACCCAGGTGGTGATTATTGAATCCCTCTGGCCGCTTCTTCCTTCTTGAGCCATCGTTTTAATGCCACTACCCAACGACACCCATTCTCCCCCTCACTGCCTCATGGCCACCAGGGTCCTAGATGAATAGCCTTGTCTCCAACACATCCATATCACAGCCCTAATTAAGATACTCACCGTTCAAAGAGAAACATCAGGCTCTAAGCAACAAAGTAGTGTTTGTTTGCAAGTTTTGAGTTGCAGAAAACCTCAAGTTCTAAGGAAAAGTTAAATTGTGTTTTTCTCATTCTCCTTTTGGGAAGATACAACTTCCATCTCAAATATCTGTTCAACCAATCAGAGGAACGTTAGATGTACATCACATTAGACGGCCAATGAAAAATATATTTTACTTTTTCTCAACTAGATTCTTTTTTCTGAGAGAGAGTAAACTGCCTTTGTAGACATTACTTTGTAGATTTTTGGACAGCCCCTATGGGAAAAAAGGTTAAACTTAAAGCAGTGGCAAATGCATGTTTAGCTGACCTGGGGAAAGACATTTAAGGTAGGTGGACAATCAAATCTGGAATGTTGGGGGATCTACACTAGTGTGCAAGTAAATGTGTAGGTGTGGTATGAATAGAAATGAAATTTAGATTCAATTTAAGCCCAGTTGTTCTCTCTTTACATAGCTTTGGTTGGTTCTTCAAATTGTTGATATATTTCTGTGCGTTGTGTGGAACACTGTGGGATTGCATTTTGAATTTGCTATGCAAATAAACTTACCAGGCCAAGCTAAGAAAATTAATGTGCTCACCTCTTTGTGTAATGGAGAGGTGTAGGGTAGCATAGCCCTGAGCAACCACACATGTAGACACACCGATATTATACATGCAGGAACTGCTGTTTGAAATTAAATGATTTATGTGTGTGGCTTCATCCAGGACTGAAACATACATTAGACTTCTTGCGTTTACAGCAAAGTGTCACAGAGATTGCTTTCATTCATCTATTAAAACCGGTAATCAAAGTTTCTAATTTTTATTCTAATTTTTCTCACATAAATACTCCCCAGGGCAATGTAGTAGCGCTGAAAGTTGTAGAGGTCTGTGAAAACAAAAAAAGCATGAAGGTTAAGTAATGCCTTTTTTCCAGTCGTTATTAGAGGACGTTGCAGTCATTGCTCCATAATTGAAGCGTAATTGGTTGTGAAGCAATGTGGCTGCTGCTACTTCCAAACAGATATGGGGTAAACATGATGTGGTGGTTCTGTGGTGAGGAGGTGACAGGTTGCTGTAATTGTGATAAATTTGCAGTTCTTGTCCCTGGCTTTTTGCCACACTAATCAGAGATGAAAGGCATATTATGTTGAGAGGAAGTTAAAATATGAACGGAAACATCCCAGCTACAAGCTCTGTACTTTACTACATTACTTCTACAGTTTGGCTTCTATAAAATATTAACTAGTGTACCTCATCAAAGTTGAATGAAAGCTCTAAATAGTGTCATAAATTAAATTCATTAGCTGCCCGACATGTCAAGAAACATGTAAAGCCTCTTTGTTAATTATTTATGTCTTTTTTCTGTTCTCTTGTTTAGTGGGAAGAGGTGAGTGGCTATGATGATGCCATGAATCCCATCCGGACATACCAAGTCTGCAATGTACGAGAGCTCAACCAGAATAACTGGCTACGTAGTGACTTCGTCCCACGCAAAGATGTACTGCGTGTATACGTAGAGATGAAATTCACAGTTCGTGACTGCAACAGCATTCCCAACATACCAGGTTCCTGCAAAGAGACCTTCAACCTTTTCTACTATGAGTCCGACTCAGACTCAGCCACAGCCACCAGCCCTTTCTGGATGGAGAACCCTTATGTGAAAGTGGACACTATTGCCCCAGATGAGAGCTTCTCAATGCTTGAGTCTGGACGGGTAAACACAAAGGTCCGAAGTTTTGGGCCACTTTCCAAAGCTGGGTTCTACTTGGCCTTCCAGGACCTGGGTGCTTGCATGTCACTTATCTCAGTGAGGGTGTTTTACAAAAAGTGCTCCACCACAATTGCCAACTTTGCAGTTTTCCCAGAAACAGCAACGGGAGCCGAGGCAACCTCATTGGTTATTGCTCCAGGAACTTGCGTTCCCAACGCCCTAGAGGTTTCTGTGCCACTGAAGCTCTACTGCAACGGAGATGGAGAGTGGATGGTTCCTGTAGGAGCATGCACATGTGCAGCTGGTTTTGAACCAGCCATGAAGGATACCCAGTGTCAAGGTGAGTGTTTTCACTACAAATACCTCAGGTTAGTCGAGGATTCTGTTACCTACTGTTTATGGTAGTGGATTAAAAAAAACGCTTCTTTGTTTGATGTGGATTTGGAGGTTAAACATTCCTCATCAAGAAATCTGTGGTTCAAGCGCTACATAATGACCTGCCAGTGATTTTTTTTTCTTGCTTTTACCTTTTTCAAAAATAGTAATGGAGCTATTTGGCTTTAATCAGGTCAAAATAAACTTCCTGGAAGCATAACTTCTCAAGATGATTAATGTTCAAAAGACTGAGTGAATTGTGGTGGCTATAGATTAAATTATATCACTTATTTTACAGTTGCCACATAACTGCCTCGATATTGGACACCTTAACGCAGTGATTACTGGACAGAATAAAATACTTTACGGCATTGTCAGTTGGAGGCTTTCCACTTCTCTGACCTCGGTTTTGCTTTGCAGCTGGGTGCTGACAGAATGGTAATCCAGCTGATGCTGTCTGTTTGTGGAAGCTAGGATCCTGATGGTTTCTGGTCGAGTGGAAAACATGACACTTTCAAAAAGAGGTTGAGCTAGAGGTGAACTTTAACAGCATGATCTCGTCTGAACCAGAGTGCAGGTGACAGCAGGAGAAGAATGAAGGATAAATGGGAACTGTTTGCGTGTGCTGATGGCTATGAGGCGTAAAATTGGGCTCAGAGTGAGTAGGTCAAATGGAGAAGGCAGAAAAAGACTGAAGAAGAGGGACGGGGGCAGGCTGCGTTATTGATCATCATGCCAATTGCATGATGTCTTTGCATGTTCACTTCATGGGGGTTGGACTCCCTTGGTTTTAGAGGCTCATCCTTCCTCTCAGCAGAGACAAATGAGGCCAAGAAGATAATTTCTTCAGGATCCATGCTCATGATGAGGCATGGAAATCTTGAAGACCTTATGGTGACATGTTCTGAAATTACATTCTCACCTGAGAGAGTGTCTTTGCAAGAAAATGAAAGCAGAAAAAATTCAAAACATTGCATTGTTGTTTACACATGGCAGCTCAAGGTTAAACTCCAGTGCCTGGCCCTGATGTAGAATTTCTTAATCACTGAAAACCATGAGAGGTACATCCCCCTCTTTAATTTTTTGTCACCTTTTCTCAGGTGTGCTTTATTTTTCCTCCTTTTCCTCCTTCACACTCATTTGTCGTCATCTTTTTACAGTGCATACACCCTTTTTAGCTTTTCTGTCCTTGTTCCAACAGGCGGTGAATCCTTTTCCCTGTGAAAGTACTTACTTCAACCATTCCCTCCTAATCTGAAGGCCGCTGCTCTCATTAATAAGCCACCAGAGATACAGTTGGGATGTCAGCATTAATATTAATCGATGAGCCTTTTTTGTGGCAAATTTTTCACTCCCCAATATTCTTTACTTTCTTCATGCCTCACACTTTCCAATTTCAGCATACATTCTAATCAGTTCCTTAAGCTCTATGTTCTGCATGAGAGGATAAGACACAGGGGAGTGCAGAAAGGATAGAGGAGTGTGGGGGGTTAAAGGATTAGCATTTTTATGCCTCCATCCCCCTCCTTTTTCTCTACTACTTGTCTGTCTTTTTGCTTCCCTTTTTAATGGATCCTCTAAGGGAAAAATGGATGAAAGCAAGAGGATGACCCCTTAGTGATTGATCAGCACTTTTAACCTTTTTCATGAAAATGAAAAATAGCCTGTTTTAATGGAAATTCACTCAGTACATTTGGTCAAACCCATTGTGTTCAAGAACTAATATTTCATCCACTGTTAGGAAATTTCTTGTAGTTTGCTTTTTTGCTAGGTGAACCTAAATGAACTTGTAGAGGTCATGATACCAATCGAAGAGGTTGTTCTACAACCCAGAGTAACTGGTGGCCATTTCTTATCTGTTTATCAAGCAGCACTTCCTGGTAGCCGGCAGTGTGGATGACTCTGATTAATGCTGGAAGAACAAATACACTTAGTGACAGTGTACACAGTGCAGCCAACTGGCAGTTTCTAGCCAATATTTAAGCTTTTAAACAAAACAACAGGAACGATCTGCTACCCTTGCTAGTCTTGGGTTGATGTGACTCCTAGGCTTTTTTTTTCAGCAGGAGACATAAATTCACAATACAGAAGCTAAATGCTAATCATCTTCCAGAAGGACAAACTTTGCAGTGTGTCCTTGGCATTGACGAGCCACCGCACCAGTGGGTCAGCTAATCAACAGGCCCTAGTAAACTCTGCCTGCCTTACCTGCTTCTGTCTTCTTTTATTAAGCATGGAGGCAAGCTCATTCATCTTTTATGAAGACAGTTTATGAAAGATGTGAAGCCCACTGAAGGATTCTGGATTGCAGTGCCGCTGTTATGGTTACACTCCACATCTGTTACTTATCAGTGGTGTTATAAACTTCCAAACAGCTTCTATAAATGGAGATAGGAATTTTCCAAAGGATAACAATGTTTTCAGATTAATGAGACATTAGTTTATCAACAATCAGTTTAGGTAGAACTATGTGAAAGGTTGTTCCCAAAAAATAAAAAAAGGCATTATGCTTGTTCTGAGAAAATTGTGTTGACATTAATATAAGACAGTGACACTTTTTCACCATGTGGAGTTACAAACATTGTGTAGTTTCATTTTATTTACAAGCAGCACAAACATTTAACTGGTAAGGTAATACCCATGTACCCATGTACACCGAGTAGATATAAAATTATGACATACTGTCTGATGGTGTGTTAATTCCCCTTTTGCTGCTAAAGTAGCCTGAAGTCATAATGGAAATGTTTATTTTTCTTCTTAAATTATGATTATACAGAGGATCCTCTGCATATGTCGTAGTGTCACTTTTACAGTTTTAGAATTAGGTGACAATTGCTACACCGTTTATGGAAACTTCTCACAACCCAATAGTTCCCAGAGTCGGTCCTCGAGGGCCAGCATCCTGCATGTTTTAGTTCTCTCCCTGGTTTAACACACCTGGATCAAATGGTGGCTCTTTAGAAGGTCTAAGAAGAACATTGACAAGCTGAAAAAGTTGTTACTACCACCAGGGAGAGAACTAAAACATGCAGGATGCCGGCCCTGGAGGACAGACTTTGGGAACCACTGTCATAACCCCACAACTAACTCAAGAATAAGAACAAAGATAGAATTTAAATGAATGAATCTGAGAATATAAAATATACAAGTTGTACACTACAGTAAAGACAATAACATCTAACTTTCTTTAAATTTAAAATAAAGATTGCAATGTATGATTAATGTTTCTTAATTGTTAATTGTCTTTATCTTGCTCACCAATTTAGTTATGGAGGCTTAAAAGGTTCTAACGCAGATATAAACCCAAAAAAAAGATAAGATTGTCTTTTAATCAGATGGTTAGCCCTGCAATGTGCTAAGCTTGCAATAGTGAAATTACATGGTGACATTACCAGCATTTTACTTGTTCAATTGAAAGATTTCCTCTAAGTATAATGTGTGCACATCAAGTTTCTGGGCATCCAAGTTGGCAGCCAGCAGCCCTATAATCATGTCTAAAAAAAACAATTTGATATCAAAGTTAGTTTCTACACAACTAAATAAATAGGTTGGTTAGTAACTTTAGATAATAACTTTCAGTAATTATCTGATTTTACTCATGTAGTCATGTATTAAGAAAATCTACTGAAGTTTTTCAGTATAATTATGGGTCATAATTACCCGCACTGATTTTCTGCTGTTTTTGAGTTTTAGCTCTTCTTGCTTTTCTGGAGCAGTTTGAATATAGATTTCAAACACATTTTAGGAACATGAAAATAGCTAATTATTGCAACTTTTGGTTAAATTACTTGTTTAATACTCTGTAATGAAAGTTTAAGACTTGAACTTGGCTCAGAACCTTCTTGTGTTTACTTGGAACTTTATTTGAGTCTTACTTGGGACTTGCAAAGCAACAACTTTGTCCCAACTCCTTGTCATATGCTTAGCCACTTTCTGTGCAATATGCAACTTTCTGTGCAATATATCCCAGATTTTTACAGTAAAGAGTTTCTCAGAGAAAAACAGTAAGGGCACCTGAATTATACTGTGCATTGTTATTTACACTTTTCGTCTTATCTAATTTTTTTCATCTGTTACTGTTGTCAGCTTGTGGCCCTGGCTCCTTCAAGTCCAAACAAGGGGATGGCCCCTGTTTTCCCTGCCCAGCCAATAGTCGAGCCACTTCTGGAGCAGCCAGCATTTGTTCCTGTGGAAATGGTTATTATCGTTCTGACACAGATACTCCAGACTCCCCGTGCACCAGTAAGTAAAGCCTTTTTTCAAGTGTTCCCGATACTAAGGGAGGTTCTGATCATAAGACGTATTTTTTGCGGGGCTGGGGTATAATAAATGTTCACCCAGGTTTACTTTTTGAATTGTGTTTTCAGTAGCTGATAAAACTTTTGAAGAAAACATTTGCAGCATGTCCCTCAAATGTCAAACAAGACTGCTTACTTTTGCAACATTAACAGACCTTTATCGTTTTAGCTCTCCCTCTCCCATCTCCTTGTAATCTCTATGACTGTGTGGTATTACTGTCCCTCGACCTGCAGAAAGGGGTGCATTTTGTTCCTCTAGCTGTATCTTCATTAAACACAAACATGCAAGTGTGGGAGAAAATTCATTCAAATAGTGAAGAAGTGAAGAGTGAAAATTTATTTTTTCTCCTGCCGCTGAGGGGTTGGGGTCTGATTCTCCCACAGTGCAGTGTAAGATAACGCTCTGTTAATTGGATAAGAATTGGCAAGACTCTGCCAATAGTTTGTCTTACTCTTTCCCTGCAGCACTTTACACACACGCTCAGACACAGTGGAAATAAGCATGCAATTCAGATTTTAACTTGTGTTCTCCTTTTTTTGAAGAACTGCTGGAATAGTCTCTTGCAAGTTGAAAAGAAAAAAAAATCCACTAGTTAATTTATGAAAAATGTCCTAATAGCACAGCACCAGGGAAATTATTGGGTCATGAATTGTGCTGAAAGCAGCTGGCAGTAATGAACGTGTATGTGTATATGTATGTGTAATGATGTGTATTCTGTGTACCACAGTATAACCGTTTATTGTCAAGATTTCTCTGTACCGCCACCAAGACAATTTTTTACACCTATTGTGCAAGGAGATTAAATTCGATCTCATTGCCAAGCCATTTTCCTCATCTCATCCACGCCTTTACCTCGCTTTCACAGCTGTTCCATCGGCCCCACGCAGTGTCATCTCGAGCGTTAACGAAACATTGCTGCTGCTAGACTGGAGCGAACCTCGGGATATGGGTGGCCGCGAAGACGTCTTCTATAACGTCATCTGCAAAAAGTGCCTCCCTGAGCGAGGAATGTGTTCACGATGTGATGACAATGTAGACATTTCTCCACGCCACCTGGGCTTGACGCAACGCCGTGTGACAGTTCGCAACCTCCAAGCCCACACGCAGTACAGCTTTGAGATCCAGGCAATCAACGGTGTGTCCAACAAGAGCCCCTATACACCTCAGTTTGCTGCAGTGAACATCACCACAAATCAGGCTGGTGGGTACATATATCCAACCTTGCACTTACCTAGCAGAGATCAATATTGATCTTGCAGGCAGTCAGAACTTTCAACGTCTGGAAAAATAATTCTTGTATTCATGTGGGAGTATGTTACATATTCACTAAATAAAAATAAAAAGGCTGAGAAGGAAGGCGTTGTTGAATGAGCATTGAAAGGGACCCTTTACACACATCCACAGCATTCTGTCTTCTAAAATGGCTTCAAATAGAAGCAGCTCCGCAGTATATTAAACCTTTAGTGTTTTAACTGCCCACTGGTTTCAACCCACTGCTTCTTCATCTTACAGCAACAACAGTAAATAGGCCACCATAGTAATTTTGGCTGAGATTAAGCAATTTTGCATGTAGATCATTTGGAAGCAAGCACCAGCTTGCAGCATGTTCTTTTTATTAACTATTAGTCGTCAAGAATCAAAAAGAATTTTTTAAATAGTACTTCTTCAAGATTTATTGTACCTTAAATGACTGCAATAAAATTCTTGAGTTTACTCAGAACCTTTGCTCTTACGAGCAGTCTTTTTGTTGAGACTCTCCCAGGGCTCTTAAGTTGTGGTTTGGATGTGTTTAGCCCCTATGTTAAATTTGCTCTGGCTAGGCTCAGACAACAGCACAGATTGTGCTTTGCTTCAGCCCCTTTTTCTTCGATCCATGGCCATGTCCTCCTCACCTCTAACCTTGTGTGCATGCCCCTAAAAGATGCTTTTGGAATGCTTTTGTGAGCGTAGGACCCGGAGGTCTCGCAGACCCCCATGTGAGAGACATCATTGTTTTATATGGAGGTCTGGCAGTAGGATGACAAGAGTCCTTGCATAGTGCATTAGGTGCAGAGCAGTAGAACAGGGCAAGAGAGCATCAACTTTGATAAGATTATCCATTTGTGATGTCCCACGACTATCCCGGCATGTGGACTCTCCTTTTAAGAACCAAAATAAATACCAAGGGCTGTGATAAGCCTCAGAGGCTACCTCCATGGTTACTGCAACATGCTTCCCCAGTGGAGGGCCTCTAATCCTTCCACCAAAGTAGCCAGGGGCCCTCCCTAGGAAGTATTCTCGTCTGTTGTCGAAAGAGAGAAATAAAGAGAAGAAATAAATTGGGTTGGGTAGAGAGGAAAGGACTTAGGCAACGTTAGTGTTTTGGGGATGAAAGATAGTGAGAGAAACGGAGGACTCTCCTGGTCAAAAACACAACGGTGGACTGAAAATATAGAGGGTGGGGAGGGCAAACTGGATGGACCTAAGGAAGTGTTAACAAAACATTGAGAATTATTGTGTGCTCAAGAAAAAAGGCCTGAAGTTTCTTGTGAAGGAAAGGTGCCACTAGAGATTGATAGTGGAAACTAAGAGACAAATGTAGTAATAGGAGAGTGAGTCAGAGATACAGAACAAGCCTGAACTTAAAACGTCTAAGAAGGCAGATAGTGCTTGGATGTTGATAGTTAGATCCAAAAAAAGATAGGAAAAGCTCATGTGGGAGGAGTGGCACTGTGTTTTGTGCTTTCTGGAATAAAACTAGCACCAGTGTACATATTTATTATATTTTTAAAAAGTAGTTTATGGAGTTCTCTTCATATATCCCAAACTATATACCCATCAAACCGTGCTTGTATTTGTAATTGGGAAATATTTATATATGTACTGAATTTGGATTGGCTCTTCTAACCTGGCCTTGTCTGAATTATGAAAGGGAAGTACTGTAATATGTTTGAGAAATGTATGCATATTTCTACGGTTTGGTTCTTTTGGCATCAGTCAAGCACTGTGAGACATAAAATGTTAGCATTTAGCTGGGATGGGTTCCGTATGCAAACTAGTGTCAGCAGCATTTCACAAACCTCATGACATTAGATGTGTTTGGACTACATGAAGAGACAGAAAAAGGCTTGATCTTTTTAAAAAACGAATGGAAAATGATTATTAAACCAGGTTTCCCTGTACCGTTTGCCCCAATGTAGCACCCTCTGCGGTCCCCACAGTCCATTTAATGGCAGCCACAGCAAGCACAATGAGTCTGTCCTGGCTTCCTCCAGAAAAACCCAATGGAATCATTCTGGATTATGAGATCAAGTACCACGAGAAGGTAAGCAATAGTGTCACTGAATCTCTAATAATTTCATTAGCTATGGAGATACTGTGTCCCAAAAAAGTCCTCACATCTTACAGATAATTTGATTTAATTGTGTAGTATTTTCCATGTTTTAAATTACACAATATGTCCATGCATTTGACTTCAGATCTTTTCTTGGGTCAGTTGACTGACATGAATGAAGTTAAAGAAAACTCATTCCCATACAGGACATAACAGAAAAAAATAATTGTAATAATTGGTTCTTAAGGCACTTTCAAAAGGTTGATATGAACTGACAGATGGTCAACATGTAATATTCAACAGCTCCATATTTATATCTAGCTTCAGTTGGTTATGAAAATACTGCACTACAAAGGTATGAAATGATGAAATAGGTACAAACTCCAATATCCCCAAGTTTTATATTTCTTTATTTTCCTCTCTTCTCTTGTTTTGGACCAGCAAAGGTCATTGGTGGTCCAAAACAGTAGCTGGAGCCATACTTTGATATTGAACACAGAAACATGCAGTTCTTAGTCAGACCACTGCTCCATATCATGTATGAAAAAAAAATTCTTATAAGCTTTGATTCCTCTTATCACAGAGCATTTTGTCGCCCTGTAATACTATGTTAAATTACTGCCTGGTATTAGTCCCTAGTTCTTTTCTACTTCCCCACCTGCCAGATTAACATTATTTAACAACAGGGGACAATAAAGAAATAGGTTTAATGTTATATATAATTTTCTTCACTCATCTTTGTTTATACAGGATCAAGGTGAAGCCATTGCGCACACCATGACTGCTCAAAGGAGCAACGCCCGCATTGAGGGTCTTAAGGCTGGTACACCATATGTGGTTCAAGTCCGAGCCAGAACAGTGGCTGGTTATGGCCGTTATAGTAGCCCAGCAGACTTCAGCACCAATCTGCAAAGTATGTAACACACAAACTTCTTTTTTTGTTTGTTGTTAGTCTCAGATTTCTTTCTTTTAAACCCAAGGGAGCTAACAGTGTTCTCCAATTTACACCTATAGCCGATCCACCAAAGTCGTGGCAGGAACAGCTGCCACTCATCGTTGGATCCATCACAGCAGCTTTGGTCTTCATCATTGCAGTTGTGGTCATTGGCATTGTCTGTCTTAGGTAAGACTATTACACTTTAAAGAATAACTTGAATGGGAGATCAATAAATAATGGAGTAAAGCACTTCTTCAAATATAAAATAACATTTTTTCCAACTGTGAGAAAAGAAAAACAGCTTCAAATGTCAACTTTGTTGGCATGTCCTCCAAACAACCGCAGAGCAGTCTCAGCGGATTGCTGGGCCACCTGTGAGGCTACTGAATGCCAGATTAGCCCTCTGTATTTCTGAATAGTAAACAGCTCTGTCCAAAATGCTACTGTGCCTATTGGATGCTGCTTGTGATAGCAGCTGTTGAGCTTGATAGGCCTGCACTCATAGCTCAGCACTCAAAATCAACTGTGCAAATACCTAACTACAAGGCACCCAGATGCTCCCAACTGACTAGGAAGATGTGAATGGATACTCACACCTTTCAAAACGTCTGATTCTGCATCAGCTGGGTCTAACCGCACTCATTTATTCACACACCACCCCTTTGTCAAGTAGCAAATGCAATGCGTGAGTGAATGCGTACGTGTGAACGACTGGCACCCATATCTGACTGGCACTCACTGAGCTCCCTCTGCAAGCCAGTTCAGGCAGTGGCTGACAAGCGTGGGCATCGGTCATGCTAGACTGAATAATAATCTCCCTGATCCCCCCTCCCCTCCTCTTTCATTCTGCCTTCGCTCTCTTCTATTTTAACACCACCACATTGTGTCTCTCTCAGGGTCTTGGCTTAGCCACAGCTCTGACTGCCCCTGAAGAAGAAGAAGGAGAAAATAGTGATAATACGGAACAAGTAGCTCTTGCATATAACAGAACAAAATTAGAAATTGAAATGAGATGCAAATCACCATTGGGTATTTTTTTTCCCAGATTACTGGTTAGACAACAAAGGAAGCACATTAACATGTAATTTCAACAACTCACTGCCCTATCTGTGGTTCCCACCCCCTTTGCAATGCAAACAGGTCCTATGCAGGAAGTTGAGGTTAGACAAACTGGAAAACACCTATGTGAAAAAAATACCAGACTAATAAAAACATACAAAGAAAGAATAACTCGTAGAGGGTAAGAGCGCATGTAGGGACAAGTTGAATCAAATTAAATTGGGAAGAAAAGTGTGATGTCTGTAGGGCGAGTAAAGCAAACAGCTGAGCTTGCTGTTTGGGTTTTTTTAGTGTTAGCTGCTCATTTTGGTGTAACTCGGAGTGAATAGCTTTTACTTCCTTCTTTATTGCATGATATCCTTTTGTTCAGACTTACATTGGAGTTTCCAAACATTAATCATTTTCCTACTTCACTGATACATTATTGTCGGTCAATCCCTTTCCTCATACAAAGAATCTGAACATTTTTACCAAAGCATGCAATAGTACGACAGCATCTCATATCAAGATAAGGAATTAGTCGGGATCTGTTATCTCATGTTGCCTGTGTTTGTTCCCATTACTTGAATTCCAGTCAGTGCATGTGACTTAGTTTTTGTATTTTTATCTTTCTCTGCAGAAAACAAAGAAATGGTTCAGAATCAGAGTACACAGAGAAACTTCAGCAGTATAGTAAGTATCTTTGCTAAGATCCTCTTTCTTTTTGTACAGCTTGCTGTTGATTAACCGTTTCAGTAACTTGCAAAAGCCTCCCATGACATTAGTTGTTTTGCACAGTCGTAAAGTAAACTGGCTTGCTTTGATATTTGTTGATCAAACTGTATTTGGCAACATAGATTCACTTTCCTGTTCTTGCTACTGAATCCCCAATAGTAACGCCGGGAATGAAGGTCTACATTGACCCCTTCACGTATGAGGATCCCAATGAAGCAGTGCGAGAGTTTGCCAAGGAGATTGACGTGTCCTGCGTGAAGATCGAGGAGGTCATTGGCGCAGGTAACCCACCAAAGCTCCTGAGCTACAGGGGGAAGACTGCTAGTCACCTCCAGGCCATACCGTTAGAGGACTTCACACCAAGCGGTACTTTCACTCAACTCATCGTTAGTCCTCTTCTTCCTCCCACCCCTGCCACACTTGTCACCTTTTAGGATCCCTTTCCCAGTCTTAGAATTATCTCCCGCACCTAAACCCCTTATTATGAAATAATTATTAATTCTGTCTGACTTAAGTTAGTGTGACTCACAGTTCTTGCACCTTTACATGCCATGCAGATATACAGACGTCTTAAAACATTTTGTAAAATGGGTAACCATTTTACTCTTTTTCTGATATTGACCCAATCCTGGAACAAGAGCAATGATGAAACCACTGGAACTAGATTTTGGATGATGTCAAGACATATCAACCATCATGCAGACATGATTTATTACTGAAGAGAAGAATTTTGCATGATACAAACACCAGTTTGTATAAGTCATACTTCAATTTGAGGGTAGATTATTTGAATTTTAACTATTTGGTACATTAGCATAAAATACATTTCAGAGAATGTTTTATGAAAATAATTTCCTTTTTCATAAAAGGGTCAAACAAAGGATTTATCTTATCATGGGGCAATATAATACATTATCTCTTGTCCAGGATTGCCTTTATCCTTTTGCACTTTTTATGATATTGAGAACTTCTTAATTAAAGGAAAGAAGTTCCACTAAATCACTGTATTTGATCTTAGTTTTTACCACTTCCACCTTTTCCGTCATGTGGTTGTCTTTCCTTTAATTTAAAAACTCCCACTCCCTAAATGATGTTTTAGACAGTGAATTAATTTATGAACTTGACATATTTAAAAGTAATATCTCTGCTTAAAAGCTGCAGGACTATGCCATGTGAGGTTGATTTTTTTAACATATGTATCTGAGCAAATATGGAGGACGTTGTGGTGGCAGAGATGGGGATCCCCTACTACTGCTTCTACTACTACTACCAATACTACTGCTGCTACTACTACTACAACAGTTCTTCTACTGCTGAGGCTACTACTTGAAACCCATCGCTTTCCAGCATTCGCCTCTAAAGTGACAAACCCTCATTCCCTGTCTTCCCTGTCCCCTTCCTCTCCTTTATTCCTCCCTTAATCCACCCCTCCATCGATCCATTCCCCTTGCTGTCACTTCCCTGACTTCCTCCACCGTGTCACCTTTGCACTCATTGACACATTACTCTAATTTAATTTTTCTTGCACACGCTTGGTGTAGAATCTAAACATAAATCGTCCACAATCGCAAAACCCCTGAAACTTTTGTCTCCACCCATGTCTTTGTCCGGCTCCCGTCTTTCCAGTCCCACTGAAGCTTAGCACCTCTTCCTGATCCACAATTCCCACCATTCCTTGGCCTTACTTATCCTACCAACTTAATCCACTCTGTTTGATTTTATTTTCAAATTTGTTTTTAATGTTTCATAACTTTCCACTTGTGAGCATCAAATCTGTCTTTCACTATGTTTTTGTTATTGTTTAGTCTAACAGTAAAAATTATAGTAAATTTCCCATTCCACCACCATCCCTCAAAGACTAGCCCTAAGTCCTGGCTTCTCTTGCAGTTGCCCATGCCTCAACCTTCCTCCTACCCTTCCCTGGCTCCTTGGTTCTAACCAGTTAACTGTTCCCTCTCCCCTCTTTTCCCCCACTCTCCTCCACTCTTCCATCATGCCTCTCTTGCATCTCTCCTCTTCCTCTTTTGCTGTTTTTCTGGCTCACCTGGACTCCCACAGGAGAGTTTGGGGAGGTGTGCCGAGGTCGATTGAAGCTGCCTGGGCGTCGAGAAATCATTGTCGCCATAAAGACTCTAAAAGTGGGCTACACTGATCGCCAGAGGCGAGACTTCCTGTCTGAAGCATCCATAATGGGCCAGTTTGACCACCCCAACATTATTCGACTGGAGGGAGTGGTTACCAAGAGTCGACCAGTCATGATTGTGACCGAGTTCATGGAAAATGGGGCCCTGGACTCTTTTCTAAGGGTAAGAAAGAAAAAAACACAAACCAACACATTACTTAACAGCCACAATGTAATTCGAATATTAACTACTCTTTAAGCAAAATACAGCATAATTGATTTGTTTTGAAATTTGCAGAGAACTTGTCAGTCGGCCAGAATTAGATCTTTGGCTTGATCAACCCAGACAAGTTGGTCAAAAAAAACAAAAAACATTTTTTTCCTGTTTATGGTCAGTGAATGCAGCCTACCTAAGCATGAACAGGTCATGCACAAAATAACTTTTTAGTCTGGAAACTGTTACTAAGCGAATAATATTTAAGCTTTACATTTCATTTCAGTAAGGTGTCAGAAAGTACTGTAATATAAGAAGTATTTAAAAGTGAAACTATGTCCTATGAGTCATGTCTGCATTGAGAATGCGATTGTCATGAACCATAAAACAAGGAAGTTAATCATATTACAGCCAATTTTCTGTATTTTATCCTTTAGAGTGTGGAAAATATCTTCTTACACAAGTACATTAAAAAAAGATTAAATATTGTGAAGAATTCAATAACCCATAACTTCATTACATAGAGAGTGACAATGTGCTTGTAATTTTGATGGTAATGCCTTATAGACAATGAAAACTAAAAATTTTGTTGTTGGAAAATTAAAATAGATCACTGAAATAAATATATAAATGTCAGGGCTTCTGAAAGGTATGTTAATTTTCATACGTAATACTTGGTTGGGCCTCCTTTTGCATGAATTTCTGCATCAGTGTAGCAAATGCATTGAGGCGATGAGGTGTAATGGAAGCCCAGGTTGATTTGATAGTAATCTTCAGGTGATTTGCATTGTTTGGTCTATTGTCTGTTATCTTCCTCTTGACAATACCCAGTAGATTTCTACTGGGTTCAGGTTAGGTGAGCTTGCCGGCTAGTCACGCACAGTCGCACAGTGGTCATTTTACCAGATTGTGGCAACTTTCGCTGTGTAGTCACATCCTAAGTCCTGAAAGAAAATAAACCAGCATCTCCATACATATTGTCAGTAGCAGGAAGTATTAAGTGTTCTACAATTTCCTGGATGGTTTCACTGACTGCAAACTTTAGAAAACATATTGTACTATTGGTAGAAGACGACATGGAACCCCAAATCCTCTTTGCCTGTGACAACTTCACAGTAGACTTCAAACAACGTGGATTCTATGTCTTTCCACTCTTTTGTTTCTATTTTGATTTTAAGCCAGTAATATGTCACTTAACCCTTTTATTGCTTGGAGGATGTAATTCGACTGCCTCACTTTTTTGGCAGTTTGTTTTTCACTTTCTGAAAAACAAACCTTTTATTTTAACACTCACCACAACTCCTAAACAAGACCATTCAGATCTTTTATTTTTTATTTCATTTTCATGTTGCATTCTTTTGAGCCTTGCAAGGTCTGTTTAAAGTCAGCTACATTGTCCCCATTAGGTTTTTGAAAAATCAGGCTTTAGTGCTGTTGCTGACCTTTACAAAGAGCTCAACTCCCAATAACTCTCTGCCTCAAAATAACTTTTCAATGATTCTATCAGGCAATGATTGATAAAAAGTAGCAAAATACAGAGATATAGCGAAGGGAATCAGGGACAGGTTGCCGAAAAAAAAGAAACAATTACAATGTGATATGATTGCAGATGAACAAAGAAGGCAGAAAGACAAACTGAAAATAAAAAAATATTGCAAAATAAGAAGTTAAACAAGAGAGGAATATTCCAAGAACTGCTTTGATCCACTATTCCACTAAAAAATTGTCATTCTGTTTCCCTTTCACCAGCTCAATGATGGGCAGTTCACAGTAATCCAGTTGGTTGGCATGTTGCGTGGCATCGCAGCAGGCATGAAATATTTGTCGGACATGAACTACGTGCACAGAGACCTGGCTGCCCGCAACATTCTGGTCAACAGCAATCTGGTGTGTAAAGTGTCAGATTTTGGACTGTCGCGATTTCTCGAAGACGATCCCACAGATCCCACCTACACCAGCTCCCTGGTGAGTCAGTGTATGCATTACCTGTTTGGGTGTTTTCAAGGTGAATGTATGTTTGAAATCAATGTTTAAAGTTGTTACATGTAACAATTTTAACAACGGTATGTTAATTGTTTTGGTTTCAGCAACTTTTTCACATGAATTAACAGATTATGACCATATTACTTCACTGTTCTGTCTGTTCTTGCCAGTACAAATCATCTTAACAGAGGAAAAAAAAACAACAAAAAAAACATCCCACCTGATTTCCAGGAAACTTTTTTCCATTCCAATCAAATTTGAGTTACAAGGAATAACATCCTACAACCAAACTACATTAATTTAGATTTTCAGATTTTCTGTATAATACACCATAAAAATCCTTTGTTCTTCCTGTGAAATAGCTTGACTGAAAAATCGATTTAAGAATATGTATCATGTTCGGTAAAACAAAACAAGCTACAAAGAATAAAAACACCTAGAACTATATGTGGCAAAAAAACAAACAAGTAATGTCACATCTTCTGTTTTCAAGAAGCAGCATTATAAAATTTTAAACATATCCTTTACCTTGAGAAACTCTGCCAGTGTCAGATCTCAGACATCACACTAACTACTCAGTTTGTCATCAATTTGCATGAAAGAATTTCGAATCATGGTGCAAAAAAATAGATTTTGCAGCACAATAAATATCCTCAAAGCTTCATGTGTTTGTACTCATTTTCGTCTAAATGTTGACTAACCTTGTGTGTTTTGGGTGTTTGAGTTCTACGGCATGCACCCATGTGTTGTGCATTAACACCTCCCTTTGGAGTTTTGTTTCTCACCCTCTCTCTTTCCCTCTTGTGTGTGTGTGTGATTCTGCCTCTCTGTCTGTGCTCCATCCCTCCAGTATTTCATGCTTACATACTCATTCGCATATCCACAGGGAGGGAAAATCCCTATCCGCTGGACGGCGCCTGAAGCCATCGCCTACAGGAAGTTCACCTCAGCCAGTGATGTCTGGAGCTACGGCATAGTCATGTGGGAAGTTATGTCGTATGGTGAGAGGCCATATTGGGACATGAGCAATCAAGATGTAAGTTAGCTTGATAAAGATTTTTTTATTTATATATGTCATTCTATATCAGGGGTGGGCAACTCCAGGCCTCGAGGGCCGGTCTCCTGCAACTTTTAGATGCATCTCTACTTCAACACACCTGAGTCAAATAATGAGGTCATTAGCAGGACTCTGGAGAACTTGACTGCACTTAGGAAGTGATTCAGCTGTTGGGTTCAAGTGTGTTGGACCAGGGAGACATCGAAGAACTGCAGGACGCCGGCCCTCGAGGACCAGGATTGCCCACCCCTGTTCTATATGTTACTTAGATGATCTAGACTCTAAATCTAACTGTTGGAGACCTGCAAAAATAAGTGACATCTCAGGGTCAGTAAATCTTCATACCAACTGTTAGATGCTATTTACAGCAAAATTCAAACTCAGTCATATGCCCTGCTGATATGGATTCAAAGTAATATTTTATTTTGAACTTCATGTTTCCACAGACTAGAAGTCACTGTTTTACAGTAGTCTTGCTAGGTACACAATTTCCATCTGAGAAATACTCCTATGAAAATGGCTTGTTATGCTTTGAACATGTGTCATTTCCAACCCAGAACAAGCTTCTTAATTGAATGAAAACCATTTTAAAACTACATTTCCATAGGGAATGAATTATTTTCTCAACTGTATGTGCCAATGGAGTCCATTTTATTTCCTGCCATCACAAATATATACATGAAGTTTCCTAGTATCTCAGGACTTTGAATGAATATGTGGAAGAACATTCAGTGTCAGGTACAGTGTAGATGAGGATCTATGATGCTGTGGGCCTGCTTCTTTTCTACAGGCCTTTGAGACCTTACAATATTTAATGGTATTAGGAAGGCATTTTCATAGCACAGTTTTAACAACACAATTGTTACACAATTTAAAAGAACAAACGACAAACAAGTATAAACATTGCATCACAAAGTTTAAGAAAATGATGATGGGTTGAAAAACAGACTACAATTTATGATATTCCAGTTGTTATTAATCAAAGCTACTCTAAATAAACTGGTTTTTAGCTTTGATTATAAGAAAATCTGTGTTTCAGTAGTTGTGTCTTTTTCTGGAAGTTTCTTCCAGTCTAGAGGAGAAAAAAAACTAAATGTTGCTTCATCAGGTTTGGTTCTAGTTCTGTGGCTGCAGCATAGACTTGAACTAGACAACCTGAGTTGTCTGGAAGGCTGATATAAGAACAAATCTTTAATGTATTTTGTTGCTAAGGTATTCAGTAATTTGTAAATACATGTGTATTGTAGTCGGTTCTCTAAGCTCCAGGGAGCCAGTGTAAGGACTGTAGAACCAGGGTGATGTGCTCTATTTTACTAGTATTAGTGAGAACTCAAACAGCTTCATTGTGGATCAGCTGCAGTGGTCTGATTGACTTTTTAGGCAAACCTGTAAAAAAACTGTTGAAGTAAACAATTTGACTAAAGTTAAATACATGGATGAGTTTCTCAATATCATGTTGGGATGTAAGTTCTTTGATTAGGAACCTTTTAAAACATATTTTAATTTAACATTTTCTGTGTACATTTATCTGGGTGCCAATAAATATTGCAACCACTACTGGAATTGAAATTAAGTAATAAAATCACACATTTATCTTCACAGTCATATGTATCACATGAAATGTACTAGTTTTTGACAAGTTGATGACCTGCATCTCTGCAATGCTGTCATTTTGAATCAACGCCAGTTTGGTAATAAGAAACAGAAGACTACTATTTCTGTTGTTCTTCCTAAGGTGATAAATGCTGTAGAGCAGGACTATCGGCTGCCCCCACCCATGGATTGCCCCACGGCCCTACATCAGCTTATGCTGGACTGTTGGGTGAAAGAGAGGAACCTGCGACCGAAATTCACCCAGATTGTGGCCACGTTGGATAAACTTATTCGCAATGCAGCGAGCCTCAAAGTGGTCTCCAACAGCACACAGTCCACTGGGTAAGTGCTATTTAGGGTAGTATAGATTTCTCATTAATACCATATAAGTACCATAAGGGCTTCAAAGTACTTCAAAGTAAACAATTCATCCAGTGTTTTCAATACTATGGCAATAAAAAAATAATAATAAATATTGGACATGCTTTTTGTCTCACTGAGGTGTCCAACTGTGCTGAAACCTTTGCAAAAATCTGTCCTGTTTTTATCAAGATATTTGTTTCAAGAGCAAATACCGTGCTCTTGGCATTTGATTTGATTTGCTAATTAGTTGAGCTAATGGACTTGATAGGTTTGGTCTAGCTATTTGCACCTGAGTGCAGCTGTTTCGCAAAGATTCTTGATATAGTGTACATGACTGACTGACTCTGTAGGTGTGTGTTAAGGCCATAGACGGTGTGTATTCAAAACTTTAGCACTTACAAATGGAGGGCTATTCTTAAAATAGATCCAAATTACCACTGCTCAATACTGCCTTTAAAGCAGTTCGTCCACCAACTGGGAGTTGAATCAATAACATTGCATCTACATTTAGCTGATTTATCTATATCTGAAACCTGTTTCTTGGAAATAGTTCACAGCTCAGAAGCCTGCAGAGTTGAATGATATAGTAAAGGGGTGACCTACCTTTCTGTCCCTGCATCGGGGTCTTTCTGTCTTGAGGGAAGGCCTCAGACAATCCTTGGTTGGGCTCACGAGGGAGACGAGGGTCTCGGTTGGCCATCGGAGTGACGTTCTTAGAAGATTAGGCTTGTGGTTAATTAGCTCGATTAGGGCAATGCAAAAAAGAGATGCAAGCGCCTTCTAATTAGCCACTAACAAGATTTTAAACGGGCCAGCGGAGGGGTGGCCTCCTGCCGACAAACTTAACAAGGGAGGAGTGAGAGATGGAATGGAAGAGCTGGCAGACTCTAGGTTCAAAAACACTGTCTGACACAATGTCCTTTGTTTTTGTGCTTTATGTACCTGACTTTTTACATTTTGAAGTAAAAATTTATCATTGTTTACTTGCTTTTTTACAAAACAGAAAACCTCCATTTATTTGTATGAATGCTCTCATACACTACATTATTAGAGCTATAGTGATTATTAAAACTTTGCTTTTTATACCTTATCTATGAGCTGGTTACTCAGGATAACTGCCCTGCTAGAAAATAGAGCTGGATGCCTAACAGACATGTCTTTTATAGCTTGCGAACTATAGTTTTATAATTGAAACCATACCCTTTATGTTGGTAAAAGTCCACGTCTCATTCAAACTTCACAAACTCAACATATCCAGTCCCTACACTTATTAAAATGTTAAGAAGTAAATAAGCCATTTATAAAATCCGATACACCTCTGTGGGGATCATTGCAGCCCCTTGGGAATTTAGGTTTGGTCTTTAGCAGCTAGATCACAGGATTAGCCACCTTTCCAGCTGTGCCACTATCTTTGGGTCACATTTAACCAGCTACAGTCTGGGGCCAGCCTAAGCCAACTTTAGAGAAGCAGGACTAACAATACTCAATTAAAAGAAGCCAGAGCCTGGTGTTAACGGCAGCCTTAGCCCTTGGGCTCCGGAGCGCAGGCCTTATTAAAAATCCCTCCATCTGCACCACTCAATGGAGCCTCTGTATCTCTGTTATTACCGCTACCCCCCTCTATGCCTTTTTCCCCTCTTTCTTTCTCTCTTCATTCCTCTTTTAATTGTTAATGAATTTAATGCCATCAAAAAGGATGACAGAGATCAGCAGAGCAGAGAAGAGAAGAGACAGTGGTGCTCTTTCTCTGGACTTGCTCCCTCAACTGTTTCTCCTCATTTTCCTTCCCTCACCTCCCTGTCATCCTCTCCTCCTCCACCTCAGCTCTTGTTCATGGGCTCTCATTCACTATGAGATTTGATCAATTCAGATTTGATCAATTTTGTTTAAAATAATCAAAATTAACCATGGTAGCTCATTTATCTTAATCCTTAATCAGGGCTGGGTTTTTTTCAGTCGTGCTTTTTGCTGTCAGCAGGTGTGCAAAAATGTCCAGAACACTGCACTATGAAGCTTATTTTCAGACGCAAATGAGGCATTTTAGAAGCTTCAATGCACACAACGACTTTTACAGTTAGCTGTATTGCAGAAAATCAAAAATTTGAAAGTAACTACTTTTAAAGTCCATAGGATCACATATCAGTCACAAGTTACAACAAGTATATGTGAACAACATCTGTGTTTACATTCCAAAGATAGTTCTCTCTTTACAAGAAGTAAATGTCTGCCCAGCTCTTTGTGACTATGTTCCACTCATCCTTTGCTTGTGTTAGCCCTTGCAGAAAGTACTGTAAATCCAATGATTGCGTGTCTGAAGGCCTAACATTTATAAAATATGAGCTGGGCTCATGTTAATACAGATGGTCTAGATTTTATTTTAACTGACCAATAAAACCACATCAAATCAATTCTTTGCAGATCAGATTCAAATCATGTTTGTGAGAATGTTTAAGAATGTGAATGCATCCAACAACAGAAACCAACTTTCTAAGGTGTTTTTCTGTGTTGGCATTGCCAAAAATACGCACTGACATTTTCTTGCAACAAAAAAAAAAAAGGAGTTGAATATAAAACACAATGAATGGAGGAAAATATGTTTCCAGGGTTCTTTGAGGATTCTGGACCTTTTACACGACTTAAACAGAAATACTAATAAATCCATTAATGACTACCACATGGCCATGCCTCACCAGCTGCAGTGCCAACATCCACCACCCAAGCCTCCAGCCAGTCTCTCCACAGCCATAAAAGTGCATAGCCTCATTGCACAAAACTCCTTGTATTCTGTTTGGAGCTGAGGGAAAGAAAGGAGGAGAAATGAGAAGGAGATGCAGAGAAATGGAGAGGTGGTGCTTGGGGGGTGAGGTTGGCCGGTTGAGGCAATAGAGCAGTGACCTTAACCCTCTCTCTGTCTCTCTTTCTCTCTCCTCCTTTCCTGCTCCTCCCTGATGTAGGGTATCCCAGCCCTTGCTTGATCGCTGTGTGCCAGACTATACCACTTTCACCACTGTGGGGGACTGGCTGGATGCCATCAAGATGAGCCGCTACCGTGACAACTTTGTCAACGCCGGATTTGCATCCTTTGACCTGGTGGCCCAGATGACGGCAGAGTGAGTGGAGCTAATCAAGGCTAAAGTGATTGACTGTGTCGAGTTTGAGAGTCAAATTAGAGTTATAAAAATTGACCTTGAGGAAGTAAAAATAACCTCTTGGATAAATTAAAAAGGGTGTGGAAGCAGTTGGCCTTCAGCAAAAACCAAAGGAATTACAATGTCAAGCCTATGCAATCATAGCATATTTTTTCTTCTGCTGTACTGTTTGGAAGTAGACACAATAAACATTGAATAAAGATACTATTATTTCACAATTCTAACAAAGATTGAGTGTATGACATGATCAGATTTCTTTTGTTTTAAACTGAATATTAATAATTTTTAGTATGTCAAAAATAGCATACGAATTATTGTACTTAACTTTAAAATTATTGCAATCATATATAAAACAAACATCTGCTACATCTAGTAGATTTTAAGTGCTTATTTATAAACTGTATTTCCCTTTTTGACATTTTTGTCTGTGTACTTTAACACAACAATTCCAAGATAATAAGAACTGGTTAATCAGCTGGGCTACCTACACTGGAAACCAACCTGCAGGCCACTGATAAACAATGTGCAACTCATTGCTCACCAAGTGTGGCTTTAAAACAGTGGTGCTTTTATAACAGTCATCTGTGTTGCTCCTTCAATTTCTACAAGATGGTGCTTCGTATACATTTTTGACATGGGCCACATGGGCAACTGCCCAGGGCAGCTGTTGGAAGAGAGAAATTTATCTGTGAACTTCACCCTCAACAAGCCTGTTATTGCTTTCATGCATGAGTCGTCCATGGGTAGTTGGCACCCCCAAGTGATGTGTGCACCCACTGTTGCTGTTGAGAGTAGGAACATTAGTTTATGTGCTCTGTGTGGCAGAGTTACCTCTCCCAGAGCACCAGTCATTCTTACTATCCTTGTTTTTCATAACCACAAATACTGTATATCCACATAACAAAATTTTTGTCAGCAAGGTCAAAACGTGGAGATGTGCAGTGTTGTTCTACAGTCACTAACTGTAAGAAAGGTATGATGAAAAATGTCCTAAATTTATAAATTGTCACTGTTGAAAATTGTGATATTCTCTGAATCTGGGTACTAGCCCACACCTGTTTGATAGTAACAAGCTGTTTTAGTATAATCCTGAACCTTATAAAGCAGCACATTTAATACAAAATGTAAGCAATGTACAAGACCATTAGGTCTCTTTATTAAGCTTTTCTACGCACTGCTTAATTATAATTTTTAGCTTATGGCTAACCCAGTATTTGTCATGTTTACAAACAGGAAATGATGTCACAAAAACAATGTAAATCAGAGGCTGGTGATGATCAAATAAGTGAATTAGGAATATAATGATAAATAAATCGTTCTCATTAACTGCATAATAGCCAGTGGAGGTGGGGGTAATTTGTTTCAATTTGGCTGGGCTGACAGGTGTGGCGTACTGTGGCTCTCTGTTGCCCTTAATGGTCAGTAATTCCTCTAATGGTTCCCATTTACTATCATTTCATCCACTGCTGCTGTGGTGAAGGGGACGGAAAAATATGAAGGAAAAAAGAATACACCATTTATTTGTTACATGCACTTTGATGTGACAGAATGAGAATGTAGAGTGAATATGTGTGCCTGCCTGTCTGTAAGTTTATATCTTCATACTCAGCCACAAAGTCATTGGCTCCTGTCTGTATCTAGAATTAGAATAAGAGACAAGATCTGCCCTCTTCCCACCTATTGACTGGTGACATCAAATGAGTGAGAGAAAGAGAGAGGGTACTTTGATGTTGCTGTACAGTGCGATGGACGCTATTCTTAAATTACACCATCTGAATAATGACATAAAACGCAGGAGTCCTCTGAAATGTTTTTTCAGAGTTTGGATTAAAGCTTAATTTTACCACATATTGTATTTATTAAAGTATCTGAACTATATAGAAAAGCTTTAGACCTGAGATTTTGTTTGCTGCATCTGCTAAAGTCAGATTTTCTTGTGAAGTAGGTTTTTATCAGTAATGCTTGAGGCCTCACAACAAACTTCCAAAAATTAGGAAAGTGAGCAACTAGAGGACAAAAGAAATGTCAGGCCTAACAAACAACACCATCTGAGGTACATGAACAGTTTGCAGTTTACATAAAAATAAATAAATAAAAAAACCCCCCAGAAAATCCATGTCCCTCAGCGCAATCTGTCATGTAAAGCTTTCAATGTTGATTCTAAAATACTATTTAGTCACTCAATTCTGTTTTAGCTTTGATACTTTCCTGCACACATAAAGCAAAACAAACCTGTAGTACCTTTCTGAAGAACCACTAAAAAGAAAATTTCCAGAAATCCAGTTTATAATTCAATTTCTGTTGGAAATTCTTATGTTTTCAGTATCTCCGTATCGCCACCTGCCAAACAGTAGCCAAGTTTGTTATTCAATCATTAACTATGGTTATGGCCTTTTGACACTTTTCCTCTTGCCCATCTTCTGGGTAACAGAGGCATGTTTCATTAAGACTGCCAATCTGTCCCACCCAGTTTTACTAAGATGCTCTCCGGAAGCCATTTTATGGATGACTGGCCAGATGCCTTAATCGACCTGGTTCAATGAGTGTTCACTTGTGATGGAAAGTGAAACTTACTCCTGTGATGTTTGGTCTCTTGTTTTATGACAGACATCTGTTCTCATTTCTCAATGCTTTCTCCACAGGGACTTGCTGCGGATAGGGGTGACGTTGGCTGGTCATCAGAAGAAAATTCTTGGTAGCATTCAGGACATGAGACTACAGATGAACCAAACACTTCCTGTCCAGGTGTGAGCAGCAGGACACACAAGACGGATGCAGTCAAAGGACAGCCAGACAGGAAAAGGGGAGAAACTGTGCCAGAGAAGGCCACTGGAAAACCCTAGCTGCCTGACCTATCTCTGCCAACTAGACACTATGAAACTGGCTTGCAGTGCCTAAGAATTGTTTTCTTTATTTCAATACCACTTACATTTCCTGTCACCATCTTTTGTTGCCTGCATTGTTTCTTCCATCCAAAATGAATTAGTATGTTTTTGAAAGAAGAGGACTTCCCCCTAATTCCCATGTGTGCCTCACCAACTCTAGAATGGGTTGATGTTTGCATGCATGTTTTGTGTCAAGTTGGCCTTAGTTGTGCTCTGATCCACATGCAAGACCCTCGTTTCTTGACCTTCTGAGTGTAATAAGAAACCCTAAACAATGAACTTCCCTTCAAGGAAAGTAATCAAGGTGACAAAGATATCTGTGCCAGATCACAAGAGGCGGATTTCCCCAAAAGATGCTGTTTTACTGTGCATGTGTGTTATTCTCCATCTTCATATTGAAGGTGTGTTACCTAAAAGGGCAGATGCTTGGAGAGGCATGGAGTGGTGAAGGAAAAAAATTAATTGTGCTGCAGTCAAAGGTTAAGAGGCTGGCGCAGGTCAAAGAAAGGGAGACACGTTTTTTGGACACCTGCTTCGACTGTTGGGTCATCAGGCGACCTCTTCACTCTAACCTGAAGTGACTTAGGATTGTTCCTCTTCTTGGGAACACCTACTAATCAACTGTTGTTTTTGTTGTTGTTTTGTTTTTTTACATATGAAATCTCTGTCCACAAAACAACATGTGATGTTTCCTTTCGAAGTTTTTTTTGTCTCTCACATTTTTTGGGAGAATTGTGGCCGGTCCAACCAGTACCCTGTCAACTGGACACTGTATGTGACAAGGGGAAGACAAGGACTCTGGCAACACTGTTTGAAAGACCTCCTGGCCTTTTGCGTGCATTTTTTTCAATGCGAGTCTCTACTTGTGTGTGTGCGCATGAATGCGTGTATGTATGAATAATGAGTGGATGTGCTAGAGTGCACCAGGTTGCACACGGATATACTGTAAAATATGGCTTCCGTAATTTGACACCATGGAGAATTAACGCATGAACTGATCTGTAATAAGCAGACACTATATCTGAAATAATTATGCTATATTCTGTGGACAGCTGTTAAACATTCACCTTTCTTTATTGGATCCCAAAAACAGACTTTGATCACACGCACATACACACACACACAATTATGACTGACGCTTTTATTTTTACTATTATCTGGATTTAGAAATAATCAGAAAAATTGTCTATGTTTCTTGACATCCTGCCCTGTGTATTTATTTGTACCTCACCCACCAACCCGTGATCCCTCATCAGTATAAAGATGGACTAGGCTGTTTTGGGAATGTGAAACAATCAGAGAGAAGACGAAACTCCAAGAGAATTCACCTGATGAAATAACAATTAATAAAGTAATTGCTTATATATTGGATTTTGTATTTTTGTTGTTGTTCTAAACAGCCTGTACAGGTTTTGTAACAAAAGTAAGATAAATGACTAAAGAAAGAGTTGTTGTAAAATGTTTGTCTCAGAGTGAATTCATCAGCAAGTGATGGATGTTAGGAGAGAGAAAACAAGCATGTTCAATCGCTGAATAACATGCTGCCTTTTTTTTTTTGTTTTGCATACATTGTTATCTCAATGTTGACTGTGTAGGTATATACGAGTGTATGTGTGCCTCTTGAACCCGATACGCAGCCTCTCCAGCCCCATTTTCGTTTTCAACATAAAGAGCATTTGTGAAGCACTGGGCTGTTACTAATTGTCTTCCAGGCACATAATTTTCATCTCCCCTGAACCACTCAACTGTTGTCCAACCCATTTTATATAAGCTTGTCAAGAGGTTTGTAAGGGAACAGGCCAAGGGATAGTGTTGCATCAAACTAGTTGCCTCACCTTTGTGTTATTTCGGTCAGCCTCGGAGGAGGAGCTCTATTACAGGACCTGTAGTTTCCTTTCCATCCAACAGGATCCTCATTAGAGAATTCAAAGCTGTCTGGCAGGAGAAACCTATTGGTCTTTTTCTGTCAGCTCGATTAATGCAGCAGCCAATCAGGCGTTGCAGGAATATGAATGTGCAGCACACAAGCATTTGCAGACACAGGGCAGGCAGACATATCATTATCTCTCATTCATTTGCTGTCTGGCCTGAAATCACCCTGTCTCAAGCTCCGGGTGCTGCATGATTAGCACAGAGCTGGATCAACAGTACGAGGAATACAGGCCAGCCAAAATCTGGAGCCAGCTTCATCTTAACTGACAGCAGCTGCATCTCTGAGGCCATGCTATTTGTGCTTCTCACAACACGGTGTTTGGTGTGGGTGGATTAGGGAGTGGGGCGGTATCGCTGCTGTGATCTCATAGATAGCCGCCATATTGTTTGGATTGGAGTTGATCAATGCAACATGTGAATACAAATCTTTATAATATTGCAATGTTTTTGGCAGTGCAATGGTTCTTTCCAGATCTTTTAAGAAAAATCATATGCAAAACAGCACACTTTCCCTATTTTGTAACGGTCCTTTTTACATATGCAGATAATTTTACCAATGTAGCTAAACTCTTTGTAGAGCTTCCTATCCTGTAACTCTTTTAGCGCAAACCTAGAATCACAATAGCAGTTTAACTGTTTTTGTACTAATACATTGTCATACAGAACTTTCAATTTGTCATATCCAAATTAATACATTCGGATTAATTATATAAAATGGTTATGGCATAAAAAATATAGCAACATGACAAGAATTAATTGAAAAAGTGTTTTACAAGGCACTTTTCATTGTTTTTCATAAATACTCTGCCCTCTTTCATGCCAGGACTCAGTTTATTGGAAAAGATTGATATAGCACGTGTTTGTAAAGTGACGGCAATTAAAATCTGAAGTTGCCACAATTTCCCAGTATCGCTTTCATCTTCTCCAGGCACGTCCATCTTTTAGTCACTTCAGCTTCTCTGCTGCTCTAACTTGTTTTTGACTCTGAATCAGATGCTGGGCACTGAAACACAGAAAAGTGGGCAGGATAAAGGGGCTAAACACAATCAGATGGCAAACAGGCACGCTCAAGAGAAGTGGCAGCCTGGAGCGTGAACTATTGATGAAGTGCACATGGTGCTTTGAGGTCTGGAGCTGTGTTCACTAGAGTCAAACTGGCCATGAGTGATGTGTTCAACTGGCAGCAATTTCACATATTTAAAAGATTAATTCACTTTAACTACTAACAAATAATCTGCAGGTCATTTTTTTTTCAGGCAAACGTGGACGTTTTATTTGCTTAATGTGCACAGAACGGAAAGGAATTATACCTCCTGGTTTTTGTGTTCATCCATCAAGCCGCATGTGGCTGAAGTTAAGATGGACTGTTACATTTGTGTGTGTATGTGTGTGGGAATAAAACAAATGCTATTTTATAAAGGAACTGTTTGATTGCCAAAGCATAGACTGTCGGCTATGGTTATCATTCAGTGTGTCAATAGAAATCTAATTATCTCAAACATTCCTCAAGTTTTTTTTGCCCGATTTACATATATTGCAGATTATCACAGATTAAAGTCTCTTCTAAGAACAACACTCACCCCTCCACACACTGAGCACTCTCTAGCTTTGTTTCCATTAAAACGTGTCTGTTTTATATAAATATACAGTCATTTTTATGTCCTCTAACTTGTCCACAGACTTGTCTTTTGGTCACTTTTATGTTACTTTTTACTTTTCTTTTTCCTAATAATAAGCAACATTTTTCAGAGAGTACTGTACATGATTAGTAAAATAGGAACAGTGGGGTTGGAAGAATGAAATGCAATTGTTACTTCCTCTTTGGAAAGCATTGAGATGTATTTAATGGTGCAGACATACACAACAAATTACTAAAAGAAGATGCATTCTTGTAGAAATATTTTTAAAAGACCCTTTTTTGCAATTAAATTATTTAAGAAATGTGATCCTATCTCCCATCTGATTCTTTGTGTGTTGTTTCTTTGCACTGATAATTCCTCCACATGGAAAGTGTTCTCTCTCCTTTAGATACCGTGCCAGTTTATAATCACACTCATGCTCCACAGTCAAGTAATTGCCCAAGACAAACACATTCAATCTCACCACATATGTTTTCATTCTCTTGCTTTTATGATTATTACCAGAACTAGTCATGGAGCATTTATTAGAATTTCATTTTTATTCAATATAGCCAACATTTGGCTGACAAAATGCATCCGAAATCACCAAAAGTAACTGCACTTTTTCCATACGGAACTACTCATTTTCCATCAAAAGCTTTCAGATTCAGTGTTTGTGTTCCACATGGATTTCGGCTGCATTGTTGCCCCTGCAGTGGGAAAGCCTGAGGTCATTTAGAGTAACAATGTTTTTCCAAATGTGCTTTTTATGGGATGTCTTTAGCTGCAAACACCAGAAGAGTAAATATTGATCTTTTGAGAAGTTATCCAGAGTTCATCACTTCTAATGTGAGCTTTAGTTCTTTGCTGCAGCTGCCCATATTGAAATCAAAAATTAGTAGCTTCATCATCATCATAATGCAGCTGTTGTATTGAAATGTCAAAGTGGCTAGCTCTCATTTTTCTTTTAAATACAGAAGACAAAATTTCATAAAAGTCAAAAGACCTCAATCGTAGAAAATAGCGGATCAGATTTCTAACACAAGTAGGTGGATCATGTGAGAAAGAAAGGTGGGAGACAAATCAGTTGAATTTTGAGAGTGAGACTTAAATTTGTTCTTCTTGGTACCACTGGTAGAACAGTTGTAGAAGAGAGAAAGAGAGAGAAACACCTTCACTCTTCTAAGAACACACTTTTTTTTCCCTTTGACTGCTCAGCTCTAACTCTTTCTGCAACTCGGCTGAATGAAGTCTGCTCTACTCACAGCAGATCTTTGATTGATTAATATGGGAACCTTGTGGCCAATCACATGTGAAGGTATTGGCTCATACCATTATATGAAAACGAAGAGGGGGAATCACAGGACAGTCAGGTGAGTCCATGCCCTCAGTCACTAGACAAAATACCATAAATATAATTTGCACCTGTAAAAGATGTGTCTGAAGATTAAAGATAGTAGATAATCATAAATATTAGATCATCATAAATGATTATTGGTCTTCATTTAAATATCACTTATTACTGTCTTCATTTAAGTATGGAGCCTTGATTCTGTCTCATATTGGATAGAATATATATTTTTAAATATCTCTTCTCGGGACTCAGAAAAAATTATAGATAATCTCACATTTTTATCACAGCTGTCAGAATTAATGTTACCACTATGATAAAATTATATTTAAAAAAATATTGTTGGATGAGATAACTGAAAGATCAGTTTCATGGACACAGCTCTCTTCTTTCTAGTAATTTGTTTTCATAATCAATCTCCATATACCTATTGTGGGACTACTTTGGCAGAGAGGATTTACAAATCCCATGTAAGAAAATAACTGTAAACATCTAGATCTGAACAAAGAGACTATATTATAGGCTTCAAATTTATTTTTGGCCAACTCACACAGTGACTACTACTTCAGTGCTCAATGCATAGTAGAATCTGTCAGTTTGAGGTAAATATGGACACATGCCAAGATGAACTAGAGGACTGTATACTTTCCTCAGGCTATTGACATAGTGTCACATTACTCCAAGCTGGAGAATATTGATTGTCTGCAGGCCCATTTCATCAAAATATGTCATATAGCGCAAGGAAAAATTATTAAGAAGTCAATAAAGATTAATTTCTTATCCCCTCTTGGTCTGTGAGGCAGCATTAGCATAAATATTGCTACCTTCACATGCCTTAACCACATGTTGGTCAGGAGGAGGATCAATGAAAAACATGATCACACAACATTAAAAAAAAAGAAAACCGCTTTCTTGCAACGTCCTTGCCGACTCCTGATTTTCAAAGCCAGGCTCCTTTCATTCAGACTTAGTCCCGGTAGTCTGTTCCCTCCCCCCATAAGCTCCCTACTAACACCCACACATCCTTTCCTTCATCGTTTCTCATCTCCTCTGCCATAATCCCTCTCATTTACTTTGGCTCGGAACAACTAATTGGTCACGTCTGTACGGTGACATGGGGACCCAACATAATTGCTGGACAAATAGCTGGGCGTTTAGCTTGAGACCTGTCTCAAGCAAGCTGTACACAGACACCAACCAACTGGAAAGCCTAATTACCACTTTAGCCCCACAACTCGCTAATTGGCAAATACTTCTGACAAAGAAATATCTCCCTGTGCATGTCTGTCGGTGCTTTCGCCTTCTTACTTGAAATAACAAACCTGTGAAATAAATACAATGCATAAAAAAAATCAGCAGCACATATGAAAAGTCAACACGTTAAAAATGGTGGTATTAATTACATGTGTTGTTGCCATTGTGCTATCCTGCCATCACTCGGCTAATTGGATTTGCTGGGTTGGTTTAGCCTAGTTCAGACTTTTTTATATGCTCTCCCACCAACTTGACTGTACTTTTTTTAAACACCAAATGCTACTCCAGTTGATGTTTTTAGTTACATAGATAGTTCTGTGCACATAATACTTTAACTATTACAATAGATGCAGTTTCTTAAGTAAACTGAATTTTGGAAGACGAGAAAATAGTCCTTTATATCCAGTAGATAGACAACACTTCACTTGGAGTTTGTAGGAAGCACCAACTGAGGAGATCGATGTAGTCAGCAACCTCAAACAACAAACGCCTCATAGAAAATATGGAAATTCTTCCACTGAAAAAACAAAACCAAGGTGAACAACATTCTCTTATAAAGATTGTAGATATTTAATGTGAGCCTAGGTGGTATATTCAACTTCTTGATTATTAACTTTTGGCAGGAATGTAAGCAGCATATTAATACCAGGTACGTGCCTTTAAAAAACTGCAGGACCTCACAGAATTAGTTTAATGGTTATTTATGGTTATTTGAATATTAAAATAACCATAGCATGTGCAAAATAAACTTTACTCATTTTTGAACCATACAAATAATTCTAGATAGTTTTTAAATGGTGTCAAAATCTACTGATATGCTTAAGTGATCAGCTTCTTACAAAAATACATCACAAAAAAAATCCTATTTTTAAATCTCTGAAAACATTTGCTGACACACCCACATTGGCCCTAACCCTTAAACAGGGGACCCCACACATTTTTTTAAACTTATTTTTAAACTAAAACAAGTGTCCTATTGTTGGACATTCAGGTGCAGCTGCATGGTCTCTCTGTCTGACAGGTTAAGCATGCCTGCCAGGGAAACAATATTTAACAGGACTGTGGCAAGGGACCTTGAGTTCACGGTCAAAAGCTGGACAGTCAGTGGGGATTTGTCACATTTGAAGATATGGCAGCCTTCAGGTGCAGCAAGGCCACTGAACATGCAAAGCAAGATGCCAGCAATGGAGAATAACATGTTCTCACAGCTATAGTTAGGAAGATAGCAGTTTAATTTGCTGGAAACAGCACATAATACAAGTACTACGATGAATAAATCACATGGCTTAACACAAGACTTCCTTAACAAGATCCTTTAGACTAGCTGTAGAAATAAAGATCACACATACAGCATACACATTCTGTGTCTAGTGAAGTAATGTATTGAGATGCTTTTCTCACAGCTACTCAAAAGTCTTTTGTTTGTGAACTTTTGTGGGAGTTTAATGATCTGCAATCTAAAGCTGTAAATATTAAACTTTAAATTTAATCACGGGGATAAATTCACAGTGTGTAAGGACACATTTAGCTTTTAGATTTTACATTAAAAAATCAACCTGGTAAATAAGAATTTAAAAAACATAATTTTCAGTTTACCTGCTGTAATTATTAACAAGAACAGCTCAACTGCTGGGCTCTTTTTCTTGGATGTGAATGGTCACGTTGCATCGTTGATAATTATGCACATCAGCCAAAAATAATTAATTGCTATTGCTTTGTACTTATGAAAGATGGTCACGACATTGCCAAGTCAAGGTCATTTTTTTTCCTCGTCATCGGTAGGCATGAAAGGAAGGGCCTTGTTCCATCCTGACATCTCATTAACTCCTCGTCGATATTTATCAGTCTTAATCAGAGCTGTGACAGGTCCGGTGTGATTACTTCCTGTGTGTGAAAGCAATCACACCTCGTCCTCCCAACTGTCCTTGATTTATTGAGGGAAAAACACTCTAGCACGGTTGAGGAACTTTGAAAGCTGTGTAAAACAGACGGAAAAGAAAAGAGCACATTCACAGACTCTGCCTCATCTCAGGGAATGGTGAAACAGCACAAGATCAAATATTTCAGCAAGAAATCTAAGAATAAGGACTACTTGTTTCATCAGACATTCAACAAAGTGTTAACTGTCTTTCCATGTCGAAAAAATAAAGGTCTAGAAAAGTATCTTTTAAAAAGCTATACTGGTAAAAACATTTTTTGAATAGATTGAGAAATACTACATTTATTCAACGGTACATTATCATAATATGGTATTTTACCTAACAATCCATAATAACCAAAAATGTCAGTGTTTCATTGAGGATTTATGAAATCCACCACAAAGTACTGCATGGATGTCAATTGTAATTGTGGAATGGATATATATGTGTAGTCGTTCAAAGACAGTTTCTCCCTCCATCATCTAGTGTTATTGTGAGTATTATGGTTTTAGCTGACCAGATCAGCTTCTTTGATGATGGGTTCAAAGAATTTAAGGTTGAAAGGGCAACTGGCCGTCTCTCTCATTAGCTTCAACAAATTCTCAAAAAATTGAAATTGGGGACTGTGGCTGGGCCACCCAAAAACATATACATCATTCAGAAAAAACATTGGTGAAATTAAAAGATTACTTTTAACTGGTAGTGGTACATAATTATTATTTTTTAAATGAAATTACTCAGGTTCTGTAACAAATTAATCATGAATAACCACATTTTTGCCAAATAGCAATATTTGACAAAATGATGAAAGGCTTTCCAAGTAAAAAAACTTTTGGCTGATGACTGAGTCAATAGACAATTTATATATAGTAAATCATATATTATTTCCCCATCATGTAGGAGAAAATAAAAGACAGCTTAGAAACACTGATCACAGCAGCATTGGAGCAGGCCTTGAACAAAAGAGCAATGGAGGCATGCATTTATATTTTATATATCATGCTGTTTACTGTCATCACTTTGAGAGTGACATGAGTTTTGCTGAAGATGTTGAATGGCCAGTTTTTTAATGAGAATTCTGCAAGCAAACTATTTCTGCAGTTTCAAAGAAAACCTAAATACACATCCTAAGGCTTAACATGGCCAGCAGGAGGTAGGAATAATTATAGCACAAAAAGTGAGACATCTAGAAAAGAGGCCACACAGGGTGGAATATGGTAGTGCTGTGATTGCCAACGCCTTTTTAATGACCGATAAGAAAGTTCCAGTATAATATCGCTATTTTTTTTACCACTCACTTTTACTTTGACTAACAATTTGTTTTAAACTAATGTCTTAACTGTAATAAATCTGTTCAAAAAACAGAACAAGCAGAAAATTAGACTAAGTGGTTAAATTAATTTCTTGTTCATGCAAAACGGTGGTCATTCTTGATGAACATCAGGTGTTCAGTCATTCTCCTTGACCCTGCTAATGACCTTTAACAAGGAAAATGTGAAGCAAGCTAATATCGGGTGGCAGCCAGACAAAGGTGTGACAATAGGGGGTGTCAGATAATGTGCTAACATTCTTGCAGCTGTGTAGTTTTGAAGGCTATGGATGTGGATTTCTGAGGGACCAAATGTTAAATCATTAGGAAGTCTGCTTCACCTCTCTGGACTACCATTGACCTTTGAACAGTGCAGATCACACCAATTCTTAACAAAACAAAGGGAGAGGGCAAGAAACAGTTGTAGGTAGTGGGACACTGTCCAAATTCACTCTTTAAGACTGGCTACTTTAACATTACTTGTTACATTGCATGATGCTAACCTAGTCACGTCTAAATCTTGGTACCAGTCACAGCTACTCAGTCTCCAAACATGAATCCTATAAAAAAAATGGTTGCGATATTACCCTACCCATGGTAAGACCCTCACATCATGGCTGACAGGGTCATGCAAAGGACACAGTACAATGCATCTTGGGTGAAATGTTCCCCGTTTTTTTAATAAGCGACAGTTCTGCAAAGACGAAAAAATGGGACAGCTGGTAAACAGAGAAGCCATCGCTGCTGAACTAGACAGACGTTAAATAAAAATAAACTGATCAGACATTAAGGATAGCTGTTGCCATCACAAAAACAAGGAGTGCTGAGTTTAATAGCCGTACGGAGACCATTCTAAACACATAGTACTCACTTATAGCTCATTAACAAGGATTTGCATCAAGCCTAATTTAGCCGAGTGCAGTATGAGGGTGTAAATGGTGTCCAATAAAGAACAATAAAGGCTTTCGATACCAGCATAGTTATTCTTGGCAATTACATCCCATTATATCCTAGATCGTTAGAGCCATCATATTAGCCACATGGAAGATGTGAAATAAAAGGCATGTCCCATGCATCAAAAGTAGTCTATAAACACACGGCTCTATATTAGGATTAGAAAGCGTTGTTTGATGAAGCAATATTATCTAGCACAATGATTCTTGTGTGACTACAACAAGAGGAGTACACATGAATTTTAACACACACAAGGGGCTCCACTTTAATAGGACTGGCATTTTGTCCCCATAAGACCCACCAAGCTTCAGAAGGTTAGTAAATATGCCAGAAATTGTCCTAAACAGCATAGCCAAAGTACACACACACAGAAATTGGTTATCTCAGTTATGCTTGCATTTCAGTGATGAAAATGCATGTTCTTTTCTTTTCCATAAATAGAGTTCCATATCCATATATTTTAGTGGCAGAAAAAAAATACATACATAATTGTGTTTTGGTATGATAAAGGAGTCACAGATTACTCTAAAAACACACAGAAATGTGCTCAACAGAATTACATTTAATTTGATTGAGGTTAGAAAAATAAGGAGCAATGTATGTCATGAGACTTTGCCAATATTTGCGAATGTCATGGTTTACATGGTGTGAAATGTTTGTGTGGATTAATACTTTTGCTTTTTAAACAAATATATGATAGATGTAGTTACCTTAAAAACTTTTATACATTTCTTGTAAATTTACAACTAACATATTTAACAATTTGAATGCATAAGGGCCACCTTATGGTTTGGAAAATACAAGCAGGGGTTTCGGTTCACTCAGTTTGATTCTAAAATTTGTTTTTTTTTTACTTTAATGGAAAGAAAACAACTGGTTGTTGCAAATAAATGAAATGAATGAAAATTCTTCTATGGAAAAAAGTTAGTTGATGTAACAATAAACTGCATCTATTCTCATAAAATTGATTTGTACAGTGCAGGTTCTTTTCATCTCTGTTTTGTTCAGGGTTGCGTGCCAAGAGAGGTGATACTTACTGGATTATGACGTGCCTGAACACGACTCACAATTGCCTGCCATGCCTTTCAGCCCATATGAGAATTTTTGTCACTTCGCACGGGGGCCATTTGAGAATGTGCGGTATAAGATGTGTTTGTACTGTTGTTGTCAAGCATGTCTGTTTTTTTTTTCCTTTTCAAACCTACCAGTAATCCTCTTTTCTGCTCCCAACAGGGAAGGAAAGCGCTTGTATGTCAATCCAACAAAACTGCCTGCTCTGAAGAAGTGCACTGAACTCTTTCAACTAAGTCTGAAAGCATCAAAGCAAATACTAACTAAATGAAGAGCCAAAGGATCTGTAACCACTTACACACACACAGGTCACAAATTGCATATAGGTACGACCAAGAGGAACCATTAAAAATCACTGTCATTCAGGACAAAATATTAAACAAACCCTAAATATTTCTAAATGTTATATTTTGTATTTGAGCCCCTTTTGGAATTGACTGCAACATTTTCTCACAGTAAAGCTGTTAGAAAATTTGGGATTTTGCATATCTTTGCAGAGCTTTTCTCATAAGTTTCAGAAGTTTCACTATCTGCATTAAGAACATCAGTTCTTGGTTTGGTTTAGAGATAAGGTGGGATATAGGTTTTGGTTAAGATTAGGAATATACTGTTAAGGGTTAGAGTTAGGCATAAATTCAGAAACTAAGATGAATGGAAATCATTAAAAAGGTCTTTCTAAATCTCCCAGAAGTCTGTTATTAGGACACAGACTGACATTTCTACTGACATTTCTACTTAATGTCAGTAGAAATACATATTTGGGTTTGTGTGTGTTTTGCTTTTGAAAATATTACTGTGTCATCTGTATACAGTTTTCAAGTAACTAATTATCAAGCAAAAGAGCAGATCACATAACATTGCTTCTGACTTTATGTAGTTGAGTTTAAAGTCACATTTTAAAAACTTTTTAAAAGTTAAACCTTTTCTTGCTGATTTTGTTACAAGGTTGCCTTTTACACACAATATTCTGTTTGCAAATGCATATCAACATACAAGTGCCACATTTACAATTTTTCTATGAGTAACCAACAATAAAATTTAGCCTCTACTTTGTGATTCTGCTCTGTCTGTATTGAAACATTTTTTTGTGTTTGGTTGGTGGAAGTCTTTTGAGCAAGTGGGCCACCACACCACATCCAGTTCTATCCAATACCCCATGTAGCCTTAGGTTGCTTCAGAAGTGTTTTTTAAAATTCATCTTCTCTGACACCTCGCTAGTTTAGTTATGAATAATAATCATAGAAACACACATAATACATGAATCTGGGAGTTTTAAAAAATGTATGCCTTGCAACCAGAAATGCGGTGTAGCTTTTACTAAACTAGACAAGTTGTTCAATAATAAATCCAGATCTCGCTTCCTCATGTTGGATGAATGATAAAGGAGACTGAAACTTTCAAGCTGTTTCTAATGCCAAGCAAGCCACAGCTTGTGAAAATACATGCAGTCTCTGTCCAGAATTTAGTCATAACATTTTACTTATTTGAAATCAGTCGGTCTCACAACCATGAAGAGCTAGGCTTGTTTTGACTCTGCTGCCAACTCCAAATCTTCAGAAGTTGTAAGCTATTAAATTTCTTAGGTCTTAGGCAGATTATTGAATAGAAAGCTGAAAATTTATTTTATATTTCTTAATTTTCCAACTGGTTTTAAACTGGTTTCAACCGCCAGCTATGGTAAAAAGCTCAATTTCCTCATTCCTAGCTGGCTGCCACGTGTAGTTGAGATAATGTGGCCCTAGTTACTGCCTGTGCTGACTTTCTTTTCCTCAGGACATACTGCCATTTACTGGACTGTTGATTATTGCCAGACTGCATTTCCTCTGCCAGGGAACATTCTAACAAACAGCTTTGTCTATCTCACACACCCACATGTAACTCTCATTCACAAACGTACTCCTGCATACAAGAGTTCAGATGATTCACCTTAAATGCAGAGTGTTTTTTCTCTTAGCAGTGAATGGAATCAATCTGATGTAAGTGGAATAGATGCAAATATGGTAATCTTTCTTTTTTATAGCAAAATAAAAAAGTAAAAGAAACAAGAGTAAAGCTCTAAAAGAGATTTGATTTCCATGTGTTCTTCTCTTTTGTTACATTCTCTTTTTCCATCCATCTCATGCCTTGGTTTTAATCCCATGACCCCCTATGTATCACATGTTATATAATAAAATACTGGACCCTCAGTCATAGCAGTTACTCTGCTATGAAACAAAGTAAGGATATATTTGCAAGACCACAACCTAAATTTCTGCATCATTTCATTTATGTTTTCAAATTTCTGGTTGGTGCACAGAATTTTGTGCCAATAATCCTGAGTTTGATTATTTCTTGTATCTGGCTTTTTTCCTTTGCAAAAGGCATATTGGGCAAGCAACTTTTTCACTGACCTCCTTTTAAATCGAATGCTTTCATATATTTTGCTCAAATTAAAGCACAAAAAAAAATCAACACTGGTTTCACTGGTTTGGTCAGAATAATAAAAGCTAATCTGCAGTTGCAATGTTCAAAACAGGATTTTGATTTTTAATCCTCCATATGAGTCATTTATGAATAGTCATATGAGGACGTAGAGCCCGAGCCCAATAGTTCATTATAATCAACACTGTTTATGCAGTACAATAATACTGTATTTCATCAGTATTGCAAAGTGGACATTTGACTGAGTAGCACTTAAAATTTCTCACTGTGTTAATGTTTAGGATGCTGCACTTTCTCCTATCTGCTTTTCCTGGCACCAACATATATTTTGTTCCAATATTTTTAATTCAAATCACTTTATTCACAACACATTCTCTTAAGACATGATGCAAAATAATTAAAAAAAATCTATCAAATCGTTAAGAGAGACTTTAGGTCAAGTTCAGTTCAACCATCCACCATCTATACTTGCAAGTAAGAGTAGTACAACATAAACATATTAAAAGCGATTAGTAAAACTGGTGAGTAATTGATTTGATATTTAAAAGACATAAAAAATAATAACAGACGAGTACAAAATAAATTAAGAAGAAACACTTTTCCCAGTAGATAACTGCGCGTCTTAATATTTTACAAAGTCATTTTGGGACGTAGTCCTCAGGAAAGTCCGCGTCGACATGCAAGCACACAAACATACGCACACCCGACATGACTTACGTTTTGTTTTCAACATGAACTGGCGCGGTTCGTCGTGGAAGCACACGTGTTGTTCCTGCCTCAGTCTTGTTGTCTTATCCATCCTAGCCTGTAATTTTTAGTGTCAAACATTTTCCCGGTTGAGATATTCAAACAAAGCTACTTCCGGATTAAAGCTCACGGGAGGGAGTCACATGACAACGCAATGACTTAATGATGACGTATTAATTGAGTGTTTCTATTAAATTACATTTTAATTTAATACTCAGTTAAGCCTGGTCAGAGATTTATTTTTTCTCAGTGTTATGATTATTGTATTTATTTTGTATACTTTGAAAAGAATTTACCTAATTAGTATTTTTCTTTTGTGTGGGTGCGTGGGGGTGTGTGTGGGTGTGTGTGTGTGTGTGTGTCTTCTTGTGGGCGGAGCCTGTGACTATAAAATATCTGTGTTTAGACTCCAAACAGGTCACAATGAAAGTGATGGATTTTTAAGCTGCAGTGATGGTACTGCTGTTTTTTGTCTATTTTTTAAAATGCCTGGATGCTCCTAGTACAATAGTTCTGAAACTATTAACTAAGAAAAAAAAACAAATAAAGAATAAATGAAACACAAACCACTTCTTGTATAGATTGTTAATTTTCTTTGGAGCTCAGAAAATGCTAACTGCCATCACTTGGCATTAAGCAAGTCAATTAAATATTTTTGCAAATGTATCAGAGTCCAAACACTGCTGCTGGAAATCCATTAAAATGAATGTTACAAATGTTGGTTTCAAGTGACTCCTGCTTCTGATACCTGTCTAATAGGGCCAAGAACGTAATATGATTATGAAATTAAAGTATCAAAACAAAAAATATTCCTGCTTCTACAATGGAAGCCAAATGCCATTTTTAATTAAATTAGTATTGGAGAGGGAATAAAGAGAGCATATGCTATTCTCAGAATGGCAATAAGATAGGGTCATAAATTCATAAGAAGAAAAGCAAAGATATAATCAACATGTGCCAGTAAAACGTTGACATTTTGTCAATCAGGGGGAAACACACATAATACATGCCAAAATCCCCAAACACACTTATATTATATTTGAGCTTGCTGACTCATATCAGGACACAGCAGGAAGACAGCATCCCCACAAAGGATTAACACTAACTCAAATTGCTTTCTAGTTTGTTGAGTTCCAGAAAACCCCTATCGTGCTAGGAAACAGCAACCAATTCTGTACTCCAGGTTGCTGAAAGTAGAGCTGATAAGCAGCAAAAAGTGCTGAACACATCTTCCTGGAAGATCTTACCAGCTCTGCTCCAAATAAATCAGCAAGCTTGGTCTGAAATTGTAAAGCCAGAGGTAAAATCTTATATGACCTAAGCCTATGCATTAAGGAAAGTCTCTCACACTGTAGTCACATTTTATCATCACTTTGATTAAGTTAGCAGAACAAAGACACCTCAGGTTAATATAGTTTTTTGGTTTATAGCACCTTCTCATATGCTGGGTAATTTTTGAATAGGGTGTGTCACTAAGAATCAAAGAATAGATCAAAACATCGTCCATTGCTCTAATACGTAAAAGTATTTATGTAATTAGACTATTAGAATTTTAGAGTGAAGCTTTTAGAGTGCACACATAAAAATATTTTATACAAAATAGTTAATATAGTTCAATGTTTTGTGTTGATTGCAGAATTTCATTCTGAATATGGGCCAGTGGTCAAAATGGCAAACATCCTAAGACATTTTTTAGCATGCCCTATGGTCTCTATGCCATATAGTCATAGAGATATGTTTCAACTTCTGTTGATAAGACAGATTTTTTAGTTTTTTTTTTACTGTGTTACAGTTGATCTAGTCTGTGTTTCTGTTGATCCAGAAACACAAGCAAGGGGGGGATGATAATAGGTCAGTAAAGTTAACACTTCTTGCCTGACTAAGCCAGTGGGGAAACACCTTGAGGTCATTGCTAAACCAGGAGCATGGCTCTAGAGGTCAACCTGCTGTTTAGCAGCTATGTGGTTGCAGGATACGTTATGCCCTTTCACCCAAGGAAGCAATGTCTCAGAAACATGAGCCCTGACTTGTCCAAACACATACAGTAGGTATATCTGTGGCATCATTGAGTGGACACAAAGTGAATATAAACAATAGTTATTATAGTAATTTGGTCTTTTATAACATAATGAGATTTCTGATGAATCTATAACAGAATCAAGACTGAAAAACAAAATAAATAGCATAAACAAAACATCCTTTTTTTTATTTATAAGGATTTATCTATATCAAGACATAAATCTTGATATAAATATATTTTTTGATACTATATCAAAAAAACCTAGATATTGCCTTTTGTAAAACAGGTCTTCTTTCTTCATCTAACTTTGACCAATCTAGCTTGACAAAAACAGAATATGGCTATTTATTTATAGTTTTAATTTTATTTGAAAGAATCTGAGAACATAAAATACATCTGAGCATGTAACACATCTTTGCAGTCACTGCAATATAATTGACTTGGATATATGGCAGTAAATCACCTCAGTGTAAAGTTAATTCCATAGATGAATATCAATGGCTTTATTATGACGGAATAATAATACATGATCTGCATCATTTTATCCAGACACACAGTATCACATGCATTCCAATATTGTTTCAGCCACTTCCTTCAAAGGCAGGCATATTATCCAAAGCCATTACCTACTTCTTTTAAATGCAAGCTTACTTTGCCCCAAAGTGGAATAAAACACGATTAATGATTTCAATTACTCTGACCCTGCTTGTCGTTTACAGTGCCTGAGGTCTGCGTGAGGGAGCTGTGCTACATAAAAGCTTCTGGTGAAGGACATTTACTGGTGAAATGATTCAGTGAGGAGCTGGTAGTTTTTGCTGCCTCATCAGAGAGGGAACAGAGTTTGTCTTTGTTCTGGGATCCTCTAGTTGCTCTGCATGGAAACCACATTGTTGATTAATGATGCTGATGCTGTTGGTCTGCCATTCTTTCGGAGCATAAAAATCTCTTTGTTGTGATGTTTCATGAACTTTCAAAATGACTGCAATGTGTCAAATTGAACTCCATTACAAATTCATTGCTAGCTTCAAAACTATATAAAATTATTCCATGCAATATGAAAGTAATAGCATAGCTTGTGGTTGTTTTACCACAACATGGCTTAGCATTAAGGAATGAGTACATAAACATTCCTTGGTGATTAATTGTCATAGATTTGAACTGCAGGAATTGTACAACTGTGTAAAATCAAAACCTTCAACACAGTCATCACCTCCAACAAGCAATTGTTCTCAAAAGTAGTTATTCTAGATCCTCTTTTCAAAGCAAAGCTTAAAACAAGGAGCAAGTATTCACTAGGCTACTGGATACCACTAATTAGGTAACTTCTTATGGTATTTGTTTGCAACAGATTTTATTTAGGGATATTAGAGTTAACGAGGACAAATACACATCACATTTTTTTTTTTTTTTTTTTAGGAAAACTTCTAATTTTATTCCACTTTATTACTACATGACAACATGTGGAAAACTCAAAGGTATATCAAGGTATATGAAGCTTATATGCTGTACATAGAAACTCCTGTACATGTATAAAAAAAATACTACATCCTGCAGCAGCTGTAAAAATGTTTGTTTCTGATCTGAATGGAGGCAGCTTGGTGTGAGAGCTCATTAAAAATCCCCAAAGAAAGGTGTCATTTGGTGTTTTCTATGATCTTAGCTATTGCAGGCCCTTATATGTGAATGGGACTTCTGACCCCAGGACAACTGTTATGTTCACAGAGTCTGAGCTTGTCATTTTGTACAGTGTTAAGTATCAGCATGGCAAACAATTATTACAAAGAGGGGAAAAAAGCAGATGTCTCTCTTCATGCTGCACTTCAAAGCACCGGTGAAGCCTTTGAAGTTGTAGTGTGCCAATACCTACATGCAACAGATAGACACCAATCCCATTTTGGTGTAAACCCTCCTTTTCATTTGCTTCTGAGCAAATAGTAGGGGAAGAAAAGCTTGAAATACAAAACAAAATGTGCTAAGTGGATTCTTTCGTCGCCTGTAATCCCTACGAGCTGCTGAAATGCTTCTGGAGCTCAACTGTGAGGTCGGATGGTAACAATGTCCCTTTCTGTGGGCGATGAAAGAGTTTGAAGTCATTCCATATTCTCTGTGGACCTTTGTATCCCTTATCCACTTATTCAAATCAGTATAAACGGCAGTGAGTCATATTAGCAGGCAGACCAAGAGAATTGAAAAAGAACTTTGACGTGCGAAAACAAAGACTTGAAGAATGGACATCGTCAATACATTGGCCCGATCCACTGATACTCTCGATATTACTTTGTCACAATCCAACTTTGGTACAGGCTACAAGGACGCTGTATATGTGTGTGTTCATTTATGGTCACATCTGACCTTCTCACACAAAATTGTCTCACTAGATATAAGGAAAGACATTCTTGCAGTATCAGTGGGTCAGACTGGGGCCTGGATTGGCACACTCAATGTGGAGTGACAGATGAAGTGAGGAAAGAGAGGGGGGAGTCTCCAGGAGCTCCACGAAGAGCATGAAATGTCAGCACCATATCCTTGTGTATAAGTGAATCCAGAATCTATGAGGAATAATCACTAATTAGCTTGGGGCATGAACCAGCTTCGAATGAAGCCATGAACATTCCAAGGTCTTCCCACCCTCTTGTTCTACTTTCAGCCCAACCCCCTATCCCTGCCCTTTTTCTTAGTATCCCTATCTTTCTCTTCACACAAGTGAGGATAACAGTGATCCTTCTTCAACCCAGCTGTCCTTTTTATCATCTGAAAAAACAAAAGGCGAAAGAAGAGTTTAGGAGGGAAAGGCCCTTTAGACGTTTGAGAATTTTGCTAAACAGGATTAGAATTAGTTGAAATAGGGGTAAACAGTAGCATGCTTCATGGGGGTCCAGGGGCATAGGAGTTTTTGACAGGGTTGTGGAGGGAAGACAATGGTTAGATTAGCCATCTGTGGGGCTTCTGGTGCCCGGCGTCATTAACCAGCTTAGGGCCCCACAGTAAAGCCAGACACCCTCCTTCCCCCCTTGCTTTAAGTGTTCAGCCTTGTGAGGTTTGTGTTGGGATGGGAAACATAACACTGACAAGATAGTGTCTGATGAAGCTTTTAATTGCTTATGCAAACATTCGCACACACGCATGTATAAGCAGACTAGTGCACATCTGCCTCTGTACTTAAGCCTTGCCAGCATAATCTCTCACTCTCACACACACACCCTCACACACAGCCACCCCCACATCTTTCCACTACCATCCAGGGGCCTCAGCTCTTGGTTCAGGGGAACAGAATTTGACATTCGCTTTGTCTCCCTTTGTGCCTCCTCAGTAGTGGATTGGTGCCACTTTGCATATCACTGTGCATCAGTCGGAAAAGACACATCTCCAACAGTGGGACCATATTCAAGTATGTATCAAAGAGCACAGGAGAGGGATAGTGAAGCAGGGCTTCATGTCGTTTAAAATCCCAATAGGGAAAATTTGATCAGATCTCTCTGCGGAAAGAGATTCATGTTTTCCTCTACCCTCCACCATGCAGTTTCTAACAGATTTGATGATTGACCTTTCAATTTTGACTCATACTGTTTCTTAAATATATCTAATCTAAACAAAGTATGTATAAATTATTATAGATTAGAAGAATAAAAAAATGACAAACAGGTAACCGTATTTATCAGCGAGTTGACTCATTAGGATCTCCACATTGTCTATAAAATATTAAACACTGCACAGGTGACAGCTCACCATGCACGCTCATTAAACAATATCCCCTGTCAAGTTTTCATGTCATGGAACTGCCATTAATATATTTTTGGCTGTATGGGGTTGACATAAATGTGATGCACATAGTGGCTGCTATGTGGCTAATGATAATCTCATTTGCAAACCCAAATGACAGATTGTTTCACGTTGGACCTACATGAAGCTGCTGAGTTTATGCAATTACAAAGACTGTGAAACAAATCATATTTTTCACCCGAAGATATTAATGATGACAATGACAGCTGGAGAAACAAGATTCACTTCAATGGTTGCGATGGATGGTAAAGTCTTGGAAAATATGCACAAGGCAGTTAATACATAAAAAGCATCAATGACTTAAACCTGTGAGGCTTAGATTACTTCTTGAAGAGTTTGATGAAAATCTTTCCCTTTGTACATAAATACATAAATTTGAAAAAAAAAACTAAGTTTTTCTCAGTTTTTTTCTAAAGAGGTCACTGACATATACATGCGAAGAAATCAAAACAAATGAGTCCATAACACAAAGCAAATTAGCTGCTAGAAATCAGAATTAAAATAGCTTAAAATTGTCAGTATTTAGAGACCAATACCATTCAGTAAAGGTGAATATTTAAGTCATCTAGTGAATGGAATCCTGTAAAAACGGGTTTGGTAGAAATGCAGAGGAAGCATCTCATGATGGCTAAAAGAAAAGAGCTCTCAGAGCTCTTTTCCCTGGAATGTTATTGATGCAAAAGATACCAAAATAAAGCTTTATTCCTAAAATGGTCAATTTTCTCAATGAGAGGAATATTGAGACAATGAGTAAGTATTTCACTGCCCCATAAAAAGGCCATGAGCAGGTACTCCTGGTACCTAGTCATCAGGTCACCACAGATTTGACCTTAAAAGGGCGATCCACCCACTAGCTCTCCCCTCAGACAATGTTTTGTTCTGTCCATGTCAGGAGTTCAGATCTATGCTGGTCGTCAGTCTTTCCTCCCACCTGGTAACTTCTGCCTTTTCTGTCTCTGCCTACACTGTTACTTGTCTGATCCCGTTGTAGCACCAATTCTTTCAAAGTTTGCTTTTAGAGCTCTGGGAGTTGCTAGACCTATTCAGTGAGAACAGCTATTCATTTTGGGTGAGTGTGTCCTACCCAGAGGTAACACATATTGTAGTCCATCATTTTGAGAGACACAATATAAAAACATCTGTAATAATCTATTTTAACCCATCATTTTTAAAAGATGAAAATAACATATTTTATTTTGATTTGATATTCCACAAGCTGGACAGAGAATCCTTGCCATCACGAATCAAGCAGATGATTCGTGATGTAAATTATTCTTCAGTGACAAAACCACTGACCATGATCAATTGCATTTAAATTATAAACAAGGACATGAATTGTGCACCTTTTAATACAATTTCTCAGGGTTTATTAATCTGAATGTCAAACCACACTCTGCAGTCAGACTGGAGACTGGAATTACAAGAGGCACTTTTGCCAGTGTTTTGAAATCAGGGAACATCTCTCAAACTGAAGCAATCGGAAGTCAGCAAAACTCTCCGAGTGAGAGAAAATACACTGCTTCTTCACTGGATGCATGTCTGCACCAAGTAGTCAAGTATGTGAATCGTAACTGATCAAAATGATGGACGGCCTTCAAACTTTCCCATCACATAAAAAAAAACAAAGACAGAAAATGTTCAGTTAGTAACACTCTCACCCCAGCCAGGAGAACTTCTCACCCAATCCATGCTGGAGGTTTAGACTTTGGCATTTTTCCAAGTTTCATGGGTGGGAAAGTTTGCTACATAAGAACTTTTTCTGCAAATGCACTTCCATATAAATGTAGCAATGCATTTTCCCCTTTTGCACAATAAGTTGTTTTGGTAAAAGCCAAAAAGCACCTCAAGTGAGTGTAAAAATGTATTTGTGAAACTGAGGAAGTTTTTTCAAATTTTGCCATTTCAATCAACCTTTTCTAAGGCGATACTTTGCATTTAAAAAAAATGTAGATGGAAACATGAGCACTTATTTGAATTCAAAGGAATATTTCTGGAAAGAATTTCAAAGTGCATACAAAAGGCCCTCTAACTTCAAGAGTTGGAGAATTTGCGTGAAAGACTAGACAAAGCATCACACCCTAGCAATGCAATCTAGTAGTTCCCCCAAGCAGGAGATATTATAAAAATGTAATAAATAAAGGTTTTCTACTAAGCACAAAATGAGTTGCATTAAACAGGTTCCATTCTTACTGTGTAATTACACTTCATTATAATGTACAAGTGAATTTGTAAGGATTTTTTTCATATGTGAATGACTTTGGTTGCTACAGAAATTTGACATAAAATTTATGAGGACAGTCTTGACAGAAATTTATTTTTAGAGAACATGTTAACATATTCAATACTTTTGCTCCTACTGTATTTCTATCTTTCCTAGTTGTGGATTTTATGATCTTGGTTGCACAGAGGGATAAAGCAGGACCACCTCTCTTGGTTAACCACATACCAGCTATGAAGGTGTTATCAACATCTTTCTTCTGTCAGACGTAACAAGTCATCTATTACCATCTGGCCCTTATCTGGCCAGTTATCCAACAAGGTCAGGGTTAGGTTATCATGTCTGCATGTCACTTTTCTGCATTGGGTGATACGTGATTGATGCAAACACTGCAGGAGATTTGCAACCACAGATTGGCTGCTTGTGCAAAGAAATACAAATCTGGACCATGTTTGTGAAAGGGATATGAACATTTTCAGTCATATAAGCTTTATAGAAAAAAATATTATGCCATCCTATGCCTGTCTGATTGAAATATGTATATATACTACAGCCAATTATGTACTTCCTGTCCCTCTGTGCATAATATGAATTACAGAAAAGAACAGTTATATACCACTCATAATGCTCTGTGAAAGATTAGAACAGGCTCCCCCCATCAGGCTATTATTGTTACCTATCTGATTTGCAGCTTGTGAATTTAGAGAGCTGTTTAGTTTGAACTGATTACCAGCATTGTCTCCATTAGCCCTTCTGACACAAACTCAAGTGGCACTTTGGCATGGCGGCCATGTGCAAACGAGATCCCGATTAATGGATCATAGAAATGTTCATTAGTACTCCACCTGCCAGAGCAGTGCTTGAAAAATGCAAATTGGTTGTTGTTTTTTCTCCCCCCCTCACCATACCACTCACCTTTCAAGAGCTATATGAAGTACAGTTGGAACAGTTTGGTGAGGGTAGCTGGATTAATGTGGAGGTTCAGTGCTGACGCACTTCCACTCAAAAGTGCTTGTTCCAGCAAAAACCTGAGCCCTCCACTCATTGTGTCTGGCCTGTTAATCACACAGATGTTCAAATCAGATGAAGGTGTTTGGGTGTTCGCCTGAATTATTAAACATATGTCATTGTACACTAAATCTGATGCTTAGTGTTTAAGGGCATGACGCCACAAGGATTCAGAAGAATTAAATGTAACAGGATCTCTGTATCAGGAAACAAAACCCAACCACAATCTCCAATATCTCACCTATTTTAGCGGTGAACAATATTTCCAATTTTTTTGGCTTTGCCAAAGTTTGCCTGACATAGTACAACTTCAAGAGCCAGAGAGGAAAAATTTTAGTTATTTTTGACAATTTTTCTGGCCCAAAGATAGTATCAAGAATATCAATAAATAAATAATAATAATAATAATAATAATAATAATAATAATAATAATAATAAATATTTTTTATTATTGACAGAAACAAGTGAGACAAATCCATACTTCAAATAATTTATTATTGATTTTTAAAAGTCACATTTGCTAGTTGTTAGTTTGGTTTGGATTTTTTTGTGGGTTTTTTTTTTACATAGAAAAACCCCATAATGAAATATCAATACTGCTACTACTACTACTACTAATGATAATAGTAGTAACAAAAAGAAAATAAGTAAAAAGTTATCTTTGTGAAGCTTGTTTCCCCACTGATGCAAGTCAATCTAGAGCAAGCAGCATGCAGAACAGTAAGGAGACAGTCAGACTCCACTACACATACCAAGTTTCCTACCAAAGGTCATTCCTCCATCACAAATGAAGAGAAGTAGGGACATGTCTATCCTGTCTGTTTTTTGTAAATGTAGACTTTCTTTTAACATGAAACACATAGCATGCAAAATGTTGCAAGATGTCACAGCATGTTTATCTATTTGTGTAAAATATCTTTCATTTCTCAGTTTTATTATTATTTCCTTTACTTTATGTCATTGCGGACAGAAATAGCACCTGTTTTCATGAAAGCAGCAGATAATCAATGTTTGGAATGGCTTCAAGGTCATTGACATAAAATAGAAGTTCACCTAAACAAAAAAGGTAGAAATTGTGGAAAAACTTGCCTTGTGGCAGGAAAAAATCCCTAGGTCACTTCCTTGTGACAAAACATACAAGATGAAAGGCATGTAAGATTTTCAGGCTTTACTTCTGAATGTAGTGTAATGCCTACATAATTCTCTAATGGAAATATGACTTTAAAAGTTAATTTTAAATCTACTTGAAAGCTATGTAAAAACACACTTCATTTCACACACAATTTAGTAATCATAACTTTACTTTTCTTCTAGACAATATGCTGGAATTCTTTACAGTAATACACTCATGGTGTTCTTTCAGGAACTGTTTATGTCCATCTGGAAGTGATGGAGAAGGCTCTGAGGGATATTGTGGAGATTAGGTGTCTGCCGATATTAGGCCTGACAGGGCGCCAAGGCTCATCCCTTCTCCCCTGCGGGTATTTACAAAGTGCTTGGCTTGCCCACAGGTGGCTAATATGCCATGAGTGGGGCCTCCTCAATCCTATATATGTTTTGTGTCCACATATGTGTGTGTGAGGGAAAAGGATAGATAGGGAGGCATTAAAGTGTTGAGAGGCTTGCCGGATAATCAATCAAACAAACAGATAAAGAAGTGTGTATATACACAGGTGTGTTCAGCCAATATCGCCCTGTTTAATGTAAATTCTTTGCAAAAACATATACTCTTCACAAGAAGAGTATAATGAATTACAGAATGCTGGGTTCCAAACAACAGGCACATGTTGGTAGGCCCTGTTTAAATTTCTTCAGAAATCTTTTAGTTAGAAAGTTTAGAATCTTTAAATAGCTCACAACACCCTGAGAGAGGCTTGTTTCTGGCTTTGTTGTGGCCAGTCACATATTTGTCCAAGGTTGAAATAAAAATATTGAGTGTTTGTTCAATTATACAGCTTTCCTACAGCCTTAATTATCTGAAGATTTCATCTAAAGAAAAAAAAATACTATTTTCCCATTTATTTTCTGACTAACTGTGATTTATCAAGGGAAGAATAGTCAATTAGTGGCAAATAGTGTTTGATTAATGATAGAAAGTTAAATGACTGCAAAATTACTGCTCATAAGATTTTTTTGCCCAAAGAAGAAGAAATTATATTTTGGAGTAGAAGCATCTAGTAAACCCAAAAAAATAGGCAGATTCTTCATATGGTATTTTTTTTTAGCTTTGTGATTTAAATCTTGTCTTACTGCATGCTTCTGAAGTCATCATCTTTAATGGAATAGTGAACATTACTTGGTATTCAATGACTTTGAGGTGTTGGATTCAATATTTTTGTCCCTTTTGCATAGAAAATAAATGGAGCTTTGCAAAAATTCACACAGAGTGGTGAAGTTACATTAGCCACCCACAGTTTCAATCATGTGTCACCATCAGGAGCTCATATATAGTTTCTTCTGCTGACAGTCATCCGGTCATATACAGCAAAAATAGGTTTAATGGTTAAATCAATCATCAACGTTATATACGGCTCTGTCAAAGCTCTAGAACATCACTATTTATAACATGAGTTCAAGTGATTTGCCCTTTTGATGAAAACCAAATGTTCATATTCACACTGCCATTGGTGTGTATTGCTTTCTAAATAATTACGTGTGTATGTTTAGCATTAGTCATTGTAAATTTATGATTACTTGAGATTTGTGTATGTCTGCTTACACTCTTCATTAGGGAAGAATAGAACGTGTTTTATGTTGCTTCCCCTGACCAGTAATAGATTTTTGGTGTTTGCTCTGCCTCTTGGGTGCTTGTTCACACATGCAATTATGTTTATAATGTGTATTTAGGTGAAAATTAAAGTGCTGTTATTTATCAGTTTGAGGGAATGTAGCCTTAGGTTCCGCTGATATTTTTATGTATTACAATGTGATTGTGCAGGGGCTGTAGAAATGATGAAAGTAAAGATGAAGACAAAGTTGTAAAGCTAAAAGGTGTGTGTACATTATTCACACAGAAAAAATCTAGGTGTGCATTTATGTACTTAGGCTAAAACATAGATAATCTTCTCATTGTTACACCGTAAGACTAAACTGAAGAAAGCCAAATGCAGTTCCATATGTCCATATCTGTGCATAAATATACCACATAAGTTCAATTGCTCACATTTACTTTCCATTTTTATTTATTTTGTTGTGAACTTAGCTAAACTCACCAAAACCAAATTAAAACTTCCAAGTTAGTACAATTTACAAAAAAATCTAGAAAAACATTCAAATGTTTTGAATGTGAAATTTGAGTCGAACATTTTCCACAGCATGCTTGTTGAAAGTCATACTGTGACAATGACGACATTCATATAAGAAAAATGTAACCAGGGTAATTGTTTCCATTTCTGTTAGATTCACTTTTATTTATTTAAAGATTTATTTTAAAACTCAATCCCCTTTTTCTTAATTTTTTAATTTCTCTTAAGCACAAAATAAACCAACAAAGAACGCCATTAAATGCGTATGTTCTCACGTGGTTTAGTATCACGTGACCAGCCATACGTTAGCGTCTTCATAGAGAGCCCAACTTTAAGATGTGTGATTATGGATCAAAACTTTCAACTGATCAGACTGTTTGACAAGTGGGAACTGGTGAGTGTTTGTTTGTAAGCTAGCATGCTAGCGCTAGCCTCCTGTGTTTGGGTTCGGTAAACTAATGTGATCTGATTATGTTTTATCACCTTGATGAAGAATTTAAACTGAAAATACTTTGAGTAGTAAAACACTATTTCTACTGTATGCTAAAATGAAATGAATAATGAGTACTTGCATGAGTTTAATTATCGTTTATAATATAAACTCATTCACTATAGTGATAAAAAGGAAAGATGTACATGTTTGATTTTTGATGTTGACAAAACCCAAGGTTGTTTATCAGGCCTGTTTTACACAGGCCAGGTTCCTGTTTTCAGATCCACATCCAGTTCCAGATCCTAGATTCTGATTGTCTGTAGCCGACTGGACCAGACTGGCGAGATAACCATACATTTAATCAAGAGCAACATCACATCCCTTCAACTCTGTCCAGTCTAGTAGGTATTCAAGCCACAGCCACACTTCCATCTTCTCTCTGGGTTGAACCGAACTGAATTGGATCCTTTGTCATCATTCTTCTCACCTCCATCAAAGAGCTGAAATATTGCTTTGGATAAAGGGGGAAAAAAACCATCTCAGCTCTCATGAACTATTTGACAAACTTGTCTGTATATATTGTAAATATGTATATATTGTAAATAGCATTTGATACATTTAACTAATTTTGCACTATTTTGTTGTCTGTGTGTTTTTACAAATTACCACTCCCCCCAGCAGTTGAAGCATGAACTTTACTGGTCTAATTTCCTTTATTTCCTAAGTCATCTTAATATCCATATAAGTAATATATGTTACAAAAACATAAATCCTGTAGTAGTAATTTGATATCATAATATATTATCATCTGGTGTGCTATTCAGATACTCTATCTGCAGTAAAGATTGTCTCACCTCAAAATGCTGAAGTGTTTTGAAGATGGCAGTACAATCCATTTTCTGATCACTTCTGCTAATGCTCGTATGTCCAACACAAAAGTGACTTCCCATTGCTGGAGTCATAGAACACAGTAAATCACATCACAATACTTCCACAGAATGGGGGTGCATTAAGTGTAACACACCTACTTAAAGACATTTCAAGATTTGGTATTTCACAAATCGTGTCTATATTCTTCGCACCTTCAATTACAGTTGAGAGTTTTCAACTGTATGCTGTCATTCCTGGGCATATCTCTCTTATAAAAGAGAGATATCGATAAAATAGACATGCTTAATTAAAGGTTATTAAGTGATTTTGATTGATCTTCATGTAACTGTCTGCAGAACTTTTTTGCTGAACTGACTGGGCAAAGTCCTATCAAAAACAAATAATACAAAAATCTTTGGAAGATGTTATCAAGTTTTTATTCAACCTTATTTATGTTGCATGGTAATGTTACTCATTGCAGTATTTTATTACTTATTTACTTGATAGAATAATTAAGTATGGCAGGTGCAGTCTTGGTATTTACTAAGGCAACATGATTTAAAAAGCAGCATAGCCAGTATTCCTCTGTAGCCATAGCATCTCTCCTTTTAAAACTCTTATGTGTACATTAATGCACTGAGATATGTCTGAAAAATAATGTGAGTGTTATTCCAGCTCTGTTGGTGCTTTGCTTTTTTTGCAGTGAAGCAATCCATCAATCTGCCGACTCCTTCGCCCAGCATATCACATCTTCTCCCTTTTGTATTATTGTCTACCTCCCCTTTTGTCTCATTCCTCTATGATATTCTTACTAATCTTCTCCTTATTCTACCTTATCAATTTCCTCTTCTGAAAGCTACATTTTAAGCATTATCACACTACACTTTTGTAACACTTACAATAGTTGAAACTATACCCCTTTAACACAGACATTGCATCCCATTGAGCTAAGGGCATTACCTCCATTCCTTGGGGCACCTCCTGGAAGGAACTAGCTGAGGTCAGTGTAATTGTAGCGACCTTGATCAATGCTCATTTGCCTCTGTGGCTGCTGTCTCTTACTTGCTAAACTCTTGCCAACCATCATTCATGCATCATTCATACAGTGTATAAAGAGAAGCACAGCAACTCTGGAGCCGTCTAACCTCCGGGCCACAGTTGGACCCTCAGTGCCCTTTGTAGTAACATTGTATCTTGCATTCATGTAAATCAAGAGCTTGTTCATTTGCAGTTTGATGGTGTAATTTGAATGAGGAGCTTATGTCTGCCAAGAGATAAGTCTGGAATGAATCATAACAGTACAAGTTTAAATTGCAACTAACCACCCACTGCAAGCAAAAATTTGGAAAAACTCCAGCAAAGTGGGAGGAGCCAAGAGACAGCCAAGTGTGGGGATGAATGAAGGAAGTGAGTGGGGCTGCGATCAGGACAAAAGGACTGTTGTCAATTTACCCAATTTATTGTTTGTTTTCATACTTCTCCCTTTTCAAAACAACTAATCTAGTGACTCTTTTTCTGTGTTGCTGGAGACTTTTATGGCAACAACGCTCTGTGGGTCGTCTGCTGTCTGTCCTGAGCGAGCAGCGAGATCAGTCAGCCATCAGCTGCCATTAGCCTTTCCTTTTTCTTCAGTAGTGCAGCCAATCTCACACATACCTTCACCAATAGTCGGAGCAGAACAGGCCCATTCCACTATATGTCTACATTGCAAATAAATCACACATTTATGAAGTTGAATAACGCTGTCGATCAATGCTTGCCAGTCGCCACAACCAAGGGAGGGAGCACTGTGCTTTTATACCGAAAGTGAGAAAGTTATACCAAACTGCGACCAATATGAAAATTAAACTGCTTAATACTTTTTTGACTTGAGTCAAAAATTCTTTAGCAGTTTATCAGCAAAAACAGTTAATTTAGGGGTGAGTTTTATTATAAAGTGATGGATCATCCTGCACAAAGCACATAATTTACATGCCTATTTTTAGTGTATGTCTATTTTTACAGAGTAATTAAAAAAGATATTTTTAAAATGACTTTTTTTTTACAAGAGAATGTGGATTCAGAGTATCTGTAATAAGAGCTGGTAAAGTTCAAGTTTGAGTGTGGAGTATATTTCAGCAACAAGGCAGTTCAAAATGCTTTGCATCATAAAAACACAAAACTACAAAGAGAATACACCAATCAGTCAACAATTGAGAAAACCAGCAAACATTACATTTTGCCAAGCGCGATAATTACACATCAATATGTTGGTCAGTGTTTCATTATTATGGCTCAAAAGCAACTTTAAACATATGAGCTTTTAGCCTAGATTTAAAGGAACTCAGTGTTTCAGCTGTTCTTCAGTTTTCTGGAAGTTTGTTCCAGATTTGTTGTGCATAAAAGCTGAAGTCTGCTTCTCCATGTTTAGTTTGGGTTCAGGGGATTCAGAGCAGACCAGAACCAGAAGATGTGTATTAACCTTCCAGAGTGGACGGGAAGGTTGCTACAACAACATCAGCCTGTTGTGACCTGACCAAGTGGGAGCATATAGACATTGAATTGGAGGTATCGTAGGATTGGACCTTAGGGTACTTCACATGTAACTTCTGTCCATTCCAATGAGAGGCTACCTGCTGAAACAAAGATATCGCTGTTCTTTATGTAAAGATGAGTAGCTCAGACCCTCTATACGAAGCAAAGCAAAGGGGCTGGTTTTTACCAGGCTACTTTGTCCCCAAAAGTCTTACTCATTAGGTGAGCTAGGTGAGCCCTTTTAAGATGCAATATGGCAAAACTGAATGGAGTATGAAACACCCACTGTTAGTGGTTTTTTTTGGGTCATTGTAACTAAAGGAAGCTTTGAAGCTTAGTTTTATAGCCATGGAGATTCCCCTGCCTGGCAGATGTAAAACTGGAAGGAGAGGTGGTGACTGTTTGTTTGCGTGTGGGTGGGGTGGTGTGCGCATCTGCCAGGCAAAAAGAGGGAAGACTATTATGAAAAACAATTATTCCTGTAAAGATGGGCAGAAAACAATAAAGCAGCTGTGTGCACTGGTCTTGTGGTGCTGACTGAACCTCCCACTCTTTCTTGCCTTTCCCCCTTGTCTCCATCGCCTCATCTTTCCTTTGATCACTGGCCTTTCTTTTCACAGGACTCACTGTGGCTCATCACACGCAAACACTGTCTGTATGTGAGAGTTTCTCCACCTTTCTTCCATCTTTCCTTCCCTGGGTATACCTAGACTTTGATCTGCATCACAGACTCCCACAACCCTTTCCCCTTTTTTCTGCTTCCCTGCATATGATGAGTCTCCAGTATACATGAACTCCTCAGGGCTTTATTCACTGTTTACTTACTTATATTTGCCAAAAACACTATTTTTGAAACTGACAAATATAAAAAGTATGTTGATAAGTCAATAGCTTAGCCTTAATTATCACTGGAAAAGCTATTGTTGTATTTAAGTTTATGTTAAGCACTGAAATGAGATAAAGAATAAAACAATCTGAGAATTATAAGGCTAGAGAATCAGATACATTTTTAGGGCACTAAAAAAAGGTAATGCTAAAGTATAGTGGGAAAAGGTGCACAGAGTAAGAGGTCAGTCTCGCATGTGATTGGGCAGAAGGCTGCCATGCTAATCAAAACAAAGTTTTGCTGTGAGGAGAGCCCTTGCACTGAGAGTGAGAACTAAGCAGCAAAAGGGAGAAAAATATGGGGAGATGCTCCATCCCCCTCTTTTTTCTATCTATCCACCTCGTGTGGCGTCCTAATTGTTGTGCTGCTGTGTTTGTTGCCCCGCCCCTTTTAATGAAGGGCCAGCTCCCATCACTTCAAAGAGCCGGCTCTGAGAGTCGAAACGTTTGCAACTGACCCATCACAATTACAAAGGTTCTCTTCAGCGCTGGCACCAACATCTGTACTGAGTGCCTGGATTTCTGAATGCGTCATTCAGAAATGGCTTTTAAATGTGTCCCGAGTGGCCGCATGGATACAGAGCTCACTTGCAAATAAACAGAGAGGAATGCTAGAAGACTTTCATATGGATGCTTCTTTGTCATGGTTTTTTAAACATCATCATTATACAGGAGCAGGATGTTCATGAAGCGCGCAGAGATGGCAAGGGTGAGAGGGCACTGTGTAATTTACGCAGCACTCTTTATTTATTAGCTGACTCCTACTAATTAATTATGAGGGAATCTCCTTTGTTGAGAGTGAATAATATTGCTAAACTCCAAACCTATACACTACAGTCAGAACTGCAACATGTATGTGTAAATAAAAAACATACCACTTACTCAGTTACTGATTATTTCATCAAAGGCAAAATCCGTCCTCCCCTTTTTACAAAGGAAAGGTTCAATGACCTCACTTTATGATATCCAGCTCTTCTGAAAACCTACTGAAAATCAGTTTTATCATTCTTGAGTCCAAATGAAGTTCTCCTTTTCCGTCAGCTATTTTGGGGACAAAATTTTTAAAAAATTACAAGTATTAATGTGTCCAGCACCAACTGCAGAAGATGATAGCAAAAACTTGACGCTAAGGATGCTCTGACCATCCATGTCAGTGGGCGGAAAACTTCTAATATTGTAAGCCTGCTAACAGGCTCTGTGAGGCAAAATGAAAAGCCGATTGGTGAAACAAAAACAAAAACAAAAAAAACAGTTCCTCTGGTATACCGCTTATAAACTTGGGCCTGCTCTGTGGAAATCTCATTCGCAAAAAAGTGTTGTGCACATTTTTCGGCCTACGAAGAAGGCTTTGTTAGGTTTATATATGCCTGGATATTCTAGTAAAAGTAGAGGAGTGGAATAATGTCAAGAAAGATACCTATGTGCTTTTTATCACTTACATAGGATTGCATAAAATTATTTCAATCTCAGTTGTGCTTTTTCTTGTGCACAGCAATGTTCTTTTGTAGATTTTTTATTGAAACAATGTCTGGTTATTACAGAGTTCATGAATTAAATATTTACATGTATTAACAGGGTTTCTAAAAATATTCATGTTCAACTCGAGTGAATGTGGGCCCAGCAAAAACTAGAAAAGCTACATACAAATGTATTCAGTTTATTGAAATATAAATTCAATATGAAATATTATAAATGAAATATGAATATAATATGAAGCATTGAATACTAAAAAAACTGAGATGAATGATATTTAGCTTTTACTTTTGTTTATAATTGTTAATTTCTTTTAGAAAATAAACATTTTAGCTCACTTGCCTGCAATAGGCCACCTTTTCTCTAGAGTGACTCAACCTCATTCAGATTTTAAGCTTATTACAAACATTAGCAACATGGTCTAATCTGGATACATTCTGTGCTTTACCTTTATGTGTGTCATCACAACTTATCTCTCCATCTGTCCCTCCTCTGCATCACCCTGTAAAACAGTTAATTTGACCGAGCATCAGAGTTCACAAACATACCTGTGGAACTAACCATCTGTCCAATGTATAGGCTTTAAGGAAAAATAAATATGTTTGTGTATGTGATGGCGTGCCTGTGTCTCTGTGTGTGCTTGCTTGTGCAGAGTTTGTGATTAGGAATGGTGGAAAAAAGTGATAGCCTGGTTACCTCATGCATGTGAGCGTATTTAAAATGCAGCAGGCGTTATGCAGTTTGCTCCCTCAGAAATTGCTTTGCTTGAACTCAAGACAGCAGGGCAAAGACCCATTTTCAATCAAGATTACTAGTGTCTAGAACTTCAGACGTTATAAATCAATCCTCAATAAATACATAAAGCGTCCAAACAAACCTGGTCAAATAAATGTTACATAAATATTTAACAATAATAAGAACAAAGAAATTCCCTGAAAGGAAGTTAAGTTTGTCTGTGCCAGCACATGCCCAGACAGACAGAGCAAGCGGAAACTTAAAGGGTCCACTGGGCACAAACTCACCAGTTTACAGCTGCCCTCACTGCTTTTTCTGGTCTTAATCCCTTCCTCCTCATTTTGCTGTAGCAAGATTTTAGGTTTACTGTATAATTGGCACAAACTTCACACAAATACATCACACACACACATGCGTATAATCGCTCCTCCACTTTACATCGAGAGGACAAAAGACGAACACAACAGTGACAGCTGCTGCCTATTTTGATTAGCTGTGATTACCTTAAACTTTGCTCCTGCCAAACAACTATATGCATTATTATAATAAATAAGAAGCAGTGTGACAACAGTGTAATGCTGTTTCACCCTGTGAGTGCACAGTCATGCTATGACACAGTTGCTTCCTTGTTTTTGACTATCAAACTTACTGAGCTGCTGAGCTTGTGTGGTGCTCTCAACTGATCTATGTTGTGGTTTTGTCTTGTCAGTTTCAGTAACATTGTCTGCAACATTACACTTTGTTTATGTCTGCGCATGAGTGTGTGCACAGTTATTCGAGTGATTTTGGCGCAAGAACAAAGCCAAACATCACAGCTGCGGCTTCCTGTGGGGAAAAACATTTCAAGGTGCAGCCGCATTAAAACCGAGGGTGTCTCTCATCAATCTGCAATACTTTGTAACCTGTTTGGTAAGTCACATATTGTGACAGAGCTAAAAATGGAATCAAATAAATGTTGCATGTGTGTTTGCATTATTCAAAAGATAATAACAAAGAGGCAAAGTAAGTTTTACTATTTCTAAAATTGTATTTACAAAAACGATCAATTTATCAAATATTTGATAAAACAAAATGTAGTTATGAATAAAACCCGTATTTTAAGTGAATCTGTAGCTCCTGCAGGCCTGGCTTTAAATAAAACAGACCCTAGCATAACAAAATAAGCTATTGGTGAGTATTTTTTATCATGTTTCAAACTCATGGAAATATTTTATAACTAATGCATCACATTTATCTAAGCAAATTGCTTCTAACATCAGTAAAGGTGCACTCAAACATTTCAGGTTTTTATTTATCTTTGGTTTTTGCTGATGCCAAATTATTTTTATGAACTACAATTACCAGCTTTCTGAAATATTTTGTTTTCTGTCCTTCCAACAGTAAGATGTCAGTGTTATTCAGAGGCACTGTCACCCTATGGGTAACAGGAAAGGGATTAGACTTTTAGGTTCCAGATTTCAAGTGAAAAATGCACATTTAGGATTTGATAGAGCTGAATCATGGCCCTACAGCTGACAAATACCCAGCAACTCCATGATACTATTAAGTGGATATGGATCAAAATCTTTGAGGGAATGAGAGAGAAAGAGACAGAGAGAGTGAATGAATGAGTTGTCTGACCATGTAAATTTACCACAGATGCAAATTCTAAAGAAATATTGTTTGGCACAAACAGAGTGTGTCAACTCTTACCACACTATTGCCGATGTATTATCGACTGTTTTGATTGACAAGAATACTCTGTCAATTTGACATACATCTGTGCTTTTGTCACTACAGACACAAGCTCAGACAGGTTCAGTCGCGCACTTCGACACTCACTGGTTGACACCCTTTGGTAGTCTCCCAGAGGTGCAGTCACTCAGTCATTGTCAATCTGCAAGTGTCAGATCCCAACGTGCCGAGAAAACCAAATCAGCTGCTTTCATTCCTCAGATGCTGTTGCTCTTTCAAAGCTCATAATGACACATTGAAGTCTTACTTGTGGAGCTTTATACACGTTTTCAGACATGTAGATGACAAGCTGAGAGCCAGTTTGACAAAATAGACAGCTGGAACATTCTTAGCACTGGACTTTTGATTAAACACAAATCATTTAGTGAAAGACAAGCTTGTAGGGACATGTGTCTTATTACTAAATGAATTTTACTTTGGTAGATTTGCGCATATTTCAAATAGGGGATTCAAAAGATTTTCATGTCATGTCTACATTATTATTTTTCCTTTTTTTTTCCCCATTTTAGAGCCTAGAAGAAATAGCCCCACTGCTTAGATTAACAGTTTAGTAAGCCCCTGGGGAAAAAATGTCTGTTCGTACCAACATGTCTGAAAACAGATGTGTCTCACAAGACCGTCTACACTTTCATGCACATAATGATGTTAAAAATAAGCACAAGGGTGTTTCATAAACTGAAAGATGCACAATGGGCAATTAGATAGATAAGGTAGGTCGATTAGTTGAGAAATCATGAGAAATCTTTTTCATTAGCCAGTCTAGAAAGTAACCAGTGGTATGAATTAAATACATATAAATGGTGTGAGAGTTGTTTAAAAGCAACTGTTGCACAAAAAAAAGAAGAAAAATAAGTAATAAAATGAGCAACATTGGGAGCTTTAAACAATCCCAATACTGAGACAACTTTTAAGATGTGCTTAAATTAATTACAGGCGCCCAAAATCAGTAACAGCTGATTGGCATGTTTTCAAGAATAACCTTATCAACATTCTCCATGTTGCTAATAGCTAGTAAAGTTTTAGAAAATAAATAAATAGACAAATAAATATTTTTACAGCGAGCTAATAAAATAGATACAGGCATGACTAGTAAGGTGGAATGTTCATTAAGCCCTTTTGAGGTGTTTGGCTATTTTTTTTCATAAAGTTAAATTGAAGCAAGTTAATTATAGTTTTGTCTGCCCAAAGAGCCACGAGCTGATTTAAAAAAAAAAAATAAATAAAACTATAAGAAGAATATTCTTACTGCAAATCTTCTTGGATGAGTGGACATAGATCTTCTTTGGCCCATTTGGCTAAGTAAGTGACTTTTCCAGATTTATATTTGACATACATATGAACAAAAACCTAATATGTTTTTCACAGAATTACTTAAGAAAATCTAAACACCTAAAATAATCATATAGCAAAAGTGAAAACAACATTTTCCATTCTAATTTTCAATTAACTGCAAACCTTTAAAAGGGAAGTGGCTCAGTGAAACTATGAGTTGCTTCTTGGAACAAAAGGGCATGTTGGTGATTTTTACTGCAGCTATTGATGACTCCTTGACTGATTTTATGTCCTCCAAAATCTAGGAATTGCACACATTCGACTCATCCCCGTGTACCAGGTGGTCCCCTCCCTTTTCAATGCCCTTTCTCTATCTCTTTTTTGTCGTTTTCTATCTTTATGCCTTGTCATCAGCAGAAGCATCTTTAGGGAGATGTATTGCTTTAGGCAGTACATCTTTCTTACTGTGGCATACCATTCCCTTTTTTCGGTCTGTTGAGAGGAGCAATTGACCTAGGTCAGTCAAATAAGAAGTAAAAGTAGGTATTTTTAAATTTTTCAACTTTAATTCTTAAGTTTTGTTTGAAAATTCTAAGGAAATAAAATATTGCTAAAATGTTTCCTAATGATTAAGTTTTGGTTCGTTAAAAGGAACCAAACCTATAAGAATTAAGCTCTAACTTGTAAATTATGTTTCTTCAGGTGACTGGGGCTAAGCAGCAAAACTGTGTTCCAGAAATGTTTAAAGGCTGACTTGTATAAAACAGCTACACCACTGCTGTAGTTTTGTTTTTGACTGGAATTGCAATGTGTTTGAATACATCTTTGTGTACTTTTGATGATTAACATCCTTCTGAGAAAGTGATGAAGATTAGGAACCAGCAGTGGGGACTTCCCCTTCCCATTAATCAACACACCAGCTGGTGACCTTGGATACTGTCTGGGGAAGCCATTGCTGGCTAATGATTTTACTTTGCAAAATCCTCCAGCTGTGACTTGATTATTAGGAGGTTTTTGAAGCAGTTTGTTTTCCAGACACCAGAAAACATTAACTCATTGCCAGAAAATGGCTGGGTATTTTTTAAGTGCTTGGACTATCCCTATAAACAGTTGAGACCCAAATGGAAGTACAAAAAGGTGCTACAAGTGAATTTGAATAAAGGGTCCCCTTTAGCTGTTGAACATTTAATTTTACATAATTTATCAGTAGCGTGTGTAACACCACACGCTATTTTGCTGTTACAATTGTGCTGGTCCCGATTTCTGTTTTGTTGTCACAGTGAATAACAAAAAGAGTGTCACACATATATTTAATTAAAACAACCATAAATTTAAAGGTTGAACAACTATCAATTGTAATCTCCTTTTCAACACTTAGTAATTTCCAGGCAGGTTTCAGAGTTATAAAACTGTCAATAAGCATCTACAGCATAGCTGCAGGACTAGATCAGAGGAGGTTGTTGCTGTTTGTGTTGATGGTGAAGATAAAATAAGACATCTAAGGCTGAACTGAAGCATTCTAGAATAGAGGCTTTATCCAATTTCACACACTGAACTATGAAGGGCTTACTTCTAAAGGTCACACTGACAAACACTTTCGCGAGTAGGCCAGGTAGTTTTTGGGATTACAGCTTATTGACAAGAGAGGAAAAGTTCTTGTGTCTATATTATGTCGCAAATTACTGATGAAGAAATCAAAGAGAAAAGCAGCCGTCCAAAATACAGAAACGAGGTTGGTTGTTGTGGTGTTTTTTTGTTTGCTTTTATTATAGCGCTAACTGATTCTTGAAATTTTAGACTGATTCATGTGAAATTTTACTTTTGTGAAAAAAAAGCAAGTTGAAAAATATATCAGCAGGACATAAGTGCTATGATGCATACCTTCTAATAACAGAATGATATATGCAAATGAATTAATTTTAAATGTGGTTAAAAGTTAGATGATATAGATTGAAAGTTTTTCAAGAAATTGACAGTATCCTTTTCAAATGCTGAAGTGAAGGGGAAAAAATAGCTGTTTTGGTAAGAAAAAGCATATTATTAAAAAAAGTCAGTTTATTTGACCTAAGTTCATATTTCAATGCAGAATATTTGCAAAAAGTACCTTTCATTAAATGGCACTTTTTGCCATGTCTTTAATAACATGAATTAAAACAGAGTATTAAGACTGAAGGTGGATGACATGCATGCTAAGAGTAAGCAAAATAATGTTTCATTGATCTTCACTACCAGCATTTTGAGTGAGAGGAATATCATTTGTTCTTCTTAAATGTTCTTGAATAGTGGCCAGCCAAAGAAGATGATGAGGAAATCTTGTTGCCAGAAGGCAGGCTTGCTAACTTCAAGAAAACATGCAACCGTTGGGTAGCCCTCTAGGCACTCTAAGCTGTGATAAAGATTTAAGGAGACTAGCTACATCCAGATACCTCCAAATGTTAAGACAGGCGCAAATACATCATCTGATTATGAAGAAAAACATGCAAGCCTTAAAAAAAATCCTATTGGTCATCATGTGGCAAGCTGGAAGGTGGCTATAGAAGAAAAATGTCATTCACACAAAAAAACAAGAATCTTTAAGAAATCTACGCATAGTCCAACAGGCTCTTGCACTTGATCTTTCTCAACCACACTGGTTTTGTGCCAACGCTGTTATCTCCTCCCATGCTTTTACAGAGGGAAAGGTAACATGATAACATGTAAAATTGACCTACTATTAGAATTGAGCTGTTGAGCCATTAAAACCTCCTGCTCTAACCAACATGGTTTTTTGAAGTGAAATTTGGTGCTGAGCACACCAGTGTGACTCTGCTTGCTCATCTTTTTATTTGTGACTCTGCATTGTTGAACACTATACCGGACCGTATAATTCACTGCTTTTAGCTAAGTAATGTCCCCACAGTAGAAATGCAGGGGTCATTTTAAACGATTATGTTTAACGATTAGGAGCATCTGTTTAGAGGCTTCAGGGTTACAAGCACTCTTGGTTGTCTAGCAAAGTTTAATTTAAGACATGTTAAATAAATATTTGTGCATGATCTTGCTTTAATTTTGCTTATTGCCTGGATTTCTAATCTGAATTATTTCCATGATCTAAGCCAACTATACCATGACTTTAGGACAATGACGTAAGATCATCAAAGATTTGTTCTGAGTTTTGCTCACTTTGGAAACCTAGAAAACAGAGCAGTTTATTTGCCTGTCTCCACTAAGAAGGCATCTTCTTCTTCTGTGCTCTTCTTGCCAGTAAAGCTGCTTAAATCACCAGGAACAAAAGTTTTTTTCCGACCTCTGACAACCAGTTTGGTTTTAAACATAAACATAGAACAGGCACGTGCATTTTTGCTTTAAGGGAAATTCAACAGACATAGCACTGCCTTTTTATGTGTTTTATTTATGCATCAAGTAACTTTGATGATGTACTGTAAACCATGAAACAGGGGTGTTCCCAAATGGCTGGGGAGGAATCCTGCTTTTTGGTCTGCTAATCAGTTAATATATGTGAAATGGGGAAACACTGGCCTCAAAATAGCATCCTGTTTTATTCAGTGTGAACATGAGCAATCTGTCAATGCTTTTAAATGACTGTGGATGGTTGGTCACAGGATCATCAACCATTATGTATGATGGGTTTAGCATTGTTTGTCCTTAAATTGCTGGCAACAAGACTGGGATGGTCGGGCTTATCTCCAGCAGTAGTTGGGCAAAGCCAGAGCACACCTAGCACAACATAGGGCAGCGCAACACAGACACACAGAAGACAACCATACACACACTTGCACCAAGTGACAGTTAAGAAAGACCAATAAACCTAACAGTCATGTTTTTAGAAGTTGGACTACATGCAGGAGAACTTACAAGCTCCCTATTACAAGACCTGAAGCCAGGATTTGAACCAAGAAACTTTTTGTTGTAAACAGAAGTGCTACCAACAGTGCAACTTTGTGATAACAACAAAGCAAATGTAATATTTTTTTAAAAATAAGACACATAGCAGGGTGAAATAGGTGAAATGCATAGAATCTCTACTTTCTGAGTACTTATTGCACATTAAATTCCACATTATGTTTAGAAGATGTTTTGATTAATATATTTTTACATCTTATTGTTGGTTGCTGGGCGTATTTACATGTACTATGTCATTGTTGTTACTTAAACTTGACAATGTCTCCTAAAGTGACTGATTATCACTCTTTTAAGAAAAGCATGTTTTTGCCATAGCAACACCAAAAGGTAGTATTTCCTAAAATCAGATAAAGAGAAATAGGTTGCACAGCCAATAATACTCCCTGGAGCTTTTACCGGAGGGAAAAAGGAACACAATCACAAAATAGCTTCAAGAGAATAATGCATGTACTGTAAGACTGGGTTCTCCTTCCAGTAATAAAACCAGATGACCCACTGATAAGGAACTGTGGGATAAAGGCCGTGTTCTGTAAGCCTTAAGTGCAGCATTGCACAGGCTGTCTTTATATTTCTCAGGACACAACAGCAAGTCTTTGAGCTCCAAACACTTTTTTCCAGTGATTTACAAGCATGAGGACAGACCAGGTGGCGAAGTTGCCAATTCAAAAGCGGTCAGATTTTACGCTGCCAGTTAAGAACACACAAATTAGCATCCTCAAAGACAGTGGATATGCTTATTTTACATCTGGGAAATAACACTCAGCAGGTGTTCCAGTTCTATAAATTACAAGCCCTTAATGTCACGAAGTGCTGTTTTATACAGCGCTTTGACTTTATGTCTAAGTAAGTAAATAAACTTTACTTACTTAAATGTGGACACCTTGATCAACCCACTCAACAAACTATATCAACAACACACTAAGAATTTATTTGGGTGAGCCTTACCTCCTTCTCTCCTCTTAAGATTTCATGAAAAAATGTGTCCATAGTTATTGTAAAAGGGGCAGTATGAAATAAAATCTACTTTTTTTTAACTGTCCATTGTGTTATAATTTAATATAAAAACATACCCGGAGTGTTGCTTTGTATGCAGGATTTCTGCATGTGAGAAATCCTTTCTCGGAAAGAAAGGCTTAGAATCTAAGGGGTTTTTTGCAAGCTAATTTAGTCACGCAGCATAGAAAGTCACGTGCATCAATGTGTACACAACATCTCTTTGAGTGTTGAGCCTGAACCATAAACAGTCAGTGGATCCAAGCTTGCACAAAGCAGAACATTTAAAATTGTAAAAGGACGTTTATACTGTTGAATTTGTTCTTATTTTTTATAGAAATTATTTTATTTCTTTATTGCGAATGATTTTGGTCATACTTTCTCCTAATTTTACTGTATATCTTGTTTATTGTTGACGATTTTGAAGTTAACTTCCTCCTGTTAGTCACTTTGGCACACAAAGCACTTTTTAAAATCTAAAAAATCTCAAAACTATTGGTACTTTACACTTGCAGTCAAATTACTTATTTAAGATTTGAAATTAAAAGCTCAAGACTTCGAATGAGCTAGACTTTGGACTCCACAGGGGACCTTCACACCTTTACTTGAGATTTGACTCTACACTTGGTTGGAAAACGATTTAAAAAAAAATAACAACTTGGTCCCATTTCTGAAAGACTAAAAAAAATGGGGTTTATATGTTCAGAAGCAGGACGTCACCACTTGCTAAAGCAGAATGGAAAAAAAAAAGAAAAAACCTCTCAAGGAGCTTTTCATGTTTTAATTCCATTTTGCACAGATGCATTTTTAAAATGTATTGGTGATAGTAGAATAGTTGAATATTGTTTCAAATATTACAAATAAAAAAAAGAAATGTTTGAAGTAACACTGACAGCAAAGAAATCTCTTCTACAGTATAGAACTAAAAAAAACAGTTCAGTGTTTCACTGTAAAGATGGTTTGTAGTTTGTTTTGTTGCACCCTGAAAATAAACTTCAGTGAAGTTTGCAAAAAAAATATGTGTATAGGTTTATGTCTGGTTGAACGATGTGTGTGCCAAGTTGATTTTTTTTTTCCTTTTTGGGGGGGATTTTATTGTAATCCATATGGGGACCCAGAAAATCTTTGGGAACCACTGTGCTAAAGGAACACATGAGACTAATTAACATAATTTAGAGCAGCTGAGTGGGAGCGTAGCCTAAGGAACTGAGGGAGAATGGCTAGCCAAATACACAAGAAACAGCAGGATGACAGTAACTGAACACAAAATGACAAAGCCTTATCATTACCTAACCCTAACAATTTACTGCAACACAAAATACAAAACTGAAATCCAATCTCACTCAGATTATACAATTCAAGTCTGACAAAATCTTGTGCTGCACAGCTGCATGTACTTCAGCTATTTTCCTTTTTTGGTCTGAATCCTAATTATAGTGGGATTAAAAACTCAATGAACTGTGTATAATATTTTAAGTTACCTCATGACACGAAAAGAAAAATAATCTTTAAGAAAATGGCATACAATAAACGTTCCTTAAAACTTATGTTCAGATGCTTCATTTATTTTTCTTTTGAATAAATTATAAATGGAATTTGATTGCTAAGCACTTTCATATGGGGAATTCAATGTTTCTTATTTCCTTCAGCACTTCAATTACCTCAGTAGGGTCTCATTGAAAGCACCCCAAGTCCAGGATTTCTGCCTTTAGCCATTTCACAGACTTGACTATTGTAACAGATTAAAATATCAAAATATCCTGTTTTAAAAAAGGAAGATGAGAAATACTTGAGAAAGCAGACAGGCAGTATGAGTAACTACCCCAAAGGAGAAAGGTCAAATGTCAGCAGAATTTCTGCACATTTTTAAGATATTAGTTTGAAGTTAAACAGGGCACATCCATCCTCCCCAAACATATTTCTTACATCATATTTTGACAGCTTTGAAAAAAAATAAATGAAATAGCGATAATGACCAGTAAGCAGGCTGTGGGTTTCTTGATAATCACAAAGTTCTCATCAGCAGTCCAAGTCAAACAGTGGAGGTAGTGAACCTGGACTTTGGCAGACACACTTGTCTGCAATCACCCATCATCATTACTCCCTTCCCTCCTTCCTGGATATATTACTCTTGCAGATGGAATCGGAGAGCTTGGGGAGTGTCCTGAGGCTCCTGATAACTCCAGACTTTGTAGACATACATTCCTCCCCTTATGTCAGGGAGTCAAAGTCATATCCTCCCCTTTTTATAAGATATAAACTTGTATTTAAACCTAAAAATATAGAAATTAACAATGTAATCTTGTTCTTTAAATATTAAATAAAGTAAACCAACTCAAAATGTTATTGTGAGATATGTCATTGTATTTCCCATAGCCTCACACTAATACAACACAGCCCTTGTGCAACGTTTAATTTTGAAACTAGTAACAATGGTAAGAAAGGAGTTTGAGAAAGGGAAATACATCATAATCAGTGATGCTGACACTATCGTCCTGCTATACCCCTTGACATTTAGGAAAATAAAAATACTATTAAATTCAGAGGCCTTTTTATCTTTAACTATCTAAATTTCCTAGTGGTTCAGTGAACAATGTTTGTACAGTCATTAGATCTAACATCTGTCTCATGCTTACAATCTGTGTGTGTTTGCCTGTGTGGGTGGCTTAATACAAAGACACAGACGAGGGAATTAATGCATGATAGCAGAATGCTGTGGTTTTCATAGGCAAATCTGTTCCTGTACATTTACAAGATAGGCACGATCTCAGTAAGGATTTGCAAAACACCCATGACTTTAATGAATGTGTGGCTTGTTTTAGGGATTTGAACTGAACTTTCTCCTTGGACACAGCCAGATTCACAAAACACAGCACTACTCTTATTAGATATGTGTTGGGTTTAGTCACAATATTTATACTGTTTGGATTTGTGATTTCAGGTGTTAATGTTAGTGTAGGCAAAGATAGGCTCTGCTATTGGGTAGCATAAATGTGTCCGCACATGGAAATACTTCATATAACCAAGAGAAATGCTACATAAAATTGACTTTTAGAAGTAAATTAACATTTAATTGAATGAATGCTATAAGTATAGGATGCAAATGTATGTTAGGGATTTCTGATTTCCTGCCAATGGCAAATATATTTATCACACAAATTTAAAAGATAATTAAGTTCTAGAATGAAGTATCTAACATTCCTATGAAGAAACAGAGAGCAAACAAAACAAAGAGGTTGGGCAGAATACTGAGTAACAGAATTCTATTCTGTTACTCAGCTTTGTGTTTCTTTGTACTCTATTCTGTTTCAGAAAACAGTTTTCAAATGTGCTAGAATGGAAACTTTGTGAATCCTTTGGGGAAGCTGTTCTTTTTTCTTTCCTTTACTGCTTTTTTTCACATAAGATGTGTGTGAGAAGGACAAAGGATTAATTATTTATTGCATTTTTAATATCTTTGATTATAAAAATACTGACTTTTCAAATACTGCTGTAGCTAGGTAATCTTTGAAGTACTGATGGATAGAAAAAAGAGACGATACAATATACTAGTGGAATGCAAAAATGCAAACATACAAAATAAAAAAGTGGAAGACGGATTTTTTTTTTTAAGCCTGCCTCTTTTTATCATTTTACAAAATTATATTCTGTGCATGATCCTATTTTTCAATTACAACTCCAGTAAGCAACTAGCTTAGTTTATTAAGTGGGCAGACTATTGCATGGTTTCATAGTGCATTTATCACCCGTAATGATATCCACCTGCAAAAGCAGCTGAGAAGGGGGGCTCAGGGGCTATCGATCACATTCTGAAATAGAAAAGGGGGAAAGACCAGTGAGGCTGTCAGATGAGTGGGGAAAGAAACAGATAGGGTTTTCTTTGGACAGTTTACAGAACATTAAATCATGCAGATGTTGTGGGAAAACAGGTCCAGAGAGAAAGAGAGAGAGAGAGACATTCAGCACCACTGGGAGAATTACCAGCCAAAACAAAAAAAACTGAAAAAAACTAGGGATTAGCAAAAAACTCCAGATGCTTAATTTATTTTCAACTTTTAAGTGACAAAAAAAAAAGATTTAAAACATAATTCTCAAGGTCTGCTTGAAAGTCCAGATGGTTTTTCTGATAGATTATGTTCTAAAACACTCAACTTTGACTTGGAGGAGCTTTCCATTCTCTGCTTTCATCTATCTCTTTTTTTAATATGAAAAGTCTCTGCATATGCAATGCACAGACTTATCTAAAAATACCAGGCGATATATCATTTCTAAAATTGCTTTTCAAAGACTTTCTTATTATTGTGTATTTTTCATGAACACAGCCAAGTAACTATGTTGTCTTTAGTAATGAAAATGTTGTATGATATATATGAAACATAAAGTGGAGTATTATGTAAAAACAACTTTTTTTTAGCTTTATAGTATGTTATAATTTTTTGTGTTTTGATTCTTTCATGCATGTTTGGAAAGACAAATCCTTTAATCTCCCGTGGCAACCATTTGGGGATGCCTAAGTCCTTGCTCTGACAAAGCTGAACCTACTTCCAGGAAGCTCCTCCTTGGAGCTGCGTGCTCCAGTGGAGTTTTTGCCTCAGAGTAACTGCTCCTCCGCCACGTCTTCTCCACTGAGCTCCACCAGACAAGTGCACCTGGTGGATCTACACATATGCTGAGTTTGTCATACCAAATGCAACCTACTGCCATCTCTGTGGCAGTAAACAGGACTGCCAGTGTTTTCAGCTTGAAAAAATGAAAACTATTTGCAGCATTTAAAACAGTGGCTATTAAACAAAAAGTGAGCTGGCGGGGCTCTCAGGCTGTTGTCTCAAGGTTACAGGGGAACCTGCTCATACGCCTGCGAACAGGTGTAGTGATGCCCTGTTATCCATGTTAATGAAATCATTAGTGTCAGGCTTCTAGATGCAAGCATCTCCATGGGATTTGGAGAAAAAAAAACTCAACCGTCTGTTTTGCTCACCTGTCACACTTGGGATAACTCATGATTTAATTACGGAAACAAAAGCCAGCAGAAGTGCCCCTTCAAAAACAGGGCTCAAACTACAGTTGTGTCCATTCATTAATGTTGAAAGTCTTATTGTGTAATGTGATGTTTTAAATGCATGTATGGGACATGCATCTTTACCCTAATGTGAAAATGCAAGCAGATTAAGGTGAGCATTCCCTTTTTCTGTTGGTTAATGAAAACCAAATGTATTACCAGTAAACCCACTCAATTTGTACTTACACATTTTGTGTTATGCTTGTAAGAAGCATAAGAATTTTTTTTCTTCTTTATCATATTGTTGTAAAGCCTGTGTGATCTACATGACATTATGTCATATGTCATAAAATACTTCCCATGTACAGCAGGCATCATATATTGAGCAGCAACAATTACTAAAGTGTGTAATATTTGGACACTTAAGGGCATAGGTTCTCTTGTGTGAAGGCCACATAGGGTAAGACCAAGAAAGACAACAAACTGGTCAGGGATAAAATTGTGGCAAAGATTAAAGCAGGATTAGATCATTAAACAATATTGCAACATTTGATTATTTTGTATGGGGTACTGCTCATTCCATTATCCAAAAATGGAGTATATCACAACTGGAAAGTTATCAAGACACGGCTGGCCACCTAAATTGGCAGGCTGAGCAAGGAGATCATTAATCATAGAGTCAGTGAAGAGGCCCGTGGTAATTCTTAAGAATGGTAAATGGCTTATGCTCATATAGGGTTTTATCAAGTCCAGAGGACTTGATAAAACCTCTGGACTTGCTCTTCACCCTAAATTCTTCACCCTATATTCAGCCATTCACGCACACATTCACACGCTGATGGTGGCAAGCTACCAAGTAGCCACAGATGCCCTGGGGCAGTCTGACAGACTGCAGGTTAGACCTGCAGGTTAGACTTGCAGCTGTAGAGCGAAAGGGGGAATGTATTATCTTTAGGGAACTGAATACAAATGCACCTGATGCTTTTCAGCTTTGTATTTATAAAAACTCTTTGAAATCATACATTCTGCACCCCTATGGACTACTTTTGTTGCTTCATCACATGAAATCCAAATAAAGTACATGTGAATTTAATTATAATTTGATTATATCTACCCTTGTGGAGTTCATTCTTGTCCCCAGATGGTCTCACTTGCAAACAATGGTACATTCATCCCCCAGTCCTAGACTTAACAAGGGGGTGATGCATATTAAAGTGGCATTAATTTTATTACAACCCAGGAACAGCAAGGAATAAAACATCAAAGTAATTCAGTTGAGAGGATGACAGCACGCTGAGAAGGCAGCCATCCTCTTGCCTGCAGCTGGTGCAGTACAAAGGTCCGAGAATAACTCTAGGAAAAAAAACCCAACATATTTTATCTAACTTAACATCAACTGGCTATTGTAGCAGCAAACCACTCCATAAGTAAACTTCACTGATTATGCATATCTGCTAGTTCTTCAGAACAACACTAACCCCACAAGTACATTCAACACTGCTAACTTTGAGTATAACTTAAAATTAATTAATGTAAAACAAAGAAGATGAAAGTTTCATTATATGTTAGAATTTTGGAAGGTAACTCAGAACCTTTGCCGACAGCTTTGTTATCTGTTGTATCTGGTATATTGCAAATTTCCTCTTGCTTTTCAAGTGCTTCAGTGACCTGCTTGAGTTATTTTGGGGTGTTGTGTGAAATGTATGTTGGTGCTTGAGTTTCAAGTGGACTGCTGGCTTTGATAGGAAGGGAGGCTCACAGACATCCTTCAAGTGGCATTTTACAAAGCACATGACACAGAACAAAACAATGGAGTGTTACTGTTAGTACTGGTTTTCAGGTGGGAGCATGCCATGCTTTTTACAAAGTGTTGCCAAAATGTGTCCCATTGAAATACTTTATTGTATAGTAGTTCGCACTGTATAAATCCAGAAGCTGATTGCATGTAATATGACAATGCTTCACAACAAGCTCTCCATAGTACCCAAACATGAACAACCATATGTCAGGACCGATCAAAGGATGCATTTGCAATAAAGCCCAGTCATGGGCCAGCGTGTGGCGGTGTCTAACCAGTTTTGCCTGTGGTTGCCTTTTCCTGTTAATGTGCTGAAGAATGACAAAGACACCCAGAGCCAAATAATCATTAGTAGTCTGGCATCTCAGGCTGTACAGTGGACAGATTTGCGGCATCAAAGGAGCTCCCATAGGGTGAACACCCATGCAGCAGTCGTCTTCATCACACAATACTGAAATAATTAGCTTCCTGTTGTTGCATGAGAAATGGAGACAGTGTGTGTTTAGCACAGTTTTATGAACCCTCCATAGCAACGCAGCTAGTTATTAACTGCACTCTTGAATACATTTTATGTGTTTGTGTACAGTTTCATTTTGATCATTAGTGACTTGGCTCAGACAATAGAGGAGTTTCATTAAAATGGCTGTGTAATATGATCAGACTTTCCTTGACATTAAATACCATATACAGAAGGTTACAAGCGAGTCTGTTTCTTTTGTGGGAGCCACCAAAAGCTTTGATTTGGGCTTCACTATGGCCTCATTATGACAAAGTATTTGCAATCATTTTCCTTTGATTGAGCCATGAAGGGCGTATAATACTTAACATCTAATGTACAACACATGGCCTGGCTTTGATTTAGACGTTCTATTGATAATACCTTTGTTTGTCAATTGTAGTGCTTCTAAAAAATTTCATGCTGATGACGCATATGAAGGCCCATGCTTAATCTGCATTCCTGCATTCCTGTTTTGCTTTAATCAAGATAAAAAAATTACCGAAATGATGTGATGAAAAGTCAGTGATAACCATCGTGACACGGACTGCGACATTCTTTTAACAACCGAAATTCTTAGAATACTTGTTTTATAAAAGCTGCCCAGTTTAAGAAGGAAACAAAACCATCCTGCCGCAAGCCTGCGTGGAGTGCCATGCTGCAGCTATTTGTTTTCAGCAATGTAATTTTTTTAACCTAGTCCCATCAGGTTGTCACTTTACACACTTTCATGATTTTTTCATGTGCAATTATCAACAATGTGATTGTTGATGTTGAATGAATTGCAAAGTTTGACTGGCTTGTCAGCTGTAGAAACATTAGATAATTCCTTCAAGCTTTAAGGATTTAGAAAACAATGTACTCCAGTTTTTTACTGAGGGGTGTCTGTAAACTCAAAAATGCCACATCCAGGATGGTGGAACCATTTGTTGATCTTTCTGTAGACTAGAGACTGAATGTATTTATGAAGAAGGCACACGTTGTTTTGTAAAATTAATCTTTGTCTTTTGTCTATGTTTCTATGACTGGCATTTGAATTAGACAGAATATGATTAGTTTCTGAAAACTTTCAACATATAGATTATTAATTTTCAGTTCAAAACCATGTCATTAGACTATAATTTGTCAATACAGTCACTTCAACATTCATTTACCACATGAAAGGGTGCCAGTTAAAAGTTTCTAGAAGAGAGAAGAAATTTACTGAACATGCCTTCTTTTTAGCATTTGTGCTTTTTAAAATGCTGTAACTTTACCAGTTGCTGACCTAAATTCATGAATCTGCTACCATTTCAGGACGGTCATGTGAGTGAAAGGCAAACACTGAATATGGACATAATGAACATAAAATAAATAAATCACAAAGAAAACTAATAACTACAACTTGGCATTTCTCATCTAAAGATCATACATAAAAACAATTATCTCTTAAATTCTTCTTCATAAAACATAATATGCTTATAAGATTGTCTGGAAGGAAATTAATTGACTTTATTTTATATTATATCTAACTGAATGTGTATTGGACTTTTTTTCATTTTATAAAGCATTGTGTAATTATAATATTTTTGAACTGGCACCAGAAAAAATGAAAAAGAAGCAACTATTACAGTTAAAAGTTAGGAAATTAGGTGTGGACGAAAGGTTTGCAACATAGATCAGTATTAAATATAGCAGCAAAGTAGCAAGAAAGTTTTATTATACTGCATGGTTTTAGTAGCTTTAATACATTTTCATTGCCACCGTTTCTGGAAAAAAAAAATTTCCACCTGTTAGTCACACTTTTTTTTAAATGAATATATGAAAAGCTGTGACAAATATATTGCTGAGTAATGTGACACCTACCTGAAATCCAAACGTCATTCTATTGAAAACATGCTCATCCAACCTTGGTGTTTTTTGGCTCCTGGCATCAACAGTCTAAACAAATGGTCCACTTCCTCTTTTCCCTTTTCTTCTCTCATGCTCTTGTTAACAGACAGAGGACTGGTCCCAGTCTCTGTCTGTTAACACCACTGAGTTGTGACTGAGCTTGCTCTCTGGAGTGATTTGGACACATCTCATCCACTGCAGTTGTCCTTTAAATTTGGCCAACTGGATGAGCTCTAAGCTGTGCTGATTGCTACTGGAAAGCTTTCATTAGTTAAATGTCATCTGAGTCTATGTGACTGAGCAGAACCCATTTTCATTGTGTCTCAAGTCAAAATGTGAACTAAGTGTCGCCATTAAGGCATGACAAACTTATGAGAGGAGCTGTCAAAGCAAACTTTAAAGCTTAAATGCCCTTTGCTTTGCATCACTTTAAATTGTGTGCTAGAAATGCTGCATCAGCTTCTAAGAGTCTAAAGTATTTCTTTTACTTTTTGACAAAGCAAAAAGAAAAAGCCAATTTCACTTATGTTTCTTTGTGCAATGACAATAAAATAGTCTTAAGTCTAAGTATAAAAGATGTGGAGAATCAACTCATTAATAATAAGGAGGAAATAGAGCCTGAAAATGGAGACAACAGGAGGAGGACATATAATTAAAAGACTTAGAAAGTGAAAAGAGTAGAAAAAAAATTACTTGTAAAAATTGTATTTCTCAGAAAATTAACATACCAAATGAGAGACTGTTAAACAGTTTTTAGTGTCAATTATATTGAAATATAAATTTTGACAACCCTATGCTTAATGAAACAATTTCTTCATCTTGGTATACATCTTGGCTACACACAAGACATATACAACACATTGCACAATATCCATCCATCCATTTTCCTACACCCTTCTCCCTTACTAGGGTCGGGAGGGTTGCTGGTGCCTATCTCCAGCTATCGTTTCGGGTGAGAGGCAGGGTACACCCTGGACAGGTCACCAGTCTGTTGCAGGGCAACGCAGAGACAGACAGGACAAACAACCATGCACACACACACTCACACCTAGGGACAATTTAGAGAGGCCAATTAACCTGACAGTCATGTTTTTGGACTGTGGGAGGAAGCTGGAGTACCCGGAGAGAACCCATTCATGCCCAGGGAGATCATGCAAACTCCATGCAGAAAGACCGGGGCCGGGAATCGAACCCAGAACCTTCTTGCTGCAAGGCAACAGCTCTACCAGCTGCTCCACTGGGCAGCCCACAATAGAAATATAATATTACATAATGTTTGTTTCATTGCCTTATTATTATTACCAGAATTTCAGAAATGAACTGGTTCCAGTAATATTTTAATATTTTGTATGGTCACTTCCATAGTTGTTTTTTTTCTGCTTGTCTGTTTAACCAAGATATAATTAAATTATATACTGGACTTGCAGCAAGGTTGTTCTAAATTGTTTGATGTCTAACTAACTGCAGATGGTTGTTATTGACAAAGACAAATATGCTACCATGCCAGTTTAAAGGGTTTCCTTTAAACCATATCCATCACACAAAGAAACACCTCCATAGAATACCTTTGAACATTGCTTTAGTTTGAGAGTAAAACTGCCAGTTAAGCTTCTTTCTTTAGTGCTATGCTGGAGTACAGTGTTTAATGATAGAGTCAACAAGCAGACCTGAATAGAATCAAGTTTGAATGAGTTCATAAAGAAGAGATCAGTTCTGAATAACAAGAAATGAAGGTACTGCTCTGGTATTTGAAACAGTTCAATGCTGTTTTCAGTGTCTTACAGACATTGTCCAGGCATTTTAATTCCATTGTTTCCTTTTATACCCATGAGGGTTGACACCATTCACTATAATTCACTCAGCAGGTTCTATCTGAAAACATTCTCAAATCTTGCCTCCAAAAGAAGAGCAAACGAATGTGTCAATGCACAATGTTACAGATCATGTTGAGGAAATTGACACAACTGGGGTCATCACTCCTACACTCTCTCAGTACAGATGGCTAAGTCAGACAAAACATATCAATTTCAATTAAAACATGGTAGATTTTGAGAGTGTGTGAAATTAACATTGAAAGGCAAAAATGTAGTTCTAAATTGGGAAATAGAAAATCATTTTGATATAATAAATCAATAAATATATGGCATATGTATTTGATTTTAAATGTGGGAAATTTTAATGTTGGATAATATTTTTTTAATATTTGAATTCTGCTTGGTATGTTATTTCATTTCCTAGCTTTCCCTCTCTAAAGCCTTTGAGTCCTTTCCCAAAGTTAATGAAAATCAGAACTTTTCAATTTTGTAGCTGTCTAACAAGTTTATCAGTCACGTTGTTGCACTCTGTCAGAACAGTCAGCTTGTTCAATAAAGGAGAACTCATTAGAAAAAACTGATGTGATGATTAAGTTTTATGCCAATTCTAAAGGGAGTTTTTTTTTTGCTAAACATATGCTTTGAATTAAATTTGATGGGTTAAAAGGTTTTTCATCCTATGTAGGTTTCTATTATGATTTTATCTCAACAAGAAACTGAAGGGAAGAATGGAGCAGTCAAATACCACCTCACACACACACAATCACAACCCAGCCTTTTATGTTACTCAGCAGCATAAGCAATTTGTGAATTATCACTAAGATTGTTACTTCATTAAGCCTTGTTTTGTTTCCTTGTAACAACATTAGTGTCCATCTTAATTATTCCAACCCCGTACTCATAATTACATAATTACTGTATCATTTCCAGAAGGTAATCTAGGTTTCATCTGTTTAATATTTTCACATCTATTCTTTCTCTCTTTGCTCTAAATCTTATTAGGCTATGAAGTTGGTTTGGTATCTTCATACAAACATGGGTTATGACCTGCGTTAGCAAGTATACCAGTATTAGCATACGCATTTCATCTACTGGATGAATTTAACAACAAAAAATATATATGTATACTTATTTATATTTAACAATAGCAATAAAAACAGGATTTCTCTAAAAGAGAGCCTGAAAACTCCATGTTTCCCATGTAACAAGGAAAAACTGAAAACAATTTCTCTCTGTCCACATGTTGAAGAAGAGCATTTATGAATTTATATATTTACAAAGTTGTTTTTATATAATATTACATCTGTGTGTGTATCCATGCATTATTCAAAGGACATGTATGCATATTTTTTGTCTTTATTCTAATTATTTATTGATGTGATATGTGTAATTTTAAGATTTTTGTAAGATCTTCTGGTAAATGCCAAGCAGAAATGTATATTTTGTGTTGTTTAATGGAAAGTGATTTTTTTTTACCTCATCTTAATTTTCCAGTTTTAATTTTGGCTGGCACTATGTCTATTTGATAATCACAGCTATTTTTCTGAAACCTATAAACTGAAAATAAACTGATTAAGTTTGCATGGACAAGCACATGTTCTACTCGCATTATTTGCAGTATTTACTTCACTTGAGATGTCTTATCTTCACTTCTCATACTTACGGTTGTGAACAATTAGTCATCTTTCATCAACATCAAATAACATACCATAGAACTTCCCTTTTGTGTATGCTCATTCCTGTTCATTCCCCTGAAACTTGAAATGGCAGGCATGTTAGGACAGTTGAACAGAACATTCAAAACCTGGAGGGGACATAGTGCAGCAGAGTGTAATACGTTTGTTTTTCTTCTAAAGATAAAAGTCTGGCCCACAGAAACTATAAGGTGTCCTATAAATTAAAAGTGGAGTTTTGACAAGGTGTGTTATGTATGTATGCATTATGCCATGACATCTTTGTCCAACTTCATTAATCATCTGTACTGTCAGAATGTTGTTGGTTTTAATGTAGATGCTGGTATCCAGTGTTTAAATATACCTTTTCATTTAAGTGTCTAAAGACCATAAGATGTATGATGCGGCCAATTGTTCACTCTGCAGTCACTGGTGATCTCATGAGAACATTCACAACAAATAGTCTCCTCAAAGTCATGCTATTTTCCAAACCCTTTTTTCCCATTACTTTATGTGGTTCATGAACAATGAGAGTCTTTTCAATGCTTTTTGTTTTCACCTTTCTAAAAGTCAATAGAGCAATAACATGGCCTGAGTTAGTCATGGACCAGGTCACACACTTTTATTGGCTGCTTGGTCTTCTAGGATGACGTTTCTGGTTTGACCAGTTACACTCCGAGCTCTTTGTTTCCACCTGCATGCTCTTTGTGGTCTGTTCTAATTTAAATGTGATTTGTTTGAGCCACCATCTGAGCCAACTTGGCCTATTATGAACACCTTATTTGAAGCATAGTGTAGGTAGGTAGTGTAGTGGGGATCTTTTAGTAACTTTGCATGACAAGAAGGTTTAACTATTAAACTATTGATTTAAAAAAATATGTATAGTGACATATTGTGTAAAATTCACTTTTAATTGTTTTTGCATCCTATAATGTTCTTCTCTCACCAAAAACATACCTAAAGAGTTACTTTGATTCCTTCTTGCAGGAGATCCCCAGAGACAGAGGCCCATTTGAAGGCATCAAGTAGCAACAGTTACTTTTGTAGGTAAAAACAAACAAATGTGGGATCTCCTGTTTTACCAGAATAATTTTATCTGGAGTATCTAGACGTAAACCACAAAACTAAGTTGAAAATATTGCTAGTTTTGTATCGTTAATTCTCAATAATTTCACAATAGAGTTTCCATGAACGTTGCTGGATTGCAGCAGATTTGAGAACCTTGTGAAAGTAAACTGCCAAACTTATATAGAATCAGCAAAATTTGACCAACATGACTGTATGAAAACATTCAACGTAGACAGTAGACAACGTTAATAAAAATCCCTCAGCCCTAACAGCTTACACTTGCATGTAAGATCAGGGTTTCAGTGTAGGGTGTTTGCCCTCCGCTACACAGGAAGATGACTACTTTAATGTCTCATTGAAACACAGGCTCACACATAGACTAGCTCTACACATTTCAGGGATGATTGAAGTGATAATGAACCATTATGTCCATTAGTGCAGTGTTTTTTGCTATTAACTGAACCAGGGATGGTATTTTCGCTTGTCAATGTCTTCAATGATCCCATACTGCAGTATTTATGTAGTTAAAAATACAAAAGAGGGCAATTTTATGTTTAGCTAGGTGAATCTCGTCTGTCTTCCTCCCCATGACACATGGCATTGAAGGCGAAGGAGACAGGATGCTTTCAGTTGCCAGTGAAAATCCTCTGTGTGTTGGTCCTCCACCCATCTCAATGGTGATCCATCTCCCCGGTGTCAAGCTAAGTGAAGATGACTCCCAGGCCATGTTGACCCATGGATTTGCTCCCCCCACAGATCACATGCACACACACACACCCCACACACACACACACACAACAACCCCAAAGGTCTGGATAAACACAATTAAACAACCCCGCCCTTCGTTGTCATTCTTATCTTATCTCAAATTTAACCCTAAATCCCCTTCCAAACATGCACACAGAAAAGGCCTCAGGGTGGCCACTGAATCCCAACTTCCCTTCAGACACTCATTTATTGCTCTTTAGTTACTCCATCATGTGCTTGTTTGTTTCTCCATTCTTTTGCCTGAAAAAATTTTCTTTCTTTGTCAAGAATTTAGATTTCAATGTTTGTTTCTTAAAACACTTAAAAAATGTCAAGATATTTTTTCCTTTACATGCATTAAGTTTTTGTGACAATTTCTTCACATTAGAAGCAAAATGATCAAGTTACTAAAGCTAATCAGAGACCTCAACACTGGAAGAACCCTGGGAAAGGCTACAAAGAATAGCTGAATAAGACATATCTGGTCATTGTCTTCATCTGGTGCTGCATAATGTTTAACTTCCAGCCCTTACCCTGTTAAAACTGATGCATTATGTCTTTGTGGTGTGTTGCTGAATATATGAACCAGTGACCAGAGACAGCTCAACACTTGGCTGCTCTGGGTAAACAGGTATATTTCTTGAACAGTGATTTCCACAAAGACTGAATTTATGACAAACAAAAGAGAAAGTATTATCATGTATCCCAGGCCTCAAGTAGCTTTCGGCCAAAAATAATCATGTGGCCAGACTGCTAATATATTTAGCCCTTTGTCTGCTCATAGGGGAATGGCTTCATCACTCAATCCTGGTCCAAAAATAATGAAAGTGGCTTTCTGCATTGCCATTGTGAGTCAGTGCAGATCAGGCACCAACTTCAGAATGGGTCACGGTTGCCAAGTTTTTATGGATGTAATAGAAAATTGCATATAATCAACAACAGCACTTTACAGTTTATATTTGATATGTCACCCACAAATCCTAATGTCAGTTGGATATTCAGTTTTTGTGAGCAGACACAGTATTTTTTCATAATATGTATAAAAACTTCACTTAATAACCTTAAACTTTTGAGTTCAAATCTTACAAATGGTTTGTCAGTAGGTATTATATTTTTAGTTTGGCAATAAGTAAGCATATTTATTATTGCCGATGTTCAAAACATTTAGCACATTTGTTTATTTTTGAGGAAGTTTTGGTCATTTTAATGTCAAGGCAGTAGCTTGAAATCATTCTGTGCATAGTAAGGAGACACAAAGAAAGGCAATTTACAGCAGTAAGTGAGACCAGCAAAGTGGGCTGCACAGTGACACAGTTGGTAGCACTGCTGCCTGGCAGTAAGAACATTCTGGGTTCAAATCCCAGCCTCGCTTCTTCTACATGGAGTTTGAATATTCTTCCTGTGCATCTGTGGTTTCTCTCTGGGTACTTCGGCTTCCTCCCTCTGTCCAACAACATGACTTTTGGTCTCTAAAATTGTGTGTGTCTGTATGCATAGTTGTTTTTCCAGTCTGTCTCTGTGTTGCCCTACAATGTAGTGGCAACTTGTCAATTTTCTAAGCACTTTTGATCATGTTTCACATTTTATTGTGGTGCTGGTCTAGATAGATAGATAGGTGAAGATTTACAAAACATATTTTTCCTGTGAATTATAGAAATGCTGATAGATTCTATCACTGCTATTGAAAATGAGTAATTTAGAAGTTCCACAAAGTGATGAGGGTCTACTTTTAATTCAATTCAGTTTTATTTATATCATGCAAATTCACAACAAATGTCTCAATACACTTTGCAAAAAAATAGTCATAATATAGAAATACAGTAAAACACAAAACACTGCGCCAGATCTTCTCAGTTAGCAACAAATATTGTTTTACATTTCCAGTCTCCCAAGTTGGACAAGAGTGTAAAGCTATATGGTGGAATGTAATGATCTCTTCACCTCCAGAGAACAGAGTCTTATCTACCTGTGCCTCCTGCCATTTCCTTTACCCCCAGGTTGCATAGACACCAAAACAAAAAGGACAGTAAATCACTGCCTTAATATCCATCCTTCCTTCCTTCCTTCCTTCCTTCCTCCCTTATTTCCTTATTGTTTAATTTTTATAACAAATCAAAATAATTTCCTATTTCCTATTTATCTTAAGGTCATTCTTTGACTTCCTTTGATATGCTCTCTTCCTCTATCGACCTTGTTTCTCTCTTGCCTCCTATCTTCTTCCTCACTGTAATGGTTTAATTGGAGTCTTTTAAGGTGTTTGTGCTGGATGAAGGGGATTCAGAGGGGGTTGGGAGGAAGGCTTGCACAGCAGCAGAGCTGTCTGTTGAAGCGTGGCGTGGCCAGCTAGAGATAAAGCAGCTCTGTGTGTTTGTATGAGACACAAGTAATTAGGGCCCTGCTGGAATACTGAGAGGAAGAAGAAGGGCCAACATCAGCTGCAGTTACACCACAATGAATCTGGTGGAAAAGCAGGATGAGCAGAAGAGAAGGAGAAAAAAGATAGAGATGACAAATAAACATGATGAAGTCAAAAGGAGGGACTGGAGGCAGGACAAAAGTGAGAGATAATCCCTTAAAATAAAATAATTATTCAATTGAAACATTGAAAGGCTGAAAGACTCATAGTAATTATATAAACAACTTATTACAAGTTAGAAGTAGTCATACTTTATTTTGCTCAGTTTGTGCAATGCCTCAGTTCTTCTGACATCAGTCATACTTTTAGCATAATGCTGCCACCATGAAGCTGGACGGTTTTCCTGTGCTTAAGACTTTTTATCAGGGCTGTTGCTAGCCATTGAGGTTCCCTAAGCACACATGCTTTGTGCACTACCCTCCTGCACACCTTCGATGGAAATGATCATTCAGTACTTTTCAGTACGTTTCTTCCTATTTGGTGTAGGATTAAAATGAGGAAATGCATTACAATAAATTAGTTATAGCATTGGGGAGTGTAATGCAGAAATAAGACTCAACCCATGAACTTGCTGTTTTCACATGTTGTACTTGTTTGATACAAACCCCTTAAACATAAAATGCTTGTCTTTACAAAGGCAAAAATTTATTAGCAAGAGTCAGTATTATGTATTTACAAGACACACAATTTTATAGCACAAGAAAGGAGCTATGTTACTTTAATTTTGGAATGCTTTCTATATCAAGCATGACATATCAGAAATTTTACTTTGTATTGAACACCTTGAAATTGGCCTATTTTGTAATAGGCGGTGCTTTGTGAGAGAAAACGTTGAGGAAGCCCCAATTGTTGCCACCTCCAGACTGGTGCTTTTAAGAACATTTGGGGAAGCCAGAGTTGATATCCAGCTGTGGTCGTGACATTTTCTATTTTGGCATCTGTGGAGCGGACATTTTCTGCCATCAAGCAAATGGAAAACAGCAAGATAGATAAAACATTGTGCCAGCCCTAGTCTCATTGTGCCAGCCCTGGCCTCATGGCTAAGGAGGACTTGTTGATGGAACTGAAACTAAGAGATCAACTCCATGGCAGTCATTAAAGTCTTCATGTATAAAGAGAGAAGGATGAATTTAGTCTATAAAGAAACAGTCAGCAACTGAGTTAGTATTATGTATTTTTGTACACATATGTGTCACAGTTGTGGCTGTAAAATAGGGGACTGAAATTGACTGAAATAAGTACACCTCCCCCTGAAGATCCAGCTACCAAATACCTGTGGAGCTTATTTCCCTAACATTCATCCTTCTAGAACATGAAGTTTTGTGAACAAAGATAGCATCAAACTGAGAGCAATACCATACAGCAGTGTCCTCCTCCTTCGGCATTTCTTCGCTGTAGAGTAAGCTTTAATTTGACGTACTCATTACCCACACCAGTACTTGAGACAACTGGATGATGACTGATTATATGCTTGAATAAAAAAAATAAAAAAAGCCCATTCCCTTTTCAGAGCTTTTATCATAATAGTTTCATCTATGTCATTGGTTCTGGCATAGAGAACCATGATGAATGACAGCAAAGACAGGGCTTGACATATAATCTCTAAGAGATGCAATTCCTCCACTCACATGTGAGCGATATAAAAGTGGTTACTCACCATATTTTATTTCTCCTATCCAATCATCCACTTTTTATCTTACCATCTCTCTCTTCACTCCACATCCATTAGCATGTTAATTACTGTGTAATGATAGCAGCAACACTGTGATTGCAATGACCCATAATTAATCGACTTTTCCTTACTACAGTCAAATTCGCTGACCATGGGAGAAGAAAGCCTAGAAGAAGACGGTGGCAGATCTCTTTATGTCGCACATGTAACGATTTGGAAAGAAAATTATTCACTTTCAGGGTTAAATTGGAAACGTATTTAGTATCTGAATAAAAACATTTCTTCCTCAAACATTATTACCTGAAGCACAATATAAGTAACAGTTATAAACGGACTTGATACAGGAAAAATTATAATTCTTGTAGCTATATCATGTTAACATTGTGATAGCACAATGCTAACCCACCTTTCTATTTCAAATAAATTGTAAAATGGCCAAATTAGTATAGAATTCTTGCCAACAATAAGTAAATGCAGCTATTAGCAATTGCTTTGGATACGCAAAACCATGTGGCCTACAGTAATTAAACTAGATTGTAATCTTGAGAAAGTGTTGAATTTCAGAAACTTCAAAAAGGTTTGCCTTCATGATTTAAATTAAACTAATAAGAACATCTCTAAAACAATTTTACATAATTAATTTCAGTTAATGTTAGGTAAGAGTTGGGTAGTGAGAAATTTAAGGGTGCTGCATCATCATACTTTGGATTTGCGATTACAGTACTTGGTTATGCACTCACTTTGTCACTTGAGGTTATTTAGTTTAGGTTTTGTAGATTTTACTTAGAACTTACAGAAATAGTTTTGACTTGGTCATGACTAAGACAATGTGGGCAAGTTTGTTATGTCTGAATCTGGCTTTTCACTTCATGACTCACAGGTCTCAATTATTTTGCCTCAATTGCTTTGAACACCATCATGAAAAGCATTTGTCTATTTTCCTTCGCAGAAATAGTTTTACGAAGACTGTTGAAGGCCATTCCTCATGTTTGTCAAACAATCACACCTCAGTATATTATTAGAGATCACCTACTTACGTCACACTACTATTAAGGTAAGAGTTAGGCATAATGCATGCCATCAGTGAGGTGTGGTTGCTTCAAGTGGAGACCTGAGTTTACTGCTGGAAGCAGGGCAGAAAATGGTTTTGCTTGAAAATATTCCCACCAGCAAACCTGCACGCTACACTGGAATAAATAAATGCTCATTCAGTCATATGAAGCTGTATACACATTCCTTATGCAATTCTAAAACGATTATCTGAGTTTTTCTCAATCTGATGTTTTGTTAAATCTTTCTTGTTTTAAAAAGAGAGCTAATTTGATTTAATGCAAGCTGTACAACATGCTTTGACAGTTTCTTCCTATAGGAGTTACATTGAATATATACTGTCCAGTTTGATCTGGAGTTTGCTTGAGCCTTGCTTATGACGGGACGGACATGTTTAGCAACAGTGTTAAGGTAGTCAGTATTAACTAATCAATTCTCAGCTGCAAAATCGTCGCTGTGGTATCCACAACCAACCTGAAATGTTAATGCACGGCATGATGTTTTCCCCAAATGCTGGCATCATCTAAATTTGACTGCTAACTCAAAGACTCATCAGGACCAGACATTTTTCTAAGCTCTCATCTTCTAGTTTTGATGAGTATGTGTAAACTGTAGTTTTTAGTTTCCTCTGAGGAGAGGCATCCAGAGTGGTCTCTCGCTGCAGTAGTCCGTTTGCTTCTGTACTTCATGTGTTCTATGTTTAAAAAGGATAATAAATACCCTTTCATCTGGTTTCTGATGTATAGTTACAATTTCAGTGCATCATCTTTGCCGAGTCTAGGTGCTTAAATGCATTGAATTTCCGGATTCATTATTTGTGTAGAGTTGAAATGAGCCATGAAATAAATTATCCCGTGAGTGTCTATCCCTCTGTATAATGCTGTGGTTTAACCAAGAAAAAATGTATAAATAGTGGGAACTGTGCGTCACTGAGGTCTGGGCTGTGTGCTTTCAGAGATGAGAAGTATGTGAAAAGCCTTCCCAGGTCTAACAAACTGTACTTATGTAATTTATGAGCAGCTTTAAACTGGTTTATAACCAAATGGGCATTGCTGAAAATTATCATTCATAACAAATTTGTTATATCCAATGCACCTAATGAAACCAGTCCTAAAAATATACTTACTGGTGGAATTTAGAAGAAGTTTTGTTTGTTCAAGTTGCTTTGCATCTCTTAGTCTATAGTGAAAGATATATCTCAATTTCACTAGGTTTTGAATGAAATAATCTAAGACTGGAAAAAAAAAAAGTCACATGTTGAAGTGCAAGGGGTAAGGCAAAATACTGCCACATTTCAAGTGGGGACCCATTTTAAGTGGAAAGAAAAGCAAGCTGCAAGCTTTAAATCTTTTAAAAAGTCTTCAAGTACAGATGTAATGGTGCTGAAGATATGCCCGCTTTACCACAGTCGACTTTCTGTCCTCTTGGGGAGAAAATAAACCATGCAAAATCAGACTTCCCCATCTGCTTTAAGAGTAAATCAAATAAAATGATGGGGCTGTTCAAGCAAATATTCTCAATACACTTTGTTAAAAAGCAGAAAGAAATGTCCAATTCTTCCTTTTGAGTCTAAGCAAAGAATAATTAGAAAAGTAGAGCTGACCTGCCTAAAAGGAGGCAATGCTAATTTATGCTAACTTAATTTAGTCTTGCTCCCCATTGGCTCCAACATAACACAGCCAAAGGATGGTCACGTTTTCACCTTCCCCAGAAGTAAACATCTGCTAAGGCCTCCATAACACATAGTAAGCCATCTGTCTCATTTCTCCTTTTTTCTTTCTCCTGCTCTCTCATCTTCTTCAATTTTCTGCAGCTAAGTGACAGCTTTTAGTTGAGAAAAAAAGTGCCATGAAGATGATAGTGTTTCTATTATGGGTATTGTCAGTGAAGCCACAATAATAAAAACAAATGGCAAGAAGTAAACTCCATCATAATACAAGGTTAGTCAGAGACAGTTGTGCCATTCTGTTTATGGTTTAAGTATTTTATACCTCGATTAGACTGACATGGATCTCCAGGGGGAGAGAGAAAGGACAAAATCTTCTTCTGTTTGTGAAGACAGAGATGGTCAAAGGGTATCTAGTAATTTATGTTAGATACAATGATCTGAAGAAGAAAAATCCCAATAAAGCAGTTCTCATTTAAGTGGTCCCCTGTGCTGAGGGGCTCCGTGTCATGCATGTTTTTGAGGTTTTCCTACTCCTGCAACACTGATTCCAATGATTGCATTACCTCTTTAGCATACCTTAAATTGCCACAGAAACTTGTTAACCAGCTGTTTATTTAAGCCATGTGTGAAGAAGCAGTAAACCACCTAAAACATGCAGGACACTGGGCTCTGAGGACCAGGGTTGGGGACTTCTGCTCCATTAAATTTCTCCATGCCACTTTGTTTTTCCCATTTTGTCATTCGCTCATCACTCTAAGCTTTGTCTGGGAGACAGTGAAGTGGGCAACAGAGACAGGGTATGCTGTTTGTCAGCCAGTGCCTGGCAGAGCTCCTCTGTCAAACGAGGTGTCAAACAAAGAGCCACTCAGTCCAGGAAATGCGGGACAAGTTGTAAGTCTGTCCAGTCTCCAAGCTGTGACTTGCTCCCTCTGTGATAGTGCTTCTCATTGACCTCTTTGTTTTGCTGATCTAATAAAAGACACAAGTGAAAACCGGCACAAACAACTTTTGATAGTATGTTTTTGTGCATTACTTTTTTCCGCCTTGCTCCTTTATTTAGCTGACAAAGCCAAGCAGAACCCTTAAAAAGTCACTGTGTATGAATGTTCATGTCAAAGGTAAGGCAACAGGGAAACGTAGGGCAAACAGAAGTAGATTTCCTCCCGGACTCAATCTCATCATCTGGTGTTGCTACCGTCAGGCAGATGGTGTCTCCTGGTTCCTCATTTCACAGACACAAATGTGCCATAACAGACATACGAGTACACACAGACTCCTACACACATTCAGTAAAAGGCCATATATCATTTCATTACACGTCCTCAGCTTTGTGCAATAACATCCGGTGGGGTAATGGCTGCATGCTGTCCCAGAACATTTCATCGGTGGTATCAGCCCTCACTGGATATGTTTGCCAGGTCTCCTCTTTTTTTCTTTGATAAATTTTAGTCAAAGCTCACCTGATACTTTGGATTAAAACAGACTTAGCTTCAAATGACATGGAGGCACAATTCTGCACAGTGACCATACATTTTGAAAACCTGATGTGTGGAAAAACAGCCTATTAAAGGAAGGTAATATAAGGAGATTTTTAAAATCATATCTTTGTTGTTCATGGCTTCACTATTTAGCATTCTATTGTGAAAGTGAAAGACAGTGCCAAAGAACTCATATTTTCTGGAATTTCCCACTTGTCATGTTTCTTCCAAAGAAATAAACATATCACTCATTACTCTGATGTAGAGGGAACCTTTAAAAAAATAAATAAATAAATGAAAAAAGATGTTGCGTGAGAGCTCAGTCTTTGTCAGTTTAATATTGTAAAAGACTGAGCTTCTTCTTTAGAGATTAATTGTGAAAACAGCGAAATGAGAAAATTTTACTTAAAAATTTAAATCACAGTGTATTTCTCTTTGAGGAAGCAGCCCTGCTTGCATTGTACATGGTTGATTCATGCTAAGATGTTTTATTGTTTAACACTCATATGTTAAACAATAAAAGGTTCTCAAGTTAAAATGGTCAGATGTTTCATTTTTGTAACATTTTAAATGATGCTTCACAATTCTTTCAACACTGATTTACCATTAACTTTTCGGTATGTGTCCTTTTGTCCTTTTTAACACCTTCTTCACACCTCACTTTGCCTGGCTGAACACAGTGACATGTGCACACCATTATGTAAGTGTAAATCATTGTACACACAAGCTTTGTCCTTCGTGAGACTTCCATGTGTACCACAACACAACAGCTCGAGCAACAGAGCTGTCACACAAGGAAGCGAGCTACCATCATCACTAGGACTTTACCAGTGTACCAGTTGAGCGCTAACACAAAGAAACAATGTTGAGACATCAACACATTACTATGTCACAACAGTTTGCAGACCCAACCCTGTGCAGCTGCTTCCTCTACAGTACCCTGTCATCACCATCCATGTGTATTTAGAAGCATAATCCTGATAACATGGGGTGACTTCCCTTTCCCCAGACTATTTACATACATTTCAGGTGGCATTTATGCAATTTGCTGTTCCACATTTTTGTCAATCATTGATGAGCAGTCATAATATCCTTCTGTTTCATCTATTTCTTCAGTTGTGTAGTTTTATCTGCATGGAAGGTTTCACACTTAGGATCTCAAACTTCACATTCAAAGGTCCAAATCTGACTTCTAGACAATAAAGTCCACAACAGTAAGTGATACTTTTTAATAAATTTGCTTACAGCTTAAAAGCAAATTAAATAGCACTTCATTCCCATACTTGAGATCAAAAGTCATCATTATGTTTGACTGTAAAGTTTAATGAACACTTGCTTTTTTTCAGAAATTTTAACTTAATGAGCTGAATTAATTTTATTGCCTCAACAATTTAGACAGTTTTCTTAAACACAAAAGGAAACACAAGAAAGAAAAATAAATAACTGAGCAAAAAAAAAAAAATGACATCAAAACACAAAAAAGTACAGATGAATCGTACATAGGAATCTAATGTGAAGAGTTGTTTGTCCTCCTTCAGTGAGGTGCCTACACCTAAAGTCTGAAGGTGCTTCATTTTAGGTTCTGATTTATTTTTTCAACTATGTCAGTTTGTCAAGTGACATCTAAAACTAATTAGGTTTTTAAAATAAAACCAAATTCAATATAATTTGACCTGTCACACAGTCAAAGCCTCTCTGGAAAGGTGACAAAAAGTCTTCACTAAATGAGTTTATTTTTGTGCTGAGGAAATTCTGTTGGTAGGTTATTGTGACCTGCTTCCTTTATTTTGATATGTTTCTTTTCTTTTCCAGTTGTTCGTACAAAACTGATGGAAACCGTCATTCCCCTGTTTCATGGAATAAAGGCTTTGATTTGAATGTTATAATTTCTGACAGCAGTGTGCTGCGCTCGAGTTTGTACCACATGGCCAACGGTTGAGCCTCAGCTGAGCATGCAGTAAACATAAGGTGTGGGCTGGATCCAGAATAACTTATTGTTTGGCCCAGATCTGGGTCAGAGTCAGGACAAAACTGTAAGAAAAACCACCAGAAAGACAATTTGCGTCATTGTGTGTTCTCAAAGTATCTCTGCACGTGTTTTTAACAGTTCTCCATTGCCTCTGGTAGAGAATTGATCTAAAAACGGATCTCTTGTGTAAACCCTTAAGCTTTCTTCAATTCCACAAATGCTTTTGCTTATGTTGCTTATCTTGTGAAATATAGAAATGTATCTGAAATTAATTCAGCCAGTTAATTGTGAAGAGTTTGAAAATATACTTATGTCTATGCAATAGGCTCCAGTTAGTATATAGTAGTGAGATGGTTATTTTATTAATACCATAATGTATATGATTTCCTACAGAGGTATAGTTGTACAAAATCTTTGTTCTTTTTTTAGGCGACTAAGTTAAAACAGAACAATTGAGACTTGATTCCCGTTTCTTTGCTACACAGTGCCTATGGGGATGTTAATTATTAATAGGTTTATGTTATGGCTGTGACTCAGCTACGGTTTCGTATGAATATGCTATCGCAGGGATCTGATCCAAACAAATAAATAGGATTTAACAGTCTCTTGTTCTCTTGTCCTTGGGACAGCCTTTGTGCGAGGAGAGAGGTGTGTGTTTATGTATAAGCCAAGCTGAAGCCACCCAACAGATGGACATTTTGAATAAATAAATGTTGTGCACAACATGGTTGCTCTCTTGCGCTCTCACACATACACACACACTTTCTCATTCCCTCCCCCTGCTTCTGTGCATGGCTACATGAAGGCCAAGTCATGAGCTGACTCTGCTTTCAGAAGCCTTTTGTCTGGCTTGGCAACGGAACAGATCCAATCATGTCTGAAGGTCAAGAAGTTAAAAAGCTTTGAGTTGCCTCTTGTTTCTCTCTGGAAAATAGAAAAATTGAATACAGACTATATAGGAAGGAAATATTCAAACCCAATGAAATTATTCTGCAAGTAAACATTGACTTATCTTAATGGAGAATCATGGAGGTATAGCATATACACATATACACACACTCACACCCAGAGATAAATACATATCATTAATGTTAATGTCTATTAAAGAAAGATAAGAAAAGTTGATGGGATGGTAAATTGAGTCCAATTTGAGGCTTTTCTCTAATGTGCTTTTGTAAAATCATACTAGATACAAAGCATACATTTTAGTAAAAAAAAAGATGTTTCATGATGCCTGCTCATTAGGTTGGTTATGTTTTGATACTGTTGTGTATGTTTGATATTGTTCTATGTCTTTTTCTGCATTATGAACCTTGGTCAGTTGCTGTTAGTTAATTACTCTCATAAGTCACGTATTCACAATTACCTGGTCTTTATTTCAATAATCTTCCCTCCAAATACTTATGGAGCATGTTCACTGTTTTTTTCACACCTGATGGTCTGGTAGGCTACATTCAACTGGGCACCAAAATTGCAACATTTACTACATTTTCAGTTGGTGCAGTTCACTTCACACAGCAGTGTCAAATTATCCAAACCTTTTGAAAAACCTATTCCCAACCAATATACACTTTTTACAATGTTTATTGTGTTAGATGATTTTCCACCACTCTAGAGGATGTATTTACTTTGCTTGGCAATCTTATAGTTACATGATATATTTCTGATATAGGTAAAGAAAAATGCACCTATAATAACTTTATATGGGCTCAAAAAAGTCAAAACCAACTCTTTAAGGATATTTTACTGCTACATTATGTCCCATTCTGTCTTTCTTTTTTTGCTAATGGAAAAGTGTTCAACAATGGAAAAGACAGATGTCAGCCTGTGTCAGTAAGCCACATGCTTCATAGGCAGATATACTAAGAGGCAAAGCTTGAATCCTTCTTCCTTTGACCGATTTGGCAAACATCATTTGATTGGGGGCATTTAATATAATTTTTTCATCCAGGCTAGATGTGGTGTGAAAAGTGAACCTTCAAACTTGGTAGTATGCTGCAATAATTTCTGTTACATTGTAAGCATGTCCCATTTCTACAGAGGAAATTCAGATTGTATCTCATTTATACCAGCCTTTGGCTTGGTGGTTATCTGTCTGAAACGGGCTCCCTTATCCACAGCTATTTACCTTGGCTGAGCAGACAGTTCCTGAAAGTCAATTACTGGTTCCATACTTTTTCACTTTAGGAGGGTCTTTTTTTTCCCTTGAGGTCCTCCAAAGTAAAAAAAAAAGAAGAAAGAAACAAAACACATGCCTTTTTTTCTGCAAGTGGTTTTCTTTACTTATGGCTTTATATTCTATGAGAAACAGCATGTGCCTTCTTAATTATTTACAGTGACAGAAGAATACAATTAAAAAATAAAATATGACAGGCTACAATGCCATTGTGCAGAAATGACATAAATTGAACTTCTGTGGTTCTAAAAGAATTGGACTGAGTGCACATAATTAACATCCAATGTATATTTAAATGATTCTTGTGTTTTCATTTGTTCATTTTTCCCCTTTTTAATTTGCAGTGTTTGTGTATTAAAATTTTCCATGAAAGGTTTGATTAAAAACATAATTTTAAAGAGTTAAAACATTCAGGATCAGGATTAAACATTGTAAAATGCATGGCAGGGATTTGTTATATTGTGAACATGCTGCTTTCCACAAAACTAGTTCGTAAAATAAAATGTTGGCAGCTCACAATTTCAGCGGCTTTAGTTGGACTTACTGTCAATTTTTGCACTGTTGAAAAAAAAAACGTTTGCTGTATCGACAAAAACACGTGGCAAACATTTTGGAGTTCACTTTGGTTGTTAATGAAGTCTCAAGTGGCTGTGGAAGCATCTGGAGCATAACCAGTGCAACTGGAACCTGAAGCACATGTTACTTCATGTCATGTCATGACAAAGGGTCTTATACAAATAAGAAGTTCTTGTACTTTTTCTAAGTTAATGACAGATTCTAACCTCTCTTTTTGCTTTCAATCTTCACAGTACTTATGTGTAGACTGATGAAGTAAAATACTTTTGGATTACTTTTATTTCCAATCTGAGGACACAGACTGGATTCTGTGCTTTAGGTTTTAGTTACCTTTATTTTTTCAGCATATTTATTCTAAGTAAAATTAGTTATCAGAAATTGTAATAATTTGTTTAATTTTCCACCTTCTGTACATTGTTGGGTGCTTTTAAAGATAACCTAACTATGACATACAGTAGTTTTAATATTTTTCACATTCATAGAAAGTTGTAGCCTAAAGCACATTTAAATTTTTTTTTTTTTTCAGACTTTAGCAAAGAAAAGACTGCATGCTGCCACTATAAGTAGCTATGCAGACAACCCTATAAATCTCAAGGGATGGGGTTGATGACTATTAAAGTTTGCATGTCGGGGTGCGTGTGTCTGTGTGTGTGCAGTGGAGAAGACTGCCCAGATTAACATTCCAGGGGGAATTTTAACACTCAGGGCGACAAATTTGCAACACCGTTCCCCCTCGTGCTCCTACTGTGTGCTAAGCCCAGGACCCACATTTGAGAGAGGTCATCTGGAAAGAGCAAGAAGAAAATCCTGTGTTCCCTGAGAGCTGTTGGACTCCACTAGAGAGAGGGCAAAGGGGTTTGCATGAGCATGTGTGTAGTGGGGAGGATTTAGTCTGCAGGAAGAAGAAGAGATATGTTTTTCAGTCGCCCTGTTCTCACAAACTGAAAGAGAGCTTTTTTTTGTGTTTTTTTTCACAAAGGGTGTGTCTGCCTTTGTGAAAGGAGGGGATATCAGAATTTAACTGAATGCCTTTTATAAAAAACAACTATTTCCACTTTCCATTACTCCAAAAGCTGAAAATATATGACTAGCTAATCAGATAATCAGATTCAGAGTTAATATTTAAGATTTTTATGACACATAAAGAGATTTAGTCATTCCAAACTTTTGAAAAGCTAGAATTTTAAAAATTCTAGGGATTAATGCCAATGTCTTCGCTAAATAGGTTACACTGTTATGGCACAGCAAGGTGATCTGGAGTTCATATTCCATATTCTTCTTCATACAGAGAAACTACAGCTGGACATGACTCTCTGCCAACAGACACCAGTCTAATACTACAGACCATAATTATGCATTTGAAGTTAGTTAATGTCTACTTTGCTGTAACTGTGAGTGTAACCGTGCTTGATCATTATCTGTTGCAGGTTCAAATTAAATGTATCTATGGGGGAAAAGTAAAGGAAATTGTCATCTATTTCTACATCTTACAATCTGAGTTCATAAGCCTCAATAGCAGCAAATGTGAATAGAGTGAATACCATGAAATTAAAGTTGCTGGAGATGGACACTCACACTGAGTCAGGTTGTACTTGACGTGTTTTCCTCTCAAATTGAAGGTTTTCTTTCTAATGTCTACATATGCATGTTCACAATAAAAGTAAATAACTCAATGCATTCAACTGTCCACTGTTTCCCCAAATGCTTGTCAAGGAGAAGGACTTGCTCCAAAGTAGGCTGGGTTTCCTTTGATAGAAAACTTTTTTAATTTGGTCAGTCAAATTGAATTTGACTGACCCATTTGTAACTGGCACTGAATTGGAATGCATGTAATTAACTTTGATTCTTTCTATCTACCTAGATTGAATAGTCTATGTAATAACATGCCCCTTACATTGTTGCATCTCTCTTTTTTTAAAATGGCAAATAAACTGAACTTACATAGCACGTTTCTAGTCACTGATATGATTGGATCACTCAAAGCACGAGCACCTTCAATTGTATGTGAAGAAACACATACAATGATGTGTTTCTTGGACAGGTCTGCCTAAAGAGTCAGTTAGATAGCTGCAGCTGATCTAGAATGCTGATGCTTATGTTCTCACTAAAACTAGGAAGATTGAGCATATGATCACCGGTTCTGAAGTCCTTAACTGGCTCCTGGTAGCTCAGAGAATTGACTTTAAAATGCTACCGTTAGTTTGTAAATCACTGAAGGGCTTAGCACCACAAAACATTCAAGATCTATTGTTGTTCCAGGTCTTCCAGTTCTGGTCTGCTTTGAATCCCCAGAACCAGAAACAAACATGGAGCACCAGCATTCAGCTTCTATGCACCACAAATCTAGAACAAACTTCCTGAAAACTGCAAAACAGCTGAAACACTGAGTTATTTTAAATCTAGACTGAAGACAAACCTGTTTGGTTGTTTCTGAACCATAACACACTGATCAACATTTTGATATATAATGCTGGCACTGGGCAAAATGTAATATTTCAGTAGTTGACTGTTTGGTGTCTTCTATGACTTTGTATTTTTAAGATATAAATCAACAACCTTGTTACTGAAATGTGCTTTACAAATAAATTTTACAGAAAAAATTTATATCAATAAATGTATTTATTCAATATATAGAGTTTAAGATTCATAAATCTTGTTTTTCTGGAAACCCATAAAGAAACAAAATGCAGTTCAGTTTTGTTGCTAAAATAAAAAAGACCAAAATTATTATTTAAAATTGCCTTTATAAAATGGTATTCAATGACCTTCTCCTGCAATTTTTCGGGCTTGTCAGTAAATTTAACTTACTACATTTCGATTACCCATCTCTGCAGGGATGCTGAAATCTTCTAGTAAATGTGTTAGATGTTGATGACTCTGCTGTGTGTCAACATTTATCTTCCAGAGTTTATCTTTTAGATTTTCTCATCTGAACTGGAGCAGGTGTGAGATAAAGAACACCAGCATCATCAGCTCTGCACTGGAAAACGTAACCTGTCTAAATAAATCATAAAGTGTGATGTTTCATAAACAAATGTCACATTATGCGTGATCAGGACACAATAAACCCTCACAATTATGAAAACACATGCGTGAAAAATACTTTTATGTCATTTATTATCTTAGATGTTAATATTTAATGCTCAATGCATTAAATGCTTTTGAGGATACGTCACAAGACAGAAAGGCAGAGATCTAAAGATCTGCGCAGATGGAACAGAAACTTTCCCACATAAAGAAAGCCACTTGGCCTCAACTTGAATCTGCACAGAGATGCAATAGTTATTACATTATGAATCGTCCAGGGATGCACACAGTTGCATCCCTGTCAAGGTTTGCTCATCCAGCTGCAGTTAAATGGCTAGAAGAGCAGATTAAATTGAAGTTTGTGTGGACATTTATGAGCCATATTGCTGTAGCATTGAGCTTGGCGATAATGTAGTCTGTGTAAGGCTGTTGGTCACAGCGGACCTCAAGTGCTTCATGTGTGACATAGGAACAGACAGAACTTGGACTGGACTTCCTGTTTTTGGCTCATATCAGTGAAGAAAATCCTAAATCTGTTAGTTCAGGTGGTTGTTCAAAATTTTAGTTTGTTGAATCTTTTTGGTCTCAAAGTTTAAATACAGTGTGCAAGGTAGACCAAAGGCTAAACCATTAAACAGATATGTTTAAAGAAAATGGTAAAGAAAATATATGGTGCAAGCAGCTTAAAGTTTACTCTGGTACACCATGCTTAAACCCTTTCTGTTTTACAAGCTAGGAGAGAGAGAGAGAAAGCATACACTAATACACCCATGTGCACAGATGCACACCTGTCCAAACATTGGCAGTGTCAGAGCAGTGTATGCACACGGCATGACTGATGGGTCACTCATTACTTGGCCAGACAGTGAAATAGAGAAAGGCAAACTGTGAGTGGAATTGTTCTCTGAACTGTTTAAATTCTTTCTTAGAATTTTATTTTATTGATGAACAACAAATATGTGGTAACCTTATCAACTCATGATGTTTTATATATATATGTTTTTAATTTAAACAACAAACTTTCAGAGCTGCAGTAATGCTCTACACATTGGATTTAAAACTTCACAATAAACAATACGAACATCAGCAAATTAGTCTTAAGATCTATGGAATGAATTGCAAAAGTATTTCCTTTTTATTTCCTCTAGGTTTTCAGAACTGAGATCCAAACCTTTCTGGTTTAAAGCAGTAGTACTAACTTTCACAAAGGTTTATTATTATTTTGTAATAAAACACAGCTGCTTATACAATTTACACAACAGGGGTAAAAGTTTAAATTCCTTCTATTTTAGAAATTCAACAAAGACGTTCACTCTTTCATTTCATTTTGCATCCCTTTCTTGCATGAACTAAAGGTATTGGTGTGAGAGTGACTTTTGAGCCCCCAGTACTTATGTCATAGTTATGTACAGTTGAAACCAGAGCTTTACATACACTGTGTAAAAAGACGCATGCATTTTTCACACTGTAGGACATGATACCAGAATAAACTTTTCCTTTTTTAGATATGTTAGTATTTTTTTCTATTTGCCAGAATAACGAGAGAGAAGTTCATAAGGCAAATTTTATTATTAAACTGTATGACTCAGGTCAAACATTTTGAATATCCTTCCACGAGTTTCTCAAAAAAGTCGGCATAAATTTTGGCCCATTCCTGGCAGAACTGGTGTAACAGAGCAATGTTTGTAGGCTGCTTTGCTTGGACATGCCTTTTCAGCTTTGCCCATAAATTTTCTTTATAACCGGTTAAGCAGTATGCTTCAGGTCATTGTCGTTTTGGAAGATCCATTTGCACCAAAAGCTTTAAATTCCTGGCCGATGGCTTGAGATGTTGCTTCAGTATTTCCACATATCATCCTTTCCTCCTTATGTCATCTATTTTGGGAAGTGCACCAGTCCCTCCTGCAGCAAAACAACCCCACAACATAATGATGTCACCTGTGTTTCACAGTTGGGATGGTGCTCTCAGGTTTTCAAGCTTCCTCCTTTTTCCTCCAAACATAGCAATGGTAATCATGGCCAAACAGTTCAATTTTAGTTTTCTCAGACCACCGCACATCTCCATGTGTGTATTTGCAAACAATAATCTGGCTTTTTTGTGTTTCCTTTGAAGCAAGGGTTTATTCCTGTAATTCATGTAAATACAGTACTCATTGGACTGTGGATAAAAACACACTTACCAGCTTCTGCTAAAATCCTCTCTCGGTTTCTGCTTTTGTTCTTGGGTTGATTGGGTACATTTTGGACCAAGGCACGTTCATCCCTGGAAAACAGAACCCATCTTGTTCCTGCCCAGTATGATGACTCAGCATTCCCATCTTGTTTGAACTTGTGTATGATTGTTTGTACAGATGAATGAGGCACCTTAAGGCATCTTGAAATTGCACCCAAGGAAGAACCAGACTTGTGCAAGTCCACAATTCTCTTCTGGATTTGTTGGCTGATTTCTTTCAACTTTTCCATGATGTTACACAAGGAAGCACAGTATTTCGGATATACCTTAAAGCATGTCCACAGGTATCTCTAATTAAATTAGATGTCATCTATAAACCCATCCGAAACCTCCAAAAACATGACATCAAATGTCCCAAGTTGTTTAAAGGCAAAGTAATCTTAGTGTATTTCAACTTTTTAGTTTTAAGAAAATAAAATAAATAATAGCCTTAAAATGTATCTATCAATATTCTGGCATTTAGAAAGTAGAAAAGAATGGTAATCCTAATAGACATAAAATAGGAAAAGTTTTTTTCTGAAAAAAAAAAGCATTTTCATATAGTGTTTGTAAATTTGTGGTGTAGATTCATAGACTTTTCTTCAAAAAAAAATGCATTTTTCCTATGTATTGTGAGGACAAAACAACATGTCGGGAGTGATTTCTTTGTTTTATTAGCAGTTGCAGAGCAGACAGTAATTTAAAGAAACCTCTTTTGTGTACCTCTAAAATGAAATTACCTCCACTTGGCATATAAATAAAATGGTAGCTTTTCACATTACCACTCAATATTTCAGCATATTTGTCTGAGGATAAAATGTAATTTTACAAGCTACTAATTAAGAGATGCAGGCAAGAGCTGAGCTGTCCTTGGCTGAGTCATCAATAATGCTTTAGCTCTTACTATTGTTATCATCATGTTATTAATTCATCCAGCTTGTTGCTATCCATTTATCGAGTGTGGGGAGATAAATAAATGCTTCCGGGGATGTAGGCTCTCTAAATATGAGGCAATGATGGATCAGTTCCAATGGAAGTAAAACATGACAACACAGCCAGACAGGCTGTCAAGGAACCACATCACTCATGTTTAATTTCCTTTTTTATATCTTATTGCTCAACAATAGTTGCAGAGCCCCTCCTCTTTCGTTGCCCCATATAAATCATAGATGAGACATTGATATCTGTCAGACAGACAAACGCTAGGTGTTAAAAATTTTTGATTTTTATTTACTTCCATCACCAAAATGCCAATCTCTCTTCTCCCTCCATCGTTTAGATTTGTGTCGCTGATGCTGTCACATAGAAACAGCGGTCAATCCCCATAACCTGTAGATGAAATACAATTAAATTACAAAAAAAATGCTATAGTGCAGTAACGCAAAGTGATTTCGATAAGTAACTGTAGTCTGACTACTGCTTTTCTTGATAGAAGCAGTTTTGCAAATAGTAATAATTTTACTATTGAACATTTTTCATGCATTTCTTTTCATGCTACTTCAAGCTTGATTATTATTTTTTTCTTTTAATTAGCCCCAGCTCTATAGCAATGACGTACCCCTTGATCTTCACAGAAAATAAATGTCCATTACTTGTTAAAAGTTAGTAATTTCTTCTTAGTATTTTCAAAGGTCTCCTCACTTAGTCTACCAAGGAATGCCATATGAAAGTCCCAAAATCACTTCTGGGTCATCCTAATTCAGCCATAGTCTCATTTTTTGACCTGCTACGTCCTGCAGGTAAGATGTTAAAACTCTTAACAACCGCTGAAATGTCAGCTACTCCCCAGACTGGCACTTGTGTTCTGACGGTGTTCCTCTTACACCGTCAGAACATAGGCAATAGAAAACCTGACATAAAATAAAGGTTAACTTTGAGACTAAAGAGTAACAAAGACCAAGCCGGGGTGGATCTTTGGGAGTTCATACCTGTGATGAACTCAGCATTACCTTAAAGGGCATGTGACTTTTTAGGCATGTTCAATTTCCACTTTTGAAAGTGATTTGTATTTGCCTCATTTTTCTATGAAACATTTGACTTTCCAAGATTTGTATCTCAATGGAGTTAAGCTGCCTTTTTTCCTCTGTTTACACGAGGATTGTGTGCCATATGTCTATAATTGTTTTGGGCTTTGGGGTTTTCGTCTCTGCGGTGGTTTCGTCTTACAATATCACCACTAATGACTTTAACTTTGGTATCAGAGTGTGATTAGGTGTTGAAATTGCTGTTAGAGATTTGCAAATGGATCCCAGAGATATTTAGAGGCAATCTTTGCAGATTTAACTGTGGAGGAATTTTTAAGAGTCTTGTTAATAACAATAACACAATTTGCTTCAAGCAGAAACAGAAACATGAAAACTAAATAAACTGACAAATGGGATCAAGTTGATATGGTGTAGAGTGTTCTTGATATTTTTCAGAATAATACTGCATGGTTGTAATATTTCTATCTATATCTACTAGTACTAATATGAAGTTGTAATAAGAAGTAAAGTTCTGTGTTGTGACTCTAGGTGTAATTATTTTTTTAGTTTGAAATAATTTCACATAGTTGGTTGAGAGAAAATTATGCAACCTTGTATCTTGAAACAAATGCAAGCCAGGAACATGACTCCCGCAGAAACAATCACTTAATAAATATGCCAGAATCCTGTGAACTGCTTTACATCCTGGTACTTTCTAAAGCTGGGAATTTAAAATATGGATTTATGAGTTTTTTGGCATGATGTACACATCTTACTTGAGTACATAAAAAATGTTAGTCTAACAGTCAAGCTATTTAAATTCCAGACATGTTTTAAAATATACTTAATAAAATGTGTTAACTTCATTCTATTCTTTAAGATATTTTTACTCAAATGGATAATTTTTAACTATTCTACTTCCCATCAACTTAACACAGCAGGCGATAATTGTTAGTGTATGCAAAGTCACCTGGCAGTTGGCAAACAACAGCAATAAGACAGCTAAGACAATTCACTTGCTAGCAACCGTATATAACCAACCAGGAACATGCTTGGCATTTTCCTGGATTGAACCCAGGAATCTTGTTCAACGTTCTGCAGGTGCTACAACAACAGTTAATTAAAGGATTTTATGACCACAGAGTAACAGGCCTGGAACTCCAGAAGTTTGTGATGTATTTCAGACCATTTCAAAAGGTGCCTTGGTTGTTAGCTGAAAAGCTGTTTTTTAGCTTCTCACTGTAATTTACCCTAGCTGATCTACTTATTCTGCATCCACACGTCCTCAAACAAACTGATGTAAGAAAGTGATAGCTTCTGTAGGTTTATTCAGTTCTGCAGCTGAAGCTTCGCAAAACCTCCCACCTAATCAAAACAGGCTTGCAACATCTGCTTTGACTCATCAGTCCACTTCCCAACCATCCACAGGCTCAAACGTTTTTCATCTCTGAGTATTGGTAGGATTCAGATGAAGGAGACTGTAATCAGAAAGTCCCAAAGTGGCCCTAGTAACAGCGCAATGTGCATCTTTTATAGCTGTCTAGCAGTAATCTAGTGAATTTTTATTTCTGGTGGGACACTAAATATACTGTCTGTACTTTAAAAGTTCATTGGGAAAGTTTGCACTGTTGTTACAATGATGAGAGAGAGTCTGGGTGTTTTTTCTCAGTGATTGTTATCATCTCATGCAGCAGTTTGGCAGCCTCTGATCTGCCTGTAATGCTGTGATGTAAACACCCAACAGTTTGTTAGCCAGGTAGATGATATTAACTAATTGATGGTAAAGGTGTTCTAAAACATGTTGCTGAAGCTTCACGAGTGCCCCCGCTCCGTTTACCTCATTTGCAACTCTGATTAAATTTATATATAAGAGTTGCTGTACCACCTAAACTAATTAAGACTGGATTAAAACTTAAATTAAACAAAACTCAAAACTTTCTTAACTACACATCTGGTTCACACCAGAACCTCATATATATATATATATATGTATATATAAATATATGCATATATGCATATACCAGTATATGAATTCTTTATTTCTATATATTTTTTTCCTTTTTAAAGTGTACATGACTTCTGACTTCTCAAAAATGTATGCTTCATTTATTACGCATTTATTATTTTCAAATTCCTACACCACCTCTTGCGCTTAAAAATGTAACGGCAGGGTCAGCTAGATTCTCAGTAACAAATACTATATCAGCTTGTTTTTTTTCTTCCGCAGGGTCATTGCATGAGTATTATTTAGGTCTCATTTTGGATATTTTATGGAGTAACCACACTCTTAAAGACCTACCTTAAGAACACTAAAACTGTGACACTGCTACATCTGATACTCTACAAAGGCCATTACTCCTTAACCTTTTTTCCATTAACGTGCAGTTAGTCATACATGTTTATAGCCATTTAAGAACTCAGAGACCACATACCTTTTTCTGGCAAGAAAAAAAGCCCTAAAACAAGAGTCCAGACATGCTTTGGCCTCCTCTGAGTTTTATGTTGTAATAAAACATGTTTACATGCTTTTTGCCTGCTTGGCCCCAAGGGCACATGGGTGGGGAGGTTATCATGGAGCCACCATCTGCCTCAACCTTCAAAGGAGTTTAATTTCTTTTTATTTTTTGGCTCGAGGGACTGTTGATTTATTACATTTTTACTGTCTGCGATTTCTTTACTGTCATCTTTTGCTGAAGTATTTGTTGTATGAGAATCTTGAAATGGGAAGACTGACAAAGTACCTGGGATTTGTCTTATTCCTTTCCAGAATGGCTTTGGAAGATCAATGGGTGGATTTAGTTGGGAGTGAAAAGAACACCTTGAACTCTTTCACTCCTTCAGAAGAAAACTAAGTAGTTTTGTGAAAGTGACACAAATAAAATCTTATAAAGCAGTGAACCAAAAAACTAATACTTAAACCAATTTTCCATCCTCCAAAGCTGTTGAGCAAATTTGGCTTACAGTGGTATGCTCTTCTGCACTGTGCGTATTTGTTAATCTTTGTATTTTGTTTTTCTTGTTCGTTATTCATTTTATTCTTTTTTGCTTTTCAGTCTCTTTCTTTCTCTCCCATATTCCCTTTGTAGTCTGATGCACATCACTGTCATTAACAAATGGTTGGCTTATAGTTTTAATAGTGCCCCTGTTTCAATCGGGCATTCTGTAGGGAGCACAAAGGTTCCTCTGCATGGCTGAGTCCATCTGTAGTGTGGCATAATGAGTTTTTTACGCTGAATTAAGTTATCATTCTCTGCCAGCAAAAACGGGCCAAGACCCACTTTCTAATTGGATAAAAAGAGAAAATCAGGAACAACAGTAACACAAGACAAGGTGGTTTACCTTATCATCTTGGAGACTTCCTTTTCCTACTCTTTTCTGCCTGTAAATTCACTAGCTCAATGTTTTTCTTGATACTCTGTAATGGTGTTTGATTTAAGCTGGACAACCTGTTATACATGTTTGAGAATCAGACATCTATGCAATGGCTCAGAAAGAGAAACAGAAAGATTATTATGAGAAGACTATTATTGTAAGATTATGAGAAGGAACTGTCCTGACACAGACTCTTCACTCTTTAAAAGGAGACAGAAAAACAACTACTTCATCAATTTAATTGTTTTATATTATCTGATGAGGTTTCTATTCTGACTATCTGTGTCGGACAGATCGTTGGGTTGCACAGATAGTCAGAACACCAGCTCTTCAGTCAGAGCAAATTCTGAGCAGCAAATCTGTGAAGAAATAGAATCTGAAATATTAACCTTTTTCTTGTCAGTTTTGGTCTGATGCCGCCCGTCACCAGTGCTTTCCGTTCTTCTTTTTTTTCAAAAACAGAAAATAAAATGACATTTTCCAGTTAGTCGGTTATTCCCTGTTCCTCCAAAGGACCTGTGATCTTGTAATAGCCGTTTCTCTAATGCCCAGTTAATCACAAGCCATGACATTTTAAGAAAAAATAAATAGTTACTCACTGGTGGTTTTACACTTGCCTTTTTGTAATTCGAACTAGCTAAAGATGGGGCTTTCAGGGTTAAACTTTAGCATAAGTGCTGTGTTATATAGTGCAAAACATTGGTTGCCATGGAGTGAAAGGTTGTACAATTGCTTGAGTAATTTATTTCAGTTGAACCAGCTAGCCAGGCATGTATTGCAGTAACTGAATTTTAATCATAACATGCCATGTCATGCATAGGTGGGAATCAAAGCGGTAAAGATGTCATCTTACAAAGATGCATTGGTTTGACATATTTCAAATTGTTTTAATACCAGAAGGCAGCCTCGAGGATATCTTTCCACTGGATACCAGTTGAAGTTGAACCAACTATACAAAGTTCATGTCATTCTCATTAAACATCATCAAATAAAAGTTGTCTATCTTTTTATGAAAAGGTTCACTGATGTGCACTGCATTTGTCAAGCTAGAAAGTAATTTTTTTTAGAATTAGGAGCATCTGCATTCCATTTCTTAACTGGTTATAAATGACATGGCGGTCTTTTGTTTAAACATAAAAAAGGTGAATTCTTCAGCAGTGCATATTTGTTATGAGAAATCAAGTCATGCAGAATATTTTAAAACAGAACAGAATTTGTAACTGTTTTCTTTTCCCTTTATATCGTGCAGCTGTAATTAACTACATATTGCAAGAACTACAACTGCTGCATTCATTTATGTGTTGCTATAAAGATTGATGTCAACATCATAAAATCATTGGATTTCTCTTTTGAAAGATTTGGTCATGACTAAAATTCTAAACTCAACCTTTTTTTTTTCTTTTGATGTTCTGATCTGAGAAAGGGACTTTTAATATAGCAACCAACATTGGAGGAGTCTTCAAACAATTACTGCAGTATGTGTCGCCCAGCTGTCCTCTTCACTCTCTGCATCGCATTCAATTCAATTCAAATAATAAATACATTATTGATTCCAAAGAGAAATTAAATACATAGTAACAAATCACTACTGCAGAAAATATCCCTGGGTGTCTAGTCTGTCTTGCCACAAGTCAGTAAGATGTGTTCAGTGTATTAAGTAAATAAATCTCCCCAGAACAGTTCCATGGTTTTATTCATTGATTTGCTGCAATGTTCCTATTTGTGTCACTGTATATTGGTACAACTCCACAAACAAAACCTTATCATTATCAAATACTTTACTGAAGTACAAAAGTTACAGCAAGTGCAATAATACTGCTTAACAATGCATAACAATTTAATTGAATATTTTCAATAAAATTGAAGATATATATCACTATATATTTATATTTATGTGAGTGTAGGGTGGCATGAGGAGGTGGGGTGAGAGTTTGCTGACATCATTGTTAAAGTTAGCTCTTTTCCCCGTAAATCAAAGTAAATCACAGTTCTGCTCACAATATTTTGGTCTTTCTAAGCAATACTGTAGTTGTCTGTGCCTGTTACAATGTAAAGAGAGTCCTGATATGTACAGTTTGCACCCAACGTCCTGGTGGCTGCCAGTAAAGAAAAGGACATCATCCCCACAGTAACTTTTGGAGCATTGCGATTAGTAGTTGAAATTAAATGTCCTATTGGCAACTTTTTCATAGCAGAATCTTTGATTATGTTGGCAGAGGGTTGCAGCCTTGGTAACAAAGCAGGCAATATAAGATTTGAGATTTGAAAACTTATGACTTGGCTTGAATTAAGCAGCATGATGTGTAAGTGCGTATATTGCTGATCTTCCATGATGTAATCTTGATGTTTTTTAATATGTCCACTGATCTTTTTTTGAGGCAGTGCTGCCAAGATACCAACTGTATTATTGTTTTCTTTTTAGACATTTCTTATTGAACCAGATGTTAATAATAAACATCTGGTTGATTAAGGAAATGACCAGGGCAGTCATAATATGATCTAAGCTTGCTACTTGAGCACCGGTATGGATCTAGTTAATTCATTAAATTTTTTATTTTATCAGAAAACTATTTACCTTCCTTCAATAACTTTTTAGCATAGATAGAATAATTCCAAAGAAAATGTCACTGAGGTGATAGTGGGTTTAATTTGCTGTTGCAAGACATCTACTTTCTTAAAAGTACAAGAAGTGTTTTAAGTGTGAAATCCTGGTCAACTTAAAGTAGACATATATTGAAGAACAAAGTGTATACAAACACAGACACAAAACGTAATGGACTGTGATGCAAAGTTAGAGAACCTTCTGTCTTTAGCAATCTTTCTTTTTTCTATCCCTCTTCCTCTTGCTTTTCCTGGGCCCCTCATTCTTCTTTCCTTGTGAACACCTTGTGTCTTCTCTAGGTGATGGATGTCTCTTTCCTTGCGCAATGTCTGAGTTTAGACAACTCTTAAATTACCCCAAGCTGTTGAGAGCAGAATAAATAAGGAACTTAAAAATAGCATTTGATCCACGTCCTTTTTTAAGCTAATGGTTACTTCTTTCTGACCCCGTCTCAACCCCAAGTCACCCTTTCCTACATTCCCTTCCTCATTTCCTCCCACCTTCTCTCCTTTCTTTATACACAAGAACTGGAGGGGGGTTATTGATGGGGATTCTGCAGACTTCTTTTACTTCCACCCTCGCTTGCACCGTTTTCCCCAAAGGCCTCATATCTCTTTTTCTTCGTCTCCTTTAGCTCTCTTTTGAATAATGCTGTCCCTAAGCCAAAATGAGGTCAGGGAAGTAACGGCAAGACATATTGTGCAGTTAAGGCTTTCTGCAAATGGCCTATCAGTAATCAAAGGGAATGCATTACATTAGCAGATGCAACAATGTCCTTTGAGCACATATTGTTTATTGTAAATAGATGGTGCTATTGATTATTCCATGTGTCCTTTAGCTTTTAATGCAGTAATGGATTGTTTAAGGTATACAATAGCACAAAACACATTAAGAAGACCTTAAAGTGCTGTCACATTTTGTTGTCTTTTTTCTTTTTTTTGCTCAAAGTACCTTACATTTGGTGGATTCTAATGGGATAAGTGTTTTGTTGATGCATTTCTTTTTGGAGGAAAAGAACAATCACCTCTCCCACAGGTTGTGGTGACATGTATTGTTGTGCCAGCCAAATGAGCTCTCCCCCCAGTCCCACTTTGACATATTGGTTGTTGTTCCTGCAGTTTAAGTGATGAGGCACTCACAGCATATCCAGGGACTGTTTGACCTCCACTGTGGGCATATGAAGAACACGACTTATCATCGAAGTTTGTTTCAGTCCAATGAGCCACAATTAGCCTTTCACCTTTCACCTCTACTGCCCTTCAGTAGAGTGGAAGCTCCTGACACTGGAGACTGACATCTTTTTTAGCAGGTGTTTTCAGAGGCTGTCTGTTTAGAAGTGTGTGTTGGGAGATTATAAATCCTAGACACACACGACACAAAATCAAACAAGTTTGCAGCATTATTTGTTGATGGAACTGAGGATAAGTGAATGCAATGCTACTTTGGTTGGTTTCATTCTGTCATTTATTTTATAGTCTTTGCAATTATAAGTTCATCATTTTGTACTATAAAAATAATATGCTACTCTTTTAATAACAAAAACATATTTGCAAAGCAATTAAGCAAAACAGAAACTTATTACATTTTCAGCTATCCTTAGTGATTTTCACACATTTTAGAGCCGTGTTACAGGCTCAGTAAAAGAGTGAGAGCTAATTCATAAGCATTGTCAAGGTCTTGGCACAATCCATGAAAGCGATTGAAAGATTTAAACTATGCCGACTTTATAGATGAAGGAGAAATTAAAACTCCATCCATCCATTTTCTTACACTTTTGTGCAAGAATGGGATTTAGTGGTGTCGGGAGAGTTGCTGGTGCCTATCTCCAGCGAATGTTTCAGGCGAGAGGTGGGGTACACCCTGGAGAGGTCACCAATCTGTCACAGGGCAACACAGAGACAGAGAGGACAAACAACCATACACACACACACCTCCACACATTTGGGAGAATTTAGAGAGACCAATTTACGTGACAGTGATGTTTTTGGTGGCATAGAAAACCCGGAGAGAACCCACGCATGCACAGGGAGAACATGCAAACTCCATGCAGAAAGACCCCGGGCCGGGAATCGAATCCAGAACCTTCTTGCTGCAAGGCAACAGTGCTACCAACTGCGCCACTGTGCAGCTGAAATTAAAACTCACCTTTTAGATATCAATAAGCAAAGCAGACCAATAACATCTAGGGAGATATTCATCCTGAAGTGTGGAACTGGCCCCCTGCGCTCTGTAGAAGGAGCTGTGTTACCAGTTTAAGTTCTCACTATGCTGGAATTGCTTGCAAACGGAGAATTTAGTGGGAAATGTCTGACAGTTCTGGAATATCACAGTCATAATTCAGCAGAGTCATTTCCAACATATGTTATCCAGATGCATAAGGTTCCCCTACACTGCAGCTGAACAGGCAGAAGTTAAATTGCAATTTGCAGCGATGAGCCGATTTCCTAACGTGATTGGAGCTGTCGACTAATATTGCTATAAGGCCACCCTCTATAAATGAATGTGCATTTACCAATAGAAAGCACTTCCATTCTGCAAATGTCCAACTTATATTTAACACACAAATATGTCCAACAAATAGTGGAACATTGACTTGGTTCAACATGAGTCCTTCATACTGTGGAATAGTTTATCTCCTCACTCAATACAATGGACTATCTGGCAATTGCCATGGTTACTCAAACAGGTGGTTGGAGCATTCTGAGTATTTACGCTAATTTGCATATGCATTTATGAGCAGAGAACTATCACACGTCCAGCTGCACCCAATTCACCACAAATCCAGATTTATAAAGGCAACGTGTGCAGTGCCACATCTATGCAGATTTTTTTACATCTGACTTTCTTTGTATGCTGGAAATTTCATATTTTCTTCATGCAGCTTTTATTTTACAGTTTGAAAACTGCACACTTTTTTATGCATGCAGTCTCTGGTACATGAGGGGTCAAATTTAGAGGTGATGGCACTTCATATCATTGCATCGTTGACACATTTGAAGCACTGCTGTGTCATTTTGAACTGTGCACAGAAACAGTTAGCAAATATGTAAAAAAACATATTTTTATAAGTTAAATACTATAGCTTTATGTTTTTGAAATAAAGTTTGTGAGTGTGAAGAGCAAAATAATCACTTTATGTGCTTCGTGTTACTTTGTCTCAGCTTAAAACCTTCTTGGGTTTAAGGACTCATCTGCAGAACAAGCTGCACTGTGCTTGAATATAATGAGGCAGCATCACAGCTCACCTGTCCAGCTGCCAGCAAGAAGCCAGCCTCTGGCTGTGGGATGCTGGAGTCCTCCCTCTGACACTTTCACACAATCATAGTTGCAAGACAGCCGTACTCAACATATTGTAGGACTTAAGAAGTTTTTCTCAACTTGATCAAAACACTGCAATCTAAGCATCCCTGCATGAGCAAAAACCTTCTGTCTCAATTTCTTGAATGTCACAACCTTCCCTAGATCTGATTAGTGAAGCAGTACTGTTTATTTCTTCTGTGATGAAAGTGATAGGTTGTTAAAAAAGAAATCTTAAAAAGTGCGCATTTTTTTTCTTTCCATCCCTCTGTGAGTTTAAAATCCTCCCTGACAACATGCATCTCAAGGCTGACAATCTTGCTCCTTTATCTTCCTTAGGAAGCGCATTCGACTGTTTGTGCACCTCTTTCCATAAAACAAAAAAAACTGCAAAAGAAAAACAACTCGTTGAGCAATCTTTTAACCCAGGCCTTCTGTCCAAAGCAAACGGAGTAGGACAAAGAGCTAACTAATACAACATTACTATTTAGCTGAACAGAATCATGTTTTACTATACAAGAGAAAATATGCTACCAAACGCTGAACAGTCATATTATTTACATTTCTTTTTTTTCAATATGCCTTTATCTGTAAGTCTGCATCCACAGGACTTGGAGAACTGTGACTGGCCTAAAAGGCTGAGTGTAGAAATCCCTGTGGAGCAAAATGCTAAAATGCCACCGTGCTAGGCCATTTACCACTGCCCTCACACCAGAGAGCTATTCGTTTTTAGCTGTGTTAATGGCATTTACTGCACCTACCTCTTAATCCAGCTCTCGCCTTCCTCAAGGCATGCAGCTCTTTGCTACTTAGACTCTAAACCCCCTGGCTGGGGAGAAGGGGAAATGGCAGGGACACTATCTCAGAGTCAATTACTGGTCATAGGGAATCTCTCAAGAGCAAGCAACTGCATTTGTGACAAAATGGCCTGTTCCTTCATGAGGATGCAATTTGCAGTAACAAGGATTTCTTTTTTTTTTGTATGTGGAGTGTGGAGTGCATCTCAGAGGAGAGGATCATGGACTCCCCATAGACAACAGTGTTAGCCTGGATGAATAAATGATGAAATGGACTAACACATTGTCTTAATGTAAAAGTTGAGTGCAGTATGGTAAATTTAGAGCATGTGAATTGTTACAGGCTTAAGGTACAGCAGACCTACCCCAAAAATATCTATGGCAGAGTCTCAGGAGGAGTGCTCAGAATTGGTTAACTTGGAAAAATAAACTTTAAAGCCAAAATAAACATTGAGATAACTTCTTCTAATGGAGGATTGAGAAAAAAACAGTACGTTTTGTTGGAGAATTTATGTTTTTATTTAATTTTACATTTTACTTCTAAATGTCCTTTTAGAGATTAGAAGAAAACTTGAGCTGAGCTAAATTCAAACAGGAGAGCTGTTATCCTCCTAAAGATAAATTACATTTTGTCCTTCTGCCTGGCATTTTCCATCTAGAGTTTAGAATACATGAGCATTGTTTTGTCTGTCTCTGTTTGCTGTTTGCTTGTCAAATTTGGCTGCATGGTGCCCAGATGCTGGCATGTAATGCAATGGAAAATAAATAGCAAACGTTTTCAGGTCAATGCCTGTGTGACCTTTGAGGTTTTGATTAAATGCAGTGCTGCCTGTCCTTTATGGAATAGAATTGAATAATCAGTTAACAGATAGAACAGAATAGAATAGAATAGAATCCCCAGCGGATTGTATCAAATCACTTATTCATGGACAACCATGTAGTGATTATTGACAAATGGTTGCATTGTCAATGACATACCAACCATATAATTATAATATAATAATAATTATAATAATACAGTTATCACTCTTATACTATTATAATTATCTGTAAAACAGACAAGAGATCTTTCCTGCCAACAGCCGTCACTATCTTCAATAACTCCTTGAAGAATCTGAATTAATGAGCTATAACAACATTTAATTTCCCGCTGGGATTAATAAAGTAGTTTGAATTGAATTGAATACCTGATCTTGTGTGATTGTAATAGTGTTCAGATGTTAGCAAAAAAATTAAATACTAGAAACAAAACCAGCAATTATAATCTGTTAATTAAAGTTTATGATGGGTGGATACGCTTTGTTTCCTCACAGTTTGTTCATGCAGGAATATGTGTTGTAAATGCTGTTCCTTCAATACACATGTCCTATGTGTATGGAAGTGCTTGTCTTTAATCTGTCAATTCATACAGATTTTTTAACACCCTTGTCAAATATATAAAGTTTATTATAATACATAATATTTTTATTAACATTGTATCACTGTATTTTATTGTACAGTCTTAAATATTGTTTGATCATCTAGAGTGAGATCTCAATGGTCTTTAAACAGTCTGGGAGTGCCTCTAGGTGGTCAAATATTTATTGGCCGTAAATTGATCAGAAAATATGTTAGAATGTCCTTTTGTTGAAGTCACTTGTAAGTCTTAATGTGCTCTGACAACCTGGTGTCAGGTTCTGCCTTGCAGACCAGTAGAGCTTTCCATTTTGAGCAGAAAAGGCTCCTGCTGCCAACAAAGCTGGTAATTTGTATCTGACATTTCCCCCATTTCCCTGAATAATTAGTTGTCCTGAAGCTATCTTTCTCAAAACTCCTTGATTTAATCCACCATATAAGGGTTATTTATTTATATTTACACAAAGTAGCTTGCCAGGTTAAATTAATTTAGCATTAAGGAAAGATGTCAATTTCTTTGAGCCCATTATGGCAGTTTATTGAATTACCTCATAAAATGAAAATTGATGGCTATGGGGGCTTGAGAGTCATGCTTTCCACCTTCAGAAGATGATATTGGAAGAAATATCAATCACATGAATTTTATGGAAAATGCTCAGCATGCACATAATTCTTTTTCTTTATTTTTATCTCCACATGTGCAAATACTTGGTGTAATAAAGAATTGATGTCAGTAAAAGCGCCCTGATAAAAAGATAGCAAGATATCACAAGAAGCAATTTCATTAAATTTTGTCACATATTTGTAAAAACAGAATCCTTGAACACCTTTTTGTTTCTCTGGCTACGATCCTCTATAATTTCTAAATTAAAGGTGTTTTAATTGCTATGTGACAGTGTGCTGATGGTGCTTGAGTTGCTAAGAAAAGTGTTTATTTTCACAAGTCTTGGAAAAGCATACATATGAGGAGCAGATTGTGGAGAGGCCATTTTCATGCCAAGTCTGCGAAGTTTTGAAAAGAACTCTGTTGTTCTGTGAGCTGACAAGGTATTCCCTTTCATCTGCGATGGATTCACCCCATTTCATGTCAACAAGGTGCTTTAAAGCTCGGAAACTGGGTGGAAAAGAGGAAGAAAAAAAAAGAAAGAAACGTCATCGGATATCACCATGACTCGTAGCTGACAGACAAACCTCTTCCCCTTGACAAGAATAAAAGAAAAAATGGAGACTCTTGTTGCAAAAACAAATCACTTGAGCGTGACTTTGAAACATGCCCTAGCCTGTCACATGTCGGAGTTTTTGCTCCGCACCCTTTCTTAAAATTGCAGTGTATGTTCATCCTCTGAGTCACTGCGATTAATGGTGCATGGTAAATGAATGGAAATGCAGCGCTGATCTGTTTTTAGGTTTGCATTTTTTTAGCGTTCTTCAGCATGACGCCTCAGACAGTTGACGCCACAGCCGGATGCTTAGGTTGTCTGAGCGTCTGTCTGTCAGACCTGACTAACCGGGACAAAGGCTCTACTACCTGATAATTTTTCCACCTCCGCTTTCCTATTTCTCACCCTTGAGCCTTAGGCTTTGTGGCTTAATCAATCACTTGCGTGTACACTTGTGTGTAAAGTAGGGAAGTGTGAGGCAGACAGAGCTCTGAGGTGGGTGTCAGGGACAGGTGGAGAGGGTCAGTTTCTCCCTCACCTTGGCATCTCCTCTCCAAGTGCTTTTGACAGGCTTACATGCATCCACACACCTGCACTAGAAAGGCCACTGACACACACAAACACACACAGGACGTGTTTTTTGTTTTCTTTTCCCCACACACACACACACGTATGCACCCCCACGCAAACAAGCAATAAAGTGAACTGCTTTAGGCTACCCTAAGGGAACATGCAAACTAAGCTAATGCATCCCAGCTCATCAGTTTAGTCTTTGGACCAAACATGTTTTCAGGACTGCGTCAGCATGCATATTTTTCAAGGTTAAAAAGTTATCAAGGATGAGATAGGCCCTTGCGTGTGAATGAATCTCCATATCATGAAAGGAAAATCAATAGCTGTAGCCAATAATGCGGCAGATGAAGTTAAATGCAGTAAGCACACCTAATTCTTTTCAATAGACTGTCTGTTGTATTTTCAGGTTGTGTTCATCACAGCAGGCAGTGTCATGATTGACTCGTCATCCTTTAGGTTCCAATCACTTGGAACAAAGGAAAGGTAAAGCTCATTTTTATGTTTGGCATGGGCACACATTTCTCTTACGAGCAAGCACATGCAACAAGTCCCTCTGTTTATTAAAAAGATACATCTCTAAAGAAAAAGCTGACCAGAACTGCTATCAGAGAGACAACATTAGACAAATACAGAATTGTAAAACAGAAGTACAGAAGTAAAAAAAAAGATAGATCAAGAGGAGCATGGAGCCTGCATATATTCACTGAGTAAGGTGTTGCAACAAAACAAGAAGATAGTGGACATCTCACACCAATTTGAATTAGGACTCTTTGGAGGAAATGAAAGAATATATTTTAAAATAAGATCAGAAATCGTTACAATAAAGAAACCCGCAGTAGGACAGAGATGTGGAGCCTGTGTGCAACAATGTTGGAAAAATGTAATAAAAATACTCTAAGCACAAAGCAGATTGTTCTGACTACATATGTTAGATATTACAAATTAAAATTATTTGAAGCTTTCTGTTGGAGTTGGACTTACAGACCAACTGATGTTTTGCCTAATCTTGCAGCACAGTCTGAGGATTCTTTAAAGGATGTGTCCATACTCAAGGTCAGGTTTGATGAGCAGAACTCAGAGATGCACACATAATCGAAAAGATGCACACACCGACTTTGAGAAACCATGTGTTTTATTTCTCCCACTATAGGACTATTAAATCAATCTTTCTTTAAGCATGCCGTATGTGAGATCAACTGCTCTGAGTGCCGTGATAATTCTATTGGGCTTCTAGTTTGCATCTTGTTTCTCAGTGATCTTAGAATTTCTTTGAAAGTCTTGTGATTTTGCCCTTGAACTATAGCTGTTTTCATTACCCCACATCTGTGGTGGAAGATCTTGATGCTGATTAGTACAAGAATTGAAAAACAGATGGTGCAAAAAGGAAATAAATTTACTTGGACTTAGAGGTTCAGAACAAGAAATGGTTTTAATGCCACTTAAAAGTAATGAGCAGCAGAACCAATACATAATTCACTGTGTAGATAGGACATGAAAAAGCATGTCAGGCACATTTTTTAAATTGTCTTATGGAGCACTCAGAAAAAAGAGAACAATGATTGAGACAGTAAGGGAAAGTTGGGGCCCTAATATAAAACATAAGTTATATTGTGTTCAAAATGTATCATTTATAACTGTTTTGTGGTACTTCTTTAAAAAATAAAATGAGTGTGAATATTTAGATGAAACAGCCAAGTCTCTCTTGGTTTGTCAGTGGGATTTTTAATGTGGTTGTGATGGTGACACCAAAAGAAGACCCCTGTGGCCTCTTTTAACCTCAGCAAAAAGCACTCAACACAGGGTTTTGTTCAGTTCCTCATCAGAAAAACAACTACCATGTTCGTCTTGCCCAACTTACAACCTTTCTTCAGTCCTCTGAGAGGCAAATACGTAATAGCTGCTGTTGCAACTGGCTGTCTTTACCTTATTTTCTAACTTGCATCAGGGACACCTTGCTATGCTTTGGCATGTGTTCAGGTAACAGCATTAACGACTCACACTTTATTTCAGGATTTTAAAAAATATATAAGACTATAAATTATGTCTGAATACTTTAAACAGAACTGCTAACAGAGAGAAAGCATTTTGCATTCATATAGTCTGATATTTAAAAAGGGAGAATGAAGAGTTTCCTTTGCAAACTGGTCTCACTTTATTGTTGTTCCCAGACTGCATAATATCTTTTCAAGTTTATGAAATGGTTACTGCTTAAGTTATTATTATAATGTTATCCACATGTTTAGAAAATGCTTTGCCATTACTATACTGTTGTTGCAGCTCCATTTTTTTCATATTTAAACAATTAATTCAGTTAATGTTTCTCCCATTATTTTTGTCTTGGCAAACTGCATGATGTAGCTTGAAAATGCAAGAGTTAGTGATTTTCATCTGGTTGTTCAATAAATCCACAATTACATTATTAGAGCTCTGCAAAAAAATAAATAAAAATCCTAACAACTGAAGAGCAAGCTTTTCAGTTTTCCTTTGAACTCAAAACTTCAAAAGTATTTTAATGATCTATGAAAACGTACCTTTAGCAAGATAAACGACCTTGTGATGACAATTTAATTATTCTCTCCAACCTGTTTTTTGCAGGTTGAATGTTGCCTCGACATCATTTAGGCATAGTAATTATAGAGCACAACAGCAGTTATGCTTGTTTTCATATTTTCCCTACCCACACCCAGTACATCAGCCAAATATTCCCAGCATCATGCCGCTGGTCTGGTATGCCACAGCGTCTTTTACAGTATACGTTTTGGTTGGCAGTACGCCCAGCATTTGAAGTTAAGTCACTGCTTCTTTTAAAAAGGAGAGCTTAAGATTATAATTATTATTAAACTTTTTTTTTTCATTAAGAAATATCCACCAGAAGCTAGATTGTTCAAGCTCGCTTCACTTTTTACTTGTTAAAAGTGTGATGAAAGTAGTGAAAACACTCAACTGTGTATTTTAATTAAAATTACATAAACAAGTTAAAGAACAGACTGTTTCAAATGCTCACTATGATGAAGTTGATTGTTTACAGAACTCAATTGGTAAAACACATTTTTTTCTTTGTTTTACTCTTGGAGTTGACTTTGCCGATTTATACTCTTCTGTGAGCTTAATAAATAAATGTAACAGTGCCTATTAAAGCCGCAGTAGGTACCTTTTATAAAAATATATAGTTTTATAGATTTGTAACAAATGTCACCATAACAGTATTATAAAATCTGTGAAAAGATCGAGCTCCTCCACCTCCGCCCAGTGCTACTATTGCCATCTGAAGAATTCACCATTCCTGGTCAAAACCAATCAATCAGCACTAAGACCCTCCCCCCTGCTGTGATTGGTTGTTTCTGATGGAGAGGTGTATTTGTTCAGATGACAGCAGGTCCATAGGGAGAAAGCAGAGCAGCCTATAGAATTATGACGGATGCTTAAAGCTACTGTTTCAGTAATGGACATATGAGAACGATGTGATCAATCTGTAAATGTAATATAGCATCATTTTAAAATTTATAATGTCTAACACTATTAGTTTTTTTTTAGTTTATAAATGTGTGCTCAGTTTGAGCATAAGCTTAAGTGTTCATGTTTCAATATAATATGCAGTTAATAAGTTGGCTTTTGTTCATGAAATCTGTTTATTAACTCTTGGCCTGACAAGATGAATTATGACCTGACTACTGATTGTTAAGATCAGACTGAGGCCTGAGACGTCTTGTGGATACATGCATCCTCACAAGACAAAAGCAATGTCTCTCTTGGGGAGCTCTGAGTTCAGCTCAGATTCTGCATGGAGCCGAGTTGACCCACTGGCAAGACAACAAATCCGTCTTTGCCCTCACTAATCATGAATCTTTTTTAGACATTTGTTTAAATCTGAGATGCTGCCATATTTTAGGGGGTTTCCCTACATCCCATAAAGTAGTGTTTAAGATTTTATGTAATAAATCAAATGATTAGAAGAAAGTAGCTACACTGAGGTAAACATGGGAGTTTTCCAGGGAAGCATTAAAGAATCATTATAAAATCTTTAACCAATCTAAATACATATGGAGAAACAATTATAAACATCTCTCGTAGAATGATTTATTTTTCCCTTCCAAATGCTTTATAGAGCTACCATGAAGAAAAGGCATCATAGAGCAGAAGTAATAATTAGAATTTTTTTTTCTTTGCATTTCAAACCACACTGCCAAGACATATTACAAATGTGTCTGAGCAATATACCAAGATGTATTTTTTTTAAAAAGTTTTGATGTCTTCACAGTGAAAAAAGTCAATTCAAGTTCAATCAGGCATACATTCAAATGATCCTAGCTGTCAAATAGTGCAGTCTGTTTTTAGTTTATTACTCAAATTGGTTAAAAAAGTTCTCTGAGCAAACTCAAAGACTGCATTGAGTCATTCACTCCTCCTGGATGAGCACATAGTGACAGTGAACAATCTCTTCCATTGTATTGTTGACTTTGCAGCAGTCACTCATACCAATCATACATGTACGACAATGGGAAGGAAACGAAACCTTTTAAAGGAGGAAATGTCCAGCAGGACCTGGCTCAGTGTGAATGGATATCTGCAGTGACTGATTAAGAGTTTAAGAACACAGATCACACACACAGTAAAGAAGCAGGAGAACTAATCCTGCAGTCAATAAACAGAAAGAAGCTAATAGCTGTAGTAGCTCCCTTAGCAGCTTCATTTATGCAAGAAACACATCCTAACAGGGGCTCTCAACTAGTTTTAAACATTATATGAAGAAAGAGAGCACATGTAGTTAGTCACACCAAAAGCTCAGCCAATAGTTTTGTCAAGGAGAAATACATTTAAACACTGGACAATGGGCAAAGGGCACCATTGTATAGCTCATCTATATAAAGGAGTGTGATGACGATTTATGATATACTTGGAAAAAAAAATAGAATCTGTCAGACAAATAAGAATTGAACCAATTGCGTGCTGTTACTTTTCCACACCAGTTGTACGTGCCCAATTTGAGTACTTAATGAAATCACATTTTTGTGTGTTGTCATTCATATTACCGAATGACCGCAATCAGACTTCTGTATGAACGGTTTCCAACTCCAAAGTGACCTGCATGTGCATAAGAACAAAGTAGATGTTGCACATCAGCGTGCTATTTACAGCAGTAGTAATCAATGCTGCCATCTAAGGATCCATTTTGTTCATCAATGGGTGACAGTATTTTCACAAGAGTATAGTAAAAATAAACTGCAACTAATAGCAATGGCCTTTTGGGTGCATTGACTGCAACTTTTGACAGAAATCGTTTTGGATGCATAGTCAGCAATAAAAGAAAACACTTCCTTTAATAATTTGGTTGGGAATGGGTCCAATAATTGAATGAAGCTGAATGTTTGGATGAAGCTATTATTTGGGATAATTCAGAAAGCTAAACTGACTCAAAACACTCCAAACATATATTAAGTTTTATAATTACATTCAGTGCGGCCTCACATAGAGGATGAAGTAAGTGAGGCTGCACTTACTTCTCCCGAGTGGCATTCTCCACTCAGGAGGATCCCAATGATGTTATTTTTAATATAATCAATTTTATTTATGAACAATCCCATAAAGTCATTACTGCTGAGAGCTGGGGGAATCAATGACTCCACAGAACTATGACTCTGTGTAAGTCTGGAACCTTACTAAGCAAAAACCTTGGGTTATGCTTATTCTTCTCTGTTAATTAATAAAGTAAAATGTGCTGTTCTACTGATTCTCAACTGACATGGAAGTTATAGTTCATCTATACAATAAAATTTGAAAGTGGCACATCAATATAAGATCTTGCTACCAATGACGATGGATTAACAATAAGTAAGGAAGTGTACAATGCCGTTGGAAATAATTTACAAAGAGAGAGCATGCTTGTTCCTGAATACAATAAAGATTTCTGATATTTATTGTAATATTTGTTGTTGATGTCAGAATAAAATAAATGATTGTGTTACATTTGATCCATAAAAAAAATATTTATATAAAGAATCATTGTTACATTTCTTAACTGTAGCACTTTTTTAAGCACTCCAGACATTTAAAAACTCAGCACGTTTTGAAAACCATAAGTATGGATTCACAATAGCCAGGAAAGACACATGTATGTGAAGTTGCATTTATCCTTTCTTACAGGTGAAAGTGTTTCTTCTCAGAGTAACAGTCGCACACATTCAGACTACCATGCAAATGAGCTTCCATTAAACCTAAATCAGCCACAGATATACTCTCCCAGCCAACAGAGTGACATGATGGATAGCTTTTCAGGAAAACTCATTGTCAAAAACTTAAGCTGTGCAAGTCATAGTTCACCACAAATAAAAATGTGCATAAAGTTCCAGACATAGGAACTTGTTTGTTGAAAACAAAACAGCCTTAATCAATCACTTGTCAGCTTCAGATCACCAATTGATCTTTTCTTCTAAATGTAATTAAGGGTTTCATTTTAAGAGAAAATTAAGACAATTGTGGACTGGAAAGTTGGACAAATATTTTTTTGCGTCCTCTTATTTTTGCTGCTGCTGTCAAAAGAACTAAGGCCTTTCTACTAAACAAATGTTTTGCTTCTTGACATAATAGGATTTTGTGCTATGAAGGGTGAAAAACACATAAAATGAAATCCTTTTTGAAATGTCAAAACAAAAGATGATAGAATCTTACATTTTTCTGTCTTTAACTTCTAACGAGAGTCTCATGCTTGTCTTGATTTAACTTCATAACAAAGACCCCATTGAGTCTTGAGGCAAGAGTGGAAAAGCCGCTAAAAACGTCAAAAAATTCCAAATAGTTGTCAGTCATCACAACATTATCAGGTCAGTAAGACACTGACAATATTATTCAAACTGCATAGTTTGTGGTCTTTTGTATAGAACAGAATCATTATCCACAAGAAACAAAAGCTATGTTACTGCATGTACTTTCTTTTTTCAGTTTTGCACCAAAATTGATTTTATTACTGATATTTTTGTATATGTTGCTTATATGTCTGTCTTGTCCGCTAATTATGTTTTTGTCCCCATTCAATTTATCATGACATTAGAATGCTGGAGGAAATCATCACACCTAGTTGTATCTGCCACGTCATTGGGATGAATAGTCTATTATTTTCTTTGACAGTAAAAGAGGTTTTGCTTTTAAAAAGCAATGGTAAATGATGAAAGCCACTCTAGACTTTTACATTCTATGCTTTCTTCCACGAGACTGAACCCCAGTGTCAGGATAATAATTTGTCCTATTTAGTGTTCATAGCAACATTCCTGCTGTTGTTTTCGTTGTTTTGTTTACTTTGCATAGGTCTCCTATCTTGTTTGATTCTTAGCTATTCGTATGACAAAAGTTGTTTTTGTTTGTCTTGTTTCGTCTTCTTGCATCTCTTGAGAACTGAAAATAGGACAAGACTATCGGGTCTTATACTATGTCTGTACTAAATTCATGCTGCTCTAATCCACTCACCCACCATAGATATTCTTTCATATAGAATGTAAGACAAACAATGCTTGCCCCTTAACATACTTCTTTTTGGAATTTTTTGACACATTTAAACGTATTGAATCATCAAATACATTTCTGACAAAGAACACTGGAGTAAATACAAAAAGAAGTTTTCAGATGACAATTTAATTAATCAAATAATAAATTGTCAAAAAAAATTGTCCCTGAAAAAAGTTAGCGAGAAAATATGTTGAAAACTGCCTGTTTGTTTATTGAAGTTATCTGTGTCTTACAATAATTTGAAACCGTTAGCTGTGGCAAAAAACCTAAAGCAGATAAAAGGGTACTGTCTATATCTATTTGTCCCCCCTAGTTATCCATGCATAGTCGCTTAGTTCAACCAAAAGAAGTTTTGTTGTGGATGTGGAGAATCTATCCCATGTCTGTACCACATCTACTAACTTTTTGTGTCCTTGCCACCATATTCAGTGGCAGTACATGGCACCAGCTAACAAACACATTGTCTGAAATCTGCCACTGGAGTTGGGATGCCAGCTTTAGGCATGTCAGGCCTTTGGGCATTGGGATTGGGTTTCTCCAGACCCCCTTGTCAAAAGATTAGCTCATACTCTGATCATTGGGAATGCAGAACTGTTCCTCCTTTTTTCTCCAATGCCACTGCTGCTGCACACATTCCTTTGTACAATTTTCATGCCTGGTGAAATTTTGCTAATACTTGGCAGCAGTCTTACTATACTCCCTGTTCCACTTTCTTTGATTTCCTCCCAGCCCTCTTACCCTTTACACCACCCACCCCCATGACTGTCTCTTTCTCCATCACTTCCTCTTCTCTTCTTCAACTGTGTGCTGATGAGCTTGAGAACTGTTTTTTTTTTTTAGGGAAGGAAGAGGGATTATGCTAAGCCCTAACTCGGGGAGACCAGTCTTATCTTGCCGGTAGCAGCTCCATGCACTAGAGAAAAAACAGCCTGGAAGAGAGCAAAGCTACAGGCCAGGAGGTTGGAGGGGGGAGAAAAAGATGAGCATGGCCACTACTACAATACATGATCAAGCTCTCCAATATTGTCAAGTAATTTGGCTGACACCAGGTAAGTTTGTTTTCTACATACTGTATGTAAGACAGTCTCTTCTCAAAATGTGAATGGTGATGTCCATACATACAATAAAAAACTCAGTTTATTCCCCTTTTCAACAGAGATCTATAAGTTATCAGTTTGTAGTTGACTGACTCTTTCACAAAACCTCAATTGTCTTGCCATTAAGAAATTTCCAATTGAGTGGACTACGTCCCACACAGATCTAAGCTTTGATACATGAAGTCAGAGTGAAGCTTAGGGGGCTGATATAGAGCCCAACACATAAAATATGTGTTGCTTGTTCCCCTTTATAAGAGTTAAACAGGTGATAATTGTTGCAATCCACACCAGTCCAGGGCAATACTAAGACACTCAGAATAAACAACCAATGAATAAATGGGACCAGTTAACCTAACATGGATATATTTAAACTGTAAGTACTTAAATTAAAATGTACTAAGCCTTGTGACAAACATATAACTCTATGGCTGTATGCTTTATTTATCTTATCAAATAAAAATCTAACAATGAATACAGCAGTCTTTAAAACCCTTTACACTGTTTTGCTAACAGCAACTTTGCAAAACTGTTTGAAATAACAGAAAGGTTTTTTATCATCAGTTTCCAGACCTGGTGTTGTCAGGTAGGAATGCCATCATGATGAGATATTTTACAGTATATGTGCTATATCTTTACAGAGGCAAGTCTGTGTAAGTCAAAGTATTGGAGTGACCCAAGAGGCCCTGGGGTTATTAAAAGGGCAGGGTGAGGTATCAATGGGGGGAGCTAAAGGGCCACAAAGCTTCTTTCTTCACTCTTCCTCCTGATCCTATCACTCCATTCCTTGGCTGCGGAGATGAAAGACTATCCTGTAATTGGAGAGTCAGGAGCAAGTGGAAGTAATGAGAAAGTTAAAAAAGGGAATGGGGTAAAGAGTGCTTGAGGAGTAGGTTTGGAGAGAGTGAAAGAGAAAATGCCTTTGATTTCCTCAAATTAAATGAAGAAAAATAGCCCAGCCTTGCTCCTCTATAAGGTCGGACTTTGAGTGACAGTGTAGCAACGTGAGGTTTCCCGGCTGTAATAACTTGCCTTTGTGAGGAGAACTCAACGCTTTGTCTTCCTTTTTGCTGGGGCCCAAAGTCCAGGGATCAGCCTTGACTTATTATGACTAGCTTTTGTCCTTCATAAGCTGTGGGAGACTTGACTTGCCCTTTCGCCTGTCATCAGAACTGTGATCCCATACTGTGGCAGGTCCCCATGCAAAGAAATGCTGGAACGACAGCAAGGACAAGGCCAAACAATGTAGACGTCATGTACAAAACCGTATAATTGTAAAGGTCTTGCCACAAAGATGGAGGCCAATCGATGCACTCTTAAATCTGTAAAGAATATTATTTATCTTTTTTTTTATCTAAATAATCATCTGTGATATGAAAATCTTTTTAGTCTAAAGAATAATCTTCCCCCAGGTCAAGGGGTTTCAAGCTGCATTTCTTGAGGACCAGAGTCCTCCTACACACTTGGCTTAAATAGTGAAACTTCCTCTCCAGTATACCATGAAGCTCTGCAGAGTTCTACTAATGAGCTAATATTGGAGCCAGGTATGCTGAAGCACAAATATATCTCGGAGTTGCAGGACAGCATCCCTTGAGGATTGGAGTTTGAGACCTGTGCCGCAGGTAGATATTGACTTTTTTCATTGGCATTAACACTGGACTTCACAACCACCTCTAAATATGATAACCAAATATTAGGTCTTACTGAGATTTGTCTACTCTATCATATTTTGCCTTGAATATTTACTTATTTTGCACTGGATTTGTTCAGTGTCTTGTTGGATTGTTAAAGGGATGGATCTGGTCACTTATCTCAAATGTACATCCTTAAAGGCTGAAATCTCCTCATCATAATTCCTAGTAGTAAGTACTTAATAATTGCTACACCTGACTGTTATAAGGCCCAAATACTTTCAAAAGATATGTTAAAAGAACTGAGTATTGAGTGGGTTTGTAGAAAAATTTCCAGTGGTTACTATGTGCTAACATCAAATCCTTTCTCTTCAGAAATAACTCTTTATTGTGACCTTTGGCTTTGGCAATAGCCAATAGCAATAGGGAAAATATTCAAACTAGTAGGTTCAGTTGAAAAGAGAACCCTTTTGGAACACCAGTTCATTAAAAAAACAAAGAAAATTGATTTATTTCTTAATATGCTTCCATAAATCACATTTTTCTTTCTCAGCAGTTAAATACAATTTCGTCGCCCCAATTTCAGTATGAGGTCAGAACAATCACTGCACACATGCACTAACCCATGAAACATACGCCAAAATACATTCCCACACATCCAATTGCACAAACTCTTTAGTTTCTAAATTGCTTTTGAAAGTGACATCACTAAACAAAATAGTTCCAAACCTGCAAAAAATTAAATATTTTCCACCTAGTCACCCCTTCTCATTTTCATTCAACCGTCTTCACAGCCTATCAAGTTAACGTTAAGATGTAATTAGCTGTAAACTGAGTGAAATATCAAGTGAAGGAATAGTTGAGTTAAGTGACTGCTGCGGAAGAAAAACACAGCCTGCCAAATTTAGTCATGGCAGGTGTTTTCTCCTGGGTCAAACTGAAATGAAAATGAATGTTTGAAATGCATTTCACAAGGACTGAGAATAGAAGAACTGAGAAAAGGGAAGCATTTGAGCATTGGAAGTAATTATTCTGGAAGTCCTCCACCTGTGACAAGAGGCTTTGGTGGAAAAGGATGGTTTCAAAAGGAGACTGAAAGGACTTGGAGGCATGAAGTGGGTGTTCACTGCGATCAACTGGCCTGACCATGTTTTTTGGCTTTTCCCCTGACTGGTACAACAACTGAATTTTTCTTTTTTGTTCTTTCTTTCTCTCTTTATTTGTTTGTTGCCGTCTTTCTTTCTTTCTTTCTTTCTTTCTTTCTTGATGTCGAGAGGACTTATTCTTCCTCCTGAGTTCTCTGATTTCCAATGGCAATACTCTTTGTTATTTGCTCATTTAGGCTTTTACATTTGACAGTTTCCATGCACAAACCACCACTCACACACAAGCACAAACATGCTTATCCCACAGTCAAGACCACATATAAGATAGTCTGGAATGGAAATTTATGGTCAATTTAGCAGTTGTTATTACAGACTGTAAAGGTCTGCAATCTTGTGGTCACGCCAAGCACAGTTTCAATTGTTTTGTATCCCTCTCCCCCACTCTTTGTAGCCAATTCAGCAACTTTGTTCTCTGCTTATGTGCATGGGTGCCCATGCACTGAATAAGATAAAAAGTGGGCTGTTAAAATGATGGGGAAGGTGAAAATGGCAAATACAGATGAACCTTTTGCGGGGCAGCATAGAATGTTTTAAGAGGTGAACTGTACTTCTTTTTCTGAATGGTCACCTATTGATAATACTTCATCCATTTCTGTTCATGAAGCAATATGTCTGAGTGAAAAGAAGGGCACCAGTATTAGACAAAGGAAAAAATGTTGGTTAAAACTCATGCCTGTGGCTTGAACCTGTGACCTTATGACTCTTGATATAAACAATCTCATTCAATTATGGAGCAGCGTCACAGTGCAAGACATACATGATCTATTTCCAATGAGCCTGAATCATACAATCATGTGACCCAACATTACTGATGACAACATTTATTTCTGCTTTAAATTCAAACGAAAGCTGGGCTTCAACGATAAGCTTTTTGACGATTAGAGATCAAATTACAAGTAAAAACTCCCATGTAAATTTAATCAAGACAGTTTTATGAAAAATCTCATTATATGGGGGCGTTTCTCTTTATTAAAAACAGTAATGGGGCTGACGGTAAGTTGACTGTATTCCTTTTAAATAAATTGTTGCCAGTCCAGATTTAATTTCTTTTACCTTGATCTTTGTGCCATTCGCTCTTCAATACAAACCTGCTTTTCAGTCTTCTACATAGGAGGACTGCAGACAACGTCATGAAGCCATTTTCATCTGATTACATTACAGGACAATTGACTCTGATCTATTGGCTATTCAAAACAATCACTGGCACTCACTGGGACCATTAGAAGTAAGGCCATTAGCCACTCTTTCAAAATAACTACACAATATGACATGCATGCTTGGAGTGCATCTGTTGTGTCATTGCCTGTAACCATGAATATTCCTGTAAACATGGTTATTTAAAATGATTGCAGACATGCCTGCATGATCTCAATCATTTATTCTCCTGCATTAGAACAACATGGGTGGAAAAGAAGTCATGCACCTACAATATGTTAGTACCATAGAGTCATAGTCAATAAATTACAATGTGTTCCAATAAATTATATATATTTAAAATAATCCTTAAGCAGGTGTTAAACATACTTTTTAAGGGCATTTTTGCCATTTTTTTATTGGGCTATGTAATATAAATTTTAAATGTACTATTTCCTTCAGCTGTGTGTAGAAAACTGTCATAATTAGCTAAAGGGCTTTGAAACATCTGTCTATGTTTTAATGCACTTTAAATACTGAGCACTAAAATCACTGAAACAAATTAGTTTTTCAAGAGTATTCAGATTTATTGAATATGAATGTGGGTATTCAAAAACTAATTGTTTTCCTCATTGATAAATTATAAAAAAATGACAAAAATCTAAACAGCAGTTAAATTTTTTTTTCTTGGCAGTTTATCAGTAAATGTAAGTAGATGGAAACTTAGTTATGCAGAAACACTCAAAGTTTGAGTTAAAACACATGAACTATCTACACATTTAGCAATGTTTATTGAAAAAAGAAAATATGCTAAAATATGGACAGACATTTCTTTTAACTGCATTAAATTTCTTATATCTCTCCTTTTTATGATTTGCATTTCAAAAGGTCATGTTTGTCAATATCAAGAATCACATTCAAACATTCAAGACATGAGTTGTTAAAGATAATTACCTCATTACAAAGTTTAACACAAAGTGGCAAGTGGAATGACAAGGTTGCTTTCGTTTTCAGGTACAGGATGTGGCCACATCTGGTGAAGGAGAGGTAAATAATTTGGGGCTCATTCATACTGAATGAGAATAAAATAAAAAAGCTGAAGTTCAAAAGTTCAATGAGCTGTGTTATTTTGTTCCTTGAAATTGATGCAAGGGGCAAAAGCCTTAACATTAAATGATATTGTTGATACTCATTCATAGTACATGGGCATTTCCTTAAGCATCTAATCGTCCATAGCATTTCTGATACTGCTGCTACTGCCATATGGATTCTGGCAAAAAGGTTAGAAAGTGTCAAACTTGACAAATGGTCATGGTGGCAGACAGAAGGAAAGAAAGGTGTATGAGCCAACATCTAAAAAGGAAGACAGATTTAAAACCACACTGGTTGAATCCCAAATCAGCATCAGAATAGGCCTTTGTTTTTCTGAAAATAATGAAATGAATAATAAATCGCTGGTGGGTACTTCTGCTAACAATAGTCTATTTTTGTTGTGTATATATCTGGCTTTGACCTCTGTACATCAAGAGCGTTAACACATCTCAATGCTTCCTGAGTGATCTTGTGTTTGTATACATGTGTTTATGTTGCATGACCAAATAAGTGAGTGTCTGTTTGAGCGTGACAAAGTGTCTGCTGCAGAAGTGTGAGAGTCTGTTTAGCAAGACTTCAAAGGATGCAAGCTTGTTTGACAAATGTGAATATTTGTCAGCGGTGAACACATCTGGAGATACTCATTTCATCTGACAAGTGTGTGAATAAACTGGCTATGTCGAGTGATCATGTACATACTTGAAAAATGTCCTCAAGTTTGAATTCCTGGCAATGTCAGATCTGGCATTTTTCCATTCTTTTATCTTGTTTATTGCTTAAAAAAAGCAGGACGCCAGTTGTATATTTTAATGTTTGTCTCTTTGTATTCGTATGACTGTGTGTGGGAGGTTGGCCGGAGCGACGATCTGCTTGTAGTTCCTCTCTGTTTGGATAGTTTGCATGACAAGTTTGTGAGTTTTGGGATAAAAAAGTGACCAATTTATAGAAATAAGCAAATGTGCTATTTCTGTCCCAAATACTACAGACTTAAGTAAATTGTCACTTGCTTCAGCAGTAAATGGAAAGACAGAAGTTGATTAACAATAGCAGCAAATTTTAAGAGTTCTTTAATGAAAATATATGTTTATTTTTTTGTTCTCTATGTTGGTGATCTGTCTAGGTGACCATTTCAGACTGTCCAAACAATTAGGACAAGTCAGCAAACACATTATCACATTATTTGCACTGAGTCCCTTTATTTCATAGGCTACTGTTTAAAATATTGCTCCAGACATTCAGGGGACTTCATGTCCAAGCTCCTGAACATACTCAGAATTTGTAGAAATTTGCTGTTCTTCTCAGACTTTAAGATCATTTAGCCAGAAGTTGTTGGAGATACCACAGGCTCATCTTAAAACACATTGAGATTAGGCTTTTCAGTTTGTGGCCCTAAGGCTCTGGAGCTCTCTTCCACTATCCCAGTGCTGCATGAACTCTACTGGCTTTTTTTAAAGAAGTTAACAATATTCTTATACTGACAGGTGTCTAATCAGACTGCTTCTTTTTATTAGATTTTTATATTTGTGATAGATACAAAGATAAATATTGTGTAAAAGTGCAATATTTCTTGCCAATCATCTCAGAAAGTGAAAGTCATTTTATCAAAATTGATCAAAAAGTCACATTTTTCAAGCTTTTATTTTTTGCAGTTTTAGTTATTATGGTTTACAAAACTCAAAACTCGGTGTCTTGGAAAATGAGAATATCACATTAGACCAATCAAAAGTAGATTTCAATGCACTCAATACTTGACTTGGCTTCATCTTGCATGAATTACTGCATCAGTGCACTGTGCACACAAGATACATATCAAATGATTAGTTTAGGAGTACTGGGGCCAACATTACTTTTAGGTTTTTTTTAAGTTTTTTTAGGTTTTATTTTTTTTTTTTTTTTAAGTTTTTTAAAAAGTTTTTTTAGATTTTAGTTTTCAAAAACCATGTAACAATCATCCAACAATTGAAAAACTTTAAACTTTAAACCCTTGGAACACTTAATACTTGCATTAATATTGGGACCAAGGTGTAATGAGGCATCTTTTACAGATGAGCCTTAGAAAGAAAATGTAGAGAACTGAGCTGATTTCACAGGCTAAGTGACAGCCAAAGTCACATATCTCTTTGACTCAAGATGAGGTATGTCAGATGGAACTGGAAATATTTTCTAACAGTCATAAAAAAGCTTTGAGTCACTGTGAATCTTTCATTTAAACTGGGATTCAATAATGATAGAAGTTTGGTGTGAAAAGGCAGAGAACGTCTTTAGAGAATGAAAATGCTTTTGCCTTTTGCTGTGCCACAGCAGCCACAAAGAGTGCAAGAACATATCAGGATAGAAAGATGATCATTAAAAGTTTTTTTATTATTAAAAAAATGTAGCAGTGTTCACAAAAACACTTTTCCATGGCTCCATGTAATGCAAGTTTTTACATTCTGAATTTAACTCCAAAATGGACAGGCTCTTTCATGGAGCTTTTTTTTTTTTATGAAATTCATGAAACCCAATGAAATCTCAAAACTGCCTTGAACTTCACAAAGGACCACTTGCCAACTGCCGGTGCCAGGAATTCCTTTCTGCATAGCATTCACCAAGGCAGAGAAGAAGAAGAAAGGTATAGTCACTGTCAAGAGGCCAAGAGGAAGAGTGGGCAGCAGAAGACAGGACAGTAACACATAGAACAAAAAGTGAGACACATTTGCAGGAAAGACAGGAAAAAGGAAGAAGCAGAAAAAGCTGGAAGGTGAGAAAATCTGACAGGAGTTGAAGAGGCTGGAAGAGACTTTAGTCTCTTTACTTCAGTCTTTATTTTTGTGTGACTCCCAAGAACAGCTCTAGCTCTCATCAAACCAGAATAAAGATCTTTTTAACCCTAGTTTACTTGTCTGAGCTGCAGCCAACTCCACCATTTGGCTTTGCATGACGGCTCAGACACATGCAAAGATCTTTATTATATATACCTACAAATAAGTGAAGCCTTTCATAATGTGAAGCTCACTTATTCATCCTCTTTGCATGCATTCAGAGTTAAACCCAAACCTGTCTGACATACTGTCATCTAAAAAAAATTTTTTTTTTAGATTTTCCTGGCAAAGGAATAAATTAAGAATAACTTTATTAAAGCAATGATGATTTAATATATGATAATAAGGGTTGTGAAATTTTAATGCATACTTATGAGCTGAACTTATCTTATGCTAAATCAAAGAGTTTAACTTTGAAAGATGGGATGATGAAGTATAACTAAAAGTAAATAACCCTATGGTACAAAGAGCTTTATTCACAGTAAAGTTCATTGTAAAAACAAATTAACGTCTTCCTGATTACATTGCAAGCACACTGCAAAGAAACAAGTTTTGGTAAAATAAACCATCATAGTGACAACTCATAACATGACTTAAAATCTCATCAAGTGAGATTTTGCTAAAATATTGACAGCTCATTTACCTTCATTCAGAGAACACATCCAGCCACAATATAGATTACTGAAGGATTTCTCAAACAGTGCCAGATGACACATCTGTTTTACAGTAAGATAGTCCTCCTGGTTGCTATGCTTCCAGGAATACTAAGACCTGTATTATTTTTTCCTGGTGCTCCAGAATCACATACCTGGAACTTACCCTAGACCTCCACCATGGCAGCTTTTTCCTCCTCTAGCTACTTTCTGGTTAAGAGGACTACTCCAATTCTTACCCAGGAGATTCACTTCTAGCTAAGATTAAGAAATGCTAGTCTTGGTCCTGTGTTCCAACTATCATGTTCCAGACTGTCCAAACAGCAATGCCGGCTGTTTTCTAAGACATTGAAACATTAGTCAACCTTGGCAAACAATGTCTTTTTCAGTTAGCTTACACTGGGTTCAGACATTTTGACTCACAGCTTCAAACTCATATATTTAATATGTAAACACAAGTTTTCTTTGTGACAAACTTTTGCATAAATACATGCAAAAACTCTGCCTGCATATGAGCAGAAAATCCTACCAGATTGATCAATATGTACACAAAAACAGATGCAGATGAATCTCAATTATTCATAGATGCCAAGTAGTATCCCAAACATGCAAGCAGAAACCAGGTGTGTGAATTAAAACCCTTCCACTTTCATTAGTCTGACTGGTTCAATGGCACTGATTAACTCTGATTGGGTATCACAACACTGGTATCAGGGAAGAAAAACTGTTACCTCAGGACACATGCTGCCGTCGAGCATTCAATCGCAATTATATGAAGCAGATTAGTGGATTAGAAGACAAGTTGACCTCAATGTGGAGCAGAGCCATGACAGAGCCAAGGGGAGTTACAAGGCAGGTGTTATAACTCCCTCTCTGCACCCTCCACCCACACAAACCCTGACTTAGCTGCTGGCTCACAGCTGCAGCAGTAGCACACCATGCGTTAATTCATTAACACCACATGGCAGGGGGAGCGAACTGCTTTTAGCAACTAATGTGGATATGTGGTGATGGCGTGTTGTCTTTTATCATACGCAACAGGATATTTCTGCACAAGACAAAACTACATATACTGAACATATTCAAATAAGACCTCTATAATTGCTGAAGAGGAACATTTTCTGAACTTTTCCGATATGGTAACTTGCATTAGATCTTATACATTTTTATTACTTCCTGTATTATACTGACAAAAGTCTCCTCATGCAAAATGTTTTGCACAGGTTTCCATACATGATGATGTGTTACTGATGAGTGAGATTATTGTATAATTTCTGCGCTAAGAGAGCTGTGAGTGAGTAAATTTTGACATTTCCCTTGTGTTTACCAGGTTTTGTTGGAAGCCCTCAAAGTCAAGTAATTAAGTAGTCTCTGATTAATTAGGCGACAATCTATTTTCATTCTTCCATGTAACATCACAACAGTGAGTTGAGATTCCCCAAGTGAGACGGGAAAATAACATAATAAATGGTTGCAATTTACAATGGGAGTGTCGGCAAGAAATTTCAGGGTAATGCAGATTTAAATTGCTTCTCTTCTCTATTAATATTCATCACAATTTCATAAAGGGGCCTTAATTAACAGACTTTTCATCATAATAACTTAAGCTACAGCACACTCGCAAAAGTACGACACTTCAAGTGTACACACACACGCGCACGCACGCTCTCATGCTTTAATTTCTTCTTAGTTGAAAATAACAATAAATATTGTCTGCATTGTTTCTGGTTGATTATTATTTAACCCAGTGAAGTGTTTCTCGGTCAACCGGTCCTCACAGTGCACCCAGAGTCAAGTTCCAGATTTTAACCCCTTGCTGCATGCATTGAATATTTTCTTTGTTCCATTCAATAATCACTTTCCAGATGGGCCAACTTCTTTTGATGAGATCCTATTAACTTTCGACAGCCAGAGGGATACTGTCTGATATCCACAGGGTCCTATTAAAATACATTACAGAAGATTTTTATCTCAAAGCAGAATCTCATTTCGAAGGGCAAGAGGTAATTTACTCTTTCGCCATAAAAACAGACAGTTATCTTGTGGTCAAATGTAGATTAGTTCCACTATTATCACAGACTATTTTCAGACAGGCACACACAAAAATGAGATATACTAATAATGACATTAAGCCAGCAAGGCTGCATCTTCCACCTCCATTAAAATTAAGTAAACAGTATTGAGATATGGGACATGTTTTCTCTGTAGTTAACTTATTTGAATGTCATTTTAGATACACTACCTGCCATGTTTTAAGTGATATTGGTAGGGAGATGCATAAGTGGAGTGTAACAAGCTAGTCTCAAAATTTCATCTGATCACATAAAGACATAAACTAAAGACTGAAAATTTAAAATGACACTTTAACTTATTCCCAAAAACCTCAGTGTCAGTCATTTCAGACTATGAAATAAACATTCCTGTAGAGCTGTTCTTCCCCCAATAATACCACAGTGATATACACCCATTTGGATTAGAAAAGAAAGTGGGTGCAGTGAAGCATTTCAGAGGCAGGAACACTTTGGCTGGGCAGAAATCCCAGCCTGGATCGTTCAAGCCCTGCTGGCCTTGAAAGATGCCGGCTGCCTTTATGAATGTCCCCACTGAGCTGACAGGGCCTGACATGAGGTTGGCTGCTCCCACTGCTCAATCGACTCTCCGTTCTGTGCCGAGACCCTAAAAGCTCCAAAAACTAGTAAGGCGGGGAGGTCCTGTTTTGAGCCAGTATGCCTAGCATGTGAAGAGTCAGATGTCTACGCAGACAGAACCAACGGTTTGTTGTACTGCAACCTCCATACTGGGTATCAACAGGAGGGGATCACTGAGGGCAGCCAAGGTCCCAGGTGACAGGCAGGCGGGATAATGCCCCAGTGGTTAGTTCATAAAAGAAGATGAGTTGATATGCGATTTCTGCTTACCCCAGGAGACAAATGTAATTAGAGCGCAGCTGAAAGTCCATGCCCATACTTTCCCAGTGCCACTAAACTTTGAAAAGACCTAATGTACCATAGAAGGAGAGATTGACATGGTGCCCCGTCCTCCTCTCTTGCCCCTCACATCAGGGGAACCAGCAAGTGTGCAGATGGCTTTGTTTGACTGTCAAGTTACTGGTTGGGAAAGAAAAATATTTGTCTTATGTTGCTGTGGAATTCTGAATGCCTATCAACTCTACATGTAAACATAAAACTTACAACATCCTCTGTATTTATATGTCGCTTATAAAATTGCTGCAAGGTATGCAAATGCCTGCAATAACACTTCTATTCCAAGAAAAATATGTTTATTTTTACTAACTAATTGTACACCCAATTAGTCAAACTATTCCTACCAAATGTACACTTGTCTCAATCGATATCTCTCATGTAGACCATATACTTTTGGTTGTTCTGACATTTTCCCATCATCAAAACAAATCTTTGCTAGAGCCGCCAGACAAGATATTTCCCCTTTATTCCAATTTGTTCTACTCAGCAGAACGTGGTTAGAGCAGCTTTAGCCTCACTCCGCTTGTGCAACAGCTCTTCTGGTTGGTTAGGACACCTTCTCCCTCCTTTATCACCATATCATCTCAGAGGTGTCTGTAAAGACAATCAGTCATGTTCTCTGCTGTTTAGCTTATTGTCAGAGATCTAGTTTTACAGGATGGCTTTCCATTAAGTGCACCAATTTCAATCCTGCGGTCAACAGCTTGGCCCACAATAACCAGTTCTGAATACACATAAGTCTGGCTCAGAAGAATGTAGCTGGTCTTTGTCTCCTCATGTGTATATTTTCACCCTCTATCTTTTCCTATGCGTATATTAAATTTTGTCTTTGTCAGATCCCAAAACCCACTGTAGTTTTTTGACTGGGTAGCAGCTCTGGATTCGGTATCAAATTCTCCTCATGCTGGCACTTTTTGAATCCATGTGGCCCTTGCAGATCTTTATCCTTGTATCCCTGCCTGTGGGCTTTAGATAGTGTTGAATTCACAGGAAAGATCAATTTAAAGGGTCTTCTATTGAACATATGATGATCTGAACACATTTTGAACTCATAATTAAAAATTGTAGGTTAAAATACTCTGCAGCATTATTTAACTTTAAAGTACTTTTGAGAAAGTGACTATCTTTCTTTAGTGTTCAGTTAGCTCATTCAAGAAACATTCGACTAATTGTGATTGGCTTTAACAATTGAAATGGCTAATCAGATAAGTAAATGTTGATATTTTTAATCATGTGTGAGGGCATTCTGAATTACACAGTCAATGCAATGGATTAAATGAGTCAAGTCAGACAAAATGACTATCGAGATTCCTGTCTTAAATTGTTCTACGTACTCTGATCTGAAGATTGAATGGTAAAGTAGCAGGTAAGAAGGCCTGATTGCCCCATTTTCTTAAATGAGGCAATTAGAAAGGAAGACTGAATGGAGACCAGACTCACTTCATAGTGGCACAAGAAATGGAGTGAGAGAAAAGGAATGAAGGCAATGAAACGGCAGTTTGCATCTCCATTGATTCTTTTATCTGAGATGCACCAAGAGCTCCAGTGAAAATTGATCAGAGTAAGGAACCACCTTTCATGTTGACAGATTTATTCCAGATGACTCGTCAACACCAAAAGTACTCACTGTTGGGAAAAATGTTTGAGCTCTGAACACAGCCTGGTGACTACTATAGATATATAACCCAGTCTAGTGAAGACCAGACTTAAAAGAGACAATGTATGTTAACCAGAGCATGTAATTTTGGGTAGTTTACTCTAAGTGTTTCAAGTGTTACAGGAAACAGAATAAATTAAAGTAATAAGTTTGGAACCAATCACTACTAAGTAGAAAACAACTTTTCACTGTCCAATTTAAAACTGATGCTGTTAATTAAGACAGAACATGACCATCTATAACAAGTTAATGTGCTTGAATCCTAAAAACCAATGCACCTGACAGACATCTCATGTCAGGTAAATTGATTAAAAAAGATTTTAAAAATTAATTAAGAAATAATTTCATTTTCCTTTTGCTTGAGTAGATGGATGATTAAAGAATATCAGGCATGTTTACATGACTTTTCTCTGTGCACATTATCGTTAGAACATGGGACCCTTTAGGTCCAAGGTGGCACTGTATCAGCACTGTGATTAATATTGGCTGGAAGTTGAAAGTCTTCCAGAAACATTTATTTTCCACTACAGTGTACAATCACAAATAAGAAGACACATACCTATGAAGTCTGTCAAATAGTCTGCTTTATTTAGTTTTTAAAAAATCATTCATAAGGAGTTTAATCCTCAAATTGAAGTGTTTTCTGAGTCAGTCTAGCAATTAGTAACAGAGAGAAATCACAAAATTTCTAACACCAAGACACTTGTAGGGAACCAAAGAGGACAAACAGCTATCTGGTTTGATGGGCTGCAGTTTGAGAGGACAAAAAGGAGACACAGAAGCACAGGAGAACACATAAACAGTTAGCCAGGAGCACTTTCTATGAGCAGTAATACCAAGGAGAATAAAAAGAAAAACAAAAAAAATATGATATTATTGATTTATTCATTGATTTTTTTCACAAATTTTAAAATATTGTGACACTTTAGTAGTTCTACCTTCCATAACTGAAACTCAACTCATTTCTCAGAAAATAAAAAGACATAGAAAAACGTCTTGTGTTAGATTTTAGGGTCACTTCAAGACTAGACCACGGCACTAGGAGTTGTAGAACCCACTGAGGGAAGTTGCTCATGCGTGTCCAGACTGCCTTGACTGCAGATGGGCCAATTAAGAGATGATGAAAAGCTGTGAGAAGGAGGGCCTAGGCCATGTCTTTGTATCTGGCTGGATTTTTGCGTGGATAAGAGAACACCTGGTATCCAATTTTCCATCAAAATAAAGGCATGATATCTCTAGGGAACAAAAAGAGTGGTAGTAAATATGACTGCCAGACACACTGGAGAAAAATTGCAAACCAGAAAACGGATATACACTATCCAATTGGGTCTGGAAAGTCATTTTGGGAAAATATTCCAGTTAGTAAGTATACATTACTCTTTTCCTGAGTAATAAATTTGATCTAAATTGGAGGAACTGAAATAGCAAACACTCTAGAGGTTACTGACATGTCTAACTCATAATGACTGATGATCAGACTTTGACCATATTAATATGGTCAAAGCAGGAAACTTTTCTTTAGAATTTAAGGAAACGTGTTTCCCTCAACCCCTTATATTGTCTGCATTTCTTTTTTACTGAAAGCTGGAAGGTTTTGTCTTTTGTTTTCATTTGGTTCCCCTAGAAACTTTATAATGATTCCTCTTTAACCCTCTGTGGGCAGATAGACCTTATCCACGGATGCCCTGTTAGAAACAAAGAATGATCAAATCTAAATTTCTTCTAATAGTTACGACATGTGTTCCACTAAAATAAATCCCCCAGAGGATTCACACTGTATAAAATGCATTGCATTGTGTAGACATCATTTGATCCCTAAGAAATATTAATATTCTTTGTGTTTAGTGAGAAAACAAACATACCTAAATAATTTTATGGAATAAGTTTTACCTTCTCTCTTTGTGTGAATCAGTTGAGTTGGGGGCAGTGGATTATGGGAAATCAACTTTTTGGAGGATTATATCTTTGTTCTGATGATGTCGTGTAGAAGGAATGTTGGAAAGAACATGAGCTTCTCAAAGAGACAGAGGCCCAATGTCAAGGTATGAAAGTTCCCCACTTAAATTTCTTTTTAGTCATGTTTGATAGATGCAGCATTTTTATAACGCTAATGATAACATAGTTACTTGATTGTGCTATAAAATGGTACTTTATGTGCCTGGAAAGTACATAATACTACCTCTTTTGTGTGAATTTGAGGTCAAGAATTCTCAAATTCAAGCCCGTTCAGTACATTCTTCCCCCACATTAGATGAGTACCAAAATTCATTTAGAAAAGTATTCTGTTATAACAATTGTGATTTTGGAACAAACAATACAGCTTTTGTTTTGAAGGTATTAAATGATAACATTTATTTGAATGTGTGTTTATAATTAATTTTGCTGTAAATGTCAAGGTTCATGCCCCTTCAGAGTCACAACTTAGTTCAAAGATTCCACACAAGGAAATGTTCACACTTTAGGATTCTGGAGGGTTGTTTTGTCATGATGCTTGGCAGTCATGCAACTCCACCTCTTCTACTGTTTGTCTGTAGTCCTTCCTGGACTCTGGCCTCAGTCAATATATACTGAGAGAGAGGAGCCATGTCATTGCAAAACCCCACACAAACAGAAAATAAAGTTAGTGTTTATATGTGTGATAAAACTATATTTCAGAAGAAAGAAGGAACTTATGTGCTGACAGACTTCACCAGCAAAATATCAAAAATATACTGTCATAAGCATTTTCAAGCCTTATAGATATTGACCAAATAAGGTTTAATATTAACTTCTGTGAAGATCTCTGTTGTGGTACTAATATCGATTGTAGAACATTTAGAAATTTAAATTGAATGAAATTCTCAAAGGGTAAAAGAAAATTAATGTTGGAATCTTTTAAATAAGCTTTTAGTTAAATCTGCTATAGTTAACTTTCATAAAGACATGTTTTTTTGTTACGTATTTATTAAAACTGTCACTATGTCCTGACAGTATGACATGCGACTTATAATCTATGAAAAGAATTGAGCATCTGCAGAAATACACTGCTTCCAGTCAAAAACAACCAATGAGTGCCAGGATAAAGTCAACCAACCATGTGTAGACGCTGCGCATACCTTTCTCCTTATTTTCTGCTACACTACAGTTCCTTCCTCACAGCAGAACCTGATTTAAATTCACGAGGTAGTCAGTATTTCCACTAATGACAGCAGATAAACAGTTGTTCTGTAAAATCAGGCTATTTATCTGTCATTAACAGAGGAAGCAAACTGGCAATCTGAAGTTTATATGTGCTGTGTATATATATATATATATATATATATATATATATATATATATATATATATATTTTATTTTTATTGAATGAAGAGATGCTGCTGCTATTTGATAACTTATTGTAGGCAGCTTTTTTCTGATTGTTAGGTTGATGAGAAGTTTTAAATATTTTAAAACCTAGTAGCATTCTTATTCATGTAGCAAATGTTAAATGACCCAAACAAATATGTCAACAGTCCACTGAGAATGAAGTATCAGTGACTTTGAGCACTTGCTGTTGGCTAATCAGTATCACATATCTAATTGTAACTAGTATGTTCAAAGATGTAATCAGCAACTCTAAAATGGAACTCTGTTGAGCAAGAAGAAATATCTTGGAGCTGCAGTGCACTGCCTGATTTCTAACTCTGATAGCTTACATTCCAGACTTCTCCTATGTCACAGATCCAGCAAAAACATTAGTCACTTATTGCATGCTATATATACACACAACCGTTAAGATGCTAGAGAAGATTTCACAAATTGAAAGAGAGATGGCCTGCAATAATCCTAATTAGGTATTTTTGGCTTTGGTTTCATGTGGTGGACATCTAGAAATTTCATGTTTCATTTGTTGTAATCTTTCTGGAAAATGTATTCAAGAGGCCAAAGGAGGATGGAGGAAAGTTACAGGATTTGAAAAACAAAACAACAAAAAAAAACAACAACATAAGATTCTGTTTTAAAAATATATACTTTAATGCATATATTTTATTATTACTCTGAGATTGTCCCTGTTTTTCAGTTACTGCTTGACCACTTATTACAAGCAGAAGAATTGGGTTGAAGTTTGACCCTAACACAATATTTTTCTTTGGTGTAAACATATGGAGTTTGATTAAAGAAACAAAACTAAATGTGTTGGGTGTGCTGTGGTGGAGTAGGGGTTGGGTTCGTTTCACTCTCTAGAGCCAATAAAGCCTTTAAAAAAAACAAACTAAATGTCTTGGTACTGGATAAATCAGTTGAAAGAAAGTAAAAGATGTTGTTAATTAAGCATGTTGGAGATTAGTGGTAGGGTTATTGTAGTGTTGCAGAAAATGTGTGTTTTTAGCCTTTGTCTGAAAGGTAACTTTACTGAGTTTGTATGTGTTAATCAGTGGTGGTTCTCCCATACTGCCTACGAACCTTCTTCAGTATCCCTCAACCTCTGATGCACACATACATACACACATATGTCCATTGCCTTTTTAACTTCTCCATTAACTGCTAAAGCTACTGAAATCTGTTATTTGTGAGCCTGGCCAAACTGTTAACAATAAACAACCAAGTTCTACTATGTTAATGGGATTTTGAAGTAAATTCTGGTGAGCAACTTAAAAAGACATTTGATTTAAAGTGCTGAGGGAATGTTGCTTTCAGTTTGTCTTGTTGGACATGCGAAAAAAACTACTAAAAAGTTTTAAGTACTCAAACTGGACTTTGATTTTTTTTACTTTAATAGATTTATATTGTCCATGGTAACATTCTGTCAATGTTTTAATGCTAGCATGCTCGCATTAACACCAATATTAAAACATTTTTCCGTATTAGCATGTAGTTTGTTATTATAATGAATGTAACTGCTTCAACTATTTTGCAGAACAGCTGAGATGTTTATTAGAAAATATACAATTTACTGATGATAGTCTAGTTTAAAGCTAACGTAGTACATTTCTATGACAATTATGAACCAGTGTCACTTTAAAACTGGTGCAATTTTTCAGCCAAAGTTTCACCAGTTTTTCGCACTCGGCAGGTGGTTATCCTGAACCTGGTAGGCAGGACGTGTAAGCTGAACTAGACCCTAATGAGTTTATGGCCAATCGCCACAAACTGTTACCCCTTTTCTCTGGCCTGTCGAGGAGCTGGAAAGCGAGAGTGATGGTGCATTAAACTGGAAACCATTCATCTTTAGCACCAGGGTTTGGCGACGCCATAGCAGCAGGGATTTGGGACCTCCTCATGTCCATCTGAACTATACAGATAGTTATCTCCATCATTGTGTCAATCCCTGCATCCAGATGGCATCAAGCCGTCATGTCAGCACTCATACTCTGCATTCCAGGGTTCTGGCTCAGCCTCCAAAGGAGTCAGGAGCTCTGACTGACCAAGCCAACAACCAGCCAGGACACAGAAACCAAAATAATGGATAGAATCCACTTCCAACACCCCTCCTGAGTCTTCTCTACCATCATTCATCAACAAAATGAATCCACACCATGGGGTTCCTGGGCTGGATTTATGACCCGTTTGGATGTCTTATATTTGGTAAATTAAAAAATAAGAAAAGTATAAAAACTGACCCACTTCCTCCAACATGAAGGGCAAAGCAGAAATACATATTGAATTAGAAAAAAGAGGCTTTACTGTGATTCATGTTTAAACCTGGGAGCGTCAATGCTTGTAAAATGAAGTGCAAATAGAAAGGAATATATGTGTAATGAAATCAGAAGCCAAGACCTCTTCCAGTGGTTAGATGATACTTGATGATGAAGAGGAGTACCAGCTCAGCCAAGGAAAGCTTTTAACCTCCTGACTTCTTAGCAGCAAAGTAATTTGTTTAATGAGACCTTTTTTCTCCTTAATTGCCGTTGTCAAATTTAAGATTACTACAAGCCTAAAATAGACAATTAGATTAGGGTCTGAAGAGGTTGATAAAATCATACTTGTGCGTCATTATTTTTACCTTCATGGCATGAATGCAGATTCTATGTCAAGCAATATAAAGAGATTACATACGATTTGGATTTGGCTCTCTTTGGCATGAATGTAAATACAGTTTGCAGTGTTTTTTTTTTTTTTTTTTTTACAAAACTACACATAACTGAATTAACTTTAGGGTTTTTCTTTTTCATTTTTTGCAGGGTTTTTTTTTTACATTGAACTGAGAAAAAAAGGAAACAATTTTTTTCAATATGCAGCTATTAAGATTGGGACAGTGCTGCACACACTCTTTGTAATCGCCTCTGATACATATAAAAACTGAAAAACTGAGGATTATGCTCACTTCACTGCAGCTGCAGATATAAAGTAAATCATTTGTCATGCCAACTAAAACCAACTACATGCAACAAAATCAAATGGAAACTCACAAAGGTTGAGTTTGTATTATGTCCACTATCTTTTTGCATTCATGCTCATGAGGTTGTAGAATTTGCAAAAAATTCTGAAAATTGGTGATTTTATGTCTCACACTAAATGTTGCACCAGCTAGTAATTTTTTTTTGATGAATTGATTCTGTCAATGACTTTTAAGCTATGTATTTAGTTGACACATTGACCCGTACTGTTCCAACAACTGCAACTCCAAAATTTTGCAACGTGGCACGGATCTCGTCACCTTTCACTAACAATGGATGATTTGGAATCTATAGATACTCTATATGGGATCTATGATGGCTCATTTTCAGAGAACAAAAGCATGTGTCAAAAAAGAAGAAAGAGATTAAAGTATTAGACAAGCAAGAGTGAAGTACATTGATGCAATGTGTGCAAACAACACATATCACAGCACCACTTTTTGTCATCAGTAGTTTAACAAACACACTAGAAATAGCCAAGCCAAGTCACAGACTGAAAATAGTTACACAAAAAAACTCTTTAAACTGTGACACTTAAACTTGAAACTGCCTTTTTGTGATGAGGTTAAAATTTATTTTTCTTTTAAATGTGCTGAAGGTTTTTACAGTTGGATAGTACCACAAGTCCAGAACTTTTTGATTGGGGTAACAACAAGTCTTTACCCCTCCTTTGGTTTGGTGCAGGTGACAATGTTTGTTTCACTTCGCTTTTGATAAAAAAAAAATAAATAAAAAAAAACTCTAACTAGAGCCAAACACATAAAGCTGGAATGAACATTTCAGAGGCTGGGCAGTAAAATTTATTCAAAACATTATTGAAACAGTAAATGTCAGATGTGACGTGATACAACCAATAAACCTAAAGGCCCAATAAATAGGGCCTTTCAAACGTAATCATACCCTTAAGCCTTTTTCACAAATACAAACTTTCAGTGATTTTATCAGGATCCTACGAGAAACAGCAACACAATAATTTACAACTATAAAGTGGAAGGTAAATGTTACAAGGGGTCTGAATGATTTTTGCAAAGAAAATCAGACTCTAGCTGTTTTCTTCAGGATTGCAAAGACATCAACTTATATTGATGTCCACCAGTTTCCCTGTCCTGCTGGAGAAACGTCTCCCACAATAAGAGAAGTGACCATGCGTCACCATCGGGATGTTGTATTCAGTGGGTTGTCCGTTTGTAGTCTTCCTTTGACCTGTCTTTTCCACGCAGACCAAAAAGCTAATTTTCAGTCTGACTAGGCACCAACTTTCTAAATTTTTGTCATGTCTCCTTTTCCTAGTCATAGTGTTTATATAATTTGTAAAAGGTCAAAGGTCTGTGAAAACTTCAGTCTAATTTTGAATGTTTTTTTTTCTCTTAGAGATTGTAAAAAGTTTAAATTAGGCCTAGTGAGTCCCAATAATGTGGAAATTAAATAGTTTATTTTATCACAAATAATTTGCCACGAACTGACAGCAGTCACCAAAGTAACACCACAGATGGTGCTACAAAGCTGAGGAGCGAAAGACTAGAACAACAGTCACAGGGTTGCCAGTTTCAACATGCTACATAAAATGGATAGCGGTGCACACGTGTGTGTGGGGGTGTATGTGCGTGGGGGTGTGGCGTGTGTGTGTCTTTGTGTTTATGTGTCGGTGTCACAGGGGCAAGTGATGACAAACGATGGCAAATTGGAGTGAAGGCATCCCGCTGCTTGTTCCCCACGCCAACAGAGAATCAGAGGCAAGGAGGCATCTGAGAAACTGGCTGTCAAAACAACAAAAACGCAGATTGGCAAACACAGTGGCCGAGTTTTTACAAAGGCGAACGAGTTGCATAGGGCGAGTTGGAGAATCACAGCCAACCAGTTTCAAAGAGTTCCTTCCTCCAAATCACTTATCCACTGATTTTCTGTGGACAGATTGAATTCTTAGTTATTCTTATCTGAAGTGTCATGTAAAAATGCAATCAAAATGATATATCTTCAAAGTTTTTGAAAAAAGGCAAAATCCCCTTTCTTTCTAAGCTCTCAGAAAATAAATAATACGGGAAACAGGTTTTCTAAGTAGCTAAATCCTTCACCGTGACCTAAATCCACATTTCTGTATTCTGAAAGATGCTAACATCACAGTTGAACGTATGTGTCATCATGCATGAGCCAAAACACAATCCTATGACTGCTCTTCCTCCGTTTGCCACGTGCATTCTCTTTCTAATCGGATTATTTCCTGAAGCTATCCTTCCCAATGGTGACATGTATGTCATTAAGCTCACTGTTAATATACCAGAAGCCCAAACAGTTCTCTCTTTGAATATATTTCATTGTAATACATAATGAACCCATAATTAAGCTATGTATTGTTTTGTTGTTTTTTTTTAATCTAGGGATTGAAAGACTTGCACAGCAGTAGAATTGACAGAAGCTGTGGGGATTCATATGTCTGATTAATCAAATTAATCCAAATTACACTAACTTAGCAGAGTAGCATTGATAACCAGGATAAGTTTTTTTGTAACCACTGGCAATCTATTTGTCTCTTATAGCATTACAAAAAACTACTGGGTTTTTTTTAACTATGACAGAAAATCAAACTTAAATTCTATACCATTCCATCATGCAACAGAGAAGTCTGTTTATTCAAGAATTTTACTGAATTTATAACAGAAACTGTATTTCATGACACTGACGTTTTTGCCTGTTAGACTCAAACTCAGTTCTCATTTTCAGCACCTCAATTTACCCTTCTTTCACAGGTTAACAGGAGACGGTATTTCTAAAGAATTAATTGAGATGGCCGGCAAATGTCCTTGAGTGTGTAAGGCTGAGAAAAAAATATGAAAAAATGCCATTTAGCACTCAGTTCTGCATCTCTTGGAGTGGGAAGCAGGAACATGTCTAGACGGGCTTTGTTGCTGTAGAAATATGACTTTAACAAGTCAAGGCAGTCATCACATAAGCAAGGATGTGAGAAAAAATAATGAACCTGCTTCAAAAGTAATAAAATGCATATTCTGAAGATTTCTTGTGTGTAGGCCGAATTATTTATATGTAATGAGAACAGATGTGGCTTTATTTTTTACTTTTGATGCAGCTTCCTTGAGATTTTGTGTTGATTGGTATTTTTTTTATCTGAAGAAAAAATGTCCTTCGTTTGACTGAGACTTATTTTCTTGAGAATATATAACGAGCTTTCCATGCAGGGGTAATGAGTTAAATGATATGTCATCTTGAGATATTTAATAAGACAAATTTAGAAACCATCTCTATTGAATTACATGCAATCGGCTGACAACAAATCTTTGGTTACAGGGAACTAACTAAATATCAGAGGTGGGTACAGTAGCCAAACATTGTACTATAGTAAGAGTAGAACTATTTGAAAATATTTTTTTGCACAAATGAAAGTAAATGGTAGCTATTCAAGAAAGTCTTCAAGTAATATATATATATATATATATATATATATATATATATATATATATATATATATATATTTATATATATATATATATAAAAAACAAAAAAAACAAATGACCTAGTCAAGACAAGGATTTACTATTAAATAGCATACATCCACAGAGAAATGGAAAAGATTTCCATTTCTCTGATAATACAGCCTTTCATTATCAGAATGAAAGGCTGTATAATTGTAAAATTATACGGACTGACAAAAAATTAACTATGAGCAAATTCTTGTACTTTAAAGACTAAATTAAAGTTTAAATGTTTATTAAATTAAAACACAATATGGAGTTTTAAATTCCCCAAGGCAGGTATAAATTGCAGCTCTTTTGTAAATTTTGCCAACATAAGTTCTACAGAACATATAATAACAAAAATATTAAGCAAAAAAGTGACAAAATATGTACCAATCATCTGTTGTAGTTCATCTAAGATGGATGTTTTGAGATTTCAAGGTAGGTTCAAGGCTATTTCAGTAGAACTGACCTCCGCTGGACGTTCTTTCTCACTTAAATGGCCTCGAGGGAACTGTGAATCTATCTTCCATTAATGGATATGGGAATCTTACTTCCCGCCTCAGTGATGAATGAGGAAGAATAGACGGCTAAAGTATCACTCTTAGCAGGATCCAGAGCTTCATTCATTCTGATAAGAATCATAAAGCCAAGCAGGCCTGCTCTGCTTGGGTCAATATCCTGTTCGAGTAGCCATTAAGCCTCATGCGACAATGGGCACTAATATCGTCAAGGTGTACAGCTACGCTTCTGTCATTGCATTCATTTCAAGGTGAATTATAAATGGCCCTCTAGCTCCAAACTTCCCCACATTGCAGCCCACTAGGAAGAGAGTAATAATGAATCATGTAATCCATCAGTTTTCAAGAAGAGCATTTAAAATGGTTCTGCAGTGATAGTGTAACTATTAGTCGTGACTGCCGAGAGAACAAGTCTTTTCAAGTTTCCTCTCTTGACAGCAGTAATGTCCTTATGAAAGCAGTCCTTTCTGACTGTAAAGGTAATTGCGGTGCAAATTTTGCCAGTGCATTTAGGGTTGTCCTGAACTTCTGCTAAACTAGTTTACATGAGAAAATCTGGGTTGACATTTTGACTGCGACAGTGGCCATGTAATTATTATTATCAATGTAACTGGCCTTAAGGTGAGTGCTTTCACTGACAGGAAGCATACTTGAGACTAAAAGTGAATTAGTTTAAAAGTGAATTAGTGAATTGATGCGAAGTTGAAAACTCACATCAATTTCCATCTGCACAACTTGATTATTAAACTGCTTTATGCGGATTACTATGATTCAATTTAGTCCGTGCAGAGACAGATATTTGTGTAACTATCTTTGCTTAGTCACAATTCCTAGTCGGAAGAATTGTAATAGCAGCAAGTTAACGATGTTTGCAATCATTGCTGATTGTTATGAGGTTATATTTACTAATTTTAAATAGAAATGTTACAGATTGCATCATTGTACTCATTGGGAGACTTTATGAAACACACACAAAAAATAACCTGTTTAATTTACAAGATCTTAATCAAACAAGAGTAAAACGGGTTTGCGTTGCACTGCAAACACCTACTCACTTTCTTTTAATGTCTACAACAATAAAATAATGTCAGCGATTTAAGTGATTCATCCTCCTTTGCTGCCAGCCGATACAGGGCAACACAGAGAGCAGCTCTGAGCACTATCTAAGCACAACAGTGCAACAAAAACAGAATAGGAGAAGATATAAAGACCTGGATGGCATAGAAGTTTCTCCAGCTCAAACAGGGATCAACATTAGCCTGATAACCGGGTTACGGGGTTGAAGATTTTCACTAAAAGTTGCCATAACTCCACATCAGCAAGGGTATGGAGAAACATATGATATGAGAAAACAAGAAAGTGTTTCAAAGACCATTCTTTACTTTCTTTACAGGGTGCTGAGGGAATTGGACTGAACGATTATTTATAAAAAGGAGGGATTGGTATCTTGTTATGGGGTTAAACAAAACTGGAGGGACATGATTAAAAAGTGCTATTTTATAAATAATTTATGTATTTTTCTCATGTTTCCTTTATTTAGGTTAAAGTATACCTAAAAATGTTTATAATTTCTCAGTTTTCTCAAAAAATGTGGTTTGCATCATATAAAAATCTTTGATATAAACCTAAAATGCACCGAATTCAGAGAATGACCCAACTAATGTAGCCAGAATCCTCCCTCTTCTCTTTCTGGAGTGGGATTTCACACTTTTATTTGTAGCTGTTTAGACTACTGTAATGCTATGCTGTCTGGTCTCCAAAGAAAAATATGTTCATCCGTCAGCTGTTACTAAACTCTGCTGCTTATGTGCTAACCAAGACCAGAAGGCAGGCTCATATTACACCTGTTTGAAAATCGCTGCATTGGCTCCCTTTAAGTCTCAGGATTGATTTTAAGATTTTTTTTTTTGTGGTTTTTAAATGGTCTTGCGCCATCCTATCTTGCAGAGCTGCTATTAACTTACGAACCCCTGCGGACCCTAATGTCCTTTGGCAGTGGACTATTAACAGTTCCAAAAGTCAGGACACACACTTACAGAAAGGATTCTTTCCATTATTATGGCCCCCGTCTGTGGAATAGTGTGCAGGAGAACCTGAGAACCACAGAGACCATTGATGTTTTTAAGAGTAGGCTCAAGACCCATTGTTTTATTTGCATTTCCTAAAATTGATTGTTTCTTCTCAATCCATATATTTTCCACATGTGTTTGTTTATGTTGAGGGAAGGGCATTGTTTATTTTTATCTTTTGAGTTTATTGCTTTTAATTCTGTGTGGCATTTTGAGCTGCTTTTACTCTGAAGGAGAGACAAAGAGTGCAAGCAACATGCAGGCATTGTCCCTCGGTCTCTTCTTTTCACTTTTCCACCCTGACTACTTCAAGGCCGTGTTCAAACTCAAATGTCTGCCACACTTGAGATTGAAGCACAACAGAGCAGACCACTGGGAGGAGGGGAAGAGAAGGCACCATGGTGAAGCCTCAATGAGATTCATCAATTTTTGGAGCAAACCTGTTACCATCTTATTGCTAATGGTCATCTATTAACATGCTTCACACATTTTGTTATTATGATTAATTATGATTTTTCACAAACCTAATTGTTATAGTGTCCCCCAGACCACTTGGTCCCATATGTGAAGTGTGCTATGAGTATGGATGGAACAATGGCACTAGTAGTGATGGTGTTATGTAATTTTGTGACTTAAACCAAGGGGTTAGTAAACCTGGATGTTGGTCTGTGAGAAGTGTAAAAGCAACCTTGGCTTAGCAACTCAGCAAAGCAAAACATGAGTACTCACAACATTCTGCAGCCATTTATAGTCAGACAGCCAGATAGCTATGTTTGTCAGGTTTCGATTGAAAATTACAACATCTTTCTAAAACACATTTAAGCACATGTTAGTGCAGGAAAGATAATTTTGTAGAAACCTTGTGTCAATAAAATATTATTTCTAGTCAAAAACAGGCATCCTGGAAACCTGGAAATTAATATCTCTGAGTAAATTTTAAGTAAGAGTTTTTATCTATCAAAAGGCAATATTTCTATCATTTTAAATGATAGTTTTATTGTAACAATATTAGGTATCTAAAAATGAAATTATAAGAGCTCTTGAGATGAATCCAAATAAATTTAGGTTACCTTGCTATTGAAGTCTTAAGGTTTTGTGTATTCAGCATGTGCTTATTTTAGGCTTCCTAAAATTCAAGATTATGACAAATAAAACTAGGTTGTTTTGATGTTAAAGTGTCTTGTTCAACTTTCGAATTTTATTTTATTATGTGCACAGGAAATACAATTTATTTGTTGAAACATAAAAAATAAGTCAAACAAGCTTAAGTCAGAAATTCTTACAAAATTTGAAACCATCGAGCTTATCTGTTAAAAATTAGATAGCCTTTGAGTCAGAATTGTAGCTATAAAGTGTAATTTAGTTTGCCAAAGTAAATTTAATAAAAACAATTTGGTTACCATTTGTTCCCCAACTTATCTAGAAATCAGATTTGGATTCTAAACAAAATCAAACTCATATGTGGAATACGCAGAACTTGAAAAAGTCACTTTGAAGAAACTGGGTTGCTTGAATTAAACCAGAATTAAAGATGAATAATCTTTATATTAATAGATCTGTTTATTACCATTAGAGTCCAACTCCAATCTCTCACCACTGAACCCTTCCTCCCTAGAAATGTTGGAGGCATCGTCACTTCCTGAACTATATGGCTCAAAAAATCATTCACAACTTCTGTCCTGTGTACCCAGCTTTAGTTTACGTTTTGACTTATCCTTGTTACGTAACAAGGTGGCACCAGCATTTGACCTAATTACTACACACGCTAACACTCTGTAATACCATGAAATTTATAATAGCCTGAGAAATCTTTATTATTAAAAGCTTTTATGTACACAGAATGAAAGCACAGTACTTGCATGATGTTTTAAATCATGTAAGTGGTTTTATTGTGTCAGTGCCTTTGATGTGATAAAACATATTTTACTCAGACATATACACCCACACTCACTTGAAAAAAAATAATTCTAGTTTCATACTGGTTGTTCTTTGTGATTAGTTCACAGTTAACAGCCAAAGATCTTTGTGACAGATGAATATCCTGGATTACCACACAATGACAGATGTTTTGACAAGTATATTCTGCATTTGTTAAGTCGCACTGTCCGACACAGATGAGATCAGTGCACCTGGAGTGCAGATAAAAGCACCTGTGTGGGTGTGAAGCAGTCAAACAAGCCAGTGTTTGTCCCTGTTTAGCCATTAACTCCTTTGCTGCTTTGATGGTCAGCCTTGCACCAGAAACCAACAGTTTAATGGTAAATAGCTTCAGGAGGAAACTGTTTCAAATAAAAGGTTGTGCTGTTTTTTATTTTTATGGTAATTGGAAGAATGCATTTGTGTTGTTGAGGCCATTGACCCATTCTGATACACAGGAAACTATAGTTTGTGAAGTTAAGATGCATAAACATAAAATTTAATTGGAATAGATTAAGAATAGTTTTAATAAAACTCTTTGTTCACAATGGATGGAACTTACAACCTGATGAGTGGAGAATGAACATATGCTACTTTAAAGTATTTTTCAGCTTCAGCTTTAAATTAGTTTTCTACGATATGTGACCCTTTACTGGACAATGAAAAAGTAAAAAACTTACTTCTTAGCCTTAAATCTAAGATTGTGTCATAAAAAATGTACTTTCAAACCAGGTGTGGGTTACCATGAGGAATGGACTGTGTACCATTTAGCCTTAATGGATACCTAAGCTTTTGACTGTATCTGCCTCCACCAAGCACCCATTTTCAGTGCAGGAAAATGCAAAGCAAGCAAAGAGACAGGAATTCACTGATGTGCTGCCCCACATCCATCCCTGAGCTGATAAAACCCACATCCACAGGCCGTCTGGAGGAGACAGTAACGGCAGCATTGGGATTTTACTCACACGATGTCAGGGATTAAACTCGGTGGGATCAGCTTCGAGGAGACAGACGCCCCGAAGGGCTTGCTCCATTTATGCTGCTCTGCCCCACCCCACCCCAATTCACTGGCACTTTAAATTCCACAGTATGAGCTCCTTTGTCAAAAACATTCACCCTCTGAGCCCCTTCAACCAAAGCATGTCTTTCTCATGCATGTCTCTCCATATTGGTGGCTACCTGGACGGAAATGGGCCTCAACAAAAGAGGACTGTCAAATAGAACTGTTTGAGAAACAAGGTTGAAATGCCCAACTTTTTTTGCACCTTCCCCTCTCAGTCTCCATTAAAATCTCACTCTGCCTTCCTGTGCCACTTCACTGCATGTTTTTTTCTGAAGCTTAGGATGAATGACACTTTGACTATGAGCTGGGATGTAGTATACATGCTCACAACGGGGGCAAGGTAATAGTGACCATATTTTGGTGTATTTTCTTTATACAAGCATAGTAGAATGCATAATTCACTCTTAATTACCATCCATTATTTCACGTATGTTCGTGTTTGCCAATAAAAGAGGGAGGAAAAAAAACTTAATCTCGAAACTACAAGGTAACACGTTTAACTAATCCTTCTTTTTAATCCCGCAGACCTGGTGAAGCTGTGGTATCTCATGAGCCACTGGGATGTGAAGCCATGTGCGCTTGTGCCTTAAAAAGGTATGTCTGCTCTCCCATGTGTGCGTGTGCATGTGTGTGCATATTAGAAAGCACTTTAAAAATAAAAAATAAAAGGTAAAGCCCTTGTGTTGTTATAAATGCCTCCACTGATACTTAATATGTACTTTTGGGGTTAACATTATAGCCATAAAAAAGCTTTCAAGATGAAGCGAGTAGTAAATCTCCACACAAGTTCCCATGAATTGGGCTAATAAATGCAGCAGAAGAATGAGAGGAAGTCGGTTCCCTGGCTGCCAGGGTCTCAAAGGGCAGCAGGGTAGAGTGCCTCTGATCAAACAGTAAACCAAATAAAGCATGTATGGCGCTGTGATACTGATCACTTTTAAAAGGTATATGGATACCAAAGCTGCCCCATTAAGACCATGTTACAAGTGTTTCTCCTCTGACAATAAAAATAAGTCAGTTTATATTAAAGCAACAAATCTTGTTGAAAGATGATCTCTGAAATGTCCTTTTAAATCTAGTGGTCCTTCCAGCTTTGTTACCTCTCATTTCCTTTGTTGCTATATTCTTAGTTTTTCAAATGAATCCTCACTTTTCGGCACATTTGGTCCTTTAGAGAGGTTTTTACTAAAAAGCTGTTCCATAAAAAAAAATCTAAACCTTTGTATTTTCACATTTTGTAATGATACAAATAAAATCTTCAATATATTCTACTTGACTTTTATTTGACTCTAACACTAAGTAACTAACATTAAGAGATTTAGAAGTCCAGGAATAAGTGTGTGGCCTGCATTAAAAGTCGGATTATACTGACTATGCCAAATGTGTATCTGTGTATCTATGTGTCTTCATAATATATTTGATCAGTAGTGATTGACTGTGTATCCTTAGTATTTACATGAACAAACACTGACAAAAAGGTAAGCGCTAGGAACAAATAGTCTTTTGTGGATGTAAGTTAGCGCCAAAACGTACCAACAATGAGCATAAATACCATTTTATTTTTAAGAAGCGGGGCATTACAGCAACAGTCAGGCAAAACATTTAGTAATGGATGCTTTAAAGAAAACCAGAAAACACTGGTTTTCTTAGCAAGATTGTGGTATTCTATAGATGTTTCTGCATTTTAGTTGAAAACTTTGCATGCATAACAGCTGCACCTGCATGATGGAGCAAAGGAAAAGATTTGCCCTCAATCCAGTGTATTTGGTGACACTTTCATTTTTCCTTTTTAATTAAAATTTTACCAGTTTTGTGGACCACTTTATGACTCAGAGGTAGAGCAAGCAAAGCATAGAGAGAAGCTACAGCTCGTCCTGGTTGGTCCCAGTTTGATTCCAGGCCCTGGGTCATTTTGCTGCATGTTCTCCCGTGTCTCTCTGTACTTCCTACTGTCTCGCTAATATGGAATAAACTCCACTAGTGCCTTTTTTCAAATTTGGGAATGAATTTTTACATTAATATTTTTTATTTATTTATTTATGCATTAAAAGAAAGTATTTGTGTTGGGCTTAAAAGTTAAGAAAAGACAAGCAATGCTGAGCAATGTGTATGACCCTCTCATAGAGTAACAGCTCCACAGAGAGTGAGCTTTGGTTGTGGGGCTACTGTAGTATTTGTTCTCCATCAGTCTGTAACTGGGGAATTTCCAGCACATGAGAGTATTGCTGCATTTGACAGTGGAATGAGGGAATTAGGAGATTTATTATGGACCGGGGTCATGGAAGGAGCATCTGAGAGCAGACCCAGGGCCTCCCTTGACTCCTCACAGTGCTTTACAGCCTGACAGCCTGTGTCATCTCAACGCCCACGCACAGAAACATAGACAGGCAGACACACACGCAGAGTCAAAGTTATGGACTCATTTACCAGAAAGAATTCAGATATTAGGAAGTTCCTTACTTCCTTCCTTCTTTCTTTCCTTCCCTCTTTACCCTAGGAGTTAAAGAGAAAACATAGAGATAAGTTTAGGTTTAACTTTATGGTTACTCAGAAGACAATGAAGATCCATAATATAGCACAAACCCAACAAGTACTGTAAAATGCAAATATGTTAGAACATAAAGTAATAACATATAACATCAAATACTGAAAAGGAGGATTTATTCTGTTGGTGAAAACAGGCATTTTCTACCTGCAAGGACCTTAAAATTATTGTAATTTGCAAAACTGTTATTAAAATCAATTAAATGCAAGGTGAAGAAGTCATTGACTCAAAGAAAATGGTAAACGAAGTCAAAGTCAAAAGGAAAACTATAGTTGTTTTGGGAGAATCTTTAATCAGGCGCCGTTTTAGATGTTTAGCATCTCCATCTTTGGATTTGTGATTCTTCTGGCTTCAACGATGTCTCCTCCTACTGATGCAACATTCAAAGTATTCAAAGTAGGGAAGCTGAAATTACATTACTAACAATCATGAAAAGATGTAAATAAAAGAAAACTAAAAGAAAACCAACAATCTCCCTAAAATGTAAACACTAATGCTATGACATAATCACTTCAGCCACTAATAACTTCAGTCTTCACTTTAACATATACTTTGTTTTTCATTGTAATCATTGGAACAAATACGAACAGGAGGAATAATTCTCACAATATGAATCAAACCTGTTCATGTTTGATTGCTTTATGTTTCAGTCACATTTTGAGTACATCCAAGCAAATAAGAAAAGTACTGTATCACTGCGAGATCGGTGCATCACACAGAGCGAGGTTAACACCGATTGCTTGCAAAGAAAACGCTCCGCAGATAAAGCCCCGCCTGCTCCACAGCTGGGCAGACGGGGCTTCTGAAGGAGCCTTTTGTCCCATGAACACAGACATGTTCATAGGAAATGGTAGGAGGGTAGCAGACAGACAGTGGGCATCCTATGTCAGCACACACACGCATACACATTGTTGCATACTCAGTGGTATTGTATGTCACAACACTTTCTTATTAACAGCCCATATTTCATTCTTTGACAGGCTGCTTAACCAAGCAGCTAACAGCCCCACGTTTTCTTTTCTTTTTCGGTGTGGGAGTGGCAATAAACTGAGAATGACAGAATAATAAGGAGGACAAAAGAAATGTATGTCTCTCTCGCTTTTTGAAGAAGGAAACCGTACTCAAAACTGCAATACTGATTTTACTGCAGTATTGTCTTTATTGTTATGATTAATCTGTAAACAAAAACAAGAATGATTTATCTGGAAACCCCCCACCCCAAAAGACATTTTCAAATGTGTTCCAATTTTCCTCATAGCTCAGTATAAACACGGAATAAATCAAACGTTTTCCCTTCCCCTTATTTCAGGTTGCTAGCACCTAGACATTTCCAGGAAAATTCCCTTAACAGTTTTGCTTACAGTAGCTTCATAGGAATGTTAATAAACTATTTTTACTGACAATGCCCTGTCCAAGCATTTCAGCTCTTCAGAGAAAACCTTCAGATCCAAAAGAAGAAGTCTGGAGATAGAGAGGGAAAAGCTGCAGAGATAGTCGACTTCTTTTACCTCTGTTTCCATATTCAAATTCCCAATTTTGTTATCTTTCTCTTCATTTTTCTTTTTTTCATCTAAACTGAATCCCGGGCTCTTCTCTTTCTCCCTATGGGGGGAAGCCCTTACTTCCCTCCCCACACACACTTTTCAAGCACAAATAGGCAGAAATATATTGGATGTAGCGACACTGAAACACAGTTAGAAGACTTTGATAATGCTACTCCCTCTTTGATTTATGACAAGCTTCTTTTGAAATGAAAGATACCTCAAATTGCTATACTGGGAAAAAGAATCAGCTCAATGGAAACATGCAGTCCTTCAAAGGCCCCTCGGAAAATGTTCATATGGTGGAAGATAATTGGCTTTGTAACAAGTGTCATTATAAATTTAAACTCAACTCAGAGACCTGGATACAGACATTTATTTAAGAAAAAAAGAGACCTTTCCAGTATCAATACAATTATATTTAAAATAAGAGCAATAGTGTGCATGAGAAGATATATTTGCAGACACATTTCTACTAAATTTATTGATGTTTAAAACATTTAGTTTTTTAGAATAAATCTATAGTTTTTTGTTTGTTTTTTGTAGAAAGACAAGTTTAACCCCTCTAACTAAGGCTTTAACCCCTCAGTGAAGTGCAAATTAAAAATGGAAAGGACATGTTATGTATTTTTACTATCTGTAATCTGACCTTCACAATCATCTATGTCCATCTGTTTAACATTTCTATACGATCCCATCCTTCCCCAATTCTGTAAGTTGTGTCTTTCTTCACTTACAAATTATTCTTAGCATCACCTAAAGCTGCTGAGCCACTGTTCATCCTCCACGTTATGATAACTTATTGATAAAATGTGAGTGCAAACACATTTAAAGTTTAAAATATATAAAACTTAAAACAGAACAAAAAGCTTCAAACAATATTAAGTCCATGATGGCCCCCATTTTATATGTACAGGATGTGCACACTTTCTTCTTTATATATACTCAATGGCTGCCAGATCAGCAAACTAATTGTTTGATCAACAAATTAATTGTTCAATGCTGCATACATCTAACTGTCTATATTTGATGAAATAAATATTATCTGAATTAATCATAGAACAGGTCGGACTCCTGACTGAGTCACACTGCTGTTTCAGGCACTTCAATGCAGAGGTGGATGAATCTCAATGAGCACAAAGAGAGTATTTGCATAGTGTAGAAGGACATTAAGGAAAGTTATTATTGGATCATTGATCTGAAATTTAAATAGCTCACATATGGAGTACATTCTGAATCTCTAAGTTGTAACACTCAAGCTACAGCATTTCCGGACATTTCTAAAATATATGTAGTAACCTGACTAAGCTGGAGATAACTTAATGTACTCTACAGTATTAGATATATAGAAAAATGATGATGAAATGTAATGCGCTTAGTTGGATATAAAGCAATAGAATTGAACTGTTTTAAATTGAACCTGAAAGGACCAACAGTATACTGAAATCAAACACATGCCCTTGACCTTAGCTTCTAACATGAAGTCATGCATCCAGCTTGTGCTGGATCATCTAAGCTTCATTTATGCTGTGGACAGTATGTGCACACAAACACAAACAGAGAAAGACTGCCAGGATTTTATAGAGGCACAGTCCTGAGCTCAGCTGCACAAGTTGACTTCTCTTGTGTGGGATGACTTGTCAGGCCACACCATCTGGGGTGTTACTAAGTGACAGAGAGTTAATGCATTATGGAGAGTACTTTGTTTAGAGGGAACAAACATCTGTTATTGATATTTAGACAGATGAATAATGCACTTACTTTTGACACAGAGCACAGAAGCTCTGATTTTATAGAGTTCTTTTCATTTAAGGAGCACTTCAGAGTGTAATATCATTGACCTACTGCAGATTGCTTTCATTGTTTCTATTTGGACTGTTAGTCACTAGATGTTCACTGAGCCCAGGGAGCAGGTATTGTATTTTAAGCTAAAAGTTAAACAAAAACACAATCAAATCAATAGATATCTTGCGGAAATTTAAGTTGGAAACTAGTAATCACAAAGTTTAAAAATACACAACAATCTTTCTCATTTTTTGTCATCACTCACACAAAATATTTACCGTTTTAGGTCAGTTAAAATAATTTTATTTTATTTTGGATTAATGCCAGATTAATAACCGAGATTACTTATTAGTGAATGTTTTTAACTTTTTAAAATTCATAAGCTCACATATATTTTCTTTTTATGTACATTTTCTCAATTACTTTACACAACTAAAATCAGTTCTTTGAGATGATCAATTTAAAATATTGTTGTTGCCCTTAACAGACTTTGAGATTTTGCATTCTGTTTAGGATTATTGCCTGTTTTAAGAAAAAAACCTTTGGGCGCAACTTTTAATCTGTACCAAGCAGTTCAAATTTGGTCTTTGGTCAAATGCTGCTTTTTGCGACTTTACTACATCAAAGCCTTTTTATTAGATTGTACACCTAATAGATGTCCTTTCGATGGTTTTTCCCATTTTGCCTGTGGATCTCCACAGCTTTTCCACTGACACAATAGACCTCTGGTCAGCTTCTTTGATACATTTTCTCATCGACAGCATACCAACTCAGGTGGACAGCCTAGCTTTGGTAACTTTACCTATGCCATGTTCTTTCCTTCCTTTGTCGTTTTTACAAAAACTGCTGTAATTCTACAGACATTAAATTACAACCTGAAAGACTGTTCATTTTATAAAAGTAATTTTATGCATTTTTACAGGTTTAATTTTTAATTCTTACTTTGGGATGAAATTTATCCTAAAATTCTTTCTGTGTTCTGTCCTGTGTTTGAAAAAAAGACATTTGTAAGTATTGTTCATGGTAAAACTTTAACAATGTTTTCAAAGCAGTTTGGGGTCTGACACAGATGGATCATCTGCATTCTGTCTTTGTCACCCCTGGACGGACCAGGCAAGTACCAACTTCCAGCAACAACAGAAGAGCTGCTCTATTGCCACTGGGAGCGTATAGGATTTAAGTCCATAGCTTAAGGGCACATAAATGATTTAAAGGCCTATCTGGCCACCCTCTGGCCACCCTGTAGTCTCAATAACTTCTTCAATCCTACAACCTGTGCCCATAGGGTACATATTTTATTTCAACAATAACTGAATAGTTTAACTCTAAAGAGTACAGAAAAGAATTAGGTCCACTGAAAATAAAAGAAAAACAATTCTGACCTTTTTCAAACTTTTTTTGTAAAAATCCCTGCATCTTGATTTGAAATTTTCTTCACAAGCCTGCATGAGTAGTAAATTACAAAGTTTGTTTTTTGAGTTAATGTCATGTGTTGTGGGGGTAGTAAAACAATCCAGAAAAACCTTTATAAAAGACCAGCCATTTTGGCTGCACTCAGCTCCAGGGAGGAGGGCAGCTTCTTGAGCCCTCTGCCTCAACGATTGCTGTTTAATCCATCTTAGGAGCTCTCCCTGCGGCATGGTTAGCCTCAAGGGTTAACAGGGAATGTTGGAGGCTGCATGCAGTGCAGAAAATGTAATTACAGTATAAGGGTGCCTCGCACTTGAAAAATGCTCTATGTTTAGAACAATCACTTTCTGTTTTTCCTCTAGATTTTGTGCAGCCCATTTTCCAATAACCAAATTATTGGCGAAATGGGCCTGTGCGTGGGACGGCTCCGAATGGTCTGTTCTAAAGATATGCCAAAGAGGCTCCCTGAACTCATCTTATCTCAACAAGCAGATGAAAATAGCAATGCACAGCTATTCCCTTTGACTCCTCTCAGCTTCATGATGTGTCAACGCTTGTCCAACAGAAGTGAATCCTCAATGTATGAATGCCTTATCACATCCCATAAATGACTTTGCTGACTTTAGTTACTGCCACTTTCTTGACATTTTGTCAATTTAAAAGAGCGGTATTGTGTATTTTACAGCTACACAGAGCCCTGTCATAACACAATAAAGAAACTGTTACCTTTAAGTTTTAGAAAAATATTGTATCAAACTGAAATTCTATTGTATATGTGCCCTCCGTCCCTGTAATCCATCGTTAACATGCTATGACGTGTTTTCCAAACAGTCTTTAATCACACCGTGAGCGTTCACATGCTAATGTTTATTTTACACCTGTTGGTCAGTCAGGGTAGACCTGCTGCTGAGCAGCAGTGTGTTTGTTTGAAAGAAACATTGGTTCATCTTCCCATTACTAATATGCTCCATTGTTTATAGATAGATCTCAGTAGATGAGAATATCATTAGAAAGGTCATTTATTTTGGCAATTCAAAATTAAAATAATACATTGCATAGATACATTACACACCCAAAAGTGTAATTGTATTCTTTTTTTTTAAGCTTATGGAAAAATAGGTAGTAGAGTCAATGTGCATGACCAATACAGAGAACTGCATCCTTGAGAGCCAGAATGTAATGGAGATTCATAACTTTGGCCAGAGCCAGGCCTTGAAGAGGCTCCACACACAGACATGTACAGTTACTTTCTTCTGCTGACAAACAAGATACTGATTTTGTTTTCAAGTAGGAAAACAAAATCCTACTTGTAGGATTTCAGCTGGTGGTTTACCAGCAAACTGGCCTAATCTCCATAGTCAATGTACAAAGGCCTGTTGATAACATTAGTCCTGCGATTAAAGTAACTTTGGGCTTACTGAATACTGCAGACCCACAGCCTGATCATATTCATGCTATGAATATGTAATTAAGCATTGCTTACATATCCTTCACATACTTCTGAATAAAAACTCATTTAAAATTATTTTTATTTCTTCGTCTTATGTAATAGTCAATTTTGGATTTTTAATCCCCTCACGTATGTTAGCCTGCATTTTATACATTTTACTTTTCCCCCTTTTGAGTTGAATTGTTGTATTGAATTAATTTGTTAATGTCTTAAAGTTAAAAGCTGCATTAATATGAATGTTCTCAATGCAAAACGAAAATGAGTTATTTCAAAACTTTTTGTTCTTGGGTAGATGCAAATATAGTTGCTTCAATTTATACTTATTATGATATACAAAAATATATTAATTTAGCAGAATATAAATTCATCTTTTTTTGTATAAATAAAAATGGAACCAGAATATCTACATTTTAATTTGACCTAATTTACTATAAATTTTTGGCTGAGATTATTTATCCTGTAAGTAAATCACCTCAAAATGAAACATGGAATATCTAATCTTCAAAGCAAAAATCCTTTGTGTCACAATAGATAGTCTGGAGCGTCTCACTGATTTATGTTGCTGAGCAGCTGACATTAGTGGCAAGCTGTGCACTCAGGTGTCAAATATTGGGCTAAGTAACTAAATTGTGATGAATGACTCACAGCTTTTCTTTTCAATGTTTCTCTCTTTACGGCTGGTGATAGTTTGGATCCCTCCTGTTCTCACCCTTTTGATTCTGCACCTTCAGAAGTGCATAAAAGGAAAACACGTAATACCACCTCTGATGTTTCACTGGCCTTATCCTTGAACTATAACCTATTCACTGTTTCAATTTCCAATTGAAATAAAGCTTTACTTTACATCTGGGTTTTTGAGCAGTTTTGAGCAAGTTGGTTTAAAAAAAAAAGAAAGAAAAGCAGAAGCAAAGTTCATCTTTTCAGACTCGGTCACCCAGTTGAGAAAGAAGAGGTGATTCAACTCGCTCTTCTAGGCCTGAATAAATATAACTGCTGCAATCTATTTAACCATCAGTCTGGCCTCCTCAAAACTCAAGGCTCTTCATGAATTGAAAAAGAACATAAAAGGAAAACAGAAACTAGAAATTTGCAAAAGAGGCTGAGAGAAAGTTAGCAAACTCACTAATTTATGACCACGCTTGTAAAAAACGTATTGAAATACTGGAGCATTACTGATAACGCTGAACAATGTGAGTATTTAAAGGGAATTAGTCTCCTGCAGCGCAGCAATGCCCAGAAATCCCGGTACTTATTCAGTACAGTTAGGCAGAAGGACAATGAAATTTCTTTGACCTAACTTTGATTTTTCTCCTGTCAAGATTTTCTGAGACTAAAAGAGTTAATTTGAGAAAGCAGAATAATGCTTTAATGTCTTATTGTCTCTAACTTAATTGAATGAATTAAATCTTTATTTGAAGATGTAAAAACACATTATCAACAGAAAAAAGAAATAAAAATTAAAATAGAACTAAAATATATAATGGCTCAAAATTGATATATTTAATGTAGATTCACTAAAGAAGTGGACATGAGGTTTCACATGAACAGATCATTAGGTAATTCTACATGTATAATAATTATCTATAAAGCAATCATACCTATAGATCATGGAGGAGGTGGAGCAGATCGGTCTTTTCACAGATTATCTCTCTCATGGCATACTGTCACAACATGGTGATAGCTGTAACAATTATGTAAAGAATATATTCTTTATAAAAATCACATACAGCAGCAGATGTGTTTTATTAAGTGATAATAAAACACGTATCTTCAACTAAATCTAATAGAAAAACAATAATGAGGTGTCTAGGTTTCTATCTAGTGCAAATTTTCTTAAATAGATTTGTTAGATCTTATATAGTATTCCACCAACTTTGTGCAATGCAACAATACAACTTGCAGCGAAGCATAACCTTATTACCATCTGATCTTCACCTCGCTTGACAGTTGGTAGGAAGACTCTTTATGGATTTGAAAATTTCAAATGTCCATCCATCTGACTGTCCACCATCTGTCTATTCAATGTTTACCCAAATATCTATGCAGGATAGCCAGCGTGGTGGTGTGGTGCCCATCTCCAGCTGAGAAGCTAACACAGCACAGGTTGCCGATCCATCACATCACTTCTTGTCCTTGTAATCAATAGCTCTCACAATAACATTTTGTTTTCAGAAGGCTTTTAGATTTTCCATATTAGCAGCTGTTAATGACGATCATGCTCACTTGTATGTGGATAATGATTGGTGTCTGCTGGAGTCTCTGAGGTTTTTTGGTTATTCCCAAACATTATAACATATTTTATTTCGGCTAAAGAGTGTCTGTTTTGGAAAGATGGTCAAAACCTGGACACATTTGGGTACTCTGCCAGAACAATGATCTCAAATGTTACATGAAGCCCTCTAAATGACCTCCCGCAGGACCTGATCTCAATTTGCTCTGCTTGGAACAACCAATTCAAACGAGTTCTACCTTTTCTTCTTTGAACAGTGGTCAGATTCTAACTCAGAATTATGCCAGGACCTTGGTGACCTTAAAGGGAAACACAAGGTTTCTCTGCAACTGGCTAAGTCTGTGCATGTTGCTGTCATTCATGGAAAGTCTTGCCTTGTTTACACTTATGCTGATCATTATTGTATGTAAATCTCTGACTAGCACTGTTTATTTTAACTGTATATCTTACTTTACTGTTCATAAACTATGTACTCGAGTCAGAGCCAGATGAAAGTAAATAGTGAACATATTTGTTGCAAGACGAGGACTGGAGCAGAAAGAAATCTAACATTTAAAGTACTACTCATATGAACAGGACCTTCCTCTCTTGTGAGTCAGTCCCATACCAGCAGGAGGACAAAGGAGGATTAGCTGGCATTCCATCCCACCCGTCTGGCTTCCACATCAGGACAAGACCCTGAGGTCCACTGATCCTGCCAATTAACTTGTCACTCACTCTGCTCTTTTTTACTTCATGGAGACTTCATGGCTTTGCTAGTGAAATAGCTTTAAGCCCACAGTACCCTCCCATGCCGTCACATGCACTCCAGTATGTCCTAGTGCCCAGAAGTCAGAGAACTGGGAGAGAATTTTGGATAAAGGACTGCAGATTAGCAGCTTCTTATTCTTGGTAAGATGAAATATAAAGACTTAAAACAGGTCAGAAAAAGATACCTACAGCTACATATTAGAAGCACTTATTGTATAATTCAAGGGATAAGTTCTATATGGTTTCTTATAATTTATTAAAACCATGATGTCAAATTATTTATCCACACTGAACTGCACGCTGCAAAGATTTGGGTGCACTCTTATTAGGTCACCTGACTTCTCTCATTGCGCAATGCAGTTACAGGTGACACTTGAAAGTTGCAAACAAAAGTGACAGCAAAAAAATTGTTTTGCTGGGTTGCATTTGACTACCTGTAAGAATGCAAATGCTTACTAAACACCATGCATCACGATAGCCTTTTCTGATATTAACAAATAGGTGAATAGCATAAAGCATTTCAATTAAGTTACTTTGATTGAATCATCAGTTATAAAGGCCTAACTTCTTTGGGGATTGAGGATTTATAATGTAGAGCTATAATAATAAGGAGCTGGGTGTTGCTAATTGAATGATTGTTTTATTTTTTCATGCAAAAAAATAGCCTAATATGAACCAAGAAAACAAGATAAACCACTAAATTGAATCTTTCTGCACAGTACTTGTTTTTTGTTGTTTGTTTTTTCTCTTTTGCTTTGTCTGAACACACAGTATTGAATATTATCGAGGTTGTCTGGGTCACAATGTAAAAAATCAATTCATTGGCCATTTTATCTAAATACCTTTATTTTGTTAATATGTTTTGCAGGATTGAATACACTTGATAAGTCATATTAGTTAAGTAAAGTTTTTAGGAGCTATTCAATGAGGCTATACCAATTTAATAATTACATTAGGTAAGGTAATTTTATTCATATGTCACATTTTCAACAACAAATCCAAAGCAATTCAAAGTGCTTTACATGAGTTAGAAGAAATACAAACAAAATAACAAAAGAAAAACAAGAGAAAAAGAGAAGCATAAAATATTTACAAAAAGGTAACAGTATAGCATCACATATTGGTTCCCCATGTTTAGTAAGAAGAAGAATTTATTAACTAGTGGGGGTTTCTCTGGATTTTTGATCCGATGAAACGAGACGCTGGTTTTCCAGGCATGATAAGATTAGTGAGGCATAAATAAGTGTTGGTTCTGCATTTTTGATTCTATAAAGTAGATGGTCCGAAATACTGATCTAAGGTAATAAGTAGTTTCTCTAGATGAGATTAATTATGGAGTAATAAAAAAGATTATAAGTACTAGTACTACAATGTTGGTTATTGTACAGGAATTTTTCTTCTTTATCATTAAACATGTTCACACACCATCCTCCACTCTCGTAATTTTCACTCGAGTCAGGCAGTACAACGAACAGGAAAAAACACAAAAGGATCATAGTGTCTTTGGTCTTCAAGTCCACTTCAACTCCTTCAGCCCTGTGCTGACAGACAGGGCCACAGTTAATCCTTGGACCCTTTCTTTAACCTTACTATGTTTTGTTCCCACAAGAGATGCCTGCAGGAGACGTCTTCTCCTTCTTTGCCAGTTCAGTATTGGCAGCAATGCGTGGTAGCTGGACTTACCCCAGCCGGTCGAAGCGGTAATATAATTTCATATTGATTTCTTGTTGACCTCCCATGAAGCAGTCATCATTCTGTAATGTGCTCCACACGTCTTCTTAATGAAATCAATAGCTCCTCTGCCAAACACAAGTCCAATAGGACTCTCAGGCAACCCAGTGCTGTTGCACGGTTAGAATGGAGAGTATTTGCAGGTTAAAGAGTGGGGTCCTGGCTGTCTTGGCACATACTGAATATTAGTTGTGAATAAACTATCTTAGATCTAAATATACAGAAGCTTCATGTTAGGATCATAAAAAAACATTTTTAACAATCATTTATTATTGTAGATATATTTTACTGTGTAAAATATTTTTAAAAATCACTTTTGTTTGCCTTTTGTGTCAAATGCTGGATAATAGCAGCAAAAATTTTAACCAGTGTGGTAAAGCACAAATTATTGTGCAGTGGAAAACTAATCATCTCAAGAAAACGTATCATGATCTAGATATGTTGTCAACACATCCACCACAATCGGCTTTTGGCAGTAATGGAGGCAATGCATTTTGCATCTCCCACTCATGTAAGAGTTGATTCTGACAGCTCATACACACAGATTATGATTTATACCCTCAACTGCATCTGAGGAACTGTAAACAATGAAAGTTCAGATTGCAACTCAAGAACCATTCATCACAGACATTGTCACTGTTTGTTATGTCTTTTCAGTCTCACATAATATGACAAGAAACTTTCTCAAGGATGAATTGATTGCATATTACTGTGTAAAATCTTGTTAGCTTGAGCTACTAAAGCTGTCAGATTGGCATGTGCTTTGTATTGTCGAGATGAATATGAATCAGGGATTTTTTCTGTAATGAAAAACGTGTGCATGTCAGGTCAGACTGTGAGCAGGTGACTTAAATGTTTAGTTTGTAAATCAAAATAAAATGTAAACATTTATCAAATCCACACATATAATGACATCTTCTTAAAATATGCCAGTGGCACAAACGCAATATTTCTTTATGTGCAGTGTCTTCTTTGGACTCAGTGCAGTGTACTTTAACATACTTAACACCCACTATTTGGATGAAACTGCTGTCTAGCAGTGACATTACCGCTATAGAAACTGTCAAGGTGACTTTTGCACATCCGATCTGATTTGCCAATGGCACTAGCTAAGCCAATGTTGACTGTGGGGCTTTTCCACAGTTTAATTTCCAAGAGTTGCTTTGGACCTCCACCAACACAACAAAACACACCACGCTGCCCTCGAACTTGAAATGGGCACACTCCAACAACACCAGAGGAGGGTAGGTGGTGTGCTAAGGGCTAAAATCAGGCATTTCTGTGATTTAGTTGAACGTAGTATGTTTAATTATCTATGTCACAAGCAATGAAAAGTTATGTTTCAATAGCAATTCATTTTATGCTATAATATATGCAATACAGATCATTACTCTTTATGTAAATTCTCATAAATCATTACTGCGTGGATTTCAGCATCTGCAAAATCATGGAAAGAGCCAGCACATTGACACCTTAAATAGCTTTCAGACGAACAACAGCACAGACCCAGCATGTCTGAAAGGGTCTGATAACATTATATATATGTCTGTCACAGTCATGGCTGCTTGAAACATGAACATATGTGTTACTTGGCTTTAGAAATATCTGCTCATGCTGCAGAATGCTCCAGATTTTCAGAGGGCCAAGTCGACGGGATAGACAAAGAGAGGGGAGAGGGCTTGGTACAATTGGCAGTGGGTGAAGCAGAGAAAAGCATGAGCATGAAAAATGAAAACCAGAAACCAAGTTCACGGAATATGCATTAAGGGAGATGGCTCAAACTTTTACATACTTGGAACAGAGGTGCTACTATTTATGTCCAGATAAAAGAGTCTACAAAGAAGATACAAAGCACCTGAGACAAACAGAAGATAATTACAAGACAAAGTTTTTTGAACAAGAAAAATTAAAACATGCATATCATACAAGTCTTTGTATGACATGCATGTTGTATAAAGTGAATAATCCACTGATGAAAATATGAATGAATCTTTAACACTAGAATTTTTACCAGATAAACAAGTGATTGTAACACATCAAAGAAAGTATGCTAAAGCCAACAGTCTTTCACATGAACAGACGGCAGAGTGAATGTACAAACATAAGAAAAGCAGGAGAATTGAGCATATACCAGTCATTAACAGCAAATAAGGAGAAACAGATGGAGAATAAGAAAACAAAATGGGAAAATCATGGAGAGGAAAAAAGAAGTAACTGTTATGAAACTCCTTAATCATTTGAGGTATGGTCTCAAAATGCTCTTCATATGAAATCATCCCCCCTTAATTTCTCAATAAATAAACATCTAAATGGAAGAAAACTATTCAGGTCCACCAGTAAGCTCAGTATTATGTATTTGTGAGTCAGCTCTCTTTAAAATGGACAAACTTGAGAAAATCTTTTTGGATGATAATACTTGTGCTATTTTCTGATATGCCGAAGGCAAATTACAGAGTTAATTGTTAACTTTTTTTTAAATGAAAGAATTAAAAAACACCTAATAAACTATGTAAATGAACATAACTCATTCACATTATTTTTACAATGCTGGAAGCCTAATTACTTTCAATAAAAGAGGAATCAATAACATTTACTACGGTAATTGTTCTAAAAGAGAAATATAGACTTCACACTTACTTTTGATAAATTCCAAACCTCTACATTAAACTGATGAAATTATTACTGTCCCTCTTTCACACAGTTATGTTTGCATTTTGTACGACCTGCCTGAACACTATTTTGTTTGGGTCTTTATAGCTTTTCTCAAAGAAGAAGCCCATGAAAAGCCTTTGCTTACCATTCTGAACAAAAGAAGATCATTATAGGATTAGACTTAATAGTTATGAAAGGAGGCTGCATGAAAGTTGGTATTAAAGAAACACACAAAAGAATAAAAGAAACCTTCAATTGTGGTTTGCATGTGTTGGCCCAGCAACTAATGTAGGTTTTAAATGTAAATGTTAAGCAAACTTGACTATTTTTGGCGTAATGCCACATGACCTCTTTCCAATTCTCCAACCAAACCCCCTTGAGCATTTCTCATGATTTAAAGAACATTTGCTTCCTCACCACAGCCTGCCAAAAAATATTTTGAAAGTGAATAAAAAATAAAATGATTTAATATTCCATTATTATTTGTTCATACTCACTCATGCCCCAATTCCCATTGTTCTGAATTGCATGTAGTCCCAAACACTGAGAAAAGACAAAAAGACAGTGGTTCCCACTTAAAATTTATTTTTGTCGATAATAGATGCTGATGAAATGAACCAAACAAATGTGAGAAGTTTGTTTTATAAGATAGAGAAAGACCTTGTTCATTGCTGATAAGAGGTCTCCTGAGTCAATTTAAAAATAATTCCACATTTAAATGTGATAGGTGGACGAAGCAAGAATTTGGTCCCACATGCTCTATCAGTGGGGAAAAACCCAAACACACAATTGAATCAATTGTTGCTGATGTTCAAACTTTGGTTCAATAATGACCTGATTGGCAGGTCATTATTACTAACCAAGCAAGGAAAACGTGATCTAAGCTTCATTGGTCTTTCAGATACATGACTTTCTGAGTTAGCAGTAAAAAGTTTATTTCATGTTTGCATATATAACAACATGGAAGGTTATAGTTTGTGTTTTTAGCACATTTTTTGACCTTTTAATAGATTTGTACTGTTCATTATATACTGTATGAAAGTTGAGGTGAGGCAATCTTTTTGGTAATTTTCGATGACTAGATAGATTTCAGTTAACACATTGATATTATGCATGCAGCCCAACATCCACCATAATGACTTATTAATTATTAACAATACCGTTTGTAATAGCCACATTTTCACAAAAATGTTTGTTTGAATAAAATGGAGAATATTTTTGACACTCAAGCTATTTAATCACCAAAGTCCAACAATATTTTGACCAAAATACCTTATGTATATATATATTTTATTTATTTTTTTAAGTATTTTGTTTTCCTGAATGAAATATATCAAATCACCAAAGTATTCTCTGACTGTCCTCACCTTCGTCCAGTTAGGGGAAACATATTGATCCTGAACTATGTGCTCCAAGTAGTCTAGGAATCACTGATGACAGCTGATCCCAGAAACAACATGTGAATGAAGCGAGTCATGGGATCAAAGACAAACGCATGCCTTGCCACAGGCACAACGCTTTCTCTAGGATGAGAGTCTGCAAACAACACCCAGTGTTCTTGCCAATGGTCTTTTGTCACACAAGCCATGCAATGTCCATCACTTGCACATCCATGTATAATCTCTCTCTGAAATCCTTCTTTTATGAATCTCTATCTTACATTTAGCAGGGCTGTTTTTGAGCCAAACTTATCTCTTGGAAACAGAAATCCACTTAAAGACTGTTTCTTTATGTTGCCCGCTTGCTTCAGATGGTTGAAGCGTTTGCCCTGCAGCTCAAATGGGGTCAAAAGAATTATTAATAGCATTCAGCCCAAAGCACTCACATGCAACTTTAGAAATCTGTCCTCAGTTAGAAAGTGGTGATGGAGTTTACATGTTGCATTGCAGACAAATGATCTACTGTCTGCTGTTACCCTGTGCAGAGTGCATGTTTCTGGTATCTGGAAAAGTCAGTTGGTGTAAAAAACTTTGCTATTTTTTTTTTTACCTCACAATGGGCTACAGATGGTCTGATCTGTACATACCTATGAGATATTGCTCCGCTACATCGCATATTTTAGTTGCTGAAAAGCAGCAGTCAGATTGACTGACAGTGATGTCCATTAATCAACCACTAAGGCCCATCTTGAAAGCAAAAGTACATCAATCAAGCCTCATTACTTACTGTATGCTGCTGCTCATCTGTCATACAGAATGCAGGAGGCATTGTGTTTGATCAAAGTGTATTTTATTTCAGAGGTGCTCACAGGGCCAGGGGTTTCCAGGCATAATATGAAGAAGGAATATGGAACACACATGAGCAAATTTGAAGCTGAGCTTGAGTAGGAGAGCTGGTTGTGTGAAGTCATGGCTCCCCCTATGGTATAATAGGTGTAAAGCAAACTGTAAGGAACACTGAAACGCTGACGTCTTTCTTTTCTGCCACTGCACAACCATCTTTTTTCTGTGAACCCATTCATATATTTAACACTTAATGAGGAATAATGTGACACAAGCAAAATAGGATATTTCAGATTTTTTTTTCAGAAGAAGGAAGGATGCCCCTTAATGAAAGTGAATTGGGAGTTCTTCCAGGGAGGCAAAGGTTGTTTGATCCAGTGTCAGGAGGAATCCGACTGCTCAGGGAAAGTTCCAAGGCAGCGGAGCATGTGGGAAGAAGATCAGAGTGATTTTATCCTGCTCTGAGCCTCTGATGTCAGCCTTCCCAAGAGTAATGATTCCAACCCCCCACCTGCCCTGCCTGTCTCATATTTGTAGCTGTGTACATCAAACCTATAAAGGCTGTCTACTACTGCCAAAAATTTAGAAAGAATCATGAGCTAGAACTAGCAATGTTATTGAAATGCTATGATGTGTTATATTCCTAATTATGGTCAAATCTGGCATTTAGGATGTATACATCATGGAGCAGCATAGGCTTGTACTTTTTTGTGTACCTTTTTCAAAGTCTACAGAAAGTCCTTGTAAAGATGGGAGGAATTTGAACCACATGTCGGATATCCAAGCTTTGTGCTTTCATTATTTCTGAATGGAGTCTTAGTCAGGTACCCCTGGTTCCTCCCTACCAACAAAGTAGGGTCAGGAGGTTAGGGAGGTTGCCATTAAGCGTTGGCTTTATCCTTTTTCCCAGCACTGCTGCACCGCACCCCTCTCTATCATTCACAATGCACAAGAAGGGATCCAGCCTTTGTACTTGCTTCATCACCTCTGTGCTTTTAGGGCTCAGGAGACTTGACTGCATCTCGAATATCAGCCCAAAGGATGCCCATTTTCAGCTTAACAACCAGTACCTAAGCAAAGTAGAGAAATCGACCCAGCCAGCATCATTATCACAGCTACATTTATGAAGATATTTTATCTCGCAAAATAGACATTTTTCCAGTCCCACTGCAGTTGTTTTATCTGGAAACATCTATCAATTTTCTGGCAGTTATCCTGATGCTGTGGCTACAGCGTAGGCAAGTTAGTTCTGGGCATCCCTTTTCCCAGCGATGCTTTTCACCTCCTCCTAGGGGATCCCCAACTCTCCTGGGTCAGTAGGGAAATATAATCTCTCCAGAGTATTCATGGTCTGCCTTAGGGTCTTGTGACAGTTGGTCATGCTTTGAAAACTCCAAGTGAAAGGAGACACACCACCACATTCAAAGCCAAGTTCTTTTTAGTCAGCAGAGTCAACAATAAAGACCCCTTCTAACATTAAAGGAAAAAACTAAGACTTAAAAACATTGTAGAGATAAAGGACAAGATTATAAAGGACTTTTCTTTTATCTTTATCTAAATCTTGAATCTTCCAACATTTTGACATACTTCACTTTATGTTTATGTGATAGACCAACACATAATTGTAAAGTTATAGATGATATGTAAATTTATATTTTTTTAAAAACAACATTCTGAATAGTGCTGCATGTATTTGTTAACCCCTTTTTCTCTGATACCCTTGAATAAATCCCAGTGTAACCAGAAAATTAGTAAATAGTCTACTTATGTGTATGTGTTATGTGGAATTTATGCTCACAGACACAATCCATGTGATTGGACTAAACTAGTTCTGTCTTACAAAGATGTATAGGAAAGTATTTCACTCTCTAGTTGTGCAAAAGTGGCAAAGATGATGTACAAATAACTTCAAATGCAGCAAAAATACATTCTATAATGTTAAAATGTAAAAATAGAACAGTTCAAGGTAGACAGATATTTTTGCAAGACACTATATAAGAGCCTGTATGCTGCAGTAATCCTCCCTCTTTAGATATGAACATAATAAAAAAAACAGTTTCATAAGACTTTTTTTTTTTTTTTTTTTTTACAAAGGGCTAAGTGGAGTCCCCAACTTTACCCAACTTAAAGAATATTAATGAGAGACCTTGCAACTTCTGGGAAGTATTAGATATAGTGCATGTGTTTGTGGAAAGACAGAAAAAAACTGTAAAAGGAAGAGAAATGAAGTGAGGAACATATCTTAACTGATTAAGATCAGCCACTTGCTAGTTATTTCACCCAAACTAGAAAGAAATGATTTCATGGGTGTTACATCAATACACGAGGGAGATAGTGGAGAATTTTCTATGAAGGAAGTAGAATTTACTGCTCTTATGGTTCATCAGTGTGCTGCAGTGGTGGCTGTAAATCTGCAGATTGATCAAACTGCAGAGCCAAAGGATTCAAAGCCTTATCTGAGAGTAAGGGCTCAGACAAGTCGAAGACTCGCTGTTGGTGTGAGTGATGGCTGGAGCTGTGAGGTGTCTACCTCGTTTCCACAGCTTACAAATCCAAACACAGATGGTGCACAAGCAAAAATAATCTCTCCTGCATGTTGTATGTACATGGAATTGCTCATATGCTGTCATGAACAAAACGTGCAATTCAATGCTGATAAGGTCTGTACCTGTTTGCCCTCAAGAAAAACGAGAACTACATCTTCAGGTAAACAATGACCTCATCTCAGCAAGTTGCATACCTTGCTGTGAATCCAACATCCATGTCTGCCAAAATATACTAAACCTCCACTCAGCCGTGGATGCTGTTGACAGAGGATCACATTTATTGGATGTGTGAAACATGAAGGCTGAGGAGATGAGCAGACTTGCCATGCCTGCTAGGCCCTTCAAGGGCAACTGTGTTGCCGTCGGCTTTGCATTCAGCAATATGTAAGGTAGTGATCCCACATGGCTGATGCTGGGGGATGGTGATGGGGCACCTGCTCAGAGAAAATAAAGCTGGAGCCTGCTAACCCTACGGCTGTAAGCTCCTTCCTCCACGCTCTATGTCTGAAGGCACTGCATTAGTGTTTGTCTTCTTAGCGAGCAAGGAACCTGAAATAGCTCAAAAACAAAAATCTATGTATTGAGAATCTGCTTATTTTTATTTTTAGTGCATTGTGTAAAAATTGGCAACCACAGAAGACGAGGCGCAGACATCTAAAGAAAATTGCTCTGACCTATGTGGATTCTACATAATTTAATTTCAGCTGTCTTCAAGTTCTTATAACCTGACAGCTTTGCAAATAATCTTGAAATACCAATTTGGGCTAATTGATACAATATTCCCACACTCTGCTACCTGCAGATAATGTTGAAATTAAAATTGGCACCTCATATTATTCCTTTGAACACAAGAGGCTCAGATGCTTCTAATCTTTGGGATATGGTCTTCATCTGCTTTTTCAATTACTGCTAGACTAATCCAGTAATCGTTTTGGTGGATCTTAATTAATTTCGTGCAACCATTTTGTTTCTCTTATCTTGCTGTAAAGATCTGTCTGAAGTATTAAAAAAATTAAAAAGCTTTTCCTGTGGGAAAGTGGAATGCCTGCACCTTACCTCCTCTATACCTTTATGGCAAGAAAAAAAATTGCCCAGGGTAAAAGCACCCCTTTTTCCAGTTTCTCCTCAATTTTCTTTCTACTTCAATTTCATACGTATAAGCAAACCATTTAATTTGTACAGTGCTGTTGATGTGCATTCTTATGTTTCTTAAATTATTCTTAATTTAATTAAGAAAATAAATTAAATTTTATTTAATTTAAAATATCAATTAAATAAATTAATAAATTGATTAAATTGAACTAATCATATAGAAATTGTTAGAAGTGTTAAAATGTATGCTACTACTTATTTTGTAAAAAAAAAAAAAAATAAAAAAATAAAGCAAGGGAATGCTTTTTTTTATTGAATAAATGTATTCAAATTAAAGACTAAAATTGTATACATTTTTCAACGTGTCTGTGTCCAAGTGTGCAAGTAAAGAAATTGCAATATAATAAGTTCCATAAAGACACAAAACATGCATGTCCGTTCCAAATTGCTTTGGTCAAACGTGTCTTAGGAAGAAAAGTTGCTTTGTTGTGGCTCAATGGTGGTCATTCCAGATGCTTCCTTGTAAGAAATGGAGTGCTGGTGGTAAATGGTGAGAGAAACTCACCAAAGGACAGAAAAACAAAGCAGGAGAGGATGAGCTCACTTTTCATTTGTGTTGGTTATAAATAAAGAACATATGTAGGTTTTCCTTTTAAATCTCTAGTGTGCAGTTTTAGTCATAAATCAGACTAATCTATGGTCAACACAGGTACATGTGAATGTTAAGCAGAGTGAGGAAGTGCAGGGAGAAAGGGTGACTGGAAAACCAAAAAGAGAAAGTCCAGGCTGGGAGGGTTTGTTTCTGATCTGCTATAAAGATTATTGCACCATTCATGCTATCCTTCAAAGAGAAAAAACTTCTGGGAGGGTATTAACTTAGTACATTTCACAATTCTGTCCAAATATTTTCAATTATTTCAATGCATTCTATTAAAGTTTAATACAAGTTTTGCTTTGACTTTGATGTTATCTTAAAATATAAATAAATGCTTGCCATCTTTAAATTAAGAGTTTACTGTGACTTTTCATGTTATTTATCCTGTCGCCATGAAGTTGAGAACTGGATTTTGAAGACGAAGAAATATACTGACAAAAACTGGAAGATTAATGTCATACTGACATACAATGATATCTACTTGGTAGAGCTGAGTGAAAATCTGAGTAGATTTTCACTCAGCTCTACGTAAGGGAAAACTGCTGTGAATAACTTTTCCAGATGTGTTTTTTGGTATCAACGAGTATCTGCTGCAGTGTAAAGTTGATAGTAAGTTTCCCATCACAACACAGAGATAAAGTAAGCATTAGACAAACTGAGCATAAATATTATGACTGATGCCTTTTGAACGGTGTGTGCTTGCGTCGGTTGGCATCCAATGTTACCATTAGGGTTTTGGTCACTCATTTTCTCCAACCACATGTACTAATTCTCTTCCTTTAGATTTATGCAAGATCTACTGAATGTCATCAAGGAGAGCTGTGATTGGGGGTGCAGGTGGTTCTCATTTCATGATTTAAACATTTTGACTTTAGTCCCACTATGGGTGGTTCAGAGCGTACATTGACGGAGTGGGTGGTGGGGCGGAGCAGAGCAGGCGGACAGAACACAGCTGTGCTACCGGTGATGCTTACAAAACCAAGGTGTAGCTTTACTTTTTTAAAGAACCACAAAAAAAAATTATTTCTTACACGATGAATGAGTGTTGGAGTTTATCATTTCAATAGCTGGCAATTTTGCAAAGGTGCCAAAGATCCTGTAGGCCACATTGATACAAACACTATAAAGGCTGTGCAAAGTGAGAGTTCATCTTTTCAATTGACTGAAGATGAATACGTAAACTAGAAGTAAATGCAATTTTTTGTAAAGGTGTTTTTGTGAAATTGCTGGTTTTATTTTATTATTACCTTGAATATAATTTTTGATTTTTGTGTAATTTTTGTCCAGGCTGACTTAAAAAGTGACTGTTGCAGGTAAATTTTCTAAGCTACAGAAAAATAATTAGTAGAGATGCACCAATGTCAAAATTTAAGCTAATATCGAAAGACAATATTATCACTGCAGTAATGGCTGTATTTACAGATATCTGTCAATATTATATATGTATTACATATTTCACTACACTTTCGACACCATGTAAAAGTAACCACACTGCCTTCTGTACTTCAGTTAAACACCACATTATCATGCACTTCATCTGTCCCTTAACTGAATAAATATCATGTGGCCATCTCACTCTCTCCAGACATATATGGTAACAACATGGAAATAAACACAGGTCTCATATTGGCCCAATTTTACTTTTGAAAGCCTATTTAAAATGTGCTATTTAAGCACATAAAGAATGTACACTTTAAATACGTGAAGGTCAAAGTAGAACGAATACGACTGAAGGTTAACATATTACCTAATTGTGGCATAAAATTAAGCTATGTGCTTGGAAAATACATATTACTCTGGTATACACACAACATATTACCAAATGCATTGTGAAATTTGTGGGCATAACATGAGAAAATGCAAAAAACACCAAGCTTCATAAATAGTTTTAGGATCCACTGAATTTGTAATTTGTCAGTTTGAAGATAATGACCATGCTTAGAGAGGAAACCAGGAAATTCAAACAACTTAAGTTAGAAGAACCTAAAAATATTAAGAGAAATGCCAAAGGACATAATCAGAAATAGCCTATTTAGGCAAGGTTTTGGTCTAGATAAATTACATTGTAGTGCTTTTAGAAAGAATACGAGTGAAGATTACATAGACCAAAAACATATGATAAAATGCCTGTTAAACAACTTAGAAAATATGTCAGTTCACAGAACAAGTCCTACCATGTAGCTAGAGCTGAAATAAAATCCAAAAACACTAAATCCGAGTTGGTCCCTGCTGATGATCTGTTATCTTGCTACAACAGGCTTCAGTAGTCATGCAAATATTTACCTTCCCTTTCAGACTTGTTATAGTCCTTTTGGAGACGAGACAAAGAAGGGTCTGGAGGTATTTAGAGATATCGTGTCTCTGTTGGGGGCCACTTTAAATAGAGTTTATGTACTACAGCAGACAAACCATGCTCTTCTTTTTTTATACTAGTCTAATATAAAAGTCTGAATAGCCTTTACTTTTTATGTCTCTACATTAAAGGCACCTACAAGTTTTCTCAAGAGAAAAATTCAGCAAAAATCCATCTCTGGCTTCAGTGTATGGTTACCTCCCTACTTTCTTACTCATAGCAACTCCATAATCTGCCAACTTTCCTTCTCTGCTCTGTTTCAAATGTCATTTTGTTTGTTATACAAGGGTTAGGGCTCGGGAGGAACTCAGACAGATATCTGGCCAAGTAAGACATTTGTTTTTATCACAGATTGTTTAATCCAAAGCTTCTCTTTGGACAAAAATAAACAAGGCTCCCCTTGGATCTGTGCTTTCTTGAGGCAATTTGCCAGGCTGCCCCAATATATAGTTCACTCGGGCCAGGAACCAATGGGCCGTGCTTTATGGGGACTGTATGCTCAGCTCTTGCTTTATGGAGAGGAAGTTAAAACTACAAAGTAGTGAGTTTCAAAATAGCCCTAAATGTTTCAAAATGAGTTCCTACATCTGTCCAAGATCTGCTCCATTTTGGTTCAAACTGCAAGCTGTGATGAGCTTGACGCCATAAGTTGTTTATAATTGAATCCTTCCACCGCTCTCTGGAAAGCCATAAATCATTCTCCTAATTGAGTCACAGACCAGTAATTAGCGGTGGTTGAGAAGCATAATGGTTGGAGGGATTTCTTTTGATTCTATCTGATGATAGTTGTGGGGAGAGCACCAACAGCGCCCCCTATTGAGGCTGACAGCTCCCCAGCACTTTAATTCAGTGAATTAATAGCATTTATTTTTATAGTACATTTCTGTTTAACTTTAGTCTTGACTAAAATATTATTTAGTTGTAGTCATAATTTAGTCATCTGAATTGTTTAAGTTTTAGTCTTGTCATGACTTGAAAATCATCAAGTGAGTTGATGACTTTTTCATCAAGTCACTTGAATTATTTGTGTTAACACAAATAACTAACATATGGCTATTTGTGATAACAGTTTTGGCAATTACATGCCATAACTGTCTTTAGCCTGACTTTAGCAAGTTATTGTCTGAATACAAAAGAACAACAAACAGATTTGGCAATTCTCAGACATCTTTATTTTCTGTATGTGTCCATGTTGTCCACTCTGTCATTATGTAATGCCTAAACTGGTTTTGGGGATGATCTTTATAAAGCATTTCAAATCATTTGTAAGAATATTAGTCAGCCAGGTAATAAATCAGCATATAAATACATACTCGATATTGTAAACAACCAAATTTGTTTGTATAGCACATAATCAGCAACAAGGCAGTTCAAAGGGCTTTACATCATAAAATCACATAAAACCATACAGAAAAAAGCATCTTCCCTGTCTTACTGCTTGCAGTAGTTCTCCCAACAGCAAAACCTTGTAACTCTATAAATAAGTTGTTGTGGTGATTTATTTCTGCGTTTAAAAACAGCCAGCAGTTTTTGTGTGGATCTTTTTCTTGGCTTATTTACATGGTGATGGGAAAAAAAACACTTGCCAGGAAAATCAGAGTAGTTCAGAACCTGAACAAGGAACTTGAACAGAGTTCTTATTGTATTATTTAATTAATGTATCTTCCCTGGTCTTATGGTAAACAACCACAGGAAAACAACTTCTAGTTTAAACTGAATTCTGATATACAGTCTTTTATCTCTGTCTCATGATGGATGCAGCTGTGCTTGTTGGCAAACAAACATTTTCCAGAAGATAAGTAATAAACACATCAACGCACAGAGGAATAATCTAGGAGTTGACCGGGTGACTACTGCATTGATAGATAAAGAAGATTACCTGTATTCTGGTGGACCAGGCCAGGCAAGGCTTAGCTTGTGTGTATACATATTAATCTGTTAAAATGTACAAACATTTGCTAAGGTTTACTGTTTCTGTGTGTTTGTGCATCGTTATGTACTTTTGTTTGTCTAAAAGAGTTGGGGAAAGGAGTCAGTGGATCCTTGTTCTTGTGGAACAGTGATTTCCATTCAAATGAAATGCATTTCTTGTAAGGGAAAAACAATGTGAACATGGGTATAGAAAATGTCTAGGGAAACATAATGGTCAGAAAATTACAATTGTTAATCATAAGCATTAATCTTTGAAAAGTAATTACTGGCTTTCAAAGCGACATTGAAACCATTCTTCTACAAGGTTTGCTGTGATATTCAACATAAATCTTTAAAAACAAGAACTAGGTGCACAAGTTTGGCCTTATTGTGTGTTTTTGCTAACCCACTCAGGACCAGACATCCCTAGGCAATGTCGATAGGCTTACATCGACATTGCTTATATTGTCCCTTAACAACATTTTAAGCTGCCAAGTTTTATACTTTTAATAATTTTCCACAAATTTTTAATCAGATTGAAGTTGAGGCCGTTAATTTTATCTGTTGCAAAACCGGTTTTGATCTGTGTTTGGGATTAGTGATATTTTGAAGCACCTAATTGTGCCCAAGTTTTACTAATATAACCATGTTACCCTTGTTACCACTGGCTCAAGGTCATAACAAAAACGGGAGACCATGCAGGGATTAAAGTAAGGAAAAATATATATTTATTAACAACAACAATGTATTGTGAATGTCAGTATCAGTGGTGTAATGCCAATGCTTGGATGTGTTGTATGAGTGCATATGGAAGTGTTGAGGTGCAAAAACAAAGACGAACTCAAATGTGCAATGGGCAGGAAGCTGAGGCCTGGCCACAAATAACCACTAGCGTTAAGTGGCAGAGTGGACGCCAAAGGCGACCCGGAAGATTGAGACAGCCAGGCTTAAATACTTAGTGCTCCAAATCAACTGGATCAGGAACACCTGCAAAGGGGAGGAGCACATAGACAGACAAAAACACCTGCAATCCAGCCCACAAGGCCCAGGGCCGTAACACCCCCACCCTTAAGAAAAGGGCCCCAAAGGGGAACCTTTAAAATTCAAAAATTAACCAATTTAAAATGTTTGGGCAGGTAGTACATTACCTAATAGTTAGTGTGCAGGATAACCGCCGTCACGTCGTCAGACTCCATGTTCCACAGGCATGAAGTGCTGCGCCCATCAAGTCTGGTTAAAAAACTGGCAAGGAATGGTAGAGCACCTACAACAGGACATGTTCTTACTGCTTCAACAGTTGAAGGTAACCCTGAGGAGAAAAACACTTATGGAAATACAGCCCTGACACACAAGTGACCTACCACAGGGTTGCAACAGTCAAACCAAAATGGATTCACCCAGTTATCACTCGCTAAAGCAACAACCAGTAATCCAAATCTGAACTGTCCCCCAAATAAAAAGTCACAGCAACAAGTGGTCCACTACCACAAAACGTTGCTCCACAAGTCAGGTAACTAAGTGACCAACACAATATGGAGAGCGACACCCACAACCCGATCACCCTTAGCATGGTCCAGCACCATACTCAAAGTCACTGCTGTCTCACAGTCAGCAACACCAAAAGGGCATCAACCAAAAGTGAGCCGACAGCTCCATAACACCTAACGGTCACATCACTGCTTCACAAATTTTTCCCACAGTTCTCCTCAGCACATATGACCCATAACACATGGAGAGCCACACCCACAACAACCCCAGCATGGTCCAGCGCCATACTTTTATGGGATTCACACAAAACGTGGGCTAACTCCTCCACCAGAACGGTCATTTCATAATCTGCCTCAAAGCATACTTTTTCCTTCCACTCAACTTGAAGCACGAACAAGAAATCAATTTGCTGCTCACCAGACAAACTAGCAACACTCGCCATGAAATAGGGACACGAGTTTTGACAAGGCTTGAACACACCCCAACCTCAAACTAATTTTACTTTTTTTTTTAATGCCGATCACATTCCTACGTGACATTACATGAACATCATAATGCTCTGCTATCATATAAACAATACAAAACCTCAACCTAATCCATGGTTTATAAAAAAACAAGTGACAAATTCATGCACAATAAAACTTGAAAAATGACCACCCGCAGAGTGTCCCCGCTATCTGCCTAGCCAAGAAGCTTACAAACTCAACACTAGTTTTCGGGAGGCGTAGCGGTGGGTTGTTATGGATTTAAACCAGTGGCACGATAAAGGCAACCAGCAGGCTGTCACACCCTCGAAACCACGGAGTGCTCCCGAGCCGATGAAGGGAAAAGGGGATAGAGAAGGTCTACCCGCCGTACCTCCACACTAGTAAGTAACGCGGTGAAACCCCTGTTGGGAAACGCCGCTAAAACCTGCAAGGGAACACCTGCTCAAAAACGTTACATTTGTGCACCTTAAAAACTTGACACTTACCTATCGCTAAAAATCAAATCTATGGAACAGCATCCCGCTCCAACACCACAAAAATGCACGGCACCTAATACAAACCTCCCAAGAGCACAAGTCCAAATAAGGACAATTACGTCACGGGCTTCCCCCGTCACCAATTAAACGCACGGAAGTAGCGTCGTTAGCAGCGTAAGCTAACGAGCCAGAAATCCAGTGCGAAACAAGCGCTCACAAACAATAATATAACCCAGCCAAAAGGATAAGACAAACTTACCGAACCAAACATAACAGAACCGTTTGAACGAGCCCCCAATTGTTACGACTGGCTCAAGGTCATAACAAAAACGGGAGACCATGCAGGGATTAAAGTAAGGAAAAATATATATTTATTAACAACAACAACAATGTATTGTGAATGTCAGTATCAGTGGTGTAATGCCAATGCTTGGATGTGTTGTATGAGTGCATATGGAAGTGTTGAGGTGCAAAAACAAAGACAAACTCAAATGTGCAACGGGCAGGAAGCTGAGGCCTGGCCACAAATAACCACTAGCGTCAAGCGGCAGAGTGGACACCAAAGGCGACCCGGAAGATTGAGACAGCCAGGCTTAAATACTTAGTGCTCCAAATCAACTGGATCAGGAACACCTGCAAAGGGGAGGAGCACATAGACAGACAAAAACACCTGCAATCCAACCCACAAGGCCCAGGGCCGTAACACCCTAAAAAAAAGGAAATGGGTAAGGATGTTTAGTATCAATTAAGAAATAAACAAGACTCGTTGACACTGGAATATACTGGAATGATAGTGTCACTGTTCAGTGTAAAATGTTTAATATTAAAGAATTAATTAAAATTAAAGAATTGTCTTCTCTAAAATTATCAACCATAAAAACTGATTGAAGTTTGCCCACAGCAAAATATCTCCTGGAGAAAGATTTTATGGAAACAAAGAAGAAACAAACTGAGCTATCTGGCTACAGTGACAATAACATTGGATGATTCGAGATGGTGTTTTTAAGAACAGTATAATGCCTGTCAAACATTGTGGTGGAATCATTATACCATAGGAGCTGTTTTGCAGCCAGTGGTAATAGTACACTGCAGAAACTGAATTGAATATTAAATATGAGAAGTGGGACCCAATTTGAATGTAGGCCCAAATTGAACTGCTAGTTCCTTAAAAGAGCTGGATGTTGCACGAAAACAATAATCCAAAACAGACATAAAAATGATTTTGCAATAGATTTAAAAAATAGATTACTAGTGTTTTTTGAACAACCTAGAAAAAATTTTGACTCTATGATGTTGAATGAACTATGTGTGGACCATTCCAGGAAAGCAATCAATACCATTTTCTCCCATTTTCAATAAAAAAGATTAATCAAATATTCAGCTAGAGTTATGCAAAAAGCTAGTTGATTGGAAAGCATGTGGTTTATCTGCAAATTGATATTTAGCAAAAAGCAAAACACTAGTTTTATGAGTTGATTTTTGAGCCTGTATGAATATTTTTTAACTACTGGGAATCAGAAAAAAATATGCAACCAATTTGTTGTCTTAAAAACAACTGAAGTTGTAGTTATGTCATCTTTTCATGTTGGAGTGACACAAAAATACATTATATTTACATTTTTAAATATGATGTATTTGTAAGCTTCTTATTGAAACACTCATTTTCTAATTCTCCCTACATAATTCAGTGTGGAATCTGAGATCATTTATTTTAGGTAGTATGTTTGCAATTAGATAAGAAAATTCTCACATAGCTCTCACCTTCTGGCAAAATCTCTGTTTATTTAGTCATAGCTAATACAATTAGAAAACATTTGCAAGAAAGGAGCATCTGTGTTGGTAGACCCTCTAGAGTTCTGGCAGGTGTGGATTCACCACCATGCATGAGGTCAAGGCAGCAGGAGTTTGAAGTATAATTCACTCAGTGTAGAGAATGAACCAGAATGAGTCTGGGGCTTTATCAAGAAGACTCCACAGATTGATTTCCTGTCACCGAGGATCCATGCTGATGAGATCGATGCACACAGAATGGGAAGTGGAGATAGAGGGGGAAAAGTGAAAGACTGTTCCATCTTTGGAGTTAGTTCTTGTAGCCTATGGGCCACGACGGACTGATCAGCAAACTGAGCAGAGCTGTCTTCTTCCTTCTTCCTAATTAACACCTTACTTCGAGGTGTCTATCCATATTTGATAAAGAGCCAAACCACAACCAGGATGAGACATTTCATGGCGGCCTGATTAATGGTTCCCACATAGTGAAGGCCGGCAGGCGCAGGGTCAGTGAACTCACAGCATCCTTCTGCACAATACCCTTTAACCCCCATCTAGATTGGTGGATCTCTATCGAGAACTGAATATGGATGGTCTACATCTGCTTGTTAATGAATTTAAAAAGCAATTTAGGCCTTGGTTCCTCCCAGAGGAGTTGATTCCATCTCCTTAACGATTGGCCTTGTGAACTCTATTCAGCATTGCTGTATTTTATTTTATAAGTTGAGACATCGGGAGACCTTATTAAAATTGGCTTTAACTGAAAGGTGTAGGCAGGTAGAAAGAGGAAAAGGCCTGACTTTAGGATTAGCTTAATTGTTCATGAGAAAATCCTGGCAAAGAGTGGCCAGGATATTTTCTGTTTTCACATTGTTTTGTATTGTTTGCATCTTTTCTAAACCCTGATTATTATTATTTTTTTCTGTGTTTAATTTTACGGAGGAGTTAAGGTGTGACGCTCTGAAACCAAAGGTCAATGTTCAAGACACCAAGTCTTAATGATTATTGTCCGTTTTCTGTCAAAGCAGATTCCTATATTCAGGTAATATTCATATTCCAACACATATAGTTTTAACCCAAACTTTATTGCCCTTGAGTCCTTCGTTTGGCACCTTATCCATGCCTCCACATTTCAAAAACAGGAAGGGGGATTCAAATTACTTTGCAACAGCTTCCCAATTCATCTTTAATAGAGATGAAAACACAGAAGCTTGGAGCAGGTAATTGGATGAAACTTTCCTGCATGTAGAGCTTCTCAGGCCTCACTTCATTTTTTGATAAAGATAATTGAAAGATGGGGAGACGAATGAGTAATTTACAGAGGAGGATTAAGAAAATGCCTACACAGGGTGCTAAATTTATTCTTGCTATACTTGTGCAGTACTGGTTCGAAGCGCTAGGCCTCAGGTTGCAACTTGCCACTCTCTTAATCTAATTTTTCCTCCTTAGAAGAATTTGCATCAGTTTAAAATGTGTTTTCAATTTTATACTAATGAAAGTCCTCCCTAAGGTCAGGATACATCCCAGCTCTGCAACAAATGCTTTTCCTTTGTGATGCTAAAGAAAATACTTAAATGCCTTTTGGTATATGATCTCACATATCGATTTATGTCATTATGAGTGTTTTTCTGAATGTTTCATATGAAAAAGTAGTAGTAACAAAGCTTAGACATCAGTGGATGTTCTTCTAATTCAAATTAGGCTAAAGCAAAATGTTAAATGATGCTTTGACACAAAGACTTTTGGCATAGCAAAATTTGTGCCATGCAAAATAAATGCCCTTTTTCTCAAAATAACCAGATGAAACCTGAGCTATTGGTGAATTTAATCTGTAAGCAGAGACCGACCCAAAGCCATCTGCTACGGCATACTCTAAGCAAGATCAAGTTATTGTTATGGCTCTTGAATCTAGTGACGCTTTTACTATCAACTAATTAGAAGTCTGCTTTTAAATCTGCTCTGCATTTCTGCCATGTCATGTATCTGACAACATTAAGGGGACACAGAGAGAGTTGTTCTTGTTAAGTGATAAATTTTTTTCTGCTGCTTGTATGTTCACTGACCTGAATCAAAGGGTCTTGCACAGAAGAAAGAGATTCCAGCATCGGCTTGCATGCCAGACACCCCTGAGGCTTCTACAGTCTCAATAAGCCATACATGGTTTTTACAATGACCTGTTTCTTTTATATATATAATTAGCAAAAATTCTATCAAATGTAGTTAAGTACCCAGTAAATGTTGAAGAGAGTTTTGATACTATATTGAGTAGTTTCCAATGTCTTTACGTTCATACTGTAGATGCTATTCATATTTACAGAAATTATATAATTTTTCTCTAGTACAAAAGTCTTCTTTCTAAACTACATCCATTTATTGTGATGGAAAATTCAGGACTTTGTGCATAAGTTTAGTATCTCATAGCAACCGACTTAAGAAAAGACTGTGGTCTCTTTAAATCCACTTCAAAACCTCTAATTAGAGAGTGCCTTAGTCTAAATCAGTAAACAAATAGTTGACTGTGACTTGAAAAACAACATATTTATTAACATTTTACTGAAGCCACATTTTTTTCTATTCTAGTAAAAGTCCTCTTAATACCACAAAAAAGAAACAAGACTTGAAGGCACCAGGGTGATTTATTTTTTCCAATCTTTGTGGGTTTATCTACATACCTGCACATACATTCATCTTTCTTTTACTGCTTATTTTAAAGGTCTTCCTCTCACTAATATTTAAGCACAAATAATCACCATAGTTGCTTTCACTAATTCTGATAATCGCAACACAAACAATTCATGTGAAAGAGTCTAAGCCCCGTTTCGTTTAATAATCTGCAAATCACAGGGATTTTAATGTGCTTCCTGACTCTTGTTTTTTAAGTGAGATAGTAATATTCAGGCAAGCTCTTTGCAGCCATTTCCCACATGCATTAACTATAACATGGCCTAAAACAAAAATGGACAAACTAACTGTCAAATCAATGCAATGGCTGCTGGATAAAAAAAACAAACAGACAAACAAACAGTGAATGGTGCATTTCCCCTACTACATGGACTTTGCTGCTATGATACAAGCACACTTAATTTTTCAAAAGCTTGCAAAAAAGTGTTCAGAGAGCAAGATGACTGATCCAGCTCTTGCCCTCCTCAGAATGTCTCTTTGATAAGTGGAAGTGAAAAAGTGATAAGACAGCAGCCAGCAGAAGCACAGGTATAAGAGCCAGATGATTTAAAGGTCTAATATCAGCCTTTATAGCTGTTCCTATTCTACAGTTCCTTAATTGTATTCTAATGTCCCCTCACCCATTGCTGCACTGTCACACAACACAAGGCGCATTGCTGTTAACTGCCTTCTGAATATAAAAAAAAAATGATGCACATGTTTAAAAGAAGTTAATAGTATAAAAAATTTAACCAATTGGATCAAAGATTGTGCAATACTAGAAAATTTGGGGATTAGAAAGGTCTACACTGCATCAATGATTTTGCACTTTGCCTGTAATATAGTTTAAATTACTTAGGTAGATTGCACATAATGCATATTTAAAATCAAAAGAAGCAAAACGCAATATGAAAGGACACAGCTGCAAGTCCAAGTTATATGTCTTCCTATTTTACAATGAAGCACAGAAAGACAAATACGAGATTTTAATTCTTGTAGCTTTTTTAGTGGCTTTGGGAACATTCAGTTTTACATTTAGTTTGCTTGCTAATATCTTATGGTTGCTATCAAACTAAGTGTGAGAATTTTCCAGATCAAACTTCTTTTTAGCTTCCAGTGAAGCACTGGGTTTCTCATAGTGAAAACATTAATGCCTTGATCAACTTACTCTGACTTACTTTATTTTTCTTCTACTAGCTAGCAAGCAAAGGGTAATGTGTTGTAATGCCATCTTAAATGAATCTGCCACCCTGAGCATCTGTTAAAAGCATTTAAAAAAAGGACACACAGAACTACTTGGGGTTGAGAAAAAGGAACAAAGTATAAATAGAAAAGGAGATGCCGGAGTCTGTTTTCATTTTCACGCTTGCTCCATATCCAGACCAAATAACTAAGGTCGAGAATGAACTATAGCTGCACATTAAATGCAGTTTCACGTCACTTCACTTTTGAAAAACATTTTTTTTCAGTTTTAGTCAGACATGAACCAAGAGCAAGGTGCAAGAGCAGACATGGTTAGGCTGTAATAGAAGAAAGGAGACTGGGTGGAAACATGGCCAGTCATTGTCACCAATATCTGAGCTCTATACCCTTAGGAATTGTGTTAGTCCTGCTTGACCAAATGGTCTTTTTTGTCTTGCAATGGTGTTCTGTCATGGGGTTTGACGAGGTATATAATTTCAGATCAGGATAATCAGAGAGCCTGGTTCATTTTGTAACAAAGTGTGACAATTGTCCACAAAAGGTCAGACCCCCAATCACTTAAATATATGATCCTCAAACATCTGTTTCTCCCTCAAATTATGCAGAGTTGTTTGTACTGAAATCCTTCTTGGGTCGCAATAAACCAACCAGAAAAGGCAGTTTGAAAATGTCTATAATTATCTCCTTTATATTCGGATTGGGAATGTAGCAACTTTTCAGTTTACTGTTCCTTTTTCCTAAGTATTCCAATTCCTCCAACAACTACGTCTTCTCATCCTTGAATGTTGTTACTTATCTTACCAATCTTCAGATTTTGCATACATAACAGCACTGAAAGATCCTGCTAATTAAAGTTTCACTTAATCATAAACATTAGCCTTTCAGATTCAATTCAGGACAAATTGTTTAGGCATATAAAGCAATTCAAAGCAAATTTGAACAACCTTATGCCAAAACAAATATATAAGGCTAGCCTGGTGACTAAATCAGGGAATGACTGTTAGCGACTGCGAAAGGTTGCATGAGCTGTTTAAAAACTCCTCCACGCCTCATTTGAAACCCAGTGCTACTTGATGTTGCGACTTAGTACAAGGATCCAGTGTCCATCAATAATTGTGTCTCAGGTGTAACTTGTTCCCCTTCACAAGCCTTGAACACCTGTCTTTCTAATCCTACCAATTAACCTGGAGACTAGTAACTAGCTTGGATTACATTCAACATAGCTTGCTCATCCTTTAGTCTGCTGCGTCTGCTTGTGCAATCTCCAAACGACAGTAACACAATCCTCTTTTTCCATCCACAATCCAGGCAAAAAATAAATAAATAAAAAACAGCACTCTGGGAAAGAGTCCTGTCTTTATGTCTCCCAGCTCTAGCGTTTGGCCTCCCATCAAAAGCAACTAGCCATCCACCCCACCACTATTTTCATTTTCTTGGTATGTGCTGCACAGTCTATTTCAGACCTTGTTCAGGTCTGTATTCAAGTCACAGATGTAGTGGCTGAATTATATTATATAGGGCAGGTATTAAAGTGAGTGATTTATTTTTCTGAGATTGAAGTCAGACTTTAACCTGGAGCTTGTCATGTGATTTGGCTGCCCAAAGTCAATCCCCTAGTTTTACCAGGCACTTGTACCAAACAAGGCCATGTTCCCAGGGGCCGCACTCATTCTTATCGATCTCCAGAATATCATCTTTAAAACACACCCCGAGGTAGATATCAAGCATGAAAAGGCTCCCTGAGGACATGGCAGAACAATAGAGCAATGTAAGTACATACCAGGCCAGTTGCTGCAGGTCAGTGATAGTGTAAGGTTGATGTGTTTTTTTCTGCCTTTAGGCAATAATGATTAGCAACAAACTCTAGTTGTCTTTTACTTGGTTCCATTGATGTCACTGTAGAACCGAAGATGAAAAACAAAAGAGAACAGATGAAAGTAAAGGTCTTAGGGGAATGACTATTAAAGAAAGTGGCAGAGCAGCTTTGTGTCTACTGTCAGTAACAAAGTATTGATCCACCTTCAGATTCTCGTATTTCCTTCAATTTACAAAACATATTGCTTAAAAAAATGTAAGAAGATGTAAGCTCTGTGTTGACCCTTTCCATTCCAGTAGAGTGCTAATATTAGGAAATTGACCAAAAGAAATAAGAATGCAACATGACAAATGGGGGAACACCACACCTTTTTTTTACAGTAGCTAATGTTATCAAATAAATGTATCACAAAAATATTTAGGGATTTGATTTGGTGGGTTACACCAGTTTAAAAGCTTGTAAATGCTTTTTTTCAAGTAGAAATTTATAATTGCATAGATTCAATAAGTAGCAGTCAGTGTTACAGCAGATCTATGTAAGCCTCTGACTGAAGTCTCTTTTTTGGTTGTTTGGTAGCTTCTGAATTATTGGGGAAGAATCGTACTGTTCTAGTGGAGATGATGTTGTCCACACAGAGGTTTATATATGTTGTGTTGTGTAATACTACTCCACGCCACTAGGTGGAGCCCCTGATAATGAGAGATGGAAACGATAAGAAGAGTAAGAGAGGAGAAGAGAACGGTTAAGGCATGTGCTCCTTCAGTTAGTGCTTGCTGTGGTATGTTGAATAAATCCACCAAGTTATTCAAGAATGTGTCATGTTATTCTACAACATTACAATATAGCTGCTCATATACAGTGTATTCCATCATAAGAGCTCAGCCAAAGTTAAGCTTCCCGTGACCACCAACAGTTTCTTCTATTTTAGGTTACCTCTGAAATAGGGATCTACATTCTGGGAAAAGCAATACAGCAATACTATCTGATTTGCCAAGATGAGGTCTTGCATGTTTGATTGATCTAAAAAGACAGTTAAAACAAACCCAGGAATGATTGGGTGAAAAGTTATCCAGAGGCTTTTCTGGACACCAAGTCTCCTAATGCATAAGGAGACTTGGTGTCTCCTTATAGGAAGGAATAAACTTTAGTAAAGGGGAATTTAGTGACAGATTGTTTATACTCACTCCAAGAGCAGAGTACCTGCCCACTGTTGAAACTGGTGTTTTCCCACCAGCTGAAGTCTCTGCAGCAGCTCCTGCACAACCACAGCTCCTGTTCTTCAGGCAGCCACAGCTCTTGGCCCAGTCTTTTCTGATCATAGGGCCAAGCTAATTACAATCAGCTGCCTTCAATCAATGCCTGCAAAAACAAATCTGTAAACATGCAAATAAAACCATTCTAAAATATGCAAGAGAATTTCTTTCCCTACTGACAGTCAAAGAGAATGAGGTGCAGTTAAAATCACCAGACATTCCCCAAAGTGTGTATATCTGTTGTGTCTATAGCTTAGCAACAACTGGGCTGATGACATCACATTCAGTGTCGGCAACATTGATGCCGGAATGTGTTTGGTTGCCAAAATAACACTGATGAATGACAACGTACTTCTAATAGTTTGATATCTGGGCTTCAGAGATAATACTTCACAGCATAATGTCCTGGATTTCACCATGTAATGTCGAGAATTATTGCTAATCCTCTTTGTTCTAGTCACTCCTCTTTAAATCTCTGACATGATCCTGCAACCATGTCTATAATAAAACATATAACATTGCTTTTCCGATACTCTGGCTGGGTTGTTCTTAGTACTTTGACTTAATCTGTATTATTGCCAAAGATCTGGTGGAAGGTGGTTTGAATTTCCCTCTTCTCTAGCTCCTCTTTGCTTACATTAGTTTACATCTTCTGCTTGCTTTTAAACTATTTTAACTTTTTAAAGCCAACACTTCAAATCATTAGTTGAAGTTGTCATGAGTGTTGCAGGATAGACGTTTCTTTTGCATATAATAAGGATATATTAAGACTCGTTCGATGACAACAGTCAAATAAAACTAAAGCCTGATTCCAACAGATTAACAAAACCTATGTACAATGTGAATACGTGTACACAAAATCAGCTGATGAGAGGCTGAAGATTTTGAATAAGGTGTATGATGATCTGGGAAGTCAAACAGATAGGCTGAAAAGATTGCTTAATACAAAAAGTTTGAGGTGTCATGTTTAAATGTTTAATTCTCTGTTGAGTCTGCAGATTGTTAACTTCTTTGACATTGGACTCCAGTGAGCTTGCCCAACCACTGTCTAAACATTGGACACTTACTCTATCAGATCTTAAATCCTGAGCTTCAAACTAACCATCTACCAACTGTCCTTTCATTCATTGCACTGTCCTTCGTCTGATAAAAAAGAGCAGCTGTTCTTGTCAATGATACACTTAGGTTTCCATCAGCAGACATACTGTGTGTTTGTTTGAGCTTACAATTTTGTGCTACAAGTCAACTTAAGCGCTTACAGGCGCCTCTCATCAGATAATATCAACTTTGTGCAATTTTGTTTAGATGATAAACATTGATCCATGACCTTTAACATCGGCGGCAAACAGATACAACACAAGCGCCAATTTTGAATCTGCTTGATGACATAGATAATGCTGACGCCAGGAGCCTTAAATGATATCTGAGAGGCTGGGATCAGGTTTAATTGATTCAAAGCAAGTGTACCCTAGGGAAGAGTTATTGAAAAGAAAACCCAGGACAGGGCTTTCAACTCAATTTTGAGCTAAAAAGTATGACATGAAAATATAAAAGGTTTTATTTTAATCTATTGATCAAAAGCAGAACACTAAAAATACTGACATATGTCACTTTTTGTGAGTTTGAGATCAGATAATTTACTATTTGATTCACATTTCCCATATATGGTTTGGTTTTCCTGCCACTTAAGAAATGTCCTCTTCTCTAATCTTTATCCCACATTTATGACGCAAGCTTTTTAAATTATTTCCTTTCCTTAAATCATTTAAGATCTAAGTTGATGCAAGGACCTATGACACTGGTAATATTTTAAACATGCAATACCTTCTTTAGAAAATTGGTGTCTCATAATATTAAATTTTTTTGAGTTATTAATTTCCTTACCCATTGATCAAAATCAAAAATACAAAAAGTAAAGGTTTGAGCTATTTCCCTCTATGTGTAATGGATGTATGTAATGTTTCAAATAATAAAATGAGAAATTTAATAAAATGAGAAATTAAATAAAATGGTTTATTTAATTATATTATATTTGTATAGCTAATGCCAACAATGTAGAAGAAAGTAAAATTGAAAGTCAACTAACTGATCAGAGAATGCCAAGAACATTTATTTGGTAAAAACAGGCTTATGGTCTTTAAGCTCATCTATGTTTTCTGTTTTTGTAAGAAATTTACTGAATCTAAACAGTTATATTCAATAAATTTGAATATGCATTCCAAGGACGCTCATATGTCAGATTAGAAGTACTTAAAAAAAAACAAACAATTAAATAAATAACTAAGTGAAACACTTTGCATTCTTGTGTGACTTTGTGAACCAACCTCAATTTCTAACTGATGCTGTAGTGCTTTCTCTCTTTCCTTATATACAGAATAAATAAATTTGAGCTGATGTTGGAGAACAAGCCTGGGTACCCTGATGAGCATTACTTATCTCCACTCTAATAAGGTCATATTAGACCTCATTAGTCTTCAATAGACCTTGTGCAGTCTTCAATGGAAGATTACATACATGCCACCTTTACATAATGTCTGATTTGTATTTGCGGCATGCTTACAATTGTCAATTTATGAGGTCATAAAAATGTGTACTCTCTAAAAAAGATGACAGAAGTAAAACTTTTGGGGGGGGGGGGGTATGAATTCCCAACCCCCCAAAAAATCTCCTCCATCTCTCCCATGGGCAATGTTTTCCAAAGTGGACTCGCTAAGGCGTAGCAAACAAGAGTGAATGCCCAGGCAGGACTGCAGGGAAAGGCAGATCAATGAGACAGCTCACCAACTCATGCGTAGCAGCTTTGTGAAGATAGTCGTATGTGGACAGTTCTGCTTTGGAGACCTTAAATCAGTTTTTAGTGGTTATGTATGCATGTGTGTGTGTGTGTGGGTGTGTTTGTAGAGAGGGAAGAGGTTTGGTTGCTTATCTGCACTGGATCTGTGGCGCATGACGCATGCAGGAGGATAGTCTTGTTCTTGTGTGATTTTGAGAGACTGAAAGACACAAAGGAATAACATATAACCTCTGTGGATAGAAGGGAATTGGTAAACCTTAATATTACTTACTTTTTTTTCTCTTCATGATGCATCTTTTTATCTATACATTAAATGGTAATTCATACTGACGAACATAAACTAAGTAAATATTAATTGTAAAGGAAGACGGAAAGGAAAATGACCAGAGCTAGAAGAATGAGTCCACAGTTAGGTGCTTAAATAATCCACTGTGAGAGTTGAGAATGGTGCAGTTACGTCGAAATGTCCTGGTATTTGCCAAAAAAGTGTATATATGATTTGCAGTTGTGCCTTCTTGGTGCAACCAGTTCAATGAATACACCCCCTCTCTATTCCCCTGGATTTACTGCAGGTGTCTTTGCTCCACTCTGCTGTGCACTTTGTTGCCTACGGTAAAAATATTTGACATGGTTGCATAGACCGTCAGAATATCAGCAGAACAGAGCTGTTTCTGACCCACTGCTTGCATCATTATAATCTGTATAAGAGTGTCTACATAGCCTCTGCACAGCTGTGCATGTGGCACCATGCACAGCATCTCCTCATCACAAAGCCATCTGCACTGATCCTATTGTTGCAGTATGCCTAAATAACTGCTGAGTCAATTTTCAAACACTACTCTGCTCCAACTGGAAAACGCACAAGCATAGCATCCATATTTTCAAAATAATTCACCAGGATAGACTACATTTTCTTGAAACGCTACCTATATTGATGGACAGTTATACATTATTGCTGTCAGCTTGCATTATTTATGGTTATGCGTCAACAGAAAATGTGTGGATTTAATTCTGAAATATATTATGGCAAGTTCTCTCATATATGTTGCAGTTGAAGCATAATTTAAGGTAGATGAAGTGGGAGAGCAATGGAGGGAAGGAAAAAAGATTAATTTTTGAAATTGAGAATTACAGTATTTTATATGACACCACTTATCTTCTTTAACACTACCATTATTGTGATGTCCCTCACTTCTCATGAATGCTTCCCTGAGCACTTTTGGGGTTCGCAGTGGCACAGAACTCCATGTACTGATCACGAACGACTGCACTCCACCAGCAAAGTTTTTTCGCTCTGCACAGAAAAGCAGAGCGAAGCGGAGACGTGTACAGTGTAAATCCAGGGTGATTTAGAGCACAGGCATTGGTATGTCAGAAATTACCAGCAGACTTCCAAGCCAAAGCTGACAATTCCCCTCAGTTTGTTAAAAAGCAACTGAACACAAGATGTCACTGGAACCTCTCATCTGCATAAGCTAGGTCTCCTTCACATTTGACAATTTCTAAATAAATGTGACTTAAACTCCAGAGGGACTTATATGTTTTGTTTTTATTCTCTTTATGACACATTTTTGACTTATGCGGCTTACACCAAAGAGCGACGTATAGTCCGGAAAATATGGTAATGCTTTCCTTGTCCAGCTTGTCATCGTAGCTTGACAACTCTTTTCACTGTTGGATGATACGTTGAACAGTGCTCTGAGAAATGTTTAAAGATTCCCATGTATTTTTCAACCAAGCTGTACTTTCAGTCTCTCCACAATGTTATCCCGGAGCTGTCTGGCTTATTCATCGATCTTCATGATGCTGCTTGTTCTCCAGTGTTCCCTCATAATGCTGAGATATTTTTTTTTTACTGAGTATCTGTATTTATACTCAGAATAAATCACACACAGATGTACTCTACCACTAATTTACCAATTGAATTCTGAAGGTAATATATAGCATTATTGTTTTGTTTAGAGGTAGAAGACTGAAAGAGGGCTTAACATATTCATGACACAATTTTAAGATTTTTATTTTTAGAAAATTTTGAAAGGCTGTATCTTGTGCAGTATTTGTTATGGTCTATCATAAAGAATGACAATACAATATAGTGAAGTTGGTACATAGTGAAATGTGGAAAAAAAGGTTTTAAGTGATATAAATATTTTTACAAGAAAAGAAAAAAAAATCACCCACACTTTTCTACCAGAAGCTTTAGTATTAGATATATGCCAAAACTGAACAAATAAAGGGCACATAGGAAGACAGGTATTGCCAAGAAACAGAAGATCCATAAAAAACATGCTCCTCTTTTTTTCATAGTCCTCCACATTTGGAGTGCAAAAGTTAAACAAAATAGTAAAATAGTCAAACAAACTCCAGCATTTTAAAAAGTCCCTTATGAAACAAAATAATATGCTTCTTGTTCACATCATGGGAAACAGAAAAACAAAGTGGATAAAGAAGAAATAGCCCAAAGCTTTTTTAGACAGGTTATATGACGGTTCTTTCTGAAGCATTAATTTAAATTATGAAGGAAGAAATAAATTCAAATGCCCTAAAAATAGTAGTCAATGAGAAAAAGTTCCACCACAAAAGATAATGATTATCCAAGTCCATTTACATTTAGACTAGTATTTTGTAGCAATTTTCACGCATGTCCGCAGGTACCTGACAGCTCGATGGAGTCTCACAGTTAGTTATTAGAGTCATAGCTTGAAAATTTCAAATTGAAGTGAAAGGAATATTCTGCCAATGGCATCTAATCAGCCAAGGAGAAACAGTTAGCAGGCTGACACAAAACATGTTCAAGACATAGTCAGTTCAAAAAGTCTCTTAATACATGTTTTGTCATTTTTTGGGGGCAGTTTTGATACCAGTTTTTAGTTTTGGATTATTGCCCGTGCAAAATAAAAGAAAGTCAGAAGAATGGACTTTTAGATCCATAGATCTACTTGTTTTGATTGTCCATCAGATTCCTAACAAAATTCAATGGTCAAATTTTAACACCACGCCCCGCTCCCTCACAACATTATTGTTTAATGTTAATGTTTTACACCCATCCTCTTTGACAGAAGTTATGAATTTTGCCATTTTTTTCTTACCAGAGTTAAAGAACACTGGATATGGCAGAAAAATAATAAGGAAAAGGGCTAAGAAGCCTACAAGTCAATGCAGAAAAATGTGCCAAACTTGCTGATATGTTTACCACCATAAGTTCGAGCATAGCGTTCGAGCAAGAGAGAATGAGCTAGCTGTTTTGTCGTCATCAGAACATGGCAACAGTTGTGCGCATCAGCCTTTAAAAGGATGCTAATCAACTAGCTTAGTAGGCTGAAAACAAATCCAAAATAATGATACACGAAGCCTACATTATTCCTTCACCACCATACAGGAAGTGGCTACAACTTCCATCAAGAAAGTTTTGAATATTTATCACCAGACCTGAAAAGACCCTGATCAAATATAAAGTCACTCATTTTACTGCTTCATGTACAGAATTGTTGGGCAAGCTCAGAGAAGAAATTGTGGAATGCCTGTGGTAACGACACACAAAAGTCACTTTCACCATTTGAAGATATCAAAGTCGATGAAGATGTTGCTATGTGACTGACTGGTTGTTTGTGGTGACAAGAAATTGAATGGGTGTACCTAATAAAGTGACTGATAAAGTAGTTTATTTTGGGTTGCAATCTGTTATATTTCATAAAAGTCAAACAAACAGCTTAAAAAAAACTGACAATAATTTTAGCTACATGAGCATATCAATGATTTTTTAATCCTCATATTCTGTCAAATATTTAGCTACAAGTAACTAATAAACCAGTTTGCTATGGTAAAATATTTGCACACAAAAATACATATTTGTTTGGTCTTTGATGCTAGGATTAGTGATAACTCGTGAATCTAAAAGTGAATGTTTATAGATATAATCTATTTTAGTAGTAATTTTTCTTCTTTTTTTCTATCCAGATTAACTTCCCTATCTGAATGTTTTCAGTGGCTGTGAGTTCCCCGTCTCATAGATGGATGACCCCTCTCTTACCATCTTATCCTCCTACACCACAAATCTTTGTTTGACAATGTTCACTTTTTTGCAGAAAATGTATATAAACCCTTTTTCCTCTCCTCTCATCCCTTTTCTTGAAACTGACCAGAATGGGATTAAATGATAATTCATCCTTTATTCTCTTTTGGAAAGCTTAACAGCCCAATCCCACTCTTGCATGTCTGATCCTCTTATATCAGTGTACTCACTGACGTGTTTTCAAAATTCCTTCCCTTTTATTTTCCATGCCAATGCTACTAAAGCCACCAAATTGCAAACATGGTAATAAGGGGAAAAGAAGCAAAACCAAATGAAAGAGGAAAAAGGAATGATTGAACTTTACTGGATCTGGTCCTCATCTTTTTTTCTGCGTTCACCCTTCTTGTCTCCATCTATAAGAATATTCCAAAGCTTACTAGATACACATTAAGTTTTATGTGAATAATAAATCCAGTATTATTTCTAGCTTCATCTCTAGAAGAAAACAAAATCTTAAAATACACTCAGAGATGTTGGCTTTTGCAAACTCACACATCTGAAAAATATTATAAACATATCCTTGTTTAACCTATTTCTAGCTTTAAGCCAAAGGTCTACCTATACTTGGCTAAACAGCTAACATATATTGATTAGAGTTGTTTTGCCTGAGGAAGTATGACAAGTATGAATTTCATAGCATCATGATAGCAGAGCAACTGACAAACAATTTCCTTCAGACACTCACAATAAGAGTCTTACATGTACTAACATTTTAATAACTGTTTAAACGCTGGGTTTATTGTATATTTGGTCTGCAGTCGAGCAACTGCCATACAGAAAGCATTCTACCATGTTACTGAAAGATAGGATGATAAAATATACTACTACTACTCTCAGGATCTTGGTTATTTTTGTTTTTTGGTTTGTGTTTTCTTTAGATCAGACTTTGTTTTCGTACTACTTATCATTAGCCTGTTCTTAGTTATTTAGGCTAAATCACATTTATTGTATAATCCTTGTGTTTAGTTATTCTTTACTCCTTTAGATTTGTGTTTTGCCTGTTTGTTTTCTCTCTTCTTTGCTCCTCTCTCTCCTTTCATTTCTTTCTCTCTGCCTTCATTAAATCCCAGTTTGCCACGCTCTGCTCTTCTTTAATGCAGTGTTGCAGAGTTGTTGAAGCCAAATACATGGAATATCTTCTGCCAACCACTGGAGCTGGTTTTAGCATTGACTCTTAACAGAGGAATCGTAAATGGCCTGAGCTTTATCTAGTCCATAGAGCTCCAAAGCGCTTTACGCTACATTTAGTCATTCATCCATTCACACTTTGATGATTGTGGGTTGCACCCAGGCAGACTGACAGAAGCAAGACTGCCATGTAATCAGTGTCACTGGGCCATCTGATCACCACTAGCAGACAAGGTGGATAAATTGTCTTGCCCAAGGACACAATGACGTAGATGGACGGACTGGGGTTTAGAACCAGCAACCCATTGTTTATTAGATAAACCTGCTCAGCCACTGTCACCGTCTTTGTACATCCTTGAGTTTGACACCTAGCCTCAAAGGGCAATGATCATATGATAGGGTATTGTGATAAAAGTTATAATTTTACTGTTTCAAAACTCCAGGTATATTTTGCCATTTCATTATTCCCTTGACAGTAAATTCAAAATATTTAATTTCTTATCTTAGAGATCTTTTTGTTATTAAATTGCAAAGCCATATTCAGATTTCATGGATTTTCATTTTGAATGAAGTCTGAGAGCATAGGAGCAAGCTGGTTTATTTTTGGATAAATCCTTTACTTTTTTCCTGCATTCTTCCTCCCACCTTTAAACCCCTTTGTCTATGAGAGGACAAGAAGCTTATAATGTTGCAAAAAAATGTATTTGTGTCCCATTATAATTTTTCTTGTCGGTGGGTTTCCTGACCAGTGGATATTCTTGCTGGAGGATGAGAAGGGGCTATGTGGGTGGAAAGGGATATTACAAATCATGGATGTACACTGGAGAAGTGATCAATACAGAGGCTGTAGTTAATCTTGTTTATTACTCCTTTTGCAATTTAGAATCCAGATTTTATAGCAGCTGAAAGAGTGGCAGCTAAATTGAGAAAGCTGAGGATCAAGAAAGCATAAAATCAGAAACCAGGGAAGGAGAGAAAGAATGAAAGGTGAAGGAGACAGTCACCATGGAGATGACAATAATCCTGGTCATGTACTAACAGTGTTTTGTTCTCCACAAGGTACAATCTTCAAAGACACTCAACATACACAACACACAATGCATTGTTAATCTCTACCAAATGCATTTCTGATGCCAGACAAACATGCAGACATTGAAGCTTAGAGATGAAGAAAAAGCTGTGGGTGCTAGTATCTAAAGCCAAAAAAAAAGGTACCAAAAATCAGGGCTGTAGAAGGACAAAAACAGGCATTCAAGAGCATGTGACCTTTTCAGTTTTGTTGTTACCATTATCAAGAAGCTACAAGTACTTACAAGCTAAAAGTAAATGCAGCTGTACTGTATAGAACTGCTACGAGCAGAAAAGCAATCTTTTTCTCTATTTCAACTCAACCAGATACACTGACCACAGGTTAGTGACTTCAGTGTTCAGTAAACCTTGCAGTGCAATGTCCAATCAAAGCAGAAGGTGCAGTGATATTAAGCTTGAAGGGACAGAGAAGAAAGCAGCTGGATGGCCGGTAACATAAGTCATCTGTGTTGCAGGGCAGAATCTGTGAAAATACAAACTAATTGAGGTGTTTGGGTGAGGACATGTCTTTAAATGTACATAACGCTCTACTGTTCTCTCTGAGACAATGACTGTAATTTTCTCCTCAGCACCAATGTTAAGAATAATACCTAACAATTTGATGCCACTGAACTTAAAGTAGAAGAGGAAAAATCTATCTATCTATTCGAAAAAGGGAGAAAAAAAATTCAGTTTGAGTTTTTAAGATTGGGTAAACAAGCTATCATTTATTCAGGTTGCTTAAACTCTTGGATTTACATCCTAGTATGTCACATTTTTGCTTGTATATCTTATAGGCTTCATGGGACAAAAGTGAATATATGACACTTTGATACAATGTGAAATACTCAGAGTACAGCTTGTATAGGAGTGTTACTGTTATACAGCTTGTATCACAGTGTAAATATTTTAACACACAGTCATTAACGTCTAAACTACAAACAACAAAAGTGCACTGTTAGGCAGAACAAGACAGACATTGTTATTGTTGTGTTTTATTTGCCGAGTGTTTTACGCGGTCATGCCGGTCAAACTATAAAGTAAAACAAATACAAACAAACGTCAATACTTAATATTCAATAAACACAATCCTAAACATGGATACAGAAGCCTACTGGCTACAACACAACTTACCACGTTGGGCAACACACATGAATATCGGTAAGATGATTCCACTGCAGGTTCTGCTCGTTAATTAAACTCAACCTCGTGGCACCCTGACCATGCTCCTCGTTCGCAGCCAGTTTTCTTTTTTTTTTTTTTTTTTTTTTTTTTTCTTCTTGGAAACTCACGTACCCATCTAAACCATAGAGCCCCCTAGCGGAATGGGAGGAGTGAATCCAACATGCACATTGAGTCATTTCATCATATAACTGAAAAATAATCAGAAATCTTTGTAGGTAGGAGTGTTAAAATAAAAAAAAGTTATGCATTTTTCAAGCACATTGTGTATTTGATAGCATAATCAAGTAACTAAGTTACCTTCAGTTGATGCTATATATATCAACCATGACTTAGCAGAATTATGACTTTACAATTTAGTGCCTTGAAATAAGGCCTCTATCTCTTTAAGAAGCTCCTGCTCTTTCCAACACTCATAATTGATGAGGCTGCTTGCCTGAAAGAGCTGAGTGACTGAATAGCAGGGTAGGGGTGCTCTGTGTAGAGGCAGCTTGGGCTGGGAACTGCAGCTCAACGAAAGTGCTTTGTGGAAGCAGGCGGTGCTTTGAGAACAAGCGCTTAGACATCACTGAATGGCTGCCAGGGAAGAGTCAAGGATTTCTCAAACCTCCATGAAAGAATCAAAGCAACAATCCAGGTATGTTCTTGGGAAGAACATTATAACATGACGTCAACCTCAAAAAAGTCTCTCTCTCTCCGTATATATAATACACAATTAGGCAATTCACCAAATGCTTATTTATCCTATCTCTCAGAATCATATGTCTCTGGATTTTCTGTGACTGTGGTGGTGTTTCCTTATGTGCCCTGCCTTCATAAACATTTCGGCTCTCTGTTTTCCATCAGAAAATGCTTTAGTCTAAGCAGAGCAAAAAAAAAAACATAGGGAGAAGGTTGGTAGGAGAGAAGAGAAAAGACCACACAGCATCCCAATCAGCCTGGCTCAGTGAGGCAGAACTGTGCCTAAAATACTGGGGCTGAGGTGCTCTATGTTCCCATCCCCTCTGATTTCCAATTCGCAGTCACCGTAGTGCAATGCAATTCAAATAATAACAGCAAATAGATGGATATGTCCTCCGTGCCGATCTCTTTCAATACACTGCATGACTCCTGAACATTAAACTCAAAGTATGAAAGGAGAGCAGAGAGAAGGTTAAGCAAAGCCAGACAAGATTTTGCTGTAATAATACAGCTATCTTATCAGTCTAAGCATGAAAAATGTTTCTGCTGAGTCTTATCTCATTTAATTGATATACTACACATTATCCCTATCTTATAAAGAGAAATTTTTACTAGCTAAGGTCTCTGTGTCTATAAGAAAACAGCCTCTTGAGTATAAATTGAATGAGCTCAGCTCTGAAACATCCATCACTGGTACAGTAAATTAGATATACTGTTGTGCTGTATGCCTATGTATAACAGTACGTCTTTTAAAAATAAAATTTGTTTTGAGTCAGTAAAAGTTTAAACTTTCCAACGGCTTGGTTAATGTTGCATAACAAAAAATCTAGAACATTTCTGAAGAAACAGGGCCAGCCAAGGGGGCCTGTCGGTTCTGATACTAAAATAGCATCAATGCTAAAGTAAGTGAAACTTTTGTTGTTGTTTTTTGACATATATATTTTTTTGAATATATTATAAAACAGACATTCAACACAAAAGTAAAAATAAAATGTATGCTTCGTGGCAGTTCGTTACCAGAAAAACACTCATCTCTTAACACCAAATTAATAACAAGCAATATTATTGTGTATAAAACATAAGCTCTTTTGAATTACTGCTTATCTACTTAGACACAAAAAATTTACTGTTGGTAAATTTTGCAAAAGTAAAAGTCAGATGCCTTGCTGGCACTTGGTTACCAGCAAAGCTATTGGCTTTTGTACAAATATAGATTTAGAAAGTTTCACCAATGTCACTGCTTAGCCTCATGGTACATTGGATATAGTCCTCATTGATTAAAACCATGCTGTGCTGCATGCCCAATAGGTATGTCGATCTCCACCAGGCATATCAAATCAGGAAGTCAAGGAGATCCTACACAGATGGGAAATTAACAGAGTATGTCACATAATTCTACTTGATAAAGGAAAAGAAAATCGTAATAAATGTAATCAGGAATCCAGCTTTTTCTGCTTTGTGTTTATGCTTTAAATGGTTATGCATAAGATGATCTTCTCCAAGCAGAAAAACAATGGCTTAAAAAAATTAAGTGTGGGTCAATATATTAAATATTCCAACCTAGTACTAGATTTCAATGAACTAATTGAAAAGAGGACATACTGACATATCTGCACTGGTCTCCATTGTTTTAGGTAATCTGAGTTTGACTTAGTTTGCATGCCCAGGTTACCACATCCCAACAAGCTTTAGTATGTAATGTCAGGGTTTCAGATGAATATGATTGATTTTATGTCTTTGGTTAGGCATCTTAGAAAAACTGGTTTGTCTTGTTTAATGTACAACATTTCAGTTCTCTTTGCCTCTTCTCTGTCTTGCTCTTATGGTCCCTCGGCTTTGGGCCTGATAAGGAGCGGTGGGTCCCCATAGGGTATTATTTGTTGGAAAAATGGGTCTCACAATGTATCAAATATGAAGTTACACAGACACACACACACACACACTCAACTGGCATGACCAAATGCAATTCAAATGGCTGGCAAAGTGAAAACAAATTTCTGTCCAATTTCCACACAATAAAACGGTGGCTCTGGTAATCTGGCTAAGCGACAGCACATAAAGCCAGGATCAATCTACTCCCTAATCCTATTGTGTTCCATGAACCTGCTTACAATGGCTCAGGCTTGTATCCCCATTTCCTCTGAATTCCCTCTCTATTATTGAGCACCTGTCAGAACAAGCACATTCACCTGAGAGGAAATCACTCCAGGTTATTAAACCTTTGGAGTTATTAGACCTGCAGCAAAAGCCTAGTTCCTGAATGGACGTATTCAGGGTTAAGAAATGCTTTGATCTCTGAATCTTAAAAATTGATGACTGCACCTGTTGTTCAAATGTACACATGTTTTAAAACTGCGATACTTAATTAAAGAAAGAAAAGAGGAATAACTTTGACATGTTTGCCGTTTTGTTCCAAAATAAAAAATATATAATTAAGTAAATGGCTTGATTCCTAATAACCTTTAAAAAATTAATAGTTAGTATGCATTTTTAATATATTGTTAATATATCTGAATAAATAAATAAATGCTCTGATCCAAGCAGTAAATTGTGTTCAAGTTCAAGATCATAAAAATCAATGTGTTAACCTCATCCGAGTACAGCAGGCAAATCAAATCAGAGCATGTCGAGCACGGCTGCAGCAGCAGTAACTCCTCATCATTGATCTGTCTGGCAGGCTTTTTGCCAATGACACACACAGCATTTTCACCGAAGACATAAACAAACAAGTATTCACCACCCTGTCTAGCTGAACAGCAAGCAAGACCCCACAAATCCTCTTCCTTCTTATCTGTCTCACTGTCACGCTGGTGGTATCAAACCGATTTCTCAGTGTGCAGCTGTCCTGTGAAGTAGCACGGGAAACTAGAATTGGCTGGCGAGAGTCGAGACCCGTGTTGGCACAGCTGGCAACATCAGGTGTAGTGCCTAACCAGTGTGTGGGTCCTGATAATACTGCGACAGGCTGAGCTAAGTGATGCTCAGTGAGCTTGCCAGAGCCCTAACTGGTTGGCTTGCTTTTGCTTAATGCTGCATCCTCTCCACCGCTAGGATTTGTATTCCTGATGAGGAGAAAAGAGAGTATTTGATTCAGTTAGTTAAAAAGAACTGAACAAACACCTTCTGCATTTACTACATTTTGGGACTCACTTGTTAATTGAGATCATTTAATTTGTAAGATGCATTATGGGTTCGGGTGAATGAATCAGTGCTTTAACAATTTACAGTTTATTTTGATAGTGAATTAGGTCTTTTTTCTACATTGAAAGAACAAATAATAGGGTTTGGAGAAGGTAAATAACAAAACTTTCAACATACTTTTGCATATGAACTTGTATAGCGCCTTATAAAGAACTACAAACTATAAACTTATTCATAAACAGAGATGGTGGGAGTCTACAGAAAAGTCACCGCTACAAATTGACAGAAACGAGGCTTCCATACAATCGCCACCACTGAGTTCTCTAACCACCACAAGCAAGTAACGTGGGTGAAGTTCTTTGGTTCAATTCACGATTTTAAACATATGGTGAAGGTAAATGCAGCCCAACCCATTTTAATCCGAGGGGCAGTGAGGGTTGTACATAGCCAGGGGTTTTTGAGTTTACTTGTAAATGGCAAATTGTTTCAACAGGGCTTTGACTTTTCTAATTAAGAAGTGTTATAGTTATTGTTGTGCGTGTTTTTGTGCACTTAATGTCATATTTGTGGTGTGAATCATTTGAATGCTACTACAATAGCTATAAAGTTTTGTGATTAAAGTATTTCAACTGGAAGCTGAAGCATTTTGTTAAGGAATTTGGAGAGAAGTTATTTGTGGCATAAAGTGTTTAGCTCTTAATTACTGACAGCAGATGAACTAACATTGTAATATTTGCCTTTCTGCTTTCTTAGAAAGAGATTTCAGAAGAATCAAAATTTGTTCTTCGTTTTGGCCTGCTTCACATTATATATATTAAGTTATGTGTTTTTATGTTATCTCATACTGCAGAACAATTATTGAGATGCACACTAATTTCAGTATGTTAAAAAAAAAGAATATGATTAAGCTGTAAAAGTAGATTCTCCTTGGTGTATACTATGGTTTTAAGAAATTTAGAAACAAAAGTGCTGCTGAAAGTCTGAACCTTGCATTTTACCTCCAGAGACATACTAGTTAAAAAAAATACCTCACTTTAAATTACCTTAAAAGGACATGGAGCAGCCACTTTACATAGTAGTCTACATAACATTTTTGAAACAGTGAGGTTTTTATAGGTCATTTAGTTACAGTATTGTCAACACATTTTTCCCACTACACATAATGTTTATATGTTAAACTATATACAATGTTTTTCATGTGAGAGCTGCTTTTTTGAGCCCCTTGGTGGGCTCAACTGAGGGTCATTCAGGGCCGTCACAATCAGAAGAATTCAAGAGTCTCAGAAAGAAAACATTAGAAAATCACCTTTAGCCTGAACTGCTTGATGGGATTTTAGGATTTAACCCAAATATAAACAATCATAACCTTTTGTCTCCCTGATCTCACTCTTAATGCAACAATGGTTTAAGTAGAAGTACTTAAGACTGAGAGCTTGCTGGAGGTGCACTTTGTGCAGCACTATGTGCAGCACTATGTGGCGACTCCTCTCCACCACATATTTACCCAATTTTTGCTAGTAAACTTGAGTTAATATCTAATAATCTATGTATATCTTCACAAAGTAAAAACTACGGTTTTACTTTGTGAACGAAGCTTGAACATCATCTGTCTGCTGACACAACGCTGTAAACTCTGCAGGATGGTTTATCTGAGTATTAGTAGGCCGCTTGGTAATAAGAGGCATGGTTGAGACTAGGCCCTACTTCCAAACATAAGTAGAAATGTTAACTCACCAGTGTTTTTCCTAAACTGTCTTAGTTTTGTAGTTTTAAACTCAGTTTTACTGCACTTCCCTCTGTGGTGGTATTTGTTGTGATTTATTGTTTTAGGTATTATCCATTAGAGCCACTTTCTCCCTTCAGAACATTCAACTTTATTAGTCTGACATGTATCTTGTAGTAATTCTCCATACTGCCTGGATTCTTTGGCAGTAAGTACGTCCTGCTCTTAGTGGCAGCCCCAAAAATTTCATATTTTCTTTCATTAATATTTCAGGTACTATGATTCTGCCTGCGTGTGTTTTGCTCCCAAACCACACGGAAAACATGACACTCGATTTAATCTCTTATTCTAGAGGTCAAATTTAGAGGGCAGTCAAACGGAGGCAAAACGTTTCAGCATTTTGTATGGTTTAAAAATCAGCTTTTATGCTGAGGAGTAGTTCTCAGTGTCACTGAAGAGCATTCAGCACTTAATTATGACTTCTTACCAGAGAATGATGGTTTCCAATTTTTAATTAGCTTAGTTTATACATTGACATTTCAGTCTTCCTTTTTTTCAGTGAAATCTTTTTTACACATAACAAGAAAAGATTTTCTCTGTAGTTGTCCAACACATATCTTCTTTTAAAGTAGTAGATTTTCATAAAGGATGAACTTACTCTTAAATGGAAATCCTGCGGCATGGTTATTGGTTCTAGGTAGTACTAGTACATCTCAGAAAATTAGAATAATGCTTAAAAGTGCAATATTTCTTGTCAGTCATCTCAAAAAGTGAAAATGTTTTTTACAGGAATTCATTACACATACAGTAAAATTTTTTTATTAATTTATGGCTTAAAGAAAACCTAAAATTCAGTTTGTCTGTAAATTGGCTCATCACACCAGAACAATTAAAAATCCAAATTTTAAGCAGAAATGTCAGGCTTCTGAATTATCATTTCAGAATGGCTTGAAATTAATTTTAATTTAAAGATTTATGGTACAATAAGAACTTTTCATAAATACTTGCCTCTCCATTGTGGGTACAAGATTATATTCGACTCACTTCAAACAACAAAATGACAAACCAGCAAACTGAAAATGCTGGATATTTACTTCATTGTGCATGTTTTGTTTCTCAGTTTTTTTATTTTTTTGTGGCAGGTGTTACAAACCATCTTGTTCTTCATTCTGTGCTGCAGGGAAGGAAAATACAGTGTGCAAATTTATTATACACCATGAACCTGAGACACCTCTGGCTTTACACAAAATAAAAAGTAAATCTCTGTTAAATGCTGTGATGTCTTGTTTTCTAAAAATACCTATCTGTCCTACTTAATCTGTCGTTATTACTATACTATGTGGGAGAGACCTATATCAATGTCTGTCTGCATGTAATAATACTGGTCTACATAATCATTACGTATCTGACCAGATCTTTGACCTTGTGCTGCAGCGACATGCTAGTGCACCTGCCTAGCCTCCCTCCCTTGACCGGTAGTGGTGCTGGGAATAAATGGCTCTCTAAATCACAATGTGCCAGTGTTTAAAAGACAAAGTGAGGGTTGGTTGGACAAAATGCACCTGGGCTCCCTTTCCCTTACTTCATCCTTTACTAAATCGATAGAGGCCAGATGATATGAACGGGCTTTGACACTGCCAAGCACTGTCCTTCCATCATTTACTTCCAACTCTTCGGCTAATAGAGTCACAGCAATGTCAGACAGTTGGAAGTGTGATGTGGCAGCCCGCCTGGATAAACTGCCATAAACTGCTAGCCCAAATTATCATTACAGGACATACAATAAAGCCCTCATCTCTATTTAATATAGCTGAAATGGCATAAAGATGTGCTGCCGGGGCACAGATTCTATTTAAGGCTTGTGAGTGTGATAGAAAAGGCTTGCATGAGAGTACAAGAATGCTTCAATGGATTTTATTTGAGAAGTTTTAAGTTGCTTCTTTAATATGACCTTATATGAAAAGTATTAAATGGAAATTATGTTCAAGAAAATGGTGGATAACGGAGGATGATGTGAGGTTGCTTATCTGGTCATTACTCAACTGCATAGGGACCAGCAGTAACCTTGGACAAAGAAATGAGAAGATAATATTTCATCCCAGTTTGATTTGTTCTTTTTTATATGATTGGATGTTAATCAGTTCAGCTTTGCAATATGTCCATCCATTTCCTGTACAAATTTTAATTTACTGTAGGAATATTTTAACTAGATATTTTTTTCCAGATCAATTCCATTGGTGAAAACATTGGTCATTTCACAATCTCCGCAGATTTATCTTTTTGATCAGCTTTGATCTGTAAAAACAACTAGATGGGTTCTAATTGAAATATTTTATTAGAGACCACAGAAAAACTAAGTGATATAGCATCCAAAAAGGTAAAAAAAGGATTTATTTCAATTAAAATCTTGGTTTTTTTTTAACATGTCTTTTCAGTGTACTTTTCTTCTACAAACAAAGGGTGATTCAACATACAGGAGGAAGCTACCTTGCATTTAACAATAACACCATGAATCTGTAAGACAATGATCAAAGTAGTAACCCAGTGACACAACAAGATATGCTTCTGAATAATGCTTGAAAGAGTAGGAGATGCTATGTTGATGTCATCCTATTGACTTGTACAAATATGCCCATAATATATATATATAGGATGTTAATGTGTTGATTTTGATTAGCTATTTACATAGATTTTAAAGTGTAATTTTAATTGCACTGAAAGAGTAAATTTAATTCAATTAATCAAATTTTTACATATAAAGGTTCTGGCCAGCTGGGAAACACACCATTATGCTCCAGGTGACTAAGATAAGTTGAGACCACATACATATGCCATTTTAGGAAAATTACATTCCCTGATAGCTGTGGCATATACCAAAGTAATACATATTGCCACAAACAATTGTAATTCAGGAATGTTTTGAGAAGTACAACTTGTAGTGGAGACTTGGGAACACATCTAAAAGTTGCAGAATTCCAGCCCTCAAGGACTGCTGTTTGAGACCTCTATACTAGAGAGATTAATTTAATTCACGAAGGCCCCACATTGCAACACAAAGCACCTACTGCTTACATCTTAGCATCACTATTATAATACACCTCCAGGGACTAAAACAATCCATGCCTCAACTGGTAAGGGTTACTTTGGCAGCAAAAGGGGGAACAACACACTGTCATAATGTTATTGCTAATTGTAGTAGAAGCATAATAGCAACACCAAAGGCACCAAACCTGTTCTGAGTACTCCATGAACTACTTTATCAAGTTGTCCTCACTCTCAAGTAGTTAAATATGCATTGACTCAAATGTTTATTTGCAGACAGAAGTGCCTCTCTCCAATCTAATTTATTAGCATGGACCCATCAGCTTAACACTCACTGAGGCTGTGATTTACATTGCTCAGCTCTGTTTAAAAACGTGTCAGAACTCAGTGTAAATCAGGGGTTGTAGATTGAGATATACCCGACTGATTTTAAGCACAGGAGTTGGGGCCAGTGATGAATGCAGCCATAACCTGCTGAGGCATGAAGATGGAAGTATATCATCACCTTCTCCATATCCAGCCTCAACAGTCCTTCTCTGTTTTCGTCACTGCTTCCTTGACACTTGAGATTGAATTTTTCACTTACGGAGAGTATGTGATGCATTTCCAACTGATCTATAATAATCATGTTGGCAAAAGTATTCTAACACATGTTTTATTGATCATAACATTTTAGCATATGTGGGCTAAATACTGGGTTTCCCATAATCAATTAATTGTAGTGAATCTAAAAATGTCACATTATTTTGGTTGTTTTGTAAATATTTTACATATTGTTTATTATAATATTCTTTATTTTATTTTTAAAAAGCACTAATATTCTGTTTGCACTGCAACATATTTATCTGCAAATATTCAGTGGCATCTTCAACCATGACCTTCTGTAGAAAAGACCACTGGCTTACATACCAAAACACCAAACACAAACATAGATCCTGACAGATGCACTTTTGACAATTTTTGGAAAAGTTCAAGAAATATGTCAGGTTCCCAGTTGAAACTGAAATGTATAACCATTTCGGTGTGAGACATTATTAGTAAGGACGGAGGGACAAGGTTGTCTACTCATCATAAAATGTTTCTTTTTATTTTATTTCCCATGTCATTCGATACTGGCATCTTTATCTTTAACTTCAAATTGTTGATGTTGGATGTGATACAGTTGTTCTTGATAACGTTGAAGGATAAGAGTTTCTAGTATAACACTGCACGCAATAATTAAATGAGCTAAATAAATAGGAAGCAGTGGCAAGCATAAGTACAAGCTTGAAACTCCTAAACAAGCAGCTTGCCAAGTCTTTGCTGACGTTTTCCCCCATATGTGTGGCAGAAGTGCGAGAGAGATGGAGAGCTTGGCTCACCTCTAGGTAAAGGGAGCGAGCAGGTTAGGGGGTGGGGGTCAATTACCTGAACACAATTACTGGATCTAACAACCTCCATCCATCACTTGCATCCTCGCTCAGCACTGTGGCAACCAGCCCTTCCCACATTTGGGTTTCCTTTCCCGTCAGATCGGCCAGACACTCTGTCATCCCAGAGAGGGCCCTGTTTGCACCAATTGAAAACCTGAGTGGCATTCTCAAGCAACCTTTGCTCTACTCCTCCTCAGCCAGCTTACTCTCACGTCTTAGGTTTTCACCCACCTCTGCAGGGAGGTATGTCGTCTTTGACAATCTGATTTTTGGAGAAGAGAAGACCTGACAAGAATAATACTACCTGTCCTGCAAAAATTGCAAATTTTTATACACTGGTAAATGTTATCTCATAATGATGAATAAGCTGATTATAATTGCATTTGCATGCATGCATTTCCTAAAAATGAATACTTAGCATACTTCATATTATTTTGTAATTCCAGCCATGCACATTGTCTATTTTATCCAATATGGTTGCTGAAATGAAGACAATAAATGAACAATATTATTGCACAAGTAACATTCGGTCTTTCCTCCAACCTGATTTGTAATATCATCTTTGTGGTCTTGTATGAATGACTGAAATAAGCTGTCATAAAAAAATACCCAAGGACAAGCTATTACAAGAAGCAGAGAATGTGGGCCCAGATTGCCTGATCTGTAATAAAACAATGAAAGTTCCCTTTCAGCTATACGGGCACTGCAGCTAAGCAAAATTATTCAGGCGGGTAGCCACCCTTGCAGCTTTAGATGGAGATTAGATTGAAGCTGGAATTCTTTTTTAAACGAGCCCAGAGGAATGCTGTAAACAAAAATACTTTTTTTTTTTTTTTTTTACTGCACACACACTTTCTGCATATTCGTACAAGCACATACTGCTCTGATGGGTCTGCGGAGAGACAGATGCATGATAAAAATGGCAATGGATGCCTGGAGTAGCAGCATAGGTGCTACTGGAATATAGTTGTGTGGGTCAAGAGACGGGTTGGGCAAAGAGCAAAGTTGTGGGACTGCATGCCAAATGTGGGTCTGCAACCTCGAGGTTGCAAAGGTTATACCTTGTTCTCTGGTTAATCGTTATGCCCTAGAACTTGCTGCAGTTGTGTGCATGTATATGAATGGTGTGGTATATATTTTACCTACCAGTTTTAATTGTGGTTGCCCTTGAGAAAAGGTCTTACTGAAATACTGATGCCATTTACCAAAAAGGTCTCACACAACCATGAAGTCAGTTACTGACCATTTGGGCTCATCTTTGGTCTATTGGCTACTCTGTCAAAATTTAAAGCACAACAATCTCTGAAATCTGAAATATATCCTATACAGACCAACAAACAACACAAACTTTAAGGGTGCTGCTTACCCACCATTCTTATAAACTTCTTTTGTAACATAACATCACAAAGTAACTTGTCTGAGTCCTGTCTGATCTTCTTTCTACCACAACTTTTAATAATGTGGACGGTTTCCCCTTTTCTTCTGGATCCCAATTACCCTCCAAGAGCACAGCCATTCATTCACAAAGCCTGGTCACGGTCCATGCTCACGGTATAAGGCTCCAAGCATACCAACACATCACCTTTAGTAGCAGTAGCCACCTTTCTCATCCTATGGCAGTTAAAAATCAACCAAATTAAGGAGAGCCTTTGCTTGTGGACTTGTTAATTTCATTCAGCTGGCTGCATACCAGAGTTAACATTTCAGGGAATGAGTGTGTGTTTCCTGCTGACTACTGAGAATAGGATTTCATAAACAGTTACTTAGTTAACATAATTTAGCAGTTTCTATTGACTCAGCCTGAGGTGTTCTGCTTCTCCGATTCACTGACCTGTGGAGGGCAATTGAATGAGAAAGTTTAATAAGGTTTGGTCAATGATTCCTCAAATGCCTCAGAGCACATGAGCAAAATATTACAAAACGGTAAGAAGGTCTTTAAAATAGCTGCTTTAAAAGTTCTGATCTGATGTCTGTTAATGACACCACGGCCTGAAGAATGAGATAGGTACTGCAACAGTCAGCACACTCTGGAATGTGTTGTACACTGATGCAGTAGCGCTAAAACATAACTGGACTTGACAGTTCACTGCCTTCCAGGAAGGTCAAGCCCCAAGGATATTCGGCATCATCCCGACAGACAGCCGGAGGGCCAATTGAGGGAGTTGAACTCCAGTTCAGCATGTAACGTGTGAAACATGGTGAAAGCAGTGGGTGGGTAGACATGGCAGAGCTCAAAGGACCCAAAAACAGCAGATTGCTCCTGCAGATGGAATCTGTTCACTCACAGCTCACTGTATATAGGTTGACTGCATACATTCCGGGTCACTGCACAATAGCAGGGTTTGAAAGAAGAGAAACAAAACAACAACAAAAAAAAGGATAAAGCAGCCAAAAGAAGATCGGCTTCGATGAATTGATAATGGAAGCTCTGCAGCACAGGAACTTAAAAGTTTAAGAAAAACAGAACAGGCGATAGAAAAATAATCGCAGGTAAAGGACAACACACTGAAGTAAATATGCTAGTGAGAATTACAGGGGGGATGAAAGAGCATAAATGAAGAAGTCCAAAGAAAAAAACTCTTTAAGTATGCACTTCCAAAAATATTAATACCCCATGATATTTTTACATTTGTCAGATTACACTTGCAAATGTCAGTATTTTATTGAGATTTTATGTTTTAGACCAATTCTAGGTAGTGCATAATTGTCTCAACAATTTAAAAACTCTAAAAGTGTGGATATCTAAACAGTGTGGCATGCATTTTTCACACCAATGTTTTCTTATGAGATCTATTTTCTGTGTAATGTTGTGATACATTGCTTTTATATTCAAAAGACAAATAAAACACAAACATTTAAGTCCAGAATTAGTACCCCATATTATGTCAGCTTTGTAATTGCGTGCATATTTTGATTATCACTACTTCAAGCATTATGTTTTTTTATTAATTTTTTGTTTGTGTTTAATAACTATGTTTTTATTTTGTATGATTTCTGCACAGACAAAAAAAAGTAGACTTAAAATAATGCTGCACTTTAAAAAGCTGCACTCTAAGAGGACCTGGGGGGTCTGAACTCTTTTCTTTCACCTTTGCTGTCTTCTTGCCCTGCTCCATTAGTTTACTGATAAAATCACACACACAATTTGACTCTCAAAGATTGTTCATTTCTTCTTGAGACATAAACCACCAACTACTGACAAGTCACTGCAGCAGGCGAGGGGTGAATTTATTGTCATAGTCAAGGCAAGCCATGTCTTGGAGTGCTGGTTGTGGATATCATGCAGTTATGAAATTCATTTTGAGTTTTTTTCACCTCTGCTGCTTTCACATGGATGAATAATTTCTTACCTTTGATAAGAAGCCTAAATGAGCTGCAATATTGTCAGGCAGGAATAATTGCACTATACAGTGCATTACCCAGAAGGTATTATAATGGCAGAGGTTTAATTAAGTGTTGTACCATGGTGTTGAGGAGGAGGCATGATTTGTTTTTTTCTAAAAATCCCTACCATCACAAGTTGGAGCTGAATGTGCTTAAAGATGAGCCTGGAAAATGTGAACTGACTGTGTTTTTATTATTCAGCTTTTGTCAAGGTGCAACCGATGAGTATCTAATGAAAAATTGATATTTCAAAGAGTTGTGGCAGTTTGATTTCCTTTTTTTTTAAAAACATTGCCAAGGCTAAACTCTTTGCGGTTAAACACTTAGATTGAAATTTATTTAAAACAAAAGGCAAACCTGGTACATTCATATTTCACTTTCATCTCTGATCCCTTTTAATGTAGATGGGAGAGATTTATCATTATTAGAGCAACGACAGGCCTATTACCTTCAAAGACTATGAAAACAGGATAAGAAACAACAACATTGACGAAAATTAATTGACTTTGTTTGCTTTTGTTTTATTGCATTATCTGACATGACTTTCCTGACACGGCAATGGCTTCTCCAACCAAGAGCTTTTCAAACTTTTGAGATTTGTTCTAATTGCAATTGCAAGTTTGAAGTAGACATTTTTGAAGGCTACATTTTTTTCTAGTCACCTTTATTCACTTTATGATTTTGTATGTACAACTTTGTGTGTAATACAATTTTCTAATATTAAAATTGAAAAAAAATATTTTAAAAGACCTGGATAGAGATTTATCATCCTTTTTCTCCCAAATGAGACATTCTGGAAGTGTAGTGTCAGTAGCATCCTGTGTCAGGATGACTTGTCACAGATTCATTCAAAGCTTTCATCAGTGCCCCTCAAATACCAATTTAGTTAAGATTGAGCCTGCATTTTGGTCTATCCTTCTACTGCCATCCACTATTTTCAAATTATCAGTGTGATTTTAAAACTTATTGCAGACAATAAGTTTGCAATAAGTTTTGCAGAAAGCCATTAGTTGTATTGCCCTAATTGCTGTTTTTAATATTTGGCTGATTTAGCTTCTGTGTGCTTTTTCCTAACAGTTTGTCGAGCTTCAATCTGGAAAGGCTCAACAATTAATAGAAAAAAAGGAAACTGGCTGAATGACAGCATAGAAGCACTGATCATGGCAGAACAGGATCAGGGTTCAAGCACCGGAGCCATAGAGTCCCAGCTGTACCAGTACAGCTGCAGGGTGTGCAAAGGCACTCCAGAAACAGTCCAGTATCTCTCAGCAGAGCATAAGATTCTAGCAGACAAGGGGGAAAAAAGGGTCATAACCAAGAGGTTGGTATAGAGTACAGCAACATCTGTACGGAATACAAACTGGAGACCCCACAGGTAAAGTGGGACTCACCTCCCAGGTGGTGGAGAATTAACGAGTTAAGATCCTGTGGGACTTCCATATTCAGATGTACGAAATGGTAATAATCAATCGATTGGACATTGTGATCATTGATAAGCAGCAGAGACAGTCTTTGTGACTGATGTGTCCATCCCAAATGATAAAGACGAAAGAAAATTAGTAGAAACTAGAAAATTCCTGAAGAAATTTAACCGGGGCCTGCCAAAGTGTGCCCGTCGGGTCCAAACCGACGGGCACACTGATGCATCAGAACGCTAAAAATTAGCATCAATGCTAAAGAAAGCTGCAATGTACTCTACAGCAGGTGGAGAGTCACAAGCATGTTGACTAACATGGACTTATGCAATTCGGTATGTTGAAATTAGCGTATAAGCTAAAATTAGCCAAAATGCTAATGTTAGCCTAAATGTGTCACTGGCATGTGCGGTATCACTAGCATGATGTCTCTATTTGACTTACTCCATTCAGTATACTAAACATGGCTACTAAGAAAGAAAAACAGGTAAAAGCTTTTTTAGGAAAAGGGCTAATGTTAACCTGAGAGAAAAAGATAGGAAAGGCTGGTCTTATTTCTTATTACTTTCTTTCTTTCAATAAAGAAAGAAAGAAAAAATAAATAAAGAGACATTCTATTGGATGTAGAACAATAAGTGCCTGCCATGCATTGCACGGGAGGCAATCACTGCTCTCCCTATGCATTGCTATGGGCAGGCCCCAATTATTTAAAGTGAAATGCAGACTTAAGTTTCATGAACTCTATCGAATAAATAATAACTGACCACAGATCTTTTATGTATAGCTTTCCTTAACTTTTTCACATTAATTTTCCTTGATCTTCTGTTTTCCCTATTGGTCATATGACGTCCTTGTCTTTATGCATGGGTATGAGGTAACACTGATTTGCAATAGTTACATTTGTGACATTTTCCATCTCTTCAGGGACAACATGAGAGAAAATATTGATTCTAATGCTGAAAAATGCTCTTTAATTGCTGTTGTCATATTCTAGGAGTTTTAAATCCCAATTATTTCTACTGTAGCTTAATTTCCTTGTTCCTTTGTCTGTTTTTGAAACAGAGAGCACCATTATAAGAGTATGTGAAAATTAGATTGAACCACTTAGAAATTATCAAGTAAATTAAAACAATAGAAGAATAAGAGAGAGACGTAGTGAGCGCATCTTCCAAGGAAAAATTAGAGCTTTCTTTGGTTTCCTAAGGGACAGAATTGCATTTTAAATCTTTGACACATTTGCAGCCCTGCTTTTCCAAAGCACTGAAGACATCATTGAGCCATATAATCCCAAGTCTCATCAGAAAAGTGATAGGTGGCACAGAGCCACACAGACAAACACAGATAAACATGTGCAAACGGTATGCTCAAATGCCTTGTCCAGGCTGAAGAGAAAACTCTTTAGAATTAAGATTGTTGTCCACAGAAATCACCCAGCTGCAAGAGCTTGCGTAAGCGGGACGAGCTCACCGTGTAATGCCCTATCCCTCTTAGGTTTACAGATGCATGACGAACACTGGCATTGGGGATAAGTGTTCAAGATGGAGCAGAGGTGTGACTGCAGATAAGACCAAGCAGAGGCTGACAAGTAAAGGAGAAAAGTAAAGAAAACGGGGAGAAGTGAGAACTGGGTATGCATCAAATCTGAGCATTATGGGAATGTTGTTGCGTGTCATTAATAGTTCTGCTCCTTTTTGACCATCTTTTTTATGTATGAAACATTATTTATTAGCTTTTTTTTATTAGTGTCTTCCAAAAACATTCCCATCTTTTACACTTTTACAAGTTAGAAGCACAAATTGAACAATATTTCTAAAATATAATAAAAATCTAAAAGTGTGAGATACATTTATATTCAATTTACTCTGATTGCCCTAAACAAAATACGGTACAACCAGCTATTTAAAAGTCACCTACATCACTAAGTATGAAACAGACAAAGTATAAAACAATTACTACCAGTGTCAGATTTAAATTTAACATAAATGCAGCAGTTAAAGAACAAATAGCACCATATGTAACATGGTGAGAAATTTAAAGCAAAATTATCCCAACATGACATGTAGCACCATTCCCTCCTTCTTCCAAAAGCAGACAAAAAGATCCAAATCCCCACAGTGAACCATTGTAATGGTAGAATAATGCTGTGGGAATGCATTTCTGTGCAGCATCAGGAAATCGAGTCCTGGCTAATTGCAAGGTTGGATAAGCTAAATGAAGGAAAATATGTTTATCCTGAGACTGCAAAACAAAAAACTACCAAAAAAATACAATGACAGAACAACAACCTAAAACATTCATCCTGAACTGCAATGACTTAAAGTCCAAACCCAAAACCAACTGAGAATCTGTGATAAGAATTGAAAAACCTATGTTTAAAGACTGTTAAAAACTATTTTACTAAGAAGAATGGACAGAAAATGTGCATCTATGGCTGAGTGAAACTAGTAGAGCTATACCTCAAGAGATCGAAAGCAAAAATGTAATCAGGTGGGTTACATACAAATGCAGCAAACATTTTTTCTGATTATAATTAACTATAACAGTTTTTGAAAACTATGTTTCAGTTTGTTTAGCACTTAAAAAGAAGCTCTTCTGTGTATCAAATAAAATCTCCCCAAAAAGCCTGTGAGTTTTGCAGTTGTAATGTGATAAGGACTAAAAGAGAAAAAAAAACATATACACTTTTGTGTTGCCAAATACTTTTGTGGCACTGTATCTTAAAGCCCTTCATGCTTGTGACGTTTCTTTTCTTTTCTTTTCTTTCTGTTCTTAGGACAAAATGTTCTGGGACATTAAACTTATTAACAATTACAATTTACGGTGGGATCATTCTTCAATGAGTTGCATCCAATAGATTAAGCCCAACTTCTGTAGCACCGTAACGCAGCTGAAGAATGAAGTCACTCTCCTTACTCAACAGTTAATTAGTTTCAGCCAGAATGAAACAGATTTCCATTCTTGCATCTAAAAACTATAGTACCTTAAGGCCTTGATCTGAGAGCCATCTGTACTTGGTCCAAGCATGAAGCACATGTGTGTTTTATAAGCCTTCTACAAAGTGATATGTTTATTTGTGTTTCCTAGTGAATACTAAGGGGGAAAAAAGGCGGTTTGAAAAGACTACAGACCAGCTGAACATAGTTATTGTGCTTTGCAAGCCAAAGAACAGAAAAAGGGAAACGTAGCGAAATAAATTACAGAGAAGACTTCTGTGGAAGTTTCTAACTTGAGTTTCACATCAGCAATCTTGATGAGGTTTAAGGCCTAATAAGAATATCTACTATTAATATCTTCAGCCCTGTTGATGAAATATAGATTAAGACAGTCATTTTCCAAATGAATGCCTGCCATCTGATATGAGCAAATTTACAGTGGCCATTAGGGTATTACAGAGGGACTGATAAGTATGCACAGGAGAGGTCCTATTAGATCAGATTTGATATGCAAAACTATGATGACTTAACTATTTATTGTTCTTCAAGACTGGCATTTTTTGCTACATAGAAAGAGCCTAAAAATGCTGAATTGAACAGAAAGTTTTAAACTCCTGCTAATTTTCTGATGCTGTCATGTATTCTTTAAAAAGTAAAAATTGGTTATTCTTCTGGTGATATATTAAAGTCATTGACATGTGGTGAGGTTCATAGATGGTGAGGCACTGATTTTATCAGATTTACAAATATAGACGTCTTGCATGTTATTGTTTATGTTCAGAAAGTTTGCACATGGAGGACAAAAAGACTGTTCTTTTACATGTCATCTATAGCACAATTCCATATCTTAAATTATAATTATTTTATCATTATATGTTATTTTTTCATGATGACAGGTGAGGCTATGTCTCCCCTGACTGCACATCACTGATTAAAGTGTCTGATTTCTTTTTTTTACTATTTTCTTCTTTTCTTTAGTATCATTTCACCTGATCATAATGTTGTTTGTGTATCTTCAAAGAATAAAAGAACTGAGAAATGAATTTAAACACTGATACATTTGATAGGCAGTGTCTGAAAGTCATATCAAGAAAGATATTAGGAAAAAAGAGCCAGTGACTCTGACACAGATCCTGGCAGATTTGTCATCACTCAGTTGAGCCATTAGTGGTACATTTCAATTACAAGCTTCTGGGAATCACCTTGGTGCCATTTACTTTTTTGTCAAATTAAAGTATGTTTAATAATTTCCATTGTTTTAGTAAGAGTAATTGTATCAAATTTGATCTCTCTAGCAGGCTAAGATCTAAATGAATTTTAATTCTTTGATAAGTTGACAAATTATGTTTAGACATAATATACATTTATCATTTGAGTTGAAGATGCTTTGTGTACTTAAATTATCTTTAGATCATGTATAAATAATTTAACAAATAAAACAAAAACCTTCCTGTGAGATGGTGTGTTACTAGATTGATAATGAGGGAAAAGAAGGTCTAGGGTAGACATGTGTTTGTTGGTATGGGTTTATGTTCCCACTTATTTGTGGTTCAGAAGCTGTTCCAGTGGGATTGATGAGTGGGCAGGAGAAGCCAGCAGGTAATCCAGGTAGGTAGAATCAGCAGCTCCTCTGATGAAAGTGAGTAATCCAGATGAGTAAAGTGGCTCGGAGGGAATCCAGGAAGTAATGGGAATGCTGTAGTTTCACAGAGTACAACTAAAGAGAAGCTCTAGGTTTTCACACATCTGTAACGACAAGTCAGGCAACTAGTGGACTTGTGTACTAAAGATGGTCATACATCCCTTAAAATATTGTGTTGTTTCAAATGTCTTTCTTATATTTAAAATTTTACAGAGTGGTCCTGTATTGTCCTGTATTTTTGACTTGTCTTGAATGCAGCCTCATCTTTTTCACAGTTTCGTCTTTTGAGATCAGTGGTGCCAGTGATAGGGTAAAATAATCAGGTTAGTTAATGGGAGTAGGGAAATATTCTTGGCTCCTGGACAGTACTGCCTATCACTCTACAAGTGTCCATTACTTATCCATAGTCAGGTGGAAAGAAATTGCTTGAGTTGAAGGATTTATGTGTTATTCAAATGTAAGTGAAAAATATATGTAAATGCTTGTAGTACAGTAGTAAAGTTCAATCTTTGGTTGAAGTTTTCTTTGCTGAATAGAACCAGCTGTGGCAGTGGTTTGCAGTGTCGGTGGTTTGCGAATAAACCACCCACACTGTCAAAGCAACCAAAGAACTAAAGACTTGAATCTCCATTTCTTTGTGGTTTGCCTACCCCAAGCATCTACTGTGGGTGATATGGTAATATGAGGTTTATGATAGTACCATATTATAAACATAAATTACATTTATGCAATTTACATGAATGTAATTGAATGATAGCTATCATCATACACTTATGTAATTGAATGATAATTCATAAAGTTCTGGAAGGAACAGATTTTATTAACAGAGTAACATTAACTAGCCTCTTTTCACTACGTAATAGCAGTGTGATATCTTGGGTGATGTCACATTGGCATAATGGCCAACATGCATGGCGAGTTAGCTGATAGCTAATTAGCTAACTTTCTGTCTGCTGCTCCAGAGGATATACAGACCTGACCAATAACCAGGCACTGCATATGAGCAATTTTTTTGAATAAAGCAAGTTTTGATCATAAAAAACTTCATTAAGAGAGCTCACACAAATGAGAAAGAATGACAAATGTAGAACACAATGAAACTACAATACTTACAGGTTTTCAAATAAAATTATTTTGGCTGGAAGCTCTCACGAAAACATATACCTTGCCAGAATTAAAAGCCATATTTTCCTTTGCATACATAGTCCATGGACACATTTCTTACTCAGTTATACATAAACTGGTCGTGTTCCTCACAACACCAAGTAGTTCTTCATTTAGATGTATAAAATGGTCTCTAGGCAAACAATAATCATTTCCAAAACATTTTGATTTGCCATCTCATATGAATATCTAGTCCATCAATTCAAAGTAAAATTTTCAAAAAATTGTCTTATCTTCGAGAATTAACTTTTTCATCTTTAGAGTAAGGGAGATGCTTTGGATGAGTTTTTGGTTTGAATTATACATATGTGTTGGGATCAACAGTGTGAACTTCACGGTATAACTTTTTATTTTCTGCTTTCATATTTAAGGATAAACTAACAATCCTGGAAAGACATTTTAATGATCAACAGGAAAGACTTAATTAGGCTTAACCAGGCACACCCAAATTGACCTACTGGTTATTTTCCTACATGAAGTGATGCAAACCCATGTGTACTGTTACACCACCTGTATAAAAAAAGGGAAACTTTCATTGCCACAATTATCCTATGAAAATAAAAAGCAATAAATGGTATATGGCCCCTATCAGTTTCACCGTGTTGTTGTTTCTGTGTCAAATTTCTTCTGGCTGCTCAGCCATGTTTTGGTTATAGTGGCCTTATGGACAGTTCTTACAGGTTAATTCACTATAGCAGCTTCTCAGTCTAAAAGGTGCACACTGTCACAGTATAAAATGTCAACTGAGAGGTTTAAGCATCTGAGTATTTTTAACTTTTCATCCAGCTCCTTCGTGTTTGAGATGACAGCCGTCATGGTGACCTGTCATATGCTGTCACCTATAGCCGGGGCTTTAATCGATGCTGAGTTTAGTTCCTAATTGTGGCAAGGTGGGGAAAACCCTGAGAGACAGCTTTAGCCAACAATGAGACTGGAGCTAATGTGTTGAAGAGCAAACTTTATCATTTGTGGGTGAAAGGTAACATAAAGATGAATCTTATAGAGACCTAATGATATTTAAAATCAACAGACACAAAAAAGTCTATTAAAATACTAGAATCAATTTTGTATTTTTAGAAAGATATACATTCTATACACCCTTTGTAGTTATTATCGAGGCTCTTCTATAGATGGACATCAATAGATTTTTTTTTTAATCACAAATGTTTTGAAGTATTAATTATGGTCATAATAATACAATTGATGTGTCAAGTTTGGGAAGGAGAGTAAGAATGTAAGTATGAAAGGAAAATTAATTACTCATGACTACACTAAAAATGTTTTTGTTGTATAATTTGAAATTTACAACTCATTGTGGAATGCAAAAAAAAATGCTAAGGGAGGAAGTGATGATTTAGAGAACCTTAGTATATCTGTTTTCTGCCTCTCAAAACAACTGCCACCAGTCAAGAGTGATACAAATTATTTTCAGCCTCAAATGAGCTGTGTTTGCACACCACACTCTGGAGCTATGCCTTGTACTTCTTGTGTTTCCTGCTGTTTTATTTTTTTCAAACTCCATTTTTCACCTGTTGAAGGCAGCTATCGATATTGGCCCTGTTTCTGTCTGTTTCCCTGCCAAGAAAAGTAATTCATTATTACATTTGTGCACCAAAAGGGTGTTTTCATGGGCTACTTTTATGCTGGTTTTGTATTTGAAAAATGTAGATAAAAATATATACCAGTCATGCATCCATGAAAAAAAGCATGAAGAATAAAAAAAATATAAGTTTTCAAACTTTGATGTCTGTAAATAATCTTTTTGCATTAATGATTTTTACATTTCTTGTAATAGTTTACACCTTCTCATGATGATCAGTCAAATTCAAGAAGCCTTTTCTCCATGTAAGAACATTTTGGTTGATTTAATTGCTGCTGGATGACTCTGAGATCCAAAACTATAAACCTTGTTACAATGTTTCAATAATTATGCAAGGTTTTTTTTTTCTTTCCTTTGAAAAAGAAAGGAATGAAAGTCTATTTGCACTTTTGATTGCCATATGTACAAATAGTGCAACATAAATAACTTTGTGCTACCTTAAATATGAAATAGAAATACCCTCTGTTGTCCAGCAAAGTGACAGGCAATCAGAGCATGTAGATTCACACAAAGATGAAAATGTAAACTATATAAAAACAGAATCCACGATGGAATACTGTACAGCAAGGCCAAACATAAAATTATATACGAAGCTGGCTGCATTCATTTTAAAGGCTACATGTGAATGTTAAGACTTTTCAGATATTGTATTAGGAAATGTGTGGCCTGTTCCTTCCTCTACACAATGGTTAAGTGCAATATGACAAAATATGGAAAAGTATTGCAGTATTAATGTTTTTGTATGAACCTTCTTTCAAAGACCTCAGATTTTTTGCTCATAACTAAAATTTTTCTTTTCAAACTTATTAGAGAACTTCTTGTAAAATGACCTTCTGTAAAATGAAGAAATTTCCATCATTAAATACTACAAGATCAATAAGTTTCAGAGCTACCGCAGCTGTGTTTCACTCATCAAAATGTTACATAAACATGCTGCTATAATAAAACCACCAAGTAAGTAGTAAACATTAGATCTCATCCTGTACATATATTATTATGGGTGATACATGCTTCTGTTATGTATCACTCATAATAATTTGCTGACACAAAATATGTTTCGCTCAAGTAATTACGATATATAATTTGCGCAAGCAAAGACGATAGAATTAAAACAAACAAACAAAAGAAAACCTCTGGAATTGGGAGGACAAGAGGTCCAATCCGCCCAGTATAGAACAACATCAGTGAAGAATGAAAATACAAATTGGAGTAGAAAAGCAAAAATGAAAAACATCCAGGGTCACAGTGAGGTGGTGTTGGGAAAGATAGAAAACAGAAGACAGAAATTGCAAGCAGAAATGAAGAGTGGAAACCAGGAAAGCAATGAAGGCAAAGCACATTGAATAAATAGATGGAACTGGACCAAATGGTACAGGTAAGATGGTTTGCAATAGGATGATGTGAAAGTGAAAAGAAGTAAATAGCACCAGAACTACTGAGTGGAAAATGAAACTAAAAAGACTGAAGAAAAGGTTTTACAGGTGGTAAAGACAAAGACAGAAAGCACAATGAAGAGATGAAAGAAAATACACATGGGACACAAAAGTTGATTAAATGTTGTGAGAAAGAGAGAGAGACTTTCTATCACTGGATCAGTGGCAACAAATAGAAAGTACAGAACATGCGAATGGCAAGACCAGAGGAGGAAGATTGAGGAAAGGGGGGTAGTTCTGTTTGTCCTGACTCTAAACCACCTGCTAAGCAGATGATGATAAATGAGGCAGTGAGGAAGGCTGGCTCCTCGCTCTGCTCTCTGAATGGAGATCTACGCACCATTCTTTTCTCCCTAATTACCTCTCGTTTACCATTAGCAGTGTCACAACCACTAAGTTAAACCATCAGTTCCTTCCTTTACCCACCCTGTCATCTCCAATTGGTCTGAAGTACCTGAATTTCTTGAAGCAACTGATTATCAGCTTATTGGTTGCATCCTACAAGTTCAAGTAGATTATCCCTTTGATGTTGTAGGAAGAGAAAACTGCCTAAATTTGGAGATTCATATTCTGCAACTAAATTTTTACGAAGAAATAAAAGACTAGGAATGCATGCTATATCTACATTGACATTGGTTTTGGCAAATCTTCAGCCTGATAAGTAAAAATGGGAGAATGTTAACAGCCAATGTTTATTTCCATTTTGCTGCTGGTTTGAATGTTTTTCCATTTAACTTTAGCATTTACTGAATCCACATATGGTTACCTTAACTTTATATTGTCTTTTTGGATGATTACTTGTCTTTGGATCAGTAGTTGGGTTTGGGGTTGGCCAATTCTTTCCATCAAAGTGTTGTTTTTCTGAAAAGATGGCATATCAATAGTAAAAATACAATATAAACAGCACAAGGTTATTTCTCTTCATTCACAGAAATTAGGATGTAAGTTGAATTGCTTATTTGATAAGTAAAATTTCATCACTCCATGGGCAGCCTTTAAATAATTTACTGTAGTTTTACTGTCAAATAGAATCAGTCTCATAGGGGGAATAATTGGAATACTTGTGGGCTTTGAGAAAGCATGATGCGTATGGTTCTGTATGCCAAAAATGTTTCACAAATTATCTCTGATGACCAATTAGCTACCTGCTATCTTTTCCTGTTAACTAGCCTTATGCAACGAAATGAAGGACTGCCGTTCTTCTCCTAAATCATGTGCCCCATGGACATTTTTCCCAAAGCTTCTCCCTCTCTTGGCACAGTTGTTATTGATTGCGGTAGAGTGTTCTGGACAGTCAGTAATTAAATGGAACGACTGGTGGGTGTAAAATTAGCCTTTGTGTCATTAGACTGAAATGACAGAGTGGCTAAAGGAACAAGTGCAGCTGAGATGACTGATGATTCAAGGCCAATTAAAAGGCTGAGCAAAAAGCAGATGAGAGGAATGGCTGATGACGTGGCACAGACGTGTATGGATTTGTCTTGGATAATGAACTCTTCAACTGTAATCGATCTGCTGTGAAAGAAGCGCTGGATCACAGCTTTACTTTTAAGGAGCCCAGGAGAATCAGTGGATGGTTTGCTTTAGATCTTTAGACAAATTTGTTAAACCTTAAGAAGCTTTACTAGGATATGCTTACAATAAGAAATGTGTTCACTGATGGTAATCTTAGTCACTCTTAATTGCAGTAGATTTTGAAAATGTCTTAGACTTAAAGTTGTTCATCAATCTATAATAATTAGTATGGCCTTTCAATTCCACATTTATTGCTGTTTTTAATTTTGGACAATATGTACTTGAACTTCAGTCTGACAATATGATTGGATTGGACTGGAAGGAACAGGATTATGATTTAAATATGAACCTGCACTTACCTGGGCATAAATTGGGCTGTATGTCTAATACTGTTCCTGTAGATGGTATTTATTTAATTTCGCACATGCGCAAACATCAATCCAACTATGCATCCCTATCTGTATGACTGCTACAGCCAGATCACCCTACACACTCACCTCTTCCAAGGGTGCACACTTGGAGACGTTCATATATATCTTTACTTATACATTAGAATTTATAGTTTAGGTTGTACTCACCAGTGAAGCATTGAGCAGTCGGTCTTTCATGGCGGAGTAAAAGTGGGTATAATATTTCCATGTTACCTATAAAGGAAATAAGTATTCGTCTGACAGCAATTTCAACTGCAAATTATTTAAATTAAATAAACAACTGGTTGGAAAATGAAAGTAGGAAATGCATATTGATTGATTTTGATTTTTAACAAGCATAAAAAATTGTAACATATTTTACTTGATAAGTCTCATGCAGAGTGCAACGTCTGGAGACTACTTTTTTAAGGTCATGTGAAAATTGAAAGCAGATGGCAAATTTCCGAAGAAACCTTGAACAACACTGCTGCATATCTGAACAAATTGATAGCCTGAATGGATTTCACTACAACAAAAATCAGTCAATCCTCATACAGTGCAACAACAATGATGCTATATACATTGTTAACATTGGTTAAATTTTCTGTCAAAAGCATGACAAAAGGCTAAAGGATTGTAGATCAGGAGAAGTTTCTCAAGAAGAATATCTCTAGCGTATGAGCAATAATGGAAACTGTGAGATAAACATCATATTCAGTCTCAGCAATTTTTCCATATTGTTGTTCAACTTGCGTTAGCCCCGAGATATCATTTCATGAAGCAGCTGTGGAGCTTTCAGCAAGTCTAAGTATGAATATGCTTGGATGTCTGCCATTGCTCACAAAAATGAAAAATATCACATCATGTATGAATAAAAACTTTTCCTTTAAAACTAGGAACATGTGGGGTGCATTTCTGTAATTCCCATGACTAGGTGTTTGTAGCAGCCTGGTAAAGTCCCTTGTAAGCCTCTGACCAACAAAAGGAGTTCTCTGAAAAAAAAAATACCATGACATCAGAGCTCTGTTCACAGACTAATCTCTGGAACCAATACTTATCCCTCACATGGCTGATAACTTTTGCTAGTCTGAACTGAATCAAGATTTGAAGGAAGAGAGAAAAATGGGGAAAAAAGCTGCTACCCCTTTCAAGCTCATACATGCTCGCTCTGTATTTGTGGGGGAAACCGATCTGATAAGTGTTGAATTTATTGGACGTGACACATCACCTTGAGATTTATCATGTTCAGAAAGTGAAGAAATATGCTCATGTTTGATGAAGTGAGGAGAATTTAGAAGGTCACGTGAGGATATAGCCTTGGTTTTAATATTACTGAACTTGATTTTATCCTTGTTTATTGCTTGCATGAATCTGTGTAACGTGTGTTCAGGTCCTGCTCCACCAGCCTTATGAAACCTCTCTTTGCTTTCTCACCAAGTGTTTTCCCTCTTGGAATCAAATATTCTGAACTGCTGAATTCTAGCATATGGTTACCATCAAATGAAGTGTATCCTTTGTTGTGATTGCATATAGCAATAAGATAACATCTTAGAAGATGTGATGGCTGAGGAGAGTCAGACATCAGTGCATGCATTATGCAAGAAAGAAAAAACGCATGAATTTCTGTTTGTAAATTACATTGAGATACATGTGATAGAACACATCATATACTTTAAAAACACTTTGCTGAGTGAACCCATCAAAACTTTTGACCTGTAAGTAATGAAGGTTCACCTCTTGTCAAAGATAAGTATAGTATATTTTTGTCCTGGACAATGTATAGTAACCCTAGAGCAGGACAAAAACAGTCCAACGAAATGCAATTGAAAAAATGCCATGCAACTTCAACTATAACATTCAGACTAAAAAACCCAGTAACTTTCAGTTTAAATCTCCATCCATCCATCCATTTTCTTACACCCTTGTCCCTTACTAGGGTCGGGACAAGGGTGGAGATCCTATCCTGGAGATAGGAGTGCCTATCTCCAGCTATCTTTTCGGGCAAGAGGCGGGGTACACCCTGGACAGGTCGCCAGTCTGTCGCAGGGCAACACAGAGTCAAGCAGGACAAACAAACATGCACACACACACTCACACCTAGGGACAATTTAGAGAGGCCAATTAACCTTACAGTCATGTTTGGACTGTGGGAGGAAGCCGGAGTACCTGGAGAGAACCCATGCATGCACAGGGAGAACATGTTGGCCGGGAATCGAACCCAGAACCTTCTTGCTGCAAGGCAACAGCTCTACCAGCTGCGCCACTGGGCAGCCCCAGTTTAAATCTCATTGGATAGATTATTTGTTTTTAAGTAGCACTTAATGTTGCTTAGTTTAGTATCTCTTCAGGCATAAAAAAACACAGCATTCCATCATGGGACACAAGACCCCAAGATATACATCATGGAGAGATGTCTGTAACTTTTTCAAAGTTTTTTTTCTTATTGAGAACAAGACTTCATCTGCTGCTTCACATGTGGCAGATAACAGCTCCAGTGCACTTCAGTTGTGTACTAAAGGTGAGCCACAATACTAAACATCCTTCTCTATATGAGTACATAAACCTGCCCATAATGAGGCTTGAATCTAGAAAATGATCATTTCCACCTACATCTTCTCATTAGAATTTGTGAAAATTATTTTTGCCCTTCACTGCATCACTACTCTCACATTTTAGAAGATTTCAGATTGTTTGGTACATTTTACAAGCTTAGGCACTCAAGTTATTCCTTTTTTTTGCTCCTAGAAAACCATTGCACCATTAGAAAAATTATTTTATTGACTCATATATATATATATAAAAATCATATTTAGTGGTATTTTTATGCACTGCCATTTAACTTATATACAATATTTTTTTCTCATGTTGCTGTCCAATAAGACAGAACTTGCGCTCTGCTCCACACTTGCATCAACTTTAATTTAATGTACAGCCTCTAAACTGCCGTGCTGCTCTTGAAGCTCAGTTAATAATGTGATTTATCAGTAATGCACCACATGTGGCTGGAAGGTTTTCAGCTGAGAAGGAAGAAAATGTTTCTGATCAGCCCTTTTAAGTCAAAGGTTGCATGGCATTGTTGAAAAGCTGATAGTGTTGTGTCACTCTAAATTGGCTGCCACTCCATCACAAAGCCTTTCAGACAAAAAACGTAGCACTCAACTTGTAATTTCCCTGTTTATCGTAAGATGCTCTTTGCTTGGTCTGCAACCATTTAACCAAGACACATTAAGTTATCACGAGAAAAACCTTTTTGATAACGAATAAACATAAATATTGCTAAGATCCAGGATGTTTTGTATTAGCTTTGAAAAAGCAAAACCAGTACCTGTGGGTGAACCAGCAGTTATGCTTTTGATATTTTATAAAGCCATCTAACACTACCAAAAACTATGGCACTTTAAACCTTTGTTAATTTACATAATTTCTTTTAAAATCATGAACACAAACATTACAATTTACACTCACACCCACAAAGGTCATGCCACTGCTATTGTCCTCTTTATCCCGACCTTTAAATAAACCCTGCGCTCTAGGCAGTGATGCTTATTAATATTGCAGCCCCGTCTGTATTCATTATGAATGAGAACAAGTGTGAAGATGCCAAACAGGCACCAAAGCAGCACAAGGCTCTGACTGTAACAATGTGGGTCAGGCAGGAAGATAATCAGCAGCACCACCGACTTTAGCTGAAGTGACCTACACTTGGCACTGCCACACTTTTATGTCATGATTCCTACTCCATTGAATTTTGACTGTTTTAATTTTGGTCTAATGACCTGTAAGTAAGATATTATAGCTACATCGCTAACGATAATATTTCCTTCATTATTAGGATTAAATGAAGTGCATGAGGCACAGATGAAGAAGCAAGCTAAATGTCAAGTTGCCATTTTTAATATGCTTTCTCTTAAATTCTAACACAGTTTTGTACTGTCTAAGCACAATCCAATTTTTTCACACAGCAAGACCTTTCAGTGCTCAAGGAATGTCTCTTCATGAATGATTTATCTTTTTCCATTAAAATGTCCTGTGACATCTTTGATGCCTGACCTGGCAATGGTTCTGGTGACAGCGGTATGCCACAAGGTGCTGAACCAGGTCATCTTGCACTTGTGTCACGCTGATGTCTACTGGAAACAGTTAAGTGCTTCCTGATTTAGATCAGGAAAGGTTTGAAAAGAAAAAGGGAGAAAAACAAGAAGAAAAGTTGACTGAACTGTAAGAGTATAAGTCAGTCTTAAGAAGCAATGTTAAACTTAAAAACACTGCATGTCCTTTATGTCTCTTCAGGTAAAGGACATGAGATATTACATCACTCTCAGAAGACATTAAGAAAGGAACAACAAGCTTATTGTCTAATTTCCAGATTAAAACTTGTCCTGACTGGAGTTAGTTTCTTCCTCCCAATTGTGTCTTTTATTTTTGGGTCCAAAACACCCATACTGTTGATAAGATGACAGACATCAAAAAAAGTTTAATATTGCCTGGAAAAGTGAGACTAAGACATCTTGCTTATCCCAGTTTGGGAAGCTTGCTGGTGAATGTCTGATGGTTGAGCCTTGACTCTGGGGTTCATTCAAGGTGAACCCAAAGAAGCCACAAGAGGCTCGCTATGTGCCCAGCACCTGAAGGGATTACTGCCAGGTGCCATGAAAGCTGGGTGACAAATAGAAGGGACTTTGACATGATAATTATGTCATACTGTCATATTGGGACAGTATGACATAAATGGGTCAGCTATTTGTATCCAAGAGTGGCATAATGATAATTATGCCATATTGGGACATGAAACCTGACTTCACAAACTGGAACAGGTGTGTGAGATTAAGCAACATAGAGTTAGACTCACCTCCAAGGTTTGGTCTTGTAACCCAACCCTTTGGGGGATGCTAGCACACACTAGCCCAGGAAGACAGGCGTACAGAGGCTTACCACGTTGATGGTGGCATAACCAGAAAACAGTGGACTTCTCCCTGCAGGTTGGGGCTCAGTATCTTGGTGTGTTCTTCTTCATGAGTTATGCATGGATGGTGCAGGAAATGGGCAGAGAGGTGGATGATGAAAAAAAGGATGGACATATTATCATAAAACAAACAGCCAATTGTCTACAACAGTGTTTCCCAACCCTGGTCCTCAAGGCACACTGCCTGGCATGTTTCAGACATTTCCCTGCTTTGGCACACCCCATTTAAATGATTGCAGTTCAGAAAAGCTTGCTAATCAGCCATCAATTGAAATAATGTGTGTTGAAGCAGGGAAGTACCTAAAACATGTAGGGAAGTGTGCCTCGAGGACCAGGGTTGAAAAATACGGGTCTACAACATGACAAACCAGAATTATTTATCATCAAAATAACTAATTGAACTGCATAACCTTGTAGAAGATCATCTTCCCTCCTTGGCCTTCCCGTCATGTCCTCCACCACAAGTCTATGTCTGATTGATCTTGTTCTATAACTTTCTCTCTGTTTTTTGGGGGTGATTGTGTTTGTGTGCCAAATGTGCTCTCAGCAGTAGCTGCGACCCCAAACTGAGACGTGCTCTCTACTGCACCGTAGGGGATGCAACAGCAAACCTGCTCCAGCCTTTTATTTTCTCATCTGTCTTTTCTACTTCAGTGACAGCAGCTGTAGAAGAGCCATGGTATAGGGTTTGGATCTTTTGCATTTTAAACTGTTACTGTTGGTGTAAAACAACGCAGTTAGAATGAATTTGTTTGCAGAACTTTTTTTAAAGAGTTTCTGGAAATCTACCCTGCTGACTTTGCTTTAAAATTAGGTTTTGTGACATTATAGCATTTTTTTTTTTTTTTACAAATCTCACACATTTAGCTGTCTCATTTGATACAGTTATCAAACTCAAATTAGGAAAAAAGAAAGCAGTAAAGAGATTAATCTTTACAGAACACCAGTGCACAAAATAATATTCTTTATTCAAAGGGAGAAATCAAAGAATACTATTAAAAAAGGAATGTCCAAGCCATTTTTGTAAGCTGTAAATCCAAAGTTCAGTTGAAATAACATGTGCAGACAATTTTTTAAAGCATTTATCTTCAGCTTCTCAAGGACTAGCTCCAGTCCTGATATTTATGTCTGAATTTGTTCAATCATGACAAGGGCATGCTCTTTTGAAGTCTATTTTCCTTTACTTGTTTTAATTATTTCAATTTGCATTGACTGATCTGAATCTATAAAATATTTTTCTGATTTGCTGTCAGGAAATTTGGAATTTTTTTGGTTTAAATAACAAGGAATCTTTCAATGATAATATGTACTGTACTGGATTTAGCAGAAGGTAGATTATAATGAAATGTGTATGTTGATGGGGTAATATTTTCAGACCAAACATTTTAGATAAAGACTAGTCCAAATCTTCACAGAATAAATGCATTCATTTTAAATCTAAACACATGCACACCTTTTTACACGGGGAAGGAAAGTACATAACTCTGCTCAACTTTAAAAACAAGTGCTAAAACAAGGCAAAGAAAAAATGACTCCCAGATACCAGAGCACTTTGCTATTGGGGATCTCTGCAGTTTGTCACTCACATATATATGACATGATGATGGGGCAACGAAGGTGTTCCAAACTACTACAGCTATTTGTTGCCATCTTTCAGCAGCAATAAGGTAAATACCTCATTTCCATTACCATTACTCATTTATAATAACATCAAGCTGAATCCAAGCAGCAATCATACAGAGAAAATTAGGAAAAGTCCAAATCCAGCTGTTTGCATTCCACCATGTTAATGACCATGTTTGCTCTGTTAGAATCCAGGCTGTTGTCAAGAGAAAGATGAGCAACACCAGACCCAACAACATACAACATAGACCATCTGGGGTCTGCTTTGAAAACAGCCTTCTAGCACCTCAGCAGTGCTACAAGATGATTGCCTCCATGTTATACTGCACTGATGAGGTTATTCTTGAGAGTCCTGGAAAACTTATAAGTGTGTATATTGTACTTTTGGATGTACTGTCGGAATATTATCAATTCTGCAAAAACAAAACTAGCAACAAAAAAAAATCATAATGTTATGTTATGTATTTTATTTTTTCTTAGAAAAATATTGTTGTGTACCAGGGTGTGGGAGTAGGTTTTTATTTTTCAGTTACCACCATTCGTCCACCAGAGGGTGCCAGGTGGTGGTCTCTCCAGGAGGGTGTGCCGGCGTTGCTGATTCCACACACCTGCAGCCTATCATCATCATCATCTGAGGAGTATATGAGCAGTTGACAGCCAGCACCTCTCTGCCAGAGTGTTTGCCTGTATTGGTACTCCAGCCCCTTGTAGCTTTGTTAAGCTTTCTTGTTGAATCTCTCTGAGAGTTTGCTAATTTGTTTCTTGTGACTCCTCCTCAGGTCGCCTTTGGGGAACCTAGAAAGAGCTCCCTGTGTCCACTTGGCTTCTTGTCGAATCTTTGTGGTTCGAAACCCACCGGAGATCCAAACTCCTCAAACATCCTTCTCCGTTTCACCAACCTCCATCAAGTCATCCGCTGGTTGTCCATCCTGCCGCTCCTCGCGCCGCTCCAAGACTTACCTGTCCGCCCTCCAACGCTGCTTCCATCCTCATCCTACTGACACCTCTACTGAGCCTACCCCTGGAATTGTAAGACCCCCCCCAAGGACTTCCTCTGCACACCTTGAGTAAGCACCCTGCTTTTTTAAGATTAAAGTATCGCAAATCCCATCTTCCTGTAGCTCATCGCCTTTCTCCTTTTCTGCCCAAGCCAATCCCGGATTCCAGGCAGCAGCCTCTCTCTCCAGTGAGATTGTGTGACATTTTCCGTTGTTGTAAATAAATACTTTAATTTCTTAATTGTCTCTCTGCGAGTGTTTCTGCATGTGGGCTCGAAACATCAAACCCATTATGACAAATATGGCTTAGCTCTAAACCATAATTATCAAAATAATAATAATAAAACATGCTTGAATGATATGACTATGTGGAATAAATCTATGACACATATTATTTTTACATTAGGGAGAAATACAGCCCTATGGTTTCTTGAAGTGAAAAATAAACCACTCATTTTTAATTTTATGATATTGTTTAGTTTTAATTGAAATATTCATGATTCTCTTTATTTTTTAGCCATACAGTTATTGTTAATACTAATCTATTTGGACATCTATCATTAGCATTAGCAATTAACAGCCAACCTCGACTTAACAATGAACTGAAAAACACATTTTCTCAAGCTTTGTTCCAATAACATGGCAAAAAAGTCATTTACATTAAAAACTTTCCATCAGACCTGATTTTGCAGAGGAATGCCCAGCCAAGCAACATACACACTGATGACAGATGTTCTTTGCCGATTACAATAGTGACAAACACGGAGCAACTGCTAGACTGACATGCATTTTTTTTCTGTAGACAAAAAAACTCAGATTTTCAGTTATTTGCATGGCCAATCTGTAATAGCCAGTTAATCTAACCTGAAGGTCTTGTAACTGTGGGAGGAAACCGGAGAACTCAGAGAACACCCACGCAGGCACATGGGGAACATGCACGCTCCCCACAGAAAGGCTCCCAGACACAACCGGCAGGCTAAAACCTGTCACTCTACCTTAAACACAGCCGGAGAAACAAATAAACATTCATAACTCATAACCACTGGTAAAGGAATTTTGTATAAATATCAAAGTTTGTTTTTCACTTGTGTTCTTCTTTGACATGACAGCTACTTTCTATGTAGACTTGTGAAGATTTCTCATGTGAAAGAACATGGTAAAATCTTATAATTTTATGTTGCATGCTACTACACTGTAGAATGTATTATATATAATAACTAAAATTCAGTCACATGTAAACATGACTGCAACAATTTTGATATCAAGTCTTCCCCAAATAAAAGCTAATATTTTGAAATTGATCTTGAAAGATTAGTACACTTGTACAACGTAAAGCAGGAAACAGAGGGATTTTATTATTCATGTAAAATAATTTTAATTAAAATTTAAATATAGCAAACTTCTGTAACAGTAATTTTCTTCCGATGCAGTGATACATTGAGCTTCATATCCCCAGTGAGAACTGTACACTGTAGATCAGAAAAGGGATGAGCTTTACCAATAAACAGCTGCTCTGGTCTAGACCTTTTTTTTCTCTCCTTCTGCAACAGGTGTGTTTTACTACAGATTTGCCTGTTTTATTATTCAACGGGGCTCTTCCACCTTTAAAAGACGGCCTCTCTTATTCATTATTTAAGTGCCTTTTCACTGTGGTTGGAGGCACATTCAATTATTCAACGACACTATAGAGCCTAGCAAGGGGTTAATAGGGCTTTTGCTGGCAGTGAGTGGTAGGGGAGGTAAATGGGCAGCAGGGGATGTGATGTGTGGGGTGGGAAAGATTTATGACACAGATCTTGTGGAGAGGTGAGAGATTGTGGCACAAGGGGAATAGAGCTGTGAGACTGAGAGAGATGGAGACAGCATCGAGGAATTGGGCAGATGTCCCTAACCCTGCGTGAGTACATGTGTGTAAAATAAAATTAAATATTTACCAAAGATTGTTTTTGCTGGGATTTATTTTATTTTCATTTGCTATGTTACATATACAAGGGAAGTATGTCTTTGTCTTGACTGACATGATGTTAGTTCTTAAGCCAGGTTTAGAAATTTTTCTATTATCAATTTTTTTAAAAAAATTAAACATTCCCTAAAGTCTTGTGTTAACTTATATTTTTAAAGTAATGTTGAAGTTTCTTTTTAGGAGTTACTTTTTTGTTTTTACTTCAACAACTTAAGAGAAAAAACCTTGTGGTGAAGAAGACACGATATTTTTAAAAAAGTGAAAAAAGACGCGACGGACAAAAGAACTAAAACTCATAAACGTCAATTTCAAATTAGAAAAATGTTTAATTTTTCTATTATTTTTTCACATTGTAAAATGCACCCAGAATTTAACACATTATATGAATTTGCATGAATTAATAGTCATGATATATCTATATATTTTTATTGTCTATCTTTAATACAAATGTGCTTGTTGATCAGAACTTGCTGATCTGAACCACACCCTTTTTTTTCAGAACAAAAACAGTGTTAGTTAAAAGGCTTATCTAACAGACAACATGTCCATTTGGTCAGGAGTACAGAAAACCTTCCTCAGTATGAACATCTATCCGGTAGCAGAAGAAGTTCTTTCAAGATCCCTTCCAGTGGGTTTAAAATAACTTGGCTTCTGATAACATGTTCGAGTTTCAAACAAATCCCTGTCATGTGCCCTTCAGCTCTGCTTCACTCGGTGGTCTCTGTTATCTCCTCCCTCTTGGCACTTTTCACCTTCTTCTTTCCTGCACAGCCAGGAAGAGAGGGAAGGTGTTCTTGCCCAGAGCTCAGCCATGACATTTTTACTTGGAAATGCCTAACCGAGACCTTGGTTTCTCTTTACATTTGAACAACGGAGCACGGCTGCGGTATATCAACTATACATAGTTATTTTTTGGGGGTAGTGGTAGAGTTCACCATGTATGTTTAAAAACAAGCCGACAAGGTAAGTTAAAGAAATAAATAAAATAATACAGTAAGTCAGTTAGTATACACTGTAAAAAATATTTTGAAGCACTGTAAATCCCAACCATTTATATTCTATTTTTTTCTCACATTAGCTAACAAATAAAATTATCTGATGTCAGTCAAAATTTAATTTAAGTTTTTGGGACATTAAATGTCACTTAGATTTAATGTATTTAATGTGTTTAATGTAATATTTTTAATATTGAACAAAGAATTTCCGCAACTTCTCTTGGAGTTTTTGGTCATCTTTTAATTTTACCAACATGTTTTCCAGCAGAGTACTGTTTTGAAGACGCAAAGCCAGAGATCCAACTTAAATCTGCTGCAGAATTTGTCAGGATTTTTTGCTCCTTCCAACCTCAAGCACTTTGAGCACATCACTGAAGAAAAATATTCAAAAACCAGTTTAAGTATTCTAAAAGCTGGTCAATAATTACACAGGACTCTGGTTGCCAAATAAATATTTGACCATGGATTAATGAGAAAAACAAATTTTTTGGCAGGCCTTTTATATAAATATAAATAAAATTAAAATAAAAACTATTATTTTTTTTCCTTGTTTTACATTGATTTGTTTATATTTAGAAATGTCTGTAGTTTTACATATAAAAAAAAATATTTCAACTTTAAATCTTGTAGATGTATCAATAATTTTGGGCTTAGTAGTACATGCTGGAAGGAATTTCCTAAGTATTGTTTTGTCTTAGTTTATTAATATTTGATCTTAATTTTTTTTAATTAAACACAAATACTCAAAATCCATTCTAAAAATGTATTTGAGTTATAAATTTCAGTGAATAATAAAATTACCTATTATGTTTTCTAGCAGCTGACTAATGGACATGGTTTAGAGTAGTTGTTCTGCAAAATTAGCAATAATTAATAAACAGTAACTTTCCTTTAATCTATTGGTGATTCTTGAGAAGAGGGACAAAATGGGTTTTAATTTTCCACAAAATGTTTTTCATTATTTAATAAAAATTACATTTTGTGTATATTTTATTCAAATGTTGTGCTTTATCCATAAGACCTGTTTTGTCCCTTTTCTTAAGAATCCCAACAACAGAAAAAAATTAAGTATATTTGTATCACAACTATTATATATTCACAATCAAATTCAGAAAAAATAAATAAAGCATTGGTGAAATTTTGTAAACTCAACTTTGACATAATTATGAGACTGTTTTATAATATTACTCGTCATATGGAATATTTTGGTTACAGTGTTATATGTCTGTCTCATTTTTTTCGGATTAAACATTCCATCCAATTATAAAGTCCTTGGGATGAATATGTGTTGCAGTCTCCATTTTTGTCCCTCGGTTACTTTTATAGTAGCCTTCACAACCAGCTCCTTTAACAATTAATTTATTGCATTAATCCACACGGTCTACTCTGCAATAGATCAACGGCCATCATTTTGTAGTGTTATCGTTATCATCACTAATTGATTTGATGATCCATGCATCGCATTAATAGTGTAAAAGATGGGAGATTAAGAATTTAACTGTCCATTGCCATTAATGTGATCAAGATGTAATAAGTGAATGAGCTACAAGTCATTTAATTTAATCAACCGCTGCTTTATGCAGTCCAGCTTCAGCCCATATATCCTCGCTGCATGGGAAGAAGGAATGCTGGTTGCTGCGATGTGGAAAGTTTTTTAATATCTTTTTTATGAGTCTAAGTTTCACCTCTGTCTCTTCCCCACTCTCCTTCTCTCTGATTCATCCTTTCTCTTAAATAAAATGTGAATCATCCTGATTGGTTTTTAAAACATTACAGTTCTGTAAAAAACACAAAGCTCAATCAACGTGAGCAGATAATAAAGCAGACACCTTCTCACGAGGGTCGGAGTTTGCTTAGAAATAAAGCCAAGGCACTGATCACATTTCATGTTTTTGCTAGCAAATAATTTAAAGCCATGGTTCAAAGTCAAAAACTTGCAAAACGAGTCAATTCTGTCTCATCCCATTACAAATTTGTGTTTTGTTATTAGAAATACAGCAGCTCCCCCTACTGGCAATGTTCAACAGAGAATTGTGGCAAGTACAATCCCCCACCTTCCAACTTTCATCTCTTCCTGCATGTGACACTTACAAAGCATCAGCCTTTATCTGTGATCTGTTCTCTGCGGTCTGCCCTAAATGCTACAGTCAACAGAGTGGTACTAGACATGCCATTAAGCCATTCATGGGTGTAATCAAGCATGCCTAATCTCAAATGTCATCAAGAGTCTCCCCATTCTACAGTACATATGAGCTTGTTCACTTCTTTCCTGTGGAACATTATATCGATTTACAGAGATCAAACGGTGGCGGAAATCCTTCAGTCTCCAGTGTAATTAGTGGGTTTATTGAGACAAAAGCAGCCTTTTTTCTTAACAGTTAAATCTCACGCGCTCCACTCTTGAGATCCTTTTGTCAGTTAATGACTGTGACGCACATTCAACATGCTCGAAGGGTTTCTTCTCCTGTGGATACCAAAAGCTTGATGCCTCACTCTTGACAGCTATAGAGAGCGGCAAACAAAAGTTTGAGAGGCTCTTCGTCTTTTTGGCCCTTCCTCCTGATTTTTGGAAAGCTCTGTTAAGTGCCGCTCTCCATCCGAAGCCACATTCACAGGGAGGCTCTAACTGCCCCAGTTTTTATTCGCCAGGCATGTGATCTGTTTCAAACCTGCTCTAATTACTAATAAACTGGATGAAAATGCAGGAAGCCACTTGTATTTATTTATTTTTTCCATTTACTCTGCTTACTGCATAGAAGTTATATAATAAATTGTATGCTGCGTCACATGAAGCTTGCGTGAAAACGGGTCTCTTCCAGTGTTTCGAATAGTTTTCACATCCCTTCAATGATTCACTAAACACTGCAGGTTATGATTTAGTAAGCTATTTAGTAACAGAGTCCACCTTTGTGTGAAATAAATGTCAGCATGAATACAGCTGTTCTGTGAAAGCCTTAAACATCAGTGAACAAACTGCATCCCAAACACCAAGAACCAAATCAGATGGCTGGTGTGGGGTCACCAGCCATCTGAGCACTGTTTATACACATCCATTGTCTATACACACTTATCCTGGCAAGGTCGAAGTGTTTGGGGGTGATGGCTGGTGCCTTTTCTACTCCATCTAAGGGCAACAAATATACATGTAGGAAACATCCATACCATACAGATATACCTCAGTTCAATTTAGAAAGATCAATTAACCCTACAAAAAATGATGCAAACTACATATACTTGCTACGTTTTAAATACTTAGTTTGCTGGCTTTGATTAAGGAGACTGGAGGGTCAGGGCAGGATTCAGACGCAGGACCTTCTTGAAGCAGCGTTTCCAACTGCAACACTGTGCAGCCAATCTCTGAGCAATATCAAACAGAAAACATCAGAATATAGTTAGATATGACTTAAGCATTAGTGTGAACACAGCCTAAAACAATCAAAACTGAACTGATTCCCTCTTTCCCCCCACCCTTAATGATGAAAAAGCCGATTAAAACTCCAGATAGCGTCACAAAGCTGTCTGAGTATATACACGCATATATTTCAGTGGGGAGAAACATTCAGAGAGCTTATAATGTGTCTCTGCAGACGGGAGCAAGGGATTGGTGTGCCTGTAAGAAAAGTTTGCCCCAAGTGACAGTTTAAACAAACTCCCATGGAGCGCTCTGCCGAGAGAGCTGCATGCTGTGTCGCGCAGAAACAATGCACTAATTAAGGCAAGACACTCAAAGTTCATAGCAAGTCCTTGGATCTTGGCTGAAGTGAGGAATGAGTGGAGCAGGAGGGACTTTGGATTGCATTCAGATCAAGGGAGTAGACACAATCTGGCTTCAGCTCTGGCTTAATGAATGGCTCCAATTATTTTTGAACTAGGTTCTATCTGCTTTGACTGCAGCACCCAAATACATACAGAAACACTTTTGGAACCTACGCATCATGCTATCAATCTCAGAGTTTAAATCTTTGGCATAATACTATAAGTCATCCAAGACAATGTTATGGTCTTTTTCCTAGTGGCTATGAGTGCACTTCTGGAACAGTTTTTTTTTTTTTTTTTTTAAACACAAGCTTTAATTTAAAGTTTTTCAACCAAATCTGGAGGAAGTATAATTTTAGTAAAATGAGGTGAGGACACATGCTAAATCTTTAAAGAAACTCTGCTTTTTATATGTAAGTGCAAGAAAAGAAACGAAAGAAAAGTGATAAAAGACTTTTCCATTTAAGATATATTTTACTCATATTTTACCTGCGGTTTCTACGCAATATTGCTTGCACATCACTTTTCAGCTCAGTTCATATTTATTTGGAATCTCTTGTTTTTAAGCTGCTTTCTCACCATTTTGACAGAAGGCTTTGGGTCGTTGTTTATTTGAAAGACCCATTTGTACCCAAGTTTTAATTTCCTGGCTGATATCTTGAGGTGTCGCTTCAGTGTTTTCACCGGTGTTTGTTATTAATCTTCAGAATGATATTGAGCAGAAAAATACTTTCATAACATTGCCGCTATCTCTGTTTTCCACAGCTGGGATTGTGATCTTAGGCTTCCAGGCTCCCCACTTTTCCCTCCAAATCTATCAATAGTCATTGTGGCCAAAGGTTTAAATTTCTATTTCATAAAACCACAGGACATGTGTTAAAAATTATTTTCATCCATAAGTGCATTTGAAAAATATAATCTGACTTTTTTCATGTTGTATTTGGAGTATCCATATCTAACCTGGCATTTCAGCAAATAAGCATGAGACAAATTTTACTTTGGACAGATGATCACTGATTCCAGCTTCAGCCAGCATCTTCATAAGATATTTTGCTTTTGTTCTGAAACTGATCTGCACATTTGTGAAGGAAATATTTCTGAGACACAGAAACTGTCTCCTTAACAGTAAGTGGGTAGAAATTCACACAGTGTTCTTATAATTATTTGAACATGTGGATGTGGCACCTTCAGGCAAATTTTAAAATATCTCACAGAAATTCCCTCATTATTCTATCATTGAACAAATATAAATAAGTTTGGAAGTTATAAGGGCTGCCCAGTGGTGCAGCTGGTAGAGCTGTTGCCTTGCAGCAAGAAGGTTCTGGGTTCGATTCCCAGTCTTTCTGAATGGAGTTTGCATGTTCTCCCTGTGCATGCGTGGGTTCTCTCCGGGTACTCCGGCTTCCTCCCACAGTCCAAAAACATGACTTAGGTTAATTGGTCTTTCCAAATTGTCCCTGAGTGTGTGTTTGCATGGTTATTTGTCCTGTTTGTCTTTGTGTTGCCCTGCGACAGACTGGCGACCTGTCCAGGGTGTATGCGTGTAGATACTCAGAAATGATAGCTGGAGATAGGCACCAGCAACCCTCCCGACCCCAATAAGGGAAAAAGGGTGTAGGAAAATGGATGGATGGATGGAAATTCTAATTGTAAGAGGAGCTTCATGGTTTTTGGACAGACAGTGAAACAATGCAATCTCAGTGTAACGTAGTTTGTTTAGCAAGTAATGTATTAAAAGAGTGAAGTTGGAAAAACATTAATTTTGTTCTTTTTAACTGATGCCATAGATCAGTTTGAACATTAAAAAGGGCGATTCTACACAGGAGCCAACACGGGCCAATGCCCATGTAGACTTGGTGATGGCCCCTGTTGTGGCCCTGGTGCTGAACCAATAAAACTAAATCATTTTCTTATGCACAACATAAGAAAGTCCTTTAGTTTCTTCTATGGCTCACTTATATGAAATATTGTTCTTTATTAAAGTCTGTTGTTCTTTTCCCCCATGGAAAAAAACCTGGCTCCACCTTAACTCCCAAGACCACTCTGTAAATTTGCCCACGAACTGTCACTGAAATAGATCTTATTAGTTTTTTATGATGTATTTAATCACTCTTAAATAAAAGTGTGGATGTGGAAGAAAAGTTAAATGTCTGTGTTGTTTTGCTGAAAAGAAGGTTTCAAAAGTCATAAACAGAAAGGAACTTGGAAACAACATTACTACACAGAATACATACAGTAATTATGTATTGAGTCAGTTTTGATTGCTGTGATCTGTTCAAAGGGGTGAAAATCATAAAAAGAAAGTTTCCTTTCAAAGGCCTGCACTATCTTTTCAAATATGTATTTATTTTTATTTGTTGCAAAATCAAGACCCTTGCAGATGAAAGAACAAATTATGTATTCAGCTTTGAATGAACAATAGAACTATTTTATTTTTGCCTTTTGTTTAGAAATATTAAGTGACCTGGCTGCCTAATTCAAAACAGGACATGTTTTCTCTCCTGAAGGTGATTTTCCAGGTAGGTCTACTTTCAGTGGTGATTTCCCAAAAGAACACTGAGATCACAGTAAAGATACTTCAAGACCCACAATGATGCTGTGAAATACCACCAGGTGCTACAATCAGGAAAAGCCAAAAAAAGATTTTGATTACTACATCTATAACAATCAGGTAACTTGAGAAGAATATCTCTAATTCTAAATGCCCAGATGCCTGTGTGGGTGCATTCATTCAGGCTCACCCCCAGCAGAGAGTCGATGCACAGGAAGAGAGTGGGAGAATGGAGAGAGAGCAGAGAACATTCTCAACCTTAGGATCATACATATATTTATTGTCTACCAATTTAATCCATCCAGGTGCAGGGAAGTGGTGCCTGTCTTTGGCGATCATTGGATCATTGGAGGTTGGGTCCATCCTGGACAGGTTACCAGTCCAACACTGAGGCATGCATGACAAACATGCACACACTCACACCCTAAGAGGAATTTCAACAGACTATTAACCTGACATGCATATTTCAGACTATAGGAAGCAAATCTAAAAACTTTATAGAGCAAGCCTCCCAGTCAGGATTTGTATTTGTGTTAGCACAGATTGACTTTTTTCTATATATATATATATATATATGTGTGTGTATAATTACTCCTGTAGTCAATAGTTGGAGTGTGTGAGTGTGAGATGGACGTAATTTATAGCTGTATTGAATTTTATTTATTATTTACTTATTCGTTCAATTATTTTCACACTCTGGGTGAGGTTTTCCTTACATTACTGCCATTACATTTTGAGATCTGCTGTCTTGGCTTCTATTTTTTATGCTTATATATCACATACATTTACCTTGATATGAAAAAAATAGACATAAAGCCTCTATTTGGGTTTAAATGATCTAAATAACTTAAACCACGTTTCAGCTATTTTTATTGCTTTATGCACCATCACCACAGGCTCCACATCCTTAATCCAAATCTCTATCCATCACAGTTGTTCCCTGACAGCTCATTTTGGGTTTTTAAAATCATCCGTTCCAACTTGCCGGTGACAGCTTTGGAGCTCGCTGAAGGCTGGGAAACAAACACATGCTGTCATCTGTGCTGTCTATCTGTCTTCCTGTCTCTCTGTCCTTGGCCGTCAGGATCCTCACAAGTGACAGATTTCTGTCCGGCAGTGTGCCTTATCTGCTGATTTGGATCTGTCTGTTTGTTGTGTTGTGTGACAGACCAAGAATCCCAGTGCTGCAAGAATGTGAAAACATGTGGCAAATTATGTGTATGCCTGTGTGTGCGTGCATATGTTCTAAAGCCTGAGTTTTGATTAAATCTTTGTGATGTAGTCACAACTTCTTTCTGGCAAGAATTGTAAAGACAGGAATTTCATGCTCCGAAATTATTCAGTCTAGTTAACTAACAAAACTTGATTTTCTAAGAAACTTGATTTGTTGTCACTGTAGTGATGAAATGTTTATATTTTATGAAATAATTATCATGTCACATCTCAGGAAATTCTTATGAGAAAGTCAAAAGTTTTGAATCAAAACTGGGAGGACAGGGATTTTGTGACACACTGCAATTATTAGTATTTTGCTTGAGACAGTTGATTGTAATGATTCATACTCATCTGAAGGGGTTGTATTTTCTACTATAAATTAAACTAACTGAAATTTATTAAAATGAATTGTTCCTCAAAGACTTAAGAAGATATAAGTTATTGCAAACAGGGATATGATGGGACAGAAAAATCCATTCAATTGCAATAATTTAAATTCCTGCCATGTAAAATGTATGTATATTTTAAATATTTTAAAGTTTGTGAACTGTAATGCCGCAGTGCATACAGTATTGTAGATCATACTAATTATGTTACCTTTTTGAGACACAGTGGAACCAGTTGCTGTGGTTGTGCCGATATAGGCCTGAAGTGAAAGAACAATGGAGTCTCACTAAAGAAACATATGAAGAAATTTATTATCTATCATAGTTTGCATTTTTTGCTAATGAACACTGTCAATATCTCTGTGTTTCACAATTTAAAATCCTAATATATGTACAGTTGCATAAAGGACTAATCACAGGAATTGGAGAACTATTGCTACATGTTGAATAAAAGTGATACAAAATATTAGGACATTGATGTGTTTGATATTTATCAAAAATTATTTTTGGGATAATGATCAAGTTATATCTGATATTTTCAGTAACTGTTTTGGAAATAGCATTTCAAACAAAACTCTTAATTAAGAATCAATGATCCAGATTGTTTCCTTAAGGAGTCGATGAGTTGTTTTTACCTTAATAATACAATGCTAAAAATAGAACAGGCAAACAATATATAGAGATATTTCATAGATGAATTTTGTTAAACTCAATGGTACATGGCAAAGATATTGACATGTATTGAACTATTTTATATATTACCATTGTAAAACCACAAACTTCAGTGTATTCATTGTGTCTAGTATTGTCTAAGAGAAAAGGATTCATGGGATTCAGTTGAAAATGTGAAAAATACGGCATGGCCATTTATTCTCTGAGCCTCCCAGTTGTTCTCCACTGCTTTGCCACCATCTGCCATCGTCACCCTGCTCACTCTTACCTTTGATCGGGAAAAGAAGAGCTCTCACACCATCTATCTTGCACAGTCATTTACATCCACAGATATAATTCCTCTCTCTACACTGGAAATCCTTCACTGAACTGTCAGACCTCTCCATTCATTCAAAGTTCTGCAATATCTTAATCCTCATCGTTTAGAAACCGCAGCTCTGAGGAGGAGTTGCGTCTCCAAGGCAGCATTTGGTCCACCTGGCGTTTTGCACAGCTCAATGGTTGCTTCAGGAGATTAAAGGATTTCTCAAACATGCATGAAAGATTCAAAACAACACTCTAGGTATGTTTCTTATGAGTGAATAACTTCATAACATGATGAAAAACTTTTACAAAGTTGATTTTACATAATACTGCCACTTTAAAAAAACTTCTACAAGTCTTTTGAAAAGAAAAGAATAAAAACTTTCCAGTTCAGAGCTATGCACTTCTTTATGTTGGTTTATTAACCAAGATCGATAGAAAATAAGCTTAAGTTTGCTCTTGTAAAGAAAAACTGAAAAAAGCTTAAGGCATGTAGATTCTTTGTAGACCTCTGAGACTTGAGTCATCGTCTGATGTGTTTTTTTACACTGAGTCATCTTTGGCAGATTAAGATGCTGGATAATGATAACAGCTCATAGATGGCAGTCCTTGAAGAGGAATCTGTCTGACCTTTCTGACTTTTCCACAGCTGCCTTCTTTGATGTAAAGCTCCAGCCTGAATAAGAAACGTTATCGTTGTGTTTGTCACCAGATAGCTTTGGATGGAGCAGTCCATAGTTGGCCAGAGGTAGCCTGCTTGTGCATACGTATGTTTGGATTCCTTTATGCTTTGAGGTTCCTTGTTTTATTCTTCCACAGACAAAACAACCCAAATGCTGTTTTCATCACCACATATTTTTTGCATTACAAGTAAGATGATACACTCAGCAAGCTGCTCAGAACTGGTGCTGCATGAGTACTGTCATTTGAAACTAAATTAAACATTTTTCCCTGGGACATGGACCATGATAATGTATCACAAGCAGCATATGAAAAGCTCATGTAGGAATTAAAGGAGGGAGGCAGTGAGTGAGCATTTGGTGGCTTCTTTGAATGACCAAACAACTTAATCAAGGGATCTGTCAGGATGTTCAAAAAAATCGGATTGCCCTGCAGTGATGACTGAAGGCATTCACCTGCATGATGACATCACCCAAACCTCTGTTTTCATTCATCCTCAGGACAACTTATGAAATTTTCTATTTCAGCTCCTTCACTCAGGTTAGATTTTCTTTTGTTTTTTGAAAGTCTGAAATTCTATAGAAATGATGAGTGTTGCTACCAGAGGTTTATGATAGAAGAGCCGTCTAAAAACCATCTCAGTTTCTTTGTGTTGGTAGTGCAACCTCCTTCACTGACGAGCCCAAGGTCTGCAAATGGTGTGCAGAGCACTGTGGGAGCTGCTGCCACATAGACAGATTACTCTTGTCACTGCTGATCTACGTGGAATGGCCAGCCATTACTGAAATGATCTAAGGCCGCATACAAATACACATTATATGAGCACAGCGCAGGTGGACAATTGGCAGGAGATAGATATTTGATGGAGACAAGTAGTGCATGCTGCAGACTTCATGATTAGGGAAAGATACCAAATGCAGAGTGCAGAAAAAGCACACAATATTGGAAACTAAAAACACACACATATGCGCACACCCACATACAGTAAACACATGGAGTCCCAAAGCAGATAAAGCCGTCACTGGAATTAATAACTGTGTTCTTCAGCGCTTTGGGCCCCGGCCCTCGCCGTAAACAGATCACTCACAGTGTAGCCAATTGGCCAAGAGATCAACCCAGGGGCTGGGGAGCAAGGGAAACAATTTAGCTGTGTGGATGTGTTGCAACATAGGCACACTAAAGCAGTCAGATTTCAACCCTAAGATAAGGAAAATGCAAATTTTTGTCCATAGTTTAAAGTTTAGTAAAATAAATGAATTTTGTTTTGCCAAGTACTTGCACTGAGAACAAGGCCAAAATATTACCCTAAGTGTCCTGTTAAATTACATTCCAACTTAAAAGCTGAAATGTAATTTCTCTACAATTAATTTGTCTCTTTCTGTTTATTTAGTTTTTTATATTGTCGGCTACAGAACTGTGACAAAAGTATTTGGCAGCTACAGATTTTCCTATTTTTATTCATATTTTGATAACATTCAGATGAATTAAAACACAAAAAAATTGAGCCAAGAAAGCCTGAATGACTTCATTTTGCCAACCATTCGTTACCAGGACAGTAAGAGGTACATTTATTTTCTGGTTTCTCCGTAGAGCTGCCATTGCACTTTGTAAATATTTTTAAACATATTTTAGACATTTTATCACCTAAAGTAAGCCAACAAATGTGGTTACTGAAAGTCACTTTGTGATGTATTAGGTGGGGGCAAATATTTATCCTTTTTTCTTTTTTTGTAAAGAGCCAACTTGGTTTTCTGAATAATGCTAATTGATTTAGATTTTTGTATTTTTTCAGGCTATCTTTGTCTGAAGTTATTTTTTGATGAGCTAAAACATCTAGGTTTGACTAAAAATAAAATACAGAATAAATGTGCAGGGTGTGCATAATTTTTCAAAGCATGAAAAAGTATGCATTATAATGGCGTATTGGAACCATGAGTGCTACAACTCATTGTTAGTCCATTTGCCCTTATTTTAGGTTTTAAGAAGTTAATTTAGGGACCATTTTGTATGCAGGCCAAAGTGCCGCTTAGAAACATTATTTTTTTTAGTTAAAGTATAGGTGCCAATGTGTGGAAAATCGCTGAGCTGCTGGTTCCTGTCATTCTGTGCATGTTAACAGCCCCAAAACACATCTTACATCTAAATGAGAAGAAATTATATAGTACTTGTCCAATATCAAGTCTTATCAAACATGATAAGGGGGTCCTACTACAGATGTGCTCATATTTATATTTGTGTGATTGTGGCAATGATGGGTGTATAATTCATTCTGTTAAGCCATCAGGATGGAGTATCTCATTTCAATCCAACTCTAGTTATAAAGCAATAGTCAGACAGCTGATTATCGAACCTCACCAAGGAGAACTACATAAAGTGGATGTATTTTAAGGACAAATAATAAATGTTTCAATAAGGGAAAGAAATCTATATTCAGTCCAACATAAAGAAGATCAGGGGTGAGGAGACTTTTAGCATGGAGTAAGAAGATGTTTGATAAAACATGAAGAATACTGCAAAGTTACTGAACCAGGAAAGCAAGAAATATGATGTTTTGGGGGATAACAGTAAACTCAGCCAAGATCATATTAAAAGTTAAAAGAAGAAAATGTGATTTGTCGCCATATTAATCGCAGCTGTGCTCATCCAGATTACTCAATGTTTAGAAATGAAAGATGCAGAAACAGCTCTGCCATATGTTTTAATCTAATAAAGAAAGTCAGGATTCAATCAAAACAAAACTGAGATATTTTACAGCTAATACCTGGACTGAGTCTAACACTGAAGGAAAAAAGATTTAAGGAAGTTATGTGTGGTGCTGTAGCTTAGCCTCATCCATTTTTTATTAGAAATGAGGTACAGAGAAACATTTCTAAGCCAGTCACGCGGTGTTTCCCTTTCAGTGTGACCTGGCACCTATTTGGAAACAGCAATAGAAAAAGGTGTAAGATGAAATAAAACAGAAAGCGGAGATTTAGTTATACTTAGGAAATGCAGCTCTTCTGTCAGACACACTGACTGATTGAAACATGCTCTCATTTCACACAACATGAGACTACATATGTTTAAATCATTGCAGTTTTAGTCAAAAATGGGAAAACATCTCAACTTGGTTCTAATTACAATAATAACACTGTCTATTCTTGATCCAAATCAATAACCCTGCAGCATAAAGAACTTGGGGCCCACTGACCCGACCCTGATAGTTCAATGACCATCAACTTTTATCATGCATGGCTTTGATAAAAAAAAGAAAGAAAGCTGAATGTACACTGTATGCTTTGAAAAAATACACTGAATAGGAGATTAAATTAACAGTTCAGGTTAAGGAACAAATCGAAAAGACTGTAGTTATTATTTTTTTATGCATTTCAGTTTTTAAAATCATTTATGCCATGAGTTATTATAATATACAAAAGATTGAGTATATTTCAGTGCCAGAGTTTTGTCAGTAACCACTTTAAGGAAGGCTCCCTGTTTAGTGCGAATAACTATTAGTAGAGTTTTACAAGTGATAAATTATTGGCATTTTACCCTTTTTGTACTGTTATACTTCAACATGACAAGTTGCTGGCGATGACCACCCACTTAAAAGCCTCCTGAAAACATGTGAACTGAATCACTGGGAACAACCAAATGAAATTCTTAAACCACAATGAATGCACACCCATATTGCTCCACAGGTCTACCAAAACCTTAATAAAACTCATATACATCTCCAGAAGAGAAAAAAAAGCGATAAAGTGAACCATTTTATAGTCTTTCATATCTAATCTGGGAAATGCTGGACAGGGAGAGGCTTTCGCTTTAATTTTCCTGGCAGCATTTGGCTAAGACCTGATGATTGCTGGTCTGCTTAGTGTTCCAACCAGTCTCTCCTGAGACTTATCTATAAACATGCACACTCTGCAGATTGCTTCACATTCACCCACTCAAACCTAAAGAACCTCCCTATACGTGTGTACACTTCAGTAATAAAAATCTTGCCACTATAAACATTTAAAGCCACCCACATTTCTAACTCCTCTGTCTCTCTTAATCTCCCATCTTTCCTGCCTCCTTCTCTTTCTCATGCTTCACCCAGGACGTCCGGATGAGCCCTTCTAGCCCCTCAATATAGAAATGTCCCCCTCTCTTCGCTTCTTTTCATCTCTGTTTGCCTGCTGCAGTGGGGTGGGAGCTGACAGCCAATAAAAGACCAGCTTGTTTCTAGTTGCCCCAAAAAAAAGAGAACTGATTCATTCTCTGTTGAGTGGTTTGTTTTTCCTCCTCTCTGTGTACTTTGCTCTAGATTTTGGCCTCTTGTAATGTGGTCTTAATAGGAAAGAGGGAATGATTTAATAGAATTAATTACCCCAAGCTGCCTGCCCACAGCTTCGATGCAAAACGCTTTCTGCACACACAGCAGCATGATGCTGTAGTCTATAAAAAAAGCTGTAAAAACCTAAACAAAGATATAGTGTTTTTGTTTTAATGAGTATGGTTAACATGCTCATTCAATTAGGAAGATTCATTTGCTCCAGCCTGCAGTTGGCAGCTATGACTTGCAGAATAGATTTAAACACTAGTGAAGACGTACAGGGGACCCTCTGAGTGCAAATGCATATGAAACTGAAGTTTCCCAGATACGAATGACACATGATTACTGAAGCAGAGAGCTGCAATATCAAATCATATTTTCAGAGTAACTAAAATGTTTCAATTACAAAAAGCACCATTTGTTGTTAGAATGTAAAAGCTGCTTCTGCTACAAGGTCAAGAATTGGGCAACCATGAAGACAACTGACTGTGCAGCTTGAACAACGTGAACATTTCAAAGGTCTTTCAATACCTTTTGGACAGTTGTACAATATATTATTACTTTTTGACATTACATAAATTATGTACATCCCAAAGCTCTTTACACTACATGCAGTAATGTAAACTGACAGAAGCGAAAGCTTTCGGTTTTTCCCTAGTATTGTTTTTCAAAAGCTATGAGCCAACTCCAACCAAAATGTAGGTTATTGAGATACTTGTTTGTCCTGCAACTCATTACAACAGTTAATTATGTGTTTGTAGCTGAAATATGTAATTTTTCAATGTTAACATAAAGTATTTTATTGAAATAAAAGTTTCTGAGATATATTAATCTAGTATCTAGTATCTGGAGTGAAATTAACACTTTCCCAGTAATCCTGTCAGCTCTCTCGTCTCATGGCTCAACTTGAAGAATCTTAGAGAGTGTGTATGTGAATATATCTCCCATGGCAACCTGTTCTCATCACCAAGTTATTATCATGAGGTTAACCTTTTTGTCAAAGTTTGAATTGTTTCTGATCTACCTAAACATCGCTATTGGGAAAGATAACTAATAAACTAATAAAGTAGAATTGGCATCATAAATGAAAATCAAAACTGCTATATTTTAAAACTCTTGTGACGTATGAGTGACTCACTTGTCACTCAAAAGTTATTTCAATAACACTTTAAGAATATACCATAAACTAGATGATTTGGTATTGTTCACTCTGGTCAGAAACTGCATGTGCCTCAGAAAGTGTTTACCATAGTTTGAGAAATATTTGAAGTCTTTCCACATCTTATCTCAGTTTTGTTGGGGGTTTTTACAGGTCAGATCAGTCTTATGAGTTTGACCCATCATCCTTCCATCAGGTGCTTAACACAGCTGGCAAGTAATAAAACAAACATACAACAGCAGAAAGAACGTATGTGTGGACAAAATTCTCCATCAGATTAAGGTTAAGACTTCAAATGTTGTCCTTCCAACTGTCCACAGCCCTTCAAGCTCCAAACTATTAGCTGTGGGGAAGGGAGGGCTGCCAGGTCAGCAGTAAACACAAACCCATGAGAAGCAGGAGATAGGAATGGACAGAGGCCAAATGGAACAAAAGTGAAAAACACTAAATCAGAATTCAAAAGCAATTGCCAAGAGGAGAGTGCCAAGAGAAGACAAAAAGGTGTGAGAGAGACTTTCAATCTGACAGAACAAGAGGGAGGAGAATGCAGGAAAAATATCTGCAGGAGCACAAATTAATTGAGCAAATAATGAGTCAGCATTGTTTACTGGAGTTTGAGACCTTTTGAAAATACAGAGCGATATTAAGCTGTGTGCTGTGTCAGCAGAAACCAGTAGACATGGGGGTTAATTTGTATTCCAGCTGAATTTATGAAAAAGTTAAAAACAATTTAAAAAGATGTCCAAAGGTGCTGGGTTGGGATAATTGAAAAGTAATTCCGCATTCCATAAGCTGAATATAAATGTTTAGCATTACATTAAGAAAACTTGTACAAACTTATTTATTTGTTGTTGTTTTAGATTAGTCTTAACTATTTAGAACTTGATGTGTATTAAAACTTTTGCAATACAGTCTATTCATGCAGATAGATAAATATTTTTGCTTCCCAGAAATAGACTTGAAAGATTTAAAATGGCAAAAAGGAAAATACTAATAAATAAATAAAAACAATCATAAGTTTGGGCCAAATTTTCTGGATTAAGATACAGATTCAGTGAAGCACTTTGCCAGTTCTGTTTTTGGATATTTCACATAAAATACATGCACGTTTATGTATCATATATAGTATAGTATAGTATTTATACCAAACAGTATACCAAACAATAAATAAAATCACAATGCCTTTCCTGTGAAATTGATAACACCTTCAACAGCAGACAGTGATAACAGGCTTTGATATATATTAATATTAATTGGAAAATAAGTAAAATTACATACATAATTCTAATTATAAACTGAATTTGACAGGTCAATTAAGTACAACCTAAAAATGTGCAGCCACAAGAATAAAACTGTTGCACAGCAGAAATGTGAGACAGCACTTTTTGTTTCCACAGCACATGCTGAAGGTTATCTACTGTTAGCTTAGGTTGTTAAATTACCATGAGATTCAGGTTGAACAGCAAGACTGTAGTTACTCTGCTTAGGGCTTTCAGGTTTCCATAGTCCATATTACATTACTTGTCTACCTTAAACACCTAACATAGTGTCTGGAAAAAATCAACATGTTTCCGTTAGTCCGCCGTCTGTTGGCCTCTTTATTTGCACCATAAAGGCCAAAGCCTCAGGGTGTGGTGTTCACTTGTCAGTCAACATCAGAAATACAGAAGCTCAAATCTCCAGCTCTCCCAGAGGAATCTGACACATTTGGTCTGCCTTGGTACACAAATATGGGTCCTGCCTCTGTGAATTCAATTACCTTTTATCAGTCACCTTTTCTTTATAATTTATAATTTACAGATCAAAACCTGTAAACATAGTCATACGTGTTGAACTTATTTACCTCTTTTTAAACTGAAACCACAATTCCATTTCTGTCAAATGGAATTGGTCTATTCCATTGGATAGACCAATACATGTCTCAGATAGATCAACACACATTTACTTACATGTGGGATAACCATGGTTATTCTGCAGAATAACAAGCCTCACCCTATGTTATTTGCTCTATCCTATATGCCAGTTCAATGTAATGAAGCTTACTGGATTCAATATTTACATGTAGGGCCAATACGGACTGAACAGTTTCGTCCTCACATACCTTTTTCTGAAACTACAGACAATCAACAATTCTAAAACGGTGCAAAAATTTGACGTCATTGTTCATAACTTCTCCTGTTTGCTGATTGGCCTGGTAGAAAATCTACCGGAGAGAATCCAAGTGAAGGGGAGAGGGCCCAGACTGCACAGAAGGCAACAGCCAGGCTACAGAATATCTTCTGTGTCTTTTGGCTAGAATTCCTATTTCTTTATTTCAACACTCTCATCTTCCCACTTTTGCATAAAGATCAAGTTGTCAGAAGTGCACAACTAAATTTTGTCCTGTCAATACCTGAGTTATGGATATTTGGAGCTCCTTCAAAGTTATTGTTGGGTCTCTTAAATGGCTGTCTGAAAAATATTTTCATCATCATGCTATGCCAGGTTGTAGTGCTCTTTCTATTTCAGATAATGGGTTGAAGATTGTTTTGTTAGATATTCAAGCATGTAATATTGTTTCATAATCTAATGTTGCTTCAAGCATCTTGAAAACCGTATCCATAATCTGCCTGGTGTGTTTGTTAGTTTTCATGATGCTATCTGTTCTCTAACAAGCCCCTTAGGCCTTCACAGAACATCTGTATCAATATTGAAATTAACTAATGGACTCCATTCATAGATTAAGGTGAATTATGAATCTGGTATTATTGTATAGAGTTATATATAAAACCATGTCCTTTTTTTCTTTGACTTCAGAATTATGATCTATCACAATGCAATTCCTAAAAAAAAAATTATATTAATATTAAAGTGTTTATAGAAAAAAATGTGGAAAAGTTAAATGTTTATGAAGACCTTCAAATCTATATAAATGTATATTAAATAAAACACTTGAAGGGTCAGTATTACATTTTCTTTTTAAATGAAAGTAACCTTGTCATTAAATTCTTTAAATTACAGAAATGTTGGCCTTGCAAAGCATTTTATATAACTTAATTCATTCTGTGTCACATATCTCACACTATTTTGCTATCAGTAGTTTGAACAAAACTCTTAGTGTGAGGTCTTCTTTATGAGACAGGAGAACAAGCCATCATAAATGTTTGGGAGGCTTGTGATCAACCAGGGTTGACCCATTCCACATGCAAACAACTTTAATGTTTTACAGCCAGTGAGAAATAAAGATACAATCTATGTCCGTTGTTTAAAGTGAAGTGCAGTGGATAGGAGATTTAAGATGTTTTACTCTCCCCTCTAAGGTCCAGTGTCTAGTTTCCTTAATTCCCCTGCACTGCTTTATTGGCTTCTTTTCATTGCTTCCGCAAATTGTTACTGTTTTAGTTGAATAAAACTGTCCTTCATTCATCTTTGCTCACAGTCTCCCACGCACTGCTTTGTGAAGGTTGTGCATACCTTTTCGAATAAGTTATTTATTTTACAGAAGATCCCATAAACCTAGTCTTGAGAGGTTTTTCATGATGTGAAGGCATACTGAGAAAATAACTATACTTGTCTAATCTCTGCATAGAGATCTTATATGTGTATCTCTTCTGAAATGTGCTTTAGAATTAGTCTACATTGATTTAAAGGTTAACTCGTTACTCCATTATTCTCAGAGGCATTTTTCACTCCAGAACTTTGCTGCTTCTTCAGACAGAGAAAATAATTTCTAAATAGAATAGAAAAAAATATGCATATTCATGCATATAACAGTGATACTCACATATCATTTTCTCCAGTTCAAAGTTATGCTTCAATGCTTTTGCTCTAAGTCAAAGTGAAGACTCAAGTCTCTATTGGGTCACAAAGCATTCACATTTTTGAATGCTACACAGAATCGCTGTATGTTACAAAATAAAAGTATGAACTTTGTGCTAAATTTAACATATAATCAGTTAACATTTTAGTCTTTTCAGAAGATTAAATGCAGTATTGAATAATAATACTTAATTAATTAATTCATTAACTATTAACTCTTGTAAATAATTTTTAAAAATATTACCCGTAAAATTGACCTCTCTAGAAATGTGCAGCTGCATTTTCACTTGTGTTTGTTGGTAGCATTAAATGCTAACTTTAAATGCTAATTTTGCTGATTCATACTACACCTAGGAACCAATATACAGTGTGCATAATGTGACCATAACAACCCGCAATTTTTAAACACTGGCTCTGAGGGGATTTTAGTAATCCACTCGAATGATCCACACTTTCTTCCTTCATTGGTCACATAAAGATTGTTTATGAGAGCTGAGTTGTCAAAATATAAAATCTTTGCTTTTGGCACTGAAATGCAACTTCAGTCTAAGTGTCTATCTCAGGTCAATTCTGACTTCAGTCAAATTTCTTTGCTTACAACACACAGCTCAAAGCACACAAAATGTGTGCATAGATCTCATTCAGCTGTCAAACTTGTTTCTCCTGACAAAATTTATGCCTGTGTAATTACTAAAGCCAGATGACAGGGCGCTGAGAGACAGCAAATAGACGGGCCATGCCCTTGAGTTTGGACTACACCCACATGACGTATAGTAACTGCACATGTAAATTCGCATGTGTGCTTCAATGCCAAGAACACACAGCAGCGTCAATGCCAATAGGTATAAAACTGAAAAAACAGGTTTTATTATTCAGGGTTTGTTTCGCTCTCTTGAGAAAGAAAATGCTATAAGAAACATAAATAACTTGAGCTTAAATGTTTTTTAAAGACGTTTCTTCTTAAGGGATTAGTTAATTTAAAACCTGATAGGTAAGAAGATGTAGGATTTTTTTTTTGTCAGACCAGCAAGCCATACAACAGAGATTTTATCTGAGAGAGGAAAAGAAGGCAGCCATAACATTATGTCATCTGTCAGTGAAATACTTTCATTTTTTCACTGCAACGTTGCACCATGATCCCGTGTCAAACATGGATCAACTTAGGAAAGGCAAGCCACACGTTGCACTGCGTATGTCACTGCAGTTCTTTATGTTCAACAAAATGCTACCAGCTAATATCAAACACACAAAGAATTGTTTTCCATATCATAAAATACAGATGATTTGCTTTAGCAGGTTGCAATTGCACAGTAAACTGCCTGGTTTCCCAGCAGAAACTAGGTCACATTGCAAAGCCTTCATACCTCTGTCACTGCTGTATTATTTCAGCTGCTTCGTCCGCTTACAGTGAAGCCAAGAAGACAGTTGATGTCAGCGCTTGAAGAACAACAAAAGGAGCGCATCAAAACTGGTACGTGCCTTGCCAAAAATCCTCACCATCTCATCACCATCTGCTTTCCGTTTACATAGCTTTCATTCTCAAAGCCAGAGGAGGCAAGGGTTTTTACTTGTGGTTGCCTAGCTGCTGCCATGTTGTGATGCGACCAGCAAAAAACATCAAAGCATCTTTGAAATAATGCCCATAACTCATTTGCAGCTGCCAACTCTTCTTTGTCAGCCAACAGTGTAATACCGCAGATTTCTACAAAACAACTAGGCAAGCTTAATTGTTCCAAATCAGCTGACAATATTGCTGCAACACCCCTCAAACTACCCTCAAAGTAGCTTTGGTTGTTGGAAAAATTCACATAAAATGTTGCTGCTGTTATCTGTGTATCATTAAGTGGGAGATCAAGTATGGTAAGATCAAGCCTTTAATCTGTCATTTGTTAGATCTTTCAGATAAAGACCAAATTAGCCTTTTGGTTTTCATATTCCTGGAGGCCAAGGCAATAAATTGTTTATGAGTTTGCTTTGTTTTATCTTTTGCTATTTGCTGAGAATCACAACAAAATATTTACTGCTCGGTTTTTCATTTCCTGCCTGGTTTCGGTCACACTTGGCTAAAAGTTAAACATCCCATTCTGTTTGGTTCTTGTTATGGTCTGAGAAATAATACAACAGGCTTGTAAGGATATTTTCACAGACACACACACACAGTGTTTTTAATTTATGTTCTGAAATATTGAACTGACAGCTATTCCAATGGATAATTAAAACGTGTTTTGTCTTACAGATGTACCAAAAGCTTATGGAAAGGAACACTGTACTTTAAAGTGTGGATATAGTTAGTGCTCGACATGCTGTCATTCATTGTAGGTGTGTGTATGTTGAGCCCAGGCTGCTGTGCCCGTCATTCTGTCTCCAGAAGGATTTAATCTGGCCCCTCATGCCTTGTGCTCAAAGGCAGTGACTGACAACTGGCAGAGGGTGAGAGATATGCGTGACTCTGGCCTCCTGTTGCTGTTTGTTTGTGAATGCATGTGAATGGGAATGCTGGGCTTCTAAATGGTACTTATGTGTTTGTGCATGTGTGCAGTTTGCATGCGGTTTAATCCTTATATGAAGGTGGGAAGCTGGATTACATTTGTACGTGCAGGATGGATGTTTGTCATCCAGCCGTGGTGTGTATGCTCAGCTATATACTGCTTGAAAGGAAGTCCCATTGTGTCACCATTTAGCATCTTTGGAGATGCCTGTAAAGTCACTTATTTATAGGTGCACAGGAGGCATTTTTAGGGATGTTACAAAAAAGGTTATGGCATGAAATCCTTTTATTTAAAAAAAAAAGGCATATAATCTTTCTTGTCTTGGTCTGCCTTGCAAAGCACTCTCTAGTTGCTGCTATTCCAAGCTATTATTTTGGATCCAGATATGACTGAGTGCTCCAAGATCCTCAATTCAGCTTAACATCCTGAATCTGCAGTTGAGCCCAGGTATTAGCATACATTGTATAAGAAGACACATTACCTTTTTTCCTCTCTGTGTGACGTTAAATCAGGACAAGCTTTTCCTCTAAGGTCAGGCTTAGAATTATCAAAATTATTTATATTTGCTAAATGCCAGAATTATGGAAGAGAAACCTTTTTTTTTTGTTACTTTCTTAAATCCAGAAGATTTCTTGGCCTGAAAACATTTTAGAAAATTCAAGATGAGATGATGCCATACCTTTAAAGCTTCTGACAGGTTAATTTACAAATGTATTGTAAATGGACCCACACCTGAGGTTGTCTTGCTTAGGCACACCTCAGACATATTCATTCCTTATTTGCTATCTTAACAACACACAACAAAACAAATCAGCCAAAATGCCAGGAATAGAATTGCAAACCTCAACAAATACTCCTAATATTTGTGCACAACTAGATTTCTAAAAGTGCCTTGTACAAATGATTATGACAGTTTTGAGTCATTATAGTAAGTATTGAAGAAATGGGTTCTGTGAGATGAATGTATTTTGGTGCAAAATCTATTTATCCATGCCTGAAAAAAAAAATTCAAATGACCTTGTAAAGATGTTAGCTGAAACTGGTAAGAGAGCATCGTTATTCACAGTGAAACAAGTCCTGTACCAATTTGGGCTGAAAATCCCCTCAGGCAGGAAGAGTCCATGACTCCAAAACAACACAAAGAGCAATATTACAAACTATGTCTGCACTCAGGGACAAGAACCATCATTTTGTCTGATAAAACAGAAACGGAAGAAACTGGCTGTAGTATTTTTGATGAAAACTGGCATTTTCACCAGTTTCCTTTTCTCAGTGTAAACACCCATGGATTAAAATCCATGTTATTCTAATGCCTTTCCTTGATGGTGAAATGTAGATTGGTGGTTTATTTATAAAAGCTTCTGTGTTAATTTTGATACTGTACAGCTGGGTTTTACGTTTGCTAAAAGATGTTATTAAGCACCGTGGCTGTGAATGGTTTCCCTGTATGAGAAGCGGTGTTAGATGTCAATCTGCAGGATGACTTCTGTTACACTGCTAAGCCTTGTCATTGTTACAGTTGCTACTGTTAAGCAGAAGACACACACACACTCACACAGCTGCGCGCCTGGTCTGTGTCTGTCTTTGCAGCCATGTGTCAGCAAAAGCATTTGAGCAGAAATCTGTCCTTACCTTATGCCTGTGTTCAAATCAGCGTGTCGTCAGGCATCTGTGTACTTTCTGTCCTTAGAGAGTTTCAGTGTGTGTGGGGGTGTGGGGGTGTGTGTGTGTTTCTTGGCAGATGATCAGATTATGTGCCGACCTCAACAGGTCCCCCATTTGATGCCAAGTCACACAGTGCCCCCTAATTCTCCATAATCCACTCTGTCTCTAGCAGGTGAACATTGTGTCTATCTTCCCACTCCCTCTTTGGCAATATCAACAAACCGTGGATAATCTCTCATTGCTTTGGGAACTCATTTTCACATCAAGGTCATCACTTCTCACAGTGTCCAATATGCACTAAGCCTGTCATTGCCCCCCTATATCTCTATAGTACCTTTTGGTTCCCACAGGAGGAGACTAAGGCTATTGAATATCTAAACAGGTACACTTAGAAAGGATTGTCTTTAAATCTAACTGTTAGTGTATTTAAAGCATGAATCACTGCCTCATATGTATTAGTAAGCATATTATCTGGTTCTACCCGTCTAAACTTTTATTATAGATCAGTAGATTGATACCCCATTAGAAGTACTCTCTTTGCCTGAATGATTCATGTTATGTGAAAAGCTAAGATCAATAGGAATACCTTTCTCATTGCAGTGACTATGGTGGCACAGCAGGGATTAATGATTAGTTTACAATGAAAAAGGAAAAGTTTTTGTAAGATGCCAAAATTAGATCATTTTATTTGACCAAAAGTGAAAAAACCCACACTTTCAAAGTTTTGTTCCATAAGAAAACAGTGTAGATTACTGGCAATCTCAACTATTAGTTAAGCATGTAAATATTAGCAGTAAGTAACTTTAATTGGGTACATAGCTATGGAAAATTAGAACATTATGGTTCAGCTAAAAATGACAACTGATTACTATTGCCGGCGTCACTGATTACATTGCTGAATCAGAGTAGCCTTTATAGGGTGCTGGTGCAGTGCTCAATTAGCTCAATTAGGAAATTACACCCTGGCCAGAACATCAGTGCATCCCAGGCCAACACTGAAACACACAGGACAGACAACCACATTCACAGCACACATTCACACCTTCAGAGATACCAATTAACCCAACATACATGTTTTTGACTGTGAGAATCCATTGAGAAAATATATCCTTGCAAGGGTACAATATGCAATCTTCACAAATGAAAACCAAATTTCGAGACTGGGATCTTTCTCACTGTGAAGCAGACATATTAACAAGTACCCATCATGCTTCCCCCACATGTACTCAGAAGTTAACATTTAGGAGTTGCAATTTGGAAAGACCCACTGGGAAACCACAAAGCAGTTTCAAAGTCAGTTTCAGTATGGGTGCTCCATGCATCAGTAGTGATGATAATTTATCCAATAAAATATTTATTTGTCTTTGAGTTTAAAACTAATTAAATCAGTCACACTCACAGTGGTGTAACTAAAAGAAAAACAACATACAAGGGGAAAAGTCATTCCCAGAAAGCTTTACAGGCTATTCTGGAACTATGTCATGGGTGACTGATTATTGAATTTTATTGTTGGTAAATTTTAAAATCCACGTGATTTCAAAGGACTTTTTCACTTTGCCTTTGTTTGGATATTTCCACAAAACAATTAAAAAGTTAACAATTCAGTTTAGGATTTTGCTACAACTAATCTGTGATAAAGGACAAAAGTTTGATACATGATCTAGGACTGCTTTACTTATCTAAACCTCTTCCGCATCTTTCATAAAAAATTAGAACGCAACACGTATGAAGACTCTATGATTACTATACAAGTATGCACCCAAGACACTACCTCCATTCTATTACACACTTAGAAGACTTTGAGAAGCATTTGCCAGTCATTCAGTAGGTTTTATCAGGCATCAATCAACAGCCCTGCTGACCAGCCATCACCGTGTGCATCTAGGGTGAAAACTGCCCTCCCCTGATGCACTTCAGCCTGAACTCCTCACCCCAACCATAATATACTTGGCCTCCATCCAGCCTTCCTCCAGTCTCTCAGCTTTTACCTTTTTCTCTCTAGTCACAACACCAGCATTTATAGACTCAAAGATTCATCACTCAGGATGCTTTATGGGCCTTCCCCTCATCCTTGTTCGGGCTTTTATCCAACTATTTCTGGTATTTAGCCTGAGTGACAGTGTTTAATAAAGTGTTCAAGAATAAAAGGGCATTATTAAATCGGTAGCGGGGGGAGAGTTGAGCAAGGCCACTAAAGGGCCAGCTTTCAGGTCAGGCAGGTGAGTAAGCATAAGTTGCTGGGAGGAACTCATTCTGCAGAGCAAGCGGGTAATACCGGTAGGAGTGAATGCTGACCTGGCTGCGAGGATGTGTAAATAGAAAAGAGCACACAGGAAGATGTAATTGCTTGTTCAATGATTAGGCAATAATAATCTACGGATACCACTCCCTGCATGTTCTGTCAAGTTTGACATTGATGGTGCAGAGAGTATTGAGTACACTCAAAATGTGTCTTAGTCCCTAATTCTATGTGGAGTCGGCGGTAACTGAACTTTACAAAAGCCATTACCGGCACGTCTAGGAATGTACGCTGCACGGTTGATCCTGGCCAATGATAAGGAACCATCTGTTACCCATGAGTGGAGCTGGTGGGCTATCCACGTACACAGCGAATGCACACTCCACTGTTGTCACTTGTAGAGATTTCCCTTCATTGCCACGATAATGAAAGAGATGCTTGGGTTTCTCTCTGTTATTGTAGCGTCTTTTGCGCAGCAGACGCTGCCCTTTCACCCCCGTTTTGGTTCCTTTTGGGGATTACAAGATGTAATGGGGGTGAGTGGATGGCTATCAACCCCTGTCTTCATTCTTTTTCAAAAATCTAGGAACAAAAGCCCCTGCAAGAGCTGGCCACTTCTTCTTCCTTCATTTTTAATTCGACTGGATGTGCTGGAGGAGAAGGCGGCGAGACTTACAAAGAAGAAAAAATAAAGATTATTTGATATCACTTTTTCTTGATGTTATGTGCAGTCAGGAGTTGTTATGCTTGGAAACATTTCAGAAAATTACAACACTGAAAAAAAACGAAAATATGGAAAGTGGCAGAACACAGGGAAAATGTGACAGTACAGTCTTAACTTAAATTCATTAACTTTAATTTAATTAAAGAGCAAGTTACATTAAAGTTATTCAAAACAAATTTAAATGAAATTTTCTGAAAGTTTAATTGTTAAGACATAGAGCAAAAATATAGCTCTAAAAACAGGCACTATTTTGTATAATTCTGGTATTTGACAGCAAGTTAAAATGAAAGTCTTTAAAAAAAAATAGGCAATCAAAAGCAGCCCAGTGTGGGGAGCTGCTGCAGATAAAATAAGGTCTTCTCTTGATTGGACAAGACTGGTTTCAAGACATGCACATTTTTTTCTGCTTCTAAGATTTTTTGTCATACTGTGGGTATTGTTTATCAATTAATTTTTTAACCATATACATTTGGTAGTATAGCAATCAGAATTATCATCTGAGTGCCAAAAAGAAACATAACAGTTTTACTTTCACAAATAGAGAATTGCAACTTTTGCAATTCTATATCCACTTGATATATTTTTAGAAAAAATAAACGTTGCTACAAATTGCTTTGAGTTCATATGAATCACAGCAGACAAGAAAACAGAAAAAAAAGGGGGAAAGAGCAAAACGAAAAGAAGTAGGTGAGAAAGTTAATAGGAAGAGGGAGATAAGAATATAAGAGAAAGTGCAGTAAAACACAGGGGGGACCTGCTTCTTACTGTGACTACACACACTTCTGAAAACCACAATAATGCCAGTTATCACTTTTATTAAGGTAACTGCTTTATATGTTGGCAATCTACCCACAGCATGTCTGTTAAGTAGCTGACTACAGAGTGGCTACATAAGTAGAAACTGAAACTAATTAACAAGCTAGAAGTTTATAATTCTGTCACTTATTAAAGTGCACCATGTTAAAAGTCTATAATATTCACTATACTAAACACTTGTTTAAAATTGTCTGGATCTGTATTCAGATTCAAAATAAAATGTTATGGATAAGATTATTAAATATTAACTTTAATACTCAACATGTTAATAATCATTGGAATAAATTGTTGATTTTGTGCAAAGTAATTCTGATATAGTATTTTTACAGAAGGTTGTCTGTGCCTATAGTCAGCTGTGGGAATCTCACACCCACCCCTGCCCAGGCTGCATTTGTACCATCTGAAATATATTCATTTTAAAATCTGAGTATGAAAATCAAATCCGATATGAATGGTAAGTGATAAATGGTCTGTAGTTGCACAGCATTTTATCTGGTCCAGGGAACCCCAAATTGCTTTACGCTACATTCAATCATTTACCCATTCACGCACACATTCACACACTGATGGTGAAAAGCTGGACGCAGCTGCCCTGACGCAGACTGAGGGAAGCAAGGCAGCCAAACATGCGGCGCCAACGGACTTCTGACCACCACCAGGAGGCAAGCCGGGGAAATGTATTGCTCAAGGACACGACAGAGACTGACAGAGCGGGGGATCTACCTTTATGGCTAAGTTGATGAAATGAGAAAGATTGGACTCTGCAGACATAAGTTTTCACGTAAGTCTCAAAGAATGTATCCAGAATAAGCACCGAATATGTGTTCCAGGTTTAGCCGAACTGATCATAAATCTAAGAAACTAAATAGTTTTCTTAGGCAAATGTAAATACTGTTATAAATTGTTTCAAATAGAGATTTGATTTTTAATAATCCAGGAAAAGAACTTCTTACAATATTTCTTTTTTCTTCAGATTTTAATGTTAAATTATCTGGGAGTGTGTTTTCTTTACAATGCTTCCAATCCTGATTCCAATATCTCATGAGCTACACATTCTCTGGCTCTGTTCACTAGATTTCACTCCCAGCTTTAGGCACATGTTAATTTCTCAGTTTTTCTTCACCATTAAATTGTACCTTTTCAGAAAGAGTCCACTAACACTTTCTGACAGATGACGCCAGAGGAGGTGGAGCAACAAGAAGGAGGCAGAGATAAAGCAGCAGCAGGGGTGTGACACCAGTCGATAGCAGTGGGAAACAGCGGTAGAGATGCAGATGAGCAGTAAGAGCTCTTTATACTGGTGGGAAAAAGGCAGGATGAAAGCACTAGCAGGGGATGTGATAAGAGAAAGGTGTGAGATGAGATAGTTAGGAGGAAAGTTGTCAGGTGTCACCTGACAACTTTCTCACCCGACCAGCTCGAGAGCTTTGCAGCATGAATAAGGAATGGAGTCTGCTCTCGTGGATCATGTTATGATATTAATGAATGTTATCAGCCAAGAAGGGATGTGATGTGGGTAGAATTTTTCTCTGGGCACAGGCTGTCTTCTGCCAAAATTACGATGTAATTACGATGTAATATAAAACATTTTTAGTATTATTTGCCGGCAAACATTTTTTTAAAAGAAGCTATCCAAATCTTTCATATTGTTGGTCAGCCACAATGTAATTCTGTAAAATGTTACAAGTTTACAGGAGATAAACCCTGCAAAAGTATTCATACCCCTTAATTTTTTCCCCCTATTTTTCAGCACTGAATGGAACTCTGAAAACTTCTGCCTCACAGAGAATGAAAATATTTGGAGAAAAAACTGATAAAGGAAGCAAAGACTGAAAAAACATATTATTGTCTTAGAATTACCCAGTCAAGGTCCAGATCTAAATTCAAGACAACAAAAATAATAATAATAATAATAATAATAATAATAATAATAATAAAAACTGGGGATAGAGAAAAGTTTCTAAGAAAAACTAAGCATAGAGAGGAGTACACCAAAAATACAAAGCTAACTAAGAAATACACCAAGCATGCAGGGAGCAGTGGCTGTATAACTCCGGGCCAAAAATGCATGCCACACTTTTCAGATTTTTTTGGTGAAATAATAAAATGTGTTTATTTCAGGGACTCAAAGTATTTCGTAAGGCACAGCATTTAAGTATACATTAGAGTCTAAATGCACACACCAAGTCTGGAATGCTGTGCATTCAGTTTCACTCATGCATATCTAATTTGTCATAAATGTGTGTTCCTGGAGAGGCTGTCAGGTTAAATAAAGGGTTAACCATAAAAGAGGTGAGCTGAAGCTGCCAAATGTTTGAAACTACTTACATTGAAAGACCTCTGAGTCCTCGCTGCAGGCAAACTCTGGGCTCTGGTGACCGGGCTATCGCTCGACTAGCTTCACGGCTGCAAACCACCCTTTAGTCACCGACAACACGCTACATACTGTTTTTTCTGGGTCAAGAAAGTCCCTTGGGCAAAGAAGGTGTGTTATGTGAGCATATTCTTAACTCTCACTGCCTCTCACGTTTTTTGTGTTCTATTTTGTTGTTGTTTTTATTATTTTCTTGTTTACCTTGTTAAAGCAATTATCTCAGCACAAAACCGGAGTCCTGCCAGCTGATGCGACAAAGAAAAGGTTTTCCAAAAAAAGGTTGCCAAAGTAAATCCAGTGGCTCGGTCAATTTTCAGAATTCTCCCTTCATTTCCCTAAACATTCAGGAAAGCATGCTGCTTTCTGACAGAGCACATTACCAGTGACGGCCACAAGTGTATGTTAGAATTTTATGTTTATATTTGTTGCATGAGTCTGTGTTTTGCGAGTTTCTGTGTCTTCGGGCCATGAATGCTAGGCCCCCTTCTCTAATCCCCATTTCCAGACCCCCTCCATTAACCACAGTCTTTTCTCCCAGCGATGGTGGGTTCTTTTCCATCACACTGCAGACATCTCAGCTGTCCTGCTCCTTCACTGTCAAGGTGCTAACAAACCATGAAAGGTGTCCATACAGAGGTCCTCTGATCAGACTTTGGCTTGCACATGAAAGCTGTCATACATGCGCGCTTGCAACTTGTCTGGCCCTGGAGGGTTGTGTGTGACGGTAGGGGTACACGACTGTGCGAGGGGAAAGCTGATGGTGGGCCAACAGCTCAATGCGCTCAGGTTCCCAGCCACTCACTCTTCCTGTGTGCAGCTGTGAGCAATAATTTGGCTCCAGCTAGCACGGTGCTGATCCAGACCTGTGAATCTGATACCAATTAGTGGAGGCCTAATCATGTGCCTCCAAGTTCTGGCTTTTGTTAGGAAACAAAATAAAGATATGGGGAAAAAAGTGATGGGAAAAGTGCCAAAGGATGTGCAGAACAGCATTGATTATTTTTTTTAAAGTGGTTTAGCATTGTAAAGCTTTTACAAAGGAAGTTATTTGTAATGAGAAAGAACTGTGAAAATCAGACATTTGGGATGCTCCAGGGCTAGCCACGTGTTAGCATAATTAAGCACTACCAGAATCCCAAGGGTGGGTTGTAGCAGACAAAGGGAATTACATTCAGTTGGGCACAAACTAACAGTCCCTCACTCGCATACAGATGCATCATTGTCATTGTTCTCCTTTCGCAGGTGGAGGGTTGGCATTTAACCAGTCAGCACTGCCCCGCTGAGCTCCCAGCAGATTTGCAGTTCATCAGAGGGTCATGTCTCTCTTACTCCGCTTCTCTGTTCATTCATTACACCGTTCATCATAACAGCTTCTGTCAATCTGAAGTAGAACACTGCCCCCTAGAGGAACTCGCCTGCCACGTAAGAGAAACCCCCCAGTCAGTTTTGCGAATCTTTCAGCTAATTTTGATCCAATAACCGCTCTGTGAACCCAGAGTCATTCAGAGTTCACAGAATGTGAGTTAACAGCTAAGCTTCTTTGTATTCTCACATAATAAAGCTTAGAAATGCCTGATACTCTTAATGATTTCAGAGTGTTTGCTTGTTGGCTTCAAGCGTTTAGCAATGATGATGATGCCAACGGACATCGTTTACACGCTTCCTGCTGATGGTTTGAACAAAATTATGTACACCTCAGAGAAGCAAGTGGCCACTCTGAATAATTTGATTGTTGTAGACTTTTATAATTTATTCACATTTTGACTTTCGGTTTCCTGAATTCAAAAGAAGTATGCTTGGTTTTAGATGTAGACAAAACAGAGTCTACACACAGTTAGATCAAGTCTGGTATTATTTTTATTACACTATAAAATAATGCAATTTTATAGTATTATTATAAGGTTACAAAAACATGGAAAACTGCAAGAGAGTTAAATTTGGGTCACTATCTGAAAAACGCATAAAAGAAGGAACTGATGTTCCTTTCAAATCTTTATTGGGGCTGCTGTATTTCTGTAATTTGTACCTTGTATAACTCTATGAAGTTCACTGATTTAATCTCATCTTTGCTACAACCAAAGGTCAGGCGTAATTTCATCACTTCTGATTAATTTATTTATCCTGATGTGTTAGTGGATATTTATAGGTTTTTTTTCCCCCTTTTGGCCTTATTTAACCGGAAAACTTTCTACGAGGTTGCTTATGTTTTCTTTAGCAAAACAAACATCAAATTTAGCATTCCAATATAGCAATTAACAATCAAAAATAAAAATTTATAACGGCAATAAAAAAATTTATATTTAACATATAAATATATACATTTAGAGTTCACAGAAATGAAAGGGCTTGTTTTACAATATTGTAAAAAGAAATTGTCCATTGTTGTTATTTCTGTGCTGAGGCTGTGGTCTGTTTGTCAGAGTTTATCATTGTTTTCTAACTCCTGACATATACACATGACCATGAGCAACATGAACTTGATGAAGGGGAACGGAGGGCTGTGGGGGTGGTGCAGATGTTGATGAGCGTGCTTGGTACTCACAAAGACATACGATGCAGTCGAAAGGGACTGAGCTATAGATACAGATAGACAGGGGAAAATGGGCCACTGCCTCCTGGCAACCTCTGCGGCAGCATTTTCACATAACAACTGGTCAGCTTTCGTGTACGTTCTTATCTTAATGAGGTCCAATCCTTTGTTTACCCTACAGTGGAATCCCAAATAGGACTTCTTTTAATAGCCCCCACATTCCCCTACCCCCATGTTCCTCTTGTAATGGCGCTTGTGCAGCATCAAACCAAAACAAGCCACCTTCTTCCACTGAACGTCTAATGTGCCACTGAATGACACATTAGTGTTAAAGTTGAAATAGGCCTAGAAACCTCATCGGCAATATATTTTCTGTAGGTGCTAATCAAAGAACTGATGGTGGATATTCCCTATGGTTTTGCCGCTCAGCCATCTTCGTTAAGGATAATTACAATGATGTAGAACCCCGTTAGGCCGTCTCTCTTGCTTGTGATGTTTTGCATGTGGAAGACATACTCAGATGTTATGTCTGTAAGTGATCTGGGCTTGTTGAAGTCAGAGACAACTGAGTTTAAAATCAAGAACCCAATGAACAAAGTACAGAATCGAAAAGGTCAGGAAAAGGTTATGGATGCTCCACTGACTTTAGAGCATGTCTGATGGCCCTAGGACTTCCTCGGTAGGCACATACAGATGCATATCTCAGTAGAGTCGTGCAATACAGACATAGCAAGCCTTATCTTGCTTCTTTGTTTAAGTCACCAATTCTTCCTTGACCCTGTTGTCCACTGATCCGAGTCGTTTCTTTGTCTCTGGTCTAAATGCTGGCGGCCTTTTCCAAAGAGAGGTCAAACATTTAATGTTAAAAACGAAGGGCGAAGAGTTTGTTCCCTAAGTGTGCATCCTTCTGGTCGTTGTTAACATTAACACTTAGTGAAGTTCTTGGCAGCGCTACACAAAACAGCAAGATGAGACACCTTTCAAACAAGGTCTGTGAGGCAATGCTTATATCTTCTTGGATCAAGATGTGTCCATACACATACAGGTGTGTCAGGATCTGACTGTTATTTTCATGGACAAAACTCTCAGGGTGGAGCCACTTGAGTCTATAGGTGGTAAACTCAAGTTTTGAAAACGTATCACAGAAATAATATATTAAAATATGAAACAAAATGTTAACAGAAGCACTACATAAATTTAGATTTTTTGCCTTAAAACACTATTGTATAGGTAAGAGTCAGCATGCAGTCCTCAGTAAGATAAGACTCTGAAATCTTATATATTGTTAAAATGTATAATTTACATTTTAATAACATTTATGCTCACAAATTTAAAGAACAGGTTTAGCAAAATTTTGAACAGAAAAATGTTTAAAAAACAATGAAAACTAATTTGTAATAAATAGTGTTTTATTATTTTTATTTAATTAGTTTTTGTTAACTTTGATTTACTTGTTTAAACAATATTTGGCCACAGACATTTAGGTCTTCAAAATATTAATGTACCATTTTTATTTGTGAATTTTAATTTTTTATTTTTTTTTTATCGATTTAATAAGACATTGACATATAACAGATGTAATTTTTGATTTACCTACATATTTTTTAAGAAATCCCAGAAAAATAGAAATGTAATTATGTTACCATAGATTAAATATTTGTTTGTTATAAAAATATAAAAATCTATTTTGACATATTTTCTATCTTCTTTTCTATGTATTCAGATCATGTTAATACTGATACTAATGCATTAGTTTTTTGGCCTTCTTAAGTTATTTCTATGACAGTTAATAAAATATATATGTATATATTAAATACATTACAAAAATTTATTTAAAAGAATGTAATACATACATATTTAAATTTTGTTTTAAAAATACAATCATTATACTAGAGTATTTTCTTTTGTCATTTTAAACTTTGTTTTTTGGAGACTAAGTACTGTATTTAAATTTCTCATCAGTTTCCTGTGCCTTCTAGCCTGGAAGTAAGAGCAAGAAGAGCTAAAAGCCTCTCAACCAGCATCAATTTAGTCTGTCCTTTGGGACAGATAACCAGAGAAACTCCTGGGGCCATAAAAAGTTGTTTCAACTGAGGATTTTAACGATATAATATCCCTGTAATCTGCCTACAGGCCTAAAAGGACCCAGTAAACGTCTACCTACAAAGTGAGGACATGGGGATACATGAGAACCGCAGGCAAAACCAAGACCCAATGCTTAACAGTGTGTGATTAACATAACAGGAACCTGCAGATTGGAATGCAGATAATGTAAGATTAACCACACTCCATTAAATAGGAAAGCAAATAGAAGCACTTTGATAAATGAATACCAGACTTGCTAGTGCATATCAAGTGTACATACAATGCACTACAAACATTTTAATTAGATCAATACAGCACTATAAATCACTGTACTTTACTGTTTGTTGGCATACATGCATTAAATGTTGTAGTGTTTGGCTAATGGGTGAAATTAATGTTAATTTACAGGTATAATAAAATATTTATTATTACAAAATATTTACGTTTAAAAAAGCATGACAGTAACAAACAGTGGCAACCTCATATTTAGGATTTAATTTAATTTAAAGCAACCAAGCAAACCAATTGTTTTACTCGTCTTGGTTTGGTCCTGAAAACAAGCCTCCCACTTTATTTAATTGATTTAAAGAAAATTTAAAATGAAAAACATGTATAGTTATAGAAGAGCAAGGCTGATAATAAGAACCTTGTTGTGTGGGTGTTTGATGTTTGCCAATGCTGAGTCAGTAAAAGCTACAGTTTCCCAACAATTATTGGCGTTGAAGGTAAAAATGCATAAAAAGTGGTTGAATAAATAACTCTTTTATTCCACCAGTACAATATCAAACTGAAAATAATTGTTAAAAATTTTGAGTAAATTTATTTGTCTAAGAAAAAAAACTCACGTTAAAAAATTAAAAGTGTAAGCAATAATAAAATTATTTAAATGAACATGAGGTTTATAACCAGAAATAAAATAATTATTCAAGATCTTGGAGTCTTAAATTATTAGCGTTACATCCATACATCTATTCATCCATCCATTTTTACACCAGCCTTTTCTAGCAGGGTTGAAGCTTGTCCCCATCTCTAGCGGTCAGTAGGAGAGTGGTAGTATATGCACCCAGAACATGCCCCATGAATTAAATGTTTTGGTTTTTATACTCATATAAGATGCCCGGAATGACTAGAAATTTTTAAGTAAGTAAGTAAGTATGTTTTTGTGAAACAAAGGCCTGTTCCTTGAGATCCGTCTTCAAAATGGATCATGACTGATCAAATAGTCAAGAGAACATAATTATTCGCCTTTCCTTCCACATTGGGGGTGACTTCTAGGCAGTAGTACAAAATAATTTAAAAAATGAATAATGCTAAATTATTATGAACTAAGTGTAGGCAACTTAAACAGAACGGTAAAATTGTTTTTATACTTTCAAATTCTTTGCTTCATTTCACCACGTATTAATGTATTCATGCATAGAAATAGATTCTTTCAGACGTAAAGCACATTCCAAGGGTACGTAAAAAAATGGTTAGAAACTGCAACAAAAAGACGGAAGATTTGGATGAGTAAGGACAATCCTCACAGAGATGCAGTACATGAGTCACTGATAAGGGCCAAACAGTGGAATAGGACTTGTGAAAAACAAAAGCAAAACACAATCTCCATTAGAGCAGCAGTGCTGCATTTGGAAAGTAAACAACAACTAAAAGATAAAAACACCAAAATGAGAATGCACGAGGAAAATGACTCACTCTCGACTAATCCTTTCTTGTTTGTGCTTCTGACTATTGCAATAAGTTCCAGAGACAACAATTAATTTAAAACTAGGGGAGGAAACAAATATAAGTTATAAAGCATAAAACTCTAATTAAAGACTGAGTTAAAAAGACAGTGGGACTGAAATGACCAGGAATTATGGACGAATTAGTATGAGGTTAGCAACATTTGCCTGTGGTTATTATTTTCCTTTAATTCTTTGTTTAAAAGGAAATGGCCACAGAGGTGGGTTGATATGGTGTGTAAATGTGGAATACTCCCTGAGTGCTATATTTTTTCCTTAGATGAGACTAATTAGTGAATTCAGTATTTACTTTAAACTGATTGTACCTTAATACGTCAAACATGTCACATACAGATCCAACAGCCTAACATCTCACAGAGGCAGCGCAAAGCAAGAAAAGTCGCAGGTGAAAGCTGTGAATGGGCATTTGGTAAAAGGGATGGAGGAGGGGAGAAGAGCAAAAAGGCAAGAACCAGAGAGTCCCAAGGCTAGGTCAGAAGTTCAGAGCTAGACTTTGTCACCTGCTCAGATTGGCACACCATCCACCTCGTAAGCAACATGCCCAAAGTTTAAGCCCCACCGCCGCCAATTTGGTCTCCCTTTTACTCCTCTCTAATTGGATTTAATGAGCAATTTAACAATATAACTTGCTCAGTCAAACCAAACAGCTACTGTCCTTAATTCCAGGTCACTCCCTTTGTAACGCAAGCCGGCTCCAGGATCCTTCTTCCTCGCAGAGCACCTCCATCTTAGTGGTGCCGACTCCTGCCAAACACATTCCCTCCCTGCTCCGTCACCTGGCTGTCTCTTTCTGTTAAAGTTCTGCACCTCCTGCAAACGGCATGCTGAGTCGCTCTGTCCAAAATGTTCTCCAGCAACAAAGGCTGTCGTATTTGGTAAACAATAAGCTGGAGAGTTTGCTGTTGTTTTCAGGGTGTGAATCACACCTGTAGGTCAGGAGAGGTCTGACCTCTTCTCTCTTTAGCACATTTCTACTTGCTCAGTAATATCCAATATTCAGATCCTTCTAAATATAAACTAAAGACTTTAGGTGATTGCATCTTTTCATCCTATTTTGTGAAATATTTTGCTTTTCTACATGAGGACCTGCAGTACTTAGGTGAATTTCAAAAGCTGCTTTTAGAAACTCATTTTTAATCAGCAGCTTTCAGTTTCTCTCTGGTTTTATATATATATTTAAAGATTTCTTTGTATTTTCACACATTGCCTTAATTCTTTGAATATATTGTACTTTTATTTAATTAATTTTTTATGTAGATTTAATTCCTTCTTTATATTTGTCCCCTTGTGGGTTTATTGTTCCATAAAGTATTCACTGCAAATTAGTCTTATTAAAAAATCTCAGATATGTAACCATTTTAAAAATAAATTTGTCTTCTTGTTCATGAAAATCAGTACAGGTGTATCTCAATAAAGTAGAATATTAATAAAAAGTTTATTTCAGTAAGTTAATTTCACTAGATTAAATATTATATACAATAATTATGCACAGACTGATACCTTTATTTCTGTTAATAATTATTATTTTTCACTTATAACCAATGGAAACACAATAGTTAATTTCTTAGAAAATTATATAAACATGAGACTAAACAAAATACAACAATATAATATAGCTCAATGGGCTCAATGAAACAATGATTAATATATTTGCTTAAAGGTTATTTTTTCAAAGGGTACTTTGAATCTGACAAACACGCCTTATCAAAGTACATTGCAGTTTAGTGAGAAGGACCTCAATAAATTAGCAGTTAAATGAGGGGCAGGTGCATTTTAAGGAAGGCCATAATGACCTCCAAATAATTAAAAAAGAAGCTACTGAACTAATATGCCACTTAGTTTTAGATTTAAAGAATAAAAAGTAGAAGCTAGGGATTATTATTTATTAATTCAGTTAGGCTTTTATAGTCTAGCATTTGGTCTAAAAAAAATCCAATTGACAAGAAAAATGTACTCTTTCCATTGCCAACAATTGCTTTAGTCCAAAAATAAGTTGTATAGTAAATCATACTTCACAAGCTAAATGGATACATTTATTCTCACAGGTTGTGGACTGTTTAAGAAATGTTTTTAGTCTTCCTTAGTGTCTAAAAATAAGAAGACTTAAATGGAAGAACTATCCAATTCATATTATCTTTTGAGAACTGGAACAATTACTGCTCAAACCAAGATGAAGTGTGCATTTTAAGCAAATGGATGTATGGAGAAAAGCGATGTTGCAAATTATTTGGTGCGCAAGTCTCCTTAGTCACAGATTGATCCAGGTATTCTGTCCATTTGCTCTGTACAGAATTTTCTCGTCAGATAATTTAAATATTTCTACCTGATATTTAAATTAAATCATATGCATAGAAATAGCCGGTTTCAGATTTATTTATAAGCAAATTTTTCCAGAGGCTATGGAGCTCTAAGAAGCAAAAACATAGTATGATGCGCTGCACAACAGTGACTAAACAGGAAATGTTGCATCAGGTCAGTCTCCATATTTAAGACCCTAATGTGTCGCAAAGGAGTATCAGAGTAAGCGATCATTTCATGAACTGATGCCTTGTTAAAGTCAAAACAAGAAGTCTTTTTTTGACTTAAAAAAATATGTATATATTTGGGGAAAAGTATATAAAAGTGATTAGTCCAGGATTTTAAGCTTCTTCTCCTGTGCCTAATTCCAATTTGTTTTCATGTCCTTTTATTTTTTTTTTTCCCCTCCCTGCTTCAAATTCTTATCCCCCCTCCTCTTCCCAGGTTTGCCCAATTTCCACTCGGTTCAGCAGCAGGGCACTGGGTCATGGCACTGACTTGATTTTCACACTGCTCCCTCAACAGAGCGGCACATCAAGTTAATCAGGGTTAACAATTGCAGCAGGGGCTTGCTGAGCAGGGCTCCCATCGGCTTAGCGTGGCCTGACTCGGGCGATGCAGATGGGCCGGTAATCTCCCTTCTGGGGATGCATGAGGCCAGTGGAAGCTTGTTCATGGAACCTTGTGAGGGCAACTAGTAGTCTGAATGTATTCAGAACAACAGGATATACCTTGAGACTCTATAATTTCCTTAAACAGCAAGACAGAATTCAGATTTTAAATTTTTATTTTTTTTCCAGACTAAAATTGTCTTTCTTTGGGATATTTTAGAACATTCTGGAATTTGATTACTTCAATATGAATTTGGTGTCATTTTCCAGAAAATAACAGGGATTGTTAAGGGGACATTTCAGTGCTATTTGAGCATCAGGACAAAGAAATAATTTCTGTTCAAAAATTTACACCTCTTGAATTTGTAAATAAGGACTTAAGTGTCATGCATTAAATTTTGATTCTTGAGAACACAAATTGCAATCACAGGCATCTGTTTGTAAAAGCACATTAATAAAATCTTTCAGTTTGCTATTTTAACCAGACCTCAACTAAGAAACAAACGTCTATTTCAATCCGAATTTAAAGATGTAAAGAGGCCAATCTACAGGAGAGGAATAAATTGTGGTTTTGCATTGCACTTCATAGAAAACTAACAATTTTAACATAAATTGCTGCATTTCTAAATCATCATTAGATTTTTATCCTTTAAAAAATGAAACTGGACTATTTTTATCTAAACCTGGAAAAGCAAATTCCATATTATTTTCTGACTTTTGAAGAGTACATAGGAGTCCTGGTTATAACAAGAAAAATGATCTGAATATGAGAAAATAAAACTTTTAACAACTAAACATCAAGAGATGTTAAAGAAATCATAAATCAACTTATGCTTATGTTCCAGAAATGCTATTATTCTAAGAAACGTGAAGCTGTTAAAAAAAAACACAAACTCAAAAACTTTCAATTAATCCTTTACATAGAAACCTCAACATCCAAGTCATATAGATCTGGTGTAGTTTTCCTTCTACATCCATTTGCAAATTAGCTGTATAGAAATATTAATTAACAATGCCAGATTTTACTATGTAAATCAAACAGGGGATATTGAAACCTGGAGAAACGATTAAATCACATGTGTGACCAAAAAAGAAGAAGAGGAGATAAACCTAGAGCCAATTCCAAAACTCTGAAACGGGATATGACGCAAATATTAATCTCCCCTTCTTTGCGAGCGGCTCCTCTTTAAGCACCTACATAGTTCATAATGTCACAGGTGAAAAAGATCCCTGAAGTTCAAAATCCAAGTGTTTTAGGTGACAATTAAAAAAATAAAAAAAAGGCAGCCAGAGGTTTTACTTCAGTGAGAGCAGTTTGACACATTTTGGAAAATAAAACACCCTTGTGGAGCATAACCCTGTTTGCCCTGAGTGCAGACAGAGCAGACTCATTTATTCATCCAGTCAGCAGAGGGATTACACAACCATGAATCCCCAATAAAACCAATGATAAGGAAAAACTCTTCCTGTCCTGTTGCCCAGGGTGACAGATGGGGTTCATTTTTTTTTCCCTTTTACTAGTTCACTCTTTTACATAAACCAAACACAGTAAGCAACTTCATGTGACCTTTTAAAAAGGAGAAACTGGGTCATGGTATAACTAAGGCATGAACTTGACTTGTACTGTCCTGTTTCCTTTGGCAAAACATCTGCTGCAGTGGATCCTTTTATCTCTGTGTTGCCACAACTCCAGCTCTCTGCTTCAGCCATTTTTTCCATAACCGCCTTGCTTTTGAAATGTTGCACCTTCCAAGTGACACATGTATTATTAAACAGGACTTCAAGTGCTACCACTGTGGGACTTTCACGCGCTGCTGTTGGTGCCATCATATTGATTTGACCGCGGGAGAGACGGCCTGTGTGAAAACATTAGGAATCCCCTGCACCAGAGCAAAAAATAAATATTTTATGCCCATGGTGGCATTTTTACTGGAGATTGTTTCCGAGATTCTTCACTGTGCGGAAGTTACTTTAAAAGCATCCCTGCCCTTATCAGGCTTTTCCTGATTTGGTCGTTTTCCTTGACCAATATCAATTTCCAGCTTTGTTTGAAGTCTGACTTGCAGACTCTTCTATTTTAGAGACACTTGAAAGAGAAATTAATTTTAACTAGAATGTATGCATTTATCCATCAAATTTGATGTCTGCAAAAGGAATCCAATTGAATGGAAAAAAAGTGCATCATGCCACATGAATGATTTGTGTAGTTTCATTTATTTTTATCTGTTTAAATGTTTTGGCAAATTTTGTTTCTGTTTCTGTTACATTATTAAAATTAGGTATTTTCAGTTAAATTCTTGCACATTTTTGGATTTAATCATAAACAACGCAATTTAAAGTTTTATCTTTATAGGTAAAGCAGTTTTTCTGTCAGGTTATTAGATTTTGAATGATTTTACATTGGTTAAATCCATCAGTGGGGTTTCCTCATTTACCATGTTCATTTTATGTTATGCTCTCTGCACCTTTTAAATTGCCCCATGGAGACCAATAAAGTGATTAAACTTAATTAAGATTCAGAATACATTTTCTCCCTTCTACATTTGACACTTGCCCTCAACTAATAACTGTTTATTCATTTTTATTATATTAGTTTGGCATTTTTTGTATTAATCTTGGTGACTGGCTTCTTGTTTTTGGTTAAAGGTTTTGGCAAAGCAATGATTTCTAGCTTTGACATTTAGTGAATAGAGCAATATATTTCTGTTTTTATTGAAGTGTTTAAGCCAGAACACTTCTGTTTATATTTAGAGGTTTGCTAACTAGAATTACTCTAGGAATATTGTATGATGTGCCAAGTTGTTCAGAAACTAGTTTTCATCTTTAAAGAAACATGAAGCTGCCAATATCTCGATTGTATTATTCTTCAGAAGCCTGGCTACTATATACATTTTTTAATGGCTTCCCTGAAGTGATCTCCTCACACAAAATTTTAATGTATATGCAACTCATTACTGATCCTTTAATAAAATCATGAATAAATGGAAATGTGATTTTACAGACTTGGGCAGCTTGATTATTGTATCTCAGATGAATACTTGAGTAATCTTATGTATCTCAGTGGATATAAAAACGATGTGGTTTCAGTTTGTTGTGTGCATGTATGATTAAATGTTAGGCAAAACTAATTTTGCTCAATATTTAAAAAAGAAAAAAAAGATTTTGAATAAAACAACATCCAATTCAGTGCAAGCATTTTAGTAATGCGACTATTTTCATTCCCTTAGCTGGCTTTCCGCTTGGTCATACAGATTTTTTTCCCTTTTCCTGGATGGAAATGTTCTTTAAAATTAATTTAGTAAGAGCTTATAGGTCATGTCAGAGATTTTGTTGGCATCCACACAAAAAAAACTACTTGTACAAAGTAAGCCTTAATGCTTCAAAAACATTCCAGTCTTGGGCACCCTCTCCAGACTACGCCAACCCGGTTTTAGGAGGTCAATCACCGTTCGAGCCTGGTGAGTTCAAAAAATAAATAAATAAAATGACAACAACAAACACTGAAGTCCCAATAAACTCAGCCTGCCCTCGCTGCCCTGTCTAGTCGAGGTAAAACAGAGTTCACCAAAAGTTCAGGAGTCCATTATCATAGTGGAATTTGGTACCATAGGATTGTGATTGGAGAGGAAAGAGGAGGAGCCTGCTTGCCAAATTTACCCAGAAAAACTGTTATGACACATGACGTGTTCTGCACTTTCAAGCCTGATATGGGGGGTCAATCGTCGGTCAGAGTGTCGCTCCAGGCCAACTGTGTTTTGGGATTCTGTGTGTATGTGACGAGCACAGGGTTTTAGTTAAGATTTTAAAAAAAAAAAATGAAAACCCTAAAATATCTCTGTTACTGGCCCTGTGTCGTAACATCTCTGTACTTGCCCCGCCCAACATGGAAACAGGTTCAACCAGAGTTCACAGTGACGAGCTACCCCTCTTTGCCACCACGTCACTGGGGACACGATGTTTTATCATAAGCACAGCACACTTTATCCAGTTTTCCGTCAACGACGACACAGCGACCCCTGATGGGTCCAAACCCCACAGTCTCCGTAGCTTCCAACACCCTCTTTAAGGTTCATTCCTCCTCAAAGCTTGTGGTTCATTTATGCTCAGAGAAAATTTCTTCATTTGTGAACTTTTTCGTTTCTATAATTTTGTAGCACAACTTTTCTTGCCTCCTTCCCAAAGAACGATATTGGTGTTGAGTCATTGTGCATCATGGTGCAATGCCCCTACAAACAATTCCCAAGAAACCGTTACCAATATTTGAGCTTTTATAACTCTTTAAAAAAAAAAATCTATTAAGATTATATACTTAAACATTAAGGACTTTTTGATTTTGAAATAAATAAATAAATAAATAAACTCTGAGAAACTGAAAATCAATTCTACTGAAATTACTCATTTTTGGGATAGCCATTAATTGTATAGGTATTTTTTTTCTTTCCAAAAATCTATTTTATGAAAATTAGTTGATATTAAGAATAGCAATAATATTGGGGTTAAGCAAGTCATAATTTTAGGCTTGTGAAATGGTGCAACTATTTATCCTGTTGACCATGTATTGTTTAGTTTGTTACATTTATTTTCCATTTATTTTTTTATTAAAAATAAATGTATACATGAATAGTTCCCTTTTTAAAATTATTCCAATAGTCAATTTTTTTTTTTTTTTTTTTTATTGCTAGTCAATTTGACATGAAACTATATAAAAACAAAAAACTGAACGCCCTTAAGTGGAAAGTAAGCACATTCTGGGTAACCTCAAGTAACCAAATAATGCAACTAAATTAACTTTTTTTCCCTCTTACAATTGAAACAATTAACACTTTAAGGTCACTTCAGCTCAACACCAGTCAATATAAACAAGTTTTTACAATGCGTGGCTATACACTACAGATACTATAATGTAGGTTATTTTATTTAAAAAAATAAAAATAAAAAATTTCAGAAATTAACTTTGGAATATTGTCAGGCATTTTTAGTAAAGCAATTTTTTTTCTTCAATGTGATCTGTAATCAATAAACCTATTACAAATTTAAAATAGAATATATAAATAAAGAAAAAAATAAAACAGTTATTTACCCAGGAAAACATTGTTCTTGGGTATATAATTAAATAGTGAATGGATTAGAAATTTTTTTTCTTATATCTAAAAAAAAATAAAATAAAAAAATCAAACCAAAAACAACCATATGTTCACAACAGGTCAAGTAGACAATAATAAGTAAATGATAATAAAAAAAAATTGCATCACTAAAATATTTTATCTTTTTTGTGCATGTAAAACCCAATGAAATCTTTTATTTCATCTACAGCACTGTCTATGAAAACGACCATTAGATTTTATACATGTTCTGACGGCGTCAGTAGAGCTCATGTTCTATACATGAGTAATTAACAAGACGCGCTTCCCTTGCTGCGGCCTCCTGCATGTGGGTTTCAGTATTAATGACTATGACAAACAGAAGACTAAGGGCGCCCACTCGTGTTAAAAACAAGCATTACATTAAACACATGGGGGGAAAAAGTGTGTAATTAAAGCGTAAAAATTTAATTCAGAACATTCTAATCAGAAAAAAACAAAAAACCTAAATACACATTACAGACATATAGAGGAGCAGACATGAAATATTAGTGACAAAAATAACATTTCCAATAATGGCCGAGCAAATGAACAAACAAACTGTACTCCAAATTTGACATTAACTGTGGTTCAAAGAAAAATAAATTAATAGCATCATATATACAATTTGTTAGTTTTGCTTCCTGTGCATTTCCCCACCAAAACAAGTGTCTAAAATGATGCACAGGTTATAGTTTCATTTACTACAGTCATTAAGATACCAATTGGAAAACCATTTATAAGCAACACTTGTACAAGAATAAACAATATTTAATCAAGTAGTTACCATTAAAGAGAAAGTTTTGTTGTGCGTATTACCTCAATACATAATACCCAAAATTCTCAGAATGTAAAAATGCCAAGCAGGTCAAGAAGAAATTATTATAAAACACATACAATTTATTTAGCCTATTTGTTTACAAAGTCAGCAAAATTAATTGCTTTGATTCAATTACACAGATCAATGATATTAATTCAAAAACAATGCAGTGGAATATACATAAATATCAAATCCAAAGAAAATGACAAAATATTTTATAAATAATTTAATTTGGAAAATTAGCACAACTATACAAAACACAACTTATTTAAATTAGTTTGAATCAGTTTTGAAATTATTCTTAGTGAGTTTACGCTAATTGAATGTGTATTTTAATAATATTTAATATAAATTATCTTTTTATGACTAGTGCATACTACATCTCATCTGCTTTAGAGGGTTCACAGTGGAACAGATCTTATGATGCAAGCAATTATATCCAACATGGTTTAACATTTCCATGGGAAACATGCTGTAAAATAAATAGTGTTATCAGACAATCATGCTACGAGACCTCTTCAAACAGACAGCCACTAAAATCCAGGTTTCAGTCGGCAAACTGCTTTTTCAGTGAGATGTTGTCAGCTTATGAAACGGTCCCAACCCAGACTAAAGATGCTGGACAAGATACTTGTACCATGTTCTGATATAAAAGGGAAAAAAAAAAAAAAAAAAAAAAAGAAAATCAGAAAATCTGTGAAAGTAATGTTTCCACAGCGTTTAGTATATGAAGGCTGCACAGGTAACAAGGATAAATTCATTCAAATTAAAATAATAAAATTGCAGTTTCTCCCATAATACTATTTTATTAATTTATTAAATGCTTTTTCTTAAACTTCAAAATGTCAGTTTAATTTTTGAAAATACAGAACAAAATAAAAAAAACTAGAAAATATACATATTTTTTTAGCAAGTGTATAAAACAAAGATTCATAATTATAACTTAAATTCCTGATAAAACAAAAAGTTTTCAAATCAGTTTCACAAGCAGCCCTTTATTCATTGAATAAAAATGTCTCCTATACAATTATTATTTTTTAAAGAACTTTTAATAAGGGTCACCACTTTGTGCACAATAATTTATCCTTTTTGAGAAATAAGCAACAGAAACTTAGTCACTTTACCTTACAACAAAGCAGCAGTTTCAGGAACTTTCCGTGTCCTCCTCTGTTGGCTCCACCAGCCTTTTGTATGAAAAAGCCAGCATAGTCTGCAGAAAGTGCAAATCATTTTTCTGGATTAATAAAAAAAAAAGATGTAAATGACCGACAAAGCCAAATAAAAATGTTGCATGTTATTGCAAGCAGGTCTGTCAGGGGGAAAAAAAAAAAAAAAAGATTGGCTCCCTTTTATACTTTTTTGTGTCATTCTTAAATGGTTTAGATCAAACTAATTTAAGGCCAGACTAAGATTACCAGACTGAATATATATAGAGCTGTTCTTACTTGAAGTAAGAATGTGCCATTCATCAATATAAGAGCTAATTTGTATAATTTAGTCTTATATGCAAATCCAACAATATGAAACCAGATACATAATGCTACTTAAAATCAAATCTTCATTTGGGTTGTAAAAAACTCCAAGTTTTTAATGATGAAACATTCAGTTAAGATGGACAGAGCATACAAATAAAGCATTCAAATTTGTCTTCTTCTGCAATCAGAATATTTGATATTATGGAACTACCTTTCAAACGCATAAGCTGCAGATATTTTCAATGCTTCATGTTCAGAACTTATTACAATTTCATTATTGTTTTACCTACCGTAAGCAGGATCAGAAGTGCCACTATTGCACCCATCATTATATACATGTTCTCAGTCAAACCGCCTCCCCATAGAGGGCCCAGGATGGTGGCTAGACCCCCTACTGAGCGACGCACTCCCTGACTAAAGCCTGTAGAGACGGTGACAAACACACTTCAGCAAAAAGGGAGTTAAATATATTCATCTTTTACCGATTAATATGATTGAGCTTCTGGGAAGCAGCCAGGTAAGTAGGAAGGAGACATAAATCCAAAGAGAAGCAGATATTTATGCATCCACTAGATGGCGGTGTTCCTCACCTTGGGTTCTCTCTGGCATAACTTTGGAGTAGAGGGAAACCTGGGCCACAGCTACAAAAGGTAATCCCAGGACCTGCAGAAAAACCCCGATGATGAACTCAGTCAGCTGCCATGAAAAACTACCTACAGGAAAAGAAGAAAAAGAGTAGGATCAAAATCAGTGACAGAATTTCTGATGATTCTCAAAGTATTAATTTGAATGTTTAACAAACTAAAACTAAACTCTGGGCTTTATTTGAAGCATCATTCAGTATAAATACAAAAACAACAAGCTGAAACTGACCAAACGGATTAACGAGAAAGATGAGGCACCAGATGCAGGAGATGTTGCAAATGGTCAAGCCAATGGCGAGGACCACCCGCTCTGTGAAGTGCCGGCTCAGCCAGTGCACAAGTAGGAAGGCGATAATCACCACCACACCTCCAAGGCAGTACATCACACTGTTTTCCAGCTCTTTAAAGTTGAAATATTTCTGTGTTAGTGGTGTCACAATAGTCTGGAGAAAAAAAAAGAAAAACAAACTTGTCTTATGAAATGTACCAATTGTTAGCCATAATGACTATCCAAGTAACAGAAACCAACAAAAGAAATATTGACTTTGTGTGTAATAGATATTTTTGATCTTGACAGAGATAAGCAAATTTTTTTAATGATATACTAGTTTATTAGGATGCAACTGAATCCAAAAGCATACAAAGTCTGTTTGTCACAACCCTGTTTCATAGGATTCAGCAAGTCTCCTGAAATCAAACATTTTGGTAACTCCAAGTAGTTTCACATCATGTTTCTTATACTCAAAGAACGGGAACTTGTTTTAGTGCTAAAGCCACATGATCGTAGTATACAAGTATGTGCACCTCCAGCGCAGTCTGATTGAAAAGGGTGATGAATTGAGCAGCCAGGAGCACAACCACTTCTTCTCTCAGGAACTCTGATAAAAAAAGAACAGCAGACACAGCAAAGTTATAAGAAAACCAAATTTCAAGAACTTTGATATGCCTTTCTTCAAAAGCTACAACAAATATCAATACACAATGACCTATAAAGTGGTTAAGATGACCTTAAAAAATACAAACTCTAAATCTGCAGCCATATTTTGTTAAATGTTAATACTTATCCCTAGAGATCAAGCAATCATTTTTTTGATACTTTACAGCCAATGAATTTAAGATTTTTATTGAACAGATGACAAATAAAATCAATTATTTCATTCAATTAAATACATACTCCATCAACAAGTTACCTTGGCATGCGCTGAAATTCCTGAAAGGATTGTGAAGCTCCTGGATTGGAGTTTCCACAGGAGATTCAAGCGACGAACTGAGTGAGTCGATAGGTTCAGCCGAATTGGGGTATTTGCACCGTCTGGATGTCGTCACAGAGCCGTAGGAGCCAACAAGCTCCTCGGAGGCCATTAGCGGCTTGGCCTCCTCCTCGGCGACTTCTTCGTCTTCGCCAAAGACATGCGTGTTCTCTTCTCCACTGTTTGTTGAAGTACTATTGCTGTTACTTTCCATAGGCGGCAAGTCCCAGTACATGAAGACCACTGCCATTTGAAGGAGAATCCACAACAGAAACATAAACAGCTGAAATGAGCAGAAAAGAGGATTGTTAGTTCTTAGTCAGGCATCTGGCAGCTTGTGATCAGTTCACATTACAATTTGGCTTTTTTTTGTATCCTTACCCCTGGTGCAGTATATTTGTTGATACTAAAAGGTCCAACATGGAAGTCACAGAGTCTCAGAAAGATGTTGAATGCAGGACCTAAGTAGAACCAAGGTAAAATGTTCACTTTGATAGATTCTGGGTAAGTGGAATCAGATAAAACACTGTCATCGATGTCATTTAAAAAAAATTTTTAAATTACAATACAATTATATTTTTATTAATAGCAGAATACAGAAGCACAAACCAATTAGAAGGCCAGCCTGTCTACAAGCCATGACAGCAGCAAATACAGTGGCCCGGTCCTCTGAAGAAGTGCTTCTGGTCAGGAAGCCAAAAATTGATGAGCCAGCACCTGTACCAATGCCTGATGAAAAATTATTCAGAGAAAAACTTCTCATTCTTTTGTGATTTGGTATGAGTTACAAATGAAAACACAAATTGTGCAATTTGATCTGAGGGGAAGTGCTCACATTACTAAGAACATTTCAGTTTTTCCCACTTACTAGCTTACATTAAACTCCTAAAATATAAAACACATACACTGAAAATGAACAAGTCGTTGCATAACGTTTGTCCAAGTTCATCTAAAAAGATTATTAGGGCTCAACATTAAAAATCAGGCAAGGATGTAAAAAATTTACATAAATATGCAATTTTTCTGAAGCCTATGCCAAGCTTCATTAGTAAAACATAACCAAAACAAAGCCAGCATTATAGAAGCTTATAAGATTAGGAATAACAAACAAATTCCAATAGACAGGACACAACAGTGATTTGGTATGACGTGTGGATGCATTCCATATAGCAAAACTTGACAGTGTCTTTTGTGTGGTCTTCAGTAATTCAGAAGTTGACTTTGTGATGTACTCTGGATCACAAACTCCAGTTGCACAACAGAAGAGTGGCTGCCTCTGACCACCACCAGCAGGCAAGATGGGTGAAGTGTCTTGAAATGGAGGACACTTCACCCATTTCGAGCCTCCATTTCATCAATGTGGAAGTTGACTTTCACAAGTCATCCTGCCATTTACAGGACAAACTCCTACCACCTTGTCCACAATCACCCCACAGTTTATTCATGACTTAAGACCTATGATGACTTTCTTTTTTTACAAAGGGCCAGAATAAACTGAAGGTTTAGTTAGTGCTGTCCTCCAGATAAATAAAATCCCAAAAACTGCATTTTGTATTTACTTAGGTTATCACGTAGCCAAACATTTAAAGAAAAACATAAGGGGGAAAAATACTTCTTTCTTTTACAGCCATTTACATGCTACTAAAGCCATCAACATAATGAGGTCGGTGGGAATGTTTACAAATTATGTCCGTTATCTCATCTACAACCAGTGCTGTGCATTTTCAAAGGTTAATGACATGTGTTGGATTACATCATTGTAAATTATAAAACTCTGATTTATGGCAGTGCTATTTTTTTAATAGGCATCTATTGTGAAGGATGACTTACCAGTTACCAGCCTACTTGACAGTAAAAGCCACTTTGAATAGCCCATGAAGTACATAAAATTACCTGCAAAAGAAAAACATTAGCAAATCATGCATCTACTTGTTTTTTACAGAAGGTTTGGAAGTAACTGAAGATAATATTTGTAGACACAAACAGTGAGTATATTATGGGGAATTGAAGACTTACCAATGATCTCAAAAAAGTTACAAAGCAAAATGATTTTCTTTGTTGTCCGTGTTTTGTCAGACCAATATCCAAACAATGGTGCAGACAACAGCCCACTCAGACTGAAGGCTGACATTACCAAACCAAGGAAATAAGGGGCTGCCTCTAAAGTCTGCAGATACATCCATATTGTAGGTAATATAACAGCTGAAAAGAGATGAGAAAACAGGTTTTTATATGTAATATATACATTTTAATTTGACTTCTTGCTGTAAAAAGGCAAAGCATTTCAGTTGATCAGCACAAAATTAAGTGTTGCTTGTTTTCAAAATATAACATTATAACTTGGTTAGTTTGAAAGTGTTTTTTAAATTTGTAAAGTTATATTTACGAATTTAAATACTTATCTTGATAATCTTAAAGAAATGATCAAACAAGCTTTACACATACCTGCAGATTAACTTTCCTTTTAAAAATAAATAAAAAATAAAGTCTTGTGTTAAAACTATCAGTTCTGCTTTACTGGAAATCCACAGAAAAAGAGAGGTGGGATAAAATAACTATGGTTGAGGTCTTTATGTAGCAACATTAAATCTTAATGTATATTCCGCTGAGGGAACTGCAGTCCAACTTTTCAAGAAGAAGGGGTTCTTGTTCTCCAATTGACTCAAACTTTGACATTTCCAAAGTAATCAAGTCATCTGGATCAACTTCATCCTAGCTGAGGAACTGAAGAACACGTCTACATTTACCTCTAGCTTTTACTTGTACATCCCTTATATCTGAACTGAGGACTTTGAAATTGCATATTCAGTTTAAAGAGTTTCAAGTTTCAAAGACTAAAGTCCAGATGTGTTATTTGAAAACCGCAACACAACCATATTGATTCCATAACAAAAGGTTAGTAGCATCTGTTACAAAATATTTAGCATTAGTGACATATTTTGTAAAAGCCAAGTAATGTAGATGTATATAAAGTTCTTTTACCAACTGTTAGATATTAGAAATGTATTATTTAAATAGTTTTTGTAGCCACAGGATTTGGACATCTTTCTGTCTTTGACTCAACATGTGTGCAACAGCTGAAGCAGTAAGACAATGTAGGACAGCAGCAAAGCTAGAAGGGCCTAACTGAAAAAGCAAGGCGTCATAGTGTTGCAATGGCCAAGGCAAAGTCCAGAGCTCAAACTTTTGTTTTAAGGCCTTGTTGTTTTTCCTGCTTTTTTCCAGTTTTGAAAATTCAAAACTGGAAAATTTGGAATTTTCCAGTTCAAAATTCTGTACTTTTCCCAGAGTGAAGATTCTAGATCAAGGGTGGACAATCCTGGCCCTCAAGGGCTAGTGTCCTGAAACTCTTAGACATCTCCCTGGTCCAACATACTTAAATCCAACAGCTGCTCAGTGCAATCAGGTTCTCCAGAGTCCTGCTAATGACTTCATTATTTGACTCAGGTGTGTTGAAGTTGAGAAGCATCTAAAAGTTGCAGGAGACCGGCCCTGGAGGCCTGGAGTTGCCCACCCCTGTTCTAGAAGCTTTCTGGGATTTTTCTGTAAAAAAAATCCATACACTCGAGTACAAAACATTTTCTTCTAATATTACAAATCAGGAAACAACAAAAAAATTCCTAAAAAAAAAAAATATCTTGGGGGAGGATGTCAATCTGGATATTTAGGGGCATCTTTACCCAATTCAACTCTGTTGAAAGACCTTTTAAACTAATCTCTATTTGAAAGAGAATTTAAACTTGATCTGTTTGTGATGTCTTGTACATCATTTTGTTTAAAAATATAAATAGGGGGGAGCATAAATAGGGAGCTGCATTTTTAAGCTACAGCTCTGATTTAAATTCATAATCTAGGAGAGTATGTAGAGTAAAAACAATTTGAAGAACAATACTACATGTTTTGTTCATTTATGGGCTCAGATAAAAACTTTTAGCTAAATTGAACATATACCCAAGATGTGATAACGCAACTGAAGATAGATCATGGCATTTAAACTGAATGCATGATCAAATCCATTTCCATATTTTTCAAAACGGAATAGTCAACTAGCGTCTTTGCAGACTCTTTTAAGACACACAAGACTAGTTAAAATAAATGGCGGTATGTTCATCTTCAGACACTAATGTCATTTCCCCTCTAATACGGAGCATCAGTCAGCAGTTCAACATCTTACCATATTCCACACCGCTAAAAAGAAAAATGAGTCCAATGGTGAAGAATGTCAGTTTCTTTTTACGTTGATAGTCCATTGTGGTCGACTTAATAATCTTCTTTCACTGACTTTTCAATGCACCATCGCCTCTACATGAAACTCTGCTGAAATAATCCTGAGTGCTGTGCTTCCAATTAACGCCGACGGAGACGAGATCCTAAATCTGTCAGGAGCCGAAAGTAAACCAGCAAGTTCTTTTGTTTTCAGAGCAGCTAATAAGCATAAAGCGACTTGACAAGATTTTGTAAAGTCTCAGAACAGATTCTGGTTACCGCAACCAATCCCAACAGCTCTAAACGCGCATCAGGTGTGCCTTTATGCAGATTACATCACTTCCGGAAGCGCAAAAATTAATGACATCCCGAAGTGTAACTTCAATCTTCATTCCTGTTTTCATAAATTAACATTCATATTCATTTTGAATGCGTTTGAATGGAGTCACTGAAAGTAACCATTGAAAAACTTGACAACTGACAAAATTCACCAAAAAAATGCTTTAGCCTCTCTGTAATCTAATTAATTTTGCCATCACATTAGGCTCATCAGTCATTGTAATACTGTTTTAAAAAGTGTGCAGCAAATAACAAAATACTTTTTTAAGGTGGCTGATATTAGTGCTTCCAGTGCCTTGCAAAAGTATCCCTGCTTGAACTTTTTCACATTTTATTTCTTTTATATAATATTGTGATTTTATATGACAGACCACTGCAAATGAACGCATTGCTGTTTAACGGAATGAAAATAAATGTTCTTCAAATAAGTCTGAAAAGTGTGGTGTGCAAATGAATTCTGCCCCATTTAATCTGATAGCCCCCAAAAACATAAAGTGCAACCAGCATGCTATTACATGCCAATTAGTAAATAAATTTAAACTGTGTGTAATTTATATTTAATTTTTCTGTGTGGGTCTAAAATGTCTCTTAGGGAGTGGTTGTGTATAAACACCTTCATGAACAGAGCAAACAGGCATGAGATAAAGTTGTAAGGATGGATAGATCACAATATGGACAATCACAGATATAAAAACCCTGTTAGAGTTGAGATGACTTTAAAAATATACTCAATGTTTTAGGAAAGATGTATCCACGCTAGAGTCTGTATCCAGACTTAATGCCAATTGAGACTAGCGTTCAGATGCTATGTAGCCAATATGAGAACCCCCCAAAACCGTCTGCAGCTGAAATTACAGCCAAAAAGGTTTGTCTAAGTAGGTTCTAGAGAACTAAATATGAATGCACTCCCTTTTCAAAAATTGTATACATATGAGAAAAATGATATATCATTTTCTTGTTCTTTAAAATTATGAACTGCTTTGTGTGGGTCTCAATTGAAAGTAGATTTACTGTTGTGAAACTCAGAATGTAAAAATAAACAAAGGGATATGAATACTTTTTGTAAGAAGCAAGTGTGAATTGGAGAATCTGATGTTGTGATTTACTAACTTCCATATGAAAAATTAAAATATTTCAAATTAAAAAAATGAGTAATTGTTGTGCATGATGTGCATGCAGGCAACTTTTACTGCATCAGAAAATTCCATGTTAATTAAAGTTTTACTTGCATTTATCAGGAATGTGTGAGTCACTGGTAACTCTTCCCTATCCTGTGACATTCATTACCACAGGCTTACACAGCTCTGTTTGTGCACAAAAGCTGCTTTTTCTTGCCTTTAATTTGATTTGCAGTCCCCAGCATCATAGAATTTTACTTTGTCCCCATCTTGAATATCCCATGGCCACACCACTTAATAATTCAAAGTTGATCTTACAAATCTTTAAGTTGAGTGGTTTGTCTATAAATGAAATAAACAAAATGGTTGTTGTGAAAATGTAACATCTGAAAATGAATTATGTAAATGTGAATTTAAATTGCATCAACCTTCATCCCCTTGAACAAAACTTCTGAATTGGAGGAAGATATCTCAGACAACATTTTTGATGTTTCATCTCATTACAGCAAGATTCGCTGGTGTCATGCTGTTAAAAATCCAAATAAATATGATGTTTAAGGCCAATGTCTGCAGGGGCTGAGATAAAAAAAAGAATAAACCCCACATTGGATCAAGATCCTTATGCAAATGTCTGGCACTTTGAATGTTTCTTTTAATTATAGGATATACACTGCAAAAAGCTCTATCCAGACTTGAAATTAAGACGGTTTAGAAACCCTGCTAAATGGACACTGAGCCACAAAACAAAAACATTATCCAGGTTGATCATGTGTTAAACATTGCTTTTATAAAAGAAATATTTATTTACAATTGCTTGAGCATAAGATTGCATCTGTTCATTTTTGCCAAAGTCTTGAGTCTGTACTACGTCTCTGTTGAAGGATTTTTTATGAATCAAGACACGCAGAAAATGTTTCCAAAAATATTTTTCCAATATAGTCCATGTTATCCTTCTGTAAATTGCTCCAGAACTAGGTATGTGAATTTCACTATGACCTCAAAGATAGCTGACAACAGAGTCCAGTGCGTGGACTGGTGCTCAGAAGGCCAGCTTTTTCATAAGAAGGTAGACCCTGGAGTCCACTTCAAAGCCGTGAAGGTTGTTGGCGTCTCCCTGCAGCCTCATAAGTAGACCTCCATAAGACACATAGGCTGAGCTGAAATGATAAGCACATCATACAATTACTTTTTTTTGTCATAGACCTATCTGCCAAATTTTCATGTGGATTTCCTGTTATGTGTTATACATACTAAAGAGGAACTTCACTTGACTTGATGTCACTGTCACTCACTCATGCTATCCTATCAAGTTTACTTACAGACGTGTCGCTGCTTCAGTTGATGTTTCATCGCCTTCAATCTTGTACACCTTTCCATACATTACATACTCAAACTGGTCTGCCCTGAAAAATCAAATGTAACTCTGGGTACAAATTTCAATCTGCAAAAGAATGATGTTGCATACGTACATTAACATGCAGAAATGTAGGCAGTGGAAAAGGCCTTACCGAGATGGTCGATCATCCTGAGGGTTGTACTCTCCATCATCTGGTGTTCCGTCCTCATATAATGTGCTGGCAATCACCAGTCTGAACTTGTCACCTTAATGACAGAAAATGAAATAACATAGGTTTACTCTGCATTCGACTTTTACGCCTATGTTTTTGGGGCTTTTTTTACACATCTAGTTTGAGCATTTGAGAAATAAAACAAAATCAACCCATTGTACCTTACTAAAAACCAATTGACAGTAGATAAAAAAGTACATGCAAAACTTTCTATTTAACTAGATAACATTATTTAAATATACAACAATATTTTTTTTAAATATATATAACATCCATCTGCTTGGACAAAAGCAGTTAAGATCTTACCTAGATCAACAGGATATATCTGAATGTTCACATCCAAGATGAGGTCCATCTTGAAAGATTCACTTTCACAATGTAGTCGAGACACTTAAGACAAAAAAAAACAACTGGTAAACAACATATGCTGTGTAAAAATATGTGTGTGGTAGTGAGAAACACTTTTAAACAAGTTTTCTACAGGATTTAGATTTTCCATCCTTTACACAAAAGATGCTCAAATAGATTTTCCATTCAGTCCTGCTGAAATTTGTATTTACTTATTTTATGCTGTTTTGTCACTACCAGTCAATGGGCTTAATGCTATGGTTGCCTGGTTTAGAAAAAACACATGGCACTCTCATAGAACAGACACAGGATCAATAAATTTATGAAACACATTAATAATACAGGCATGGAGGCCTTATATTATGCGCTTTTGTTTCATTTCCCCCTTGTAGAGGATATTTTATTTAATCTCACCTACCTCTGTCAAACTTCTTGCCATCTGGATCAATGTCTTTTACATCAAAGATATCTTCAAACAGAATCCCAGCCATTTTGTGTTAAGTCTAACTTTCTGGAAGAGATCAAATAAAATAAATACAAAAAATAAAAATGGTTATGATCAAAATATACCAGACAACAGATATCAATAAGAGTACACAATTTACAACAGCAACTTTTAAAACATACAGAAAATGAAATAGATATTTACAAAAATTCATGGTGCGTAAATCTGTACAGTCTAGTTATTGGTGTTGTCAAATTTTGTATTATTAAAAACAATAACAACACGAGGTGTTAGTTTTTGGTACAAAGGTGCACATGGAGACCCTGATATTTATATTCTCAACTCTTCCACTGTACCCTTATGGATAAAATCAATTGTATTTTTTACTGATGCTCAAACCAGCATTCATGCTTTTGTCTCTTCTTGATTACTGTAATTCTCTATTTATTGGTCTGCCTAAACAAAAACCCTCAAACATCTCAGATTATTACTGAACAACGAAGCTAGAGTTCTCACCGGAATATGACAATTTTACTCCAACTCTTGCTTTTTGTATTGGTTACCCATATTTGGACTTGCAACATCTTATTTTAGAGCTACGTATTCCTTACTCCACCTGTACAAATACATTTATTACTATTATAACTATAACTTCTCCGGCTAATTTCAAGCTAAATGCTAATTTTAGCATGCTGCCCAAACCATTTTTTATACTTACCGCTACTTTGCTTTTGAAATAGACTATAAGCACGATAAAACTACAGCCACTCCGGATGGTTTAAAGGCCCCAAGTGTTGAATATAAGTACTAAATTTGTTAACACAATGCGATTTCATTCATAACTATATAAACCATAATATCCCGCGGAGGAACAATGTGCTCAACCTTTGACACGGGAAGTACTTCCGGCGACAAAATAACATTAACAAAATTGGTATGGTTTAAAATGACAAAAATATTGAAAGTTACACAAAAACCAGACAGCTCATAGGCAGTAATTAAATATTGACAATATAGATTAACCTTAACAATTTTAAATAGTCTTTGCAGTTTTATGCTACAAGTGTATTTCACGTTCTAATTTTAATAAGTAGAAAAAACACTCAACAGAACTTAGGTGTGGTTTATTTATTTTTCAAAAAAATAATTATATTCACTTTTTGGAATAAAACATAAATGTGTTCAAACGGTGTGTACGACATTTACCTCCACTTTCCGGCTTCATCTGGTTGCTAAGTAGTTTTAGCGTCCTTTCTGTGTACAGTTGCTAGCTAATCGTTAGCTGACTGAAACTTAGGGAAAAACGGGGCGAACAAAGCCCTGTCGAAAATGTGTTTAATACGATTTAGTTACGGATTGATGCATAGAATAAGGATTTCTAATCTGATTAATTCCAATAAGCGATGGGCGAATGAGGTAAGAATAACGACAATATCCTCAAGTAACGTTGTAGATTAGCTAGCTTGGACAATCTGTTAAAGTTGACGTTTAAAAATGTTTAGCTTCATCAGAGTGATAACAGTGAGATGAGATGTTGCGAAAATTGTCTGGAATATTTGTAACTTTGATTAAAATCGAGAATAATATAATGACAATAAGAATGCAAAACCCAAATACTTAAATTTAGTAAGCATTCGGTTTATGATTGATTGTACCAAACATTTCTCATTTGGTGTACAGTAACGATTTAGTCTTTATATGTGTGCTGTTTTGTTTTGACTTGCTATAATGGTAATAAATTGTCCTGTCTTTGCAGCTTGCCACAATGCCACTTTGATTTCCATACACGATTTATGAAAGCAGAAATCTTTCCTGTGTCTTTGGGGTTTGAACATTTCTGGTACTCGCATGAGTTCTAGGGAGCGAGCCAAGATGGGGGACATCTTGGCAACTGAAGCTGATCTTCTTGGGATGATTAAAGAGGTACCATATTTTTGCAGCACACACTTTATTGGTATATAATAAAATAAAGTATTTTTGAACTTTACTGCAAGCTATTGGCAATTCATAAAATTTGCAGTTTGTATGTTGTATGTCTTATATGTGAGTTTATTTGAATTTTTTTGTTTTGTTTTGTTTTTGTTTCATAGTACCTTAACTTCGAAGAATTTGAAGAGACCATTCAAGCTTTTGACAAGGAGTGCAAAACCAAAGGGAAGCTTGTGTCAAAGCCTCGTGGAAGCGCTCTCAGAGACTCAAAGACACGTGTCATCCAGGTACATAATGCAGTAATGAAACAGTTGAGGAAACTTTTGTTGCATTGTGGTAATTTATCAGATGTGGTGCAGACTGTTATCAAATAGGAAGGATGGTAAGAAGTAGGGGACAGATTCAAGTGGACTTTGTGGATTGGCTCTAGCAGGAACTGGTGTTTTATGCAAAAATACACATGCACATTTTGAATGTTTTAAATGCCCATACTGTGTAGCACATTTGTTTTGATCTGATTATTCTATTTTTTAATAACTGTGCAAAATTACTTTTTTATGTTGTGCAGTCTCTCTTTCTTTTTCCTGTTTTTATATTTATCTTACCTTAGCTTGAATATGTATGCTTCTATTTTCATTCAACTTGTTGCTGAGACAATATTTCCAAATATTCCAGTATATTTCCATTCTATTTTATTCTATTTTGATGGCGCAATATGCAATTAAATATGCACAAAACCAATTTTTTTCCTATCTAAGTTCTTACTTCTTCAAATGTCCTTGTGTTTAAATCTGACTATTTCAGGAAGATCTTCTGAGCTCCTTTGATGATGGCGACCACAAAGTGTTCTTTGATCTCTGGGCAGAAAACATTCCCTCAGCGGTAAAAGACTCAGATGATGAAGCACAGAGCCTTGAGTTCTACCTTCATATCCACTTTACTGTCTACCCACTGAGGACACACCCGAGTAGACAAGTATGTAGATTTATAAATGTATTTATTTTTTGAAAGACGTAATGGTGCAATTATTACATAATGTACAGTTGTTGATAGTATTCACTAGGTGGTGCCACATTCTCTTTTTAAGCAAACACATTGCTCATGCACTGTTTCCCTAACTTCCAGCACATCTTTCACTCTATTAGCCATTATGACTCTAATTAGCTGAACTCTTATTAAATCGTATGCTGCTATTTAGAAAATTATGAGCAATAGTTAGAGCAGCTTACATTATTTTAATTCCTTTATTCAGCGTTTGTTGAAACTGTCGAGAGTGCTATAGCCAATGTGAACAGTTTTTTTAATACTATAATTAGCTTGTGTGACATTCAGCTCTTAGTTTCAAATAAATAATGTAACTGACCAACTGTCATCTCTCTGCAGGACCGAGCTGAATTTGAGGAGAGGATTTTCCTTTTCAAGCAATACCTTGAAACTCGTGGGTCAGCTCTCAGCCAGACTGCTGAGTTTTTGCCTTATTATGCTTTGCCTTTTGTTCCCAATCCAACCGTTCACCCTTCCTTTAAAGATCTCTTTCAGGTGCTCAAACTGCTATCAAAGGCATTTCTTTTCATGTTTTTTCTTTTGCACATAATCACCTTCAAACATTCTTTATAATCATTCTCTAATACGCCCTATTTTTTAACTAGGATTCTTGGATGCCACAGTTGAAGGACAAGTTGGAGAAGTTCTTATCAGTGACTCTAAAATCGTCTAAGATTCCAAGGCTGTTAACTTTATATGTATCCTTTTTCTGTGTCTCCTATACTGACTTTGAGAAAATTGTAAGTGGGCTGTTGAGGCAGGTTTCTCCCTGCATTGGATCATTCGGCTATGGTACCATAGTGGGAATCTTCTGCCTGCAGGTGAATCTTTGGTTTGGTGTGGTTAGTTTAGTGTTGTTTTCATCAGTGACCTCAAAGCCTTGCATTCAGAGTAAAGGGTTTTAAAATTTTAGGTAGCTTGTAGCTAACAGTCTTAATAAAAAGGCATCTTTGCTTACAAAATGTGTCAGAATGCAAACGGTTCTGCAAATTACTCCTGTCAATGTATTCATAAAGATGATTGTCACAAAGTGTAGTTAGTTAAATATTCACACATTTCATGGCAAAAGTATAACTTTATAACTACCATCAACAAGCCACTTATTCGTGACTTGTCGATGGTATTTTATGTCCTCATACTTAAACAAGTATTTTTATTTTATTTTCTACATTATTTGAGACTCTTAACAAGGTACTATGTAGGTTAATAAATCATAATAATTAAAAACTAACGGGGGCAAGGAAACGAAGTAATAATTGTGACATTTAGAAAGCCTGGATAATGCTTAAGCTCTTCTGAAATAAATTGATAAGTATATATTTATGTGACTCTTTTATAGTAAAATTTAAGCTATTACTTAAGATTTTCATAAAAATACTATAAATTTTAATTAGCAAAAAATCCAAATTTGTTATGTTTGGAGGACTGGTTTATTAGCCTAACAAGAAATAGTAACAAACAACGAACGTTGCCAACTACAGACCTTGTACCGTGGTTTATGTTTTATTCTTGAATTTCTAGTTACTTTACCATATTTTATTTAGGTCTCATGTCATCAAAATAGCACATAGTTCTGACAAAACAACATTTTTATTAATGTAAAGTTTTTCTAATGCCAAACATGCTCTACAAGAGAAGAACTTTAAATGCAGGTAGTATTTTTAAAATGTTATGTTATAGAAACGCTGGATTAGACCAGTTGGCGACAAAAGGGCATCGCTTATGTGGAACTTCTTTGTGAGTAATGTAAGCTAATATTGACTCTATCTTTTAGATTAACCATTCAAATAAGAACATGAGGAAGTAAATGCTGTTCAGCTTCTTTACTAGAATTCATGTATGTATATTCTTTAATAAACATTATGAAGAAGGAGGGTGGAAGAACTACGAAAGGTAAATATTTGTGTCAAATATATTAAGGTTTCAATATTATTTTATACATATATTGCTGTTTGTGAAAAGATGTCCAATGTTAACTGTATATAACTGGTTGGAATATAATGCAGTTTTGAATAGATTTTCAAATTGTCTAAATTCCCATGTTTAATGAAGCTTAATACAAGGCAAGTGTTTCTTTCATGAAAATACCTACTTGTATTGCATTAAGGGACATGATAGAAAGTCTAAAGCTTTGTCTCAAAATTCACAACAAAAAATCCCATTTACAGTTTTGTTTTGTGTTTTATTTCAGTAAACTAACTGCATAGGCATCTGTTGGATTAGTGGAGTTAGTTATTCGTTTCTACAACCTCAGTCTGACTGTGTTTGTGTGACCACGCAGAAGCCATGCAGCAGTTGCAGCTTCAGCTGGCTGAGTCGGAGCGACGCATCTCCAGCTACGTACGGAAGTGTAACAAGGTCAAAGCTGACTACCATAACCTTATTGGAATCACTGCTGAGCTGGTTGACTCTTTGGAGGCCACTGTCAGTGGAAAAATGGTAGGCTGGGCTGATTGCATGTTTAAAAATGTACTAAATAAAAATATAAGCGCCCCATGTCAAATGTTGTTGCCATGTAGAGTGAACACATGGTGTAAAAGAGCATTTGCTGACATTTTACTGAACAAAAGTAATATTTCTCTTGATTTGTGTATAATTTTTAATCCAAATTGCTATCAGAGAGCATTACTAAGTGAGTTGTCTTTTTACTCACTGCATGTGTGGGGCATGTCCACTGGGTGATCAGACAAAATGAGCAACAACTGGACAATCCTTGGACTGGGGACAATAAAAGGCATCCCTGAAATGTCCAATTTTGTCACAAGCCACAACGTCTCAGATGTCACAAGCTATGAGGGAGCGTGCCATTGGCATGTTGGATTCAGGGATGTCCACCAGAGAAGTACCTGCAAGCTCAATGTACATTATCGGCCGTTTAAGAGTCTATTAGCACTATTGCAAATCGACCTCATCCTCGTCGGCCACGTGTGACCACTCCAGCACAAGATCGCCACATCCGGCTCGTCCATCTGCGGACTCGGCTAAGACCAGAGAAACACACAGCTGATGAGACTATTGGTTTGCACAGCAGACGCATCACACCTCACACTGTCCGTAACCGCCTACGAAAAGCGAAGTTGGTCAAAATCAAATTCCTCAACCTGAGACCAGTATCATGTTCAAAGGACTGTCAATCCGCTACAAATGGCCATACCAGCATGTTATCACTGCCGATATGAAGATCAGTAATTACTGAAAATATATTTTGAGTTTCTCTATATACGACATAACCAAATGTTCATAAAACTCTTATTTGACATGGGGTGTTTATATTTTTGTTCAGTGTACATGCTGCATATACAAACTAAAGATTACACATGATGCTTTGGGTTTCTTTTTTTTTTTTTTTTAATTCCAAAGTAAAGAGCAGTAATAAATAAGTCTTTAATATAAACATTTTCCAGTGAGCAAATTTTAACATTAAAAGGACCTTGTGTATTTTTTGTAGATTTCCCCCGAGTATCTGCAGAGTGTGTGTGTTCGCCTATTCAGCAGCCAGATGAGGCAAAGTGCTGTTCAGAGTACGGACTTCACAAGGCCTGGCACTGTAAGAGCCACACACAACCACAGCTATTTCTCACATCCCTTTCTCTCTATTCCATCTCTCATCAAAGGCTTTATGCAGCGAGTTGTAAAAGCCATATGGCCGAGGGCTGTCTGTAGTCACGTCACACAGGGCTGGTGAGACTGACACAGTGTTTGAAAAAGACTTGAAGATTACTGATATGGTGGGTTGTCTCTGTTTGCACACTCCAGCATCAGCAATTTGCCAGTATATATCCGGGAAGCAAAGACCGAGATCCTAGTTTTGCTTTGATCATACAAAAAAACTTCTTGGAAAATTACATATTGAAAATACACAAGTGAGAGTAAAAGGGGAGTAACTGTCTTTGCCTTTCATTGTAACTCACAGCAAGACTCTACTTCAAATTTGTCTTAATGTTGACTAGTGCAGGTGCAAATTTATAATCTGTATTTACTCAGATTATAAAACCTTTGCTGTCCAGTGGATTGTGTGTCATGCCACGAAAAACTAATGACAGTTTAGAGATCAGTGCATTACAGTCTGCAACAAGTGATGCAGGACTGGTGTAACCTATGTGACCATTAAAACTGTTTTACTATGCAGTAGAAGAAAGATGATGGCTATTATAGGTTTTACGTTGGTTCAGACGCTTTTTGCTGTTTTGTTTTTGCAATCCCAATGCTCCAAAACGTTGAGTTGCAAAGGAGAAAGAGCGATTGGAGGCCAGCAGTTAGCTATCCTTGCCAATACACAGGCATAATACTGTTCAACGTCCACATACTAGCATTAACAATTTACTTTGTCTCCTGTTCTAAAACGATATTTAAAAATGGTTCAACCTTCTTCTTATTATTATCCTTTTGTATTCTATTGACATTAGGCAAACCAAATTAAGGTGTATTTACACTTTTGTAAAACCGATCAGGTGTGGATGAAATTATTTTATAAAAACAAATATCTCCGCTACATTGTTTTAAAGGGACCTGGTTACATGTGGACAAGGTCTTAACCTGCTTTCCCCACTTCAAGCCATTACAGAAGAGCTTCTATCCTCATAGTGGTGCTTGCAGTCAGTGGTCTTTGACGTGCTGTTGTGTTGCTCCTGTGAAATCTTGTGTTTGTATGGTTTTATCTGAGCGAGCTTTTTTTTACTGTGTTTGTTTTCTTTGTGTGTGATGCTTTTGTCCACAAAGGGATATTACTCTATGAGTCCCTATGACGATGGCTATGTAAGTTTCTTGTTTACATCTTTTTCTTCCATCCCCCCTTCTGTCTCTACCGTCCTTCTTGCTTGTTCCACTCTGCATCTTCTCCCCTTACATTATAAAATGTAACTGCTCTTTGTCAACGTGAATCCATTTCTTTGCCTGACCCTATGCTCAGTTTTCCATGTTTTGTCTTCTTTCTATTAGATTGCCCTAGTTTAAAAAGATGTGTCTCTATTTGTCTGCTTAAGGATCCTTTTGTTAGACCAGTTATGAGACCAGAGTGTCTTTCACACTCTACCTCAATATTGTGTCCAATTATTTCACCTCTTGCTTGTTTCAGTTTTATCCTGTTTCATTCTTTGGTAATGTTTTTTTAACATGTTAAATCAAAACCTTAATGAGAGTAGCCAACACAAAGTGCATTTTTCCCATAATCAAGCTGTAAAACACTGCAGATGACTTGTCAATGTATCAATATTAATGACAGTGTCTGAGGTTAACATTCGTCATTTTCCAGATCAAGTCACAGAGAAGAAAGATGGACACAATTAAAGACTAAATAGCCAGAATTATAATTCATGTGGATTTAAAGGGTTATTGAATTGAATCATTTAAAGTCATTATACATAATGGTGAACCCTTCAGGCAATTTGGGCAAGAATTATAATTTTTAGTAGTCTTTTTTCTTTTACATGGTTTCCAATTTTTCTTTTTTCGTTACGTCATTTTTAATCACGTAAATTTGAAATATAAATAATTGTTATTCATCTGTGAATTTTTTAGTTTGAGGAAACTTTTATTAGTTAGTTCCAGGAATAGCATTTTCACTCTTTCCTTAATATTCCTGAATATATTAAATCTCGTTTCTTTTGGAGACCATTGAAAGAAAGCAGAAAAAAAGTCATTTCAGAGTTCTAATTTCCCTCAAGTTAAAAATTAATTTCATGCTGTTTCCACAGACACATTCAGATTGTTTCATTGTCTTGAGCCATATCATGTTGCTTTTTGCCAAAGTTTTATTAATTATACTTTATTATATATTTGTACTGAGATTTGAGGACACTACCCCTCCTCTTTGGTGATGGTTCTTCACCTGAATGTTGCATACTGCATGGACAACATTACCCACAAGCCCCTGCACTGTGTATATCAGTGTTAAGCATGTTCCGATAAGGCATGATGAATGCATGTATTATATTGTACTAACAGCTTAGCTGGTGGAAACTGCATGAAATGAAGATTACAGGAATAATTTGAACACTTGCATGTTTTATGTTCTGCTTTGTGTAAACTAAAATTATGATTATTAGACTGAAACAGTAAATGTTCTAAAATATACTTAACATCTTGTTTTTTGATGTACTTCCTGTTTTAGGCTTCGTCCATGCTACGTGCATCTATTGCGCTACAGTAAGTGTCTTAATTATATATTTTCTTTGCAGTTTTTTTAGCTAGATCCTAAAATATAAAAATAAATCATTGACCTATAGGAGGCCTAAGGAGGTGCCAATGCTGCCTTCTCTGGACTATGACAAACTGAAGAACGACTTGGTTGTCGGCTCAGACAGACTAAAGTGTCTCCTGCTGCAGGCTCTGCGCTGGGTAGGAAGAGTTTTAGGAGATTCTTATATCGTTATGTTGCAGATTAATTTTCATTTCCGTTTTTCAGTTCTCAGAAGCATGAATCTGTCTTGTTTCTGTTCATTGTATTTATTTTTATCAGTAGGAATTAAACTATTTCAGCCTTCAGCTTAGTGTCGCCTTTTTAATTAATTGCTGGTCATCCGCACACAACTGTCCCCTTGCTTGAAGTAGCAACAACTCTTCTTATAAAAGGGATATTTATTATTATCTTATTACACATTGTAATTTTTGAGCATAACAAAAAGTACCATGAGAGCTTAAGTAGTGGCTGAAATAAACATAACATAATATTTTTTGTTTACATGATGGATATAAATTGTTGAATTCTGTTTTTGTAGAGAATAACTCGCTCACTCCCTGGTGAACAGAGGGACACGGTGCTTCAGGCCTACATCAGTAACGACCTGCTGGAATGCTACAGCACCAACAAGGTGGGCCAGCAGTTTCTGTGGAAATGCTAGAATTGGATAGAAATCTTAAAGCCAATAGTTATGATTATAACAAATCTTATTTGCTTTAATTAACTTTATGCTATCTAAAATTCAGAGCGTTTAATACCTGAATAGGGCTTTTATGGTGAACGTTTGACATACTAACACTAATAAAGGAATATACCACCTGCCCTGTAATTTCACTCTGTACATAGAGAGGACCAAACCTCTTTGAATAGCCTACCCTGTGCAATTCTAAAGTCCAGTTTAGCATCATGAATCACTTGATGCTCTGTGCTGATTTACGTTTTGCTGCCTTTTTTTTATTGGCCTCTGCTCCCATCTCCTGCATTGCATCTGAGGTGATGCATTTGATGGATGAGCAAAAGGTTTTAGTGGTTATATTATTTTCCACTATAACTACACCAATGCTGGTAATTATTAAGCTCAATTACTATTTTATTTTTAAATAGCATAAAACTCAATGTATAAAGAATATCACTTACAGACAATCTGATCTATTTTGGGAGCTCGTCACTATTTTCTTTTTAATTCTTCTTGATTTAAGATCACCGTATTGTCTGCTCCTGGATGAAAATTAAAATTGTTTATATATACTAGCTTACATTTACATTAGCAGTAAAATGCAAATTGAAAACACAAATACAATACTGCCGGAGGGTGATCACGTAACAATGCATGCATGCAAACTTATGCCGTCTACTTGAACCTTGAGATGAATGCAAATGTTTTAAGACTCTTGCAGATTATTTAGATGATGTTGACTTTAGAGGAAGAGAAACTCAAAAAAGTCAGTGATAGTGGTTGCTCGGAAGTTTGTTTTTTACCACATGCAACTTGAAGCACGGCACGAAAAGAAGTGACTCTGTGTTTGTCCTTTGTCTTAGAAAACTGTGCTTCATTTGATGAAGTCTGCAAACGAGGTTGTCCGTCAATACACTGCTCGTCTCATCAATGCATTTGCTTCCCTTGCAGAGGGTATGTTCCTAATAGCCTTTGGTTTTGCATTCTCATTTCTTGGTAATACGAGTCATAGCCTCGTTAAACTTTCTTGTGGAAATGTAGATTGATCGAAGGCCTCAGGACTGAAACCACTAATGATACTCTGCAGCAGAATGCAAATAATAAGGAAAAGCAGTTTATAAAGAGGCTGGAGTAAAGTTTTCTGTCTCTGTTACAGAGAAACTTTTAAGGATTAGCATATGATCCAGCCAAATCAACTACATTGAGGCTTCAGGGGTTAGACTTGTATCTAGTGGCTCAAATCAGGTTTTGTTAAAAATACACTTTTTATGTGGACTTTGTGTTATTTTCATAGGAGTAAAGACTTACTTGCTTAAGTTTAACAGGTGTTTCGTTCATTCATTTCATATTTTGTGAAGAAACTTGAAAATCTTCAAGTTTACGTAAGAGAACTTGACCTGCTGTATTCATGATTACAGGGCGGATTTACCTCTCCCAAATTCCAATTCTTGTGAAGCTTCTGACAGAAACACTAAGGAGGGAGGAGAAGGACTCTCTGACTCGGGAAAATGTTCTGGTTACCCTTCAGAAGCTCAGTCTTAGGTAAAAATCTACAGGTTTTTCTAATGGGTACAACATAATGAACATTGGAACATTGTTTCACAATAAACATGTGACCACAACCCCCTATTATGGATTTAAATTTCTATCATACAGCTCAATATAGGGGCATGGTCTACATCACAATAATCACCTGAAATGATGCACAAGATAATGAGCATAACGATCCTCATGCAGGCTTTTTAAATGCATTCTAAGCTTCAAATATAAGCAAAAGTGTGTACCATACCATAATTGTTATGGTACACGAATAACATATTCTGAGACGAATATGGTATTCGTCTCAGATTCTGCTGGTCAATGCATTTTTTAGATTAGCCCCACACAAGAGGATCATTCAGTGCCTCTACTCATGAAGTTTCATTGCCTCAATTTTATTAAATAAAGGACAGGAATTGAACTATAAAGTCAGTCGATGAGAGATGAATGACAACATGAATGATTTCAGAGTATAAATTAATCTGCTAAGCTGGCTGATCTAAACACTCAGGTTTGATATCTTTACTTCATAAAGTTAAAATCATGAAGAGATGGAAACGTATTTCAGTTTAAAGCCATCAGGTCTTTAGTATTGTCTTTAAGCTTGGTTATTGTTACTCTGCGGTAAATTTGAATCAAATCATGAATGCAGAGAAGATTCATAACACTCTTACCCTAAATAATGCAGAGGGTATTTAAAACAGAATCCAGAAACTCCTTTTTTTTTACACAAATGTCCTGTTTATTAGAATTTGCTGATAAGAATGAATGATCGTGGTGTTCTTGTTAGGAGAAGTCAGCAGACAGCCATGATCGCAGATGATCTTATTGGCTGGCTTGTGGATGAGCTGCAGGACTCGGACTGCCTCAGTGACTACACCCTGGAGTATTCTGCAGCTCTGCTTATGAACTTGTGTCTGCGAACCAAAGGTAAGAGAATGAAAAACATAATGTGGATAAAGATAGCTATTGCAATTCAGATGTTACAAAACCAAGCCTAGATTCAGTAAGAGAACACTTGAGTAAATATCTGGATGCTTCATCACTAATGCTTCATCACTTCTGCATTATGTAGTTTTAGCTAGCTGTTTGTAGTTATACTGTAGGAATCAACCCCTGGTTTTAGTCTTCCTTGTACAGTTTAGATGTTAATCTTAAATTTGAAGTTTTAAACAGTAATTTAAATACACAAAAAGTAAAAGTGACCTGATGTTATTTAACCAATTTAAAGGCATACAGCCATGTCAGCCTCTGGCTTCCATCCTTTGTCTTTGAGCTATCTCCAGCGGGTAACAGTTAGTCTGTGTTTTTCCCTCTGTTTTCTCCTTATTTCATGAAATGGTGTCGTCTTGAGTGTGTTAACTACATCTGCCATTTCAAATGTTCAGTATGGCAAGACTGTATTATTTTTGTCTTCAAACCTTATCAAAACTTTTTCATAATTCAAATAAATCCTGATTTTACTTTTCTGAACCTGTTACCAAGTTTATCTTTGACTTGATAAAATAAAAGCCTTTCTGTCTTTTATGTTTTGCTGAAAATAAAAGACAGAAAGGCTCGTCTTTGGAGGGATAGAGTTAAAAGTGTGTGACCCATAAACAGAGGCCTTTGTCCTCGACATGGCCGTCACAGGTTCGAGTCCTGTTCCACTGACCTTTGCCGCATGTTTCCCCCCCCTCTCACGACCTGCCTTCCTGTTTGACCGCTGTCAAATAGAGGTCACTTTAGCCAGAAAAAAATAAAATAAATAATACACAGAGTTGATCACCTTTAAGGTATCGGAGGCATATACTTACCAGAAGGTTTTGTATCCCCACATCCTACATTTAGAAACACCAACACCAGTTCCAGCTTGATGGAACTGGATGGAGTGGAGTCATTGTTTGACACGGACAAAAAACTGCTGTGATGTAGCGTTCAACAGGATCTGTGTGTCTGTTTTGGATAACTGTCCATTTGTAGGAAAAAGGAAGTGTGCAGAGAACGCCAAGCATGTGCTCAAAGTTCTGACTGACCTCCTCGGACATGAGAACCACGAGGTAATTTACACATCTGTCACCACATGAATACAGGCTGTGCAATAATATGCTCACAGAGCACTTTTATAACACATACAAGTTATTTTCTGCTGCTATACAGCTTCCATATAAATGAATGAAGCAATCCTTGCCACTGTAGATTTGCTATCAGGCCTAAATAACCTAACTCCAATGAAGTTATGATGTTAATGTTTCCTGTTTCCCTCTCATTGTATATTTTAATCCATATTTAAATTAGATCCCAAATAAAATTTTCTTAATATCTCTAAGACAGAGTTTGTGTTTGTTTGTGTCGGTGTGCCTTCCTCAGATTCGGCCATATGTGAATGGAGCTCTGTACAGTATCCTGTGTATTCCCTCCGTGCGACAGGAAGCCAAAGAGATGGTGAGATAGCAGAAATACCATCGTCCGTTTGGAGAAAAGACACGTTTTGTCTTTTGCACTGCCATTTTCCTTCCTAATGTACATAGACCTTGTATTTTTAAAAGTATGGAGATGAAAATAGATTTACAATGTAAATTGCAGTGCATAATAACAGTCCCTGATTCATTATACAGCTAAGAAATGCTACAAATGTAACAACATAACCACTTATTAGTTCATACTCACTCTCTCTGAGTGCTTGCATAACCTTTGGTATTACCTGTCTGTTCACCTTTAGATCTGTCTCTATGCTTTATGTTTAGAGTGTAGAGGAGATTCTTCGTTGTTACAACAGAGAGGAAAACCCGGAGCTCAACAGACAAATTGAGTTCATCATTAAGCAGCTCAACTCAGGTTAGTTAACTCAAATACATTGTTACTTTAGATCTGATGGTCAATTCTAAACAAAATCAACCGTTTGTGATCAGTGCCGATGGGGTTTTTCCTTCTGTGAAAATCATCTGTCAATATTCAGACATAGTTTGCAAAATATAATTGTTTTTTTTTTCCTTGTTTGTTTGTTACTCTGCAGTATTGTAGCAATGGAGGACTTTTTAAAATCCTTGTCCTTTTTTTAACCCAGGTGATGAAGAGGGACCAGAGTCAGATGATGAGGAAGAAGAGGATGACAATGATGTAAGACATTTAGATGTTTACACTTTATTTTGCCTACAAGACTTGGTTAAGAAGGCAGAATACAAAAAAAATCATTACACTATATGCCTCTCTTCTGATTATATATAAATCTGAAACCTTAAGAAAGAAAGAGCTAACACAAGCCTTATCTAATAAATACATATTTATATATCTATAAGATACGGCTGTGTTTTAAGGTGGATGGAGATGTGTGAAAGAATGAATGTTTTGATAAAGTTGTTCTTCGAGGTGGCAGTAAACAGATCTTGTTGCTCTGGATACGTTTTACAGGAAGATTTAATGGAAATAGAACTTGATAAAGAGGAAATTCTTCAACCCCAGCAAAGGGAGCTGTCTGGGGAGACTCTGCTCACCACTGAGTATCTTGGGGTAGGAAAACAGCGCTCCACAATTTTAAGTCAATTATTCTATTTTCTTTCTTTTTTTTAACTAGTCTTTGCCTTTATCTAATGAACAGCATTTACTGTTGTATGCTGTGTTTTGACATTTTCTCATCAATGTCTGTTGTTGTTTTAGCCGATATATTCCTCCAACATCCTTATTTAAATGTCTGTTCTTAAATTTAAAGTTGAAAATATTTTTGGATGCAGTTAGATGCAGATTTTTTACATCAGTGCCTCAAAGTACATGCGTGCGCAATGATACTAAAGTTTATGTTTCCACTTCAAAAAGCGGCAAACTGTGTCAGCTAGAATGTTCTGGACGGCAGACTGCATCAACTTCACTTATTAATAAGCGCCTCTGCAATTCATGTTTCTTGGAAATTCGAAATTAATCTTGTTTCAGACTGTAGCAGTTGCAAACATGTAGGAAGACTGGAGAACATCAACTTGTAACCCTGATCTGAACTCCAGTTGATCCAGTATACAAATTTAAGTAAATGTCTTCATGTGGTAACTTTACATAGTAACGCTCCCGTAAGCATTACCGTGAGTCAGGCATCACTGTGAGGCTGCAGCATTATTACATGAATGTCATCCCAGCTGAAATGTTTACATACAGTCACAGGGGTACTTACGGTTCTGAATAACTAACAGGGATTAAGGTTGTCTCCAGTAAAATGTTTAGCATGTGGCTCCTATGTCATAGATCATGACAAACATGATGAAGGTAAAGAGGAAGTCAACACCTTTGGCATGCCCAAACGTTGATGAGCCCTTACAACGACCAGTCACCCCGAGTTCTCATCGAAATGCAGGGTAAGTTCAGTCCATTTATCATAAAACATATTTTTATGGCGTCAGGTCTTTTTTGATTAAAAGTTTTTGTTTAAAAGACACCGGTATGTTTTATGTGGTTTCATTCAGGTTTTATTTTAAGAATAAAATTTGGTAAAGTTACCCGACTTCTGGGGTCTTTCTCTTCTGAGGGCCGATTAGTTCACACCAGCTCAGGCATCTTGTTGTATAATCAGTGAGCCATTTTGCAATTGTTTGTGTTCCGTCTTTTGTTCCGCTACACTGGTAATAAAGAAATTTAAATATAAATTAAATATGTTTTCTAAAGCCTGAATTGCATTGTCATGAGAAAACATTAGTAGCCTGGCATTCAAACCATGGAGGACTGCAACAGAAACCAGCATCGCCAAAGAAACATGGTAGTAAAAGAAAAAAAAAGTATTGCTCTATTTATTCCACCATTATACATTAAATACATTGAGAGATCATTCTACAATTTAAAAATAAAAGAAATAACCAAAGTTGAAGTTAAAAGAAGTTTTACACTTTGTCAGTATACATGTTGACATATTTTTACACTATCTAGAAAATGTAATGTTGCAAAAGATTGTGTTGTTTTTAGTGACAATCGTCCCAGCGGTCAGTGTGGTGAGGGTAGAAACAGAGAATACCCCCTAAACAGACAGAGGAGTGAGGAAGGGAGTCTGATCCCCTCCCCATACAACTCTCGACCTCCGACACGTTCTGGCAGCCCACCCAGCACTGCCGACTCTCTTCATCACGGCATAGGTTCGGAATATTTTTTTCTTTTTCCACATTTAATGCACTAATTATTGCATAACTATCAAAGTATTCCAACTCCAGTGTTGTGGCATGTTTCATCACATGTTTTTAGTCACTGAATCTTTCTGTATTTTGAGGAAAGATCTCATTTCCCTTCTATCATATCAGCTTTATTTGAAGTGATGCCCGATGTCTTTGGGGAACATGAGGCACTTCCAGACAAGGAAGTTGCAGCAAATTTCTCGAAACTTCTTCAGGGAAACGTTTATCGGCAACCCAGGCACCACAGGCTTTATGAACATCTTTGTCTTTCACAAAGATAAAATAACTGCCAGGCATCAGATTTTTCTCTGTTGTTTGAGAAAATTCAATCCTAGACTGTCTTTTTTTTGTTTGTTTGTTTATACCATTGGTCTCAAACTCCAGTCCTCAAGGGCTGATGTCCTGCAAGTTTTAGATGTCTCTCTGCTACAGCACACCTGGCTCCAATATGACTCATTAGCTCTGCATGCTAGTGAGGCAGTTTTAAAGTGTCCCTTGGCAAGGGAGGCCTCTAAAAGTTGCAGCCCTCGAGGACAGCAGTTTGACACCATTGGTTGATACCGAAACTTTGTCTCAAAATAAAAAAGATATGTTTTTTCTAATTCCAATAATAGCTTTATTGATCTCTTACTTTGTCTTGTCTCACAACGTTCAGACTCTGAATGCAGACGGTTCTACCAGGATTCAGAGTTAGAGCGGACATATGAAGATCAAGCCAGGAAAGGACGGTCCCAGGAGAGACACAATGGGCACTCCATCAGGTAAATGATACCCAAAGCTTACTCCACTCCAGACTTAAGCGTCTTCCTTTGCTCCATTACGACTTCTGTTATGCATCACTTCTGTTTTGTATCATTGCTAGCCTTCAGTAAGTCAGTCAATAAGCTCACTAGATGTTACAAATAACTACAGCACCATGCACAGTCATTGACATTCCTGATAAAAATGTATAAAAACCAAAAAAAGTCTTTCATAATTAATGCTTTATTAGAATAATGCAGGTGATTCATGGAGAAACAGAGGACTGATGTTGCTCATAGTAACCAAAATACCAACTGCTATGTGGACACAATTGAATCAACATCTAAGTGAGGCTTCCTCAGGTTTTTTAGCCAGTTCAAAAGATTTAATGTCAAGAGCATCAAAATGTTGAGATGACAAATATATCACACACATGTACCACTGCTGCTGAATTTACACAGCTGCAACTCAGTTCATTACCCAAACAAAATATTACTTCTTCTGAGGCTATTGTATCTGAGTGACTGATGAAGATTCACTCACTTTGTCAAACACGGAGTGGCTCCAACTGCCTCCTACCAAACCGACTGTCTGGTTAATTCAACTAAAAATTATTTGATCTCGTTGGGCTTTAGCTTTCATGCCTAGATGATCAGGTGATTTTTTTTTAATGTGGACAAAAAGAGGCAAAAATGAGACTCTGATGTCTTGGCAAAAGTATCATAACTTGTCCTAATGCAGCAGCACCCTGTGAATTGTGTGCCCTTCATCTGAATAAACAAACGGCACAAAATGAGGTCATATCAGTACAGACACGCATATTACAGACATGACGAGATGCAATGCTTTTTTTTCCTCACATTTAGACCCACATAACAGCAAACAATGGAATAAAACCTGTAACATTAGAATCTTTCACACTAGATACATTGTCATTGCTTTTCACAGTGAGATTATGTTTTTGAAATAAAAGATCACTGTGCCTTTAAGGCTTCTTACAGAGGTGCAAATAAAATTGAAGGTTTCTGAGTCAGTGGATTTCATTTCTGCGCTTTCCAATTGGTGCCGATGTAAAGCAAACCCAGCAGCAGATGTCTACAGGGCTCCCTGAATGCAGTGACATGTGTTTCGAAAGGTGTGCGTCTGCAGACAGGGTTGGCAACAGTGCCAGACACCGATGGGTGAGTCAGCACTGCCAAGCTGGTGTGTGAGACTGACATGCGTTTAAACAAGCTGCAGCCACAAAGGGACCCATTCAGTCCAGCCTCCCATGCTTCTTCTCTCCTCTAAATCCCAGAGGAACTTGACTCCCAAATACTGCCAAGAGTAATGAGTCCCAGGAAGCCCCTCTTTCCCCCACACCCCCAGGAACGTAAAACACCTCCACAATACAGCCTGGCTAAGGTTAAACAGAACAGCCTAATTTCATTAGTCTGGATGACAAGTCTTTTATGCTGAGATGAAACAGGCATTCATGTTGGGGAGAATAGAGCCTTAGCAACACAACAATTTGGCAAGTGCCAGATAAGCAGGTACCCTTTTTTTATGTTGTTTTCGCACCAATAAACACATGTGGCTCTTTCAAGTTAAAATAGTCCTTTCTTTAGATGTATTCACATGCATTAGGTGACACTTTGGGAAAACACTGCTTCCATTTCTTCCTCTGGCGGTCGACTTTATTGGCCACATTTAAGGTCAGAAGGCTAGAAAATCAATGCTACATCTGTCCCTATTCTGTGTCGCTGCTGTGCAGATGGCAAGTATTGCACCTCCACCTATGTTCAGAGATACAATCATGTCACACAATAGGCAGCTCTAGCAGATCATATCAGGGTGGTTGGCGACAGCGTGATTATCGAGAGGAGAAACAAGCATGAAATCCATCTATTAGACATGGTATAGGATTTCTGCACAGGATGTTAGCCATTTGTCTGCAGGCCGATAAAGTGGGAGAGCGCTGTGTAACTGGATGCAGAGGAGTTGTTTATTCATTCTGATAACATTTCATTTCATTCCCACTCAATGCTCATTCAACGGTTATCAGGATGTATTGTTTTACACCTGTTCAATTTCTCACAGGATTTTCACTTCGAGGTAAAACCAGATTTGACACTAGAAGTAGATGCGACAGTTTTTTTTTTTGGCTCATACGTGTTGCTACACAACTTGGCAGCAAAATAAATATCCATGCAAACTAAAAAAAACACCCATTACATTGTAGATTATTTTTGCCTAATCGTTTTTATTTATTTGTTAGATTGCCTGAATCATTGAAGTTTGACAAAAAAGCAAAACATTTGAAGAGGATGAAGTTTTTAATCGCTTTGTGGAAACCATTATTACACATTTGTTCAGTCAGATAATTTACTGGCCAAATTGTGTTGATAAAGGATCTGTCTGTCTTGCATTATATCTCACATTCTGTACACAAAACAAAGGAACAAAGCATTGGCGACCAAAGCAACTCAAATTGCTTTGCACTTGTCATGTGATCTACATGTCAGCGTTATCCAGCTAATAATTTGGTACCCCTTTTAAATTATTGGGAAAATAGTAGGTTGAAAAACTTCACTAGTAAGTTTTGTGATGGCCCTGAGCACATTTAACATTTTCAAAGTGGTTATGTCCAAAGTAATGTATTTGTCAGAAATCTTTTACTTGTGGATCTGGTACCATAATCACTGACCGTATTGGTTGGGTTTTTTGTTTCTGGACATTTTTTTAATGACCACAAAACTGAAATTCTTTTTGTTCTCTGACCATCAGTGAAAGCTACGTCCTTGGGTTTGTGAGCTCCTCCAAGATCCCCCGGACACCTGATCCCCCCATTAGCCAGAACAGTGATCACCGGAGTCGTGAACTGGCCCTGGCACCCCGGTTCTCCCAGTCGGAGCCTCAGCAGGGCAGCCGGCCTGCCAGCTCCACAGGACGAGGGGGGAGTGGAGGTAAGCATACGTTATGGGTGAAAATCAACACCAGACACTGAGTGTTAATTAGCCATGTGTTTTCATGCCTACCCAAGTTAATGACTTGTTCTAATCTGCCAGTTTGGGAGAAATCAAGCCAAAAAAAAATTCAAGCCAGTAATAGATTTTATTCTATGCCAATTTAATAGACATAAGCAATCTTCCTCTACTCGAATATGAGTCTCTTGCCCACTTTGTAGCAAGTAGTTTGAACTTTGTCTTTGAAAAATATGCTGGAGAATTCAAACTCCTTTCATACAACTCTAGAAATGATTGCTGTGGCAAACTAACCTCAGCCAATAATAGCAAGGAATTAATTTATTTGATAAATCTAGTCCTTATAAAAACAAAACAAAAATATAATGGTCAAGGTTGTTCAAATATACAGATTATGTTTTGACATAAAAAAGTTTTATTTAATCCCCTCCCAAAACATTGTTGCATACAAACATAATCCATAGTGGACCTGCAAAATGCCTGTTCAGCTCTGGCATTTGGTGAGAATTCAACAATAAATAGCCAGCTCTGCCTGGTAACTGCGCTGTAAAAGCGTAGCTTCAGATGTGGTCTTTTGTTCTTTTACACCCCAATGTTTGAACTTCCTGGCACAGGCTCATTCTGACAGTCTTCCCTCTCTTAGCCCCCTCCTTCCTGCCTCACACCACACATTTGCGTGTCTTTCACTGCTCTTCACAAATGACTTTTACTGTAACCACCTGCTCCAGCTCTCATCTCATTGCCACGTATTCTTCCAACACAACAAAAGTAGTAATTACTGTAAAATTGGAGAGTCATGGCCCAGTTTCGCTGTTTTCTCACTTTTCTTTGTCATGCATGTCTTCAGTTACACAGTTTTTACTCTGTAACAGAATCCTAGGTTTCATTGTTTGACAGCTTGTGTGTAGCCTTTTGTTAAACATGTTTGGCTGAGTCAAGACTAAACAGTCATGTTACAGAAAGTAGCAGTTGAGCATGACAAGTTCTCTCTGTAGTACTTTACAAATAGTCTGTAAAGTTTTGTTGTAAATAATAACATTATTATTGTTATAATATTAATAAAAATGCTAAAAGGCTAGACTTCTAAGAATAGTAATTAGTCCTTTTATGTCTGATAAGGTCCTAATGATCATCTGTCAGGGATTTCTTATATAAATTTAATTTACACCAAAATATTATGTATGTTATTTATTTTTAATCTATTTTATTAGCTGTTTTTTATTCTTGGTTTATATAGGGCTGTCATAAAAATTTATAATTTTTCTGTTGTTCCAGACAATTTCATTTTAAAGTTTTATCAGAACAATGCAGTCACTGTCTATCATTGCTCAGTTTTTTTTTTTCTTAAATAAGCAAATAGGAAAGTCAAACTGGGTTAAGTTTATATTAAATGAGCAAAGTCAATACTCTGTCCAGCCCAATCAGCTTTATTAGCTTTTCATGTGGTATCTCACATAAAGAACTTGAGTCACAGCAGAGAGGATCTGGTGCTCTTAAGCCGCGGCGATAGCATCTTTCCCTGCTTCCATGCATCTTAACTGCATTTCATAAACGATTACCTCCGGCTCTTCCGCCGGCTGACTCTTACCATGAAGCTTGTAATGGCACCTAATGGTCACTCATAGCCACCACATCCTCCTGTGAGTGTGTTGCACTTTTGAGGTCTGGCAAGTGTCTGACATCTTATTGCCTCAAGAGGAAATCACTTACTGTAATCATTGCAGACACACAGGACAAAAAAACAAAAGTTTTGCTCAGTTTTGCTGTGAAACCTCTGGAGCTCTCATGTTCAGCAAACCTGTTTATATTGATTAACTTAAATGTCGCCTCTTTGTTTTGTTCAACTCTGGCCTCGCTGCAGAGATGGAAAACCAAACCACCATTGTGGCGAGGTTTTCTGTTAGCCCACCTTTTGTATGCGCATTTTCTATGACTGACTGATTCACTTGCTTGCTAAAAGTGGAGGAAGTGTTTGTGTTACCAAGCGGGCTCGACACTCAGGCAGTGCAAACAAGGAAGGAGAGCCTCTGTCCTCTCTTCATACTGAGATCATTATTCAAGTTAAGACAGGTTGGCAAAGCTGACTGAAAACGATGACAGATTCCCCTCCCGTTGCCATGCAAACAGATAAGGCAGAGGAAATACATGAGTATTTGTTAGAACTGTCCGTTCCTGTTGTCAGAGAAAACTACCATAAGGATGTCAGATCTTGTTCCCTCCCAGATTGCTCACATTCTCTCTATTCCCATAAAGAGGCATATAAAATTCACGGTGGCAAGACATTCAAGATGTTCTCTTCGGTGTGTTTTTACTGGCTACTCTTGAAAAGTGGGGAAAAAAATTGAATTTTATATTTCTCAACTTGGTGAATGATTAAATGGTAAATTTTCTGTATTTGTAAGGTGCTTTGTCTAGTGCAGAGTAACCCAGAGCACTTCACACTATTCACACACACACAGCCACACTCTGATCAGGTCTGGTCTGTCAGACCAGCCAAGGCCTACATCAAGCTGAATATTGCTCTTAAAGTTCAGGTCTTCTGCCAGTGTCTCTGAGCATCTTTAGTAAAAACTCTTAAATGATGTTATTGCATTTTCATAATCTCTGCTGCAAAAAACATGTGCAGCAGTTCTTCAGTGGTGAATTTTTGAGATTTTTAATTTTTAACTGCTAAGTCCTCCTGTACGTATTGGGAAGATAAACTTAAATCCCCCTCTTTGTTTACAACAGTTCCAACTGTTTTAACCGTTTAAGTTATTGCATTTTACATTTTTAACTGTGTTCCTCAATGAGTTGAGTAACTTAGTTAATAATCTAGAACTTCCTGATGGGAAATTTACATTAATACTTCAGTATAGTTTATTCTCCAGTGTAAACCTTTGAAAATGTTATATTTAAATATACATGTGAGATTCTCCAAAAAAAACTGATTGGATAGATATTGCTCCAACCATCCATGCATCCTCTCCTCCTCTTGCTCCTTCTGCAGGCAGGCACTCAAAGAGGAGGTGAAGAGGGAGCTGTCACCATGGGGGGGAAGCGCTATCTGTCCAGGAACATCGGGCTTCCTGTAACATCATCCCCCAGGTTGCGATCGGGGTCAGTCCAACAGAGACGGGTAGAGATCGCCGGCAGCAGTGAGAGGAGGAAGAGGAGTGTGTGGAACAATGTGTAGGATTGTGGCTCTAAATCCCCCACACACACACTCCTCTGCTTCAGCACACACCGCTTTGGCAACGTGATATGACAATAATCACAACCACCAGCGAAGCAACTCAGTGAATCAAGAAGTTTCTGAATTTCTGTGTGTGTGTATGCGTGTGTTCGTGTTTCTTATTTTGCCGTGGAATAACTCAAGCAGCGCACATGTTGTGCATTTCAGTTCAGCCCAATAGCATTAATATTTGGAGCCACTGAAAATAAATGATTGTAGATCCATGTTACAGTCTGGGTTATCATTTCCAGTAGTTTTTTTCTTTTTGGAGATGGTCTGAAGAGTCATTTCATTAAAACCTAAATAAGTAAAAAACAATAAATACTGTTATTAATAAATATTGAATAAATTCTCCATATTGCTTTTTTTTCCGGCGGGGGTGGTTACTCTGTCAATCAGTGTTTATTAATTTCATGATTTATTTACGATTTCATTTCATTGTTTGTTTCATAATTGTGTTTTATTTTGCGACACCTGTATTTTGTAAAGCCACTTTACGTATTTTGTGGATTTTTCTTCGTTTGTGTTTTTATTTCAGTGTAATGTTCTTATTCAAATGAGGGGGAGGAGTTAGTCTGTGAAATAAATAAAGCAGCTTAGCAAAATAAGTGTTTCAAAATGAAACGCCTTCTTGAAGTCAATCAAACTGTGATTGACAAAATAACCTCCCCATTATTTATTTATTTTGTTTGTTTTATTTCATGGAGATGTTTATCTGCTTGATGGAGGATTCTTTATTATTTCTCAATAACAGTATGAATTTAATTATTATTGAATGAAATACTCCTTTTTTTCTGAGCTTAATGCATGAATCAGACTTGGTCTGTGTCAGGATTTAGCGTAAGACAAAATGCAGTTTGTCAGCAATACTCAGAATTTTCTCATAAGGTTAAATTATACTAAATATCGAGCATAAAAAATTTATAATGCCTAAAATCGAAAGGAAAAAAAAACCTCACCTTGTACAAAAGCAATGACTTCCTCTCATTTGACGCTCTGAGAGGTGAACATTTTGTAGTTTGACTTTTCTCTGATTGCCTGAGTGTTGTAATTGTGTTTAGAACTTTCAATATGTTTTTGGAAACATTACTTGAATATTTGCGATTTTCTTAAATTCAGCATACTTTACATTGTACGCCTGCACTATTTCTATGTGTGGTAATGTGTATATTTATGTTCAGTGCTGTGTTTCTGATGTAATGTCATTTGACAGTGGTTTTAAATAAATTTGGTACCTGACCTGCTTCTTTGTCTTTGCAGTGTGACTTGCTAATTAAGGAAGTTTAGCTATTTAAGCTTTTTTGGTCTCTAAGTAAATTTTATTTATACTTTCTCTTTTGTTGATAAATCAAACGGTACCAAAAAGAAAAGACAAATTATATTGAAAGTCTCAGAGATTCCAGAATCTCCTGCATATAAAAACTGCATTTTATCAGCTATAGGTTGTATAGTTCTTACTTTTTTCATTATAACATTTCAACTTTTAATAGACTTGTGTACCTTGTCCAGCTCTGAAGACATGACAAAGTCCAATTTGTGGTTTTATTGAGCAATATATGTTTTTGATTTTATTGTGGTGTCACATAACCTTTACTGTTTGCATTCTAATTGTGGAAGCAGCTTTGTGGAGTGTACAATGTCCAAGATATATTTTTTTTCTTGGGGACAATAAAGTATCAATCTTTCTATTTATCTATTTTAAACAATAACCTTATTCATTATGCATTAATCATTACTGCCAGATATCTTATCTGCTTCCTGCTGCACTTTTTCCCTTTCCCAAATTCTACCTCTTTTTTTACTCGCCTTATATTGGTGGTTGGATGTGATCCAATGTGTTGATAGTTTAATGTTGGCGTGCTACGTGCTGCTGGTGTTTTATCTCAGATGTGACAGTTGTGATGATGATTCATTTTCATGGATCCACTTTTGCTCACTCTGAAGAAACACAAAGTGTCCATTTAGTTTAAATATACACCCTAGGTGTGTGTATTGATGCTTTATCTTAACTCAACTTTTATGTGACACGTTACTGATCACCTCACCAAGCCTTTTTCATGGGGAGCTTAAACTAGGAAAATATGTTCCTGTTCCTTTTTATAAAATATTTAGATCTCTTTCTCAGCCACACATTTTGAGTTCTCATTTAGATTCAATATGTATTCTCATTGGCAGAAAACCAACAGAAGTCTCCTCATATCCTGGAGGCTGAGGGACATTTGACCTCCTTTCCCATCCTACTCATTGTATATCATGGCACAGCAAACATGTCGCTCATACAGCCTTGCTTGTTAAAGTTGCTTCGTATGGTTATACCTTATTTAAATTGCATGCACTTATGTCTTGCCCATTTAAAGACTCATTCGGGGCGTGCCAACCAAAACCTCAACAGACTTAAACATTGAATTTTGCTGAATATTTGGGAAGACAATTGATGATAAAGATTAACGAGTTGAGATATGTGTTCATCTGTGTTTTGTATCCCCTTGAGTTGTATTGTCATGATCCTATCTGTCTTCACTAATAAAATTCTTACTCTGAATATTCTACATCAATTCTGAGTAGAGCTCAATTCATAAGCTTCTGCTTTGTGATGGGTTTGATCCTTTTCTTCGGGATTGTGCTACAATAGTAGCTGTTCATCATTAACCAGCTTTCGTCTTTTAACAGCTTGCATGATATGAAGTTTCCTAATGTCAACTTTAATGCAGCACGTGAATATTTCATAGTTCATTTTATTTTCTCAGTTAAAAGGCACCGGCTTCGTTTAATGGTGCGGCTTGTTGTTTGAGGCTAAGAAAACAACCACATCCTATGGTCTTGGCTTTCCCCACCTCATAGCTGAATAAAAATCTGAGATACTTCAGATAATATTTTATTTTAGTCTTTTCGCTTTGTTTGTTGATAGCATATGGATTATATAGAGAGTTTCTTCATTCTGTGGCTCTCAGCACTCTCATCCATTTCATTGACCACAGGGTTTTGAAGAAGGTTTACCACTGCTGATGTAATGGCAGTAGTTTCAGTTTAAAATCCTTAATGATTGAGTATTATATGCTGTCTTGAAAAAAAGATGAAAACTGCAATATTTTAATTGATTCTACACTACTGTACTTATACGACAGTTTAAGAAGCAAGAACCTAATGTTTGCTTTTCCAATTTGAAAAGCAAGTATGTTTCTCAGTTACGTCTCTTCCACTAAAACCTAAACCAACATATTAGTACTGTCAAATATGGAGGATGAAAAACACCCAGGCTGTCGTGCTTTGGTAGGTCACGTCTGCTGTCCCCCTGAGAGGTGACATGTTCAACAGCTAACATAATAGATGCAGGCTGTGAGGGCCAGCACAATGTGAGGAAACAGGCTACACATGACAGACTGACGCACTTGCTGCCAGGTGGCCGTGGGTTTTAACCCTGAGCTAGAGCCATGCTGAAACCGTCGAGCTCAGAGAGGGCCAGAGGGAACAGTTATTTTCTCTCTAAATAAAAGTGCAGATGTAGATTAAGAAGGAGTATACAGATAGAAACATTTCAAGTTAGTTCAAGTTAAAAGATTGATAAATAAAAAATCCAAATAGGTGTTAAGGTAGATTTTTTTCCCCCCAATCATTAGAACTGCTGAAACTGTTCTTGTAAAGCAGGAACATCCTTTACTAAGGAGCCCTACATGTCACCGGCACCATCCACAATCATTGCAGTCATGTTTATCAGAGGACAGGCCATGCACTGCTGATAAAATGTGACGCCAACAAAGAAGAGGCACCTTTCAGGGTCTGTGTCTTCCAAACTTCCTGTTTCCTTTTGTCCAAACAGATAAATCAGATCGGTCATCACAGCTGCATTTTGTTGTACAGACACATCTTTTTTTTTTTTAGGACATGCTGAGTTTCACTTAGTGTGCAAGTTTACAACTTCTTGGGCGCACTGTAGCACTAAAGGTCAAAGGAGTCACTCATCAAACAGCCTCCAGTTTACAGCTGCTTGGCATTCACTTCTCACATCCCTGACCGCAGGAACGTCCTCACAAACTTACAAATGAAAGCTTTCCCGTTTTCACAGTGTGAAGCTTGAGGACCCAGGCTCTATGTTAGCATGCTTTGGAAGTCACTAATATGCTGGAAGATAAGTGGAAAATTATGTCTCTATTTGATGAATCACTGTAAGAGAAACTGGATCATTTTAAACAATGAACAAAAGCAGTTTTCCTTTGGTCATTTTAGCCTAAATAAGTTGGGACATTTTCATAATTGTGAACACTATCCCCCTGTCTGCCCCTCCATACCTGCCTCTTTCCTTTTCTCTTCCTTTTTCTAAGATCAAGGCACTGAGGTAACTAACAGGGAAACGCAGATCGGCAGTCTCCTGCTAATTTTGGGGAGCCTAAGGTATTTCCAAGCCAGTAGAGATATAAAACCCTCCTCATCTTGGAGCCTGACTGGGAAATCTCCAAAGAAATGACTCCATTCCTTTGCAATCATTCCCCCTGATGAAGACTATATTTTGTGTTATAAGAGCAAATGATTTATCAAAATTTATTAAATTCACATCAACCGACTCCTTTTGATGTGGAGAAAAAGCAGCTCTACTCCTATTATAACGGGTCTCCTTATCTAAGGCTGAATCCAACCACCCTAAAAAAAAGCTCATTTCAGCTGCTTGAGTCCAGGTTCTGATTCTTTTGATCACAATCCATTTCTGCTGATTGCAGATAAGAGATCAAATCACCACAATAGACTGGGAGAGCGCCAAATTCCTGCAAATTCCAGTCAATCTGTCCACCTCCCACATCTTCCTACCATCAGTTATTAACAAGAAACCATAGCACCAGAACTCCTCTGCTTGTTACAGAGATTGACCCACAGGTAACATTCCAGCTTTTTTCCCCATTGAGAACCATTTCATCAAACCTAATCTTCTCCAACTCACACTTGACCTTCTTCAGCAGGGACTGGTGTGAGTTATTTCACCCATCGTCTGCCAGAAGTTATTTTGCGCTGACATTGCCACAATTGGGATCTTTCACAACTGCTGTGAAAACCAATAATTTAAGAAATGTTATACGTACAGGTATACGTTTGAGAAAATGCCTATAACAAGATTCTTGGGTGTTACCACATTTGTTTTTCACCCACATCCATCATTGCTGGATTTACTCAGTGCAGCAAATGAAATACCACACTGGAAGTACAATTAATGGCAAACATCCAAGTTGCACATAAAAACCCTTTAAGTGTTGATGAACACCACAGGTTTTGGTTGAAAGCTTCACAAAAGCAAGACAAGGAAGCTGATTTCAAGTTTCCAAAGCTTCCAGAACCAAACTGTTAATGTTTCAGGTGCTGACTATACATTGATTATTATACATTGATTATTTGGTTCCCAAAGTCGGTCCTTGAGGGCCGGGATCCTGCATTTTGTAGTAACAACTTTTTCAGCTTGTCAATGTTCTTCTTAGACCAGGTGTGTTAAACCAGAGAGAGAACTAAAACATGGCCCTTGAGGACCGACTTTGGGAACCACTGGACAATGCCAAGTTTCCAAAAATATTATTAGTAAATGATTAATATTTGTGTCAAATAGGCCAAAATCTGTATCAAAAACAAACTAACCAGCAAAGATGTAATGGACAAGTGGATTTTAAGGGAATTCTGTATATATAAATATATATATTTATAAAAATGTTCCTATAAGATAAAAAAGTTAATAACAATAAAAATAAACTTATCAATTTCTTATAAAATCATTGTTTGTCAAAACAAGATCAAAAGCTTGAGTAACAAGAAGTCCCAACATTGAGAATTTACAATGAAAGTTATAATAGTCTCATGCAAGTTAATGTGGTGAGAGAAAAAAATCCACCACTTAAGTTTCTGTTTCCTGCATACAGCCATTCATTCGACACAAGATCAAGATTTATTAGCTGTGAAACGCCTTTTCAATCATTAACTGTTTTGAAATTGACTCATGATCTCAGTTTTAAAATATTCCTGACAGAGCTGGACACCAGATTGGGTGGCTGAGATAAAAAACTAGATGAAAAGCACATGAAAACTATAATTCATAACTCATCTTCTGATCACTTTGTCTAGAACAAGAATAACTTTAATCAGGACACAGTATGATGTAAAGCAAAATAGGTCTGACTTCAATCACTACCTTATTGGAAATGCTTAGAACTTTGGAAGTGAACATTCACAATCTGTGTTTTAGTAGTTCTTTGCTTTGTCAGAGACTGGAAAAGTCAGCATAGTCACAAAAGCTAAAAGTTCCACAATAATCTTGCAATATCATGTTATAAACTCCTCCTTTGCATTGCAATTACATTGAACACTTTCTAAAAATAAAATAATCTAATAAAAAATTGTTTTTCTGCTAGAGATTTTTGCATTAAGAAATGCAATCTTTACTGTGTTAAAAGCACCGTCTTTACAAATTTGAGCTCTATGTGGCAGACAAAATGAAATTCAAATGTGACATTTGATAATCTGATATTCAGATAGTTTTCTTTGGACCAGAGTCTGTAAGACCATATGAAGAAGTCTTCCTCCTGATAGAGCACATGTGATAACCTTAACGCCTCGTCCCTGAATACACCAGCGGGAGAAGGAGACGGTCAAGAGAGCTGAACTCCAATCAGCTGGTGGACTCTGAGAGTGATTCTGACCCCTCCATGGGAAGGGCCATGTTGCAACAAATCCCCCCGCGTTCTTATTGGCTGATGCCTTTGTTTGTCTTCAATGACTAATTGTTTCTGATCAGCTAAGGAAGTACAAGGAACCGTAATGTCCATCACCACTTCACTCTTCTCCAGAATATGCGCAGAGGAAAGCTGCAGAAAAGTGAAAAAAAACAAAAACAAATCAAAACGGGAAAAAACATCACCAGCAGGCAACAGGATGCACATGGCCCTGAGAAGGATGGCTGGCTGGATTCAGGAAATGGAGAGAGATGGAAAGGAAGGAGGGATTTTGAATCACAGCTGTTGTCAGACTGAAAAAAATCTGTTTTGAAGCAGAAGGTGTTTTTTTTGTTCCTCCCCAAAACTACAAAAAAACAGAGACACTTATTTATCGAAGACAGCTGAATTATTGATACTCAAATTATTTTTTTGAATCAAGAAACGTTAAAATGGAAAACCAAAAACCATAAACAGATCATGAGCTGTCTTGAATGACTGGAACCAAAATGTGCCATTTACTGATACTGTTGTTGTTTCTGAAACTTTATCATACTAAATAAAACATTCTGATATATAGACATAAGCTCTAAAAGTGGAGGAGCCAGTGGCAGGCACGATCATAATTAGCTTTTCTAGTGCAAAAAAAAGAGAGAAAAACTAAACTAAACCCAAAAGCCTGGCATTTTTGTCATAGATTACATACAGATTTGGCTCCAACCATGAAGGCCTGAAGCAGTGTATGCAGCTGCTGAGGACCCTGTTAGCCTGGAGTCCCCAAGAGCACTTGAAATTTCACAAGACAGCATAAAAATGGCTAGTTGTAAAGACACAATGCATACATGCCAGCAGTTTAATGGTTTAATGGCTGAGTGTTTGCTTTGCTCTTGGCTCAGCTCTGATTGCCACTTCATCCTTCAGGTTAGTCCAGTGAAACCACTCACAAAACATGCGATGAAAGTTATTTTTTACTGCAGGTAAAATTTTAGCTGCTCCTCATTTATCAACATAACTGCATGTCAAAAATGTGACCTCTTTGGAATCCATTGTTTGTTTACTAAGTAAAGGTCAAATATTCATAGTATGCAAGTGACCTTCATGATGCTGTGGCTGACAGTGTGCCTGGGAAAGAACTCCATACAACATTCAGCCAGTTTTGTCACCTGTCTAAGGATTAGTATATTGTAGCCTCTCTGACATGTAGTGGTACTAACAACAGCAGAAGCAAATGTAAATGTTGCAAAGCCAGAGTAATGATAATAAAAGTTTCTGATTGCATGGTAGCACAGGAGTGGTAACAAGGCGCTAATTTCCGATCTTGACCTTATATTTATGATTCCACTGAAGCTGTTCTAAAACACCAATATGCTGAAGGAGGAAAAGAAGATTTCCAATAAAATATCTGGCATTTTGTTATTTTACAGATAGATAGATAGATAGATAGATAGATAGATAGATAGATAGATAGATAGATAGATAGATAGATAGATAGATAGATAGATAGATAGATAGATAGATAGATAGATGTAGCTGAGTAAATGTAACTAGTTAGTATGTGTCCTTGAGAGCCATACCAATAACCACCTTTTAGACTTTTATATATCATTGATTAACTATACATTTATCAAGTTCCATAGTGTTTAAAAGGCTCAGTTTAACTTAGCGTTCCTGGTTGTTCAGGACTCCACGTCTGCTAATCCCTATCTGGTTATCTAAACATTACAAATGAAACACTGAATGTATGGTTTGTCTTAAGAGGCTTTAGCATGACTTTTGATTGACTGCCCGGGTTACGTGGCCACACTGTTCATTCACTTTCCACATCCTGGTTCACGTGCTCGGAACAGAGCCTTTAAAAGGAGCTCAGAGCGCACAGCGCAACAGCGCGCAGACATCAGAGCGCAGAGAAACCGCTTCGCATGGCACATCTGTTTTCTCTGTAGTTGCCTCTTAATCAGAATCAACCACTCTAAGGATTTTTCGGAAACCCTGTTGTATTTTTTAGAAATAGTCAATATCTACTAGGTTGGTCGCGATCTCATCGTCTAAAGCAGAAGACAGAAAAGGTAAGCTGTCCCCCTTTTTTATGTTGGCGTCGCTTAGAGTCAGTTGACTTTCTGTAAAATATGTAACATATTATTCAACCCATATTTTGTGGAAATCATTCAGATGAAACGGGGACACATCATCGTTAGTTAAATAAAACTAAACTACATTTTATTAAGGCACGTATAACATGTGAGCAGGTGTTGAACATTCTACATTTGATTTTAAAATGAATTTTAATTACCTGTAATTATCAATAAAACTATTTCCTCTTCCTTACAATTTCAAAAAGTCACATCTGGTTTGGTAATCAGAAAACTAAAGGCATCTGTATACAGATTCCCTCATACTTATCTCGGGTTTTCATGTTTTTTTAATGTTTTTTTCCGTATATATTTCCGAGTTGACATTCAGTAACTGGCTGATAATTAAGAGGCGGGTAGGAGAAAGAATCCCTCACAGGTAAGGGGGCCCACTGTCTCAGGGGTCGTGAATAGAGGGATCCCCAGCATGACATTTTGGAAATGTGAGAATCTGGAGCGCATCCCACATGTCCTTCCAGAAGACCTATATACTGGTGTGATTATAAAGACTACATGCTGAGTTTTCCACCGTGACCACATTGAATGTCATTGTACAAAAGGGGGAAAAAATATGTAAGAATGAATGCGTTCTTAAAAATGTAATTGTTTGCTTTCCTCTGTTTTTCTTTACATACTCTAGTCTAACTTTTTTGTATCCAAATTTATTCCAAATAAACAGGAGACTCATAATAGGTTTTATTTTCAAGCTGTCAATGCCTTGCAAAAGTATTTATTGGAATTTGTCACATTACAACCACAAACCTTGATTTATTTTATTGAGCAGAGAAATGAATAAATTGTTTCACAAATTGTTTCTTACACATGGATATAATTTGCTCAGATGTATTCCATTAATACGTTTCTGTACACAGTTTTTTGTCCCCAGCTGCTGGTCCCTTACATGGCCAGTAAAGGCAATGTCTCATGGCCTTTTTCAACATTGCCTTTCCTTCTTCTTGATCTTCTTTCACAAAGACCAGATTTGTGAAGTGCAAAAATAACAGTTGTCCTGTCAACATATTCTCCCACCTGAGCTCTGAATCTGCAGCTTCTCCAGAGTTACCACAGCCCTCTTGGCTGCTTCTCATTGCCACATGTTTCATTTTAGGTAGACATGTCTTATTCGCTTTTGTAGTTTTCTTACTGCTTTTTGTACATGGTGGATTGAACAGTGCTCTGTGAGATGCTGAAGGCTTAGGATATTGTTTTTATGACCATCTCTGTTCAAAAGTCCCACAACTTTATCCCTGACCTGTCCAGTATGTTCCTTTGTTTTCATTATGTAGCTAATATTCCCTCACCAACCTCTTAAGTTTTCACAGAATAGCTTCTTTATACAGAGATTATGTTACACACATATGATCATGGGACAATTATTCGCATAGAATTGTGTTTGGATATATCACATTAATTTGGTTGAACAAATCTTCATGCCACAGTATCCTGTTTTTTCTTAATACAAAATTTTGATCCTCTCATTGACTTTGCAATACAGTTCAAATCAAAATGTACTATTCAATACAAATAATTAACAAATCCTAACATTGCCTGTGATTTTTAACTTCCTGTAGAATGTACAACAGAGTTCCCTGGAGAGTGTACAAGAGGGTGTGTGCCATGTTCTTCCTGGCTGTGGTGACCCTCACCGTTGTCCAGAGGGGCAGCATCAACGTGGGGACTCCGTTTGAGTTGGAGCGGCTGGTTCACAAGTATGCTTCGCAGGCAGATGGACCCGTAACCCCTCCAGAGGAGGGACCTGGCTTGCACCTTGGGCTAAAGAGCTTCTGGAAGGTTAGCAGGCAGAAGCCAAAGGTCAAAGCGTGGGCAGCCACACCGGAGCCCGGGGTTACCGACAACACCATCCCCGGTAACTGGGATGTGACCAGCTCCAACTGCAGTGCCAACCTCAACCTGTCAAGCCAGGCTTGGTTCAGGGTGCTTGAGGACAACTTCAAGCAGTTCATGCTTTATCGCCACTGCCATTTTTTCCCTATGATTCTCAACCACCCAGAGAAGTGCAAAGGAGAGATTTATTTGCTCATGGTGATTAAATCGGTGGCCACCCAGCATGACCGCAGAGAAGTCATCCGAAAAACCTGGGGTAAGGAGCAGGTGGTCGACGGAAAGAGGATAAAAACCTTGTTCCTGCTTGGTACGCCTTCAAATGTTGAAGAAAGAGCTAATCATCTAAAACTTGTAGAGTATGAGAACTATATCTATGGAGATCTTCTTCAGTGGGACTTCTTAGACAGTTTCTTCAATCTGACACTTAAAGAGACTCATTTTCTCAAGTGGTTCCACACATACTGCCCCAGAGTACAGTACGTCTTCAAGGGGGACGATGATGTCTTTGTAAGTGTGGAGAACATTTTGGAGTTTCTAGAAGGCAGCAGCCATGACAAGAACCTGTTTGTAGGGGATGTGATTTTCAAGGCTAAGCCCATTCGCAAGAAGGAAAACAAATATTACATCCCGCATGCTCTCTATAATAAAACCTACTATCCTCCGTATGCGGGAGGCGGGGGGTTTCTCATGCATGGGATGCTTGCGAGGAGGCTTCACTGGGCTGCAGAGACCCTTGAAATATACCCCATTGACGATGTATTCTTGGGTATGTGCCTGGAAGCGCTGCAGGTCACGCCTGTAAAACACAATGCCTTCAAGACATTTGGCTTAGTGAAAAACAAAAACAGTAAAATGAACCGGGAGCCCTGTTTCTTCAAAAACATGATAGTAGTGCACAAGCTCCTCCCGCCGGACCTCATGCGCATGTGGCACCTGGTCAACAGTGAACTGAACTGCTCGAAGAAAGTGGAACTCCTTTTGTCCTAAGACAAAACCCCGAAGCTGAACTTTACCACAGAGAGCACCAAAGAAAATGCTGCCAATTGCAGTGAGCAACAAAGCAAACTTCCAACTAAACTCTCCTTTGGAGAGAGTCGAAGTACGTTTTTCATTAGTCAAGTAAATTATTGCAATTTTTAAAGGTTCATAAAGAATTGTGGGTTTATATGTATGTACTGAGAACTCTGTTAGAGTTCAAATTCAGAGACAGTATCTATCACAATAACATTTTCATTCTGATATTATGCAGCTGCAGGATCTGCTGCAAATGTTCAAAAATGGTCTCACTGTGCCACAAGCAATGATAGATGACTTACTCCTCACCCAAATGTAGTCCAAACAACAATTCTCCCACTGTCCTCTCTTTAGACTATTACTAATTATAAACTGAAGTTTCCAAAGCACACACTATGCTTATCAAAACATGTTTTACTGTATTTGCTGCAGCACCAGAAAGCAGTTCAAATCAAGTTTATTTGCACATTTCAGTAACAACACAGTTCAAAGTGCTTTACATGACAAAAACAAAACGCCACGAGCAAACAAAAAAGAAGCTTTATGTTACTGTGGCAAAATAAAGTGAAGTAAAAAGTGTAAACTAGAATTAATTAGCATCCACTTAATAATCAAAGGCAACTCTAAACAAATGGGGTTTTGGCCTTGTTTTAGAGTAACTTTGTTCAAGAAAAAAAAGTATAACTGCATTATGTATACGGAAAAGGCCCAAGTGTTTCATTTGAAATCAAGGTTGCTTCTGCTCCAGCATGCAGCTAGATGATCTAAACTGCCTCCTTTTGGGTAACAGATGCTGAATGTTGGAGCTTCAGATGAACAAACAAACTGCACTGAAATAACAAAACAGCTCGTTAACTTGCATTAATCAATATAGCTACTTGGCTTTCCTTCAAGGCAAAACAGTTATGTTGTTATATGTAATAATACAGCTGGGCTGGTTTAATGTAAAATATTTTTTCAGAGTTTTGTTTGGTTCATCTAAACCAGGTCAAATAAAACCCCAGAAATATTTATTTGAAAAGAATAAAACTAAAAACAATTTTATAAAATTAAATCATTTTTTTCTATGTGGTGCATTTGATTTGTTACGAAAATGTCATCACACTTGAGTGTTTTCTAGTGGCAAGTTGGAAAACTGGTAGAAATTGTTAGGTGGATTAGTGCTAACTATGGGCAGCGTAAGATAAAGCTATGCATTTCTCTCCACTAAAAGTGCTCAAACAATAAAGGAATGTGTTCAGTGATATGGGTTCTACAGCACTAAGTGATCTGTTTTAAGTGATCTGTTTGTGTCTCCTTAAACACGGCCTGAGAAGATAAAGGAGAGACAAACTATCAGAGGTGCTCATAGATTTTATACTTGCAGCCTTGACAGAAATGTATCTGTGCTGCAGCCATATTTGTTGTAGAACTCTGAATTATGCAGCTCCTACCAACTTTTTTAGTTGAAATTATTGTTTTTATTGGGCATTCTTGCTTTTTTTCCAACAGAAGAAAATCCAACGTCTATGGACAAAGACAGCGCACCATATGGACATACTTTGTGATTTATACTTATGTCAGTCTTGTTAAATGAAAACAGATCAAACAGAAAATTAAGAAACGCGAAAGAATAAATTATTTAACAAACCTAAACTCAAATAAATATGTATGACTTAAGTTAGTGTACTGCGAGCCAAGGTTGGTTTTTTTTGGTTGTACCTGATTTAAAGCAAAAGAAAAAATACTTTAAAATTGGCCACTTTTACAATTGTTATATCATTTACGCTAGATAATATCTAGTTTGGATATATGTAGCTTGATTTCCTTTGAATGAATGCAATATTTTGGAGATCATACTGAAATACTTTTAAAAGATTAGTCAAAACAACATTGCTGATTGCCTTATGTATGATGCACTGAAGCTTCAAAATTGCAGAATTTTGAAAGAAATCTGAAATTGGATAAACTTTAAAATTTGTTCTAATTGGCTTTCAAAAAATATTGTGTTTGATTTCGGAACAACTCGAATAAATTATTTAGTAAAGATTCATTCAACACATTTAAGTTGTCTCACCATATTTTTAGTTACATCAATCAAACGTGTGTTATAAATGAGTTTTTTTCAGTGTATTGTGGCATCATTTTTCAATATCACTGGCCACTTTTAGAAATAATAGAAATGCTATAAGAACATCTGAATAACTTAATTCATTCCACTTGTTGCTTTGGAACATGTTTGATTTAATCTAGACATCTACTGGATACATTTAACTAAAAAAAAAACATCTTTTTATCTGTTTCACACATTAAGTCTGTGGATTTAAATGCTGATATACTTGACATATTTATGGAAAGGAGGTGACAATAACACTGTGAATTTCAAACTGTTGCTGGTACGATTGTATGGCATCTGTTGCTCCCCAGTAAAAAAAGGGGGCAAATGTGGGAGTTCTTGAATTTATTTAAATGTAATAATGTAAACTTCTGTGATTACAACCCCAAGTGGCAGGGGTGTAGTGGGTGGTGATTAAGACTAAGTAATGTAAATGTATGTAATATTGACACACACGCAAACATGATGTACATGCGATGTTATCTGTAAATAAAACTTTTCACAATCTTAACAATGAATCTGTCCTACATTGGCTATCTTTGTCAATCAGTTCCTGAAATCTCAGTGCAAATTCAGATCATATCTCCTAACAAAGATCAGCATCACTGTGAGTGTTTAGGTTACATAGCAAACGTACACCACAGAAACAACTAAAATTAAGGACACAAAAGTATTTTTACTTTGTCAACCTTGTGCTCAAATGTCTACGTTTATTAAGTTACCAGAGAGCAATTTCTCAGACTTGTCTTGTTTATGCTGAGTGTCATTGTCAGCATGTCTTTTCATCAAAACTGTACTGTTAGTGGAGCAGTAAACACATCTTTAATGAATGTCAAAGCAGATTTTCATAACAAAAGAAATACCTTCCCCTTTGGGCACAAGTACAAAAGAAGGAATACAGGAACGGGATCATCTTGTTTAGAGTTTACGCACTCAGTAACAGCAGTAGCTAAAAGTTTATCTCCTTGAACCATCTCTTGATTTTACAGGCATGTAAAAGTGATATAGAGGCAAACCTCTGAGCTGAATTATCTCTTTTACTGGATTTTTCAACGTGGTTTATCAGGTGCAATAATATAAAATGTATGCCTATCATGTACTGTGTCTTTATTAAGGCACTGCAAGAATCTTGTATTAGAGAAAAAGGTAAATAAATCTGCAAAAATGTCATTAGTAGTGTGGTTTGAATTTGAATCGGGTTAAAGGGGTGCAGGTGGAATTTGGTTACAGAAAACATAGAATAGTAGGCAATGGGACAAAAGTCACAGCTTCATGCTTGAACATACACAAGCCACAGAGGGTGGTTACTGTGTAAGAGGGCACCATGCTTTAATTTATCTAAGGTTGCCTTGCTTTTTATGACTCTCTCTTTCTAAGCATGCTGAAGAATAAAAGCATGGTGAATAAAAGCACTTGATATTGCCTGCTCCTCAAATCGAAATGTATTCCTGGTCTGAAACCACTTTAATTAGTATTAATTTTTAACTAACTTTTGTTTATTTGCTTTTTATCACTGAAGTAGAACTAGACAGTCAAGATTAACATAAAGCTAATAATACATTAGTATTGCCCTTGTGTTTTATTATCTGCACCCCTCTTAATCCATGGTTGCATAAGTGGGCAGAGTTAGACTACTGCATGCTTGACCAAACGTCGGACAGGTTTAGTCTTCTAAATTTAAATCTATACATTTAATCAATTATAGTGAACCAGAGGAACCCAAAACAAAGTTCAGGTTTCTTTCTTTCTGTAATGTTCCCTTTACCATCTTTTAGCTGATGGCATATAGTTAGCAAAGATGCTACAATGGATCTCAGTGATCTCACTGCACAAAAAACATCAGTCAGGATGTTTGGTGTAATGAAAACAGACATAAGTTATGAATGGAAATATGGAAGACCACAAAAATAAGGAGACCACAAAACTGCATGCGTTCCCTGAAGTATTGAAAAAACGAAAGAAAAGCTGATCTGGGAGGATACTAAAAGGCAGGGAGCTGCTGGAATTTCCAACAAGCATAGGATGCATTCTGCTTGGAACAACAATGTGTTGTACACTCAATATGTCTATGGTAAGGAGGATGGTTATGGAAAAAAAAAAAGAAAAGAAAAATCATGCTGTCCTGGCTAAGGTTTTATGAAAGAATGTGTCATGGTTTGATGAAACTACACTCTAAGTTATGGACTATGTCTAAAAGACATGTTTGGAACAAAACAAAGAACACCATGCCCACAGTGGAACGTCGGGGTGGCAGCATCATGTTCTCAGGTTGCATTTTTTCAAGTGAAATTGGTTTCACTAAAGTGGCTCCAATAACATACAGTTCCAGAAAAAGTCAGTTTTGGCCCAAAGTATTCAAGTTGTTAGAAAACTGGGAATGAAGAGAGATTGTATTTTTTTTTACCATTACTGTGAATCCAAGAGTACAGTCAGATCCACAGGAAAACAACATTAGCGAAGGAAAATTAAAATTTAGAAGTGGCTTAGCCAGAGTCCAGAACTAAATCTGTGTGAAAATCAATGGGCTGAGCAAGAGATGTCTCCACAAATTAATATAATTCAAGAACTTTTGAAAGAGTGGGAAAACATTCCCAGAAGCAGAGAAGGAAGAACGGATGCTGAGATTAAATACTAACATGTTTTCACAAAAAACATTTTCATGGATTTTCATAAATGGAAACGCACAAGATAAATGAAAATAAATTGAAATGGCTCTCATGCTCTCAATCATATGGTTTCCCATCTCAAATAATGGCAATTATTTGAACATGTTTTTTGTTACAAAGTTTTTCAAAGAGAACAAACTGAATCTATTTATTTATCAATTTTAAGCAAATATTTTCCACCATGGTCCTCTACAGCATAAAAAAGAAATTACACAAGTACAATATAAAAAAATCACTGTATTCGCTCATATTGTAAACATAATGCATAAAATGCTGGACAGTAAATGTAGTAAATGTGTACATTGTTCCTGTATTAACATATTCTGAGATAGAAGCCAAGTCAAAGATGTGTATGAATTAAAATCAATGATAAGCAAATGAAAACCAAAAACAACTCATTCTTTTCTTACCAGCCTTTTCCAGCATGTGGCAGCCACATTGAAAGCCAACAAAACAAGGACAAAAAAACAAAAAAAGTGTTTTTGCTTCATGATAAAGAAAAAAGAACTCCATGCTGAGTCTCAATTTCAAGCCTAAGTGATCAGCTGCTGATTTATCAAGCAGCTGTCAGAATGTGCGGCACATTCTGGTGAAAATGTCTCACTCCAGTGATGATGATGATGTTTGTCTTTGTATCAAGTACACAACCAGCATCCAGGTCAGAGCTTTGTGTTTGCATCACTAATTAGAAGGAGCCTTTGATGTCAGGCTGATTACAAAGACAGTTGGATGAGGATGCGAACTTTCACAATAGGTCTCTATCATTCTAGAGAACCACTGCTGACAGAGCTTTAAACAAGGAATACCATTGTTCATCCTGGACATCACCATTATGACAGAAGCAAATAAGGAAGCCATAAGATGTCTACTAACTGCAAAACATCGAAAATAAATTGATATTATTCTCTATTTCCATAATTATCTGTTAGATACCATCATACTATATTCAAAATTTATTTCAGCTATTGTCTCGTTAGAACTAAAAGTATTAGGATTTTATGTAATAGAGCAACATTGTTTTCAATTTTCTTTTGCCAAATAAGAACATGAATATCATTGCATGCATGTTTTTGTTCCATTTAATCTGAGTAAAATTGATGGCCTTCAGAATAAAAATGAATTAGTACATAGAGTTCTTCTGAGTGTAATGTAATCTCAGTATAAACACAGCAGTTCTTCTCTTTACCAGTGAAGTAGCAGTGGTAGTGGTGGCGGAGCTGCAAAAAACCACAGGTCAGCTGTCCAATTGCAGTAAAGGTGTCTCCGGTTTGTGGACAAATGGCAAAATAAAATTTATTGTTAGACGAAAGCAATTAGAAACTCTGTTTAGAGTTTGTCAAAAGGCAGAACACTGTAAAACATGGACCAAACAACATCCTGCTGTGGAAATACTTTTCTTTAGCGGGAAACAAAAGCTTGCCAGAGTTGAGGGACAGAGTAATTTAGGAAGAAAATCTTTAAATTGTTGCATAAGTATTTAGGGTTGGGCAGAGGTTCAATTTTTGTCAAGAGTATAACATGACAAAATGTGAGAAAGTTCAAAGTCTTTAAATATTGATATAATGCATTTGCACTATATAGTACTTTGCTAAAAATGCATTTGAATCGTCAGAGAACTTTCTAATTTATTTCAAATACAGCAAAGAAGCAAGCGAGAAAGTAAAGTGTTGACCTGGAAGCAGCGTCTCTAGGTGAAACAGAAAAGAATGGACACAGGTTATAGTAGACCTCTGTCAGTGATACAGAGGAGGCAGCACATCTCTAAATGGAGTTATTCATTGGTGCCATCATCAGAGTCTCTGCCCAGGCACCTTCAGCAACAAAGATCCCTGTTCAGCTGTGTGACTGACTTCTGCAGCTGTCCCCTGTCCTGTGGTATTACTGACATGACAGACCTGCCAAGAGCTCTGGGTCAACACTAACCATCTAATGTCAACCTCTTTTCCTAGTCATGAAGGTAGGGGCGGAGTCATCAGTGCTGATGCAACTTCTCCTCAAAAGTAGAAAGGTTATTAAAGTCATGATATAAAATGCTTGCACAACAAGAGGCTATATCGCAGTGGCTCTTATAAGAGATGCACCAGGAAGTTAGCATACATTAACAAATGTACCAGTACCAGTGCAACTGAGATACAACTTTGATATCATGCTCTAGAGTTGCAAGTTGTTCATGATTTAGATATCTACTACCTAAAAGCCACAAATGTGCAAAGCTTCATTGTTGATTTTCCCCCCTAGCACCTCCATGAGGTTGACATATGTAGAAGTAACAAAGTGGCAAAGTTGTTAGCTATGTTTTCTCAGAGCTTTGGCTTATTGTGTTTTAGATGTTCCAGTGTAGACCTACAGGCCAAAACATTCAGTCTAATTAAATCAGTCACTTTAATCTGCTCTTATGTTTGTTACTGTGATAAAATGGAAAATCTGTTTAGAGTTCATCTATTTAACGCTGGAAATAGGCAAAGGGAGACAGCAAGTACAGGAAACGGACGGATGTCTCCTAAAACAATGTTCTTAATTCTTTTGCGCCATCTACTGGTTAATATAATCAGCCGCCTGGAGCAGAAAATACTTAAATGCTCTTTTTACATTGAATTTCTGTAAAAATGAATCCCAATGGTCTGCATGAGGGGTCAGAAAGCTAATCTACTATCTAATCTTACTTTTAACTTCTTAGTCACGTTTATTATAAATTGATTGTAGCAGTATATACTGACAGGTTTAATAAATATAACAAATCGTGGAAGATGCACAGAAATGTGCTCATCTTCAGGCAATCAGCTTCATGTTTGAACAGCAACGTGCTGCCACCAGGGCAAGCACTTAAATTCTTCATTAATGAAAATAATTCACTCACTTTTTGTATTATACTATAACTTCAACTTATCCCTAATGTCAAAAATTAAAGATAAAAATAATTTCCTTCAACAATGTTTTTCATAAGAATCATGTTAGCTGTCTCATGCCTCCACAATATATCTTTATGAAAATTTTAACATTTAGATGACTCAAATTAATTAAACCCCTCCTCCATAAAACAGCTAATGTATAATTTATAGCAACCTTTTCCTACAAGAGCCAAACTCATAAGAACTAAGAACTTTAAGGAGGTCCATTTCAAAAACAGGTTGTATACTGTTCTAGCAACTTTTCCAGCAGTGTTTTCAAAAACAGTGAAGGAAATCTTCAACCCCCCACTAACAGTTATGCTAACAAATGAAAATAAATTGGGGTGGGCCAAAAAACATTAATAACCCAATAGGATTCCTACACATTTCTAGAGTTCAATCAGGTTTTAAGGATGAAACTCAAAGCTTAGACAAAGGGAATTCAAGAAAGGAGTTATGAATGGATATTAAGAGTACCAGCAAGGTAGAGAAGAAATATTGGAGAAACAAAAATTAAAAATTGAAACAAAGTTTAAGACCCAAGCAAAATAAAGGGAAGCAGAAAAAGAAAAGTAAATTAAAAACAAGGCATAAAGAACGCAAGGAAGGGACACAAAAACATGAGAATATAGCCAAGGACAAAAGCGTGCATGGAAAGTATGAAAAGGAGATCGTGGACAAATATGTGAGGAAGTAGATTTAAAAAAAATAAACCGAGTAATATTTAAATATCCTATCCTTAAGTAATTCACTCACTTAAGGATAGGAAACTAGAAATGATAAATCTTTGTAAATTATTCAAATGAAATTGTGGATTTAAGCCAAAAATGGAAAAGCACTGACCCATCAAATCAGAAACTTATACTTTCCATTTGTCCGAAATATATGGAAATTATATGTCTGTTTTAAGTCACGTGACATGAAACATTTTCAAAAAATGTACAAATTCCTTTACTACAATTATTAGTTTTATTATAACCTTGCATGTTTAGCATATTAAGTACATAAAAAAAGGATCTCTAATTGAAAAACAAAACTGTGACCCATGTTTACTTTTTAACTAAACATTTTTGGCTCCTGCTGCAGAGCTTGGAGACAGATTTAGATGACGGAAAACAATGAAATTTAGTTTTCTTTGATACTTGTCCAGTCCTGTAAATTATTTGCATTAACCTCCATACATCAGACTCTGGAGAAACCCAGCTACGCAAGACTTTATGAACAGACACTTATAGAGTGTCCTCCCCCTAAATTTGTTTAGTATTTGAAGAGGCGTCTGAACCAAAACTCAACTGTAAAGGTATTTTATGCCTGCCCAGTTGAACCACTAAATTTCAGTCAGACTGCAGATTTAATTTTGACGACATTAAAAAGTCTGCCCTATGAGGTTTTATTTCATCAAGTGAAAATCTTGAGATGGAGAAAAAATTAATCAATACACAACATTTTGTTACACAGTTGCCTTGCATCCGCGACTTACTTATCCCCCTCAAAGAACCGTGACAGACACTCAGCGAACCATGGAAATACAAATTATTTCACAGTAAAACTTAACTAATGAAAACTAAAACCAAAGAAAAATGGATACAAGTGTAAATTCTTTTTTACAAAAAGGTAAAATGAAAACATACAAACTGTTTAAATTTACACAATATATCTGACAAAACAAGCTTTTTGTTACACAAACTTGCTTTTCAGATATTCCATTTTACTCCTTCTGAAAAACCTTAGGAGGAAAAGAGGTGCAGGTCTGCGTTTGGGACATTCAGTTCTCACATGTAGCACATAAGCTGAAAAGGTCTGAAGTACCATTCTGGCACGGGAGGGTAGAGTAGGTGAGGGAGGTCTAGAAAGGGCTTAAAATGCCCCTTTACAGTTAAATATAACTATGACGTTTTCTGGAATGTCCAAAGGCTCTGAAAACCGATGAAGCCAGAGTCCATTGAAAAACATAAAAAATAGACCAAAGATTTAGTCATCAAACTTGATTTTCTTCCCCTGGGGCTTTGCTCCAAATCCGCCGCCTCCTCTTCCACCTGAAATGAGGAGAGAGCAAACATTTTACCACCAAGCATCATTAAAATGAAACCTTATCAAGCAGATAAATTCAAGATCTAAGTATGAAGTTAACATGACCACCTTGCAATCTGTCTTAGGTTAATATTCCTAATGATTACCTCCGAAACCTCCACGGCCGCCGCCACGTCCACCCCTTCCTCCTCCTCCTCTGCCGCCACCGCGACCGCCGAACCCGCCGAATCCACCGAACCCGCCACGGCCTCCACGGAAACCTCCTCGTCCTCCGCCTCCGCCACCTCTGCCTCCACGGAAGCCGCCTTCACCCTTTGGCTTGGCGTAGTCCAGAGTCACTTTGCTGCCATCTATTTCACTGTCCTCCATGGCCTCCTTTGCTGCCTTGCAATCACTCTCATTATCAAAGTCCACGAAACCAAAACTGTTGAGAGAGTCCTTGTGTTACTGATAAAATCGTCACAAAACCAGACTATGAAACTTTCTCAACTTTGGGGTTCATAGTTTTAAATTAAACGAGGAGGAAACCCAACATTCAATCTGATAACTTGTGCTACATTTGAAAAGCTGTGAGAAACCATTTTAAATTTCAATCAGAGAAAATACAACTGTCTCACATCAGACATGGACAACTTCCACTTAGAAAGCTGTCTGTTTAACTGTGATGTCACTCTGCTTCTCATGCGAATCCTTACACTGTCACTATTAGACAGATAGGTGCTCATGAGAAGCATCCAGTAGCCATGGAGAACATCTGTTCCCATTAAACGTACCCTTTTGAAGCTCCGGTGTCTCTGTCTGTAACTATTCTGGCTGCCACAGACCCTTCAAAGGAGTCCTTCAGAGTCTGATCTGTTGTGTCTTCAGAAAGACCCTTGACAAAAAGAGTTTTTGTTGGACCTTGGAGAAGAAAAAGAAAAAAGTAGTATTAATCATTTTGTCCTTAAAAGCTCTAAGAGGTTTAAGCCCCTCCACAAGACCAGATCAGGACTTGACTATCTTAGAATCTTCAAGAAATTTCAGGAGATCAAGTTTTCATCACATCTGGCCAGGCCAATTGTGCAAGAGGAAAAAGTTAAGACAAATATAACAATGAAGTGTAGATATGTACCTGAGTTTCCTCTGCCTCCATCTCTCCCACTGCTGTTCTGGCTGAACTCCAGGCGGACTGAGCGACCTTCTATGTCTGTGTGGTTGAGGTTTTCCAAAGCTTCCTTGGCATCCTCTGCGTTTTCAAATTCTACAAAAGCAAAGCTAAAAACAAAACCCAAACCTTAGTAAGATAAATTTGTCAAGTGTGAAAGAAAAATAAACAAAAAGTACTGACAACTACAATATCTATCCATGTTGAAAATTAGAAAAGCATTGGCTTGTAGCACAGTAGACCTTGTCAATACCCATATGAAAATAGGGCAAAGCCAGTTCTCACTGTGCATTGCCTCTGCTTCTCGTGCGAATCCATGCATAATCATAGATCAGATTAACAGGAGCTCATGAGAAGGTCTGCTCAAATTATTATTGTAGAAAATCTCTTTAAGCATGGAGCTTCAGTACAAGTTGTCATAGCAATGCTCACCCTTTAGGCCGTCCATCTCTTTGAGGAATCCTTACAGAGATGGCTTTCTCAAAAGTGGATTGCAGCACTTCCTCTGTGGCACTGAAGGAGAGATTATTCACCACCAGTGTTTTGCTGGCAGCGCCACCTGCTGCATGACAAGAGCAAAGAGGTCAGATGAATCCAGTTAAAAACATTTCCCTTTACATTGTTGAATATGAATATTTGGCATATTGCAAACCAGCTGCACCATAAATAAGATGGTCACATTTAATCTGGCATGATTTTTTAAAGCTTACCAGATGGCCTTGCTCCTTTTTGGCTCTTGTCCCCAACATAGTCAACAATGATGGATCTCCCCTGCAGCTCAGCTCCCTGTGCTTCCTCCAGCATCTTCTCTGCTTCAACCTCAGTTTTGAACTCAATGTAGGCAATGCTGTGAAAAGGAAAAAAAATATTTTGCAGACCAGATATGTGGAGATAATTTTGCTTCACAATGTACACCTTAAATGTATAAAATACAACAAACCACTGAAATTAAAAATCTTGCTTTGTTTCCAAAATTTTTAGCAAGCCACATTTTAGAACTCAAAATACTTTGACTTAAAAAAAAACAAACAAGAAAACATTAAAAACATTATAGTTAAAATAATTACGGAAGAAAAAGATGGCTTACCCTCTGTTTGTACCAGTTTGGCCTTGTGGTAACCGAACGTCAACGGCACTTTCAAACAGCTCTTTCAGATCATCGATTGTTGCAGAGTAAGGAAGGTTCTTTACAAACAGTGTCCGAGCATCTCTCTCTGAAAAACATGTATTATTAGAAACAGAAAAAAAACAACAACCCAAAAAAGTGATATAGTTACCAAACCCACATAATAGAGGCCAGATTTGCTATTATCAGCAGGTACAATCATTACCTTTCTTGCCTTCTTGTGAGCTCTCTTTGCTGCGAGCTTTATCCAGCTTCAACTCCTGACCCATGAATTTCTTGCCGTTGAGCTCCAGCGCTCTGTTGAGATCTTCCTCATTTGCAAAGTCTACATAGCCAAATTTCCTACCAAGGTAAAAGACACATGTCACTTTTAAAACTGCCCAAAACAAGAGAATGTCTTCCATTTAATCAGTTCTCTTTGCTAAAACATTCAGGCAACAAAACTGAAATCTTCAATATGCCCAAGTTTAAAAGGTGCAAGATTTAATCTGACATAATAATAATGCCAGCTCATTCCACAAAAATCACAAATCTGTAAAGTACACAGCAGTCAATGGCTCAAAAGAGCTGCTTACTTTGACATTCCAAGCCGGACATCAGTGATTTCGATGTCGTTTTTTGAGAAGAACTTCCTCAGCCCATCTTTGATCTCTTCAAAATCTTTGTTGCTATTCAAATTTCCAACAAATAAACTGAGCCCTGAAGAAAAGTAACAAGTTTCATTATTTTATGTGAAGCGGCATTCAATGTGGAAATTTAGTTCAGATTTTTCAATTAGATCCTTCCTTACCTTCACCATCTGACTTTACTTTCTTAGCAGGTGGTGTCTCTTTCTTGCCTTCTGCTTTTCTCTTTGCAGGTTTTACTGGGGCTTCTGTGGAGGAAGGAAGGAATTTTGAACTTGACATCACAAAAAAGAAATATGACCAAAAAGTCAAAAACTGGAGGCAAATCTAGAGCCCACAGAACCAAATACATGTTTTATTCCTCAGCAGGGAGGAAAATATGTATTCTTAAACTCACCCTCTTCTTCCTCATCATCGTCGTCCTCATCATCATCCTCCTCCTCCTCTTCTGACTCCTCCTTTGCTTTGACCATGCCAGCTTTCTTTCCCTTTGTTGCTGCAGGAGCTGGAGTGGTATCCATCTCTTCCTCAGACTCTGCAGAACGTAAACATTATTGAGTCTCATTTCATTGTGAAGAAAAAACCCCAAACATAATTAACCTGCATCAGATATATAAAAAGGTGACATCATACATGATCAGTATTAAGTCCCTTGTAATCATCATAAAAGTGTAGTAATGTACAGATTTTACATCAAGGTAAACAGTCCTGGTCTTACCATCTTCGTCGTCATCGTCCTCAGAAGACTCTTGGGCTTTAGCTGCTGGTTTTGCTGATTGTTTGGCTGTTGGGGTCTTCTTGGGTGGTGGTGTCTCTTCTTCTGAGTCATCATCATCTTCATCATCATCATCGGACTCTTCAGCAGCAGCCTTGGTTGGTGCCTTTGCTGCAGGCTTAGCAGGAGTAGCCTTCTTAGGGGGTGGAGCCTCCTCCTCAGAATCCTCTTCATCAGAAGACTCCTTTGCAGGTTTGGTCTTCACTGCAGGCTTGGCAGGACCCTTGGCAGGCTTTGCAGCTGCCTTGGCTGCTTTCTTGGGAGGTGGCACCTCTTCTTCAGACTCATCTGCTCAGAAAATAATCTAGGTGTTAATATTAATCGGAACCGTCTAAGGTAAAGATACTAAGATGCAAATGTAAACAGTGTCACAGCGATTGAGGATAGAACCGGCAGACAGTTAAATACACACCGGCACCGAAGACATAGCGCTGCCTTTGCTTTTCCTCCGAACATTACACACATGAGTACTGAACAAACCCATGCATGCCAAGAAATGGAGGTGTCGGGACAATTTTGACAAAATTTCCAAGTCCTACGTATACGTGGACAACACAGTTTCATTTGCTTTAACTCCACTACCACATACCGTCGTCGTCGTCTTCATCATCATCATCTGACTCTTTGGCTTTGGTTGGGGCTGCCTTGGCTGGTGCTTTTGCCTTTGCGGGTGTAGTTTTTGCAGGCGTCTTTTTAGGTGGTGGCGCCTCTTCCTCAGATGACTCTTCTGTAGATTGTCAAATCATGGCACAGTTTTAGACAGCGGTTTCAGATAAAAGCTCCTTACAGAAACAACCTGCAATGCTTTGCAGAGCAAAATCTTTAAATAAGAAGCTTTGTTAAACACTGAATAAATTATAAAAACACTTTAATTGCAAGACTAAACATCCATCGTACTAGTGTGTCCGAAAACAGCTACAAATCCTATGTTTTCAAACATGTTCAAAACGATTCCATCAAATGATTTTAAAACAGTAGGGGTGATTAAGACTATGCTAAAATTTTGAGGAGATTTTTTAAAGAAAATTTCATAGTATTGTGAAAGTGTAGCAAAACGATTCTTACCCTCAACTTTAATAACTGAGTTTGTGTATTGTAAATATGTGAACACTAAAACTGTAAGCAAAATAGCGCTTTAGCTGATATGTAACAGACATAAAAAATGAATGCTGTTTTTGTACTTTTAGAATTTTCGATGTTACGACTATCTATTGAGTGAAAAAAAATATTGAGATGTTCAAAGCAATACCTGAATCGTCTTCATCATCATCATCACTTTCAGCCTTCTTAGCAGTAACACCATTCTTGACAGCTTTTGTACCTTTAGCTGGAGTTGCTTTCTTTGTAACCTTAGCTGGCGGAGCCTGGTGGCAAAATAGAAACATGTCAAAACAAAATTATTTCACAGTAATAAATTAAAACTGTAAAAAAAAAAATTATATAATAAAACCGAAATCATTGTGGAAAGTACCTCTTCCTCTTCACTGCTGTCCTCCTCGCTGGAGTCCTCCTCTTCCTCCACCTGTTTAGGTGGGGGGGCTTTTTTCTTTTGAGCTTGATTTGCCTGAAAATGATACAATAGCACATTTTGATAATAAAAAAAAACTACTCAAAGTAGTATCATACATTTGTCTTAGTAAATAATACATGTGAGGTACAATGGAAAACAGCTCAATTGTATGTACAACATTTCAGATTATCAAATAAAAATATAAACTGGTGCCCAAATATTCATGTTAATTAGACCATTATAATGTTAATTATATCAAATACAAAAACCACGCGTCATGTTATCCGCGTTGGAATGCTGTAATACACGCTCGGTTTTGGTTGCTCGCCTCGTGTGTCACTCAGCGTACACCCACCCACGTGGGACTCATGAGGCAGGCCAGCTAACATATGGGCTAAGCTTAAATCAACTGAATTTAGGTTAATAAGACTTTTAGGAGTAACAAATCGCGCACAAAACAAAGCTACTACACACAATCTCTAGAAAAGCAAAGATAAATGTTATTTAACTTACAAGCTGTGGGGGAAAAAATGCCGCTGAAAACGCGACCAAAGCTACAGCTAGCTTGAGCTAGCATAGTGCATGCTTCCATGCACTACACAGGTAAAACAAAAAAAGTTAAATATAAGTCTAAATTTACGGCTTAGTTGTTGAAATTAAACTTTATCGAAGGTTAATTCCGATAACCTTCGATTTTAAGGTTATCGTGTCGGCGTGAGTACCATGTTAAAAGCTGGCTACAGTTAGCAGGCCAAGCAAGGCCACATCCACGGCTATCTCGACCGAGGATCAACGTTCTTTACGAAAAAAATAAAACTAAACACAAGCAGTTAGGCGACTTGCAAAAACTTCTTCATAACCCATTAATTCACTTCAGCACATAAGGCCATGTTTCCATTGAGTTACGTCTGTAATTTTCTTATAAACGCAACAACTTCAGCGTAAGGGCCTCGTGCGTAAACATAGCGTAATCTACCACAAGCGCGCGCTCATACAACGTAGCCGTAAAAAGATAAAATATTTAAAAAAAACACTTTATCTTACCTTTGCTAACTTCACCATGATTACTGCTGTTGCGTGTTTCAATGAAACACTGGAATCTCGATGTATAAAGACGGGTAACTAAACTGCTAGTACATGCACGTGGTTGTGTCTGCTCGATAGAACATTGGACTGGAAAAAGACAGATAGGTCGCAGCCGCGGCTTCTCTCCTGCTCTAAGCTATGACGCCGACCCGCCCACGTACCTGCATCAACCAATCACAAGCTGTAGAGTTCGCATCGTGCGTGGGCCTTGCGTATTACGTACAATTTACTCAAACGCAGAAAGAAGTGAAATCCTTTGCCCATCCTAATTTTTTCTTTGTGTAACATTAAAATTATCGCGTGCGTTGTGAATCAGTCCAAAATACACACTTCAAATGTTAGCAGAGCTCGACTGATGGTGTAAGAGAGATAAAGTTTTAAAGTCCAGTTTGCTGAGCCACACAAAACGTTGTTTAAACCTATGCAGCTGTTTTAACCACGTGGATTTAACCATCTGCTATGGACCATCGTCACACGTGGTGTATGCCTACTGTGGAGAAAACACTGATCTCATTCTTCAAGTTGTTTTCCGTTTATTGAAATGCCATTTTATCTTTTGTTTGGTTAAAAATGTGAGCGTTGTTAAGGGATAAAATATATTTGAAAGTTGAAGAACAGCATCAAAGGTAATCAAGTGTCTGTCTAACTATCATGGCCAGCGGCCATCACTCAAATGTCTACATTTGAATTTTTTTCTGTTACTTTTCTTTTGTGCTAATACAAATACTTTAAAACTGGTATAAAAAATTGATTTGGCAGCATGGAAATTTATTAATACTTCGAAATGTGTGTTTATTGAAACTGACCAAAAATGTGAATGTAGGTCAACTCTTGAGTCACAATACATTTATCTTTACATTTATCAAAAATATTAAAATAATACTCTGATTAATCAAAATAGGATTTGCCTGTATGTATGTATTTTCAAATATTATTTCAGAATTTGAAATTTCCCTCCATCTTAATGTGAATTAGCCAACTTGTTACTGAAATCAAATTATCAATGTTCTTTACAAACTAAGTTGTTTGGTTGCTATACCTTATGGCTGATACTATTTTTGTTGCAAAAATATTTAAAAATACGTTCATGTGATACAGTCACACATTAACTATTTAGGTAATGGATGCATAATAAAACAGTTATGCACTCTTTTGTGCATATTAGCTGTGTACAACCTAGACAGGTACATAAAACAAAACTTAAAGTATTGGCTCAACTAGTTCACTGTTTTATATAGGTGTTTCAATCACTTCCATGTCCACAGGTAAAAAAAAATGCAGAAATTGTTTAAACCTAAGAGATGAGGAAAGTCATATAAGTCCATATGTGCCAGTGCACAAGCAAATATTTTATTGCAGTATAGTGCATAATTCACAACTGGATTGAACAACATTGGTCTAAACATTTACATTTGAAGGATACAATGTGATTTTTTAACTGCTGAGTCAAAATAATCATGTGTAATGAGAACAATGACAGAACTCATTGAGCCCAAAGTATTTAAAAGGTATAAAAAGGAAGTCATAACTTGTCCAAATGGAATGACAACTGCAGATTGAGGACCGTCTGTGACAGTTTGCAGCTGTCTACATTAAGCACACTCAAGTGCACCATTGCTACCCTGTACATTAAAGGTGGTCATAGTTGTAATTTGAAACTTTAGAGTTGGACAAAGTCTCCGTGTCAGACTGAAATCATGAATATTTAGCCAGAACTATTATAAAATGGATTAGATCAAAGTACACGTGTTAGAATGAACCAGATTAAGGCCAGTCCTAAAACACACTGAGAGCCTGTGGTAAGATATCCATCCAAATTGATTGAATAAAGCTGCAAATCTGCAACATAAGTTAACTGTACACCACATCTTTTTTTCTACATATTTGTTGGTTAAGATGTTTTAAAAACCATTGCATTTTTCTCTTGTCTGTTAGTCTGTATAAAATAAAACACATTCAGGTTTGCTTATGTAAAATGACTCAGTGTTAACTTTTGGTAGGTATAGGTACAACTTTATTCCTAGAATTTCAAAGAATTTTCAGAAAGATTCTCAATCTTTCTGAAAACTCTTTGAAATTTTTGAAATTTAAACCTGTTTCAAAAGGGCGTGTTTGTTTTCAGTGGCTCCAAAAAGTCTGTAGCCCTCCAGAGTAATTACAGTGTCGTCATTACCTAGAATAGCTCCTTGTATTTCTGTTGGTGGTGGAAGCAATCTGTCTGATCCCAAGTAACTTTTATTTTGTCGAATCACAGGAGATGTTCACAGCACATCTGAGTAATTAACACTGAACACCACACAGAGGCAGCATTGCATTTTACATCTTTCACTCAATTAATCTCTGAGAGTCATAGCTAAGGATTTGCTTTTTCTTTTGTAACTTTTGTATTACAGACTAACATCTGTAATACAAAACTTATATATTTTAAGTTTTCATTCTCTAATTTTACAGATATATTGTCTATTGATCCAAACTCATTTGGGTTTTTTTCATTATCTTTGCCTCTTTCTGTGCTAGTAAACCATATGCAAGTTTTCTGACATCAGAGACATTGAGAAACCATCTCCGAGTATAAAGACGTTATTCCAATGCTACAAAGACCATTAACAGAACCAAACCTCACTAAAGCTCCTATGATAAATCTGAAGGGCATACAAGACTGCTCCCTCTTTTCAAAGCACTTCCCCCAACACTTGTGTTGCTCTGGTGGATTAAATCAAGTGAACCCAACAAATGAAGGCATTAGTGAGAAAAATAGATATGCCCAAAGGGTTCTATGCATCTCCCTTCTTTATCGCAGACAGACACATTATTTCTGGGCAGCCACCCAAATTACTCACAGATTTAAACTTGGAAAATCCTGTTACTGTTCCTCAGTATGTCAATGACGTTTTCCAATCTACAGCGGCATCGCTAATGGAGTTAAATTCTAAGGTACTTGATTGCCTGAATCACATTCTAGCAACAGCATCAAATTTGCTGCAGATATTCATTCAGCCCAAGACGACAAAGAAAATTAATTGTGACGACAAAAAGAGAAGAGTTGTTCCCGCAGGTAATACATTCTATACTGGAGTTTATTGTGGTATCTAGAGTTAATTCATTTGCCTCTTGTGTGGAAAAAAAGCATGCTCTCACACTATATCCAAATTGCACATTTCTTGCAAAGTTTCTCATTTGAAAATATTTTAGGGATCTGAGAAAGACACTACACTTTCTATTAAATGGCATTTATCTTTTCTAGGTTATATGCATAAAAATATATGGCATGATTTAATTGTATAACATTTTGCTTTAAATTAAATCTTCCTGATTAAAGCGTGTAGTTTTTATATTGAAGATGGGTTTCACTTTATTTTTTGGTTTTGGTTCGTCACTACTCTCCAGCTCCCTCTGGTGGAGATGACATGATGGAACACAATATCATAGCCATTGACCAATAGTCCCTTTATTAGGTAGAAATTGCAAGTACAAAGTAGGAGCCTCTTCTGTCCTACTTTGCTACAGCTGCTGATTCTTTTGTGACATAAAAACTGAACAAGGTATTGGGAAAATTCCTCAAAGATTTTGATTTATATTGTCACAAATGTATATCACGCAGTTGCAGCAGATCTGTTGGCTGAACATCTGTGATGTCTGAATCTCCTGTTCCACTGCATCACAAAGATGTCAGATTAAGGTCTGATGACTTTGTAGGCCATTGGAATACAGTGGACTCATGTTTATGTTATTTGAGCTTTGTGACATGGTGCGCTTCATGATGCTTACTCTGTTTTACAATAATAGTCTTCATAATATCTAGTTGCCTAAAGACATTGAGTTGGTGCCACATGATTGTCTTTTTTGTTTTATGACTTGACTAGCACATGTATACTTATTAAAGGGACTAGTGAATGCAAATTGTTTGTAGTATAATGAAAAACATTTTCTTAAAAAAAATAGGTTCAATAAAAAATACATTTATTAAGTAATCTGAAATATTTAATCATGATTTCTGAATTATAATTTTGTTAATTAAAATTGGTTTATGATAATGTTCAGGTCAGAACCACTTGGAAATCATTTATGCAATTTCTTTTGCAAAAATGACTTCCAGTAACATCTAAATCTTATCATCCCCAAAACTGAAACTACCCTTCTAAAAGACTTATACTGCAGCTCATTTATTTTCACATTTTCCCCATACGCACTTTGATGGACTTGATTTTAAATCTTTCCATGTTATTTTCTTTCTTTGATTATTTGCTTCTTTGAACATTGCACATATTTGGTAAGTTTTGAATACCTCATGGAAATGTTTTTTGCTGCCTCTCATCTTCCCCTTCTTCCCATCCCTACCTTGGAAAATTTTGTTTTGGGACAAGTGCCACAAAAATAGAGACATTAATTATTATTACCACCACTACATAACTTGATGTTGCGGCAGTAAAGAGTTGGTTTGGATCCAACTTCCAAACATTGCAGCAATAAAAACCTAGAAACTTGGTGCTTCATCTTTTCTACCCAATAAATCTACCGACGGCAAATATATTCCTCTAACTATCCCTAAAAGTTAATGATACGTTGAGTTAAAAGGCAGGGTGGAGTGTTTTTAAGTAAGAATAAAGATTTGGGATCACACTAGTTGGCTTTTTATTCATGCTCCTGCATGATATTGGTAATGTTTTGTTCTGAGGTTGTAATCTTCTAGTTATAACAGTCAGTAAGAATAGATTTTTTTTTTTCTCTGAAGTATTTGTGATGGGCAAAATTTGCTTCAAGGATAGTTTAAGTGTTTGTTTTTTCTGAGGGTTCAGGTGAATTAGTTTTTTACAAAACATGTGACAAAGATAAAGGGACATCCAATAGTTGAGTCATGTTGATCCAGGTCACGATTCTGAAGGTACATTAGCAATTTTTGTTGCTAAAAGTAAAAAATGTACTGTCGATGTTGAAAGATTGTGACGATACATCACAGTCTTGCAGGCTGAATGCAAGGAAGGATGAACCAAAAAAGTTGAAAGAGACAACAATGTTTTAGTATAGGATGCATAACACCAGGGTTCAAATGCAGTCTTGAAAATTCTGGAATAGTACGGAATTTAATTTTATCTTTTTCCAATTTTGAGAAAGATTAAAGTGAGCGTGGGTTAAGATGGACCTTTGTTCCTTATTCCAGTATGATAAAGGATAGAAATGTGAATTTGTGAGAAATCAGTGAGTTTTACATCAATTTAGCTAACATACTTTGGTCTATAGTACACTTGCCTTTTGTTCCATTACCTGCTGGAGAAAGGCACCAGCACCCTCTCAACGCTGAAAGAATTTCGGCATGTATAGAAAATGCATGGTTGGATAGACAAAAACTAACTTGTCTAATTATTAAAAAATATGAGTTAAGATATGTACCAAAAAAGGAGTAAAATATCCCTGAAATACATTGCCGAATCAGAAACTAACTTTAGTATTGTCTTGTTTAGTGCTTAGTTAAACACTGATGACAAAAACATCAGTGTTTCCTACTTGCAGTGCAGGTTATTGGTGTTCTTTACTAAATGTCTAACTGTTCTTTCGCAACATTAGTGAGACACAAGACGCCCAGAAAGGATGGCATGTGCACATGGAAGTTCATTTTTATCATATTTTTTCTTAAAACATTCACAACTATATAAGACAAAAGTAAAAGGAAACAAAACAGAATTGACTGCAGTTTGCATCCATTTTCAAAAATGTTACATAAATAACACTCAGATTTATAAATATCTCTTTTATAAACATATAAATATTTTAAACATAAATACATTAACGCAGGAGTGAATGAAGTACTTGAATGTACAGCAGCAGCAGCAACAATGTACAGCTCTTGCGGTTTTTAGTTTTTACACCATTGTCCACAACGTCATAGTATGCATTTCGGTATTTGTAGACCATTTTGTATGGCATACATTGATGAATATATACCTGCATATTTACTATTTATATATTCATATTTATTTATATAAAGTGATGAGGCTTCTGCAGCATTGTCTTCTCAGTCTTTGCCCAACGCTGGCTGTGGGCTCATTCGTACCGAAAATCGTATCAGTTGGTCATTTTTCGCTCAGGTGGCAACACACTCAGCTTATGTTGTCCAAACCCATCGTCCAAAGACCTAGAAAAAAAAGAGGGACAGGAGAGAAAATCTTATAAGCACTGTCAGAGACTGGTTCGTAAACATGTTATCATTTATCCTGTAATTTTAAGTGGCTATTCATCAGCTGCTCATCATCCTGGGGATTTCCAAACATGCTTGTTGGTTTTAATCTCCATAAAAAATCTTACTCTTGTCTCTTGAACTGGGAATACATTACAAAATTTCACATTTCTGGGTGTTAACCAGTGACCAACACTTCCAAGTTAGTCATAAACTCTCATGTCCCCACGCTGGATCTCACTGTTTCACCACAACCACAAAAAGGCCCCAACCCTCAGGACTAATTGTGTGTCACCTTAGCTTCCACATTACTTCATTCACAAACACAGCCCCTTCCCTGTTTTTGGTCAAAACGCTTGGGTTTGGAGAAAATGGCTTTCCCAGAAAGATTCTGACCACTGCAGGGTGCTTCGTTTTCAAGACAGTGAATGGATGTGTACGCGCTCGTCCACATCACCACTTCCTTCCTCCATCCCTACTTGTCGTCTCCACTTCCTAAACATGATGTATGCCGCTGTTTTTCCAAATGAAACAGATGGGATCGTTCACGATTAAGAGTAGAAACACGAGAGTGGACTTCCTAAACATCCACAGGATTGCACCCTATATGTCACTCTAATTTAAGTGAGTTTTTCGGCAAAAAGTTTGCATCCTTGAAGAAAGTATTGCAGTGGTTGAAAATGTATTATTTTATTAATTTCATACATTAGCTATTTTGGATCCTTTGGGGTTTAAAATCTTCCTATGTTCCAGGTGGTTTAATAACAAGGATTTATTCACACAGTTATGACACACTTGAGAGTGACTCCTGACATGCAACTCATTTCTGAATTAAACTGGAATTAATTGCAAAATGCAAGTATCATCATGTCTATTTGTTCTAGACTCTGCTATTGCATAAGATCAGAACATACTTATGCCTTATTAACCATATGAATTCAGGCATTTTATATTATCCTGACATTAGCCAGCTACATATATATGTATAATAGGACGTCCTATTGTCTCACCCTGTAGAACATATTTACTTTTTCTCCCAGATATGAACACTTCTAATAGTCTCTTATGTTTTTCCTCAGTGTCTCTCTGAGGTAATGGAAGTGTCCTAAAACACTAACTTAACATTAAACATGTCTTCGTTTTCTTGTCTTTTTGTCGTCTATTTGCACATTTATTCAAAACTATTCCTTGTAGTTGTATCCCTTTCTTTTTCTTTTTTTTTTTTACCAGCACAGATTTTCCTCATTGTTTCTACCTGGGAGGTTACTCCGGTTCTAAGTGTGAAGCAGGGATGCCCCATGAACTCACCGCCTCTGCGCAGCTCCGAGCCCTAGCAGCCCATCCCGCTGATGGTCCCTATCCTGTCCATCTTGTGTCCGAAACAGCCACTCCGTGACGTGGAGCCCGCCTTCTTGTTTCCAGACTTGTGCCTCCTCGCTGCGGGCTGGTCGTTGAGGAGACGTGCCCACATCCCTCTGGCCCGGGTGTCCATGCGTAAATCTCGCAGTAACCTCATCCGAGAGCGCACTGCATCTATCCTTCGCTCCCTCTCATCTGACTCCAGGATCTCCGCTAGTTCCTCACCCAGCAAACTTCGGAGGGACTGTGAGATGAACAAAATAGATGAGCAGTGCTCTGCAAATGTTTTTTTTTTCAAACCTCTGATAGCTCAAACAACAAGAATATATACTGCTTGTTCGGGCAGAGGTTACATATTTTTACACCATTTGAGGTAAGCCTCAACACGGTATATTCAAATAATCGGCGAGCATTAGAAGGAATATTTCAACATTTTATACCCTTCGGGGGTAATAGAATCAAATTCCACCTCAAAAGACAATATTGCATTTATTAGATTAGAGGTTAATTGAAATCACTGCTAGTCTATAAATCTCCCCTGTCGCATTTAAGTGATGCTTTAATTTTTATTAAGTGACACTACGTTCTAATAAAACTACCAGACTGTGAAACAGGTGCATATGAACGGTATTTAATCTGGACTTTGTTATCCACTTCACCCTGGTTATTTATTTATTTGTTAGTAACGGATATATAACTGCATAACTTATTTTAAATAATTAGGGTAGTCCTTTGCCACGATTATAATTTGACTTTACGCACACAACAGATTCCAACAGAATCAAGTCGGGAATAAGTCTAAAAAGAACCATCGGTACCTTCCGATGACTAATTTTTGAAATACAATTTAACATCTCTTTAAATTGCTATCTTATAAATAAAATTGTGACAAATTATGTTACAGAATAAAATATTATTTTAGTACAGCAAAAAGAAACTGCTTTAACGCAAAAAGCTTGGGCAAGTTTTTACTTATTAACAAATAGAAACGTGAACTAAAATAATATCTGACGCTCAAATCAAAAAGCAACTGTTCATGCATAGACGCAACACCAAGCATGATTTGAGATACAACCGGCTTACCTTCTGTTGCGCTTGAGTTAAAGGTTTTGCTCCCATCTTTTCTGAAAGCAGGCTGACCAAAAGTCCACAAGCAACCAAGTAGGACAAGTTCATTTTGTCAAGTCTTACAGGGATTCCTCTCCTCTTCTTCTTCTTCTTTAGAAAGATGGACGGTCGGTTCAGTCAGTCAGCCACTGAACAGGATTGAACGCGTCCTTTACCCCAACGCTTCTGAACTGTTGTTCTAATTCTGCGCATCAGTCCTCTGCTCTTTATAGCCAGCCCTCAATGATGTCACGACAACCTGCGTAATGGTCCTCCTTCAAGCCAATTCTTTGTTTTCACTACCTGCCTCCAAGCACGTCATGCCAGGGTTTAATTAAATGATACAATGTTCTGGTCATCGAGGCTTTACAGGACATAATATATCGTCTATTCCCTGTCAAAAATCCCTCTGCTTCAAACTTTTGAACCCATACCTGAATTGGTACTAAATAAGATCACAGACGTCTTGATGAAGGACCTATAAAAACGCAACAACGATAAAACTTTCCAAACAACCAGCATGACTTTGCAGGAACAAAGTATAAAGCCCCAAATTGTACTTTAGAATTTAAGTGCCAAGTCTTTTTAAGTGACTTTACTGGATACATTTTAAGAAATGTGCACTAAAGGCAAATCATCTGAGCAAATGTTAACTTCTTGGATAGAAAAATACAAATTTGTCTACTTTTCACAAAGAAATAAAGGACAAAGTACAAACAAAAACCTGTTACAACACATAAAGTATCTCTACTTAAAGAAGAATAGGCTGATGACATCACCATCGAAGGCATCTGTTTCAATTGACTGGAGGGAGAGTTACAATAACAGAAGGTTTAGACTAAACAGCAGATAATCGCAAATGAGATTTTCAGGTTTTCTTGCTCAGAAAGTCAAGATCTACTTTTTGTCACCTCTACCAGGGCTCTCTAGAAAATAACCAGATAACACTCAAAAATAAATTTGTTTAATTTTGAGTGTTATGTTTATTTATATGATTAAGATAGATACTCCTTAAGTACCTATACTAATTGCCTCTGTTTACACTGTGGCAGTGATGAAACATTAGTAAAGATATCCTTATCAATGTTGTGATGAGTTGTGATAGACTTGGTAATGCAATTTTGTTCAGATTTTCTGTACCTCACAGGCCCAGAGATTAAAAGTTAAGAGTTTTGTCATAAAACCATCTGATGTGCTATTAAGAAATTCACTGGAGAATATTTTAAAGGCAAGATGATAAACACCGCCATTACTTCACCCCACCATCTGCTTTAATACATCTCAATCACATTTTAATGGCAGCATGAAGGACACTGGATGTTTGTCTGAAATATTGTAACTAATCTTTCATAAAAAAACATGAATGGTTAAAGCAGAGACTTTGAAGTTATATTGTTTTTTTAGTGGTGGCACAGAAGCACATCTTTTAAGAGCCAATACCACTCTTGAATAGATATGCTTGTAAATTTAGTTTCTTAATGAAATCAACATCTAACAGATGGAATTTGTACATTTTAAACACGTCATAGTAATGTTTTATTTGGGGGTGGTGCTGTGAGTTTGACAGCTAAGGAATGAAAAAAAATCCTAAATGTTAAATTTATTTGAGTGTTTATTAAAGTAGCTGTGCAGGTACAAAGAGACAAGAGGAATGGGAGTGTCAGGCAGCAACCGGTTTGGAACACACAGTGGCAGCATTTGCTGTGCTGACAGGGGAAAGTTCTATGTAGTCAGATTTTTGGTGGATAAGCATGAATGAATGAAACTTTGTAAATACTGAGCAGATCAAATAAAAATCCAAGTAAAGCAGAGAAATTGCAGAACTTATCTATGCAGCCATTTTAAGTGTATTTATGCATCTGATGGAACTAAATAAAAATGTCTAATTAACTGACTTAACTCATAAAATATATTGATCCCTGTTTAATCTCCCTCCAAAGTCTGTTACATGTATACAACCTAAATTAAAAAGCTATGATTGTTTCAAATTAAACTCAATTATTAGCAATGGCACTACTGTGATTTTGCTGTGAATAACTAATGAACAAACTAGAACAGCAATTAGCACTAAAATCAGAATTACTTTAATTATATTCATCCAGTGTAAACAATGGATTTGTTTTGTTTAGGGTTCAGGGTTGTTTTCTTGATTGTATTATACAATGAGTAAAATGCTTTTTTGTCCATCACTATCAATACATACATTGAGAAAAATAACATCCAGCAATTTCATCATTCATAAATGCTGTGAAAAAGAAGTTAACATACAAACTCTGCATCAAATGGTTCTATAGAAAATTTCAGTCAGACTTCTCACAAAAAGTGAATGGGAGGCAGATCTTTTAGCTATCAAGCTCCTCTGCTGTGAAACCAGCCCCCATGAGACACACCTGTCTACTTTTAGGTCTAGGTTTAAAACTTTCATTTTTGATGATACTCATAATTATACTAGCTTAGTTTATTCTGGGATATTTCAGCAGATGTACTGCTATGTTGAAATATGAAGCAGTAATTTTTTCAGTGGCTGTCAATGTGCAGGTTGTTATGCTGCCATCTGCTGTGTCTTCTGAGTACTGCAGGTGTACCGTTCCTTTCTGAAGAGAAAATAAAGGAACACGCTGATACGTCAAGGCCCAGTGCGTCGCTAAAAAGTTATGTTAGAAACGTTTTTGAGTCAAATAAACGGAATTGCGGGATTCATAATGGATGACAAGATGCCTATCGACAAGCTGCTAAACGGACCAGAGAACTAGCGTACGTAGAAGTTTCAGATGAAGCATTTCCCAAAGCTTCACGACTATTGGGTAAGCTAACGGAGACGGATATGCTAATTCTGGATGCTAACGCATAAGCTCGGGCCGAATTCGAGAAACAGGGAGAACGACCATTTTCCATATTAGTGCTGAATGTGAGTACACTCCAATCAGTTGTATTTAATAACAAGCTGCCAAATTCCAAAAGAGGCGTGGGACATTTTGAAAGAGACACTTTAGCAATGTTAGGGATAAATTATTCTATGCTTTCCCTCTGTCTCCTTTATCTGCTCACATGCACACTGCTGCAGGCTTACATAACTATGACATGGGTGGTGACAGTCACACTTAAACCAAAACTGATTAAGGCAGACCAACACCGCTTAGAGAGCGTGCTTCACTTGGTTGCATCCCTAAGGTGTGCTACATGGAGTCCATCTGTCCATGGACGTGGACAAATGGTCCATTTGTATGACTTGTAACATTTAAATATTTTTGGCATAAAAGCCTGCTTTATACTTTAACAAATCTCATTATTTCTCTAGGTAATGCCTCTGAGGGGTTGGTTTTGACAAAGACCTGGAACTGGTAAACAAAGATAGACAATTTTGACATTCAGCAAGCATTAATAAATGAAGAGCAAAAAAGAGTCACTGTTAATGACTACAGTGCTGCTACATCAGGTGGTGTATTAGCCATTCCAATGCAAGTTTGCAGAGAAATGCAGGACAATTCAAAAGCAGTGGGAACTGAAAGATAGCTCATGGAGAGCGTGACAAAGAAGGACACATAAACCATTACTGTCCAAGCTGGAAAAAATGAATAAACAATCACAAAGCCAAAAATGTGCCCTGTGAAAATGAAGAAGACCCCACTGAGAGTGCCTTTGTTGCAAAAAATGCAAATCTTAAAGAAGGACCAAGACAAATTGAGTGGTTGGTTGATTCTGGAGCATCAAAACGCATGACCTGTGATAAAGAAATTCTTCAAGACTACCAGCAGTTTTAAAAGACAGTCTATAAAACTGGGTGGTGGCAGGGTGGTTGAAGCCCAAGGATTTGGCATTGTTAAAATGAACATGACCTTCAAAGTCAGTGATACTAAACTTGCAACCATTTGTGATGTGCTGTATATTCCAAAGTTGTCTAGAAACCTTTTCTCATTGGGAGCTGCTACAAGGAAAGGAAACACAAGGCAGTTCAAAAAATATCAGTGCTACATATGTGGCAAGAATGGATTTCTTCAAGGAATGGGAACACAAAGATTTAATGGTCCATATCAGTTGTATGCTAAAGAAGCTTCACCTGTCAGTCATAGTACATCAGTGACATTGTCCAATGAGTATGGTCACAAAGCTGCAAGACTGAGATCAGAGAATGGTGGGGAGTACATTTCAAGTGAGTTTTAAACTATATTTGAAGGCTCCAGGTATCTACCATGAGATGTATGGACATCATACACCTCAGCAAAATTGAGTTGCAGGAAGAAAAAACAGGACGTTGATTGAAGTAGCGAGAAGCATGTTGTCACATGCTAAGCTACCAAAGATGTACTGGGCTGAAACAGTAGCAAAAGAAGCCTACATACAAAACAGATTGCCAACATCTGTTCTGAAGCAAGAGACACCCTACCAACAAACAATGAGCTGGAAAACACCTGACGTGAGTCATGGTAGTGTTTGGTTGTGTTGCTTAAGCACATGTCCCAGACACTGAAAGATGAAAACTAGACAAGAAAGCTGTAAAGTTTGGATTTGTGGGATATAGACAGTGCAAAAGGTTATTGTCTGTTTGATGAAGAAAAGAGAAGAATTCTGATTCCAAAAATGTTGTCTTTAATGAATCAGACTTTGACTGGAAACATGAGGTGGACATTTCCTATACAGTGCAAGAGGTGACTACCGTCACAGAAGAAAAGGAAACAACTGATGATGACATCACTGTTTATGAAACTGTTAAAAGAGGAAGCCACCTACTGAATGGTGAAGAAATGCCAGGTAAGCTTTGAGCCTTCATGTTTATCGCGTCTTTGAGGGAATCGGCTCTCCGGAATGGCATGTGGCGAGCCCAACAGTTCATTAGGGGCATGAGAGAGGAAACTGGACGCCTCAATTCCTCTTTCCCAAGTCATATCCAAAAAATGTAGAGCCATGGAAGTTTTAATGGAACAAGTGGAAAGTACTTAATGATTATAAACGGTTGAGGCACAAAAATACACAAATAAAGCAAAAATAAGAAAGTAAGTCAGATGGGATGCCAGGTACACTGGCGCCATCTTGATTGAAGTATTGCTTTGATGTTACTGGATTCTCATACATCTGAATGACAAATTGATGCTTTTGTTCATATTTGCAGCAAGTACAAATTCAACTTAGCCCGCATAATTCTCTTTGAAACGTATTTGCTATTTTGTCCAAAAATGGTCTCAAGTCTTTATGCTTTTTTCTTTCAGTGAAGGGACAAATGCCAAATGACAGAAGGAGAATCTTCACTAACAAGCTCTAGAACAAAATGAAGCTTCCTCGTCTTCACTAATCTAAAGGTAAAGTACCTGTAGTGAAGATGCTCACTCTGTTTGTGGAGCCACTTCATATCTAGCATATTCATTTTCAACCTCTATTTTCATCAGCTTCTGTTCATAAACTTTTTTCAGCCAAACATTTTTTCTTGATTACTAATTAGTTTATCTGAAATTTTAACAAATGTGTGACACATTCATCCTTAATACCACAGCTTCTGTGTCACAGGTTTGTGCTTTTTAATTACACAATTTTCCCAATGACATCACAAAGCTTGCTGGCGAGGACTGATGCTTTTGCCTGTTATTCATCATTCTTGATCTGTCTCAACTAAAATAAATACTGTTATGTGCTTAATTTACAGTTAGTGATTTTTAGCTGTCATGTGGTTGAATTTAAATTAGGTTTGCTAACTTACTTTAATTGTGTATTAATACAAGCCTACAGAGGGACAAGACCCTTCAATGAGTGTGTATGGGAGAGTTCAGTGTCTTGGTTTCTCCTTTGGTGTTTGTGTTAGTAAAGCTACAAGCCTGTTATGGCCCTATAAATAACAGTTTTATTGCATGTGGAATTTTAATGCCTTTTACAAAACTGCTCTGACGGATTTCACATCTGCCATAACATGCTTGAACCTAATGGAAAAGGATGGATACAGTTAAAGCCAGATTTTTTCAAATGCCATGTAAGGGACACAATCTTTTTTTTCCTTGCTGTCTGACATTAAATCAGATGAAAATAGCTCTATTTCAGAATAATACAAAATAGTTTTTTTTAGAATATTATCACACTCAAGGTCACTCCAAAATAGCAATTTTTTTAACTTTAGATAGGTAAATTCATAAGCTTTGGGCTAAATAAAGATAAACCTGTGGAGTGTTTCAGGACTTTTTAAAAAAGGTGTATTGTTGACAGAAATAGAGAAAGAAAGTTCAAAATATTTCTTAGTGAGATTCTTTAAATTATCTGTACTAGTCATTTTTACATCTCAATAAGTTAACTTAATTTGCAAGTCAGTAACATGCCATCAACAAATAAAGTGTGAATGCCAAAACCTAATGCTTGTGTAACAGCATGTGAGGTGAGCTATCCAAAATTGATGGAAACTTTCATAATATTGTTTCACTGTTCATGTTTGAAGAATGAAATAACCACAAGTGGAGTACAGTCATATGAACAATATAGTTTTATTGTTTCTTCCAAAGCATGCGCTAGTGTCTTTATTGTAATTCCATAACCAAAACATACTAATGAGCTTTGAGGAGACAAAGAGATGACGAATGAAGAAAAATCTGAACGATGATGTGGAAAAAGCATAGTCACTTCAAAGCACATAGGATGAGAAAAGAATCGGTTTTAATTGTTAGTTATGTGTTACCCCTTATTTCTGCTTAAAATAATTCCAAACTTTCCACAGGACAAATGTTACAATTTTAATTAGAAAAGTATTCTCATTTTTTAATTGGTATGGGTGATTTAGACAAGGGTTTGCACACCAATTGTGTGCCCAAAATAACATGCACACAAAAAAAGGATCTCATAATTGCTTAATGTCTTAGTAAGAAAAGATTTCAATGCCCACATGGCTTTGGGGTCATAACCTGTTGTTTCAGAAATTGATTTTATTATCTGAACCATGAGAGTTGTTTTAGTGGATTTATTTTACAGCAGAAATAACTGGAAATGCACATGCACAAGGCACAGATGTAACCAATGTTTGCACAGGTAATTTGTCTAAATAATTCCAATACTCCTGATTCTAATACTCATTTAGTTAACAACAAAATGTTTGAATTGAGTAAAAATTACACTGGAAATCACTTAAATGAAAAAATTTAATGTCAGCAAACAACTGAACACACGATTTGTACAGATAACTTTGAGACACTTATATGTATGAAAGTATCAATATGCAAGTAGCTGTTGGGTTTTATAATTGGCATAAAATTGCATTTGTATCCAGCATTAAGTTACTTTAAAAATATGAGACTCTCAAGATCTAAACTCTATTTTATGAATGAAACTAGACTGGCTCCAATCAAATAATGAAAATTGATCTGCACACACCGAGATTATATTTAAAGAAACAAAAGAATTGAAATTAGATCATCTTTCAAGTCTGAAATTAACTCAAAATGTCTTTATCATATTTCATTCTATCAGGAACTATATACTTTCTAGGCAACATTTTTGCTGTATTGAACAAAATAGAAATCAAAATCTACTCTAAAGGAAAAGTGCATGGTTTACTTAGGACAAAAAGTCATTACACTGAATGATAATTTTTGTAGAAGCATATATCGCTATCTCAATGATAGTTTTTGAAGAGAATATTTGCTCGTTTTAGTAAGACAGTGCCAACAACTTTAGCATTTCATATGGACATTGCTCTAAACACATGTAAAGGTGTGCAGATTATTTCATTATCTTTTTAATGGTCATCTATTTTGGATCCCGAACTGCACTAAAGCCATGAAAGTGAAAAATATTCACTTTTAGGAGCAGACAGCTCTGTGTTTACTGTAATACCACACATTTGTGATGACTGGAACAGTTTTTAAGCCACTGTAAGGTTGGCCACTTATTCAGCCAATGTGGAATAATCCATACTTGGGGTTTGGGTGGCGTACGCTGTGACAAAACCACATGGAAACAGGACTGTGCAGCACAAATATATAACCACATAATAAGCTCACAAGTAATTTGCTTGTGAATGGCGAATCCTTTAGCTAATGTCACTGCAAAAAAAAAACACTGACACACTAATGCAATGCTTCCCTTTAATTTGAGACCCATATTCCTCAGTATGTAATTTAGGTGCAAATAATTTGAAAAATAGCAGTAAGTCGCTTATATTATTGATCATTTTATGAGCTCAACTGAACTTTACACTTTGTGCTGCTGTTGTTTCGAAATGCTGAAAGTGTTAAACAAATCCAGTGATGAAGATACAAAAACATGGAAACTTGAATCGAGTTTGCGCTAAGCTAAACTCATGCCTCTCCTGCAGAATGCTACAAAAAGTTAAGCATAGATGTTAAGCTGTTCTGAGAAGAACTAAACCTACTGAGCTACTGTAAGGAAGGAAGATCTCATAAAAGTGACATGTGGCTGTCTGTGGAGTAAACCCAAAGAGCAAAGCAATTGCTAAACTACAAGATCTGGAATGACTGTTTTTAAAGTTTAAAAACAGAATCACTTAACACGAGGGGTGTAATACAATTACTTGCAACTAAAAAGTCTTTTGAAGTCATTCCTGTCGTAATGTCTGAGGACAAGCTGCATGCATGGACTGACGCAACCAAACATCAGCTGAACTGAAAAAGCAGGGCTGCAGACACTTTATGTGAGGTCACCACTTTGTTCCGCTTAAAGAGCAACGAGGAATGTGTCAGCATAACCACAAAGGCTAGATGTTTCTTAAAATGCAGCTGCTTAAAATTATTCAATTTGTAGATAATTGGTAAATAAACTGATTGAAAGTGAATGTAATATTCTGAATAGTTGTCTTTATCTTACAGTGTTGTCCCAAGTTGTTCTACCATTATTTTCAAAGTCACAGAATATTTTAGTGTGCATGTCATGATCTTGGATGTTTGGTTTGAGTTTTCTTTGTAGTATTCTGACTATTTGTTTAATTTATGTTCAATATAAATCTTATTGATTACTTGGCTCTGTTGTATTGAATTAGTTATTACTTTTACTTTGATAACTGTTTCACCTTGGTTATTATTTACTTTCTCAGCGCCTGTCTTTTTGTTAGTCTCCTTCCCTCAGCCTGCCTGTCTGGTCTCCTCACTCCTCACTTATCATCTAATCAAGCCCCCAGTTGTAAAGCTCCTCTTTCTCCTTTAATCACTTCTGGATTTTTACAGTTTTTATCATGAGATCTGTTTTCCAAACTGTGTTCAGACATCTATATGTATATTAGGAATTTAACTAATTATTACATTCTATGATGTTCAAAGGAAATAAATGTGTGAGAAATTGAAAAAAAAAAAACATTATTTATGAATAGTATTCATATACAACTAACTGAAATAGCACTTAAATGTGCCATGAGCTAAACTGTCAGTGACTCGTTCCAAAGCACAGAGGGACCCTTTTAATGTTAACCTAAAACTTTAGCAAACTTTTCAAGATACAAACATCAGCAGCAGAAGCAAGATGTGACTTTATTAAAAACAATAAAAATGTCAAGTCAAATATATGTTGAATAAAGTAAGATAGTCCTGCAGAAACTCCTGGTGGGGCAACATATCTAATGATGTCAAGAAAACAAGGTTTTTGCAGCTTCTGAATTGTCGAAGAGCTGATGTAGAAAAAATTTCATGTATGAATTTAAAGTGCTTCCAGACTTATATGCCATGATTTTAATAATCTAATGGAGTGAGATTTAACAAATGCCCTTTCTTAAGTTACTCTGGTATTTGAGATAAAAAAGTGTTTATTGGGACAGCCCTTAGAAATTTTACCAGGCCTCAGTTAAATGGTTTGTTTGGTTAAGCTTGGCATGTTTACCCAAAACATACAAGTTTTGGGTAAAGTTGCATGTATTCAACTTTGCCAATGCAGGATTGTTGTAACTGTTCACAAGTGAGTAAATAACCAAGAGAATAAATGTGATCATATTTTGCTGCAGCTCTGTACGCAAGTTTTTTATGTTGCAATTATACAGAAGAAATTACAAGGAAACATATAGAACCTAAAATAAAATTTTTACCAACACACCTCTGGTAGTGTCATGTTAACCTACAACAACAGGCTGCAAGCCAGTGGAGTTAGAATTAGTGACTATTCTGGCTGACTGGAAATGATGGCTTTTCTTTTCACCCTAACCAGTATTTAGAAGTCATTGCAACAGCTTGGAGCTGTTACTTGCTCAACAGCAGAATTTCAAACAAGATCAAACATTTGACAACAGACATGGTGACCAACTGAGGTCTAGCCCAAATAGGACAAACCAAACCAGTCTGGCTAAGGGGTTTTTACAATAACTTTCACTTTCAATGTCCATGTGCATCCCATTTAGTGGCTGATCTTTGACGTCAAGTTAGAGAAGACCTGCGCAGAGCCCACACAGATCTATAATGAGCAAAAGAGTGTTAAGCAAAATACAGACTTTTTATATTTACAATATTTGTGATTTGCATTTTTTGTGCCTTGGGAGAGCGAGTGTTTAAATGTCTGAAATTGGTTCATAAACTAATTTTGCCTCAACCTCCATGAATGTGTTTAATCTTGTACGACCCTGCAGATGCAATACTATTTGAATCAGTTTATTGTATTTGAATTGTTATTTACATATAGAAATTCCTTATTTACCTCTCAATGGCCACACACAAAGGAACATCTAATTGAAACAGCAGAGGACCACAATCTTTTTCCATCAAACAGAAACATTCTGGCTGAAGACCTGAGAAAAAAAAAAACGTTACAGTTGGGTAACTAAATACAGTCTTTTTTTTCAAACTACTAAGTCTAAAATCAAAGAGGCACTTGAGATTGTAACCTACAAGTTATGAATAAGTATCTGATTTGCAACATTAAAACAATTTTGCTTTTAACACTAACACTAACAGCACCTCCATCAGTGTTAGGTGCTGATGGATCAAAACTAGCTTTGGATAAATTTACCTCACTATAATATCTTTATCTGTATTATGATTCTGAGTTCACTGGCATTTTTAACAGATATGCCACTATCTTACTGTCTAACACATGATGATTACCTTCTGCATTCAATCCTGTCCCAGCTATCAGATTATCAGTCCACTACAGGGCAAACATAAAACCTTCTTCAGTTTAACCACGATCAGTTTTCACAGAAAGGATTAAAAAATGGGCAAGGAGAAAGATTACAGTCAACCAGCTACTTCCAAAACTTGTTTCCAACAAGCAGCATAGCTTTGCCAACTACATATTGTTGTTAGATATTAAAATGAGTAAAATGCCAGAAAGTCATTGTTAGATCCACTTTTAGGATTGGAGGACATTGATGGAAAATATACTGCCTTGTCCAATGTAATGATTATATAAAATGAAGAACTGAATGTCTTCCTATGGAGATTCCGTTTTTTAACTCTTGGTCCTTCATTGGAGAGTATACAAATGTCCTTTCAATGTCGTCAAACTGTTACAATCTGGTGAAATATTAACAACCCAGTGAATTTAGACCATTCTCAAGCAGATGGCTAAAGTCAACAATATTTTGAAACAGAAAGTGACTGCTATGTAAAACAAAACCTCTCTGAGGCAACCAGACGAGGAATAGCAAGCAAAAAATAGCTTAGAGATATACCGGAAGATTTCATTTGTACTTGTAAGGTGGACTTTCTGAATTCAACATGAAAGTTAAAAAAAACTTAGGACAATACCAACCGTCAGTTAGCAACAGTTGGAAATTTGTTCAAAAATTACTACCAATTTTGTGCAACAGTTAATTCATTTAAGGCTTAGTAACACATCACTAATTATAAGAAAGGTATGCAGAATTTCAAATTCAGACTAGGTGTGAAGTAAATATTTAGGTAGCTTAGCCTGTATTCAATGCTGTGTACCTTTTTTAAATAGTAAGTATGGCTTAAAATTTAGATATAATTTATTACGAAAAAAATAGTCCAAATATTTTAAAAGACTCCCCATGGAAAATAAAATATAGCATTACATCTACCAAGATATTCATGAGGAATAACTCCTTTCTTAATAAAATAGATCTCTTTAAATCAATAGTATACATAAAATACACCATCTGTTTTTTGAGAATTCAGTATTAGGTCCCACATATTTGGTAAATATGTTTCACTGCTTTATATTACTAACTCACAGTAAACTGGTCAGATACTCGGAATGAAAGATAAGGTTTTGAAATCTTTATTACAGAGATGCTAAAGTATTTCAGTTCAGTATCTAAATTCTAAGGAGAAACTGCAAGTGCCTTTCTTTGTTCCTCTCTTCCAAGAAAAATGCATTTTCATCTGAATTTCATTTAGATTTTTGACAAAAAAAAATCAGTCCTAGGTAACTTGATTTTTGGAACATTTAACTCTTAAAATTACAAACTTAATTTTAAGAAGGTTGGGTTTTGTTTTACCCAACCTTCTTATCAAGCCTTCTTATCATGGTTCCAGATTGTAAGGGAGAAATAATTGAGGTACCAGTAATAGTTATACTTTTATTTGGCTGAAGCATAATCCTCAAGATGGTGGGGCTACTTATAATTTTCCACCTAGATTTCAGTTGCTAACAAATCTGCAGGATTTGTAACTTTAGCAACAGGAAGGAGAAAAACAAATCAATAGGAAAAAAACTCAATTTCAGATAATTGGACAGTTCAGCTTTCATCCCATCTCTGTCATTAGTGGTGCAGTGTTTTACAAGTTTTTAACATTTTAATAATGTGCAGCTCTACATGATTCAATGTCAATGATATATGTGCCTTGTACATTATAGGGAAGATAACCAATTCACACGGCATTTAGTGGTTACTTCTTACTATAGCAACCATCAGTAACTATAAGAGTTAATTTTGCTCACATTTTTCTTAGGTGTTGTAGAGATAAGCTGCACCACCAACTGGCTGCAAACTTAAGCATTCACTTATATAAACAGTAGCCAACCTATAATAACTCATTATCTACTGCGAACTGTGGTTGTTGTTTGGTTAGCTTTATCCTCACATACCCTCGCCTCCAGGCATGCACACAGTGATTTATGATTTGCTTCAAATATCAATTATAACACAGGTGCCATCTACCAGTGTTGACATGATTCCAGAATGTGTTCTTGCTATCATTTTCTTTTCTGCGGGACCCCGTAGGCCTTAAAACTATGATGTGGCATTTTGTTGTCAAAATGATAACTGGTAGATAATAATCTTTCATTCCTAAAAAAGTAATGGAGTTTTTTTCTTTGCTTTTGATGTGTATGATAATCCCCACAATGATTATTTTTGTTGCTCAACATTTGCTAGTTCAGTTTAAACTCTTGCATACTCTGACTTGCTGATTTCTCTTGGAAGTAAAAGCAGATTAGGTCTTTGTTTATTTTGTTCCAACTCAATCCCTGTCTGTGCTCTTACATGTCGGTCTTTAGGAAGATTACAGTAGTGGCATTATGGTAATACTTTAAAAACTTAATTAAGACATTTTGCCTTATTTCTATGTTGAAATCATTCATCATTCATCTATGTCAAAAAGCATAGATATCAGTATACATGGCTTTAAAGCCAAAGCATGTTAATACTAGTGACTAAAAACAATTATGCTTGAAGGAATACTTGTCTACAGGACTAGCAATGTCAAAATATCTGTTGCATGAATTATCTCAATTTGCTTACTTAACACTCTAATATATTTTGAAATATTCTATTATTTAACTTTAAAAAGTGGTTACTATGATAAAGTCTGACATGCACATCTCTATTTTAATTTAACACAACAATCTTAATGTAGATACGATCTCATTCTGAAAATTATATTATTTGCAAGAATAGTTTGTCCACATTATTGGTCTCATAGTCTGAAGAAAGTCTAGCAAAGGAGGGCTTGAATGTTTCTCAAGTCTGCTCATGATTGGTTGATTAGGGCTTTGTGAATACTCCCAAAGAAACACAAGCTAACACTATCTGAGCCAGTATAACATTTTGTCATCAAGTAGACTTATAAAAACTTCTTGGATATTGGCCATAATAAATCCTCTTGTTTGTATCATGACATATCCAGTTTTTTTGTGTGAAACTCCTGATATTGTTTTAATTTTACTCAGGAGATGTGCTTGGCATAGGTGATAACTTTTTTATGTGCCACATGGTTCCGAACCCAATGTGAGGTACAACCAGCCTTTTCAGGCATGATCTCTGGGTGGAACTACGTTGGATGTTGGAATAATCAGAGCTCACTATGTATAGTAATAGAGCCTTGAATAAGTCGCTAAACTCTTGAGAGCCCAATGACCATTTTAATAAAAATAAAACATTTTTAATTTTAGATATATTTTTAAATTTAATTTCTTAAATAGCAAATGTTTAAGAAATTAAATATTTTCTTCCTGTTACATTAAATTCATTAATCATTATTAATCACCTATTTATTATTATTATTTTCCTTTTTATTTAATTAAATTAGTAGGAAACAGACGTTGGCCTGACTGATAATAAAACAATGCATGAATATATCAATTACTTTTTGGAAATGTTTTTAGAGAGCAATAATTTTAGTGATGCAAAACAAATCTTAATCTGAGAAACGTACAGAATTTTCTCGTTTAAATTTGCAATGGTTTGTTCAATTGGAAGCAAACATTTCCCACAAATTCTAATAGATTATGAGGACTGAGTTATTAATGCACATTGAAACTGTTGTTACTGTGCAATTCTTGCCATTAATGCTTTCAGAATTGTTCTTAAACTGACTTTCATCATGAAGAGTTAATTCCTTTTGATGGATAACACAATGGTGTCAGGAATGTAATTTGTGGGCTTCTTTGACATGCAAGGAATCATGATGCTTCTTAGTGAAACTACTAATCCTGTATTTATTTAAGATAAAACGTTTTTGTATTATATTATTGACAAACATCCATTTTACATGAAAAAAATTCTGTACATTTTGGTTATGGAGTTTTTTGTCAAAACCAAAATATATATATTTTTTCTGTTTTGCTCTGTTAATTTTTTAAAGTGTGATTCAGATACTTGTAATTAACTGACAACTTCCAAGCAACGATTAAACAGTTTGGAAAGGGTGTGTCAGCCAACTCTGCTGCCAAGAAGTGTTAACATTTGCCCCGAAGCTACTAATGCTGCAACTACGATGTGGAAAAAAGTGTAATAAAAATATTACTCCATAGACTCCCAACATAAACATGTTTGAAGATATCGGATGTGTTTTGACGGCTCATTTAAGTAATAAATTATTCAGTGTTTGCAAAATATTTCAGTTCTGCATAAAAATAAATATTTGGATTATTAAAGAACCTAACATGTCGTTCTTATTTGCACATAGTTGGAACCAAATACATCTATCAAATGCTAACATTTTCTTAGTTTCAAAGTTAAATTATTCAGGCCCCAGTTTGTTGCTTCAGTTGTAACATGAAATATATTAAACATAAAGAGCAAACTTAAAGTACTCTAAATAGTAAGGGTTTAAGATACAGAAGATAAAGACAAAATGAGTGATATTCTTTATATGTAGGCTTCCTGCTGCAGTCCCAAGGCATGCACATTGGATTAATTAGTAATTCTAAATGTAATGTACATGAATAGCTGTCTGTAGTTTGTGTCTCTGTGTTGACTCTGGAGGAATGGACTTTAGCCCTTCATAGGGTATGACCTGCAGGGATGGACTTCAAGGCCCCAGCGACAGTGCACAGAAAAGAGATGGATGGATCAGTACAATTTAGTACACCTTAAGAGCACAGAGCAGATTCTAAAACACTCAGTAAAATTAAACAATAATTGAGTAAAAAAAAAAGCACAGTATGTTTTCATGGACGGGTATTTTAATGTTGTGTATTTATCTGTATATATCAGTTGTACATGCATAAGGTTGAGTGAACTTCAGATCAAACCAACCTACTGTATGTCATTACCAATGAAAGTTTTGTGTGGCCTCTGCTGTAAAGTGCTGCATCAGCTGAGATCCACCAAACTACTCCTGGCAGTCGGCCATATAGTTTTAGTGTTCCTGAAAACTTTGCCATGTTGTCTCCTGCAGTGCCATATCCTCCCTGTGGGTGAGTTCCCTCCTCCCCATTCCTTCTCCATCTGACTGACAGCCCCTTAAGGCTGCTCATTTTTGAATAAACACCACTGATCAGAGACGAGCTTTAAAATGACTATCAGCAATGTGGGTTAGCCAAAAATCTTCAATAGTTTGGAGATAAGCAATCTCGTACTAGCCTCTGAGTACTGCCAGTCTTGTTTTGATTTTCTGGTGCTTTTAATATTTTCTAGAATTTCAAATTTAGTTGGACATGGAAAATTCCTCTAAAATGAGAAAATAGCTTTATATGTGCTTTGAGTGAGCTAATACACTTAATGAGAAAAGGTTCCTTGGAGGGCTATAGCCAAGCTTATAGGAAGCACGGCAGGCGATAAGAGCTCACACTGTGCAATCTGTTATGAGAGTCATCTGAGGTTTGGGTGGGGATGTTGATTTGAACTAAATAAAGGGCTTGGAACCCAATACTGCTGCTGCTCTGAGTAGGAAGAAACACCCAAAAGGCATTTGACTGGGGCAATTTAGGATGGAATAAAAGGCTTAGTCTCATTGAAAGGAATATGATTAGTATGGATAATGTATTTCTTAATCTTTATGGATAAATATCAGGCTGACGGCCTTTGTTAACGAGGCAGAGATCACTGAGCTCAATTCAGGATTGATTTCATGGCAATGTGAATGTTAACGTCTTCAGATAAGGAGTCATTTGACTTGAAAAGAACAAGATTTAAATTTTATTTTTGCCATTTCCATAATGTTTTGGATTTCCGGACACTGATTTGACCTGACTTGACTCAACCAAAGTAAAATTGTTGTATTATCTGGTCTAAATTAGGTGTGCTTTGTCTAGCCTGAGGTTAGCCAAAGCACATGGTTGAATTTTATGATCCATTGTCCAAAGAGCCAAAACTGATATTAAGCTTTACCTGACATTGGTTCACTTTTTATTCCTATTTTTCTTTGAGCTTCCTCGTCCCTTGCCAGAGGTTGGATGCTCTGTTTTGCGACACAGTGTGCTGCATTCATGGTTCTGTAAAGTTCTGATGTTTATGGAATATTTCAGCTGTGAAGTTGGGCTATTTTGCTTGACTCGAAATAAGTGTGTCTGTGATCATTCCTGGTTATGTGAAGAGTTTCTTCTGCCGGTGATCTGAATTCACGTGAGACTAAGCTTGGCTTATAATTCCAAACTGACTGCAATTGGTACCATAGGTCAACTAAAGAATTTTAATTTCATTAATAATTTAATGATAAATTAATTTTACGATTACTAATAATTAAATAAGCCAAACACTGATGTAAATTCTGATTCCCAGCATTTTTGATGCCACTGTGTAAGGTTGGTACCACATAAGCATGTTTTTAATGATCTGATGCAATATTTTAACTTTAAATGCCATGTTTTCTTTACCTGTGACTGGAAAATCATAATTATAATGAACAAAAATAAAAGTTTGAAAAAACAGTCAGTGTGGAATTAATTTATTTCATATTTAATTTCCCTTTTTGATAAAGTATTTTTGAATTTGAATTTAATTTGAGTATGCTTACTGCTTAAGTTATTGAATGAAATTAATCTTCCAGAAATATTCTAATGGATTTAATAAATAAGCATCAATTTAAAGGTCCACTTATTGCCATAGCTTAAGTAGGAAAAGTAAAGCTCAGAGCCTCAGCCACCTGAAAGATATCAAGGGAGCTTGATACCTTTCTTGTGTGTCACCATTTACAGCTTAAGCCAATTTAAAATTTATGTGTCTTGTTGGGCCTTTGGTTATATACAAATACACCATTATGCAATGTTTAGACAGAAATATAAAAAAAATACTTATATTTGTATCTAAAACAAAACAGAAACCACCAAATTAATTATGAAAACAAAAATGTGACCTTTTTTTTTTTAGGATGAACCAGTTATTAGGTTTTTAAAGGGCAATCACTTTTTCCACATAAGGTCAAGTAGTTGTGAACTTTTTTCTCCCTTAATAATCAATACCATTTTGAGTTTACTGCTGTCTTGGACTAATATTTGAATTGACTTAATGTTCTGAAACACTTCAATGTGACAGAAATCCAAAATAAAGAAAATCATGAAGGGGGAAACAATTTTTCACTGTATGTGTGTAAAATTTTGATGATAGAGATCAATTAAAAACAAGTTGGAATAAGGCTATAATATATCAAAATGTGAAAAAGTGATTGAGATCTTCATGAACTTGAGATGTAATCTAATAGGCTTCATATCCAAGATTGTTATCATTGTGAATGGCTTGAGAATTGTAGATACTGCATGTGATCAATGAGTTGCTGTAACTGAGGAAAAATCATTGAATGCTTCTGGTAAGCATCTGCAGGTTTGGCAAATTTTAAATGATAATCTAAGATTACCCAAGAGATATATTTTTTTTTGTTTTACTTCTATGAAAAAACAATTATTTGTTGTTCATAACAACAAATAACAACTAAAGTGTTAGTTTGATGACTGCAACTTTCAGAGAAAGCCCAATAATGAGTTGTTTTGGGACAATCTGTGATTTAGTTGCATGTTTGGCCATTGAAGAACTAAAGCATGACTCAATGTTAATAGATTGCAGAAAATAAAAACAGCTCTTAGTTGCTGTCTGGATGTTTGTGGTGACTGAAAGGCTTGGAATTAGAAAGCATACCAACTTCACTTTTAGAGCTATTTTATGTTTACACCAAATAATATGGAATAAATAATTCATTTGAGATATACAGTTTCTATTCTTCCTGGTACTAATCATTTTTCAGTTGAATTATTTCTCAACCTATTGCAGATTCAGTCTTCCACAGCTCTTTGGTCTTCACCAAAGAGCTGGAGTTTGGAGTGTGACTGTATGAGGTTGTGGATATACGTCTTTTATACTGATAAGTTCAAACAGGTGCCATTACTATAGGTAATGAGTGGAGGATAGAGGAGCTTCTTAAAGAAGAAGTTGGAGGTCTGTGAGAGCTAGAAATCTTGCTTGTTTGTTCTTGACCAAATACTTATTTTCTACCATAATTTGCAAATAAATTCTTAAAAAATCAGACAATGTGATTTTATAGATATGTTTTCTCATTTAGTCTCTCATAGTTGAGGTCTACCTATGATGTCAATTACAGGCCTGTCTGATCTTTTTAAGTGGGAGAAATTGCTCAATTGGTAGCTGACTAAATACTTTTTCCCCCACTGTATGTGCATTTTCATCCAACATTTATCCCCTTATCCCCTTAAAGTGACCATGAAATAATTGTAGTAAAAAGAAAAAAAAATACAATTATGCTTGTGCCGTAATTGTACATACATACAGTATATATATATATATATATAAATATATATATATATACACACATATGAAAATGGCACTGTGTCTTTAATAGTTTCATCACAGCAGTCTTGGATGAATGTCCGTATTTTCACTTTATTTGACTCTGTGCTGGTTGCAAAGTAATCGAACTACAGGGTCCCACCCAATTTGGTTAGCCACAAACTTTAAACAGGAATAAGGACAGCAGGAAAAAGCTCATCAAACTCCTCTCAGCATCTTTGGAAACTGTTACTCAGACAATAATATTAAAGCAGACCGACTTTACCATCTTTTAAAACACAACTGGGGCTAACCAAATGGCTCAGATGCTTGTTTTGCAAAGACATGGGTGCATCAGCTTCAAATCATCTGCTGTCACTTTAACCATATTTGGCAGTTTAACTTCAGTTAAACTGGTGTGACTACCGCAAGGTCCAGCCACAAGTGGCTACCCAACTAGCTTGTGTTAAAATGTTCCCATATGTGTTATACCACTATATGTAGCTGAACTCTGCTGTCACTAGCAAATGGGTATGGCAACAGTGATGATATAATCTCTAGTGAGAAATGCAGATGCTTTGGATGGAAGTTTTTGCCCAGCTAGTTTAGAGTGTAATGTCCTTGAGATCCCTACATTTGTCATTCTGGCAGCATATTTGGTGTGAAGCATTCACAACACTGCTGATAAAGTTCGGTTCCTTCTAAAGTCCCCAGGGTGCCCTTCCTCACCCCCTATGTCACATTTTCTCTTTCTCTCTCGCGCCTCAGACCGCCTTCTACTGTCTCGCCACCCACCTGCATCCCATTAGCTAATCAGCTCAGGTCCTTTGTTCCAGTATTCACTCTCCCAGTACGTATTAAAAACTTCTTCACAGAAACTTTTTAAGGTTGTTTGCATTAATATTTAAAATTTATATTCCCCTCTTAAATGTTTCTGGTTCTCAAATAGCAATGAATATTTTCTGATAACTGTCTCTTGTTTGCATTATCAGACAGCATAGCAATTGCTGTCTGATAAAACATAATGTCAATAAATTTAATTAATTTTGAATGCTTAAAATGGCCTGTGAGGAATTATATTGGTGTTAGCTTCTGATTGTCTTCATAACCTAAACTGGTATTTTCTTGTTTTCTATTTTTTGTCATATTCTAGGGCACTTAAGTGATATATTTGTGTCATTATTTTATATGCAAGCTTGGAATACTTACAATCAATGCACATTTAAGATGATACAGAATTAGCTAAATTCACCTTCCATTGCAATGTTTTGTTTGTTTTTTGTCTGTTTCTTCTTCCCTCTGGTGCTGTGAGGAAACATTTAAGATGCAGGTACAGCGAGAATAACTGGTTGGGGTTGGATTGGGCTCATAAACTCATTTGTCACTCTCAGACGTAGTCAGAAGACTGAAGTTAGCATTCAATTATAGCTCTTGATTTGGCACTAACGTCATGTGGCCTTGGTAGTGAGTAATGCAGCTGTTCTGTCCCTTAAGGGATTTGTAATTGGGACTTAAAAATTTTAGGATAAGCCTCTTAACGGAGTGCATTAACCAGCCCATAGGATTTTTATTACAACTATGCTCAAAATGATTGCTGTAGATTAACATTCTCAATGATAACATTTGGCTATTTAGTCTCTTCTGATGAGCTTCTTGAACTTGTTTCATGTGTGTCTTCTCATTAAATTACTCTCGAAATCCATACAGTGTTCTCAGGTTATGCTGCAGCCATGTAGACTCCAAATAAAACCAGATTAGGAAGAATTTGATTAAAACCACAGAGAAAAATACAAGCAAATATCCAGTGTTAAAATTTATTCCAATTACTTATTTTATGCCTGTTTTGACATTAGCAGAGTAAGTGTAGGTGTTATTTAAAGGATAGATTTTTAAAATCACAATTAAAGAAATGGCAAAACTAATGGAAAGTAGACCATAGAAAGTTACTTTGAAATATAACACTGAGACAGCAGTACATTCTTTTTTGACATATAAGGAGCAAAGGACAACTAGTGTAGATTATTATTTCATACCACTGAAACAGTTATAGGTAAAGCAATGTTCAGAATTAATCAGGTGATATTTATTGCTTATACTGACTTGAAGGCACACTGTCAAAGTCTCACTACTATATAATTTAAACATTTTTACTGTTATTTTAGTGAAAGTCCAATGCAGCTTCTTTTTGTTGTACACAGGCACTTTCAATTCTCCTTCTTACAGGAAAAATTGGAAAGTTTTGTCTATGAAGTTTTTTTAAAACTGTCATTGCATCAGAACTACGTTGTCAAAGTAGGTCTCTTCTTTTGCCAGAATTTTGCAACCATCCCATTAACAAAGGGAAACACTGAAGCAAACTGGCCTAAGATCCATTTACCTGCACATTAAACTTTCCATTTTAAGTTTCACAAAGTTGTCATCCCTTTTGCCATCAACCATTCTTGCTGCTCCGTTGAGATGTTTCTGTTTTGTGTCAGTTTGCGTAAATTTTATATGAAACTGTTTTTGCACAGCTGTGTTGCCCTCTGTGAGACCTGTTCCACTGCACACGTTGTTAATTTGTCTAAGAGAACCCTGCCCTACTCTATTTATCTTCATATTTTACACAGATACACAAACAGAAGTAGCAGCACTTGTGATGGTGGACTATGGCACAGTGGGCAGTGTGAAAGACACATGAATGTGGGTTTTGCTTTGTTAAATTGTCTTCTGCATGTCCAAAAAACAATTAATGAAATTATATGATAATTTAGAATACTGATAATGACAATAATGAATCAACTGGAATTTTTGGATCAGGTTAAATAGATTTTATTGAAAAATACTCTCTTAAAACACAGACATTAATAGACTCCTGATCTAAATCCATAGCTAGGAACCTTACTCCAGCGGATAGTCCTGTTAATATGGACATGATTCCATATTCCAGGGTCTGAACTTGACTTAAGATTTATTGTGAGGCTGTACTGTCCATTGCGGCTGCATTGTGAAATGTTTTTGCTTGGTACCTGGCAGTGACCACATGTGATATGACTAGCAGTTGGGGAACTCTCACTCATATATGACAGAGAACCCACTGTAATCCTCATAGGCATCAGAGAATGTCTCCAAAATTGTCTAAGACACTTATGGATTTTTGAGACTAATAAAACAAGCTTGTCATAAATGATTTTATGGGCTGAAGCAGAATCTGACTCCTGAAAATTGCTTCATTTCAACAGTGACCATGATTGAATGCTCTTATTGTGTTAAAAACAAAGGCAAACCTTGGATTCCTTTGACTATAAATAGAAAGTTACCAGAATGAAACCAAGAATAGATCTCTACTAAATATCAACAGAAATTACACTGTCAGTGATTTGTGCAGAAGGATCAGCACAATGATAAGCTGTACACCTTGTAGTCATACTACAAGGGAAACTGACACACTCCCAAAACAAAGGGTATGATTTAGGCTTCTGTCAACTCTTTAAAGGAAATGTCTGCATGAGCAGTTTCCCGTAGAACTACACCCAGAAGTGGACTATTCAGAGATAATAGCAGAGTTCAAGGATTACATTGTTTTGTTTCAGAGCACATAAAAAGAACCATTGACATGTCTTATCTGTTAAGGCCATACAGTATATTTAAAGTTAAACATAATTTATATTTATACTGAGAGTTTTTTAATAAGGAAACTAATTACAGAATATTGAACAGGGTTAACACTGTGTTCTTATCTTGATTTAGAATTTAACGCTGAAGCACAACAAGGCCACTGATATTTTGGGTGCTGAAACACTAATCGGAACTTCTTGACTCAAGTGTAAGGGCCTCTTTGTAATGTCTGAGTAAACACCAATCAGCATGACTTCAATATACATGACAGGAAGAACCCCACCAATTTCCTAGGAATGAGGAATCTAACAATGTAGAGAAGGTACAGATGCAAGGCCCTCTCTGATAACCTTTATTCAGAACAATAAGCCTTTTCCTCATCCTCCCAACTTGTCATAATTTGGTAATAATTCTCTAGGTAACCTTGTCTTCACTAAAGCACAATTGAAATAAAAATTATGAATTCAGGCTGAATGAAGGCCTGACGTGTGAACCGGGGACTGAGTTTTGCGGGCCACTTTTTCCTGTGGTTTTGTTGGGATTGTGTGTCCATCATGATGTATTCTTATCAAACTATACCTTTAATTAATACATTTCAATATGATTGATTTTGCTGTTCTTGATGAGAGGCTTTATAGTCTCAACTCAACAAACACCCATGCTTAGTTAAATTATATTTGTTTTAGCTATTTCCAGGCTTGTGTGCATTTTTACTTATCAAAGCATGAACAAAATAAATACACGCTGTTAACCAAACAAGAAGAAAGCTTTACCCATAAGAACTCTTTTTCTGTTACAAAGCCTTGGAGCCATGAAGCACAGCGATGATTTGGCTGAAGTTTTGAAGGGAAAGAGTACAGTTTTGCAGTAAAATGGGAGATAAAGTTCTTCAAAATGTAACCAAACCATAAAAAGCACCCATTAAAAGCAATGGCCGGCACAGATTCAGTCTATAAAAATCTAAATAGCAACTTTATTGGGTACTCGGATGGAATTTAACCTGTAATAGGTTGCACTAGGCAAGTCCATTTGGGAACAGGTGCAGGCACTGGAAAATCAAGCTCAACACCACAAACCCACATCACAGAAAAGAAAAAAATAATGCAGTTCATTTATAAAGCCTCTTGCTCATATTGTAACACTATTTATCATTAAGAGGCCCATTATGATATAATACCATTCCCTCACCAAAACCGCTATAAAATGAAGTCCCATTTATTTTAAGTTATTTTTGATAGATGCTGCATTTTCATAACAACTGAAGGTAAAATAGTTACTTGATTGTATTATAAAATATAACTTGCCTGGAATATACACAATACCCTCTCTTTAAAGCAGTAATATAGGTTCAAAGTTATTTTTATGGTTTGTGAATAATAAGACTACAGTTTTAAATCTTACCCCACAGCTATAAAATCAATATTTGAAATCAGGTCTCTTAAGCAGCAGTGCTGAGAGGTGCGTTTGCCTGGGCTTTCATGGGAATTCATAGGGCATCTTATTTGCAGGTCTATGGTTTTCAGCTCTTAGATAACTAAACACATTACAAAGCAAAGACTGGGGATACAATGAGCAAGGGCAGGCTTGCTATTGTGTTTGAGTTTTCAAACAGCAGAAACACAAATTTCACGTTGATTCCTGGCCTTTTCCATCTGATTCCGGAGAACCTTGCAAATTAATGTGAACAGCTGTTTTCCTGAATGATGGCAATTCACACAGCTGCATACTGATGAAAAACCACTTTTCATGTAATAAAACCCCCAGTCCATTGAATCTGACAGAGAATCTGTGGTGACAGCTAAAGTATAGCATGACGGAGAGGTGGCTAAAACTATGGAAACATGCTGAAGGTTGGTCAGTAATTATAAGAAAGCTTTAGCTGCAAAATTCTGAAATGCTTATTGAGAAGGGAATAAATCATTTTATTTATGACCTTTTCTACAAATAGTATGTAAATAAAGCAGATATTTTTGTTTGAAAACCGATACTCCTCTTACGTTGCTTAATTAATATGAGAGATTTCTCATATTAATTATTAATAATTAATATTAATAATTGTGTTATTGACATTTTAACACCATTAAATACTACAATTTATTTCTAATTAAAGTGCTTGCTTTAAATCACGATGTTAAATTTGTCCAAGTTATTAGTTTGTTTCAGTCTTTACAGTTCTGAATATTTATTATAATTCCATGAATCTTCCATTTTTATTACTTAATTGGCTTTATGTATGTAAACACACACCGTGTGTGTTTTTTATTTACTTTTTAAGGTGCTGTTTGGCTCCAAATGGTTGTTGAACCAAACATTGCTTTTTTATTATTTTTTCTTTTTGTTTGATTAATTTTCAGTTTAAAATGACTAGGTCACATGTTGACAAACAACAATTTTTTTTAATCTGAAGGAGTACTTTGAAGAAAAATAAATCTTGTATAGTCTACTCCTTTTATCAATTGCCAATTCACTATATCATAAGCAACTAAGTGTGAATCAATTGTCCATATAGATACATCTTTAAAAACAAAGCAGGCAATGTGTATGTATTTCACTTTTAATGTAAACTTAGTTTCCCATGATTTCCAGGATGATGAAGGATATTTTTCCCATACTGTAGAAGCTAGCAAAGGAGAAAAATGTATTTTCCATTGCCAGGTTTCTTTTTTACATGGACTGTTTCAGGTTTTTCAATCATCACGATCCTGGCATATGAATGAAACTTAATGGTGAAATTAAGTTTCATTAAAGGAACCCCCAAAACAATTTGCAAGAAGTTGTAGGTGAGAGAGGGGACCAGACAAATAGGCTGAGGAAAAACGAGAGCAAGAAGGAACAAACAACAAATAGGCAAAAATAAAATTCTGATAAAGAATGGCTAAACACAAGTAATGAACAACAGATCTAACCAAAACAAGAAAAAGCTGATCTAATGAATAAAGAGAAACTAAGGCTGATCACAGATAAACAAGAAAGTAAAAATGCAAACACTGAAAAAACAACACAAACACCCTCAGGATATGACAATTGCAGTTCTCAAAAAACTTTTCTTTCATCATCATTGTCAAAATTCATTGTATGAAGAATAGCAAACATGTCTCAAATAAGGGTTGTGTTCAGTTATGCTCATATTAATGAAAAAACACAATGTGCCATTTGAATCAAAACAAAATACCTTTGTTTTTGGTTACCATTTCATTCCTTCTATTGAGTAACCAGTGATTCATTAGCATTGCTCAAAATGTCCCATTCATCTAAAGCAAACATAAACGTATGAGATAATAAAACCTTTGGCTCACCATGGAACCACCTCATAATGGTGGTTTTGCATAGCACCAGTTTGTTTTGGAGTCATGCTGTCAATTGTCTCATCCTCCTCGGAAGACTTTTGTAATGTAAAACAGACAAATATTGCTTCCCTAATTTCCCCTTAAAGTATCCGCTCATGTCACTTGCTGGTGAAAAATGACCTGCCGCCTCGGTACGAAGCCACATATTGACTTGTGGATTTTGCATTAGACTACTTAAATAAAGTTGAGGTAAGACTGCTCCGCGGTCTTATCTTAGGGATGAAGTTGTGCAGTTAGCCTGACAGGCAGGAAGGGGATGGTGACACCAATTCCCGGTTTTACATTCCCATGACGGCAGTCTCTGTCCTAGCCATTACTTGAACACTGCCCTGCTTCCTTCCCCACAGACCTGAAAGAAGTCGGAAGTGTGATGTCATAAGGCTGAGTGGAGCTTTGGACCAAAAGGTCAAATAAACTTCAGTAATTCAGATTTTGAGTAGGAACATTGTGATTTCATTATTGGAGAACACTTATTATTTCTTCAGGGGAGTGCATAATAATTAGATCTCGCTTTTGAGGGCTTTTTCTCTATAATAACTACTATTAGAAGTCCAGAAATTGCACTAAAATAAATGTATTCCCCAGTGCCAATTACGTTTATTGGCAAGAATCTAAATTCTTCAGGTGATAAAATTAATTCATTTCATTAGAATGTTCTCCGTTTCTATCAGAAATAGTAATGTAGTGCGTGGACCTTCTGGGCAGTGACCTGGGTGGGCTAAATGGGGTTACTTTGTAGGGATTAATATTCTGTATATGTCAGATAAACACTTCTTTGTATTCACAAACTATATACATAAAAGGAAAAAGCCTTAATAAAAAGACAGTGATTAAATAACCTTCTTTTTAATTGTAATTTTAAATCATGAAGTAATGAATAAAAAAAATATCCTAGTCTGCACTCAGATATAAACAAGCAAAAAATGTTGTGGGATTTTTTTCCTTTGGAAAGATGAATGAAAGTTGGACATTTTTGCTTCTGTGAATCAGCAATGTCTGAAAGAGAAAAAAGCATGGCAGCAACTGAAGGAATGTTTACGTGCAAAAAATTGCTTGATCGGATTGAAATGTATTCATATGAAATAATCCAAATGTATTGTTAACATAAGCACAAAGTTAAGGAATACAATTCTGATGTGCGCTTCCATGCACCAGGCTTTAATTCCATCCATCCATCCATTTTCCTGCACCCTTTTCCCTTACTGGGGTCGGGAGGGTTGCTGGTGCCTATCTCCAGCTGTCATTTCGGGTGAGAGGCGGGGTACACCCTGGACAAGTTGCCAGTCTGTTGCAGGGCAACACAGAGACATACAGGACAAACAAACATGCACACACACACCTAGGGACAATTTAGAGAAGCCAATTAACCTGACAGTCATGTTTTTGGACTGTGGGAGGAAGCTGGAGTACCCGAAGAGAACCCACGCATGCCCAGGGAGAACATGCAAACTCCATGCAGAAAGACCGGGGCCGTGAATCGAACCCAGAACCTTCTTGCTGCAAGGCAACAGCTCTACCAGCTGCTCCACTGGGCAGCCCAAGCTTTAAATCTTAAACGTAAAATTTTAAATCTTAAAATTTACCTAAAAAACCCAGAAGTTGTGCTTTTGTCTTTGTTAAACATGAAAACAAAACCAATAGTGTGTTTGTTCTGTGTTTTCTGAGTGCCCATAATAAGTGCGTGCCAAGTTGTAATAATGGTTGAATACCTTAGCATTCCCTCATACAGACTTGTAGACCAGAGTTCCCCAACTCTGGTCTACAAGTCACTCTGCCCAGCATGTTTTTGTTTTTGTCTTGCTTCAGCCCGGCTGATTTCAGTTGATGGCTGATTTACATGTGTTGTACTGCACTCTTCTAAATCAGGTGTATTAAATCAGCAAAAGTGAAATCATCTTTTGGCAATAAAAAGGGGGTGATTTTTGTAAACGTAACTTTTGGAAAAAAAATGTCTTGGGCCATTATTTTAGGAAGGTGACAACATGCTGCTAGTCATCTGTTATTACATATGTGAGAGTGGGAGGAAATAAACATCCTTGAAGCATTGACTATAAAAAAGTGTCTAGCCACTGTGGAGTATTTTAACCGTAAGTTAAAGACCCACTTGTTTACTGACATTAGTGCCTTAATTTTATACCTGTTGTTCTTACTGTTTTGATTGGTATTTCAACCTGTCTTTAAACTGTTTTATTTTTTAATCTGTAAATTAAGTTATTATTTGTCAAAGATACTAACGCATCTTTGAAAGTAATGCCTACAGTTCAGGCATTGTAGTTGCATGCTTTGAAAATGATTGAAAATATTGGTTGCGGGGTCGAAGCATACATTTATTATTAGTCAGTTGGAAGCCTTAGGTCATAAGGGATGGACTAAGATTTCTCAGAAACTTTGCCAGAACTGTCTGGCAGTGAATCACTTTTGCAAAACATCATAAAAACAAAATGCTGCTCAATAAAACAGTAAACATACTTGTCATGAAAGAGTTTAATAAGTTTGAGAAAGGTTTAATTTTATGTTTAATTGCATATGTAAAGTTTCTTGTATTGAGCTCCTTAATGTTCTGCTAAGTTTTATACTCTGCAAATAAACCTAATTTGTATTGGGTCAAATCATTTTAAGCCTAACTATCCATATTTGTTTTATTTGTTAGTTTTGTACTTGTTAGTTTTAATTTGATTAATCGTTTTTTGCTTCCCCAAGATTTCAATGTTCATTAAACTATTTCTTAGCATTTCCGGGGCAAAAACATATTATATTTCACTTAATGGGAAATACTTGTTCCACATCTGTATGTTGACCTAAGACAACTCAAAATAAACTGTATACAAGCTGGAAAATGATGAGCTACTCCCGTTCTGGACAATTACTTATTGTGAATTTCGTATCATGTTGAGCCAAATGTCCATGTCTGACCAAAAGCTTTACCATTTAGTTATGCGATAACCTCTTCACATGGACACAGCCATGCCCATGTTGTGTCTGACTAATAACAGGAAAACGCAGACAGATTTGAACCTTCGCTGTACTACACTTTAGAAAGCCAACGAAGTTCCATTTTGTGGTCAGGATGACTGCCAGTCAGCTACTTATGAGTAATTTGGGTCACTTTCAGGAAGCAGAAATTGGGTAATTATTTGGAAGAATAAATTGGTTACAGTTTAGACATTTCACAGCATTCTTTTAAACACACTGTGTGTGATGATCCTGTAACAAAGGTGGACAGAGCAAACAATTGGGACTCGGTTTCCCTGCCTCACTCTCACTTTTCAAGCATACAGGCAAATCTTCTTTATCATGACAGGAAAAACAACAACCTGGCAGTCTGCCTGTTCTGGTTTGTGTGCACTACATTTCCTTCTTCAAACTTTTATTACGTTATTACACTATTTTTTGTCTTCATATGTTGGCATATCTTAAGACATGTTCAAATGTTAAAGGAATAAGTCTTATGTATGTAAAGTATCTGTACAAATTATAATGCATCTGTGTGTGTGTATGTGACAAACGGTGCAAAATGTACAGTATACTTCTTCATCAGGGATGTGTAAGTTGCTTTTACCATTCATTCATGTTTTTGTTCTCATTCAATGCTGAACCTTCACCTGGCCATTTTGGGCTGAAAGCTCTACACACAGACTGACGCAACGATAATGAGTACAACTCCTCTTCTTTAGCAGCCATTCCAGGCATTCAGTAGGAAATATTTGGCCTGATTTAATGTCAGAGAGAGAAAAAAAAAGATTGTTTATATTTTATGGTTTGCGTAAACATCTTGTTTCAAGTGTTTATCAGAAAATGTTATCTATGTGTATGATGTATTTTTGAATAAAATAAAACAATATTACTCTTATATAGCCTATCCCAGAAAATCTGAGCTTGATTTGTAACTTTTACTGAATAGCATGTCATAGAATATATATAGTTTGTATCAATAGATAACATAACTCATAGTACAACTAAGAAGTATACTGAATATAAATATTAATTAAAAAACAGCACAGGGATCTTTTTTAATATTGAAGCCTTTCAAGGAATTCTGATCGTTGATGTATTTGTAAAGGAGCCTGAATGATTATTTCCATGCCCTTGTGTCATCAGTGGGAGGCGTATACCATGAAAATGAATAATTCAGTAACTTCAAATCAAGCAATAAGTACCTGAAAATGTTCAAAAGCTAAAAAATCAAATATGTAATTCATAGTGTTCTTTGAAGACAGTTCTTTCATCTTTGAAGAGGCTGTTCATACTTAAATCTGAAGCTTTATTTTAATTGCAAGATTCTTTATCCCAGTGCTCTTGATTTCTTCCTCAATCTTTTAGAGTGCAATGACCACTGCTCTCAAGTGCCAAAAGTTCAGAGTAAATTACAGGCCTGATAAAAAAAGAAAGTCTGGCAGGGGTCTTTTCTCACTAGATTATGCTTACAAGACATGGTTCTGTGCTTGCAAGCCCCTTAAGTTTGAAGGATGATTACTGACAAAACTGCGCACTCATTATGATAAGTCTAAAGACCCGTCCTGGATTGGCAGAAATCCCAATGCTGTTTTTACTTTAGCTGCACTTTGATGTCTTAGCAAGTGCTAGAGACTTCTTGAGGACTTTTTGAGCGACTGATTTTATTTCTGTTTTGCTGCTGACTCTGCTCTTTTCAGGCAATTAGTACCCAATGGTGTAGACGACAGGGAGCTTTCACTGAGAAATGTATACACTACTCAGAGTTTCTAAATGGAGACCACCATGTGGGAAGACACTTTAAAACTGTGCTGTTGCCCCACCCTACTAGCTTGTTTTTTTTTACATTAATGTTTGCTTGCTGAATATGTTGCTCAGAATCTGATGCAAATAATTAATATGTGAATAATTTTATTTTATTATTTTTTGCCTATTTATTTGATATAATTTTTAAATAATAAAAATTGCAAAAAATATTCTCTAATCCCTGAGAGATTAAAGAAGAAATTTGCTTTCCTTTTAACTCATTCCTATCTCTGCTGAGCTGATGATGTGCCACCATCATCCTTTGCTGGGGAAGCCAGTGATGAATTCCTCAGTAATCTTTACTTTTATTACTACGAGAGAGTACATTGTTTATATTTATGCTATGTAAAAAAATATTCAAATTCATAATACCCCTTCCAACCTAAAAATAAATCAAAACACAGAGAAACAGACATTTCCCTGATTTCTGCCAGGAAAATGTCCTGAGCAGAATTTAGCTCCATTGCCAGCCATGCACTCGAATCTGCACTGAGTAAAATAGATTCCAAATATGACAATGTTTTGTTTGTTTTTTTTTTCCAGAAAATGTGCTTTTAACAGTTCTAGACTTTAAATTAACACCAGGTGTCAGTAATAATCAAAGTAATCCACAAATCTAATAATATCAATGCAATTTAGTTCATAAATAAGGTTGAAGGTTAAAAGAATTAAATTATGGAAAACATTTTTTATTCTCACTATTTCCTTCTTTCATAGTATGAAAACAACATAACGAGACAAATGTTCTCCACCCAACGACATATCTTTGAAAAGTTTATAAAAGAGCAAAGATAAATGTGCTCAAATTCCAGATTTTTGTGTGGAAATCCTTAGTTCTACATCTCAGATAATGTATTATGTATTTATCTTACAAATAACTAATGACAAAAATTCATTTGAGTACCACTAAAGTCAGACAATGTATCAATAAACGGTAATTGTACAACAGTTGGAAAACTCTGGCCTTAACCAGATGGATTAAAGATTTGTCACATAACAGGACATGTTTAATCCACTACTAGTGCAGAGAAAAGGTGCAAAGTGCAAAGTCTGCAGAACAGCTGCTGTGTGTCCTTTCAATGGCTTTAACAAAGAAAATGTAGGCTTGGTAAGTAGCAATATCTCTCTTTAAAGAGTGTTTTTAAGTATTATCATTACTCCGAATGACAGCAGGTAATCATGTGCAATGTGGCTAATTGCTCTAATTACCTGATGAGAAAAAACAATTGTCTCCTAGGGACATGCGAGGCTCTAGCTTTGAAACCAGATGGTGCTGCAGGCATCTGTAGCTTTATAAGAGATAGACCTAATTACAGCGTAATTCACAGACATTACTGTCTATCCAGTAGACATGGAGTCGTGAGAGGAAAGGAAATTGGGGAAAAGTGAGGATGACGTGTGAGAATGCAACCGGCAGGAAAGACATATTGCACCACAGGAATGTGTACATCAAGATTTTTTTTTCTAAATCATGTTTGCGTCAAGTGATGCTTTCCATCACAGTAGCCTCTATAGAAAATACTTTATAGTGACTCACAGATAGAGGTAGTCTTTTTTTTTAGTTTGTCTTCATGTCTTGTTGGAGATTATTTGATAAAACATTATTTGATGTTTTGTTGAGATTTATTTATCTCAACAAATAATCTTTGTTGGAGATTATTTGATACTTTATTTATTAGATAAAGTAATAAATATTTACTTTATTTATGCATGTATGCATTTGGTAACATGCATACATCTGAAAGGTTCTGGAATCTCACTTTTTATCTCCTTTAACATGCGATAAACCTGCAGCCAAAACTTTTTTTTCCCTTTTGGTTTGCTACAAACAACTGTCAAACTGGGTTATTTTCTGTCACTAATTGCTTGTTTGCCCTTGGTAGAGTGAGATCAATGCATTTAAACATAGCATTGAAGCTGAGGGCTCTTAATTCCTTTAAGGATGTGACCTCAGACACCAAAACATTGGAAGCATTTTGAATCACCTAATGGCAGAGGTCTGAAAGTGAACTGTAAGAGGGGGATGTTCTAATTTGTGAAGATAGTAAGGATTTCCTTACACACTATAACAATGAGATCACATTCAAAGCACTCTATTTACATTAAAATATGTTTTTATCATATTTCATTGCAGTTTTTCAATTTTGAAATGATAGTTTGAATGTTCTTAGTTGTAAAGTAGTTCACTATGCTTTCACTCCTAAGTGAAAGGGCTTGTTTCTCTGTATTATTTTTTTTCTTGGAAATCCAGTAATCAGATATCTATACTTGCATATCCTTACAGGGTCGTGGGATAGCTCGCCAGTCAGTCACAGAGCAAAACACAATCGTGCATATATACGCATACACTCTTACCTAACAGCAATTTAGAGTATTCAGTTGACCTACCGATCATGATTTTTTACTGTAGGAGGAAGCCGTAGTACCTGGACAGAATCCACGTATGCACGAGGAGAACATGCAAAACTCATGCAGAAAAATCACCAGCTAGGTTTCAGACCCACTAGATTTTTGCTGCAAGTCATCATTGCTGCAGTTGTGCCACAGTGACGGCCTGAATCAATTTATTTTGCGTAATTTCAAAATGGCACCATTAATCAAAGATTAAAACCTTTCTCCTAGGAAATAAGAAAAGTGATGGTAAAATGAACATTGTTACTTTCCCAAAAATTTTGGGGAAAAAAAAGACAAAATCACCATCTCTTTCTTTCCAAAAGATGTTTTAGACAAAAAATAAATGACTTGGGCCATTATTTCTAGGTGATGTTATGTTAAATATGTACCAACAGTGTTGGTTTTGGTCTGTGACCTCACTTTGATCAGTGAGGTCACATATTCACAATGTAGTGAAATTTTGAAAAGTCAGAATACTCTATGGATTGTTGTTAAAGCTATACAGCAAAGAAAATCTTCTATTATTTTTACACAAGATGAGACCCATTCCTGAGAAATAATATGGTACCAAACAATGTTTTGGTATAATAGTTTCAACCTACTTTAATTCACAAAGAATCTTTTTTTTCAAAAAGAATTCACATTACACTTAAATGACATAGGATTGATGAGTTCAGACATGCTGGCAAGCAATCCCAGAGCGTAGTATTTACAAGTCATATTTACTTTGGATGTAAAGAAAAGGATAAAAAGTGAAAGAAAAACACCAGATTGTACCAGTTGCTAAATGTTAGGTTAACACAACTCTACACGGTGTTAGACACACGTGACATTAATTTATCATGAAATCAATCATTTTAGGTTACTTGACAAGAAGTTTTATTTTCTTCTGCAAAGAGGTTCCTGCTGTATTGTGTTTGCACAGGCATTTAATTGAGATCATTCATAGTCTGCAATAAATCAAACTTTGAATTAAGATCTAAACTCTCCTCAAAACAGTCACTGAACGTTTACCTCTCGCAGTTGCCAGAAAACACAAAACAGGGTGTACATCTTTCCGTCCTGTTGTACAGGTTTATCAGTTATCAAGAACTTCACCAGGTATTAGCAACAACATGATCTTACCTCCCACAGTCTGTTGAGTCAGTGGAAGGTTCTCTTTGTTTCCTGCCAGCAGTAAGTAATGTGAAAAACATAATGCTATCAGACTTTGCAGACTGTGATATTTGATCTTTTAGCAAAGCTCGCCCTGAGGCGCAGCATAGCTGGTGGCTTTCACACATCAGGCACTGGGCTGCCATTTTGTTTTTATCAGTTTTCCGCCTGCCAGCTGTGAAGTCCTCTTTGTCTCCATCCATGTCTTTAATAGGCAACAGTAGCAGGGAGGAAATAATGAATCATGCTTTTAATTGATGTCTTTAATGGAAGGCTTCAGAAACAGCAACACTCTTTAATACACAAAAATATGCTGCTGCTGCCTATACAAACTACTGACCCTATAACAAAGTGTGTCACGGTGTTCACCCACTGTGTGCTAAAGTATTATATTATTTTATTAAAAACAGATGATTCAACCACTTTTAGGTTTGTGTAAGCCAGCATAGGCCTGTGATTTTTTTAATTACAGAAAACAAATGGACCAGAGTTACAAGCTGCCCCGAACAAATGTAGCTACATCAAAGCACATTCCACTTGGTGTGAAGTCTGTAGTGCTTTTTAATTGATGCCAGCATGTTTTGCTTTAATAAACGATCTAAGATTAGAAGGGGCCTTTATGGAATCACCCTTCAACTTTCCAAGGGAAAGAATTTGTGGGGATCTGTTTTTGATAGGGGAAGACAAATAATCAAGTCATTACGGGTAACCATAAAGCGTGTTGGAAATTTGAGCAAAAACATGGAAAAACTTGGCTTTTGTAAAGGTTGGAAAGAGGCAGTGTGGCAAAGAATCTTTAAGCTTTTCAGGATAATTTAGGTTTCTATAGATAGTGCATGGCTGAAAGAAAGGAAAATAGGGTCAGTGATGTTATGTCTGCATTACAAAAATACAGATTTTTAAGGTTTATCAATGGTGTCTTTTATATTATTATTATTAGCCTTTATTTAACCAGATGCAAAACCTCCTTGAGATCTACAAGGATAGCTGCTATCTAGCAGGACAGCAGCAACGTTTGCAAGTATGAGTATTTTCATTCAATCAGAATGCATTTTTTAATTTTAAAAGCATCAAAGCAAAAAAGAATAAAAACAGCTAATAAACGTCCGTCCGTCCATCCATCTATTTTCTATATTCCCTTTTCCCTTAGTGGGGTCGGGAGGTGCTGGTGCCTATCCCCAGCTAACGTTCCGGGCGAGAGGCGGACAACACAGAGACACACAGGACAAACTTGACAGTTGCTTTTTGTTTAAAAGGATCTAATATTTCGCCTATTTTTGAATAACTATCTTTATCAAATCCAAGAAAATCAGTTTTTGGTCTTATCACTGAGCAGGAGCTAAAGTCAGTAGCCCTGGTAACTGCTAGTTATAAGAAAGATCCATACTTGAAATCTTGATGTGATTTCAGAGTAGGCAGTTAGAATTGTGCAATGAGTGAATGTGTTCACTATATATAACAATTTGAGGCCTTGCTTGCTACAGATTACTCAGATTATGGAATAATTTAACATCAAACATTAACTTGTTTTATTTTCTGGCCAAAAAACATTAATCAGCTCAGGTGTCGTCAGAAGTTGCTTACAATAATATTGCTGGTCTCAAAGGACACCAATGTGTGTGTGGTGGGTATGTATGCATGCGTGTATGTATATATACAGTATATATAGTAGATATATGTACACATATACAATGTACGCACAGATTCAAAATCTTATTTTCTAACTTTAAATGCATCTAAAACTTCTGAATTGCCTCATTTAATAGTATGTAGGCAATTAGTTCCCTAAGACGGGGTTTTTAGCAAACCACAGATAAAACACAGACAGCAGTTCATTAAGGAAATGGTAAACATAGTTAAGTTTCTTACAGGGAAGGAAAGTTGCAAACATGGATCTGTTAAAATTTATTTACCAAAACATTTGAGTATGATCAAGTTTAATTTCCTCTAAAGAAATTGTCCTCCCTGCTGTGACATTTGCCATTTTCCAAATCAAAACCACCGTACTCATAAAACCTCAATACTGTTTCTGGTCATGCTTTTAACAGGGAGCTGTTTGGAGTGGTAATGCACTTAAAAAGGGGGTCCTGGGCAAGTTTTCAAAGGTAACAGGGTATGTTTCCATTCAGATTCCATGACTGACTGTTAATGGTGGTGTTTCCCAGTGAGGCTGCGGTATCGCAGAAGTTCTTGGTTTTATTTTTTTTGCTCTGCATATTGGAAAGGAATTATTTCCAACCTAGATGAGTCATGTCAACAACACGCTGATGATGCTTCAACCTACAAAACCACTTCAAAATGCCAAACAACTTTTATGAACACTTTGTTTTCGATAATAAAAAGTCCAGAAATTTAAATAGACATTTTTTATTCATATGCGTACCAATTAGATCAAGTGAAGGATGTTTTAGTTGTTAGGTGTGTGCTTTACTATTTAAACAACCTGTGCTTTAAGAGTTCTCTCCTGAACAAAACAAAATATTTATTTCCCCAAACAAATTAATGGTTTCAGACATTCAACGGCAAATGAGGAGAAATTTTAATTACTATTTAAAGTTCATCCCAAAACAGCTTTAACCATAAAACTGTGCCTCGGTTGATGCTTTTTTTAATGACATAACTGCTTTACAACTTGTTTCTTCTGGTGACATTGTTGCCAAGTAGGATAACTAACACAAATATCTGTGAGTCACTGGCCCATGACAAGGGAACAAGACATGGGCAGGGATACTTATACCAAAGGGAAATTTAAAGTGGTCAGTTAACCTGACCGATATGCTTTTCAACAGTCAGAGAAAACTGTAGGCTGCCCATTATCTTTCTATGCAATTCTATGCAATTCTGAGCCTTCTGAGCTCAGTCTGGGATTTCTCCCATTGAGCTGGATTTCTCCTGTTGAATTTCAACCAGGGCAATCAGCAAATAGAAGGAGGAATTGTGAATGATGATGTCAATTTTCTGAGCTGCTTTGGAAGTGAACAAAGCCACTCGTTTTGTATTAGCCACACTTCCACATATTGAACTAATATTAACAGCCATCTTGTTTGGATAGGCACTTGTCTCTTGCAGTGGGGTATGGTTGGGTTACAGATCAAACAGGTTGTGGTAAGCTTCATAGAGTCAAACTGGCGCATTACATACGTCATAGTCAAACATTAGCGATTAAGTAACATTTAAAAGTTCAATTCACGCCTTCAGTAAGCAATAATTTTTCAATAGCTGAAAGTAGACCTTCTGTATGAAGCAAAACCTGGAACAAGAGGCTGTTTTTTCTTACCAGGTAAGAAAGCTGGAAAACATAATAAAAAACAATGCATGCATGGAAATCTTCAAGCTCCAGAAAGGCCCTGGTCGTAATTTGAACCTAAAGCAACTGTTTAAACATGTGCATTCTTTTGCAACACCAGGGAAAAAAGTATTATTCAAAGCTGCAGATTTACACATAATGATTGTTTCACAAAGTAGGGTAGAAAATGTAAAATGAGAGTAAAGCACAATTACTACAGTGCAGCTTTGTGTATTACATGGTGATACCATGTCTGTATTATTATTATTATTTGACCTTCAAAGTTGGCAGAGCCATTAATGCTTCACACTGCATGTCAATGGGCCAGTCAATGGGAATTGGTATTCTACCCTTAATAGAGGTTCTTGAAAACACAGATTGGGAGTTTTTTTATGCAGTGTTTCCCATCTTGGGAAGACTTTAAGCAAAATTACGTTTTTTGTGGTTCCATTATATAAAATAAGTTTTAAAAAAAAAGCAGGTTTTTGCAGACTCTGCGTCATTGGTGTTGCATGGAGTGATGCAAAAGCTAAGGGTTTGCCATTCATGAAAGAACCACCACTGTTCATTTATCTGAAAAACATAATTTAAAAACTGCAATTTATAGTGATTTAGATCCCCCTATCTTTGTGATCATTTGGTCAAGTCTGAGTATGCTCAGTTCAACGAGGCCCGGATCATTAAGTTTTTGGATCTAATTCCCCCTCAAAACACAGCAACAAAGTGTCTCCCGCCTTGTCTTGGGAATGGGGAGTTTCACAACAAACAGGTGATTACTATCGGAGGGGAAACAAATGACGGCCCTGGTTCAGAACCAACGCTGCAACCTTATAGGGAAGATTACTGACAGGTGCGGCCGATTGGTAAACAATGGTCCAGTAGTGGGGCTTGAAGAGTGGATGATTGCTGACAGATGGAACCCTCCGATTCTAAGAAGAAAGCAATCAGGTGGCAGATGAGGATGTGGGGGATCGGTTGGGGGAAACCGGCTCCACGGTTGTGGCCATTGCAGATGAAAGGCTGGCATGATGTCACCCTGACTCAGCGTACACAATCCTACTTACCTTGGCCTCGAGCAAGAATGATGTAATGCCTTTCTTTAAATGCTCTGTGGGAGTTTTGTCCTGCACCATAAGGGTTGGAAGGGTCACAAGAAGCTGTCAAATTACTGCTACTACCACTAGACAACTACAGTAATGTATACACTTAAAACACTGCACAGGCTTCAGTGAAAAAAGTACATTTTGTGGGTGGTTTTCCATTTTTTATTCTGATTCATTACATTTGCTTATGCATTTAATTGTTGTTACATTTTTCTAATTACTTTTTGAGCTGATAAGGAAGCTAATAAATGGGGGTCTCATTTAGAGCACTCAAATTGATAACAAGACCAATCAATTTGCTGGAGTATAGAGAACGGGAAGTTAATTAAATAGTAATTACAATCAATATCTCTGTAGCTCTTCAGACACAACCTAACCATGACATTGATTCATTCAAGGAATGGAGGAACAAGATTAGTAAATTTAAATGGATGAAGATAAAGTACATAAAAAAGGGAATGCACATTGATTCTCTCTACAGGTTTTTTGCATATCTCCTCAACAATACTAAAAATTATTTTACCTTGAGTCCAGCCTACCTGCTGCTCAAAGTCTTTCTGCGGATAGGAATAGTTTCCAGCCCTGCACAATCTCAGAGACCAAAGTCATTTACAAGATAAATGCACATGTGCAAAAGATAAGGTTTTACACCAAGATAAAATGTCTCAACTTTATTTCTTTCAGTTGGACTTCCAGTAAATAGAAGTATATTGCATGTTTTGTTTTTAATTACTATTGGGTACTTACACAAATGGTTCTTTGGAATGGTAACAATAAGAAGGTCTCACATACTAAACAGATATATTTTATTTTTCTGTCTGTTCCCCCATTCTTCTTCCAAATATCCTTTTGTTCCCTTAATATTTTCTTTTCAGGTGATGTTTTCTTTCAGTTAAGTAAGGAAGATCAGTCTCCTTCTCGTTTGCTGTTTTTAAAGACTTACCCAAAATAATGTATTTAAGTAAACACCAGGAATGCCAGCTTTTTTTTTTTTTTCAGTTGTACAGTAGATTGTTACATTTCTTCCTTTTTTTCTTAATGAATGTTTTGTTTAATGTATCAGTTTCTTTTTATAACTCCACAGGTAATGAATATTGTGCAGGTAGAAGTTTTTTTAATATGCTGTCTCCAGAGAGACAGTGAGTCAAATGAAACTTTTTTCTCCTTTCTGCAGTTCAAGTCCCTACACTGATAAAATTAGGATTTTTAATGTTTTGCTTTTCTTGTGTACAACAGGAAAGCTCCATCCTCAGTTTTCATTTGTCAAATCAACCTAACCATGTAAATCAAAGAAATCCAATTTCCAGCTTAAAAGCCTTGTGAAGTTAATGTGGTTATAATTACAATGAAATTCGGAGAAACAACTTCACTCAACACATGTGTGATCCCCAGTCAATGGTGACAAACCAAAGGTGAACTTCTGGAAAACGTGACATGGAAGAAAACATAACTATGCTCTGAGATGCAGCTATAATTAAACATTTCTGAAGGGAGCACACCTGGTATTCCTCCCAAGTAAAAGTGACAGTGAAAGTGTCATCATCATGGCATCATAATGATTTTAACACTGGGTTTTATTTCGCCTGTTACCATAGCACAAGCTAACACTTACAGCTGGTAGTTACTTTAAATGCAGAGAAAGACCAGAATAGATATAGTGAAACAGGCATTGAAGAAAATACTCAGCAGTATGGTTGCTAAAAGAGAAAGGACATAGAGTTTAACCAATCTTGGGAGTTGTGACCTTGTTTACTCAGAGATAAAAAGAAACAGAGTTACTTGAAGGAAATATTAGTGTGCATCCTAAAAAAATTTTTTCGGTAGTTTATGTTATGACTGGCAATCACAGTATAACACAGATGTCACTGCAACTGTGGTTAAAGCCATGTTTGCATATGTGGTTATCATATAATCATGACATGGCCTTATTCGTTTATACTGTGTGTAACAATATCTAAACACAGCTGAAAGCCACATTATTAATACATAGCAGAGGTTTTTTTGTAACACATATGCAATCTGACAGAAATGCTGCATTTGGAATTGTTAAAGCACAGCTAAAGAGATCCATTGCACCATAGTTTTAACCACAAGCGCGGCCAAAACCGTAGAAAAAAACCCCATAGCTACTGCCGCAGTTTTGCCAAGCGTTGCCGGACAAATGAGCTGCAGCTGTGATAACATCCAGTAGCTGTGAAGGGTTAGAGATAGCCCACTTATGGCAAGAGTTATGAACAATAAATATATCATGTACTGTGCTACGTTAACTCTTCTGTAGTGTCTGCAGAGTTTTTAAAAAGATCCTCTAGGCTTGGTGGAAAGAAGACTTTGTGAATGACACAAATTACGTCAAAGGTTTTTTATTAATGAAGACATAATTTTTAAGGGGTAGTGTATTCCATAACAGAATGAAGTAACTTGCCTTCATTTGTTATAAAAAAATGCTAGAAATATGAAGGAATTCGCTATTTGACATCTTGAAACTGGGCTGTCTCTTTAAGAAAGTCCTGTTCTTTCCGACACTGCCATCAGCTCGTCATCACAACAATGCCTTTCCACCATGATGTTATAAATAATTTTTTGAAGCTTTGTACTGAGAAGTAGATCATATGATGAGCTCAGCAGACTCGCAGTACCACCAGGTGTTGCTGATTGCTGCCGCCACTTGTCTGGTGAAGGAAGGAGCCACCAATGATTCAAGGATGTGTCAAGCATGCATGAAAGAATCAAAGCAGCTCTCTAGGTCAGGTTTTGTAACATTCTAAAATAATATAAAGCTCAAAGAAGTCAATTATGTATAATATTCCCTGCATGAAAAAAAAAATTATCAAGGCAAAAAAAAATCACTCAATAACAGAAATATTTTTTTCACTAAATAACTAATTTCTTCACAATATTATTTTACATATTCATGTAATGCAAATCAAAATAACTTACCTCACCAACAGTGCAAAACCCAGTTGCACTTGTGTAAGTGTTACACTGAGGTTGACAGAAAAAAAATAAATAAATATTGGGGCAGGGTGAAATACAACACTTCCTTCCACCATTTTCTTCGGCGCCACCACTTTCATTTGTCAAAAACCCAGAAGATGTCCAATGGTAATCATTTTTGGAGATTCACATAAATGTATTTTTGGAACATTATTATAGCTGGTTTCAAAATTTTTCCAATAAGCAAGGAAGGCCTGGACAAAAAAAGGGGGTTAGCACTTGAGCGAAACTGAAGATATTCCAACGTGGCTTGCAAAAGACTAATCTGCCCTGTAGCTGAGCAACATACAAACACACAAAACTTCATTTGTAAAGCAGACGGACCTGTTATATGATACCATCCCACTTTAGTTATGGTGTGGGTCCCTGGTTTTCTTTTGCTAGGCAGAAAAGCAAAAATGGAAATTATGATTTGAATTAATTTTAATCTGTGGCTTTTCTGAATCCCAAAATAGCTTTCCACTTATTTTGCCTCTATTTATGTACTGCATAGTAAGAATCTGAATTTTATAAGTAAGCATTTCTTTCCCTCAACCTAAATCTCAGTGTACAACAAACGCAAAATAACCATATTAAATGTTCAAGTGCCCGGAGAAATTTTTATTTGTGGTAAAATGAATACTTGTTACATATGAGAAGTGACTGTGAGCAGCACCAGCACACTTATTTGACATGTGTGTTAATGCCAGCACAGCATTCTTTGTGGCTGTTCAAGTTTCCGACTTCAAGAGGTTAACTAGGGAACACTTGAGATGTTCTGAGCAGGATGTTCTTCCCATTTTCCCAATTTCACCTGGTGCTTTCCACTAGGCATTAGAAATGGTAAATTTAAGTCTCTTGAGTCAGTGTTGTTCTCTTCCATAACAAAAACCATTGTCACTGATGATTCAGGAGGGAATAGCCTGCATCTGGTTTGAAAAGAAAATATTTCTAAAGGATTAATATAATAACAAGAGAGAGAGAATAAAGTCAATTAAACTGTATGTCATTGCAGCTTTTGTTCTTGTGGTTCCTTACAGATAAATTATCCAAAGAGACAGTCCTACAAATGCACCTGTTTATTAGGACATCTCTCACCCAAAGCACCTTTTTAAGAAAAGGAGACATTATCTCAGTTGAACTGTAGAGAATAGCTACATTTTGTGGCCAGGTGTGTACATTTGACTTAAAAAGGTGAAGAGAAGTGAGTGAGAGATTGCGGTAAAAATGTAGAAGGAGACTCAGATGAACTCTTATTTCAATAAATGTAAAATCAGCTGGGGTTTATTTTAAAGCATCCCCTCTATTTTTATAGTAACTTCTGCTGCACATTTCATAATATTAGTCTTGGACATGGATTTGTTGGAGTGCAAAGCAGCATTAGATTAGCCCATCTGCACAATGTAAACACAGAGCTATTCAGCCAAGACAACGAGTGCATGGATGAGATACTATTATGGCTATCTTGTTGAAGTGACATCCAGGACCAGCCGCGGGATTTGCCATTACACACACGCACACACACACTGCTTCCTTATAAATCACTGAGGCAGCTGACCTGGGGAAAGTCAATGCCCTCCACAACAATGATTGAGCATAATTGAATCATGTGTGCTCACGGTCTAGCCTCAGCCACATCAAAAGAGTGTGAACCTTCCATGCTTAGAGAGAACCTGATGAGTAAATGGAAAGGGTGTTGTCCATTAAAGAGAAGCCCTGATTTTTCTCACGTTTTTTGGTTTTTGCAGAGCTGCTTTTTAGGTGGTCCTGCAGAAAACCAGGCACCAGAGGACTCCAGGGGTCTGCACAATGTTGAGCTTTTTTCCTCCTTGGATCTGGTGTAATGTCCAAGTGTTATTTTTCTCTCTTTTTTCACTCTCAGTTTCATTTGTTTTGCCTGCCCTTAATGAGACATCAAAGACCAACACGCCACAGCTGTGATTTTGTCTTGTGTGAACTCTTTGTGCTGGAGCTACTTGTATTTTGTTAATGTTGAAAGAAACATCAATTACTGAAATTGTCAAAGGCTCGATTTAAACATTTTGGGTTTATTGGAATACAAAGTTTCTTACATAAACTATCGAGGTCAAAAATGAAATAGTAATTGGTGGCACTATTTAGTAGACGGGTTATCTCTAGCAAATACAATTGTCAGTTGAATGTTAATTACTTGAAAAATCAGAAGATTACAGCAGAAACACCCAGCTAGCTTTAATCTATTCTGGATACAAAGAAGTTAGGTTATTGTTTATAAATGGAGCAGAAAATATGCAAAATTCTCCTTGAACTGTGTAATATGAGATGAGAGAACAGCCCTCTTCTTTTCCTTCTTTCTTCCTCTGAACTTGAGTGACTTTGAAGTCTTGCTGACACATCATGCCCAGACAGGAAAGGTTTTTATATCAATCTCTCAAGATTGATATTTGAGTTGCATTTGATTTGTACTACTGCATAATAGAAACATGCATTTTAAGAAATGCAACTTTTGGAGAAGTACTGACTTGAAATTACTATTTAAAATTGCATACCACCTTTAAAGCACATACAGTATTTGCACAACATTTAGATGTGCATTTTCTGCTTTCATTGTTTAAAAAATAGAGTTAATGTCACATATTTAACATGTCTTAATGTTGCCTTTTATTAACAATGCTTACTATGTTATTTCCAAACATAAACAAATAAGAAATAACTTATTCTGAAGTTGCTAAAAAAGGATATGCTGACATGAACCAAGCTTCTGTGTCCATAGAGATGGATGGTGACCAAATTGGGTAGATCCTTGCTCCTCCTGTCAGCAAATCCTCTCCCAGAACAATCTGCATGTATTGGGTTTTTTGGTAAGTTTTTGAGTGGTTTGTCATGAATAAAGGCAAAAAAAAGCTTTCTGCATCAAATCATGCTTTTATACAGGATCAAATAGTTATTTCACTCAATGACAGGGTGAGCAATTTCTATCTGTATTTTTCAGTGATATTTGGTTTCTCATAATTGAAACAGAAGAACCAGATTTAGAGTTTCTTTTAAATGGGCAAAGAGTCAAAGGCAACATGAAGCTTTAATAAGTTATTGAAAATGTTTCTACACTTTGCACAATTACCGTAATATTTTCTGCTTAAGTTCTGCCATCTCCATAAAGCCTAAAATTTATATTTTTCACAACCTCTAGAGTGTTTGTCTGATCACAGCATAAGCCGGTCAAATGATCTGATGATTTGAAAAGTGTCTCTGCCAACCCATGCAAAAACACTAGGTGTGTACACTGAGATCTGTTACACACTGCCTGTGAACCCCAGACGCACAAACATAGAAATAGTAATGTGATCTATCATCTTTTCCTCTGTAGGCAGGTTTGTTCACATAAATCATATTCTATGCTATGTTTTGGGGGATTTGTACCAATAATAGAGCGTTGCTCCCATGCCCACTCTGTTCCCTTGTTCCAGTTCCTGGGAAAAACCTTAACAGGTCTTAACTTTTGATCAAGTAAGGTTTTCAGTTGCAAGATTGCCTTTTGTTAACCTCAAACCTGAACCCAATCATGTGTTTCATGGGAGTTCCCTGCCCAATCTAATCTTTGAAAACTTGAAAAAAGGGGCAGGACAGACTGTTACAATGTTTTGGAACATGTACACATGAACCCTGGGTCCTGTTTGATCATGTTGATTTTACTGGGAGGGTCCACTGGTCAAACAGGGAGACTGCCTTTATAATATTATTGCCACTGTCACATCTAATAGATATCTCTATTGTGTGTCACTTGCAGCTGTGAAGTTCATCATTGTTTTGTCTGTTGCAGATTTAGTATTGGAAAAGGGAACATATGACATACGGAATCAGCAAATTAGAGAAAGTACCTACATATAATGTATAATCCAAGCTCACAGTGTTATGCTACTACGCATGAAAAAGAGACAAGTCCTCTATATTGACAGTTATTATGTGTTGCACATCTTTCTACTTGTACTGGCAGAATGAAAAATGAATCAAAAATTAATTATGTGTTATCAATGTATGATGATGTGACATTTATTTTGTTTCAGCTCCTGAAACTCCTGTTTCCTGTTTTGACAAAGTTCTTCCATCCATCCATTTTCCTGCACCCTTTTTCCCTTACTGGGGTCGGGAGGGTTGCTGGTGCCTATCTCCAGCTGTCATTTCGGGCAAGATGCAGGGTACACCCTGGACAGGTCGCCAGTCTGTCGCAGGGCAACACAGAGACATACAGGACAAACAAGAATTTAGAAAAGCCAATTAACCTGACAGTCATGTTTTTGGACTGTGGGAGGAAGCCGGAGTACCCGGAGAGAACCTACGCATGCCCAGGGAGAACATGCAAACTCCATGCAGAAAGACCGGGGCCGGGAATCGAACCCAGAACCTTCTTGCTGCAAGGCAACAGCTCTACCAGCTGCGCCACTGGGCAGCCCACAAAGTTCTTCCTGAAAACATTAATTCCAGTCTTGCAGCATATAACTTATCCCAATCAATTATTCAATCCATTAACAAATCTTTAAAATATACTACGTGTATTAAGTTGCCTCCTCTATTGCTAAAGAAGCTGGTTGTCCACAGAGTGCTGTATTCAAGCATATTCATATAAAGTTTAGCAGAAGGGAAAAGAGTGAGGTAGGAAAAGGTTCACCAGTCCTGAGAAGATCATCAGGCAAATTCCAATGAATAATTTAGGAAACTTCACGATGAGTGGACTGAGGTTAGATTCAGTGCATCAAGAGCCACTACACACGAGGAATCCTACACATGGACAAAAACATGTCACAATAATTATGTCAAAACACTCTTGAACCTGAGCCTAAGGTGGCAGGTGCCTACTTCCAGTGGTCACTGTACAGGAAGGGAAGGACACTGTCTACAGGTCATTAGTCCCTCACAAGGCAACACAAACACACACAGAAAACCCAAACATACATCCACTAAGGGCAGAGACCATTTAATGTAACAGTTATGTTTTAGGACTCATGCAGCTAAATATAGGATAATATATTTGAAATGTCTTCAGACACTCTAAATTTTTAACATATTCACCCATGGAAAAACCTACATTGGTTAAACTCAAATAACACCACGAAATACCACTCCTGAAAAGATCTAACCCCCTGACCCCGTCTTAAAACTCAGTCTTTGTTAAATAGCACAGTATCAGCTTGCTACTTTTGTAAAAGGTGTTGGAATCATATCAAATACCTGAGACAGAAAACCCATAGGTCAAAAGTTCAAAGCTATAAATATTTGCTTCTGGACTATTCTAACAACATAGAATTTTAGAAGCCATATTAAAAAGCACATACAGTACTTTGCTTGACAAGCCCATGGAGTCCAGTGATTTCTTTGGATAGCTGGTAGTGAAACATGAGTGTTAATGAACTCAGTAAAATGCAAGAATAAAAAAAACAGAGGATCCCCATGCTGACTGATAGATTAGTCACTGATATATACCTGATATATACATCTAGTAAGTAGATCCTCCTAAAACATAGAAGTTTTCCAAGGTTCATTGGAGTTTACATTGGTAATAAATGGATACAGAAAAATGCTGTCCTGTGAGGGCACCTGATCTGACAGAGCTGCAGAGGTTCACTCGCAGGAACAGTCAAAAAATTATATTTGCAACACTCTTCTCAGCTGGAAAGGTATAGAAGTAGCCTCAACTGACCGAGCAGCAAGATGTCACTTTTAAACACTTTCTCATTGGGAGGAGACTGATGAGAAACATGCTGGGAGGACTACACAGTCATATTTCACTCATTAGTATTAGAATTAGAATATACTTTCCAATGAGGCTTGTTTCTCAAATTAGAATTACCTTTTGAAAATAACAGCCTTTACTTCTCATTAAGCCCACAATGCAGTAATTACATGGTTTTTTACATTGGACAAATGTCTAATGTAATCTGAAATGTCATGTTTTCATTGGCTGTGAGTGGAAAATGATCAAAATTAATTGAAAACAGTCTCTGTAATTAATCTATATTGTGTTTTAATTAGTGAATTGAGTCACTGAACTGAATGAACTTTTCAATAATATTTTAATTTACAGAAGGGTCTGGGTACACAGGAGGCTGTTTTTTTTCTGTAAATGTTGTCACCCCACAAAAAAATAATCTTAGATATGTTTACATTTTACCTACCATAAAAGGTATAGGCATAACAAAAACTAAGGATGAAATTGATTGAGGTTCAGTGAGTGAACTAATTAAATTAAAAGACTTCAGGTAGTTTTGTCACTGAAGTGGAAATCTAGCATGTATAGTGTGGCCCTGCACAGCTAATGATATTTTTTCCAACAACTGCTTTTTTTATTATCATTTATGTTGTTTGCGTATAAACTTAGTAATGATCAGGCTATCTGACACTTATTTTGAACTCTAGCTTGTTCTTTTTATTGTAACGTAAAGGATAAAAGCAGGAACTAAACATTAAAAAATGACTGATCTACTGGATCAGCATCACTCAGAGATCACAAGGTGTTACTTAGAAAATAAATGTACACTTTCTGACCGCTGATGCTTCAACATTAACAAACTGCTTGACCAAAGTGCTTTGAAATCAGTACATGATGACATAAACAAGACCTTCCTTTGTAACTTGAAGGACAATACTAACTTGATTAAATGTCATCCAGACGTTTTTAGAAGAATCAATTCAGCTGGGTTAAGAAAATGGCATTATGCTTGCAGGACATTGCTCACATACATTGTCCCTCACCGCCCACCCCCTCCACTCTCATCCTTCTCCCTCCCCCCCAATACAACAGATTAGACCCTGCTGTGTTCATTCAAAGAAAGCAGCCATCACCAAAGTGGTTAGAGAGATATTTTGGTGTAGTCGGTCAATGACATCATTGAAGAGAATGGCATCGTTAGCAAACTCTGGAAGGGCAATTAGTCGATGCAATTAACCTTTAAAAGGATGCCTATGTGAAATGAGTGAGGATGAATAATGGTCAAGTCCCCTGTATAAATCTAAGGCCCTGCCATCCAGAGAAACTCCCAAGAGGCTGATGGGGGAAAATGACTCCAAGGGCACCATTCAGAAAGAAGTTTAGTGAGTCATGAATGAAAGAGACTTCTAACTCACACTTTGGCATATGATAGATCTGGTAGGTTTTTAAAATGGCTTTTTACAAGAAGTGTCATTCTAGTAAATGATACGCGTTCTTCATCTATCTTCATAATCTTCAGTGACAGTGATTTGTTTTTTCTTCCTTGACACTCTTAATTGTCCAGACAGTCAGCATCTTCCTACTAGATGGAGTTAATTGCCATTCTGAGAGCAATTACTGTACCTTTATTTCACTTTAAGAATTAGTTTTACTGGATGTAGTTACATCCTGGACCAAGCCTTAGAGACAATCTCAACCTCTTCCTGTATGGGAAAGGTGCAAAAAATATCAGCACACCACCCTGCAAAAGCAACAAACTGAAGATAAGAAAACAAGAGCATACATCACTCCCATGATGCCCTGCATTGACGACTGGGATGTTGTCAGGGCCTGAGAAGGCTTCTGGTATGAGCCAGGGTGGTGTGTTTAGGTTTGATAAGCGTTAGTGTGAATTTGAGGTCATTGTTTCCTGCGTTTAAGCTCCTGTCACAAAACCTCTGCTGCCAGTCAGATGCAAAAGAAGGATGCACGTGAGTAATGTCACAATGAGGCTTGGATCTACTTGAAGAGACTTAAAAACATGAATTTTTGGACGTAATTGCACTTGCACTTAGCTACAAAGAAATGTGGTAAGCTTTTATAAACATTAATAAACAGTTTCTTCCTGAAAAATAAAATGCCTCGGAAAAAGTCTGTGTTGTTAGATCCCAATAACAAAGGCAGTGTGAAGGTCTAGTATTTCTTATTGTTGTGTTCCCAATTAATCAGTCATTTTTGGGAATACTAAACATGTTTAAAGACTCATAATATATTGCAGTAATATCTTTTTTTTTCTTAAGGGGCTACAGTTATTAGCATTTTTGCATTGCAGCAAAAGGTTTTTGACGTCGTAAAAATCATAGATTTACATATACCCACATCTATTTTAACATAACTAATCTCTCTTTCATGAATTATTTTGAAAATACTGATGTTCTCGTTAATTTTCTTGTTGGTGCAAAAAACACCAACAATTTTGTAATTTTTGTAGATTAACTCCGCACTCTGGCATTAAGCAGTACTAGACTTGCTTCTGATCCAAAGCTGGACAAAGTGTGAGCTTGGCTAGGCCTCAAAATTTGACTTCTTGCCATAAAGACACAAAAATACTTTATCTTCAACACACAAAACTTGAGCACTACAAACATTTCCAAGTGTCCTCACCCTCCATTTCTCATCTATTTTGTAATTTTCTACTCTTACTTTAGCCATGCCCACATTAAATTTGAGGAGCATAATTCTTTTTAGCTATTTTTTAAATCAAACTTGTTTAACAAAACAAAACAGTAACGTTTTGGGGTAGTTTCTCTGAGTGATTACTTTTAATATTTTTTTCTGACCTTCAGCAGACTCGCATGCATCTTTGTTTACTCTCTTCGGGACTACTACTACTTTTACTTAATAGAGCAAGTGCACCCAAATCGGGAAGAAAAGAACAAAGACTGTAATTACCAGTACTGATTGTTTCTGCATGCATTGGCATTCACTCTGCCAAACTATTGTTACCATTTGTTGCATAAGCTGGCAGTAGAGAGCATCTATTTTTAAATGACAAAACGCTGTTGATCCATCCTGACAAGCTTCTATTTAACAAGTTACTTTCTGTTGTACCTCCTGAAAGGTTCTTGTGAAGCACTACTAAATATGGAGCTGCACTAAGGTTTTATGATGTGTTGACTAAAACCTGGAGCATGTTCCTGAGTTTTAATGTTAAACTGTATTTTATCCTTCAAGGGCATTAACCGCAAGTGTAAGTTTAAGAGTTGTGGAAATCACTCCAAGTTCTCAGTATGGTTGAATAAGTTTTGGAAGGTGCAGACTGCATTCTTTGGAAGGTGCAGATGAGGCAATTATGGGCCGAAGCATATTTTTGCCTCCAGCAGATGATGGTGATGCTCAAAGTTGATAGAAAAGGTAAATAGCTTCACACAACACAAAATATATATGTTAATTTATTTGTTGATAATTGCACAGTTCAAGACATCACTGCATAAATAAAGTTGAGATTTTCTGTTCTGACATGTTTTACAGGGTTATGCCATTTTATTATCACCTAAATGTATTTGAAGTCTTTTCCTATGTGAGTGCATTCATGAATGTATGTGTTTTTGAGTGGTTTTGAGCTTTTGCTTCCTTAATCGATTCTAAGAACAGGTCTAATCAAACCTATGCACAAAATTGCCAGTTCTGCCAAAAGAGATGCAGGATAATGCACGTACTATAATCTTATCAAAAACAACTCTGAAATACCCTAATCTCCTCTGCAGTGTTAAAGAAAGCTTTATCAATGTTATTAAAGTGGTTTCAGTTCCTGCCAGTAAGTATGATATCATGGCTAAACAAAGTGTATGCCCACAAAAAAAAGACATTTAAATGAGGGGATCACAGTACGGTGCAGAGATTACAAACATAGACTTGTTGCTGCAATATAAACCAAGTCTTTTGTGTAAGTATGCAATTAATGCAATTATCACTAATATTATGAAATATTGATTCACTATGTCAAAACTTGTAAAAAGGAACTGGGTACAACCATTAACATTCCTCTTAACTTCACAACTTTGTGCCAGACAGTCCAGGTGAAGCCGTTTCTCACATTGGTACACCCTTTTTGAGGGAAGCTGAGGAGTGGGAAGGTTGGAGAGCGGGGGTCATGTTTTGAACTCTTTCAAGCAGATGAAAACCATTAAGGTGCTGTTGGTACTGATTACCCTGGAAGACACACACATTCACACACATATGTCTTGATTTCTAAAACACATTGTGAAACCATTTTGTCAGAAACAGTCCAAAAGACCTTTGCTAACAAATTGCAATGGTCTTTGACAGTATTGATTTTTAAATATTGACCCATTACACTGAATATCACAGTAATGGTGTTACTATAAAAGACAAAGATATAAACAAGCTATTCATTTTGTTTTAACTGAGGTAATGCATAGTCAAATTAGAGTTACCGGTATTCTAATTTTAAACAATCAAATATTTCCCCATAGATGAACTATTTTGTTTGCCAAAAAACACCCGCAGAAAGGGATGGATAAGACCTGATTTAACCCGACTAAGGTTTCCTGGGGAGAAACCGACAAGTCTCAAAGTAAGAGTTTCACCATCAGCTGTGGTGCTATTTGATCTGAAAAAATACATTTTCAGTGGCTTCACAGCTAACCCACATCAAAGGCTCACCAGTTCAGTTCTTGTTTGTTGCAGACCTTACTGTATGGGGTTTCCTCAAATACTATGTTGTTTTGTGTCATTTAAACTGGTAATTACATTTCTCTTAGGTGTGGATTTTGTCTGCAGTTGCCCTGTGATGGCCTAGTAATATCTGGTGTGTCTCAGCTTTTGCTTGGTCAATGCTGTGATAGAATCAGGCCCGTCCTGTGCTTCCAAACTGGATATATAGAGGCATATATGACCATCCCTGGACCCACCCAAGTAAAGCAAAATGTGGACAGTATAAGCTTGGTTGTGTTTTGGGGCTGCAGTAGTGTTGACATCTCAATTCTGCCAGTCATAAAATAACTATTAAAGGCAAGAACCCACCATTATAATCAAAATAAACAGAATTTACCACTTTTTCTCACATACCTGTGTATCTGTACAATATAATTTAGTAGTGGAACTCAACATTGCTCTAAACTTGTCTTGTCTGTTTATTTGTTCATTCTGTGAATTCAGCCACATTCCATTGGTGTCTTCTGTGAATTAACTAAGGTTAATTATTTTTTTTACCAAATCCACAATATAATATGAAACAAATTGGTATTGCAAGCAAAGCTGCTCTTTAGTAATGCGTTTATGAGGAAGTATGGATTTGGGGGTTTTCTTATAGGCAGAGTCACTCCTGGTTCGTCCCATTACTAGCATCATTACCCTGAACAGCTGTGTCATTCACAATGACGCAGGACGGCAAGAGCTAAACAAATTGAAAGAGGGTTTTCTGGGAAACTGCATTATTGTCTGAATGATCCAGAACAATATGACCTGCACACACAATTCTAATTAACAATCAGAGGCAGATGGCACACATCTTTGTTGCTCTTCTTTCTCAATGCTGAAAATAAGTGACAAAAATCTTGATATATTTGTACGGAAAGGCATTAAATGCAGAAACAGACCAAACAAGCTTGCAGAGTTACAGTAACAGGAAAAGATCAAGGACTGAACTGGTGTGTGTTGAATTGAATAGGTTATTTTTAAGCACTCTTGTGAACAGTAATGATGAAGAAGAAGAAGAATGTTGAAATGTTGATGGCACAGTAGCTTGTATTAACTCATGGAGTTTGCATCTTGCTTGTTTTGGTAAATGGAATGAAATAAACAGAAGTTTGAAACTTTAGGTATTTGAAGTGGTTCCACATTAGCACTTTTTAATGTTTAAAACTGGCACTATTTTATTTAAATAATAATTCTAAAGCAGAATGACAGTGTGTGTTCTTTGTAGTACATTGCTACCAGTGATTGATGATGAAAGCATTCAGATCTGTGAGAGTGATTGTGGCAAAAGATGAATAGAGTGGAAGCGGCGCAAAGGGACAGAGGTAGCAAGAGTACACCAGTGACCCTTGGCTGAGCTCTCTCTCCTTGCACCAGCGGAAATGTGGGAGGGTGAAAGGAAGCTGTCTCAAAGAAAGCAGTAATACTGAAAAGACAGAAAAGCAGCTGGAAACCACAGGAACACAGAGGCAAATAGGTGGGTTTGAAACAATAAGAGCAAGGCACAGTGAACAAGAGTGATTAGTGGTTTGGGTTTACCAAAGCATGACTTAAGCAATTAATCGAGAACACTCAGATAAAAGGCTAAGAAGAGGTTCCTTTGGGCAAACCCAACACAATTCATTTAAACCATACAGCCAGGGTGTTTGTTGTGCATTTCAGTGGTACTTAGCTGGCCCACAGCCCCAGGAAAGTATTTTCCCAATTGAAGGCATTCTCTTTATTTAATAAAAAAAATAGTAAAATCAGTTCATTTTACTTCCACCAGATTCCAAATCCTGTTGTAATCTCTCATTTAGCGGTAGGTAGTGTTTTTATTTAGAATCATGTGGTGTTTAAAGTGAGCCCAATTAGCAACTTTTCAAAAATTATGGCCCTATTGTTAACATAACTTCTATGAGTAATTCCATTCAACAACAGCTACTGAAACATTAATGAACTGGCTCCCTATTTTTGCTCTTTTTTTCAGTATGTGTTACCATAATCTTTGAACAAATAATTTTCTATTGATACATAAGCCATAACCTAAGGCTGGACTAAGCTTTAACATTGTTACTTGTAATGATTTCTGATGAGAAAATCCTGGCTAAACACTTTATGCAGTGGAACAAATCCACAGATATCCATCTACATTAATCTGAATGTCAAGCAGTGTGGTAAAATACACCACTGTTTGTGTGCATATACTTAAGTGTTACCACATATTTTTGTAGACTGAATAGAAGGATATTAAATCAAATCTTAAAAAAGTAGATTTTGTTCTGGTATCAATTTGGTCAGTTCCACAATGTCCTTATATTCAAATTTAGGGTAAAACTTTTATGTTTACCAAGTTTCTTGATGGATTTTCTTTCAAGGGTAGAAAAGTAGCTTATTCTAACAGGTTCATTTGTACAAGATCAAAGACTCCCATGATTCAATAGGAAGGAAGCAAGAAAAAAAGGGGGAAAAGCTTTGGAATCAGTGATCGATGAGCTGGCTTTATTTGACTTTAGAGACTCTGAGAGTCACTTGGGCTTGGTTTTGGCAGTCTCTTTGCTCTTTCATTAGTGGAGGCAAAACACGTGATGTGCCTCAGCTCTACCCCTGCTGCTACAAACAAAAACATAAAAACAATACAACTTTGTGTCCGTCTGGCGCGACACCTCATTGGCTATTTTTTGCTATTCGCCACATTTTACGCCTTTTCCAAGTCCTTTGGAATTCCTTCTTTATTGGTTGGCTTGTTTTGTACCAAGTACCCAGTATCTTTCAGTGAAAGAAACCAAGATTCTTTCACTCTTTTTCTTTTGTCGGGATGTGCGTGCTGGGAATGTCGATAGCTTCTCATATCAGAGGTCATGTAAATTCAGCTTTTCAACCAAGTGGTTTTGGTATGTGTTTTGTTCCGTTTCTGAGAAATGAGACACATTGTGATTTAATCGGGCAGCTGATGATTTGAACAAAAAAGCTAAAGCACTTTTGTGTCTCTGGCATAAAAAAAGATTATGATCTATCACTCACATTAACTTATAACTAACTTAGTCATACTCCATCTGAAAGCTGAAAAAACTATTTGTGTGCCAGATATTGGGTTATCATTGAGGAATAACATAATATTTCTCAATATTAATCTATTTAGACACTTACACTACACAGCCAATTTAAATGAAACACAAACTGACAGACTTGCATTTGCATCAAACAACATTTGTATGTGACAGTAGATGTTAGATTTTGGACAGAGTTGTAGGAAACCCCCAGTGTTCCAAGTTGAAATTACAGCTAATTTTGATTTTTGTTTTACTTGAAGTAATTAATCCAGAATCTTTAGCATAAAATTCTGGTAAAAATGTTATCCAAAACTCAAATTTCAGATCATTCATTGTTATTTTATGAGAATAATGCAACGGGCTAACATCAGAGTGGATGTCCACTGTCTTGAAAATGGGATTATGGTTTATGCGTATGCTTTTCTATTACCATATAAATAATAGTCAGTTTTGCAACAAGAACAACAAAAAAACTTATGTGCCTAACCCTGTTCCCCGCAGTAAATAGGGTTAGGGGGCCACTGATGCTTGCTTTTTGGCCAGCACCTCATCTGAATATGTAAAACATTTTTGTTGATTGACCCTCTGAACAAAATATGCAGCTGGTTTACAAGCAATATATCATAATTGTTTGTAAACCACTGGTTTACCACTGGTTTACAAACAATTATGATATATTGATATATTAAGTAAATGCAGATGTTTTTTTCAGTTGCTTTAAACAGAAAGACCATCACTGTTTTGTAGGAAAAACAGTTTGCATGAAAAGCTATGAGGTTTTTTTTTTAAACTGAAGTCTTGTAACATGACAGGATTCTGTTTTGATCTTAGGCCTCCTCAGACTAGCTGTTATCTTCAGCCTCCGGGACCAACTAATCTGGATTTATGCTAAATAGAAACACTATGGGAGTCTTCTGCAGCTAAGACTTTAACTGCTTATAACTTTCTAAGAATGCATTTGCAGTGAAATTTTATTTTACAAATAAGATAAGTTTTGTTTCTATCTATCTAATACATACGAGAACTAAAAGAAAAGGTAAAAATGAAACCTTATGACTTTGTCTACAGAGTGCATTTGAGGACAAGTTTGCTGAAATAAAGAAACTCTTTTTCTTTCTTTTTTAACATTGGCAGCAAATACATGGCAAAGCTAACAAAAAAGCTGGAGATCATCTTTGTGAGTACAAATTAAATTAAATTAGAAGTTTATAAAGGTCTTTTACTTAGAGGATGTGCTTCCTTTTTTTCTTTTTTTTTTTTTTTTTTTTTACAAAGGATGACTCACTCAGTTTTACAGCCACTAGTCAGGATCCTAAGGATTTTATTAGTCTAGAATGGCTTCCTTCAAGCACATAGTTCAGGTAAATCCAGTTGAATCATCAGTTACAAGCTATGAAGTGTAAACATACTGGGTAATCTTCTTCCTATGTTAATAAAACCATATGAAGCAGCTGAACCAAGTATTGGAAAAGACATGCTACATTTATTTCATGTACCTAGTTTAATACTTTTGAGTGCCTACATCAATCTAAGAGGCATAACAAGGCAAAATATTTGCCTACCCCACTGACAGCTATGCTGTTGAGTCTCCAGCAATAAATCTGTATCTCAAAAAATATTTTACGAACTTGAAAGTACACTTCAGCATACTTCCCTTTGAATACATTTATAGCAGCTAATTAATACATTTAACCACAAATCCAATACAAAGCCAACAAGTCTGGCCCCTAAGAACTTTGGCACAAAAAAATGTATTGATGTCTAAGACCACATTTTTACTACTGCTTATTTCATACTTGCTCATATTGAAAAACTGGCGTGTTAAATAAAGAAACAGTGATTTTATGAGGCTCAACAATGAGAAAGTGGCATTAGAAAGCTTTGAAAAGAAACAATATAGCAGGAATGCTAGCCAACCATCTGACCATTCTCTATACCAGCTCTATATGTTTGGTCACAAGGGCCTTGTACCTGTGCTCATTGAATGGCAGGCAGGATAGACCCTGAACAGCTCACCAGTCCATCCCAGAGTAGCGCAGAGACAAGCCAAGAAGCCATTCACACTCACACACACACACCCCCACACACACACCCACACACCTAAAGACATGTTAGAGACAGTTATGATTTTGGACTGTGTGAGAGACTCCAGGAAAGAATCCACACATGCATGGGGAAAACACACAGACTCCGTTCAAAAAGACAATGAGCAGGGATTCAAACCCAGGACCTTCAAGGTAACAGTGCTACCAACTGTACCACTGTGCAGTCTCTGCTGGAAAGTTAGCTCTGGATTTTTGCTTCGACTCATGTATGTTTGAGAAATCTTTTAAAGTCCTGTATCAGCCTCCTTCTCTTTTGCCGTGTGTGATGCTTGATAAACAACTGGGAGGTAGATTTAGGAAACTATTGCTCACTAACATTGTGTTAATCTAAATATGATCACATAAGCAGTAACTGAATGAGCTGAAGTGCAGCAGAAACTGACTATAATTTAGACTTTTTTTTGCTCGCAGGTGTTGCTGCAAGCTGGAATTGCACTTTTTCAGCTTTGTAGGAACTAAAATTTGATTCAAAGAACTCTGAGATACAAAACAAATAGTTATGCCAAAAGATCAACAAGCATTAAACATCTACAGATATTGTTCATAAAAATCATTCACAATATTTTTGAGTTTTTACTTATATATTATTATTACTATAATAACTTGCAGTTACAGAGATGCTTTAGTTAAGATCTCAAGTTCACATAGATTTGAACACCTGTACCAGTATGTGATGTCTTTTCCCATCGTCATATGATTATTTCTCAGGTCATTAGTGCAAACAGATTGTTATGACCACAGTTATAATTCATTTTGACTGTGCCCTCAGCACTAAAGCAATTATGAGTGGAGCAAGGGACAAAGTGAAGTGACGTAGGTACAGTGCTACAGTGTTAACCTGGCAACAGGGTCTGGGTGGGGAGACTATTAACATGGGAGTCCTTTCCCATTTGAGAACAACTGTCATTTCAAAACAACTGTCAAGATGTCTTTTAACTATGACTATTACACAGACGTAACCTTCATTATATCATTGTAACAATCATAACACTGAAACTAACATATTTCTCTCCAAACAATGTGCTTTTTGTTTAAACCTAACCAATCACATGGGAACATTTGCACTCAATTAACTTGTGCCTAGCCTATACACTGCTTGTTTGGAGGATTTTCGCTCTTGATGTGAAAGGAACAATAGTCTGTATCTTGGTGATTGGTGTGGTTTTCTTTTCTTTTAAAGCAAGTCTCGCTTTAAGCTCTGCTCTATTAAATTTTCTGCCTCACCCAGGATTTGAAATCCTACCTCACGGCAATTAGCAAAATGATTTGGAGAGATGGATGTGTTCTTCATAACATGTAATATAAAATGTTCAAATATTATTCTAGCATGAAGAGACACTGTTTCTCAAAATTATATACTTTGATTACCCATTTTTGTTTCTTTTTGTATTATTTGTTTTGAATTCTCCTGTCATTTTTCTTTCTTTTAGTGCCCCGCCTTCATTTAATTCATCTTCACTTGTTATGTGCACCCCTGTTTTCTCTGTTCTTTGGCTTGTCTTTGTACTTAATTAGTTTTTCATTGTCTAATTTATTTTTTATCTTTTGGTTAGGGTTTTTCCCATGTTCCCTCATAAACGCTAAGTCTAAGTGTACAACATGTTCTTGAGATTTTAAACTGTAGTTTTTGCACATTTTATAATATAGATATTTCTAATTACCTAACTATGATCAAAATTCACTTTATGATGTGCATACAAGTGTCTTTATACTACTAACGTCAAAGACTGTTGAGGGAAAATAATGTTTCTTCCTTTGACTTGACTGGTGTTCTGTGTTTGTCCCTTTTCAGTCCTTTTGACCCCAATCCTGAACAGCCTGCCTGTGCCTGGTTTTGGTGGCTGTCCAAATGGAGATGTTCCTTTCCACTGTTGTCAGCTGTACCAGATATACCTGCACAGAAACGTGTGAAATGAATGTTTGAAACTTCCATATCAAGTTTCATTGCCTTCAGAGCTAGGCGAGATGCATCCTTAACGACAGTCAGATGTAATGACTGTGATCTTTCCATACCATTACACCCGGAAAAGTATGGAAATGAACCATCTTGACCTTGTTTTTGGTGGACCTACAGAGGTACAGAGGTGCACAGATACCCTTGGAGAGTTACTTTTTTGAACATTTAATCAAGTACGGTTTGTACAGTTTGTACAGTTTAGAAAAATCAGGTAGTATTACAACATTTTCTTAAGTCATTTAGGGAGTCTATCAGCAGATGTTTTGTTTAGCAGCAATCTCCCACCAGAAGCTTGGCTTTGGGCCTTTGTGTAGAACCAAACAGGAGACTCTACTGGAGTTACTGTAGAGTATGAGTTTCCAAAGCTTGAGTGGAAAAAGAGCCCTTTATTCTGAAAAAAAGACCACACAAGAGTCACATTTGGCATTAAACTTTCCCACTAAAAGTTTATTGAGTTATTTTTGTTGCAACATTTTAATATCCAGCCCACTATGCAGAAAACAAGTATCCAGAATAGAAACTTCTCACAGTAAACTTGATCCCCTGAAGCGATGAGGTGCTGGGTGGGTAAAAGCTAGCAGGGAATCCTCAACATGTTATAAATTGTGTGAAGGGGTTTCCCATTGTTCAGGAAGTTCAGGAGCCGACACATGGCAGGCTTTTGCGTTTTTTTTTCTTCCAGCAACAATACTTGTCTTGACGCCTTCTCCCCCTTCCTGTCTTTTAATGGGCTTGATTCTTCCCAGACAATTTTGTCTCCTCTTTTTATGTTGGATCAGTGGTTTTTCATTTAAACTGCCATCTGGGACTTTAGTAGAGATTAGAGTGAATGGAACGTATAATAAATCTACAGGAAGAGTCACTGAGGTTATCTGCAGAGAGGTGGATTGCATGTTTACCATATCTATTGTGAAGAAATTAATATTTTCCAAAGCATACATTTGCCAGTGTTGGAGAGCATGTAGTAATCACTCATTGCTTCAGGAAGACAGCAATAGTTAACCCCTGTTATAATTAGCCTGTTAAGCCCTAAGGCTTATATTTTCATTTGAAAATATGTAACAAAATAAATCAAGTACAGCCCCAGAGTTATGAGATCAAAATGCTAACATTTTGTACCTGTGTGAAGGTTAAACATCAAAGAGTGTTGTTCAGTAAATTGTAATGTTTTGATCTACTCCTAATTTTTTTTCTAAATAAATATTGTAAAACACAATAAAAATCCTTGTCAAAACACGCAAAAAGTGGTTCTGACTTTCAAATTTGCATCCTAACTAAAAACAAAATCTTTAGTGAGAAATGTACCAAGTGGAGCTGTCATTTTGGCACAGTTTTGCCAAAGAGTGTCCAAAATGTGCCAAACATGCTCTGTACCTCATAAGAGGGAATCTGATCAAATAACAGGCCCGATTTCCACTGTAACCCTCTTTCTGCATTTGATGTAGCCTTTCGACATGACATTTGTCTTATTTACCATCAAAATGCATTCTCAAACACCTGTTATTTCTGGAACCATATGTAGTTTCATAGTGTAGAAAGCACTTTAGAAAAGACTTTAGATTAAATTCTTCACAAATACATCTGAAAGGCTAATCAGTAATCATTTCTAATAAGCACTTTCATTAGACTTTTAAGAGCAGATATTTCTTGTCAGCCTTAGCATTTATATTCATTATAATGAACCATCCAGCAGCAAGAAAAAAAAATAGAATAATGCAAAACATAATGGGGTGACATGTAAATGTTCAAAAACAACATTTTAAATGAGAGAGCTATATCCAGGATCTCAACTGTATGAAATTTTAGCTTTATATGGGTGTAAAAAGGCACATACACTCAACCAACAGACAGTTTCCCACAACTGTTTGTATTGTTGATCCCTATAATTGTTCACTTTCCCAGGGTAGTAATGGAAAAAACCTTTGTTCTTTGGCAGAACAAGGTGGAAAGCTGGACAGATACTGACTTCATGAGCACAGAGGCCTCAGGTTAATGAAAGGAAGGCGTGGAGTTGCATGGGATGGCAAAATATCACAGAATGGAAAGGGGATTGTGGGTAATCCCCTTTTTATAGATCTGCGGTGAAACAAACACTTTATTACATTGGAGTTAATTTTAGTCTTACATTGTTAGGTATTTAACCATTACACTGAAACTTACATAAGTTGTTGTTGTTTTTAAAGTCTAGCTGAAAATACTTTTCTATGATAGAAAATCAACATAAAAGTAATTAATACAAGCTATAAATGTATATTTTATGAATACATATGTAATAAACACATCTTAAACAACATAACTGTTTCTAACAATTCAGGTTTCTGTTAGACACAATAAGTAGATTAATCCAGTAACAACGTTCTTTAACATGTTTTGTAAAAAGAAATATATTTATTCAATACATTACTTTTTGCATGTTGCCTTTGTAACCTATTATTTAGAGATAAAAAATAGAGTTTTAAAAAGTTATAGTTTTTCCAATCTGTTTCTATTTCCATATTTTCCATATTTCTGCTCACCCATCCATCTTCACTTCCTCTTATCTTTGATCATGTATTTTCGGAGCATACCCAGTCAAGCCCCAGAAGGCAAAGCTGAACCACCAGTGAGGTGTCCTCGTCTCCCTGACCTCACTCTAGGTCTTAGTCTGAGTCCTTACTGAAAGATAATTTGCCATTAATGGCTGGAACCCCAGAAAATATAGCCTCCAGATTCACAAGGCTGTTCAAATCGCTATGCCATATTAAGGTGACAATTCTACAGAAGGTTTATTTATTTCAGTTCAGTTTTCTAAGTTCAGCTTATTAATTCCAAAGAACTTAGGCATAATTGATAAAAGCTGCATTACGCTGACAGAAGCAGGCAGAAGCAGTTTACCCTAACTAGAACCACTGGCTTAGACAACACAAATGTGCTGCAAGTGTCAGTCACAGCTCTCTGTTGTTCTCACTTTGTTCAGAAAGCTCTATGTTAAGCTCAGTATTGATCATAAATTTGACTCCAAAGGCTTAAATGAACTTACCACTTTCTATGTAACAAAGTTATGGACACATTTGACAGCAGCTCAGTCAAAGGTGTCTGACTTTGAGCTTCCTTTTCTGAGATGGAAAGGGGACCAAACACGACACGCTGTTCTGTGTGTCATGTTTGTGACCACAGAACTGTTCTTATTATTATATATTCTCAGTCTCTTTATTGCATTTCACTTGATATTGAAAACACATTATAGATTGATGTACAATTAATATGATGAAATGTACAAACTTCTAGCTAATGCAGGAAAAATATTATGTATTATTACTTCCAAATATTGACTAAAGTGTGAATATTTTCACCTTTTGTCATTTTACAGTTACATCACAAGGTCATTGTTTGCGCTGGATTTCGTGTAGGGAGGCAGGGTCTCAATGTGAGTGCACATGAACTGGCCTCTGTGATTTAATCTGGGATATTGTTTTAAAAAAACAACATTGTCTTGAACAGTTTTCTGTCTGGCATGTCTGCTTTGCTACTTGGTCTTCATAATGCTGTCTGATAACTAATGTTCTGTAACAGCACAGCTTTACTTACTGTGATTTATCACAGTAAATATCAGCAGACTCTTAACTGATTAGGTGACTCCTGAAGGCAATTATTCTCTGGATTGTATTCAGTATATCAAAGTAAAGAACTTTTGACTGAACCATTCTAACTCATGAATATATCCTGCAACTTTTAGAGGTCTCTCTGCTTCAGCCCACCTGGCTCCAATATATGCTTATTAGCAGCTCGGCAGAGCTTGACTGCATGCTAGTGAGGCAGTTTCACCATTTAATTCAAGTGTGTAGGACAAGAGACACATCTAAAAGTTGCAGGACTCTGGCCCTTGAGGAGTGCAGTTTAACACCACTGATGTAGTTCATACCTTGTACTCTTAGGGCTGTTGTCCTGCTTGAAAATGAACCTCCACCCCAGTCTCAAGTCTTGTGCAGTCTTCTAATAGATTTTCTTCCCACTATTACTCTGTATTTAATTCTACCCACCTTCCCATCAACTCTGTCCAGATTTGTATCTCTGCTAAAAATGTATCCCCACAAGATGATTCTGTCACCGCCATGTTACTCTGGGAATGTTGAATGTGTGGAGCAATGTGCAGTGTTTGTTTTCTTCCAAACATTGAATGTTACACGTTGGCAAAATGCTTAATTTTGTTCTCATCTGACCAGAGCACATTATTTCCAGAGTAAAAGTCTTTTTATTTTTCTCCCTTGGGAGAAATTTGCCCTGGCAGAGGGGATTACATTACATGGACATGTTACACTCTTCCATAACATCACAAAGTTAATAAACACTTGCACAGATAAATAAAACCAAAATTGTATTTATTACATTTTATTTCTCTGCTTCCTATTTATGATAACTTTGTGCTGGTCTGTCACATAATCCAATTAAACACATTCAGGCTGGTTATTTTAATGTACTAAAATATAATGAAGAAAGTTCAAGAGTCTTGAATATTGTCACAGAACACTCTAGGTACCAGAGTATCCACAGTAGCACACTAACTGAATCAAGAGCAGAACTTTTATCAAGTAATGTAGGTTTTCAGTTTTGTCCATTGAGCCAAAAGGAAATGATTCCTTTAAACAACTGCTTTGAAATCCACTTCAATCTATCAAACAAACAGACCAAAGGCAGCGCTGTTTTTATTCTAGTGCCTTCTTCTGATTACAAAATCCATTTTAAAGTAGCAGTTGGCGGCATGACCCCTGAAGATCAAAGAACTGCGATTGTCAAAATAGTGACATCATCAACTCAGAATCGTTAAAACATATTTTGGGAGGACCTTGAATATGGAGTCTAACTTAATCTTCAATTACTGTTTCATTACCATGACCTATTCTAAACCGTGACATCTGAGAAACTGAATGGACAAATTCTGCTCTTGGATCATCTTCCATCCAGAGTACAATTTTCATTTCTCTGTTGTCATACTTGCTTGTGTCATTCGGAGTGGTATAAAGGGTAAACATCAGCTTGGGAGAGAATAAAGCCTCTGTCTGTGTCTGCAGGACCTCAGAGTAAAGGATAGGAGGGAAGATTAAAAATCATAAAAAAAATTAATTAGAAGAAATAGTGGAAGAAATGGCAATGCATGAATGCTTCAGGAGCACTACACTTTGTTTTCCATCATACGATACATAAAAGTATCATATGATGGAATGTGAAGGGACTCATAAGTGTTTATGTCAATGTTGTGAAATGCCCAAAGATCCATGACTTAGCTCTATGAAACATATCTAAAATGAATCCCACTTCAGTGACATAATTCTGAGAATTATTTCAATTGAAATGCTTTGACTAAGATTTTAATAAATTTGAAAACCAGTAGAAAAGTTTTACTCTATGAATAATTAATAGACTAAACTTATAACAGTGGTTCTGAGCCATATGTTGCATTCATGCATTCTTATGCACCACAGTGTCCTGCTGCCTGTGGACACTGTAACATGTCGTAGAGAAAAACTGGACTTAAATTCACTGTTATTGCTGATCCCAATAACAACTCTTCCCTTCCCATAGTTTCATAAATTAAAGACTCTAAAATACTGTGAATCATGTACACAATGCTGTGGTGTTCCCAATCAAACATCTATGATTAATTCTGAAGTGATATGTTTGGTAATGGTTTTCACAACCATCATAAAAATACTTTATGAGGAAACTTTTTTGTAGGAAAAGGCTGTGAGTTTCTCCAGTAAAATTCGTGATATTAGCTAATTTATGACCAACATCACTGTGAGAAATCCGATGGCTTGTGGTAATTAAATAAAATTTCCAGTGTGGGGAGTTGTGTGTGTTGTGAGAAACACAGTATAGTTGCCTGTTTTTGACTGTATGCCAGCAACTGCTAAACCAATTTTTGCAGTTAATGGTCTATTGGCGTAACGGACCATTGTTTACTTCACCCTGATTTTAAAATTAACAAACATATTCTATTTATGTTCTGTAAATTTCCACTTCAGCAATAAATTTTGGCAAACTTTTTTATTCCAATGTAATTTATTTTTGTCATATTTTAGTCATCTGTAGCCACTTCATCAATTTTAACTTCATCAATTTAAAATGTCTTATAATCTACAAATGAGGCCTAATTTAAAGTGTTTGTCTTTCTGCTCTGCTAAACCTAGCACTATCCCTAGGATCCATAGGATTAGTTCACATGTATAAATCAGATAATTGTTAAAGTAATCATAATTTCATTAGGAAGTCAGAGCAGGACAGAACAGACTAGTATTTGCATTATGATCAAAGTAGCATAAAACAATTTTTTCATAATGCCAGTAAACACATCACATTTAGGCGACTAAAACAATTGAAACTATTTCAATAACTGCACAATGTGAGGAAATTTGGTAAAGAGTAACTTATTTTTATGTAAGGCTTTTGTTTAGAGAGTGCATTAACTTTTTGTAAATAAACATAAAAAACGAATGCCTCAATCTAACATTTTTTAGATTCCCATCTGATTTTTCAATGTGATAATAGGTTTTGTGATAGCACAGCAGCATCATCCATCCTGGTACACCATGGGCTAAAACTAAAAACGGCAGTAGTCTGTTCATTTTATGTTTCCTTTCAAGATATTTTAAAAATATCACATCATAATTGTAATAATATTTACTGTGGCAGCACCCTCTGGTGGCTATGAATGGATAAACAAAGTATCATGACAAAACACAAGAACATAGTACACATGTGAAAGTTTACATAAGAAGGCCAAGCAATTTTTTATGCACTCTTATTATAATTAAAACCAGAGGACATCCTTGAAAATAAGTTAACAATAAATAAATACATTTATTTTATCAATTTAACATTAGCATAGCATTGAGAAATATTTAAACACAATAACAAAACTGTCTTGAAAACTGTCTAGAACTTAGTAATATTAGTATGCAAAGACAAACATTATTTTCTTATAGTTTTCTTATACTTTGGTATGACTGTTCAATAACATTAAACACAAATCTATCTTTTTGTGTTTCTGAATGAGCCCGTCGCAACATTGATTTTAAAACGTCTCATGAGGTGCCAACTCAAAAGATGCTGCCTTGTCCACCAGCTTGTAAAAGCCTGAAAACTGAGAAACAATCCTTCTTTTTCCGTCATGCGAATTAAGTGTAATTGATTTCATTTATAACAGAAATAATTGTTCTTAAAAAAGTTAAAAAGTACTTGAGTGGCACGCATTGGACAGTTGTAATTTAAAACTTAGAGGCTTTATGGATTTGCAGCTGAGAGCATCATCCCAACCAGTATGACTTCGGTTTTGCTTTCATTCCACAACTGAATCCAAACTGAGTGAATAGCCAGGCTTATGTCGAGTGACTTTGATGATGGACAATGAACGTGGCACGATTGCAAATGAAGATTGCAAGAAGTAAAATGTCAATGAAGGACTCATTCATTGACATTTTTTTTGCCTGTCAGTTTTTTGTTTCAAGGCAATCCCACATATAATATTTAAGAATAGTGCTGGTTCCACATCCTACCTTGACAACCGAATGTCTGATTTCTGTTGATCCCCTCTGATTATGATATTGTGGCAGCAGTAAGACTCCTCCGGGCTGATACATAGACACTTTGTTTAAGATCGAGTATGGCCTCATCACACTCCTACCATTTTTTAAGGAGCAACCTTAGCCTGAGGTAAGGTTGTTCCTTACTTCAGCTTGATCCTCTGCTCTTTTTGAAGAGATGCTGATGATTTAAGCTTAAATTGTGGGTGATTGAGGTTACTCATTCAAGTCCAGTACAGCAACACAAGATTACCCAAAGAGCTGGGGCATCCTAAAAAGTCCCAATTGAAGTCCATAGAAGCATAGCAATCAAGTCTGCAGCTTAACAGTCAATGCTAAGAAAACAAGCATTTAACAACAAACTAAGCAGAAGAAGATCCTCAGCTACTTCAATGCCTGCCCATCTGCATCCGGCATTCTGGTGGTACAGATGTGTGACGTCGCATGAAAGGAACCTATTGCATTTTCTGTAGGGGAATTTTTCTGGGATAAAATCTTATTTGAAACTTCACACTCTCAGTTTAAATTCAGTTAAAACCTTTATGTCATGTTTTGTTGAAAGAGTCCTAGCTTAAACTTTTACACTGTATTTGTCATGAAAGGCATTTATAAATTGCTTTTGTGGTCTTACCAAGTACTCAGAGCACTTTCACACAACAAGTTACATCTGCCCATTCACGTACAAGTGCACAGAAATCAACTAACTGGGGGTCTAATGTCTTGGTGAAATTGATCTTACCCCTAAGATGACGACATTACCTCCCTATTGAGCCATTTCAAAGCAGATAAGTCATTTTAACTACTTTACTGATTCACCAAGAGTCCTTTTTGTGGCTAAATGGACACTGAACTAGGCCGATTACCATATATAAAGTAATTACATACTACCAGGAACTGCCAGAAGGCAATAGCCAAATAGCGTAAGTAGAGAATTACAGAAACTGGACTGTTTTGTGGACAAATAAGACAATCTAATAGCAAATGCATAATAGATGTAAAACAAGTATTTAGCTTGGCTTTACGGTAAGGAACAAAACAGGCTGACGGATATGGCCCGTTACCTCTAGAGCTTTCTGAAGAGCATGAAGTCATGAGTAAAGATCAATATATATTCAGTGTCTTAGTTGACACTTAGTTGACTTCAGTGTCAACTAAGACACTGAAGTCTTAGTTGAAGCTCAATCTCAAATGAAACTGTGTAGATCTTCAGTATCTCTTACTTTTCTTCCTCTGTTTTTCTTGTAGCTGTGAACTGTCATTTCCATGCGGTGCAGGCGCAGTTTTACTCGAGTCCAGAAGGAAATTACTGGGAAAACATCTTTGGTTCCCACCGTTTCTGTAGTTATAGTCTTTCCCAATTTTTACAATAGGCTTGTTTGAAGCCATGAATGAAAAATAACAATACTTTCTTGTGGGTGAGAGGTTTTAAGTAGAATTTAGAAATCTTCTATAAGTACTTTCGGGAGGTGCTGGACTGCACCACTATTATTACCCCCAATTTAATGATTCAAAGTTGTAGTAGAGATTATGGCAAAGAAGTAAAGTCCTTCTTCAGAGTTATATGATATTTGTTTGTGGTAAAAAAAGAAAAATACGCCATTTCAAAATTAATCATGTTAAACTGTAGCCCATTGTGAGGTTTGAGGCACACTTTGCCAAAAGGAAAATAATAACTGAGTTACAGGCTGAACGTTTCAGCAGAACCTGAACTATTTTTAAAATTTAAATAACAGGGTTGTTATAGTAACTTTATGATAGTTTCATGTCCTGATCAAATTATGACAAAAAAAAAAATCAGGAAGTTTGAATCTGATGTAATTAGTGTGTGTGTCAAAAGCTGGATAAGTTGCTTGTGGCTAGATCCAAGAGAAGTTGTCCTGCTAAGAGGATAGAAGCCTCAAGAAGAAAAGAAAATATACTTAACATACAAAACACTTTTGCATGTTGTGCTTGCTAATGCTGATGGAAACAGTAGATGAAACATAGAACTGAGAATATCAAAGACATTATTGTAAAGCACCAAGTGGTTATTTTGATTGAACTTGATCTCAGTTGCTCTGGTCGTTGGATCCACCAGTCTCTCCAGCGAATTGGAACTATATAGATAAAGTAAAGTGAATTGACATATTTAGTTAAATGAAATCCAATAATTTCAAATGATCACTGACAAATATATAATTTGTCCCTCATGGTATATTTATAAGAGCAGGTGCTACAGACCATAGACTTACAGATATTCTTTGTTTTTCTTGCAGTATTCTTCCCATTGTTTTACATGTTTGCAGAAGCGGGCTGCTTTTCTAGGTGCTTGATTTTTATATACTGGTTGCCATGGAAATGATTGTAACACATGAGTTCAGGAACTTGGATGAGTGACCAAAAACCTTGGTAATATGTGGTGCTCTTAAGATATTGTTGGGTAACTAGATACATTACTAATGGCCTTTCAGAGTTTCTGTGCATCCAGTTGCCAAGAATACAAATTGCTGTTTGCTCTTCACATCAAACTTAGAAAAGTTTTAAGAACATGCAGTTTCATTGAGTCATACTGTTTAAAAAATGTGATGAGGTTTTATATACTGACCATTTACTCTACCATCCAAATGGATATTCCAATCTGACTTGGCTTGTTTAAGCGATTGACTCTGTACATACATATGCTTCCTCATGTTTTCCTCGTGGTTTTAGCTTTGGGTCTTACCATTATTCTGTGAATTAGATTCATGTCCCTTTGTGAAAAGGTATTTTAAGTCCCTATTTATATTGACAGCCTGTTGAGGTTGAATACAAAAGCAGTTTTTTCCCCTGAATAACAGAGCTGTTCCCTGTGATATTGCAAAGAAAAAAAAAAGGTGATTAATCCAGAATTTGCTTAATAATTACTAGAAAATTAAGCTCTATTGATGTTCAGAAATGAAAGCTCAGCTTGTCAAATGAATAAATAATTGCTTTCATCAAATCGGACGTTAACAAACAGCCCACACTTAAACACCCACACTGGATTTATTCCTCTACAGCTGGCTAATAACCCTCCACCCCCTTTTATACACGCACGACCACTTAGACAATTACAGAGTCTGCCTGTTTTGCCTTGAGAACTTTTGTCAGTTTTTGAGATAGATACTGCACTTAGGAAGAAACAATTTGATGCCCCATGAGACAGCAGGGTAAAAGAAAATCTCCATAAACTGTTTTGTTACATAGTAAGGTATAACAAGGGCTCTGCATAAAGACTGTCATAAAGGTTGAATTTGGTGAATTTTGAAAGTGTTATGAAGTATTCAAAAATGCATGGTAAGGCTCCTGGGGTACTCAGTGTCTTTTTGGTCATGCTTAGGATACAAGTTCAGTAACTCATGGAGCATCAGGAATTGTAATTCTATACATAAAACTTCTCTGGGATAAACAACATTATCTGTATGAAGAGCTGTGTTGAATCCTCTTCCTGCACAAATTAAACTGAACTCTAAGTCATTAGATTAAAGCTGAATCCGTTTCTTAAAAAAGAATTGTGATGTAATCAAGTATGATTTACAAATTTCTCATTTTCCTGGTTTCTATTTACAATTTTGTATGCATTTATCTTATGTGATTAAAAGCCCATCTGGCGACAGATATTACAAATCAGCTTGATCTATAAATGTCGAAATGTAGGTATACTTAGCACTAGTCCTCGTACAAATAATACATTTTAAAAAGTTCAGCAAGTATGAAGATTTCCAAAGCACTGTTATAGGCCACTCACACAGTAGCACTCAAAACGTGTGTGTAAAAACATGTGGGAGGGAAAAAAATCCAGTCATGACGTTTGTTCTAGAGCTTTTTTTTGTTTTGTTTTGTTTCTTATGATGAATGATGATGAAAAATAACAATTTCCATCAGCGTCAGGCCATCATGTGCCCCCTAGATTCTGTTTGATGTCTCTTTCAAACAAAAAGACACAAACCCCCCACAGAATAAAGAACAAAGGCATGAAACACTTTTCCATATAAATGTAGAGTGGAAAGAACTCTAAAACCAGAGTAAGAGTGAGCAGATGTGCCCGACATGGAGATGACACCATGTTGTTGGCTTTACAAAAAAGCCACATGTGTCTGATGTTGGGGACATGTAAAACATCCATCTTCGTCCGAGCAGTAGAGAGGAAAAGATCTGTGGTGCTGAAGCTGTTGGTTCTGTTGTAATTTTCTTTTTCTGGTGCTTAATTGTCAACAGCGCCACTCCTCCTGCTACCTTCTGTGGCTTTTTGGGGACAGATGGAACATGTCAGGCGAAGAGGAAGAAACCCAGATGTCAAGAGCACAAATGAAAACATAACACATCATCTTAAAGGAACTCATACTGAGGGATGCATGGAAAGTTTTTTAGTTCTTCTCTGGCATTTCTTCTCAGCTTTATATGTTGTGCAAGAGGTTGATTTAAAGGGACAAAAAAATGTGAATAAAGTACTTCTATTCTACTTGTTACTTGTCATATTTTTTAAACAATCGAAGATCATATTTTTGACATGCAACCTAGCTTCTCCAAGTTTTAAAGTTAGAGAAAGAAAGCAGACCTTTTCAAAAGTGACATTAAATTGGAATATTCTTTCACAGCATTGGCCACAGGCCTGACTTTAAACTCAAGTTCCCATCATGTATTTTAGAGTCTGAGGATCTGAACACTTGAGATTAACTGACCAAAGACACAAGCAAATGGAGCCAGGAATAAGACCTGGTGAAGTGGCAAAGTAAATGTATCACACACCTCAATGTGAAGATGAAGACAGGAAACTAAAAAAAAAACAATTCAATTATATTTATGTCTAATATGTGCAGAAAAAAACAATGGCTATTTCCTAAGTTCTAAAAATGTAACTTTGAATACTATGTGTTTCCCCAACATAAAGCACATGTGTATAATACACATGTTTAAAGAAATATTACCTAACTCCCTATTAAGGGAATCAGGCAGTTTAAAAAAAAATATCACAAGAGAGACAGTCCAATATCCAGGTTATTTGCAAACATTTCTGGACCTCATTACTTTTCTTCTCAGAAATCCAGTATGAAAAACAAACAAAACAACAAGAAATGTTATGGTTTTTTGTCTTGATTATTAAATTTTATTCGGTTTTATTTTTTTCAAAATAGAAAGAAACACAAAATTGACAAGGAAAACTCATGGTTTTCGGTTTTTCACTACTGGTTTCTGTAGCGGTCATCATCGTAGCTTCTTAACTACCTTGTGACAGAAAGCTATGGGTCTGGTGGTTCTGTTTTTCATGTTACCATATGGTTTCCTTGGTGGCAGTAGTCAAAACAATTCATGGAGAATTTGTGTGTTCAGAACTCCGTTTTATACATATATTTTTCTTCATATTGTATGTGACTGCAATGACTAGTTTTGTTTAAAATCTCCCAGAAAATCAGAAATGCGAACATTTTATAGGAGTAGACCATATAGTCTTGACCTATATTTCAAGAGTCAGGAAACTTCTCAGGCCTAGACCAGCTGCACAAGCAGGTCAGGCAGGTTTTGCTGCCTATTGATCCTGATCCAATATGATCTGGTGTTAATTCCCTGTTGAAAGCCACCCAGTCAGTCCAGCGATTTCTGAAAACCACAAGGTTTACATGAACAAGCTCTGCTCCCGAGAAGAACCCAGGAACTAGGCCGGTAATAACAGACCTCTGGAAAAAAAAAGAAGAGAGGTTTTGACCAAAAGAGAGGGAATGGAAGAGAGACTCACCCCATTCACCCTGTCGTTTTCCTTTCCTGCAGGTTTTGGGAGAATGCTGAACATGCTTCATGTGCAGCTATGTAGTATTAATTACACCCTACATTTTTGATGGCCGGGGTCATGTAACCTGCTGTCTATTTATCCTACAGGTCATTTGCAACATTGGGCCTGTTTTCAGGGCCAAGAGAGGAAGCAAGGAACGAAATCTAAGATGAAGGAGCTAAATTGGTAGCAAATGTAAAGCTTCCAATTCCAAACTGCCTATTGGCCCTAATGCGTTTCACAAGCACTGTACTCACCGTACGCGCCTACTGGTTGCCTCTGAAATAATATTTCAACAGTGGTTGCAGACGTTAAACCGGCGCCATCTCTCAGCTTGGGTTATTCCCACCAAAGTGCTGCATCAGGGATTTTTTTTTTTTTTTCGGAGGAGGGAGAGATATTATGTTTTAATGGTGATCAGAAGGTGAAGCAAGACTCATAACTAAAAAGCTGCAGGTTTGACTTCTGCCTAGATAATTTCTGATGCAGTGAAAATGAGGGGGAAAAACAAAATCCACAAAGTTAAAACCCTATAAGTCTTTGAAACCACCAAACAAATGTATTTTTTTATACAAAACAAACTGAAAATACACCCATTGACAATGAGAAACCATTTATGAATGCTTTAGTGTTTAAGGTAAGTCATATTTGAAGCACATATTTTCTTAATGTTTGAGATCAATGCCTTAAGGATGTTTTTGTTGGGGATGAGATGCCATTCTCCTGCAGCTGAACTCTAAGTGATGAGTTTGACCATCTCATTTCCATTTAAACGGCTCAATGGAGTCCCATTTGTTCCCCACTTTCCTGCAGCCAAAAAGGCTCAATAAAAGCCAATGAGCTGATGCAAACAGGAAAACATAGTTGTTTTCTTATACAAACAGCATATGGTTTTCTCAAAGTGGTTGCACATGGTAGCTCTGCTTCAACTTCATTTCCATGCCTGCATCAAGTTTGTCCTCTGGCCATCTGCACTGTTAAAGTTGCTTCTAAGTTTTTTGCTAAATATTTTTTCTTTTTTTTTGTCAACACTTCAAAAACTTTGTTCAGCAGTCAGTGGTAACATTTAGAGGTTGCTGATGAGAAGTGGAAGAGATGTTTCTAATTGCATGTCTGTTTTTATAGCAGCCTCCTTCGGAAGTCAATATCATGTCGGGAACATTTATGTTAATGTTCCTAAAGCAAACACTCTCATTTATTTAAAACATACTCCTCTAAAAAAGTGAACTATTTTTCTTTCCATTGGGTTATCTCTACTGAACACTGAAAAAAAAACGTTTTTTGAATTTTTCTAAGGTTGTAATATCTATTTAGTATCGATACGACAGTTAACATTTAAATTCCACTACAGAGTATACAAAGAACCAGCGAAAACTAGTAGGTAATAAAATCCATGATTTCATTTATAATTAATTATTAATAAATATTTATTCCAAACATTTAACTACACAAAACAAACTCACAAATTGAAAATAATGCTAGCTTGTAAAGATGATCATCCCTCTCTCTTAGTTGACAGTTCTTGCACTTGATGATATCTAAGTAGAGTAGAAAGGTGCCTAATATTTTCCAAACACACCTCTCGCAGACTTCAGAAATTTTTCCTAGTTTCAAAAATAGCAACAAACTTTAGCCAGGATAACTGTCTTATTCTAAGTGTTTCAACCATTTCAAATAATGCAACTATTCAGTTCAATAAAATGGAAAGGTTTATGTTTAAAATATGACATTCTAACATGGTAAACTGTGAATCACTTAAAGCTTTCCAGATTTATATATTGCATGATACTTTACGCTTATTAACCTCTTGGTGTTGAATGACTCAAGTCTGAGGAAAAAGCATTGAAGCTGCTCTGGAACAGGAAACTATTTTACGTAAAAGGCACTGTATGTGCAGGTGCAAAGTATGTGTATGGACTACACACATTACAGATTACGAATGGTTTGATTGTCTTTAGCACATTTTCCATAAAAGTGCTTTTGATTTCAGAAAAAGATAAGGATGCATATTATGTTTCAGCAGCCTTGCACTTTGCTCTCAGGATGCTGCAGTTTCTTGAGGAAGTATTCCCTTCCCCAAGGCAAAATGAAATTAATGATCTATTTATAAATTTGTTTTATGTGACCCAGATCATAAAAAGCCCACTAGCTTTCAGGTAGCTATATTTCTTATTTGAGAGAGTAAATCTACCGTTTTTCTGTGGTTTGCTGAGATTAGGGAGATATAATGGTGCAGATAAAGTTTAAAGATGAAGTTCAACAAGCAATAGGCTTTTGATAAAACCATAAAACTTTTTCTCTCATCATCCAAAAACATCTACGCCTAATACGGGAGGCTACTGTGCTGAAATTTAAAAATCCATGTTAGAATAATGCTAATGAAACAACCCGGCATTGACACCAGAAATGTTGTAAACTAGCATGTTACTTGTAGATGCAACCTTCAAAATGATTTCAATAAATCCAATAAGAACTGTTCAGCTGCCCAGGGCAACTCAGGCCATAATGCATCTTACCACCACCACCGTGTGAGTGTGTGCATGAATGGGTGAATGACTGGATAGTGCTAAGTGCTTTGGAATCTTCAAAGCATTCTGAACTAGATAAAGCTCTTTACAAGCTCAGGCCATTTAAGATTTAATTAATATTACGCATTGGGCCCAGTCATATAAATCCAATAAGAAACAATGTATTTCACTTTCTCTTCATTTATGCCACTTCTGCATACTACAAAAGCCCATTGAGAAATACCTCTGATCTATGGTTGCTGGAATCTATTTGTGTTGTTTATTACTTCAACTTCCTCCTGGCATCACTCTCTATCCACCCCAATGAGTTAGTGAAGATGCAAGTGTTTGTCATTTTAGTAGAAGAAATGCAGTTATATTCATTAAGGTCATTTGTACATATTTTTAAGTTTCTAAAGTTGAACAAGTGCTAGTTCTCTTAATTGGATAAAACCAAGGCTGCAGAGGTGTATGAATGTAGTTTGGCCTCAAGCTCACAATGCAAGTTCATTCTCTCTGACTCATTCATACTAAATTAAACTGTGTAATAAGTGTCTTTTCTCTCTAAGATTTTGACAGAAACGTTTGCGTGTAAATTAAATATGACTCAGCCATGCAGGAGTCAGACATCCCTCTGAGAATGTGATACAAATGGCTATTTGTATTCATTAAAATCCTTCCAAACATTTGTTGTAGTTAGATTGATGTTTGACACAGAGTCCTCTTCCATTATGGAGACAAGCCAAAGCACCACAGCTGCCCATTCATGATTGTTAGGCAAGTCAAACAAGAGCCGGAAAGTTTATAACAACTTCTGTGGATCTGTCTGTTTGATTGCTTTCGTTGCATATTAACAGGAGAAATGATGGCTTTAATCTCTGGTGTCTGCACCCAAATCACCACTAGGGGGCTTCAGGATACATAGAATGTGAGCCATTTTCATATTCTAAGATGCAAACAAATCATATCTATTATAAATATGATTTGATTTAAGACCATCTTTTTTCAAATTTTTATTCATTATCTTGGGGGTTCAGAGCTTGATGATATTACATAGCATCACATAAGACACTAGTTATGGGAGTTACTGAATCCCGTTATGCTTGTTTACAAATATTTACTCAAACTAAGCTAATTTCGTCGTTGTCCACACAAAGACGACGAAGATTTTAGAAATCATCAATGAGATTTCTCACGTCATAGTAATCAGCCTTTACTATGAAGTGTGTTGCTGCCCTCTGTCTGACATATGTCTGCACTACACATTCTCTCCTGCAGTAAAAAATAAATAGCATTTAAAACAATAGAACAGTCTGTAAGATTTTTTTTTTCTTTCAATTGCGAGACCAAAATTATCAAAGAGAAAGCACACAGTTGTATAAGGAGTCACCTATGAAAAAAACTGAGTAAAATTAATATCAAGTACTATTGAATCACAAAGAGAATTTGTAATGAAAAAAAAAATAGAAGCAAAAGGCAATTGGAGCATGAGCATCAACACTGTGGCACTAACACCAATACTGGCCCATAGTATAGCTGCCAAGCATTAATATGTGGCAGTAATGGACTGAACTCACTATTATACCCCAAAACATGTCACTACAAAGTCAATGTAATATAAAACTCATAGATTTTACTTTACATTTGACCTTTTAATACAGACTGAAAAACATAAAGGAGATAGAACCAAAATCTGCACAGCCATTAACCTGAATTATGTTTAGTAATACAATGTCTTCCCTTATGACATGTAATGGAGTACATATGATGGAGTACATCTGATGAAATTCAAATTATTGTACATAAATACAGCAAATGATGATAGGTCTGGGAAAAGAGGGCAAAACTTTATCACAGCATGTTGTGTGCTTTGTACCAGCTATTGACAATGCAGAGCGCCAACAGATAATGTCACCATCTAAAGACGCAGCAGTGTATGGACGCATGTTATAAAAAAGGTGATTTAAACTATTTACACCAAAGTCATAAAACACAATTTACATGATCTGCTTCATTAATGTCTGACATCTTGAGGCTCCGGATTGGTGGTTCAGTCACTTTCTGATGATTCACTAGCTGATGAAGAAGAGGATGATGACTTGTGTTTTCTTTTTCTCTCTTTCTTTTTGTGATGTTTCCCATGCTCCTTTTTGGGTTTTTTGCTTTTTTTCTTGTGACTTTGTTTCTTTTTCTTTCTCCTGTCTTCCTCATCTGATGAGGAGCTGGATCTGCTGTGTTTCTTTCTCTTTCTTGGTTCTTCGTCACTGGATGATGCAGATCTAAGTGAAAATAAAAAAAATAATTAAGAGAAAAGGAACATGGAAAAGTGACAGCTAAATTGTTGGTCAGGTCCTGTATGTGCTTCAACCTTACAAAATGTCATTGTGAACTCTCATCTGCACTCTCCTCACATCAAATCATATTTAAGTTAAGATTTTATGCTCACTGAAACTGAAATGTATTTTAAACCTAACCTTTTTCTTGATTTTCTATCTTTGCTCTTCTTTCGTTTACGTCTCTTTTTTCTGTCATCTTCATCATGGGAATCTGAAACATAAACATTGTAGAAAGAAAAGGTCAGTGTTTGAAAAAAAAAAAAAACTTGAATATTTCAATGACAGAGCACCTGTTTTTCAGAAGGACATGTTCCTATTATGAGCATTTACATATAAGCCTCACTGTAATTCCTGTTCTGAACAAGGCTGAATATGGTTGTAGCATTACAAAAAGTGGAAGATGGGAAGGACTGTGAATACTTTCCAGATGCAAAACAAATAACTAACTGAATATTTGAGCTCAATTGTGTTTTCATGTTTGTGATTCAATAATAAACACAAAAGACACACATAAATGTGGAACTTGCAATGATGATAGTAACAGTGCAATGTATTTGCATAGTTTTCAGAAAATTATCTATATGAATTTGTATTTAAAAGATGCTTGACATGCAATCCAACCTTTTTGGCGCAGCACACTTCGACCCAATTTCTCATTGTGCTGGGAAGTAGGCACGTCGTCTTCACTCTCCTCGCTGCTGGTGCTGCTTACATCCAGAACAATGTCCTTCTGGGGGTCAACTCGGACGAAATTTCGACACTCGAATGTTAAATGGCCCGCTGCAAAACAGATGAAAAGAGAACACCAGGATAAAGGAACCACTGGCATCAGAACGAGGTCAAAATTATTTGTGATGAAGTCACACAAAACTCTTAATATTGTCATTGAAATTGACCAAAATAAAAACTGTTCACACTTGTATTTCTTTCAAAAGAGCAAAAACAAAATATCTCCTTTGCTTTCTCCCAATGCTCTAAACAAGAGTGGCAATCAAGTGAATAAAACCTGCACAATTCGACTTAACTGGAACTTCACAACGAACAAAGCCCCTTTATAATTAGTACAGAAAACTTGTTCTCTAAATTGTGGCGTGAATCTTTACTTACGGTATCCACATTTCTTACACCCAGCTCTGATGTTGTCCTTATTAGGTCCTGGAAAAAAAAGTGAAATAATTAAATACAGACCAGTAGGCCTTAACATAAATAATAGTTTTATAACACACCCGTTGTCTGACCTTCAACGGTGGTAGATCAGTAAAATGATGGAAAATATATTTTTGCCTTAAAGCCACTAAACGCTTCCCTGCTAAAATTGTACCATTTGTTCATTCATAAAACTATACAAATATCAAACATTACCTTCTGCTTAAAAGACAAATAAGGTCTCAGGTGTAAATTACGTAACTATTTGGTATTTAATATTAATACGGAGATATCATCCGGTTAGCACTACTTTAATTCTAATGTTATTGTCCAAGCTTTTGCTTCACATCACTCCGATAACAGTAACCAAGGAACAGCAGAAATAAAATACATACCCGGGAGAGCCATTATAGTTTATGCGACAAAAGTCAACACTGTCCAAAAATTAATGCTGTTTAAGCGCGAAGCAAACTGTCGAGAAGTCCGAAGGCAAAATAGAGCCGACCGGAAACATTTTTTCTAGAAACTACTAGGTTCCTCTGTCTTCTTCTTCTTGACTTTCTATGTTGGAAGCTTACAACATATTGCAAAGCCGCCACCTTCTGGTCCGTGTTGAAAATCCAATGACAGTCTACACGTTATTTATATATTATGGAGCATCGCTTTGAATCTTTTCCAGTTTTTAAAAAAATACTAAATAAATAAATAAAATCCAAGAAAAAAAAAAACCTAACAAACAAAAAGTAGATGTAATGTAAAAATCTAGTTTTTTTCTTTAAAAGTCCAATTGTAAAATCAATACTTGTGATTTTCCCAGTTATTCAATTAAAATTAAAAATATATTTTTATGCATAAAAATATAATTTTTTTATATATAAAAATATACATAAAATATATATTTTAAGGAGTAAACTCCTTTTGGAGTTTTTCTGTAAACATGATATTACCCAGTTGGCTTTTCAATACGTCATACCAAATTTTTTATTTTAATGAACAATATTTCTTGTACGTTTGTCTGAGGGATTGCTAAACCTGAGTAAATTTCTCCTTATTATATTATATGAGTTTCACTGTTACAAATATATATTTTTAAATATATATAACATATATATATATATTTGTTTTTGTTGTTAACTATGGCTTCTCATGACCCTATGTATTTATTGCAATAATCTAGTCAATTGGTTCTCAAACTGTTGTACAAGTATCACCATTGCTAGTGGGGCTGCTTTAGAAATACTCTGAAGAAAAGTTGGTATTAAATGCAGGTGAACCACAAAAACAATTAACTGTAATTAAAACCTAACAAGTCCAAACTAAAAGGATGAGTATTTTGATGGAAAGAGAAGAAGTGGGGAAAACCTCATGAAGCATCAGGATGAACTGAGGCGAGTGGCAGTGTACCAGGGACAAGCCCTGAAGTCAGAACTTTAATTTGGAATGATATCTAACCCAAATGAAATGTTTCAATCTAGAATACCAGTTGGTTAAGCAAACTGATTTGTTCAAATGTTGTCTAGTGCCATGTAAATGAACAAATTACAATTTCTGTTGCGGCTTTCACTGAGCTGTCATGAAAAATATGATACTCCATTTCATTCCTTTATTAAGGAGTGTTAATGTATCAACATCTAAGCTTGTGTTTATTTTTATGAGAAAGAAAAAAAAACTTAATTGCACATAAACACGTTAGATGACTACGGTGAACTCATAGTGGGTTCTATGATGGTATTCTGGCCACTTAATGCTGCAGCAAAGCAGCAATAAACCGTGATGATCCAAGCTCAAAGCTCCACAGATGGTATGAGATTTTGTTTCTGGAATGCTTCATTTGGTTCACACTTATTCTATGTTTTACTGTCAAATTAATAACCTTTTGATTAGATATAAGGAATTTTTGAAGCATTGTTTGGTTGTGTGTTGATAATACTTTATCACCACAAAAAAGAACCTGTGGCATTTATTCTCCTGTAATTCTTTTAAAGTCACTTACAAATGTTTGAAACTGTGCAGGCAACCTAAAACTAACAATGTAGGTCAAAGTGCTGAGTTAATGTTCCGGGCCAGATGAGCCTTTTAGGGTGCCAGATGGACAGTGGTCGACACCAGAGCTACGTGCCAAAGACTTTAAACGTCAGGTAAACAGTATTTGTTTTACTATCCCCTATCACTCTAAACAATAAAATAAAGTTTTTAGCAATCACTGCACCTTTTCATGATTGATTTCCCAGCAGACCCCAGTTGTGGTTTTTTGTCAAGGGTTAATCGACGACAGCCAGTCTGGCAAATGGAAAATGCTGACAGATGTGGGGCCCCGAGACATGCTCTCATCATTATGTCTGTGGCTGTGACACAAATGAACAGAAACACACATACACACACACACACACGCATACACAAGCATATAATCTAAATCCTAAACTCTTGATGATGCCACACGTCTTTGCAAAAAATAAAATTAATACCTAATTTCAACTGCAGGGAAATATTAAATTATTATTATGCATAAATCATTTGACTGTTAAGTTGATTCCTAGCACCTAGCTCAGCTAAGACACTTTGATCAGTTATAATTAATCTAATCTTTTGCTCCTGGACTTCAACTTCTGGTATTGTTATAGGTGACATTTTAGTACCTTTGTTTTATATCAAAGCCCCTTTAAAGTTTTTTCTCATCTTACAGCCTTTGGATACCACACATAAATGTTACTCCACTTTTTTAGTTTGAAATAGAGTGCTTAATTTGATCGATTCTCAAATTTACATAAAAATCAGTTTGTGCTACCTTACAAGTAAGGTGTAGTTTAAATGCAGTGCACCTTTCAACATTTACATCAACTTTTATCTCACACCATATATTCTGTATAGACGTTTGTGAAACAAAGCTCAACATAGTTCAAAAGTACATGCTTTATCTCTGCTGGTTTATGGCCTCAGATGAGAGATTAAAGGAGCAACCATTACTCAGAAACAGACAGATGTTTTCTGAGATTGGTTTTGTGTGTGTGGAGCTGTGAGGATAAGATATGTAGCTAATTCAATTTGTACTGCTGAAAACTGCAAAGACCTTTCACAAAACATTGCAAACTATTTCAGGTTAAAGTCAGTAAAATGAATATAGATACTTCAATAAAAGTCAGTCTCTTTTACACTTTAGGTATTAAACCAGCAGGTGACAGTGTTGCCAAGTAGGTTGTTACGCATATGCTGATCCATTTCAATAAAAAACAACTCTCTAAAAGGAAAATGGTCCTTTAAAATATATGACAGGATTATAGCACTATGACTTCATTTGAAAAACATTTAACACTTACTATAACTTTCAGGTTTCCTGAAACTTTAAATTTATATATAAATAATATACATAATTATAAATAATTTTCAAGCTTTTTAACATTTAATATGTCAATTTAACACAATAAAATAAAATAAAAAAACTTGATTGGAGGAAGAAGATAAGAATGAAAAAAGATGTTCTAATCTTGTTGTTCAAGTGTGAATAATTAAATTTAAATTAATAATTATGACACACTTTTTGATATCATCTATCAGTCTCATAATATCCTGTCACAACATGGTGACAGTTTTAGTGAATATGTAAAAAACATATTTTTCATGACAGTTACATACTGCAGCTTTAATCCCACATTTAAAAGTCCTATTTCTTGAAACTTTTAACAAGTACTGCAACTTAAGCTTTTTAAAAGATGTAAAAATATATAAAAGCAATGTCTTATTTCAAATTTTATTTCTTACCGGGATGTATTAGTTTATCACATCAACCCTTCATTAATTGCTTTAAATGAAGACTGTATGTAAACGTATGAAGTAAAATATAGCATTGAAATAATGTGTACACTTTTCCAAAAAAAATAAAAAATTCAGTTTATGATGTATTCCAAGTTTGGGAGCCAACATTCCAATTTATAATTCAAATCTTTGGCATAAAGATACAAACTGTGGCTATTCATAAGTAGTCTGGTGGTTCCTCAAATCCCTTTTTCCCCCAACCAGAATGTTCTTGTTGCCTAGTTTTATGTTACCAAGGAAGTGCCTGGAGATCTGGACTGTGCGCGGCAACATGATTAAGTATGACAGGGTTCCTTTCACTGACACAAGACAAATTCAAATACTTTGCCTGTTAAGCTTTATTTAATTCCAGAAATGTTTGGAGCTCCAAAATTCAAATTTATTCGACCTGTTGGAGAAATGTAAGAGTGAGTTAAATTTATTGGCAACCTGTCCAGTGGCCCTTTACCCAAAAGGATTTATCTGACAGTAATAAATTATCTAAACATAAATATTAAAATTCATTTTGGCTTCACAAAAAATTAATAACTCAAGGATAAAACTGTATTGTTCCTAAATAAGAAATGCTTACCCATCTTTTTGCTTTGACACACCTATTGCTTTGAGGCATAAAAGCAAATCAAGGGTGCTTCTGAATTTCCTGCAAAGGTTACAAAAGTTGATAGCATCTATTTCAAAGCAACATCTTATTTTAATTTATTCAACTCTGGTAAAAAAGTCAAAGTGGTTCAGTGAAGAAGATAAATTCTAAAATTCTCCCTAAATGTCCAAAACTATAATGTTCACTATAACAAACAAGATGATAGAGGGTGTGGGAAACCTGTGGTTAATGCTACATTACACACAGGTCATCAATAAAGTCAGCAGTTAACTTAATTAGAACCATCTCCATATTTCTATGGGTGGTCCATTGTGGTTCCAGAAAAATGTCCATGGTATGTCTGAGCGGTAATCCATATGTGAGTGTGTTACCTAAAAGCTCAGTTTGGAATATGAAATGAACAGCTTTGTTGTAGTTGAGTGAAGTAGCCTGTCCATCTCACAACACCTCCACCACATTCACTGCTAGCGCTCTTTCTGGTCAGCACCTGGAGACTGCAGAGGATGTTTTTGGACAGAAGCTTGGTTGTATAAATAAATCCATGTCTGACCTCAAGCGCCAGTCACAGGGTTTTCTAACCTCACGACCTGACACGGTGTTCCCACATCAGGCCTGGGTGGTCATTAAGGAAAGAAAAACTTTTTTGGATTATTTCAAACTGGAGAAACAAAAGAAATGAGGAAAAGAGAAAGAGAGGATTGGGCTTTCAATTTATTATGACTCATCCTTGTTATCATTCACGTCTCTTTAAGATAACTAACAAATGATATGTGAATGTTTTTTTTTCTAATTTGTATGTGGTTTCTTTGTTGTATTACCAAGTTAGGCAAAAAGCAACATTTGATGTTTATTCACTCTACAGGGTATTTGAGACTTAAAACAAATCCCCTATTTGATTCTTATGTTTTTTATTCTATTGCAGGACTTCTCTGTGCTTGAGGGGGAGTTGCATTTTGCACTGAAACTGTCCATAAATCCACAGCTGGGAACCTGATTTATAAGAAGCACAAGGCACACTGATGTTTACGTGCAAAGAGCCTGAGCAGGAAACTGTTTGCTTGGTGTGAGTCTGAGTGGTGTAGTTACAATAAAGTTGTAATAAGTTAAGCTACTTGGAGACCAAACAGGTTTTGAAGTGATTCAGCCTTAGTACTTCTTTTAATAATTTTAATAATTCTTAATAATAACCCATATGAGTGCATGTGGGATATAAATGGCTGAGCAACAACATTCTCTACCAGACCCGTAAACCATGCAGAATGTACCCTTATAATGAACCAATAATAGTTTTGCACATTCTCAAACTTGTTGAGAAATTTGTGTTCTATTAAGTCCAGAAGAGAGTGCACTGTGTTCAGAATAGAAGATATGTCCAAGAGCATTAATGGCCCCAACTCTTCCACTTTCCTTCTGTCTCTCTTTCAGATTTATTGTTAGACCCCATTTTAATTTTCTATGCCTGTGTGAACATTTCTGTAATATAGCCTCTTTATTACTACATTTGTGGTGAGTGCCAAGTTGATTGAGAAGCAAGGAATGCAAAGACAGGTTGACCACAGTTGTGTCTGCTAATTAAAATCCTCCTTAGATCAGACTTTGCTTGAGCTTTACTGTAAACGTCTATGGTTTTGTGCATTATCCCCAATTCTTGTTTATTTTACCGCAATCCCAACTATGTGTCCCACATTGACTCATTTGAAATAGTTCAGGCATTTCCTGCAGCCAACTACAAAGCCTGAACCCATGTAAGCTGCTGACAGCGAAACATTTGAAAAGATGAAAACACTTTCATTCAAAGCGTTGCGAAGTGAGAAGCTGGACAGAGAATCTGGGAATAATGAGCTGCTTTCTGATTTGATGGATATTTCTGACAGAAACTAATTTAAACGTTGATGAGTTTCCACAACATCTATCTGTCCCTTTAGATTGAAACATGAACTGAAAATATGTGGAGGCGTTAAAATTATGTTGCCACTATAAACTTAATGTTTATGCTTATTGTGATTTTTATCATTAAATATATTCCTGGTTGGATTTCTCGGATGATAGCCTCATGTCTGTCCAAGGGCAGCTGTGGCCTCAATGTTGATGTGTTACCACCATTAGCATGTTTGTGAATGACTGAATGAAGAGAGAAGTGCGTTGGTGTCCTCTGAACAAGATAAAACATATAAGTACCAACCATTTCTCCATTTGTCAACGTCATTGACAGAGATGTTACTGTTGTTACCAATGTGCATTTACTTTATTTTTCTTATATATTTGGGTCAGTAATCCAGTACTTTTTTTCTATCACCTTCTTGTTCTCTCAGGAAACTGAGATTTCTATTTCTTCTTCAGAGAGAACAAGAAGGAGACATCTGTTGTAGCAGATAGGTGACCAATGTTAAGTTTTGCTCTTCCTGGACCAGAATGGAGCGTTGCCACTATCTCCGATGCCTAAGGATTCCCAGGATGAAAGATTCCCAAGGAACTCAATGACTTTCTTACAGTCTTACAAGACACTCTCTATGCAGATAATTTTCAGCTCTGCTCCTTTAAAGATAAAGAACAATGTGGTCTGTGTTTGGTCTGTGAATCAGAGAATTGAAACAATGATGTAAAACCTACCAGGAAGTTTTGCAAATGCATGTGTTTATTAATATGTGCCATTTTGTTGGATTTAAAAGTATATACATATTATTTTAAAGAGATATTACTGTCATATCTGCTCTTACACTTTTACACTTACACTTTACAATAAAATGTACATCAGTAACAGTAATTCTGCATTGTTTTCTGTCTCCTTTTTGTTCTCTCAGGAAACTAAGAGAACAGGAAGCAGATAGTCTAGGCAGAAAGTTAACAAATGCCAAGTTAGGTTCTTCCTGACTAATAAGAAGGATCCATCTCCATTGTTACCAGTGCTTGCTCAAGATAAAGTCATCGGTCATTGGTTATCTTACAAGATTCTGCAAGCAATGAGTAATCCCCTCACTCAACACAAACAACTTCCTGCTTAAGTCCTTTGAAGATATGGATCAGTGTGGACTGTGTGTCTAGTGAACCAGGAGTGCAGATCTGCTTCAAGGTTTAGCTTTCTATTGAGGTGTCCAAGTAGAAAAGTTTTGCTATTTAAGAAAAATAAGAAGACCAGGTGAAAATATGGCTGGTACATGACATGGTTGAATCTAGCATGAGTTATACCATTATCAAAAGGTATGAAACCTGACTCAAAACGTACCAAGAAATCACCCAAAAACTTGCAGAGAATAAAAAATTGCCACTAAGATTCTATGGGTGACTAGACAATTCCCAACACACACACACACACACATATATATATATATATATATATATGTATAATATATATATATAATTGTCTATATATATATATATAATGACGGTGTTCTAATTTATTTTAATCATTGTATCTCATGTTTTTCATAAATAGCTGCAAGTAATTATTCATGAACAATGTGTACCACTTTATTGGATAAAAAAAATGATAATGTCATATAGCAACAAAATGTGTTGCCTGCTTATGTCTGGGTTTCAGTAGGTGCTTTTCTTCCACTCCTTTATGTTCACATGTTCAATTCATAGTTATGCAGACTCTTTAATTTTCTTAGTCAATACATATACTCATCCACATACAGTAGCCTAATCGGAATAGCTCCATCTTTCTTTTATGAGTCAAATTAAAAAGTAAGAGATGTCAGCCTGTTTGATGTGAAGGTAGTTGTATTTTGCTGCAACTGATGGGAGTAGCTTGTGGTTCTTTACCTTTAAGTGCTCCCCTGTTCATTTTCATGTTGGCAGTAAAACCTTTATGACTGTCTGTCAAAATATTCTGAAATCTCAGTACTTCTCATGCACATGTCCTGCATTGTTTCTGGTATCTATAGGAAGTTTTTTGGGACAAAGACAGAACAGATTACTGGCATGATTGCTGATTTAGCTTAATTGTTGCATTAGTTGTTACTTTGGTTTCTCTCTAAAAGATGGGAGCCTGTCTTTTCAAAAAACTATGTGCTTGTTAGTTGAAGGAATTGTTTTTTCAAGTTCTCTGTTATTAGTTAGGGGGAAAGATTCCCCTTACTTTTTGAAACTGGGGCTGTGTGGTCTGGCCTTACCACAAGTGTAACCTTGCTTTGACAACCTGAACTTAAACATTTCCCAGCATGAGCTGTAAATTCTACCTAACCACTGTAATTTACACAATCTATAGGTTCAAGGGGGAGAGACTGTAGTAATTATCAGTGAGTTCAGAGAACACAGCAACAAAATGTAGGATGAATTTAACAAAAAATGTCAAATTGGCAGCAAGCTATACACATGACTCCAGAATTTTATGCTCAACTCTGCATAACATTCTGCTTTAAAATGTTTATTTTCCTTGTACTTAGTCTATCTAGGTCACTTCATTAAGCACACTTTGCAAGTAATTTGTTAGTTGAACTGCCTTTTGCCTTCAGATTTGCAAACATTCGTAGTGCCACAGTTTGAATAAGATGATGAAACCATTACTCAGAGAGTTTGATCCATATTGATATGGTAGTGCCATATTGTGGCTGCAGATTTGTTGGCTGAACATTTTATGATGTAAATCTCCAGCTTCAACTCAACCAAAGGTTCATTACTGGATTGAAATCTAATGACTTCATTCAAGAAACCAGTTTGAGGTGATCTGGCTTTTTTGATATGGTGTTGAAAGTAAATGTCAGAAGGTGGGTCTGTCCTGTCTGTTACTGTCCAGTTTTGGCAAGTCTGTACTAAGTAGGTTCAGATCTGCTTCAAGGTTCCGTGTCATGTGGGTTTTAATTTTAATACATCATGTACACAAATAATCTAGTAATCATATAAAACACAGCTTCAGCAACAGTCAGCATCTGTTCTCATGCCAGAAAAATAATATTTGTCATTCATAGGGACATTTTCTGCTTGCGCTGTAAAGAACAGGAAGCTTACCTAAACCAGTCACAGTTTGGAGCAAAACTCCCTTCTGTCCAGTTTCTGCTGATTTGTGATCTGAGTCAGTGGTGAACACAAGTCACCATCTGCTATGCTATAAATATACTCTCAGTCTTTACCAGAAGCCAAGTTAAATAATCATTACTCCTCTACTTTGTGCAAATAAATCACTATGTTTGCTATAAAATAATTCATCCTTTGGAGATAGCAAGCAAAAAATAATTTAACAATGTAAAAATGTGTAACACATTTTGTTTATGTGGGTGTTTTGCTCCGTTTTTCAAAAATCTTCTAAAGTGGTTTTGTTTCTGCTTCTATTGTGAACATTCAGGCTTTATGTACACAGCTTAAACCAGATGTTTACACACATAACTTCTCTGCCTGACTATGAATCAGACTAAACCTTTCTAGTTTTATGGAAAATGACCAAAACTGTTTCTATTCCTGAAAGTTGAAATAGAGAGTAAGAGAATTTATTTGATCACTATTTTTGGTTAGAAGTGGACATGTGCCTCCTTGGCATTTGATGGAATTTATATTTATGACCTGGGCCAGACATTTTATATTCTTCTACACACTTCTCCCAGTAGTTTATTGGCATTTGAGCCCATTTCTCATGACATAACTGCTGTAACTGGATCAAATTAGTGGGGCATTTTTCTTGGACCCAACCTTCTCAGCTCTGTCCACAGATGCTGTGTGGGACTGAGATCAGGGTTTTGTGAAGGCCACTACAAATCATTGACTTTGTTGTTCTAAAGACATTTTGAACAAATCTGATGATTGGATCATCATCCATTTAGAAGATCAATTTACAGCCAAGCTTTAACTTCCTGGCACATGCCTTGAGACAGTACTTCAGTATTTCCACAAAACATTCTTCACTCATGAGACCATCTCTTTTGTTAAGTGCACCAGTTTCTCCAGCAACAAAAATCCCACAGCATGATGCTGAAAGCCCTTGCACTGCAACTGGCTTAGCACCAAAATGCATTGAGGATCAGTTGTAGCTCCTCTCAGGCCACTCAGGTCTTCTAGTTCATGTCTGTTCTGCATCCCCAAAATCAGAACTAAACACAAAGAAGCGGTTTTCAGTTTTTATACTCCTCTAATTTGGAACAAACTTCCAGAAAACTGCAAAAAGGCTTAAATCAAGACTAAAATCCCATTTATTTATATGAAAAATAAGTCAAACATTACAATCTGTAGACTATTCCTTAACTTTGCATAATGGTCAATATGGCCAAACACTTCAGTAGTAGACTTCACACTCCACAGGACATTTTTCCAGAAATTAAATATCTTTGTTCAGCTGTGCATTTGTAGACATATTTTGTGTGTGTGTGCGTACGTGTGTAAACATCTGAGTTCATGAAAAGGAATAAAACAGTCTCCTAATAAAATCTGTCTGTTGTAATTATGGCATTTAGCAAATAAAAGTAACATTGGTAATGCTAACTGAACATAAACAGCCAACATTTTGTCTTATTTATCTTTTCAGACAGTAAGAAACAGTAAGAAACAATGAAAATGCTTTTATTTCAAAATTCTATGTAAATATTTGTTTTCAATTGTATTCCTCAAACAAAGGCATGACAATGTCTTTTGTTACGGAGATGAGAAACAGCCACTAGGTATTTACACATAAAAATGAATCTGACAAAGCAATCTATATTCTTGCTCAATAGCAGAGTTGTGCAACAAAATGAGCAGACAAACATGCCTGTGCAGGTTTTCCAGTTTTTCAACATGCCTGCTGGTATTTTCAGTTCATCTGCTGTGGGCAATATCACGTGGTTTCTTCAGCCCGATTCCTTGTATGATTTTATTGCAGCCTTGATTAGATACATGTGACTGACTTGAAACTCCTGTTGGCAATACATGACTGACTGGAGAAAAGCAAAGATCCTTTGGAGCTCTGAAACGTAACAAAGATTGGGTTTTGTGGGTTTGCGAGGCAAAAAGGCGTTCACCGGGAATTTGATTCCCCATCACTGTTTGAAACAAGCTTGGCCGAGTTCACCTCATTTCAGAAATTAGCTTCTGTGTTTGTGTAGAAAAGATGTTTTTGTTTTTGCAAGTCAGCTCCACTACCTCACAGAAGAAAAAGGCTTCACTTGCCACTGAAAAAACTTCCAAGATCAATTAGAAAGAGGAAAATGTTGGGGTCTCGAACATTGCAGCAGAATTCACAGAGGGGGAGAAATGGAAACATGACCGACTGACTTAAAAGCAGAGCACATTGTGATATTCTCCAGAATAGCTTGGACAATTCCACTCTTTCTTCCCTTAGACTACTTTTCATAGGGACGGAGCAAGTAATGGAAAGAGCTCAGCTAGGATTTATATCTCGCTGGTGCCAACATAAACTGGGTGCCTAATTTTTCTTTTACAGTTAGATTACTGAACGCTAGAATATTTGGACTTTTACCACATCAGAAGATAATTCAGATGTCTATCATGCATAGCGCAAGAAACCAGAGAAGGTAGGGAAACCACAATTAATTCAATGCTCAAAAATAGTAAACCAGAGCTCTGGCATTTCTGGAAATCAGTGTGAGCTGAGGGTCTTAAATGCCACACAAATCTTGTGTGGTCCTAACTTTTCAAATTCTCTTTCTGACTCTCCTCTGTCTCTTCCTCCTTCTCTTAGATTTCACCCCCTCCTCCCTTTTTTCATGGCTCTGAGCCTATGAGCTGGCGAAGGCCCTTCCTTGTTACACACCCCAGCGGGGCTTTATAAAGGAGGGCCGGAGGTCTCACCAGCCACACACAGTCTCTGCCTTTTGGTCTTGTTGCTTCTTCTTCCTCAGTCTCCAGGTTGGATTAGTGATGCTGATGGAACTTTGCGGGTGCAACAATTTTCAGGTTATACTTTTGGGCCTCATCATGATGCCTGTAGGCCTGGCCGCTATGGACAGCCAAGGTGAGAAGATGACAGGGTCAGGATATTGGTAGTGTTTGTGGGCAGACTAGAGCATACAGGCAGGTAACCACAAGCTGGAAAGTGTGGGTTTGTGACGGCAGACATGTTGTTGAGAACTGCATGAAGGCATGGCCACGGCTCAGGTGTGTGGGTGTCATGGAAAGTCTCTGCAGATGAACAAAGCCTTGTGTGAGGATATATATTATTTTTGCCTGGGTCAGTCTGTTTATGCAAAGTGATGGACCTTCTGTTTGACTTTCCGTTGTTCTAAAGATTTTCTGGATGAAAGTTATATTTTTAACTTCACTGACTTGAAGCGTCTTAGTGAGAATGAATGGACAGAATTGTAACTGTGTTGGCAGTTTATGCTAATTCACTATGTAAATCCTGTTCTTGTTTATCTTAGGGCAAAGTAAACATAAACTTGTCAGAAAATGTCTTACATAAATGTTTATGCACATATGATGTCCTTGCAGTCCTTTTTTATTTCTTAACCTCTAAAAATTTTGCTATTTTTGAACAGCCTTTCATGAACTTGAGAAGGATCCTTCCTACTGGAACTCTAAAGCAAAGGCAACACTGGATGCTGCACTGAAGCTCCATCCTCGACAACACCGGGCTAAAAACCTTATTCTATTTCTTGGTGATGGTAGGTAAATGCTCTTTTTGTGCAAAACTACTGACAATTCCATTAGATATTGCCCTGCCCTGGTGTATCAACACTATGCAAACACAGTGTTGATAAACATTTACTAATACTTAATTTATGATATCTGAACTAAGCTTTTATACTGTTCAAAATCAAGAAAATCATATCATGTCAAATATTGTTTAAAACCCATTATCCTCAAAATGCTTACATGTTAATTGGTCTATGAGAACACTTCTGTCATCATAGTTTACAGGTTAGTTATTGAAGGATGCATCTTACAGTTAAATAGTTCTGACTGCCACTGAAAGCTCTTTTTGTACTGATAATTAAATTTTGTAAAAGCCTGAATGTAATAAAACTTGACATTTCTCAAGATAGTGGTATAATACAATAATGGCTTTTTCTCTTAGTGAGAAATTATGTGTTTTGAATTTTCAGCAAAGCAAAATCGTTCCTCAATTTTCAAAGATCAGGTAAGTAATGCTGCAAGGTAATGCAACTGTTCCAGTTACATTACTTTGCCCACTATTTTAAGTTTTTAAGTGGGCTCTTAAAAGCATACAAAACATATGTTTTTAATGAAAAATTAGGCAATAAATGACAAAATATATTTATCAAGTATGACGCAACTGAAAAACAAACTTGTTTAATTTAAAACTCTAAAAAAATGCATATTGGTAAAAGATGAAAACACAGTTGTAATACTTTGTTTAGATATTTTTTAAATTCATGTTCAATAGTAAATCTTTTGGAATTCCATATGAATTATCATAATTCTGATCAACCAGAATGGTTATGCTATCCTGGTAGTATTTTTATTGTTATATTTTAGCCAAAGCCATAAAGGTGAGCAGAGGGGTTACAATAGGTCGAAATATCTCATTGTGCTAAGGTATCAATCAGAAGAAGGGTGCAAAAAAACAAACAAACCAAAAAACACTGAAATGTTTTTGTTCCATGGTAAAATAAGGATTTTCTCAATAACTGGAGATAATATATTACTACAGGGGCGTTTCAAAAACTGTATGTTTGGTAAAATATTCTTTAAGTCTGAACTAAGGAGTAGGCCTACATACAGAAGCATGGAATTTCAAATAAAATAATCCGTTGTAGAACATGTTATGACCTGACAAAACCAAATTTTAACCTTTGGACAAAATTCCAAAAGGTAAGTTTGACATAAACACAATGTAGAACATCACAAAAAGCATACAAAGTCCACAGTGAAATTAGGTGATGGCAGCATTATGACCTGAGGCTAGTTTTTTTCAGATGGAAGTGATTTTTTTTATATAAAGGTGGATAAAGTTGTAAACAAACCCGAATGGCTGTCAGGTGTCTGTCAGACAGCTCAAGATAAAGAAGGATTTTGCTTTCAGCCTTTTTGTGAGTCATGCCTCCATTCTACAAACCTCATGAGAGGAAAATGATAGATTTGCATTGGCTCATTTATTAGATCACCTTAATCTAATAAATGATCCAGGTGATCATTTATTAGAAAAGGCTGGAAAAGGTTGTAGACATATTTTCCAAGAAACGATGTGATAAGATCCATCCATCCATCCATCCATCCATCCATCCATCCATCCATCCATCCATCCATCCATCCATCCATCCATCCATCCATCCATCCACCCATCTATCCATCCATCCATCCATCCATCCATCCATCCATCCATCCATCCATCCATCCATCCACATCCATCCATCCATCCATCCATCCATCCATCCATCCATCCATCCATCCAAAGAACGCACTAAAATAAAAAAAAACATATTGTGCTCGAAATACATTATATTCTTCAAAGATTACAAGCAATATAGCATGACAGTTTGGTCAACTGAAGTTGGAGAAAGGGTTGAAAGTACAACATATGCCTTTACTGACTAATGGTTAAAGAGAAGATTTATCTTGGAAACAGCTTCGATCTCATAAAAATAAATTAGCAGATGTCAATTGTATGCCTCTTAGATTTTCTTTCTTAAAACACATTTCTAAAGTATTTTGATGTTCCTTGTATATCATTTGATTTCTTTTTGGGTCCATTGCTACATTTATTGGCACCATTTACTGTTGATGAGCTGTAAAGAGTAAAGAGCATGATGGCATTGGCCACAACTGCTTTTGCCTGTGCATGAGCGATCCATTAATATAGTGAGTTCAAAATGAAATCACATTGTAAAGTTTTATATTTTCCATAAATTGAAAGGGCACCTTTGTGTTGTGTTTGCTGACTTCTATAGTCAGTGCTGCAATGTTAGCCTGGTCTTCTGGCACTCCCAAGTAGAGACAGCTACAGTGAAAAGGAGACCATTTACATCTGGATTGGATAGAATTTCTTATTGTGTGTTTATATTTACAGTCGGCAAGGCATTAAATTATTCTTTGCAGGAGAAGCTGTTAAAAGGCACATGGATTAAAGAACACTTTTCCAGTTGACTATTGCAGTATCTGTTTTAAATCAAACATTTCTGGGTGGTCGCGTTCAGTTTTCTTTGTGCATCTCCCCTGTCTGCTGTGCCCAGAGCCTGTTCCAAGTTTTACGACTGTGATTTTTGAGTTAAATTTGCTGCAGCTGCCTGAACTCAGCTAGGACTTGTTTCTTTTAAAGGGGTAAAGATAAAGCAAATCCCTTAACTGTTTGACATCATTCATTAAGGGAATATTAGTTACATCACAACAGAGTGCTATTTTGACCTGGAAAGACTTTTTAAATCTAAATTTTGATTTTTCTAGTTGCATGTTTTCTTTAGAGATCTTTGTCTTCATAATATTTTTAGTATTCGCACGAACTAATGAAGCAGTTACAAAGGTAGTGGCATAAACTTGTGATTGAATGTTTTATATTATCAAACTGGTGGCAGATAATCTGCACAGTATGCTGTGAGTTTATGTAAGGTAAAAGGGTGATGAATGCAGATATGTGAAGCATTGCTGACAAAATATGTGATTAATTATGTAATTACTTTGAGATAGCAAAGATGAGAAAAGCAGATGGGGCATAAAAATGAACTTTATTTGTCTCATCCTTCGGCAGGGATGGGTGTGTCTACAGTTTCAGCAGCACGTATCCTGCGAGGTCAGAATGAGGGCGGGTCTGGGGAAGAAGCGGTGCTGGCAATGGACACCTTCCCATATGTTGCCCTCTCAAAGGTAGTGACACAACGTAGAACTGCTGATATAGAAATGATTAAAAAATCTTAAAATTTTCAGTTTAAGATTGCAGGTGTTATCACCAAGTTTAATATTTGTAAGTAGGTTGGCACACCTATTTGTAAAGCAAAGCAATTACTTTTCAGCATAATTACTTTTTTGTTAATCTGCTTTTTGCTGGCTGAAATTTTGGTTTCAGTTTAAAAGTACTTCTAGAGTGTAGAAGTACTTTTACACAATGGCAAAACTCATTTCATGTGTTTTTTTTTGTATGGTTTTCAAATTTCAGGCACACTTTGTCTTGAGCCCTGACACAATCTTGAAATAGTTTGTTTTGCATCTAATATTATAAATGCAAAACATCTACAATGTACAAAATCAGATTCATTCTGTTGAATCTGACTTGACTTTTGGGAGCACATTGAACTCTTTGAGGAGTTGGGACAGAAAGATGGAATTATTAATTATGAAGGATTTATGTAAAGACTGCCAGACTCACAACATTCCAGCAATTACAGAACACTGTGAAATGTTTACGGAAACTACAGCTTTTCCAAAAATAATTTCCCAAGTAATGTTTTCAAAATATTTTTTAGACGCTTTGGTAGTTCAGTCAAGGGATGGAAAGAAATTGTCTGAGCTGGTTATCCACACTCACTTAGTTCTTATTTTTATTAAATGTCAGTGGTTTAAAATAACCAGGAGCTTCCTTGAAATTTCCAATAGCAAATAACTCTAGTATTTTCTTTCAAAACACTTTGTCCACAAGCCATTGAAGCTCAATTATATTTTATTCTTGCTGCTGCATAGTCATTTTTCATTTATTCACATTTATCAGCCAAAAGTTAGTTAAAAGTATGTTTCTTTAAGGTGCTTAGCAGTTTGCCAGGAACTGTGCATTAAGCTCTTTGATGATTACTATACCAAGTGGAAAAGGGCTTACAGTACAGTATAAATATAAGTAAAGTCATGATTCCTACCAAGGCACATTTAACTGCACAGTGGAACATTGGCAGCCTTGTTTTTCACATCCCCTGATTGTCCAGAGGTATTACTTGTGAGCTGGCTGGAAAAACTCAACATTTCCAGAGTTTCTGCTTCATTAGTGTTCTCATTTCCCTGTCCCCAAGAAAACTGCAAGGTTGCTAAGTTTAAAAAGACAAACTAAAGGTGAGCATGCAAAAGCATAAATGCAATTTTGCTTTCTTATTTATTCGTATTTGCTTTAGCCAGCAAATTCCATAATAGAATACTAATCACTTTACCAGAAAAGAAATGGTAAAACTTTAGCTTTACAAATGGAAAATCTGAAGTAATGTACCTTATTTACCACCACAGACACACTTGAAGCATGAGACTGTGAAGAGAGAGTGCTAAATTTTAAGCACACACATGCATGCATTTAAATCTTCCAACTTAGTTTTGGCTGCTTAGTAAAATTGCACTGTTCATTATGAATAAAGAGAGAGAAGATGAAAAACAGAAGTGGCACTTGGCTTTCCAACAGCATGTTGCATCTTGTCTTTTAATGAGCATGCACTGCTGCATAAGTTCTTAAACCACAAAACTGAAAGAGATTTAAAGGATTTTGTTAATTCACCCTTTAATTAAAATGCTGACAATAGGCTCTAAGTAGTGATCACAAATTCTGGGTCTCAAATCGCTTTCTGGGCAAGTTTAATCCCTAAATTATTGTAACTTGAGCATTTTGGAGAGGTTGAGTATTTATTAATTGTCCCACCTACAATCAAGACAGATTAAGTCTTTGTTTGGGATAAGTATACATATTTTTTTATTTACTCGACCTTGGAGATCTTTACCAAGAAGAAGTAATATTTGATTATTGTGAGACTCTGGTGTCAAGGTGCTGCTGTTGTTTATGTTGCATTGTATTACTTGCATATTTTGTTCTGAATCTTCTTAAAAGTAGAGTGAAAAGATCTAAATTTCCAAAAACGTATCCTGAACATTTCAAAATATTTAATGCAAATTCACACTATGTGTTGCTTTGTTACAGTGCCTTGTGAAGTAGATTGAAATGGAAGGGATCTATTTAAGGGGATCCATGACTAGTTAAGCATATTGGCCTTAGTATGTTAGAATTTATTTATTGACCTAAAAGTGGTGGTGTTTTATGCGTAAGAACTCACAATTACTTCAAAGATTGTATATCTTCATTATATTTTTCATATAAGCAGGTTGCCATTTTTTAACCTGCACAATGTGTGCCAGGCAGATGACGTGGTTATGTTAAAGTGTGGTTCAAGTCTAGAAACAAAACACAAGAATTCAAGGAGGAGGAGGCCGACGAGGGCAACCCGCAACCACAAAGCCTCAAAAGCTTTCACATGCCGTTTTATATGAGATATCTGCTGATACAAATGTAATCAGCTTGTAATCTACTTTGTTTATTATAATAGCTAGAGCTAACACCATCATCATAAGTTAACTCAAAATTAAAATCTCCACGGATTTTCGTGGTGAAATGAAGGTTAATATAAAATAATAAAAAAGGAAATTGGAAAACAATGAATGCGTGTTAAAATTGGTGATGAATCTTCTTTATTTTTAGACTGTGTCCACTTTATATTTATTTGTTCAATTGTGTTTCTGAAGACCTACAGTGTGGATAAGCAGGTTGCAGACAGCGCCAGCACGGCCACGGCCTACCACTGTGGGGTGAAGGCCAACGCCAAGACAGTTGGACTCAGCGCTAAAGCAGTGGCCTATGAATGCAACACTACTTTTGGAAATGAAGTCTACTCAGTACTACGACGTGCGAAAGCCCAAGGTAAACACAGTTGATCACTTACAACAGTGGGTGTGCTGCATCTTGGAAAGGTCAACCAGTTAAACTGCACTCTTATCTCAAGATACAGATTAACCAAACTGACCTAAGATGAAAAATGTGTGGAGTAAAACAATCCTCCGATAAGCACGTGGTGTCACTTATTATGGTTCTATGCAATGTACAGAAACAGCGTCAGTGGTCCACTTTTGTAGTGGTAATTTTGTTCATTTATAAAAAACAGATGTCGTTCTGATTTGAGTGTGTCTCTGGGTTGTACAGGTAAATCAGTGGGTATTGTGACCACCACACGTGTTCAGCATGCCTCACCAGCTGCAGCCTATGCCCACTCTGTCAGCCGCAGCTGGTACAGCGACGCAGACCTTCCTTCCAGCGCTCAAAAACATGGATGTGTGGATATTGCTACCCAACTGGTCACCAACTTTGACATTGATGTATGAAAGAAAAGCTTATTATCTTCCAAGATATTCTGAGACTGATTTATTATGGTAACATTGCTAACGCATAGGCTTGAAGTATGAGAACTATGGAACCGCTGAGCATGTTGCAGAGTTAATCATTAGACAATGTAAAATCTATAAAGTGTGCCATGAGGCTATGTAGAGACATCAGGCAAACCTCTGATCTCCAGAAGCCTGTGTTAAGTTAATAGCAGTCACATAAAATAAAATTAACAGCAGGTAACGGTAAACTTTTTCCTCCAGTTCAAGTAGCACTGTCTCTGCGCTATTATTTTTAAATGGAAGGACGTATGGTGGCTGAAACTGCAAAAGGCAATTAACTACAATGATGCGTAGGTGATCCAAATCACTCTATTTGTAAATGTTGCATTACCTTATTTGCATTAGCTATCTGCGTAGCCTTGATGTCAGCCATGTTACTCTTTTATTGTAATCTTGAGAAAATATCTACTCAGTTCAATTCAGTCAACAACTGAATCTTTCAATGAATTGTTTTATTTCATTTTCAGCTTTAAAATACTTCAAACAACAGGCATACTAACAAATTGGCTTATTCAATAGCAACGTTTTACAGCAAATGTTGCTGTAAGATTATTGAAAGTTGAGAGTCAATTACTTCAATGCAGATCCTTTACTAAACACTTTAAGCAAAACCCTGGGTCAATATTTGGAATCACACACATATAAATGGCTATAACTACCTCCTATATATATTTTTAAAATAAATGATATTTCTTTATTTCCTGAAGCTATTCCTTTGCTTGATGTAGCTTGCCAAATAATTTCTACTTCATCCTGTAGATGTTTAGATTAAAAAGATTCTAAAGTAGAACTTGTACATGTCGCATGTTGTACACCATGTATTTTTTGAAGCTGTACAGATAAATTCTTCAAAAAGTGCCTCCACCGACATTCTATCATGTGATTTTCTTAAAGGTGATTCTTGGGGGAGGAAGGATGTACATGACACCAAAAGGCACTCCAGATCCTGAGTATCCTACCTCCTCTTCTCGCAAGGGAAACCGCAAAGACAAGAAAAACCTTATTGATGTGTGGTTGAATGCCAAACCGGTAGGGTTAATGAGCATTAGCTTGATTTATTATCTGCCATTTTATGGATTTCTGCTACTAACATATATGTGTGTGACCATGGATTTGTATTTCAGAACAAGAAGTCACTGTATGTCTGGCATAAGAAGGAGTTTGATGAGATAAATTTGAAAAGTACAGATCGTCTTATGGGTGGGTGTACCAGTAACAACATCTTTATCTCTAAGTATCGCCTTTCATCTTTATAGCCATTTATAACAGTCATGTGTTGTGTGTAAATTTACTTTTAACAAGCATTATGAGGTCCAGTTATAGAGATAAGGACTCAAGGGTGCATTTCTTGCTGTGATGATGCATATAACAGTAATCCAGGTGCAGCTACCAAGAGTACACCGTCTTTATTATCTTAATATCATCTTGTCCTCTGTGAGGAGTTCAGACTCTTGAACTTTCTCATTGGTCCTATTTTGAATGTTTTTTTTCTGGGGCCTTTCTTTCCACAGCTTTATTGCTTCTAAACAGAGCTGAGTCTTTACCGTCTCCAACTGTAAATCTCATAATGCTGAGATTTCACACCCTTTTATTTGGGTTTAGGTCTTTTTGAAGCAAAGGACATGAGATTTGATGTTTTCCGGAATACCACACGAGACCCATCTATTGTGGAGATGACCGAAAAAGCAATTCAAATCCTCAGGAAAAATCCAAAAGGATACTTCTTGTTTGTGGAAGATGAGTATCATGGGATTATCATTGAATATAACATCAAAATAAGAGCACAAGAAAACACTTATTTGCATTGTTGTACCTGGAATAACACAGAATCCCGATTGTGAATGATCATGTGCAGTTGTTTCATTTCAGTTGTTGAAATTCGTCTTTTCTGTGTTGTGTTACGAGGGAGAATTGACCATGGACACCATGATGGCATTGCAAAACTGGCACTAACTGAAGCTGAGATGTTTGATCGTGCAATTGAACGGGCAGGGCAAATCACCACAGAGTCTGACACACTGACAGTGGTAACTGCGGACCACTCTCACGTCTTTACCTTTGGTGGAAACACACCTCGAGGGAACCCTATTTTTGGTATGATTCTAAGAATAGCTACTTTAATGCTGTTCATATTAAAAGTTGTGTGAAAGTATAAAAAAAACACATAAGGCCAACAAAGTTTTTTGGCGAAGACTAGAAAATGTTGACCTATCTTAGGTTTCTTAGCTTTAGAAAGTCCTGGGTAAAGGTCATTTAAGTTCATTGTTATCTGCTTTCAATATGACGTCAAAGCATATGTAAATATCGAGGAATACCTTGCATGACAAACATTATTCACTTTCCCACACAATGATTCAGGTCTGGCGCCAAAGAAAGCGGATGACGAAATGCCTTTTACCAGCATCCTTTATGCCAATGGCCCTGGTTATGTGCATGTAAATGGAACCAGAGGGAACATCACAACGGTGGATTACTGTGAGTCCAGGCTAATGGTTTTCAGATGCAGCTGCTTGTCTCTATTGATCTGTGTACAGACAGTTTTAACTGATGTGGTTATGGCTGACTCATGCCTGAGTTTGTCTGAAAAACAAAGATGAAACATAATGCATTCATTTCATTGTGATGTCTTTTCTTTTTTCAGCACAACCCTTTGCATTTATGTAACTGAACTTTTAAACTACATTTGCATGTCTTTGTGACACGTTGCAAAGAATGGAAATACACATGCATTTTAAGTTATTGCATGGAATATCTTTTATAGCCCTAAGTTATGCTTACCGTTTCTAAATGGACCAGTATTACATTTTGGAACAAGTTTTCATGTCTAATAGCTATACACTGAACCAACCATATGGAATTTGATTTTAAAATGTATCCATCTGGAGAGGCAGGAACCATTGCAAAAGAAATACATGTGCACTTTGATGCTTTTATCCACAACAATGCAGTGAAATTACAAAGCAACAAGAAAGAAAAGGGCACCAGCATGCTTTTCCAACCATCTGCGCCACTCCACAGAAAAAAAAGACTTTATCTGTAGAAAAGATTGTAGTATTTTTAATCATAATAATTTAAAAATACTTTATCTCACTTCCTGTCCAACATGTGCTTCTTGTATTTTAGAGGTCAGGCACTATTTCTGCATTTTCCATCAAAGGAACTTCAAATAACTTCTGGGACTTTGGAAAGCTATAATTAGTTTTGTTTGAGTAAATTATGGAAGCTTTGGAAAACCCTATCTTATGGGCCAAACTACAAAAAAATGTATGAAGCAAATGTAATTATAGCATTAGTGCAAAAGCAGGAACAACAAATAAAAGAGTCTTAACAGCAAGAGCAGTAAATCTAGGATACTCAGTTTTCAGTTATATTTTATTATCTCATATTGTAAGTATCATTGGAGAAAACATGTGTTAAACAATAATATAATATAATAACAGTAATCATGTATTTCTAATTATGTTGTTGACATAAAATTTATACCAGGAGTCAGTTGCAAGCCAAGAGGGTTACACAAACTTTCTTTCCCACAATGCCAATGTCAAAATGTCTTGAATAGAGAAACTAATGTATTTGTTTTTCAGGTTTGATTATGTATGATGGATTTCTATGCTTCTTATACCTATTTTTTCTGTTTAATACTTATTTCTTCACTCCAGCTTATTTTAATGACCTAATCTGTGGACTAATTTTTGTTGATTTTTTTGTATTTGGGCTGTGACAGGAAAGCAGTGTGAATTTCATGCCAATATGGCAATTAGAAGTATATTTACGGAGAAAAAATTGGATGTGTTCAATATTTTTATATTACAAAAGGCTGTTTGCTGGTTTATTTGTAATGGTCACTAATAGAAATATGAAATTACATTCATTTTAATGTATTGAATTTTTTGCACTTTGCACTTGTCTCCTTGTAGTGGATGAGGAGTACATGCAGCAAGCTGCTGTACCATTGGATGCTGAGACACACGGTGGAGAAGATGTAGCCATCTACGCCAAAGGTCCCATGGCTCACCTGTTCCACGGAGTAAAGGAGCAGAACTATGTTGCGCATGTTATGGCTTACGCAGCCTGTTTGGAGCCATACAAAAACTGCCCTCCTCACCATCACAGCCATTCCTCAGCTGGGTGTTTAAACAGAAATTTAGGCCTTTTGCTCAACATGCTTGTCCTTCTTTGGTTTTTAAGATGACCTTCATCCACACACATACATTTAAACTCTTACGATTATTTGCATGCAGTAAAACAAAGACTATGGATTAAGTGCTTTCAGGTAAATATGCCAACATGCCCATTTTGTGCATGGGCTGGAAAGTCAGAGTGCATGGATAAACACTGACAGTACTGTATTTATTACCAAAAACTTCTTGGATCATGTGGTAATGATCCACTCACGCAAGTGTTTTGCCATAGATTTACAATGCAAGTTTGAGCATGCGAGTGTTAACTGATCTAAGCTGCCTGGCAATAAAAAGTTGAGCACTGACAGCTTGTACACATGAACATATGCAAAGATGAACTGTTATTCCTTTGTAAACTGAAACTGTTTTTCAAGAGAGACGATTAAAGACTCAATAACTCATTCAACATTCCAATTGATCAATGTACAACTTCAAAGAGACTGTAGACTTCCACTGACTTGTAAGTTCATGATTTAGTGAGATGCTTTCAGAGTTCTTTATTTTATGCCCTGGATTTACATGAAATGAAAATTTACTGTGTGCATAAGTTTTTCTCTGAATAACTTGAAGCCAACAACCAAGCTGGGGGCCCTTTGTGGTACATCTGGACTCTGTTGGCATATATACATTTACTGAACGAAAAAATGACTTGATCGAGTAAATTAAACTTGAACTTTGAGCTGTTCTGGCATTGTGCATTACAATATTAAATGACCTTCAATGAGCCAATATAAAAGGTATCTTACTTGATCTCCTGTGGTCAATAAATAGAATACATATATGTGAGTGTGTGTGTGCGTGGGGAGGTGCGTGGTGTGTGTGCAGTACGTGTACAATGCAGCAATGCAACCATATATGTCAAGAAACATTGAAACATTTTTTTTCTTACTTGTACTATTCAGTAGCTCCATTCATTTAATAAGGAAATATGTAATATTTTAATATTAAGCTCATCAATATTTATTTTATCTTGACTGTTTAGGATTTTTGCAGCTTTGACCTCCAGCAGGGCTGGTAGAAGGTTCCTTCTGTCTTTTTCTTCTGTCAGAAACTTGTTGATGAATATCACTGGAAGCCAATCAGAAAAATGAGCATATTTAAAAAGAAAGAAAAAAAGATTCCCTGAATTTCTACTCTGTGATGCAATAAAGGTTATTTCTATCTTTTGTCTCCATCTTGAATAATAATAACTTACATTTTATAATAATGACTGAAAAAAAAAAAATCACATTTATATATATAAAAAAAACATTTCAGATTTAAACATTCTTTTTTCTTTTCTTTTTTTTTTTTTTAACCATTTTTGTCCTTCCATCCAATTCTCTGAAACTCCCATAACGCCCTCTGGTGGCCCCCACTTCCAAAAACATTGTACTAGAGGACAACTGGGTCTCCTTCTTTGCCCAACAAATGCTAATAAAGAATCTAAATCTAAGCTATTCTTAATGGATGGACAGAGAAAAACAAACAATAAATGTATCCCCTTGAATGAGATAGAAAGGAATTTAAGTACTAAAATGTTTAGTCTGCATTTTAATCACCCATCTAAGCAGGCCCATATGTGTGCATACACATATATACATTTATTTTTTAACATATACAATTGTTTGCAGAATATTGTGCCAGAATGGAGAATGAACTGAATGAACTACAACCTACTTTGTGACATGGAAAGCAGTACAGGACAATATTTATTGTTCTGTTTTAGATGTTTGCTTATTCCTTGTAGGTTTTCTGTTGCCTAGCTCCCTCGCTCAGTGAGAGACAGGACAGGTCTAATAGACGTACTGCCAACAAAGTAAGCCGTAACAAAACACAGACCTTTACATGATACACATTCATGCATATAGAACCTTATTCTAAACACATCTTTTTATTTCAGGTTACTTCAAGATCACAAATGCCCTAAAAGGGCCCGGTTTTGGCAAAATGCATTGATAAAACTACCCAGTAACAACTGGTTAAAATAAAATGAAATTAAGTTTTCTTTCTGCACAGACTCACTAAGCACTGACTATGTTGCATTGCAATAGCAGGTATTGCAATATCACATCAACATTTTTAAAACTCAGTTTGATAACAAAGAGATTTTATTTGCAGAATCGGGTTCGTTGGAAGGAGTTGTTGTGCTTTTAGTTGTTATCAGTGGGCAAAAACTGAAAAAGCAACATACAACCTTATTAATTACATTTGATTTCATAAACAAACTATAACAGAAAATTAGTAGCCAAACTAGAGTCTGGCCACTGGAATGTTTTGGGTGAGCCATGGTAGTTCCCTATCTGTGTGTTCTTGCGTGTTATGCGTAATCTTGTTCTGACATCGCATGACAGGTCCATGTGCCCTTTGCTCCTTCTGCGGGTATAAAGGGAGTTGAGCTAACTCACAAACCAAGGTTTGTAAATTTACCTGCAGCCAACACAATGGCAAAGATACCGAACCTCATTTTTGCTGGATTATTAATATTTGTATCAACTCAGAGGACTTTGTGCGTTATCGGTAAGAATCTATTAAATATTAAACTAAAAACAGTTCTTGAAAAGAAACAAGACAATTGTGGAAACCATGCATAAATGTAATATGTTGCTTGTAATCAATACAAAGAAAAACAAACATAGGGGATTAAATATTGGTAAACCAAACAGTTTTATGGTTTAATACAATGGCAGAGTGATTTTCAGGTTAAAAAAATTGTATACAAAGAATGTGATGTAGTTACATGTAATGACTCTGCAAGGTCATATTTGACTTCAGGCTTTGTTGCTTTTTAAAAATATTTCTTCCCATGATCTTGGCCAGTCTGATGAAACTTTAATCCATTTCCATTTATTATTTTATAATGAAATACTTGCATCATATCCTGATGTGTTTATAGAGGAAGAACTTCATGCTGAATACTGGAACAACAAAGCGAAACAAGCTCTTCACACTGCAATGAATGTTCAGCCTAATGTGCACCAAGCCAAAAACCTCATCCTGTTCCTGGGAGATGGTGAGTCTTTTCTACCATTTCCTGGATCCTGGTTTTGTTCCTTTTACCTCAGTTTATATTTTTCAGTTCAAGAAATAATTACATTGCATTCCAAAACAAATGCAGTGAACCTCAAAATCCTGTTTTTCTGAGGTAGTAGAGAATGTTTAACAGATCTGAGGGAGCATGAGTTGGGAAACCACTTTTTCATGAGCCTTTAACTAAAGGCAATGCAAAGTGATGCCATAAAATGCTGGATAGTGATATGAGCATGGTGAGAAGTCCACCATGCTCTGATGATGTGACACTCCGTCGGGTTTCTCTAATAAGTAACAATTTGCTGTTAAACATTACTAAAGACAGCTATAAAGAAGTGGACTGCCCTTTCTTATTACATATAACTGGATTTCAACCAACATCATATCATATTATCATATCAAGGTCATAATTGTGATTGTGGACAAATTGCAAATTTGCAGCGGCATTATAGAGTTCTGATCACAACATAATCCATTCCCTCCTGGAAAACATGCTGATTGCGGCATGTTCAGGGCTTTATCAGGGTTTGCGATTGATCAGCAACACTTCATTACTCCGTAATCTGGTTTGTTTATGACAACAAATCACATTGTAAGTAAGCTCTAAATTACCAGATGACAACGCTGAGTAAAGAGGAAACAGAAGAAGGTTCCACTAATATATTATACATTAAAATGCAGAGAAAAAGAATTGTGAATATTTATCCCATTCTGAATAAATTTTTGCAGTTCAACTGTTGGACAACAAGTCATTAGTTTATGCTAATATAATAAAGTTTGCAGTTCTGAAAGAATAATGGAAAATGGTGGATTTCATACTTCACACACGTCCCACTGTCTGTGATTGTGTGTCTTTCCCTGTCATGTAAATTCCCACATCAGCCAAGTCTTATGAGGTTCACAAAGTACAACGTTAACCTTGCGGCATTTGATTCTGCTTTCAGGAATGGGAGTACCAACAGTGACAGCTGCCCGGATCCTCAAGGGCCAGCTGGAAGGAAATTCAGGAGAGGAGGGAAGTTTGGTCATGGATACATTCCCTCATCTGGCACTATCTAAGGTCAGCACTCTTTGACAGCACATTTTGACTGCTCAGGAGATGTAAATAAAATAAAAAGAAACCCATTATTTAATAGTGAAACCTAACTGTTAGCTAATAATAAGCATTACAGTACAAGTATTAGACAGAAGCATAAAACTCAATAGAAATCATCTTAACGTCTTTTAAAATTTTTCAAAATAACCTTTTTCCATGAACAAAGGAAATCTAGCTTTTAAACTGTCAGAAATTCATAAAGTTGCTATGTTAATATTTTGATGGTATTTTGCTGGAGGCAGTGTTACTATACACTATACAGTGTTACTATACTACACATCCCTTTTTTTATTGTTTTACTCAGTGTGTTCTGCAGGAGTATCCTACATACTACACACTGCAAATTTGACATTATGATCTGAAGAGAATTTCTTGTCTTTTAGTAGGCTTAATCGAGTGCATAGCAGACAACTTGTAAAAAAAATATTACCAAACACATCCATTTTCCTACACCCTTTTCCCTTTATGGGGGTCGGGAGGGTTGCTGGTGCCTATCTCCAGCTATCATTTCGGGCGAGAGGCCAGATTTGAAATTTGAATTTCACATTTGAAAGGACGTTAGTAAATCCAGATTATTTGAATCTGATTCTTTGTACATTTCATTATACTGCTAATGATACATTATACAGTGTTTTCTCCAATATTTGATTCCTGCAGACCTATAACGTAGACCAGCAGATGCCAGATAGTGCTGGCACGGCGACGGCATACTTATGTGGGGTAAAAGCCAACTATGGGACCCTTGGAGTCTCTGCTGCCACTCCACTGGGTGACTGTAAAGCTACTTTTGGCAATGAAGTCACATCAATTCTCTACCGTGCCAAGAAAGCAGGTAGGTTCCATTATCTACAAAGTTTGGCCACCATATCTATTTGTCAAGACGATTAGTTTTATTATATGCGTGAGGCAGTATAAAAGTCAATTAAGCAAATTAATCACCCGGTAGATTAATTTCATAGAAATATTGACAAAATGTTAAGAACATTGCTGTTACATCAGTCTGACAACTACCATATTTGTTTTAGGAAAATCTGTTGGAATTGTCACAACAACGAGAGTGCAACATGCTTCCCCTGCTGCAAGCTACGCTCACTCCTCAGACAGAGATTGGTATTCTGACTCTGAGCTCTCTACTGAAGCTGTCCAAAATGGCTGTCGTGACATTGCTTATCAACTGGTTCACAATATAGAGATAGATGTGAGTCTTAATTTATGAAATCAGTTCCTTATGACAATGTCCACCGAGTCAATAAATGCAACAAACCTTGTTGGATAGCAATGGAAATGTTTACAAAACCAAATGTTAACATAGCTTTCAGCAATTTGACTTATATGCTTTTTAAATATACTTCATGTATTATTCGACTCCTTCCTCACTCATGTTCATATTATTTAATTCAGATAAATTGAATTCACTTTATTTATTAATTTTTTAAAAGTTAATTCATGTCACTAATTCAGTCCACCAAGAAAGATGTATTATATAGATGTATTGCAATGTTTTCAAGCCTTTGTTTCTGTTATTCATAAGGATTTTCTGCTTATGACAGCAGAAACACAACATTGAAGATTAGAATATTACATCAGACTGAGAACAGCAAAAACACTGGTTTAATAGTTTGCAAAATGACTATAACTTTTGTCATCTTCTTCAATGCAGGTCATTCTGGGTGGAGGTCGTCAGTATATGTTACCAAGAGACACACCAGATCCTGAGTACCCATCTCAGACCGGAGGCCGGAAGGATGGAAAAAATCTTATTGTTGAATGGGCTAAAAACAAAACAGTAAATTTTATATTTTATATTTTAAATCAAAATATTTGATTTGTTTAAGTATGGTGTTCTAATGTAGTGTAAATATAGTTGGATTTTGTACATCATCTTATATTATTTCAAATTTTACCCATATGTTTGTTATTTCAACTTGCAGAATGCTAAATATGTTTGGAATAAAAGTGAGTTTGATGCTGTCGATCCTCGAAAAATAAACTTCCTTCTAGGTAAGTTCTTATTAAACACTCTAAAACAAAATAAAATAACGGCATGACTTGCTTAAATGTTTTCTCCGGCCAGTTTCGTGTAGATGGAGGATATCTAATCAGTCATTTTCAGATCTTTACAGAAATTTGATTCAAGTCTGGAGTCTGGTTTGACCATTCTAAGACTGCCAGTTCCCGCTGCTGCAAAACATCCCCATAGCATTATGCTGCCATCATTATACTTCAATGTAGGGGTGTTATTGGCCTTATAATGAGCCAAACCTGGTTTCCTCCAAACATTATGCCTGACATTCACATAGTTAATTCTTTGTCTCATAAGACCAGACTTACGTTTCTTGCAGTCTGAGAGTCATTCAGGTGCAGCCTATCTGGCAAACAACAGACAGGCCACCATCTGCTTTTTATGAAGAAGTGGCTGTTTTGTCTGGCTATTCCACCATGCAGGCCTGGTTGGCAGATTGCTGCAGAAATTGTTGTCCTGCCAGAAGGGAAGAGAGTTTGGCCTAGCTATGAGTGTTCATCAAGAAAGCAATAAATTCTTTTACTTAAAAGTTTACATGATCCAGTATATTTAGCTTTAAATTATATTTTAAAAAATGTCCTCTCTCTCAGGTTTGTTTGAACCCAAAGACTGTCGCTATGAGCTGGAGCGGGATGCATCTATGGACCCTTCGCTTACAGAGATGACAGAAAAGGCAATCAAGATTCTCCAAAAGAATCCCAAAGGATATTTCCTGTTTGTGGAAGATAAGTAGAATGATACACACCCAAAATTCAAAAACCTTTTCTCTTTGTATTGCTTCTAAAGTTTGTATAATTGCATAGATTGTAGCATAGATTTATGTGACAATGTCCCTTCGTATCAATTTATTATCACATTTTGTTTTTAATAAACACAATATTAAATAATCTGCATTTAAACCTGTGAGCACAAATTATTAGATGAACGGCATTAGCTGGTTTTAAATTAACTATAATTTGCATAAAGAGATAGTTTAGAAATTTTTATGTTAAGCTATGGGATGTTTTTACCCTTCACTCTCTGTCTTATAGCTGTCAATAAAGGCCAAAAAATCTTTTATAAAAAACAAACAAATGGGATTGTCATGCTTATGTGTCAGTTTGCTTCTCTTGAACTTTAAGGGGGAGAATTGATCATGCTCACCATGGCACTTTGGCTAAGAAAGCTCTCCACGAAGCTGTAGAGTTTGACCGTGCAATCGGGCGAGCAGCAGAACTCACCAATGAGCTGGACACACTGACTGTAGTCACTGCTGACCACTCCCATGTCTTTGCTTTTGGAGGATATTCTGCAAGAGGAAACTCTGTTGTTGGTAAATATATGATGAGAAAATAGCTTATTGTATCAAAGTTAAAGTAATATAATGTTGTCCAAATTAGTATTTAAAAAAAAACCAACACTGATGTGTTCTGCAATCCACAGGAGTTTCTCGTGGATTGGCTTCAGACAACAAGCATTTTACCACTGCTGTTTATGGCAATGGGCCAGGATATCAGATAGCCAATGGAACTCGCCCTGATATGAATGAATCAATTTCATGTAAGTACATGCTGATTTTTGTAAAAAAGCCAACAGCTTCACCTAATAGACTGACATGTTACATTTTATATTCTACACCTACACAACATGAAAACAGGAGTCCATTTTATGTTGTTGGTTTAATAAAACCAGTAACGTTAATGTGTGTGTGAAAGGGTGAATTTAGTGATAATTTAGTGTAAGTGCTTTGGAGACCTCTGGGCTCGATGAGCTACTTTACAAAAACAAGCCATTTATCATTTGTCTAGGCAACATGTTAAGGACAATTTACACTAGAAGAAAAACGAGTGTTCTGCTACCAATCTAAAATGCTAAATTTTAAGTTTGCTTATTTCCAGTAAAGCTGGCCTTGTCACCTGTAAGTTCAGCTTGTGTGTCAGTTATTAATTATATCATCATTACTCGGAAACTCAAATAAACATTTCAGACATGTCAAGTCTTAAGATAAACATAATGATGATTTATGGTCATGTTTGTCACTGCAAGATAATGTTTAACTTCCAAGTATGCTTCCTGAGGCTTCAAATATTCACACACACAAAGGCAGGTTTGCCAATTCTGTGTGACAAAATTTAAACATAATGCAGACCTTTCCATTTCCCTCACAGCAACAAATGACTACAGGCAGCAGACTCCAGTCCCTCTCAATTCAGAGACCCATGGTATAGATGACGTGGCCATCTTTGCCAAAGGACCAATGTCTCACCTTTTCCACGGAGTTCAGGAACAGAACTACATTCCACATGTCATGGCTTATGCCGCCTGCATAGAGCCCTATGAAGATTGCCAACTACTTGAAGGGCACAGCAGAAAAATTCACTCTAGCCTGTTTCTTGTTCTGATGGGCCTGCTGGTCACCCTGTGCTCTGCCTGAGATCACAGTCCCAAAAGGATTCGCTAAGATGTTGGAATTAGTCCACAATCTTTTATCTTGGAAATATAAATTATTATTGTATTGTATTTCAATGTTGTGCTAAGACCTTTGCAGCCATTCAGAGTAAGGCATTTTTATTCAGCATTTGAGTTGAAAAGGTATTTCTATTAATACTGAATATGGAAGCTGTGAATCTGATTGCTTTCTTAAACATTTGTAAAATATGAATGTGATTCTTTTAAAATTCTATTTAAAATAGCTTACTTTGTTTTTGTAAGCTTGTTTAAAATATGTACTACCTCCATGAATAAACATAAAATGAAAATAAAATAAAAACTGTTAAAGTTAAGCATTATGTATGTGGGTTTAAAATTGCTGATATTTTTGAATGTTATTTGGCAGGTTTTATTGCTAACTGCACTTCTTATGTCTAATTTTATTCTAGACTTATATTTTAAAGAAAACTTGTATTCTGACACAGTTATGGACGTTATGCTCAAGTTGAAGACCCATGAATGTTGGTGTATTATAAGCTACCTCCTCAGATTAAAGGAAGCTTTAAAATTTGTAATGCAACATATAGAAATAAATGATGTTGCAACAATTTTGGTTGAAATTCCAACGTTTAGTAAGAATAACAGCATCATGGCAGCCTTTATGTGAACTGAAAATGTATAACATCAAAACACATTTCAAAACTTCTGTGACATCAACCAAACTCACTAAATATAGTTATCATCCCAGTACATTAAGCTCAGTGTGTCTATGGTCATGGAGACCAGAGCTTCTTTTTTGAAGTTCTGATGACGCTATTAACAAGTTGTCCAATCAGAAGAGCCCGTGGGCGGGTCTTCCGCCTTCTTGCTTGGAGGGAACTTTAACCATCAAAACAATAAACGCAGCTTTTCCGGATCTGGGTTTTGGATTTAAATTCCAACATTATTTAGGACTATAAAGCTTCATAAACATTTTAACTTCATAATAGACGATTAAATGAATCGCCTATTATTTGTTAGCTAAATGCATAACAAACTTAGCCAAACATGTGTAAGCAACGTGGAATCGTTTCTGCAGAATTAGCCCTTTTAGCTAACTTTGGTTGAACGTTTTCCTCAGTTTTCAGATTAATTATATCATGAGTTAAGCAGAAAGATATTGCAAATAACATAGTTTAGTGTTGTGCAAACAAACATCGGTGGCCATGGATTGCAACAAGCGGAGGCTGGCAAGTCGGTTGTGCGTCGCGGTGAACGATGGAGATCCCAGGTAGTTAACAAATATCCAGGCTTTTCTTTGTTTTGTTCGGGCATGTCCTGAGTTGAAAGAGACGCAGCAGACAACGGAAACTCGGAGTATTTGGGATGCTGGATTGTGTTTTGGAGTTGTGCCGAACACCTTTTTAACAGTTTTAGTTAAGTGATCGGCGCTCTTTCATATGTAAAGTTTGATTGGAGTCCTTTAAAGTGTAACAATAACAGCGGATGTGCACACGCGGCGGCTGAAGTAATTGTATAGTAAAATGTGATGATTGTGCAGTTGAGTAAACGTTAGTCATCAGGGGCATGCTTCCATATAATAAACAGTATTTAGGTAAATGCATCATATGTTTAACTTTTCCTATTTGCAATCAGTTCTGGAGTTATTATTTGCAGTAGCATTTTTTTGTTTTTCAAATTTGGCGATGCAAGTAGGTATTAATGCAAAACTGTAATCAGTATTTGCAATCTTTTTAGTTTTCTTAGATAATTTGCCAGAGAGAAGCCACCCATAATAAGCCAAACACTGACATGTACCTATTGCATGTTTAAATTAGTTAATATTTTTAATTATTCTGCTTTGTAGGAAGATGCACAACTTTTGGATAAATGTAATGTTTATGATCATGTTTTGTATGTGATATATTATTAAATTAATACATTAATTGCAGAAAGTAACATGTTTTGATCCCTTGCAGATCTGTACAGCTATTCCTTTCCCAGGGTGCAAACCCAAACCTGGTGGGTAGTAAAGGTGTGGCTGCAATACACCTGGCTGCCGGTAAGGAAACAGAAAAGAACATACGCTGCTTGAAAATGTTGCTGCAGCATGGATCTGACCCCAATGTCAGGTATAGTTTCATTCAAAATCAAAACATATATTGTTTACAGATAACAGTTGAATTAAACCTATAATCTTATAAACAAATATACTCTACTTAAGCACACATTGATTTCTTACCTGTATTTCTCTTAGATCTTGTGAAGGCCTGACTCCTCTTCATGTTGCTGCTCTTTGGGGATGCTATCAAAATCTCAAGCTGCTCTTAATGAATGGAGGGAACCCAAATTTAAAAGATAATGTAAGTCTTTACAGTTAGATTAATACAGCTGTTTTAATACAGAGATGTTGGGCATTAAATTGTTGACTTACCATCAGTTCTTCATCCAGAGCAAATATTTGGGGACTGTGGAAAGAAATGGCTTCCTTTAATCAGGAAAAGACTCCTAGCAGAATCATAGTAGTAGTAGATGGTAGATGGGCTCTCTGTCCATTTGTGTCCATTTGTTTGTCCATTATGGAAATGGACAAACAAAGAGCATGGATTATGGCCTCAAATTACACAGTTTTAGAATATTAATATCATTTAAATTCACTCAACACACATCCTTAAAAAAATATTGATTTGCTTTGCTCAAATATTGATCTGAGGGCTTATTTGTAAAAATGTCTTTATGGATCCCGGACTACTTCCTGTGGTCAGAGTAACCAGTGGCTGTACAACAATGGCTCATTCCTGAGGTGTCTGCTTACCACCAAATACCCTATGAGCAATGTGACTGTCAGAAGTTAGACATTTGTAAAGAATAAATATTTCATTTCGCTGTAATATTGAATTTATTGTAATCTTACCATTATTGTCTGTTTATTTTGGCAGGAAGGCAACACACCAGCACAACTAGCAGAACATCAGGATAATCGGAAATGTGCCTCTCTTCTTCATGAGTACCAGTTCTCAGCTGATACAGAAGAAGACCTCCCTCAGTTTCAATACTGTAAGATATGTTACCTTGTTGCAGACTGCTTCAAAAATTGTGGACTTTGTGAGGTCTTTTTGTTTTAAAATACTTCCATGTGAAAAAGTACATTCTCATACATTTGCAATTCTTTATGTACAAAGAAAAAACAATTTTCATTATTATTATCATCTAAAATGTAGTTATTTTTAACAGATGAAGATTAGCATGTTCACATTACTATTCTCATCATAATTTATCTGAACTCAAAAAAGCCAAACTCCTGAAACAAAAGTCTAGCATTAATAAGAACAAATCTATAAAAGAAAATAATGTTTACAGTTTATTATTGCCGGTAAATCAACAATGAGTAGTAAAGAAAGTAATTTAAAAAACCCAACTGTAATCAGTTGTTATAGACTATGGTAAATAATTCATTTAGAGTAAAATGGTAAAGTCAGTTTCATATTTTTTTAAGAGAATGTGCCAGCAGTTTGAGTCAAGCTAGAAATTAATTGTTAAATGTAATAAATAAACCAAAAATTAGCTGACTTTTCCACCAAGTTGGTTGCCATTGGCCAAATGCTGCAAAATGAATAAAGTGAAAATGTACATAGTGTGGTTATATGTAGGGACTTGAAACTGTTGTGATAAAAATGTGTGTTTTCTTGTTACAGCTGTGTACTCAGACCAGACTGACACTTCCAGCTATCCTGAATCAGACTACAGTTTCAGTTCCCGCTCGTCCATGATCAGTGGTTTTGGTGAAGTCCCACTGAGCAGCACGAGGCGTTCATCCTTTTTCAACTTGTCTAATGTAAATGGAAGACCAAGTTGCAGGGGAGTATCTTTTAATGGGCCTTCTGTACTGTCGAGCACTCGCATTTCTGCTGCAGGAAGTGTAGTTACAACGACAGCTCCGGAAAAGGATGCCTTAAGTTGTGACGATGGATCAGTCACAAAAGATAATGAACAGGCGGCTTCATCTAATGCTCCTTCAGAGTTCTTATCCAGACGGGCAAGTCGGAAGAGTGTTAGCTTTAGAGATGTACATGACTATTTCCCAGTTTTCAGCCCCGAAATCCCCAAACTGAGCACTTCTGCTGAAATCAGCCAGCACACGGACACTTTACCCTTTGACATGTCCGAATACTCAGACTTTCTAGATTCTGAACGCTTGGCTACGGTTTTACCACAGCAGGGGATCGACGTCACATCACCGGACCATGTATTTATCTTCTCTAGGGAAAGCAGTGAGAGCACAAAAGAGGAGCTAGAGAAAACAGTTATCAGTCAGTGTGCTCTTGAACTCAGTGATGACGAACCAGAGGGGCAGAGCAACAAAAAACCTCCAGTGAATCCTTCTGAACAACAAGAGCAGGCCCATGTGGGCAGCAGCAGCAGCAGTGGGACTTGCAGCAGTCATTACAGTAGCTGTGAAAGTGACCATTACACCAGCTGTCTGGATGCTCCTGTACCCCTGAGACATCCTGTGTTCCCTCTTGTAGAGGAGGCTGAGTCTGATACACGGACCAAAAAGGATTCTGCAGACTCTAAAAATGAACTCCAAAAGGGAGATAAAAATATGTTAAGAGTTCAAACAGAAACCCAAAGAGGCTCAAAATCTGAAACTGTACAACCTTTACCAGTTTTGCTTGATAAAATGACCTTATCTGAAAAACACAAAGAGACGGATATATTGAAAGCTTCTATTGGTTCTGTGTTGAGCACTGCAAGAAAACCTGATGGGGTCAGGCAAGATGCTGAGTCATCAAAAGAAAATGGTGGACTTCACTTTACACCTAGCCCTTTTGTGACTGGCAGGACGCGGTCTAGGTTAAGCCGCTGCTCGATGAGAACAAGCAGAAACCCTGAGAGCATGTTAATCACATCTTCTTTATTTGACGATACGCTGCCAATGCCAGTTCGAATGTTTCGGCAGACACCAAGGTGTCAGGGCAGTGGGCATGGATTAAACTCACCTTACACACCTAACTATACATCAGGCCACTTGGAGAGATGCACTGAAAGAGACTCGCTACCAAAGGAAAGCCAAGACCTCCAGTCCAGCACTCTTAGAGGTCTAAGTGTCACTAATAGCCAAGCTGATACTCTTATTCTACACAACAGCGTAACTGATTCTGTTGAGGGATCGCAGTCTTTGGATGACACAGTCCTATTAGACAAGAATCAGGACGACTCGGTTGCTGCTTATGAAAAAAATTTTGCGGAGATTATTCTCGCTGTAAGAGGACAGAACGGGCATCCTCCTGAGGAAGAGGAATTTTTAAAGGATGATCTTACTAGTTCGGATGAGGCAAAAGTAGCTCATCTTGCAGCTGAAGATCAGGTAGATGATTTTAAAAACGATGACAGTTGGATTAGTGAAGACTACGGCTCAGAATCCAACTCTGCATCCTCTTCGTCCAGCTGTTTTTCTCCAAGGACATCCACAGAGGACACTGATCCTCCACGTACTCCAGGTACCGGATGCACCCCGAGATACAGCATGAGCCGGCTGTCGAGCCGTCGACCACAGCGCCTGGCAGACCTGTCTTTCACTCCTGGGGGGCGTCCTGTAATCCAGAACCTGGATGAAGCAGTGGAGTATCTCTACACTGATACAGAGCAGGGCCACAAGCTCATTGAGACACATGTCCCACCTACATCAGACACCTCACTCTGCTCCAGCACAAGTACCAGCATCAGCGACGAGACCATTTTGTACGACTGGCGAGCTTTGCAAATGGAAACAAAGAGCAGCAAAGGGAAAGAGAACCTGCAGCCTGAGATGCGGGCTCAGAAAGAGGACGATGATAAATCTGAGTGCAGACTGTTGCCAGAAACTAGAGGAATGACTGACAGGGAGCTGAGGCTGAGGCTGGTGGAACTGGGAGAGAGCCCGGGTCCGATCAGCAGCCGGACCAGGCCAACTTACCTGAGGAAGCTCTGCCGACTGTTGCAAGAGGAGAACCGCAGCACACAGAATGACAACAAGCAGTCTGACCAACCACAGAAAGGTTATGCTTATTTTCAGATATTACATTACATTAAGTGAAGAAATATTCAGGAGAATTTAAGCAAGTAATGTTGCACCTCATCATTCACAGATGCTTTCTTCTTTAACTTGACTAAATTTAGGGTATAGTCCAGATCTCTGTCGGGTCCTGAAAACTTTCCAGCTGCCCAACTCCCATGGTGACGAGCAGTCTCTGTGCCAGCAGTTTGACCAACCGGATCAAAACAGGAAGTGGAGGGAGGGCATCATCAAGTCCAGCTTCAACTACCTTCTTCTTGACCCGAGGTACAGTCTATTTTTTACTTTTTGATTTTCTGGTGAAGAGCTTTTGCCTCACAAAAAGTTTTTTAAGTTTCACAGTTTGATAAGTGTTAACTTACTTCAATTTATATTCTTTATACCCAGTTTTCATTGTTTTGAACACATAGGCTCGTATTGCTCTTTTGAAAGTTTTTTTTTATGTTTTTCAGTTTCTTATTATTAGCAAATAATCAATAATAAAGCAAATAAAAAAGAGACTACATGACAGTATAAGAGGACAATAGGATAAAAATCTTGGGTTCACAGTATTTACAAAAATATTCAAAACAAAAATGTGTAACATGATGTAATTATTTTCTTATTTAAAGAAACAGGGACACTTACCTCCCCTGCTGTTACACAATGTGGTGAATTCCACTTATGTTTAGGGTGCATAATATTCAATGCATAATAAATATATCATGTTGTTTTTAATTCCACTGGAAGACCACAATAGATCAGATAACTTTTCATCAGCCATTTTCTTCATTACAAATGAGCCTCTAAACTGGTTTAATCCCTGATTTGGGCTTTAATGAAAATAAACCACAATACAGTATGTACTATTACATCTTTTTCCTTTTTCTTTCATTAGAGTGACAAAGAACCTCCCGTTCCGCAGTCACACCATGACTCCTCAGGAATGTTTCCAGACTTTTATCCATGCCATATTTTACGTGGGCAAAGGAAAACGCTCCCGGCCCTACAGTCACCTGTATGAAGCTTTAGAGTACTACCGAGGGGAGAAGACCGCCAAGGTAACTCTCCCCGGACACCTCTGTCTTGTAAAATCATAAGGAAGTTTTACCAACGTGGTATCAATGAGTAACAGGGCTACTTCTCATCCCTTTAACAGAAACTTTGTCCAAAAGTGCAGCACATTCTCCAGGTGTGGACCGCTGGACAAGGAGTCATCTCTCTGCACTGTTTTCAGAACGTCATTCCTGTGGAAGCGTACACACGAGAGGCCTGCATGGTGGAGGCCATCGGTGAGTGAGGAGCAGTCGTAACTTGTCGCTAATAATCACCTATGTGTGATGTCAGACCAAGTGTTTGATGTGATGTCCTTTAGCTACCCTCATGCGCAAATCTGAATATGAAAATATAAATTAATATATTTATCTGAATAAATATATGCAAGGATATATAGTCATAACCTTGAAGGTTTGATTAAAAATAATGACATCATAGATTTTTAGGAGCTTTATAGTGTTGAGTGAAACTATGGCTCCTCCCTTCCTGACTTTTCTGCTTTCTACACAAACACTTTCTTTATAATGACAGTCCAAAATTAAATTATATCTCAGAGAGCTAAAAAGAGGAAACATTTCACTACATCTTGTAGTTGTACAATGAAAAAATATTTTAGCTGAAAATGTTTTTCCCTGTTTAGGATAAAAGACAGAGTAGACCAAATACATGGCGTGAGTTTAAGGAAAATACCATTCATGTACTGACTGATGACACTTAAACTTATTTAGTTGTGTCTTATGTAGACATTACCAGTGTCTTATGGAAGCGGTTTTCACAGACTTGTTTAGTTTGCATGAAATTACTTGAGTGCAACATTTTTGAAACAAACTGTCTTTATTCCAGGGCTAAAGATGCTGACCAATCAGAAGCGAGGAGATTACTATGGCGTGGTGTCAAACTGGGAGCTAAAGAGGAAACGGGAGCTGGGGATCCACCTGCTATACCGAGCCATGCAGATCTTCCTGGCTGAGGGTGAGAGACAGCTCAGACCAGCAGACATCAGGCAGTAGAGGAGTAGGGAGGTGAGGGAGGCACTACGAACTGCAAAACACCAACACTGGTGGGGTGAAATACCGCTATACTGATGAACATCAGCCACATGAGCCGCTTTAAACTCTTCATCAGGGATGGTTATTTCTCCTAAAACCAATACAATTTTCTTTTTTTAATGCGGCCTGGACATACAGTTCATCCTTTTGCAGACAACTGTGCAATGCATTTTTAGGGTTCACTGTTTGGCTTGTTCTGTGTAATAAGTATGCTCTTTATACATTTTCAATGGATTTTCTTTGTGGAATTTGAGAAACTCACAATAATTTTGTCTTAGCTTTTTATGATGTGTGGAAAAAAACCAATCAATTCTGTTTCATTTCAACTCTCTGGAATTCTGCCACAACTCATTTTGAAAAATGTTACTCCTGAGGTTTAAGCTTTATTTTCACTTTCAGGTCAGTGCTTTTTTAAGGTCACAGTTAAATCATTTCAAATTATCTTTATGTTTCATAAAATGTGAGACTTTTTTTTAGTTAAGGTAATTGAATTTATATAGCACATTTTCAGCAACAAGGCAATACAAAGTGCTTAAAAGGAAAGACAAACAAAATAACAAACCAAAGGAAGTAGTGACTGTTCCTGTTTTTCTGGATTCTAAGTTCATAGTAAGTTTAAGTCCTTTTCTGGTCTGTATAATATTGACCTAAATAGTGCATACTCCACAATTTCTGATGTTACTAATAAACTAAAATAATCCTTTTCTGGGTTAAGTAGGGAGTACATAGTTTCTAAGTTTGTTCTAAATCCTTTTCTGGGTTAAAAGTAAACCCAGTTCTTACCCAGCTGGGTTAAAAGTCACTAAAATACTGATTTACATAGCTTAGTGATCATAGCTTGTATTAATTTAGTTTTGATAAAAAAGAAGTTAGCTAACTGATGTATTGGTGGGTAATGATATTTTTAAAAAGGATAATGAGGAGTAAAAGGAGAAAATTATAGCTTGAAAGTAGATGATGAGATGTTTCTGTGCATAACTAGTTTAAACTTTGTTCCTATGTGAAAGATCTTTAGACTGCATGCTGGATCTCAGGGGTTACAGCTGTTACTTGGTGTCATGATCTCCATAATTTTACCATCTCATTTACTACACATCAGTGACCCAAACAGTGAGCTTCCGAATCACTCATTATCTCCACAGGGAATTACGATTGATGAGCTCTCCGAGAGTCTCACACGGCAAAAGAAGCATTAGCTCTGACAAATGCAGACTTTATGTTTTAGAATGTTTGCTTTACATTGCATTTAAAGCAAAATTAAACAATTTCCACTTTAGCAAAACATATCAAACAAAGCACTACAATTCAGGTTTTTGAAGGATTCATTTAAGCATTTGATTAATCTAAAACCTCACTTATAGGTCTTAATAACATAAAACAAATGTGTGCATTACTTCTGATTTCTTTTGTAGTTTGAAGATAAAGCTCCCAGTCTTGGATCTGTTTGATTTAATTCATCATAAAATAATGTTTTTATATTGTCAATGAAACTGTGTTTTCATTCAGATTAAACTGTCTATATCAGCGCTTTTCTGCATTCCTTGCTCTGTTTTTGTAAAGAGAGAGGGATAATGTAGGAAGCTCACATTAAACTGGATCCTGCTGAGTTTCAGTGTCTGCTTCCTGTTGTTTGGTGTCCCTCTAGTGGACTAAAAATGCCATTGACTTCTTTATTTGTTCCCTTTATTTAGTACCCGCCCTTCGATCGACTGATCATTGTAAGAATTTGAGAAATCCAAAGATAATTTGATAAGATAATTTGATCCAATTTAACACCTTCAATATTTTATAGCTACATTTTATTTTTAAAAAGTATTTAAAAACTTAATTTAAAAAGTCCCTAATTTTTCAAGTGATTGCATGTTGTATATTAAATTGGCTTAATTATTTTATATTACATGCTTTAAACTATTTCTGTGTAATAAACATGGTGATTCCTCATAAAATTTGCATGTTTAAGCGGTTAAAACTGACTCCTACGTTATGGAAAAGTGTATCTTTAAAATGGTTTGACCTGAAAACAGGAATTTTAGAACCTCTCATCAGGAGCTGAAATGAGACGAAATCTCATTCATACCTGCATGATAATTCATATGTTTTACTTATGCGATTAACCTATTTTTTCTCTATGGTGATCTTAAAGTTAATTTAGACATCTTGATTAAATCTTGCAGAAACCCTGAGCTTTACTTGGATTCGCCTCCCAAAAACACACAAGTGAACAAAGAAATGAACTGTGTGCATCCACTTAGTTGTGTGAGATGTTTTTTGTTTAATCAAAGGTGAATCTGTTTTTCAAGAATTGGCCTTCTTTACTGTTAGTGTGACTCATTCAGTTTCAGCTGCAGTTTCTTGGTAATGGTGAGGCAGCACTTTCTTACCAGCATCATCATCATCATTTTCTCTGTATCACCACAGGCCCTTTCTTTAAGGCTGCTGCTAATCCTAAAGCAGTGACCCAAATGACGTATTATATAATCTGGTAGCGAGACGGCTGCAGATCTCGTCAGAGTCACTGCTTATTTGCACAAGGTCGATTTACTTTATACTTTTACTTTTTATCAAGATTCTTATATAATAATGGGACATGAAACACCATCTATAATGGTGCAGCGTAGGCAGAGATAAGTATAAAAATAATATGAAAGTATAAAGCCGTTTTGAACAGTCATGACCTCTGAATTGTCAAAAAGAAAAGGGGACAGTTAGTGTTTTGTGGTCAAGATGTGGTTTTATTTCAGAATTAGCACACTTCAGTTAATCTTTTTCAGAAGGTTCCTTCCTGGCTGAGCAGTGTAGTGGTCTGCGGGGGGAAACAAAAGCTAGCCATATCACCAGCACAACATTATGAAATTTAATTGCAGACATGTAGACAGGAAGAAATTGCTAAATACTAAGACTCTAGATTTTGTATTGTCCTCCAATTAAAGTAAACATGTAGAATAAAATGTAATTTCAGCTTTTTAAAAAGTTCTAGGTGTAGTTATAGGGAACTGAACAGGCAGTGTTACACTTCTGTGTGTTTTATAACATTAAATGCACAGTTGCTTGTACATTGATGTAGGAACTATTATAACTATACATACATCCAAAAATACAACTTGGCAGTGAAACATAAAAAATATAAGAGCAGTTATGCTTATTTTTAAAATGGTCCAACACTATTAAAATGTGCATTTTTGTAATGTGAAAAACTAAGCAAAGCCGTGATAAATAATTAAAATTTGTTTTCCACCTTTAATTGTTACATTTATCCTGTTGCAATACTGTGGAAACACATATTGATGGAGCCTAATTTACAAAACACTGGAACTAAAAACAATGTAGCTTAAAATTCATTGACACATTGGGGAAGCACATCCTTCAATCAACCTGAAATATGTTTTGATTTTAGTTTTACCTTTCAGTTTAAGCACACAAATAATATTAATTATAATAAATCCGTCTAACAAGAAAAAATAAAAATATTGTAATTTTTTTCCCCAGAAGACATTGGTTTTAATTTGGGTCGTAAAAGATAAATGTCAAATTATATGTGAAAAAAGCTTTAGAATGATTTAACTTGTCTCATGTTTTTACTTCACAAATTTATTTCTGGTATTTTAAGAGGGCTCCATATTTTACATTTTCATCAAACACAATGTGTCAAAATTAGCTATAATATTTCTAAATTCTTAAGACTAAATCTTGACAACTGCATTCACTTTTTGTTTTTTGTATCTTGGCTTGAGGTGCTTTGATCAGCGGGATTTGCATATTGCAGACAGCTTTCATTTTTATTCATGTTTCAGAAGAGGAGCTTTGACTATGTTAGATCCAACATCATCAATTTCACATGTTCCCCTGGAAAATCAATGAGTATCAACAGCTTCACTGATAACTGAAAGTGTGATGATTTATTGAAATTAATCAAAGGCAGTACATGCAATGTGTTAAGAATTAGGAACACACAGTGAATTTAAATTCGTATGTATTGCAGTAACTTAATTCCTGGAAACAAAGACCACCCGGTTTATGCCGTTTTATGTCTTTACATACCAACTAGTCCAATTACAATGTGCACAAAAAAATACAAAAAAATAATTTCTATTTAGTTCAAAGTTCACAACAAAATCTTGTCTAGCATTTTATGTCCTAAGTGTAGTTTCATTGTCTTTTCTTCTGTTGCTTTTAAAGCCAAACTTTCAGGAAGGCAGTTCACACCACCAGCATCGCTGTAGCTGAGGGAGGGAGACAGGCGAAATAAATAATGCCATCATCAGCGCATCGTGACAATATTCCTTGTGACGGTTGGATGAAATCTGGGACACAGTTGCATTCATCGTTCAGTGAGCTCTTCCACAAAGTCAAACCCACCGACAGCAATGAATGTTGATTGTGACCTTTGCTGTGATTTAGAAAGCTGGAAGTATGTCCGGATTGTTTTCCTTCCCAAGGAGTCATCAGTCGTTCTTCCTCTGATTTGTATGGTGAAGCTTTATCTTCATCTTTTTAAAATACATCTAGTGAAAAAAGCTGGCCACAGGGTACAGTCAACGGTCGATGGTTTTTGTTAAATTACGCTCAAACTCACCGACAGCGTTGAATGTTCACTGAGGCAAGCGTGAACCGGACGGTGACCAGAGATGACAGTCTGCTTAGAAATGAGGGCGAAGCGTGGCTGCTCTGTGGGTGGAGAAACTTCTAACATGCATATTCATGAACTAAATCTTTCTTTCATTCTTCAGAAGTAAATAGAAAAGGTCATGGGAGCTTTACAAACCAATGACAACAACATTGTGGACATTTAATGGTTATGTGCTAACCAATGCTTGAACTGGTTACAGTAAAGCTCAACATTATTCATGCCTTAGATTTAGAAATACAACTTGCCTCATTCTACCAAGAGAAAATGGGAAAGTGATAGATAAGAAAATACAAAAGAATTGTTAATTTCATACATAAAGTTTTTTTTCATTTTAAGAAAATAAATTGCATGTTAAAAATTATTCCTAATAATCAATTTGAGATCTTTATTAGCATTAAAGCAATCAAACCATTTTATAGTTACTGACAAGAGCTCTTGGCGATTTATGAACAATAAATCATCATCTTGGTGATTTATTGTCCAAGATGAGCTCCAAGTCTGTGAGGTTGGAAGGCCTCCATGTCATCACCCTAATCTTTAGTTCCTTCAACAGATTCCCTATCAGTTTCAAGTTGGAACTCTGGCTGGGTCACTTCAAAATAATAACAGACAAAAGAAACATATTGATAATCTGCCAAGAGTATCAATAAAACAACTGCGTAGTAGTGGAGTTGTTCCCTGTTACATGACAATAACATATTACATTTTGGTCATTTTGATTTAAATATGCAAAACATTTCTTTAAATAAAAATAAAAAACAAGTGTGTGACTTTGCGAAGATTTTTCTCCCCCAGTAGTTTCTTTCACCGCAGCCCATGAAAAATGAAACAACTTTGACTCACCTTTTCTTTAAATCTTAGAAACCGACCAGCGATGCGAGCGTAATTTAACTTCCATGAAATACGGTCAAAATTACACAGACGGTGAGAGCATGGGAACACGTCTTATTTTGCTGTAAGTAGCAGTTACACAAAGAAAGTCATCTTGAAACTCCTGACTCATAGTAGTTCTTGGTTAACAGCACCTGGGCAGGAGCTGCAGTTGGCTGTCTTTTTTTCTTTGCTGTTTTGAAGCACAGCTGCTCGGCCTCTAGAGGAGCATCGACATGCCTCAAAGGCTTCAGCGCAAGTTTGAGGATGAGGGAGAGAACGGGTATGAAACTGCCGACTCACCCCTGTCAGCAACGCTTGATGTTTCGTTATGATGTGGTCCCCTGAGTGTGAGGACTGAAATACTCAAATGTGCTTCATATTTGTTTCCTCTCTTTGCACTAATACCAAGAGAGAAACTGTCCATCATCTTACACAGTGCTGAATCATTGCTTGTCTTGGGAAGGAAAGAAAACTGCACAGACAGTAACAAGCATGAAACTCAAATGCCACAGAACTGCTGTAGTAATTAAGACAAGACGTGACGGCAACTACGCTGGTGAGTCAAGATTCGTTTGGGTGATAAATATCATTCTGGGATGCTTTAACAGAGCAGGATAAGGAGTGACTGCGGCAACCTGGTTGCCGTGTCACCACCTGCCAATCCCTCTCTAAATACCCCTGCACTTCATACAACTTTGATTTAAAAATAACAGTTTTTGCTGTCTTTACTACAAAGAGTATTAAGACTTGTGGAGAGGAGTATGCCGCCTCTTTTTTCTTTTTACCCTCACATCTCATGCCACTACTGTCATTTCATTTTATTTGTATCTGACAAAGATCTCTTCACTTCAAAGTAACTCCCCCCCCAAAAAAAAAAAAAAAAATAAAGTCTACAACTCTGTTAGCTGATGAAATATATATCTATGTAGAAAAACATGTCCGACATTATATATAAACAAATAGTCCTTGCTGCGACAAACCCCCAGTGGTGGTGTGAGTGACAGTGTTTGAATTGACAGCAGTGGATGAGAGAGTGTAGCTTTATAAGGTCTTTTCTGGCCGCGGGACTGGGTGGCTGACAGTGGGAAGAAAGAAGCGGGACACAAAACTGAAGAGAGAAGAGCCCTGAGCTGACAATGTGGCCTTAATCTGAATGACAAGGCCTGCACATCAGCCCTCTAACCAGCCTGGGATGGAGCGATGGTGGGGGGGTGCTGGATGATGTGGGAGCTAACGGAGGGGAGGAAAGGGATATAAAGAGACAGAGGAAGAAGGAGGGGAGGGTGTCCTTCCTTCAAACACGCTGGCCTTAATGGTACGGACAGCTCTGACATTTAACCACTGAATCATTTTTAGATAAGTGGACGGGCTGGGGGGAGCTGAGACTTTGGCTAAATATAGGAGCTTTGAAAAAGACAATAAAAACGATCATGGCAAAAAAGTTTAGAATCGTTGAAGCAAAGTTCTGTAAAAGTTTAAAAACAGGTAAATATATCAGAAGTATATTACGCTCTTTCCGTCTTCATTGACTATTAATTTAGCATTTTATGAACCTCTACACTGTAATTACATATATATTTGTCAGTGAAGTTAATGCTTATTTACAACAGTTAACACAGGCTTCCTCTGTGTAACGTGAAAATGGAGCATGTAAGTGTTTCCAAGTACAGACCTGACAAAGAAGTGAACCAGTGGTAAAATGAATATAAAAATATACATAAAACAATGTCCTTCAATCATAAACTGCTTAAAAATTAGTGTGTTTCCCTTCCCTTTATATCAGAGAGTTACTCTGAATGGACATGCTTCCATTCTCAATAAGTATCACACAGGATGTTCTTTGGTGTTGCGCTTTCATTTCCTGTGGAAATCATTGTTAGCTGCTGTAAAAATAGCCACTAAGTCCAAAGAGCTTAAAGGTATATAAAATAGGGTTTGCACTGAACGTTACGAAATTGGAGTTTCTATAAAGATCTAAAAATCCACTTTAGTCTTCACCCTTCTTGGACAGCAGTGAGTTTAAGCACTCGGAGCCAAGCAATCTGAAATTATACAGAATGAAGACACCATTTGAGTTATTTCCAGCAACAACTGCTTATAGCCACTTAAAAGAACATCACTTCAAAAATCATGAATTTTACCCCTGAAGAAGAGAGCTTGGGCAATAATGGGAATTACTTATTTAAACAGCATCATTTTAAACGAGGTGACTAGATGAGGCTGTGACTGAAGAGCCAGTGAACAGAACATGTGTGAGACATGAACTGAAATCTCCCTTTTCTTTCAAAACTCAAATTGCAAATTTCTTTGTCTACAAGACTCCATACAGTTGATTCAGCGCATCTGAGAGGCGACAAGCAGAAAACAGAACAAAACTGCAGAGGATTTTTCTTAACATCGAGTAGTGACGTAAGTGACATATATCGGCACTGATAAAGGCCACATTTCCTCAGCAGACTGGGTGCAACCAGTAAAAGGAAGTAAAAAATAACAAAAGGGAGCCCTGACAATGCTCCAGGAAATTCGTACGCCAGGTTTGTGTAATGAGCACTGTCAGCGTTTCACAATTAGCACCGTGGACTCTGTCAGAACAGACTAGTAATTCCAGACAGACAAATCATACAAGATTAAATGTTCCAAAGATTCTGCCCCTTTTGACAAGCTTGTGAACACACTGTTTTATTCATTTTTAAAGGTTTCATTGGCTCTAGTGGCCTTTATTTAACAGTTAATGGACAGGAAAGAGGGAAATGAGAGATGGGGAAGACATGCGGCAAGGGTTGCCAGGCCGGGAATCGAACCTGGGACAGCCGCGTCGAGGACTAGGGCCTCTGTATGTGGGTGTGCTAAACTCCTGTGCCACCACAGCACCCTATTTATTTTCTTGTCCTTTCATTATTTGAGTTTTACAGAACATAGGGACAGAAATGTGTTCTACCAAAGCATGGAGCATCTGCAGAGATTTTGCACCTATTTTTCTCCACCGCTGTCAATCTGATTTCTCTGCTTCGTTTCATCACGCAAGCTAATTTTAGGCTTGCAAGTGTGAGCTTTTTGCCTGGAGGGAATATGCATAAAATTTTAAAATAACATGAAACAGGCGAGGTTTCTATGCTAAAATAGAAAAATTAAATGTGAAAAACTAAAATTTTCACAAATAACTTAATTAATGTGAAAATATAAAACTATTTTTAAAAGTGCAATTAGACTTTACACATACTGTAGGCTGTGTTCATTCTTTAAAAATTACATTTTTCTACAAAACCTACACAATGAGATGAAAAGAAGCCATTGAAAAATGTTATTAACTACAGCAATTTGAGATTTAATAAGGTTAACAAGATGTAGCTTTGAAGAAAAATAGCGGAAGCCGCAGTTTGCACCCGTCTTTCACCTTCAACCCGCCCTCCTCCCAGGAGTTGGGAGGAAATTCCTGGCGAGGGTGCTGCGAGTCGCCACGCTCAGCCTGCAGGTACAGACCGGCCTCCTCTGTCTGCCTGTCTGCAGATATTACACCGCGACGTGATCTGTTTAGCACCCTGACTTAATGCTCACCTGCTTGCGCTCAACCCCCACCTGCCGCATGTGTGTGTGTGCAAGGGCGACAGTGTGTGCAGTGTTTATTGTGACCGTGTGTACACGACGCCTTCTGTCTCCTCACAGCTGGAATGGCGTCTCCTTCTTTATCTGCTGCACTGCAATTATAGGCGCACACGCACGCACACACAGAATGATAGATGGATTCTTACTGCAAGGACAAGATATTTTTGAAAATTATTTAAATCTCCTATAAATAAAGAAGGACTAAAAACTCAAATGGAAGAAGTGAACTGATTAAAGAACCTAAAAGAAAGAAACATGGGACGGCTGAATGAAAGAATGTAATAATTTTAAGATAACTCAGAATTTACCTATGCACCATATGACAAAAATCTAAAAAATAAACATTTTAAAATGAGCTTGAAGCATTCATTTTCTGTGATTTGCATGCATAGTTTGTCATTTCCCCCTGAGGTTGTCACCGCGCTGACAGATACAAACTGACTTGTACAACCGCACTCACAAAACACACACCAAGACACTTGAGCAGGGGTCTGAGTCCAGCTGGAGGTGGTCTCCTGCCAAACCTGCAGGGAGGCTGACTATTCATATTCATCACACGCGCACACTGATTGGAACTGACAGGACAAACACACACACACATTCTTACACGCACACAGTTGGGTAAAAAAAAAAAAAAATCTACTGGAGAGTGATTCAGTGGTTAGACTAGGCAAGGTTTGCTTATCCAGGGTATAAAGGTTAAAAAACAAGTTACAGTTTTAAAGTATTTATTTATGGACAATTTTATGTTAGTCAGCTGGCTGAAAGAAAACTAGTGTATTTTACAAGAGAGACGGATTTGGCTGAAAATATTTTGTAGCACCAGCTCTGCCATCTTATAAAGGTAACATTATTTTAACACTATAGATGTCAAGAATGTCTGATAAGCAAACGACTATAGTCTGGCTACCAAGTCAGCTTTTTAGTCTACCACCAAATTAAGCTAACATTGTTTTCTTTTTTTAGATAGGTGTACTGAATGTGTATATTTATGAAAATAAATGGAATGCAAAATATTACAATTACATCCATAATGACAAATAAGTTTATTTCAGCGGGGAAAGCTGTTACTTTATTTTAAATAAAGTAACAGCTTTCCCTTTAGATTGTCTGAAAATATTTCCTTTGTTCTCCTTATGCAGATTATGTGATTAAAATGTAAGCTTGTAAATGAAGTTTTTAAACTAAGCAATACTGCTGCACTGGCTGTCCTGGCTGTGGGGTCAGTAAAAAAACAAACTGATCAGATCAAATCGTTTTTAATATTTTTATGATGCTGTATGGTTTAGTTTTGCAATGAACAAGCTTACCATAACCTAACCGCATGCTGGCCCTAGCTGTGTTGAGAACGCAACTGTCTTCTTTGCCCTCAGTATCATCTTTTACTTCTACCTTTTAGACTATTCTACTCATTGTTACGAATGATATGCACAGTAGATTAAAAAATATGGACTGTTTAGAAAAGGAAAACGACGTGTTTATGGTAAAGAGACAGCCAAGATTGGATGAAGAGCAGCAACAGTAAGTAATGTCAGGAGAGGTGTAGGGTGGGAGAGAAAAAGCGAGAAGTTAATAATAGCCAATGGACTGGGAAGGCAACATCATTGAGAGACATGGAGGATGAGTACCACTCCTCTCCCTCTCTCTCAAATACACACACACACAAAGGCAAAAAAGAGAGAGACTCCATGGGGCGCTGAATAATAACCTTCCTTGTCATTATCATCGCCAAGCCAAACCACTCTCCTCTCCACTCCTCCACCACCACCACCTTCCATCTTCAGCACAATCATTGCCCTATCGTTTACAGTGTGCCGCCAAATGGGAACATCAATAGACACATCCATTAGCAGCGTGAGTTCTTTCCTCTCTGATTCTCAAGTGCTTTAATAGTTGGCGCACACACAAATACACACGCAGACACACACCCTCGACCGACTGTTAACCAAGCTGGCCTCGCGCAGGAAAAAAACTGAACTGATGGAGTGTATCATTAAAGCTTAACTGTGACACGGCTGCTGTGAGGTTGGCTCGTCAGTTAACCTAAACACTGCAAATGACCAGGGCTGCTTTCTCAACTGAATGGCTCGCATTTGACTATTTTTTAATTCAGTTTAAGTTCCAAATCTGTATAATTAGCTCAAATTTGAATAGCTTTGGTGATCTTAACTCTTGACAGCCACATTTATTTCTAGATAACTGTGGCCACTGGATAACATTTAAAAATACGAATACTAAAATATGCACATTCTTTTTTGTCCCACAAAAAGCCTGAGCAGTTGTAGCCTCTTCAGTGCGTTCTGAGTGGCTAAAAGTGATAACAGGAAGATACATTTAAAGAGGACAATCAAAGAAACTTAATTAGTATGCTAATTAGTAGTTCATTAGAAATTTAAGAAAAAAATAGCCCTTTTTAGAAATTAAAACAAACTAATTATCAACCTCTCTTTCCAGTCACATAAAATTAGACACAAAAAAGGTGGATTCTATAGAGGCCTACATTCATACCTTCTAAAGTTAACTGTAACTACAGATTGAAATTAGTGTGGGTCGCCATAGTATAGACTAATTTACAATAAAATTATCTGCACTCTGAATCAAGTGAAGCATAACAAGGAGGCGGGGGGATGGAGGGCCAGAGGTACAAAAGAAGGAGGGGTTTCCCACAGAGCAGCACTGTAATTTCGTCTTGAAGGATTTATTTTGGAGGGTGTGCTTGGCAGGATGCTGGGAAGCCTGGGAGGGGCGCTGGGTGGGTTATGCGGGTTGGTTACGGAGGTGTTGTGGGATGTGCGGTGGGGAGGTTAAACTTGTACGGATAGGTTCGATGGATGGAGAAAAAAAAGGGGGGATAAAAACAGATTTAGATTTTCCTGACGCAAGTACACTGAAAAACATTAACATATGATATAAGACGTTTTTTAAATAGCCTAAAATATCTAAGCTTTTAAAAGCAGAAATCTGGTTTCAAGTCATTGCTATTCTAGTTTGTTTCACAATAATTTTCTATCCATTTTTTTGCAATAAGTTTTACATTACATTATTGGAATTTGGCTTTGAAGTCAAAGAAGAAAGCAGCAAAAGATAATGAATGTGTTTTCGTAAATTCCAACTGCGATTATCATAGTGACTCTGTGGTCTGTTGTTCCTTACTGTAAAAGTCTTTGTGTGCAAGTGCGTGTGTGTGTGGGGGTGGGGGGTGTGCGTGTCAGGGTGCGTATGCAGAAGGATGGTGGTAGACCGCAGACAGCCTCTAGGTGCCATTGCACTGGGTTTGTGTGTATCCTTGCGTGCCTCCTTCATGTCTGGACCTGGGCAGAAAACAAACAGGAGAGCAGAGTAAATTCAAGGTGTTGTCTAGTTAAAGCATGTTATTAGAATGTTTACACATGCGCATTCATCACACTGCGTACACACAAGAGTCGGAAGAGGCAAATGCACTCAAAAAGAAAGGACAAGATACAAACAGGCGACTGATTTCAATTAGCACACTTTATTTATGTGTGTCATTTATGTGTGCGCTGAAGCTAGTGGTTAAAACAGTTTTCAAATTCGAGTTTAAATTATTCAACAACAGATGATGTGCAAACTGTTTGCTTCAACTCTGTTAAATAACTCGCATGAATTTATTTGTGCAGAAAGCCCACTCTGAAGTGGACCGGATCCTATCAACAGCTTGGGTGGTCTTAGGAAGCACAGACAAGGAGCTGCTGGGTGTGTACATTAACCTCTGATTGAGCAACAAAAGGGCCCCCCTTTCAGAAACATATGAATTCAGCATCTTTGGAGTCTGTATAATACAAGACCTTGATAAAAAACACACGACAAATTGCACATTGAAGTGGCTGTTTTTATCTCCTTTAACAGAGTTGCTGTAAAAACTGCGTTCTTCTCATGTGGTGCTCGACACAAACCGAAGAATTTCAGGATTATGAGAGCTGTAATGCAGCGCTGCGTCTGATGCTGAAGCAGCAGGATGAGGCCGAGAGTGAATGTGCAAAGAGACAGAATGAATAATCAAAAAGAATTTCTGAGTCTAAAGTCTACAGCTGGCCAGACTGAGAAGGAGGAATAAAACCGTATTAGGCGTAACAGGAGGTGATTGATGTTACCCTTTATATATGCAGCAACACCATGTAATATATTTTCTGGGTGTATTGAACTATTTAAAAAAATATGTTTTAAAAGGTTACATTTATTGTTATGGTACCTGAAACAGGTTTGCTTTATGCAATTATCCAGAGCTATGTTTTGCTTTTCTTTTGAACACCAGAAAAAAAATTACATTTTGATTTAGACTTCATTTTTTGTAGTTGAATTATCTTGTGCAGCTTTCTATTGTTACAGATAACATACATGGTACTGTGGAGTTGTGGCCAGTAAAGCACATCAAAGTTCCAGTGGAAGTCATATTCATTAGTGTTTTTTTGAAGCTACTTAAGCCGCATTAATGATTTCTTTTTTTCAAGTACCCCACTGCTTGTAGTTTTAAGTAGTCCCTCAGAGTCCTTTTAAACTTCCATCTTTTCTGGCTTGGGATCAATTCTGCCCTTTGGTGAAAAGCAAAGCAAGTGGTCATAATTAGATGTGGCAAGTGCATGCAGTCCTTATTAAATATATCTAGAAGTCAGAATATCGTGTATTTAAGCACAACACAATACACATATCTCAACTGTTTCTTTTTATTCTTAATCAAAGTGTTTTGCAAAATGAATACTGTTATATTAGCAATTCTTATCCTCATGTTAATCTAAGTTTTAATCTTGTTCGCTGAATTGCATAGGGGTAAGTTTTACAAACATACTTTACAAAATAACACCACTGCTGTAATAAATGGGCCAGAAAATTTCAGATAATTGTATCTACATTACAAAAAAATATCAAATTTAGAAAGAAAAACATGCAGAAATGAAATATCCTATAAATGTCTGCCTGAAATGTGTTTAAAGATTGGCTTGCAGAAACAGACATGCCATAGAAGTATGGCTTCTCAGCCGGATCTACATTTTCAGAGGGAGAACAATGATTGACCTTCAGCGTGCGAAAAATTGCCTCAATTGTTCATACTTTCCTTTGATGTTAAATGCAGGGAAAGAGGGCAGCACAGGAAAGCTGCTCACTGCAGACAAAGGAGAAATTAAACCTTTTATGCCAACTAAGAACTTCCGTCCTCAGTTCACAATAATAATTAAAAAAAATTCCATTTCTGTTTAGGCACAATGTAGCAACCTGTATCAAGGTATATCAAAGTTGGAAAAGTTATGGTTTTAAGCTGCTCCTTTCTCAGCTGTTGCTGCACACTGCTAATCAGCTGGTTGAAAGAAGGTTATTACACTTTTTTCGCTAGGGCGATGGTTGTAGGAGTTCATCCTGTAACCGGTGGGTTGACGGTTTGAAACCCTGTCTCAGTTCTTGTGTCCTTGGACTAGACATTTTCACCCTTCAAAATAACATAAATGCTACAAATAACATTATTGCTATTTTATTAACTGTTATCTGTGAGTAAGGTTATTTTAGCAGCAATAAGATCAACCCAGCTAGAATATGTTCTACATTTTTGCTTTAGTATTTTGTGTAAACATGACACAATGAAATGTGGGGTTTTAAACTTAATCTTATAACTCCATGAGACTCATACTGTTTTATTGTTGGCATTGGAATTTCAAAATATAGATGTATTTTCTATTTCTCATTTCTGTAAGGGGAAATTGGTACATCCTCTTTTCTATACCTTTTTCTAGCAACAACTTGTTGCTATACTCACCAATGTAAACCCCCTAAAAGAATGGGACCACCCAAATGTTTGCAAAATAAAATGCAACTGTGAAGATCCATGTTTACCCTGCAACCCAAAGAGACCAATAGAGATAATGGTGAAAAGAGCCACACATTAGGATACTTAAACATTTGATGGAACACAGGAAGTTTTCTTTTTTGTTGGCTAAGGAGAAAACAGTATGAATCAGGATTTCTGCTGAAGCTCTTTTGTTGTGAGACTTACCACTATTCCATTTTTTTTTATAAATGCGTCAAAATTTAATAATAAGAAAGCAATTAATATTTTGCAACTTTGCAACTACTCTATTAAAAAGCTTTACTATGCACGGCTTCCTTCTAAAATGTGTTGGTATGCATTGCCTTTGTTGGATTTATGCTGTCATGAAGAACAATAATAGAGTCATGCAGTCACGAGATGCATAAACCTCCCATTGACCCATGTTACATTTTTGTGCCATTTCTCTTTAAAGCAAATGTGGTCCAAAGTGGTTCAATGACTGGAGAACAACACAGAAAGATTTAAGAGTTCCTCTTCTAATGGGCCACCCAAGTTTGAAATGTACAATATGTGAGAATGTGAAATGTTGATGACAGAAAAATTCAGCCATTTTGTCACAGACTCCCTGAGCTAGGAGATCGCTTTAAAAATATAAATATATTTCAAAGAAGCATTTATGGTTTTTATGGTAAGTTTACACAGATAAATGTAACCCTTCAGTTTTGGATCATCTGGCTTCTATTCAGAGGCTAAATACAGGTTTGGATGGAAGCTAAAGTTAGCTGTGTGATGAAATGCAGGAGGGTGCACATTTACAATTCTTAGTAAAGCGAAGCAGTCGCATTCAAGTGCACATCTATGAATGTTTTGATCAGTTCTGCTTCACCTCAGTGAAACAATTGAAGCAGGTAGTGAAGAAGGAAACGTCCAGCATGCATATTTTTTTCCAGGATTACGTCGCACCACGTCACTAATCTGTTTTGTCGGTGTGTATGTGCTTTTACCATGTTGTGCCTGTTTGCAATAAAACTAGCACAGGCATGTAGAGCTAGACCACCCAGAAAAGTTACCAAAACACCCTCCCCAAAGAAATGTGCTAGTCTTAATTATATCCATCTTCTGGGCGTGACTTTCAGCTCAAAACAGACATCTGAGCCACCCGTCGACCGATAGGCCACAAACCTCATGACAAAGCTTTACGGAAAGAACTTTTTGGTCAACACACTTACTTTGGATAGAAACAAACAAGATAAATGCAGCGTTGAATTATCAATATTCCTATCATTTTTTTGATCTTCCATCTTATATCCGTTACATCTTGAAAAAGGGATTAAAGCAAAATCAATCGAGACATTTAAAGGAAAGGATTGACAGCTGACTGAAATAAACACCTGCACAACATGTAGCACTTCATTAACGGAAGGAAAGACACGACAGCTTGTAGATGTGGACACACACATGAGCTACAATATGAAAACAACTGCTGAAAGAGCAGGCTGTTGTGACTAACCCGTTCCCGTCTGTGATCTCTAATTTTTACGTTGGGAATATGAGGGGGCAACTGTTTTGGTTGAGCATGTAAAGACTTAAAAAGGCACAAGAAGACACAAGAGGAGAGAGAGTGTAAGCAGACAGGACCTCAGTGACTATCTGCCAGACAAATCCTCCTCGCGCTTTGATCCGCTGCCCACTTCTCCCTCTGTGGGTTTTGTCTTCAAGCACACAGCTGTGATGTTTAGCTGAAATGCAGCAAGATTTCAAGGCTCAAGGAAATGAAAATTCCATGAAAATAAATTCCAATTGAACACCTGGCAATGCTGAAAAAAAAATAATAATAATAAGAAGAAGATTTTCAGCTATTTAAAAAAAAATCTAAACATGCAGTAAGGGGACAAAAGGGTTAATCTCTTCTTGTTGTAGTTTGGCTGAGATGCTATCTAAAGCCATTTGTTTCAAGTAGAGAGGCTAATGACCCTGATCTGACTCTTGGCATTAGGCAGGGAGCAAAAGAAGGTAAGTAACCTCATATGTTCTCAGGGGCCCAAGCTAATGAGAGGGAATGGGAATACGAGCTACGGTCCATCATCTACTTAGAATCCAGACAGCAGCGCTGTCTTAACACTCTTTCCCACCCCCAACCAAAACTCGACAAGACACACAAACACAACTCTTCTTCCCCATCCAATTTTGCTCCTGTCTTGTTAACTAAATGTAATGTGTGTTGCATGCAATCATCAATAAGTCAATAGTCTATTAACTCTGAGACATTGGTATTATTACTGTAAACAAGGAGTTCCATCATTAGGATAGCAGGCTGTTTCCATTTGCTTTTTCTTTAGTTTAACCTCTTGGTTGGCATCGCCTGGTCTGCTGGGTCACTTTGCTTCCTAGACCTATTTTACATGTCACAGGACTGGAATTTTAACACAAATACATAAATGCAAAGTTGGATTTATGAGTAAACTGGTTTCTAAAAAAGTTTTGAAAATACATTATGATATTTTGACAGCAATAAAGCCTAAATGTCCATTTTATTCCGAGTATTCCGGGTCCGTCTGATTCAGTTTTTCACAAACCAAGCACATTAGCTTTTATTAACAAGTGCTAGCATTCATGTTTAGATTTAAAAAAAAGTCTACATTCTGTATGAGAACTGTATGAGAGGGCTTACACAGCTACCAAAATCAGGAAGAGAAAGATGTAAGCTTTAAAGTAAAACTATTTGATTTTTCAAAATAAGTTAATTAAGATTTGGCTGTAGAGTTAACACAATGTGTGTGTGGTTTGGTTGAACATACTGTATTTAAATGGCTACAAGTGGCCCATAAGCTGTAAAATTAAAATTTCTACTTTGATGTACCATCTACATCTTCTTATTGTAATTAGCTAATGCTCTCTGTTCTGTTTGTTCTTTTATTTCTAATGAATGTTCTCATTTTTTTTCCACTCATTTTATAAAGATTTTTCAATAATTCATACTTTTTGTACTCACTTTGACAATGAGTTAATTCGAGTAATTGGCTATGTACTACCACAGTTTACTGGAAGATAATGTGATTGTGTTTCTAAAATAAGTAACTTAAGGTAAAATCATTTTATTTATATAGCACATTTTCAGCAGCAAGGAAATTCAAAGTGCTTTGAATTGCCTTAAAGCAATAGGACCAAAAGAAACTGTTATTTTAGTTGATCGATAGAAATCGGTAATGATAAATTTGAAATTTGATTAGTTTCATGTGAAGGAAAATTTGTTTTTAGGCACAAAATAAAAATATGTTGTCGGCAACAGTTGAATACATTTGAAAGTGATGATACAAATACATGATACCACTAATAGACCAGAAGTTGTTTTTTTTTAAATAATTTTTTTATGTAAAGACTCATAAAAACAACATTTACAATTCATTTTCATTTTCTTTTTTGAGAACGCCACATCTTGCCAATAACTGCTTAACGACAGTTCAAAGTTACTACCATTCACGAAGAAGCCGAAACTTATGCATAGACACTGTATAGCCAGGCATGGATGTTCTCACAATATGAGGCAGAGAAAATTCGGCTGTGATGGGAAAACAGCAGGGGGTCCACTCCTCAGCTTTTATTCGATTCAAGTCGAGCATGGCTGCCTCTTTTACTTCTGGCATGCACATGGATATTTTATGTGCGTATGTGTGTATGTGGAAAAGAGAATAGAGCACCAGAATAAATACCTACTGCACTCTGTGTATGTCTGCGTGAGCATAAATGTGTTTGTGTGTGTGTGTCAGTAATACCTCCTATGGCAGGCTAATGATAGGTCTTATCGACACCCAGCAGTGAATGCAGGCCTTTGTCTGCTCTCGGGACGCATTATGAAAAGCTTAGGGGGCTGCCTTTGACTCCTCTTTCATTTGTTCACCCACTGATAAAACTGGGTACAAAAAAAAAGCAACTCTTATATGGCTCCTATAGTGCAGCGAGGTTGGTTACAATAAAACCCGAAGCCCTCTGTGCTCATCAACAAAATAAGCAAAGCAAAGTTAGAGCCGCAGCTCAAAAACTCATAAGTCGCAGACAAAAGATGGAGATTAAGACCGGAATTTACATTTTGCTAAACAAAAACACAAAGCTCCAAGTCAACAAGGAGTGAAAAGATTGGAGAGAGGAAAACGACATGAATGAGCTTGAAGCATCATTTAAAATTATTTTCAGTAATACCTGCTGTGACAGTACATAAAAAATGATCTAGGACTATAATGGAAATAGAAATTCTTCTGGGTTGACACGGTGTGATTTCTCTCTGTATACCAACATCTTACCAGATTTTTTTGTTAATTCTAAAATCCACATTTTAGAATGTGGATAAATAAAATTTTACATTTTTAGAAGTTTTTTTTGTTTTGTTTTTAATAAACAAGATCCACATAATTTTCTGGATAATGATCTGATACTTAAAATATACAATAATGTTTATGCTAAGCAGGCTGGCACTTATCCATTATAGTTAATCTATTAAAGATAAGCTTAAAGCGTATGTGTGTACAAAGAAGTAGAAGAAAAACATGTTCTTTTATAAAGGCCTTGTTCGTCACTGTGCTTGCTTGTGGATCTGGATGTTGGGGCTCGATTCTTTGGACAAGCAGTTTGACATGAAAATGTTGTCTTTTTCAATTATGTCAACAATTACTTCTCACATTTTTTTGTGTACAGCCCCTTTCGTGAAGCCCAGTCACGTTCCTGCTGAGTCAGCGAAAATATCTTGCTTTATCTACATTCTAACTTAGATTTTGTTAGAAATTGTACTGACAGGGTTTGGACTGTAACCTCTGCCACCTTTATTCAACTGTATTTCTGACATAATTTCTTCCCATCGTATTTTCTTATCTAAATGTTCAATGTAAGCTTTCTTTGCTTCACTGCTCTCTTTCTCTGTCGGTTTTACCAACATGGTGGTAAATAATGAATCACCCCAATAAGCTGTGCAGTAAGGACTTGGAGGCTTCATCTAGTAGCCACATACTGTTGAGACTCCCCCATCCCATTCCTCACAGCAATTAGAGAGAGGCCAGGAAGTGCATTGCTTTTATGATCTTATAAAGACATTAGAGACTCCATTGCACAGACCCTCAACACTTCTAGATTTACTAGTTCCACATTATCCTTTCTGTCTTTCAATTATCTTGAAAGTTAACTTAGAAACTTAGTGGCCTGCACTCTGTTGATTCCCCACGCTGTAAATTCTTGTCTGCAAAACCACGTATGCTCTCTTTCTAAGAATCTCACACTGATACCTCTAGTTTCAAACTGCAGTGGCATTTCACACCATAAAAGCTCTTTGTGCAAACACAAATGCTATCTAGTCTTTCACTTATCTTTTAAGTTTTCATGCTTGTTCACCAGCTGTCCTGACCATGACCATTGTGCATCACTTGCTGTTTTTCTTTCCTTTCTTTTGGCACAAGCATGAAACCGACAATTACTCGCTGTGTCCGTTCAAAATCTTTCACTGAATCGATACAGCATGACGGAGAGCTCATCTGCCTGTCATCTTCCTGTACATGTATATCCGTAAAATAAAACCTTGTGACATACTGCGACTCGAGCATTGTTAACCTCGCCTCTCTCTATCTAAATGGACGCCATTAGAGATCCAAGCTGCTTTTTGGACCAAAGCTATCTTAGACAGACTCGTCTGCAGCTGAAACATGTCACGTCTTTAGAGAGGAAAAGGGGCGAAGAGGAAAAGGCAGCAGCATGTCTGAATATTTTCTTTCATCCTCCACCGTTATCCTTCCTTTCTTCCCAATACAACTCATGCACCCTTTGACAAGTCCCTAAAACAATGGGATTGTGTATCATGGTACAATGTATGTCTCCGCTAATCCCAGGTGGTTGATACGTGGTTCATCCATCAAAAGGATGATGAAAGAAGGCATTTCTACCTCAAAGATTCTAAACCACTTCTATTTAAAAATATTTTTCCTAGTCTTGCTAGATAGATACGACCATCGCTCAACATCCCATAATCCTGCCGAGCCATTTCGTCATCTCCGGGTTTTTTTTTATGGTTTTGGATCATAAAAGTGTCACTTTGTGAATACACTCTCATAGAAGCAATAATGTAAGAGAAGTACATAGAGATGAAGGTTGCTTCCATATGGATGAAACAAACGAAAAATGTGAGACTACAAAAAACATAAAAAGAAATAACTCAAGAGAACATAAAATCAGTTTAGACACAACAAAATTGCTGCAAAAAATAAGTGCAAGAGAAAGTGCAAGAAGAGAGAGGTGAGAGCATCTGTGCTGGTTTGATATAAAATGAGTTAACCTAAAATGAAATGGAGCAAACGTGGAATTGAATTTGTTCTGTCTTCTGCAGAACATGAGTGTGAGCAGCAGTTCAGATTGAAAGTTGATGATGTAATACCTGCAGCTGACATATTTAGTGGATGAGTATAACATAAAATGTCTGAAAAATAAGTTTTGTATTCATTGAAAGATAAATTAATGCTATAAAAACATAAGTATAACTAGTTTCCAAACTTTTAAAAACACTCGAGGAAAGGGGGAAAAAATAGATGGATCATCTGTGTTTAAAAACTAAAACCCCTGAAAAGCTTTGAAGAAGAATCCCATCATTGCTGTTGTAACCTCTGGGTGGAAGGTTGAGGTGGAAGAGAGTGTTTCATCAGAAGGGAGGATGACATGTACTGAGAAAAACAACATTGTCTTTTGCCTCGTGCTGGATCTTCTCTTTAACCATCCCCCCCTATCTGTGTATGCTGGTGGCCGTTCTGTTCATGCCTGCACGGAGGAAAATGATTTACTGCTGCTTTCAGCTTCACACAGAGAGTGAGAAGATTACTCACGGAGACGACACACACTTTGGGAACTGCTGAAACACAGTTAAAACAATAAGGTGGCTCCTCTGCCAGGTTCATTCCTGTGTTTTGCCTTGTGGGTATGCTGTTCTCCAAGGTAATGATTTATTTCTCCCTCGCTACATCCCAGTATTGTTAGGTTTTCTATACTTTAATAGGGATTGGAAGAAAAATCCTAACTATGAAACAGATTTTCTGATCGTACAGGCAACGTCATATACAACCCTTTAAATTGTTAAGAATACCGTTTCTTCAAATGATCCCCAACTGAGATATTTTCTTACAAAAAACTTTTTTTGGTTACTTTCCTAATTAAGTATCCATGACCATGGGCCACTTGATATGTAAGGTTTTTGTAATTTCCATGGAATTTTCTGTCAGTGTGGATTTAAAGTTAATCTCGTCGCGTTGATTAAACCACTGGAAATATTATTTCTATTCCTCAAAATTCCTTATCTACAGTTTTTGCCGACGAAAAATAATCCCCTCATGACTTAAAACAGCTTAGATGTACTTCAACACCTTAGCCTCATTTATAATGCGTGGATGTATGAATATGCAAATTCTGTCTCCACCTCCACAGCTTTCCTAAGGGTTGCCTTTACCTGCTTGACTTACACTCTGCTCATCACTTCAGTTATATAAGTGAAGGAGGACGAAGTGTTCATGGATGCCTTTAAGTCGGTTTATCAAAACAGAACCATATTTTGTCTATCTCCAGTTAGAAAGTTAAGGTTCAAAATATGTCTTAAAATCCAGCAGATTGTTCAGATTAATTGAGTTCTCTTGGGTTCTGAAAGCTAGATTGAACTCTGGATATACTTTTTAACATGCACCCAATTTTGTATTCAGAACTGTAGCTGGTGAAAACGTGATACTAAATTACACAACGTTAGATATTTGAAATTTGTGAAATCTGTACAAAATCTGTACTTTTTAAAACTCCAATTTTTGTGATTGTGATCAAAAGGTGCCACAATGCCAATCCTGTCAGCAGAAGGCAGAAATGTAAATATTAACAAAATTAAGATCAGTTAGTGCTAATTGTCTAAGTACCGTGGTTTGTAATTCGTATGACACTGATTTCCCTTTTTTTGTTATTTAGCTTTGTTTGATCTGTAAGGGAAACTGAGTCAGACCAAAGTGAAACGGATAACTTAAAAAAACCTACATTTGTCATGGATTTTAACTCAGGGCTTCTACTTCATAAAGTGCCAGAGATGTGGTGTTCGCCACAAAAGGCGTATTGTCCACTTTGGGAACTCGCTTCAAAACATCTGTATCTGGATATGATTTTTTTTTTAAATATTCATGTTCATGTGAGCAATGGCTAACAATCAATATGGAAATCTCAGTGTGTGCTTTCTGGGAGCTCAGTGTGATGTAGTGATTAAGATTACTACTTATTTCAGATGCTTCTAAAATATTTAAATTTTACAGTTATATAACGGCACAATATTCAAAGTAGCAATCATTATCATGACACCAATGTGTATGAAATCTAAATTACCAAACTGTTCAGATGAAGTATTTTCCGGGCTAATACACTTTAGGTAGCATGTTTTTGCTGGCTTAGTCAGGATAACATAGAAAGTGTTGTGGAATAGCTAAATATATGATACAAATTACAGTTTTGTTGTATTTTTGATATTTACATTTTAAGTTTGTTTAAAACAGTGGGAATTCACTGTGGAAAAAAGTGAAGAAAGTTCAAATGTTATGAAATACAAACTGGTTAAAAAGTGGAAGACAATCAACCATAATTTTTTTTTTTTTCTTGAAGGTAAAAAGGCAAATTGAGATGCAAAAACAGAGAGAGAGATAGTGATTGGGACAGAAAATGTTATTCACCTGTTGGTTGTGACTTAACATGAAGGAGGAACTCACACAAACCATGCTCACTTAAATACTTAAAAACAGAAACATGCAGGAATGCAAACATGAAACCTGCCCCAGCTGAACGACTGATTCAGGCAACCAGGTGGAAAGGACAGAGAAATGCTTTCAGGCCAGGCATAAAATAAGCTCTCACCTCGTCAACTTCTCCTCGTAGCTCACCGCTCAGTTAGGGGGTCTTCTGCTTCCCCTTCTCGCCGCTTGGGTGAAGGCCAACACTGTCAATTCTCTTCATCTTCTTCCTCTTATGTCAGCTCATTTCATGGCCTGACAGAAAAAGACCAAAAGAAGAAAACAAATAATTAAGAAACTCTTTAAGTGGAATGCGTTGAGGTCAACAAGCACCTTGCATTAAGAGAGAAAAAGCAACATTTACATTTCCTACTTAAAGAGATGGCCGTAATTTAAATCTCTTATTTTACCTACCCTTAATTAAAGGAAGGCAAGACAGCTAAAAACAATTGCAAATCAATGCAAATTCTAGGGTAAAGAACAGTCCCATAATAAATGATTAATATTTAGGCATCATATGATTACACAAGTGTCATTTATAGTTTGCGTAACTGTTTGGACTTGCTACTCTGTCCGTTTCGTCTCTCTTTTCTTTTCCTAAACTATATTGACATGCGCAGTTTGGGCAATTTTCTCATGGCTGTAACTGCTTCGAAATAATTGACACGGTTTGTTTTGTGAGAGTGCGTGCAGGGGGCGTCTTACAGTGCACTGATGAAATTGCTAACAGCTGTGACAGCCGCCATTGAGCACACAGACCCTCCCTTTCGCCATCTCATTTGTAGCGTACAGCTGCACAGATAAAGCACGAGGGTTAAGCAAATAATGCACAATAGTCAGAAAACAATGTCCCTCCTCTATCACTCACTCGCACACACTCGCTCCAAGTGTTAGCGCTGCTAAAAAAGAGCATGCCAGCTGCAAGTGTGGAAAAATGACTGGCACTGCTTGTCCTCTTTATTACTGGGGGCAGTGCTGACACCCCTGCTATCCTTCCATTCATTTGAATCTCTTTTTCTTAATGATAAACCCTCCTCGGTCACACTCTCTCGTTGCCTGCAACCCCTCTAACCGCACCCCTCCAGTCTGGTGTCGATCCTTGAACAAGGCAGCAACAGTGCTCCTTTGTCTGTCCGCCTCCCCTCCTCTCTCTCCTTGCCCCCTCATCCTGCCCTGAGTGATGCTGGTTGGCGGGGACGGAGGCATGCCTCGACAGGAACGCCAGAACAGAGGAAGGGAGGGAATGCAGGAGGAAAAATATAGGTGGAAGAAGGTTAGTGGGGGGAAGAAAAAAAAGTACGGTTCTAATAGTCAATTGCTGTCATTTTTTTTTCGCCTTTCTGTACATTTCTGGTATTTATTCAGACAGAGATGAGTGCAACCTCAGAAAGCATTTGTGGGGAAAAACGAAGGTGGGTTTCAAGTGACCACACCCTCAGTGAACCCTATGACTCCAGGCTTACCATCACAGAAAGTCATTTCCAAAGGAATACAGCTGGTTTGGACAGAGAAGCTAATTTTAAACTCTAAAGTAAAGATGGAAAAGACGTGAGGGAAAAAAAACATTCAGAGTCTAATTTCTTCTCTTTGAAAACGAGCTCTGTTCATTGGATTGTAATGATTGAAAAAATAATGTGTGTACGACTGGGAGTTTGCAAAAATAGTCAAAAGTACACAAGGTGTAATTTATCATTTATGCAAAGAAAAATACCAGGTCTGAGCCCACCGGGGTTAGTCAGGACATAATTTTAGCCAATTCATTCTGGTACCACGCCGGGTGCTGCAAACCCAGCTCCCTAATAGCATAAATACTGCTCTTGTAGTGGTGTCTGGGGAATGTCTCATTCGGTAGCGAGCGAGTCCGAGAGGTAGAGCAGCACCTTTTTAGCTAAAACACACAAACACCGTGGCAACTTGGAGGAAATAAATCGGATCATTAACTCCATGTAATCTACAAACATTGTGTTTATTGTAAACACATTCCCAGCTTTGTGGATGGGGTGTTGGGGGGGACCCATGTTAATTCACTCTGAGTTTGAGGATGTGATGTATAAGTGAGCCGTGACAACGCGAGAACTACGTCTCTCAGTTTCCATGCACACGCATCTGTCATGGCTGTCTGTGTGTGGAGCATGTGCTGTGATAGACAGAGAGAACATGTCATAGACAGTGTGAAAGTGTGTGCGTTTGTGTGGCATGACTACAGTGATGCAGCTCCGCGCCTTGATCTAGACTCCTGCCTGCTTGTGACACCCGCTGCGCATGCTTCATTAATCAATAGGACAGATGAAGACAGACTCCTGCTGCGCTATGACGGAGAACAGTGGCTTGCATTCCCTACTGTGTGTGTTTCTGTATGCACATAGACTCCAATGCCCCCGGGTAGAATGTGGTAGACATGATGCGAACCTTCAAGGCTCCTGCCCACACAGATCATCTGCATTGTATTTGCTTCCTTGTACCTCCAGAAAAAAAAAGCAAAGAAAATGTCCTTGTCTATTTGATGATTTGAACAGAGTTGTGTTTGCTACTGTATTAACCAGAATGGCCTGAAGCCTTGAAGTCTTCAAAAAAATTTTTAATGTACTGGGATTTTACTTCTGTGTTTAGGTTCTCTTTACAGAATTATGCCATTGTCTCACTTTCATATCTGGTAGAAATATTTTCAATAAAAAATTAAAGTAAACACCAAAATCGCAATGATTACAGGGCTCCATCTATTGTTCCTCTTTTTCAATGTGGTAGAAGCCTTGAAAACAAGAATCAACATTTTTTATTTTAGTTATAGCTTTGATTTTAAGCACACACACACAGACATGCGCACAGCTGTAATTACCTGTTCTTGGAAGCACACACACTCGCACACAAAAAAAACTCTTGGTGTGTTTATTTAAATTCTTTTTCAAAACCTGAGCTAAAAAGAGAACGTGCCTTAAGGGCTTACTGAGAAACTCTTTGTGTTCATAAGTTTATTATACCTCTTGGTACAGTCAGACCATGAGAAAATTAAATCAAAACCTAAAATAAACTTCCCCTTTCATGTGACACCAAAGAAATAAACGCTTCATAATTTCATGTTTTGAAGTATTTTGGTTGCTTAAAAAAATAAAATAACTGGAACAACAGCAGAGTCTTAGTCATACTTGTGCAAAATGTGACTAAAATACTGTGGCCATACGAAAAATAATTCAGTAATTTGCTAAGATGTATTAGAGTGTCTATATGTAAAACTTGTACAACACTACAAATTTAAATGTAGCTGATTTAATAGCAGTCATCCATCTTTACACGCATTAAACAATGAATTGGAAACCTTTTTACCAAATGCAACCTGATAGAAGAATGAGAGTTTTTTGTGAGTCCAAACAAATGCCCACTTTTAATTGAGCAAAACTGTACTGATAGTCAACTTTTAGGAGAGAGATAAATTAAAGAATATTGTTACAAAGCATGCTAGATAGGAGATCATAGGGATAGAAAAAAGTTAGAGGGCAACATTAATGTGATTTAATACTACGATTCTTAAATCTCATGCCGCTCACTGCCGGTCAGCTGACTCGATACAGGCTCATAAACTTTCCACATACTTACAAGGACATGTGCTGTTTGGAAGCACATACAATAATAAACAACTGAGAATCATGTTTTGAAAATTGAAGTTAATACAATCACTCCTAATAAAGTTACAGCTTTTAGAACTGCAACTGTCAAGATAAGAGCAGGCAGACTAATTACACAGCCAGCGTTAGGTTGTTGTACTTCTGCTCCTCTATAAAATCAAAATAGTAAAAAAGTATTAAAATTGTCAAAAAAAGCACATTAGACCTACTAAATTTATTATGTTTTTATAGTTTTTCTATGTATGTTGTATGTTTTTCTACAAAGTCTATGTATAAAAATCAAAACAATAAAAAATATTAATAATTAAAATGGTGATAAACATATATTCAACAGCAGGAGTAATAGCTGTTACTTCTTTATTTTAAATAAGAATAACTATATTATGTTCTATATGTTTGTTTACAGGTTTTAATTAAATACCATAATACCATATTTATTTAAGATTAACACACTCTGAGAACTTTCTTACCTGCCCACGACTATAATGCATCTATTTTTCATGCATCTTTTCTGAAAATTAAACATTAGTATTACACATAGAAAATACCCTTTGTTACATTGTAATTTATTTTGAAAATGCAGCCCCGCTATTATTAAATCATACTGTGAAAAAAAGTGCAATACCAACGTATGAAAATTTTACTAAATAATATGGTCAATGACTATAACATTTTGAACGTAGCCATACAAAACCATACAAAAAATTACTTGTTTTCAAGTATATTCTGGTAGCAGGAAAGGAGGAATGTGTGTAATTTCCTGAGCTCTAAATGACTTGAATGCAAAGCCACTTAGGCTATTTTCTTCCTTAGAAGCTAAATCTTGCAGAACGGTTATCAGTCATTGAGAATTTTTTTGCCTCCTGACTGTACTGCTACACCGTTTTGTGTGCATTCAATATAACTTGTGATACTTGGCCAGAACTCAGTGCCCTCTTTGTTAGCCATTGTGCAGTGATGAATGAATCCTTCTTCCAAATTTCATACAGAGTTGCTCTGTGTGGAACCATAGAGACTCCTTTGAGACCAGTAAACCGATGTGCAGATAATATATGTAGTCACCTATAAAAGAAATATTAACTAGTATCAAGTTGCAAATAGCGACTAATTTAATGTATATGCAATAAAATAAGAGCATTATTTCTCTATGATGCTATTAAGGTAACAGTATCTATTAATTGGCTATTAAGGTTTCATTTTCCAGTCTTGCATTTTCTAGTATATTCTTTTATTTATAAAATTGATTAGTGTAAGTTAGAAAACTTTGAATTATTTTTTAATTAATTTTTTTCAGGTTCAAAACATAGACTGAAATCACATTTGTTTGATTTATTCAAGAAACTATTAAGAGGTTTGATGGATCTCCTACTGGCAATAATACATTAGCTGTAAATATGTGACAGCAAATCATTTCGGTTTATTGATGAGCACCTCATCTGGCTGTATGATTGATTTTCCTTTTCATAAAAGCTGAGCATCACTGCAGTACTGCATAGAGTTTGTTTGTTTTAGTGACTCATATCAGAAGTCCATTGTTTACTCATTGGAAAAATTATACGGTTACAAAATTTCTGTGTAATTCAAAGGTATTTTACTGCAGAGCTAAAAGTAATGCTGTCAGAAAAATGATGTCACCCATAAAAAAAGTTAAAACAATGAATAACATGCAAAAATAAAATGTTTAAAAGTTTAAAATTTGAAGAAGATAAATGTTTTTTTTTTTTTAATTCATGTTAATTTACCAAGACATTTTGTGGTCACTTCTTAACCCAAGGTCTCCTGATTGGATAGGCACATTGTGCGTTTTGACATTGTTGGCCTGACATTCAGACAAAGGGGGCCAATGTAGGCCTCAAGAGGGCAGATGACAAACACTCCTAAACCATAGCCAGACATAATCCCCCCACCTCCCACTAAAACCCCACAACAAACGCAGGGAGAAGGTGAACTTATTCAGAGCATATTAGGGAGGTGAAGTGGGCCAGGCACAGAGGGACCCTCTTCTCTCAGCTGTCCTAATCGTCTGAGACAACCCCTCCAGAGGCAGATATTCCCGCCAAACAAGACCTCGACCCCCCCAAAGGCGTATCCCAGACATATCCAGGAGTGTTTACAAGGGCAGACGGCCATGAAGGGGAGAAGCTGACCAGAAATAAACAGCCCCCTTGGGAGATGTAGTCTAATTGTCCATATTCTTGGTCCAAATTAAACAAGCTTGAGCTCGTTCAAGTATCCATCTTCTCACACGTCCCTCCCACCATCACCATCCTGCTTTTAACTGACTGGCACGTTCCACGGAGAACACCGCTGATGCAGAATGATGAGCGAGACCCTATTGTCTCGTTATATTGTCTTCAATTAGGGAGGAGATGATGGGAGACAATGAGAGGAGCATTTGTAATCATGAGCCTTCCAAACTCACGCTGGGAAACAGAACTTCATTATGCCCAATGGTCCCTCATTGACGATAAAACTCAGAAAATATGCTGTTCATCCTTAGGAAGTTTTCAAGCATAAATGGCTCGGAAAGAAGTGAGTCACCATGAAAACTGTAGGGGGTTTTGAAACTTAAGATAACAACAGATATGTACTGAGGCAAATTGCCTTCTTTTATCTGAACTGCAAGAGAACAACAGATTGCAATCTATAAAGCCCCACTCTTCTCATGCAAGCCTACATTTTATATTGACGATTTTAAAAGTGAGAGAACTTTGAGGAGCAGGGATTGGATAAAAATTAGTAAAGTAAGCGGTGGATAATCCTTTAAGAAGTACAAGAACCTCAAAGCTTCTAATTTGCGTTTTCCAGAGATGAATTTAAAGGTGTAAAGTGTTCCTCTGATGTCTTTTCATCTCCTCCCCAGCAAGTACTATGAAAGCTAAGCCTGTGAGCAGAAGCTGTGGCAGCGTTGTGTCATAGCCATCAGTAAAAATGAGTCTTCTTTAAGAAAAAAGAAACTGGAGAACGTATTACTTGCAGTCACCTGAAGAGCGTTCAGCTGAGAAATGACTCTAACCTGACATATCGGCGGCTTTGTAGCTCACCATGTCATTTCAAAATCACGTTCCACTGTGGCTGGTGGGCTTTGATAGAACCATCCAACCGGACAAATACTGCTTTCAGAAAATTGTGCAAATTATTTCTTTCAACTGGGATTGGGGCTGCATTGTCCCCACCCTCCGCTCGCACTGCTTCACTTCGCTTTTCCCTCTCTAGTGGCACAAAGAGCTAATCTGAGACAAACACTCGCTGGCTTGAACGCATTGTCAGTGCAAAACCTGGGTGATTTTATTTTCTTTAAACCACGTAAAGTGACGGCTGAGGTGAAAGCCACCATTCTTGGAGCGCAACACAAGACTTAGAAAAAAATTGCTCCATGTTACACAATGGTGGGATTATATACCATGTTTTATTTTACTCATCCAATCGTTCAGTTGTTTTGTCATGTGTACAGTATTAGAAAATACACCAAGTATATTCCAAATGTCATTCTAGTTTGATTTAGCCCATTTTCTGATGAAATCATTCTGCAGTGGGTGCCAGTGAAAGGGATATCCACAAATTCAAGCTGCCCAAGGGCTAAACATCCTTTTCTCCAAAGCCCCTTATCTGATTCCACCAAATGGGGCAAGACCATGGCCATGCCAACCATAGCCTTCCCGTTTTAAAATGTATCCCTCTGCTTCCAAACTGCTTTATTGATCACCGACAGACCTCATTTTGTTCCTCTGCTTCCAAGATGCTCTATTTGTAACATGATCATCCAGACAAAAATGGCAAAAAGATGGATGGATCCTAATCCTCTTTTTTCCCCCATCTGGGGCTTTGTGTTATTTTGTGGATCATCGCTGTCAAGATCAGTATTATCTGAGACTCCTGAGGTCAGGCTACAATCTATGTTTGGCGGTTAATTTCTGCTTAGAGCAATTGTTCCTTTTAATCCTCTTGCAAAATGGGTAAATGGAAACGAGCATATACAACAAAAAAACAAGTCTCCCTCAATTTAGAAGCAATGTCCAGTTCACTCTTGGATGTTTCTGACCAGAGCTCAAACATTAAATGTGCTCATTGACCTCTGAGGACTTGACACATTCCTCCATGTTGAACAACGCAGTGCAGCGCAGGGAAGCATCTGCCTCGTCACTCCACCCAGATGGCAGCAGAAAGTATGGAAATTGGTTCATTAACCTTACAGTGCTTTAACCAGTGGGCCATGAAAAGGGCTCATTCAATCTGGGCTTTCGTGAATTTTATTAACGCCCATTAATAACATCAGGAAACTTTTGCTAATGGCCTGAGGTAGTTTTCTGTGGCGATATCAAACACTGTAGTAATTATACATGACATCCCTCTGATTAGCACTTTTGTGATTATTACACCATGTAAAAATCTCATTTACTCCCATCTTAAAGAAAGTTATCCATCTTCTTGGTTGGAGGAAAAATATTATGGCAGCACTTACCCCATCTGCACAAGCAGGTTTGGATCTTTAACCTCAGACAATAGAGTAGCATGTAGAAAAAAAAGTGAGAGATGGGGGGGCTGAAAAATGTGAAAGGGAGCTGGATTTTCATGTGCTGTTTCCCCCCTCCGTGCAGTGTGTATGAGGAATTGGCACGCAAAGAGTGTCTGTGTGTGAGCTGCCAGCAGTGAGGGCTTGCACCTGGAGCAGGGAGGAGCAAGTGAAGGGGCCAAAGGTCACCTCGTGGGCTAAACAGGATCGGAGTTCTCCCTCTTCCTAAGGAGGCCAGACGGCCCCCGCGGCTGCATCGCACAAGCGAGTCTTTCACGCCCCCTTCCTTCCTTTTCCCCTTTCTCTCTTTCCTCTCCTGGTCACCTCTTTTCTTTCCTCCTTTGGAGAAGGCACAGTAATCCATAACCCACTCAACTATCAGCAGCTCAATTATCCTTCCTGTTCCTCTATTTTCTCCCCTCGGATGGAGATTCAAAAACAATTAACCTCTTCACGGCTGGAGACTTTTCCCAGGAAAAGGTATGATTGTAATTGAATGACTCCACCATTTACATTCCTGACCATGACTTCACTTCTTCATGCATAAATCTGGTTACCAAATTCTTAATCTGCGGCTTTGTGATTGTTCAACATTATTGACATGAATGTTGTGTTATCAAGCTGTGAAAATCGTCTTTACCTCAAGCAGAATGTAACCACACAATCTGTTAACATTAACTAAACACCCAATGACCCGTCTAGATTTTAATACTGTTTGAATGTGTCTGTGTGTTGCGTCCAGGGTACAGGGGGGGTTATGCACAAGCTTTTGTGTGATCAAAACATTGTAATAAGTTCAACTGAAAGCACTTTCCGAAAATGGCACTGCTAGACAAATTCACACCAAGTGTCTATAAGCTATAATGCACCTCCTCCTCATCTTCAGCCTTCAATAAACTGCTCTCTTTTCCTCCTTCGATACAGAGGGGCCTCCTATTCATCTCCAGGTAGAGAGCCTCAAAGTCTAGGAGGGAGGAACAGCTTGTTGCACCCATTGAGCTTTTTATTACTTCCCCCTTCAAAGGGTGGTGGTAGAAGAAGACACAGGCCCCATACCTCCCTGATGCGATGATGCAAAGAGTTTCAGAAAACAAACACAAAACAAGAGGAAGAACTGCAACTGAAGCTCGGTGACAGATTTTGCAGACACTTGTTCTTCAAAACATCCCATTTCAGCAGATTACGTTGTTGATGCACAGCGAGCACCCTCCCTCCCCTCCTCCTACTCACCCCACTCCAGTTGTTCGGGGGATAATCCTCAGATAAACAAGTTTATCAAAAATGGACACATTCGAGAAAAACAACTGGTGGCATGCTAAAAATATCTCCTTTTTTGACAAGTGTCTAACAAAGACTCTGATCAACCGTTTTCTGTGAAACAAGCTAGCTTAGTGTCTAGCTAACCCATCTGAAATAAAATGATGTAATGCACAACCAACAAAGAGGCGAAAACAAAGAGGTGGCTAATGGCAAAAGCGCTGAAGATAAATCTGTCAAATGCCCATCATCTTTAATCTTGTAGGCCTAATATTTAGATTTCAAATTCCAAACAACATTAATCATCAAGTTAAAGATGATGACATCTTTTTTACAGCTATTTCAGGTTGTGCTGTCCTTTTCTTTATTTAATGTTAAATGTAACATTGGAAATTGTATGTATTTTTAGTTCATCCATCTTATCCAAATTTAGCCTGAACAAAAACAGACATTCGAGCTTCAAAGTAACCACGTTGAAATATCAAATGAGGTTTTCACATGGATGTGTTTTACTCTTCAAATAGATTTTACATTTTTAAAAGGAAGATAATTTAATATTTTCTATACCTACCTATTAAAATTTTGCTCCAGACGATGCTCTTCACCAATTTGCTCAAGAGAAGGAATATTATCAAATACTTCATATCAAATATGTCTGCCAGTTTAGAACCTATAAAATCTTATTTGTGAATTTTGGATACATACCATATTTCTTCTGAATAAAAGCAAACCAACAAACTATTTTCTGCAAGGCAAACTAGTTAAATACATGCCTAACTTGTAAGAAACAAAATGTTCTAATCTCACCCAACAAACATCAAGAAACAAAGGGTTGTGCAAGAGGAAAGAACGGTGGAAGGTAACTCTTTCAAAGAGAAGTGTAATCACTAACTAAAATTTTGATATATTTTTGCACTTAATATTTTTTCCATTTCAAGTGTTAAAAGACCTTCATGACAAACTAGAGGCAGTCCCTATCAAACACTTCATATTTATGGACATCATATTATGAGTCTTTAAGTTTGACCAGTCCTTATTTTTTATTTATAAGGGAAAATAAAATCCATCCATCCATCCATCCAGTCAGCCCATTTGATCAAGCCCCATCACCCTCTAACTACATTTATAAATCAATAATGTATTTAGGTGGACATCTTGTCATTGCTTCTTCAATCACATATACACATTTAGATTAAAAGGAAAAAAGCTATTTTCTATATTACTTGAATTCAATATTAGAAATAGTGGGCCATTGTATAAGCCTCACAGTGAGACAAATCAGTCTTTGTTCAAGAGATGAGCACAGTTGACACTTAAAAAAAAACCTAACTGTGGTTTAATAATAACAAGACACTAATGTTTAATGGAGTATATTTTCTAAGGACAAGATCAATAATTAACTCAACTACTAATATTCTGCAAAGCAACCCGTCTTAATATTTTTGATAGCTACACGGTAAGACACAAAATGACGTAATCAGCATCCAACACACATTGAGAAACAAAGAGAGGCTCAAATGGAAAGGCTGTTGATGACAAATCTGTTAAAGAAATATATTTGCCAATTTGGAACTTAAATATATTGTAGCTTGTCATATTGTATTCTTAGAATTCAGATTCTAAAAGACCTTAATCATTACCTTAACAAGTAATGTCTATAAACATGTTTTTATGCCCTGTTCTTGTCTTTTTTATTGGTCTCAAAAATGTGTTTTTTTTAGCTCATAGGTGCTATTCAAATTTTGCCAACTCAAAAATATTTTAAATCAGATCCGGTTAGCTCAGATGTTCAGTTTTAACAGTCCCCCCCTCTCATATATATATATATATATATATATATATATATATATATACGTATATATATTTACATATATATATACATGTATATGTATATCTATATATATATGTCAAGATAGATGCTCTTCATCTGTTTTTCATACAGAGAGCAATGTTGTTTTTTCTATGACTATCCAACAGAATTATGCTTGCGGCGGGCCATTGTAAGGACTTCTTTGCGCCATCAATCAGTCTTTGTTCAAGAGATGGAGTACTCAACTGAGACTTAAAACAGAATTAACTTTACTGTTTGAATAATGACGTTTTGATGTTTTATGGACCATATTCCACATAGACATTTAATTTTAAAAATCATGGATCAAAGTTTTTTGTGGTTTGTTTGGAAACAAAATTGTAGCAATATTAATATTAGACAAAAATGTAAAGCGAATCACAGAGCATACCACCAAAAACTCTACATTTATACAAATGCTTGCGTGGAGAACACAAGTAGAATCTGCATCAGACACACTCACACAATAGACGGCAGAAGAAGTCTTTGATGTTTCCTCATGAGAGTGTGTTTGCATGTGTGTCTGTTGCAACTCTGTGAGTCACCCACATTCATTCAATATCCATACAGGCTGCACGGCGACAGCAGCACAGTAGCACTGAAACTGCAACCCTTTTTGCATGCAAACACAGAAACTCACAAACAACATAATGTGTCTTGATTTGGGGTTCAGGAGCAAGGGACAGGCAGAGCAAGCCAGGCCAGCAAGAGAACAGGAACAGGGAAAAAGTGGGAGGAGAAGACGAAAACCTAAAAACAACTGGCTGCACTTCAGACAGACTGAAACTTCTCTTGATCATTATGTCTAGGCTTCAGGTGTCTGGGGGGTGTACTGTAGGCGATAGTTAGGTTTGAGGGTTGGTGGGAGGATGGGGTGGGTGAGAGTAGATAAGACAGCAGCCAGACAAAGAGGGGAATAAGAAGTGCTGCCTACATACCACCAGCATCAAGAAACAGAGGGTGGGAGTCTAGGGAGGGAGCGACAAGAAGAAAAAGAGGAGGGTTATAAAATTTTGATTAGACGATCCTCTACTGAAGTGACTTTCTGTGTCGGGTTTGCTTTTTTTTCCCCCTCCTTCTCTCCTCTTGCCCGTTCCCCTCCCTTTCTTGCTTTTCCAGACCGCTGCCTGAGAGAACGGGGCAGACAGATTTTATAGGTCCTAATTAAAGCCATCTGAAGCCTTTCAAAACATCAAATGGCCCCGGTCCCCTGCTCTTTCCCTCTGATTGTGTGGTAGGTACAAAAAAAAAGAACAAAAAAATCTGAGGGCACCTATTTTTTGGATTGACTCTGGAGTGTACATAAATTTTGTACTCCCTCCTCCCACCTATGACCCACAGCACCCTCTAATTTCCAATCAATAAAAAGGTTCACTGAATGGCATGACCCCATAAGGTGCATAAGGTGAAATCCAAATCACTGAAATTTGACATTTAAGGTACTTTACTGAACAAGTATAAGAGGGGGAGGAAAAACTACTTCTTTTTTTTTTATCTCGATATAAGACTTAACATTCACCTTCATCTCCGTCAGGCGGTTTGAAGTGAAGCGCAGACCTGTTTCAGTGCGCCTCAAGTACTGCATTTATTTCTCCTGTCGGCCCCCCTAATTGTCCTCATTGAGCCGTATGGACCGGTTGCACAGCCTGCCTGCCTGTCTGCCTGCCTGGGGTCAGCGGGTTTACTGTGTGCTTTTTATCTATATTTCATTCTATGGCGCTGCGCGGAGACAGCCACACATTCACAATGAGGACATTCACAGAGACACACAAAGAGTGCCGACAGCAGAGACAGGAAAAAAAAACAAACTCAGATTAATCAAACATTAACGTAAGTCAAATGTGTTATGACACACCAGCATATGAAGGTGTTTTTTATGTCTAAATATCTATTTAATTGAACACTAAAAAGAACAGAACTTATGCCATGCAAAAGTGAAACAAGTTATGCATTTGAAAATGAAGTTCATTTCACGTCATTACTTTTGCGAACAAGAGCATCAAGAAAAGGGAAAATATTATATCTCGCCACTTACAATTTATTACAATAACTTCGGGGTGTTATTGTCTTGCTGCCTGGCTTTCCCCCGTTTGGACACAAAAAGTCTCTTCCAGCGGCAAAAGCGGCGCTCATCCTCCGCCGACAGGAGTGCTTAGTCAGCCTCATCGTAAGGAGATAAAGTTTGTTTAAGATGAACCTGGTCAATCAGTTGCAGGGAGAGAAGAGCTGACGTCCGATTTCCTCCGATGTCAGGTCTTCAGTGATGCCTGCACTCGCCGGGATTGAGCGCCTGAAAGGACTGGAGAGCGCACAGAAAGGCGTCATGTGAGCGGGGAGCGCTGCGCCATTGGCCAGTCGGGTAGAAGTATGATAAGGCTACCCTGCGCGCCATTGGCCCAGGACGGACGGACGGCCTCCTCACTTTGCTGTGCGCAAGAATGTGTGAGTCTGAGTGTTCATAATTTTCAACATGGCAAGAGCGGGTAGGGGGTGGGCGGTAGGAGAGCATAAGTAACAAATTGGTATTGAGATGTTATGCTTTTTTTATCCAGTTTTGCCTCTTTGGTCAAGGGTGAAAGAGGAACATTTACACCCTCCATTTCCTGGCTGGTTTCCTGGATAAATTTACAGAACAAATTTAAAACATTTTTAGTATTACAATAAAAAAAGAAAAATCAGTTTGCAACTCCTTCAATAAATGCCTATGGCTTTAAATTTTGCCTCGATATATCTTATAACAATATGATTTCTTGGATGGATCACACCCACAGTGAATCCCTGCATTTCCACCCTATTTATGCAACTCTTGAAAAGATTAAAAAGCCACGTCAAAATCTTCAATCCCTGTAATTTTGCTGATAGCTTTGCATTTAAGTCAAAAGTTTCATTTCATAAAATGCTAGCAGCCTTTCCTAATCATTAATTTTGAGATTTTCTTTTACAGAAAATTATAAAAGTGTTGTAAAAAATAAAAATCCTGTAATTCCAGGACCTCAAGTAGCTCCAGGAGAGTTTGTTGTCATTTTAAAGAAACAAACAAAAAAACGAATGTTTTGACTTTCCACCAGGTTTTTACCTGGGTTCTTTGGGTTCAGGTGATCCTTTCTCAATAAGTAGGATGAGGTGAGAAAGAAAACTTACTTCAGAAAGAATGCTTACTTCATTAATAACAAAAATACCAGGAGTACATGTGAAATTAATGAAGTTAGATGTTTACACCCGTGACATTGTGACGTTGGATGTCAACTGTGACAGGAGCTTAAGCCGTCAAAGCTCCTCCTCTTAAACAGGAATAAAAGTAGACGACATGCACAATGTGCCAATCCCACTGATAAAATCACACCAAGACAGATTTGGTAAGAGGTCAGGAAATATGTAGGCATGTCTGACAAGTTAAAATAAATAAACACCTATACTTACATATCTGCATATAGATAGACAGACAGACATGAATATTTTCATTTTAACTTGTCAGACAAGTGTATATGACTATTTATTGGGTAAATCCTGACCTATATTCGGTGAACATCATTGGCTCAGATTACCATTAGCTGCTTTTCTGAACATTTATTCTCTTTACTCCCAAGTCTGGTGGGGATGTCCTGGCAGGTTAGCCAATCAGATTCAAGCATATATAGTATTTAATTGCTAAAATATTGACTATAAGTAAACAATATTATCCTGTCCATTTCTTTCTTTACCATTGAACAACGTCCTCACATCTGATCTAAAAAGATACACATCACGTGTGGCAGTTTATCGAACTGGCTAAATACATTACCAATATGCTGGTGCTGAATGCATAGCACTTAAAATATAACATAGTACAAAATATAGCAACTATTCTAGTTCAGGTTTGGCCAGTCGATCCATTGCAAAGTTTGAACTTGAAATCTTTAGTACAAAAGCCCTCAATCCAATCTCTCATATATGCTTTTAATGTTGTAAAGTGCTCAGACTGCAAATCAAAATGGAGTGAGCAACTTCCAATTGATTGATCATGCAAATATGTCACAGGAAATCTGCTCATAGAACACCTTGGTGAAATGGCAGCTTTGTATCAAAACCTCCCAGTGATTTAGAGTCTGAAATGTAGCCCTGTGAACTCTGAGCACTTTTTAGGGGAGGTCTGATTTGACTTTGATGTAGCATGAAAAGTAAAAGTTTCATTAGCATTAAGAATATTTCTACACGACACTATTTGTGACTCATCCAGCACGATCTGCAGAATAGTTTTCATGGATAATTATTTTCATTAATGGGTCCATGGTGGCTTATCAAGTATTTATTTTCTAAATAAATTCTTGATGCAAAATGCAAAGATTCATCTTTGTGCATCTTCTATAGTGCACAAAGGCAACTTATGTTCACAAAAATGATAAATACTAAGAAAAAAAGAGGAATTTTCTGATCAGACATATCTCACAGTTAATGACATTTACACATTAACATTTCCCTTTCAAGAGAACTAAAGGCCAATTTGAAAAATGTTCCTGCTGCTTTGCTGCTATAGCAAGAACTACACCGGCTTTGCTATAGATTTCTTTCATCCTGATAGGGTCCCAAGCTGATTTATTATTTAGGAGATGTGGAGATAATTAAAAGAGAAGAAGGCAATCCATAGATATGGAGGTAACCACCAAAAAGTGGCCTCTTTTGTATTCTCTTTGAAATACCTCAAATTAGCATAAAATGTTCCTACTATTTGTGTTCTCCCGCAGTTTTCTTTATTTCCGCATTAATTCTTTACACAGTTGGACTTCACAGAGGGAAACGGCACATAAAAGAGCATCTTCTCCCCGTCTCTCTGTGGTCCTCCAGAGTGTGGAGACAGAGGAGCTCAAGGATCCTGTATGGGTGGGAAATAGAGCGCATGTAATCTGGAGCACGCATCTTCCCCCTGCTCAGGCTGCAGCATTAAATCGATATTCCGCAAAGCTTTCCCTTGTTTTCACATTCACTTGACTGCTGCCGTAATGCGCCGCGAGGGTCGAGCAGCCTCTCCCTGATTTTTGTGGCACTTGCCTCCTACCCCTCACCCTCACTGTTCTCCTCTTCCCTCTTCTGCTTTCTCCACCTCCTTCTTCACTTCAGTTCACTTCACTCCATTGCAGACACCCTCATTTGGATGGCTTCAAGGCGATGCTCCTGTTCCGTTTGTCTCCTGTGCTAACGCGAGGCGGCAGGAATAAGGCAAGGCGTTATCTCAATACAAAACATTATCTACGCTTTGGTCCTCCAAAACCGTGGAACAGTGATTGTTAACTGCTCGAGGAATATGTTTAAGGGTTTTGAGGCTTGTCGCCACACTTAAGAAACATGAAATGTATCGCACATTACACGCCGCTCAATATATTTTTACATTTTTTGTGACAGATTATAATGCTTCCCCTTTTTCTCACCTTTTGCTACCGCTTTTGATTCTGTCTTGCCCATAACCTCAGTAGAGTATGACTAACGGCGTTATTACTGGACGCATGACAGTAGCATTTCTCACCAGAAACCAACCTATGATTTTCTTTTCAAGATTTAAAAGCTTGTTGTGCAGCAGCATCCCGGCGCAAGAATACACCATTTATGCATTCATACACTTGCTCGTTCCCTCACACTCCGCTGTTATGAAAGCAAAGCCCTGCCTCTGCAAAATGGGTCACATACACTGCAGTGACTTTATTTCAGCAAATGTATTGTGCTTGGATGAGTCTGTGAGCAGGACACATGTGAATGTGTGATTGCACATCAAAGGCAAAAAAACTGCAGTATTAGAGGATGGATGTCTTTGCTGAAAGAGGACTTGAGCAAAATCGAACAAGTCAATGTTTTCATTGGCTGCAATGAAAACATTGCAGCCAACTCTAATCTTCTATGATTAGAGTTTGCCCAGAGAGCTAAGATGTCATTCTGTATTTAATACCTTCAAACAGCCAAGGGGAAGATGCCCACACTTAGAAAATAAACTCCAGTGGCATTACTTTTATTCTGCTGCAGTCTCTCGGAAAGGCTAATTCTACCTCAGGTTTGTCCAAACATTGGAGCACATGAGAATTTTTTTTTTCAAAGACAAAAAACATTTATCTTATTTTAGTTGTGGAGTTCCAAGCATTACCAATCAAAAGGAGAAGACAACACAGTGCTTCCATATTAAACAACGCAGGCTAATCTGCAATGTGCTGCAGCCCTATATTTAGAGGAATGTTTTGTGAATACTTAGCATAATGCGGCTAGATGAAAGAAGCTTTTCAAATATGTTAACCTCATATCCGTAATTCTTGTATATGAGCATTCAGACATGTATTCTGAAACACCTGTTCTCATCGTCACTGCCTTATAAACACAAACCAGTTTTGTGAGAAGGATGTTGATTATGATTGGTGATAATGGTGTAATGTCTCACAAAGACTTTATGGCTATTAATTCCAGGATTTGAGACAGTTGCACAATGCTGAGTTTCAGCATTGTGTGAACTAATGTCCAAACATTATGTTTCACTGATGAAACACAGACATTAGAAAACCCATACTTGCTTTCAACAAGCCATATAAAACGTAAAAAAATTAAAAACACCTGCTTTTGTGTTGGACAAAATTAATATTTTGGGCGACATGTAAAACACTGTGTGGATGAATACTCACACCTCACAACAGTCTTGTTTGACAGTATCTCTACAGTCAAACAAGACTAGAAAACATCATGCTGCAAGGAACTTTCTTTTACTGCATGGACAGGACTGCAGCCCGTTAATTCACCTTTCAGCAGGACGAGGATCCAAAACAAAGGAACAGAGCTACAATGGTATGGTTTTAATCAAAACATATTAATGCATTAAAATGGTCCATTCAATTTGCAGGCCTGATCTACATCAAATATGACTGAGCATAAGCTATTCTTTAAATAAGAATAGGAGCAAATGTATCCTCTAAATTTGCTGAGCTTGCAGAGAGCAGCTGTAATGAAAACAATAGCTGGCTAAACATAGTTGATTCTGACAGGTTTCATGTAAATAAACAACACAGTTTTCTGATTTTATTTGTGAAAAATTTTTTTTACTTTTCTCCAACTGAATAATTATGTGCTGCTTTCCATTGGTTTACACTATATAAAACCCTAATAAAATAAAAGGAATTTTGAAATATTTATTTAGAGGTATACATATTTTTGAAAGGCATAACACATGGTTATTCTCATCTCTTTCTTTTTATAATCTCACATATCACTGACTGTGTTCAGAACATCAGGCTTGGTTAACGTTCAGCCAACCTATTCAGGTGGGACAGTGCGAGTCGGTCATTTTAAGAGCCTTTACCTCCATCTGCTGTGTGGTCACCACAACCGCACGCATTTACACACAGATGCACAGACAGGCAAGATCGTCTGTCTGGTTGAAATGCCTGACCCTTAAGCGTTATACGCTATATGCTTTGGCCACACAAATGCGCCACGCCAGGGCCTGCATGGCATCTGCTGACTTGCTACTGAAGCCAAGGCTTGGGGCCGAGGGAAGGACCTGGGGGTGAGATAAGCTCTTCCTCCCCTGGTCAGCGCTACGCCGTGGGGACCGGACAGGCCCAGAGCCTCAGCTGAGCACGACTGATAGTATCCACCGGAGTGTACGTGCATGTGCAGTTGGATGAGTATGGACTGTACGTGCAAGAGGAGGCTTGGTTGTGTGCATTGAAGTGTGTATGTGTGTAACCACAGTTGCTCACACTTTTGCAGATTTGTGTAAATGGACAAATATGACAACAAAGCCAAAAACGCCGGTCCCCCAAGTAATAAAAGTTGTGCAGTTTAGTAGTAAGTGTTAACCACTTACCACTTCTCTATCATTTCTCCCAGTGCTTAGAGAAATGTTTCCTTTTGAAGAAGGCTTTTGCATTCTGGAATCAACAAGAAAATGAAAACAGACAAAGACTTTAAAAAAACTGCTTCTTTGCAAAAATGTATAAGGAATGTAGAAACTAATTAATGTCGCAATTTTGCCAATGCATAGGCATAAGCGTACTGCATTTAGGGACATTACATTTATACACATACAGTATGTGAGTAAAGCCTCTGTTAGGCATGGAAACACATAGCTTTTGAGATCAGTACATTACACCAAAAACATCTTACAAGGAATAACATGACTTCCAAAAAGCTTCTCATTGTATTTTGACAGCCTTTGTGTTTTTCCTCTTGCCTGCTTTACAAGGTGAGATTAATTTTGTTGCTAACTGCAAATCAATCTGTTCTCATCCACTTGCTCCAGTTCATTGCTAATTGAGCATGAGTGCAACCTCCTCCTTTGTCAATTTGTGGAAAATGAACTCTCTTTGTTCAACAGCACTGACCTTATCATTTTTACTTGTCATATTTGGAATACTCATTTTTTCATTATGGTTAGAGTCACATCCCCTAATTAGGCGGGGATAGCAAACTGAATTAATTCGAGGCTTGTTTTAATTTTGTTGACATCTGTGCATGGTAAAGTAGTCTGGATGATGAAACATAAAAAAGGAGGACAATTTTTAAAATACAAAAACGTAAATTTATAGAAATATGGTAATAATGTGACATTTCACACGAAGAGGATTGGGAGTGATCTTGTGCGCAGCATGATATTAAAAAGAAAAGCTGCAATAACCATAAGCCATCTATTGAATGTGATGTGGGTATCGTTTTAACCACAGTTAATCATTACCATGTTGATTTTAGGAAGGGAATCTAATAATTAATTGGGTAGCTACAACAGAAATTGCTGCCACGGGAATAAGAAGCAACTGTTTTACATCAAACATCCTGAGTCGTCAATGAAATTTACTTGGAAATGTTTAGATTCTTGTAAATCAATGGACAACAGATATTCACCTACATTTTTGTTGTAACAGGTCTGAAGCTTTGAATTGGAGTGAATGAACAAGATCACTTCAGCTTGTTTTTCATCTTGCAAGGACAAAAGGGGGCCAAGGGGTCTTGATTAAAAGAGCTTTGTTCTCTTTATGGTGGGAAGCAGTGAAAGTTATAGGAAAAGTGGTTTAAATTTCAGAAGCACTGACAATGGCAAGAATTATGACACGCAAAGATAAGCCTTGGGAGTCTTATTGCTATTATTACTGTCTTATTATCCACTTGGTTTATATCCCTATGGCAATTGCATTCATTACATTATTGGCAGCTATTCTGTGGTGTCCTTTGGGTCTAGAAATCTAAGATGTCTAATAGTTAAAGCCTGATTGTGATTTTATAATGAGACATTTGCTGTCATCCCATAATTCATGATATCTCAGCCAAAGGTGACACCTGCCATGGGATATGTATCATATCTTCTTTGAAATGGACCAAACAGAACTGCACCCAGTAAAGTATATTTGAAATGTCAAGTGGGCTAGTCTGAGTACTTCAGAAACTGCTGATGTACTGGTAAATTCAGTTCGGCCATCTACAGGGAATGGTCAGAAATAAATCCAAATATTCTACACTGGGCCCATAACTATTAACTGAGCATTGTTCAAATCACAAAGCCTACCTAAGTATTGCTGCTGAATATCACCATGCCTCTGTCACCAGAGCTTTGAAGTTATGACAGTTGTAACCCAGGCAGCCTTGAACACAAAAGAGGGTCTAATTCAATACTGATCAGGTCTATCTGGTCATAAAAATTATTGGTTCTTTGATTGAGAAACATGGATGACTTCTTGAAGAACAGAGAGCAAGTATTGTACATTGTTATGAGTAGCGCTTCTGGAGCTTAAGTCAGCACATGTTTTGACAGACGGAGCAAAAGGAAAAATATACGTAAAGACAAATATCCAGAGATCCAGGTCAGCTGTGTGGCCTCAGCTGGAGTGGAAGGCTACACCTGTCAGTGCTCGGGGGCCTCTCCCTCTCTTTTTCTGTCCAGCTGGACATGCGGAGCTTCTCAACTCCTCCAACCACTCCACCCTCCACCTCCCAGATTCAGGCCAGTTCAGCTCAGCCATGCGTGGCCATCTCTGGGAATTTATTCCGGATGCTTTCAGTTCCTTACATCCACTCCTCTTTTATGCAAAATTTTTTCCCAGTCATTCCCTCTTCTTTCTATCCCTCTCTCCCATTCTTTCCTTTTATCTGTCCCATAACCAATCGCTACTTTATCACATGAAAAACACTTTTCCATCGTTCTCATCTCATACATTCTCAGTGATAAAGTAAAAGAGCAAGATTTAAAAAAAAAAAATCCAAAACAGAAGTGACTATTATCTCCCCTGGGGTCTGATTCAAATAAAACACATGCTTTCTGAATTTACTTTTAGTACATGGCATTGAATTCCAAAAGATTTAAACTAATAGAGTAGTGCTATATCCAACAAGCCACAGGCAAAGTCATCCTTTCTTCTTACACTTACTACACTAGAGAAGACGATGGCACAGATACCCAAAGTTCCCTTTCATTGTTGAATTTCAGCAGGAACCACTAAGGAGCAGAACACATTCCACCCAGTTTTGTCTCCCGCTGTGCATCCAATGCTTCCTCCCAGCACAGTCAGCAGAGACGGCAGCTGGAAACACTAAAATCTTACTACAAGCATCTTTTTCTCATATTGTGTCTATAGCCTGTCTTTTCCGAAAGTGTGCCAGCACTGTAAAAGTACAATACCATTTTTTGAGGTGTTGACTATAGTTTAGTGTGCTAGATGAGCACAAGCAGAAAGATAAACATTTTATACATGCATTTACTTATATTTCAATTTTTGAAACGAAACAGTGAGCATAAATCTGAATAGCTGAGGAAAATCTTTCAATGCAAGAACAGGATTAATAAAACCCAGTTTTTATGTATATCTATAGGATTGGTAAAATGCATGGCTAAACTCTCTGTAAATAGTGGTCTGCAACTCCAGTCCTCAAGAGTCAGTATCAAATAATCAAGGGCCTGTATTCTCAAGCATTCTCAGTCCTATCCTAACCTAAAGGTTTTTGCTTCTAACTAGTAGCTCTGAGTGATTCAGTAAGCTGTTGAGAGCATCTCTGAATTAGGAGTGAACAGAAAGTCTTATCTTAGAGAGGAAGTGTAGTTGACCAAGTGTGCCAAGAGTGATGCTGTCATCTAGGTACTGTGATTGGTTCTTCTTCTATATCTTATTTAATAGCAGCTAACAAACGGCAAACTGGTGAGGAGTTACAAAAATAAGAAAAAAAAAATCCTCATATTCTATCATGCAAACTAGAATATAGCCTGCTAGCTAGGAAGGAAGGAACAAAAGAAAGAAGAAAGGGAGGGAGGAAGGAAAGAATGAGTGAACGAACAAATAAGTGAATAAAAGAAATAAGGAAAAAAAGGCATGAGGAGAGAAAAAAAATTGATCTAAAAATGTAAATATTTTCTATACTCATCCAGATCTGGTTACTGAAACTCAATTCCAGAATTTTAAGAGTGCACTGAAAATCTGTATTTCCAATTTTTACATATAAAACATTCATATTCCCTTGATTTTACAGTTACGTGTTACTTTGTGTTGGTCTGTCAAATAAAATTTCAATAAAACGCATTGAAGTTTGTAGGTGTAATATGAAAAAATATGGAAAGGTTCAAATTGAATGATAGTTTTACCAAGGCACTATAAGCCTCAGAATACAAAACCATTAAAAAAAACCTCAGATTCATTATTAGATATTTTACATCCCATATGACCATAACATCTGTGGGTGAGATTGAATCTAATGACTGTTATGAACAAATGTACAAACTAAAACTGATACTTTCCCTCAGTTCGTAATTCAATGAAGAGAAGCTCTGTAAGCCGCATTGACGATTCTCTGCCAAATCATGTTGGTTATATCTGTGACGAATGGAAAAGACAGCTTTCATTCTGCCCCAATTTTGTCTCTGTAAAAGAACGCCAGCTGAATTTATGCCTCAGTTAGGCGTTTAATGTTGCGAAAGCCATAGAAAACAGGGTCACGATAGGTTTTTCAAGGTTTGCCTTTCCCCACTGTTATTTTGCAAAACAATCAAGTTTTCAGACTAATTTTGGGAAGTCTAGGTTTTATGGCATTTTTTTTTAAAGGAAATTCATACCACAGCACCTGTGGTTTGAATTTTATTTGGTTTACACAAACCTAGAAAATTTCTTTAGAAAAGAAGGTATAAAAAAAAAACACCAATACCAACACTTACTGTTCCCTCTCTCTTTTATCTGTGGTTTCCTTTTTACGCATTGCTCCATTTGCAATTTCCCCCACCTAATGGAGGGAGTCTAAGATGTTATGGTATCCACAGATAACGGTAATGGATTTGGTCAGGAAGGAAAGCAGTCAAATCTCCATTTGTGACATGCTAACGTCTAAAACTTTGGACATAACTGTATGCTTTATAGCTTGGTCTGTGTTTGAATTGATTCTCACATAAGTGGTTTACCTATTACATGAACTGGCATTAAAAATAAAACACCCAGCTGCTGTCAGTCTGGGGTAAACCAAAACATTGATGTATTTTTCTTCTCTCTCTTGCTCTCTGCCGGATACATGTACCTCCGGTGGCTCAGGCCTGGGACAAGCTGGTAAAAATCAGATATTTAACCTCGCTCAATCTTCATTTTGTCCCGCAGCAAGATGAAGCTGAGAGTTGAATAACAGCGGGCTTTTTCTTCCACTGCACTCACACCACATCCTACCCCACATGCCAGCTGCTGAATTATTCAACTGTTTGTACCTGTGAGGCATGCAGACTCTGTTAAGGGCTGCCCCAGTATGATCTATAATTAAATATAATGAAACATGAAAGTGCATAAGTCATGAGTTTGGGGTTTGGACAAGACGGTAAGACTTCCTTCAAGTTATCCGTTTTGTGTAATTTCATCTGCTGTTTTTATTTATTTTTTATCCCTTTTTTTGCAGTCTGCAAACAATAATGACTATGCTCTCTTTTGCCTGGCCTCACTCTGATGCTGAGTGTTTGCCAATAGCGATTGACATCGGGAGGGCAATAGGATCATGTCATGTTTGATTATACTGCTACTGTCTGACACAGTGCACAGCTTTACACCCAATAGGGCCGCCGTTTTTAACAGTATGTTTGTTTTGATTCCCCTTGCAGCTCAATCACAGACCTTTTCATAGCATGCACTCAAACAGTCCTGCTGTGCAATTAGAAATTTGAGCATAACAAAACCAGAGCTATAAGCTCTCAAAATTGGCCATTTGGGATACATAGACCTCAGCAAGCATCTATTGTTCTCAGCAAGTGTCCAATTCTCCCTTAATGTCGACATAATTTTTAGTTGCCTACAACGGTGCGCAAATTGAAATCTCACTCAAGAGGAACAAAACATTTGAAATTTAGTTTTGAATATTTTGCTTCTAGAAAACACACTATCTGAATTAAACAATCATAGACAATAAAGATATACAATTCTCAGCTACAGCAGAAGATCTGAATTAAACACATATACACACACAATGCAAACGGATCTCCGCATCTGTCCAAATGTGAACAGCAGTATCTTCACCTTGCAGGCGGCTGTGGGGAGGAAAGGCTTAGCGACTTGCTCACTTTCTTCCTTCACTGACTGTGAAGTGGAATCTGAGGTGTCAGGAGTTTTTTTTTTATTTCCCTCCCTTCCTATTTCTCTACTCTTTCTCTCTTTTTTCACAGCAAGTATGTCTGTATAGTGGCTGAGTTTGAGCTTTACAGGGAACGCTGCAAGGGCTTGATAAGAAGCTAAAAGCTAGATATATACATCCCAGAGTGAGCTGCAGAAACACAGCCAGTGAGACAGTAAACAGATCACACGCAGAATGTTTCTTCAATTTACACGTGGCAAATGATATGGAGATGCTAGCATGAGGTAAACATAAAAAGTTATTTGCACCTAAAATGTATTGTGAAGGGACAACTAGAAATAACATTTACCTCCCATGCTTCCATGCAGGCATATTGAATTGACCCCTTCATTATTTTCCTCAAAAAGAGCCTAAATTAATATTCAACAACAGTTAATATAAATACTAAGTGTTTATTCCCTTTAGCCTCTATTATGGGAGCTTTTTTAAAAAAAAAAAAAAACATGTATCTCACACATTCAAGCTTTTAGCTCATCTCCTTTTATAAAGACGAAGCAATTACTCTGGTTTGCTGACACACTGAATGCCAACACAACAATGCCTCTTCTTTCTCCACAGGACTCCCCCAACAACATTACCAACACCATGAAAATACACACACATGCACGCACACACACATTGATTTCACTACCACTCTTCCCACCCAAAATTCCTTTTACTCCGCCCTGTTCCCCTCCTAAAATACAAGTTGCAGCTGGTTGCTATGACTACAACAAGCGTTCATAAATCCAACCACAGAGGGACTCTTCATTCCTTAAAAATTATCAGCAGGATTTTTTTTTTTTTGAGAGGGAGGGCAGAAAGTGGAGGGAGATGGGGGGTTTGGGGCTGCGGCAAGCAGGGAGAAGGATTTGGATAAAGAAGGTTGAGGGGATAGTGCACATAGAGGAAGCCCATCCTTTCCCTCCATCACGTGTCCTGCTGAAGCAGATGGTGCCGTGTGGCTCCGCCATGCCACTGTGGTCGCCTTGTGAGCGCTGCTGCCATAAGGAGGTGGGTTAGTGGGAGATTTGGGGTGACAGTATTTGGCAGGGGCTACAAAGTGAAGATGTAGGGAGGGGAGAAAGCGCTTGGTGCCTTGGGCTGACACCAAGGTAAGCTGCTGTTATGTTTCTGTCTCTCTGATTTAGTGCCCAAGTGGTGAAAGAAAAGAGAAAGCCAAGGGTAGCTTTAGGTTTAGGGTTTAAGCATGTCAGGGCACATCATGGGACATTTTAGTTTGTTATGTAAATGCCTTCACTAGTCCTGCCATTCGCAGAGCAAAGTCATTTTGTTACATTTTAAAGAAAGCAAAACAAACAGGGCATAGAAAATAATACTGTTTGAATGACAATACACATTAAATCCAAAAGTCCAAATCAAACAAACATGCAGAAAAGTAAAGAAAAACAAAATACTTACTTTATGTTTTTTAATCTTTATGCCAATTTTTTTTTTTAAATATTGTTTTATGTTTTATAACTTTTATGCTACAACATCCTGCACATTTTTGCCATTCTTCATCAAGACAGGTAAAAAAAAAAAGTAAAATTAGTCCCCCACAATGAAAAAAATGCAGTAGTTATATATTATATAATACAATACTATAATACATTGAGATTATAATTACTTTACATACGATCCTCCTCAATGTGTGTGGTGGAAATATGAACTTATGCCTGTGTCCAGCCATGTTTGTTAGTTCTTGTTTTTTTTTGTTTCTTCGTTTTGAATTTATGCTTTTCAAGTTATGGCTCTCAGTGTATACATAGAGGACCTTAAGTGAGAAAAAAATTATATTGTTTTTGTTTCAATCAATGAAGATAAACACACTCAGAATATCTCACTTGACTTTATCATTTAATAGAAATGGGTCATATGTCATATTTGTGTATATTTATAGTTAAAATGTAATAGATTTTTTCACCAGAGCATAAATATACTTAAATTAAATGTGGTTTTCATGAATAAAACAATTAAATTAGGGTACTGCAAAAACAATTTTAAGGATTTTTAAACATCTTTAAAAAGTGCTGGGAAATTGTATATTTTCTTCAACTTCTCTTGTTGCTGTAGTGAAAGCATCCTGCCTTGCATTTTCCCTTTCTTTCCTTTCATTGCAGAGCAGTGCTACATTTAGTGCACCTTAGCAAAAACAAACAAAAACATACATTATAATCAAGAGCAGTGGTTTTAAAAGCTTACTTTTTACATATTGTTTAAAAAAAGATAGTTATCTATCTGCCATACACATTCCAACAAATAACCTGCTGGAGATCCATGGGCAAAAAAGCAAGAATGATTATACTTCTAAAAATAGATTTTAAACATTACGTCAAAAACTATCTCCAGTCAATGTGGAACAGCTTTGTGCAGACAAAGAAACCCAAAGGGATAAATGATTTTAATACTGGATGTCAGTGTGGTTACATGTAACAAAAATAATTTTTGTTAAAAGCACAAAACTGTAAACACAATGCAACAGAAGGTTATATTGCTAAATGGCTACTTGGTTGCCTCGCTGTGGGCACTGCACAAATGACAAAAGAATGAAAAAAAGCTTTTTAAAACACAATTGGCTATGCTGTGTCAGAAGAGCAGGTTTGTGTAAGTCTTGAAATATGTCTTGAATCCTAATGTAACACTGTGACCCCAAACACTCAGATGGAAATAGCTCAAAGCATGGCTGAAAATAAAAGAAATAGGCTGTCATGAACTTCAAAGTAGTGATCCTAACATCCAGGAATAGTGGGTATTTTACTTTCAGGTTGACTTCGAATATTGTGTAAAAGCCTGATCACAGTGCGATGGAGTGGAAGAGTTTGAGGAGGGGCATATCGAGGTGAGATGGTGTTCTGGATTGGACGGGAGATGAGAGGTGGTTGAAGAAGGTCATCTGCCTGAATACTCCTGCACTCATCCCAACATGCTCTGTCTGCGTCTGTCACATGCAAATAGTTATGTGCACATTAGCCTTCTGCTTGGATGAAGTCCATCTGCAGTCTATGTCTTGACCACAAATGCTACAAAAGTGTAATCACTAGAAAAACATGAAACACACAACTGCTTCCTTTAATCCACTGCACTCCACATGCACACACACACATACAGACGTCCCACAATGCTCATTACCCTGTATGCACCGATGCACTCTAACACACAGTAATACACAGACACATCAACCTTCTCAGTCCATAGCATGGAAGAATGAAGCCAATGTGTGTGAGGCTGCTATACCAGACAAGGACAGGGCGCAGCATTTTTCAGGGGCATGTGTGTGTATGTAAGAGTGCGTGTCGGGGGCGCAGCAGGCTTTGGAAATGTGGGTTGGTTTTGGGAGGGGCCTTAGCCAATACATCTCAAATGCATTTAAGTAAATAGATAGAGACACAAATAGAATCAGAGACTTTCTGGGAGTCGCAATGTGACAAACTGGGAGATTTGTGGATGCATTTGAAGTACAAATCCTTTGAAGGATGTGAAAGTTGATCTTTACAGGCTAGTTCGGGAACAAATGATTAAAATCATGGACGTTTCTGAGCTAAATTTAGAAGCTTCTCTAAAAACAGAACACAAAAAAAATGAAATGCAGCATACAAAATCAGAAATCTGTCACTGACTGCACTCCCCTGTATTAGCTGCATCTTTACTAAACTACAAGCAGTTATAGTAATTACATGAAAAAAATGCAAAGACTACATTAAAATAGGATATGTGGGCTCAAATAAATTAATTTTAGAAAACCAAGCTACTGTCACATGGAAAGTATGAGCAGTTATATATTCTATGATGTGGCAAATAATTCCTGAGTATATAATGAACTCTGGTGCTTTCAGTCACAATTAGAAGCAGCTCTTTTATCGGTCAAAGATCTATTGCAACATTTTAAGTGACTTAATGTGTGGTATATGTTAATATTTTGCTCAAGCACACTTCAGCATAATACTCTGACATTGTCACATTTATGCCTGTACTGCTCTCAGAAGTGAGACAAGCTGTTTCAGTAACACCGTCTTCTCAACAAGCTCACCTTAATCCTACTGTCCACAGCCTCATTTGGCTATTTTTTCCTTATTACTAAGTATAGTGTAATGTTTTGCTCATTTTTGTTTTCATTGAGCATACTGATAGTTTTACATAACATAAAAATGGATGATGAACATTTGCTACATTCTTTTTACTTAGAATGTAGCAAATGTTAGAGAAGGTAACTTGTAGTTATGAACAATCAGAGGAAGAGTGTACTGCTGTTGGTGTATGAAACATCTGAGGTTATACCTTACAGTAAAAAAAAGAAATGCAATCATTTCTGCAAAACCCCCACCCCCGTATACCTACAAATAGTCTTACTGAACTTGCTTAGAGAGGGGTTATAATACCATGGAAAACTTCAAAGTCCAAGACACCCATATAGTTGGTTCCAGTTCAAGAAATAAAACCACCAAAACTACAGGTGTTCTCCACTCAGCAGCAGAGTTGTGCAACACGTGTAAGACATTTCTGAGTATTTCTTTCACTTAAGCTGACATTGTCACATTTATGCCTGTTTTTCTTAACTTCTGTAATATTTTGAATAAAATCAAGTGCATGAAGTTAGTCTTCGCGTCTTGTGAAATTAATCACAAGAGAATAGGAAAGGGATACCAGTTGTAGTAATATAAAATTTTCATGCACCACAATGAGAATCACAAAACTTTATGTATTGATTATCATTTTCATAACATTTTGACACAAAGTGTTTTGAAATTATTGATCCCAAAATGTGAACATTTTTTGTCATTTAAAGAAACGTTAATTACATCTTGCTGAGTTTTATATTGGGTTATAACAATGTTTTTTAAAATCATTTTACATAAGTGCTCTAGATTGATTCAATTTATAGCTTACATGAGTGTTTTGTAAATTATGCTTTTTTTTTTGCAAGACACGGTGTCAGATGAATTGAAGCAATGGCTTCCAGTCAACAACTCCTCTGTCATTAAGCCACATTGTTTCACTCATTGCCCTTTTATTCCTTTCACTCATCATTTTCTTTTCAGAGCAGCAGATGTGAATGAGTCTGTGTATGTGCAAGCAATTTTTGCGGTTCCATATGTGAATGTGTGTGCATAAGTGTGTGTTTCCGAAAGAGTGTGAGGGAAGTTAGCCAATGAGTCTTTTCTTTTGAAACCCAGAGGGCCTGTGACCGACTCCAGTCCCCAACATGGTCGCCGTAAATCAGAGGGGGAAAGAGCTAAGTTAATTGCAAAGGCGTTTATGAAGGAGAGAGCCTTGATTTACTCCAAAAGCTTTACATCTCCCCTGCGGATGTGGAGTGATGAAAGGACTGGAGTCAGAGAGAAGGGGAAGGGGGAGTATGGGAGAGGGCTGGAACATTTGGGGTGTGAACAAAGTTCACTCACAGCACATTAGATTAGATGATTGGTAAACCAGATTATGAGAAGATATGCATCTCTTGCCTTGGGAATTATTACTGAAAAGTTAGGATGAAGGAACTTTCCCTTTATAGAGGCAAAACTTAAATTTTCAGAAGCTTTCCTTTCTCATGCTTTCAAGGGACTCCTTAAAACTAGACTGAAAGAAGTTTAAAGTGTTTTACTTAGCTATAAGAAAATGTGGTGGAATATGCTGGCATAGTTCTGTACTCTATTGTTTATCCATATACATATTTCCCTTCTTGTATTTATTTTATGGATCACATACACTTAGCTAAGTTTCATATAGAATGTATTTTAAATGGAATCTTTAACAACTGTGGTATTTTTAGTTTTGGTGATCAGGGCTCCCTGAAGGAGAAGGTAAATTTGTTTGGGGCCCACTAAATAGATATGAAAACGTAGTGTGTGGCATTTAAAGGCAATGAAAATCACAAATTTTAATGCATAACTGTGCATTGTATGAATATTCACTCTTTAATATCCCAGAATATAATTAATTTGTAAATAAACACTACCTGTGGGGGCAATTTAATTTCACAGCTGTGAAAACCACAATGGTTTGTTGGAGAATATTTATTCAAACTCTAAAAAATTGTACAGTTTTGGAAGCCATGTATAATTTTCTTTCCACTTTCTACTTAAAAGCGTTGAACTGAGAGGTAGTTCATGCAATAAGTTCAGCAGATGCACAGCTCTGCTGCCGCTAGTCTGGTGGAGCTCTGCAGGGAAGGTGCAGGGAATGGGAGCTTTGAGAGGCGGAAGCTCAGCTGAAACTACAGCTACAAGGAGGAGCTTTCAGGATATATGCACCACTTTGTGGGAGCAAGCATTGAGGCACCTCCAAATGGTTGCCACAAGAGAGTCAAGTTTTTCTCAATAATAGAATCAAAGCAACACTCTAGGTATTTTTTATTTATTTATTGATGAGGGAAAAAGATTATAGCATTATATGAAGCTAAAAAAAGGTTGTTTTGCATAATACAGCCCTTCTAACATTTGTGCAAAGAACTGTAAGAAGTATTAATGCAAAGATTGTGATGCAATTCACAGCTCCATCTAAGCCTGTATCTGTAGTGTATGTGGATTAGTAAAGGGTTATTTTGGCTACTAAATGGTTCATGATATATCATCTATATCCTCATATGTTAGCTTAACTTGATAATAAATCCTTTTGCATTTAGTGTTTTTTGAAAGCCTAAGACCTGCCTAACTATGTATTTGTTCTGTTATGAAAGCAGGCATTCTTTTACTTTTGTGTAACAATTTAATCAAACTTTGCATTTTTATTAAGCTCAAAAACAAGAGACCAAAACACTCAACAATTCTCCCTAAAAAACAAAATGATAATAATTTATTATCATATATATTATCTTGTTCTAGTGTCAAACAACAGATTCTAATTATATAACATATTCAAACTGAAATGTAAGAGTGGGGTGTCACATTGACATATATGAATGTATAAATCCTCTCATTCGACAGGAGTTGGCTCTTCTACTTCAACACAAAGCATTGGCTCTTGCTTCAGGGTGTATCATTTTGATTCCTTGCGCAGTGTGGTCTTTCTGAATATTATGTCATTTACAACTAAAATGTATACTGAAACTAAAAAGCATGGTTTTTCTTTTTTTTTTTTACTGAAATACCAATAATCAAGAAAATACAATATGCCATTGCCTAAGTCACCAGCTTCAAATACAAATAAATCATAAATTATAAAGAGGGGGTAGACGTATCACCAGAATTTATTTTTAGTGTCAAAACGTTGGGAGTGAATGCACATCTACATAGCTGAGTCTTCCATCCGCCCTTTCATACATCCAGAAAGCCATTGTGTGTATATTCAGTTACACACATTACACACCCATCGTTACTAATTAGTAGTGATAAACTTTGGATAAGGACACGTTGCGATCCTGCCCTCAACAAAAAAGCCACAGTGAAGAGGTTTGATGGGTTCCCATGCTCATGGAACATCTGCCTTTTCCAAATAAGACAGATTTTATGCAGCACTCAACTCCACTTCTCCCCTTTACTCCAAATTTAGCAACGCAAGCTAGTGTCTAGCTCTCTAGCTTCTTTCCTGTGTGATGATGCTATCAGGGTTTCAGATGCTTTTTCAGCAGCTGCATGCTGCATGCAGTTCTTGCGTGCGCGCACACACAGCAAAGAAGGAGGTGGAAGCGGTAAAAAACCGTTGAGGCCGTGGTTTTGAGGGTAGGTCTATGTGGTTGATGATGGGAAACATTCGTTACAGTAGTATAGAAGACCTGAAGCCACGACACAGACTTCAGGTCTTCTATTTTGTATATCAAAATGCATGAGAGATACAATGACAGATGAAGGAGAATGAGTAAAAATGTAAAAAGGCAAAGCTGTAAGTTCACCACATATTTCATTTTGTGGCTTTGGATCAGAAAGAAAGCACCATATTGTTTTCCTTCAAATGTAATCATCTAAGTAATTAAAATAATTGAAAAAACAATGATGTGATAAATGAAAGTTTTCTAAAATCTTCATTTGACTTTGTTCAGGTTGATAAACAACCGTGACAAGCAAAGTGGGGCGCTAAAAAATTTAATTGGAAAGTGCATAAACGATAAAGAAAAAAAGAGGAAGGTTAAATTGGTAAATAACTATTTTAATTTAAAGGAGTGTCATTACTTACTGAAGTACACTTTTTTTTCTGAGGTTTACTGTTGAGACCTCCAGCTTGCTGATCATCAGAGGAGATCGGGCAGGTGGATGCTGACAAAAACAGAAAACAGGGAAGTAATGGCTGAAGCGTTATGTTTAACAGGCCAATAGTGACTATCAAGACAGCATATTTCAGTTGTTGGCAGGTCACTAGAGGATTTATCTGTGAGATCATAAAGGAAAAGTGCCAAAGAAAAGATCAAGAACCAACTTGGCGTAGACACATAGTTTCTATAGCACAGTGGGACAATAATAATTCTTTCAAAATACTAGAAGAACTGGAAAACCGTAAGGGTTAATACAGCAAAAAAAGATGTACAGTGTAGTAACGGGTATGAAGACAGCAGCAATGGAGTTTGGCTGCATTCTGGACAAGAATCAGCAGGTTAAGCACCATGAAGTATTAATGGGAGTATATAGTTATTTTATGTAGCAACGCTACATGACAGATAAAACAAAGCTACTCAATTTAACGTCTGCCAATTTGAATGCAGATATTTGACCTATTTTGCCGTAACATCTTTCTTTCGTTTCTTTGTCCTCCCACGTACAATAACAATTTTCATAGCCTGATCATCCCTGTAGTACAGCATTGTATTTTTACCTCTTAGACATTTTTTAAAATCTAGCATTTCACTCACAGAGTGTTTTCCATCTTATAACATTCTAATGTTTCTAGTTGTGTTTTGAATAAACTTGGCTTTCTACTTACCATATATAGTTATATAGTTATATAATCAGATGACTTCAGGAAGTCATCTGATTATATATATAGTTTAAATGAAACTATATATTGCATTTAAACTGGAATGCAGTATATAGTTCTTTTCAAAGTTCTTGTCCTTGAGTTATTTTGCACAGATAAGTCACCCTAAGGGCTTGACATGCCTTTCTGTGTCCATGTACATGTGCTTCTTGGTCTTTGAAATAAAAAAACTGACCCTTTTTTTTATTTTTTACAAAATTTGTAGCTAAATCAACAACTTCTGGGATCTACGCTTTCTACTACACTACTTTAGGTTCACTACACAGTGACAGCCTCTAAGGGTTAGTTAATGGCATATTTCACCCCACTGTTTTTCTGTAAAACAAGCTTCAGAGTTTGTTTTTTTCCCTTCTGCTGCTCATAGTCTGACCCTTCATTTTGGTGCCACCCTATGACTGGGAGTCTCATCGTCCCTCTTGGCATGTACAAACACAGTCTCAAAAATCTAGGCAGAAGATTGATCTCTGCTCTAGCGGGAGGTACATTTCATCATTACACATGACAAAACTTATATTGCTTAGGCTTTGTGGTCAAGCACTCTTGGAGATTTGAATTAGCCCTGGGCAAATGCTTTGTTAAGAACCACAGGAAGTACAAACTTTAGCACATAAAAAAGCAAATAGATCAACAATATACATACTACTTTCTAAAACATTATTGCCGATGTATAAACAAGATGCAGAGGCAATGCCCTCTTATATCAAACTCATGTGGATGATTGAGATATAGTGAATAGGTTCACGAATAAAATATATATATATTTGTTTTCATTTCATATAATGGATGTGTCCTTTAAACCTAGGAGAATGAAAAAAAATGTTTTTGACACCACACATTTTGAAGACCAGAATTTGTGATTCTAAAGAACAAACATTGTTGCATATGCTATTATCTTGATGCGGAAAAGTGTGAACTAGTTTGAATCAAGTATGCTGCTTGGCTAAAGGAAAAGACATGTTTTTACAATGTTTAGTTTGAACAAAACAGTCACCATTTTCTCCAAACAATGCTTCTTGGCAAGAATAAAACTCTGGAAAATGTTTTATGCTGAGCTCTGACCTCAATAGAGGAATCTGCAATCCTTCCACCGCTACTAAGAGCTAAGTGTTTTCAGGTGCTACAATCCCTTTAGTTTTACTCCAGAGGGGATTTAAAAGACATGAATATGGATATGACGATGAACTCGATGATGACGGTAGTTTGGTCTCTCTTTAGATAAGCGCTAATCGCATTTGGAGACTGTAACTATAAAGCTAGGTATAAATTTGGCCAGCAGCATTATCTGGATGGGGGATGCGGTATGAGTGAAGGTGCTTTTTGCGTAAATGTGTGTAAGTGTGCATGTTGAGGTGAATGAATTATTTACCCTAAAAAAGAGCATATCTTCATGGCAGTGGGTGAGGTGGAGGATGTTATCGGGGAACAGATAATCCCAAACTAGGGATTGATATTTTGACTTCTTCCTCATCATTTCTTTCCTCCTTCACCCTCCTCCTTCTTTTCATCATCCTCCTTGCACTCATCTTCCAATCATCTGTCTTTTTCTTCTTTTTCAGTCTTTTTTTCAACTGCTATTGCTCTGTGCAAACGGAGTAGCTGAATGAGGGGTTATAATTAGCCCAGATAGTCTTATTCATATTCAAATTATATATCTAATCTCACCAAGGATTTCTAACAAGGAATAAGGATTGGATTGCTCATTTCCATTAGAAGATTTGATAGGTCACATTCCCAAGAACAGAGTAAACCAAATCTCTTTCAGTATGTTAAATTCAGCACTGTCTTCTGACAACCCAGAACTATTTGCATAAACACCACCCCATGCATGGGGTGGCATAAACACCACCTAGAGCATTGCAACCCAAACTTTTCAATTTCATGCAAACAAAATAACAGACAGAATTGTAATCTGGACTATCATTATGTTTTAAAATAATATTTATTTGACTTCTTGAAATCATCTAAAGACCAAAGCAAATAATGCACTGTTGGTCTTGGTAAACATAGCATTCCATGATATATATATCTATATATCTATATATCTATATATATATGTGTATTCAGGGCCCCTCAGTCAAGATTTACAGCTATAAGTCTTTTTGGATATGTCTCAAAACAGCTTTGCACATCTACAGACTGACACATTTGCAAATGTTTCTTGGAGCTATTTAGCAAAACAGCTCAAGCTCAGTTAGATTGGACGGGGAGCATATGCAAAAAGCAATTCTACAGTGTTGCCAAAAATCCTCAATTGGATCTAAATCTGTAAGGTCAAGGGGTGATTCTAACGCATGGAGACATGAATCTAAACCATCCCACTGGAAGCTTGACTGTTATGTAGTACATTGTTTTACTGGAAGGTGAATTTCTGTCTCTGTCTCTTTAGATGGCTATAACAGTTTGTCTTTCATTGTTCTTCATTCACCTCCATCCACCTCCATCCACCTTACCATCAAGTTAGATGCCCTGACTCTGCTGAAGAAGAGTCTCTCCTAATCCTGCCATCAGCCTGTCAAGAATTGTGCGTTACCGGAAATGAGCAATATCAATACTTTTGAAGGGAAATGTCCCATTTTAAAGAAGAAATAAATTAACCATTAATTTATTTCTTCTTTAAAAAGAAGGACATTCTTCAGATTAAAGGAATGTCCTTCAGGTAGGAATAACATATAAAGTATGAGTAAGACTAGATGAAGGCCTTTTGCCCTTTATCAAAACAGCATAAATGCAAATAAATGTTTTCTTCAAATGCTTTTAATCAAAACTGATTAAGCTAATCTGGTGCTATATACAAAAATCTTCCAATATGTTTATGTTTACTTTAAACAATTAATCAGTCATACAAACACACTTTTTTTTATTATTAATTCAGAAAAGGCCTGACTCTTCTCTAAGGCAGGAGCTGTGTCACAAGAAAGCAGTGAAGCTTCCTTGATGTGTATATATAATAAGAGAAAAAGGAGAAAAAAAGCCCTTCTACACTCACCTCAGGGCGCATGGTGCATCCGTGCCCTACATGCTCATCCAAGCAGAAGCTGATGTAGCCTCTCCCTCTCTGGTTCATAGTTTGTCATTTATCTCACCTAAATGATGTGCTGCAAAAAATTCTGTTTTGAGACTGAGAAAAACAGATTATGCATGTAAGTATCTGTCTTTTTACATGTGAAATTGACATTCACTGCCTTTCATTTAAGGTCTGAGCCATTTGCAAGCCAGAAAACAGTTTGCAGTTTAACTGTTTGCAGTGCAAATGTGTTTATACTTATTGATGTTTTCCACAATCCAACACATTACATTTCACATTACTCAATGAAGTGAGTTAGTCTTCATTGAGTTAGGGAATCTATATGAATTCAGTGAACACAAGATATTAGCTATTTCTTGAAAAGCTGAGTCACTTGCTTTTACTATTTTGAGATTTAAAACTTTCTTTTGAAATTCTTTTAGTTATATGTGGGAATTTCTGCTTCAAGTACACTATAGAGTGTATACTGTAAAATAATTGAAGGTTAACTGACCCTTTTTTCCCCCAAAAAAAGGAAATACCAACCAGCAAACTAACAATAAGACTTGATAGACTTGAGTGACAAACACTATTCAGAAAATTGGTAATAATTGACCGATAAAAAAAACAAACGTTTTTGGGTCAGGACTATGCGTCCAAAGAAAAGGAAAACAGAACAAATGATAACCATCATCTCTCCCCTCTCCTTGCAATCAGACAGTGGTATGATCCACTTTAGTGTTTTTGGTATTTATAGAAATCTGATACAACTAGCATTTTTTCCTTGATGCGGTTCTCCATATGACGCTCTGAGGTAGCCACTTGTCTGATGTATGGCAGCAGGAACAGCTGTCACATAGACCATTACAATTTTTTTATACAACAGTACATCTAACAAGCTAGCACATTTTTTCACTGTGGACACTAGAAATCTAGAGATGCTCTAGTTGATTGACCAGAAGCTGAAATTGGACAGTTTTTTTCTTAGATTAGATTCAGACTAAGCATCAGCTCATAAAATCTAAATGATAACCTATTTATTAAATCCATCAAAACCAAGAATCTCCAACATTTTCACTCAACAAGTGAACATGAACTATGTGTTCTTTCAGAACTGTGCGTGTGGGTGTCACAAACACGTTAAGTAGTATAACTTAATTTTCAATTTATACCAACATGTTCATCTTAGAGCTTCCACTAGCCTAGTTTAGAAATATCACAAATGACTTACTAGTATTCTTGGCTTTATCAGATATAAAGAATCTGTGTTGAGGTGATTCCAGTCCATTTGACTGTAATCAAATGGACAATGTGATCATGGACTTGAATACATTGATCAAACTATAGACTCTCAGGCATAGTTTTGTATTTATTTGTTTGAATTAAGGTCCTTCTGTTTCAAAGTAACAATGAAATGTCCTAACTGACAGAAGCCACTCTGTACCATCTCTGATGCCAGTTTAAATCTGCCTAGTGATTGACAGCAATGACATTTCATGGTTGGAAGACATTTCCTTTCAAATGCTTTGTCTCAAGCTTGACCTGTCATTGTGTCCTTACCCTATAAAGTGCTTGAGCATGGTTCTTGATCTTTCATGTGGGTTCTTGATATTAGACATTTGTTACTTATTCCAATTTTCTCAGTGTCCATCTCAGGAAATAGGTGGGTGTGACAGCTGTGCACATTGCTTACTGTGTCCTCAGGGCAGGACTCTGCACATTCCATTGGCCAATATGTTCATATTAGTGTACTGACTAGAATTGAAAAGCATTGCAAATATGTCTACATAGAGTGTATAGACAGTGATGAAGCTAATAGCTGAAGAAAGTCAAATTACAAACTAAGTATAACTTTCTTTGAAGAATGTAGATGGGTTTTTTACACCTACTATAACTTACTGTGCATTTGAACTATGTGGGCTTAGGACAGTTTGATTTGATACACATTATTTTTTAAGTGGGATTTCTATACCATATGAAAACATTTGTATGTTAATAATTCATGTTAGGAAGCATAAATGAAATAATTCATAATTAGGACGGCCTACCTGAAACAGATATAGAATGTTCTTGATTCCTTTAGTCGTTTTCTTTTACATTGGTTTGTGCTGTTTTTTAGTGCATGCAATATGAGTAATTAATGCTGACATTTTCATGTGACCTCATTACTTTATGGTTGATCAATCCAGACACTTCATGTATTCGGAAACATAACTGCAAGACCCAGACAGAAGTCAAGGGTAGGATCCTTAATCAGTTAGAGTGGGCTACAAAAGACAAATTATATACCCATCTGTCTTTGTATAAAATTACCTTGTGATGGAGCAAGATTCTCTAGGGAGTTGATCATAAATAATTGCTATCACATTGTGTATCAATTTTGAATTGTTTTATTCCAACCAGTATGAAATACTCGTAGTTTAAAACAAAAACAGTTTTCAAGTGGTGATTTAATATTTTCAGGGAAAAACAGAAATCCAACTTAACCTGGTCTGAAATGAAGAAGTAATTACCCTTTTGTAGCATTATCATCTGCTGCTACTTTGCTGTTTTTGAATTTCGATGAATTACTATTATTGATGAAACCAATAATTCTGCTCTCCGTCAGAAAATTTTAAGGGAATCGTCTGGCCGTCAGTTTTTGACCTTAAGATCAAGAGCATCTGTTTTTGTAGCAGGATAATGGTCCAAAGTATGGGAGGATAGAAAATGGTCTATGTGCCCAAGTTAAAGTCTGGACTTAAATCTGACTAGGATGCTGTTTTATAGCCCTTCACACTTACTAACTAAAGTAATTACGCAAAGGAGAGTGGGCAAAATTGCTTGAGGTGAAAAGCTTCAATGCCAGTTGTCAAGGTCAAGGGTTGTCAGGCTTAAGGAACAATCGATTTGTTAGATTTTTTTTACATAGCCCAGACTGTTTTGGTCTTTAGAATTACTTTTTGTCTGTCTTAAAAATATATTACTCAAAACAGCTTTTCTTCTTTTTGCTCAAATTTTCTTTGTGTGATTTTAACATGTTTATATGAAACATTTTTAGGCATATAAAAAAGCAAAAATAAAAATTTTGTGGCACTGTAGCTAAATTGTTTCTGTGCAATTTCTCAAATGCTGGGTTTTATTCAGTCAGCCATCTGTAATTCATATTTGAAGCTTCCTGATTAAAAAAGTTTGGATTCACTTGGCTTGTCAGATCTCCTGAACATGAATCACAGGATAATTGGACACTGCCAATTATTTTGATGCACCGTATGTTATGAGGAAGAGGCTGATTGCTCTCCTGTCCCTCCTGTGAAAAAGCATAAATCAATACCCACACTTCTCTGGTCATTAATGTGTTCTTGAATGGCAACAAAAGTCCAAAACGTACAGAGAAAATTACTTACATGAATCACCGGAAGAACATTTTAGAGTTCAGCTAGATTTTTTTATTAGAAAGGAATATTTTTTGCAGAGCACAAAACTGCAGTTGTCAACATTGAGTGCAACAGAAACAAAAAAACAAGTATTTTCTATGATATTTTATGAATGCATTGCAAATACTTCACCAGCAAGGGTGACAAATATAGATTTAGTTATGGATGATGGTGTCAAACCATTTGTAAATTACTTCAAGATTAAAGTGTTTTTTTTTTCTTTCTAAAAAAAATCTCAAATCTCGGTGTTTGAGATTTAGAGGTTAAATCTCAAACACCGAAACTAAGGAAGAAGCTTTATCACCATAGATTCTGTTTGGTAAATATTCAGCCAAAACATTTGAATTCAAATGTTCATAAATGTTGTGTGTCTTCAGTGATATGTCTTTTGTTGAATTTTGCCAACAAAAGACATAATAATAATTCAAATTGAATTATGGCTCTTTTGAAAATTCAATTCACAAAAAGATTGAAAGACAATTCCTGTAGCATACTTGTTTAATTATGTGTGCTTGAACACAAACATAAACAACATGTAAAACTTTTTTTTTTTTACAAAAGTGCTGTTCAGTAAATTTCAGTTGAGTCGGATGTTTCATCTCTCTTTTTTCTTTCGTTTTTATCGCACATCTGAGCTGTGTAAGGGGTCCTGCAGTGTGTAAGGGGTCCTGCAGTAGAATTAATGGAGTGTGTCTTTTTCAGGCTTTGGGAGGCGACTCCCTGCTGGTAATGCAGTGAGAGAGGAGCAGGGGAGCAACCAGACGAGCAAAGACAGCCGCCACCTCACACTGGGTGATGACTGAACTAACTCCATCTTGCACACTAATAATACAGCATCGGTGGCTCTTGGTGCTGAGCTTGCAGACCAGTGGCATCACTAACTCTATTTTGTGCTCAGAATCATACATTCCTTATCAAAAGTATAAAAGTGTCATATTTCTTCACTCTTTGCTGAGCTTTATTCAGTCTGCACTCCAGATCTTTTGCATAACAACTTTTTAGGAGCAGTTTGACAGAGACAGAGCTGTATTTGAGTTTGTTGGTTTGATATGTCTGCTATTTGTATGGACCCCACAAAGAAAGTACATGTGATCTTCTCCTTCAAAACTGCCTTGTGAATACAATTCTAAAATAAACTATAAAAAATATCACATACTGACTTGACATTTGTTATCCACTTTGCCTTGTATTACACTGTTATAGACTCTGTATTAGGTATTTTAAGTTATGAAAATATCAGTCATGCCTGAAAAGCAAATCAAAGAAGCAAAACAAACAACAAGAACAACAAAAACATTTAAGAAACTAGAAACCATGTTTTCTAAAGATGCATGTGCAATTTCAGTCAGGAGAGCAAGAAAAATGCAGACAACAGAAAGACTGAAACCTATTAGAGCAATGTTGCTAAGCTTTATCCTTTTGACATTTTAATTTCCGGCCTGTCACTAAATGTTCTAAATTTGGAAAGTCTCCATTCTCTAGGAAATATAAATGTAGACAGATGTTTACAGTTAGCAATGCTAACCACGCTAATTGCCATCACTAGAAGTAGTGGCACAGCTTAAAATGTTAATTTCCTGGGCAACTTATCTTTGTTTAGAAATGAAACACATGCGAAACGTTGCCTCTGCTCCCAAAATACACAATTAATTAGTGCCTAGACAAAATTATTTGCTGTTCTTTTATATTACAGTGTTACATTTATTCAAGAAAAATCATCATCAGCTAAAATAACTTTCGGCAGGTGAAAGCTTAACAGAAAATACATTTTTCACAAAACAATAAGTGGTGCACATTAGCTTTTCATAATACAAATATTATAAGGTATTCTTTAATTTCTGATGCATAAGTTGTTTGAAAGTATATCAGAAGACTAGATTAAGATAACTATCAATCATTTTGTTTCATTTTTCTTGACTACAACTGGATCAATGTGGATTCTTTAAACACTATGACTGAGGATAAGTCAATAGTGAAAAACTAGAAAGATGTCTTAGCAGCAGGACAGGCTGTGCTACAACTTTATTGAAACATCAAATGAAATTCTTAACATTCCGAGGTCAGCTTTGGCCACAGAAAATGTATGGAATATTTTTATAGGCCTGTTTTACATTCAAGTTGTGTGCAGGGGTGGGTGTGTGTGTGTGTGCGCGCATGTGTCCGGTTTTTCCATATGTTTAATTAAGGTCACACCAGTTCCTCTTCAAAGATTTCCCATAGAGTCAACAGTTTTAAGTGTTGGGAGTGAGTAGATAAAAAAGTTGCCAACACATAAAATCTCAATCAAAGCAGCCAGATAAGCTTGAACTTGATCCCTCAGAGGGGCTCACTGAATGTATTAGAAATAAGTGCATTCCATGACGACTCAATCTCAATTCCTAACTAGTTTACTCAGCATCCAAAGAGACAAAAAACTAAGAATAAGATCCATTTACCAGGGAGCCTAAAAATTAATGAGGATTTTTCCTTTTTTAATCTTGTGTCTAAGTGCAACGGCTGGAAGTCAGTATCTTCCAAAGGAAAGGAGTCAAGGGATCCTTTTGGATGTGAACCCTTGCTAAAATTGCACATGGGAAAGAAAATGTTGCTTTAAGGTGAAAAGCTCTTTCTTGCTTCATGCTGTTGTTGTATTTGTGGGCAGGTGTGCATGGGACTGACTTGGGTAGACAGTGCTAATTAAGGCTGGCTTCTCAAGCTAGAAGGGCAGAAATATTTAATACAAATGTGTTCATACTTAAAACTAACCCTTCACTATTTCCTCTTGCACACAGGGAGCCACACAAAGCAACTTCTGTGACACACACGGTTTGAGGCCATACATGGGTGAGCACAGGATGAAAGCGTTAGACGCTCTCTGTAATGAATTGAACAACTGGGACACTACTCATTAAAGATACATTTGTGTACACAAAGATTGGACAGTTCATTATTCCTGAACTCGCAAATTCCACTGCAAGTCACTGGAATCACAGAGATGTTATAATGTGCCCAGAAAATCTGTTTAGTATTTAATCTGGATGTTTTAAATGGATCCTGCTGTTGTCGTGCTCTTTCATAGCTGTGCCATACGAGGATAAAACAAATCTACAATGTGTTATTTAAGCTGTGAAGGTGAAGGCGCATCATAATTAATTAATTTGTGGAAAAAAAATACAATCCAGTGTCTTCAATATTATCACAATAGAGAGGACAGGTATAATTTGTATCAAATTTAAACAGTACATTTTTGTTTGCTCTTTTCAGCATTACATTATGAATGTAAGCTCCAATGTAACCTGAATGTATGTAACCTCTAATACAGAAAATAAATTCTGCCAGGAAGTCTTAATAAATATGTTAGTAGCAAATCAGCCGTACTTAACAAATCCTTCATAACCCAATCTGCCCATTGCTACGTTCCAGCTGCTAAAATCCAAACTACCTCCGGGCAAAAATTGCACAGTAGCTTGGCTGCCTAAGGATTCAGTTGATTAACACTTCCTGAAGTTTAGGGCCATGGTTAACCAGCTCCTTTGTGCTCCCAATTACTTGTCACTTTTGTCATCAGTACGCCTCACTTCCCCTTCACTGGGAAAGGAACAGCAAAGACAACAGAAAGCTCCTTGTCCTTCTCAAAGCCACAATTACAATCATGTTAACCCACTATTGTTTCCTACTCTCTTCTATTGAGGTTCTCCAAGAGTAGTAAACTCAAGATCTCTTTGTAGTAGGCCTTTCAACATGTTTAGAGCCCATTTGCTCTTTTCTGCTAGGGTGTTGCCTTTAACTATGATGGTCTTGGCATCCTTCTGTGATGAACCAGCCTCATTCCACATGGTTTTGAATGTCATCTTTTTGCTTTGAATGTGACTTCATTTTTAATTCAACTGTTCAAACTGGATGCTAACTTCACGTCAGTCAAAAAGTTTACCCAAAACACTAATTTTGTTTTATTTTTTGGAAATTCACAAAAAAGGTGATACAAGTCTGGAAGAATTTCCTCACTAAATAATAGTAAAATATGAACAATCCTGACCAGACCATTGTAATTAATAACCATCTCAGAAATCTCAAAAGATTGGGACTCTTCTATTCCAGATTGATGTTTATCTTGCTTCACTGTGGACAGTCATAATGTTGCTTCACCATTTTCTAATTTATGGTAGGCTGATGTATATCAAACATTTTTATGTGCCTGTGTAATATGTAAATATTTGATAAATATGTTTATCAAAACCTTATCAAAACATATAGTTTATATGTGTCATATTAAACTGTATGGATTTGAGATCTTTCCAACGCTGAGACTTTTTAGTCTTAACTTAATTAATCGCAGTCTGACATTAGGCCAGGTACCAAACGATTTGAAGCATACTGTTGTTCATCACCTGCTGAAGAAACCTGAGCTCCACTCTGATATCTTATATATTTTATGCCAGTCTCCAAGTGGCCTTTTCTTAGCAAAATACGGGAAATGAGTTAAAGGACTTCTAGGAAAAACATAAATCCGGAAGCTCCATAACACAGAATCTGTTAACCGTTTTTAACAACATATTTTTTTAGCAAATAACTGTGAAAATTATGCACTTCAAGTATTCTTAGATCCTGTGTTTTAGGATTTTGACTGCTACCTCTGTCTTTTTTAAAGTGCTATTTAAATAAGCATGAAGAAATTAATGCAGCTGAATTAATCAAACTATTTATTGTTTTAACAATTTGTTGAAGTTGTATGATGCCTATGGAAGATGATTAGGGCCACTGGAAAAAAAAAATTCTGACTTTTCTATCAGAATTCTGACTTTTAATAGCAGAAGATTAGCATCAGAATTCTGTGAAAAGAGAAAAATTATTTTTCAACATAAACTTTAACGCAGTGATGAAAGTATGTCAACTTTTAAATATAAATGTTTTGCTTTGTGTTTGATACTGAAAATGAAATACATAACTGGAGAAAATAACCATTAGTGATGTCATCCAAGTTCAGTGAAAAGTGGGTTAAGACCAGTTTAGCAGAAATAACCTGGGAAAGCTATACTAAAGCGATGATTGCGATTAATCGTGATAATTTTGGCCTTGTCTATGTCTTGCTTTACATGTTCTTTACACAACACTCTTAGCAGAACAAAAATATAGCACATCACAGGATAGTATGAATTTGCAACTTTTCCTATTTAGTTAGATTTGGACTTGTAACCCATGGTAACTCGATTTTCATCTCTGACATTGAGAAATATTTCAAACAATCTGATAGGAAAAACAAAGCTGGTGCAATGCAGACCAGATTATGATCAAAAACTGAGTAAAGGTATTATGTTTTGAAAACCAAATTCAATGCATGATGGCATCCATAGATAGCTAAGTCTGTAGTTCGTGTACATAAAGTGAAGATATATATTGTGAATTATACAGAAAAAAAGAGGAAAATAGAAAATAATTTCTGAAATCTGTAACTTAGAGACTTAACAAACTGGTATCCTAAGCAGATATTTAAAAGCATTAAAGCTTAATGTTGAAGTTTCTGCTTCGGTTGTAACCGGTATAGTTACTCTGATGCTCACAGGTGTCAGGAATCTCTTTTCTACCTGTTTTAGAGGGTAAGACTCAGAAATGTTCATTTAAGCCGTACTTACTGTATCTTCTTTAAAAAACAACTGAAATGTTGATTATGGTTTATTTATGTTTCACACTTTCAAAGTTTTTAGTCTTTCTGGCTTTAAAACAGGATATTTTTCCCGTAGTGCGCAAAACGTTTAAAGTATAAAAATAATACCAAGCCTTTTTAAATGCATTTTTTATTATAAATGCATGCAATGAATTGCAAGAAATCAGGTGGTGTTGAAACCATTTTTTGGTGGTGTTGAGTTTTAATGATATTATTTGTCTGTGTAGTTTTGGTTTTGCTGCAAAAGAAATCCTCATGCTCCTTGCTCACACCTCTCTTTGTCTTGGGCTAATTCCATCTTGTCCCCAAGAATAGGACTCCCACTCACCATGTTTACAAAGGACCCTCAAGCGTGACCCATCATTATGTACAGACCCTCCTCTTACAATTGAAAAGGCCCCTTAGGGCATCAAGCATCAAGTGCAGAAAAAAAAATTCACACAAACTGCATTTGCATTTGATTTGATTATCTTTCATGGTTGATTCATGGCCCCTAGGAGCTTCTGGTAGGGGACTTTTACACACCATCTCTCTGACACTTATTTGTGTCTCATGAAAGAAAAAAGAAAACTAATTTCTTTAGTCTCTTAAATTAGATTTGCTTTTCATCAGTGAGTGCTTTTTGAAACTGCCTCTGTATTACACGTGGTAAAAATAAGCATTCTGTGTAAGACAAAGAAATCAGTAAACTATGAGTTAGCTACATTATGAATATAACATCTTTTACCATCTAAATAATGAAACCCTTTAAAAATAGTTTAGTTACAAAATCACAGAAAATAAGGATTTACACACTTAGTTTCAAGATTAAGAATTGCAGGGAAATTCAAATAAACATTTTTATGTCTAAATACACAATAAGAAGATGAACTTCTCTAAGTGAGCTGAAACCACAAATTAGTGGAAACAAATTCATTCTATGTATGGCCTTTAATACTCATTATATAAAGAAAAACAAAGCAAGAATCTACTATAATGATAAATATAATATATTATATTATTATATTATATAATAAACAGATCACAGTTTTTCTAAGCACAGAGCCAGATTTTGATTAGATATGGTAGGTTTTATTTATCTTAGACCTACACGCGCTATGCAGATGCCATCTGTCAGGAATGAAACAGTTTTCTCACATTTTTTAGTGTGTAATGTTTTGGATGTGGCAATGTCCACAGATCATATCATGGAAATGCATATTATTGCAAAAAAGTGTGGAGGAGGAAAATGTGAATACAACCGATATAAAAATTTCTTTTACTTTTTTTTATAAAAACACATATAATACAAGTTAGAAAATTGCATTTTTGTCCCCAATTTCCAGTTAACAACATTAGCAAATTAAAGCCGCAAGCGGCGTTGGAGGCCCGAGCAGCGAAGCGTGCGCCACCGCCTACGGTCTCGCCACCGCAATCGCCACCGCCGACGCTCTCGCCACCGCTATCGCCACCGCCGACGCTATCGCGCCATTCCCTAAAATTGTGTTTAGCCAGCAGCCAACATTGCAAAGTTAAGCATCATGTCATTTTATGTCAGTTGGCAAAGGTTTGAACCAATGTGAATCATAGAGTAAAAGTAGGAGATCCAGCACAAAAAACAGGTAACTTCCTGTTGGAGGGGGGCGGGGCTAAGTTGATGTCATCAATTGACCACGTGAATGTGAACAGGGCTGGTCTATAATGAAATTAGCAGAAGGCTTTAAATTAAACCTCTATGCATGTTGATTTTGAAAAACATTAGAATATGAGCACTTTTCTTAAATCTTCATTGGGATAAGATCATATAAGCTTTTCATAATTTGATAAAAACTCAATACTATGTATGGCCCGGTTAGCTCAGTGGGTTAGAACATGCTGCTAATAATCTTTAGGTTGTGGGTTCAATCCCCACCCAGTCCAATTAAAATCTAGAAAATCAACATTTAAAAATAACAAAGGGCAAGGGAGTAAAAACATTAAAATATGAGCACTTTTCTTAAATCAACATTGTGGTGAGAACATGTAAGGTTTTCTTAAATCGAGGCTCAACATTTTGCAAGGTAAGTTGGCTGAGCTGGTTAGAACGTGGAGCTTCTAACACCAAGGTCATGGGTTCGAAACCCCATAAAGGTCACTTCAAATCTAAAGTCTAACAGACAATCAACACTTGAAAAAAATGGGTCAAAATCAACACTTCAAAATAAAAAAATGGGTCAAAATCAACACTTCAAAAATAAAAAAATGGGTCAAAATCAACACTTCAAAATAAAAAATGGGTCAAAAACAAATTCAACACTTCAAGATGAAAGACGACTGGACAATACACCTTTTTGCACGTTGATTTTGAAATACATTAGAGTATGAGCACTTTTGTCAAAATCATCTAAGTGTAAATTTAATTGGTGGAAACTCAGCATTATGTATGTCCCAGTTAGTTCAGCTGGTCAGAGTGTGATGCTAACAATCCTAAGGTCATGGGTTTGATTCCCAATACAGGGCAATTGGAATTTAAAGGCTTTCAGAAAATCAACACTTCAAATTAGCAGAAGGCTTTAAATTAAACCACTATGCATGCTGATTTTGAAAAACATTAGAAAATGAGCACTTTTCTTAAATCTTCATTGTGGTAAGATCATATAGGTTTTTCATAATTTGATGAAAACTCAAGACTATGTATGGTCCGGTTAGCTCAGTGGGTTAGAACAAGCTGCTAATCATCTTAAGGTTGTGGGTTCAATCCCCATCCAGTTCAATTGAAATTTAAAGACTTTAGAAAATCAACACTTAATTAAAGCCGCAAACCCGAGCAGCGAAGCGTGCGCCACCGCCTACGCTATCGTGCCGTTCCCTAAAATTTTGTTTAGCCAGCATTGCAAAGGTTTTAACCAATGTGAATCATAGAGTAAAAGTATGAGAGCCAGCAGAAAAAACAAGTAACTTCCTGTTGGAGGGGGGCGTGGCTTAAGTAATGTCATCAATTGACCATGTCAATGTGATGAGTACTGGTCTATAATGAGACATGGAAAGTTTAATGCAGTTCTGACCTTGTCTGTGGAAGTTATTGCGCCTTGATGTTTCATGGCGAATAGCCAAAGTTTGACATTTAGCCACGCCCAAATGCTTTGATGTACAAGAAATTGTAAGATAACTTTTGACCTTCTCTGTCTCAAGTGTGTGCTGAGCGATTTTGAAGTCTGTAGGTCAAACAGTGTAGGTGGAGTTCGATCAGATAGGACGTCAATAAAATGGACATGGTGGCGGCTTTGATCCAAAATGGCCGACTTCTTGTTGGGTTTGGACCATTCCTCCAAGAGACTTTTTTGTAGGTCCTGTCAAGATACACATGTGTACTAAGTTTCATAATTGTGGGATAAAGCATGGCTTGGGGCTAAGTTTTTAAAATATTCTAGGGGGCGCTGTGGAGAAATTAGGCCACGCCGTTAGTTCGCCGTGCCGCCAGGGCCACGGCCTCCACTGACAACCTTTGGCGCTTTAATGCAAATGAGACCAACTTGTTATCTGTCATCTGACACAAGATTATCTTGATTAGGTCAAGAGAGCCAGACATGGAACTTTACAAGCAAAAAAAGTCACTTCCTGTTCTGAGGGGGCGAGGCTTAGATGGCGTCAGAATGTGATGACATAGGATCGTTAGGGATCCCACCAAGTTCACTCATGCCAAGTTTGGTGCCAATTGAGCTTTTTTTGTGAAAGTTATAGCGTTTCGTTTGTTTTGGCGAGTACGCCAAGTTCGCTGCCAAGCCACGCCCCCTGAATATATACGAAAAGCCAATTTTTTTGATAACTTTTAAAGCCCTATGCCTTTACTGCACTCTGACCAGGAATGAAGCCGATAGGTCGAAATCTCTAGGAGGAGTTCGTCAAAGTTCGACATGAGTAAAAATGAAAAATGGCCAAAATTTGACCTTTGACCCAATATGGCCGCCTCTCTGTGCATTTTAGGGGGTACCTCCAAGAGACTTTCTTTCTTGACTCAGGGGGATCTATGTACCGAGTTTCAGATCTCTACGACCTACGGTTTCCTCCAACTCACTTTAGGGGGCGCTGTAGAGCCGTTTGGCCACACCCAGTTGCAATTCCACCAGAATCCGAAAATTTTCCTAGGGGGTCAATTTTGGGTCAAGTTTGGTGACCTTTCGAATACGTTAAAGGCCCCAAGCAGCGACGCGAAGTGACGGAAAAATAATAAGAAAAACAAAGAAAAAGAAATCCTGCGATTACAATAGGCCTTCGCCAGCGCTTGCTTAGCTGCTCGGGCCTAATAACATTTTACATGTGGCATATGAGATTATTATTATTTAATTTTTTTATTTTACACACTTTATTCTAATTTTAAGCTAAAAATGAACCAATTGCCTGGTGACTGTGGAACAGTGTGTCGAGAGGTCATCTTTTACCTCGTCAAAGCACTTAGCCCCAAGTTGCACTGTCAGTAAAAGCACTATATAATTTCAGTCCATTTACAGGTGATTAAAGTTGTAGCTTTATTAACTTCTTTCAGTTTTTTCATATTTAACTAAGGCCCCAATCAGATGGGCATGCTTTTTTGACCAAAAATAAATTCATGTAATATTTAAAATTTCCTAATATAATTTGCAAACCTAGTTTTATAGGGTACAAAGTTCCATAAATATGTTTTTCTTTTTAATCAAAATTTGTGTACACACATTGATGTGAAATCAATAACATTATGCTTCTTGCTTAATACTTGTTGCAGATACGCTTTATGTCAGACAGCAGAAATGTGGTTGTATGCTTCTCTCTGCTGCTCTGCTTTCCTGCTCTCGCTTGCTGTGTGCATGGGAGTCTGCATTTATGTGTGTGCGTGCATTTGTGTGTGTATGTGTGTTTCTGTGCATGAGCACATGTCTGCAGGGCAGCTGTGTCCTCAATATGTGGGGACCTGACCCAGCTGTCACTAAGCATACAGTGCAAGGTCTCTTTGAAAGCAAGGAAATGAAATGTACGTTCTTCTCTCAGCAGGAACTGGCAAAGAAATGTCAGTAGTTTTATAAACAAATGAGTTGCATGTGAACGTATATCACTTTTAATGTCTCACATGAAAATGTTACATTTCATTTCATGCACAAGATTGGACAAAAAGCACTCTGGGCTTAAAAGAAAAAGTATTACTGAAATAACTTTTGCAACCAAACAGGAATATTAAAAGCAACCGTTGTGCATCAATACAAGGAGGTGGCTGGTATCCAGTGCATCAGCACAATAACTGTAAAAGGCTCTTTTTTAGGATTTGAATCTAAATTGTTTGTTTTTTATCTTGTATTAAGCAAAGTCCAACTTATTTAATATTAAGATACTTTAAGCTTTGAATTGAGAACAATGTAATTATTTAATTAATGATTTTGTCCTCTTGGAGATGTACACTCTTTAAAGAGAAAGAATACAAAATTCAAAAAGAGGCAGGAAATGGGAAGGTTGGTTTCTCAAAGAACTACACCAACGCAGCAAATAAAAGATGAAGTTAAAACACACAAAAATGAGCTAAACTAACTTGAAACTGTAACATACTACGAATATTGATATATCCTGGGTAAGGTTCTGTGAATTTTATACTGGTTAAGGTTCCCTTACTTGTTTTAGAAAAGTAATGGAACTTTTCTAAGTTCCCTTAGCTAATTAATTATTATTTTCCGACACCCTTGTCCCTAGTGGGGTTGGGAGGTGCTGGTGCCTATCTCCAGCGAACGTTTTGGACGAGAGGCGGGGTCAACCTGGACAGGTCGCCAGTCTGCGCATCACAACAGACCAGTTCTATGTTTCTTGCTGTTCTGCGTAGTTGAACTACATTTAGCATTCTTTTGCGTTTACATTGAATGCTCCTGCGTATTAAATCATATCAACTTAAGCTGAATCTTATTGTGATAGCAAAACATACCCTGAGCAGAAACTGAGTTTGGCTCACATGGAGTCGGGCTTGCCGCTCTTAATGTTTTTATATCTACTTCATACTCCAGAACTCTGAACACAAATGTGTCCTTTATACATTTCTGCTGTTGTCTACATTGCACATACAGCTTTAGGGTTAAAAATAATATGGACGAGCACTTTAAAGCAAATGCGATTTGAAAGGCTGGCAAAGGCGAGGGGACGCAGCTGTCGGCAAAGCATATCTTTTTTAAGGGCTGCCCCTAATGATTGGAGACAGTTGGCAATTATGTAAGTATTCACTTTTAGGCCACTGGGCTGTACACTGTGTTGTTAGCCCTCAGATCCTGGCACACATGCAAAATGGAAAGGTGAGGGCGATCAAAGTGCGGGTGCGTGAACAATACTGAGTAAGAAAGATGGGGGAGCTTAAAAAAAAAGCTATGAGGGAATTGTTAAGTATATAGTGCTACTGCAGGATGAAGATACACAACTGGACAGCAGGACAGGGGGGTTGAGAAATATAAATAAGAATGGGGAGAAAGGTGATCACAAATAAAGAACACATAGATGTAGACTAGTGCAAACAATGTTAGTGCTGTAAACACAAAGTTGTAACATGGAACAATAAATATTCTGTTGCAGTTTCACATTTGAATTACAATTAAAAGGAAACTTGATATATATATATATATATATATTTTTTTAAATGTTTTATTGGCTCTAGTGGCCTTTATTTTATTTAACAGTGAATGGACAGTAAAGAGGGAGATGAGAGAAGGGGAAAACATGCGGCAGAGGTCGCCAAGCCGGGAATCGAACCTGGGACGGCCGCGTCGAGGACTAAGGCCTCCGTATGTGGGTTGTGCTTAGCCCCTGCGCCACCACAGCACCCCTTTCCCAGATCTTTTTTGTTGATTTTTTCACAACTACAGAACTTAAAAATCGATGCACATGTATTCAGACCTTTATAATTTTTTATTAATAGTAGGAATGTTAAGGAACACTAAATATCTACATGATTCTGAACACACCATCCCCATGGTGACACACTGCAGTGGTAGCCTCATGCTGTGGGGATTCGGATGGAGGTTCACCTTCTAGTCCACAGCAAAATGGACTGCCCTTTTACTATATATAGCAGATAAGGTATATTTATAAAGTATATTTATCTGCCGATAAGGATCCATGCCTAAATCCAATTGAGAATTTGTGCCAAATCTTCAAAATAGCTGTTCACCGTTCTTGATGTGGAAACCTGTTAGAAACAAATTACTAAAGACTTGAAGTTGTAATTGCAGCAAACAAACTGCTGTCTATTTTTTCTTCTTCCGTTGCAGTTAAGCTCTACTTTTTGTTGATCTACCACATAGAATTCTTGTAAAATGCATCAACGTTGTTGACATTGTTGCAACGTTACAAAATGTGAAACAGCCAGTGTGATTCCTTTTGCAAGGACTGTAAAAGTAAAAAAACCCCAAAAAATACTCATTTGCTTTTAAAAATTCACACGGTAGGTGTGCTACAATCTTTATTCACGCATGCTACAGCAGTAAACAAACTACTCAGCCACAAAACATTCTGAATCACCTCACTGGGTGATATTTGTACGTTATTAGCAATGTGTCAGCGATTACACGGCCTTTGTTTTTTCCTCAGAGAGGGTGCACTTGGCCCCAACACCTGTTTCTCATTTAAACCTGGAAGGTTAACAGCTGTCTGGGAAGATGACTGAGGAATGCACACAAACACATGCTAAGACACATACACACCGACAAGCACACACATTGCATTACTTATCTAGTCAATGACAATTCTTTGACTGTTCACACACCAACCATCCCAGTCTTACTTTATTTCCAACAATTTGTCTAGAGTGTCAGAGAAAATGCAAGGGGATGATTTGTAAACAGAGCTTTTCTCACACAGTTGCACACAGTTTCATTGCAATCTCTGCTGGTAACAAAGCATCTAATTGCGTTTTCATTTTCTCCATTATTGATTGTGATGACTGAATTACAAACTCTTGCTGCTCTTCTTACGTAATAATGTGCGCCTTTTTGCTCAGATGTGAGTGTCTACATGTGTCGCTATGTGAGAAACAGCAAAAAACAAAGACTGTGTGTCTATTTGCGTGCATCACTTGGAAGGTGTGTGTTTTCCCTGCTGTCTGGATGCTCTGTGCAGTCCTTAGTACAGGATCTACTGATGGCCTTTGCTCTATTATCAGTCTTGTCTGTGATGCTCAGAGTGGAACCCCACAGAGCCCCTCATCTGTTGTCAAATATTTATAAATGTCAAGACCTAAGGCCTCCAAATGGTTGTAGGATCACTTGAAAAGATCATTGAATAGTGAGTTGGTTGGTTTATTTAAAGTTTTGATGATGAACATAATAATACACAAAACTAAGTAGTATTTCATTAAGAAAACACAAACCACACTTTCATTCAGATTCCAGAGAAAAACTCAACCATCAACAACAAATCTCGCTATGTCTTTTATGTTGCTCGGTGCTTTAGTTTCTTACATTTTTCTCTTAAAGTGCTTCACATTATAATTGGCCTGGTCTGTAGCAGATACTTTGCTGTTATTCTAATAGATCAATTCAGCAGCTACAAAGAAGATCTAAAAGGGCAAAAAAATCAGTTATTTAATTTATCCTCTCCCTTTTGAGGGGTCAAATAAAGAAAATGTGTTAAAAATGCTCCACTTCTTCATGTTTTTAAGCAATATTTTTTGTTCAGCCCACTAAATTAATTAAACCTGAAAGTCTGGATTAAAACTGGAACCAATTTCTTTCATTTAAAGTTAACTATGTGCAGACCAAAATGAGAAACATTGCATGGACTTTGTACATAAAGAAATAAAAACAGTAAAGGTTAGGAATTGTTAAGCAAATCACTAATTAAAGCTAATATTTCATGCATATTATTCATTCAAGAGCAGTATGTTTAAGTTTGAAAAATGCACTGAAGATTGGTTTGAAATTATCTTTTGAATATGCATATTTTTGAGTTCACAGCTTTAAACTGCTTACACCTTTAAATAAATCAAGGGGAAAACCCTGCAATAAACGCATTTATGAAAATCTCTTTACGTCATTATATTGTGCACTTGGTGTAGCAATGCTATTTCTCATGGTTTTTCAGTTCCTATTAGTGAAAGCGACTGAACTTTTTTTGTTATAACAGCATTAGCAGAGAGAGACTGGTGACTGGTTTTCACTTACACGCTTTGTTTATCTGTTTAAAACACTGTCCCAGTGAGGAAGCTGCAACAATGGAGATGTGTTGATTCCATCAGACACTACTTGTCACGTTCTGTTTGTTTTAGCAGAAAGATTATCGTAATGGTTTAATTCTTTGTCAAGAGAGAAAGAAATTACAGAAGGATAGGCATCAAGGCCATCTTTGCATTTTTCTTTTGAAACATGTTGGGATGTAAATTTTACACTGAGCTAAAGCTACTATGTAAACACTATACATTTAAAGATGAACATGTTAATACAAAGTCAAAGTATGAATATAAAACATGATGTTTATAATAAATATAAAGCATAATATTCGTAAATCTCACAGCCCCGTACTGTGGGAGTTTCTCCCCATCATGGACAAACAAAGCCAGAGAGCGCCAATTAGAATGACAGCTGCCTTAATGCCTCCAGACATCATTTAAATACTTTACTTCTTCCACCCTCAGTACTCGATGACATGTTGGTGAGTTTGTCTCATGTTTCATCGCCTGTAAATTCCAAACGGATTACTCCCCTCACCCCTTTTTTCTCTGAGATCTTAGTAAGAAGCAGCATCGATTTCCAAAAAAATGTAATAAATTATAACTTGCAGGGCGGCTTGTCAAGCTGCGATTGCTAATCTATGAGGGAGGATTTGAATAAGTCCTCGGTGGCTCTGCGCTTGCTCTCCTTTCCTCAATCTGTTCCTCATCCCTTGCTCGGCAGTCGACTCAGGAGGAGGGCCCCCTTTTTGGAGAGCCTGTAGAACTAAGTGAGATTAGTTTTGACATCATAAATAACTCAAAGCAGGTCGCTAAAGGGAGCAGGGTGTCTGTACTATGTTAGTACAGAGTATATTTGAGTGTGATTTACCATTCCAATCCACGTTCTTAGTCACATCTTTGTTTGGCGCGAGCCAAGAGGGGGCCATTCACAATGACTTGCTGCTTTGTTTCAAGTGTTATAATCTGTGTTATTAAAGGGAGACTGATAGAGTTTACTGAATGGATACCATAACCTCCAACTCATTCAGCTGCCCAGACAGGAGTTTGTTTTACTTACGGCAGTAAAATACACCTGTTTTCAATTTTACAATTACTGCCATGCATTTGAGTGCAGTTCTGCCTTTGAACAGAATAGTTCAAAGGACAGTCTGTCACTTTTGTAAAATCTAATATTGTATTTTCCACATTATTTTTTATTTCACACTGATCTATATCCGATGACTCCACAGGAAACACATTTTTAACAATGCACCTTCTATGTAAAAGATTTTTGCTATCCAACTAGTAGGCCCTCTGAACTGAAGAGCTCTTGATCACATTATGTGCTGTTCAAAAAGCCTTTGGCAAGTGACAGTAATGCTGACACCTTGAAAAGTTCTGGAAGGCCATAACACATATCATTGTCATGCCCTGTACCTCTGCTGCCCCTTCCGCGTAGCAGTGCCTGCTACATGCAGGCACACATGTGGCAGGCACATGTATGCCTGCCAGCGTGCACGTAGTGCAAGTTATCAGCACTTCTTCTAAAACTCTTCACCAAGTAGCATTCTGTGTGACGAGGTTATTTCCCTGTGCTTCTTCAGCTTTTCCAGTCTTCAGTCAGTCAAAGGGCATTGCTCTATGGCCCAGTCTGGCTAAAACCAGGCTGAGCTTATGCATCATTTTGAGATATTTCAAATTTAAATAATGTATTTACTTACACTTTCCCAGTGTAAGTAATCTTTCTCTGATCCGTAAGAACAGAGTCATTTTTCCAAATCCAAATAGTAAGTCTTTAAAAGCAGATACAAAAAAACATATCAAGCTGGTAATGTAGTGATGGAACAAAGTGATTTTTGTAGAAAATCAAAATGTAAACTATTACAGATCATAAACGATTCACACTAAGGCTAGGAGAGCTGTGAAAAGATTAAGTTCCAAGAACAGAAAAACATCAAATAAGATGAAAACAGGGACGTTACTACAAAAGCAGCAGTCTTTCCTGATGTAGTGGTACATCATGTCTTTTATATCCTTCATACTTCATTATAGAAAATGTGTGTGCATTACAAGCATCCTGCATACTCCAATGGTATGAAAGGACATGAGACTGATTTAAATGTACTTAGTTTTTTTTTTTTTTTTGCTCAGATCCATGTAGAAGATATTCCAGTAAGTCGGCAGCTTTAAGCAGTTTTTTTCTTACTTTAACCAAATTCCACTATCAAATCAACACAGATAAGATTGCAAAGTGGATGCAGTTGCAGATAGTTTTACTAATTCTACAGAGTTGATAAAAAAAAATAGATATATTGTTATCAGTCCAGCTAAGTGATATTATTGTGATGGGACAGAAATGTGATTTTAGAGAAAATAAAAAAAGTCATATTTACTACCCATTATAACTCTTTGTTTTATCTGTGCTCTTTGACATTCTGAGTAAGCTTCATAAACTTTAGTGTGGAAAGCTGTGGCTCTTGCTCTATTATTTTCTCAGTAGAGCAACTAACCAAATATAGTAGCTGTTTAAAAGACATTTAGGTAAATTCAAGAATAGTTACTGCCAAAAAATAACGCAGGTATAATTGATATATGGTGAGATGTCAACTTTTAGTTGTTAAAACAAATCTCAGCACCTTCTTTAAATTTCTTATTGCATAAACACATGAACTGTAGTACAACTCACAAAAGTGCATGACAAGATAAATTTTCACATATTTAACATATTCATGAATGTACAGTACAATGTATCCATGGTCCCATGGGTCTATGCAAAGTGTACATTTATTTATACTGCATAAGAGTGCACCCACTGTGCAGATTCTTTTGTAAACCCCCAGCCCGCTCCAAAACACACAAACAGAGCTCACCTCGAAAGTAAGTCTACAACCCTTGCAGACGCTGTCATATTCATTACGTCAGATTTCAGAATACATGAATACATGATCCTCCGCAGAGAAAGCTCAGTAAACAAAACTCAAAAAAATGGCTTATGACCAAAGTAATCTAAACAGGATTGACCTTAACTCAAACAAACCCCCACAGTTTCTCGGTGCGGCTGAATTTGTGTGCATTGGTCTCTATTTATTCAGGGTGTCAGTGCCTGTTCCGCCTTGTTTACTGTTAAGAGGATGAAAATGAACAGCGAAATAGTGCTCCATTTATAAGCCTGTTTATACATGCTAATACCAGAGGCTGTTCTGCAGCCACAGAAGCGCTTCTGGATGTGACTCAATTGACAAAAAGATGCTCCTTTGCGCATTCAAAATCTTCACAACCAAAGTATTAGGGACTATTTGAAAATAGAAAATAAACATTATATGTGGCTGTGACTGACAACGTGTCTCTACGAGACAGTGGAGTAAGATTTAAAATTTTACATCTCGTCAAAACACGACCAAGTAATTGTTCTTCCCTTGCTGTTTAATAGGTGTGTTCATAACAATCAGCCAGTCTTAAAAGTAGGAATCACCATCTGCTGTTTCTGATTAACCTGATTAAAATTGTCCCCCGACTGTCACTGAAGAAATGAACAAACTGTATAAAAAGGCCGTTTTTAGATTAATCGAGAACTGGATGTCAGATTTGAATTTATTTTCATTAATCCAACTGTGTCCTGATGGCACAAGCTCTTGGCACGATAAAAATGTATTAAATCATTTGTTAACATTATTACTTTGCTCTTCTTGGTCAAATTTCTCTCACCTCTATTACTTAGCTGATTCAAACTGTTCCAGTGAGAAAAGGTATTAAAATAAAAATTTTTTTCAAAACACTGTTTAAGAAATAGATTAATTTGAAATGGGAAAAAAATATCAAATAAATCTATCTATGCATAAAAAGCAATTGCTCTCTAAATCTGACAACTGCTTGTGCATTGTGGAAAATTATCCTTTTCTATGCTAAGTTCTTGATGTATGATGTTGAAGAAGAGTCAGTGAGTTGAATTCACGAATTCCATTTATTAATACCAAAATACAGCTGGTTCATAGTTCATGCTATCTTTAAGGGGTAGCAGAACAAAATGGCATCAAACAAAAGTTTTCCATTTTCTTCGTTAGCCTCCATCTAATCTATGCCCTAAAGAGGGCATTCCCTAGTCCTTATCCTTTAATCTTAGCTTTGATAGTGTTTCTTACCATGTCATTTCCTGTAGTTTTAGCGTTGCAACTGGCTAAAAGAGATAGAAGGAAAACACAAAATTATTTATTCTCAACAGCATAAAAAAAACAACAGTGGAAGCATGAGGTTTTTCAGATCAGAAGTGAAGTGCCTCTTACCCATGTTATATAACAAATACTATATTTCAGGTAGTTCTGTGCACTCTCATTTACTTTGAATGCTCTTCTGGATCAGTGCTTCTGTGTTTCTTTTAATGACTCCTTCTTAACTAACAGATGGCTACTTTCAGTGGAGTGAAGTTCTGTTGGATATCTCTCTTTGCTACAAGGGAGTAATTACTCTGCAGCGTCACCACATGCTAGTTCAGAACGAGGACTGTCTGCAAAGTCATTGGCTTCATGCGACTCGCTGAGTACTGCTTAAACAGAAAATCACAAATACATATAAATTGAATTTGACTGCATGGTAAATTGGAACTGTATATAACTGACTCTTAATCTAGTTGTATTATATTAGAATAAATTAGATTCAGTTGAACTGAATTTGGATTATGAAATTTGTCGTGTAAAAAATTGACATTCTGTTTACTCAGAAAGAAAAGGCAAACATTCCATCAGGCCACTATGAGAAACTTTTGACAGGACATTTAAAATGTTTGATCCATTTAGTTTAAAAATAATTTCACTAAACACTTAAATACTAATATTAACTTCTAAATTTAATGTGGTTTGAAAAAAAATCCTCTAAAATGTACATAGACAGAAAAGAAATGTAGTCAAATTTAATGCCAGACAATGAGAATAGTATTGTTGACTTGAAAGCTTGATTTTTAAAAGCTTAACCTGCAACTGGGTCTGCAAAGTAGTCTTTTGACTAGAGCTGCTATAAGCAGGATATTGGCTTCTTTTAAACAAAACAAGGTTTTATATTGTGTTCCAGCTCAAATACATTTGAAACAAATAAATAAGTTTATATGTCTCTCACAGTTACATGCACCAAATAAAATGAGTCCACATCTGCATAAGACACCTAGACTGTGGTGACATTAAAATATCTTCTTGGCAACTCAGCCAATGCCTCAGACTGACTTTGTTGACATGGACAGGGCTAATGTGTTAGGTGGGCGCTTTGGGCATGTAAAGTTTGAAAAAGAGAATTTCACGGTCTCCTTCACTACTTTTTCTTCAAGGTTATTCAACACCTCTTGACAGGAGATGCAAAAATGTCAGAGGAATGACAAAGCTGCTATTTCTGTATCTGGACTAAAATGCCTGTAAGAGATGTCCACAGTGAGGTGACAAAGCATGATAAAGATTGCTATAAAAAACAAAAAAAAACAAAAAATATTGAAACACGTTTGCTATATGTAAGGGAAATGCTCATTGTAATCAGAACATGAATGGTTTACCGATTTAGTTAATTTAACTGATTTGCTTATGGCTCCTACATCTGTCATTGTATAGATCCTGGGAAGGACGTTTCTACGTATTTTGGAAGAAGTTGCATTTCTATGAAGCTTCAAAATCACAATCATCAACCTATAGAAGCCGATCAGTATTAACATTTTCCTTTCTTTTTTAAAAATTGTATCAATATCATCATTGTGTCAAGACCCAGATGGGTTCTTGACACTTTATGTCACTGAATTTTTGACCTTTAGATTCTAAAATATTTAGGAAAATGAATTAATATTTTTCTTGAGAGGCTGTCTGCCTCTAAAACATGAAGACTGCTGGTCAGATTAGCAGAAATTACAATGCTGATAATTTACTCACATTATTTTTATTTTATGTGATAAAACTGTTTTCACATAAAATACATAAACAGTTTCACTGTTGCCATTTTTATTTTCTTGCAACCGTGTTTTCAGGTTCTTAAATTGAGCTGCTCATCCACAAAATTTAATTGTAGCAATATTTGCTTTACTTCTCAGCAGCATGCTGCTTCAAACAAAACAAACTATAAAAGGTAGATAGAAAAGGCCAAGATGAGAGTATTTGCAGGTGTTGTAGGTTTAATTCTATTTGTTGCCGATCTCGATTTGCTGCCATCTTACATTTGCCTACATAAGCTGTACGACTGTCCCTTTGTTAAAAATGGGGAGATAGAAAGCCGAGGGAGGCCTGAAGTAGCAGCAGTGCAGTCAAACAGATTTATTACTTGTGCAGTCACCCAGGGTATTTCACAGCTGTGTTTACCTTGGACCCTGCCGTGAGTATTAGGTGGCAGGGACAAGGTCTGTATGTGTGATAACCCATTCACAAATATGCTGCCTCTGTGTGCTCCCTCTCCCTGTCTGACATTTTAATACTTCCTTTAAGACTGTTAACAAATCCGTGGCAGAATTTTCTTTCAGATCATATTTGACTGGTCTGAAGTCAAAACTATTTTTAAAAGTAGCTGTAATTCCTACATAGCTTCCCTGTCAGAGCCTTGCATCAAAAATTTGATCCATTGCCTTTTTTCCCTGAATGGAAAGATGGACAAGATAAGAGTTTTCACAGTCCTGAAGTTATATTATGAAGAAGCTTTGCCCTCTTTATTTTGGCTCATGACATTTAGGAAACAAATAGCAATCATAATACTGTATATATTAGGCTAAAATAATGTTGGCTTGAGGCCTTAGGCTGGCTTTTAAATTTCAAAAAGAGACTAAACATTGCACAGTTTTATTTATTTTAATCTAATCAGCTACTCTTGATAAGAAGCAAGTAACAGAAGAGTGTTTCTTTACACATCCTGACTTGGAAGTCGCTTAATGCAACCACAATCAGTCACTGTCAAATGCCACATAGGTAGCATTCATCAATGTTCTCACAGGGTCTGCTGAAAAATGTACCCCAAAAGTTCTTCCTATCCATTTAGTTCTTCTCTGTCTACTTCCTGATTCATTTGTCTATTTTTGTTCATTTGGTTTTGTGGTCTTTTCTTTGTTGAACGACAAGATACAAATTTAAAGTAGAACAGCATTTTGATGCTGATCTACTTTCCTTATGCTATGGAACAAACCGGTACTCAGTAACCGGTCAACCGGTTTCACAGTGACTACTGTGAAAAAAAGCTCACTGTCTCACTTAATAAGAGCCATGCCATTATGATTCAGTTTGACACTCAAGATAATCTGTAGTGTAAGCAAGTGGAATGAAACAGGACACATTTGATGATAAAGAACAATGTAGAAGAAAGCAAAGAGAGGGTTGATGAATAAGAAATGATCAATTTACACTCTCACACTCCCATTTTGTTCCTTAAATCTATGCTACATCAAATCTCTTATAATCTCATAACTTTATAAAATTATTAACAGTCAGATCCCCTCGTAGGCAAACATTAAATATAGAATGAGCCCTAAAATACACCCAATGCCAGACTGAGAGGCACAAAATGTACACAGTGAAAGCTACTTCATGAATTTGGGATTTGACTCTATTCTACTGTGTAAAACATATTCATCTGGTTCAGCTCTGGAGTCACTGGGCTGCTCGGCTCAAGGCCAGGATGGGGTGGGACGAACAGACATATGTGGCGGGATGTTGCTCATTACATTACGGTTCACATGTCTCATTCACGCGTGGCTGCTCATTAACTATGTAACTTATGTGTCAGTTCACATGCTAAGCACTGAGAGCAAATATGGATCCATTCTTACATCCTAATGAGGTCATGTCAGATGAAAGCTGCCGCTGATAAAAAGTAGTCACGGTGAATGTAATTTGTTAACCACACTTGTTCATCTGAACGTCTCCATGAAGAACATGCAAGCATGTCATGGTGGTGTTGTCGGATGTGGATGGTGATTATTTGCAGAATTCATATCTAATAACGTGTCAGGAATTTGATTCAGTCTGATGCATTACACTTTACAATAAGTCATTCGGCAGTAGGGAACAGTGCTTCCTATGTTTCCCCAGAAGGCCATGTGTGAAATGGGCATGCATGCATGCATTCTCACATATGGGATGCCCTCGAACAGAAACACATGCACTGTAACTTGGGTGTTCTGGCACTCAAATGCAAACATCCAAATTAAGCTACTGCCAATAAGATGGGAGGTGATGCTTTGTTGTTATTTGTTTCTTATAATGTCTTCCAGCAGCATATAGACTGTTTGTACAATTTTTTTGGCCAAGATTTTTCGAAATAAACATACCTAACTATCCAGAGTGCTCCAGTGACATACTAAATAAACTGAAAAAAATAAACATCCAATAACATTATTGAAGATATAATCATTTTAAATTTCAAGAAAACAATTAAAAAATAAATTTAACAGGTAAACTAATAGCAATAAAGTTTATTTTAGAATAAAAGAAAATGCTGGTGCTTTCAAAAATGGAAGACTTTGAATGTGAGATACTTGCACTATGCCTACAAAACTCACGTAGGGCACCCTACACCAACACACAAAAACTCAAGTAAATTAAATCCTGTCTATATTTCAGTGTCATGCAGTGTAAAGATTATGCCTAAATGTTGTGTACCTTTGCAACATGTTATTTGTTGTTTTTACTGATGCTTATGATTTCTCTATTTTTGCCTCTTTATTCTGCCTGGCCTGGAGAGACATGACTCAACAAAGGACAAATTAATGTACAATTATTGCTCCTCACCATCAAACACATACAACCTCAGGCATTTATACGTGCATCATCTCAACCCATCCATCATCCCAAAGAAAATTCCCCATCAGCATCATGCTCTCCGGATCAAATCAAAAACAGCAAAAGCAGGTCGGCACTCCAGTGGCCTGTCAGCTCAGCTTAAGTCTTTATCTTTCTCTTGCGTCTCTTCACATTGAAGACAAATGGAAGAGGGCCCTACCCGTGGCATTGGGAAGAAGGAAATGTCCATTCTAATATCCTGTCTCAAGCACACACTCTCTCCATCAGAATCACGTCTATCAGTCCATCTTGCTGGATGTGGTGCATGTGTGTGTGGGGAGGTGGGCACAGTGCTATCTGATGTTCTCCTCCTTCGTCTCTTTTTACATTTTGTGGCAAGGACATTCGGCAATTACTTAGGAGATGAGACACACATTCTATGTTCCTGATCTACAAAGACTCCAAGTAAGGAGTGTTAATTTTTGTAAGCAGAAAAAAAAAGTATATACGCATTTAAGTGGCCATGTCCCATGCAACCTACAAAGATTGCAAGTGCAATTGATAGGATGTGGAAAGTCCTGCAGAACGTTGTCTTTTGATGAAAATTTTCTGTGCTGTTGTCTGTTATTATGGTGAGTTTCAGAGACCAGAGTGCTCGCTGAAAGTAGGAATTCACTATGCTCGAGGTGATAAATAATAATTATAATAATAATAAAAATCAATTTTATTGTATTGTCTTTATTGTGCATAAAACGTGGCACAACACAACGTTGAGAAAAATAAAAAAGACCCATCAAAATAAAGCTCTGAACATCTGTATTTAACTCAGCAACTTGTTCAAGTTGCTGGAAACTGCAGCTCCAAGGACGAGCCTTGCAGAAATTGGCAGTGCTTTGTGAGAAGAAGAGTTAAGCGTAAACATAAAAATATGGGAGTGCTTTTGCAAGTCAACACACACACAAAGCTAACAAATAAAACTATAAAGCTTTTAAAACAGAACTTAAGGCTTCTAGTGATCAAAAAAGGGATTTTGTTCAGGCTCTATAACTTTGACAACTCTGACTAAGTTTATATCAGATGTTTTTGGTCATCTTAAGGTTTTAGTGCACTCCCTGAAAGTTAAACCAATATTTGTTTTTGCTGGAGCAAAAAAAATTCCTGCTGTTGGCATACAGTTATAACCGCTAAAGCAAAACTGACTCAGAGGGGCCTGTAAGAAAACACAGCTCCTCCCATTTGTAGAGCCATTTTTACCAAAACCCAAACAAAATATGCACAGGCTGCACTTCATTATATTTTGACATCATTCACTTAAACAGAGAAGTATTTTATTTCAAGCACTGCTGCTCATCCCTCGTGGGAATATAATGAGCTATTAATTTAAAGATGCCCAGCTGTGCACTACTTAGAAGACAAGAAGTCATGTTAGAAGAGGAATTCCAGAAACAAAGCTTAGGAAGTAAGGACAGGAAGTGTAGGGAAAAGAGAGACATTTGCCAGCACCTCATTTATGGCACTTCTCGACTTTGTCCTGCATGACCTTCTCCCAAAGTACAGCCTTTGAGGTTGTTTGGAGTGTAAAAATACTTGCTGCTAAAACCCACACTTTGCTGAATTATTTTGACAGACTTTTTTATTTATTTGCTGTTCTTCTCACACTTCCACTTTTACTTCACCCTTCATGGCCTTCTGTACAGACATAGTGCCAGATCTGTGCCCAAAGGTGTGTACCAGCCACTAGAATGTTTACCTTTTTACACTTTGTGATTTGTAGCTCCCATCATGCAAAAGTAAGCTTCAGGGAGCTTAAAGTTCTTTCTCTGGGATGTTTTGTTTCACAAAGATTTAAGCAAAGGGCACAGTCTGAATGTGTCCAGACAATGTGCAAAAGACATCAGTTTAAGTTTTAACTATGGAGCACAAAACAGGCAAGGCTAAGAAAATTGAGAAACACAAGGTTTTGATTCCAACTTTCATGACAGTGAAAAGCAATCTAGCACTATTGAAAATGTATTTCCAATGACAATTAACATTTTTCTTTTTAATCATGCATTTTTGTGTCAACTTCATAATAAAAAATATTATTTTCAGTGACAAAATTGTTATGAACTCTTTAATGTAGCTATTGTTTCCATTGACTGTTATTAGATAGATGTAGGTTTCCCCTCCATAGAGGGTATCCCTAACTCAGTGATTCTGTGTTTAGTTTTGGGAAGAGTAGAGCTATTTTTGTAAAAGAAAAAAAACATTTTATGGTCTTTGTTTTCCTTTCTCTTGGCTCAAGGCTCATGTGTTCAGCTGGGCTTCTTGCACAAAAACCTTGACGAAGCTATTGCTGTTTTTCAAGATCAACTTTATTGTTTTTTTGTTTTTTTTAAATCATATGGTAAGTACTTGTCTGAGATGCTGATGCCATTAACTTTGTGTCAATCTCTACTTCTAAATGCATGTACCATAGAAAACACTCGTTGCTCAGTTCTGTGTTTAGCTTCATTTTTCTTTATGAATAAAGTAACTGATGTAGTTACTGATGCCATTGAATTTCTTTGTGTATGTTTTCAATAAATTATAGCTTCACTGTGCACTGTGCTTCTTTTTTTGATTATTTTTCTTTCCTAGACTGACAATTTTGTGCTATTGCTGCAATTAAGTGCTCTATTTTTGATTACCATAGAAAATGTCTACTTCTTCTCTGTTTAAATCTTCAACTTCTACTTCTGATCTTTTAAATTTCAAGGGACTTTCCTGGCCCTTAGCAGAGCTTTGCTTCTAATTACATTGTGTTTATATTGCTTTTGTTTGCCACACAATCTACTGAACTAGCTCTTCTATGCTTTTCCTCTTTCATTTCTATCTCATCAATCCCCAAATGACAGACTGAACTGATCCTTCTTTTCCTGGAGATTTCTTCTCTTTAAAGTTGAGGTGTTATTCTCCAATTTCAACTCATGCTTGCTCAAGGGATGAATTCCTGCAAAGTCAACAACTTGATGTGATCAGCTCAGTTTTATTTGACATATAGATTCTTGTCATTCGGCATTAAGAGGATACACTTTATTTTGCTCTATTGTATTTTGATTGAACTGGTTTGATATAATTGCAGCTAAACCTAACTATGTCTTTATATCAGATTGGAATGAATTAGACTGATTAAAACTGATTAGAGAATGGCCTGGATCTGAACTATGTGTTTGTCTTGGATCTGTGATCTGGTGACAAATATCAGTGTCTCTGAGGCACAGTATGAGACGATCTGTCTGGGCGCTTAGTAAAGTAAATGTGCTGTATCCGACCTCCTGGACTTCCCGATGTTCGCCTCTGAGGGTGCCACTATTTCTTTTTGAGGCCTGAGAATTGGGAAGGTGGCCGGGTGTGCAACGGTTCTGCATGGGACCCAAGTACAATAAAAACAAAACAAAAAGAGAGCCCAATCACCAGCATGGGGTGCAAAGTGCAGCTGCCCTGCTAATGAGATTTTAAAATGGGCCTTGATGCCCCCTTAAATGGCCCCTACATGGAGAATTATATGCTTCATGTGTCAATTTATTCAAAGGGGGAGCGGCGTACTGCACATGTATGCATGCATCTATGCGTTTGTGTGCATCTGTGTTTTTACACAATAGCCTGAAGTGAGGACAACTATCAGAACGCTGCGTTCCCCTCAGACCCCCAGACAGCAGCTTTGGATCTCCATAATAAACAAAAAAATAACATGGAATAAAATAACAAAAAAATTAAGAAAGAAGAATTGCGAAGGTCTTTTGAAAAATATTTTATAATAGGACTCAGAATCATTCACAAAGTGCAATAAGTGCCTCTTCAGAATAATAAAGATAATTGATTCATTGATGTATCATATATTTAGACTACAGTGCATTTTTTTCTTAAATATCCAAGGCATATAAGCATTTAAATGTATATACCCTTTTATTCTGCTAATAAAGGCCTACTAAAGAAAATCTGCTTGGACAAAAAAAGCAAAAGAGAAATGTGAGCACAGTCCTATTATGTAGCAATACAGTTTTACTGCAAAGACAAAAAAACTTTATTGAAATTAGTAAAAAGTCAAAAGTTTTTTTATGGGATAGAAATGGAGGACACAATTCAGAATGCAAAATTTTAACAGATTTAATTTGTAAATGAAGAGAAAGAAAAAAATCTATTCTGAGGCCCTATGAAAGAGCACAATAATATTTTATCTGAACACTAGAATGTTTTTTTGTTTTTTTTTTTAGTTCAGTTGGTTAAATGATTTGTGCTTGTTTACACATGTTTGCCCCTACAGTTAGTGTATGAACCTCTTTGTATCAGTGAGTGAATCAGAGAAGAAATCACTGTCACTGGCCACTGAAATGGGACTCTGTCAAATGTGTGTGAACGCAAGTCCATATATGTGTGTGTCTTTAGCAAGTCTGTGAGAAGCCATCTTTTGTATGAGCAATGTATGCTCTTTGTGGAGGAATATTGAAAAACATTAGCATGATAAAGAATGGATTGCGCTGTCTTGGTGATCATGTGACAAGTTACTGAAAAAGCGCATAGATAGAAAATGACAGCAAGCTCATTCACGCAACACAGAAACCAATGGGTGTGCCAGCGAGGTTTTGGGGAAGGAACCATTCAAGGCATTTTAGTGCACAGGCAGCTTCAGTTCACAGCAAAAGAAAAAAAAAACACAACAACACTTGTCATCTGTCGGAAAAGGGTGTTATAAATACACAAACTATTGTGCTGTGCTCTTCTGTTTGATCCCTTCTGTTTTTACAATATTTTAAGTGTTTTGAAGTGCAATTTCAATGTGTACTGCGTGTACTCGTGTATGCGTGTCTGTGTAAAAAGGACGAGAACACAGGCATCTGTGGGCCTCCCTAATTAAAGAGTGTGGCTGGGCCAAGCTCTTGTTTTTAAGATCCCATTTCAAAGCTGGAGTCATAGAGCGCTTATTTTTGGGCTGGGGACGTGTTGGTTTATATCCGCAAACCTTACTTACCAGATGAGTGACAAAACCAGCCTTCGAAGACTCAACGAGAGTGAAACATAAGCAGGCGTACTGTTGTTATAAAGTGGGACATGGACAAAGGACATAACTTGTGTCTGCTGCAGTCTGACTGTTTACCACTTATGTATGTAAGTAATTATTAAATGCTGACAAAAAAGGATGCAAATCAAAACACTTCACAGTTTGTCTAAGAAAAATATTACATCTCTTTACTGTCTGCATGGATTCTGAGATGAGGCACACTTCAGAATCAGGTCAACTCAGATGAAATTTAAAATGATTTAATGTGGCCTTGTAGGTTGCTGTTTTAGTAATGCACATTTTATTATGTCGATCCCTCTGCGATTCTGCAATCATCGGACTAGTGTGTGTGCAATGCCAATTTAAATTGTTTACCTCTTCTAGAACAAAAACAGAACATGATCAATTCTCCCATGTCTGTTTGGGGATAAAAGTAAAAACATTAGCAGCACAAATGGTTCACAGCATCAACTCTATGTCTGCAAGTAATAGTTCCATCTTACTTTTTATTCATCTTTTAATAAAATAACCTGACAACACATTTTTTATGATGACACAACTAAATTGTCACAATTACAGAAAGCGTGCTGATAATTGTCAGTTTTTCACAGAGTACCTGAATCCCATTTCTAACATAACAAAGAGGGTAGAAAGAGTAGATATGTTGCACATTGGAAGCAAACTGAATGTAAAATTAATGTTTCAATTTTGGGGGGAAAAATTTTTACAAATTTTGAATTTAACAAAGAAAGGATATATTTAAATTGAATAACTAATTGCATTTACAGGAGTAGAAACCCTTCAGAGAAGAGGTTAAGCAAAAGAACGAAACATGTGGCTTAAGCCCATGCTGTTTGGGTGTTTTGTTTGGCCTGCTGAATGTTGGTAAAAAGTAATATGCTGCCCTCTAGTGACAAATAAAGCCATAGCAGTCCAATAAGAAATTATTCCAATATTTGGACACATTTGTCAATCCTATCTTAAAACAATATATTATAATAATATTTGACAGTAACATCAAGACATACATCTACTGGAAATGAAAAAAAAAAATCATTCTTTTAGGTTTTGTTGTAACTCTTAAGCTGCGACAGACTGGTGATCTGTCCAGGGTGTACCCCTCCTCTCGCCCGAAACGTTAGCTGGAGATAGGCACCTGCACCCCCTCTGACCCCACTAGGGGTAAGGGTGTACAGACAATGGATGGATGGATGGATGGACGGACGCAACTCTTAAGTTTCATCAAATGAACATATAGACCAAGCCCTCCTTTGGAGGCAATGGAATGGGGGGACAAAGTCATGATGTGACACCCTGTAGTGAACCTTTCAGAGTCAGGTGTCACTACGGAAATGCTGATTTGTTAAATATGAAGTGTTATAAGCAAGCCAGTGTTGCAATCTTGGATACATTAGTTCCACTTTCAAAAAATGTAAAAAGTCCAATAAATAAACATCAAGAAAATGTTCTCCTTTCTTCATAGGGAACAATGTCATGACAACTGAGGACGTTCATGCACTGTGGTACATGTCAGCTGGCAATATGGGGTTTAATACCTTTCCTAGGGTTACATCAACATCTTCAGTGAGAAAGTTGGACTTTTCCAAGAAAACTGCTCATATTGAGCGACAGGTGTCCCCAGTAGTTGATGGACACCCCCGAAATTGGTACTGTTCAATGCGATCTTTTTAATTTCACCCAGACAAACTTGTTAGGGTTACATGGACTAAATGCTGCTGCTTCTGCTAGATCGGACAGGGGACTTTTTACTGTCCTTTTCTCAGATATAATCTAGAGAAATCTTTATACATCAAAGTGTCATTATACTGTACCCAGAATGTCCCCATATAAGGCACACTATCAGTCCTACCCAATACATTGCCAAAGGGAATGGGTCAACCCTCCAAATTATTCAACTCAGGCATTCCAAATCCTTGCATGGGTCCTGAAGTTCTTGTAGCTTCATATTATCTCAAGGACAAAGAGAACTTCATGGAACATAATGCTAACAGAGGAACAACTGTGGAGTGGAAAGCAAAATGCAGTGGTGTAAAGCATGCTGGATCTGGACTCTAGAGCAGCGACAAATCTAAAAACAAATCTAGGAAACAAATCATGCTACCTTATCTGGACTTATCTTTGGCAAAAACCAGGAGAACACCAGACTGATTCCATTGCACTGAGGGCAAAGCTTGGTATCCAGGGGATTATGCTTGCAGGGCAATATTTTTGTTTTCAGGTATTACAGTCAGCCCATTCTTTTATATAATTGCATTTTTTTTCAACTTTTTTTTAATGGAACATTACGTATCAATTGCAAACTATTACTGATCATCAGTTGTAGATACTTTACAAAAAAAATCTCCTTACTAATTTACTTTGAACAAGCTGAACTGACAGAAACAATTTTCAATGTATTCAGCCTTTATTTGGTTTGCACTGTGCATCAAATGTGAAATGTTGCAGAGCTGCATTCTTTGAATAACTCCAACCAGATAGGCCTCACAGTAGCTGTTATATCATCTCCCATACCTAACCTCCCATACAACAGCTACTGTCAGCCTACTATTGTCTTTGATAGGTGGGGTGGGGGAGAGATTGATGAGAGGCAGGATGCTCCACACCACACCACTTCACCTTCCCTCTCCTTCAGCCTGACACAATCTGAATTACAGTAAATGATAGTCCTGCTTGGCCACAAAGTGATTTGACCCGCCTCCAACTCTTTTCTTTCACCCCACTCTACCACTCTGTCACCCCCGCCCTCCATCTCCGTTAATAGGTCCCTGTTGGGTGACCATGCTCCCGTGAGACCCTCTGGGACAGACTATTTGGAGAAAAGAAGGATGGTGGAGAGGGGACTCAGACGGAGACCAGTAAGAGGGGATGAGTTATCAGCCCCATTTTCTGCAAACATACGGCTGCTGGCCACTCTGTGGAACCACAAATTTTATGGTCAATAGGCAATGATTCAGCATGTACAGTATCAGTCCTACCTTGTACATTTCTGAGAATATATCTTAAATCTTAATATATCTTAAATATCTAATGTGGCACAGCTATGCATGCAAGAAAAATAAAAAGTTTTTATTTCAGAAAGTTGCATTTTGAACTTTAAAATGACAAAAAAAGAAATAAAAAATAGGTAAGAATGCAAAACATTTGAACATAATAAAGAAAAAATGTATATGTTTCTCATATTCTTCAATTTATCCTATAACGTTTTAGTGCAGCAATAATGCATTTAATCATGCTGCAGATACATGTTTTAGGATTTGATTAAAGGGCTGAGGATATGAATGTGAAGTGGACGTCACGCCAGTGAGTGGATGACCTCCCAGTGACCTGCACCTCTGGGTTAGCTGCTCATGTTGTGCGCTTCCTTGATTGAATAACACTTTTTATAACAGCTCAAGGTTCATTGTGCCCCAGGGTGTTGCAGAAGTATATTTCTCTGTTTCTTTGCCTGTGCCTATGCAGCTGTGTTCTCGGAATGTGCTCCTTTTGGCAAGAATGAAAAAAAATTATACCTACCTTTTTATTTAAATTAAGTTTAAATTGGCATTTATTTTGGTATATATATATATTTTTTCCTTTTAACTGTTATCTCACTATATACAAAGACTCTGGAAATTAGTTTTTCACATTTTATAAAAAGTTGAATTTGACACTTTCAAACCTGAAGTGTTCATTCAGGTATTGATATTCTTTTCCTGCTTAATTTTGCAAGTAAATTAATATTGTCACTGTTTTTGTGATTCCCTTTTTAAGTCTGGAAGCTTAGGATCAAGGCTTGGTTTTGTAAGGGAATCTTCTCAGAAAGAAGTAAGTTAATCAGAATTTCAATTTATACAGAAATGAAACATGCTAATCCAGGGATCTGGAATATTTACAATCCTGTCATTTTTATCCTCTGTCCAGCTTAACAAAACTCACTTAGAGCTGCAAATACGTAAAATATCTCAAATATATATTGGAAAAAAAGTTTAATTTAATAAATATCTACTAAGGGAAATTTGTTGAAATAAAAAAAAAAAGAAATAATTTCCATTTTTCGGTTTTGAAAAAAAAAAAAGAAAAAAAAAACTTTTATTAGCATTTGGGAAAAAATTTTTATGTAAAAAAAACACTGTGGCTTCCAACTAATTGACAAGAAAAGTAGATCTAAAATAATATTACTGGTGCTCTTGGTATTATTCTGTTGTATAGGTTCGATTCAATTATTCAACTAAAGCTAAAATAAATAGTCAGAATCAATCCATTTTGGAAAATTCAAATGGATATTTATGGCCACAGAAAGGAGGTTGCGTTCACCTGCCCTAATCCAAATAGAAAATTCCAAGAAAGAGAAATAAACTCTTCCTCCATCCTTAGCTAAAGAACTCATATTTATCTATGCCATTGTATGTACTCAGCCCGTTTGGTGTTTCGATTTTTAAAGAAGATTTACCCAAACCGGGGAAAAATGCATACAAAGAGAGAAATAATCTTTGACTAAATCCAGAGTGTTTTTCTGCATTTAGTCATTTAAGAAACAATACATGTACAATAAAAGTTTTCACTGCAGTCTGAAATGTGCCTTCATATGTGTAGAAAGACTCAGCTATCTGCACAAAAGTGGATATCTGAGATGGAATCTCTTTTGATGACTGTGGGATTTGGGGAAATGTGAATGCTTTGAAATGTAAAGCAGAGATAAGTTCACTCCAGAAAAGGTCATCCAGCAAGAAGAGGAACATTTTATTACTCTGTTTTTTTGTGGGGGTGTTTCATTTTTTTCCCCCTTTTGTGCAGAGGATTAATTTCACATGAAATGTCATCATTTCTTTTCTGTCTGCTGATATAAACCCATGTAAATTCTCAAAGGTTGCTACAGTTTTATCTAGATGAAATATTTTCTTTACTTTTATGTTCTAAATATAAATAATTTAGTCTTATAAAATACATTTAGTGAAAATGCTTTACATAGTTTGTATAATTCTTTAGGTATCTAATATTTTAAGGTACTATTAAAAACAGGAAAATAGTATAACATATTTTTGCAATAAAATTTAAACAGTTTTCCATCTAAAGGATGGAGTGTAGAAGACTGGAGTATATCCTAAACAGGTCCTCAGTCCATCATGGGGGCCTCAAATGAACATATTGCCATTCTTTGCCCAAGTTTCGGTCACCTTTTTCACTTCAAATTAAAAGTCTACAAGCGAAGAAGAAAAAACCACATTCACAAACAGGATGTGGTCCTGTGTAGTCAGACTGTCATTAGATGGCAGTATTGTTTTAGTAAAGACCACACAAGTTTGGTTAGCGATCTAGAATAAACTTCAAGCTACAAAAAACTCATTAAAATGAGAAACTGATTTAATCTATAATAACCAAAATAGGTACAGCACCTATTTTCAGTCAATATAGATTTTTTGATGCAAACCAGCTTTTTTCCTATATATTTTAATTGATTTGAATTTTGCAGTTATTACCTGAAATTAAAAATATTCCTCTTCACATCTCAGTTTTGATTACGTTTTTAATGTATGTTCACTCCAAATAAAAGTAGGATACATATCATTTATCATAAATCAGTCAGAATTTCTGGTTCTTTTATTTAACACTGAAACTTAAACATTGAACTATTTGCTCAGACATAGTTATGCACATATTTATAGGACTGAGCAAACAAGCTCAGATTCCCAGATAAATCTTGAATGCGGTAGCTGAGTTGTACTGCCAGTTCCCAGATGTGTGGAACAGGTGTTTTAGTGGACTGCTTACCGATGACAGGGGTGACACAGGGCCTGGAACCGGTTCATAATGTCCCCACGGACTGGAAAACCAGGGAGTGGGCCTGCAGTCATATATCTTGGATTTCACACAGGATCCCCTGCTGTGTGGGTTTTTTTAGAGCTTGAATGAGCTATATACCTGCATTCATGTTGTCTGTTCCTGTTTCTGTCTCCCCTATATACTGCATATGATGTTTAGACATTTAACTCTGTTTTTTTTTTTTTTTAATTACGTCTTCTAGTATCCATTTTGTATTCATCATTTGTAGACATCGAGGCCTTAGGAAAAAGCATGTGAAACCGCTTCTAAAACAACCCATAAGAAATTAAACGATAAGTACAGGAAACAAATAGCTGATGGCTCTAACAAGTCACTTGTTAACTGAATGAGTTCTACTCAGCAGATCAAGTTATTCTTAATGGACAATTACACTTAATTAAATGTTCATTTTTCCGTCATGCTGCACGCTTTCTCAGTCGATTTTTCACGCTTTGCTAAGGTTAGCTGCATCGTTGGACTCGTTTCGCTCTGGAATCAATCATATCAGACAAAAATTATCCTCAAGGCCAAAATGAATCTTACATGACTGAGCCTCAACATTCAGAAGGACCTGCCGTCATTCTGTGTCTTAGAATGTGCAGAAGCTGGCAGCATCAACAATAATGATGAGTTTTATCAAGTGTCAATGTAGTTGTCGGATTAAATGCATGCAGATGATTATTATTATAACTGCAGAGCATCAAATAATATATTTTTTATGCCACTGTTTAAATGATTTTCATTTTAATCTGAACAGCTTAGTGTTTTTTTTAATTCAGTTGTTCAGCCATTTCTGTGACACAAATGAAGTGGTCATGGTGAGAATACTTGCAACATAAATCCTACATGCTTGTGAACTTAGCATTTGTTGCAAAATATCTTAGAAATAGAGCTTTCTTTTTTAACTGTTTAGTCTTTCTCCACAAAACATATAATGTTACCAACAGCAAGGATATTCCAAGTAAAATGTCAAAATGTGAATATGAAGCAGTTTGAAAAACAATAAACATTGAAGAAGTAGAAGTAATTTCTTGGAGAAATGATCCCACTATATGCCAGTTCAGAGTACTATTTTATATATAATCCTAAAATAAATTATGTCTGTCATATTATGTTTTCAAATTTAGACGTGTGAGTGTTTTCAAATAAAGATTCTCCACACTCACACATACATTTTTTATTTATTTTTTGCTATTAGATTAACATAATTTATAGTAGCCATCCTGTGTGATCCGTTAAGCTGCTGAAGAGTTGCTTTATCTGACATATTTTTTTTAAATAAAAAATTTAATATTCTATTATGTATGCAAGTTTTCTCTTGTCTTTAAAATCTTAAGCTTATTTATTTGAACTTTGTAAATAATCACCAACATATAGTCAGATCTATCTAGCTAAGTCTTTCAGTAACATGAAAACAAACCTTTGGCCAAGCAGTACTCTGGCACACCAGCAAGAGTGTGTGGGATAGGATTGTGTGTTATGTATTGCTTTATGTACTGTAAGTAAAACATAGGAGATTGTGTACAAGCAAAAAGCAAAAACTATTTGATTGACTTTGAAAATTAATTCAGAAATTGTAAAAGTTGCAGACTCATCAGTTTTCTATGTTCTTTCTAACCTCTTCAGCCGCCACTGAACTCAGTTACATTCATCTTAAATATATGTTGTTTAACAAAAAACATCCTGTTTTGTTTTTTGCCAGTTGAATAGAAGTTCATCTCATACACTCATCTTAATAAATATTCGTGTATCTATTCAAATGTGCCTGATCTCTCTGTCCTACAGGCTGTTTTAATGAGATATAGGATATGCATGTTACACGTCCAAGTTGAAAGAATCAGTCACTGGTGGCAACAGTGCTGATCCATCAAGGATAGCACCTTTTACCCTGAAAATTCTGCCAACTCAGGAGGGCAATTAACACCTCGGCAGCCTGGGTCAGAAATGAGCTGAAGATTTCTCCCTTGTGAATGGTGCGGTTGGCTGCAGAGCCGCAGCGCTCTTTGCTGATGCATTGGCCTAAGTATTTTGTGTGTGTGTGTGTGCACGTTTATATTTGTGTTAATGTCTAAGCGTGTTTTAGAGAGAAAGAGAAAAAAGATGGGGTTTTTTTGTGATGGCATGTGTGAGAAAAGTAAAGCTGATATATGTCTCTTGTCCTGTGTGTGTGTTTGTATGTGTGCACTGCTGACAGGCAGCAGGGGGTGTTCAGGTAAGGTGCTCTTTAGGGTAATTACGCACAACCTCAAGAGATTTAACACTTGGGCATTCTGGGTATTTCTGTTTGTTTTAGCCATTTCCTTTTTTCCGTGGTTGTTCACATGAATGAAATATCAAATGTACCTCAGAGGCCTGTGTTAGGTTTAAAAGAGCATTCATCTGCATATTAGGATTGATGCTAGAGGGAAATGTGATCACGTCTCTGGACTCCAGACACACGTTTCTGATATTAATATGCGCTCGATAGGCTCTGAGATGAGTTTTCATGAATATTCATCAAGCTTAATATGGACGTCTGCAACTGATATCACCGTCGATTAGAATAAAACTTTCCTAATGTTCTTAATTGGCTAAAGTCCCATGACTGCATCAGGTTTCATTTTATAAACATTTGACGTGTCCAATTCAAATCTTACAGCCTAACCTGAGAATACTAAATCTCCTGACCTTTGATCAAGGTAATTAACCTGCTCTATCAATTAACAAATGAAGTCTAAGAGGGTAAGTTCATGTTCACATGCAGAGCCATGATACCAGCTTTATGGATCACACACAGTTTCATTCTCAAAGGCCAAGATACATTGGAAATGCCTCCAAACTGTTTTGGAGGCATTTTTAAAAATACATTTTTATAAATACCTAAATGCATTTATTTTTGAAATACTGTTCAAGATTAACCTAGGAAACTCATGCTTTTACTAAAAAAAAAGCTAAAAAGAGGGAATATTTTTTACACACTTACTTAAAGGTTGAAAACGAACACCTGCTTTGATCACTTCACTGCAGCTGCAGCACTCTCTCCTCTATTTTGGCCCTTAGAAAAACTGAAAGAGAGGTGGGGCCAGCGAGGGACTGCAGGGGAACGCCATCCGTCATGACTCCTTCACAGACCAAAGCAAGCCGAGCCTTTCTGGACGAATGGGAAACCTGAGCCGCAGTAAGACAAACACATGCTGCTTCCAAAATAACAATGAGCTCCTGTGACAACGACCACAGCTCTCTGGACAGAGTTCAGGCATGCCAACTCTGAAGTGTGCTGTGATGAGACTGCTTTGCTGAAAATCTGCTGTCCAACAAGTCTAACAGCAGAGCGTTGGACATCAACTTCACACAATTACAAGCAAGTGTGTTGGCATGTTTGTGATGTGGGTATAAATGACACATTTATCAGTTTTGTGGGCAATTTCTCATCTCCAGTTTTTGTAAACCTCTGACCTGTTGATGATTGCAGCTGATGCCGATTTATCTTCAACTGCCGTAATTGTCACACCAAATTCTTATTTCTGGTCTCCCTGCCAGAAGTCAATAATTGTTTATTTTAGAAGTATAGAGAAAGTCGCTATAAGAGAAAGTTACAGTTTTACTGCCTCATGAAAAAGATAAGATGATATGTTGTTTACATGTTAAAACTGCTTTTTAAACTGTATAACAAAGATTAGTGTGCGTCACTAAATGTAACTTATGAGTCCATACTGTACCTTATGAATGACAATATCAGATTCCGGCTAAAATGTGAAAAGTCCATCATGTTCCCTTAAGAATGAGAGGGTATTTAAGTAGGACCTAAACTAACAGAATTAAAATAAAAGCAAAAAAAATTAAATGTTCAAATAAATGATTCAATACACTAAAAGTGTACCAATTAATTTTAAAAAAGAAAAGCTTGTTTTCCAATTTAATTTACTGTCAGGCGTACTTCTTTTTTTAGTGGCAACACATTACATATTTAAGCATATAATATATATTGCATTGTTTTAAAATGATTTTTTCATGTTTTTAGTTTAAATATAGATGCATTTATGTCTTGTTTTTATCCCACGAGTCTTCCTTGGAAAGATTTCAGAGACTGTAAATAACACAAAATGCTCCATAGTAGACTTGTTCATGGATTTCCTGGGGCCAGTCATATTTTTTTGATAAATGGGAATAAATTTGTTGTATTACACTTTTTTATTTCCATATGTTCCTTTTACATTCCATACATGAGGAATGCCCACTATAGTGTGGAACAAATTATGATTGAGACGTTTACAACCGGGCTAGAACCGAATCAGACTTTTACAGTGAGACTTGCCAGTGGAGAATCGTCTTCTGTTGAGCTCTTTGGAACGGAGAGTGTGTGGGATCTGAGGAAGGGCAAGTTCTGTTGTACTAAAAGGGACATGTTGTCATAAGCCTGCCTACAATCAATACACTTCAAATGCACTAATTACAAAGATATTCAATGTCATGGGCCAGAATACCTGGGGGCACCACAGACAGTCGCCAACTGTTGTTGAACTCTGACCTCAGCAGCAAAGATTGGTTGTACTGCCCAACCTGTCTGTGAAGCATCCCAACTACAGCAGTATCCCAGTTCTCCTCCACACTTCACAATATCTATCAATTCAAGCTGTGCAATATACACTTCCCATGGCATCTTGCCACTGAACATGGGAGTCTTTAGATTTACGATAGCTAGTTGTCCATGGATGCATAACATTGCATCATAGAATGTCAGCACTGGAACTCAAGTCCTGATGCCTCGTCAAACCTTGGGAGAATCCAGCCAGAGTGGCTATTTTCTCATTTTATTAGAAGGCAATCTTATCTCCTTCTCTTCACTCTTAACCTTGTCAGTGAATATAATTGGGAATTGTTCCCACAAGCTGAAATTAGCGTCATTAACAATACTTTCAGACATCGCCACATAGTTGAATTTTTTGACAGCAGCATAAAACACCCAAGGACCAGACATTTTTCTCTTACCCCTGGTTTAAGTTCTAACAGCAGTTGGGCAGCTCACAGTGGACAACTCAACCAACACTTTCTCAGACAACAACCACTTCCTTCTAGCAAGGGTCCCAACATTCACTGTGGTACACTTTCTGATAATACTTTCTGACTTAGTCTAGAGCAGCCTCTCTGCGTCAGAAACACCACCGGAGCAATGCAGCCGCCGTCTGTGCATTTGTGAAGTCACTGTGGATACAGTGTGTCAGCTAAATGTGTACATAATTTGGAAGAGGAAGTGTTCTGTCAGCTCAGAGCAGGTATCTGTCAGCAGGCTGTATCCTTTAGGGCTGCAGGAGGAGGAAGCAGCCTTGACCAGGCTCTTCTCTGCCCCGCGCCACTGTACAGCTGCCGTGAAGGAACGAGCAGTAAATCCATACATGCAGAAGAATTCTACACAAACACAAGGATGGATTACACACAGATGTGTCTGCACCTGCACTTGGAAAAACCATCTAACTAAATATGGAGTCACTCATTGAGTTGTTAAATCATTTATTAAAATGTATGGGACTTCTTTTGTTTATTGTTTGTGAAACGGTAGTAGCAGTTTGGTACTCTGTTTGTCCAACTTTTAAAATGCTCCAGTATTCAACTTGCACATATTCTGCATTTTGCTAACTGCAGTATCAATGCTGTACGGCACAACTGCATTGAAAGTTGATCAGTAGAATCCAGTGAAAATGGATATTTAAAGATTTAAAGCAATACCATTATTTATTTTGCAAAAGAGATAAAAAAAATAATTATGAATGTCTTTGGAAGCTGAATATCTAGTATTTTTGATGACAAATGTGCTTATGTTTCTAGGTAATTACTACCAAACTCCATTTCCACTTTCCAAATGTACAGGTGCCTTTGACTTAAGTGCTCACAACTGCCTGCGTCCCTCTCTGTCTGCTCACATTCATCTGTTTGTTGCTCCTTTTACTAATTCTTTGTGTTTTCCCCATCATTCACTGGTTGCTTTATTAGATTCGCCAGGTTTTAGCCTCTTCTACCATTAGAACTGCTTGAAATTTTCTGGCAAATATTCAACAAGGTATTTGAAACTTTGCTGTAATATATTGCTACTTATTGACATATTTGCATAACACAGTTGCTGCAGATTTGCCAGCTGCACATCTATAGTGTGAATGCCCTGTTCCACTGCATCCGAAGTGTGCTCTGTTTATGGTCTGGTGACTGTAGACCTTAAGGAATACAGTAAACTCTTTGTCACGTTCCAGAAAAAAGTTTGAAATGATTTGAGCTTTGTGGCATGGTCATTATTCTGCTGGAAACAGCCATCAGTGGACATATTCTGCTCATAAAAAGATGAACATGAGTGAACTGCAGTATTACCATTGGGTTGTGGTGTTTACAGCTGCTCAGTTAGTACTGAGGAGCTCAGATCATTCCAAGAAAATATTTCCCACACCAACACAGCTGCAGATACAAGGCAAGATGGAACCATGCTTTTGTGTTGTATATGTCAAAGACTGACCTCAACTATTGGAATCAAGACAGCATCTTTCCAATCCGTTATTATCCAATTTTGGTGAACCTGTGTGAACTGAGGCAGTTTCATGTTATTAGCTACAAGAAGTGGCACCCTTTCTCTTCTGCTGTACCCCATCAGCTTCAGGGCTTAACATATTATGTGTTTAGTGATGGTATGTAGTAATACTTTAGTAAAACAAATTGCTGCACCTCTGTTATCTTGATACTTGACAACCAGCCATTTGCTGTACAACTGCATATTAGATGGTTTCCTTCTTATGGGATTATCTCTAAATTGAGAAAATATTTAAATAAAAAATTACAATAAATTAACACTTACTCATCTGAGATTAGCTCAAATTTCCCTTCTTTTTTATAAGCACTCAGCAGAAATTTCAACATTGTGTTGCATTTTAAAAAAGAAAATCAGACAGAAAGTCAGATTGCTTCTGTCATTTAATTAATAATGGGAACTGCCAGATGTTGTTACTTTCAGTTGTCATATAAGTGCTGTATATAATCAAACATAACTTGAAAGAAATTTGACTTTGCAATTTGACGTCTTGAAATAGGTTACTGTTTCTGAAAGAAGCTCCTACTCTTTTGACACTCCGCTTTCAGCACGTCATCACATGCTGCTGCACTACAGCCTTTCTTTGAGTGTTGGACTGAAAAGTAGTTTGTATAATAAGCTCAGCAAATATGCAGTTCCTCTTAGTCTGCTAATTTCTGCTGCCGCTAGTCTGGTGGAGCTGTATAGTAAAGGTGCAGGAGACGGGGACTCTCTGAGGTGGATGCTTGGCTGAAGATTAGCGCTCTAAGGACGAGCTTTGTGAAAATAATTGGTGCTTTATGGAGTAATCATTCAGTTATCGTTAACAGGCTGCCATAGCTCATTTTCTCAAATTTCTCAAACACCCATGACAGAATGAAAGCAACAACCGAAGCATGTCTTTGATGAAGGACTAACAGTATAATATATATATAAAAGATAAAAAAGATTATTTTGTACTATTCATCCCTTAAATATTTCAGATCTTTTTGCTTGATCTTCATTTTTTCTAATTTATTATGATTAAAAACATGCATAACAAGCCTCAAATTTGACAGCAGCATGAAATCTCTTTTTAATAAAAACTGCCAAATATTGCTTGTTTCTGTTACCCTGTAAAACATAAATAAATATATTTATGTTGAAGAAGGACATTAGAAATGCAGTTCTATTTCTAAAAAACACAGAATATTATCAAACATCTAGATTTTTTTCTTTTTTTACCATTCCAACTGATAAAGGGTTGAGTGAGCAAAGCAGATTATTTAAAATCTGCAACTTGGCAACTTTCAGCCAATTGAGTAATATTAATTAATAACACATCTGATATAATTATTCTGAGAAAAATAATTGGGCAACAAGCAGAAGAAATGTCTGCTATATCAACCTTCTAGTGTGAGGTAAAGAAATACGAAAGAAATCATAGTTTGATACTTGCTCTTAATAATAGATTTATAATAGAAATAGATGCAACAGCAAACTTTGAGTGTGCTACTTGTACTTTTATTTTGAGAACTACCACCCTAGAGAAGTTGAGTTGTTGTAATGTTATTCCATCCAAATAAATTGAAACATTTCTGAGTAATTTTTTTGATAGAGCATAAGAGACCAGTTTGATTAATTTAAAAGGAAACGCTGGTTAATAAGTTTCAATTATCATAGAAGTCGTATAATTCTGAAACATGCAAAATATGTTATACTTTATTAGCAAAATTGATATACAATTAAGTATCTAGGGTTTGTAACAAATCAGACTTATGCTATCTACTGGGGCTATTTTAGTTGTTTTCTTATAAATTAATTAATAGTATTTTAAAATATTTCCAGAATTAACTATTTCAGTGGCTTCATAGTCACAGCAAAAAAGTTTTTTTTATGCTACTGTCATTCAAGGTGATCATTGCCATCTTCAGAACAGATATGTTAGCGTAGACAGTCTCTCTCATGGCCGGAAGCCAGTTATGCCTCAATTGTTGTTATAATGAACTAATGAAATCAGTTTTATTGGAAAATACTGAGAGGCTGAGATCAATATTAGTGGAGTAGATAGAATGGGGTGGTGTGAGATCCCTGCAAAGCAGGAAAAGCACAAACTTGAATTTATTTGGATGTCAATAAGTTCCCTGTAAAACCCATCTATCTCACCATTCCCCACCCCCCATCTTCACCTGCATTGCTTTGTACCAGTAATTAAAGCATTGAGTAAGGCAAATCCAGTTGCCTGTTATGGTTATTGACTCCGTTCTACACAGGATGTAGTGATAAAGGCAAAATGGCAAATCTACTTTTTAGATTCTATCTTAAAATTGTCTATAATGGAGCTAACTGTTCTTTTGGATGGACCCATGGAGTCATGTATATTTTATGCAGCAGGAACAACGTTTAAAAGACAGAGGTCAGTGTTAAGTAGGGATTCAAAAAGGTATTGATTTCAGAGCTCACCAGATAAGAAATCACCAGATAAGAAAATAAGTGCCAACATGTTTACTTGATATGACTGTAAACAACTCAATGCTTTCAACTACAGTAGACGTAAGACACTAGTATTAGAGATGACTGATACGTCCAATAGACAGAAAGCAAAACATTTATGAAGCAAGATTGCACACCTTTTTGCTTTGGTTTTGATAAATCTGAAAATCATTTATCTTAATAGAAAACTTAATAGAAAAATTGAAATAACTCAAAATGTTTGTCTTTTTTGTTTACCATTTCCAAAGGTTACTTGAATGTAAAAATTAAGGTGCATTGATAGAAAGGCAATTGTACAAAAAGGTCTTATCTGGGGTTTTTACTTCTAAATAAACTGAAACAGCTGTGCCTAAAATTATTCGTAACTTTCTTAATGTGAAGAAGGAAGTTGCTTTCATATCTTATTCAGAGGTTTGTATATGTGGCAACCTCCAGCGGTACCCGGTGCAGCGCCACCACAGGCGAGGGGGACAGATTTTTTAAAGACTGGTCGATTTGATAAAATGAAGTGGGAAAACAAATGATTGCAAATTTTGTAGCTTTGGGCCCCAATTAAATTAAATCTACCAGACTTTCACATGTGAGCAACTCCCCGCTGAACTCCCATCTTAGAGTTTCTGACAAAATCAAATTGAGACTTTGGCTAGTCAATTCCACAACAGTAATATTATTTCCAGTTGGAAACATTTTTTTAAATATTAAATTATTGAAGTAAACCTTAAATTTAGCAAAAAATTTACATGAAAGCTCCGTGGCGGATAATTATATACGTTACGAATCGTTTTATTAGAATTTTATACCCCCACACAAGTGCAGACTGCTTCCCTTTCCTTTCCCCATAAGCGAGTCCCTTTTTAATGAGACGTGGAGTTGACTGCCAAGTTCTAAATGGTCCCACAAACAGAAAGAAAGAGTGTGTATGTTGCATTGTTTTTCTGATGTCACAGTTGTACTCATTTTGTGCCAAGAAACCGATTGACACACCTCAGCCCCTTGAAGGAGGGAAAATGTGCTGATGCTAACAGATGTCTTCTGTTCTACAAATTGGCATTGCTACTTGCAGCATTAAATGGCAAGAAGTTATTGGTTCATAAACACACTACCTATAAACAAGATGGCCCATGGCTTCTGTGATGTGAACGTTTCTGTGCGACTTGTCCGTTTTCCTGGTAAACAGTGCTGTACCTGACGCCGTTTCCCTGACATGGGGATAGAGGCACGGGATGCTCAGGATGAGACGTAACCATTTTCAGCACTTCCTCACTTCACCCCCTTGCTCTGAAGTGCGGCTGTTGCGTGTTTTATTGCCAGGCCAGGGTGAGCATGAAAACAAACAGGGGCCCAACTCCGAAGCTTTGATCTCCCATTTCCTGGCCCATTATTTATGTCTGTTTCTCACGAAGCTTTTTTTGCACTCTGCAGTTGATTACTATGCGCTTCCTCACACTTGGTCAGCCCGAGATGCTGACAATGTCATAGTTATTGTCCTTATTGACCCCCTTTAGTTTGGTTAGATCAGAATAAAAAATAAAAGCCAGAGGAGGCCAATACTTTAGCCTAAAGTATTACTTTTAACTTGAGTCAGTGAAACTTTAGTGATGGATTTTGTTATTTTTATTGTTGAATGTGCACAGCACAGAAAAAACTAAAGAGACATAGGTAATCAATGGGCATCTAGAGTGGAAAGGAAAAAAAAAAAACAATGACAAAGGAGTAAGCTGCAATTAACCCCAAGTTCATCTCAGATCTGACCAATGGGATAGCCAGCACATCACTCACCTTGACCTGTGAGATTCACCAGCTCAGCAGATAGATCACAATGCACAACTCTCAGAGAAAAAAAACATTCTCTTTTTTGGACAAGATTTTATTAGAGACTTTTCCACTGAGGGTCACTGAAAGGCTACATTTTTGTCTAAAACCAATTTTAATGTATGATCCAGGAGATTTTCCATGTAGTGCTGAGTAATTTGAACTCTTGCCCATAAATGCACAACATAGCGTATACATTCATACATTGATGACTTCAACATGTCCACCCTGGGCTGGAAGCTGTTTATGTTATTTATTTTTTACCTTGGAGTGGCCGATTTTATTATTCCTATCTCGATTTAGGGGATTCCGCACTTCCGGTATCTGTGCCCTCTACACATTTTTCAGGCGTTACAATTGTTTAATCTGTTATCATCATTTTCAAGATATGCTTTTTAAGCACAACATTCGTGTTAAAGTTCTTGCGCGATCTTTACACTTGTGGGGCAGAGCAGAGTTGCACACCGATGTATGGTAGAATGATAACAGCAAACCCGCAGATGGCATAATTCCTCCGATTGTCAACATTATTGTTTATTTTGTATTAATAAACATGTTTTTCTCATTGAAAGGTTACATAAACATTTGTTTATGTATTTATAGATTAAAAACCTGTTTACTGCGACTGGAAAAATAAGCTATTGTCTTCCCCACTCCCGGGTTCTTGTGGACACTGGCACTATGTCTGAACTCAATATCATAACATTTCTGGAGATTTTAGTCATCTTTGCACATTAGAGGAGCATAGAAAGTGAATGCTGCTTCTCCAAGGTTTTGTTAGACTCACAAAAACCTTTACGTTAAAGATTCTTATAAAAAATATCAACAAAAACAAAATGTTAGACACCTTTGCCTATAAAATAGTATTGATGTTCCTAAAAATTTATTTAGATTTCATATTCATGATTTTTTTTTTTTCTTTACCAATGTGTTGTTTCCAAACAGTGTGCCAGAGTGTGTTTTTCTTACCAGTGTTGCTAGTCTGAAAAATCAAATAAAATGCACACTGAAGTTTTGCAGGTTTGTCCTTTAATGATCAGCACCATAAGAGTGACCAATCAGCCAGTTATCTGTCATCATGTCTTTCCTAGTATCCGCTAGACAGATTCCAATATCAGAAGCACTCCAATGCACAAACGGACAGGCTTGAGTCTTCACACAGACTCCCCCTTAACTATTCGCAAGTGAAATAATTGGAGCTTGTTTGAAGAGCATTTAAGGAAACAAAACTGGTAGGGAAGTTCACCCGGGAGGGGCAATACATTAAAGGAATTTGGAAGAGAGACTGACTAAGAGCTGGGCAGTAGAAAGAGCAGGACTGGGAAGCAAGTCTGGCCATTGCATGTTTGAGAGAAGCAGTTGGGACCCTGATGACAGAGTGGTCTTTGGGAATTTAAGAGCAAGAGCCCAGAAGTGGGTGTTTCCCCCCGCAGAGGACCAGGCCAGGAAGGAAGGCTTTGGCTTTCAAAGCATCCACAGCTTTATTTATATTACATATTTTCATCGCCAGGACTTTTTCAAAGGAAGGAGAGAGCTGTTTTCCAATTTCCAATACTCGTTGGCCCCTCTCTATTATTTTCCTGCTCTGACCCCGACAATGTCTTTGTTTCCGGAGCAACATTCACTGAGGGCCTTCGTGTAGGGACTGTGTTTACCATTGAAAGATGCAAACAGATTGTTATTCTTACATGCAGAGAGAGTAATGGGACATTACATGATTGTTTTTGCCTCACCTGTTTTCCAGTGTGGTACACCACTAGAGAGAAACAGCAAAAAAAACAATACTTAGGAGGCCTTGGATCAACTGGATGATGAAAGTTACACTCTGCAGTCTACACAGACCCCAGGTCTGTATAAATACTTTGGGATTTACTGTTTTTAAAAGGAAGGATTAAAAGTTAAATTAAAACCTGAACAGAAAGTTTTAACTTTGAGTTCAGTTCATGATTTTACTCCACTGGGGGGAAAAAAAGAAGAAAAACTGTAACCATGTGAAAAACATTTCAAGCAATACATATCAACTCCCTTGTGATAGTTATCCACCACAAGCCCACTTGTGGCATAATTTTCTACTCACTAAAGACAGCCACTGATAAATTAGTTATCCTTCAAAGGATCCCCATATCTTTGGAGTTGCCCGATCGTTACTGGGGGTAAACACTGGTGTCACTGGGAACACTGTCAATATCCTTTTGCTTTGTCTCTTCCTGGAAATGAAGAGACACCAAATAAGTCTTGGGGGAAAATGTTGGGTTTTTACCTCCACCTGCTGGGGGGGTACTGACAGAATTTTGATCAAGACTTACAAGCAGAACAATGTAGCTTTGCTAGTATTTCTTTCAAATTGAGTCATTCTAGATGTAAACAGTTTTATGAATTGTCCTCCGAGAGATTTTGTGTTCAGCTCGAGTGACATAAAAGTGTACAAAAAGTGTACATATCCATGATGATATTCAAATAGAGAAAAATGTCTTCAACAGTGAAGGGGAAATTAGTTAAAGTTGATAGAAAGATGGATTAAACTAAATAAATGTAAGCTTCTGTTAGAGACTGCAAAAGACTTGAGGCTGGAGCAGATATTTATATCCAGCAAGACAAAATTCTCAAACACCAAGAGTTAGAATGGAATGGTTTAGATCAAAGCATGTAATTAGAAAATCCCACTCAGTCAAGGCCTTACTCCAATTAAGAATTTGCGGCAAGCTTTGAAAATTGCTCTATATAGGTGCTCTCCTTCTAGTGTAGTTGAGATTGACCTATTTTTCTAGAAGAATATTTAAAATGTTAGTCTTTAGATTTATAATCGACAAACATGTTACAACTTTAATTGCAGAAAAAGGTGGTTCTGCATTAATTTAATGGAGGCTGACTACAAACGCATGGTATATTCTTAGATTGCTTTGTGGAAATAATTTTTAGAACAATGCATAATTGTTCTTCAAGTCTACAATTATGACCAACCTAATGATGGCATATCGCACAAAATCTTAACAGAAAGCATTAAAGTGTGTCATCAATTATAAAATAAATGTACATTGAAATTTGCTCTTCAAAAATCAAAATTTTTCATCATAGTTATTTTTATTTTTATTTTTCTGGTCAATGTAATCTTCTGAACTATGCAGCAGATGACAATATTACAGTACAGTACTTACCAATATAATACTGTTCATGTACTTTTCCAAACTGGATGGGGATGTTTCCCTTGCGACACAGTGCTTAATTAATTAAGAAACGGGGGTGCCAGTTGCCTCTTGGCCTCTGGGGTAATCATACAGGGAAAATTACAGCACACTGAACTGTGAGCTGGGACAGAGGAGCCATCAACATTTGTCATTGTTGATTAATTTCTCTGTGTAGATCTCGACACTGCTGTGCATGTGTAACCTGTCACACTACACCCTTGTGTCTATTCATCACTCTTTGAAGGTGCGGGCCTCTGGATGCAAGTTGATATGGAGTACAAATTCATTTTACAATGTGTTGTGTTTCTATATTAGCATATAGCAGAAGTCACAGGTGATCACTTACCATGCTCGGTACACATGTGTGAGGATTTAGATGACGTAATTTGTCAACACCCGTAATTTATATTTGAACTATCACTGTATCCTTCTTGCTTTTCCAATTTGTGGGAACTTTAATTTGATTGGGGGGGGGTGGAGGAGGAAGGGAAATTTCACTTATAAACAAGATAGCAATGCCTGATAAGGACAAGTTGTGTTCCAAATGACAAATGGCTGATAACGTCTTGGGACTGCATGGACAGGGAAGGCTGTAGGGAAGTGTATTGATTTGCCTTATTACCCAAAGCATCAGTCTTAGGAATGAGCGATGGAGGAGAGGAGGGTGGGAAATTAGCCAGGCTCCACCTGCGTTGACGGACTGATTGCTCAGGAGGCCCTGAGGAGAACAAATGGCCTCTGCCTGTCTACACAAGCACATACATGAACAGAAATGCACACACTTATCAGTCAAGATTACTGTACTTAATTTTGTCACTAGTATTTATTTTACAAATTGATTCATTAATAATAAAGTCCGCTATATTGAATAAATAAATGAAAATGTATTTTACTTGAGTTATATTATTTTAATTTTTCTGTTGAGTTTTTTTTGTTTTTTAAAGAAGTCAAAAGCCACAATAACAATAATCTAATTTCAACTTCAAATTCGATAATTTTGCAAAATAGGAAGGCTATTAACATTACTAAGCTGTTTGCTTGTTCAGTAAAAGCCAGAACTCATAAATCTGTGGTGTGAGAAGCACTTTTTCTTTGTATATTTAATCACTAAAATCCATGTTGATAGACATTCCTTCCTCAACTCAAGGTAATGCTGAAGTATGACCAAGTAAGACAAACTGATTTTTTTTCTTTGTAAGGCCTGTTATATAATTTTATTAAAGAACCTGGAGCTTCATGTCTAGATGTATTACAAAAATAGTAGCATTACCCTAATTACTTGCTGATGAAATTGCTATTTTTCATGTCACTAAAGAGGCTGCACATTCTATGGTTTTTAGCACACTCTAAAATTGGCATTTATGCATCACACTCAATCATTATACACAATTCTCTTAAATTTTTAATCAACAATAAACTGCCCTACGTAAATTATTCAGTATATATTGTTTAATTCATTTTCCCTCTATGCCATATAATGCCTTTTTACCACACCACCCCCATCATTTCTCTGTTAATCACATTTCACTGTAATGATCTACTTTCCTAAACATATTGATGAAACTGCTGCAATTACTTAGCTCAATATTTTGCACATTAGTCGGCCTTAGAAGTGTTTCACACGCCCATTTATCTGAGTGGGGTTTTTAAACAGCATAAAATTGGCCTCAAAGTGCATTCATATTTTATTCTATTGAGATATTGCCTGGCTGCCGGTAATTCATAAGCCTAAGTAGGAGTAATAGCTCCAGCTTGAACTTTCCTGACAGGAAAACCATTTCCAATGGAACCTTTTCATCCTCCTTTGCTGAAACTAATTTGTTCAATTACCAATTTCCTCGTCAAAAAGCTATGAAATATGGAGGCTGGGTTCTTATGGACAAGAAAAATGATGAGGACCTTCTATTTTTTTTTCTGCAGTACTTTTTTACCTTTTTCACAGATTCTGAATCATCACTTCTTGTTGTGGCTTGTGTGTTGAAATTACTCCTGTGAAATGCTGAGTTCTGTAATGGCCTCGGTCTATTTGGGTCACGATAGTGTGACCACCTTGGTACAACAAGAATGAGGTCACTTTTTTTGCTGTTTCACAAAATTTTCTCTAAGGTCAGGACAGGGGAATGTGGTTCTGTCTGGCCTCTCCCTCTTTTCATTATAGCCTTTTTCCATTTTGTTTTCTATTTAGTGGGTTTATTCAGCTGTTGACTTTAGAATAAAAACCTTATGGGGGAGAAGTGTTAACATTTTAATTGAATTGCTGAAACATGACCACTAATGGCCAGTGAATACTGATTGCTGTACTCCAACACCTCCTTGAAACCCCCCTCATGCATGGGTAAAAATCATTATGTTTTTATCTGCTTTCTGACTAAACCATTCGTGGTTAAGAAAAGCTTCTGCCTCATTAAAGCACTCTGCTTAGCTGGAGTTGGAAGACTATGATGTTAGTGGGATCAATCAATAGCCATCTTCCCCTTGCCTTACTGTAAATGTGCTGAAGTATTTATGAATTAATTGACTTCCTTCATGAAAATAAGAGGAATCTACCACCATCTTCAGAGCTGTGGTATGGAGGTCACAGGCATTCTTGGTAATAAAAAGACGCATGTTTTCAATGCTTAGTGATTAATGTGGCTTGAATGATGATGAAGTGACAACTAAAATAGCTCTAACACATTTTATGTTGGTTTACTCTCAGTCCTTTATTATTTTTATATTTAGATTGTATAACAGTTGATTTTACTACACTGATATTTCATCAACAACATGGAGATAAGTTCTATTTTTAATGTAACATTAATGAAACATGATTAATTGGATTCTTAATGCCACAGTTTGGTTGATTTAAGTAGGTATTAAATTAAAAAAGCCTGTATCACTGAACTGCAGGTTAGAAAAAGACCACATGTTACAAATATAAGTGCTCTAAGCAGTAAGTTGGGATCCCTATAAGATCTGGTCAGTGGCTTCATCCTCATCCAGGAAGAACCAGAGGAACTTGCTGATGTTAACTTGTATGCATGGCTTTTCATATCTAAACAAACAACCAATTATTTAACTTTTGAAGTGACAGTAAAAATACCAAAACATCATGGTTTAATATGTGATCATAGGATTCAGTCATTTAATTCATAATTATTGGAGAACGAATGCATCCAATTAATGCAGGATCCTATGATCTTGCAATCAGAGATTTGGCATCCCTACATAGTCATTATGAAAAAAATGTAGCACACTTTTTAATATTATTTCTTTAAATTAACATCTACAGAAATGTTCTTAGCAGTGTTGACTTCAGACTGGTGATTCTTTTATGAGTGCATAGGAATTCTCATTTGAAAATCAGTCAGTCTTTGGGAACTAAGAACTGAGTATTGTTCTTACAAAATCTGATGTTTGCGCAGACTTAAAAAAGTTTAACCATAACTTTTTTAAGAATTTGCATCTAGAAACAACACAAACATTTGATTCAATATCAGTGAAACAAATCTACATTCCATTATAGCAATGAAAATAAGAGTATTAGCTATTTAGGAAGTCATCCTTCTAATGTGTCTTGCTCTGAAGAAACAAGGACCAAAGATTTCTGGCTCCTGGCTGGATTTTACTAATGCTTCCCAGATTACAGACCACCACTGTTTGAGGAAGAATTACATTTTGGGGCATGGACCAAGGCAGCCTATACTTGAAGTAGTGTAAATCATGTGATGTCACAAGATTCACTCTAAACGATATTTGCCTCCCTACACTTGGCGTCATACGCTACCTAACACTTGGGTGGTATTGAAGAAAGAGGGAGTGAACACACTTTTTTGGTGGAAGGGAAACATGTTGAACAAGCTTCTTCCGCTGCCATGGTCTAGCAACCACGGGTGGAGAACAGTGTAACCAACCACCCCGAGAAAACATTGTGGTTTGACCACCACTTATGATGCTGGACGGGATATGAAAAGATGCTGGTGGGGATTATTCTCAAAGGTCTCACTGCAAGCAAATACCCTCTATAACTGCCTTTTTAGCATTTTGCATGAAAAGTTATTCCTCTTTCAGAAAAACTGTATCTTCAGCACTGATTTCGTTAGAGTTCTTTTTCACTTTGAAAAAAGGCTTTCCCCACTTTCCTACTGTGATGTAAGTGCTGTTTCTAGACATTAGACCACACGTGAAGCCCTCTCACCTCTGGCAAGACAAGCAATTTATTTTTAGAGAAAAAGCTCCACCAGTTTTTGGTAGAGATTTATGGTCCCCTCTCTCAACGCAAATAAAAAGAAACATCTGAATGTACTAAGAATATCAGCCACCTACATAGAAAATGATTTCACCTAATAAAACACAACGTTTAACCAGTTGCTTTTTCAGCTTATCTGTAAACTTTGATTTAAAAAAGTAGCAGATGTCCACTTCTTTAAATGGTGTTATCTCAGATGGACAAATTCAGAAACCCTTTACGAGTGTTTTGGCTAAGAGGAAATTGCAAGGCAGATCCTGGCAGAGTAGCTCTCTTTGTGTGTGCTTTGTTGGTGTGGGGAAGCGTAAGGGTTTCCCTCATGTGTGCAAATTTGGGTGAGTGTATTAGAGTTTTTTTGTTGTTTGTGGAAAAATCCTACCAAACCACAATGTAGCTTTGCATTTTTTTCATGTTATAAAGCAATTGTTAAAGTGCATGAGTCTGTTTGTGTGCATGAGTTGACAGCCCTATCTGCATCCTCTTTGGGTTCTGTCTCATTTCCGTCAGGACAGTTCTAAAATAACTACCCCCTCCTTCCTCTTTCCTCCACACACCATCCAAAACACACACACACACACACACCCCCCCACACACACACACACATCGCTTCCTTCAAACACTGGAGCGTATTCATCAAGACAAACCTGGGTTTTCTGTCTTCTCCTGAGATAACGACCAGTACTGGACAAACTAAATGTGCATATACATTTACATATGTTACACATAATTGCATATGCACCTCTGGCACATGCAAAACCATAACTGAACAGATATACAACCACTCATTATTCCAACTTATCCTTTAGTCCTGCTCTCAAAAGTTTCCTATTTACTGGCTGGCGGTATTGTTTAAGCAGGACAAGAGTATTTGCCAAGTACTGAGTCATTCATGTGCTTTGATTTCAAAAAAGGAACTCATATAAACAACACCCCATCAACAAGTAAAACATGTTTTCTGTTCTAGGGACTCATAGAAACAAGAAAGAATAAGGAAATTAGTGTGAAAATTATGCTTTTATCATGGCCACCAGGTCACAAGTTTTCACAAAAATCTGTGTGTTTTATTTAAATGAAATGGATACATTTTTAAAAGTTGTAAATATTGCAACTTTTGATGCAGATATTTGCAGTGAGGAGATATTAAAGGTGATATTCAGCCTGAAAATAACTTGTAATTTAAGCTCAAACAGCAAGCAGACAGCGTAATAAACCTGTAAAAAGTTTCATGTTTTCTCCCCTCTGGGTTCCAGATAGGTTGTGTTAATGACCAAGCAGACTGATATGGTACGAGTTCACCTAAAGCTTATCTTATATAGCATAATCCTTCATAAGATGTAACTCAGATTATTTCTTAATAAGTCAATTAAGAAATGTGATCTAACACACCTATGAAACTAGTAATTCACACTAAATATAAATCCATCCATTGTCTATTTCCATTTCTCCTGGTGGGGTCAAAGCTAGGATGATTCTGAAACAAACTTCCAGGAAACTGAAAACAGCTCAAATACTAAGTTCTTCTATATCTATACAAAAACACACATGTTTAGAGTTGCTTTTGAACCATAATGAATTAAACATTGACCAACAGTTTGATGTGTAACATTGGGACAAAATGTAACACTTACTCTGTGGTCTCTTTTATTTATGACTTTGTATTTTTGTCTTTTCTTTTATGATGTAAAGCACTTTGACCTGCCTTGTTGCTGAAATGTGCTATACAAATAAACTTCACTGATTGATTTATGACTCATGTCTCCATCAGTGATTGGGGAAAGAGACATCCTGGACAGGCCATGAGTGTATGAAAGGGCAACATAAAGACACTAAGCACATACAATATAAGATGTATTTCTCACTGTGTGAGGAAATCAAAGTACCCAGAGAGAATAAAGGCATGTTCAGGTAGAACAACTTCAACTCGAGTCACAAGACCCCACGCCAGGACCTTATTGAGTTAAGGAAACGGTGCTAATAACAAAACCACTGTGCAGCCCTGATACTAAAAGTTTACCACTAGAAATGCAACACAGACTAAATGTGATGCACAAAATGCATGTTAAATCTGTGAAAGCAGTCAAAATATGGCATGTTAATCTACAAAAATAAGTGTGGTTCAAAAATATTTTCATATTTTATTCTGTGCTTAAATGATGAACTTCTTTACTGGTGTAGCTGTATAACAAATTGGTGGATACTGGTAATCTGAAACACATCTGTTTCTTGTATGATGACAAAAAGGTTTATTTTCTAAAATTTAAAACACAATCAATGAATGCTGTGTGTGTGAGTCTATGTCTGAATGTGTAACACTTTTGACATTCATCCACGTTCATATGTCTGCCTTTCCAGGTTGATTATGTTTGAAAGACTGCAATACAAACATAATCTCCCACTGTCCCTGTGTGATCAACAAATGTGAATTCCACAGTAATTTGCTGCAATCTGCACTGAGTAAAATTACAGGATGCTAACTTCTGCTGATTTATAATCTTTTTACACAATTTATAAGTCTGACATGAGTGTCCATATCCTCTCAACTCATGTGGAGTCACACCAAATAAAGCATATGTTTATCAGATGGTGTTTTAGAATAGAGCTGTTGGCAGATTCAATAGAGAACAGCATTTTCTTTCTCAGTTGACACTTTCAACTTTTTTTTTTTGAGTGTTTTAGATATTACATGCCCTCTATATTAAAAATCAATAAAATACAACTGATAATGTTAAGCGTGTAAGATATTAGCTTATTAGCTAGGTGCATTTTTGTATCTACAAAAAAGCAAGCACTACAATTAATTTCAAACATCCTCAAATTCCTGTCATTTACTTATCATTCAATATACAGGTTATTTTTCATAAAGGTTCTTATAGTTTGTGGTAGTACTATTTTAATATGTAAAATGTTTGTTTGCAAGTTGTATGCTTTCTTTAATTGGACATCCTCACACCAACTATTTGTGGTTAATTTATTTTTCACAAATTCTCACTAGAATTGTATTTGTTGGCAGAATCAGTCTGTACACAAAACTAGAGCATGCATGTGATATAAAACTGTAAAATAAGTTAAATTCCCCAGCAGGGTCAATTGTCAAGTTATCTATTACCCATTAATTTATTAATGTTTTTTTTTTTAACATTACACGTTGTATAGCATAATCCTTCAAAGTCAGAAATTCTGTAAAAATTTGTCAAGATAGTTTGTTAGCTTTTGTTCCATAATGGAAAAATAAATTTGCCCATGTTCATCTGAAAGAAATGAAAGAAATAGCCTTTTGTCCAAAAATATCAAAATAATCTGTGCAACAAAATTGCAATGGTTTGTGTCAGATTCGAACTGACCACTAAATACCCACAGCACATACACCTTGAATGAGAACAGTTGAACCCACGCTATGTTGGACCTCTGAGATTGAACCTGGCTCACTTTACCCCAGGAAGGGAGTCTTTTCCTGGGGCAGCACTTAGCCCTCACCGCGGTTCTTCCCCAACCTCCCCCACTCACACTATCCCTGGCTGAGCGCAACCGGCAGGGCTCCCAGTTCCAGATCTACAAACCTCCACAGATATTTCCTGAGGAAAACATATCACCTCAGGCTAGACCCGTCGGCTCACTATGCTGAGACAGCAGCAGCTCCAGCCCACAATCCACCGCAGGCCTCAACCTCACTTACACTCCCTTCACTTTCTCTCCTCGCTCCCCCACTTTTTCAGTTGCTCTATTTTTCGATTCCCTTTCGGTCTCTGTTTAGTCATCTTTCTTTGTTTTTTATTTTGTTCTCTTTCAGAAAACAGAAAAAACGTATGTAAAATTTGACTGAATACAACTACAAATCAATAATGCTAATAAAATCCAAATAAAAAGTATTATTGCTGCTTCAATAATGTGACAAAACTAAAGAATGTTGCTGCAGGGTGAGATGCATAAAAATAAGCAAAAGTCTTTGCAATGAAAAATAAAAAAATTTTTTGTGAACATAATGACATATTCCTATCGAGACTTATTTATTTAAATTTTATAATTTTTTATTGATTTATCTGTTAAATTTTGCAATCACTTAGAGTAGTGGTATTTGCTGCTATATAAGCAAAAACAAAAGCCAAGCATAGAGATTTTGGTACAAATTTGACAACTATAAGACATAGTCTACAGATTTAAGTTTATTAATACAACTGTGAGAAATTAACAGTTCTGATCTAACATACTACACCTAGATAACATTGTTAAATTTGTGTGACATGTAAACAAAATGATGGCATTTAAAAATCCAAACTTGTTGACACACAACTAGTTTCAAATATTTCTAGGTAAAAGGGTGTTGAAGAAAAAAAACAATGGCCTTGCAATTTCTTATGTTGTTTAAATCTTTGGTTCTCAAGCATGCTTTAAAACTAATAAAGCGCCTCTTTTTGTGAGGCATCTGATCCTCAAGCATAAATTAACATCCGTCAACATTGTTGCAATCTGCAGGGGAAAGGAAGGAGTCGATGATGTGTTTTATGAGTAGCAGCATGGTGGGAACTCTATGTTGGGACAGTAAAACTGAGAGGACCTGTTAAACGTATTGATAGCATCACCTCAGGAAATCCCCTGAACCTCATGTGTTTTCATCTGCCCTGTCTCTCTGTTCTGTTCCCACGTTTTGTCTTTAAGCTGCTGCTTTCAGTTTTCTCCTTTTGTTTCCCTTGACCATTCAAAGTCACAAGCAGTGACGAGTGTTACACTGTTACTGCAATGCTGCTGGTCTCCGAGTAACAAATCAAACGCAAGCGCTTTTTTCCCTTCTCTGCTTGTATGTGAACATAGTTTTGCTATATACTGAGGAATGTACAGTGTTAAAGATATCCATCAATGAAACACAAAACTTGAAATGCTAGTTTGAAAGACAACACAGGATACACATCAGCTTTGAGAGTGACTTCAACTTCTTGTCATCCGGTAGAGTAGCTAAAAGCTATCTAGCCAGTAAACTGGTCATTATTGTTCAGATCAAGAGAAACTACTTGGAAAAATTTTCCTTTTAAGGTAAAATTTAGGTTCGGCTACAAATTGCTAGAATGTTTATTAAATCAAGGTGATACACTGGTTTGGGTAAATTTTCCCTGTAACAACCTTATTTTTCTCCACAAAATACTGATATTTAAATATTTTAATAACCTAGGTAATAAATAATCATAAACAACTCTTAATGCTTATTTAGTTTTTTATTGTAATTACTCATATCTGCAGCCATTCTCTTAACAGAGTTGCCTCCCAATGACATGCAAACAGACACAGACATGCTTACACTCATACTAACAGAATCCCAGAGACTGTTTTCAAACTTAGTCTTCCTGTAAACTATTTCATTGATCTTGTTAATCTGCTTTTTACTGACACAGCAAAAATAATAAATAAATAAATAAATAAATCACCAAAAGGATTGGAGTGAAACTGATCTCTTCTTCACTAATACCACATACAGCTTTTCTTGTAAATCAAGATTTAAAGCTCATTTGTTTGGAGTTGCATTTAATTAATGATAACTGGAATATAGATTAATTCTAGTCTGGAGTACAACTTTTTATTCCTTCTTTATTTTGCTGATGTATTTTTTTATTGTGTGTATGCTTTTATCACGTAAAGCTCTATGAATTGCCTTGTTGTTGAAATGTGATATACTAACAGACTTGACTTGATTACAGTACTAATCTAAGTACTCCAGGGCCATCTAGTAGTTCACTCCATTCACCAACATTACTTCATAAGGGGGTAACAATCTGGTGGCTGTTAAAGGTCACATGAGGACCACCTGGTGATGCACTTTTTTCTCCGATCTCTGCATCTATATTTTATTTTGTGCTTCAAAATTGAGTACATTGAAATGTTTCATGCATAAGTGTTTTTACTTGTTCGTTTTTTTCTATTTGTTTGCACCTATTTTGCTTTGGATCCAAATGAGTTTGCCTCTGTTTGACCCAAGTGTACTTTCTGCTTCACATTCTCAATCAGGCCAGAGGAAGTCAAGGCAAAAATGTCTATAACACCTCAGAGTCTATCTCATCCCTTGTCAGGACAATCCCACTTAGCATGAAGGATGGCTCTATCTGTCTGGTGTCTCATATTGTCCTGACCACATGCCCCCACTGGTCTATTGCTACCTGCCCATCGACCACTGTGATTTGTCAGCATCCAATCCCAGGAAAGATAATTGAGTTAATTGTAGGTGATGAATGAAAAGGTTTTATAGAGCACCAATCACAAGTTGGTGACAGTTTGGAGAATTATGTTGAAAGTTTGTGGGTTTTATGGTGGGATTTCTTGTTTTGGATTTAATAGATCATAGCTGAAAAAACCTTAAACTATTCTATTGCACCTAGAATAGTTGCAATAGAAACTTGGAAGAGCGAAAATAAATTTGTAGTTCAGAACAAAACTCACTCCTGAAGTCCCAGTTTGGGACAATTTTGGTTCAGTTTGGTTCAGTTACATTAGGGGAAATCAAATAAAGTGTCCTTTTTTTCTCATTTCACAGTAAAGTGTGAAATTAAGTTGTAGTAAAAGGGCTCTCTATAAGAAATGCTACAATTAGTAGCTATAAAAAACTGTTCCAACATAAAGCAACTGAACAAAGCCAACATAATGTTTTAATTTGATGCAGCTTTCTTTAGCAACTCGCACCTTTTTTTGGAGTGAGAAGCCATCCCAAGACATGTCTTTACTGATTCATGGAAAGTTTGACCTTATCTGTGCCTGTTTGCTTTTGCATTAATCTAATGTGTTTCCTTGAAAGTCGAATGAGGGACATGCAGGGCTGCACACTCTTGCTCAATAACCTTCCAAATTTGTTAGCTGAAAAAAAATGCTGCATTATTTTATTACTTTTTCTGTAGATGGATTTGTTCTTCTCTCGTCAACTTTGACCTATGTCCTGCAGAAGAAAGTAATTCCCAAAGCATAATGATGCCACTGAAGGGATGCAGATGTGTGTGTGGGAAAAGGTTAGAAGATATAATAAATCTTTAAAACTCCCCACATAAACCAATCACTTGCATTACTGCTGTCATTACAACAATAGGGGTTATAACAAATATGTATATATATAATTTTTTCTTTATGTTCAGCATCTTTGAATATCTGTCTCTGCTAGAATTTCTTCATGTATATTCATCTATTTTATTTTCCACCGTTAAATTATTTCATCACTATACTTTATTAGCTATAAAGTGTAGCTCGGCAGTGAAATCTTTTAAAACAGACTTTAAACACAGTGAAAACACATACAATCACACACCACATGCATACAAATCCTGTAACAGGAAGGACCCAATGAGAGCTCGTGTGATGGATAGGTTCCCATTGCTGTCTCACAGGTTACAGATGGCATGGTGAAGTATGTCTGACAATTTGGAAAGATAGTGTGAAGACAATGAAAGACATTCATGTAGTGTCCAAATACACACAGCCAAACTCGTGTTGTGGGGAAAAAAAGACAATTTTGGCAAGGGATTTTTTTTTTGCTCCAGACAGACTTGGCAGCTTTACTTCAGGTTGTAAAAACTGAAACCTTGGAAGAAGAAACGAGTTTTTAAAAAACCCAGACTTTAATTTCAGTGAAATTTACTGTTACTCTATGTCTGGAGTTCCAGCAAAAAGGAAATTTATTGATGCTGATTACTTGCATTGAGGGATAATGAAGCTAAAACAGACTGTGATCCACTTTAAATTCTGCATTTCTACGCTGGTTTTAATCTGTCCCTTTGTTTGTCTTTTTCTCAGCATTAAGAGAGCAGACCTTTAATTACAACTCTCCTTTTCCTTGTCTACAATGTTTATCTTCCTACATTCTTATTTTTGACTGAGAGTGGGATTGGGGGAGAATAAATGAGTTCAGTCCACAGAGATGAATTGATGTGGAAACAAGACAGGAAGAGTTTGTAAATTTAATGCATTTCATTGGATCATTTGATGGACTGAATTAGCAAAATTGAGTGGTACATGGTTTTATTCACAGTATTTGTTTACCACTAAATCCCATTACAAGTCATCTAATTGGTAAATTCTTAATGAATAACAATCTAAATGTTGCAAACATTTGCATTTGATCCCCATGCAGGGGTGTGGGGGTGGGTGTGTGTGTGTGTGTGTGGCATCGCATTTAATACATTGTAAAAATCGTTTTCCTAATACAAACTACACTGTGGGGATTGACTACTCGTTATATGGCCCAAAGCCCAAGTCCCATAAAAATAAGTGTTGTTTTAGATTTTAGAGTTAGACATGTACTGGTAATGGTTAGGTTTAGGGCAAAGGCCCAAACATACTTCATCCAAAGCCGAACAATTGACATAAAGTCACTAGATTGTGAACTGTTCGTATTCGCACACACCTTTCATACAACGACACACCACCTGTGAAAACCCCTCCAGCTTCAGTATACGTCATGCCATTACCCGCTGATGTTACCCATACCTCCCCGTTTACTCTGTTTTGCTGATAGGAAAAGGTCACACTTGTCGGTAGACAGCCTCCACTGTGAACAATGATGTTACAGTTTCCATCCAGGAGTTATTAACCATTCACCAGTCATAATTTTATAGGAGTTATTTAGTGAAGAATCGCAAAAATGTACATAATTCCTCATTGTGTTATAAATGTCCCTCAATTGTGTTAATGTGTCCTGCAGATCCAAAAACCAGATACTGGAAGCGTACTATTTGAAGAGAAATATCAACACTGCTATCCGAGCGCATTTTCAAATAAGCACACCAACAAACTTCAGATAAGTCAGAAAAGAGACAGGTCAGAAGTAGCATCAAAATAGTTTATGCTACTAGTGCCTGGTGTTGAGTTCGGCAGGCAGATTCCTCTTTGCAAGCATAATGACGTGATTTTTATCACAATTCTATGTCTATGAGAACTGATTTCGGCAGTTTGGATGAAGTATGTCAGGTCTTAAGGGTTGGGTTTAGGCTTTAGACATAAAAAAAGTGGAAGTCAATGCAAAGTGTTTGTGAAAATAGAAATACATATTATGTATGTATGCGGGGGTGTGCATGTGTTTGTTTAGAGTAAATTTATATTTGTGAACTAGATGTGCTGTTTTGTCACCAGATGGTACAAAAAAAGAGGGCAGAAGCTTTTCAGCGCTCAGAGTAAGGGCCAGTTGGCCCCAGCACAAGGAGGCCGCAGCAGGCCTAGACACACAGTCCGACACTGGGGATCACCGCAGCAGTGTAGACATACACTATGGGGGTCTGGCCCCCTTTGAGCCATGGAACCAGCGAGAGCTATAAGGTACTGTAACCCCTCCATCCAATCCTGTCATCTTATCCTTCACTGCAGGTCAAGCCAGAACCCAGTCACCATGTGAGCCAGGTTCCCACACAAATTCCTAGCAGAATAACTGCCTATAGCTTCAAAGACGATAAATGCCCCAAGTCTCCAATCTGCCAGTCAGATATCTGCAATCCACAGCTGTCCAGATCTAGAAGGAGCCATGAAGGACTGGCACCCCAATCAACCCGCAACATTTCTTCCTGCCTCTTCATAATTATGCACCACTCTGTTGCTCTTTCTTGTAAAAATTCTAGTAACATGTAATAAAGTTTGTGTTTGGAAGGTGAGTAAAGGTAAAAGGCCCAAGACATGCACATACTTGCAATATACCATATAAGAAAAAAGTCTAAAGAGGATGTAGAGAAGAAACTAAATAATCTAGGAGGATAAGAAAGTCATTCGGGAAAGAAGAAAAAAGCAGAGCACATTTAAGATAAAAAGTAAGAAGACATAAAGAAAAAGATATGATTGAAGAATCAGGTAAAACAAAGTGTGGCAGGAAACAGGAAGACCAACATGTTGAATTTAGGAAATAATAAGGGTAAAACAGAAACAAAGTTTATAGGGTGTACACGAAGAGGATCCGATTTCCACATTCTTCCTATTGCCACACCTAAATCCTTAATTGTGTGGCCACAGAGAAAGTATTGCAGAGACCACAGCATTGCTGCTAGCTGGTGTTTAGCTGCCGACAACCTTTCTGTTTAAATTGGTCAGGAACCCAGTCTGCATGCGTCTGGGGTTTTGGAGTGTGTGAGAGAGGGAGAAAAGAAATGAAAAATAATATGAGGAAAGAAGGAGAAACAAATGAGAGAAAATCCTTTTCGGAATTCCAGCTTGGCAAGGGCAACTAAAAAAATAAATACAGCCATTTCTGCACATCAAACCACCACCACACTATCAGCATGTCAAATGTTTTATGGACAAGGAATGGCGCCTACCATTTTCCTGATCAAATCACAGAGAAAAGAAGGTTTAAACTTGAATCTACATTGTCAGTTGTATTTAAAAAGTCATAAAAAGCTAGATAATTCTCTGTTTGCAGAGGTAGTGAGTGTTCTCACATGGGAATCTATCTTACAGTTATCCAAAATGCTAAGAGAAAAACAACCAAGAATAACCCCTGTGCCTTTCACACAACAAAGCTGCTCTAAGTAGGACTAATGTGTCTCCTAAGGGCTGCGGCCTGGCTTTTCTGTGTATTTGTGTTTTGGGAGTACACATAGCACCGGTGGAGGATGAGAAGCTTGAAACGTATGTAGAAGGTTAGGCTCTAGTTGTCTGTGAAATAGAAAACTCAGCGAGAACATCATTTTCCTACAGTATGACAGGCCTCAACCCCACCACTGCCTCTCCACCGCTCTGCTCCCCACACCCCAACCACTCCATCTGACATGCCGTTTCTGATCAATAAACCTCTATTTTCTCCCCCACACAAGGTTTTCTATTCAATACAGCTGCCAGTGGCTTTAAAAACATAGAAGCATGATCCATTTATTATTGGCTGTTACTATGATCTATCTGCTCACCCCGATCTCTCCCCACCACCCAACCTTTCTTTATGCCTATTGGGGAGAGCGGGGGTCTCTTTATTTCCTGTTCATTCTGCTTATTGACAAGCCATCACTAAGGCCCATCATTCACTGCACACTGTACATGAATGTGAAGACATATGGCATATTGTTTGGAACTGTATGCGATTTAGATGGTTCGGTTGAGGTTTATGCAGACAAAGGTTTCTGCATGATGTTATATTACTTAGTGCTGAAGAAGGAAAGTAAATTACATGAGCAACAGAAAATAGCAACTTTGAAACAAGTTTAATCTTTTCTGTCATTTCAGGATGATGACTAATAATTGCAACACAAAAAAGTTGGCCCAAGCTTCCATATTGAAAATGTGAAGCTGCCAAGCCTGTGACTATTCCTAAAGATGTTGCGCACTAAAACCTACGTGACACACATGTTAAGTTATCATAAACCTTTTGAATTACAACACAAACACAAATTCTGTAATGATGTTTCAACTTCATTTAAACAATTAAATATGTTTACGTCAAACACAGCAAGTTGAAAAATGTAGATATACATCTATATATATTTTAATGTACATTTTTAATGTACAATTCTGTAAACATGAGCATTACTAAGCTTTTTTCTTTTTATTTAAAAAAAAGCTTATGCATAAATTAGTTGTAGGATATAGTAGTGAAGGTCAGGCATGTATTATTTTTTTCCTCAACGCCTCCTGGTTTTATGAGAGTTGTTAAATGAGAAAGTTAGCCTATAGCTAACTTTTGAAAGCTATATGCAGTGAACACAGTTCACTGCTGCAAGTGTAAGTGTAACTTAAAAATATATTGTATCACATTAGCAATATGGCAACTAGCTGAAATGCTCTCTGTGCAGAAGCTCATCCATGAGGCGTTCACAATGGATAGTCTGCTTAGTTTGTGCAGGTGTGGAAGTTCATCTAAACTCCGGTGTGAACCAAACAAACTGTTGTAGTTGCAAACAAAAGTCTCTATCCATTTGCAAACAACCATGCTTAGAGGGTAATGCAATCAGCAAACCAAAGTGAGAAAGTGAAGCAAAGAGAGGAGGTGATGTCTCCGACATGTAAGATTTACAAACTTATATGTGAACTGAAAACCTTTTAATTCAGCTCTGTCACGTAACTTCAGCTATATAGTATTTCCCTCTAGAATATCATTTTTCTACTCCTGTACTGACCTGCAGCTTCTTGTGACTACAGCCCTGAAATGCAGCTATTTCAACAGTCTAACATTGTCCAGGTGGTTTGATCTGCCTTTAGAAAAGGAAAAGGTGAACAAAGAACTGGTTTGACTCCAAAGAATCCAGGGGTGTCTTCATACTATCCTGTTATGAAGACACCCTAATAGAGACTGTTGAATAATGCACACAAATATTTACATTTGCCATATATTTTAATGCTTTCAGTTTGGTTTAGAATAAAATAGACCCACAATGTACATAGAGTCTTGCTAATCCTGAACTGACACATGATTTTCTCCTTAGGGAAAATGCTAACAGTTTCTATCTTCCTCAGGGCCAATTAAGCCCAACCACTCTAACTGGAGGTCTTTCTTAATGTTGTCGTCCGCTTGCCAACTTTTATTAGTTCCACACAAATGTTCACTATCAAGAACATGGGGCCAGAGACACTGTCTAACCACAACCTATAAATAGTGCAAGTAGTTTCTCTTTCTCTCAGCTAGTGCCAGGCTGAAACAGGCACATTTTTTTCCAAGCAATGAAGTACTATTAGAAACTGATACTGGGGGAGAAAAGGTAAAACATGGATATTTTCCAAGGTTAGTTAAAACACAAAATGGAAAAACTGAGACATTTATAAAAAGAAAAAAAAAGCTAAATGTTTGTAATTCTGCCGTTTTGATGAAACCATTTGGAAGGGGAGTAAGAAACGGGAGGAAAAAAGCCTATGACACAAGCACTTAAACATTACCTTTAAACTTGCTTACCACAGGATGTTTTAGCTGGTCAGCGGAAAAAGACTAAAGCAGCCATTTTTCCCAAGATGATGAATGGACTGGGTTTGACGGGTCACTTCTTTCTCTTCTTTTATATTTTCCCTTTCTTCTTCCTTCCTTCCGCCCTTTCCTCTTCCACTTCCCTGTTCCTCCACACCCCTTTCACTGCAAGCAGAAAGGGATTCCACCAAGTGACACATTTATCAGTGTCAGGATGACGTAAAATCTGTGCAAACCTACAGGAACATCTAAAGACCTATTGTCAGGAAGATGAGTAGTGTCATTTATGTCCACTAGGGCTTCATAAAAAGGGGGCTCTTAAATATCTTCACATCAGTCTACATCAGTAGACTTTTTTTCCAGTTCTCTGTAAAGTTCTCCAACTTTCACATCCATCTGGAAAGCCAGAGTTTCCTAATTCTTTAAAACGTTGGCTGATTTCTTTTTTAGACTTTTGACTGAATGTGTATATGAACCACATGTGGATGATTTCCCTGTTGAGCTTTTAGGGTTGTAAGCTGAGAGTCATTTTTGCTCTGGCTGACATTTCTTCTGCACAAAGTTAAGGAGTTGGTTTGAGGTTTGCAGGGACAAGTTCGCAGGTGTAACAAACCAGGCCCCACTCCCTACCCAAGCAGCCACAAAACCGCCTCATAGGAGCACCATAATTCATTTAGTACCAGGCCTCACCCAGTGATGCCTAAGTTCTGTGGGTGGTCCACAATACAGTATAACAAATATCAACAGTAGCAGTCTATCTGGAAAATACATTAAATATACCTCTGTAACTTACTTATTCTTGTCTTTTCAACAGTGATTTAGGCACATACAATATACAATGTACCAAATAGCAGCATACCATATATTCCTGTGTGCTGGGAAAAACATCTCTCAACTGTCTTGCTGTTATGGCAAGTTGGTCAACATATCTAACCAAAATATCTCCACCAAAGACAAGCTCTTTGCTCACTGTCCAAACACGTCAGTGACTAAATGTTGTAATGGATTATTTTATCAACTGTCATAAAATAAAGCCCTGAATATCTCTGACAAGCTGAAGAGCTAAGTCAAATGAAGCATTTTTGTAATTGCTTTACAAATACTATCGCCATGCCCAATAGAAGCATAATACGTTTGATATTTCACCTATCAGTAAAACATTCAACTTTTATATTTGTCTATTAAGGTAACATTCTTAACATACAAGTTATTTTGGTAATATCAGTAGATGTAAACCAAGGGTGAAAATATAGCATTGAAGTGTTTGCCTGTTGCCTATAAATCCTCCCTGCTCTAAGCACTCAAAAGGTGTATTTCTGATGAAATTCTGATGATTTAAGATGGAATTCATGGATGCATCCTGTTTGGAAGTTGGACAACTCTGTGCGTAAGCCCCAGGCTGAGAACAGGCAAAGTTTAACCTTCCTTAGATAACTACAGATGAGTTGTGATCCAGAAAGTTCTTGTCTGTCTGTATAGTCATTGTAAAGCAAACATCCGCTCTAAGGTAACATCTTCATTGCAACATATGAATATAAGCTCAAATATTATTTTAAATTAATCATTACTGTACAAGCCAAAGCTTTTTATATTTCACCATGTGATCATTTAATAAGTACAAAATAAACAGAAGTGGAAAAAATCTGAATGCTTCAGTAAACCAAAAGATCACTAGATCTTTGCAAAATATCTAATCCCCTAGAAATGAAACAGGGGTGTGCCATTTGCCATGCATTGTGTTGACCATGCGTACAACTGTTGCTTCCATACAATGTAAGAGAGAAACCAGTATCAAAGTTGTACAAATCAAATGCACTATTTGATGATTACCAAATGTGACATTGTCCAGCAGCACAACAATCTTGGCAGGTTGTTCATATTGTGCACTTAAAAAACATGCAAAGAATGAAACATTTTTGTAATTGCCACAATAGATGAATAGATGAAAAGGAGCAAAGTGATACAAGCAGGTTCAAAGGTTATTTCAATTGAGAATTTACAAGGCAAGTAATTTCTTTTTACCATGACTAAAGAAAATCATGCAGCATTTAATATAATCTCTTATTACACCTGGTCAATAAGGTGTAATAAGACATAAGATTATCAGTAATCTCATGTGTTCTCTTTGTAAAAGTTTGGAGACTAAAGGAAGAGAACAAAAGAACATAAATTTCCAGGAGCAAATTCCTTTAGTCAAAGACAGGAACTCACTTCAGAAAATGTTTCCTTGTGTCTCCATGACCAACCATTATGCCACAGTTAATGGTTAGGATCTCAGTATTTACTCTCCATTAGGCCTCTACACACAGTAAGACAGACTAATATATGCACACACATATACAGGGAGATAGACAGAGAAAGATACAGAGAGAAGATACCATAGTGAACAAGTGACCTGCACATCACCACTTCTTTTGGTGTGTCACTTAAAGGTTAGCAAACACACACAGAGAAGCATGCCACCAAAGATCATATACCAGAGAGATAAGCAAACATACTCGCACAGTAGACTGGAGAAAGACTTTATCATGGAGGTAGAATACCCACCCCCATCACCTGTTTTAAATCCATAAAACAGCTCTCACAGTCTATTCACCTGCCTTATTTTATAGATCTCTGAGCTGCAAATAGACTTTATTAGCCATTTACAGAGACAACCAGCACTATAGCAGCCCTAATTGAATAGTGAACCATTGATTAGAGGTGTTAGCCTTTCAAACTGGAGTGCTTAGTGTAATTAGATTTACATAATCAAAACAAATACATTAAATAAATGAGCAGTCATATCTTTTTATTGCTTTGCTATGCTGAAGAATAAAATCTTTTTTTAAGGATGTTTCTTTCAACATGTGTCTTATACAGTCTCTCCAAGAATCTCTTGTATTTATTTCCTAATGTTCAGTCAGATAAATAGAATATAAATACCAGTTCTCACTGACTTAACTTCATTCAGGCTGTCTATACAAATGTGAGAAATGTGAATGGGGTTATTGCATTTCAGTAGAAGTAGAGTTTATTTCATTGATAGCCAATTAGCTGTTCTGTGTCATTAACAGTGTTTAATGGTATGGCAGGTTTGCTAAAAGGGATACTGGCTGGAAAAAGGGAAAAGGGAATAGTCCATTGGGCACAGCTGTTGTGTGTATCGGTGTGTATATTTGGTAATGGCCAAGGGTCAGTCAGAGGGGATACAATGTGTTTGTCACAAGTGACCGCTCCACGACCAGACACCAGTCGACCAGGCACTGGCATTTGTAACAGGTATTTCTGTGTTAAAGGTAGACAGAGTAAGAGCCCTCCGTCCTCCTTAGCACCTTTTTTCTTTTCACTGTCCAGACTGTTACAGCCAACCGCACACTGACCCTGCAGTCGTTCTAGTGTGTTTGTCTGTTTGAGAAATAGGAGTTAGGAACTCAGGATCCCACACAATAGCCCAGGATTCAGTCAGATAAACAGCAGAATAAGCAGAACAGAGGTTTTACAGAGTCAGTTGTGAGTATTTGTATGTGTAACGGCATGTCTGTCATGAATGACCGCACACTCACCTGTTGGCTACAACTGACCTTGTGATAGGATTCTTTTTTTCCTTTGTCCAGATCACAATGTCTATGCAGCAAAGCAGTTCAATAATATTGATTATGATGAACTTAAAAACACTTAGGTCTAAACTCTTAAATTCCATCCTGTTACACAAGTAACTTAAGTTTTCCAAAATGATCATCAAAATGTTAGGAGTAGAAATTCCATATAAAGTACAAAGTAGTGACAATAAAAAGGTGGACTGGAATTTAATTTGAACAAATTCTATAAAGAAAAAAGCAATACTTGGAAAAAAATAAACACACATTTAGTTATACCTTTCCTATGAACACTGATGTAGTCTGGCGAGAAAGGTGATGCTGTGGAGCTTAAGAACATTTGCCAATACCCAAGTAGACGGAAACAAAGCTCTGGTGTAAATGAGCTCAGAAGATTTGATGAACAGTGATGAGAGAGATGAGACTACATTGCTTGCCTTGCTGTGTGGGATATTATTTTATTTTGAAATTTTCATGAGAACATGGTTGTGTGTAAACTTTCCAACAAAGTGTTCTCCCAAATATCAGGTTTGCTTGCAGTGATGTGCACCATCTAGCAACATTCATTGCCAGCAGTGATGTTGTATTAACTCATCAGAATAATCTGTCTTTCCACAGAAAACATATTGTCAAGCACTGAATGGAAATGTGTGCATTCACTGCATGCATACTCAAAAATGTGTGGATATGCTCTCTATCATTACATTTTATTCCAACCTTGCATGACTGCCATTTGGAAATCTTGTTCAGGCTTTGACAATGTGATTTTTTATGTTTTACCCTTGGTTTACTATAAGCAACTCCAATGTGTTATATATATATGTATATATATATATCTTTCATGGGAATAAACTGACATGTGAGAACTTGGTTGACATCTGACTATGAGGATTTAAAAAAAAAAATAATGATAAAAAAATGGAAGAATTAATTTGTTGAATTTTATGTGAAGACAGCTGGCAGTTTTTAAAGTAATCTCTCTCTCTAATTTGTAGCTTACATTATCTCAGCTGACATGTTTAAACCATCAGCAGGACAGCTGTCACAGTACCAGCAAGCTGAATAGCGTGAACCTTCCGATTCCGGGTATTTGTTTTATCAATAAATAAATCAGTGACAGCTTTAATGCTCATCACGCTGAGCATCTACAGATGTGCTCCGATTTCCTCCATTGAGACTCTGCCAAGCATAAGACAATAGCAAAGACAGAGACTTTGAGAAGCATAACTGGAACAGCTCCTCTATTACAAGAACAATGGCAGGGGTAATATTCCCTCCACAGATGTTCCTGGTACTTTTACTCTCCTGTGGGACCCTCCACCTCAGAGCTTCACTAAATGACGCCGAAGCTAACTGTTGTAAACAAAACAATTGAGATTAAAAAAGCATGGCTATTATTTATGACAAATATTCATCTACTTGCATGAACATAAACATATGGACTATGTAATAAAGAGAAAACACCACTGAAACTCTCCAATATTTTGTATAGTCCGAGACCAATGTGGTTTGTTTATTATTTTGCAAATTAAATGTCACAGTACTACTGAGCATTATTGTTGCTCCTGCTGGCTCTTGAAAATAGAAGCCTATAGGAAGCAATGAACAATGACTGTTACATGACCCACTAATAGATCTAGCAGTTGTTCTGGGCTTTTTTTTTTTGCATGCATGTGTATTTGTGTGTGTGAGAAATGGTAAGGTGTTTGCACAGCATGTCAGGAAAATAGCAAAGTGCCAAAAATGCAAAAAAAAAAAAAAGAAGACTGTGTAGATATTGCTGCAGTATTTCACAATCACATGTAAAAAAAATATCCATCCATCCATCCATTTTCCTACACCCTTCTCCCTTACTGGGGTCGGGAGGGTTGCTGGTGCCTATCTCCAGCTATCGTTTCGGGCGAGAGGCGGGGTCACCCTGGACAGGTCGCCAGTCTGTCGCAGGGCAACACAAAGACACACAGGACAAACAACCATGCACACACACACACTCACACCTAGGGACAATTTAGAGAGGCCAATTAACCTTACAGTCATGTTTTTGGACTGTGGGAGAAAGCCGGAGTACCCGGAGGGAACCCACGCATGCACAGGGAGAACATGCAAACTCCATGCAGAAAGACCAGGGCAGGGAATCGAACCCAGAACCTTCTTGCTGCAAGACAACAGCTCTACCAGCTGCGCCACTGGGCAGCCGTAAAAAAAATATCTGCACCTATTGTGCTCCAACTATTGGATAGTTGGAGCACAATCATTCAGATCAAGGAAAACATTTTGTCTTTGAAGTGTCCCACTTGGTCCCAGGATGCATTGCTTTTACAGATGGACATAACTGGAAATGGGCCTTAGTGTCTGGAGTTTGTTTTGTGAAAAATAAAATCATGCCAGTTTTTGAATCCAGTATCTCAGGTATTCACCTGTTCTTTGTGAAACCTTTTATCCAACAATAGTTAGTTCTTAAGGCGAAAGCAGAAATAAGCCAGGGGTCAGAGAGGCAGCGGTCTGTGAAGAAGTGTTTGGAATAGACTCAAGATTCTGGCAGATTAATTATTATCTTGTGTGTGTGTGGGGGGGGGTGTGGGGGTGCACGTGCGGGGGTGTGCATGTGTGTGTTTCTGTCTGCGGATGAAGATTTGGTCAGGCCGTGTGACTCATAGCAACCGCAGCATATTCTTGGATGTTCTCAAGGGGAATGATGTTTATACTAAAGTGAACTGTATGTGTAGATGTGCACCCCCCACCATTCTCCAAACTCACGCTCATTGTCCTTTTCTAAAGTCTTCCACCTGAATGCCTTCTTTTTCTTCTGGTCTTGTCTGCTCTTACGCTCCACTTCCTCAGATGTAATGAAGATGAAAGAGAAGAAATACATGTTCCTTGAAAATTGTAAACTTTCAAATAAATCACATTTCTTGAACACCTGTGTTGCCTAATTCTACTTTGTTTTTAAAGATATGTAGCTTTTCTCCAAACAAGTGCTAAGTAAAATTAGGAACTATTTAATTTCACATTTTACCTTTGAAGCTAAGCCCTACATTTATATTCTGTGCATTCACGTGAAGGCCTACTCGCTCCACAGTTTTAATTTTGCCATATAGAGGAAGTGGGTGTGGAAATTTTGCTGGGGCTAACTTCAAACTACAGACTGTACTGTTTCCTAGACAAAATACTCACAGGTAATTTTTGCTTCAATATTGATATTTTTTTTTCTGTCATAACAACCATCTTAATGTTTAGTTTATTTATTTTTTTGGTACATTCTTTTAATTAACCAGAATAGATTAGGTAACTAAATCTGTTTTCATCTGGACTAAGGGTTAGATGGCATGTTCTTTAGCAGAAGTGCTTCTATTGATAACAATTGTTGTTGGGTCCCAGTTTGTTTACAACCATTTCTTATTGCTGATCTATTGATCTGGTCACACTTGTGAAGTCTGAACTAAGATTTGTGAACTAAGATTTGGTTTAAATCTGGACCATTATTCTTTGAGATAAGTCTGTTGGCTACAAAAAAATATGTTCATTAAAATTAATACACAAAATCATTCTCAGAAATTGAGATTTCACCCGATGCAGAACAACAATGCAAAGCACACAACACATCATTAAGTACTTACCTCGCCATCATCTCCAGATGTGTGACAAACAGTAGGAAGAAAACCTTCCTTCAGTAAAAGTGTTTTGGTAAATCCAGCCATGTGCTTTGGTAGTTTTCAAGGGACTCCTTCTTAAACCAATCTGTGCAACATCACAGACACATTAAAAGGAAAAATAAAATGAAGCCACGACATTCTGTTCTCCATGACTATAAGAAAATGCATGAACACGTGCTCTATACTGCAGCCGACAACAAATAATTTTCCTTCTTCAGCAGCCATTACAGCCGTAGCTTAGCGTCTTGAATGAAGTGGGTGGAGCTCCACTTGGGTTGTCAGGTGAGGGGTGGGACCTGACTTTGGGTTGCTAGGTAGCAAATTGTGACACAACAATTTAGAGATATTTGAAACAGACTGCTTTACTTAAGCATTTGTTTATTCACAATAAAGAGTTTTTTTGTTTTGCTCTTTGTTTCTAGGAGTAGGAGATGCTCAAATAGAAGTACAGAAACATATCAAAAGTGAATTTTGCATAAAGGTGAACCTTTAAAAATGACATGTAAAAATAAGCCAAGATGGATGTTTTTTTTTTATTTAACTGAATGGAATCAAATAGGATGAAACAATTTCTTGATTTCATGAGTGTACTGTAGCTGTGTGTCTATTAAATTCAAAGTCATGTTAATGCACTTATTAATAGGTAACTTCTTCATGAATTGCACTCTGTGTAGATGGATTGATTAGGGTTTGATTGCACATTGACATTTTTACCACATACACAGCATGTTATAAGAAAGCTATGACATTTCAGGGAAAAGACACAGAGTGACTTTTATATAACTTCACTATCCAGAACTAAAAGTTAATAGAAATATATTTAAAATTAAAGTAATACTTATCGTAGTTTTCATTCATAGTGTTTGAGTCAGAGGTCTTTAATGAATTGCTGGATTTCTCTTCCCTCCTTCCTTTGGGCTTTTCTTCTCAATGTTCATTCCCTGCACATAATTCCAGCACCACTGAATCATTTCCTTCAGTAAGAGATGTTAGCAGAACATTCAGCTTTATGCAGATCTTGTTCTTTCATACTATTTCTTTCTCCCATCTTTCTGTCAAAAACATTAGGATGTTGCATAGCACACCCTCAATCCTAATGATTTACTCTCTCCTTCAAATTCTTTCATCAGAGGTCAATCTATCACTGTTTTATACTTTGATGAACTCAGTATTTTGGAGGGATGGATATTATATATATATGTATATATATATATATATTGATTATTTTAATTACATTATTATGTCTTTTATGTGTTTTAAACTTTTATATTTTGTTACATTGAAACTACAAAAAAATTTTGTATTTTTTTGTGATAATCTAATTAAAGTTCTGCATAATTGTGGAGTGGGGAGAATATAGTCTTTAATTTTATTAATGTCATTTGATTGACAAAGTGTGCATCTATATTCAACTTGTAATGATTAATTCATTGTAGCAATTAGAGTTGTTCAAAGTATGTGTCTACCAGCTTTGTACACCATTATACTGAAATATTTGCCATCATCCATCTTTCAATCAACTCTGACCTGTACCATTTTTTTTCTCTGAAAAATTTTTTGCCACAGCATAATTGCATGCTAAATGTGTGCCCTGCAAATTGGACTTCTTTGTGGCTTTCTTTCAGTAATGTATTTTTTTTGTTTTTCCAGTTTTAGACCAATTTTTTAAAAGTACATGCCTGATAGTTCTGCTGTCACAGATTCTCCCACCAAAACTGTTCTTCGTAGCTCATCCAGAGGTGCTTCTGTTACTACAATTTGCTCCCCTTTCTTGGTTTGTTGATTATGGTGTAAAAACTCATTAGGTCTGAAGGTTCGCCATGCTCTTTCCATATTTAGAAGAACTGAACAATGCTAAAAGTTTGGTATATTATTTATAACCAAAAAACTCCTTCACAACCCTATTGCTGACCTCTCAGATGAATTCAATGGTTTCAATATTTGTCTTCTAATATTTTCTAACAAACTCCTGACATCTTCACAGAACAGACTTATTTATACTGAAAAGAAATTAAACAAAAGTGTACATGCTAATTTGATTTCTTCTAAGGGCAATTGGTTGCTGAAGGTGTTTTTAGGGCTATCAGAGAAAAGGGGCTGAATACTATTCAGATTTTATATGTAAGAAAATTTGAAAAATTATGTTCCTCAAGCTTTGAAATAATTGTCTATTTTTACAATAACCATGGAGTACATTGAAAATGTGGTTGTAACTTCAGGGATATGAAAATGTAATCTCATGCATATTGTATAAAAAGTAATTACAAATATGTTTTTATGTCTAAACAGTGAAAACAGTGTTACATTTGTCATCAGTGTTCTCTTTGTAATCAACTTGAGCTTTTAGATTTCAGTCATGTGATATTGAGATAACCAAACCTCTCAGACAGTATAGGCACCCTTCAGATCATCAGTGGTAAACATCCAACTTTGACACAAAAAGTTACGCACACACCTTTACAAACAAACTGCAAACTCCTTTCGCTTGACAAAGGAGTCTGTCTTTGTTTGATCTCTGTGAGGTTTATCTCCTGAACCCAAATGTCAACACTGGTTGTTGACAGACTCCGTTTCCTCCAATAATCCATTGACTGTCTACATCCAAGACCCAGAGAGCAGCAGGTAATAGCAGTTTGACCTGGGGGCACAAAGAAAGTTTAAAAAAACTGTAAATATCCTAACCTTTATGGAAAGAAGCCATTCCTACTGAATAGGAACAATCAGAAATTAGACATAAAATAAAATAAAATAAAAATTTATTAGCCCCAATTCAGATTCATTTTGTTTCTTAAATGTTTTAAAATATGGAACTCATTTGATTATCAGGTAATTATCAGTATTTTTTTTCAAATGTTGATCTCTTTTGTTGAGGGGGGTAAAAATGATCTTATCCGACCTGGCCGCAAGATGAAAATCAATTTCTCTCTAAACCTAATGACTGGTTGTACCAGCAGCAATGGCCAATGCCATAACTGGCCAAAAGCTGTCTTTTAAAACAACTTTTAAAAGACTGTTTTAAAAGCAGTCTTTTAAAACTGCTGTTAGAAAATATGGCCCCTATCTTTGCAGAATAGTTTAATTGACCCTAATTGTAGGTTTCTCCATGATGAAAATGTCTACTGTATCACAATTAGATTTAAGTCCAGACTAACCAGACCACTTCAAAGTAAAATTGTACCACCTTAATTTTTAGTTCCTTATTAATTTAAAACTGTTATGGTAAAAAAGAAAATTGGTCCAAATGACAATTGGTTACAGATTCTGCATTTCACTATAAGAGATTGGTTTTGCATTGTCTATTAGGGTGCCGGGACCAATTCTACAAGAGCACTATAGAGGACAACTTCAACTGACTATCCAAGGAATTTTAGCTATATTCAGCTTTAACATCTTTTTTATGAGGTGCTATTGGGTTTGAGTCTAAAACTCCTGATTATAATCTAAAATATACAACTTGTTATGGTGCCAAATGTCTTAGACTTCTATCACACACATAAAATAATCTATTTTATCTCATTGCAGGTGAGCAGGTTGCTTTTTATAGCCAGTAATGTTGTGATCCCAGTGACAGTAAGACTGTTTGTCTTTGAGCCAATCAGATAAATCCAGACTTCACAATCAAACATGACTCCTGATTAGTCCAAAGTTTAAGTTTTCCTCCTGGCAAAACAGTTTGTCATTTTCTTTCTGACGTTTACAACATCAATCTGCAAACTATAAAACGTCTTTATCTATACAAAATCAAATGCACGCATTGATTGCCACATCTTAATGTATGTTTATGTCTTGATTTTCATGCTCCACATATATCTCTATGTTGCTCACCTTTTGCCACATCTCTGTTTTTCTTCATGCAAGTTAATCATTCTTCTAAAGCTAGCTTGCCATAGAAGTTCTTATCAGTCTCTGTGTCATTTTATAACTTGACCTGCACCTCTAGCTCAGCTACCCCCCAGCCCACAAAACTGATGACATTTCCTCCATTAGCAGTTGTCAGAGATTCTCCGACTCTACCTACAAATGTTTTCAAATAACTTACTGTTATACAGAAATTTTGATGACCTAAATAATCATAAATAATGACCACAGTAAGGTTGACCTACTGTTTATCTGATTATGTTAATGATATGGATGTATGCATTGCGATATGACTGATTCAAGTCAGTTAAACAGAATCGCACTCCATCAAATTGTATTACAGACATATATATGATATTAGTGAGTTGCTAATTTACTGACTGAAGATCAGTGAGTAAATTATTTCATCTTAAATGAGGACACAACTCTTTGGGGAGGAGTATTTAGTTTTCTATTGGCTTTCTTTAGATTCCATGTAGTGAGGTGAGGCCATTTTAGGAAAATAAAAACATGAGCAAAGTAAAGACAGAAAAGAAAGTAACATCTGGGTTCCACAAAGAGACTGATTTGTGTTTCAGCCCGGGATAAAATGTAGGAAGAACATCTATTCTTTAGAAAAAAAAAGAAAGAAAGACATAAATTGTAAATTGTTTGCATAAAGGAAACATGCGCTGCTGGGGCACCAAAACGGACTCCACCAAGGGCCAACAGACTTTTTTATATTCAGCCCTGAGAATTTACACAAATAACAGTTTGCAGTTATTCGTGCAACAAGTTGCTTTGTACTAAAAATCCCGTGATTTACCTATATGTCGCCTTTCTTCTGATTTCCATTTATTTCTAAAATAAGCTGGCTATAATGGTGTAAAATCCTCTTGATGTTCCTAAAGTAACAGTCTTTTTTTCCTACTTTCAAGTGCAAATCTGGATGAGCGCACAGGTTCCACACGTGTTTGCGGAGCTCGCCTTATTTTGCGGGCGGGCCTCTCGTTTCTGCCATGTGACTCTACTTGGACGTTTCCTACACCTTTAACAGGAAAGCTAAAACACCCAAAGTAAGATTTCTCACTATTATGCACTTAAGCTGCTTGCAATAAATCAAATGCAAAGTTATAACTTGGGGAGCCGAGGTTGCGTTGACTTGTACACAATGGCATCTCAAACTGCAGGCCAATTCAGCACACATTTTGTTCTGCAAATTTGCGCAAACAAATCCAAATGCACTGGTTTCATTTTTTATTTAACACACTTGAACACTGTGAATGGAAAACAGCTATACATTTAGTACAACATTCTTTACTGTAAATATCTAGGCCATTGTAATATAGATTTTCAGATTAATAAAGCAGGACATAGACAGCAGAAATAGTAGACATACATATAAACAGAAATAAACGTGCAGAAACAGATGAACGCCTGGGCTTTTCTCAGCTTGTTTCACAAGTTCTTCACCACATACGTTTGCTCTCTGACTCTGCACTCCTTGGGCTAATGGGGAGTCTGCAGTTGCATCACCTTTTTTTTATTTTCCTTGTCCCCCCATCACCCTCATCCCACCTCAGTCCATCAATGCAGCTTTTTAACGTCCATCATTAACGGGATTAAACAGCTGAGATTTCAGAGCGGTGGAACTACGGGCTTTGAGGCAATACTTCCCGGTCTCCTTGCCTGATTGGACCGATGAGACATGATGTCAGATGACCGCATGCGCCTCGGATTGGAGAGACGGGCGTAAACAAAGCCGCGAGGAGGGGGTGGAGGCGGAGGAGGAAGAGGACAGGTCTCCACATCTCCAGACAGTCCGACCAAGACACCGAAGCCGACTTTACGCTTAGGGGAGGGCTGCCCCGCCGGCGCGTACTTGTCTACTCAAGGCTTGAACTTACTCTGACAGCCTCGTGTTAATTGGTGACGTGCTTTAAGGAATTCTGGAAGAGATAAAGGCAAACTTGCCGTCGTTCTTCCATCCGGACGTTGCGCATTTTTTCATTTAGCAGAGACAAATTTACCAACTTATCGCGCATCTGCCCCTCGTTAAATACTTAAAAGGAGGAAGCATCATTGTAGATTCCCTTCTCTCAGACGCAGATAGTTCAAGTAAATGAGTGAAGTTGAGTAACAGCGATCCGGTATCTGAATGCATGCGCATTTCGATCACATTTAGAGAAAGTCTGAGTGGACTGGACCAGGCTCAAAGCATGGTCCAATAATTTGGAAGACGGAGAGAGAAAGCGGGAGAGACAGAAAGTAAGAAACAGAACAGGAGAGAGAGAAAGGAAAACTTTCGGGACACTTCGAAGTGTGTTTGCCTCACACATCCAGGTGTCCCGCCGAGCGGTGCGCAGTCTCCAGCTCGGGCGGGGAGCGCTGACATGCTGCCCAAAGTCGAGACTGAATCTTTGGGACTCACTCGATCGTATGGGGAACAGGGGCACATGCCAAGGAACTTGCAAGGTAAGAATAGTCACCCCGCCGATTGTCTATAGATGTAACTCCTCCGTAACGCGGATTTCACTGAAGATCACCGCATTTAGCTGAAGTTCTCAGCGCGCTAAAGTAAAAACTTTGGTGCAAAGTTATTTGCGTTACTTTTGCACGGATGGCTCCAGCCACTTTCATAAAACTAGTGCCATAAAAGTGTTTAATGGCTGGATATATTTACTTGACGGGTTGAAGTGTTACGGAAACGGGTTTCCATAAACTTTAATATTTTTTTAATTTATATTATTATTATTATTTTTACCTTGCAACCAATGATATATACTTAAATGCAAATTTAAAAGCAATTATTTACGTTTTTGTTGGTGAATAATTATCACAACCAGCTGTCAATTAACCAAACATCAAAAAACGCACAAAAACTCGAAAGGCAAGAAACCCGTACCTAGGAGTTGATCTTGTTTTTTTCCCGAGGTTTTGTAATTAGACCACCGGACTACATCTTAATGCCATAAAATGACAATTATCAGGATCATGTATCAATTGCAAGCAAAATATATTCAAGAGTCAGACAAACATTTGTTACCCCAGAAGATAAGTTGAAACTCCAGAATCATGGTTTCATTTGATGAGTTGATCTAAAGTTTTCTGGTCCTTGTAAAATGTGAGAAATAAAACGAAACTATGTTGTCCAATATGCAGTCTCCTAATGTCTTCACTGCACTTGTTTCAAAATAGCATATATAACTAGATTGTATAAATTCGAAAGTCGGCGGAGTTTTTCATTTGCTACATAATAAAATGACATTTTACTTTTAAACACATGCATAAAAAACATACCATAATTTTCCTATTTGAAAAGCAAAATTAATGATCTAATTTCTAAAAGCATCTTTGGTGCTATAACGTTTCTTAGAATTGACATAATTATGCATATTTCCCTCGGGCTTACATTAATTTTATTTTCTTGATCTTCCCGCGAAACAGACTCCACTCGCAGCAGCGGAAAATAAAAAAAAAAAGAAAGACTGACTCATTGTCAAAGATAAACACGTGTGTCCCTGCTTATTCCACACATGTCATTGCACTGCAATATAAGCGGGAATCAATTAGTCCGCTTTGGTTTTATGACACAGTGATAAGACTCACAGAAGGAGTGGTTTGTCTGGGGGTTTATTATCTGATTTGGCGGAAAAAAAACGAGGTAACGTGAGTGGAAATATATTTTTTGTCATTATTCTGTTTTGATTGGATGTCTGAACAGGTGGCCTTTTAGTATTTGTTAAAAAAAAAACCCATACAACTTCGTTGAATTAAATCCTTAAAAAGCAAACGCTGTTTCCTTTTTATTTAAGTGACTCTTCGATAACCTACCTGGTTAAAAAAAAAAAAAAAAAAAAAAAAATATATATATATATATATATATATATATATCTGCACCGTGAAGTTTTAACTGCTATAATCACTTTCTGTTTCATGAGTTTGAAACAGATCAAAATTTGTTATCTTTATTCAGTTGCGCAGCACCTACAGAGCAAACACACAGCCTGTACTAATATTATTTCGTTTATGCGCTTTAGAGCGAAAAATTATAAAATTAAAAAAAGAAAAGAAAATGAAGAAAAAAAAGAGAGTTCAGAGGTTAAATTTGCTTTTAGCGTCTGTGAAAAATAGGACTACAAAAAAAACATCAGCAGTCTGGTGGAACTTGTTGCTTCAACTCGAAAATTCAGCGCCGATCCCAGTAGGGAAACGCGTTAACAAACTACAAATCATGTCTAATTAACGGGTCTCGGAGAGCAGATGAAGCGGATTTTTTAAAGTGAATGGTACACTAATATGTGTCTGTGTGTGAAGGCCACGGAAAAGGCGTCTGTGGCTGACAAAATATTTCCACTTTTACAGCCGCATCCACCGAGGTTTTCCTGTTTGATCTTGGCTGCTTTGCTTTTTTATGATAAGTACCATATAATGCTTTAAACTGTTGTAAATGTATGCTTGGCTGTTTGCTCACACACAGATACTCATACAATGAAAGTATTTCCTAAACTGAAATCAGAGCAATGGTAAATCAGAGCAACTTTTAAAAATCGTTTCACGTGTTGTATTTTTGTTATTTTTTTTTTAATGAGCCATATTTGTGAAAATATAATTGGGACATTTTACGCGCATCTGTTTGCTTGAATTCCGTTCTTTCGAGATTCACAATAATGACTTTTATTTTTCTAATACCAAATTAAATTTATATTTAGGAAGTTGTTCAGAAAACATAAAATATCGCTGCTACTTTTTCACAACTTTAAAGCAGATTTAAATCTACATGAACTAGCCTTTGGCGTTAGTGCTGATTCTTAGAGAAGAAGGAAAAAAAATTTGTTGGTTTTAGATGTTTTTTCTAAACGCCCGCAAAGATAAGGGCTTCTCTGTGTGTTTTCATTTGTCTGTGGGCGGTAACATTTTCTCATCCAATCGTCAAGTCTAATATCTCCCCATTTCCCCCAGCGATTTCACGACTTAGACACATGCATATTTATGAGGCTGACTTCCATGCACTTTTTTTTTTCCCTATTTTATTTTTTTGGCTGTAAGACGAGTGAGGAGTAAGAGGGAGACATGATTGCGTCCCTCTCCACACACTCCAGAATCGACCCTTCATAGTGTCTGGGGGCACGGTTTAAAGCTTCAGAAGAGGAACAGAAGTTTCACAAAATCCCATTCAGTTGCGACGCGGAGTCCCTCCGCGGTTCACCTTGATGGATGAGAGCGGGCTTTTGGGGGGAAAAGAGCGCTCAACACTGAAATAGACTTCACTCTGCGTGTGTGTCTCCGTGTGTCCTGTTGCAGCCCCCCAGTTAAAAATGATGGACTACTCCTATGACGAAGACCTGGACGAGATGTGTCCCGTGTGCGGGGACAAGGTTTCCGGGTATCACTATGGACTCCTGACCTGCGAAAGCTGCAAGGTGGGTGCCCCGCAAGACGAGAAAATGTTTATATTTTTCTGCACTGTAAAGTCAAATATAATCTGTGTTCGTGCGGTGCCGTGTGCCATGCCTAAAACAGTTAAGTACTGTTTTGTTAGGAAGGTTAAAGCTGTTTAAAACTGTATAGCAGCATTAACATCCAGGCTTGTCAGCATTAAGCTGTCAAGTTTATGCATATATGACATGGGCAATTTAGCATCCAAGCAAAACTTTTAGTATTTAGTCAAATTATATATAGTTATATATGACCCCTTTGTGCTAAGTGGTTTTTCGCTCTTAAGGTTTTGTTATATACTATACAGTTGCACTCTCCCCCCTCAAAAATGTAACAGAAGAACAAACTCTTACTTCCTTATCAAAATTCAGTGAAACAAATTCTTAAATATTTCTGAGCAATGATGCAGGAGACAATAAAATATGTTTTTACATGATCAATGTATCTGTCTTTTTTGCCATTTTTGCAACCAGATAGATAAATAGTAGTTTAAAATAGAGATGATCAGTTATTGTCCCCATTCCTCAAAACTCAGTGGAATAGGCCTTAAACTTAGTCCAGAATAGACCAGCTCCATGCACAATCACTTTGTTCTCTTGCAGTAGTTATACGCTCCCATTCGAATGGACATAAATTCACAATAGAAAACTCTTTTGGAGTGTAATAAACAGAGAAGTTTTTGTTTTTTTCAAGTTTCAAACCTTGTCCTAACAGAATAGTGCCCTGGGTACTGAGCAACATTACCCATATCAAAATCTGAAATGGCATAGATCACAAAATATGTGGGAGGGTTGCAACACTTGAGGCAAAATGTACTATAGTGATGCTGCTGTTTGAGAAAGCTCCTGTCTAAAATTCTCATCACAGCTTCATTAGGAGAAGATCACCCGCTTTGCCTGAGCTACGTGTTTTCGTGCATGACAAGACAGGAGTAAAATAAGAGGTACCCTGGTGTTAAACTTGAACTCTGTCAACAACTTATTTATCCTTCTCTTCCTCAACACAGAGCAAATAAGCGTTGACTTTTTTTCCCAGTTCAGTAAAGCTGTCAGTGCAAAATTAAGCCAAGACAAATGTCTCCACATTAACGCTCTTCAGCGTAAAATTGCAGCTCGCAGTATTGATGCTGCAGTGCACATTTCTTGCCTATGTGGTCATTATTCAAAGCAGATGTTATAGATTTGATCCCATAGTTTGACCTTGAGATGCTGAATATTTGCTTGAAGGGAGACGTCAGTGGCATCTCTGGTGCTCCTTAGCCTCTGCTTAGCCAATCTGCATGTTTCCCGACTGACTTTAAACATGCTGAGGTTTTGTGTGTGTGTTTGCGCGTGCTGGGGGTGTGTGTGTGTGTGTGTTATGGATGCAGATGAAGAGGTGCTTTATAGAATGCTGCATATCCTTGGTGAAACATTAATGATATTGATAATTACCCAAAGCCTGTCATTGATTATCTCTAAAATGTAGCAGTTTGTATAATCATCAGGGCTGGGCTGATAAACCAGCCTGCTGACACATTACAGGTTCATTCTGCCATTAAATATATGCGAGCAGCGATTCAGGCTGATCCAGGTTAGATTCATCTTCATTTCACTGGAAGCGACTTCCATCAGTGTAAAAATCAATGATGAGATTTAATCACATCTAGTTTTGTCAAATCTTGGCTATAATCCTCGTTTATTTTTAACTAACCTACGGTACCTGCCATCCCACATAGGCTGTAAGTCATGCATAGCATGATTGCTATTAGGACCTACTAATTAGATTTGTACTTTGAGTGTTTGATGTTCTACAGAACAAACAAATCTGCTGCACATCATAAACAGTAGAACAGTTGCATTTGCAGATGTCAAATGTACCTATAGACACATACACACACACACACACACACACGTACACCCCAGCTGTCATTGAAGTGCAAAGATCATTTCTGTTCATGTGCTTCACCTCAGTAAGACAAACATGTTATTGCATCAAACTTTCTGGAATAATAACGAGATTTTCTTTTAAGTTCCAACAGAACAACAGAATAACCTCAGTCCTAAAATATAGTCGCTCCATGCGACTGGTTTATGGATCAAAAACATAGAAATTAGACTCAGTCACTGCACACGGGAACATTTGCCTCCCAAATGCTACAATAAAGTTATTATATACTTTTACCTTTGTTTTAAGCCCGATTGCATTGCAGTGTAAATGGAATAAAAGCTGTTTCTATCAATCATGCAAAAGATAAACAACGATTTAAGTCTTGGCTCGCTGTGCATCTGAAAAGAGCAGTTTTCAGTAAGAAGTTGCACACTTAACCCATAAAAAGCATGTTTGAATCAGGTTGCATTCTTGTACATGAATGCTAAGAAGAAAGTATTGCCAAAGCACAAATACTAAAGTAGGGAGTCAGTTTTCCAGAATCTAAAGCTCTGCCCTTTTTTTTTCTCTTATGTTTGGTCAGATCAGGCAATGCAGATTGTCAATTAAATATGTGTTTGGTGAGATATTGACAGCAGCACCTTCTTTTTTATTTTATTTTAAAGAGCAGATTTAAGGATTCTCCTCCTAGGTTATGGATCTAGAATACGTTAATACCGCCTTCCTGTGTTTGATTTTCACTGCAGCTGCCAATAATAAATTCCGTGTATGAATGTCTATAATCTTGGAACTTTAAATTATGTATATAATTTATTGGATTTTTTTGCTCTCATGTGTCCTGGCCATATTATTCAATAATTAAATATGGGGTTGAAAAAATTACTTAATTCCTGGAGTTTTGTGTGAAAAGAGAATATTGAAAATGAGTAGCCAAATATTTTATGAAGTAGTTTAAAATGCAGTGAAGCACTGGAAAACAAATCGAAACAGGTAAACAAAAGTTTATGTGCTGCTCATCAGTTAAAATCCAAGTCATTTCACTAAAGAAATGTATTTTACGACTAAACTTAGTGTGACACACTATCCATAAATTAACCTGAAAAGCTTGTAGAAAGACAAAATCTGAAGCATCGCACAAATTGGAGAATATCTTTAAAAACTCCCCTCTGCGCGTGTCGGTGTGTGTGTGCATGTATCCATTAAGGCTGTCCCTCTCCATCTGTCTGGGAGTGTGAATGGGCCAATTACTATCGCATTGCAGGGGTCAAGCAGGTTGACGTCTTAATTGGTTCTCTCCACAGGGCTTCTTCAAGCGCACCGTCCAGAACAACAAGCGCTACACGTGTATAGAGAACCAGAGCTGCCAGATTGACAAGACCCAGAGAAAGCGCTGTCCGTACTGCCGCTTCCAAAAGTGCCTCACTGTCGGCATGAAGCTAGAAGGTATGAGGACTGTTTTTTCAGTGCTCCGGTCTTCGGTTTATTGCAGAGTGAATGAAAGTGGCAACTTTTATACTAAATTTTGGCTCCTGCATTTGGATTTGTCTAGTCCCTGTATGTGAGGTTATAGGGAGTCATAGTACAAGCTCTGCCAAGCAGTTTCTGCAGGTAAATTTTTGGTGATAGACGTGCAGCTGTTGCTTTAGAAGAAAGTGTTCTTATATCCAGGGAGTTTTCAAATTTGCTTCAGAAAAAATGGCAATACAGAAAAATAAGAACAGTGTTCTTATTAATTAATTAATAAGAACAGTGTTATATTTTTTCATTAAAAGTGTGGACGTGAAAATATTGAATCCAAGCTTTCCACAAGTAATCACCTAGCCTCTTAAGTTCATAGGAGTTTTATGAATAACTTACATCAGATTCAGTTCATTCCATATGCTTGTTGTAGACACATTTCAATATTAATGAACATAGATCTTACACAATGCATTTAAATGAGTAAAAAGGCAGCTTCCATGAATTCTCAGCTGAGCGTAGAATGCAGGCGTTTTCATTTCTTCATTTTTATTTATCTGAAACTCAGAGGGAATGTATGTTTGTATTATTATTTTGTATGAAGGCAGCTTTCTAAATATATAATTCTTAGTTGGTGCTCAGAGATAAAGCAAAATACTACATAAAGGAGCTATTTGAACATGATTAAAAATAGCTTTTCTATTAGATTATATCCATCATCACTTCTTGGCATGGAGTAACAGGTCGGAGACAGTTGGGGACAAAGTGTGGGCAAGGAGGGTTGTCTGGTTGCAAGTGTAAAAAGAAATATAAAATATTACCATTAGAATGTTGTTCTTTTGGTTAAATGTGGCGAGGCCTCAGTTCATCTCGGAAATTAGGATTTACTCCACACATTAGTTTGGAAGCTAATGTGTGTGGAAATCAGACACATTTGAAAAGTCTGCCTTTAAAGCCTAAATATCTGATTGTAATTTACTTTTCTTCTTGAAATGACTGTAATTTAATTCATCTTTATCTATAATTTTAAATGTTGTGTGATAATTGTAAAAAAAAAGATCACAGACATGCTTACATTTACAGCAAAACTAAAAGATAAAACAACAAAAATTAAAGGAAAAAAACAAAGCAAAAATCTCGAGGTGTCTCCATCTACCCGCCATTATGGTTTCATTAACAGTTATTAATTGTGAATGGCCTTTGGGCAGAAAGTCTCGGACGGTCATTTGAAAGCTAACAGGGGCGCGAGGAGGCATAGGAGGGGGCGGTGGTGTTTGATTTGTTTTGCCGGCGGTAACTTTCCGCTCGTAGGCAAGAAGAGGCCCTGCAGCACTCTGTCAGGTGCCAGAAGCTCCAGTGGGCAACTCCTGCCACATCCAGTAAAGACCTCCCACACAGAAGAGCTGACACCCTTTACCACACACACACACCCCCACCCCCACCGGCACACACTCACACAACTGCACAGGCACACGCATACAGCTCTACCTTCTAAACACATACATATATTCATGACAGGAAAGTTGTTCAGATGGCCACAGGCAGCAGGAAGTAGTTGTCATTTAATCTAAAAAGAGAAAATGATCTCAGCCATGTGCTGCGGTACGGCGCATGATGGCCTTCAGAACCATGCAAATTTAGGAGATAAACCAGAGACCAAATTTAAAGAAAACTTGACAGTTGCCTCCAAGTGCCACTATTTTAGTTTGCTTTCTTGTATAACACTTTTTTTTCTAATTGTTGAGTCTTTGTTACAACCTGTGAGGCAGTTTGTTCAGTTTTTGAAAGAAAGGGGAAAAACATGTTGAAATGTCTGAGACAGTGCACCTTGTGCAATAAAAAGAGCTTTCTTAGCAAATTACACTCAATTTGCTAAAGTTAAGATTAGCATATAAATGTCAATTACCAGCAGTTCTGACTGAGAGTACCTGCTCACTCATAAGAATTTTTGGTGCTAATACCACCTGCAAATCTGAACAGATTGGTCAGTGAGAAGTCCTTTAAGAGCTATGCATGTTTCTTTTCTTTTCAAGAAAGATTTGCTTAAACATCACAAAACATTAGACTAAAAAAAGCCCTATTTATGTTTGTTTATAAAAAAAAGTCAGTGAAAGAATTTTGCATGTTGAGGTGTGCAATTATTTTGGTGAAAGTGTTATTTCAGTTTAAGTAAAGGGGCTGAGTGACAGGATATTATGAGATTATAGTTTATTATTCTCTTTTAATTTTTGTTGCATGTGTGAGTTGGTAAACTTGCATCTATCCTAATAAAATAGACAGAACGTTATTATATTATTTCAGTTGGAGTAAAAAGATCAGGTGTGAACAATGCTATCAGATCTTTTAAAACTTTTCTTCAGAAAGGTTTTTAGTAAATATCGCTAAAACAGTAAAGGATGGTAAGCCTTTACCTGACTGATTTTGATTGAAAGAGTCCAATCCATCCACATGCTGCAGGCACGCTCTCTTCTTGTTATGCTGTTAGCATCTCCCGCCTGCATTGTCCCCCTGAAAAAACAAGATTTGATTCATTAGAACATCACTCACCGCAACCAGTGAAGCATGCTATATTTGAACAGCTCCCACTGGCATGATTGTCTTTTTGCTTGCTAATAGTTGTCTTGTATCATATGCTTCACTGAGCTGCCTAATATTTCTTTCACTTGTGTATCATTTTAAAGGCAGAGCATAACATTAATATCTTGATCCCTACATAAATTTGTTATTTCAGAAATTATGCTCTCACAGAAACTCCTTTCCCCCTTTCACGTCATTTTTTTGCATGCAGTTAATCGTTCATAAAACTTTAATTGATTGATTACTGCAAATTCAAAACCTCTGAAGAGCCACTTAGTTGAAATTAGCACCACTGGCTGAGTGTTTGTATATTCCCTGCTGCATCTCTCCCCCGCTCCCTCCACTTTTTATTTCCTCCCCGTCTCCATCTTTCCAGCTCTGATTTGTCTTCCATCAGCCTCTCAGTACCTGTGGTGGGAAAGCCGGGGAGCTGTCCCATTACTTATGCATAGGTATCATAGGTATTCATGTGTGTGCATGGGATAGGGCGCATCCAGAGCAGGGGCCGGGGCCCCGACATGACAAACAGGGTGTCAGCAAGGCTCCGCGGGACCCATTAATATGCCGGCAGCCGACAGGGATCCTCACCTACGCACGCTTAATATTCCTGTATATTAAACAACCATAAATCAGAGGATATAAGCACTGAGGGCTGTGTGTAAGAAAGGAGTTCAGTATTTGTTATTGTCTTTGTGTAGGTGTGTTCTTGGAAATATTACATTGCTAAAAAATGAATTTTCTCTCTGTGTCTCTGCTTGTTTGTACAAGTTTGAGGCACAAAGGGAACAGCAGACATTTTTGGACAATAGGAAGAGTTGTGTCCGATTAGAAATTTATTAATTTTATGTTCCCCAGTCTTTGCATTTGTGCAGTCAGACATAATCTCAGAGTATATGATGGCATCAACCATACAATCCTAAGGTCCTTCTATTAACCTCCTATGTGTCAGTAGCTTTTAATTGGTTTAACCATTAAAAGTTATATTTCCCCTATCTTCTAAGGGGAACGAACATCACATTGTATGCAAGTAGCTAATCATATTCACACATTTAAGAATGCAGTTTTTTATAACAATATTTCAGTTTCATCTCTGTGTCTCCTGCTTTTATGTTGTGGTTATTTTCTGACAGAATAAATATTTCTGTTGCCTTGGTTTGAAAGTCTGTTTGTGGCTGTTTTTATCCAGCCAATCACTGAGTTCAGAACAAGCTTCAGGCATAAGAGAAATAAGCTGCTGCTTTAGGTTTTATCCAGCAGGGAGATAAAGACACCAACACTGTTTACATATATATAGAAAATATATTTGTAGTTTTATTTATTAAGAATAAGCCTCTTTATAATTTTCTGTCCAAGGTTCAATTCAAAATAATTCAAATTTCTTTAAAAAAATATTTTATAATAGTTTATTTGTAAGTCATAATTTAAAGAAGTTAAATTATATCTTCTGCTGCTTATTATAGTGTCTTTGGTAAGGGTCCTAAAAATTTTGAACCAGCCCTGACCATAAAACATAAAGGCACCCTTTTTTTGGCAAAGAATAATCCAACCTTGAAAGGAAATGCAACAACACAGTAACGGTTAATGCATAAAGTTTTATATTGATGAACTAAAATGTTTATTGCCCTCATTTCTGTTTGGGTATAGAGATCATATGAATTATTCTCATCAGAAGCTAAATTGTTGCAGTGTGCAAACACTTGTCATATTGCCACCTTATTCAGACATGCACATTTCTCTCTGCCCCCTTATGCATGTGTGCACTCTTCCCCTCTCCCCTCCCCCTCCAAATTAATCCATGTTACATGAATGCAAATCACCTTGTTTAATTAGAAACAAAAATGTGTGCATGTGTGTGTGCGCCAGTATGCATGTGTATGTAGTGGTAAGATGTCTCCCCACCACTGCTACACCACCAACTCTGGTATTCATGATGCGCTGTGGGTCCCTTGGTCCGAGGCAGGCGAGAAAGGCAGTCAGGGCCTAATTTTGTTTTCCCAGTAGGGCCAACTATTAGTTTCTCAGCTCATTAATTACGCTGTTGTGGAGAATCATTAATAGTTAAAGTTACCCTACAATAATGTATAATGGATACATTTGACTGGAATCCCAATTTCTTCTTCTTTTTTTTCTTTTTTGATGTAAGAGCAGTTTTTCAGTGGTCATGATCATCTGTGAGTTCAGTTGAATGGACATTGTGAGGATGCATGTGGGGAAGTGGCTGTTGGAGTGCGAGTAAATCGCTGCATTTAAACCACCAGAGTCTCTTCAAGGTGGTGGACCGTCTGGCACGCTCCCATCTTTGTGATGTTTTCCATGTTAGCCACTTTGTGTTCGGGTGTCAAATCTATACATAAGTGTGTGTCGGCGTGTGCGTGCGTGTATGCGTATGTGGCTCTTGGCAGTGCTTGCTCAGATCAGTGACAGGCACATTTTGTGAAAGAGGTCATTAAAATCCCTCCCAAGGCAGTGTGTATGTGTAAATGTGTGTGTGGGTATGCATATATGTCTTTGTACGGGTGTCTGCCCATCTTTTGCCCCTGAACTTAAGTCCCGCTCCACGCCTTCTCCACACCCCCACTTCACTTTCCCTCTTCTGTTCTTTCATTCATCTGTCAAAGCATCAGTCGTCTCAGTGGACCTAAAATTACTTGCTACGGTATCTGACCTTGTGTATGAAAAGGTCAAATATATTTGGGCTTAGTAGTATATTTGTCTGTATTTTGATGCATTTAAAAAGATGGAAGCACTTTCCAAAATCAGAATGATATGGGTATAATATCTGTGAATATTAGCACTGAAAAGTCTAGTGCATATTTTTCCCTTTTATGCTGCATTAAGTCCCAGACGTCTGTTGGCTTTTTGCACGCTGGGCCCTGCAAAGCCTTGTCAGAATAAGATGTAATTAAGTATGAATAATTAACACCAGTGCCCCCCGACTGAGAGATAGTAGAGCAGCTTCCCTGTGGCAGCAGTCGGTCAGATCACACACGAACCTCATTGCAGTCCACTGTGTGCCCAGTTTGTTCATTAGAAATACCCACAGCTCACACTCGTTGTGATCCTCACCACAGGATCCCTGTGCTGAGGGGTGAGGGGGGGCAATGGGGGAACATCGTGGGTGCGTTTGTTTCATCAGAAAATAAGAACCCCAATTGAATTATTGTCAGACTGATCAGGTCTTTGGTCTTTATAAAGAAGTCCTTGCTAATTGACACAGCCATTTTAAAAGCTTTTAGGGATTGCATAATAAGAAAAGTTGCTTTTTGTCAGAGTTTATAATACTAACTAACTTCTAGAGGGAGGCCAGACCCCCTCTGCCACCAAAAAAAAGAAAAAGAAAAAAGAAATAGAACTTGTTGTACTATGATCCTTCTGTCATTGGGTTCATACAAGTTTAAAATTCTGGTCAATGAGTAACATCACTATCACTTTGGTCTGTGGGCTTTAGCAGTCAACTGATAAACGTCAAGTATAGTTGTCATGCGTAAACCTTAGCCATACAGAAAACTGATGGTAAACACCACCCCTAAAACATTATGCGTTTGTACCAATGTTTCAACATTTGGGATGTAATGGTACATTGACACCACAAGACAAGTTTTGGTGGAAGAAAAAGAGGCAAGAGGACATTTTAGAAATATTTTTGAAAAATTGTGGAATCCCCCATATTTTACTCTGACAGAGTAAATGGTTCATAAATCTACAGCAGGCTTTCAAAATAGTTTAAAAATGATCATTTCAAACATTTTCAAACAGATGTTCAAATGATCAAACTGTTAAATAGTTCTGTTATATGGAGGCTAATTTTAATAGCTTTTACTTGCTCCATAAATCAAAGCCACAGGCTGACAGCAACTAAGTAACTCTTCTCAAGACGGCCTGCTTTTGAAGAGAAATATTGAGCTGTGTGATCCAGATCACATCATGTGAACATACACGATTTGGCATAATGCCATCACCACCAGAGGCCCTCTGACAGGTTTATGGCTTTGTAGCCCCTTAACTGACGTTGGATTGGAATAAACAAACCAAACTTCACTCCTCATGTGCATCATTTAACCCTGACATCAGTTCACCACTCTTCAATCATTGATGATACTATATATACAAACTACCAACAAATGCCATAAACGGGTGATAATCAGCATTATTTCCTTAACTTCTAACCCATTATCATATCATAATTATAATCTAAACTCTTGCACCTTTTCTACTCAATCTTTCCTCCTTCCTTTGATACAAGTTAATGTTGTATGGTGAATGAATGTATTATTCTAGATGCATAATTTGGTTTTTAACATGAGTCCTTTACAAAATCTGCTTTGTCTTTCAAAAATGCCATCCAGAGTGAGTATATTGAACATATTTTTGAACTAACTGTCTGCTTTTCTTCTCTTTATCATGTCTTCCTCTCAGCTGTGCGAGCAGACCGCATGCGTGGCGGTCGTAACAAGTTTGGCCCAATGTACAAACGTGACCGTGCCCTCAAGCAGCAAAAGAAGGCGCTGATCCGAGCAAACGGCCTTAAGATTGAGGCCATGAGCCAGGTGATGCAAGCTGTACCCACTGACCTCACTATCTCCTCAGCCATTCAGAACATCCACTCGGCAGCATCCAAAGGCCTTCCTTTGAGCCACCACGCCAGCCACCACACCAGTCACCACCACCACCACCATCATCACCATCATGCCACAGCTTTGCCTCCTACAGACTACGATCGTAGCCCTTTTGTTACTTCTCCTGTCAGTATGGCGATGCCGCCACACGCGGGCAGCCTGCAGGGCTACCAGGCAGCCTACGGACACTTCCAGGGCACACGCACCATCAAGTCTGAGTATCCAGACCCATACACCAGCTCTCCAGAGTCCATCATGGGCTACGCTTACGTTGATGCCTACCAGTCAGGCTCACCAACCAGCTTCCCCCATCTGATAGTAGAGCTACTAAAATGTGAACCCGATGAACCACAGGTTCAGGCAAAGATCCTGGCCTATCTACAGCAGGAGCAGGCCAGCCGAGGCAAGCACGAGAAACTCAACACATTTGGGCTGATGTGCAAGATGGCCGACCAAACACTCTTCTCTATTGTGGAGTGGGCCCGCAGCAGCATTTTCTTTCGTGAACTTAAGGTAAGTGTGAATGATCTACTGCAGTGATGCTGTTATTTGGGCTATAAGGACATGATCAAAATATGGATATTTACTTTTTAATGTTAAACTGAACCTAGTTTACACAAATTACTAGGCAATGATAAACTAAACTACATTTTGCTTCAGTGCTAAGCTTTTTGCCACATTTCCAAGTGTGGAATTTAATTCTGCTCATATACATCATTTGTTCTGTTCCTTATGTGCAACAGCACCTTACGTAAAGGTAACATCCTTTTTGGCCTGTTTTTCCAACACTAATGTTGAGTGTACAAGGCTGTGGGCTGTGAGCCAGAATTTGCTCATTGTTGGCACTGCTCTCTGTCCTGTTGTGCCTAATCAAAATTCACCAGCCAGTTGTTATCAAACACGCAAGAGACTTTTTTTCCCTTTCGTTGTGGATTTTGAAAACTTTTAGTCTGAGCATTAGGCACATTGTAGTATTCTGAAAACAATGCAGATTAAATTATGTGCTTTGATTAGCTTTATAGAACAATGAAATTAGTATGTTTTTATAATGTAATTATTTGTATTCATTTTCAAATAATTAAATTTTATGGTTAATTAATTTGTTTGAAGACATTTCCAATAAGTTTATTTGACAAATGTCTCTTTTAGCAGTAAAAAATGTTTCTAAGGTATTCATCAATTTTCAAATGAAAACACAACACTCAGATTAGAGCACCTGATATTTTCAGTCTCATATCTTATATTGTGAAAAGATTCTAATGATCTTTTTTCTCATAAAGAAGACTTTCATATACTTTTAAAGTCATGCCTCAGGTTCTCCTGGAGTAGAAAGATGGTTTTCTGAGCTTCTAGACAGGGACCGTAACAGTCTAAATGTGACTCTCAGCTCTGTAAATCCCAATAAATCACAATTTTCAACTTTAAACATGTTTTAGATGAGGTTGCAAAAAATAAAATTGAAACCAGTTAAGCATTCTTGAAAAGGGACACTGAAATCACACTGTCTCCATTACATGATGTCTAAAACAACAATCATAAGTCTCCTAAATGTTGTGCCATTTGTTATTGTTTACCTGAGTTAATCCCAAATAACCAGTGTTTGCTGTCTTCAATACATCACTCTGGATTCTGCTTTCTTTTCATCACAGACCCTCTAAGAGAGCTTGTGGCGTGTATTTTACTTACAGCTTTATTTGTTCTGAATGAAGGTTAATATCCTCAAAGCGATTTGAAAGGCATTTGATTAGTCTGCACTCACCTGGTTTTCTTCCCCTAGCCTATTTCTTTTTATTTCTGTTTGTCTCACAGTGCGTTGCCACAGGCTCAGCTGCATATTCATGGGCCTGTTGCCAAATCCCCTCTAAATATTTAGTGTAATTTTGTTTTGAAAAGGGAAAATAACAGCCAAAAAAAATGTTACATTAAAAAATGTGCCAATTACTAAACAGATAAGAGTCCTTGAATAACACATGTCGACATTTAGCATGCACTGTGTCCTCCTCTCTTGACCTTTTTGAGATATGTATTTGCATTTACCATAGATGCTCACTATAAAGGCTCTCACACATACAAAAGGGCTGACTGAAGGGTGTGGCTACATCTAATAATTGTGTGTGGTTTGCTCATTAATTTTGAATGATCAATTCTGCTCCATTGTTAAAGCATCTCTATTTCTCACACCCTCCTCCTAATTCAATTATATCAGCCACTAGTGTTTGTCGCTCCCTGTTTGTCGCTGTGAATGAGTTGTCATTATGTTTGCCTAATGACTACCCATATTACTCTATCTTAACAGTAATTGACGAGTGCTTGTTACAAAGGTGCAAAATGACCCGAGCTCAAAGCTTTTCCCACTGTTACAGGCCTCATTGCCATCAGGGGAAAGTGAGGGAGATAATAGATTTTTGTCTATGTTGCCCCTTCTGTTGTTAAAGCATCATCCAAAGCACAAGGGGTTTTGATAAATAATATGCTAGCTGTAGCTCTGACAGTTTTTTGCCACATGCTTGACCGTCCTGTCTTTCCTGTTTGTTTCTTATTACAAACTTTTGCAATAATCTGGGCTAAGGTGCTGTGAGAAGGTTATTTGGAGTACCGAATGAGAACGGTAAAATCTAGGAATTGTCTAATGAGTACCATTTTAAAAACATTATGAAGACTTTTTTTTTTATATGTGTTGTCTTTTGTAACTTCTCAAAGATATTTTCTTAGATACATTTTGGCCTTTTTTGTTCAGGTTCTCAAATATTTCTTGAACCTTTCCACATTTTGTAATGTTACAATTAGTAGCTTCAATAGATTTGAGGGGTGGGAGAGGATTTTATGTAATAAATCATGAGTCCTTGCACAAGACACTTCAACCCCCTTGCCTGCTGGTGGTGGTCAGAGGGCCCAGTGGTGGTGGTGCAAGGCAGGCAGTTCTCTGTCAGACTGCCCCAGAGCAGCTGTGGTCACTATCTAGTAGCTTGTGAATATGTGAATGACTGATGGTAGTGTGAATCACTTTGGGGTAATCTGAACTTGATAAAGTGCTATACAAGTACAGGGCATTTACCATTTTACTATTTAGATCAAAACAAATTTGTGAGTAATTTTCAAAGGGAAGAAAATGCAACATATAGTTCAACAATTTCACAAATTTCTGAAAAGAGTAATGCATTTTATTTTTTTTATACTCAGCTAATACTTTGTGTAGCCAATTTTCATGCCGCTTAAAGTTGCTCAGCTAGAGTCTGCCCTTTTTATGCAAAACATTTTAAGTTTGGCCACATTGAATAGAAAGCAACAGTCTTCAAGTCTTTGTACTTCAGTTTAGGTCTGTACTTTGACTGGGTTATTCTAACACATGGCTATGCTTTGATCTAAACCCTTCCAATGTAACTCTGCATGGTTCTTTTTATGGTAATGTGAACCTTTAGTTTTCTGACACATTTGATTTTTTTTGCAAAAGGCTAAAAGTTTTTGACGCGTCTAGCCAGAGGCTCTACATGGCATGTGGCAAATCTACTGCACATATTACTAATGGGACCCTTGTAGCCACACCCTTATAAACACCAGATGGGGTGCACCACAGTTTCTACTTGTGCTTTCAACAGATTCTGCCACCTGTGCTGTGGATTTCTGCAGCTCTTCAGAGCAGTCAACGGGTCTTTCAACAGCTTCCCTTATTAAACTTTGTCTTAGCAGTTTAAGTAGAAAATATTGTGTTACTAGGTTAACAGTTGTGTCATAGATTGGATATGTGCTCTACACCCCAAACGCTGAGATTTAGACCTATTTAGAGCTTGAAAACTGTTCAGTTTATTATTTATTAAAACATCCTCCTTAAAACTTCTCTACAACTTTATCCCTCTGTGTATGGTGTGATTCTCTGTCTATTTGTTCAGTAAACAGATCAAATAGCCTGTTAGCTTCAATTGCTAACACAACATTGAAGCCTTCGCAGAAAAGATGTGCTCATTCTGAGATTAAACAAACAGAAAGACTTCAGCAAAGGTTTATTGCACTCATTTATTTTTGGGTAGATATCATTGCAAAGGCACTGGACACAATTTTAAGTCCTCATTTTTAAAATAACATAAAATCAGCTAAACATGAATTAAACTCAACAAGACTGTGTTTGTGAATCCATCTGAACTTTGACTTTTTCTTGTAATGTTGTTTGGACTGCTAAATGTGAGGTCAAGCCTAAGAGCAGAGATACAGCAACCAGAGTATAATTAAACATTTGTTACAAGAATGACTTGCCACTGTAGGAAGTTATAAATACAGTTTTAACCAGTACACATGCACATTCATATGCACACATAGCCAGATTAGAGCCCTGCCCCTTTCCCTATTATTAGCTCTGTATGAACAAAAGAATTTCTTTTGTAACAGGGCCAAGCTGGAAGGGTGTGGGCAAGGCATCTGCCAGAAATGTGTTTAAAGATTTGGTTTCCATACATTAGCCATAATCACAGTTCTCATAACTATTTTGTCATTAGAAAAACCTACAACAGACCATTTTCCCATTCTTTTCCAGCATGGCAAGCTGCCTCCGCTTTTTTCCCCTCTTAACCTCTGGGAGTGAGACATGACGTGAGGAACATTTATTTCTTACAGATCAGATCCAAGAAGTTGTGCTTTATGACTAACCTGCCTTTGTCTTGATTTTTTAAGTATAATGACAGACTTGTGGCAGCACTGTTTCTCTGGTTTTGAAATCACTGGCATAATGAAATAACATTTTCAGCAGGGTTGAGGCCAGGGGCGTTTGTGGTTATTCTATGAAATTTTCAGTGAGCTGAGAACAGGTGCATTTGGTGAGCATATTTAAATTTAGGAATGACTTTTACTTAACTTTTGTTTCCATTGAAATATTAGGTAGCTGTGATTGTGTGTGGAACCTTGACTCTTGCTTGAACCCATCATGACTGCAACTTTCAATTCATTTCATTAATCCAAGCAGAAAGAGTGGTTTGGATTATTCTAATAGTTATACTTTACTGTAGTTTTTATTTTATTTTTGCATAGAGCTGTATTTAATACAAGTTTATGTGGTTCAAGATATTTCTATATATTTAGCTATGATTCTCATGTACAATATGCTCAGACATTTATACTTTACCAATTAGATGACTTAAAATTAGTTGTCTGTGAGAAATTAATTTAAGAATAATACTAATATTATAATGATCCACCTACTATTCAAGTTAATTTTGCAGTGGGGATATGGACAATGAATACATTTGGATGAACTTCATTGTGTGGAATTACTGAAAAATAGTTGTAGTTTTGTCAATGGAAGCCCTGTTAATTCGGCTTACGTGCTACAGATGCCTTTGGATTAGGGGAGTTTGGATTATTTTCTGAAGAGTTTGTATAGTACATTTCAGCAACAATGCAGTTTAAGGTGTTTTTACATGATGAAAACATTGAATGGGTTAACCTTTTCAAACAACAATAAACATTACATCACAGTAATGTTTCAATAACACAGTAATGTTATTGAAACATTACTGTGTTATCATTTCCAAATGACAAAATACATGGAAGTGATTAAATGTTGCAATGCAAAGTACAATGAAAGATGTTCCAGTTTTTATCAATCAAAGGCAACTCTGCAGAAATGGGGTTATGGCTTTGATTTATAGGAACTCTGTGTTTCAGCATTTTTGCAGTTTTTTAGAAGTTTGTTCCAGACTAAAAAGTATTAAAAAAATGAATTCCACATCCCCATGTTTGGTTCTGATTCTGGGGATACAAAATAGACTAGAACCTGAGTTGTCTGGAAGTTTGGTGTAATAACAGGCCTTTCAGTTATTGTGGCACTAAGCCACTTAGTGATTCATGAGCCAACAAAAGTGTTAAAAGTTTATTCTCTGAGCTACAAGGAGCCAGTGCTTCTGTCAGTTTAAGTTTGTTTGTCATTTATTTTACATTGGCTGTTATACTTCTAAATGCACTGACTGAACAAATTAAAGTTGTGTTGTTTTTACATGTTTCACCAAACAAATTAATAAATACACTTAATTTATTGGTGTATTTAAGTGTGCTATACTAATCAAATAAATGTTTTAATTCAGTACATTTGTGTCTGTGTTTAAAGAAAGAAACATTTTAAGTCAATTAAGTGCTGGTTTTCGGTATCGGATCAATAAAGAAAACATCAAATATCTGTATCAATATTAGAAGTGAAAAAACTGGATCGGTGCATCATGTTAATCAAACAAAAATGGTTTGATTGACTTTTATAATTTTATTAGTAAAAATAAAAATATATAAAATTTTATATGAAACTCAAATGCAGCCAACAACCTACTTACATTGTTCCAGCTTGAATTTGTATTTGCACTTCGTGCTTCTGTGCGTGTATGTATGTGTGGTGGTGATTCATACTGGTGTATGGTCCCATGCTCCTTTCTTCCCCATTGTTTCAAGGTAAGGATGGCTCTCTAGATTCCCACCACAAACACAATGGGAAGGAGAATTTAGCGGAGCGTTTAGGAATATAAGTGATTCATTTATGTTTATATCTTACCTTCCTAATTCTATTCCCTTTTCACCCCACCCTCTATTTCCCCTCTTCACCCTTTAATAAAAAGGGACGTGTTATTGCTTTTAGGACAACAAAAGCTTTTGTGTACCTTGTCAACACAGAATATGTAGTGGGTAATATGGAAAAAATGACAGCTGAAGAGACTTTGAAGTTTCACATGTACCTAAACTGCTGTATTCTTAGAAAAAGACGGCTACATTTTTATCTATTTAAAAAATGCATCATAATTTATGCAGCAAATAATTCTCAGTTATTTATAATCCCGTCAGAAAGGAAGTAAAGAAACTTTGATTTACAGATGTATCACAAAAAAAGAATATATTTATGGCCTCAAAATTGTCGCTTCTCTCTGAGTTATCCCATGTCCAAATTTATTGGACCTGGTGTTTTGTCTGAATCTTAAGCATAATTAACACAAAACACAATTAAACCTCTTAGTATACAGGTTTAATTGTATAAACCTGTATATACAATTACAGGTCACGCCATACAAGATGAAGCTGAAGGTATCAATAATATTAAAAGAAAATCACATGGCTGAGATTTAGTTAAAGACAGTTTTTTGTTTTTGTTTTTTTTGCTTTTTGGTGATTTTTTGTTTTTGTGTTCTACTCTGCATGTAACAGTTATGGCAAAAGCAGAACTGAGGGCCATTATGTTGAAGAGGAACTGTATTAGAAGTCTTGTTCCCTGGGAAAGCTCCCAGCTGAGATGGGACAGCCATATTGGATAAACAGATGGTGGGGGAGAGGAAAGGACAAGCGCAGAGAACAAAGGTGAAATGAAGAAAGGAGATGAGGGAGAGATGAGCAGAGGAGGAATGTGAATGGAGTGAGGAAGAGCAAAGAATAGGAAAGAAAAAGATTAGCAATGAGGTAAGCCAAGGAACCTTGTTGTTGTAGGTCATGCCCTGGTAACTTATTATAATAAAATCAAAAACATGAAACATTTGCTGGATCAACATGTCTTCATTAAGACTTGTCTGATAAAAGTATTACGAACACTTGGCATGACCTTGACTCAGTGCTTGATGTCAGATTGGGATCCAGATTAAAGCATTTTTAAATTACCAAGATAAAAATCCCAGCCTATTCTTGTCTCTTGTTACCTTTTGTTGATCTATCTGTGGTTTTATTTCAGCAATAGTATTATTTAGCAAGGCATTTTGCCATGTCTTACATAGAAAATATTCCTACATGCGTTGGTTGAAAACTGTCTCATGTGCCAAGCACATGATTATGTTGGGCTAACAGATCTGTTTGTAGCAGCCACCACAGTCTCTTTTTCAGTTTCCTGAAAGAGAGACTGTGACATCTGCTGAGCCCTAGCAGATGTCTGAACCTGCTTGGGCTCAGACATCTATGTAGTACAGAGCTATACAGAGAAGTGCTAAAATACACTGAGTTATTTATGTCTGCAGACTATTCACTGGAACCACAATAGAATGTACTGTAAACTAGGTCAATAATATCAATATCAATAAATCATATTAAAGTAAACATGTTAGCAAAAAACTATTAGGTACTTTGTCAGAACAAATTTTATGTTTTATACGTTTTTTCACATAGTTAATACTGTAGTAAAGCATCACTTAAAACTTCCTCGCAGAAATTCTGGTCATAGTTACTTTTGTGTAAATATGTAACAATGATATTTTTAAATATTTGTGTTATTAAAAAAATGTATATTCTTAAATAAATCCGATCAGTACCAGGGACAAAGCCCTGTTTGAGGACAGCTACAGTTAAAACTCCAAAATATAGAAATTTAGATTTTTATTGCTGAGTTCTAAATAATTGTATTTAGATAATGCAAAAGTATTTTAAATGACACATTTTTTGTCTGCTTTAAGTTTAAGCAAACATCCAAGTTTCTTGCATTGTACAGTTACAGGCAGATGTTATTCAGTTATATTTCAATTATTCGTCCAGCTTTGGAGTTGGTCTGCACAAAATATCATCCTCATATTATTTCCATATGCAATATTAAATTCACAATGGAATGTTTGGAGTATAGTAGTCTTTGGTTTGTATATTCCAAGTGCTGCAAACGTTTACTTTGCCTGCTACTGCAATGTTTAGCCAGTTAAGTAGAGACTTACTTTTTCCTTTTCTTGCCATCTGTCTTTCTAATTCTGATAGCAATAATCAACAACAGATATTCACATGGGACACAAAAAAACATAGCCCACAATGCTAGATGTCGCAGAGTGTATTAAATTACAGGTGATAATGAGAAGAAGAAAAAAAAGGCATTTAGCACAAATGACATCGACTTTGCACTATTTGTTATTATTATTGTTATTGCAAGATTTTCTAATAATATGCAGCCTTGTGATCTCACAGTTTTTAAATTCTTGCAGTCAATTAGTTATTTACAAGAATATCAAACAAAGTAAATCAGTATGCATTGTCTTCCAAAATGTAGAAACTGCAGTGTTTTTCAAACATCTATTAACAAAAAAAGACTAATTTTGGGGCCCCTAAAACCTCACAATTAGCCCTTTCTAAAGTTAGCCCAGGATGTTATTTAGGATGGTGAAATTATTTATGTGCAGCAATTTTCTACAGATATTCACTCATCTTATGCAGATGTCCTCAACTCATTCGTTCATAGTAAATCAGAATTTCTTTTTATTTTGGAGTTTGAAAGGGGTGGAGGTGTCGATGTTGGTATCTCAGGCTTGAATATTCTCTGCTTATAGATTTACCTGGGTGAATAATGTAAGGTTTTCTGATGTTCTCCACTCTACCTTGCTGCATAATTTCACCGCGTATTCATCTCCATCTATGCCCATGAATATTACATGAATTTACTTTGGTGAAATTATACTTACACCACCTATCCAACCAGTTCAGAGTGGACAGTCGCTTTCTGCACATACACACAAACCCCCACTCACTGATTTTTTTTTTCATGTCCATTTCAGAAGCAGTTTATTATTCAAGGTGCCTGATCATATTTGAGTGTGTGTTGTAAACTGCCTCTGCTCTGTGGTGACCGGTAATTGCACCTTTGCCCCCCGCACCCTTTCAAGTCTCGTAACTGAGAGGAAATTAATAAGTCTTTTCATACAGGATTTGCGATCTTTGTGAAATGCCACATCTATACAACTGACTTCAGACACATTCAGAACCTCATGCAGCAGTGTCTATCTTGTTGTAGTCACTCCATTGGTCACTCCTGCAAAAATCTCTCACCGGACACTCTAAACCTGACAAACTGCAAGTGTGAAGGGGCTGGCGTCTTCTCGCGTGTGGCAAAGATTTGTAACTGTGTCCCTGGTCCATTGCATTTGAATTATTCTGCAGGTTGTGTTGCAACCCCCTGCACACACTCGGACCATAGAGTGCTATACCTTGGTTGTGCAAAAAATGATGCATGAAGAATGACAGGAAGGGAGAAGGGAGAGGAGAGTGTAGGATTAAATTGGAATAAATAAAATAAAGGAAAGGTTATATGAAGTTCAGTACAGACTGAAGGGAACAGGAAAAGAAAGAAGACAAACTGAGCAAAAACAGGAAAAAGACAGAGTAAGGGAAAAAAAATTGTTCACAGGAAAGAACAAGAGAAGATTCAGGAAGAGGAGAGCTGACAAATAAAGAGCCGAATGGATTCAGACTGATGAACAAAGAAATAAGTAAGGTGTGTTAAATGGGAAGATGAAGAAGGGAAGAAGGCAGTGGCCAAGGGCAAAACGCAGGAGATGGTAGAAGGCACAATATGGTGAAGGACAGGAGTGGTGGGTAAAAAAAAGGACCGGTAGATTGGTGGGGTTAGATGGGGGTGTTAGGGGGGAACAGGTGTAAGGTTAATGGGCCTGGAGAGGATCCACCAAACGATCTGGGGCTTGATATATGGCCTGTGAGCCCGGTGCGGGGCGTAAGCTTTCAAAGATATATTATTTCATTTGAGGAGCTGCGCCATTCTGGCTGACAATCCCCCTACAACACCCCGGCTCCCTCCTCCCCCAAACTTCTCCCAGCACCCCCCACAGCCTGCATTTGTCCGGTGATAGATGACACCCTCCCCACACCACCTCACCCGGGCTCATGAACACAGATGCAGAAATCTACCTACTGTTCTTATAGACTTGTTTCATAAAGATCAATAGCTTAAACTTTCAGACTGTATATTTGTTTTCCATTTTGGATATCTTTCTTATCAGTCATTTCTTGCTGTCAGTCTACCAGTCTGCAGCCAGGTCTTACAGCTGGTTGTGTGTATATCTTTTTTTAAGTTGCTATTTTAGGAGTAACAATATCTGTTTGATCAGCAGCATTGGGTCAAAGCTGGAGTTGAACAGATACTTAAGAGGAGGGAGAAGGTGGTGGAGGTTCACTAATACTTTTTTTCATTCATGAATAATTAAACACCATGTAAGATAGCAGTGCCTCTCTTTTCCAGAAATACTATAAAACAACTCTCATGATTTTATTTTTCAACAATACCAAAAAATGGGAAGCTCAAACTTTTGGGTAAATTTTAAGAGAAGACTTGAAGCTAAAAAATATAACTCATTCACAACTGAGGCAACTACCTTATGTTATATATATATTTTTTTCCTTGAAGTGCTTTTAACAAATCCTATAGGAGACATGTGAACATATATTACAAAACATATATTTTCTCCAGAAAGAACTTCTTGCTCTTCTGTGGCCAATATGACAAAATTACAAATGTGTATCATATCAAGCTCCTGTGGTTTAACTTTATTCTTTATACATTCATTGCCAAATTCTGGCTGTTTGACTGATATCACAGAAATCTAATGCTCCAGTCCTCACATTTCCCTTGACAGTTTTAGACTTAGCCTCACAGATAAAACCAGTTCACATTGGAATGGTCTTGCAGGTTCAACCCCAGGGGATGGTGAGGGCCCGGAAGGAAGAACAGGAAACTTGTTAAAAGAAAAGATTTAAGGTCGCCTGTCCCGGAGGAGCGGCAGCTTTAAGGAGACAACAGGGGTTGGGAGGTTTTAGGATGCGCAAAGTCTGCATATCCACTTGTTGCTTTGATGAGGGATGAAAGGCTGTCATGAAGTGCAGGTTTACAGAGCTCTGAGCAATGATAGACTTGACTGTACTCAAGAATATTTTATCTTCCATGACCTTTGTCTTACTCTCTTAAGACATTTTTTGCCTGCTGTTTTTTTAACTAAAATCTCCTCTCCAATCTGACTGACCATAGACTAGGCTTGCAGATGTTGGACTTGGACACTTATTGTTGGATTACACTTTTCCTCTACCCTAAAAGATTTGCTCTTCATTTGCTGTGTGTTTGTGTTCTTTGTCATCTCCTCATTTAACCCCCATCTGATAAACAGTTGTTTATAAAAAAAAAATCAAAGATTGCCTCCACATCCTCTCTAGTTTTCCATTTTGATGCAAGTTAACACAGCCTGATTCACATTTCGAGCACTTTGGGCATTCGGTGGGAGCAAGAGCGGGTTGTGTTTAAAGTCTTGTTTGAGCATGATCAGGGTAAAAGCCTTTTTTATTGGCAGGTCATGTTGCTTGTTAAGACGGGTGAGTTAGGCATTGCCGTAAGCCTCTGTGGTCCCAAAGTAACACAGTTGTTCAATCACAAGTTGGCAACAGTCAGTAAAATCAGCAGAGTAAGAAAGAAGGTGAGACTGAAAGCAAAGGAAGTGGTAGTGAAAGATAAAGAAATTGGGCAAACAAAGTAAATATGGGGAGTTGATTCATTTTTCCGGGCCTGGTAACAAATCAACTGAAAAGCAAGTAAACAATTTAGACACTCCTCCAAAGCACAAAGTTGCTTCATAGCTCTTTTCTTCCTCTCTACTGCAATTACAGATGTGAGACAAGTCAAATTTACATTTTATTCCAGAGTATTGCTGTAATTGCAGTAGGAAAGTGGCTGTATTCCACCATACATTACAAATAAAGAAAGAATGCAGAGATACAAATGAATAAAACTACTTTTAAATGCTAGCAGATGATGCACAGGAACAAAATGGTGTTGGTAAATTGTTAAGAGTACAGACAAAAGCATTGGTATTTTATGTTTACTTGATCTCTAGCTGCAGCAATTCCAGGGGGTTAAACAGGCTGCTGCTGCTTTAGGCTGACCTTCAACCTCTAAACTAAATCTAACACACAAAACTATGCAAACATCTTGGATGATTTATTGTCCTCTTACTTTACTGTCTGAAGTAGAAGAACTTGGGGTTAAGAATGAAAAACAAAAAAATGTTTCAATACATTTGTAGGCCAATCATTCCAATACTCACTAGACACTTTAAAGCAACATATTGTTCACCAAATTAACAATCACAGTGCTTCAGTAAGCTTTTCAAAATCTAAAGTAAGACAAAGCAAAAAATACAATGTCCTGGGATTCTCATGTTTCCAAATTGCCTGGCCTCAATTATCTGCATTTAATCCAGCCTGCCTAGAGGTTTGTGCTTGTGTCTGCCGCTTTCATCACAGGGCTGTCGACAGTTGTCCCTCGATGTCTATTTTTGATGCTTATTTACAGCTTTCTATTCTGGACTGCGAGTCGGGAAGCTTTGGGGTGAGGGTTTTACGGGTCCGGAGACAATAGATAAGACATCAGTGGAGCAGAGTCGACATCTCCCCGGTTGGTTTTACCCTTTAAGAGTTGAAGTGTATTTATACTCATCTGGTAAGACGGCTGATTGAATTTGCACACAGATGACTGATGAAGGCAGCTCATAAGCGTAACATTAGACATTGTGGTTGTGTTGTGACGACGGGTGAGAAATTTCAATGGAGTGACAAGCCATATCTAGCCAAGAAAATTGCTTCATCTCTGTTGTCAAAGTAGGGCAAAGACACCTGTTCTCTATTCCTACTTTCTCCTTTTTGAGGTTTTAATCTCCCTTTTCCCCTTTTTTACTGTGGCTTTTTACTTCTCTGACACCATTTCTTTTTTTATCACCTCTCAGTCAGCCCGAATTTCTCTGTGTTTCACCAAGAACCATGACTGCAAATCTGGCATGGGCCATCGATAAACGATCCCATACTAGTGAAATAAAAGCATAGCAATAATAACATCCATTATGGGCATATGTTCCTTTAGGATAGCACCCTTTCAGAGGGGGATAAAAATGGCTTTATTTAACCGAGCTGAAACAATTACAAGCAATAAACCAAATATGCTGAAAGGCGACTTGTTGAGAAAGGTGCTGACAGCACCATTAACTTCCATGAAACAAACCAGTCCTAGACAAAAAAAAAAGTCAGGGAAGGATTTCAGGTGGCAAACCACAGTCTCGCTTTCCCAAAGGCCTGAGCTTTATTCACCACATGTTGCACTGCACTTCCCATCAGCAGCAGCAGCTGCACCACCAGGCCTGCAGCAATGGTGCTGTAGAGAGACAGCTATTTCCTAATCTACATGCATTCATGGCAGTTTCTCTGAGACAAGGCCTGGATATGCACTTGAGGGACAAGCAAAGACCCATCTGTTGTGCGGTGTTGTGGTTTTGATGCCTCATCGCCCCTGTAGTGGGATGGCTTACACAGAGTTCTAGAAATGCTCAATAAGGTTAATTTAGATATTTAGCTTAACCATCAATGGTTGAGATTTCAGGGATCTCTGGAATTTTGCCATACTTTGATTCATAGCAGTTTGTCTAAACATCCAGCACACAAACCCTCTACGTCTATCCAACTCCACTTAGGCCAGAGCACACAAACTTATGAACACACCTTAAAAAAATACTTTTGAAGATGCTGGCGTGTCAGATGCTAATGGGAATGAGTGCCTTCCACCCTCTCAGACAGAAAGCATCCCAGCATCAGTCTCTGCATTTTAAAAGAGCTTCAGTCTTCTGCATTGTGTTAAGGTTTATTGCACATGTCTGCGTCTTTGTTTATAGGGATGCATGTTACAAAGAGTTCTGTTCTGAATTATACAAAAGGGCAGACCCTTTAGTCTGATGGCTTGTTTGTCTCACTTTCTTGTCTTCACTTTTAAGTTAACATGTAGACAGCCAGACAAGAACTAAGAATTTGAACTCTGTGTCTGCCAATGAAGCTGCATTCACTTACAAATGTGTGCAGAAAATAATAATTATAATCTTTATTGTCCACAGATGTAGAAATTTCCTTTTGCTTATTTATGCATGCAGATAAGAATTCCCAACCTTACTCTGATATGATACTAAAAATTATGCAAATTCCACTTTTAGTAAGGATACAGATACATTAAATTTCCCCCCCATATTAATGAATGTATCAAATTAAGTGTTAGCTCCAGTTATTCTACAGTGCATAAATCCAACAATCTCATGATTAAGCATTGAGATCACCTTTAGCATTAACCTCTGGATGTGTTTTTTGTTGGTGTTTTTTTTTGTTTTTTTATTCAGAGAATCTGCAAGGGAGATAAAAGATTCTTATGGATCAATACTTCAATCATCAGGACATCTATTTTAGAGTCTCCTAGACTAGCACTGGTGTCCCCTTTGGATTTGGATGGCATGCTTTTTTTCTGTCTGTGTGTGATGTAGGAGGACAATCTGGAGAAATGAGAAAGGAACAGACAACCATGTGTGGAAAAAAATGTGTGTTGGGATGGGATTTTGCCATGGATTTGTAATTGGATGTCTTTGTAAGTTTGCAGGGATTGACGTGATTGCATCCAAGTGTGTGTGAATGCGAAAGAGGAAGGGTTACTTTTGGGAGATGCCGTTCCCTTGGCTGCATCTGTATTATGTTCATGTGAATAATTGATTAGGGCCTCTCTGTGTTTTTGATAATTAGTTGATAGCTCTCTAGCTCTAAGCCCTAAGATTGTACGTCTGTGTGTGTGTGTAAAGTATCATGGAAACAATACTGTTCAAAAAAACTGTTGTCTCTAAGCCATGTACTCATGGATTAACTTTCTGAAGTAATAAAGCAGCAGTACATATACATACCTTTCTCATAACCTACTTTTGAACAAAGTATCAGACTGAATTGCATATTGTCAAACTTAGCAGCACTGTCTTGGTGAAATAAAAAAAACTAACATGAAATCATGAAACAAAGAAAACTTACTCAGCTATTGTAAATCATATGTATTACGCAAATCTGGAGGACAAGAAATTTCAAGGGGTAGTTCAAAATGCTTTGAATGACTTTGTTTTGAAATATAGTTGCTGCAGCAGATAACTTTGCTGCTGGTAAAAACATTACCATGATATCTTTGAAATTTTTGAGATCAGCTAGGTTTTGGTGTATGGATTATTTTGTAGCTTCATCCTTAACTAATGAAGCAACTAATCAAAACTATCATCCATTCATCCATTTTCTGTACACCCTTGTCCCTACTGGGGTCGGGAGGGTTGCTGGTGCCTATCTCCAGCTAACGTTCCGGGCGACAGGTGGAGTCACCCTGGACAGGTCGCACTAATCAAAACTAACTTATATTATATAAAGATAGCAAGAGACTACTTTCTACAGATCAAAAAATTGAGAGCTTTGACTATATTAACCAAACAAAACCAGCTCAGAGTGTGGATTGCATAGACAATGGTCTCGCACTAACCAAGAAAAACATAAACATTTTTTAACTGATTTGAGTGTTGCAGCAAATCTAAAGTGGTGGACAAATATTTCAATACAAAACAAGCAAAAGTGCTCAGGGAATGAAGTCAATGTATAAAATCTCAAAAATCCACAAAGAGGTGGTAGAGGATGACAGTACTCTACCACCTCTTTGTGGATTTTTGAGATTGTATACATTGACTTCATTCCCTGAGCACTTTTGCTTTGGTAGAGTTCTGTCATCCTCTACCATCTCTACTGTCAATATGTGTGTCAGCGAAGAACAGAGCTGATTATTCAAATCCACTTTAAAATGATTTGTAGTGATATTTATTTTATAATTTTAAGAATTTATTGACCATCTTAATAAAGATGCACAGGATACCCTCACTATGTGTCGCCTTTCCTCTCTTATTTCTCAAGCACAGCATTTGTAACACACCACAATAAGCATCGCTTCCTTAAAAAATAACTCATTGAAATTCTAGTCTGGCTTCTCATCGGCCTATTCTCTTGCAGTATTGATTTTTCTATCTTTCATATGCTTATGTACCTGAAAAAAAAACAGAATATGAAAGTTTGGGTATGCTTGATTCATCATCAAATCCCTGTTCTGATATCAGACTCAGACGAGGGCTTGTTGCTATCATCAGCGGCCTTGAGAAAACAAGATGTTCTTCCCCTCTGCAAAACTCAAGCCCTCTGAGGTGTTTTGTTTTGTTTTTCCACATGAATGTAATGCCACACTTCTCCTAGACTATCATAGGTCTATTTTGTGTAACTTCTAGTTATGTTTTGCTAGAAGTTTCCCATTTACATTTTTATGAAGCACAGATACTTCTCCTGTTTGCTGCTATGTGCAGGGACTGCACTTCCTGCCATCAATGGCCTTTTTTGTTAGTGACGGTTGAGAGAAGAGTTCCAGGAACAAGCTGGACTTATTAAGTCAAATGTCCTGTTATCCATTCAACTCAGTAAAGCTAACAGGGAAAAAAAACAAAGCAACAACATTTTAAGGCAGGTAGAAGAGGAAGGCAATTACAATCCCTGGCTGAATTTTTGTTTTTCCTCTCACCAGGTCTAGGAAAAAACAAAGAATACCAGGATGGATAGATAGATTATGTGATGCTGGAGAGAGGAGGAGAGCATTACGAATCGAAGTGTTCTCAGGGTCAAAGGTCAGCTTGTAGAGTCTCTTAATGTGGTCACTGTGGGAACTGATCAATCCCTGTGCCTGGGTAGTATCGATCACACCTGGGCGCGTGCACACACGTTGGAATGCACAGAATTTGTGACACGTGCTCTTACAATGAACCACTCATTCACGGCTATGAACCTGTTTGTGCTCCCACTGCAATATAAAGTGAGTTTATGCTTCATACTGCTGAACAAACACATTTTTCAAAATCTGATACCGAATGCAATGGTGCTACTACAACATAACCATCTATAAAAAAAAAGAAAGCTTTTTTGACAAAATTATTTTAGTCTTTTTAGTACTGCAGATTTAGATGCAGTATGTTTCTGCAAACATGTAGAGCTACATTAAATTAAACAAAGTATCAATTGCCAATTCTAACTAAAAGACCATTGGGAACATGGTTTCCACTAACATATTGATATTTTGAGAGACGTTCATATTTTGATGTATTATGAAATTGATCATGCTTCAGTTAAGCTAAACTTAACATAATTAAAACAATAGAAGAATGTATTTCCCTTTTTAATAGTTTATGATATTCCAGACAAATTGAAGAGACTTATATAATTTGTACATTTAGCCTTTACCAGAATCTACAATATAACAAAAGATATGAGAAAATAGTCTAAGAAAGTGATTCAAAAGGTCTCGGCTGCAACAACAGTCTTTTGTATTTTTGTTATTGATACAAAAATACAACTATTTTCTTAAAGTGATATGACATTGTTACAGTTTTGGTATTGTAACACTTTGATATATAAGTAAATCTCCTTTTCATGTGAAAAAAGTAAAAGACCTGGTTTGATCCTTTTATACTGATATCATGTCATACATGATGAGGTAAATTATCACAAAGAAGTGCAAAATGGTGTTAGATTGCTTTCAGCTCTACTTTTAAAAATAAATCTCAGTTGCACATGATTTTTATTCCTTCTAACATCCCCAAATCCCTCTATTGTGTATTTGCCTGTTTCATTTAGCACTCCCCCCATGCATATTATGCACAGTATGTAGGCCACCAAGTGGCTGGGGGGGCACCAAAAAAGTCAGGCTTGTAAAAAATTTATTATAATTAATCATTATACTCCGTTTTTTTTTTTACATTTAATTCATTCTACTTCATTTGTTTCCTCTGTTTAGTCCCACTTGAAATTTGACAAAACATTTATGCTTAGAGTACACAAATGGCCAGCAGTATCTCTGAGGATACTATATAAAATATATGGCTTTGAGTAAAAGATGGTTTAGCATTTATTTTCTACATAACTGATGCTGTTTGATTTCCAGCGAAGTTAAGTTGCCATAGACTTTAGACTTGAAGAATTTAGAAATGTCTGATAAGATCCCAACCTAGAAACATCACAGATGCCACATGTGCCGCTGCCTGAGCTGAATGCAAGTGTTACTCAAAGTTGTAGCAGTGATCTGAGATAAAGATTACATGACTTATACTCTTCCCATGCTACATAGACTCTGTTTGTCCTATTGATTCACTCACCTTGCCATGTCAAATGCTTGAAGTGCCTACGACAGGATCAAATAAAGGTGACCGGGAAAAAAAACAAGGCAAATATTACATTCTTACGCAGCACATTGTACAGCTTACGGCTTCTAATGGGTCCTTCAAAGTGGACCCATTAGAAGATACAAATTTACTTCATAAATGTGACAGGAAGTGTCTTAAAATCATTCATTTTAAGTTCAGACCTGCAAATATGTAGCTAGATATCTTGCTAACAACATTTCCACAATTTAACACAGCAGATTTTCATTTGCAACTGTTTAACTACATCTGTAGCTTTTATGATATGTTCCGTGGTCACACATCTCAATGGCTGTTAAGAGAGCTAATAACATTCTAGGATTTCTGTGTGCCCAGTTGGAGATAAACCCACAGGCATTCTGCACTACCTGATCTGCTGGATTAGAGATACACGCAACCAACAAACAGCTGCTGATAAGAATTCAAGCAATGAAAGTCAGAGCCCTGCTCAAAGCTAACCCATAGAGAGGCGTATAGCTCTAAATAAACTAAAATGTAATTTGGACAAACGTAATCTAAACAGCAGTCACAATAGGCTTGATTGAAATTTTTAAAACATGTAAAGTTCTAGTGAACCTATAAAGATAATGTGTTGATTTGCAGACTCTGAAGAGCTGAAGAGTTCAGCTTAAATTTCTTCTAAAGGATCCAACAAAACAGAGGACAACTACATCGATTAGTGATAAAGAACTGTTTGTCTTTCTTTATTCCTCCTCTTTCTCATTGACTTGACAAATTCAGCCTTACTGAACCTGGTCTGGGTATTATCAGCAGTATTATCATTCCTCTCTTCAGTGCACAGCCCCCAGCTGCTCAACCAGCAGTACCACCTGTCACCTGCTGATTTTCCCAGCATTCTTATCTCTGCTCTCAGCTACAAAGTTGAGGCCCAAACGCACTTTGTGCCACGAGATGTGAGAGCTGCTTTTGCTGTCAGAGGAGAGATTTTTGTGCCTTATCAAACTTCGCACTGCAAATAGAGAAGCAACACGGCCTCTCCTCCAGTCCTCAGCTAATGTCTCCCATGTACTCACTGGCCAGTTTATTAGTATGTTTCAATTGCTAGTTAACACAATTACCAATTAATCAAATCGCCTGGCAGCAATGTAGTACATTTTGCTCTTGGTTTAGACCACAAAAGATGCCACTCGTGTCAGTAAAGAACAGAAACTGAATCTACAATTTGCGTAAGTTTATGAAAATCAGACCATAACAAATTGCATGGACAGATGAGTCTTGATTTCAATTCCTTCATCAGCTTCAAAGCATGGATTTATCTTAAATTGTGTCAACATGGTGTTGATTGTGTAGTGGGTTGGTTTATTCCCGTAGGGGACAGCCAGTGTGAGTATTGTTATTATGCATCCTATGATCATAGTGTACTGATCTTATCATGGCCCCAGTCTGTAGGAGAATGCACCATGTTGCAAAGCTCAAATGATCTCAAACTGCTTTCTTAAACGTGTTAGTGAGTTCACTCTACTCCGTTAACTTTCAGACGCACCAGATCTCAACCCAAAGTAGTATCTTTGCAATGTGGTACAACAGAAAACTTCAACTGACAAATCTGCACCATTTGCATGGTGCTATTATGTCAAGATAGACCAAATTATTTGAACAATGTTTCTGACACCTTGTTCATTCCATAGCATAAAGCAATGAAACAGCAAAAAGGCAAAAAGTAGGATTACCTCTTAATGGCAAGCTATACTATTAGATTTCCCTGGGGATTTGTCATTTTGTTGTTTTGATAGATACAGTTAATCCCAGGATTATTAAAACATTTGGCAGATCTACAACTAAAGTAACCATTAAATTTTACCAGCATACTTCTTCTGTCTGAAAGTAATATTAAAAAGGAATTATTATGCAAAATTCATTTTTGCACATTTTAATGCTTCGCATCTCTGATTCTTGAAACAGCCCAAGTGCTTTAAAAAAACATTCAGCCATTTTCTGACTAAATATTTATAAATCACTGCTGCATTCTTAAAGGTTGTGAAGGAGGCTCCACTGCTTCTGCTTCTGGATATGATTCACGGTCAAAGATGCATCGTTGTACAATTGTGCTTCCATTTGCAGGCCTTTTTGCATGCATAAAATACAAGTGTAAACATTCAGTTGTGGGATGTGGCCAGCAGCTTATTTGGAAATAAAGTGACAAGAGGCCTTGAAACAGGTCATTCTGAAAGGAGCTCAAAATCTGAACTGGGGAAATCTCATTATCTGAGAATGGGTCTCTCTGCAAAATATGCAATGGCCATGTTTTGTAGCCTATAGACCTATCCTAAGTTGTTCAGGGAAGTATAATAGGTCCCCATTAACATTTTGGAGTCCAGACATGAATCTCAAAGAGAAAACTAAGAGGGATTTAAAGATTAGGGTAATGGTAAAGAGGCCTTCCAAACTCAAAATCTTTTGGCTCGTTACTAAAAAATAAATAGTCAAAAAACTTCTGGAAACATGCCAAAAGCTGGTCCTCATTTTTTTTTATATATTCTCTTTTTACTTTGTTTTATTTTTTTATCTTTATAGAAATTTCTATTTTAATTCTTGTTAGAAGCAAAATTCTTTGTTGATCTATTTACTACTGGAAAAATTATTGGAAATTTTTTTACTTTGGCCAGCTAAAACGACCACAAACCACCAAAATTATTAATGTCGCACCCCCTCAACCCCCCACACACACACTGAAATTCCTTTATTAAATTGATTAACTTAACTAAAAATGAGCTACAGTACGCTGTCAGCCTCAGCATAATTAAGCGTTTGCAGCACTGAGAAGAGCAGGCGCTGTTCTAGGTAAATTAATCCTTGTTCCCAGGTGAATACATTGCCTGTTTGGCTCAAGGCGAACAGATGCCAAGATAGGGACTGCACCAAAGGATGGCAGCTACAGACGAGCATGCATTGATGTGAGCTTCAAATCTCACCTGTAGTACTCAGAGACGGCATTGATTCCCGTCCAGCAGAGACAGGGAAGACAGAAGCACAGCTATTGTTTATGTTTGAGTTGTTTAAACTCACAGTCTGTGTTGATGTGTGCCCCCCTTTCGCCTCCCCATCCTCTCGTGTAAAAAAAAAAGAAGTGATTTTCTCCATTCATTAAGGCTCCGCAGAAGGAGATTCCATTAATCTGTTCATTAGGCTACATCAAAAATGGAACTACTTATTAAAATCAGATCCAGCTGTGTAGTCTCGTTAAAGACCAACATACTGTATGAAGCTTAACAATGCTTGTGGCACCAGACCAAGACCCCACCATAAGAAAGGGGGGATTCTGGTACATTGGCCTGCTTTGAGTCAACACACCATCATAATTGATGTACTCATAGCAGGGGGGTATGAATAAACATTACTTTTTCTTTTTGTAAGCGAATCATCTGAATGCTTCATTTCCAATTAATTTACATTTGCGTAGATATGAGGGAATATGTGCTCTTAATCACTATGTTTTATTTTCTCCCCCCCAAACCTCCAAGTCTTTTCTCATTCTCTCATTCCCTGTCTGGCAGTTCCATTCCCCCTCTCAACTAGGCTCTCCTTCTTTTCCCTCTCCCTCTCTCTCTCTGGTAAAATCCCATTAATCTCAGCAGGTGGTTTTGAACAAAAGCTATGGGCTAAGCGATTGATCCAGGCATTGATCCCACTCGCCTGAACAATCATAAAGGTGTTAAATTGGTTTCTTGGAGGATATGTATTTTTCATCGCTGGCTGCTGCAATAGAAGTTCCTGCTTGGAATTTTACTTTCCTTCTCCCTTTTTTAAGTACAACTAAAAATGGGTGTTTAAATAATAAATAGATAACACCTTGAAAAGCAACCTTAAATGTGGAATTTGAGACCAGTTTGAAGCAATTTCTGAAGTGAATGTTAAGTGCATAAACTTTAGTAGCTAAATCCGCGATGGGCATTGCTACATTCAAGGACAAAAATATTCTTGCTTTTTTTTACTCTTCGAGTGGAATAATTTCTGGAATTAATTTTATGGTTAGAATAGAAATTCAGATGTGCATTAAATTTAATATACAAAAACATTTTTTCCATTGTATCATCGCTAAGCAAACCCTTAAAATGCAGTAGTATTAAAAGCTTTTGAGATTTATGTCCATTGATATTTGGCTCACTGCAAGGTTATTCTAAGTAAATATTTTCCTTAAAGGACATTTGCAGTGAGAGATGCACGATTAGAGATTTGTAAATGAAAGCTTTGATATGCTTATTTCATTTTATCCAATTGTGATTTTGCTTTAAGAAATTCAAATAATCCAATTTTAAAATATTTTCTCAGTTTAGTGCCATTAATTATTTATTAATTAATTGTGTTTTACTCAGTTAAAACAAACCCAAAATAATTTTTGAGCTCACATTTTAAAACTATTGAGCAACTAAATAGCAGTCTTTCCTTCTACGTCGTAATACTTTTCCACTGGTCAGGGTTTCAGACACACAGTCTTGCCTGGTTGGCAATCTGAGATCCAAGTAAAATAAAAAAAGAATATTTTTCTTTTTTCAAATTAGTCCCTCATTGAAATATTAATCATAAGGCCAAGAATTACTCAGAGCAATCGGTGACCACCATTATAACAAACTGCGATGCTATTATTATGCAAAACACATGGAACAAATATTAGATATTAGAGACGATATGGGGAAGGCTGTTGTCCAAACAAACAAACAAACATCCAGCAACCCACTGAAAAACAGCCTGTGACGTTTCTCCAACTTCCAGGGAGCATCTATACCCGGGGTTCTCCAATCCAGGCCTTGAGGTCTGTTGTCCTTCAAATTTTATGCATCTCTCCTTCACCAACGTCAGTTAATTAGGCGGTTAGCAGGACTCCGAAGAACCTGACTGTATATTGCAGAGCTGACTTGATCCGGGTCTGACCAGGACCATCTGAAAGTAGCAGGACACAGGCTCTCGAAGTCTGGATTTGAGAACCCAATGAAAAACCCTGATTTAAGTCAGAGATTGAAGGCTTGGCTAACTTTGCACTTCAATATTTCTGACATCTTCTGAAATCCATTTGCTATTTCCTCAAAGCATGAACAAGTGGATTTCCTGTTACAGCTTGTATGAAAAATACAAGAAAAGTCAAGTACCAAACAAAACTATTATGCAAAATGGCAAAACTACAACTTGCCCCACTCAAATCTAGGTGTCTGTTGTAATAGCACATAGGAGCAGTCAGCATTATTCAAACATGCTGAAAATCTGGTTGTTTAGAGGCATCTTTATAACCAGGGTCCTTTGTTTTAAGCTAATGTAGGACAACATTAATGTAGCATCTCACATCCTTTAATCAACAGTATTTAATTCCTACAAATATATTTTACTCAGAATAATTATATAGTTTTGAGCGTCGTTGATTATCAAAATTAGGAGGATTTTCTCTTTTTTATGTCTCTTCATTGCTTTAAAGAGCTGGAACAGTAATAGGAGATGTTATCTAAAATGTCCATGACTGTGTGATAAGCGTCAAACAGTTATACATGATTTATCAGTTTTATTGCTTTTGTGTTGTTCGAGCAAACTTCTTGTTTGCATTTTCCAATGTCATAACAGTCTGTGGATTTAATCAGCTACTGGTAATCGTCATCATCATCTGATAATTATCAACCGTTTTCTCTTCATGAGAACGAGGCAAAACAGCCATCGATTCCATGTCACCTCATTTATATTATCGAGTGAGCGGGCAGCCTATCTCGTAAGAACAAGCGCCGTATGACAGAGCAAAGGAAGAGCTTGTCAGGGAAACAGCTTGTGATGCTGGTACTTAAAAGGTCAGTGAGCTCAACTCCAACCACTGGTACACCCTTACACTTGTCTGTCTGTCACCATATCCCCCCTTTTACCGAGCGGGTGTACGCTGCCCTCATCTAGGCTGCTGTCACCCATCGTCATCCCCTCTGAGTTGCCATCCTTTGATGACCCGGGCTTCTTGTCAGAGAGGCGCTTCCAGGCAGGCACAGAGAGGACAGTTCTTTGAAGAGGACCCCGGCACTTGCCAGGCCCAATGACACGTGGCTGATTTCTTTGAAGAACTCAGGCTTTATGTTTACCAGTCCATCCACAGATACACGTCATGCCTTGCTTCCAGCATCTTTACATGGAGATACGACAAGGAGCACTTGGTCTTAGACTGCTTTCCATGCCCTCTGATGGTTTTAATGAAGGCATTTGAATTTTCCTTTGGTCTTGAGCTCATGACACAGATGGCGCAAAGCCACAGAAAATAGATGTATAGTTGGGCAAGTGACAAGAGGAGTCCACTATGCTGTCAGAAATGTTGGAAAAGGTCACAGCAGCATTGCTCTGATTTTTTAAATTTTTTTATTTTGTTGAACTGATAAATGAAGGATGAAAGTTTAAAACATCTGAGACTGGTATTTTTTTTTATTATTTTACTCGACTTTTTCTATTAAAATTACATTACGGTGTAGATACAACATGTATAAATAACCTACCTGAGCTGTCAGGATACTGAATGCAACTACATCAATATCAAGGAAAACATGTTAAAGAACATAAATCTGTTTTGGAGCACTAACAATAGTATGATCATATATTTTATTTCACATTATTATACACAAATTTTTTTTATTCCCCTTGAATACTTTTTTATATTTCGTCATGTTCTATCCTCAAACTTCTATGTATTTTACTGGGATTAGCTCTGTCGATCCCCCAATTTACTTTGACCTGCTTCCGTGTCACTGCTGACGAAAAGCATGCCCACATCATGATGTCGACACCATTGTGTTTTAATATATGATCAAGTTGATGTGCAATTTTAATTTCCCTTCATGGAACTTTTTTCCATTTTTTTCCTTTCTTTATTTGTTTGCTGTCCTTTTCTTCTCTAGGACAGGTTTGTGAAGAGCATGACAAGTTATTTTTTCCACTTCCTGTCTTCTTCTTAGTTTCCATAAAATTTTGGTGTTCAACAATAGTTGTGGCACCAGACCAAAATATGACAAAATGTGAAAATGCTCGAGGACCAGGAGAACTTTTGTAAGGCTCATTTCTTTTTATGGTGGGAATTATGGTGAACTTCATTCATGTAAAAATCCCCTGACAAATGCATATATCGTACAGTGTTAATAAAGATTTACCTGAATCAGCTAGTACATAATTGTTGTTTTTAGAATATATCAGTTAAGGTTTTTTCATTCTGCAGCTATATGTGTAGTCTGTAGTGCTTTGTCTTCCGAAATACTAAATATACATTCTTTTTAACACTTGCTCTAAATAAGTAGTCAAAACAGTTCCAGTTAATAAGAGACAGAGTTCAGACCTGCTCATGTCAAAATAAATATTGAAGTGTTTCACATTTTTAGCAGGGCTGCAACTACAGACATCAAATAAATGATTAAGGTCATTCCATTGAACACTTTCTTAACTGCTTCAAAACACATTCCTCACAGGTGTCTACACTGCAGCTGCCTGTGTCACAAAGTTCCAACATTGATCCACATTCTTAACCCTGCAAGCGGCTGACATGGGCAATGACTGTCACATACTGTTCTCACAGTCAAAGCAGCAGTTCACATCTCTCCACCACAGTCCACGATATTCCCAATAAATGCCACAAAGAGCAAAATGTTTGCTAATAGGGTGGGGGAGGGGAGAAAGAATCAACCTCTCATGTATTTTCCTCATTCCTGTCCTCTAAATGGGCCCCTTTTTCCCCCCTTGTCCACTTTTTTGCAGTAATGATTAACACCGCTGAGCATGGGAAGAGACTCTCTGTTACAATGGAGGAGGTTGTTTTGGTTCCCAAATTACCGATTCATCTGTGTTAGCTTCCCAAGTTCATCTGGCAGATTACTGGGAGCCTGTGGCTGGTATTTGGGAAGAAACTCTCCTTTTAATCATTATCATTGTTAGAATCACTCAGAAACGTCTGGCAATGGGCAAACAGACAAAACCCGTAACATTATCAGTTGAAGCACGTAGCAAAGCACTTAACTCACTCTGGAAAGGTTCACATGAGAAAAGCTTCTGAATGAGTACAGGGGACTTTTGCGCTTTGCGTAGGGTTCTGACAAAAACACACACCTGATCAATACCAATTGACCTGTGTGTGTAAGCTCACCCTGCATTCAGGATCTTGTGATAGTTTCAAGCTGGTTGCCAAGCCTGACACAGTTTTGTTTTAAGTGAGTATATACATACATTAGGGTTGCAGTAAATTATTACTTTGAAATACATTATTTCAATTGTATATATATGTATAGATATATATAGTTGAGCAGTATGTCCAGGTCTTTCCGCTTTGTTTTATAGGCTATACATGCACACGCAACTTCATCATGTACTCTGTTGAAAAATCTGTCTGCATAAACATCTGCAAAGACAAAAACCCCTGCCACCGAGTAACAAGAGACAGTGACAGACATATATTCGGCTCGGATGACAGATTTCTTACAGTGGATATGAGGTTTAGTTGCACAAACACAGACTGTTGTTTCAGCTGTATGGTACAGGAAATACAAACAGACCACTTGATGAGTTTTTTTGTTTTGGGTGTCTTTAACCAGGTGGATGACCAGATGAAGCTGCTGCAGAACTGCTGGAGTGAACTCCTCATCCTTGACCATGTTTTCCGTCAGGTGGTACATGCAAAGGAGGGCTCAATCCTGTTGGTGACAGGCCAGCAGGTAAGTTAGTCAATTTCCTAATTGGGTGACTTTGAATGACCTACACTGTTTAATTTTCCCTTGAAATCCAGAAAAATAGCATATATAGCCTCTGAGCATGTATTTCTGTCATGTGTGTTGATTCTGCTTCCCAAAAAATGTCAAAACTTCAATTTAATCTAATTAAACCCCAATTAATGTCTAGTCTTCTTGGATCAATCAATTTTACTCAGTGTATTAAGATTCCAGCTGTGGAAAATATAAGGAAATATAAGGAAAAGTAATGACTTATTTTGTTTTCCTACTATATTTGAGGAATATGTTCTGATACCAAGTCTGCATTGGTTCCCTCTAAATTTGAATTTATGCACACACTGAAAGGAAATGTATGAATAAACAATATAAGTAAATAAATAAAAACTCTACAAATACCTAAACTAAGGGGAGATACCCAAAGGAATCTCCCCTTAGTATTCTGCTTTCCCTCTAATCTAGTTTAAAAAATGTCAAACTCAAAATAGGAAAAAAAAAAGATGCCTAAGCCAAACTGTGAAAAAAAATCATTGTGAATATGCCTCTGAATAAGATGAGACATTATAAATTATAGATTTTCTTGTTCTCCAAAAACACCGCCTTCCATCACAATCCTTTATAACAAAAGATGCTGGCATAAATTTTGGAAAAAAATCAAGTGCATGTGTTCTAAATGCACATGCTAGATTCCACTGTTCTGAATGAAGACAAGGTCATGTTGTTTTTCAGAACTGGTGTAGACTGGTGTAGGTATCACAAATGTAAGGGTGAGATATTGTATGTGGTACTAGTTTGAGATTAAACTATAGATCCATTTTATACAAGGCAAGTGAAAAAAGTGTTTCCTAAAAAAGGAGAGATGAAAATGAGATAAAAGTGACAAAATTAAACAAGACAGGAAAATGAACTTTTGGAGAAAGTATGGAGAAAAAGACGGAAAATGTCAGCAAAAAGAGGGAGAAGAAGCGGAGTTGTGCAGCAATGGGACAGGACATGATGAGGCGAAGCGGACAAGGCGCTTTGTGGAGGAGGAGAAGTGAAAGGAGGGGCTGATAGTCTGGGGAGGCGCAGGTCAGCGCTTTCGTTTGCATACTGTGGTTAATGAACAGCTGGTGTTGAGGAGTGTGTCTAAATGTATTCATGTGGCTGTGCATCGCAGTGTGTATGTGTATGATGCTGTGAAACAGTTCATTATCTCCTATTATTCTCTGCCTGGCCAGGGGTGACAGCACAACGATAATACCAGGGATGTTTAGACCACAGTAGCGGCATCACCTCAAGCAAAGGCTACACAAACACGCCAGCACAAAGAAGGCTCATTTTAACCAAAGCAGTATGTTTGCCATATTTAGTTTGTGAAATGCTATAGGACTACAATTGTGGAGGTTTTTGAGACATGATATACGGTGATATATGATATATCAAAGGTGATATATCAAAGTCACTGATTTTCTATAGTTTTGCTTTTCAGCAGCTCGGAAGGTTAGGGATTAAGATTCAGAAGACAAAAGTAATGACAGAATTGTTGAAGGAAAAAAATAATAAATATCTGACAGTCTGTTTACCTGAGTTTTATCTTTTAACCTCATGTCAAATATGTATAGTCACTAAGGCAACCAATTGCATTCAGACATCACCTAATTAGTGAGTAGAGTGCACTGTAATTGTATCAGTAATTTAGTCTGCAAAATAATTCAGTGGCTACATGAAGGCCTCAGAGATTAGTTAGAGAATATAAGTGAACAAACAGAATCAATACGACAAAGAAACATACAATGCAGACCGGGGATACAGTTGTAGAGAAGTCTAAATCAAGGCTGGGTCATAAAGCAGTACTTAAGATTTGAAGACCTCACAGAGCACCCTGATCAAGCCATTCTTCAAAAATACTATACTACCAAGAATACACATCACAATGAACACTCCGTCCCTAGAGTGAAAAAATGGTGGTGATAACATCATGGTGTGAGAATGCTTTTCATCTGTGGAGATAGGGAAGCTATTAAGAGTTAATGGGAGGATGGATGGAACTAGAGACAAGGTCATCCTGACAGAAAACTATCCAGTGCTACACTGAATAGTTTAGATCAAAATCTTTAATTGTGTTACAACAGTTAAGTAAAAGTCAAGGGATAATTCAACAAAAACACCTTATAGCTTTATGAGTAATTAATACAATAACACAATGACACAAAGATATCTTTAAGTTTAGATATTAATACAGTCCATAGAACTTGATTTGTGATATGTACGCAAATTTTTTAAGTGGTGCAAAAGGCATAAAATCACATAACACATGTAATATTTTCACAAAGATTGTTCTGTTGTTGGAACAGGTGTCTCATTTTGCTTTGAAACAAGCTGCCTCTTTGCTTTGCTTTTTTACTAGTTGCACTCCTGCAAACAGTTGACAATAAATCCATAGAAGCAGCAAATTAACAGTTCCAAGCTATCATTTTGGTGTCTGTCTTGCTCTTTTTCTGCATGTTCCCTGCTTGCTAATTCCTTTCTTTTTTCACATTTTCTCAGATTCTATACTGCCATGTGTTGCCTTGTCACCAACATCAAAAAAATATGGCCATGAGTGCTTGTTCTTCATCCTGTCAGGAGGATCAAACATGCAGTATCACTTGCATAAATGTGTACAAAGATCAGATGAGAAAGACTGCAATGATTAAGCGAGGCCTCGAAAGCTTGGCAGCTGGTTTCATTATAAGTCCTGACATTTTGATGGCACGCACTCTTATGTTGGGCTACAAGAAATTCAAATGACCAAAGGAAGACGTACAAAGAAAAAAGTTTCATCAGTAAAATCCTTTGTTTCTTTACATTTTAACCCAAAACCAGTTGTCCCTAAAAATATAATTTTGAGTTAAAATATTTAGCAGTGTATCTCACCCCACCAGGCACAATAAACAAATATTGATTGATTGACTGATTGATACACAGGTCACCAAAGTCAGAGTTAGTGCTAAGTCGGCTGTAGTGACATTATAGCTTTTTCCCCACCCCTTTTACTAAGGCGAGGAGGTAATAACCCAAAGCACCACCATCAACAGTCCAATCTTTCAATGAACTTATTTCATGCACAGTTGATTTTATGTAAATTGATTGACACCTTGGATGGGGGCAGGCAGTGTCTGCTCCCCACAGTCATAACTCTTTATGTACTGTAGGTAGTAAGAAGGGAAGAGGGAGGGACAAAGCAGTTGGGACAAAGAATATGGCCAAGTGAGAGCATGAAGAAGTCAAAGGGGATTAATTCCTTGTGTCAGTGTTTGCTTTGCTTTGACTCATCAGGCGAGACAAAAAAGATTTGTGGCGAGAATGGATATGAATCATCTTATTTACACAATAAATAAAACTCCAGACCCTGAGGCTGGTTTTAATTGCAAATGCGTGCTCGCAGGGACTCTCTTCCTCTCTGAGCTTTAGGAACTGCGCACGCCAACATCTACCTTCCCCTGGAAACCCTTACACAGTCAATTATGGTAATGAATCGTCAATAAATATAAAAATTTAATACGGTCCTGCTTACTGTGAGTGGCAGCTAAGGACCTGCCCTCCCAGAAAAAATGTGCTGCGCCTGCAGATCTGAAGTGCACCTGAAGAGAAGTGTTTGCTTATGCCCGTTTGAGTGAATGCCTTTGATATAATATGTAAATTAAAATTTATATTGTTCTTGTCATGTTTCAATCAAAGCTAGAAGATTTTCACAGGTGACTATTAATGCTTTTCTAACAATGCTTGTTTGAAAAAACCTACTTTTTTTATTTTAAGAAATGCCTCAAGTTTCTAACAAACTGACAGGAATTGCACTGCTTTCATTAAATTGTATTGAGCAAAGTCATTAGTCTTTAAATCTGCATGTCTAATCAATAAATGTTTGGAATTTATTGCCATTGTATTTTTGATGAGAATGTCGTTTCTGTGTTGCAGATGTCTTAGCATCTTTCTGTCTCCCTTCCTGCTTTTTCCAGGTTGATTATGCGGTGATTGCTTCACAGGCGGGTGCGACGCTCAACAATCTGCTGAGCCATGCTCAAGAGCTGGTAGCCAAACTACGCTCCCTGCAGCTGGACCAAAGGGAATTTGTTTGCCTCAAGTTCTTGGTCCTGTTCAGTCTTGGTGAGTTTCTGAAAAGTGTATGTTAGTTGTGGTGATCGATGAATTAATCTTTCCAATGAGATGCCATAGAAAGAGTGACTAGAGTACTCTTTGGCTGTATGGGGCATATACAGCATCCTGCCACTCCCCCACCTGATGATGCAAACTTCTGGTCAATTGCTCTGCTGTTCACTGACTTGCAGAAAAGAGAAATTCAGCTGTTTGGAAATACATCAAATCATATAAAGATGCTCATGGCATGGAAATAAAAAGAGTGCCACCCATCGGTGGTAATAAAATATAAAAATTTTAAAACCATTTAAAAAACATTTAAAAACCAGAGGTACATTTCCTCTCATGTACAACTCAAGCAGTTCACCCTGAGAAAAGCTGAGTTTGGTAAGCCATAAACCATGATGGATAGTATCAAGGGAAACAAGCAATGTTTATATATTTAATATGTGTGTGTGTGTGCGGGTGTGTGAACTTTTTGGAAAGGAAAAAGGAAAAAGTGGAAGTTGGAGGGAGGAAAGGTTGAAGCGAGGTGTGAGAAGGAAAGAGACAGGAAAAAATTGAATAGGAAAAGAGAGAATACTGGGAATTGATATGAGGATCCATGTGCAATGTATTCTGTTTCTGGGACAGGTGGGAGAGAGTTAAGGTTAGAAGGACGACCAAAACATGAGATTTGGAGGAAGTTAAGTACCCTATTGGGTTAAGGGACAAAGAAGAGGGTAAATATGGTGGGATGTTAATGTGTGGGTATAAAGATATATAGATATATATATATCTGTAGATATATATCCTTATGCAAAAGCTGCTGACTGCTCTTACAGCAGAGATCAGGCATAACTATGAAAATGTTTTCATTGCAAACCATTGCAAAAACCACCCCAAAAGAACCCAGTGTGCCAATTAGCAGATACACATATATGAATCAGCCTGAATTAATGCATCCATTAACTGAATTTGTATAGAAAGGGGAAGGAGTAGGGATACCTGCAAAGGGATCTCAGTGAATGTATGTCTGTGTGCGAACATGTTTGTTTTGTTATTTTATTTTTTATTTTTTTGTAGGGCTGGGTGTTTGCTTGGGCACAGGGTCTAAATAATTTGGCAGAGGAATCATCAATAATGAAAGGCCCACCTGAGGGATGTGTATTGCCTCCGGCAGTGCCTGTTCTCAGGCCTCCCGCAAAAGAAGACTGATATAGGCAATGTAGGGCCAGCTGAGGGGATCAGTGTAATAAGGGGAGGAGTCATTAGAGAGATGGAGGAAAAGATACAGTGTGAGCAAACTAAACCATGGGAGGTTAAAGTTTATGTAAATAGTATAATTTACAGCTGATGAAAAATTTACATGCATTTTTCTGTGAGGATTGGTTTTCTGGAAGACTAAAGTGATCAGATGTTTCTACTTGACTGCCACTCTAATATCAATCAGATGCAACTAATACATATATGATTGCACTAAGGGTTTTTTAATAAAATACAGATTTTTTTATTATTATTATTATTCTTGAAGAAAATTTAGATTTTTTCCAAAATGTGAGTATATGTTTTTCTGCCCAACTGCTGCCTCACCTTTAAACAGAATATATTTTTTTAAGAAAGCTGAATTAATTTTTACTTCCAAACCTGTAGAATCAAATACCTTAAAAAGAACTCGTGTCTGAACTCATGTTACAAGGTATCGAAGACCTGCAACACAAGAAAATACAATATATATCAATAATTCTAAAAAAGAAGAAATGTTTGAGCTTGAGTTTAATCTTTTCAACTAGAATCAAGCTACATTTTCAATCTGAAAATCAAAAGATGTCTGAGTTCAGCTGTAGTGGGCTAATGTAAAACATATATGCATAGATGTTGAGAATGTGACATCACAATTAAAGGTAGTGTACACAGATATTTAGTTAGAAACACTGAAGTTTACAAATGCATAACTCGTAAAGACTATCTACAAATAACATCAATATGTGGTTTTGTAAAATCATTTAATTGAATTGTGGGCATCTAATATTGAATGTTGCAGTTGATCATTTCCCATGTGAATCTTGGAAGTACAGTGATTTATTCTTTATTTCTCTACCTTCCCCCGTGCCTTTTTTACTTTCCATTTCATTTCTGCCGTTTGTCTTCCGCCTTGATTTTTCTCACTGTCTGTCTCCTCTATCGACAGCCTCCCCTCTTACTCTCTCTCACTTTCTGTGTGCAAACAATCAGTCACTTTCCCACTAGCAGAAGAGCTTTTAGTTAAGCAAGATGTCGATAAAGACAGAGATATAGATGTCAGCCTACCTGAGGGGAGACACTTGTCATGATCTGTGCATGTTTGTTTTCAGAGTTAGACTTATTCTATCTCCCGTTGTTCTCTTTCACTCCTTCAACGTCTTGAGTGAAGGTTCTTAACCTTTGTCAAAGAGGAAATGATCACAGTGATCATTGATCTTCTAAGTGTTTATAGTAGAGAGAGCGATGATCATACTGTACGTCTTGGACAATGAGAAACAAACACTTTAGAGTTTGATGTCTGCCCAGGTCAGAGTTCAGTGAAGGATCACTGCAACTCCTTCAGTGTCAGGACGCTGTTAATGGGTCTTTGATTTCCTTTAAAGTTCTCAAAGGCCTTACAGAGAGACTGACAAGATGGTGAGTGATAAAACATCATGAGGTGAAGAAGAGGTCACAAGCTCAAATTCAGATTAAGGAGAGTGGATTAAAGATGATTGCTTTTAAGCTTTGAAGAAAACTTTTTTGCTGCTTCAAATGTTGGGGGAAAAATAACAATTATTGATCATCCTTTACCAAGAAAAAAACTACACAAATGTGTGTCTGGTGAATTTTAATTAAGCAGATGTTGTGACAGAGGTCAGAGCATGTCCAGCCGGCGACCATTTAACCCAGCTTAGTGGGTCAGACCCCGTCACATGTAATTGATTCAGACAGGTGCTACCAGGTCTCGTCAGCCCAGAGCAGAGCCAGAGGTCCTGCCGGAGCTGAATGGGGTGGTAAATTGTCCCAGTGGAAAGAGCACAAGTGGGAATAAATAGACTTAAAATTGTTCCTTATCAGGAGTAATACCAGTTAGATGTGAGAACAAAGTGAACATCTTCACTGGTCTTTGATACTTTTTTGTATTCATGTCGTAGGTTTTATGAAGTTGCGACTTTTAAAATTTCTAACAATTGAGCATTTCCTTGATGTTTTTTTAAGTAGAGATAGTCTAATGGCACAGACACACAGAACTGCCTAAATTACTATAATAATTTATAAATGAAAAAATTATTTATTTTTTTCTTTTCAAACCAAAATTTATTTGCCAAATTTCAGTCAAATTATTTTTGCTTAATTTTCTTAACATTTGAAGTCACAAACATACAAAAACATCTATTTCTCTTTTAATTATAACCAAAAACTGAACAATTTTACATTAAGGAGCAAGTTTTGATTAAGATGCCATCGAACTTCATAACTTAATGAGCCCTGTTGTCATGCCATTCAGTCAGAAATGTTTTTTGGAGGAAAACCCACTGGACGTTAAACAGCAAAATGGCTACAATTTCAGACACAGTTGACAAAATATCTATTCTCAATTTCTAACCTTTTACATTAAAGACAAAAGCAAAATATCAGGATGTGATGGTTCTTTTTAATCAGTATCACCAGGAATGAAACCCCATTCATAAAAAACAACCATGATTTAAGAGTGAACCTCCATTAGCTTCTTGTCAAGTCATTAGTTGGTCTCTGAGGTTAGAGAAGCTCACCCATCATTCCCCTCCCCCTGACCTCCATCCTTCTACATTCATCCAGCCCTTTGCATTGTCGCTTGTCTCACTGTTCTGCTGTTTCTGTCCGAATCCATCTTTTTACGCTTTGCATTGTCTCTTCTCTCAATGTTCTGCCGTTTCTGGCCGAATCCATCTTTTTACACTATTATTGATCAAAGGTCTAGCACAAGATCCATATCCACTATTTCTCATTCATCTTAACCTTCAGTTCATCTATTTTCTGCTTTTGAACCAACTCTTTCACTCATCTCAGTCTCAAAAAGCCTCTAATAGTAATCAGGAATACTTCAATTAAAATTAGATTTCAGGTGAAACAAACCTGTGTCTCAAACAGGTTTAGGTTGTTTTAATCTGTCCATCTTTAGTTTTTGCATGAGTTTTATATTAAAATCAGCTCAAAACATTTCCAACCTCACATTATGACATGTTTCTCATTTGCATAATTAGGGGGTTTTTGGCATTGCAAGGTCAGACAGAAATCTGCTGACAACCAAAACACAACAGATGAATTAACCTTGATGAAAACACTTTTCCTCCTTCCTTTTTTATAATTGCTGATTCCCCACACAATGGGAAAGAGAGAAACACAAAGCATGTAATTCCCAGGCAGGTACAGCCTAATTAAAGCAAGAACTGAGGCTCCTCACAATCAATGTCCTGATCCTTGGCTGTAGAAGGCAGGTACTTACATACACACACATAGATATAAACACACAATTTTACACATGCGTCACAAATTAGTCTTGCAAATATTTATTTCCAGAAAACAACTAAATCATTTACAATGTAGCTGAATGATCAGTGTCACAAGGGAGTGGTTTTTCAATACTTTTTTTTTTTTAAACTAAATTAGGAGCCAAATGATTTGGAATTCAAGCTGTATTGAAGTACATTTTAACCCTTTACAGCTTAATAAGAATGTGGGAGCATAAAATATATATTTTTTCCTCTTGTGGCCAAACTTTCTGCTGGAAAAGCCACCTTGGTCCTCATCAACATGCTAATAAAATATTGTGAAGTGTAAGAGGCTTTATATGTATTTTTTTCCTCTTCCCTCAGAGGTAAAAAATAGGAATCAGTAAGCCATATGCTTACTATAAAAAAAACAACTATAATGACATAAACAACAGAGTTTAACCTTCAGTGTAAGTAAAGGTACTGGCTGCAAAACAAATGAGCAAATTAATGGTAACAAAACACTACCAAAAAGAGAAAATAAAAACACACATAATTTTTCAAGGCTGCTTTAAAGATTTACATTTGATTGTTTATTGTATTTACAGTGAGTGCTTTATGTTGCAGGAATAAATAATGTGTCTATTCACAAGTAATATTTTAACGAGGCTGCATTGTGGGGCTGCCTTCTTTTAAAACTTTGCTTTCAGTATGAGGGAACATGTGGCAATGTCATGTAAGAACTTGTGCATCCCTGGACATTCGGGATTTGTACAAACCCCAAAGGTTCAGTAATAAAACCTTCTGGGGAGCACTACCTGCATCCTTTAATGGTTTACGTAATTTGGTAGGATGTTGCATTTTAGGCCAAATAAATGTACTTTCCTAATTCTTAACATTAGCTAAACAAAAACATATACAGTACTATGAGTTTCACATCTTCTCTCTCTAAGTTGTGTTTAGGCTCATAAGTCAATGTACCAGTAAGTTTCTTAACTGCCACAGAAATATGTAATAGCATTCAAAATAAAGCAACAGCACAAGGAGCTATGGCATAAACAGGGGATCCTAAATCCATGGATTAGTGCATAACACAATAGCCTCCCAAATCAAAAGCAATGAGAACAAAGTCTCTAGCCTTGATGGGACCACAAAAGATGTAAATTATCCAGATAATTGAGAAGAAACATCTTTTCTCCTTTTAAAGCCAATGGAAATTTAGATTTATTTGTGTCATCATTTTATTTGTAGTTTTTCTTGCTCTCCAATAAATAGAAATGTGCCCTTTACCTTTCTGAATGACAGTATTTCCATTTTAGTTTCATGCATTTTATGGTTCTTTTTAATGGCCAACCATTTCTGCCAGAAATGGTGGAAGGTCAAATTGTTACCTTTATGTCATATTAACATGTTTGTCTTCTTTGGCCCAGAAACTGTTCAGTGTTGAAATAAAATTTGTGATGAGGGAAATCCATTCTAGCTGTTTATTAGATTATGTTCAGAGTCAGTCAACTCATAAAAGTCTTTCTCACTCTGTCTGTTTATTCTAGATGTAATTTAGATATAGAAAACTAAGAATTAAAATAAACAAATAAGTAAAAACATATGAAAGCTGGTAAAACCACATCCTAGTGCAGCCAAATCAAGTTAATCGGACTTGAGTGTGCTAACTTTTATTTTATTTTATTTTTTTGTCTGATTCGAAGAGGGAAGTAGCCTGCCCTAAAGAAAGTAATCTAATTCATTGGTTTGTGTCTGCCAAATTTACCTTAAAAAAAGCTAACATTCTGAGCAGTAATCTTCATGTGCATCCTGCCACTTTGTAGGGAATTCTATGTAATGAGGCTTTCTGAAAAGCTTTCAGACTTTATCAAGCTATAAAAGCTTTGGGTCTCCAACTTGCCAATACTACGTGGCAATACTGCAGGCTGTCATTAAGCAGCAGTTGCTGTGAGTTATGGTGGTGGAAGGCATTTTGAGGATCACGGCTTCACACCTTATACTGTCCCTCTTACTATCAATTTTTCTAAAGGATGTCAACATTTACCAAATTCTCAACATGCTTTGCTTCTTTTTCTCTCTTCTCAGATCTTATCACTCTGCAACAGGGATTTATATGGCCATTATGTTGATAATTCACCCTTTTGGTAAAATGTTCAAGGGGGTGAATACTTTTTATAAGCACTGTAAGTGATATTGGCCTCCTAACAATAATGTATTTACACTCACAAGAAATGAGAAAGCTATGGATTACCAGTTAAATATCCAAACTTACTTTGTTCAATTTAATGTAGTAAAATATAAATTAAAGACGTTTTGCAGTTTATTTCACTGACTACACAAAATTATACAAAAATTGTTTGGTTTACATTTCCTCCATGTGCAATAACTTATAACAGAAGAAGTAATCAGAATGTTACTTGGAATAAAAAACATGTCACCATATATTTCTTCCCAATTATATGTTGATTGGTAGACTGTTTAAAGTGTTTCACTTAATTAAAAAAAATAGATTACACCTTATGAAGATAATATGGCGTAGCCTGCAATTGGGTCAGCTCCACCTCGGTACTGAGGTTGGTCATTTTGCTTATGGCTTCCTGACAACTTTAGAGCTGTATGAAAGTATTCACATACTGTCCTTGAAGTAGGCTTCTTCGTAATGTAGTGACATTCACAAAAGGCTAATTTCAAGCCAAGTTATTTCTAAAGCATTTATATCAAAGCAGCTAATAAGAATTTGTTTTCCATCAGAAAAAATGTATAACACAAAAAGAAATACTGACATCTGATAACCCCTTTCACTTTGCAACATGGGCTAACAGGTGCTTTGCTACATTAGGGAAATGTGTGCCCAAGTGTATGTTTCATAATGTACTAAGTCAGAAAGAAGAAGTTAAAAGTAGAAGAAAAAAAAGCAAATAAATTCAGTATTGCGTTGCAGGAATCCTGGTAAACATCCACTTAATGATGCCTTGATCATTGCATGATAACAGGAGAATTTTATCCAATTGAAACACTCTGATAAAGCAATACAGGACAAATCCCCTAAACTCCTACCCCACTTTTATCAATGCTGCCATTAACTCTACCACTAGTGAGTACAAGTATACAAATGCTCTTGCAATTTTTTTTTTTTCATGCTGTTAACTCCTTCCTTTGCCTTCCTCCTCTGCTCCACTCCAATACTCTCAAGTCAAGTGATTTAAAGCACTAAGACTGTGGAGAAAATGTTACCCTCCATTCCACCTCCTCCTCTCTACACATTCTTGCTCTCCCTTGGTCTTATTACAGGCTGTCAGTTTATTATAAAACATTAGGAAAGCAGAGGGACACTTGCAGTTACTGTCCTATCGATTGGAGAGGATAGATTCTGTGATTTAGAGTCAGCCTCTGCTCACGACCTCCACATTCTCAGCCTCCTATTAAGGCACCTGTGCTTTGCTTGGGCTATTGATGTCTCAACATTAACAGTTACAAGCTGCTACAGAAAATCAATGTTCAACTTTTATTACCAGCTGCATAACATGGAGGACCTCCCACTGCTTGGTACTTAGCAGTCTGTCTGGTACATCAGGTGTTTTCAGTAGAAACATCCATCATATCCATAGCATATGAGGACTTTTCAGGGGCCAGTTGAGGGTCTCAGAGCTTAAGGGTATGTTATAGGAAGGTATAGGATGGCAAACAAATTAGTGCGTGCTTGAATCCCTTTCTCTGAACGGAGATGTGAAGTTGAGAAAGTGTTTGTTGTGGAGAATTTGAATTTTTTAAAATAAAATCTAAAAAAGGTTTGAACATTTTTAGCTTCCTGATGCAGAAACAGACCTGTTCAGTACCATACATAAAAAACTTTCAATCTTCTGAGCCACAACAACTAACCAGACATTTGTCTATCACAACCATCAACCTGGATTTGAGTGCTATAACTGCTACCCAGGAAGGGTGGATCTAGAGGGGCTCAGGCCTGTAAAACATTTATGAGTGGATACGGTGCAGCGGTATGGCAACCCTTCTGGGACAAACAGCTGCTGGTTCTGTGCTCTCCGTCCCAATCAATGGAGCTCAAGTTCATCACACACACTTTTCAGCCGAACGGCGGCAACTGATTTCTCCACCTCTCCCGCCTCTGATCATTGGACTGCCCACCTTTGGGGCCTCAATGCACTTGCTTTTTCACGTGACGCTGTGTGTAGGGATGGACGGGCGTTTGTGTTTTGTTTTTTTCTTCTGGTTTTGTGTGTGTGCGCGAAGTGGGTATGTTCCCAGTGGGTAGAGCTTGAGGTTATCATTATGTACAGGTACATCCGCTGTAATGCTAATGCTGCTGCATTCTCAGTGGCCACAGCTTGGGTCCCAGCACTGTGCTCGCAGCGCTGCAACTCCTCTCCAATTAAAGACTGAGGGAGTCTGTTTGCAAGAGGGAGGACAGGCTTGGGCGTTCTGGGGCCCTGTGGAAAACAGCCTCACATTAGTCAACAAAAACAGGATTGGAGAACAAATTGTCCATAAATCAGAGCCCTGTTAAAAAGTGTGTAGTTGGAGGGGGTTTCTCATGAGTATCATTTTTGTAATAACCATCATGTATCCATTCCTAATCAATTTAATCAACTGTCAGCAATACAATCATATATTTTATAAGGCTTGTTGTTTTGTTGACTTCGTAACCCTCCTGCGTTCTTCGTTCAGAAGGAACAAGACAAGTGTCAAGGTCAGAAAGTGAGGAAGTGGGGTCAGTGCAACCACGCACAAAGTAAAAAATCCATGGGGTCCAAATGACCCCATCTCTTAAGATTGCAGGAGGGTTAAAAAAAAACCCCAGTCTCAAGAAGTTCAGTTAATGCCAATGCTTTTTTACAAACATTTCAATTCTTGTCATATTTGTACTGGGTGGTTATTTAAACAGAAGCCAATGACTATTTACACTGAAAATGGAGGCAGGAAGTTGTTCACCACCATCAATCTTAGATTGAGCAGAAGACGTAAAGAGTTTTAGGTCAGAGAAATTAAAGTAATGTAGTGTGCAAACAAATATTTTACAGATATTTCATTCAATGTTATTTTGTTGATTTTTATACTTCCTTCTCTCTCAGGCTGCTCTGGTCAGAAAGACTTTATATGTTTGTTTTTTGTTTTTTTCTCAATTCATGTTTTACATAGGAAGATAACAGGTGGCACACTGCCTCCATTGTGTGTAAATAGCCATCAGATTTTGTGTAAAAAAATAATCAAATGTGTACATGGGTTTGTAAAAGTACAATCACATTCATTGCCATACAATTTTTAAGATGAGAGTGGTTGTAGAGGTATATTTAAGTCTAGGCCTCTTGAGGTAGACGATGAGTTAGCTTCATTGTCTGCAACTAACAAATGTGGATTTATGCTAAAAGAAAACACAAAGAGATTGTGTACTGCAGATATTGACTCTTTATATAACCTCCAAACAGAAATGTTCTTTAAACATTTATAAAACTCTCGTTAAAGATATCACAGGCCTTTCATTTACTTATGCAAACATTTATGTAGTTGTAAGAGCTTCATCCTCCCAGTCAGTCTTCCTATAGAAGTTACGCCGTAATTCCTGAAACTGCCATTTTATCTTTATGAAAATACACTTATGGCTGATCTTACTCATGATGTGTCATTGTTTTACTTGTTGCAGTCATGTATGTAAATACAAAATATAAACGCCTTGCAGAGTTATAATGACTGAGCACAAATAAATTGATGACTATATGAAAGACAATTTTGACATTAGATGCTTGAGCCGTTTCTTAAGAAAAGCGCTGAGTAGACTGTAGAAGTAAAAATAATCCTTCACATTCACCTACAGTTCTAATATTACAAATGGAGCTCTGTGGCATGACAGAACTGCCTGGCATGTGAATTGTCAGTCATTGTGTCCCTGTGTGATTATGTATAGAGCAAAGGCATGTGTTCAAACTATGGCAAGCTATCCAGTGGTCAGGTGGCTGCTATAAGATTAAACAACCTTTGCTCTTTGAGCTTCTGTGTGCATGGAGGGGTGTGTGTGTGTGTGTGTGTGTGTGTGCTTTTAGACAATATGGTTACAAGATACTTCTGGCAGAGCAAAAAACAGCCGAGCTTTGAGGCAACGAGTGTGTGTGTGCGTAACCAGAGACAGTGATTAAATGTTTTGAACCACAGATGATCCAACAGTTGCTGTCTCTTGTTCCTGCTCTCTTTCTCTCCACACCCACCTGTGAGTCTGCTTCCCCTCTGTGTTTCCACAGCTCTTTTTTTCTTGGTTTTTTCTTGTCTTGGATTACATTATAACAACACACGTTACACAGAAAATCCTCAGCGTCTTCTCATGATAAATTAATTTATTTATAAGGGAAAAGTAAACAAGGGGGTTAAATAAAACATTCCAACATCATTCTTACACAAACTCGCCGAGCAAACACAGATATCTTAACGTTATGCTGTGGGACATAAAAGTATATTGCTGGTTAATCCCAGACATTCGTCATGTCAACTCGTGCTGTGTTAGAAACAGATTTAGAACATTGTGTTGTTCTCTGGTGCCACCTGGCACGGATGCTGAAATGCTGCTGCCGGCAACTCTCTCCGGAACTATAAATTCACACAGCGCTGAGTGGTTTTGGTATAGCACATCAGCAACAAACTCAGCAGACTTTTAATAGAGTCTTCAGCGTCATTACAGTCATCCGAAATTATGAAATCATAGTCTTTTAAAATAATAAATTTGTTTGCTTCATGTTTTGTCAATTTTCAGTTAAATGCCACAAAGTTACAGGTGTATGTAAAGATTTGTGCAAGAAAATAGCCTTAATTGTTTTTTCTTTTAATTCTATTGATTAAACTATAATTTCACCAAATTTCACCAAATTTTGGACACTACAATGTCTATACAAAAATGTGCATCACCATTTTGTATTCTGTAGTTGAGCGAAAGAAAATACATTATCTCCTACTACTCCTTACTCTGGAAAAAAAATCCCCCATAGAGGGATGTTGCTGCCAACTGTCTTCATTAAGGATAGTCTGTTACCAACCTTTTTGTATCTAGGCCACAAGCTTAATTTCTGGGCTTATCTGAACAGAGCACCTGTATCCAACATGTGTGCTTTGTCCCATATAGCGTATGAGGAGTTGCATTCAACTTCTTCTGACTTTCTTTCAACTAACAGAAAGTCAATTGACTTTCTGCCGTTTGAACGGCTAATGAATTTCCTAAAAGGAGAATTTCCTAAAACTCCTAAAGTCAAAATTCCTAGACCAGCACAACTTTATTAGTTTATCCTAATAAAGTTTATCCTTAAAATTCTTGTTTATTTCCAAGAGTTTTTTGAGATCCACATTTTAAAATCCTGATGTTAGAAACTGTACACGAGCTCTGAATATGTCCTTCTAAGACACTTCTGAGTTTGCACATTCTTTAAAAAAAATTTGCAAATATGTCATTATATTAATTACAATATCTGAATAAAAAATGCCACAGTGTGGTTAATATGTAACACAATCTGTCCCTAGTCAGCACACTACTTGATGGCATCCTTTATCAATTCTGAAAGGAAAGAAAAGGTGTACAGATGTAAAATGAGAGAAAGTGAAGTACTGAGAGACAGAGTGGTGGAGGAGAAGGGGGAGCACCTATTCTATGGATTAACTGTCCTTCATGCTGAAAATATACATCCCCAGGCGCTTGGCACTGAATTATTAATTCAAATTTGCCAAAGAAAGAATGAGAGAAATCTATTGACTGGGACACTGGCTCTTTAATGGTCTCATTAAAGGGGAGGCTTCCCACACCATGCACCTTCTGCACTGTTGAAGGAGTTTTCGGGGCAGTGGAGGTTTTGAAGGTGGAGGGAGGCAGCTGGGGGGGCACTTGACCCCCCAATGATTTTCTGTCACTTTATCATAAACAAGAAAGGCTGACGTGCCCCAACCCCCTCACAACCCACTCCCCGGCACTCGTCTCCTCACACATCCTAAGCACCGCCATACAAACCCTGGGTGTGTAATTAGCCGACGGCTGCAAAAGTGCATCGAATGTAAACGAGGTTCACATGCAAGAACTGAATCTGACAGATGGAGTCAGCAATAACGCTCACATTTTAAAATGCCTGCTTGAACTGTTACTGACAGGTACAAATGAATTACAAGGTAAAGTCACTGTGAGCCTGAAGAGTCATCTCATAGGCAGCGCTATTGATTTCTATTAATTCAACAGTTTTTTTTTCGACAGTACAAAGATCATTTCCACAAATTCCACCATAGATAGCAAGATCTAATCCTGACTGTGGTTCATTAGATCTGGAATTTGGGCGGAGACGGCTCTGTCCGGACAGCATTACCGAGGTGGAAGGAATGATGCACCTGTGGGTGCATCATTCCATCCGAGGCCAGCTCATTTGAGAGGATTTTGTTTTCACCTCCGAGGTGGGCTAAATCAGGGGGCAATAAGAAGCAGAGGTGGGGAGAACTGGAGGGACCACAGAGGGCTAAGCAGTGAGTTCATTGCTGATTCAAGTCTCTTAGTAACCCTCTGGCAAATGGATTTTCATAACGCTGAGACAATGAGTTTTTTTGTTGTTTTTTTTTTGTCTTCCAAGCCTGTCTGAAGCATGTCAAAAATGCATCCACAGATTATTTGGATCATTTTTTTTACATGGTGATTTTAACTTACTGGTTCATGGCCACTTCAAATAAAATAACTTATTTATGGTTGCACCGCTAGCACAGAACAATTCCTACCATCTCATGAAAGAGTAATAATCAAAAGATAGTAATACATGTAATTTCATGTCAAGAAGACTTAACCATCCCTTTAATATTTATCCACGCTGATAGCAGCCTCCCTATCTGTGTCCATCTGTTGAAGCTCTCTAACTAATTCAGGGTGTAAATTTACTCCCCCGTTAACTTCAAAATAAATCCCTACCACCTCCCAGTCAGCATAGGCAATGAGAGAGGCTTGGATCCGTTCTGCTCAGAGCACCTTTCCTCTTGTTTATTTTATCAGACCTAAGGCACATTTCTCTGCTTCTTAATGTCTCTCGCCGGCTGCTGCCCTCCTCCCCTTTACCCCTCACCCAAATCCACCACCACCGATACCAGTCTGTCAAGCCAGCGACCCATCCTTAGGCGACAGAACTCACCCAGCCGCTACCTGTTTAGCTTAACAACAATAGCTATGTTGTTGGTGAAAGGTTTTAAATCTGACTTAATATATCCCCAACTGGACAGTCCCTACATAATTCTCTTTCATTGCCGGATGGCTTTTGGCCCCTTGAGAGGCTTAAAGAGAGGTTTTGATGGGTTGGTGGGCAAATTGAGCCCTAATGCTTTATTCTGACATGCCGACAACAACCTGTCCCCTTAAATGGCCTGTTTCCAAGAGCTGGTACTCACTTGTAATTATACACTGGTAGAATCTTGGATATTTGGCCTCTAGACATTAGGTACGATGTTAGCTTGAGGGCATTTTGCTACAATATGTAGCTGTGCACCAGTGAAATAATATTCAATGTTTAAGATAAAAAAACACTCCTCATATATTAACATGGCCTTATTTAAATTATTCTAAAAAGTTTAGGGGACTCTAGAATACATTCTAACATAATTCCACAAATATAGATGAACATAATCATTGTCACAGTAGATGGGGAGTTTCATTGTTAACCCCTGACCTCCCCTCTCAGGTATCAGAGGGGAGCAGTGGGTAGGTTTTAAATTGCATGTTATTAGTATTAACCTTTATTTAATAAAGACATATTTAACCTAACATGCACTCTGTGGGAGGAAGCGATTAGTACCCATACATGCAATGGGATAACTCCATATATTAAGGCCTTGGCCTTAATTTTCTGTTCGTTTTATTATTATTCTACTTTAAAGTCATTGAAGATGTAGAAGTAAAACCACAGTATTCTTCATCTGTTAGATATTATACTTAGCTACAACTAGATGTGGTTTGCTTTTTCCCTATAAGTAAAAACTTTGTGGAAAGATAATATTCAAGTATTGTATGACACCAACCAGCCCCCAACCTGTGCACCAGCATGCTGCAGACAGCAGGCACATTCTTTTGAACTCATACATCTCTTTTTTGCATCACTTAATATGAAAACCATGCTCCGAGTTATCCTGTAAATCTTCAGTGTTTCAAAGAGATTTTCCCAATAATGTATAGACGCATTGGACCCCATTTTTCCAATTATGTTTTTCACTTACCACTAATTTTTCTGTGTTTTTTTTAAGTGAATTCCCCTGATGGGACTCACAGAAAAGACGTGGGGCTGAGATCTCCAGGGAGCAGGCAAACTTGTTTTCTGTTTAGTACACATAGATGGGAACAGTAATACTGTAGTAGAATGCAGAACCTCCTTTAAAAGACAAAGAAAATTCAAACTTGCAGATGAGATGTTGACAGTTCAACATCAATGTACATTGAAGTGTGTTTGTGTGCTGCATAAATTTACTGAGAAGATGCAGAAGTTTAAAAAACAGAGCTTACATATTAAAACACTAAAACACAACACCGATATAATCTGGTTATGTGGTAGTGTTGAACATGTGGCCATTGCTCCTTGACCTAGTGGTTTTATTTGCTCTTAATCACCTGTTGCCCTTTTCCTTTCTTTTTTAACACATAGACATTTTATTTCAACATACATGCTGCAATACATTTGACCAATGTGGTGTGAAGCAACTAGTTAGTCACCCCTGGATGTTTTTTTCAGTGCCAAAGGTCACTAAGTTCTCTGTCAACACCGCCTTTGCGGATTGGAGCATAGATGACATTAATAATGAATCAAGTTGTTGTGGGCACTGTTGACTTGATAACAGCCCAGTAGGGTGTAATAAAGACATTCTATCTGGGACACAAGTTCAACTGCTAACTCTTTGAAGCACTGCCGCTGCAGTAAAAGGTGATTCAGCTTTGATAGTCTCATATAAACACTGTTTAGAGCTCTCCCATTGGGAGAATGAAGATCATAATGCGGGAAGTAACCTGTTCATTTTCCACTCACATTTAATTGGCCAACTTTACTGACAGCACCTCATTTAACAAGGGTTTTATGACTCAGGACTTTTATGTGTTATTTCGTGAGCCGACAGAAAATGCATGTCATGAAGTTTGAAAGTTAGAGCGTGCACTGGCAGCATGTGACTGTGACAGCTTATTGATTCAGGCAATAAAAGCATAATGTGGGAAACTGCAGAGTTACTTTGCCTTATATTGATTGTTAACCATACAAGAGAAAGTTTTGTAAAATGGGCACGACTGGTAATAGTGAGAGTTTATTGGGAGCACAGCAGGACAGAAAAAAGTTTCAAGGGTTAAATGTATTTTTATCATTTCAGTATTCCCAGAATTTGTAGATTCCCCTTATATGATAAAAATGTATACTAAAACTATGCACAATCAAGAAAAAATATAATTCTATTTTTGATATTTGCCCAAACTAGATTTTACGCTCAGAAGTTGACCTGATAAACATGTTGTAAATGACTGGCATGTTTTTTTTTTTGTTTTACTTTCTTAGCCACTTACAGCATATAAACATTACCCTGTATCTTTTGGCTTGCAAAACGATGTGAACTTTGACACCAGTTTATGAGTTTTTACACACCAGATCATCGACTCTGAGAGGCAGTTTGGTGATCGGAGTGGAAAAGGCATCTTGCACCGAGTGTCTGCACAATATGCTTTACATTTGTTTGCGTGTGTGTGTCCCTGGAGCAGATTGATTGTAAGGGTCTTGAAAGCGTGTGAGAGAACATGCAGAGCCATACTTGTACTGCACAGAGCAGATTGAGTCTAATTAAAAAGCACAGCAGAGATTTCAGGGGTTCTGTGAAAGAGTGTGTGGTATGTGTGGGTGTGGGGGGGTGTGTGTGTGTGTGTGTGTGCAGTGGCTTCGGCATGATCGGCCGTCAAATGAAAACAATGTATTCCATGGGACCTCGGGGTTTCCATTTGAGTATTCGGACACGGCACTCCAACGAACTGTGGCTGTTTTATGTAAAAAAAAAAAAAAAGAAGTTGATAATTAGTCCCTCAGTGACTGAATGATGAGATGGAGAGGAAGAGGAGGGAAAAAAGAGGCACTGAAGGCAGAGAAGAGAGTGCTTAGCGCATTTAATAGTCCATCCAGGCTCTGTCTGGGAAGGATTGATAAGGTTTTTTTTGTTTGTTTGTTTTCTTTTTTATCTTTGCTTTTTTGTTATCCTTTCTGACTTCACCAGCAAAGATACCTGTGAGTTCTGAATTTATTTCGGAACTGAGAAAATTATTTGAAGTGTTCTTCTGCAATTGGTAACATCAGTTTAGTATTGTTTGTATTCCCTTTTTTGTGCAAGCACCAATTCATTACTTTTTCAAAAGAGTTTTTGGTAACAATTAGCAATTAAAATAAAGACTAAAACATTCAGTTATTTTTTTTAATTTGCCGTGCTTCAACTTCAAGAGTCACAAGTAAGTGCAAAAAATACTCAAAATTTGCATATAATATAATATATATTAAAATATTTTTTAACAATTTGACTGTATTTTCTATCCTATTTAACAAATTTTACTTCTGCTGTGGCATGAGCCAATATGGTATTTTTACTTATGATAACCTTGAAATAAAAAAATAAATGTTTTCTTAATATTTAGGCAAAATTGTACTTTTTTTTCAAGAGCAAAGCAATAAAGATTATTGGTGCTAGTAATAATAATAATAATAATAATAATAATTATTATTATTATTATTATACAAAACACTTCTAATAATTTCTAATTAATCTAACTTTTTCTTGTATCTCATTAGGAACTGTAGGCACAATCTGACAGAAAATTGTTTTGGCTTAGAAATAATAAGATTTCATATCTTCATATCTTTTCCCATTCTATTAAAATTAGAAAAACATCAATACATCAACAGTTATTATAGTTTGTGAAAAATGCACTACTCAGTCAGCTTCAGCTCTGCTTCAGATGGTCTGAAGAAGTTGGGACAGAAAAAGCTTTTATGTAAACGTGATCAAAACTTAAAATATGATAAGATTAAAACACGCAGACATTAAAAAAATAACAATAATAATGAAGGACATTATTAAATGGAACACTATTCAAATTATTCACATTTTTTAAGTTAACTCAATTCTATAACATCTCAGAAACTTTTCCATCTGTGTTTTTCCCACATAACAACAACCTTTCCCTCCACCCTCTCTCTTTGACCTGCGTAGGACGTTTGTGATTGAACGCTTAGAGCGCCCTGTGCTAGGTTCGCTTATGTAAGGCTATGTTACCACTCCTCTGAGGTGTTGGTGGTGTGAGAGCTGATTCAGGATCCTGATAGGAGGTCAGACAGCTGAATGGCAGCAGGAAAAAGCACATGTCATGTTTGTTTGCAGGCTCCTTTGTCACAGACCCTCTAACCCCCACCGTTCCTGCCCTCCTCTTAGCCTTATTTAGCCCCCTGTCATGTCACCCAGAGGTCAAAGCAAGCTGCAGCTCACACATACACAAGCCACACAACAGCAGACAGACACACACATGCATACAGATTGTAATAGCATGGTAGACTGCATCATAGATGGAAGTGCCTTGAAGGACCTGCTTCTCATTCTCTAGACCTCATTAGTTGCTGATTTATCTCCCCCTCCTTTCTCCTAATGCTCTTGGTGGGTGGAGACGATGTGTGTGCGTGCGTGTGTGTGTATACGAGCAGGATGTGTGTGTGAGAGAAATAGAGCGGATTTGTTTGTTGGAGGTGGGTACTGGGTGGAACAAAAAGTAATACTATATGTATCCCCAGATTATTGTGTCAATTTAATGAAGAAAAAAAAAATTTAAGCTCGGCTCACTTAGTGTGTGATGTGATGCAGAAGTGCAAAGTGTCACTTCACAGTAGCCCACTGTGATCAGAGTCAACCTGGGGGTCATACAAATTAATAAAAAATCAGACCCACACGTACAGCTTTCAGAACTGTTTAAATATTCTGCAGTCCTACGCTTCATAATCATGACAAGCACACAAAGTGCTCAGGCTTGCCATTATCCATTTAGCAAATTTTTGTCTTGTCTTGCAATAATCTCCTCAACCCCCCAGTGAGCTTATTATTGTTAGGAAAAAGTGCTTATGGCTGTGCAGAAAGGTGGGGATTAAGAAAAGACACACAATGTATTTTGCACAAGCAATTAATGATAAAAGTAGACTTTCTAACAAAGTGAATTCCAGCATGATGTTAACGTTATATTCCCCATATATCTACTTCTTCATCATAATCTGACCGCTTTCCACCTCTTTAAGATGGTGAAAAGATTTTTATGGTTAAGAAGCAAATGTGGCCTGACTATACCTCTGCCCTATATAATTTATTGTCCCCAGGGAAGTCATCTCTCAGAAGAACATTCTTGCTTTCACCTGATTCCTTCTGCATTGTCTTCCCAAGAGGCTCTTCAGAGGAAAACAGAAAAGAGAAGGAAGGGGGTTTCATCATACAACACATGAGCCACAATAAAGGAGTCAAATTTTCATGTTGTCTAACCTTTATGTGTCAGTAATAATGGCAGATGTATCCTTATGTCCCTCAACATCAATGATAGTTTTACACTAACCACTTCACCCCTTCACCTTATGTTTTTGTGAGGGTTAGCGTCACCTAGTTGATTCTGTGAAATTCAGGGAGCGGCTTTTTAGACTTTTTGGGGAGGGCAGAAGAGGGGGAGGTAGGTGCACACTTGGACACAAAGAAGCCTGCTTGCAAATGTACTTACAAATCTCAATATGTTTTCAATAAAGATGTTGCACAATAAACTTTAGTATCATCTATAATTTTGTCAGTAGGCATTAAAAAATAGTGTCGTAGCTTGATGCATGCCATTATGTCTTTTTAATCAATTCAGCCTTTTTTAAGCCATGTTAGTCTTGAGGTTTGAATTTGGGGCCTCTGGGGCTTTCCTGGGGTTGGGGTCACTGGAGATGGTTGTGTCGCCATGGGTCTCCACCTGGGAGGGTCTTTGGCTGTTTTGGGAGGCAACTTTCAGGTGGCTACATGCAAAGCTTTTAGGGGGTCTGTTCTGCTTCTGGGTGGGACTGGGGTGGGCTTGAATTTCTGGGGGCATATCACCATTAGGCTGGGGCCTGGCTGAGCCTAAAGGGCTGCGGTCCTGTAGGATACGTTGCAGGGGCTTTGGGATGAGCCCAAATCCCCGGCTTTGTGCCCTGGCCCCATTGGGCTTCCATACATTGTTGGGCCTATTGAAGTGGCCTTTCTCATCTCATTGCAGGTTCACTATTTCAGAGACAGCATTCTTCAAACAGGGGAGAAGAGGTCTCTGATATCTTAAGTGCTCTGGGATTTGATCAAATGTTCGGGCGCTATAGTTTTTCATCTAGGATGGGGTAAGTTGGGTGGGTAGGTTTGGCTTGGTGGTACTGGGACTGTTGAGCTTGCTGTGGATGTGCCAGGGCCTCTCTCCCTTGGTGGATTTGATGAACCATGGTGCCTATTGAGGCCAGTGGGGGAGTTAACTCTATGAAATAACATTAAATCACACATGCAGGTGTTTGGAGTGTGATGTGCCTCTGGGGTGTCAGAAAGTTTCTTCAGCTCAATTCCAAATTTTATTCTACAACTTAGACTCTCTCATTTATAACATTCTCATGACACACATACTTGTGTGTGTGTCACAGTAACCATGCCTTGGATGTAGGCATGGTTACTGGCATAGGGCAATTTGTTCAATCAGCCTCACTTCTGGAACCACTTTCAAATATGAAGTTGTGTGTAAACATTGAAAGTTTTGGATGGATGAAGGGGACCATCTCCTGGTTCTGGGGGCTGGTTGCCCTCTGGGATATCAGTAACTGGCCATGGGAAGTATAAAGTGTGCATGAGGAGTGTGAGGGAGTGTATTGCATCCATTCTTGTGTGTCTTTATGCTGTGTGTGTGAGTGTTCTTGTGTGCAGACTTGAGGGTGGGACACTGATTGTGTCGGTGTATCTGTCACGTCAGGTCTTAGACTTCCCTGTCTCCTAGAACACCTCAGGCCCCGGCCAAATTTGGGCCTTATTTCCCCCCTGTCACACTCTGTCGGTTGGCTGGTGCTTCCATTGGTGCAGTGGTGGTTCTCAGTGTCTGGGGCTGGGTGTGTGCAGATAAATAATAATGATTGTATTGTACTTGTGTGAGAGTCTTTTTATTTACTTTAGGATTCTTCATTGTATCTTCATTCTGTCATTTGATTCTGAACTAAATGTTTTAATCCATTTATACTTGAACTATATAAGTGTGGTTTGAATTTCTATCATTATTAAGAGCATAGCAAATTAATGAATAGCTCTTGTGAAAAATTCAGAGTAAAAATAATGTTTATAAACAATAATAGTTGTTTCAAAGATGTAAGAATACTTTTTGCATTGTGTTAATATCTTTCTTCCTTCTTCCTGCAGACGTGAAGAACTTAGAGAACTTCCACCTGGTGGAAAGCGTTCAGGAGCAGGTCAACGCAGCACTGCTGGACTATGTGATGTGCAATTATCCTCAGCAAACTGACAAGTTTGGCCAACTGCTCCTTCGACTGCCGGAAATCCGAGCCATCAGCCTACAAGCCGAGGAGTATCTTTATTATAAACACCTCAACGGCGATGTTCCCTGCAACAACCTACTCATTGAAATGCTGCACGCAAAAAGAGCTTAACAACTGGACAGTCCTGATTCATTCGGCAACTGCAAGGACGTTTGTAAAAACTCATCGACCCATGCTTTTTTTTTTTTCAAAACCCAAACCTCCAGCTTGACTGAGAAGATAAATTCGGGAAGCTTAAAGTGTCAGAAACTCTTATTTATACTGAGCTCATTATGAACTTGAACACTTGGAGACTCACGGTGTGCGTAAACAGCATTTAGATTGCTTTATTGTAAAAAATTCAAATAAAGATAAAAAAGACTGCAAGAAGACTGTATTCTTCAACTGAACTGCAGAAACATAAACAATTTTGAAGGGAAACAAAGAAAAAGAAAAACACTTGAAACAAACTCCATGTTTGACACTATATGATGATTTCTGCTCGAGCAGGACCATAAGACTTTAGGGTTACAAGTTAAAGCCTTCTGAAAATAATAAAAGGTGGATTTGTGCTGAGAAAAGGAAGCCGAATAACACTGCCCTTCTTTCAGACAGCTCTGTAGCAACAGCTCGATGTTCCTCCCAGGTGTTCTCCCACTGAAACTGGGTTTCAGCTGTCGTCGGTACTGTAAAGTCAAACTGAACGCAGCCAGCCAGGCAAGTGACTCTATTTTCTGATCTCCCATATGACGCCTGCAACAGCAGCTTGACCCAACAAACAAGGTAAAATAGATGGTTGGAAGATAGGATCGGTCATTGATGAACAAAAAACTGAAGGGTGAAATGTTTCTGTCTTTTTCCAGACATTTGCTATTCATGGTCGCCTTGTTGACCCCTCATCTTGTTCATCATCCTTAAAAATAATCTTTTGCTATTTACCTCAAAAAGAACAGTGTTAGATAAGCCCTCTTAATAAAGTCACCACAAGGAATTACATCCACACCCCCATTTTTTCCTGCTGTTAACACTTTTCTTTTTAATATTTTATCAAACTTGGAACAAAACAAGTCATGATTCCACAGATGGAGATGGAACAATCCTGCCTTCCTCCAAAAAGACCAAAGCCCACCGTAGAAGAGGGAAAGAAATGACTAAAACCTTAATAATCAGTGTTACAATGCGGAAAAGAAAAAAATTGTGATGTCACAGTTATGTGAGTCTTGCCTTATTTCATTACCATGCTAGCTAACCGTGCAGATGTGAATGAAAATATGTACAAATATATAAATATATATATAAAGTATTAATGTTGTAAAAAAAAAATAAAAAAGACTAATTCAACAGGTGTTTACATTCATGTTGTCATATGGGAGAGAACTGTGATGAAGCTTAATTTGCAAAGTAATGATTTCCAATGAAATCATCAAAATGAAGAAAAGGGTTTCTCTGGTGTGTTTTCTTTGGTTTGTGTACAGTGTTTACTCTTTTTTTTATTTCTTTATAACAGTACTTAAATTATGTCGTGAGACACTAAAATCAAAGAGGAATCACACAATTTCAATTTTTTTTATCAGCAATGCTGTCTAAGGATTGTGCTTCCCTCTCAGCATTTTATTTGTAAATCCCGTTTTTGCTTCTTTTTTTGTTTGTTTCCCGTTCTTTAAATTTTTTGATGTACAGTATGTCACTGGTTACTCTTACTATTGAAGATAATTTATTGCGTCGCTGGGTCTCCATCTTTGTGTTACATGACGTGAGGTGTCCACGCCAAAATAAATTTGTTTATTGTAGCATGCTCTCTGTTTTGTTTCCATCAGTGGTTTTCAAATACAAAAAAAAAACTCTTAAATTTTTCTTATCTTTTCAAATGTCTATGCAGGTGTGTGCACTGAAGAGTATTTTAGGGGGTGTAATATATTTGTGTCACAAGTTTTACTCACTAAATATCAACCTGGATCTTTGTTCTGTCTGGTTTGCTGCGAAACCAAAGACTTCTCATTTACCGTTTTATATACTTTAATGATTGTGCACACAATTGACACACACCAGTGAAAATAAGTACTGAACACATCAGTGTATTTTGGAGACCACTGGTATAGAATTCAGATGTCAGTAACAAGACAAATATTCCACACTATAAATAAACTAAGTTGTTTAGTTCCAAAATTTATTTACTGTGTCTAAGTGAAACTGAAAATAAAATAAGATTTTAACTAACTTACTAAAAATTATTTAGTATGCAGCAGAAATGTCTCATGGTAGTATGAATTCAGACATCCTCTTCATGGAGAAACTAGTCACATGTTATTCAGGTGTGATTTTGACCTATCCTACAGAATCTGTCTTCAAGAAGGCAAATTTAGGGCACACTATCAGCTGAGCCTTCTTGGTAACTGCATTTTCACTGACTTCATACAGAATTTCCGTGGTGGTGTCTTTGGGATGATTTTCTTGATGGAAAACCTGTTCTCACTTCATATTTAGGGTCTTAACAAGAATGTGCCACTACTTTCTCCATTCAGTCTTCCTTCATTGTATGAAGTCTGCCATTCATGAATGATGAGAGATGGCACCGCACCACAATGTTTCCTCCAAACTTCACAGTTGGCATTTTGGGGTTAATATGAAGAACCGTTTTGTCTCCAAACATGATGTGTGGTATAACATGCAAAAAGTTTTATTTTTTTATTATTTTGATATATTAATCTTGTATTTAATTGGCTTTATTCATTTAAACAGGTTCCTACATGCATTTTCTTCATCTCTGGAGTCTTGCACCGTGAGTGGGCATGGAGGCCATTGGAGCAGTGTGCATTACTTAGTATTTTAATGGAGAATCTTATCTGCTAACTCCAGGTTTTTTAAAGCTCCCTGCATAATTCTTGGATAATTCTTCTGAGAAAGATTTTCCACTCCTCTGTCAAAAAGGCCCACTTCCCTGCAGCAATGATGTTCTTTCATTTCTGTATTAAAATTAATTAATTAAAAGGCTATTTCAGAGATATGGTAAAAAATGCTATAGACAACACAATTTATGCATCATAAATCACAGGACGTAAAAAATAAAATATATAAATAAAAGCAAGTTAAAAAGGTGTTAAAGAAAAATACAAGAACATGAATAAGATAATAGAAAAATACAAAAGACAGTATAAAATCTTAGGTAAATCGGTGAGCATTTAACAGATTTTTTAGTCCTCACTGAAATTCACTTCAGAAGCTTAGAAAAATAATATAAACTCAAATATAAATGTGATTCAATACAATAAGGTTGAAAAGGTACTTTAACTCATTATTATATTAACTGAAGCATTAACTTGCTCTGGTATGGAGCATAATAGCTTTCTAAAAACTGACAGATTTCAAAAATCATTTTGGCTTTCTGTCTTCAGATGCTTTTCACATGTATTCAGTGCATTTCCATAGTCTTATTCCAATTTATTGTTTATCAATAAATAATACATATTATATGTATTATTACATATATTACATATAATATGTATTGTTTATTGATAGATTGCTTTCTTTTACATTAAAAAGCCTTCATTATTCTTATGCTGAAACCACTCCTTTTATCATCTAGTTGTTAGTGTTTTTGATCTAGATATCCCTTTGCCTGATTCCAAAAACTGCATGGATTGTTAGTATTAAAATATTGTTAATGAATTCATTATTTGAGCAAAACCTTTCTAGTTGCATGTCTAATGCTTTTGCCATCTCTGTTGTTGAAATTTTGAAATTTCTCATCAGAACTTGATCAATCTGAGGCAGATGAGCATTTTGTTTTTGTGGTATAATTATAGTACTTATAAAACTTTATTCTCATTTCCTGTGATGCATTATTTGAATCTTAAATATTGATTGTTCAGTATTGATAAGGATAAACAGCTTAACATTTAAACCAACAAAACATCACAACATGTAGTGAGACATCAAATTAATATTTTATTAGAAAAGAAGAAATAAAATACATATAGAGTTGCATCACATTTACACAGAGTACCTCTGTTCAACTTTTATTTCACCTTCCGTCACATTCTGGGTCATAGCTGATTGTTAAAATTAGTTACAAATCACTTCAAAAAATTATTACAAAACACATTTAAAGCAAGAATGGGAAAGTTAAATACTGTTTATAGTAAATGTACAGCAAGAAAACTAAAGGATCTTATAAAAAAAATATAACTAGTTATATTTGCTTTATAGCAATACGACAATAGATTAAAAATATACTTAAGGTATTATGTATATATCATCCAGTATATCATAATAAAAAAATGGGTTAAAGTCAGTCAGTACCTTCTCATTTCTCACACAAATGAGTTCTCTTTGTTTACAGAATCACTGATTAGAGGGAACAGAATAAAAAGAAGTACGATAGAAAAAACAAAACATCTATCAGAAAATATGTCACAATTTTAAACCACACATATCATTAAGTCAGTTCGGTTGCTCTATATAAATTTTATCTAAGGCGGGGGAATGCGAGGGAAACAGGAAGCTGCAAACTCAACGTCCATGGGAACATGAAGGCTGCATCCAGCTGGCAAGGCATCCACTTCTGCAGGAGGTGGCTCCTGGGTGTAGGAAGAGAACAGGTAACTATTCAGTACAAACATTCAATACAGCTGTATTTAAATGCAATGGTTGAAAATAATGAAAAACACCTGGGAAAGTAAGAAAACAAGAACAAATTTAGATTCTACACTTCACCTCTGATTAAGACCAGACCGAGAAAAAAATAGTAGTTTTAATTTCTATTGTCAAGTGAATAGTTATATATATATTTTTTTTTTTTTTCGCAAAATCATTGGTGTAAATTTGTATCCTCAATACTCTTTCTTCTATGTACAACTGAAGGCACATCAAGTAATACCAGTGGTACCTGAACCACAATTTGAGGACAATTTGTGCTGATCATCATCATCATCCTCTTTCTTTGTCATTATGACAAACCATTATGTTTCTCTTTGTCAAAACTTTTGAAGTAAAAAAGGTTAAAACAAGGTAAGGTAGATAAATAGTATGAATACAATTTTTTATTGGGAGGGAAAAAGAATAGACAAAACTTCAATTGAGAATTTATTTTTTGTTCACATATATTCTGCATCTAATCTGGCAAATAATCTGGTAGGTCAATATGCTAAAACACTCGCAGTTTAATTGCTATGAGAGTGGGTTTACAAAGTATTAACTCCTGGATTGAATACAATTAGATACCACAATTAAAATTTTTTTTTACAAATAAAGACATTTCAAAATTTTGTTTCCCTTTCCTCCCACTTCACAATTCTGTTTTATTTTGTGTTGAACTTTACAGTCATTAAAACAATGCTTGGTCCTTGGCAAATTTGTGTAGAAGTTCAACGGGTGCTTATACCTTTGCAAGTCACTGCTATGATATTAAGCTGTATTACTGAAAGGCATATTACATACAATTAATTTGTTACAACAACAAGACCTTACTTTATCAAATATTCCCAATGAAATACAAACATTCCCTCTAAATTCAATGAGAAGGCAATGTTTCACAAGGCTGTACCTTTCTGCATTTCCAGAAAATTACAGGCAACGGCCATCCATCCATTTTCATCTTGATCAATTGATTTGTTAAAAATATATTTTTTAAATGCTAGCATTTAAATGATATGAGGACACATTTAATTGCTAAGCAAGTAACAGATAGCATTATCAGTGCTGACACGCAGCAATAAGGATGCCTGTCACAGACAGGCAAGCGGCCAGCTCGATTCCCGATGCACACTGTTGCAACCCACACTTGAAGCTTGGCTTGCAGTGCCTGCCCTCCTGTCTGTAAATGTGTTAAAACCTGCTTTCACTCGCTCTGAATTTGTATAAATAATGTATATACATTTATACACAGACTCTAACAAGTGCAGCCTCAGGTGAAAATACTCAGAAATGCATGCTCTGTGCATCCCCGAAGGTGGACATAAGCTCCAAACCAAGTAACTCAAAAGATAACCATGCAGAGAGTGAAAAAAACACACACATGGATAACTCGCCAAAAGCAACATAAGCACAGAGACACCGTTTTTTTTTTTCTTTTTTTAACTCTCTAACACACAGTGCTGTCAGTTTCTAAACAAGTTTTCCTCTCCATCACACAAACAGCCCCAAGTTGCGTCTGCCCGTGTTATATGAAGCTTTTAAACTCTGGAACCACATCACTCGTGTTTACCGAGACGCGCTTGTATGTTTCCCTACATTGTCAAGCACAGTCAAAGCGAAAGAGACTGCGGGGGTGAAAAAAATGCTAAAGGTTTTAGAAGTGTTCCAAGACTGTGGAAAAATGTGAAACAGTTTGCTGGAATAAGAATATTTCGCAGCAAAGTTTGAGGGAGGCCCTCAGGATTTACTGGCTGTATAGTGGCAAAAATGTATCACCAATCAGTAATTCTATAACTGATCATGATTTTCGCTACATAATTTGCCATAATCCCAACATTCACCAACCTAATCATTTAAATTAGTAGCTGCTTCCACAGTCTACCGACATGTGTTGAATCAGGAACGGTCAGCTTTTTGAAGTCTGTTCTCATAGTTACAAACAAAAGCATATGTTTTACTATATGCATATTCTTATAGTATTGGTGACTATTTATGTTTTAACAGTCAGCTACTACAAGTAAAACCTTAAACTTAAAAACAATACAGTCCCAGGGGTCATCGCCTCCTCGATCATTTTAATGTCTTATCAACTAACAAATATATTTATTACATTTCCTCATGTCATGGAACATTTATTGATGCATGAATTTGTTTTGTGTTCATCTGACTCATGTAAAACACACATGCAGAACATGAAAACAAAAAAGAAACAGCTCAACCCTTCTGAGACGCAATTAGCCAACGTTCTAATCACTTACACCAAACAGCAACTGGGGTACACGATGCTTGGCGGCCTGATGGACAAACTTTAAAAATGTAAAGATCAAATTAATAAGCAAGCATTGTTAATGGGCAAACTCACTATTGTTATGCAAAAGCATCACTATGGCATGCAAAACAAATAGTCTAAGGTTTGGAGATGGAATAGTTCGAAGGCCGCTGCCGTTTCATTTCAAAGCATGCATTATACATCATTGTGCATAAAGAGGAAGCCTACAGCATTACGCTGTCCCACTACTCCACCTCCCCACCACAATGATTATCCTTTATTATTCATTAAAAAAAAGATTGAGCGAGAAAAAAAATACAACTTTTAAGCACCTGAACCTCGCTGCCAGCATTCCATTAATTGCCTGCACAAAGGGGAGAGCCTTTGGAGATTTTTCAATTTCAAAAAATGAGGAGCATGCATTCAGTCGTGCTCATGTTATACCGGCACTTAAATCCTACAGAGCTCACATAAAAAAGGACTCAAGGTTGCATCCGATTGAAAGCCTCCAACTACAGCCACTTTAGAAATCCATTTAGCAAGCGGGAGGTTAGAACATCTAATTCAAACACAGCCGCTCTGTTAAAACGGTTGCACCAATGTCTTTTAAAGAAAAGCACACACTTTCTCCTGTGTTTGCTTGAATTCATTGTAGGAAATATGAACCTGGCTCATAGGAAGACGGCAAGACACAAAGAATTAATCTTGCCAGACCTCAGCCAAGTGGCGAAGGTGAATGCTGGTGAATGACTGCTTGTGGAAACTTGACCTTTCCTTCAATGAAATCAAAAGGAGAGCTCTATGGGAGCAACAAAAGAAGGAATGTTGTGACTGTAATGAAATGACAACCTGATAATCACAACACTATTCATCAACTGCAGCATCTGGGATAAAACACATAATTATATTTTTGGTGTGACCTCTGAGGATGTCTGTGAAGAGACGATAAAAAGTTTCATGGAACAAAACTACAATAGGGTAAGAAAACAATTAGTGGCCACTTAACCTAAAGTTTATTCTCCTAAAAACACATAATTAATCAACACTTGAGCTGCTACTAATGTTGGCGATTTAATTGCTTATTTGAAGCTTATTGCTTCAAATAAGCTTATTGCTTCAAATTATTGCTTGTTCTTACAAGTGGCTTACACTTGTAAGAACAAATGTACACCACTTGTTCTTACAAGTGTATAGATCAGTAGAAGAATTCAGCAAAAACAAATAAGCAGAATAATCTGATTAATGAATACAAGTGGGTGAGTAGTTCAGAACTTATAGCTCACTTACTGCACACAGTTCTTTAGATGCCATGATGTCCATTTAGGTTTTACTGCTTCTTTTTATATGAACTAGAATATCATATATTTCTGATGGAAATATATGATTGTTACAACCTCTCCTTTTCAACTATGCTTAGCCTCATACCTTGTGATAATCATATTCTGATAAAAATAAAAGAGAAACTGAGCAAAAATTAGATAGCAAAAATTTGCTGAGAAGTGATGAAATTGCAAATCATCACCTTCCTAAAATAATGGTCTAAGTAATTTTTAGCAAGTTTTTTTTTTTTTGCCTAATTCATCTTTTGGCAAAAAAAAGGATATTTTTATTTTAGTTATTTATTTATTTTCAGTTTTGGCAAAAAATTACTTTGGCCATTCATTATTTTAGGAAAGCTATACTAAACATTATGATCTATGCAGTAACGCATGAAACAGTGGCAATCCAAGACAAGAGTGGTGACTCAAGTTGAAGGGCAAAAATTGGTTGTTTTCTTTAATCTGAGAAACTTTATGCTCACAAACAGCACCTGTGGATGTCTCAGTGGTTTGATTACACTTTTCTACTAGAGATATGGGGTATTGGCATGCCATGCCATGTGTCCCTGTCCCTTAACGTTGTGTAATTCCCTGGAAACCAAGATTCAATCATTTGGGGGGGAAAGAAGTCAGTCCCATTTACTTTCAGGAATTTCCCCCACTTTCTGTGTATATCAGGATCTTTGGGGAAAATAAACACGTTTTATTCTTTTATGAGCTCCCCTTAAATGACCACACATTCATTTTGCACACAAAAAGCATATTTTTCCTTAATAAAAATAGGAAGTCAAGGTACTTATCAGACAACAGATCATGATCCACATAAGCTATTGCCTTTTTAGACAGGCTTTGCTGTCCAGGCTTTCTTTTTCTTGTTTTTTTATTTTAACTTTAATTTGTTAGAATGCTGCATACATTCTAACAAATCATGTATTACTGTCAGTAAATACTGATAGTTTAGAAGGCAACATGCTTTGAGATGGTGTCTATTAGTTTACATGTTTGTTAATGTTGAAATGTGTGAACACACCATCTATCTGTTTCTATAAATGAAATTAACTGTGAATCTTCACAAAAAAGAAAAGAAACAAACTTTTTCTCTCTGCTCCTGTACAAACCCTCTCATTTTCAGCTCAAGGGACATTTCTGGGAAGCCCTCACATGCAAACAGTTGTGTTCACATTGTCCCCATCAAATAAAACTGATTATTTAGTCTGCTCTCTCCCTCTTTAGACAGTAATGGTTTCAGTTTGCTGGCCTGAAACCCTTAAGAGAATCTGTCTTTTGCCAGAGGCAGCTGCAGTGCTTTAAAATCACTCTTTTAAAATGAGCATCAGGGATTAAAATGTAAGAGGCAAAAGGACAATATGAGGAATTAAGACAATACCCTTTGAGAAAATCATTTTGCTATCTCTTGGGTGAGAAGTTCATTTTAGAAACACTTGGAAAAAAGTGTTTGATGGAGTCTCAAGCTCTTCGTTTCCTAAATTGTGGATCTGAATCACAAATGTTTGCTTTAGCAACTATTCAGTGAAAAATTATCTTCGGTGTATAATAATGAGAAATTCTGGTCTTTTAAACATAAGAGGTTCTTATATGGCAATGTATCTCCAACAGTAAGTGCAGTGTTTCACTTTTGATCAAAATGTTGTTTTAATCATTTTCTTAACCTAAAAAGTTTTTATGGCCTCCGGTAGGGAAAGTTAAATGCATAAAATGATGAAGAAAATGTTTATGTGGCTGAATTTCTTACTAGTCACTGTAGCATCAACTGCAATGTTGGCTGACTTGTTGCCACTCTTTGTGTCTGGCTGGAAGCCACCAAAAAGTCACTTTAAATCTTTAAAATCACTTAAAGCTACAATAAGCCTTAGGGACGTCCGGGGAATAGTGTCAGGACACTGCATCTGTCATCCATGAGCACCATATTACTACCTGCTATAAAATAAGTGGGGAGGTTAAAGGGAGAGACAAACACAATTGGCTGGGTTAGACAATTACTGCAAAGGTGCCCTTGAGCAAAGCATTTAAAAGCCTTGCAGTGATGGTACTTGTCAAAGATTGATTGTGTATGCATAAATGTAAAAAGGGTTGGCTGGAAAATGAAGTGCAAGCTAATAATGTTTACATTTCCTCTGAAAGAAAAATACCCTGTTTCTCTCAACTGGAACTATGAATACTCAGGAAAATACACAAAGAGGGATAAAGTAAAGTAAAAATATAAGAAGAGGGAGAGAGAAAAGGAGAGAGGAGTCAAATAACAGCACCTGACCAATGCAAACTTGATAGCAACTATGTGTGCTAGACTTCATCTTGGCTTATCAAAAAAAGGATTTGAATCAACATAAACATTGACTTCATGTTGACAAGTACTTTCTTTGGGAGTGTAGCGAGGGTCTAACAGTGGAGGGCAAGCTTTGAGTGTAATATGACCTGAGTGATGTAAGACGAGGTGAGAGAGTGTAAAGCCTGAGGCTTTACACACCAAAGCACCAGACAGCAGTTTGATCAATACAGCATGGCCAGATCTGTACAAGATGGCAGTGGTAGACAGTGGAGGGTCTAGCCTTCATGGTGGACTTGCATAGGCCAGTAATATGCCGGAATTATTTATTGATTATCATATCATTGCTGATATCAACTAATATATATCCTGTTACTTATATACATGTTGTTTTCAGGAGAAACAGTTAGAGTATAATTTTGAGTGGACAGAGTTAACACAATCAAGTAAAACTTGTGGAAAGTGAACAAGACATTAAAAAGCAAACATGCAAACAAAGGAAAAACAAATAACTTGGATAATATTATTTTGTACAATAAAATCAACATTATCATTGAACAGTTGCAGACTTAGGAGACATTCACACCAGCTCTGTTTAATTCACTTTTATTTGCCTAGAAAGTCTTGTTTGTTACCAAATGCACATCAGGATGTGAATTAGTTCTGAACTCTACCATTTGAAATTTTCTGAATTTTGATTGAATGTTGGATGTGTGTGAAGAAACCACCAATTTAATGACTAGTTGACACTTGGGCCGAATTAAGTATATAACTGGTTGGAGACTCCAAATATTTGTATATGGCTTCTCTGTAGCTTACTTGGAAGAATTTGAAGTGGGAAAAAGATAACACAAGAAAGTCAAATTTGCAAGGCAGATGTATGTTTACTTTTAAATAACCTAAGATGCTCATATTAGACTAACCTATAAGAAATAATATTGATGATGGATGTATCTTAATATTGAATCAACATTTTCTTACATCTCTGAAATCAGTTATGCAGAAACAAAAGCAAACTCACATATGTTCACACCTAAAAAGTCTGACATTCATAAGTGATAAAAATGTCAGTTGGAATTTTTAAAGATGTATAAATAATGGATGCTCCTAGTAAGCAGGGGATCATCTTCAATGAGCTAAGTGTGTGGAGTGGGCTGTCTCATCTCCAAGCAGAAGAGCCATCTTAATGACTGCGCCCGGAGACCTCGGGGTCTACACATACTCCCCCTGTTTTCATCAACCCACCCATCAGAACCCCTGCTCTTCATCAGACCCATTCATGCTCCTGACCACAATGTATCATGCAGAGTAGAATATGAGCTTTTAAATTAAACATTGACAGCAGCAGCTGCTGCCTGTTTTAGGCAAATCAGCAGAAAATCAACCCAAACGGGGTGCTTTGGGAAGATCTGTGTGTGTGCAATTGAGACATTTTGGGGGCTGATTGGTTGGGTCTCACAAACCTGCAGAGAGCAAATGCAAATCATGTCACAAGCCTGTGTGTGCATAGTAGTTAACAGCGATGTCAGATGTTCCTCCACTCTGAGCCCTATGTGATATTAACTTATCAAAATCACTGGGTGCTACTATTTTTGTCATTTCATTTAGTAAAAAGATATACTGTGACTTTCCTCTTGTTTCTCAGGGAGTGACGTCTCGTGTGTAATATCAACCAGCAACACAAACATAACAATGGAGGGAGGAGAGAGGCGCTCGTTTACTACAGGCGCTATTCTGAGCTTGTGTCCGCTATAAATGACAATATGAATATGTGTTGTAACCTCTGTGATGGCGACAAAGTGCTATTGTTACACTCTTAAAAATAGTGGAGACGGAACAACGAGAGTGAATTTCTATACTTCTCCAGTGGAGGATGGAGCCACTACCAATCAACTATAGAATAGGCCTTCTGGCCATCTGATTTCTGATGCACAGATCAAAATTTCCTGAATAAACTGACAAACATTAACACAGCATGAAAAAAGAAGACATTTACAATTGTCTCACTGTATTTACGTTGCTTTTATGCTTATGTCAACTGAGATCAATATTTATTGTAAACTTTTTTTACTGTCAATTGTAAATCTTGTTTTTTCCAGTCAACTCTTAGTATGAAATCAATATATAACAACTTATAGTTTTCATCATGGAGTATAATAATAGTCTTCCAATCTATCAGTAGCTTCAACAATACATCAAACTTGAGGAAACATTTGAGCATAGCACAGTCTAATTGACAGAGCAAGTCTGACCAGGTGGTGTTAAGCAGAGAGCTGCGACTAACATGAAGGAGTTTCTCCATCACTCAAAGAAATCAGGACTTTGGTGCAAAACCAGTAAGTGAGGCAGAGATGAAGAAGTTGAGGAAATGTTGCCCTTAAACACAGTTGACTCACCCTGGTTGTCATTTTTATGGTGAAGCACCAGGGGCTGTTGTCAGCAGCTGTTGAATGGAACGAATAAGGAAACTTGAAATCTAACTCAGTTACTTTTAAAATCAAGTTATCAGTAAAGGTTTTAAGTTACTTTCTTCAAGGAGAGGTGCAAATGTGCAGCAAAAACCAAAATGAGATGCAAACAGAAATAACTGCACCTCAAATCAATTTTCAGACAGTTTTTCCTCCCTAAATAATGAACAGCATTTTAAAAAACTGCTTTTCGTGTTTACTTGTGCTGTCTTTGACAAATATTTAAATTGGTTTGATGTTCTGAAAAATTACGTAAGGGTGACAAACACACAAAGAAAAAGGAAATCAAGAAAGGGCCAAACACTTTTTCACACCACTGTAATTACAAAATGGCAATGTATGTTACAATTAGAAACAAAAAGACTCACACATATGCAGAAGAGAGTAATTTAGGAATTCGAGTCTTGTCTAATTAAATAAGGCAAACATTCTTTGGCAGATATTTTCTTCAAATAAAGGATAGTGGAATTTATAACATCCTGCATCAACTTTACTTTGTATGACGATGACGATAGATGAGGTAAGGACGACTACACTCCTCTCCTAACCTGCATTCCGACATAAACAGGAAATTGCCTGCGGGAAGGAAGTCATATTTTTTACAGCTGTGCCCTGTGATGAGAACAGCACAGGGAGACCTGCATTTCCAATATGTCTAAGAGCTGTGCCGAACATACCTACAATATGCCAGTCAATATTAAAAAACATGAATAAACCAGATGTTGTAAAAGGTAATGTTACTCTTTTCACTTTAAGTAAAACTGAGTCTTTATCTGGTATTGTCCCAATTCAAAGAGTTTTTCCTATACAAGCAACACAGACACCTTTGTCTCTTTGTTTCAGATTTTGGATGGTGATCAAGGCCCCAGGTTCAGACTCGGCTTGTGATGTGTCACAGAACAGGGATTTATGTGGCTCTTGTATCCGACGATAGTCATTACATCTTCAAGTCAAGGCAGTAAATCAGATTGATAGGCTGCACAGAATTCCATTTTCAAATTGGACCAAAGGACAGGAATTAAATGATGCAGATGAATTTTGTGCCATCTCAAATTCTCTTCGGCTTGAGAGCATTTCACTTATCAGTGCAAACACCTTTTGTAACAAATTTTTACATGCACGTTCATCAGAAGACGTGATTAATTTGTCTTCCAAAAAGAGAAGTTCCATTTGTTAAAATGTAGAGGCTCAGAAAGAAATAATTGAATGTCCTACAGGAAGTGATTTAATGTGCAAAAAGACATGCACTTGTTTTTGCTCTGTCCTTTTCCTGTTGTGTTCTGATAGGGACTTCCTCTCCCCAGTGGGGGTGGATACAGTGTCATCCGTCCATCCATCCCACCCACCTCAACCCAAGCATAACTCATGGAAATGTCATCATGCTGTCAAGCTACTTCAATAAAAATATTTCTAAACTTTCATCTAAACTTTCAAGACATTCATACGGACACCAGGAAAGTGTAAAGCACTTCCAACAAAGATTGTGTAAGGTGAGCAATACTAAAGCATAAGAAGGTTGACGTTTGTGTTTTTAACGTTGTAAACTCTGTGTTAGCATTTGAGAAATTTTAGTGTTGGCCTGGGTGCGGTGGTGGGTGGGGGGTTGCAGGCTTCACCTCAGCACTGGTAACACCAGGATGATCTTTTCCTGTCTGCCCCAGTATCTCTACGACCAACTCCCTTCCTTCCCGCCAATACACAGCGATAGGGCACAGCCTTACACACGTAACTGTTATAGAAATGTAAGCATCTTCTGTAGACAACATTCTCCCTCTGACACTAACCTTTGTAACAAGATAAAACCTGATTCAGTATAAATACTTTTCATTCATGTTTTATCACAGTGCAACCTGGACATTTTTTAAATAGATACCCCAAAGGTAATTTCAGGAAAAGGTGCCATTAATGAGTTGTTATAGCCTAGATGAAACAGAGGACAGATGGAATCTTTTATGCAAAAACTGAAAAAGATCAAGTTTTTAAATTCTGCAGTCAAATTTAGATAAAACATAAGGCAAATGTGTAGAATGTTTTGGTCTTATTAGTTTTTTGGCTTTGTCTTTGGAGATTGAAAGAAGAAATACATATCTTTTGTTGCTGCTGTTATGGTTCGGGTTGGTGAGGATTCTTTCATACATGATGTGTTGTACAAATCTGCTTATATAAAATAAATACCAGTTGTGGGTGTCATTGTGCTTTGACTGAATCCTTGTTGGTTCATTATTTATCCGATTTCTTCTTACCTTTATGTGGTAAGGATGTCCAAATTCATTTTGTCATCTAGGAGGACTGCAAAGATTTTAGATTTGTTGTTCTGTGAGAAATCATATTTTATGGACAGTGTTACTCTATATTAATCAATGAATAAGATACGATTTGTCACTTATTAGCAAAATGTTCTAGAGAAAAAAAACAACAGTTTCCTTTCAACTTCAAAAATACTTTGTGTGACAATACTTTTGTATTTGCATCCCTATAAAGTGGTTTTTGCTCAAATGACAGCACTACTGCGTTTTGGATCCTATAGAGTTCTTCATTTTGGTAAAGTCAGTACACTTAAACATAGCTGGACATGTGCACAGTCACCTACAGATGGAGGAAATACTCTCAGTGCTGCCTGTGTCTGTTGAGGATGTGCGGTGCAGTGATGGCACATTAACGATCAGACCCATGACAGCAGTGTGCTCAGCCTCACTGAAAAAAGCTTGCTGCCAGTGTTTAATTCAATGAGGATTGTTTGAGTGAAACAATGGCTTTTGGCCCCATTGAGATTAAGGGAAGGGTGAGAAAGGTGCGTTTGTCAATGGCAGCTGACTGTATTTTTGTGTTTTAGCCCACTGGTGATCCCGGGGGTTCGATGGGGTCGAGAATCAGACATATCGCTGTGGTGCAAGGGACATCCGCTGTTTTTCCAGGTAACTCACAAAACAGGTCAACAATGAGTAGCTAAAAGGGAAAATACAACCCAGTTATGCTCACTGTGGTACCATAAGGACTATTTAGAGACACTGGGAGTAAGTTATACTTATATTTAGGGTTACAATTATTTTTAGTTAGGCTTTTCAAAACCATCTTGCAAAAGAAAAAAAAATACTCTGTGTGATGCAGTACCGCATAAAGAACAGACTAAAAAAAGGCCAGCCAACCCTATGGGCTGGGTTGGCTTTTTTTCTATTAGCCACACATGCTAATACAGCTAATGATAAAACAAGCAATCGTTAACAAATGGTGGGCCAAGACTGAAGCTGACAATAGAAGACGGACCTAGTCAGGACCTATGGTACTCTATTCCCAATCTATAGTCTATTAGAATGCAAATACGTTTTCAAATGTTTCACTATACAGGAAAGTGACACTTTTTAACATTGTATGGATAAGACCTGTCTAGCAGTCACTGGTTTTGTCCTAATTAAGATATTGAAAATATTTAATGGGCTGTTTTTCATGTCTCATTAGAAAAAGTCCTTTGGTTTCAAAACCAGTTTCTTGGAAACCAGTATTATGTAATTTGTCATTTACACTCAGTTCAGCAGTAAGTCAGAGGCAAAGGTCTCTTTTTTCATTTTATTTTATTTACTTGGGTATTTTGCATTCCTTGTAGTGCATTTCGGCTATGCTAATGGAGTTTACTGATTTAGAGCTGCAGGTCTTAATGAAAATCCTCTGCCTGATGATCAGTGCTATTGATCACGTTGAGCTCCAGTCTTAAGCGGGGCTAATTGATCAATCACCACAGGTTGCTTTGGATTAATGGAACATGACTGGTGCATGAACCTGCAGCTCTCTCCTCCCAAGGCATTTTTACCTTTCAGGAGTGTTTATGTGTGAGATACAATTGATCTATGGGTACATTTTTAAACCTTTGTGCACAACTTATAATGCATAATATGTTGTCCAGTTTAATTTAACTGAGTATTTTTCTTGTCAGAGGTAGAATTTAGTCTTCTACAAACTGAAAGTGCCTCTTCATAAACAAGCATTAAAAAGCAATTAAAACAAATTGGAGCATGTACTAATGGTCATCTTTTTTAAGATAGCTTTTGTCTATAATTGTGACAATGGAATAAAAAAGAAAGAAAATTGACAATACAGCAAGAAATGCTCCAATCCAGGATTTTCGTGTTATGATCCGATCCTTATAACTGAGTTTATCAATCCACAGATACTAGTATTTTTTGATCCACAACCTATTTATTTAAACATTTATTGATATTCCAATTCTTGGGATTTACAAGCTAATCATACATAAACTATAAGCCATGCCATTGAAATTTGCATGTATTCTTTAACAGTTACATAATAAACATTGAAATGATTCTTTTGTATTTAAATTGACAATATGGTCAGTAGTTGAGATTTTAAATATGCAGATGACTGAGACAAAGGAGATAGTGAATAGTGGGGCATAAACCCACTAACTTTATAACACGCTTGTGTTTTAAGCAGCTTTCAGCTCTCTGATTTTACAGGAAGTAAAATTCTGTAAAAGGTTAAAAAACCACCACAACAAGCAATGACATTGTACCTTAGTAAATAGTAATGATACCAGTATTTGGCCAGGTACCACTGCTGGATTGGACTGCGTCCATCTCTGATCACAGATCACACCTCTAAGTCGTCAATATCACACAAGTTACTTTGCAGTCCATGGCTTTAAAAATGCAAAATTTGGATTGTGAAAGATGAAGACAACAACACACTCTTCAACATACACAGAAAATTGTGACGTCACTCTATAAGAGCAGGAATCAACATTTTCAGCTAAAAAGTTACAAGATCAGTCTAACAAATGTCAGTAATAAATACAGATATAAACATAAAACATAAATTAGTTTATGTTTAAGGAGGTTTCCAACAGTTTTATAAAGAGAGCTTTTCAATCACATATCTATGCTTAGTGGTTGCTCTAGGTAAATGTGGAAAAACTATGTTGAGTTTAGAACATAGTTATAAGCATTAATTACCATCCAAATATTGGTACACACATCCAGGTTCAAAACAATCCCTGTGAATGACCGGCATGCTGACTGACCACTAGTGACTCCACAGAGGCTTTGTTTTCTGTGCATATGAAAGAGAGGTCTGGATATTCCAGCTGGCCTGTCATGGGACTCCCAATCGCGTGTGAACTGTACTCAGAGGGAGCTGCGGCTAACAGGTCCAACACTGAAACACTTAACAGGATGAAAAGGTCAGCTGGGGCGAGCTCAGCTGGGTAAACCAGGAATAGTTTTCTTTGTGACTCTGTGAATTGTTTTTAGTAACATTCCGCTCATGTGGAATTTTAATCTTAGTATTTTTCAACTTTAGAGAAACAAAATAAATCCTTGTTACTTACTATTTATATATATATATATATATATATATATATATGTATATAAAATTCTGTTCTATATGCTTTCACAAAATAATTTTAAAAATGCATTATTCGGATATCACAACAAATTACAGATTTCAACTTCCCACTGTTATTCATCTACAAACCCTTCCCTATTGAAACACACACATCATGCCCACTTTCAAGCATTTAGCTAACCTTGACCAACTAACCAGCCACACACTCTGCTCAAATCCTGCTGTCCTAACTTGCAGATGGTGCAGAATGAGATCACAATTCCACCCAACAACCTCTGGTGTGAACTTAATTGTGTACACTCAGGTATTGGGTTTCAGACAGCGTCTGAAACTCCCAGCAAGCGAAGAGAAACAGACAGAGTGAACTTGACAATGAGCGAGAGTGCGACAGTGCAAGAGGAGAGGGAGTGAAGCACGGACCACCCAACAGCTGCAAAGGAAAACAAAGCCAGGGCAGCCGCAGAACAGAGTCGGCTTCGATCAGTTCGGACGTAGGACAATTGAAAGATGTTGTGCAGTAGCTGTTTGCCAAGCAAAAAAAAAAAAGACAAAGTGAAGAAGAAAAACTGCAAACATAATTTAATCATAGAGTTTACCTTAAACTGTAAATTTATGCAGTGTGTAACATCAAGCAGTATCAATACAATATTCATACACATTAAGAAAGTTTATGTGAGCAGAAAAAAATAATCCTTTAAAACAGTACAAATGCAAACATTACCTTTTAGGTTCAGTTTTCAGTACATACTGGGAGTTTTATGAATGACAGCATAATCAGCAATGAAAGAGAATTTTAGAAAAAAATTAATGTAGTTTTGTAAAGCAAACTGAAAAAAATCATTATAAATATTATTTTTGCTTTCTTTTTTTTACCAGATGAGCTTGCAAAACAGTCTTATTACATTGCATCAGTTAATCATAGAGTTTATGATGAAGGATTTTTTTTTTCTTTTTGAAAAGGTAAATGCAATCTTATATAAAGTGCATGAGAAGTGGTTTTAGTGGTGGCCACTAGGGGGATGAGTTTGTTAAATGTTAGTTCTGAAAGCTGGATGCTGGATGTATTTCAGTGATGAGGCAGTCAGTTAAGCACTGAGGAGCCTGTGTAGGAGGTTTGGAGGAAGCCAGAAAGACACTTCTGCCGAGTTCTGGGAGTCTTCTAATTTATTTCCACTCTGACAGAATGTCAGACCTCCGATTATTTTCTTTTTTTAAAAAAAAACAACATATACATGTTTTCATCTTGCCTGCTTACTTCTAACTATTTTTGTCCTGCTGTTTCCTCTCTGGACCAAAGTAGAACCTTTGTCATTTTGCATAAAGATCTGAACTGAATTTAATAAAAGAATAAGCACATTTTCATACTGTTATTTAACTTTAAACGTTAACTGATTTGCAACGTTTTTCATAGGGCTGACCTGATTGCCCCATATAATCTGGATATAACCTGTGGATTGTCTCTCAGAATTTTTAGTTGCAAAATATTTGGAGGTTGTTGTTGGGTCATCATGTCTTTGATATATTTCTTTTTTACGTAATTTACTTTGGAATACATGTTATTTCTTGTTTGTAAGACAAATTTAGTTAATTCTTCTTTAATTAAATATTTGAAGACAAACAGAAAAAAAAATATTTTAAAAATGATGATCCTAGTCCAGCTGAAGTGTTGCTAGGCAGTAACAAAAGGAACATATTTTGATGAGCATAAAGCCCAAATTAAATTGCCTAATTTCAAAATGTTTTTGTCCAAAAAGTGATGCATCTAAATTTGTTGTCTACCTGTTCAGACCATTTTGCTGTTTTCCCAACTGTTATCCAAACCAGAATTTCATTGAATGTGCAATAATGTTATTATGTGAACTCTGTGCATATATAAAAAGAAAATTACCTTTTTATCCATTGGAGTCAATGTGGACGTTGGAAGCAGGGATTTTTCCTCAGCGCACGGATTGAGTAACTGACCTGAAGACAGTCAAATACAGACATTGTTAGCTCTTTGAATTTCTGAGTGCACATTTTCAAACATTTTGTTTCTGCACATCATCACAAATTTAGTCTAATCATGATACAAAAAAAAATACCTAAAGACGATAGAAATCATGATTTCTATCATCTGTATCACGATTTTTTGTATTTCATTAGAACATAATCACTGCAATAACATGATATAAAATTAATCAAAGTAGAAAATAAAAATAACTTACAAAAAACTTTGAAGTAAAAAAATTAAATAATTCAATATATCAGTTTCATATAGATATGAAATTTCATATCTGAAGAAGCTTTAGATTAAAATGTGAGACAGGCATAAAATTTTGAGATAGATGTTTATTTATACATTTTCAGGACATACCTAAATGAGAAGATTTTAAGTATTTACAACATTTTATCTCTTTTTTTAAAATAAAAATCATGTAACAAGAAAAATGTTCATTGAAAAAAAGTAAAAGTAAATCCTGAAGCTGTTGATTTGTTTGAAACAGAATGAGAAAGTCTTTTTCTGTTTAGAAGAAACAGAAAAGTCAAAACATACTGGGTAATTAATAACATTTTGCAATATTTCTAACTATGTGATATTGGACCCTGTAAAGTTCTTAAATATACAATAGGTGAAGAATATGTAGACTTTGTGAGTTTTTGGTTTCTATCTACTATCTACTGATAGTAGATACGTTCTGATTGCCAACTGTCTTCTCTCTGACATGTTATTCACGGCCAGTCATCACTGCTCTTCAACCAGACACTGGTCTATGGATTGGTCTCCGAGGACGACTGCTTATTTGAACAGGGTGGGCAGCCTGGCTTTAACACATGTATCTACACATACTGTATTATGCAGCATCTTCATCTGTCTCATTTATATGTAAAAGGGCAGAAGGGTGGGTGGCTAGTCCAAAGGAGAGAGGTTAGTGTCCTGAAGGAGTTTATCGCTCTGAGAAGTCAGAGTTATGAATGTGAAGAAGAGAGAAAGCAGGACAGAATGGCGCAACTCAAAACAATCTGGAAAGTATTGTTTTGTGACCAAACTGATTTGTCACAGCCATTACATTGTATAACTGATCTAAAAGTCCTCAAAGAGTCAAACACAATGACTAGGTGTGAATTAAAAATTTGACACATTTCTGTGTTTACTTGCTTAGAAGAGAGTTGCAATTAGAATTACATTCACATTGACTGTGGTTTTGACTTTTGCTGCAACAATGGTTTTAGACAGAATTAAAACACTTCGAAGTAAGAGAAAGACTGAAGTAACCACAAAATTTTGATATTTAAATTATGTGCAGAGTCCCATTGGTGCATTAATGAAAACACGTAAAATCTGTTTCTCAAACCCAAATCCCAGAGAGTTTGGTTTATTTAAATGTAAGCACTCTAAAATCCTTCAATATTCATCATTAGTTACTCAGATTAAATGCTGAATTTGCTAAAAAAAAACAAAACAAAAAAAAAAAAAAACAAGACACTTATTGGATAATTTAAAGCTAGCAAAATGCAACTGCAGTATAGTAAATGATGGAACTAAATATTTGCATTATTGAACAAACATTAAATGTTCTGTACTTCTACTGCATAACATCTCCCTAATTCTTCAGAGTATATCCAAGAAGGTGAACCTCCCTGCCAGGGCAGCTTTATAACGTAAAACTTTACCCTGATGGTCTGATTTGGACTGCGTCAGCGATAAATCAATAATACCAGAAAAACACCCAAAAAGCTCTCTGCAGTATAAACTTTGAGTAAACAAAAGTATAATATCAGAAATTTTTTTCATTTAATGATGATCACATTTTATCATATTATTGGATCTAACATGAGGTTAAAAAAAAGCTTTTAATAGTCTCAAAACTTGGGAAATTTATTTGTGGGGATTTTACAGATATAATTACATAATTTATTATGGGCCTCTGAAAGTCCATTATTTGGCATTGGATGTAGAGGCTACTTAAAACCTTCCCAGGCACATTACTACAGCATCAGGACCCAAACTTTTGTGCTTTTCTTGATTACATTTAATTTTTGCTATAGTCAGAGTATTTGATAAAGCAATGTTTATGTCCTTCTGATGATGCCATTTGAATGTGGCTTTGTTCATAAATATACATCACAATGTAAGATCACAGTGAAACCTACATGCTATGTAGCATTACAAATAATGATACAAAAGACTGGAAACGGCAACTGAATATAAAATAGCAGTAATTATCAATTTAATCAGAACAGTCGTGCTGTGATAAAGCTTTAGAGCACAAGTAAAAGAACATTTATGTTGTTTATGTGGAATGTAACTGATTTTACCAAATCAGAGTTTGGTAATGATTGGAGGAAAAAAAACTAGGAAAAGATATCTGAAAATATTAAGGTAACATTGGCAGCGAGCAGCACAGAGGGAAGGTTGGGTTCAGGAAGTTTTCACTCCTTTCTTCTCAGTCTGCCCCTGGCCTTTCCAATTTCCAGTCAATTGCTGAAAGAAGCCAGATACAGGCAGGGTAATCACCAGCTAATAAGAAGCTTTTATTGAAAACAGACAGCCGGTGACATATTGCAGTGCGGTATATGACGACAAATACTAGAAAGAAACAATCCTGAAAATGTGTCAAACTATAAAACAAGCACATGTGCAAACATCAACACACCAACAAATACACAAGATCCGCACCAGACCCAGATCCTTTATCCTACCGCTGACTTCAGCCCTCTACCACCATTGCAGAAAAGTGCAAGCATATGGCAAAAATATAAATAATTCCATTATAATTTATCAATTAAGAAGCAAATAACAGGATCCCTATGGGTTTTATACATGTGAATGTGTCTGTTTTATGTGACAGAATGAGAAAATAACAAGGATAAGAATTCTCAATAACATTTGCGAAATACTGTAGAAGAAAAGTGAGAGCAAAGAAAACATACAAAAAAGTTGTTTCCAAAATGTGTATCAGATTTTTTTCTGGCTTCATTTTATTTTTTTGACATAAATAATAACACGCATAAAAAAAATATGTGTTCGTAATTTCTGTTTTCTTGGCATGAACCACAAGAAATAATGACATCTATAGCCAAACCATGTAATATGTGGCTCACACAAATGTGCATAGTGGTTCTGATAAATAAATACAGTTTCTGACACAGACCGTTCCATTATAATAAGTGAATAAAAGACATTAAATAAACTGATAGAGGTGCCCCATTAAAATGTATTGGACTTGTCATTGGGGCTCATCTGTTTCTTTAATTCCAATGTGGTTCTACTGATAAAGGAGAATCAGAATTGCTACCTTTTGTATTTTCACAAATAAATAAAGGTTTTAGGAATCTCAAATTGTACTTCAATTACCTATTTTTAGTGTTGAATTATTCTCAGTATTACGTTCATGAACATAAGTGAATCACATGCTGTCCACACTCATTAAAAAACTATGAACTAGTCCTTCAGTTTAAGGACACTACTAACCACATGCCAATTTTAGCATCCTCAACAGATATGGTTAGCCAATCAAATTTTCTCACAATACTCATAAAACATTTGTATTTTTTCTGTCATTCTATTATGTTTTCTTTCCAACCGGATATCGAAATTCTAGTACACAAACAATTTAAAAGTAATATACTACTGTTCCATAATTTTGTAAACAAGTTTTGCTGGTTAGTCAGAAAGGTGATCCTTACTAAATGACTTTCATGCCAATTTAAGAATAGCTTCCTTTCTTACTTCAAAATAAGAGTTTCAAACATGGATAAAACAGGATATCAAGCTTAGAGCAACCTTTTTTTATAGCAAAAGTTTCAAAAAGCAGCTTACACTTTATGAAAGTCACATACAGAGTGTAACTGGACAATACTTTGATTCCAGTTCACAAAAAAATATTGTGGCATTTTACTGCACAATTTTGTTCTATAAGATACCGTAGAGCTTCAATTGGAAACTGCTCTACCTTGCAGCCCAGGATCGTACTTGCGGATTCTAAAAGGGCAGTTTTTTTAAGTGTATAATATGAATATTGTAAGCGAAGTATTTATCAGTGTTTACAACCAACTACTTGCACATGGATCTGTAAAAACACTGCCTGCTGACAATATCTTCCCAATTACAATCTGCTGTACCTGGAAACCAGTGAATTCACTGTTCAGGAAATCAGTTTAAAGTCATTTGGCATTTGTGACATGATTCATTATTCTACTGCAAATAGTCAAAGGAAGATGGATACCTAGTAATTATAATGGGATGCCCATAGACAGCAGCAATTGTTCTAATTGAGCAATGTTAAAGCACAACAGCATACCTGCTGCGACAGCAGCTTTACCAGAAGTAGATTGAAAAGTATGAAAAGGAACCTAACCCAGATCTCTGAATTCCCGTTTTATAGCAATCAAGGAGCGACATGAGGCCTCATACACAAACATCTCTCATCACAGTCCACAGGACTCAGAGAAAGTTAGAGTTTGTTTAGAGGAGTTGGCAATCTCTACTTGACTGAAGCAGATCATAGAGGAGTTTGAGAAAATGCATGGCTGGAATAAGAAGAAAGAGAGTTTGAGTCTGAGGTTTCAGAGAAAATGTGATTTACAAACCACCAACTTGGCACTCAGACAGACTCTCTCATTATATTTGTCAGCATTTGTATTTGTTTTGCACAGTTCTGAACTTTTAAATTGTTTTTATGTCAGCTAAAAACTAAACAACGTCACTCAAATATACAAGTAATCTGTTGAAAATGCAAAACAAAAAAAAAAGGAAATGTGCTAATAATCAAGCTGCATAAACATACATATCACTTTTCAATACAAAATAGCATCCATTCCAAATGTATTGGTTGCACACACAACCATTCATCCTAAAAGTGCATCACCCCCTTGTGTAAAGCACTCCCAGTGTTCTGCTTACACCATCAGCAGCATCAAAAAGGACAATCTATGTTCCCTCCTCTGTCTTCTTTTTTCATTTGAGTGACTATGAGCGGTAGCTGCAGCAGCTGCAGCATCTCTCCCTGACTGTGCTCAGTCGGGGTGAGGCAATAGGTTTAGCAGGCGAGGAGGCGAGGCAGATTTATGGTGGTGGATGTGACCTCTGGGGCCGTAACACGGTGATGGGTGAGTGGCTCTCAGCGGTAAGCTACTGGCACTTGACAAAGTGCCCGAAGCAGAATGAATTTACTTCTCTTTTCCTCAATCATCAAGCAGCCACTGCCCTGACCCCCATCCTGACTGCTATAACAAGATCTCCCATCTCACAAGGGCCTGAAAAATTTACTGTCACATCTACTTTTCAATGAGCTCAAGTGAGCACTTCTTTCACCTTCAGCGGAGCAGGTGCTGGTGTCGAGCAGGGCTAACCTGCCCCCAGCATGAGTTTGAGTGTGTATGTTTTATGTGTGCGTGCATCAGGGGGAACTTACACGGAGAGCACTCTGCACCCACAGGTAAGCTGGTGAACTCACCTCTGTCCTCCTGCGTTCATCCACAGCCTTTAATAGGGCATTTAGGAAAAAATAAAGCAGGAAATACCCAAAGATACACAGGTATTCCACAATTTCATGCAATGTTTATAAAACCTGTGCATTTTCTGCAGCACTCTTAAGTGTAATAAGGTTACCAGGGACACAGAGGGCAGAACTATATGGATGTCAATAGACACCTCTCCCACTTATATTAAAAGTCAATCTACCTTAACACATCTCTTATACACACAAGCACACACATGGAATTTGTGTGTATGAAGGCTTTCATCAGCCTGATGGCAGTAGAGTTGGACTTAATGATCCCGGTATTCTTTTTTTTATAACCAGTCGATAAATCTTGATGCCAACACATTTAAATTTCACCTTTCATGCTCTCTACTCACTAGAATGAAATATAGTGAAGGTAAAAGAAAATTAAGAACATCAAACGAAAGCTAAGGAGAATGCAACAGATTTTTTTCTTCAGACCAAATTGTTTTGGATCCTTCTATACACCGGACAATAAATAAATTACTGTTTCTGTTTAGTTTCCACACACTGAAACAAAAAAACTGTTTTAATGAATCTGACAATAATAATTTCATTCTCAAAATGAAAAACTAAGCATGGACTGTAAACATTACCTTGTCTGGGTTCAACTAAAGCTAATGAGAAATTGAAATGGTTTAAAATCAAATAATCTCTGCTTCTTTTTCATCTTTCAGTTGAGTAAAAAGAGAATAATAGGAGTTTCTTACTTTAAAAAAAAAATCAGGAAATAAAGTTTAAAGAATATTGAATATTAATATTTAGAAGAAATGAAGAAATGTACAGATTTGATTTATTTAAAGCTGTTAATTCAGCATGGCAAAATAAACAATTAAAGCTGTGTGGTCATGAACTTCAGTATAGATAATATCAAGGTCTAAAAACAATTACAAGACAAATGTTTTCAAAACACTGAACACATCATTTCTATAATTAAAAAAAGATGAAAAAAATGAAGTGTAATTTTGATTCAAAATACTAAACCTACTTGGAAAAAGGTTAGCTTTGCATCCTATAGAGTCCCTGAGAGATAAACAAATATGATGCATTTTAATTCAGAATCAATTTGAAAATAAATATCTAGTTAGTAAATCTTGGGTCCACCATGCACACCGATTCAATAAAACAGGCGATAAAATAGCTTATGGCTGTTCGTCTTTATAACATAAGAGGGTTTTAAAAAGTACTGCGCTATATTGTCCATCGATATTACAGTTACACTGCCAATCAATAACCTGTGCATTAGACAAAGAAACTAGCCTGTGCACACATTTCTATTTGTCAAGTTCAGTCTTGAATATGTCATTACTAATTCAAGCTCTTTTCTTTTTATGATCCCAGCCTCACCAGCTCGAATAATGTTATCATGATGAGCCAATAAAAATCAATGATTAAACACGTGTAATTTCCCAGAGACAATGTATTAAAATTTATTGTCTCTTGCCTTGCAGCAGGCATCACGAGAGCCCCGGAGCGACTTACTGTCTGTGGGTTACAACTGAAAATAAAATGGGGATTAAAAGCTATTCAATGAGCTGCTGTGAAATTGATCAGGCTATGAAAGCTGCTCCACGTCTGCTCTTGCCTGTTAAAGCTCCAGAGTGCAGGATTAAAACTGCAATAGAAAGGAAATGGTGAAGTTTCAGGCAGAAGACTGTAAAGACTGAAACTGAGATAGGTTGAAGGGAATTCTCATGCTGTAACGCAGGAAACAGCTTTGCTCGGTGAGATACAAAGATTTAAAGGAATTCATTGTCACTCAAGCCTTCACTTACATGAGAAAGAACAAAACTGGTGATAGAGAATTTGATTACAGTCAATGAATTAAAGAAACACTCTAATATGCAGCAATAATTATATGGCTAAGCAGGTAATTGATGAATTAAAATAAAATTATAGGATGTCAAGATATATAGAAAAACAAATTAAACCAAATTAAAAGCATGGAATAACATGCAGAGAGTACAGCAGCAAATCTATTATCTCTGGAATAGTAATCTCCAAAATAGTCTGTGATGTGCAAAGAGCTTCAGCACTTAAAATCAAGCTCCAGTTTGGTGGTCCTGCTTTGCATGCCACAAAGACTTCTTTTCTAGTCTCTTCCAACCTTTCTGGTTAAAAATACAAACACCACATTCACTAGTATCACTAGGAAACTTTGTGGGACAATGTTCTCCAATAACCGATGGAGATTTACTGTTTGATCATCAACTTGGACAGAATTCCGTTTGGATTCCTTTTTTAAATCACATAAAATGAGAAAGAAAAAATAATCCAGTGGCCACAAACAACACCTCTGGCTCAATCAGTAGCAGTGGCTCAGCAAACTGCATTTTTCTTTTAACTTTCAATTCTCCTAAGCATCCGTGCTTCACAGCCCCTAGGGCTATTGCCTTTCTCAATCTGTCCCTGGAGAGGCAGGAGTTATGGTCCCTGTCGATTGAGGAGAAAGGGATGTTATTCCCCTGTCACCTCCTGGTCGTGCCGCCATCCTCCCAGCCCTGATCTACAGCCTAACCACACCGCCTCCCCTTACCGCCTTCCTCTCTCCCTTTTCCCCACTTTTTCTGTCGTAAGCTGCGGGTATTTCGTTGCCATAGACTGTTGAGATGTGGATGATGGAAAAACGTTCTTGCAAAGGGGGTGGAGGTGCTGGTTGTGTTTGATGTTTTTCTGTCATGATTGTTACATAAAATGAAATTTGCTTATCCAAATGGACAACGGATTCTAACGGATATTAAAATAAATGTATTTCAGTAACCAAATGCTGCACATTCATTCATTTACAAAAAGAAATGTACTGTCTGTTAAGGTGATGGGGGAAACAGAGTGGGCTGAGGCACAAGGGATGTTAGACTGGGTGGCCCAGGGGAGGTGACCTATCCCAGGGCACAAGCAGGTCCTTGAATGACACCCTTGATAGTGGAGCACTGACAGGGTTAAACATGAAAGGCAGTTATCTGAAGATTACATGTGCTGACCGTTAACTCATTTCACAGGGGTCTAGGTCGATGGGATTTTCTTTTTTTTTTTCTTGTTTTGGCTGACTTATCCTGAACATATACATACATACACATATACACACACATACATACATATATATATATATATATATATATATATATGCATGTGTGAAACTGAAGATGAAATTAAGCCATTAAAAAGATGATCAAAGACTAAAAACTATCGTAATAAAGGTAACAGAAAGTTAATGTAGAACAATTTCTCAAACAGACAAGAAAAAAATCTAAACAGTCCAAATATGCGTTTCAAGAAGGAATAAGATTATAGCATGATATAAAACTCAAAAGAGAGTTTTTAAAGAGGAGGCATACTAACCCCTCTTAACAACCCTTGTTCTTAGTCAACTTTGCAAATTGCATGCAGGGTTGATGTGGTTTCACAGAAACCTCACAGAGGGAAACTTTCTTTTCTTTGTTCTCAAACTGAAATGGGATTTATCAAAACCTAAGAAGCTGAAAATCAGTTAAACAACCAGAACCAGCATAGACATTAGTACACCTGACACATGCACAGCAGACAAAGTCCAGACCTCGAAGTGTTTGGATCTATTTCCATACTGCCCAATGCGCATCTTTTTTTCCCCCTTTTACTATTATGCAACTTAGGCAAATCTTGAGTTTGTGAGGGTCTTTCTGGGTGAAAGAATAAATAAATAAGCAGATAAACAGATGAATAACCCAGAGGGATGGGAGCGCATGTGGCTTGGCCATCCATCATATATCCTATTACCCTCCACTCAGCAGCTCCTGCAGTATATATAATGTAGTCAACCTCCATAAGCAGATACAAATTCAACTGTTTTCCTCCTCAATTTGTTATTACTGACAACAGCATGGACTGTGCTTTGTTGTTTCTCTGAATTATGAATAGATTCCCCTCACCAGACTTTCACTTGTGCATGATAGTGTGGTGTTTTATGCAGAACAGCTGTGGAAAACAAATGTGTAAAGTCTAGCACAACTTGTAGCAGTTGGACAAATATGCATAAACAGCTGCGTTTAAAGGTACCAAATGGGCTCAATTTTTCAACTCTGGATGGGTTATATGGGGGTGATAAATATAAAATACCATGCCACAATGCAAGTGCAGGGAATGTAGCTGTTTAAGTGTTTTAAATGATCTAAGAATTGATTCAAGACATTTTACAGTAAACAACAATACAGAAGAAATGTAAATCAAAATCTCAATTCTTTCCACAAGTTCCTTTTCCAAATTTAGTCTTGGAACAACAAATACTATGAGTATTATTTACCAGCTTTATGACATAATTGGATTGGGTGGGTAAAACAAAGAATGGAAGGAAGAACTATCAAAGAAAAGTTATAAAGTAAATAAAAAAATTAACAAATCAGATGTAATATTGAGATTGACAGAAACCAAGCTGTGAGTGGTAGGGGAATGTAAATATATGGCAAACTGATAGCACATTTCACCCACCGCTTGTTTGTTTGGCTGTTTACACTGTGAGGCTTCAATCAGGTTCTTCAAAGCTTCAGCCCACATGACAAGAGCCTATTTCAGGGCCGGACTTCCCCCAGATAGCTGAGCCAAATCTCATTACACACACACACACACACAAACCCAAAGTCAGATGTATTTAGTTGTCCATCATTTCAAAATGTAAAAAGGATTCTGGGGCGAATTACATTTAATTCATGTACAGAGGAAAAAAGAGTGAGAGAGAATAGGAGGATAAATTGTAAGGAAGTGATTTTTTGGGACTTGGCTGAACTCTCAAACCCTGTTTGGTTAGAGCAGATGTGGAATTAGTACACATCAGTTTGCATCAGTGAGACATTAAACACAAGCTGCTTCTTAGATGCCAAATACCTCTCTGTCATACAGACACAAACATGTGCATGCCTCACTTCTAGTGTCTATAGCTCTGCTAGAGTAATTATCAGGATGATGTCAGTTCCCAGAGGATCAAATTCTTCTACTTGCTTTTTTAACCGTGGTAGTGGAGAGATACCTGTGGAGTGTGAAAAAAATGTTTTAACTAGGGAAAACAGTCAGGTTTTCTTTTCATTAAAAAAAACAACAAGCCAACAGTAGTTGAGAGGCAGAAGAAGAAGATTGTCACACTTGTTTCAGATTGTCAAACATGTTAAAATCCAACAAATAAACATAAAACACAGTTTTCTAAAGGCAATTTCATTTATTAAGGGGAAATAAGAGGAAAAGCAACCGGGCTCTTTACAAAATAAGTTGTCCCCCTGTTTTGAAAAATGTGTACACTACAAATAAATCTTATTGTCAAATAGTTGCAGTTATGTTCTGATTCTGCAGTATTTCACCAAACTGCATGACCAACTATGGCACATTTGCAAATGCAGTAGGTGATCTGATAGCAAGTACTAAGAGGAAATCCCTTTAAACATGTCTTTCCACAAGACAAGTTTTTCGACTGGGATCCTGTTTCATGTCAGTGAAATACGCTAAATATGGATGACAACCTGCAGTGTGTGAGAGAGGAAAATAAGTTGGATTCAACCCCAGTGTGATGTCAGCAAAGGTCTGTGTATAATTTGCAGAAGATGCATTTGATAGACCACCAAACTGTTTTCTATCTACAAGGCCCCAAATTGCAAAAAGTGCTGAGGAACACGTGCGGAATGGAAGAAGGGGAAAAGTGCCAAATGTCAAAATGAAATTGGAATTCGCTCCCTGCAAAGCGGGTTGGTTTAGCTTTTAACAAACGTTTTCTAACGTTTGTGGACAACATGAAACTGCACATTATGATTCCTTAATTAGAAACAACCTAGAAATATGCGAGAAAGCAAACCAATTGTCAAATATATCTTTATATGCATAATAATGGTCATTCCATGCATTTGCACATTTGGTAATTTCTTTTTTTTTAATTCTCTGGTAGAGAATTTTTAAAAAAATCAGCCTTGGGATTTACAAAACTTGTGGTGGTACCTGCTTTAGCAATTAAAGTTAAATTGCTTAAAGTAAACTTAAAGTAATTTTCTAAAATCTGAAATAATATAATAAATAAAATGACCATGCCTTACTGATTTACTTTATTTTTCCCACAAAAAAATTATAATTAATGCAATAGAAGAGAACAAATGGATAAGATGGTTCATTTTATGGGCTCAAAAACAAGTAAAAGCTTTGAGTTGACCCAGAGATGGCATGCGTTTTTTATCAAAGAGTATGTCAAGATGTCAGATAAGACCAGACAAAATCTTAAAGTTATGATATCTTTAAATGTAATATTTGTATATTTTAAGTTAATTATGAATATAGATTGATGTAAGAAAATGCATTAAATGTATAGTCCATTCAAGCACATTTCATAGCTCAGGAGGAAAGAGAGGGAAACTCTCTGACCTGTGGATTTAGAATAAGGTGAACATGAAAGGAAACCAAAACAAAATAAAAAATGACATGAGGCTACACAAATGGCCTAGCATGTTATTGCAGCTCAAAAGGGCTTGCAACCTTCAACTCTGTCATTGTTTGGGATCCTTCTCATCAGAAATGCAACACTCATTTACACAGACAAACACCCACACGCCGCTTTCAGTTCAAAATCCCCCATACTTCACCTCTCACTCCTCTTTATGCACTTGTCCTTCTCCTGTGCTCACAGCAAACATGTGCTACGCTTGGTTATAATTCCCCCATCACACCCTGAATATAACCCAACATCTGCTGTGAAGAACTTTGGCATCCAATTTGAGAACACAGAAAAATAAGAGAAGAATCTTCACTGCAAGTCACATCCAGTTGAAACCAGGTATTTATCTTTACTGCATTAAAGGACAAACATTTTTTTTTCCTTTCTTTAAATTCAGGAGTTTACAGTCTCTGTCTTAGTACCTGGTAGCTTTGCCTTTGAAGCTGTATGATGTGGGTTAAACATTGTGGTGCTCACAGACTTATTATGAAAAGCACATTTTGGGAAAAGGTTGATGCCAACAGTCATGCAAAATTCATCCTACACAAAAAGCCCTGCTGAGGAAATCATTTTATATTGTATGTTATGTGATGGTGTTATATTTTGTCCTGTACTGTATGTTATTGTCTACCTGGTTGTTTGTTGTTTACTTGATGATGGAAGTACAGGAGCTGGTCTGTGGAAAAGAATTTACTCTTTGGGACAACAAAGTCAAAAGTTTATCCCTCATAATGTTTAGCTCTGCCCACAAATGTTCCATGGGATTCAGGACAGGTCTTTGTGTCACTCCAAAACATTGACCTTGTTGCTCATTGTTAGCCATTTTATCTTAATCTGGCAGAATGTTTATACATTCAGTGTGCTTTTGAAAGATCCTTGTTTGCCCAAGATTTAACTTCCTGGTTGATGCTTCCATATTTTACTTTAATGCTTGCACATAATGTCATTTCCTCATGTCTTTTTTGCTTTTAAGTGTGCAAATTCCTAATCCAGAAAAACTTCAACATAACTACATGCTGCCTACTTTGTGCAGTTGGGATTGTAAGATGATGCTTGCAAACTTTCCTCTATTTTTGTCAACTGTATTGATTTTACTTATTTTATTTTATTTTTTACAGTAAATTGAATATCAGGTTTGAACTGTAAATATCAAATAAATATTTGATAAATATTTGATATTTACAGTTCAAACCTGATATTTAAGATACCATTTGGCAAAAGATGATATTTTAACTACAGATTAAAGCAAAATCACACTAAGTTGAAACTAATCAGAACATCAAATTTTTATTTTATTATTTTAATCATAATAATTTCCTTACATGGATCAATTGGTGAATATCATTTTTAATTCGTCTGTATTGAAAAAAAGTGTGAGACCATAGTAAAACTCTTATCTCTTCAAAGACAGCTATTTCATAAAAGATATATTGCAAAAAATGACAACTCTAACTTGTGCAGTTAAAAACACAGCAGAATGCTTAGAAAGAATTTGACATGACATGATGATTAGTCGCAGGGTACAGACTGTGCAAATTTGTCTTCTGCATAATATAACTGCATGGCACTGAGTGAGCACTACTACAGTCCCAGCACTTAATCACATAAAGCCGATTACATTTGCATGTTGCAGCGGCGAGGTAGAGGCAAACCAGAGGAGCAGCAAATGGACTACATAATATCATCTGACAAGTGATTATTTCTCCATTTGTGTTCTATCAGAAACATTATGTTTGCTGCTCAGTTGGATGTGTCTGGTTGCGCTGATGATTCAGCATGTAAATGTGCCATAGGGACTGATTTAATAACTTTGCTGTGAGTGAGTGAAAGAGAGTAATAATGTGGTGGAGCATGCAAATCACTCGCAAAGGAAATGTTGTAAATCAGACTGAAAGGTATTCGGAGGAGCAATAAGGGCCGACAACAAGCAGCCCATGCACTTTACAAATGTGAATTTTATTATACAAGCCATAAACTATTACCTACATAGTTTTCACAGATTTAAAGAGCCACTCTGCAAATGGATATTTAGTTGCAGTTTTCCACCATCAGACAGTGCAATAAAGTGTTCGTAAAACATTTTGAAAATATATCCACATATATGCAGTAACATACATCTGAATATTATTGGAAAAGTTTGTTGAATTTAAAACATGATCTTCACAGCAACTCATCACACACAAAGCAGCATTGTTTCTGCGCATTTGGCAGTAACCAGGTGGCAGTGGCAGCTGGTTACAAAGTAAATCTTGGCAAGTCTGATTTGAAAATGTGTAAATACTTCCTATTGCATTTAGGCACATACTGTTAGGAAAAACTGACATTTATTGTACATTTTTTAATAGGTTGATACATATATGATGATTATTTTGTATCAATTATGTAATTTTCTCATGTTTTTCTCCCTCCATAACTGAGAGGGCAGCACCCTACACACCCTTTGTATGTGCCACTTTTGGAAAGTGGTCATATTATTACTCCTAAATGATGTATCACCACAACCTGTCTTAAAATTTTGATTTGGGATTTTAATTATAATATTTGATTGTCTTTAAAAGCTGAGATAACAGCATAGTACAAAACTGAAGAGGAATGTCTTAATAAAAGCAGCTAAAATCTGTTGTATTTTTCTGCTTTTAGTTTAAAGAGGAAACAAGAAAAAGAGAAATTATGTAATTCTGCATCTGCCTCATCAGCTCACAAAACCCAAGTGACTAGTTTTAAGTTACAAAATGAAAGCAGGGCTCGACCTCTCCCTCTTTCTTGGCCCTCTTTGAAACTGGTACCCCCAATCTTTCCCACAGTGAAACAGGGTTCATCACTGGCAAGCGCAGCATGGGTCAGAGAGCTGAACCAGAGCCAGAAAGTCTGGTTAGTGTTAAAGTTGAATAGGGTACTTCTGATGTCTGATTTCACTCAACAGGCCAGCCGCTATTTTCTATTTCAGAATGCCTTGCTATGAAGTCTGGATGAAATACCAGCGGAGGAGCAGACATGGGGCATAACTTTATACTGTTGCTATCCAAAATCAGCCAACACCCTTAGCCTGCAACACATTCTGGAGGCAATTCTGCTAATTCGAAGAAAATGAAAAGGGATGTGGCTGTAAGTCTATTACTACTTCTCATTCCGACTAAAAAAAATAAAATTATTCTATGAAGAATCAGTCTGAGGACATTGGTGCAACAGAAGAAGGTTGGTTGAAATTTAAGTCACCCATTGGGATGATAATCTCAAACTAACACAGATGTAAAACCATTTGAAATGCTGTGACAAGTTCTATGGAGAAAAAGAGAAAACTTCTCCCAGCTCTTTTTTAGAGTATTGTTGGGTGGGCTATAATTTCTGCTGTTCAACTATTTGAAAATTGGATCAGGTCAAACAAAGGTTTGTGCACTGCAGATGGGTGTACATACTTAAATCGTTTAGTTTTTATCCATGCACTGTTTGTCCATTTTGGGATGAATTAAGTAAAGGACTCAGTGAGGTGTTATTCATCTGATTCTGCGTAGGAGAACAGGTTGTTTCCCAAACTGTGGTCTAATGTGTGCATCTAGGTTAACAATTCTAGTATTTTAAATTGTACTTTCATAACTGTTTTTACTTATGCTTGTTATAACAGTGGTAAAATTCATTCTCACCTCTGCTCTTCTCTTCCTCCATCCTACTGCAGGACGTGCTGTTGCACGGGTAGGTCTCTTCCTCCTGGCTGGGGGTAGATCCAAGCGGATAACTTACAGGTCGGGAAGTGGTCAAAGAACTGGATGGTCGGGAGCTGGCACAGTTCTACAACAAAAGACAAAGTTTAGCAATCTCATGTGATCAGATTCCATAGCTGATCATTATTTATTTAAAAAAGGGATTATGGACATTTTGATTTGCTCAATCACTATTATTTTTTAATTTGTATTTTTCTTACCATAAAAAATCAGGCCCAAGTTAACACACAAAAGTCAATACAGTACCTTTGTTTGTGTTTTAGGTATTTTTTTCCTCATACTCACCAACATTAAAAATAATCTTTACAATTGTTTGCGATGTTTTTCTTTTCATTTTTAATTGTTACAACATGTAACAGGAACTGTTTTTGTCTAAGTTAGAATTGAACAGTGTCTTGTTTTGCACAAGCTTTGCCCTGTCCTTTAGGTCACCCAAAATATCATCATTCATACACACACACACACGCACACACACAACCTCCAACGTAGAGTTGGGTACTACACAGGTTCAGATACTCCTACATGCTTTCATTAAATGGGATATTTTCAGGGTGTGCTACTCAGTTGTTTCCTATTGTAAATTTACAGTTTTATTGCATATGCCAAAAATGCAATCAAAAGAATACAGATAAATACACAGTTACATGTTGCAATAAACCTTTTCAAACCAAAATATTAACTTTGATTAGATGAGTCCTACAACAATGCGTACCCAGTTTCAACTGTCTACCCATAAAAACATTGACCTGATTGATTCCAACTGGTGTAACAAAACTTGAGAGAAGATTTAAAAAAAAAAAAAAACTAATCCCTTTCTCATTTATATCTATATTTCAAGGGTGTCATGGGCGTGAAGTAGAGGGAAGGGGGATGGAGGGTGTTTTTTATTTGGACTTGGCATCTGACAGTTTTATTTCACAAAGCAATCTGGCTGTGTGTGTGGAAGAAGGAGGTCAGGGTAGGTCAAGAGGTATGTGGTATCAAATGGGCTGGTGACACTGCTAAAAGTGGCCATGTATGTGTGAGAGCATGTATTACCGTACACCACAGGGGTTAAAAAAAGAGAGCATGAGTTGTACACCTGAATATAGAACAACAATAAGGAAGAGGTCAAAAGAGGTTGACGGCAGTGTGGGATTTAAGAGGGGAGATTTCCTGATTGTGTTTGATGAAATTTATTTAAGATATTGTCAAGGTTATGCATGTCTCATTGCAGTAAAATAACACATTTATAAGTTAAGAAATTGATCCTTCATTTAAATGACTGCAACTTTGTATATTGTCAAAATAGTGAAAAATGGCTGACACATTGTTTCACCTTTTCCAAGTAAATCCCAATTGAAACTGATTATCTTATCGTATCTTTTACACAAACGCAGCGTGACTTTATCTTTACTACACTCATTGTTAATGTTTAAGAAATAAAAGGGAGACTAAGAGTTCCATACAGTTTTTCTCAATTTAAGTCCTTAAAATGCAGTTGAAGTGAATTATCCCATTGGATTAAATCTTCACAGGCATATAATAAACCATATAAACCCCTTTATCTGTGACAAGAGCAATATGTCTCCAAATGACCCCTATGCTGTGACAGCGTCAAAAATCCTTTTTGCACCTCACCTCAAAGGCACAATACCCAATCCTATGTTTTACAACAAGAGGATATATAGGGGCATGTGCGGTCATCTAGAGCCAAATGTCTCCTATCTAACCACAGGACAGGGGATACAGTATTTCGAGCAGGATTTATAGCACAAAACAGCATTAGCTAAAAACTATCAGGCAGCAGCGATGGCTTAAAAAAAAATGCATTCTGGTAGCGGAACCTGGCAAGATTGGAAAATTGTCACCACGGGAGGGGAGAGGACGCAGTAAAAATGACGCTAGATGGGGGTCCCTCACTGATAACAGGAGAAGCACATATATCAGACAGCACCAGGTGGCAAACACCCCTCCTCACAAACTCTCCACACTGACATATACACATGCACATTTTAGCCTATCTATTTGCTTATTTTCTCCCATCTTTACGTTGTCCATTTTTTGGCAAAGAAGTGTCAAAGGGAAGGTGTAATAGCATGCTCAGTTTTCAATCTCATGCTCATAAATGGCTTCAAGAGAAGGGTTAAAGCACATGTTTGTGGGTCAAAAAGTGCAGAGGGAGGAGCAAGACAAAGTATTTCTGGAGATTAAGTGTGACACAACACCATGACCAGAAGCATTGTTGTCTGTGTGTGCGCACATGAGATGGAGGATACACACAATGCACCATTGGCAGGAGAGGTTAGAGTGATGAGTGGGTGTTTGTAAAGGGCTAGGGTTCATAATTGCACCTTTAAGTGCAGGAGTTGTGTCTTTGCATGTGTCAGACTTTTAAAAGGTGCTGTGTTGGCAACAATCTTTCTTCTTGCACAGGCCTCCAGACACACAAACACACAAACACACACTAGCAATATCCCACAGTTTCAGCTAAACAGCAGAGTCCAAGCGGGTATAAATACTGCTCTGACACTTTAATGTCTGGGGACGGCTTGTCCAGGATTAGAAACTTGTAACCCACTGCAGAACCTGACATTGCTGGGATGAAGGTGATGCAATTGGGAGAGGGAGGAAGGGCTGAAGGGCTGTGGGGGCTATTATAGAGGGTCTATGTTTGATGTATAAGGGCATCTAACATAAACTGTCAACCAGTAAAAGGTTATTAGAAGCTGGTTTCAAGCTGGCTTTCATTGGCACTGAATGAGTTGCTCTTTTTTTCTCCCACGAGAAGTAAAATACAGTTTAGTTCTCGTAAAGTTACACACATAATCAACAGAATTCAGAAAAGCACATGGACCTGCATGAACAATCCTTCAATTGAAAATTTAGAATGACTTACAGACAAATTAAGTGCTTTTCTTCTCTCCTTGATCCTGTTGACAGTACTCCATACCTGGAAGAAAGAGAATTAAACAAAAGTAGTAACTATTTATCTAAACCCAATTAGAGTTTAAACAATTAACCATGTCTTAATAAATAAGACCTAAATTGAATTCTCCTGTGTAGCATAGTCAAGTACATAAAAGGAGGAAGAGTACTAAACAGTAAAAGAATAATAGTATATTTTTAGAATTAATCTGCAGACAATATCATGGAGGAGCTGGCACGGTGTAGATGTGCATGGGAGTGTGTTCTAGTGTGTCCCAGTGCTAATGGGACTTGAAAGTGACACATAGAGCTGGCACACTAAGGAGACGACTTCAAGCTATCATCTGTCAACATGGAGCGGAGGGGCCAACAAATGGAGCTATTGGAGGAGAAGGGACCGCCCTAGCAGAACAGATTGCATTTTTACACTCGAGATGAAACTGTGTACTTGCACACCTTTATTTAACACACATATAACATCACAAAAGAGTATCACTGATGTTAAAAATATCTAGCACATTTACACAGACTCACATGTATACAGAGGAAATGATCAATCCTCAAATAATAAACAACACCATCATTTTATTGGGAAAACTTTTTGTGAAAATTTAGACCATGTGGAAAAGGTACATTTTACCCAAACTATTTCCACAGGTATTGAAAAGATAAATAGCAGCATGGTGCTACCTAACAATTGCAACTGATTAAGTGATTATCAGCAATGTGAAGAAAGAAATTTTGTCTGTTTCTTTCTTTGATACATTCAGGAGCGTGTTAAGTAAAAACAAACAAAGACATCACACATGATCCAAAGAATAAAAACAAAAAAGTTGCTGGTCATCAACTTGGACAAGACAGACAAAAAAATTCAACAATCGAAACAATATAATTCTACAACTGGCATAGCTGTGGCTTGACATTCATTTGTGACTACATTTAGAAGAAAAATTAAATATTCCCAAACAAAGCCTTAAATTTTAAGTACAATGACTGAAAATGAGTAATTGTCACAACAATTGATAAGTTGTGACAGTATCAATTTTTGGGCATTTACATTTTGCCCAAGTCCAAACCTGAAAATCTATTCAATATCTACAAAACAAAAAAGGAATAACTTCCTCGGCAATTATGTTAATGTCATATAAGGTCAAAACAGAGTAACTGTGTTTTTGCTGCTAGATACTTCTAAACCTTTTGAATCAGGTTTAGTTCTGAGTTTTCACAGGTTTAATTAGTTTCTGAAAAGGAACTTTGGTATCTTATATCATGTGTTGTTGTCCATCTGACTTTGTCTTTGTCTCACTTTAGGAACTTGGAAGAATTTTTGTTTTATTGTTGCTGTCTTTTTCTTACTATTGTTAGCAAGAGTTTTCTATAACACAAAGTATTTCACATCTCTATACCCTATGCTCAAAGTTATTGGGGAAAGCATTGAAGCAGATGACATATAGTGCGATGACTCTAGCAGATTGCATATCCCAGCCAGATATAGTGCAGCTACTACATGAGCAGAAGACTTCCACAAAAACCTTTAAGGCAATTATGAGTTCTGCATGCTTATGTGTGTGCCAGTGTCATTTCCATGCACACCATCAGTACAAACTGGATATTTGTAGCGGCTGGGTACTCATCTCTTCAGCCTGTCCCAGCCCAGCCCACAACATTAGTGAATATGCATTATGGCTTATGGCTTCATTAAGCCACCAAGCATTATAAATTATGACACCGCACCAATCACACACATGTTCCAGAGACAGCTTGAGTATACAATAGACGTTTTGCATACAAACCACTGCTGAAGGCCTATAAATAGAAGGAAGAGCAGAATCAGAAGTGAACAGTGTTATTATTTCTGACAACATCTTAACAAGGCATTCAACACAGTATACGTGTGAGTAAAACAACACTGTATAACATTATTTAAATGGGAAATTACAACTTCGGGATTTCACTTATATCAAAAACAGCCAGCATGCTGAGACAATTACGTGACACAACTTAATTAATCATTTGACAATGAAGGGAAGGGCATTGTTTTAGATTATTGTAATGTGTTTAAGGGGGTTTGAGTAGACTCAAGGTTTAGAACTGATGCAAAGCATGTAAATGGTTGCAACGCAATTTCCATATAAAAGCAGTGCACCCAACAACACCTGCTGAAATCCTTGGAGTTGATGGAAATAAAGGGTCATCAAAGCGTGGGATTACAAGGTGACCACCAAGGAAAAGCTAATTGCAATGAATAATGGGAAGCTATCATCAGGTAATTAGCAATTAAGCATTGCATTTTGAGTGTAATAGCAGCAGATGCAGTTTATGCTTTATACCACAGTTTATTGTTTAGGTGAATAACCAGGCTTGTTAATCCACAACCTGACTTTAGGGTACAAGTTAATTCACCACCAACTTTTGCATATCAAAGTCATATTTCCTCATTAATTAGTTTTTAAAAGGAAAATATTTAAAAGTAAAGTTAAAAACTGAGTGATCTCAATCTTTTCTGGATACTTGTCAGCATATCTATAGCTGTCTTTTTATTTTCATTTCAACACAGATCGCTGGAGACAAGCTTGGTATGAAGAAGAGGCAGTCTAATCCATTCACTGGAACTTTGTTGACAAGGACACCCATCAACCAATCAAGAATTGTCTAATACTGATCTTTTATTCTACATTCAGACTAAAAAAAAATAGTTGTCCGTGTGAAGGCAACTGCTTCTTAATTTCATGCTCCCTATCGCATATGTCTGTTAACTTTGACCTTTTAATCCGTGAACATTTCTAATACATATGTATGTGGAATCTATGTGGAAAGATTCCACATACATGTATACGTATATGAAGTTTTACCCTTCATGTAAAGGAAGAAGTCACATCAACACTATAATTGGCTTTTCATTAACATGAAAGATTCAGTTTTCTATACAAAGCACTGCCATCTGGAGGTGTGTACCATTCCCAAGCTGTAACCGCTACTTAAGTAGGGAGCACATCATGCACCAATTTTTATTTGTAAATGGACCTGAGTATACCACAGTATCAATTGATTTTGGATGAAGCTCCATATTGAGATCCTTTGGTTGAAGCCAGAGCAGCTTCTGCTGCTACCAAGCATAATATAGGATCAACTCCATTCTTGAAGGATTCAAGATCTTTCAAACACTGTCCATCTTACAGCTGATTTTTTATTTAGTAGTGTGGTCTCAATCCACTGTGAAGGGGCTTCAGCGAGAGATGTAACTCAATGATTTCATATGTCCAAAAAGTTAACTGAAAAAGTTAACTAAAAAGTTTCTAAAAAAATATTAACTTAAATTAAAGCAAAAGACAACTACCTCCTTGGCTCATCACTTTACTGGACGTAAAGAAGCAAGACATTTTTTGAATACTGATAGAAATTTTTTCTGAATATCTTCTACAGAATTTTGTAAACAAGGTGGATGCTAGTCAGATTTTTAAAATCTAACATCCAAAACATGAGAAACCAGGTGAGTCCAAACAAAATATGTTTCTTCTAAAGGTGATGGAGATTTGGAAGAAGTAATATCTACAGATCTGTAGTTCAAAGAGGTTTCTGTGAGTCGTCTTAACACAAAAGGAGGCTCCTTTTTTTTTAAAAATTGGAACATAAGTTGTTCAAATACCATTAAAACCTCAGGGTCAAAGACAACTTCAGAGACTGCAAATTATTTCTGCACATTAAAAAGGCCACTCCAGTAGGAATGCATGTTAATTTATTTTACAATGTAAAGGGTCAAGCTTCCCGGCATCTGTATTGTCAATAGATTGGCTATGACTCAGGGACACCTTTTCATGCTCGGAAGACGACATGAATACAAGCAAGAAAGAGAAAATACAAACTAAAGACAGAAAATTGAAATGTTGTGTGAGACCAATGTAATCTTGGATGTTCAGATGGACGGAGGTACTGATGAAGTTAGATAAAAACTGAAAAGTGGGAGGTCATGTAATTTTGCCCATTTACCTTGTAAATGCCTCATCTGAAGTAACAAAAAGACAAATGACCTTTGGATTCATCAGAAATGAAGACTCGTCGTCTGAGCTTCATTCAGACCATTGACAAGAAAAGGGCTTGTTAGACATGCTTTCATTGTATTGCATGGAAATTTAAATTCACTCTGCTTCTTTACATGATGTGTTAGCACCTTTATGCTTCAAAAATTAAACTATTCTTTGATGATAAATTACATCATTTAAAATCCTGCATAGAAGTGTTTGAACCCTTCCTATTCAGGTCTGTACAAACCATTTTCTCTTTTTATCATAGTAAAACATGTAGAGATTATTTTTTCAAACTAAGACTCATTGGCCTCAGGTCATTTTCTGTGAAAAACATAATTCAGGAAAAGAAAATTGACGACCACCCATCGTACACCAGACACTCAGGATGTCCAGATCCACCAAACCCAGAGTTGCTAAAATTGTGTATCTTCCAGTTGTGCATCTTTGGTCTACATGAATCTTATAATGACATCATACCCAATGTTAACCTACAGCCAGGTTAGAATTTGAATATCTCAGAGTTAAAGGGGATGCATAATTAAACAGCAGGTTTAATTGCCAGCAGGTGGCATGTTTTTGGTATTGTTTACAAAAGTGGTCTTTGCTATAAAAAGTTTATGCACTACTACTGGAATCACTTTAAATAGTAATCACATCCCAATATTGTTTTTGTTTTCAATTATTCATTGGAAACTGTTTGTTGCATTGTTTTGTTGTTTTTTTTCTATTTTTTTCCCCCATCCTGAAATGGTAGCTACACTGGGCTATGCAAAGCCCTGGCCAGGAGCTTTGTCAGGATGCTAAATGGAGGACCGTGAGTTTAAAAACTTAAAGAGGCAGTGAAATATTAGCCAATGTGGGTGAGGAATGAGTGGCTGAGAAGCGCAGCGTGTCAGTGTTAAATGGTCGGACTCGGATGCATATAAGTTAGTCCAAGCATGAAGGGCAGTGGGACGCTCGCGTGGAAACGATGTCCCCTCCCCTCACTCCACTCACCCGCACAAAATGCGTTCACACACGCACACACGCTGTCACCCCACCCACACAGCATTTAAGCAAGAAGCCCATCAGAAACTTGTCATTTCTCTCATTCACTCCGACAGCCTTGAGACACAATGCAGACTTACCTCTGTGTTGTACACCCCATATATCAGAAAGATGAACAGGCCCTGCAAACACAGACAAAAAAAGAAAGAGGAGAGAAAGAAGAGGACAAAGTTGTAACTGTTGTTTTCTCTTTTATCCTTTTTTGTTAAATACTTTAAAGAAAATACAGAGTCGATTAATGAGTACAGGGAAGCTGAAATGCTGTAAAGATTAAGAATTTCTGTGAACTCGACCATCTTTGTAAAGCTGAGCTTGCACTTGTTTCATACCCAGTGCAGGCAACACAAAGCAACTAAAGAGTGAAATACAAGGTTCTACCTAGACTCACTAAGGAAAACAATCTCAAGTGCTTGTTTTCATTTTATGTTTTAATTAAATATAAATGCATAACCAGAAAAACTCACATTCTCCATAACCTTAATCACTTGCATCTAAAACATGCTTTCAAAATTTAATGAAATGAAAACAAAATTGGAGAATTAGACAGAACTAACCTATTAAAAATCTAAGGCACAAACAGTTACACACAAAGAGAGCAACTAGGAGCCGACAAGACCAGGAGGAAAGTAGAGGATAAAAAGAGGCACGGGGAACATAATGAAAAGACTGACAGACAAAAGAAGATATTTCATGTTCATAAAACTCATGGCTAGTACCCAGGGTCCAAGAATGTCATGCCCTTGGAGACAAAAAAGCCTGCACTTTTGGTCGCAATGAAAAATGGAGTTTTTTTTTTTTTTCCATTCAAATTCATTGTGGCATTCACTGAATGTACAAGCTGTGCATTCACCTTCAGGCAAAAATGTAATCCTTTAGCCTCAATGAAAACAGTGAGAACAACAAGCTCTGAGCACTGATTGAACTGTGCCATTAAACATGTACCGAGAAAATATAAAAAGACAGTTAAAGTCCTAGAAATTTCAAGGCTGATGTACTCACTAGATGCTTAGACAAGACAAACACAATGTCACTATGGACCAACTTACTACAGGCACAAAATAACGTTTTAAAGTACATCTCTTCCCTTTCACTGCCAAGTGTTTGTGTTGCCATACTGTTAAAAGTGAGGGTAAGGACACATCACGAGGACTGGGCACAATGTGGTCAAAGCATCAATCAAAATGAGTTCGGAGCATCCAATTTTTGCCAGAGGGAGCTCTCGATGCATCAACATTGACAACATGATTTGGGGGCCCATCCTCAGCGGCTGGATGACAATAGCTGGCGACGACCTCTTGCTTGAGTGACAAGAAGTGGGCTGCGGCTCACCCCCAACGATTGAACTGCCCTGTTCATACATCTTTTTAAAACTGACAGTTCTACTGGCCTCACACATGTGACAGACTATAAGCAATATGATGCTGGGATCTCTTAAATTTGAGTTTTTATTTAATAATTGGGAATTCAAGAAAAATTTGTTTCATAAAGAAATAAAACAGCACAATGGAAAGATTAGTAAAGTCTCTCCATTTACTATATAAAAAAAGTTTTAAATCTCTCTGAACTTTTACCTATTTTCGTACTTTGTAACCACAAACCTCAACGCATTTCATTGCTATTGATTCTGATAGACCTACACAAAATATTTTGCATAACTGTGAAGTGAAAGGAAAATACGGAAGAGTACGGAAGAGGATTAGGGCCACCAAAAAAAAAAAGAATTCTGAGTTTAAAGTCAGAATTCTGAGATCATAATTATCTACTTTCTCTGTGGCCTTGATCCTCTTCCGTAGTAAAACAATGCCTGGTTTCCAAATCTTAAAAATGTGACATGCATTTATGTCACACTTGCTGCCTCATTTGCATTTGCATTTTATGCCATCAAGTGAGGCAGTAAAGTGGGAAAAAATAAAACTAACCGTACAACCCAACAGACCACCACAAAACTGCGGACAAACCCTTGTTGGGACCCACATGGTCTGCCCACCTTTTCTCCATATGGGGCCCACCTAGGCATGCTGGATGGGTAGAAGCAGATTAAGAAAACAATGCTTTGACCACTACACAAGACGGATAATATTGATTCCAAGTCACCGGGACTAGGTTTAAATTGGTACAATACGTTCCCTGGTTTGAGTTGTGAGGCTATATGAAGATTTACTACTTACTGTAAAACAGATACAGCTTTGTTGTATCTGCTGGTCTGATTCCTGTGTTCACTAAAGTCAAGGATGCCCGTTGTTTAAAATATAAGTGCCAAAAAAGAATATTTAGCATGTATGGTATGAATCATAAACATCTACTCAACAACAAGCATTTGCATACAAATAGATAAGTTTATGTGCAAACAAATACATAAAGTAACACTGTGGGGGTAATTTGCAACACATGTTCTATTGCATTACATTACAGTTGCAATTTTAAGCTCTTTGTTGCAATTTGATTATCATGTTTTTGATCATTGCTGTTATTTGTAATCAATCTTTTGTTGTGCACCACACAAAGTGAGGAGAACAAGCCGTGCATATTAGTTAAAATGATCTTTTAACATCTAATTGAGTTAAAAATAAGATGGATTGTTTAAAATGTTAATTCATTAATATCTGCACTGAAAAACAAACATGCAAGAAAATTGGGGCACATTATTTAAATTCCAGAATGTTTTTCTAAACTCAGCCCTGTTTCTTTTGAACTTGGCACAAGATACTGGCCAATTTATGCAAAGAGTGAACACAATTACTATCAAAGTATTGTTACACTGTACATCAAACAGCAAAGCATATGTTAATTTGCTCCCCTCTAATTAGTAAACAATTGTATGTTTAAAAAGTTAAAGATAACACCATGTTGTATCAAAAACATAATCACCCCAGAGGAATGTACTTTGCTGCAATACAACATAAAATAGTACTTGTTTAAATAAGTAAGCAGGACTCTGATCTCTGAGTTTTGTCCGGAAAAGCAGAAAGAGTAAATTAAAGTTGAGCCACTGGTTTACTGCAGCGTATTCTAAGTCAAATCAGCTAAAGCAATGAATTCTGTGGCTCTAACCTTGATGCTGTTAAAATACAGACTGTTTATAAAGTTAACAACCTCCTTTTGGAAATTTTCCATCCCCTGTCCTTGCAGCTCAATCTACGTAAAATCGAGTGGAGTCCATTAAATGTTTACCATGAGCCATTAAGTGCAGCTTAGTTTTGCACTAAAAGCTTCATCCTACTCTTTAATCCTAAACTTTGCAAGTGGTGTCGCTAAATTAAGCTCATCATCTATGAATATCCAAAGTTGGACATCTTTGAACAAATAAACAGGTTTTATTGCATATCTGTACTTATACTGACAACAGAGTTAAAAGATAAAATATGCACTGGCTTATTTGAACTTTATAGCAAGAGGGTGTACAATTCAAGTTTGCAATAAGACAAATTGTGTGAACAGGTAATAATTCAGAGTTCATTTGAATAATTAACCTTGCACTGTTGAACAATACAGTTAATAAAAATGTATTTTGTTTTAAAATTTTGGTTTTAAAGGCATCTTTGTCTTACCAAAACGTGTTTTCAAAAGCTAAAATCTAACAGTAAGTTAAAGCAGCTGCATTGTTGCAAAAATTAGAAAACTCTAGAAACAAAGTAATTCAAATTGCCAAGTGCAAATTTGCCTTTGTTTCTCCATGGCACAGAAGTCCAAATTAATCAGAAGGTAAGTCAGACACTATTTGTTTCTGTCTTACATTTTATGCCAGTTACAAAACAACTGTAACTGTAAGCAGGCATGACTGATAAGAAATATATACACATATTTAAAAAGATGAAATTCAAGAGTATGTTTAAAGCACATTTTAGATTCAAAAGGACATCGTCATTAATACTTTCGGAGCTGGGTTACAAGTTCAGATTAGGCACAAAGCCCCCACAGACAATAATTACTGTTCTGTAGCAGCAGAGCAGAAGAGTTTAAAAATGATCAGCAAATATGTTAATTATATGTTGGACCAGCGGTGTGCAGAACAGACTCTTCCCTTAGGGTATTTATTTTGTACTTTTCTTTGCTGCTGTTCTTGGTGCATAAAACCTGATCTGGAAACAAAAAATAAGTGGATCACTACATCTTTTATATTTCACACCTACAGCCCCTAAAGATACACTTCACAATTTTAGTGTGAACACCTTAGTGCACTATAAATGATTACATATTCAAAGTGAACGATAACTATACATTCCCCCAAATCTCTCCCCATTTCCAGTTTCCATCAAGCTCTCCAAAGGAGCGGACTTAGGGAGCAGCACTGGCAGGTAAAAATCTCAGAAAAGAGCAAGTTTATGACATTGTCCTTGGGAAACAGATCTTCAATGTACAGATATGAAAACTATGATTAAGGAGGGAGGGCAGTGTCTTGGCAAAAAGATAGGGACTGACAGGGCAGGTTTTTCTTCTCTGCTGCAATATATTGCTTCTGTCACCTAAGTGCTCCTTTTTGTAAGGGAAGCGGGCAAAACGTTTCATTAAACTAGAGTGACATAAGGGAAAGGAGCATTTTAAAATTGGATTAAAAGTTACTGTTTCTTTTCAGAAAGAAATGGCATCTGCTTAAATTCCATTTAAGATTAGGATCTGGACAATTTTAAGCTGATCATACAGTAGAAAAAAAGAATACTATGCAAAAGTATTATGATTATGTATTCTGAAATTTTTCACTTTGGTGAAATAATATTACTACCAGAAGCATCAATGTATTTTGCTGGAGCTTTGGTTGATATACCTACATAAAGTAGCACATCTCACCCTTCAAATATTTCTCTATGCATTTTACAGTTCTTACAGTTATTTGCAGTTCTTAGGAACAGTAAATAAATGTCATCTACCATTTATTGGACTCCTGAAATGTATTAATTCCACTGGATTTTTGTCAGAAAAGCTAGGAGGTTCTTAAAGAGAAATTTGAGTAACAAATTTAAATTTCTTGAATTGAAATTCAATTCAGGCTGCCCAGTGGCGCAGCTGGTAGAGCTGTTGCCTTGCAGCAAGAAGGCTCTGGGTTCGATTCCCGGCCCCGGTCTTTCTGCATGGAGTTTGCATGTTCTCCCTGGGCATGCGTGGGTTCTCTCCGGGTACTCCAGCTTCCTCCCACAGTCCAAAAACATGACTGTCAGGTTAATTGGCTTCTCTAAATTGTCCCTGGGTGTGAGTGTGTGTGTGCATGGTTGTTTGTCCTGTATGTCTCTGTGTTGCCCTGCGACAGACTGGCGACCTGTCCAGGGTGACCCCGCCTCTCGCCCGAAATGACAGCTGGAGATAGGCACCAGCAACCCTCCCGACCCCAAGGGAAAAGGGCGCAGAAAAATGGATGGATGGATGGATGGATGGATGGATGATGGAGATGATGAATGAATGGAGGAAGATGGATGGCTGATGGATGGATGGATGGATGGATGTGAATTCAATTCAATTCAAATGATTTGGTTGTTTCTGATATGTGCAGCATTTTCTAAACAACTGAAGTTAAACTGAACTTCTGGAAAATTGTAAAACAATTTCCTTTAAGTCTAAACTAAAAACCCACCTGCTTAGAGTTGCTTTTGTACCATAATTAATGAAACACTAATCAACATTTTGATGTGTAAATGCAGCACATGTAAGGTTTCAGCTGTTGACTTTTGTGTTCTTATGATATAAAGCTCTTTGATCTGCTTCGTTGCCAAAATGTGCAATACAAATAAAATTTGATTTGATTTGATGGTGATATAGTTACTTGATTATGGTAAGAAAATCCTTGAAATCACACAATACTCCCCTTTAAAGGCTCTTCCACCACTGCTGTGACACAAAGCAAAGATGAATGACTCTTCAGATAGGTTAAATTTCGGGGGGGTTTTTACATTTTATGAATGAAAGGCTCATTAATAAATAAAAAGCTTGAAAGTATCAACTTTTATGGATCACACCCTTTATGTTGTTTATAAGAGTAACATCTGGGGCTCCCCTGGCTCAGTGTCAAAGTTATACTTGTCCAAACTGACATTATACATTGAAAAGGAAGTTTTTACAATATCATCTTTGTGTTGGACCAGCAGATTTAGCAAAAGAAATTCAGGACCAAAACCACAACATCTTTTTCAAACAACTGCAGAGAGCCAAAAAGAGATATTTGAGTAACTTAGACCTACCTTCAAATATGCTAGCCCAAATTCAAACACAGAGAGACACTTTCACAAATAGAGCTATCTGCTTCTCTACTTGGCAAAAATGGTGTGGAAAAAATCTGCCTTTCCACCTGGTAATCATTAAGAAAATGAGAGACAGAAGAGGTTAAAATGCTGTGATTGAGGGAAAAGAGAAGAAATTCACACTTCTGCACTGGGGCTTGCTAATGTCTCTGACCCCTCCATGCATAAACAGTTTAATTAACATGTATACATAACTCGCACTTTAACTGCTCATGGTACGTCAACTCAAAGTGTCTGTCAAAGCTGCGAAAAAAGGGAGTTGATGGTTTGCAGGTCTTCGGTTCAAATCCAACCCGACTTAACTGCTCCAGCTGGCCAGAACAACTGACAGGAGACACAGAGGCAGAGAGACATGCAGGTATATGAGTAACCTGGCACTCTGCAGGGTTAAAAAGGCAAATACCTACAACAAAAACTGAAATACCTAGGCTTGCATAAGATGACCAGAAGGTAAGATGGAAAGATGCTGACAGCGGGAAAATAAATCTCAGCACATTTTTGTCAGGATTCTAAAATCTTTTTTGATAGACACCATGCTCCTCTTACACACAAACTTTTGTTTAAATCCATACTTGATCAGTCAGAAAATCAAAAACTGATTATTTTCCAAACAATGGAAATAAATATGTAAGCATTGTTTTTAAGACTGGCCTCATAGAAACAAGAGTAGAGCTAAATTTATCTAAGTTCAATGTCAGTGACCTGTTGGGGGAAAAAAAAAACTTCCCAAGGAAAACGCAGAAGGTGTCAGTAGTTTTCTTCTCCGTCTATTCAAGCTGCTAAACTTCAATTAATCAAGTCTATCAGTACAGCACATTTCAGCAACAATCAGTTCAACATGCTTGAATAAATAACAGCTGTGCACATCACTGATATGAAATGCTACAGACAAATGAACATTTATGCTCTGAATCTTTTACAATACTTATCTTAAGATGTCAGATTAATTTTTATTCTTATTCTTAGATCTGCTCCAGAGCTACATCTGTTTGAGGGTGGAGTTGAGGCAAAAGTTTTCTTTCTGCTCTTATTCTGCTATACATTATTAAGGAAAGTGGATAAGTTCCTCTTTTGAAATGGTCTTTAAGATTCCCACTTTCTCTTGATAAGAAGCACGGTCAGCTGCATGTGAAGTGGAGGAGTAGACCCCCAAGCGAACCTGCCTCAATGGGATACAGCAACAGAAGAAAAGTGAGAGTATCTACACACACACACACGCAGGCGGACTCAGAGGCCGGGAGGAACACCAGTATTGGTGTGTGATGGCTCAGGAGAGGAGGGAGAGTTATTAGCTTAGCCCTGAACCACCTACTTAATATAGGGGCCGGCGGTGATCGCTAACAGAGCCTGGCAGAGGTGACAGCTTTTGGCCCTGCTTGAGGAAATCCAATTGAAAAGCAGCCAAGAGGAACAACAAGCTCGAAACAGATGTTGCTCGCAACCACCAGTGCAACTTGGGTACACACAACCCGGCGGCGGCAACCCTTGGTGGCATGGCTGACACACAAACCTAAACACTGGGAAGTGCAGGGTCACAATGACTAGAAAAGTAGCAGAACCTGCTTAACTTTGACACTTACAATTGAAAATGATGCTGTTTTATTTTCAAATGTACATTAGTGTTCAGATCAGTCCCACAAGCCTTCCCCAAACATCTCACTGAAACAACTTGAAAAAACTATGTAACTTAGTCCAGAAGGCGCAGATAACAGCAGCTCTTTAGCCAATCAGGACATTCACACACAGAAGTGATGAGTGGGACCGATTAGATACAACAGACCCAGAGAGAGATCATAAGAGAATGTGCCAACAGACATCATACTAAAATGAGCATGACTGCTCCTTTGACCCTGTTAGGGATAGTCAAATTTCTGAACTGATAATGTGTAATAAATAATTGCACAAGCAGAAAGTATAAGAGTTGAAATAAGTAGCCTGAAGGTAACAAAATTAGCAGCACTATTGGCTTGCATCATCAAGTTAGATTTCTGTGCAAATGTCTGTAAAAAAACAGGAATTGACTACACATATGGAATGTTAAACAATATATCTAAAGTCATAAAAAATTAAAAATACATATTTCCTCTATGTTTGCACCTATAATATAGCCACCCTCTAGTAAAACAAGATGCTTTAATGAATACATTGCCTGTGGTGTTAATCAGAATGCATTCTTGTTTTCAAACTTTAAACTACTTAGTTGTTATGTTATATCGTCTTAGTTAGCATCTCATGCTTTTTGCCATTCTTTTCCATGTACACATTCGTGGCCAGTAACACAGAAATCACAATGAAATGTTCTCACCTAAAAAAGGGCAAAAAGTGTGCTGATATCAGAGGAACATGAGAGAAGAAGTCATTCCTCATAAGGGGCAAAAAAGGCAAATTACATTTTTGAAATGAACAATAACCCTGTATATTAATAGGAAGATCAACAAAATATTTTCTGCAAGGCTATAATTCTAACCATTACATTCTGCAGTCCACTTCTGTATTTATTTATTTATTTATTGTTTAATAAAACAATAATTTCCTTGCTTATTATTGTGACATTTGGGAAATTCATATCAGTAATGATATTTGAGCAAAACTAGTTTAGCATGACAATGAGAATACAAAGATTATATATTTTGTTTTTACAGTGGATACATATGCCTGTTTCCAGGAGTATAGATGATTATTTCTAAATATTTGTTAGAATGTTCTTTTTATTCTAAGTTTTTGAAATATTTCTTTATGTGCATCTACATTGGATAACAAAATGCTTCTTCATGGTGTGCCTCAAGAAACACGAGAAAAACTAAATGTTTGCAAATCTCTTTAAAAATGTCTGAGGAAGACACCACCCAAACACTGATCCATCAAATGCTCTTCGTCTTTTTGTGCTCCGATCTAGCACATCGCTGGAATCAGAGCACAAAGACTTTCAAATCATCACAGCCTTGTTCTCCAATAATAATTGAGTTAAGCAAGGCCAAACATACCTTAGTCATAATAACATTCATTTATTTATTTCTATTTACTGCTCCTGCAAAAGAGCAAGAATGAAAAGGGGTGGAGAGAGAGAAAAAAAGAGAGAGGCGTAGGACGAAAAGCTAGGGGAGAAATGGGCTAAAATCAATTGTGACATATCTTTATTACTAGTCAATGATAAATGACTACACATTTGCCATCGCTCTGGCATTGTGTCAGTGTGTGTCTTATCGATTTTACATCACTCGGACAAATGTTATTGACAAAGTGCCCAAGAAACAGATGAGCACTTTATATTATTTGTTTTAACGTGTAAATAAACCTGGATGACAAAGAATAAATCTGATCCGGCTGAGTAGCAGATCTTAAAATTACTATTATTTTTTTTTTGGTATTGACACAAATCAGGCCTATTTAAAGGCTTAAAAAAAGAGGGCTAGTAGTTATGCTCTGAACATGATCACACTGCACACATGTGGTATTGTAATGGGGAGGGTGGTAAAAAAAAAAAAAAAAAAAAAGAAAAAGAGAGAGAAAGAGAAAGAGATTGAACTGTAAACAAGCTAGCTTTTAAACAAGACAATTTAGGGTTCCGTGTCTTGAATGCCAAGAAAAACACAGCCACGGAAAGCTGATACAAACTTTTAACACATGGGTCAAAGCGGGAGTCTTTGAACTGGTGAGGGAAAGCATGCAGCTAGCGCAGAGAGCTGTTTAATTAAAAATACTTTGGTATTCGGCTGGCTTTCCTGGCGCACCTTCTTGTCAAACTGAATGTTATCCCGCTGTCAATCTTCCGATGTTTTTTTTCTAATCGTGTAGTTTTCCTCTGACAGGGAGGATAAACAGAAGAACACACGTCCTGAAGAACAGCAGCTGGGCGCTGGATGGGTTTGAAGAAAATGCACACATGTGCCCCGAGTCGGATACTGACAGGAGGTGCTAATTTGATTTCGGCATTTATAAAGAAGTTTTCACCTAGCAATACATACAAGTATCAGCGTCCCCAGATAAGTTTGTCTCCACTAACTTTAATTACTGAATGTTTAAAATATAAAATCCAAACAGAAAAAGCAATACATTTAATAACTAATTAAATTAAATAAAAATGTATTAAATTTGCTAAGTAGTTGACTTCTGAAGGAAATTGATTGTATTAGAATTTGTAGGGGTATTAGGTAGAGTGGTGTATACAAATGTACAGTGTATTTTTTGTTAAATAATTGAAAATGTCTCATATTTGAGATTTGTGAACATTTTACAGAGCAATATGAAATTACTGTATTAAAACCTGCATTCATTATATGAACTTTTAAGGACACGCCACTAGCACGAATGCCAGGAAATGTGGGTCATGCACCATACTTACATAAAAATTGTAATCTGTCCATTTATTAGTCTGACACTAAAAAAATCACAATTGTTCGCCAAGTGTTTTAGTAATTTTCCATCAAAGTGCAAATTATAAATAAGCAAGATTGAACTAGTAGTGCTGAAGAAACATTTAATTTAACAATAAATCTTTATGAAAGAGAGTCCAAATAAGGCTTTTACACCTTCACAGAAAGCAGCTTCCTGTTGAAGGGTAGCCTTCTGCTGCAAAACTACTGCTTCTGGCATTCTCACCTGCAAACATTACTTGATCTCAGAGGCAAACAGAATTGGGTCCAAACTAAAGTTCAGAAAGTTATTTCTCATCTCTCTGTGGAGGTGGAAAAGGAATTTCCAGACTAAAATATAGCCATTTGTTGGAAACGAAACAAGTTGAACATAATCAGACAGCCATGAAAAAAAAAAAAATAAATATGACAGCTTGTAGCACCCTCAATTGAAAATCCCAAAAGGCTTTAAAAAGGTCAAGTTCTGTTAAAAACGGGAAAACATGGTTCTGGTGCCGTTACTGTATTTCACAAATATAAAGCTGAGAGATACAAGTTGCTTTATAATGTACAAAGGAAAGAAAGGGAGAGAAAAGGAAATAATGAAAGAAACAATCAAACAAGGAAATACAGAAACAAAGAGAAAAGGAGGATGAAAAAATGAAAAAGATCTAATTAATTAATACAATATGCAGGTCTTCAATTAATGTCTACATTGCTAATATGTGGATTTCATTTACATTTTTGTAATATTTTGTGACATTTTCAATCCTTGAAAAAATACATGTAGACATCTTCTTAATATTCTAATATTCTAAATGACAAAACAATAAACAAACAAAAACACCCTTTTAATTTACAGGACCTTTATGAGCAATAGATTACCTTTAAAAGTTTAAAAATTTAAATAAATTGGCAGAGAATTTCCAATCTTGCTATTTAGAAAACTGTACAATTAGAAAAAAAATGAGAGGTAACCTTGTCTCTTTGTGTGAGTCTGAATGAGTTGAATAAATGGATCTTATAAGTGGGTCTGTGCCTGCAAACGCAGACCCGCATTATCCCGGCTCTGAAATTCTCCGTATTCATGCGTTTGTCTGCAAGTGCACGTGCAAATACATGTGTGCAGCGCCACCATGACGGCAAGGTGCATCCATCATGATAAGCCAGCAGACTCTGTGACTGTCACTTGCAATCACACTTCAGTACGGTTCAAAGGACTTCAAAGTGAAAATGAATGGTAGTTCATTGACGTGAAGACTTCATAGATCTTCGTTTCTGTCTTCTTTCTCACTCTTTTATTTTTTGGAAGAGAGTTGCACTCCCCCAGTAAGCCAGCGAGGACGGCTGTATGATTTATAGATTTAGCCCATTATGAATTGTAGGACAAATAACAACAATACCTAAATGTATCTATTTTTATTTTAGTTTTATTTTTGCCAAAAAACTTACTTTTCCCATATTTTAACTAAAATAATTAAAACACAATCAATTGCACAGAGTATTTGCAAAAAAATATTTTTAACAAAAAACTGAACTACTGAGTGTCTGGTATTGAGGTAATTTATCCAATATATTGTATTTCTTTAGCACACCATAAAATAAAAACAAAATGAAGACGTAACTGTGGCAGAAATTTAAACTTAATTTAGTGAGACTGGACTGCTACTCTTCTCAAAGTTCTCTTTGAGAATTTGTTTTGATGAGAAATTTATCAAAGAAAATACTCAACATTTAATTAACACCTTATTTAGGATACCATTATCTCTGGAATAAAAGTTTAGAATAGAAGAAAATACAGTGGAACTGAAATTATTGAAAGAAAAATCAAAGACATTTGTTCTTAATTGTGCAAGTAATTTCTGCAAGAGCTGAAATGTCAAACACGACATAATGCCAGTGATGCAGAAGCTGTAGCACTGGCAGGGCCGCCTTTGATCTAGTAATGACTCTGTGTTTGTAAAAACTGTGAAGATCGGGCAACAGGTCTCCCTGCCTCTCCCCCGTCTCTCCCTGCTCTGGCCCAGGCTCTGTTCTCACTCTCCAAGTTGTTTGATTGGCACATGCTTTCACCTAATGAGGGATAATTACTAAGTAAAACAAGTGAGAGACCACATCTGCTCAGTGTAAAAAGAAGTCCAGGCCTGGCGCAATCTGTCAGCCGAGGCTCTCGGGTTGTGTGAGCGAAATGGCTTTACCCACCTTCGCTGGCTTCTCGCTCCAAGACAAACCCGCCTTCAAGATCCCCTCCTCCCCCTCCCTTCCACCTTCAAACCCAGACGAGAAGCAGATTAATAGGAATCAGCATGTGGCTGTAAACACTCAGCGGGAAGAGTGCATATCTGTGTGTGTTGACATGGATAGGAAACGACCCGGGGTATCTGTGGAGGGCAGGCCGGGGGCCACAGCAGGAAGGGCAAAAGGCCAGCGAGGGACGATCAACATCCCAATCAGTGTCCCGCTGCCAGAGCCGTTGTTCTCAGTCTGTAATCGCTGCCGTTTTGTTTTCTTTCACACAATGCTGTGCTGTAATGGTTGTAAAATATACAGGTAGCCACCCTGCTTCCCAGATACTTCACTGCCCATTAATCATCCCCACATGGGATTTACTCTGGATAAGTGGTTTCTAGTTCACTTGTCCATCATTAGAGATAACTGTTTTAATTAATGGGAATAACATAAATCAAAAAGGAAACCTTGTGGTGTGTCAATAGAAGAATTTCATGGCATGTACTTGGCAAAAGTCCTCTGATTAAAAAGAAATTTAAATTAAAAATAATAATTAGTAAAAATAAATCCTATTTTGAATGCTAAATTTAAAAAAGCTAAATAACTATTTACTTACTCTTCCAAATATTACATTTTTGCATTAAAGAGCAAATGAAAAACGTGGAAAAATAATTTGTGATAAGGGCATCGAAAAACAAATATATTATCACTGATGTATTCAAAGCTGCAAGTTAACAAAGGATAAAACCACAATAATCCTACAAATAAGGTTAATAAAATGCATCCAGTGGTGGGAATGTTTTAGAAAAAAGCTAATGAAAAAAATTACATTTTATAAACTATTTGAGCAATGTTTATTTGCGTTAAGGTAGATGCAACAAAAAGAGAGCTGTAAAGTGGTTCATACTGGACAGCCATTTAACCTCCAACACCTACAGGCTTTTCTCAACCAGATCTAAGCATCTCCTTACCACCCAGTCACTGAAACAACCACACTGTTTTGCTTTCTCGGCCTACTCTGACCCAGTTCTCACTAATTATCCTCAAAGTATACATCAAAGACGGGTAAATCCAGGGATCTGCGGTGACGCGGCGGGGTAAGGAAAACCAGGACTATCCCTAACCTATTCACCCCATGCCATCACTGATATGACTGTTTAAGGTTGTGTGTGTGCGCACACATGCCGAGCAATGTCAGCCAATACAAAAGGCAAGGCGGTGAACTTATAAATAGATCGGTCATTGTTTCAACACGGGTAATTTCTGGTGTCTGAGCTGTTCCTGACACTGTCTGCAGCACAGATTGGAAGACGGGAAGGAGGGGACGTGGGAGAGTGAGGTCATGAAGGTGAGAGTCAGCTGATTGAATGCTTGCTTGCTAACATGCATTTGCACACAAGAATAAAAACAGAGACATATATATCTGCTTATGAGAAATGGCAAAGCAGGGAGGATTTTACAAATTAGATGGGCAGTAAGCTAGCAGAACACACAAAAAAGCACACAAAGGGTATGGTTTGGCAGGGGTGAAGGGGCTCGTTTGCTTTCTTATGACACAGTCAATTACTAAATTGAGCTGGCAGGTAATTCTAAGGCAAATAAATGCAGGCAGGTTTAACAGAAGAAGAGGTCTTAGAGGTGGTGGTGCAATGACAGGAATTCTCTGGCCTTTTTTTTTTTTGACAGGAAACCTATTATATGCACCGCTTTATTTTTGCAGGCCAGTTTTCAATAACTGATGTTTCCAATAGTATTTCACTCCCAGCAAAAGGAAAAGGAAAAGTCAGGCTTAGTTCATCACAGATTCGTTTTGCTGCCCTCTCTTTTTACTCCTAGACTTAATATTTACATTACATGAGAAAATCACGGCTGATATACTTTCATAAGAATTTCCTGTATGAACTTTAGCATTTGGAGTTAAGCCTCCCTCTTCTGTTAGAAGTTCTACATTCAAACAGTATTACAGAGTGCTCTACATAGATTTTTTTTTCTTTAAACAAACAAACTAAAGAAAAAAGGAAGAGAAGGAAAAATAAAACACACTATAAATATACTACTTAAAAAAACTGCAACATCCTCATTATAAGTGCCATCTCAAAGAAGCGTAGAGGGAGTCAGGGCCGACCTTGGTATCCCGTTTGAATATTGTTTTAATGCCATGCCTGGTAATTGAGAATGTAATGTTAACAGTGGACTTTTCTTTCTTCTCTTATTTTCTTGGGCAATGGGGATGCAAACAATCTTGTCATGAAACTATTTGTTTGTTTTTTTAAAACCATGCTTCATAATTACCCAGTAACACAAATTTGTTATTTCTTTAAAAAATGTTTAAAAAAAAGCATCAGTCATATCCCACTGCATTAAAAAAAAGAACTGAGCAAAAAAATAAAAATAAAGGATAAAATAAAAGACAGTGAACCAGGCAGAGCATGCCACATGGACAAAATTACCAATTGAGTGAAACAGGAAAGGAAAACGTTCCTTCTGAATGGGGCTGCTGTTCAAGTCTGGATGAGTTGAAAGAGAGAAACAAGACCCAGAATCTGAGGTTTTTATTTCCTCAGCTAAATGAAAAGCACTGACTTGAGTGAATCTTGTTAAAGCCACATTGTGATAGTTAATTTGAAACATACCCATTAACTTATAGGTTTCTTAAAGACATTTTATGCTCATTTCTTCTCCTAATCTATAAGCAGAAATAAAATTCAATAGCATCTTATCTAGACGTAAGCCCCTATTAGTTTTACTTTATAATTAGCTTTCATTTACATTGTGCAAAGTCACAAAAAATTCACATTTGAAGGCAATAAAAAGCCAAATTATTCTACCCATGTGTTATAAAATTAATCCAGTTATAATTAAATTAAATTAGATCAGGGCTAAGTATTTATTGTCTTGTTTATAAATATTGTGAAAATTTTTTTAGTAATAATAAACACCAGCTATGGTGTTTAACAGTCCCAAAACTAACAACATTGTCAAGGTTGTTAATTTCCTGCTCCATGCTGTTATCTCATTGAGAAAATTAATTAATATCAATATATTATCAATATATTTTAAAATATGATTGGAATTGTTATCTTGTGCTGATTAGCCATAAAAATAATGTAATGAGTGTTATTTCCATGTTATTCATAACTTGGAAGGCTTAGATGGATTTCCAATTACAGTGTTCAGGCCATTTCTTTACATTAATGTGCACTATGAACAGGTTTAAGTTATGGTAAAATGAGAAGAAAACAATTGAGCAATTTGTACCTAACCGAGCTTCAAATAAAACAACAAATAGAATTATTGTTTGACTCTACGACCAAAGACAAGAACATTCACTTGTTTATTAGTAATTAAATATGAGCAGAGGTAAAAGAGTTATACCATAAAGTAAAGTATGGATACATTAACCACAACATTCTTCATACACAAATAAAATGAACCCTGAGTTTATTGGTGAGACAAAACTAAAATATCACTGATATCTCAGTAGAAAGTTATTCATATAAGGCCTAATCACAAGCGACTATACGTGTTAATGAACACAAACCTGTTAAAACCACCAACTGTCACTTAGAGTTTTGCTCTAAACAACTTCTGAGTAAAAAAAATAGAAAACCTCTTCTTGCACAATCATTTTAGAGGCCATAAAAGCATTGCTTACTCACACAACAAATCTTCCATATGGCAAAAATCAATAGGCAGAGCAACACTTTATTGATCATATCTATATCTTAGATATACTCTGATGTCAACTAGCCAAGTCTGGTCTGTGTGCGTGTGTGTGTGTGTGTTTGTCTAAGTGCTGATATCTGGTTGGTGGTAGTGAGCGTATTTTAATGCAAATATTAAATTCTAAAATATCTTGCAAAAAGGTGAATCAATCTCAAAATTAAATTATGGTGTGAAGTAGTCCCTTAGAAAAGCAAAAAGTACAATTCAGCTAAAAAAAAGTTGTAATGTCTTTCAACTCATAAAAATAAATGCACTTTAATAATTACACACTTACTGGCTTCTTTCTACAACAATACAGCATTGCTTTCTCAAAGTTGTTTTTAGACCTTAATAAAATGAGGAATTTCACATCTAGAGGTCTATTCCACCTGTGAAAATCTACTAATTCATGAGAAAAATTAATACTTGTTAATGTGAGAAAATATATCTAAACACAACATGATGTAACAGACAAAATAACTTTTCTTATTGATTTCTGTGACTACTCAACTTTTATAAAGGCACAGGGCTGCCCTCCTCAGGAAACAAAGCACTATAACAGAAATGAGCCAACACATTTCTGAGTAGCACTTTCCAAGTCAAAGTCAGCAACTATCAACAACTCGCCGAGAACAAACATCACCTTAATATTTTCTTTACCAACTGCTCAACTTCCTTCACCTCTACTCTGCTTCCTTTTTTCTCACCATCATCTAACTATCTCTGAACCTTAAAGTTATTGATAGTTTAAAGTTATGGGATAATAATAGGATGGACACTGCATGGCCAGGAACCTATTATACCCAGATAATAGATGGTACAGGGATTTTGAACGGCATTATCCCGAGATTGGATGACAAAGAGTGGAAGAATTTATGGCCTACCCAAAGAGCACCCATTCTTCTCTTCTATGTCTTGCTGATAAGGGAGTAGATGAGGCATGACTGTATTTATGGTGAGGATGTTCATAAAAAAAGTAAATAAAATGATAAAACCAGTACTAGTAGGCAAGAGTAAAAAGTTTCAAGCATTCAAAATTCATGCTAATTTTTATTTTTGCTAAAAATAAAATATGACAATGGACCATGATTTCTCACATTTAAATGAACTCAAAAAAATTTAGATGCACCACAAAATCAGCTCTTGACTGGATTCCATTATTCAGCCAGAATGGCCTAACCTATGACATGCTGTTCTGAAAAACATTTTCTGACCTGCGAAAGCACTAAATGTAAGTGCTAATGGTTAGTGTTAGCAAAAACACTCTTCGGTGTCGATGTTTACTGTTCGAAGATGACAAAAAGTTAGCATCAGGGAAGTGATCTTGATTAGGTGACAGGCAGCAAAGAGATATAAAAGTTGTTCAAAAGGGGGGCATATTTTCTAGGACATGTTGGGGCATGTCTCTAGTTTATTTAGGCCGTGAGAGCGCAAAACGTAAAGCAAATCAAGGAGTACTAAATTTACTACCCCTGAGTTGTCATGTTTTGACGTTCATGTTTTAAACCACCTCCATGTAACATCCTGAATTTCAAAGTTCTAGGAGACTTTTGGAAATTTAAATGAATGTAAACCTCTAGAGAATACAGTATTTATAGTTGTAACACACAATGTGACTGTCTCTACTCATACTATGAATAATTATGGATCACACAGCAGAAAGGCTATTTTGCATCTCGTATTAAAACTGCTTAAGAGTCACTGAAATTTGACAAAATCGGCATCTGCAGGCCAACAGTTAAAGAAGCTGGAGATTGGTGCATCTCTACTGGGTTGTCTTGATTTGAGAATGTTACTCCACAGGTCAATATAGGTACAAGTCTTACACCTTGAGCGATAACAGTAGATTTTGGTCGCAAAGTAACACATGGCAGTTATTTGATTGCTGAAATTAAATAAAAACAAAGAAATAGAAAAAATGAAATGAGACTTCATGATGATCACATGAGTGGTTCTTCCACTTAAGCAGAGCATGATACAAAACCTCAATTCAGGGCATAAAATGGAAGCAAAATTTAATAGTTCTTTCTACAAGTTCAGAAAGGCAAAAGTGCATTAACGCCAGATCAGCAGTGATTTTTGCACTATAATGTATTCATGCAATAACAGTGGCGATAGTTTGTAGTTGTAAGGATTGCAGTGGGGAAGATGAGCGAGCTGCATCAGGGAGAGCTATAAGAAAAGGCTTGTCAACATTATCCGTTTTATTGATTTCATACTAAAAGCTTGCTGCTTAAGCTTTATTTTACTTGGGCTGGGCCCATTGACAATATAACAGCTGCAAATAAAAAAAACAATACACTGTTAAAATTCCTTACCAATTTATGGGTTTGTTCATTTTATCACTTGTCTGCTAGAAATTTGCCTGTCCCAGTCTTATGATTATATCAATTTAATAGTCTGCATGAATGGTACTTTGTCTACTCTCTAACAAATAGATTGTTGACACTGAAGACAGCAAGACTGTTTTCACTGTAAAACAAAGTTTAATTAAAATAGAATAAATATCAAGGAGACAAAGAAAATGTCCAATGCCACTGCTGTGAGACCACAGCTTCGCTCATAACTAAATTCTCACATAAACATGAGGATGGATGATGAAATTTGCCAAGTTGAGGTAAAAACATTAAATGCTAAACCAGCTTCCTGAGAGTTGAGAAAGAAAAAGAAAAGAAAAATCATAACTCAGGCACATTTTGCAGCCACAGATTTTCTGACATGATGTAGCAGCTGGCCATATTTGTAACAACACAACCACTAATAGGGACAATAAATTGCAACTTAAACATATTCTGCAATCTATGTCTTGTCTTTTATTCAAACCACTTCTATCAGCATAAATGAGGTTTCTAGCCTGTAGTGGCATTGAGTTTCCGTTAAGGTCTCATCTGATTGTACCAATTTTGACCGATTTAGATTTAGGTCTATGAAGAATACATGAAAGACATAAATTATTCCACAAGAAAAATTTATATTTTTCAAATGAGAGGAAGACAAGTCCCCTTCATGCATAATTATTGTGACAGCCAAGAAACTATGCATCGTTTTCCTTTCAGTTCGCAATCATGCATATTTTTTATTCAACACATAAAATATGTTGGAATTTTTGGCTATGATGTGACAAAATGTGGTAAAAGTGAACTTTTGCCAGGAACTGTACAGACGACTTCACTCAACCTATTTAATTTTTTTAGATTACCGTTATAGTCAATAAGAAATAATAAGAGCAATGTGTTTCCTCTATTCCAGACACAGAGCAGGTGCTGCCCTCCACATGGAGAGTGGCTGCAGAGCCTCAACTCCTGCTGAACTTGGACTTGAGTTCTCTGACTCCAATCCATTCAAGGCTAGTTAGTTTGAAGTGAAACCTAAAGTTGTAACCCTCCCATGTATATTTTGTATAAATGTAGTAAGATGTTTCAGAAGCCAAATTATAATGGGGTCCTAGGTTCACCTTGGATATTATTTAAGCCCCATGTGAGAAAACTGTTTAAATCTGCTCTCACTTATTGATACAGTTCTGGCATAAAAGCCACTTGGATGGAGAATAACGACGTTACCCAAATCACCTGCACAACATTAAATATGGTTGAGTTTGGAGTCCGAACATGCCTGTACGGTTGTTAAAATTAGGTGTATTTGTTCGTGGTTTGCCAAAATGTAAAAGCCCAAGAACTTATCCTTATGAGCACTTGGATATTTATCCTGCAGAACAGGGTGTTTTCTGTAAAATGTAATGTTTCCAGCAAGAAATGTTTAAGCTTTTTACATTTCTATTTGCTTCTATCAAATAATAATTCACATTTAAAAAGTCACCAAACTAACATAACAAATTGCCATAAAAAGTTACATTTTTATCTTTATACAAGAAAAAAAACAAGCTTAATCACTTTTGTTCAATTCACTGAATAAAAGTGTAATCAATAAGTGACTGCGTTTTGTGGTGTCTTTTAGTTAATGACCAGGGACATACAGTATCGTCAAAAAGAGAAAACTTAAGAGATCCACAAAATTTAGAAAAGGAAGCAGACAAAGAAAAACAGAACCTAGGATTCAGAGGTGAAAAGCTGAATAGACAGAGCCAGTTAGAATTAAACACATAACAGTGATCCATATCAGACATTAAAATGTTAAACAGTGCAGTCCTACAACAAGAGCAAAGTAAACCCCTCTGTGTTAATTACTGTCGACAAGGAAAAAATATAATTAGATATGAGAGGGAAACAGAAACTATTTATGGTAAGCAAGGGATTTGACTTAATGATTAGAGTGGAGCTAAGTCCTCTATTGATTTTCTGGTTAAATATACAGCTCAATTAAAGATACAGCTGATTAAAAGATAACTACAACTTGCAAAAGCAGATGCGGAGAAGTGGGGGGGAAGGGCAGAAACCCAGTGTGGTCTGCTCCAGAGAAAGTATTACAAATATCTTTCAAGCTTTCCTTTTGGACAGCAAAGTAGAAAATAACACCTAAAAGGAGAAAATCATGATCCAAAGAGGTGGGATGATGGATGCATTTTTGAACATTAATGTGTGTCTATGAAATATCAAGCAAAAAATATAAAACAGCAAGAACAGTACAGTATCCACTAAATTTTTAAAAAGGGGTTTTGACAATGTGAACTGAAGAACAATAATACTGAGCTGTGAATGGAAAAAAGCAGAACATAAAATAAAAAGAACAATTAGAGTACAATTTTCATGTTAAAGTAATTCCCTGTAGTAGACAGCAACCTTTCCCCTTTTTACTTTATATTTGTAAATGACAAGTAAAAACACCTTGATATATCTCGTAACCTCTTCATATGAGAAATGCAGAATTGCTAAGTTTAATAGAAAACCTTTTTGTTTCTGATTTATGAACAACATATTGTTTAAATTGCTTAAACTGTGATGTTACTTATGACCTGTGCCTTTTTCCTGCTAATAGTAACAAGCAGATGGATGTTTTAAAGGCTTTACATAAGAAAAAACTTAGAACAACTACTTCTTATGATATATCACATTATTACAAATTACTATATGCAATTAAAATCAGCTTGATGTGATATATGCAACATTTGTAGCCAGGATGTAGTTTTAAGTGAGGGAACAGATAAAACTGGAATTAGTACAGATGGGTATTCTTGGTCAAACTCACAGCAAGGCTGACTGAGGCCCTAAGCAGAATTTCATTCAGGAGCCTAATTCCAATTAAGACCATGAAGCAACACAGAACTGCTAACTTCTGTTATATTGTCTATACTTTAAAAAGTACTAACCTAATTGTGAACTGAAATGTATTACAAACTGTGGGTAGATCAGTTACTTCAAATTATTTATCACTAATGATAACTACAGATAAAGTGCTAGTTTTAAACATAGTCTTTTTTTTTTTCATCTAATGCCCATAGTGATTCTATAAAGCAACGCAATGTAAAATCATCATCTTAATATTTTTGTTTTTCATGTAAGTTGTGAATTAAAAACATTTAGGGGTCTGAAAATATATTTTTTGCTCTCTACACATTTTTGAGCAGGTTTTCCCAACTACTGCAGTGAACCAGAAGAAAAGTACAGAGTTGTAAATATGCATATATATTTAATCTGTTTAAACAATTAACAACATGTTAGAAGAAATGCACAATTTTGAACTCTCTCATGTTTTTAACGTTCTTTTAAGTGAAATAAAACATGACAACTTCATGTGCTAAGGCAACTTTAAGCAACCATGGAAAAAGGTCAAAATATTGCAATAATATTTACAGTTATGATGTTTGTGTAAAGCTTCTTTTAAGCTTAGACATTTGAAGAAATAGCTACATAAGCTTTAATTATTACTCAAGCTATGGAGGTGTTACTCTGTAAATGAATAACCTGCATATTTGTGTACATGAGAACCATCGAAGTCTCTTGGGTTGATAAGTTTGTGTAGTGTCACCGTCGTCGGGAGGCGCAGTGTTTACACAGCACGTGAAAGTTATATTTATATGAATGCCAGGATAAAAAAAGTTCCTCGGCAGAGAACTGCACTGACAACAAATGAGAAACTAAACTGATACTTTAATGTTGAAGAGTAAACGAAAGGAATTTTCAGAGATTCTTGTTGTTTGGTTTTTTTTTCATTAGAAATTAATCTTAAAATCCATCCAATACATTGTTTTCTTCTTTATATATTTGACCAATGGTACCCCATAAATTTTCTAAATAGATTGTGCAATTATCTGTCTATTGCTGCTTTTGCATTGATTTGTGCTTTTTTTTTATTTGGTCCAGAGACCTTGTACAGTAATAAAAGGAATCTATCCCATGCAAAAAATAAAAAATAATATAAAAAAAACATGCATGAATGTGCTGCATTCATGGCACCATTAAACTTGTTTATGCATTCATAGAGACTTCAACCTTTTTTGTTTGTAAAGATTAAGTGCAAAACCTTGGGATGTGAATTATTTCTTTTTTGTAATGTCAAATTTTTTAGTCTTCAAAGTCTGTTATAATAACATGCATGAGTGTGTATGCGTACCTGTAGGGAATTGAGAAGAATGAAGAGGTAGGCCATGACGATGGAAAATGGTACCAAAACGCCGAAGAGCCACGTCAGTCCAAGGATTGGCAGCAACACCAACACCGCTTTCACTGCAGCCCTGCACTCACATGGATACAAGAATAAATCAAAGAAGAAAATCAAACCATGCACCTGTGAATCTGAGCTAAGAAACATAAGCAAAAGAACATTTCTGAGATATTTGGCTGGCTAATCTGGTTAAGTTTTGACAGTCAATTTTATTTAATTTCCAATTCAGGTCAATATTATTTAACTTTTTTTGAGTCAAGGAATATTTCATTTAGACAGCAACTCTTCCCTGGACATTAGCAGAAAAACCTAAGGCTTGCATTACCATGCAATGCTAATGTGAGGAAAAACTTCAAATATGCACAGGAAGAAACATGCTTGAAAAAAATAAATAAATCTCTGAATTTTATGAATGATATTGGATAATGCAAAATAAGTTTGATCTGAAATGGATAAATAATTTTTAGACCCAAACAAAAAGCACAAAAAATAATTCAACTATTCAGATTCCTTTCTGATTATATTAAGCTTTATTTCCACTCCTTCCAGCTTGCATATGATCCGCCCTTACATTTTCAACTCCTTTGAGACGAAAACCCAGTAGCTCCGGCAGGCTGCTTCTCCCATACACAAAACCATGTGAGCAGAAAAGCTCATGCGGTGACAACTTCCCACCCTCAATGTGACTTAATTCTGTTTAGAGTCAAATTAGCTTCCCACTCAGGTGACTGCCAAACCGCAACAGCTGTCTGTGCTTTTGCGTGTTTGTGAAATGACATGCACCTAGAACTGGTTTATTCTGTGAGCCAATGTGTTTGACTTTCCACGCCGGCTGCCGCCCAAAGGTGCGACTCAGTTCAAGGCCTGCATTGAAAACTCTCACAGTGCATCTACTGTGCTCTTCAGTGGACCCACAAATTAAAACATCCACATAAATACACAGTTTATTTGTATAACCATCAGATTTTAACACTAATCGTGTATGGAGGCAGGATATGTTGCATGCAAAAAATTAACTCTTATAAGAGCAATGATACATTTCATACAGTCTCTGAATCAAATTAAAAAAGAGTGATACGGTACACCATTATAAACCAAAAACTCTTAAAGGACATCAGCACCCAATAAAAGCAGGACAAACACTAAGGAACTGTAGGAATTTTAATTATAAAAGCTACATGGAATTACAACATATTAAGAGAGTTAAAAATTGAAGTAATTTAAATATTTAAAAAATATACAGCATTAATGTAAAGCTACTTAAAATATATGTTTTGGCAAGGTGATAAAAAGAAAATATAGTTGGATTCGATTTGTCAGTACAGCTTTCGCCCAGCATCCCCGACACATTAATTTTTAAAAGAGGACAAATGGTGCCTCCTAGTGGCCACTACCTGATCTGCTCATAGGCTTGCTCAGCAGGACTCATGCCCAAGGCGAGCATGATAGACCTTCTCTTTGAGGTAGAGATGGTGATGATTACCACCCTGGTCAGAACCAGGATATTGACCTGGAAACACAGAACAGAAAAAAGTCAGATAACTACTCTTATTTTTGCTGTCTTTTCATTTTGATTGTTACAATGTTCTGTGCAAACAAATTATTATAAATTATACATTTCTTGTCTAATAATGTGATTTCACCTTTAAAAAAATATTATAATGCAAGCTCACGTGTGTCAACTTGAAGAAAAAAGTGAAAAAAGTCAAAATATTCTATAATTAATGATAAACTGTTGAACAATATAAAACTGTTACACCTTTCTAAATATTATTTCCAAGGAAAAGGCCAACATTTAGGTCACATTAACAGTTGGATTTCCAGATGTACAAAAGTTGAATGTTCTTTTTATTTGGCACTTTAACAGCGAAAATAGCACAATCATCAACTTAAAGTAAATAAATAGATTCCTGACCATTATGATGAAGATGACTGGACCAACAAATCCCCATATGATACCATTTTGGACACTGAGCCAACAGTAGTCATCGGCTGAGTATTTGCCTGAGGCTGATGCAAGAGTGATGGTGACGATCAGCACAGGAAGACCTGGGTATGTTAGGAGAAAAATTGATTTACTTGAAGTAGTTTGAATTTTAAAAAAGGAAATACATGGAGATTACAAACATTTGTGGCACTCAAGTCTTTTTATTAGTAAAAGATTTATTAAAATTTTAAAGAATGTCTGCTTAATGTCTAAGATACTTATGACTTCACAGGTTTTTTCATAAAGGCACCAGACCTGCTTTGCTTGTTCAGCGTCAAAACAATGACTCATGCACAAAAAACCACCTTACCCCAACCGATGAGATAGTAATACTTCATATGATGATCCTCACTGAGATTGACTGCAACTACTTTGCTCCAGAGCAGCAGCCCTTCAACCAGCATCCAACTGAAAGCTGCCATGAAGAAAAGATGGAGCAGCGCAGCAACAAGTGTGCATGCCACCTACAATTATATGAAAATCACAAACAGAGGAAGTGCAAGATTTTGGTTTACATTTCAAAGTGAAGGTGTGCAGTGACCCAACTAAATATTTGCAAAGAAGACATTTGGTGAAACTGGTCTCATAAAAGGTTCATTAATAAAATAATTAAACGTGGTTGATATGATAAGTAATATTATAAGTGATCAAAATACTTTGTCATGATTGTTTATAGTTTGAAAAGGACATTTTCAGACGCCTATTAGTAAGACACATAGACATTTTTTTCTCACTGTCTGAAATTATATTAGACCAACCCTATCAAAAGTTTCCAAAGACATGACATCACCATCTGGGCATTCCCCTCAATATTTAAAGCGATAGCAATCATTCTGATCTGATTGAACTTCAGACAGTGAGAAAAAAAGTTATGTCTTTTCAATCAGTGCACGACAACTTCTGGTTTCACCTCTCCATACTGCTTCCATAAATTAAAGATGTTGAAAAATAAATAAATTGCAGTAGAATTATACAACACAATGGCCATCCAGACAAGTTAATTATGTTGTATTATTTCAGATCTTATTACGGAAGACCTTATTAAAATAAGCATCAAGCATCTTCTCACCCTCAGGGGGTAAAAAATAGTTTTGACTAGCGGGTCAAGCCATCTTAGTAACCACCAGAGGCTAAGCTGGGCCTTCTAGCAGATTGATACAACTGTTATAGTCACTTATGTTACATCATCTGCCAAAATTGTTTGTTTTCCATTTGTTTTTACATATTCAACCTCAAATAAAAGCAAAACAATTTATTGTATTTGGTTAATTAGACCTTCTAATAATTATGAGCTTAATATTTTTTATCGTTATTTCCATAATTTGTATGTCATGCAGAAGTCAAATTAAAAACATGCATCTACCGAGCACAAAGCTGCTCTTTAATGCCATATTTTCCCTCTAGCAAACTTATACTATCTTATTTGATTCACATTTGTCCATAATCTGTCCCTAAGAGTGACAACATTACTCACACAGACTGATAAATAAAAGAAGATTTGTTTACTGCCTGTCCGGTACCTTGCTGTGTATGGCGGAGCCACTGCAGAGCAGAATCACCTGGGCACAGATCAGAGCTATAAACAGGTTTTTATGGATGGAGGTCCTGTCTGATTTAGGGATGCTATAAAACACAGAGAGGGACATTTTAAAGGAAAAATGTTTAGTGAGACTGAATCACATCATATGAGTGCTGATAAAATGTTTGAATTCAAATGAAAGTTTAGGCTTTCTTCATTTGGTCTCTCTATAGATCCCTACGAGACGTATAAAAGGCAGCAGAGACAATTGTTGCAAACTTAAATCAATTACCCATAGAAGTACAAAATAAACATATTGATAAAACAAAACATAGATTTATGTTAATGGGTTGAAGTTAAAGGAAGAAAAGACAAACTATCAGGAGAAAATCTATGACTTTGACTATAAAAGACAAGTTCCGAAATATAAATTTACTGTGCATTTTTCATTCATTTTGCCTGATAATCCCATGAGGACATGTATTAGTGAACCCAAATAGAAGATAACTCTGGCTGAAGTTTTCAACAAATCTAGCTAAGTAAATTAAATGATACATGCCAAATGATTGCCACTATTTCCTTGGATACACTAAGCTCACTGTGACTAATATGTAAAAAAACTAAATCAACGGCAATCTCACAGTCGTGATTGTTTTGTTCCCACTTCATTTGCTGAAGAAATTTAGGATGCGTCATTTTAGACACAACAGAATAATGTAATTACTCTTTCCACCAAAGTATTAAACATCAAGCTGACACAGCTTTATACTTCTCTTTATTAATGTACTGCAGCAGTGCAGCAGTAGTAAAACTTCCATTAAAGCTAAATTATTTACACCAATTAGGCTAATGTCAGCAATGGTGCTTCACACCAAATAGATTTTACAGTCTCCAAGCAAATCTCCACCTTTCCAGTCAGTGTTTTATCTGTGAAGTGGGATGAGTTAACTGAAGATCATACAGCAGCATGTCTGAAATGAACTGCTGCCCTCTTTGCTTTAAGGACCTTTATAAATTGTCAGGGCAGCACCTCTTCTGCTGATTAATATCCCTATGTGACTATAATGTTAATTGCCAGCTGTGGGATTACACCATAAAACTTCGGCAAGGACTCACATGTAGACAACAGCAATTACAGCATTAGCACAAGTCAATACTGATAAAAGCCTGTAGGACAGATGGGGAGGTGCCAAACTCCCATGTGATCCCATGCCAGATGAATGTGTGTATTTTTAGTCATTTCAGTTCATTTAAGGACCTATTCTGGAGTGTGAATCAACACTTTTCTTTCCAATAGGAATAAGATGAATTTTTAAAATAAGCATCATTTTATTATCAGAAATAATCTGAATTAAACTATTTAACCAACACTTGGCAACAAATACCTATAGAATGAATGTTGTGGGAAAATAAGTTTATTCTTAAGTTTAAGGCAAATCAAACCAACTCAAAGTTTGTTGGCTGTGAAAGCAAAAAGGCTATTTATTTGCATCATTGGTGAATAGAACAGGAATGTTAAACAGCTACTCACTCCAGGACAGTGAAGAGCATCAAGGTCACCACCAGTGCGCAGAGAGATGCCCCACAGCCGATGAACGTAAGCTTGGTCAAAATAAGCTCTTCTTCAGGACTCCACTGAAACAGAGGTAGAGGACACGCATGGTAATGGAAAAGAGGGAGCAAGTGAGAGTGGGAAACCTTTTGATTTGGTTGGCAAATCATATGGTAAATCCTAAAATTTTATGTTGCTGTATTTTACCTTTAACTAACAACGATCTTCACATAAAAAAACATTAGAACTGAAGATTATGAAGACTCTTCAATATTATCTTTTACGTAATGTGTACAAGTAAGCATATTTTATCTATGAAAAGAAATGTCTCACCTTAAGCTACTTAAGGTTGTGGCAAACATAAAATCTGCCACAAATCTTGTTTATCTGTATATTCATACAGATATACATCTTCAATGAAGGTTTTAAAAGCTCTTTAACTTCACTAAACAAGAGTTCAGGTTAATTAATAGAAACTACCACCTATTAATGCCATGGAATTCACTGTAAGGTTAGACTGGATGTTTTTAAACAGTAAAATGTCAATGTTTGGTTCTTTAGTTTAAGCTGCAGGTGTTTCACATATATGAGCAGATATTTACCTCATGTCAATAAATGTGTTGTTACCTTAGATTCCAAGTAATTCATCAGGACTGCAAAGTTGGTCGTGTGGTTACACAGACATGAAGTATCACTAGAGTCAACAGAGATCAGGGAGCAGCCAGCAGTGGACCAGCCACTTCCGTGACTATGCCTAGATAATGGAGCACAAAAGCACCGACACAAACAGAAATGTTCATTAGTTCTCCCCGTGCATGACTGGGTAATCACAAGGTACTCTGGCTTTTGTTCTTAGAGGTGAGTGTATGCATCTACAGTACATTTGTCATTTCTGAAGTTGCTGTTGGTCAAACTTACATCAAGCTGAAATTCCAAAATGCGCAAACAGGAGGAACTCTCTGGGAATACTTTCTCTAGACACAAAAAGATAGATTTGCCATCTCTTAGCAAAGAAATAACCAAGCTAAATCCGAACAAATCACTTAGCATCCTACCATGAGGATCCTAGCATGTTCCCTTAAATACACCACAGCAAAAGTGTAACCATTAGCAGGATGTAATCACTGAAGTTGACTTTGAGTTGTCCAGATTTTTCTATGCATCTTCTCAAACCTTTCTATGCTACCATTTCAAGAAAATCAATGCCCTTCCTGTATGTCAGGGGACAATGTTTTCATTCAAACGTATTATTCGTCTTTCATTTTGGACTATTTCCCTCAGGGAATCGTTATTTTGTTGTTTAGAAATAATTTTACAATTTTTGTTTAAATTATGTCATTAGCAGAAATGCCACTTTAGGTTGGAACTAAATATATATTTAAACCACAAATCTTTGAATAGTAACTTCAATAATAGAACGGTCATGCAACAGTTTAGATTACAGTATGAGGCACCATGAACAACATCCTGTACCACTTGTGAAGATGAAAGGGTGTACTGGACGGCCACAGGGACGGTTTGGCCCTTCAAGACGTCTCGGACAGTCGCTGATATGACAGCAGAGGTTAGTTTGCCTGGAAGAGTACTAGAAAGGCAAAGGACAGTTATCACTAACATAAATCTTACTTTAAAATAATCTACTGGCTTCATTTATATGGAGAACAGATTGCTGTACAGATGACTAATATAGAAGCATCAGTTTTGATGCAAAGAAAATTTATAATATTCCTAAAATTCTGGTAGTTTTGCTTGAAGAAATACAGCAATAGAAGAAGTTCATTAGAAATATGAGATAATAAATTGTTGAAGCAAGTTCAGATGTACTGTTTTTATTTCGGAATAACATCAATGGTGGAGCAATGGTAGTTCACCTCTCTGTTTTGTTTTGCTGAGTAGATTTCTCTGCTGCAGACACAATCTCACTGAGGTGGATGTAGTGGGTATGAATAAGCATCACTTCTTTACATCCTGTTTTCACAGAGAAAGAACAGCTTAATGTGTATCATAGATTGGTGACAACACAACGAATAGAAAGTGGCAATGAATCAGCAACAAAAAAAAAATTAAATGAAAGTATCTTTTGACAAGTTGGTCATCTGACATGCTAAAAATATCATATCATGTCAAGCCACTATTACACTACCTGTAATAGTGGCTTGTGTTACCATTTAAATTTATAATTTTTATTGATGGCTGAGTTTCAAATATATTAAATTTCATGGTACTAAAACATAAGTTGTGGATGAAGACTTTTCATTCCTACCTAATTTATGTAACCGCTGCAGTTCAGAGTCTGGGATAATCAGCTCATCATGACTACCTCCTCTGGGGCTGTGAGAGGAGACTGCAGATGGTTTGAAGACCTGACTGCTGCTCTCGGGAGAAAGGTTTTGCCACTTCAGGTACACATCTGATAACACAGGAAGCATAATATATGCACAGCATCTGTTATCTTGTGCTTCTAACATGTCTTCAAACTCTGAGATGCAAAGAATAATCCAAAACAGTAGACCACCTATGTTTTTAGTAGAGATAGTGAAGCCCCTTTGCTCCACAGACAGTGTGTCTGCAAGAGCTTCGGTGAGACTATCAATGCTCTTGATAATTATAAATGCTCCAGTGTTGACCTGCAAACAGTTTTTAAAAAATCACAATTAATATAGGAAGGGGTTTAATAGGTAGAAAATTTGATGACCTGTTACACAAACAAAATATCCTATCTCACCCCATCCTCAGTCCGACCAACCCACTGCGTAGCCGTATGCGGCTCAAGCATCAGATTTGCTAGGTTTAAATAGTTTGTAGCAATGGACATCATGACCTCTGCTGAATTGGTTCCTGCAGAGTGGGTGCTCGCTGCAATGCCATCAATCAACTGAGCGAAGTAGAGGATGTCAGTAGAGGTTAAGGGATGATGGCCATCAGCCTCTATTGTATGCACAGCAGCCTGAGTCAGCTGCTGCAGGGAGGTCAAATCTCTGTTTTGGGAGGTGTTCAGCTCCTCCATTACCTAGAGAAACAGACAGACAAACAGCTCTGGACTACGTTAAATTGACCAAATGATTTTCACCCATTAGATAAGTCCAAAACAACATCTTTCTTTAAATAAGATAAAATTAGAAAGTGCTTCACGAATAAAAAAAACCCCTCTTATGTCAAAATTATAGGTCCGATATAAAAATATCATATCTGATATACACAGACTAGGTTTTTAATATAGTAGCTCTGCTTTTAAGGTTTCTTTGAGTACACTTAACAATTTCTAAGTTTACGAAGATTACAGTACATGATATACTTTTGCCAAAGACAACTAGATGTCACAACTTACCTGCGTGATGTTTGGATATTTGCTCAGTTTACTGAAAAAAGGAGACTTTGGCAAACTGGGCTTTGCTGCAAAAATAGAGACAATAAAATGTAGTCAGATCAAGTGATACAAGAAATCTGACAGATGAAACCTTGTGTGGAAAGTTGTTTAAACTAAAGATTGGATTACAGACAATTTGTTTTCAGTTCTAATTAGTAATTGTCATATTTTTCAGCGTTTATGATTTTATCCCTGCTGAACTCCAATGAGGTGCACCACAAAAAACTATTTTTAATCACTCTTTATTTCAATCTACTTGCTATAGATGCTTGGAACTGAACTTTCTAAATGACATCACAACTGAAATGTTTGCTTTGCAACTGCATGGTAGCCGATACAGTCACTTGTGGGATGAAATGTGTGTTCAAAAGGTTTTTATTCTCTGGCCATTGCCCTGATAATAGATGCTGATTATGTTCTGCCTTGGTGCCTTTTTTATGCTTTATAATTGCATGTGTACAGTGAGATATAGTATGGTTAAATATTATATAAAATATCCAACATAAGACAGTCATAACAGGTTTTCATTGCAATACAACGGAGGGAACAGACAAAAAAACCTTACCCTTCTTTAATTGACAGACAACACTCTTGTATGAGTTGCAACTCTCTAAGAGACAGTTCTCTGTAACGGGGTTAAACACTCCGCAATCTTCATGAACCATCTTTTTCTGGAAAACTTCGACAATGAAAGTTTGGTTTTGCCAAGAAGCTCCATCCAACAACGAATTAAAAAAATCCACAGTGAAATCAGCAAATTTCCCTAGCAAAGAAAATTGGTAGGATTAATGCTTTTGTTAAATTAACAACGTTTAAAATGTTTACATAACAATTTATTTAAAAGCTCATCTGAAATGCAGTTTCTAAATATCTCTTAATTTATAGGACAAACCTTCCAGATATTTTATCGTTTTCATTTGATCAATAGTACATTTGATTAAATGTACTATTCATAGTGAGATTAAGATACTAATTGTTGCAAATGGTCCTTTGTAAAAAAAAAAAAAAAAAAAACTTTGAAGTGTAAAAAGTCCAGTAAGTTATAAAATGTTTTTCAACAATGTTTCAGAAGTAAAATAACTTGATGTATTTTGCTTGATCACCTGCTTTAGAGAGGAGGTGGTCAAAGAGGTCCTGGCTGATGAATATTATAATATTATAGGGTTTAAATATTTAGCAGAAAAGAAATAACAAATATGGAATGTAAGTCTGAAAGAAAGTGAGTAAAGTATAATGTCTGCAAGTTCAGTTGTAGGAGAGGCAGTGAGCCTTTTGGACACTTAATGCTCACTGGGGACCATGATGTCAGAGAGGGAAAAGTCTGTTTTCAAGGGTGGGACCCAGAATGATCTAAGTTAAAAAACATTTACAAGAACCATAGCATTAACCATGCCAAGAAAATTTCTAACATATTGTGCCATTACATACACAGACTTCAATGCCCATTAACTTTATTTGTGATGTAAAAAGACAAAGTAGCACATCATTTTAATGAAAGGAAAACTGTCTTATGGTCTAAAATTTCCTTTAAAATACTAATTTGCAAGGAGTGGTGTGAACTTGTACTCCTATGTTAGCTGTGAGTCCATTGAGGAATGTTTCTAGGAACTTTTCAAATCATGAAGCTGGCATATTTGACAATCATATGTCAGTTAGATTAGATTGGAAAGTGTCTGTCAACATCAAATTTCAAGTCTTTCCACTTGAAAGTGCCATATGGGTGGGGGTTACTACATGAGGCTCTCTCGGGCCTTGGAATGTTACTTAGCTGTATGTGCTCAAAAGCTGTTTTGGCCTCGTGTCCGGTAGATTTTTTTTTTGTCTGCATAGCAACCACACCCAACCCAATTGTGAAATCAACTAATGTGAAGTTAAAAAAGTTCATAAAACACTGCATAGATTTCTGAAGCTCTGGACTTTAAGGGATGATTTTCTTTTCCTTTAGGTCAAAATACACAAATTCATTTCCCCTTAATTTCATCAGAAACTAAAGCCTTGATATTAGATTTTTGCAAAAACTTTCTCTTCTTCCTGTCATTTAAACTGTACCTTGACACGGGCTTTCCCCCCACATCTGGTCCTCTATTTCCAGTAATCGTTCACTCCACTTAAAGACCAGCCCAGAGGAAATGGTTGAACATTCATTTTCCATGGTGAGTATTTCACAGCTGCTCAAAATCCGATCCCAAATGTGCAGATTGGTGATTCTCCCTGAGAATGCATCATTTGACTCAAAAGAGCCGTTCTGCCCCTGACCGATAATGAAGGAGCTATCTGGGCTAATGCTATCATTATTACAATTCATGCCATTCCCCCTGGAAACCACGTGACCGTGAGCATACAGGGCCCAGCTTCCGTCATCCTGGCTCCAAGAAACACACACAGAGTGCCAGGAGTCGTCATGTTCAAAAGTGTTGACGTAAGGCCCTTGTTTGCAGTGGGTCTGCAGAGCCAACTGCACAGGGTTTCCCTGGGTCAGATTTGCTCGAAGTTGGAAGTCATTAATTGAATAAGAAAAGACTGTGGAAATTCCAAAGGTGTTTGGATCGAAGTGTAGTTGAGTGCAAACAGTCAATGAGCTCATGGAGGGAAACTTGTGCAGAAGGTGAGCATGCATCTGGTCCGAACGCCTGGAGAAATCCAGAATCAGTGTCTTGGAAGAATCTTTGATTTCATCCCAAACAGAGAGAGAAGGAAGTAATTATAGAAGTTAATCATAAAATCAGTGATGGATTCATTTCACTCCTAAAAATGTGGAACATTTGTGCCTCTTATTTGTTGACAAAATAAGCAAAATTAACCTACTTTTTTGATGTGTTAGGATTTTCCTGGCAATCCACACACGATGAGAGATATTCTGGTATTTTAAGAAACTGTTTAGCTGTTGGTACTCTGCCGGGTTGGAGACAGCGGCTAGGTTCCCAGATAGCTGCTTGCATAGTTCCTCTGCATCTTTCCATTGCAGGGCACGGGGAAAATACTTGTAGTACAACTCGTCATACGGCTGGCTTCTCCTTTTCACTCTTAAAGCTAATTGAAAAGCAGAGACAATAAGTTGATAGAAAAGCTTCCACCAAAGTGGAAGTCAATACATAGGCAACATTCCAAAAGTTCAAGAGTGTCCCTGCACTAAGACAGATGAGAACTGGCAAATAAAAGTTATTCTCCATATGAACCAGATTACTGTGTAAATGATGAGATGAAGATCTAAAGAATTTGATGTCATTTCAGGATTCCAGCCATCTACAAAAGGCTTATGAGAGTTTTCCAAGTCTTTACGGTAAATGGACTCTTCCGCCCCTGCCAGACCTCTAATTACTTTTTTGTATGCGCACATCTAAAACATGCATTACAAGGGTGGATAAGTTGCACTCGCTATGAGTCACTCTCCAAGTGATGATGTAAGTGCTGAAAAACATCTGGGTGTCTTACTGAGAGGAATACCTCTCTGACTTGCCTAAAGCATGTGAGGCTTCACTGTTCCAGTACAAAGTAATGCATTTTCCATGTCGTTCTCAGGCTAGATTATCCCTCTAAGATTTTTAGTCGCAAGCTGACCTGCTACATCAAAAGACTTGATTTTTCTGTTTGAGCATGTTTCCACAAACATGAGTTTCCAATAAATAAATAGGACTAAATTCCTATATGCTAGATTGCTGCACTTTTTCCACTACATATCAGCCAATAAGCTCAGGTAGAAAGATCTCTAGATCATCCACTAAAATTAGTGCTTTCCTCTCTGCAGATTAGCCTGAAGGGAGGATTTAGGGGAGTGTTGATCATGAAAGAATTTATGTGAATTAGGTCACCAGATCTGTATTAGTTGAGCAGATCTACATTTTAAATCTCCTGGATCTAACAACATTCCCTCTGGAAGAGCAACTGTCCCACAGCATCACAAATTGTACATAAAAGTGGGTTTAGGGTTCTTTTCCACATTCAGCTCTGGAAAAAATTAAGAGACCACTGCACTGAACCCCAGTTATTCCCCCAAATATTGACTTCTGAACTCTTCCAGAGTTAAAACATTAGTTTTGTTGTTTCTAAATTAACAGAAACTTGTTTTCTTTGCATTATTTGAGGTCTGAAAGCGCTGCATATTTTTCACGATTTTGACCATTTCTCATTTTCTGGAAATAAATAAAAAATCTTTGCTTGGAATTTCAGAGACATGTTAGTTCATAGAATAAAAGAACAATATTCATTTTACTCAAACATATACCTATAAAGAGTAAAATCAGAGAACTGCTCATTTTGCAGAGGGTTCTTCATTTTTTCCAGAGCTGTATTTGTCATTAACTTATTATGAAGCAAGAGGCGGCATATTAACAGAAAAAATATATATTGACTAGCCTTTAAATAAGCTTTATTTAGATATGTAGAGCTTGAGTTTCCCATGTCAGGCATCCTGTTACTTGGGAACGGGATGCCAAGGTTTCCCTCCTGGAACTGCAACCCACAAATTGATCAACAAATGTGACATTGACGACTTACCGGTTTTGTTTTTCTTTTTTTGTAACATGAGAGTTCATCCCCACTGAATAAAAACGCTTAAATTAAAGGTTGAATTTTTCTGAAAAATTCCAGGTGAAATTATGTTACTGCAATAACAGATGAGATTCACTGATGTCTACTCCTAAATGTGGTCAAAACTGAAGAATACTCAATAAAATATTCAACAGGAAGTGACATAAATATCCAAAAGCAACGAAGCACACCCACAAAATGAAATCACTCAAAAAACTAAAAGCACTCAGTACAAGAACAACAGGAAATAGACATAAAACTAATATATTAGCTTAGCTGAAGAGATATGCAGTGCTAACAAACTGATAATAGATACATAATGTGACTACAGACAAATGGACTGCAGAGCAGAAAGAACATCATTGCAGCTATTTGCTTTGTAAGAGAAAATTAACTTACCTAATATCCGGCTCTGAACGCAAACCTGCAACACAAACACGTTTAGTTCAGCTGTGAAAACAATTTAGGTTAAATTAGTAGGCAAGCGCTCAAACTTGGAAACGAATTAGTGGCTGAAATGAAAAACTGCGTTCTCTCCGTCCAGTTCTGTTTTTAAATCCTAATATGTATTATTTTCTCCTTCAGCTTTTGAAATATTTTTTAAGGTTCATTAAAAGCTTCTAGAAACTCACAAAAGTATTCAATTTAACAAGACGAGTATTAATAGATTACACACGTGGCTTTCCAACTAAGATTAATACGAAATAATATGCCGTTTATTGTTAGTTGTGCAATTGTTTTTCATCTTAACTTATGAAAACTGTTATCGTCTAGAGTAAAATAATATATTATTTTGCGTCTGCGAGATCGCTTACCAATGAACACACATTCAAAATAGTTTTAAAAGAAGAGGAGCACATACTACTGGTTAAAAAAATAAAGACTACTTACAAGCAGAGATAAAATGGGGAAATACAACCAGTGCATCCTGAAACAAATACTTTGTTAGCTGGAAATAAAGCGACAAATCCAACAGTGTTTTACAAAAACATAACGCGTCGTTTTTACCTGATTTGTTCGTCTCTTTTAGTCGTCTTCTCATTTCAAGTCGAGCTGTGTCTGTGAACGCACCATCAATCCGTTCTGAAGTATGTTTACTTCTTAACCATGCAAAAGTAGAGCCGAAGTGCTGCTGACTCCAGGGAGCATGAAGGGAGGATGCAGACGATGAGTGGGTGTAACCCGGAGCCAGCAGCAGAGGTTGGTAAAAGTAGGGTTCAAGGACATTTGGGAGCCAGAGGGTGAACTTGTTGGGGTCTAGTAATTTAAATCTTTTTAATAGATTTTAGAAGCTAAACAAATTTTTAAAGTGTTGACTAGTTTCCAAACCTTTGGCAATTAATTGTGGTAAGCTAAATTTTAGTTTCTGGACCAAATCCTGACAAATTGTTTTTATTTTCTTAAAAGTGCTTAAAATGAATCACAGTTTGTTTTGTTCTGTTAATCTACCTCATATTTTACAGCAATAGACTGTAGCTCAGTGGAATTAAGATGTTTCCTGTATGGTCAAAATTCAAAAATTACTCACCATTACATGCTCATATTGAAAAAGTCATACATCTTTCCTCTTTGATCCTTGAAAGAATGTTTTTTTCTTTTCAGGATTTCTACAATGTTTTAGTTTGTCTTTGATTTTTTTTTTCTTCGTCAAAAGTGGCTTGCTTTTTGTTCTTTTTCATAGAGTCTCTGCTTGTGGGTCCACAACTTATCACTCCCATCCCAGCTGCCAGTGTTCACTGAGCTTTGCATTGGTGCCCACCACAGAAAGAGCTGGGCCTGCTTGACCTTAACCTTTCACCACAACACATTCAATGATCCAGAAAACTGTACATCCAAGTGCAGATTTTATTTTAAAAAGAAAAAAGTAATGACCTCACATATGAGGTAGTTTTTAATGCAAAGTTGCTTGTACACTTTTCTTTGGAGTTTATCATAGCTGAAACTTGATTTTCTCTTCCAAAAATTGAGTTTGGGGATTTGCAATTTTATAAAATAAGTGCAAAACTTAGATTTGTGTAATTTGTGGTCAATTCTACACAGCAAAAATGACACAAGGCATATCAAAAATAGAAAAATAAAAATCAAAGTGCAATTTGAGAAGACAACATTTTAAAGACAGCAACCTTTTTCAAATATCATTATCTTCCATATTAGTCAGTCTGCTAACCAGGTGAACAAAGTGATTTTTTCCAGATTCACCTGTGTTGATGATGCGACTCGTATTTTGTATCAGTACAATAATAAATGCTTTGGGGGTTTTTTTCTTGTAAATGATGCAATTGTCAGTTTTTTTGTGGGGAAGCATTCGTTTAATGTGTTTTTGTTTTAAATAAAAAAGTACAAATATCACACAAATTTCAAATGTTAAAATAAACAAAATGTGGGCTTCTATGCTTTTTCAATTAGTGAAATGTTCAGTTATGAGGCATGCATACAAGTACTAGCATAAATGTAAACACTTTGAATATAGACAAAATAGTATTTTATTGCTACTTAACATTAAAAGTCTTTGTATGGGTGCGCTCTACCAGCAATGAATTGTGAGCTGAAGGTAAAGAACTAAGAATCCATGTGAAATCAAGCCATGTGATTCTTAGCAGCTGTGCAAGTGGCTGTATTAATTTTATAAAGCAATAAGAAATGGTTACAACAGCATTTGTTTAGATACAAATATTAGCATGAAACCCAAAATGTACAAGTGTCTGAGTGCAAATAATTTGATATGTTATCCTGCAATACAATATGCAGGAGCAAACACAATGTATAGAAGTGTATAAAAACCAGGTCCTCTATTTTCTTACAAATTAGCATACCTGAAGTGTCCATAATTGAGACTTGACATGTCCCAAAAATATATAGTCCTAAAATAATGGTTTGACAAACACTGTCCTGTTCTTTAGAGCTTCTATTGACTCAACATCAGTTAACGCACAATTTACACTCATGAGTAATGTTCACTTGGCGCATCATAAATACATTCAAACTGGAGGGCGTGTTTTTACCAGACCGACAAGAGAAATCAAAGAAACTTTAACAGTATTTTCCTTTACACCATGTTGAAAGCAACACAATTGTTACTCTTGAACGTTTTCAAAGAAAGATTGTGTCCATTTTCTGCAATTTGTGAATGCCACAGGCAAGTACTTATGTTTTTAACAAATTACTTGAATCCTAGCAGGTTCCCTCTCTATTTTTCTCAAGGTAACAATCTATTTAAACTCTTAAACTACAAGCTATGATTAAAAACCCAAAGAGATATTACACCCAGTGAGGGCTGCCACTGAGCGGCACACCTGAAGCAAAGGGGTACACCACTTTATACACACCTTTATTTCTAACTGCATTGTGAGTGGTGAGTCTTTCTTTAATGGAGGAGTCATTTTCTAAACTGTTGTCCGAACCAGCTGAACTTCTGCTGTCGTTCACCCCCTGATCGCTCCAGAAAGACGACGACAAGGACCGCAGGGCCGAGTGGAGATCATCTCGCGCAGATATGACTGTCTGAAGACAGGGAAGCGGCAAGGACAGGCCAGTGACCAGCTCATCCACCGCCTTGGTAGAGGAGGAGATCAGCTCTCTGCAGCTGCTGAGATCAGGATTTCTATCCATACCTGGAAGAACAGAAGTTAATTACAAATGCGCTTTTTTATCCAATGATAAAAATCTGTAGTGGAAGAAAGGTAATCAAATTTTAAAGTGTTAGCATAAAAAAAAAAACAATATTCACAATTTGTATAATTTCTATTAAACGTGTTTATTGGAGAAAAGTTTTTAAAAAAAAGATATGAGTAGAACTTCAGGTAATTTGAAAAATGGAAGTGTAAATATAAATAGTTTAAATGTGCAAAAATAAATAAACATGTGTGTTAGGATAAACTGAAGTGTCATGTTACTTCAGGAAGGGATCAACTTTTATGTTGAAATGAGGGGTGATCGCAAGTCAAGTTAAGTTTTTCTAATTGATCCACTCAGAATTAAAGGGCTCAAAATATTTTTTGACTTTTTTAAAACTGCAATTCAAAATTAGGTGTAACTACTTGCTAAAAAAACTAATCAGAAATTATATTCATCATACCGTCTTTCAACTGACAACCTCTGCAATCATAAAATCTCAAGCAAATAGTGCACCGTTGTTGGATGAACAGTACTCCATCCCTCCATTTCCAGGCATGAAGAACTGATGCCAAGGCATACGAATGCAGTTCTAGCCACATGTGTTGACCTAACATTTCACTAAGATACTGTTTGTCAGATTTCCTCTATAATTTGACAGTAGTTTGTGCTTGCCCCTGATGAGCTTTATTTACAAGAGTAGGTCAACCAGTTCGAAGATTAAAAGAAAAATTCCTAAGAAATGTGCAATTTCAAAGAGTCACCTCGCAGGGCTGTAGACAGACAGGACTGCATCTGTTGGATGGCCTGGGTTAGCTGGAACAGTTTGGTCGAAGTAGTCCTCAGCCTCTGTAAATGAGCGAGTAAGACTGCGTCTTCCTCCTCCTCATGCACCTCTTCATCATTTTCTTGCTCCTGTTTGAAAACAGAAATACACCCAGAAATAATGAGTAAGACCAAAAAAGTGGGATTTTAGAATGAAAGTCTAAAATCCCACTTATTGACATTCATTTGTTTTTAGAATGTTTGGAGGTTGTTTCCTTTGCTGCCAGAACTTTAATTTTCTTAAGACAACAAAGGTAGCCTTAATTACTTAATTACTATTAAACTTAATAGTAATTAAGTTCAATACCGCTTCTTTGAACATGCAAAAAATTTTGCTTTTACTGGACCTTAACAATAAAGAAGAAGCCACTTTATATATAAAAATAGTTACTTTGATTATTAAAGCAAATAAACTGCGGTTTGGTTTTTCTGTAAACTCTTAATGCCTGTTTAACACATAGAATGAAATATAGAACCTGTGAGCTGCTGGTAAATATTTTAATTTCTTTTCACAGTATTCTCATATTATGGCTTTTTATTATTGCTAAAAACAAACAAGAAGACCAAACAGATATTGGCTATCAGTGTGTGCATCCAATGCAAGACAAGGGATATTAGATCTTGAGTCTCTTCTCAATGTTTCTGCCATTTAACCTATGCTAATTTTTGGTTGACACATAATGGCAATAAAAAGAAGGAAAACAAATACATGCGGGACTTATTGAAATGTCTCGTTAGTGAACACAATATTAACATTTTGAGTAACAATCGTAAAAAGAACGGTTTCAATTCGAACTGCATCGGTAGCAGTTCGAACATTTTTCTAACATTTTGTGAGATCAAATCTGATTCCATAATTTCTTTAACATGTCCCATCTGGACAACTAATAAAAACAGATAGGTCTGGTTAACTTACAATGTTGGGTAAAATGTGCTCTACCAAAAAGGGGCCAATGCTACCTTTGTTGCCTTAAGAAAATTAAAGTTCTGGCAGCAAAGGAAACAGCCTGCAAACATTCTAAAAACAAATGAATATCAAAAAGAATAAGAAAAAGACTCGCTTCATACAAGAAGAGGGATCTTCATCCATATTCTCTCTAAGCAGAATACTGTGCTACATACATGTCCACAAAACCCCATGACAGAGGTTGTAACTCAGTTTCATTCAACTGGAAGGTGCCTATAAGTGTCCATTATTGGTTCAACAAAACCACTGGCTAGTTTGTGTGGCTAAGATAACTTCAAACAAGCCTGCTAGCTGTGACTTATGCCACTTCATTCACCATATTTATTACTTTAACTACTGTCGAGGGGTGAATGTGCAGAGATAAGCTTAGAGAGCATTGAGCTTTACAGTAGCAATAAAGGCTGAGTGGCATCTTTAACAGGGCTGTTGTGGGAGCAGGTGTTAATCTATTTCATTTAATCTCATGTCAAGGCAGAGGAATTGTTTCAGCTGACTGTGCAGAGTGCCATCCAATTCAGGTTTCAATAAGCAGCTGGGATAGTACACACATTTGTTCATGTGTTGCAAAAACTCACCGAAATATGAGACTGAATATAGCTCTGCAGGGCACGAGACATATCAAGAGTTTTGGATTTTAGACTCTGTAAGACCTGGAAGCAGAGATGAAAGGCATCAAAGGCAGAAACTCACTCAGTTAGATTTCCTTCAGTCAGCCTGCAGGTCAGTCATGTCAAATTAAGTGTCATCAATCAGATAATTTCCCGCTACAAATGAATGTCTGATGTCTTACTGGGTTTCTGGGATAGGCCCGCTGAGCATCTCTGAGCGTTTCCCTGGTGATGGCGAGGCTCTCTTCCAGGAGAGAGCGCACACCCTTTCTGGTTCCCCTCAACAGACAGCTCAAAAGTGTTTGCTGAAAGCATAGAGCATTAAAGACAGTGAACATGTGCATGGACAGTGGACAGCTCCAAAAACTACAAAGCCTAACCAACAAAACGGAAGAGAAAACAAACATATAGCAAACATCCCTGATAGTCTGGAGCAGAGCCTGAAGAGCTGGATTGGCTGAAGTGTTGTAAAATTATTCAGTTTGACCTCAATCCCAAAGTGATGCTGCTTAGAATAAAATAAAAATTCACTCTTCCATCTCCATTAATTATGGAGTTTTTTTGTTACTATTGTTTGTTATATAAAGTTCTTTATTTTATATGCATTTTGCAAAACTTGCATAACTTAAACTTTTTTTAAACATGTAAAAGCCCATGCAAACATAACAGAAAGAGAGAAATAATTGAAAGGAAGAACAAAAGAGAAACGATGGCTTATTTTTTTAACTTGGTGCCATTGTGGGTTAATTACAGTATTCTACACAATGAGAAGGTACTCCACCAAGAGTCTCTACTTGCAAGTAAATTCTGCTGAACCCTTGACTGTTTATGAAGTTTTTTCTGTTTTCAAAATGTTCCTACAGTGTTAACCCATTGCAATGTGGATGGAGATAGAGATTCGGAAGAGTAAAATGCAGCATCTAGCGAGAAGAGAACAGAAAGCCAAAACCTCATGGTTCAACATGATCACTGGCACTCCATAAACAGCTATTAATGGATCACTCTGGATCTGGGTTCTAACAATCCCCTGAGAGTGCAGAAAAGAAATTACTCCAGAATATTTGCACAAACTTGGGCAGAAGAAAAACATATTACTTAAGTCACAGGGTGAGGTTTGACATCCATCGCACTGGTGTAAAATTGAAGAGCTTAGAAAAACGAGATTTAAAAAAAAAAAGACTTTTTTTTTAATTACTTTAAACTGTACAAACTGTAACCTAGCACATGGTGTACTTAGACGTATGCTGAGAATCATCTTATCCCACCATGACTCAGACAGTTCTACACCCAATTCACATTCCCAAGCAGTTCTGATTTTACCAGAGGAGTGAGACTCAATTACCATAAGTTTTCCATATAAATATTAGAGAGTTTTGATTTCTGATCAGGCCTAAGGAAAGTTTGAAAATTTGGAAACAGCGATGAGATACAGTGTCTAATTTGGAAGCAGAGAAACAAATGAGAAGGAGACAGGGTAAATTTTTAGGGCAACTCTGAAAAACAAAGGAAAAAAAAACATCTCCAAAAAGACCTCTTGTGGTTTTTTAATGCCTCTCTCGTGCCAGGCAGCATTAGTAGCAGCGGGGAAATGAAGATAATTTAATAGGTATCAAATCATCATTAGATAATTGAGCCTGGTGAAAAATATGAAGCAATTGATTGAATAAATTTGTGGATTTCTACTTCTACGTTATTCCAGACTCAAATTTCTAAATTTTTCCAGGAGCAACATGTTTCTACAAATTTATCACAAAATGCCACCTTTAAAAAGGCATTTTCTGTTATAATCTGCTGCAAAAGCGAACAGAGCAGCCATCATAAGGAATCTTTATCCACTCTTCCTGGGCTAAGGCCTTCAGTTATTATTAATATTCTTGTGTTTAGGTGCTGCTCTTGGCTCCTGGCAGAGATTTTCAATAGGGATCAAGTCAAGCAACTGAAGCCAAGTAAATCTCCAGTATAGGCTCCTAAAGATCCCATCTTCCCAGAACCTTTTTATTTTACTAGGCTGTTGTGAGTGCGTGTTTTTATTATGGGGTGAGAAAAACAGGCGTTTTGTGTAAATTATGTTTCCTGACATTAAGGAGGTCCTGAATATCATTGACATCTGAAATCTCTGTTCATCACAACTTTCAGAAGATGATTTTGAAAAATGGCAAAATTTCAAATACAGCAGCAATTACACATAATTTCATAGCAGTTCTTGTTTTAAAGCCATATATTGCAATCCATATTATGTGGGAATTTCTAGGTAGAATTGATTTTAAATGAACTGTGAGCATCCAAACTTCCAAACGCAGGAAAGATGAAAAAGTCGACCTTCAATCAGGATTACAGTCAGCTATCACAGGTATTATTTATGATAGTTTTAGAGAATTAAAACCAGTTTTGACTCAGAAGACGTTTGCAAAAATCCATACATTTTTGATAATTAAAGCCTGGGGATGTATATTCTGGAAAGAATAACCACACACATTTGCAGCACCAGCTGCTAGAGTGAGTTTGCTCTAAATCAGTGAATAGTCAGCTGACTGTTTTTATCTCAAAATATAAACACTGGGAAACTTCCTAACGTTATCAGGTAAAATCTCTTAAAAAGACTCAGTTGAGATGATAAAGATGGAAATTAATGCTTCCTTTTTTTAAAACAACATTTACATTAATGGCAGATTTTAGCATTAAAAGCAAACTTTAAAAGACATGGTGATATTCAGCACAGGTAGTTGAGCTGAAAGGCCACTCAGAAAGCCTGAGTACAGTTTTTGCATGAACACAGAGACATGTGGTCTGATGACTAATATTGAAGCATTTGGCCATAATGACCGTAGTTACACTGGGAGGAAAATGCAGCAGTTTACAAGCACAAGAACACTCTCACCACTGAAGCCTCGGGGTAGGAACAGGATGTTTAGCTGCAGGAGACACTGATCCATTTAATAAAACAGATGCCATCATGAGGAAAGAACCCCATGTGCAAATATTGAAATATAATCTCAAGACATCAGCCAGGAAGTTAAAAGTTGGCCACAAAGGGTTTTTCCAAATAACTGTGATTCTAATTGTACCACCGAATTAGTCACCAAGTGACTCAAGTACAACAAAGTCAACATTTTGGAAAGGGAATCACCAAGCTCCCATTTCAATCCCATAGAAAATTTATCTCCAAGAAAGACGCCTTCAAATTTGACGCAGTTACACCTGTTCTGTGAGGAAGAACGGTCTAAAACTCCAGCAAACTACTGTGAGCAGCTAGAAAATCAAAACCTAAAACATTTGCTATAAGTCATACAGACTAAAGACTGTTCTACCAAGTACTGGAGAAATGCAAGAAAGAAAAGAAAACCTATAAATCAATCTTTGTTTAAGAAAATTATCTCTATTATCATTTGGGAACTTAGAACATCTGGTTTCCTAGATACAGAAGTTAACACCTGGTTTGAACTGTTGTGAAAAATGAAGCCTAGTAGGTTTGTGCATCTTTGCATTGTCCTGCTTCATCAAGGCAGCAACAGCCATACCCTTCTTATTATTTCTTCATGCATTATGTACATTTTGTACACAAATAAAAATAGGTAAGTATTCATATCAACAACTAGGTTGTAATGTCTTAACTGCTCTGGCTATCCACAAAGCTTTTATTACTTTTCATTTTATGTGGATCAGAAGACAATAGAGTATTACAAGAGTTACCTTGCCTGTGGCCTGATTGCCAGGCGCCGTAACGCTCAGCGGCATGCCCGTCACCACCGCCAGCTGGGCAAGCGCGAGCATCGCCGCATCCAAGCACTGACTGCTTTTCCTCCGTGCTTCCTTCACCATCGATGTGATCTCAGATTCACAACCCTGAATTGGGAAAAACATTTTTTTTTTCACGTCCAACATCAGGCTAGCATAAACAAACAGATGGAATTAAATTTAATTTACCAGCGAATCAATGAGAGTCAACACAACGGCTGATGAAGTCTGAAGGGTCAGTAAATAAATTAAAATGGTGGAAAAAAACATATCAGGGTTTAGGGGTAAAAATTGTCTGTTTAGGTGCCAAGAGTTGTCAGGAATTTAGATTTCCTTTCCATATATTCATGACCTGTGTGGAGCTCAAGGCTGAGAATTCCCTCTGCTTTGCCATTTCCATAGACAGAGCTCAAACAGCTCAGAGCTAAGACCTGTCAGTCAGATCGGCATTTTGATAAGCCACCGCATGTCCAAACTACGCCTAATTGAAGACCATTTTGTCGGCTTAAATTTTGCCTTTTATATGAAATGAAAATACCCAGAAACCTCCATCCCAGTTTTATGTCACTATGTGGATTCACCTGAATAAGCATTTGGAAGAATCCTCCCATTTTCTTGACTTGGCTTTTAAGTTCTTCAGCAGTCAAGTACAGCAAGCCAGAGGAGCGTTTAACAGTGGCCAGCCACTGCATGGCAACAAACACAGCCGTCTCTAACGCCGTAGTGGCCTTGATCAGTTCAGTCTGGGCTGCCACGCTGCACACAAACACTGCAGAAGGATGAGCAATCAGAAAAATTTGATTAAAAATAAAACCCCAACACTTAACAGTTGAACAAAGGACTTTCATAATATTCCATAAATGACTGTTTGAAAAATCAGTTGACGCTCACCATTGTCTTGGCTGTCATCATCTAGACTCTCATACAAGTCAGATATAGTTTGGACAGCCGTGTATACCAGATTCAGATCAGACATCAGTCTGTCTGCCAAGGTCTCCTCTGTCTCGCTGCAGCTTCGCAGACGAGCCATTGACCGGCTAATCAGCTCCTTGCAGAGGCTGGGAACAGCAAGTTCTGTGGTGCTCGTTTGGTTGGAAGGAGGTTTGACTGATCCACACATCAGCCCTGCAGTGCAGACAGGAGGAGTAAATAGCCAGCGTCACTGTAAGTTCCTGCAAATTTCTCTTGGTTATGCTAGGACAATATAAAACCTTTTGAAAATCATGATTTAACAGTAAGACCAATATAAATTGTGAAAAATAACTTCTGTCAGTTAAATAACACTTTGTTCATCCATTATTGTTTTTTAATGCTAGCGTGTAAGCTATGTGCTTTTATATTCAGTTTCAACTACAGTTCACTATCCAATACACTACCTGTTGTAACTACAGGTTTCAGCCAGCTAATAAAATTCCTGATTTTCAAGCCAAACCCAAACGAAATGCCTTCTTTTCAGTGACAGTGAAAACGCTAACAAGAACGACTTGGTGTCAGTCGCCTTAAACCACAAAAAAACTGTTAAAGGAACAGGGATTGTTTTATAGAAGTTTGCAGGAAAAGATTAAAGTGCTCTCCAATGCTGTTCTCAAAATTAAATTAATATATGTACAAATTTTACATTTTATGCATTTGAAAAATGCATAAAAATCATACAGTTTTTAAGATGACAAATTTTATCTTACTGGTACAAATCAAGTTTAGCAGGGATTTTACATTTTTTTAATTCTTTACAAATTAGTTTTACATAATATTTTTATTAGATTACAATATAGTTTACATTCAGTCAAAAAAAAGCAATATCACTACTTAAAGTGCTAGTCAGCTCCGAGAGTTCACAGAATTTTTAAACAATTGATTTGTTATCAAGCATCTTACCAGCAGACTGCGAGGAGTTGGTGAGGCTCTGAATGGGATGAACTCGGATTTCATACAAACGTCCAGAGATTCGCTTTGTCTTCAGAAGGCTTCGGCTCCTGAAGTTCAACCAAACATAAGCTGTTTAAGTTCACAGCCAACTTCAAATTAATCTTTTTTAGACATTTTGGGAATAATGTAACTGAGAACTGCAATCATGAGGGTAATCGAAATTTAGGGAAGACAAAGAGAGAACAAAAAATATATATATACTGGATTTCAGTTAAAGAGAGAGAGAGAGAGATAGAGAAAGAGAGAGCAGGAATCCTAGTAAAGTTATGCTGCATACAAATATGTCCATTAAAGTCAGGGAGAAAAGCAGGATGGAGCCACAACTGTGTGTGAATTGTTTCATTTGGCTGGATCTGGTGGAGAGCTGGGCACCATCAGAACGTCTTGCCATGAAAAACAACCATTTGAAGGGAAAATGTTAGACGTTTGTAGTTTCCCTGGGTTGTGTGTGTGTGTGGGTGCCTGGGTGTGTGTGTGTGTGTCCATCTACATGTTTTGTTTATAAGGTGTGAAGTCTGACAGAAGGAAACTTCAGTCCCCCTCAATTTAAACACTCTGTTCTGACCTGGTGGACAAGAGACTGAATAAAATAAAAACCAAATGAACCAAGTTACCAGCAGTTTGCTGATTATACTCTTTGAGAATGGGAGGATCTTCTGTAAAACATGAGTATACAAACTTCATTACTTTCCTGTATACACTATTAGATTCTCAAAGAACATTTATTTTGCTTGAATATTGTTGAAATAAGAGTTCAATTGGCCAGCAAAAACCCAGACAAGATTAAACCGTCAGTTGGAAACATGCAGAGGGAAAGTGACCTTATGACCTAAGAGACAAGTGGCCTTCTTGGAAGTTTTTCTGCTAGCATAATTTGTACAACTAAAGCCAACTACTTCCTGCAAAAGCAAGATGCAAACAGAGGATCTGCAGGATAAGAAGCGGAGATGGATAATTACCTTCGGCGAGAAAAGGAGGAAGTGGAAGCAGAGGAGGCTGATATATCTTGCTCCCACTCATCATCAGGGTCATAAAACACATCGTCATCTTTAGAGGTGGAATCCCCCTGCGGAGAGTAAAGCAGTGCTGACAAGCCCGGACTCACTTACTCAACATAATGAGAAAAGCACGGTAAAGTGAGGCTGCATCCCTCCATCAGGCATAAAACAAGCCAATCTGGACTGTAAATAAGGTCAAATGGCAGGGAAATAGGCAATTAAGTGAAAGGTGATGTCAGTCTCTGATTATGCAGAATGAGGAATGGGAAAGCTGGGAGTCTGCACGTTTTTCTCAATACACAGCATGTAATGTCTCATTAAAACGCCTTTCAATTGAGGTAGGAAATCTTCTGTGAATTTAGCAGCGTATTATGGAACACAGGAAGAGCTTTAAATTCAAATCATAGGTAAACAAGGAGAATCGTAGTTAAATAATCCTGAAAAAGCAGAAGCAACTTGAGACGGTCAAGAAAACAGATTGCAAAACAAGTGCACACTTTGATGCAGACAAAGCTAAACTGATAAAACTAAAAAGGACTTAAAATTACGTAAAAAAAATCTATTCCAATGAAGACCAACCTGCTCCAGCTCTCTCATCACAGCCACGTTGTTCTGGAGTTTTTCCAAGCTCCATAAAGTGGAGATTCCCAGCTTTGTGTTTTGAACACGCACTTGAAGCCCACCTTGCTGGGTGTTCTCAGTCTCTGAGCTTTCATGTCTAAAACAGAAGAAAAATGAAAAGAATGATAGCGAATCTACACAAATATGAAATATAAGTTTTAAAACTGGAAGTTGCAAAATATTATACAAAATGATTAAATATATGCAAAACCATGTATTCTTAACCCCCATTTTGATGGCAACCCTGTGTGAAATTTTCCAGACTGCATCTTTCTCACCTGCTGAACAGAGTGTGTTTCTTCAGCTTAACGCTGATTTTATTGGCCTCCTCAATCATCAAGGACAGCTTCATGGCATCCCACTGTGGAGAAGCTGCCAGACAGAAATAAAACACCAAGACATGACACCAGGCTTCTGAAAGCATTTAAAAAGCACAGTGGGGTTTAGACGCCCAAAATTCCACTTCTTATTATGCCAGTTATATTACAGAAGTTTATGACACGAATGCACCAAATAACCTTTGATCTGATCTCTACCAACAAAACTCAATGCTTCCTGTTGAGATAATGAAATAAAAAAATATATATGTTCACTATATTGCATGACAGACTTTGGATAATCAATTTGATGAAATACACTCCTTTCTTTCTCCTGAGCCAAGAGACAAAAATATAAAAATGGGGGCATTAAGTTTTTAAGTACAAGAATCTTAAAAACTTGCCACACATAATGATAGTGGCTGTTCCAACTCACCATTTCTGGTAGTTTGTTTCTCCCTAAGAGCCTTTTTCTTCTGCATCTCTTCCAGCTCCTGGCCAATCTTCTTTTTTTCTGCCTCCAGGGCATCTACAATTTTTGCTTGACAAACTTTTTGTTCTTCCATAGCCTGCAGTGAGTCACAGTGAAGTAAACAATGTTACTCCCATCAGGCCATAACCTTTAGCCTTAAACCAGGCTATCGCATAGCTCAAAACACACCCCAAATGGTCAATTAATTAAGATCAAGAGTAAGGATATTTATTTAAACTTATGCTTGTTTTCTATAGTCATAAATTAAGGGAACGGGAGATTAATAATAGTAAACTTGCTGTACGGAACTATCTTATGATAAAGCAAATGCATAAAAAAGATAAAATCTTAGGTAAAGTACACATATAAAAGTAATAGAGAGATTTACTACTTGCAAGTTTATAAATATTGGTTTAGGCTATTAATCTAAGATGATAATACACAAAGGAAAACATTTAGATATAATTTTGTAAAAACAATATAGAGCTTTATTTCTTCTCTACCGCTAAGAAAGGAGATGCATTTAAATTTAAACAAAAGGCCAGGTGAGTGCACAGGGACAAAATTATCAAGTCTTTACATATAACAACAAATTGCTTTTTTGTTTTCCTGACCTGAGTTTCCATGTGGAGACGGAGACGTTTCTTCTGGGTGTCCACCTCCTTTTCCAGCTCCAGCTTGGCGATCTTCAGCTCTGCCATCTGGTTAGCCACCCTCTGCTGATCTCGCTCTTGCTGACGCTTTCGCTCATTTTCCTCATTCTGAAACAAAATTACAAATTTATAAAATGTTCCTGGTGTGTGGTATACACAGTTCAAATTAAAAATACTGTTTAGTACATGTTTTTATTTAGAAACTACATTTTTTAAGTTTTTATTTGTTTAAAAAACATTTCACCCTAAAATCTGAAAGCACTTTCAGGAATTGAAACTTGAGTAATATTAAATTTGCAAAGTATTACTTCAAGTATTTCTGAGAATTTTTTTGTATATTAATGTTCCAACTTTCTATAAAAACTCATGAAATCATTTACCCGTCTCCTTCCCCCTGGTGGACAGTCTAGGTAATGCAGTTGTCAAGCGCCAGTTTTATTTAGAAGTTAATCATGGCTGCTCCTACCTTCTGAAGAAGAGCTTTCATGTGGTACAAAATAATTTTTTAAGATAACAAAAGGTAATAAATAAATAAAAAACTATTTAAATTAAGCTTTCAACTGTGATGAAAATGTTTCTGTATCCTAGAGGTGCATCTGAATGAATACATTTGAGTATGACTGAAAAGTTAATTTATTTCAGTAGCTCAGTTCACTAAATGAAGCATATTCTAAAGATGACTTCCACACATTATGATGTTATCAAGCCTTTTCTGTGTTATGACAATTTTTCATTTAAAGCTAATGCAAGGACAGCATTTAAGATCTGAATATTATGATCAGACCAATTAAAAAAATATGTTTAATACAGGAATCTGGGCTTAGTGAAAAGCATGTTTAATGTTTTTATTTTCAAAATGTGTTCTTAGTCTGACAAACTACACATATTTCAGATACACCTGTCTGTTGAATTTAGAATTCTTGATTTAATGTGGACTTTAATTAGTTTGAAAATTCTAATTTATGATTTTAATTAGGTTTGTATATAGAATAATGGTATTTTGTTAAGATATGTAAAAAGCATCGAATAAAATGTTCCATCTTAAACTGTACAGTTTTCTGACAATGCAAGGGCTTTCTGAGAATTTAAAGGATAAAACGTACCAGTTCTCTCTCCAAGGCTCGGATCCTATTTTCATAAAGGGTCTTCTGGTCAGAAAGCTCTTTTTGAGCCACCTCTTTTGCCATCTGAATTCCCTGCATCATCTCTTGTTTTGCCTTCAACTGAGCTTCTTCAATTTCTGCCTCCAGCCTGAGTTAAAAGCAAGTGATTTAAATAAATTCTGACTTTACATGGCAGTTTACCAAATTAATAAAGAGATCTTTAACACCCACTTTTCTCGCTGAGCTGCAAGAAGCTCATTCTTGGCAAATTCAAAGTCTTTTTGTCCATCCCCAGCTCCTGTCCAGCACGATACCCGCTTTCCAGACTGCACCTCTGCTGGATGATTAAAGCGGAAGTAGTGGTCCCCTCCAAGGATAACTCTGTCACCCTGGACACCAGATTTTAAAATAAATAAATAAAACATGAGATGAGAACAGAAACTTGTGCATTAAATTATTTTATTGTCCACAGGATGTTGGCTTTGTTTTGCTAATTAATCCTTCAGATCAAGTTATACAATAAGTGAAGCTAACAAATACTTGTCTGATACTTACATGGTGTAGCACAGTGGACTCATAGATGAGGTTCCCATTGACAAAGGTCTTTGCATTATCCATAGGGATGATGCTGACCATGTTGTGGATGTTACTTATGACACTTTAATGGAAAAAAATGAATAAAGTAAAAATCATTTAACTATAATTTAAACTCCATCGCAACATACTGATCATAACTATTCACATACTTTAGCTTTTTCTTGTTTAGTTTTGCTGAGCAGAGTTTAACGTTTATTCAAATAAATACTGTATTACCAAACTACCAGGACTCTCACCAGTGCTGATCAGCAATAAGAGTTCCCGTGAGCTGAATGTCATGGCTGGAGTCCGGTTTGAGCTTGCCCACCGTGGTTCGGCCCTCTTTGATCATATAGAGAAGCATCTCTGACAGTTGGGGATCCTCGTTCAGATTCACCAGGTTTGGAAGACGGTTGTCCACTTTGAAAGTCACACCTGCTTTCTGATTATATGAGATGTGAGAAATACTTGAGATTTTACTTGCTCTATGTTCATTAAAAGAAAAGTGTTAGGTTTTTGTTTTAGTTTGGGAGAAAAAGGAAAACAGTAAAACATACCTGCAGCTCTTTGGTCTCTTCACGTTTGCGTATCTCTGCTTGCTCAAGTTTCTCTCTCCATGCCCTGACATAAAAATAAAATACAATCACATTATTAATTTTAATGAAAGAGTTGCTTGATTCCTTTTATATCTAAACTTTGATAAAACTCTTAAATTTCAAAAACAATGAAGGTAAACCACAAAAAATGTGATGTAATTACATTAATGCTGCAAAAATTGAAAATAAGAGTTCTGTAAAAAGCTGTAAATATATTATTGTAAAACTGCTCTAAAGTAAAAAAAAAATCCTAAATTGTAAGTCAAAGGTAATAAAACTTTAAAGAAATTTATAGCTCCAATACTCTGAATATTTTCACTGTCAGTGTACCGTAAATGTGTCTCACAATTAACTGCTGACATCCAGTTGGTAGTAAGTTACAGCAGAACTTACAATAACATTTCTACAGTACATCTAAAATTATACTTCAGGATTATGAGAAAACAAACAAAGTTTAAGAAATGATGTTAGAATGAGTGTAGTAATTCTGACCGGTTGGCCTCAAGCATTTCTCTCTCTTGTTGACAAAGTTTACTCTTCAGGGTGGTGATCTCCTGCTGGAACATTCTGACTCTCTCCGGCTCAGCGCCCTGGGAGTTCATCTGGGCTGCACGCAGTTTCTCCACCTCTGCCTTCAGCTCTAAAAACACACCACAGTTTGGGCCAGACTGTTTAAATGAAAACCTGACTAGCACTGAGCAAATATAATCAACAATATAATAGAAAAATCAAGTGAATAGACTGGAAAGAGTTGACTTTTTTTCATTAAGAAATATTCAGAATTTGTCTGTGACTTTGCTGCAATCGCTACTGATTTACTGCATAACAGTTTTCTAATTTGAACAGCAAGTCTCATTCTGACCACTGAGACAAGCTGCACCTGCAGCAAGAGCTCCCCTTAGTGCTGAAAACATTGAACAGCAGCACTATGGTCTCATGAAAAATAATACTTGCATGACAGTTAGCCGCCATGTGCAACTGACAGTGCATAAATAAGGGCAGGAAGCAAGGTTAGGGCCATGCTTTCATTTCAGCTGGAGAGCGAAAGAGGTGGAGAGAGATAAATATGAGGGCAGGTTATAATGTGGGGAGGAGACAAGGAGATGAAGATCAAACTTTCTGGAGTAAAAGTTCATAAGACTGAAGGAAAAAAATGTAAAATAAACAAAAAACATAGAGAACAACCTTAACTAATAAAATACGTCTTCTAGTCTGTCAGCTATTAAGGTCATGTTTTCCTTAGTCTTTTGCAGAATCAAATAGTGAATATACATATTTATAGCATAAATTGTGCTTCCAGAAATAAAAACTACACAACCACTTAATTTCTACATCTAAAATAAGTCTAAACAAGCAGTTGTTCAGATTGTAAAGATTAATCAAATAACATTAACTCATTTTATTTTGTAAGTCCAGAAAGTCTGACCTCTGATCAGCTTGGCACTGGTGTCTTCATTAACTTTGGCCACATTGATGATCGTGCGGGCCTTCTGAGCATAGCGCAGCGTGCTCAGGCTCTCCTCCACGTTAGTGCCAGCTGGGCTCACGGTGGCGATCATTGCCGTCTTGGAGTTACCACCGAGGCTCTCCTTCAACAGCCTGTAACATGAGGGGAAGAAACGGCTTTACAAAACAAAAACAATGCTCCAGATTCCTTAAACAAGACTGAATTTGAAAGTGATTTCAGCTACTTCATGTTTTCAGAATAACTATGATGTCTCTCAGCACCCTTTAAGATTGCTGATCCTCCTACATAAGGATCCATAATGACCACACAAAATATATTTAATTTTATAAGGGTGTAAGAAAATGGATGGATAGATGGATGGAACATGTAAGACATGGCACAGAGGTGGATTTTTTTAAGACACTTTTGAAGTTCATGAAAATAGTTATTGGTTGGAAGTTAGCTATAACTATATTGTCAGCAATCATTTTAAAAACAATTATAACTGTGATAAGTTTATTTTGAAAAAATGCACAATGAGGAGCAGAGGGAAAAAATTCTAAAGTGGCAACTACAGCATATTGTGGCATCTTTGGATCACAAAGTCTAAATTGGCAGCCATTTATTGTAAAGCTTTTGTAAACGTTAGGGGTGCCAGCAAATGTGGATGGCAGAATATTGTATAAAACTGTGCTGCTAGTTTGGCACCTGACAATATTTCTTACGCAGAAGGAGATAACAATGTTGTATTTAATGACGTTTTCTGCATCCTTACCATGTGAGAACAGACTCTCTGTATGGAATGAAAACCTTCTTCCTGGTGAGCACCTGTTCTGACAGAGCAGAGATGACCTTTCCAAGAGTTAGCAGGGATTTGTTGATGCTAGCACCCTCCTGTAATGTCACAAAAAAATAATGTTTACCTTTTAGTAGCTAATACAGAGCACACAGAACAGAAACAAAATCCTCTATAATGAATGAGAACTGAATTTTAAAAAATTATAAAAAAATTATTATATGTAATGAAGTAAAAGCTGAGTCAGGTCAAAAATGTGGTGATAATGAAACAAACAAGAGTGTCATACTTTTTCTTTACACTAAAAGTCTCTGAGGACCACCCTACTGAAGCTTCTGAATATCAATGAATTGCAGTCATGTGACAAAACTGAAGCCAACTCATCAAATATTTAAGAAATTTGTTAAAATCAAAATTAGCCTTGATTTACTCATTAAACATAGGTAATCAAGAAAAAAAGGATATGACCACACATCCAGTAATCTGACACCAGCAAATATGTTGCTGTTATTTCATTACTTTAGACCACTGTCATGCTATTTTATTAGTTTTGAACAGCAATAAAAGACAATGAAGATAAGTTCCCAGATTATAGCCTGAGTAGAAACAATCAGGCTACAAGACACAGATGCTAATATTACAGCAGTGCTAAAGATGGAACATCACAACGTCTGTACCAACCCTGAGTCTCTCTCCAGACGTTTGGGCTGTGCGGTTGCGCTCACTGCCAGCTAGGTCAACCAGGTTGATCCTGCTGCTGATGCTGTGGTCATGTTCCTCTCCCTCCACAAACTCAGTCTGAACAGACAAATAAATGAGTCACCAAATGATAAATTAATACACACACCATAATGAGTGTAAACACATAGTGAAGACAGAACTGTGTACCTTAGTCTGGGTCATAACCAGAGTGAAGACAGAGTGAGACCTGGAGCTTTTGTCATTCATTCCTGTGGCTGCTGTAGCTCTCTGCTTGTTACCAAGCTCCAGCCAACCCTTAAAAAAAAAAAAAAAAAAGAGGCAAAGTTAGTAATGAAATATTCATACCAAATATTAACTCTGGAGACTTTTTTTCAAATAACTCCAGCTTTCATTGTACTTTCCTCTTTAAAACAACCTTTAAGTGAAGAAAAACTCTACATTAGTAGTTCTAGCTTACCTGAATGTCACTGTAAGAGCTCACCACATTCCTTGAAAAAGAACCAAAATAAGCAGTTCATATGTATCATTTTTGTTTTTATTGGAATCAAATGAACATAAAAAGAGAAACAATTCTCTTACGAAGAGAGCTCGGCAACATAAGGACCATGGAGCGGATGTTCCCTCACTCTCAGCTGAAAAACAAGTGTGTTACATTTTCACTAATTATCTCAAAATAACAGGAAGACATGCATTTCGAGTTAGGCCAAACTTTTGATTTGCCTTTTATTTTAGCAAAATCTTAAAGCAAATATGTTTTGATTTTAAAGCAGGATTTCTAAAATGTTAATAGAGAAATACATTTACAGCTGTTTTAAAATACTAACCGGCATCTTCCTCTGGTTTGGTTCCTCCCTCGTAACCAGCAGATCGTGAATTTTTTCATTATACACCTCAAAGTAGCTCATCTCCACATGACATTTCACCTGAAATGGCACATAAAATAGATTTTATGTTATGATACCTAACAGGAAGAAAAACTTTCACAACTGGGGTGTTTTCCTGGTAAAATAATTTAGAAATAAGATTTCTTATGACAAATTCACTCTGGAAAAAAATGTCAATTAGCGATCTACTTCAGTATGAATCTACCTCTTCATCTTCCATTGAGGCCAGTTTTATAAATAGCTCCTGGCAGAATCGGGGGATGACCCCAGCCTCCTCCTCAAAACCCATCATTCTGAAAAAACCCGAACATAATCAAACCAAGCAAAGTGAAAGATTTACAAATTTCTTCAAGGCAAATAGATGAACTGACAAAAATACTCACGTGTATGATTTACCAGAACCTGTCTGGCCATAAGCAAACAAGCAGGTATTAAATCCTTCAAAGGCTCTCTGTAACAAAGGCCTGGCCAGGGTTTCATACACAGCTTTTTGGCTGGCGAAGGTGGGGTCGTCTCCATCCACAGAGCAGAAAGAGAAGTCATATGTGAAGCAGTAGCTTTGCCTGGACTCTGGATGCTGGACATTTGTCTCCTGGCCATTCATAAAGATGACCTGTTTGGCCTTTTCATCCTTCTCTCTACAGTAGAATACATAAACAATGTAAAAAATTCACTTTTTCCTCATTTCCATTCAGTGCGATAATGTTTAAATAAACAGCCGAGTTGCAATTCACTTTAAAAAGCATCAGTGGTTTTAATTAGGACAGAAATCCTAATTGTAGAAAATAGTGTCCTTCAAATCTATCCATATGTCTTTAACCTTTTCAGATTTTTCCACATTATAAGGTCAGACACTTGTGTTTTGTTGAAATCTGTATGATAGACCAAAACAAACTAACACAAAACTGTGAAGTGTGAGGAAAATTATAGTTGGATGTTAATCTTTTTTCAAAATTAAAATGTGGTGTGCAAATGTATTATATTCTGTCTTTCACAGTTTACTTCTAGGATTGCTCTGCATTTAGCTCCATCTTCGTTCCAAACAGATCTGATTTTTCTCTTCCTGTTAAAGAAAAGCAGCCCCACACACGCCGCCACCTTGTTTCAGGTGGGAATGGTGTTGTCAGGGTGATTAAGGTGTTAATTTTTCCAAACACATAGCATTTTGCATACAAGCCAGAAGCCTTCTTTCCTATAAGACTTGTGACAAATTTCAAAGACAAATTCTTGCAGCTTTTTGCTTGTGCCTCTTCAAGAAAGGCCAGATCTGTAGAGTTCAGTTCTGTAAGTCTTCCAGAGTTGCCACAGCATTTTTTTCTGAGTTTTTCTTTGCCTATCTAAGGAGTACGTACCATACCTTGCTACAGTTGCAATTGTTCCATTTCCATTTTTTTAGGATTGTGGACTGAACAGTGTTCTGTGAGATGTTTAAAGCTTGGGATATTGCTTGATAACTTGCTTTAAATTTCTCCACATTTTATATCTGGTCTCTCTGCTGTGCCCCTTTGTTTTCATAATACGTTTTGTCCACTAATGTTCTCTAACAAATCTTTGAGGCATTCACAGAACAGATGCGCATATTCTCAGATTAAATTACACCTATGCAAAAATTCAAAAGGCACTTGGCAGGATTATATTTTATCTATAGGTATACTACTGCAGAAAATTGTTCATGTTTTTGTTGATGAAAAAAAAATGTAAAACCTATCTACCTTTTTTCACCACTCCACAAGTAACAACATTTTGTTGATTATTAAGTAAAAGCCAAAATGCAGAACATCGAAGCTTGTGGCTGTAATGTTAAAAAGATGAAGCCTTTTGCAAGGCTCTGAAGACAATATAATCCACAGACCTGGCACTGAAGGGTCGGACCCGGACAGCCACAGTCACTGCGCTGTTCTCCATCTTAAATGACTCCTGATGCCCCGCAGCCTCACTGGGGTGGCTCATGGGTTGGTCAGCAGGGGCTGAAGTGGACATCCTTGCAAAGGTGGCGTCCCCTTGTTGATTTGCGGTGGTGGGCTTTCTTTCCGGCACAGCAGCGTGGCTTTTATGCACACTTGAGGATGCCTTGCGAACTCTTGAAGTTGGAACAGGTTTGGCGTTTTCTGCTTGCTCAGCTTTAGGTTTGGGCCTTTCCAAACTTGCAGATTTACTTACAACCTGCTTCGGTGGTTCTTTGCAAGCCAGTCTCTCGAAAACGTCCCTTTTAGCGGCGATTTTCTCAAACGGCGTCCTCCTGGTGGGAGTTTTAAATGTCTGGGTCGAATCATCTAGATGCCTGGAAGCAAATGATGGCGTCTTGGATTGCGCCCCGGGAGTTGCAGGTTCTGATCCCTTCATTTTGGATGCAGTTTCTCTTAAACTTGACGACCTAAATAAACTCGCCCTGCCATTTGGTTCACTGAGTACTTTTGGAATTGGCTGTGGGTCAGTAGTAACGCTGACCCCACGCATGGTTTTATGCATGGAGGGCGTCCTGGTCCTGCGCTGTAGAGTCAGTCTCTTCTCCGGAGCGGGAGTGCTGTTCTGGCTGCTTTCGGTCAATGATTTCTCTGCACCACTCTTCCTCCTTGACCTCCTTTGTAGAGTGAGTCTGCTTCTGTAAGGCGTTTGCAGCCCGCTGCCGCTTTTTGACAGCGCAGAGACGACATAGGTTCTGTTTACTTGACGGCTTTTATCTGATAACCCGCTCTCTTCAGCCCCAGATTCTGCACCTGATATCCCACTTTTCCCTAAAGATGTGTCTGGTACCTTTACATCTCCCTGTCGGTTTCTGCCGGCGGGTGTCCTGGACGTTGATGCTGACACTAGATGGTCGTAATAAGTTGTGTGCTTCCTTGCCTGTACGCTAAATATAGACATTGCGATGTTCTTCAAAACGCTCAAGATTAGCTAGTTAACGGTAACTGTACACTTTCGTAACGCTCCTCGGCATCTAAAAAATTTTTTAACTACTTGAAGTACATCGTAATTTGCTTTTTAAAAGTAGATTGAGTCCCATCCGAAGTAAGTGATCCCACTAAAAACAGAACTACTTTGTTTATGTATTCGTTCATGTTCGCTTCCGCCTTCGCCCGCTTCAATTTCAAATCTCGACCGTCAGTGACTGCTGATTGGCTGAAGTAATAGCGTCACGTTCTTGGCGTAGTCATGCAACCACGTTAATCTGGCACTAGGTGGCAGTATATATAAGACCGGTTTTATCTTTTAGTTGACTGCTCTTAAAGCTACAAGTCAGAATTCACTTTACTGTTTACTATAGAATAAGTATGATCAGTTTTGTAGTTGTCTTTAAATAGTTTAGATAAAATCTGCCTTCTCTTGAGACATACGTTAAGAATTAAGGCAGCAGGTCAGGATTCATTTGAGTACATGTACTCAAAAAAAATCTAACTAGCATGGAAGTTATAACAAGAGTATTTTATAAAGAGGACTCGGGCTGAAATGAAACCACAATACTTCAAAAATCTCAATATTTTATAGCCCACTCATCCCTTGTCATACTTTTGCCAAGTATCTAAAACTGACCGACTCTATCCTTTTGTAGCCCTTGTGATGTCATTGACGAAATATGCACATAGCAGTTATTTTATTTGTAGTGCATTTTTTAGAATTGCATTTTGTGAAATTCTGTAGAGAAAGCCAATCTTATTATTCAGCAGGGCTGTTATTGTCAGTGTACATTTTAGAAAACACACACTATTTACCTCAAAAAGAAACAAATTAGTCCAACTTTATTTGTTGAAAAGCTTTTACAAAAAGATAGAGGGGAGTAATTTGCTCGACACAGCTTCACTCCTAGCAGAGGCAGTTACACCTGAGTATTTTGAGGTCTAAATAAAAATCTTATGATAGAAGAATTTCAAAAATGAACATACAACTATTAAAATCAAATTTTTTATCAAATGGAAACTAACTGTACGAAATGCAAAAAAATTTGAACATTTTCATTTTATAACTTTAGTAGCTATAGCTGCATTCTTACAATATTTACAAAAAGCGACAGTCAAACTATAGGAAATGTGTTTTGTTTTAATTAAACAAAACACAAACTTAACATTTAATAGAAAGCCACTCCAAATAGATTTGACCAATCAGTTACTTCTTGCGACGGTCATGTTTCTTTATGATGTCCAAGAGGTTGTTTTTAGTAACCAGTGTGTCATCATGTTGCATCTTGTTCTTCTGATTGTTCCTCTTCTGTTGTTCAAAGAGGTACGGCGAGTTTAGAAGCTGAGGGGGCAGGATTGACCCAGTGGGTTTGACTCTGTTCACCACCTCCAGGAACAGTCGCTTGTTGTTGTTGTTCAGGAAGGTGATAGCTGTTCCCCTGTGCCCCAGCCTTCCCGCCCTCCCCACCTGGTGAGGAAACATTAAAGATGAACTAGGAGACATATTCTGTTTTTCATTTATATCCAAAATGCTACAAAAATAATAAGAACTAACAACATAATAAGATATTTTTAAAAAACTTTAATATTCTAGTTATAATCTGCCCAATCATTTTGAGTGAAGTATGAGATTAGTTCACTAACCTGATGCACATACTCATCCATTGTGTTTGGCATGTCAAAGTTAACCACTAATCTCACATTGACAAGGTCGAGTCCTCTGCCCAGCACACCTGTACTGATTACCACTTCAAAGTCTCCATCCAGAAGACCCTAAAGAACCAGAACACATTTTACACAACGGAAACCTGACAGACTGCATGAGCTTTACTGAGTCTAAAAATACTACAATGAATTTTACTAGATTAAAATATAGAATAATGGAACATTGTTAGATTTGTGGTTGAGTAACTCAAGAACATCTATCTTTTTTAGTAAACACTTGGAGCCCTTTTATTCTTGTATCCATGTATCAATATTCTACATGCCATTAATCTCACCTTAAGGATGCGGTTGCGCTCTCTCTGGTTTTTGTCAGAGTGAATTGCTACAGTAGTTAGGCCCGTCACCTTGGCAACTGCCTCACACAGGAGATCGGCACCCAGTTTACAGTCGACAAACACCACGACTGGAGGCTGGAACAGTTTGTTATCCTAGGAGGATGGAAACAGTATTTATTACAACCATAAAGTTACTGCACTAACAGTATGTATGGGTACAATGCCATATCCAGTAAATTAGAATATGTGTTCCAATGAGGCTCATTTATCAAATTAAATGTAACTTTTGAAAAGAACATCCATTAAACAGGTATTAAACATATTTTTCAATAAGCTCACTGAATTACCAATGTTTTTCTTAATGGTCTGATATAATGTTTTCATCTTAAATATGTTTTCATTACCAGTAAGCAGAAAAAACAGAAATAAAAGACTGAAGATGTCTTTCATTAATCTATGTTCCATTTGGTCAATTTAGTTACTAAAATAAATGAACTTTTCAATAATATTTTAATTTATCTAATATGACATTTTTTAGCCATTTTATAGGCTGATAGTAGAAAAACTGCAGAGTCCAAATACAAATCCTCAATCATATGTTTGAGCTGGATTTACTGCCATTTGAAAATACTTAGCAGCAAATATAACAAGCCAGGAGAAACTTTAAAAAGCATTAATAAGTGCTTCAAAGTTTTTGCAAACATAATAATAGTAATAATGATAAGCAATGAGTTGAAAACCACATTCATTGAAATAAAAAAAATAAACATTGTATAATGAATGTATATAATATCAATTTACTTTATTAATATAATTTTTGAAACAAAGGAACTTTTCAGCCACATTTCAATTTATGTTTGGCGTAACTTATTTTCCCTCTTTAAAATCATATTGGCACCATAGTTTTGTATTTCTCATACACTTACCTCTCTCTTTACAGAGTTATTTTCCACTTAGTACTGAAATAGTTCTATAATCCTTCTAAAAGTGAGGTTATTCTCAGGTAAACTATGGCTTAACAGTTTTTTCCTGGATCAAATAGAGCAGACCTTCTTCTCCTTTCTTTGGATAAATGTTGTGGGCCATTACTTGGATTCCTGGACTGAGGCCATGGCTCCAAGGCTGTGGTAATTGCAGTATAAACATGGTGTTAAGGGAAACTGGTTGTTGGAGTTTAAGGAATTCCTACATATAGTTGCCAACAAAAAAAACAATAAGCTGGTGCCCGTACATGACAGGTCTAGGAGATACGTACAAAGACTAAAATATAAGTGTGATTAGCAAAACAAATGTAAAATCTCCAACTACAGTACTTTTTGTGGTACTCTAAACAGGTTGGATTTTTTCTTTGTAGTACGCCAAGCTCTTATATAAAAACAAAGACCAATTTTAAAAGCTAAGCAGGAAATGGAGATAAGGTTACATTGACACTCCATCCAAAATCCTTCCTTTTACCCTAAAACTTAAGCAATTTTTGCCTTTAACTTTTACAAATAAAACTAAAAAACATAACTTACATTAAGAATTTCAAAAAGCTTCTTCTTCTTAGAGGGTTCCTCTACCCAAAGTAGGATCTGCCTGACGTTAGCACAGGGTTGGTTCTTCTCACCGATAGCAATGCGTACAGGGTCATGGACTAAGCGAGTAGCCAACTCCTCTGTCCCTGCTGGGATAGTGGCCGAAGCCAGTAGAGTCTGGTGTTCCTCTGTAACATCCTCCAGAACCTCCAGAACTTGTTGTTGGAAGCCCATCTTCAACATGGTGTCAACCTGAAGGACACACCACAGGAGTCATGTTATAAAAGGATTTTCAGGATATAATTATACAAGATTAGCTAATCTTTGTTACCATGGAGCTACATATCTTCGAATACCTTTTCACCACTATTATTGACTTGTCTCTGAATCTGCAAACATTAATCAAGAGGATTTTTTTAGAAGTGCTAAGCTAATAAGACTCTCCTTTTTAAGAGGACTATGATAACTTATACTTTTTAAACTGTTGTACTTTGCTACAACCTGAATTTTCTTGGTATTTTATCCAGATTTTAAATGATAGACCAATACAAAGTAGAAAAATAACACCTGGCCTTTCTGGCCTACGCAGAGACCAGTATACAGGTTTACTCCAGAAAACCTGCTTAGCCTGGTTGCAGGGGCACTAGGGCAGTCCACCATGTTTTTGTGTTGTAAAAATGACAAAATGGGAAAATGTTCAATGGGTATGAATAGATATTTGCAAAGCATTATATTAAAGGTTGCCATACCTCATCAACCACCAAGATCTTTACTTTATCAAGTTGAAGTGCTTTTTGCTTCAGGATTTCAATGAGCCTCCCAGGCGTAGCGATAACAATCTAATGGAGATTAAGAAAACCCAACATGATGATGGGGAAAAATGCAACAAAATTTCACAAAACAATGCTTTCATTGGAAAGAAAAATAGGGACTTTACTTTGATGCTGCTCTTGAGGCGGTGCAGCTGCGGGGGAAGAGGCATGCCTCCCACAAGCAATGCTGTTCTCATGTTAGGGATGCCCATCACCAGTTCCTTGGCCTGTCTCTCTATCTGTATGGCCAGCTCTCTGGTGGGGGTCAGGATCAGACCCAATGGGCTGCATACGCCGTGAGCTGCTTCCTGAAAGTAACATTGAAAAAGAATGACTCAGTTTCTGACATCTTTCTGTAAAGGAGGTTAACTAAAAGAAAGTTGTGCCTTTAGATGGAGTATGTCCAAATTATTTCTAGGGGGTAAGAATCTCATTAGAAGGTCGCTAATGGAACACCCTTCTACATGATCATATTTTAAATAAAATATGTAACCTAGAGTAAACAGACACAAATCTTCTAATTCATGTATGTCAACAACAAGCTAAGCTTTCTTGTAGTCCCAAAAACCAGCACACATCTGTCTCAGCTGAAGACAAGAGAACAGGAAAGACATGTTCTCTTGTCTTTCCTGTTTTAAGGATGGGCTCATATGTTAACATGCTAGTGTTAACATTAAGTAACATTAAACTAGATTACTTAATGTTAGAGTCATGTAATGGTTAGATTACCGTACCTCTAGTGCTCTCACAACAACAGGCAGCAGGAAAGCTACGGTCTTCCCTGATCCTGTGTCAGCGCTGGCTATCACATCCCTCCCTGTGAGGCCAACAGGCACCATCTGCATCTGGACCGGCGTCGGAGCCTCATAACCAGCTTTTTTCAGATTACCACTTAACAGGGTTGGAAAACCACAGTGTTCAAACTCAACAATAGGTCTTCGGACATCTTTTCCCTCGGTTTTAATACCAAGCTCCAATCTAATTCGCTCCACCTGTTCATCTGTGAGGCCTGAGATGAACGGATCTTCCCTGTAGGAATAGCCTGCTCCACTTGTACTCAGATTTACGGCTGGATGGTGAGGTTGAGAAGTCCTTCCATCTGTGTTTTTATCCTTAACATTAAAGGCATCATCTCCAGCCCTAATTCCCATTTGCAGTAAATGATTGGCTTTGCATTCAAGGCTGCAAACATCATTATCAGTAGCATCACATATGTACTCCCCATAACGTCCGCACATCACACAGACAGGCTCTCCTGGCTCAGGCCATCTCTGGCTCTTTTTGAAAGATTTCACTGGTTCCTCTTCTTCTGCGTCATCTGAGGAGGATTGAGCTCCAGCTTCACATTTTGCGGCCTCTGTCAATTGTTCATCTTTGTCAGTCTCTGTCTTAAAGTCTTCCCGTGCTTCCTCTTTCTGCGTGAATGCCTGCAAGTTTCTTTGGTCACAATCCTCTTGATCAGTCTTGCTTTTCTTATTTAAGCCGTGGCCTGGTTCCTGGACAGGTCTTTTTACTTTCAGTGCTCTTGGCATAAACATTTAAGCGGTGGAAACAGGGCCTACGATGTAGAAATGTGAAGAAAAAAAATTACAATAAACACAAATAACAAATGGTGAATAAATCATAAAAGATAGCGCCCCGAATGGCTGCTATGACTTTACAGTCTTGTAAAGCCACACTAACGTTGTGAGTAAGGCACAAGCGTTTGTACGTTTTGTGTTATATATCTAATATTATTTTTTCACAAATGTATGAAAAATAACATAGCCCTCTCATTAGCACACGATGATAGAATGAATACCTTCACGAGTCTCGTCAAATCTTCCAAAACAACCACAGAGCGCGCAGTGATGACGTAATTACGCACTGCAATGTGGGTAATGTAGTTATTCGTTTGTTTAAAAAAATAACTTGAATACTACAAGGTAAAAGGAATGTTAAAGTGCATAAGTAGTATTGAGTATTTCATTTTGTGGTCAGCACATGAAATATAACAATAATGCAGCTGAATTTATCTTGATTTAATTCTGATTTATTAGTGGTGACTATGCCCATCAAATAAACACAACAAAGCTGATTTGTGTGCAAGTGCTGGTAAGATAAATGTAGCAATGTTCCTTTGTTTCTCAAAAAAAGTGCAGCTCAGCTTATTGCCGCCATTAAATCTCTAAAGCTTATAGGATAAAATGTTGGATCAATAAAAATGTGAATGTGTTCTCTTGAAGACGAGTCCCTTGTCTGAAACAAACCTGTAGGTGTTTGAGATCTAAACATATGAAATCTGATTTTGTTTGCAAATACACCTCTGAGAACTGAAAATATGCTGAGGTGACAGCAAAAGGTGAAGAATGATATATGTTTTAATGATATAAAAGGTCACGCAGAAAAAAACCTTTTGAAAATAACTTGCTGTTGCACTATAGATTAGATGCAGGTGATACACGTGCTGTATTGTTTTTGTTGTGCTAACTTACAGGAAAGGGACTTTATCATGCACTGATAAAGGCAAATAAACATACCATATAAAAATCTAATCTAATCATTAAATTTTTTAAAAATAAATCAGTAAATTCATACAGCAGTTAAAAAATACACTAAAGGCTAAATTAAAAAAAAATAAATTAAGAAAAAAAAGCAATAAAGCATTCATTACACAACATGAAGTTTGTTTGAAACAGAAGTTTACATCCATCAAATAAAAAACCTGGACATTTTTTCTCATTGTCTGAAGTTAAAATAGACCAAACTTCTCAGTTTATCCCTAATACTAACCAAATATATGCAAAGTTCTGAATTCAAAGAAAGTTTAAAAAAAAGCTCATAAAGAATATATATTTGCTAGCTTTTTTGGCATTTAACATATAGGAATTATTTTTGATCATTCTAAATAACCTAAAGCAAGAGGACCTTGGTCTGATTTACCTTCAGATAATGAGAAAAATAATGAGTAGCCTATGTGTCTTTTTATCAGTGGGTGCAGATATCCTGTTGTTCTTCACTTTAAGGAGGAACAAGGTATTTTCTTTGTTTTTTTATTTTAGCCTGCATATCAAAAACTAAATATGAGGATAGATGGGGATAACCTTCAGACATATTTGATGTAGATAATGTAAACAAACTGTGCTGTGCTATGGTGTATTTGTAATATTTTGAAATGTTGCAAATTTAATTATTTAAACATATAACAGAAAAAAGGCACATAATACTAAGAAAAGCAAAAAATGGTTGGGACAGTTATGCAGAAAGTAAAAACACTTGACTGTTCTGTATCTTAATAAAAGTATCTAGATATTTTATAAATCATTATAGCATGCATAATATAAAACTAACATGTTGACTGTTACAAATAATCTTAAAATGTGTGATGTAATGAACGCGTTCAGTATTTGCTGCTGTGGTGCGTTCAGGATGTAAAAATAGAGAAGAAAACTAATTTAATCAAACCATGATTGTTGACCTTCAGAAGGAAGCTCTAACAATAATATTAATTTATAACAAAATTATTAATAATCTACTGAAACCATGTCCGCAAATTGACGCAATAGCTCGTAAAGCTGTGAGGGACTCTAAGTGGTTCTGTTATCCGACTGAAATAGAAGGCACCACGTGCGCATGCGAACTACCCAACAAAGGTGCGGGACTGGAGAACCTCGAAGCGGTGCGACAGGACAACGGCAGAGGATATGCTGAATGAAAACGCAAAGACAGAATGGCCAGGTCATAATTACATTGTTTTGTAGATATGTAAGAAAGAAGCTTTCTGCTTCACCACCCAAACAACGGAAACGTTGCTGTTCTCTCTAGAGTCAAAGAACAGCTTTTTTCACCCCTGAAAACCTCGAAAACCTGTCGGACGGAGTCCATTTCAGCTGGTCCCACTGAGAGAATGGATGGAAAACCCCAGGACTAGCGACCCGTTCTGTCAGCAAGAGCGAGAAGGACAAAAGCACGACCATATGTGCGTTTTATGACTGAAAGAGGCTGCCAATAAGCAGTGAGGAGTCTTTTCACCTCTCCAGGTTTCAGCCGCCTATTGTTTTTCCCATACATTCCGGTGGTGGGATGCTCCCTTAGGGTTGACTGCATACTGCATCAGAATATGGGTGAAGTTCAGGACGTCAGGGATGCGAAGAAGAGCTTCGTCGCTCCAGCGATAAAGTCCTTCGAGCATTATGACTTCTCCCGAGCCAAAATCTGTTGCAGCCTCAGATGGCTGGTGGCCAAGGCATATGGAACAGGTAGAGCAATATTGTCCATTTTCTTTTTTTTTCTGTTGTAATTTGAAATAAGAAATTTAATTTAATATTTCACACAGTTTATTACATTCTTTGTTGGTCTGTTTTCATTTCATCAACACTGCACACTAAGATACCTGGAAGTATCAGGCCTATTGTTAGACACTCCGAACATTTATTTTAACAAGCTTCTTTCCTTTTATATACACTGTTATGTTTTCATTAACCCTCTTTCATAAGCAATATCCTACAGTTTTTTCACCTTTGGCCATCTTATATTCTGTAATGAACATAAAATTTTTTTTACGGGTGTTGCACTGTCTTAAAATAAGCAACACTTAGCGTTCTGCCTCCAAGTAAAAAAAAAATCTAAAGTCTAAAAAATCTAACAAAAAATCTGCTGGAAAACATAATTTTCCAGCAGTATCTGCATGGAACATTGTGTGATATATGTTAGAAAACCTTGTCAATATTGTTCCATATAGTGATGGTCGATTTCAGTTAAGCCATCACAAATTTTTTAGATCATGATCAGGATGTTCCCAACAATCACCTAAAGCTCTACTATCTATGTCACCAAGATCTAGATCCGGTGTGGGAATAAAGACCAGGGAAAGTCCATCTAGTTGGCCAAATGTAATGCTGTCATGCAGAGGTTGAATGCATAACACATGCTGTAAAAAAGTCTACCCAATTCTGATGCCAAGCAGTTTGTTGCAATCTCAATGTTGGACCAGATAACAGACAAAGTCTCCTTGGCAGTGGGATTACGGAGAACTTCATATTGTCCAGAAGTGTTTTCTTTTTAAATGAGAGAGCTTGGCTTTGAGTGGTGAGAGTTTAAGCATTGAGGTTTGTTCCATAATGATGATTTGCAAACGTTTCTCTGACGACATAGCTGAAAGTAAATGGTGAGTCAGTATCTGTGTTTAACACTATGCTTTAAATGGATCTAATTGTTAACAACTAAAACAAGCATCAAAACAAGCATCATGTTTTGAACTAAATTATTGACCATTGCTTGTGCAATGGTCAATAATTTAGTTCAGTTTTAACATGAGATATAGAATGTTGGGATGTTCCCATGCTTCTACGTGATATACAGGATTTATTACTGTATATCACGTAGATATACGTGATATATATGGATCAGATATATATCTGATACATGGATATATATCCAGATCAGATATATTTATCTGATCCAGATATATATATATATCTGGATCAGATATCTGGATGAGATATAATATATATTTTTCAGGCCTGGATAAAAAGAAAAAAGCTAGTAAAGAAAACTTTTGTTTACACACTTTTCTTCCTCTCCCATTGTCTAAACGTTCTACCCATTCATCCATTCATTTATTGTTCTCTCTGTTGTCTGTTTACCCATTCATCAAGCCAGTCAGCTGTCCATAAATTTCTCTCTCTGTACGTTTGTCCATTTTTGTCAGTTTATGCTCCATTTCATCTATCTTTGTCTGTTCTTTTCCCCATCAATTTGTCCATCAATCAACCTATCTACTTGTCGGTCTGCTTGTCAATCCATCCATTAATCCATCTTTCCTCCCTTTCAGCAATTCACCTGTGAGTTAATTCATCCACATATTCTTCGTTTCATCCAACCAGCTGTTTATTTATACTCCTCTGTCTTTTTGCAAGTCTTAAGTTTTAAAACGGTGTTTTCACATTCACATTTGATAGCACTGTTGCCTGACACCAAAAATGTACTGAGTTTGAATTTCTGCATGGAGTTCTCTCTGGGTTCTCTCAAGGATAGAAATAATATTCATGAAAGCTTAATTGATATCTCCGTGTTGCCCTTAGGAGGTAGCATGTGCAATTATTTGCCTTGTTTGTGTGTCTGTGGTGCCTGAGGTAGACAGGAAGCCTGTCCAAGACTGAAAACTCTGGAAGTCTGGGACTTGAAACATATGACATTTTGACATAAAAGTAAGAAGAAACCTCGCATTGGGCACTATTTTGATGTTTAGCACATCTGCTCTGGTGCATTCAGCAATGCTTGGTGTGTTAGGGCTTATCCTTTTCCGCTGCTGTTTTGTAACAAGCCGGCAAACATGAGATCCCTTGCAGACCTTCTGTGTATTTTCAATCAGGACTGAATGAAATGGGTTGATTCCAAAAATACAGCCTTCCTCAGGGAGCAGGGGGGAGGCAGGGAAATAAAAGACAGTGAGCGGGCTCATATCCAGATCCCTGCCTACGCTGTTCCGAATGTTCACATTCATCTAGTCTAACTCATTGCAGTAATGCAGGAGCACATCAGGAATATTCAAGTGTGGACAAGATACAAACCACACAGTGGATTTTCTCACAGAAAGCTGCATCACATCATACAGTGATCTCATTTTTAATGCACCAATTCATCTGATGTGATTTATTAGAATCATGTAGACACACAGATCTGTTATGGCATAAATACCTTATTTCAAGTGGTAAGCAACAGGGTTTCTATGAAGATTTATTGAATATGATTAAATAAAACCGCTTAAAAAAATATTCTTATTCCATTTATCCATTAATCTTCCCAAGGATATGTTTATTTGTCATTCCTTCTTTTCTTCCTTCTCTTCTTCCCTTCCTTCCTTGTTTTGACTAATCACTGAAGAAATAGCTCCATAATTTAATTGTCAACTTTCCAAACTAAAAATATGCTTAAAAGGTCTACAAACTGGAAAAGTCTATAACCTGACACAAAAACACGGTGAAAGCTGGAAACAGTGTTTGTTAATATAAAAAAAGATATAAACAATCTTATGTTTGTAAACACTAAAATATAAATGTACTTAAAAATATGGAGATGAATAACAACTGTAGGACAGTTCCTTGAGGAACAAATGTAAATATCTGACCATACAATGACCATAAAGATTAGAAACTAAAGTTGTATTTCTTTTCTTTTTTTTTTCTTTTCAGATTGTGATCATATTTTTAAGGGAGATAAAAGCAGTATCTGAATAAACTCTGGTCTCTGCAACCCTGATTCATAATCACTCAGAGTTAATCTCTAAATGACCTTGTATTTGACCGTCATGCAGGTGACTGATACATTTTTGTCTGTTTGTCAGTGCTAAACGATAAATGCTTGCTGTGTTTCTGTTTAGCTCATGCTACTTTCTCACTGATAACTTGAGTTTATTATTACAGCAATCAAATGCTTCAGTCCAAAAGGCTAATTTGAAGAAGTGAAGTCAGTCGGGGTGGGTTAAATAAAATTTGTATTTTTTTGCACAATCGGTGAAATACTAGTTAAATTTGGTAAACACTTTGTCATTGACTTCTCTGAGGTGATGAACATGCAGCCGAACACTCACATGCAGCCAGTCCCTTTGAAGACGCAGGCAGTGTGGAGGGTTTTCCCAGAGAACTGAAAGCATCACAGATAAAGACGAGATGAATCGATCGGATTCCACTCCTCCTGCAGTTTCTATAGCAACACTAAGGTCTATCCGTACGCATCCACGTCAAGAGATAATAAAAACACAAATTGCAAAAAAGTAGTATCAGAAAGGAGGAGATAGATTCAATGTTTTAAATGAGTCTGAATTGGTGCATATTTTCTTTATTTGTCTTTCTTTCCTGAGATTTGCTTTCCAGTTCCTTCTTTAATTTGTGAAACTAAGACTAAAAGTGAGTAGATTTTTTTTGTCTGATGTTTGTTCTATTTTTACTTCAGTTTTAAATTTGATTTAAAACTATATTTTGAAAAGGATAATGTTAACATTCTAACAACCAATAATGGAGAAGTCGTAGCTCTGTGGTTATCCCATTACCAGATAGGTGCCATGCTAAATCTGTTGAGCGATTTATGACACCTTTTAGTTATAAATTCATCCTTTTTTCTATCCCACTATTGAACAGACAGCATCCCTGCAGAACTAAAGGACCCCTTCTACACTGACCAGTATGAGCAAGAGCACCTGAAGCCCCCTGTGACCAGCCTGCTGCTGTCTGCTGACCTGTACTGCAGGGCCGGCAGCCTCATCCTGAAGAGCGATGCTGCCAAGCCACTGCTGGGTCACGATGCCGTCATCCAGGCATTGGCTCAGCGCGGTCTCTACGTCACTGACCAGGACAGACTGGTCACTGAGAGGGACCTGCGAAAGAGGCCTCTACAAATGGTGAGATACTTTGCTGATTGGTTCTTTTTTGTAGGCATCAGGATTTTGATTCAAAATGCCTTGTGTTGAGGAATACTGACCAGTTTTTTCTCAGCAACAGAGGCCTGTTTTGTGCACAAGTACTTTTTCTCATTCCATATCTTACAAGCATTATACTAAGAAAAGACAGAAGCTGGACAAGCAGGTATTTTAGCTGAAACAAGACAAAACCACTACTGTTTTATTCATTTTAGCGTTCTTTTGTTTGTTTTATCAGAATGTAAAATGCATGAAGCGCTTTCGAAACAACATGTTTTAAATATCTGTTGCAGTCCTCAAGGGCCGGTATCCTGCATGTTTTTGTTTTTTCTCTGGTTCAACACAATTGAGTCAAATGACGGATCATTAGCAGGCGTCTGCAGAACCTAAACATGCTGACCAGGTAGGTAGCCCATGTGAATCAGCCGTGTTGATGCAGAGACACATCTAAAGCTGGCAGGACACCGACCCTCGAGGACTGGAGCTGGACACCCACGTTCTATAATAACTAACATTACAAGCAACAACCTGAGGAAAATGGAAAATAATGCTGAACATGTGGTTATTTCAACAAAGATTCAAACCAAAGGTTCAACAGGACACTCTGACTTCAACCTGTGCACTTTGTTTGAGTGTTTATTTCCAATACATTAGGACTTATTCTCCCTTCATTTTTAACTAATTTGTCAGTGTTTGAAATGAGATGGCTATAAAGGCTTCCTGCTGAGTTCAGATGAGGTTTCCTCATTATTTTGGAGCAAAATCTCAGTAGGATGCAGTGCTGGTTCAGTGAATAGCAATTGAGATGCGATTAACTCACAGTGTGCCTGCAGTCTGTTTGTAGACCCTTGCTGCTTTTATTTCTCCTCTATGCTAGTTCAGAAGTTATTTAAATTTTACGTCAGAGTTTACATTCCAGATTTCTAGAGAAGAAGAGATGGACATACACGTATAATATAGACTTTTCCATTATAATATGAAATTATACAAATACTAACTGCTTATTATGCGTGTATGTCCATCTGTTGATCTTTGGGAGGGAAGTCTGGGTACTGGATTACCCATCCCTTATTACTTCAAAGAGTCTTCCAGTTGAGATTTATGACCCTGAGCTGTAAGTGGGGTTCACACCAGAAACAAGCCCAGCATGGATCCTGACTGACTGGTTAGCAGGGAATAATGTAAAGCGTTTTTGTGTGACAGGGTTTCTAGTTAATGTGGAAATGAGCTGATAGATGAATGGGAAATGCCAAACAAATTTTGTCTTTTATTCCTTTTCAACTTTCTCTCATCCCCCCTCATCACCTCCCATATCCCTTCACACCACTGCATGATGGTTGTTTACCTTTTCCAGATTGGAGCATCAATTATTTACAGCCTGTCAAAATCTGACAGGGCCGCACTTCCTGTGCTCCATTGAGGTTAGGCTTATCGAAGACCAGAAACAGATTTCTCTTTTAGAAGATGTGCAGAAAACATCCTTAACCTGTGACTTTTTTTGAGAGAACAGAACACTCAGCACCTACCTGCAGTTAGAACTGCTAGAGTAGATTCATTACATTTTGCTTCGTGGCACTTTTTACTAAGCATTCTTCCTAACTCAGCAATTTGTATCGAGGGGAAGAATTTTAGGAATAAGCAAGTCTATGTGATGTCTAAAGCAGCCGCACTCAGTTGGTCAGAAGATGGAGATGCTGATAATGTCTGACTTGTGTCATAACACTGCATATTTTCTGACATTTTCACTGGGTTTCTAATTTGACTTTGCTTTGCAGTGGTATTTTCTCTGTCGCTCTCTTTTTTGTCACTCTTCTGCCCACTCATCCTTCTGTCTTTTGCCATGTGATGAATTTCCACACGTGAAGATGCAGAAATCAAATCGCAGATCCCACCCACTCAGTCGCCCACACTGACTCTGTATCCCAGGCTCTATCTTCTCCACCTGATTGGCTTGTAGAGTGTAAAGGAAGGAAAAACAGGGGTAGACTGATAGTCTGAAAGCATGTTTCTATCCTCGTACATTGAAGCTTACTGAAAGCATCACTGGAAGAGAAATATTCACCATTTAGATTGGACAATTCCTTTGGGTTCAAAGGTTTTCTGTGCAACTTTGATGAGCATCAAAACATTAAGTACTCTTAAACATAGTTACCTCCAAATAATCTGAATACAATTACAGGTACATTTCTTTGCATGACAATAATGCTGCAGGGTTTTTATTATAGAATGTATAAACTACTTCAGACTATTTATGAGTGACTAAAACCTAAAATACAGGAAATCTAGATAAATAAAATGTAGATTTTTGTCTTTTCATGCATGCCTGTTTGTCTCATATTTGTGTCACTTTAACAAGATTCAGTTATATAAACTAGCTCTAGATTGCTCCTCAGATCACTGAAGCAGGTCAGAAACAGTGGCTACCATTTAATATAATAACAATCTGATCTCCACTGCAGCTCAGTGGTTAATTGTCTTGCTCAAAGGCAGCTCTGCACCTTAATTATCACTGCTCATATCCACCAATAGCCTTAGGAAATTAGCATCACAAAGGAGCAGCTTATTAATTCACACTACATGATACATACTGATGAAAATTATTCTACTTACTAGTGATACGATACATTTGTGCATCACTTTCAGTCAATGAGTCACTTTAAATCAGGGGTGGGCAATCCTGGTCCTCGAGGGCCGGCGTCCTGCAGCTCTTCGATGTCTCCCTGGTCCAACACACTTGAATCAAATAAGTGAATCACCTCCTAAGTGCAGTCAGGTTCTCCAGAGTCCTGCTAATGGCCTCATTATTTGATTCAGGTGTGTTGAAGTAGAGACACATCTAAAAGTTTCAGGAGACCGGCCCTCGAGGCCTGGAGTTGCCCACCCCTGCTTTAAATGCTTGTTTATCCATCACTTCTCAATTTATTGGATACAACTCAGAATTTCTTGCAAGGAAATATATTGAGAGAGAGTGTAGAAATTATTGTTTTTAAAAAGGAAGGCATGTTATGTTAGTTGGTACTGCTAGAAGTATAAATTAGTTGCTGATGTTTTACATTGGAGAGGATGGTACATTGTAGTGGGACACAATTTATTCTAAATAAATTACATAAGTTCTTACTGATAAGTGTAATCTGTAACAATGGAAAATAATATTATAACTTTATTATTTAGCAAAGTTGATGGAAATGGTGCATGTCCAGGCTATGATGCTTTCATGTATATAAAGCAGACTGGCAGGCTGTGACAGGAGAGCATTAATCAGAGACAAGAGGGTCACTGTAATTAAAGACATGCAGAGATTCACAGCTCAGGTGGGAGAATCTGTTGACAAGATTGTTATTGAACTTGACAAATCTGGTTTATGCAAGAAAAAAGTAATGGACTAAGAGAAAGCAATAAGACAGAGTCCCAACAATGAAAACAATGGTGGTAGCCTCATGATGTGGGGTTGCTTGTCCTCACCAGCAGCAAGAAGCTGCTCAAGAGAAGGACAGAAGGTTAATACAAGGTAGAAAAGACATACAGCCAGAGCTACACTAGTACTGCTCAGCACATTGTGAAAACACAATATGTTGGTATGGCCCAATTAAAGTCCATTTTAAACCACATTTGTGACAAAACATGATAAATGTTGTTTACAAATTCCATTAATCCAGTCTGAGCTATTTGGAAAAGAAAAATGGACAAAAGTTTCACTCTAGATGTGAACACCAGCAGTTATACTTAAAAGACTGTCGGTTTTTAAAAATGTGGTTCTGCAAGTATGATTAACTTGACAGAATGCAAAACATTCAAGGATTTTATATATACTTGTTCAAGGCCATTTATGTACTTCAGCCATAATTACACTTTAATGACAAAGAAATTTGATCAAATAATCCAGACACTTGCAATCAAACAATGAAATGAAGGATTGATTTCTAACATACTGTGCTTTATACAGCAGCAACAGTAGTTTTCAGGAAGACTTATTGGTTATTTATTTATTTTTCCAACTATATAATGTAACAGATGGGAATCTTGCACAGAGCCGCTTTATTCATTTGTGTTTCTAAGCATGGCACATTTAAAACAGAGTCATCTGAGTAAGTAATTAACTAACCATATGTGGACCAAATATTAGTTTTTCAGCTATGCAGTGATATATTATTTCCTGTTTGGCTTGGATGAATTTGGAGAGTTAATTTCCTCCTATTATTTTACCTCCTTGTTCTCTGCCTCCATCACAACCCCTATTGGGCTGGCGCTTTCGTTTCCATGGTTACACTCCCGTAGGTTGAGGGCTGCTTTCGTGTGTGGTGGTGGATGCAAGAGTGGGGGAGCTTGTGCCTGCATATGTTGTATTCAGCACGATGAGCTTGTATGTTCTGCGTGCATTTAAGCATGTCTGCTGTGTATGTTTGCATGCGTGCGTGTGTATGTGTGTGTTTGTAGCAAGGACTGTAGTAGTGTTGAAAGGCTGTGAAAGGGAGACTGCTAAAATGTTGGCTTTGTCCAATCTGGCAGATGGCATTTCTAAGACTCTGTATCTCACACTATGATACCCCTCCTTACACACACATATGCAGAACTAAGGAAAGCTTTTGTGGGGACCAAGCTGAGCATCGACTTTACAGAACTGCGGTGCCTGTACTGACTTATGCATAGCACTCTGAAACTTCCTTCTTATGTGATTGAAAAATAAATACAAGTGAATTCAATTTACTTTGATTTTAGTAATCTATTAGCTAACAGTGACAAGCTAAACAGAAAGATCTAACTGATGACCAGTCAAATTATTTCTGTCTGCTTCTGGCTTAATCATAGTAAATATATTTAGAAAATGTCACTGCCAGACTGTGAGTAAAATCTGGCTGGATCATCAATAGTGAGGAGATCTTTTGGCAAGAGATCTGAATCTCTGTGTACATGAGAGCATAAAAAACACTCCCAAGATCTTATGTCCAGATTGTTTCGATCTTCTCTTTAATTGCTTGCATTATTTTGTTTGGATAGAAAATTGAAAATGCTTAAACAGTATGATCTTTATATTTTTAAAGGCATGCTTTCTCTTCTGCTCTGTTTTTTTTGGGCATTTCCATCATGACCATATGAGAAAGCTGGTTGCTTTCTCATTTGGTATGCTTAGATTTGCCAGGGCAGCTTTGCTCTACAGAAAGGATATCAGGAGATGTTGTTATGAATGTGTGATTGATCTATTACATCAGTAGACAAGTCATACTGATGAAACAGGAAACTGTTTTAATATGTCCTTCATGACCGGAATATTTGTAAAAGTGTGTGAGTGTGAATGTGTGTGTCTGTGTGCAATTTACTCTTGTACATTATTGTATCCAAAGCTTTATAGAGATCACAAATATTTCTCCCCAAATAAAGCAGAAATAATTATCCCTAGATTGTTTTAAGTGCTTCATTTATCAAATAGTAATACCAGTGAAATGCCAATCTGTATTTTAAAATCTCTTGATTTTCAGTAGTAGTAGTAATACAAGCATTTCTTGCACACAGTTAATTACTGGTTGTAAAAATTCTGTTTAAACTTCTGATTTTGAACTGTTTTACTAAAATGTTTCACCTTCTGATTACTTTAGCCATACTTTAAGCCTATTAAGCGCTCTTAAATCTCCTTAGAGTTTAAAGAAGGGATTTTATGACTAATATCTCACCCTCTGCCGTTAATGCAAGCTGTGGATTACAGGGTTGTAATACAGCAGTATTTAATATTTATTTAAAATATTACCTGTGCCTGATTTGGTAACTTTCTTTGTTCTATGCAAACAAACACTAAATGAGCATTTGAGATAGAAGATATGTAGCTAGATGACATATGATGTGATTTATAGATAGCACATCTATGTAATGGTAATATTTAGGAAATATTTACAGATTAAAGATTTACAGATATTTACAAAGAACACATCTACTGATATGTCCTTTACTGAGACCCATTTCACTTCAATTCACAGTATAAAGCAAACATCATATAATTGTACTTGTTTTTATTTAACTTTTGCTTTACTGATGCTTTTTCTGGTCATTATGCCTCTGTGCTATTGCCACATATTTCACTTCAGCATTAATATGTTCCTTGAAAATGTGTATGTCAGATTTTTGTGCCTCCATCATCAGTTTTAACATTACTCTCAAAGACACTGAAGAGACCATAAAGATGGTTTCTGATCTTTATTGTTGTGAGGTTGTCTTAGTCCTGAGTCAGATGTATTTTAAAAAAGCTAATGAAATCAAGACTACATTTTACCTTTTCCTGACATAACTGTGGTGATTATGCTGTAGAAAATACTGTTGCCCTCCTTTACTGATTCATGCCGAACAAACGAAGGCAGCAGAGAAAGCTCCTAGAGAGGGATTTTTAAAATAGCATGCTATGCAGCACTTTGAAGTTTAATTTGAACTACTCTATTAGGTTCCACAGCTACTTGGATTAAAATGAGGTTTATTACACAAGCACTATATTATTTCTATCTGCATACAGTATTTCTTCAAACCGGAGGCCTCTTTCAGTACATACTTGAGGGTCAACACTGGCTAGGAACCCTGATCTAAGGTTAGCTTTGAGGTTTTCACTTAATTGCTAGGCTCTTTTTGCTGTGTATTCAGGGAGAAGGTATGCTGCTCCAAACATTTGATGCCAGACCTCACCGTTGGCATTTTGGAGATGTTAAAATCTGCATGTGTGAAACTGTGTGTGAGAGCACTTTTAATTGGGTTCTCATTTTGGTAGACTACTGAAGACAACCTACCATCTAGCCGTCTGAAAGTTAAAACCAGTGCGAAAGGATCTGAATAAGGAAGACTGCACATTTTTGATTTAGTTTGCTAAAATGAAAGGACATTTATTCTTGAGTATTTTACTCCTTCAGCAAGAAAAAAATGCAGTTAAACCTGCATACTTATTGACTGAGCTTGTTCATGCTACCTTGGCTAATCTAGACTTGGATTTTTGATGAAAAATCTTCTCCAGATGAAAGCTCTTAAAATCTTTTGACCTTTCTAATTAGATGCATTTTTATTTTTTTTGGCATATTTTAAGCCTTCATCCATTTTTCTCTATCTGCCAGTCCATAAATAAAAAGGCAAAGTGCATGTAAAAGGTTAAAACCTTTTTTCTACAGTATAGCATTTGCTATTTCCAGAACATTTTCTGACCTCTGAAGAGACAGGAGAGACATACAGCTAAGTGGTTTTCCATGTTCAGCAGAGTACTTACCTGAAATTAGACAGCTTCAGTTTCTCTGCTTTAGCCAAGAATTGTCACAGAAGAACCATACAACTAAAGACAGAGCATATTTCAGTATTATTTTGTGCTCGTGCTAATTTTAAACCACGGATATATTTTGTGATTCCTTTGTATTGTGTGAGTTCAAAACACTTTGTTTAGTGGAGTTTCTTTTCTATAAATAGTCATTAAAGCCTTGACATGTGGTATTTTCCTGTGTGACTGAGTATTTGTAGTACTAACCGCCAGCTGCATATTTTCTGAAGAAATAAAGTCAGTGTGGTGATTCTAATGGTTTCCTAAAGATCTTTTTTTATGCTTACCCTCTGTAGCTGGGAAGATGAATGCATTGCATATTCTTATTATCCTACTAGAGGTTCAAAGGACTGACTATGGAGATTTTTGTTGGGTTTACAATGGGCACATGATTGTGCAGGAAAATACATTGCAGACACTTTTTAGCAGGTATCTGTGGTTCACATTTGCAATTTTTTTATTTGATGCTAAGGATTAACCTTTTTTTTTCAGTGCCGTATTAAAGATGAGCGGTATTTACCCTTTTCCTCAGGGAGCGTGCTGTGTGGAAGTACAATGTAAACGGGATATTGACCGTGAAGCTGCATCTCCACACCCCCTGGGGAATCGGCTTAAGTTTTATGGATTCAATTGGCTGAAAAAGCAACAATATGTGTGTTTTATTCTTTAAAGTATGTTGGTGTATTAGTGTTTTAGGGATTTTATTATTTTTATAGTAGTGATCAAATACCTCACTATATATTTTTATAGTTATCAGGCAGATTTTTTGATCTTGTCAAAACTAAAAAGCAATCTTTTTGGAATCTAAATAGTTTCCCAGTCAAGGCATCTGATCTAGAGCGATCTATTGAAATTTAGCAGAGCAGCTGCAAGTACACTATGTGTAGTTGGAGGACTTTGATGCTAATCGTTGCTGATAGAAAGCATATGTGCACTGCAAATCTAAAGGTTACAAACCATCATGATATAACAGGAAAAAAAATCTCTACTACAAATGTCAGGGTGGATTTGTTACAACAGCAATAAGGCTTTGGTCTTCCTTCTTTCTCCCCTTTATCCTTCCTACATCCATTCAGATGCTACGGTCTTTACATATCCTACTAAATTTAATCAGAAGTGAACTCATGCTCCCATGCTTTTGTCATTTGGTAAACAGTTCTGTATCTGACACTGTAAATAACCTGAAATATGTTTTTTGGTGCATAAGCATGCCAAAGCTTTTGTGTACTGCTTGCAAAAACCAATTAGAAAGGCCTTCTCTAAATTTAGATAAATAGCATTAGGCAGTTGTATTTGTTTTGTTACAACAGATGCTTTGTTACAGGATTAGGTAATAATTTGGCTAGTTGGTAGCTCTGTTGCAGACTAAAAGCAGAAATTGTTGCCATCCTGTAAACAATAAAGTTAACAAATAAGCTTCTCAAAGAGAAAACTATTACTCAACTCACATGAATATCAATCTCAAAACAGCCTTAAAATCCATGAACCAGTATGATATTTTCAGAGTATAATATTGATTGTACTGTTACTCTGCTATAGTTGTATTTTTTTGAGTGCACCTATTTTTCAGTGCTGTGTGACTCACCAAAGTCTCAGTATACATTTTTTTAACCTTTTCTTATCATTTTTCATGTTTAAATTGTGGCCAAAGTATATATGCAAAACAGAACATGTTATTTTTTAATTACTGAGGCATCAGACAATACTTACTATCACTGTATCAACATCTATAGTGTGAGGAGCTCCTCAATCTGAAGTAGTGTTTTCACTGTAACACATCTTCCCTCACATTACCCTGACATCATTCAACAATAATTAGAGACTGTGGGTCTGTGGTTTAGTTAACAAGATTAACTTCCCCTGTTGTCATTTTATGTTTTCAAAGCAGATTACATCCAAATCAATATTGTGACATTACTCAGCAGATGTGCTCCAAAAGAGCCCTTACAGGGTTCACACTATTGCTTTACATCAAGCGTCTTGTTGTGCAAATGTAGAAAGAAATTTAGTTTTAAAATCTACTGATAGTATTGTGCCTGTCTGCGTGTCTCTGGGATTATGTTTAAGACTGGTTGGACAGGCTTAATGAGGGCCAGTCGGAACCAGTTTGGCAGTGTATTATTAAATGTGGTTGTTTTGGTGCTCTGATGCCAAATAACAGACAAAGGAAATGAAACCTTACACTAATGAGGTTTCACACAGTTAATTAAGTCGGAGCTGCAAATTCTCCATCATTATTGGACCAATAGATTTTTTTCATTCTTTATTTTTAGGGAGAATCTTATGCATATAGTTTTATTTTCTAGAATAATTCATTACTTTTCAAAGTTAATTGTTTCAGGTTGCTAAGGTTGTTGTTCATAGGAATTAGTGGCAAAGCAAGTTGTGCATTTAAATGGTAAGTTTACAGCCAGATAAGAAGGAATGCTGAGTGAAGATGCTAGTATGCTGCAATAATCTAAATATTTGATGCTTCATTCCTTTATTTTTTTTCACTCAGGATGAACTTTTGATTATTGCTGGTCAATAATTTATACAGAGATAATTCTTGAGTAATTACAGGTTTTCATAGTTGTTACTCCAACTATATGCCACAACAATTTATCCAATTCTATTTTAATATGTTAAAGTGTGCTGAATAACTAAGACTATATGAACAGGACTGAGGCTATTGCTATGATTCTGGGCGCTTTGATTTAGAAAGCATATGTATTTAGAGCATTGTTTTTTTTGCCATTTACTGGATCAAAAATGTGACTTGTGTTCAATAAACATTGTGTATTCATGATTTTATGGAAACAGAGAGATTTTGTAAAATCTCAGATATTTTTAGGGGTTATGTACAGCCAATCTAATCATTGAGCGAGTCTAGTTTTCTTTAAAAGTAAGGCAGGTAGATGTCATCCACATTTTAGGTAATAACATTATGCAACAAAAACCTGATCGATGCAGCAATATACTTTTGACACTTTTCAAATAAAAACCTGGGATTTTGCAATAACAAGTGGAGCAACCACATACAATAGATGACACTTATGTTACATGAACTCTGCTGCCTGAAATATGCTTTAATTGGATTCTCAAAGGCTAACAGTCGCTGTGAGGAAACTGGGTCTCGTAACAGGGGATGAAAGGGATGGAGACACTTGTTTCCAAGGCAACGGAAACAATGGGTTTCAGCTAAGGATCATCAGACTTTTATTAGAGAAAAGACATTTTATTTTCATTGTAATGGTGTTCGATTTTGTCGAATGGCCGGTACTTTTTAATTCACTGTGAATCTGATGGGTCTTATAGCCATATTATGTTGTAGTCAGTATCTTACTGAGGTTAAAATCTGGTCACGGTTAAAATAGGACACTGATCAGTGTGTCAGGTGTACAAACTCGGTTAAGCTGTTTTTAATCACTCATTCTCTGTTTTATTTCTCACAGCTGAAGTTACTTATCTTAAGATCCTATTTCTTGTAAAGTAAAGAGAATATTATGTTGATTGATCATCAGTGTGCGATTTATCTCAGATTTCAGAGTTGCGAATGACATCACACCCAAGTTGGGAGCTTTCTAATTGCAAGTTAAAAATGGGATTTTCTCATTTTATGGGTGCTAACTACTGAAATAAATGCTGCTAATAATATACTAATTATTTTCAATTTCATATGCATTAAAACACCAGAGAAAATTTTGTCAAATAACAATTTTATAGCACTATGTGTTTTAATGTATCTGATTTATTAGGATACAAACAATCTAACAAAGAATAATGTCCATATTTACTAAATTATGTTTGCCCTTCAGCCATATTACACACAAGTCAAAAAGTCAGACTTTGGAAAAATTAAGAGACTTGATGTGGATAAACTGGACCAGACCCTAAAATGCACATGAACTGTTAGTTTTCAGCTGCTAACTGTTGTGCTGTTGTTCTCCCAGGGCGCCCACTTGGCCATGATTGACACCCTGATGATGGTGTACACAGTAGAGACGGTAAATGTGGAGAAGGTAATGGCTTGCACTCATCAGTATTCATCCTGTGACTCTGAGGAGGAAAGACCATATGATACAGAGGACGCTGTGACCACCTGGATTAACAAGGTTTGGAAGTGTTTTCTGATGCACTTAAAGCCTTTAATCTCTTAAACTATATTAATTCCAACATCTAGAATTGTATGTTTATGCATTCAAAATATAGGTTACTGTTTGTTTAACAGAAGAAGCATGTCTCAATTTAAAACTAAAACTTGTATTAGACTGACTGACAGAACTTAATATAAATACATTACCTTCGGAAAATATTCATACCCTTTAAAGGCGTTCACATTTTGTCACATCAGTTTATTACAACAAACTTCACTGTATTGTAATATTATGTGGTAGTTCAACACAAAATACATGATTGTGTTTTTTTTCTGTCTTTTTTTCTTGCAGTTTACTGCGAGTCACAGTAAACTGGGACTTGCATTGTTTTTATCCCTTCTGGTACTGCTACATAAATTCCAGTTCAAACAATTGTTTTCAGAAGACATCAATTCAATGATGTCCAGTTGTGTATGATTAAATCTCAGTATAGACACAGCTATTCTTTGAGGACCTTAAAAGTTTGCTGAAGGACATTAGGAATAATGTTTGTGGCTGAACATCTAGACTGGCAAGCAAGTAGAACATTAATCACAGAAGTAATTTGCAGTATCATAGTAACTGGGGGAGTTACAAAGACCCATAGCTAATTTGTAAATGTGTCACTTTATTTGTAAAAACTTTGAAGCCATGTATTATTTGCATTACTGTTGGCAATTATGCACTTCTTTATATTCTTTACATGAATTTCAAATAAACATCTTTGAAGGTTGTGTTTGTAAAAGATTTAAAAGGTATGACTATATTTGCCAGGCATTGTTGTAACAGCATAAACTTGTTTGTATAAAATAGCACAGCTTATTATCTATCTAGACTCGTAAGATAGGACTGAGGAACACACAGGGACTCATTTTAGATGATAAACAAAAGGGCAACATAAATTTGGAGCTACGAACTGAACCAAACAGGATATATAAACCAGTTATTTCTACAAATGACATTCACACTGTTGCTCATGGAAATGGATAACTCAACAAACACTCTGCTCATCTGGCATTTATGATAAAGAGGGTAAATAAAATCAGTTTCTCACTTAAAGCCCTCTCAGTGTCCCCTGGGAATTTGCAAAAAGCCACTTAATAGCTTGAAATAAAACATCCTTTTAGTAATAAAGGAATAATTTCACACAACATAAAAACAAGTATAACATGACTGGATTCAAACCTGCATTACTTCAAAAACAAATCAACTGCTAATATATTTCTCCCATTCATCCATATAAATTGCAGCATGGTTGCTTTTGCAGGGCTGCATGCACAGATGGCTTGCAGACGCACTAGAGCAGAATCCAGTAGGACTCTGTTTACATTCTTCGAGCTGCAGTTCTGGAGGACTTCCAGATATGGGCTTCAAACAAACTCAGAGCAGACAAAGGGTTACAGGAGGTGTGGTCATGATCTCCTGCTAGAAAGGCATATGGCTCCCTGTTTAATACACGCTACTTCCACAACGTGCAGTTTGTAGCACACTGAATTAAAACAAGTACAATCAAATTCTTTGTGTTTCACAATGTAAAACCATCATTGTTTAACATATTTAATCACTTGGATATGCTTTTTACGTTCTCAGAGATGTTGTTTCTTTCTTTGATAATACAGTATTCTTTTTTCCTCCCCCTTTAGGTGAATGAGTATCTGAAAGATGTTGTTGCTCAGGAGCAGAAGAAGAAGGAGACACAGAGTTCTGAGCAGACTGGGAGTCCTAGGGTGGGTGTTTTCTTTTGACTTTTCTCATCTAGCTGTAACACTTCACACACTGCATATACTGTACACAGTGTGATGGACACATTCAATTGAGCTGAGTGAAAACCTTGGCTCCAAGTAATGGATTTACCACAGCATTTCTCTTTGACTGGCACTTATTTATCCCAGACCTCTGTGTTACTACAGTATCTCAGACAAGTTTCTTGACTTTGTGAAGCGGCTTAAACTCAGCGAGCATCAGGAAAAATCTCAGTCAGATTTTTTTTTGTTTCGCTGTTTGTTTAATGAATATCAAACTAGATAGAGAGATAAGATATTAAAGGCATTGCTGTTTACCCACTCATCTTTTGAATCTTTGTCAGAGGGTCAGACTTTCCAGTCTAATTAGATAAGCAGCTATTTAGTCTTGGTTGAACCTTGTTCAGGATTCCCCTGCAGTCACGGATCACTTATGTAACTTTCTGCAGAGTCAGTGCTTATTTTTCATACTCTAAGACATGGAGATGATGCCTATCTGTTTTTTTTTTATGTATAACTGAAATAGTCTCTGTATTCTGCCTGTTTGAATCTGTTTACCAAAACATCTTCTTACCCATTGACTATTCCAATAACCCATTAATGGTTGGCATATATCATAATGAAATGCATATATGACATATATGCATTAACAGAAATATGCACAAAAAGTTGTATTGCATTTGGTGTTCATACAGATTTCGACTGTATGCTGTTTATAAAGCACTATTCTCGAATTTGCAAAACAATTAAATAAGGAAATAAAGAATTAATCACGATCAGTATATTCGGTGTGCGTTAAATTATTGCATCCATCAAAACAAAAGATTTTATGTGCATTAAAAAAGGTTAAAGATAATATATATTCAGTTGGCTGGTCAATTGAAACAGCTATAATTATAGCATTTTTTAAAGTTCGCATCATTTGGATAACTGAAACTGTGTGACGAAAATAGAGAATTTAGGCATAGTCAAAAAACAGTTTCTTTATATTCACTTCTATCTTTATTGCAGTAAATACTACAACAGATGATAAAATTTAAGTTCAAATTATACTACATGCAAGAACTCTGACAGTTGCAAGCATACTCCTCTGTAAAATTGGATCCAAGTTTCTCTTCATAGAGCAGCTGTTTGTAAGGCTTTGACTAGTCCACTAATACATACAGCCAGTGTCTGATTTTATGGCATCTTTATCATAGCAATTTATTATCCAGTAGCAATAAAATTGGATCATAGTTTGCTACTGAAAAAGGAGTGGATATACTTAGTATTTTTATGGCTCCACTTTATTTAGCGTCTGTGATGCATTTATTATCATGCAGCAGTGAGGAGGAGAGTTCCAAACAATGTGTCAGAGAGGAAGAAGGGGTGAATGATGTCACTCATGGTCTCACCTTCATGTTTATCCTTCATACCTTGTCTGGCTGTCTCCCTTCCATGTCCTTGAATAGTCACTGCCAGCAGTTTTAAAGAAAGGATTGACTTTTGAAATGCTGCGGTGTCACCTGGACCTTAAACATGTTCAGGGACTGAGAAAAATTATATTATTTATTATTGACATATTGTTGTCATGTGTCCTACCTCCATGACCAAGAAAAAAAAAAGACAAATTTTTATTTTGATTTTTTCCATCTCTCTCTCTCAAGTTATGCCATCCAACACACTCTGACATAACACCATTGGTGTTGTTCATCTTAAAGATGTTAAAAGCCCATATCATGCTAAACTGGCAGCTCAGCTGCCTTGTTTTGACCTAAAGAGATGGAGAACTGCACTTCGTTTTCTCAGGGCTGCAGAGTGTTTGATGATGATCTGACCAGTCAGTGTGCAGACACAGCAGTGCATGCCTCAGCTATCCTTAAAAACACACAGCAAGGCACACATGCTTTAACTGGTGAAGTGGAACCAGAAAGTGAAATCATATTCTCATTTAACCTTCTGGGGGAGTTTTGTACCACTGAACCAAAAACTGAATGGTAAACATGGTTGCTTATTATTACCTATTTAGCCTGGCCTGATGCTGATTTCTGGGTGATAACAAATCCCCTTGTTTGGCCCATGAGCTGTGGAGTTGACCTTCCACTGTCCTCATGAACCTCTAGGCTACTAGCCTTAAATGCTGTGTGTGTTGGTATTGTGTCCTTGTTGTGACTTCTATGTCTTTTGCTTATGGCAGATTTTGCTCTAGTTTAATAGACAAACTCGCTAAAAGCTTCATTGGAACACATTCAGATGAACTATTGTATGTAACAGACAGATTTCAGGCTCTCAGGAGATCATACGCTTTGTTCTGTTTAAAGTCTAATTGTGAAGTCTAAAGTTATTTGTGCCATCCAACCAAAACGTTAACAAAACATTAAACCACTCTCCTTGTAGCAATTACATAATAACTTATTATTTTAGGTAGGTAATTTACAGTATTATTGTAATGGGGATGTGGTAAAGTGCAAACTGTTTAGCATATCTATTTAGATTAAAAATGTTATAATACTGTGTATGCACTGTGTATGTAAGCTGACAGTCTTCCTCTGGCTGTCAAGCTGTGGCAGCAGGCTGTGGTATTTGGAACCTGAATGATCTAAAAGGTGAATGCTGACCTTTGAATGAAATGTATTAGCATTACCAAGCCATCCAATCATATCACTCCACTGTATCTGATAATAATGACACCTGAATAAATGTTTTGAAATTAGCATTTGCTGGTTTTCATGTTGGCCTGTGAGAGTTTGCTTACTTTGTGTTGCTGAGGAGTACAGCTTAATTGACTCCTGGCTCTGGTGGGAGTTGGAGGTTGTCTCAGTCTATAGATGCACTTTTCTGCAACAATGACTTTATGGCATGGTCACAAAAAACTTTCAGGCGTTGAGTGAAAGGGAAAAAGCAGAATTAGATTTACTTAAATATTGTTGGCATAGAAACCATCTGTTAAAAATATCACTGGATGTTGTTAGTGAATGTAATTACAATAACAAAGAACTGTACAACACTGGGATAGAAAATATTTGAATTAACTTAATTGTCATAAATGTTTTATGCTAATGGAAATAAAATGAGTTAAATATGAGTTAAATATGACATAATCCTAATTCTTGTGTCCGAATTGTGAATAAACAAAGTATTTACAACTAGTGTTACTTATCAATTGACTGCAACTCGTTTGCACAGATTGGGACTAAATCTGGTCTTTTCCTCATGTTTTTAAGCTAATTAGTTCTGTTTCTTGCTTATGTACATATATTGTATGATAAACTATTCTGACAATTTGACCAACAGGTAAAACTGTCAACACTAATATTTTGACTGGATTAGATCAGGTGTGGGTGAGCACTGTGACAAATCAGGAAAATCCAGGACAACTTCTGTCTCTTTTTTTTTTTTTTACTTTTCATGCCTTTTCTATTTATATTGATGATTTCAGTAGAGTGTCTGTATTTTTCCTACAAGTCGCTGCTTTCCTTCTTTGAAGTTATGGAAATGCACGTCATTTTGATCGACATGTGAATTTTGGGTCTTTGGTTCCTCAAGGTAGTGTGGGAATTAGCTTTTAGATGTAACAAGTCTCTTCTGGAAGCAGCTTACATCGTCAGAGGATAGCTGACAGACTTTGACATGAATGCAGTGGAAATGTTATTTGGATTTTCTCTTTCCTGAGACGGGTTTTTATTAACTTGACAGTGAACAAATGAACAGTCAAGATACACTCTGGTATTTTAGTGTGAATCTATTGGAACTGGCATGGAAAAGTGACTGTCAAATTTAAAATACCGTTTTCACGGCATTTTAATCATAGCCCTTAAAGGGAAGTTGTACTTTGATATTTGCTCTTCTAAATTATAATGCATTATCTCAGGTCAAAATGACTTATTTAATTGCATGTGATTGGCAAAGATGGGAGTGTAAATAACAGCATCATGGCTAACAGGTTCCAAAATAGTCTTTAAACTTCACAAAAGTGGTTTTAGGAGAAGGAAACCTTCTGTTCTTTTCTTATTTTTCTTGAATACATCCCCATGAATTTTAATTTCCAAAAAGTACACTTTGGCATGTTTATGTCATTTACTATAAAGTCAGCACCTAATCACAGTAAATGTTCTTACCACACATTTCTTACATTGGAACTTTAAGACGTGACAGTTGTTTTGCTGTATCCACATGAAAGAAAAGATAAAATGCGAAAGCAATTTAAACATATCACAACTAAGCTGTACAGTTTTTTAAGATGAGTGGGATGTCTTTCATACACACAAAAACAATAACCAACACTTCTTACGTTGGTGTTACTGCTTTTATGTTACTGCTTATGTTACTAATTGCTTTACTAACTAATCTCATCGAACAACATTTCTTTATGGTTCCCTTTCCCTCTGCTTCGCTGCTGCAGTCTCCAACCAAGTGGTACATGAAGCTTGTGCCTGTAAGTCCACTTATCACTGCTGCCCTTCTTGCATCTGTGTGTTCAAAGTGATTCCTGTCATCCCTGTCACTAGGCCATACATTATTAGAAAAACAAGCTATTGCAATATTAATGTTGAACATTGTCACAATATTAGTTGCTACTAACCCAGAATTTCAATACACGGTAAGAGCGTTTGGATCTCACTCTTTATAACTCTAAACTCTATGACTGTGTTGAAAGGGATCAAAAATAATGAAAGGCAGAACAACTGGTCAACTTATTATTACCAAGCAGGCCATTACAAATGAATATGAATACATTAATGTTGCAATAACAATTTGGATTGCATGTATTGTGCAGCTCTACCTCATTTGTTTGTTGTGTAGAAATTCTATTTGTCTTGTCACCAGGTCATTATTTGTCATTTTATACACATCAGATAGATGACAGAAATCTTCTGATTCTTATTAAAATGGCTTCAGTACCTACTGTACGTAGGGATAAGTTTACACAAACTCATGAAAACTTTAATTTTTTTCGATTGCGGCTTTACCTATTTATTATATACTTCCTTATATTCTGTAGGCTATGCAACATTGAGGAATTGCTTAAGTTCTCCTGATTAAATATGAGACAAGAAAAAAAACCTAATGGTTTTTAGACATCTAGGAAGAAATACTGTTATAGTTTGAAATCCATATTTTAGTTACTGTCATTTGAGTGACAAGCACCGTGTTTTTTATTTCACTTAGAGAAAATAAATAATCATTTTACAACATTTGAACATAGATCATTTGAAAAGCTACTGCTTCTTGTCTTTGACATATATCACTCCATTTCCAAAGTCATCTAATTACCTTCATACATGAGTAAATCCTCTAACTTCACACTGTCAACTATCTGCCACTTCTTGAAAGCTCTAATGAAAGCCCAGCTGTTGTGAGGGTTGCTCCATTAATTGTGCCTAATTTTTCCTCCCATGAAGTGAATGAAAAACAGAAACAACAGGATAAGTCTGAGTTACAAACTACTGCAAATCTAAGCAAGATGCTGTTCTGCAAAGCACTTGGGTTTATAGGTGTTTATATCAACAGGCTCGCTATCGGAAAGAGCAGGCCTCCACCCAGCTGGCTCCCTGGATCCCTCCAGTGGACAACCTGCTTAAGGACAGCACAGACGGCTCGGCTCTGGGTGCATTGGTGCATTTCTATTGCCCTCAGCTGCTGCCCCTGGATGGTAAGGAGACGAGATGGAAACAGTTGCTGCTTTTAGATTCTGATGTCAGAAAAGAGAAAGTGTAGTGTAGGTTCACTGAGTGGATCAGTTGTCTTTAACAAACTGAAGATGCATTCAATAGAAGGACCAAGTAAACAAACCTATCTGCTTTGTAAACACATGGTAACAAACTAAACCCAAATAACAGTAAGCCCCTATCTTGTTAATTAAAACTTTTACAAAAGTTTGAGTAAAGGTTTAAAAAAGCAACCTCAGCTGTCTGGAAAAAAAGATTGTTCATCTATCAGTGCAGTAAAAAGCTCTCTAGTCATCAAATTTTGTCTGACAGCTGATGGATCTGTCTGCCCTCATAGATGTGTGTCTGAAGGAGAATATGAGTCTGGCCGACCGTCTCTACAACCTGCAGCTCATTCAGGACTTCTGCAAAGACAACCTGAACAGCTGCTGCCACTTCAGCCTGGAGGACATGCTCTACGCATCCTCAACCATCAAGGTACAGCCTGAATCAGTATGCAGAATTGTTCTTCAACAATGGACAAAAAGTTCAAAATTATCATGTTGAAGATTTCATAATGTTTAGGTCTGCAGTGCTGCAAACTTCTTGCTGCTTTTTTTTCCAGTGGGGATCATTTCTGGCTTATTGTCCAAATGCTACTCACTGATTCACTATCAGGAAATTTTTGTTTGACCTATTTTTGTGGATTTGTTGAGAAGACACAGAGAAGAAATCCATATGGCATAGTTGTGTATGGGAAGAAAGGCGGAATAAAATAAAAAAATAAGCTGGGCTGTACGCCAGTGAAGTGAGTCATGCTGTGGAAAAACCTCTTGTAAAAATCGCTCTGGTCAAACCACAAAATTGGAGAACTCCATACAGGCTCCACTGCTGCTGTGTGCATTTATTTAGCTTTTTCCTTCTATATTATTTTCTTTTACATTGTTTTTCTTGACCTATTTTAGGTTCCACTTCTTTGTGAGACATTCCTTGTCTTTCATTTGGTGTTGTTTTCAGACTTTGAGCTTTCTTTACGTCTGCCCACTTGTATTTTTTGGTTTGCATTTGTCTCACTAAAACATATTTCTTTTTTTCTTTTCCCTTGTTAATGCTTCAGCTTACAGACTTGCTGTCTGTCATTTATTCATAGAGTTAGCATCTGTATGTAGATTTGTGTAAACGTCTTGCTGTGTGATGATGCTGGAGTGAATCTGTCCTAGAAACAACTCCTGTTTTTCATTTTTTGCTAAACTTACTTTTCTTGTTCCAGCAATAGCAACACAGATAAAGTGTAGCCAATAAAACAGGCTAAAATAGTTGGAAAATATGTCAACCATGTCACACTGATGTACTTTTTAAAATAGAAAAGTGTTGGTTTTTATTGTTCACTGTTGCATTTTATTTTAAATATTCCTCAAAATCTTTGCCAGATTTAAAAGTGCATGAACAGCAAATAAGCTGTCTTGATCTTTGTCCAATGTGTCTTTTGAGGTCCTAATGTCTTTGCCAGTTGCATTGTGGAGAATTTACATTTTTGTTCCTGCATCTTATCCTTTTCATCAAATAGTCATCACAGCTTCTGAAGCGCATGAAAACCACAACGTCAGAAGACAAACCATAGTACAGACAACCTAATTGTTCCTTTAATAACACCCTTCTGTTGATCATAGGGTTTATTGCAACTTTCCTTGTGTGCTTCATGTTTTTGCTCTTGTGGTGTCTATCAGCCTCTTCCCCCTGAGTGCTGCATAAACAATAAGCTGGTGTGTGATTTGATGGATGAGTCTGGCTTTGGCTTGCTGCCGTCTAAATGTGTCTTTGGATGCAGGCGTGTTGCTCTGAGCAGAGACAGAATACAGGTCACTCAAAGGACAAACTTCTGTCTAATCAAAAAACATGTCAAGTTCCAAACAACATGCTAATTTCAACTGATTTAATGTTAATATAATTAACCACAAACTTTATTGATAGGTAATACTATCAATATAAATATATGGGTTGGAATAGTTGCATTTCTAATTACTTGGATTTAAAAATGCAAAACATTTAATATTTTATAACAATACATTTAAGCTTCCTCCAAAAAATTCATGCCCTCTTGATTATAGTGAAATAAAAAACAAACCTTTTGACCAACATGCAAAACTGTTTGTGACTGGAAATAACCATTGCACAGAGAAAACATTGTGCCTATGAAAATTAACCTTATGCATACAAGCAGGCCTACAATGGACATGTTTAGATTGAAGCTTATTCAAGTTCTAGAATGTTAAAGTCAATGTGTAAAACTAAATCTGATTGGGAGTGATCACCTCAAAAAGCTCAAGGATTTTTAGCACTATACTTAGAATTTGTGTTGCAAAACAGGGACTTTGAGTGTTTTAACTGAGACAATATAAGTGAAGGATTGCTGTGGTGGTTCAAAGGTTAAAACTAATGTTATAACATAAGTGTGTAACGGTAATGTATCAGATTAAAAGTGTTGCTCCAAAAAAGCTGCATGTCACTGTCAACAGAGCTTAAATGAAGAAAAAAGAAGAGTGATTGTGTTCCGAGTCCAGCCAGCAGCATTATTTTGCTGACACTGATTTTTGCAGACATAAAGCTGTCCCAGCAGAGCACAGTTACTGTCTGAAAGAAGCAGTAAAAGGCAGATCTGCAAAGAGAACGAGTCAAATTCGGTAACCTTGACCTGGATTTCCAGGCACACACACCACCAGTGGCTGTGTGCTGCAGCCCGTCACACTAATGGAGACCTTATTATAAAGACTGAGCCGAGACATTAAGAGGAGGCGAGGTGAGGGGGTTGTTGACGCAGAAGAAATTGGAAACAGGAGAGAGGTAGCAGGAGTGTGAAGCAATTAGAAAGGTGAGGGAAGGGTCTGATCAGTAAGAGAATCACCGGGGTTCAGCTAGCTGCCAGTGCACAGACTTACACTAACTTGTTTATTTAGTCTTAAGATGGTGTTGCTGTAAAGTTAATCTCAATCTATCAGCAGCTGAGGGCGGAATAGTTTTGCAAATATCTTTACTCATTTGGCACAATGAAAATTAAAATTGAAGGCTGACAGTTTAAACATTGAACATTTTCATTAGTATCTTCACAGACAAATCAGTCTGCTCATGTTAACTCACATAACTGTTGCAAATTACTGTAAATGTAAGAAACCTTTAAGATGGTGCTCGAGGGATGTGTGCTTAAACAATATGTTTCTTTAAACATGACCATTCCACTTGAGTTCCACTGTGCTTTTATAAAATACAGTGTGTTTGCCTTTAAAACCCAACCCCCTAAAAACCATTTATTACATACACAACTTAGCCATTGCCCTTAGATAATGAGCTTGGCTTAGTAAATCATGTCAACCCTATTCCCCTTTAGACACTCTGCATTTAATTAATTCACAACACATCTAAATTGCCATCTGTGGTTGAAAAAATGGAAATTTTGTTCACCATGTCTGGTTTTTGACTTTCTTTAAACACCTGGACGTCAAGCTTTGCATGAATCTCAGTTAGTGGGTCCTCCATTTTCTGGTTGTTTCACTATCAGGATATATTTGACAAGAAAGTAGGAAATTTCACAAGAAAAATGGCTTGAAATCTTGAATTTATGTAAAATGTAAAACTATTGCATCTGACTGATACAAAGTTAAGATCCCCAAAAAGGTAGATATGGTGCGGTAAAGAGTGTAAAGATGATTAGAATAAGTCTAGTCATTTTATTTATGTAGATAAATTGAAAAAACAACCACTGTTCCCTTTAAGTGTTTCACTGTAAATAGTGAGGGAGGTCAACAATATACCTCACTACCAATGTTTTAAAAACAATAATAATGTTTTTTATTTTTTTCTAAGCTTTATACGGAGCCAGTTTAATGATGCTAACAAGTGACACGTCGTTTGATCTGTTTAAGTCACTGCTGCCATACCAGCTTTTCTTTCTACTCGGTCTGAAATTGTAAGACTCTGGGACTGACAGTAGCTCAATAAACTTGGCAGGAAATGAAAGAATGGGATTTTCCACATTTGTGTGATTGTGTCTGTCTGCCTGCTAGACTCTTATCCTTTAATCAACCTTCTGCCCCACCTCTTGTTGGGATTAAATCCCCAGGAATTGTCAGTTCATGTCCTTGTCTCCTACAGAACTCAATGATACCACTCATAGGGTGTGTCTGAGTGACCTGTCATTGACTTTTTTATTGGCTTTAAGCAGTACACACCACAAGTGCCTTTGGGTATCTCATTATTATATTGTGTGTGTGGGACATCGCAATCCCTAAAGAGTGGATTAGCCTTCACCCCCACCCAACCTACTTCTTCCAACTAGAAATCTCATTAATCATCAGTGAGTATAAAAGCTTCACACTTAAATCTCCAAACAGCAAAATCTGGCGATTCCTCAAGCCAGGCAACGTCAGAAGTAGAAGAGCCAAACAATGGAAAGATAGGTGGGGCAGTGGGTGATCTGTGTGAGTGCATGCTTGTGTAGGGGTGGTATTACACTACAGCACTCACACCTGGTGTGTCAGTAGTAGACAGGGGAACAGATGGAAAGGAAAACCAAGGTCTGGGTGGTTCAGATATAAGGAGATCTCATCATCATTCTTGCATATTTTGCTGCTTTTCTATTCATCAAAACCTTAAAGGATGTTACCCAAAGGTAAATAGCATGGTTTGACTAGCAGTTTAAAAAATGTATGTTGAGTAAAAAAAAAAAAACTTAGTTGAAAGAAGTGTTGTTTGTGCATGTTGATGACATTACGTTCCATTACTGTAAACACCTAGAAAAGACTGGTTGTGCAGTTCTGCACAATAGCATGCTGGCTCCAACATAAGGAAAAACTGTAAAATGCTGCAGTAACAGCCACAATAGACAAGTGTCAGTAGTGTTAATTGCCTCTGCAACTCCTGGGGGGCTCTTAGGCTGCAGTTTAGAGGCTTGTGAAGTGAATGTTTGATTTGTGTGTATGCGTGCGTGTGCGTGTGTGGTAGTTTTTTGCTTAGCAGAGCAAAATATTGCTGATGAAGTGAAAAGGATGTCGTTGGAGCTGATCGATGCACCACTGCCTTTGTCTGGGGACCGTGGATTGAGGGGTGCTTAGAGGGTGTGTTCCCTCAAGGTCACTCTCGCTTCAGAGCTCCCATACTGCATATTTATGGGAGCTGCAAGTATTCTAAATCACGAACACATGATTTAGAATGCTTCAATAATTGAGCCTTGAAATGCATTTAAGCAAAACAAGATTCTTATGTCTTTTCTTTATGACATTTTACATTTTTGCTGTGTTAGAATTACTACAAAATTAATATCAGTTTTCTAGAATTTCTCTTTTGGTATATCCAGCACAAGTGTGTTGAAATGGTGGCTTTTTTTTCTTTTCAGAGTAGTGCAATCTAGCAGTTTGACCTCCTACTGTATGTTGACCTGATTTAGACATGGACATACCATGGCACAGCAGTATCACAAAATATCAACATTTACCTACTTTGAATTAGGTTAACTGATTGGTTGTACAACCCGTGACTGAAATCATAAAATATACTTATCATAAAAAAAGAATTTAGGCTTTTTGGCTTTTTGTAGTTTCTGGCATTTCTCAAATCCTGTCTCCAATAAAAATTTGTTTCAGTGTAGTAGATAATTATTTTTTTTCAGTCTTCAGAAAATGTGTTAACCTGCTGAAAAGAATGCTTAAAAATAACTGGAAATGAAGCTGTAAATCATTTCCAGACATTGTGTGGAAAGGGACAAACTTGATGAAAATTTAATCACTGCAAATCTTCTTGGAGTCCACAGTGACACATGGTGGGGAAATATATTCAATGCAGTTGTAATTTAGTAGAAGCTGACCTAAAACAAGTACTTATATTTATCATTGAAAAATCTTTAGATCAAATGGGTTTAACATGACTTAGTCCCATGATTTTAATATTTGTTTTTTCTCCTCAGAATAACTATCTGGTGTTCATGGCCGAGCTGTTTTGGTGGTTTGAGGTGGTTAAGCCATCTTTTGTAAAGCCAAGAATGCTTGACAATGAAGGGACAGGCAAGTAATAAATTCAAAGATTATAATTCAAGTTATGTCATGCAAGTTACAATGGTCTTGTTTGTTTGAAAATGTAGTATAAAAGGTTAAATATAACATACTTGTAGGTTTCCTAAACTGGAAAGAATAAGAGAATAGTATAGTAATGATTTGCATTGTAAAAACAAATTTTTTCTCGGTTTCACCCTTCCAGAACCATCATCCATATTGAAAAGTATGCCTTTCATTCCAATCTCCAAAGCTACCAAGAGAAGTTTCATGGAAAGACCTCCAAGTCCTGAAAGACCCAGGTAGAGTATTGTAAGAATTTTGTGTAAATCTATGTTGATTCACGAGATTTAAAAATGAGAAAATGAAAAATTTTTAAATCATCTTTTTCTGTAAATTTATAGTTTGCCCCTTCAACCCCAGCTTCGTAACACAGGTAATTATAATTTTCACAGCAAGAAGATTTTATTGGGCAATTTAAATTCTATTGTTTTTACCTGTTTTCTGTCTGATTTTTGTTATCCAGGAGAGGTCAAGAGGTCTAGCTCCATGTCCTTTGTTGATGGGAATCTAGGCACATGGCCCAAAGAAAAAAGGTTGGTAATTACATCTACTCATGTGGTCATTTCTAAATCTAAAGAGCTCGCTGAGTTAAATTAGCAACTAATCACACACCTGCAGTTTTATTTACAGTTTTGTTCTTTCGTCATAGGTCTGGGCCTTATGGGGTGTCATTTGACATCCCCTTTGACAAAGGGGATTCTGCTCCTGCTGTACCTTCCTCCACACATGGAATGGTTAGATCTGTCAGCACTGATGATGGATCTGGTTTCAAGGTCCAGCACATGCCTCGTGGAATGAAAAGGAACCTGTCATTCCAGCCAGTGAATGGTCAGAGCATTGGTATCCAGGAGGAAGGCTGCCCAGAACGCCTTGCAGGAGTGGAGTCCTGCACTCAAGCATTCCCCAACGGACATGGAAGTGTCCTGGCATCAGCTCCCTCTGTGGCAGAAGCCCTCCAGGTCATCCACACCCCAACTAGACCACCTGTAGAGGGCATCAACAGTGGTTTCTTTTTGCACAGCCAAGGCCCTAGGGTCGGTGCTGGTGGCTTGGACCCTCTGACAGAGTCTGAATCCAAAGAACTTTTGAGCACCGCAGACACCACCGAGGTGGACACCAGCATTCACATTCGCACAGAGGACATGCTGGATGAAGATTCCTCTTTGAAAGACCTCTCTGTAAACATGGACCTCGATGTGGACACACCAAGCCCCTGTCCAAGCAATCAGAGCAAATCTCCCTCAGGAGTGAAGTTGACCAGCTTTGCCGAGCAGAAGATGAGAAAGCTTAGTCCATCGGCACCAGATTCAGGCAGAGGAAGCAGCAGTTCCATGAAGACCACTCCAGAGGGCTCAGAGTTTGCTCTCCCACTGTCAGTCTCCTGGGCACCAACACCTGAGCACAGCCCCATCCGTCAACAAAACACACCAGCCGTTACTGCACAGGCAACACCCACATCGGTCCAGCTTCCACCCAATGACCCTGCACAGGTCATGGCTACAGAGATGGTGCAGCTGAGGATAAGGCTTGAAGAGAAACGAAAAGCTATTGAAGCTCAAAAGAAGAAAGTGGAAGCTGCTTTTACGAGGCATCGGCAGAAGATGGGCCACTCAGCATTCCTCAATGTGGTAAAGAGGAAAGCTGATGGGGCTGCTAGTGGGGAAGAAGGGGGTCAAACTGATGGAGAAGGAAAGTTGGTGACCACAAGTTCCACATTTAAATTTGGCCGGAGCAAGGCGGACACACCTGACGGAGCAGAACAAAGCACCACACCCTCTTGTTGGCAGAAGACACCTGGTTCAGGAGATGAGGGTGGACAAAGCCATGCTCAGATCACTGAAGCTGATTTCTCAGAGTATACACGTTCAATCGAAAAGCTCAATCACTCTTTGGCATTTCTCCAGGCTGAGATGCAACGTTTAGCTCAGCAGCAGGAAGTGATCATGGCCATGAGGGAACAACAGCATCAGCAAGCCTGGGTCATTCCCCCTCCTCAGACAAACCCCTCTCCACAGAAACATCCTCGACCTGGAGTTGTTACCCGCTCTTCGGGGCCTTCTTCCCCTGCCGACTCACCTCGTTCAACCCATCGCTCTCCAACCAGCATCAAACGCAAATCGGCCTCCTTCCACTCACGCAATCCCCGCACGGCTCGACCCAGTGAGCTTAAGCTGGCACCGTACAGTCGTGTCCTAACTGCACCGCAGTCAGTCGATAGCATCCCGAGGCTGCGCAGGTTTTCTCCTTGTCAACCCTTGACGAGCGCCTTCATTTATATGGGGGAGAAACCAGCAGCTGCCAGTCCAGAAACAATCGGCCAAGATGGGGATAATACTAAGGAGACAGAGTCCATCCTGTCCCCCGAGAGGGAGCTGATGAGTGTTTGTGCTGCCTGGTCCCCTCACAGCTCCTCCAAGCTGCAGACCAAAACAGAACAAAGTGAAGTAGATGCAAACTTCTCCAACCAGGAAACAGAATCTCATACCCACGATGAGATTTCAGACACTGTAAAAGATGACAAGAGCAGCACAGTTCAGAAATCATTTATTGAACTTAAACCCACCATTGAGTCTTCATTCCCTGAGGTTCTTGCCCACCCTGTACTAGAAACCTTCACAGTAACTCCATCAGAGTTACCTCCAAAGCCAGAACTCTCCAGTCAGGCCAAAAGTAGTCTGATTGAAGTTCCTCTGTCGGTCATGAAGTCTCCGGAGGATCTGACAATTGATGATGGTTTGGAAATGGAACAAGACAGTACTGAGAGTGCAGATGATGAGCAAAGGTTATGCCATGGATTCTTCTTTAAGGTGATTTCAGTTGTATCAATTTTGTCAAAAAACACACAGGAGTACCAAGACACAACTTTTGATCCTGCAATCCTACTATGCACCTTTAACACTGCTATGGGGGAAATGAGCAACTATATATTCATAACAGCATAGCAGTGTTTGTTTTGGTAGGGAAAGCTTCTCGTCCCAAACATGATGAGATTAATAGTTGAGGAAATATGTCGACTAAGGACAGCATCGTTTTTCTTTGCACAGCCTGTTAGATTGCTTTTAGCCTCTGTCTGGGCTCAGATGTAGGTCAGAAAAGTGGGACTGCTGTGAATAATTCATGGACAGCTGTGAAAATGTGGGGTGGGATACAGGTTGTCTTGAATGTAAAGCTTAGGGGATGTTTGGTCTCTTAAAAGAAAACCAGTTTGTCTTTAAACTGAAAAATAAATTGAATTTTATTTAACTAATGAATTTATGTATTAAATATACCTCCTACTTATTTACTAAGTCTAACTAAATATGTGTTTTTCTTTTTCTTGAGTTATTTGCAGTGCTTTTATAAAAGATCATTTGAGATATTCAGTGTCTTAAAAATATCCATATTTCTTGAACTTCTTCACATTTTGTCACATATTTCATGTTAAGCATATAATAAATATATAACATACACTTATTCTATACATTGAGCGAAAATAGAGGTGCACATTAGTGTTTGTGTTTAGTCCAACTGAGTCAGTCACAGTGATAAGCCTTGTAAAGTTGTTCTCTACAATGTTCATACGTGTGAAGACTGACATTTTTTCCATTCTTCTTTCACAAAAACTCAAACAGTCCAACTGAACTTGTCTGTGATGTAAATCCCTCCACCATCTGTATCTGTATGTTTATTATGAAAGGTTGTTGTGCTGCTAGAGGGGGTTGCTCTGCCACACTCACCAGGATTTTGCAGCCTCTAAGCAGGTGTTCTTCTAGTCCATCCTTGTATTTAGCTCCAATTATCCATCTGGTAACTCATGCAAACCTCCAAGTTAAAATAATACTTTGCATCATTTACCCATAAAGGAGGTATGATGCATTTTATGTATCATGATAGTTAGTATATGCATAGTAACAGGAGCTCTAAGTCTTTTTTGGCAACTATAAAAAGTCACTTTTGTAACCATCAGAATAATAATTTACTGTAAACATACTTAATGACTTCCTTCTCCTTGCTGTCTTTGGTTTTCATCAGGAGGATGGCAAGGCAGAGGAGAACATGGCACAGAGGAGAGCTGCACTGCTGGAGAAAAGGATGAGGAGAGAAAAAGAGAGCCAGATGAAGAAGATGCAGCAGGAGGCCGAGTTGGAGCAGAAGAAACAGGGAGCTCGGTATGCAAATTTACATCTTTCCTTTGTTAAAAGTCTTTGCCGTCATCTAAATTTGTCAGACTATATGTCGCATTGAGTTTCTGGCTTTCAGTTTTCATTTTTAAAGTTTATAATTTAGTTTTGTTTTATGCTTATTTTCTTTGTTATTAAATGTTTTTAAAAAATTACAAGAATAAGAAGTTCCCCGAATATACCTTAAAGAATTAAGTCCTCGGAGTCAACCTAAATACACTGACTAAACTTTACTTTTTACGATCTATATATCTGTATAAATTTCTAAATTACACATGAAGGTTCCCGGTATTTCGACTGAAAAACCTCCCTCTTTTTGATAGCCTTTTTAAACCTCAATCTCCATACTTCTTCTGTCCCTCAATATGTTCAGACTGAAAGCAGAGGAGGAGCGCATCAGGAAGGAGGAGGAAAAGGCCAGGAAGGAGTTCATCAAGCAGGAGTACCTCAGGAGAAAACAGTTGAAGCTGATGGAGGACATGGACACCATCATCAAGCCAAGACCTGTCAAGCAGAAGCGGGGTCGACCTAAGTCCATCCACCGGGACAGCATGGACTCCCCAAAGACCCCTGTGAGAGCTCCCACAGGTATCCAGAGGTCTTTGTTCAGAAACAGCTGTCCTGTCTTTCAACTCTTTGTCCTGTACCTGAGAAATTGTGTTTCACTATTTATTTATTGTCAAATATAGAGAAGCCATTTTGGGTCATTAACAAAAATATGCAAAACCACTGCACTCTTAACATACTTAAGGAACAGCATATCTTTAGTATGTGTATATGTATTGAATTTAAATCACTTTGTCCTAATTACTTGGCTCATAGTATGTTGTTTTCATGCATTTTGTGGCTGTGATGACCAATTGTTGTCATTTCACTGACCTCCACATAGCTCTGTGGCATGGCTGCCACAGCAAGTGGTTTTGTTTCCATTTGTGGTGTCTGTGTAATCGTGTCACGCTGTGCCACACTTTGTTGTCTCACATCCAGGTTCACGCCAACGTTTCTTTTCAGTCTCCAGCTTGTCTCTGGCTTCGCTGACCTTGGGCGACAGTGACAGTGTTCACTCAGACAAAAGAGCGCCAAGGTAAGATCCGCTTATAAGTGTATTATTGCAAGCAGAAAGTATGCAATTGAAGTACATATATGAATATGTAGATTACAGTCACATATACATTAGGGGCTACTGATGAAAATTTTATGCTAAAAATCAACAGCTGGTATGACTTTGGCTGGAAATCTTGATGAAATGTATTTTCTACTCTAACATGCTCTCTTTAAATTTTCCCTCTTTGCTATTTTTTTTCTGCTGTTTCACACGTCAGAAGTTCTAGTTTAGCTTCTAGCAGTCTCTTCTACTTTCTGAACTCTCCCAAACAGAGAAGGAGAAGGTTAGTTTCTTCTTGGGACTTGAAGCTAAGGCCACTAATCTTTTCAGCCATGTACGAAGATGCTCATTACTGATTACAAAGCACTGGTCTGATTCTAGACTTCCTGTGCTTGTAAGTTTGATAACCAGAATCTTCGCAGTTCTGACACCACATGATGTATCTCATTAAAAGCATTTCACAGCCTTTATGCTATACACAAACAGGTTAAAAGCAGCCTTGACACATAAAGAAAGGGTTTACAAATAAATGCTCCATGCATCCGGATGTTTATGAGGAAATGCGATATGCACGTGGGCTGTAAAGTGCTTAATAGTGAGATACAGAGTAAGCTTTGAAAAAGAACACCCACTATGCTTCTCACTCACCCATCTCCAGTTCTAATGCGCACTCCTGTTAGATTCACAGCTGACTAAACATGAAGGGGAACCTTTTTGTTTAAAAGCACAGTGTCACAAATTTGCTCTGTAGAGCCCACTCTGCCTAAAATGACATTATCAAGTCATCGCATTGTAAGGTAAAAAAAGGAAGACTTAAATGACTTGTTAATGTGCATTCCCAAACACTCTACTGAAAATGTACGTAATGCAAGTTTGGCTTTAATGTTCTTATTGCAAAATAGGAGCAAGTAAAATCTGCACTGTATCTGATGGACCTGGTCCACATTATGCTCCTCCCCCAGCCTGCGCTTGCAATCTCTGTTGTTTTCCTGCCCTCTGCAACAACATCAAACCAAGCCCTTGCTTTTGATGACCAAACTGAAAATCACCCTGCCTTGCTTACACTGTACTCTGCTGATCATTGAGGTTTAGCTCACATGCAGGACAGGTGAGCTAAAAGTCAGTGTGTTTATACATCTGTGTGTGTGTGTTTTAGGCCAGACTCGGCCGATGGCTTTCTTTCACCGAGCTGCTCTAGCAGCAGGAATGGAGAAAAAGACTGGGAAAATGCCTCAACCACCTCTTCTGTTACATCCAACACAGAGTATACTGGTGGGTAAACATAGGATGATGCTTACTTAAATCTTGTAAACCTGAAATAGTATCATCCTGATTTTCTTTTTTTTCCTCTCAGGACCCAGGCTGTACAAAGAGCCCAGTGCCAAATCTAACAAACACATTATACAAAATGCTCTGGCCCATTGCTGCCTCGCCGGCAAGGTCAACGAGGGGCAAAAGAACAAGATCTTAGAGGTAACAGCTTGGGCTATTACTGCTCTAAACACAGATGCCTTGTTGACAGCAGGGATGATGCATGTCACTTTAATGTCCAGTTTCCAAGTGTTTTAATTCGGTTTAATTGGAGATTCACTGATCAGAAATTACCTGACTGATTTTCAATGGCCCATTATGCATATGTTTTCAGTCATTTAGCCATTTCTGATTTATTTTTCAGATCTATAAATAAAAGTCATATTATTTTATATATACATTTGCATGAACTGAAAATGTAACAAATTTTTTTTAAGAATTAATAAATGACAGAACTTTCTTTTCCACGCTAAAAATCAGAAAAACAAAACGGAATTACAGGGTTTTTTCTTAATTTATTTGTGTGTGCATCTCAAAATGTACAAGTGCAAAACAATATTATCTTTGGGGTTTTTTTTTAATCCAACTTAATATTTGTGTTATGAACTAGATAGAAAATAATTCATTAAACTATTGTAATTTTGAAGAACCTTTAGACAGGCTTTCTGTTATGAATGCTTATTAAGCTTTCATATTAGCACCAGATGAAGCATCATCTTTTAGAGAAAGAGAAAAACACACCTCTGTAGTTGAGTCAAACAAGATTTTGCAAATTTATATATTGTCATATTAACTAAATTCGACCATAAGTTCTGGTGATGCTTGTGCACCAAGAATTAAACATCCTTTTCATTAAGACCACATTTCTGGATTCTGGATTTTTTACAACAAACATCATACTGGTGTTAACATGTACACTAAACATGTGTAATTAATCTAATATTCAGCTCACTATTTAATTTACTGGGCTGAATAACTGAAATATATACAATTTTTTGAGATTGTAAATTATCTTATTTATTTTGATAAATTACCAAAATATTGATAAATTATCAATTAGCACAATTAGCATAGTTTGCCTTGCTAAATATAAACATCAGTCTCTGTGTGTGTTCCCTGTAGAATACACTGAAATAAAGGAGAGGCCAGTCAAGATGTCTTAATCATTTGTTACTCTGACATTAGGCTACTTATTTGTAACTTCAACAGGAAATGGAAAAATCAGAGGCCAATAACTTCCTGGTTTTGTTCCGGGATTCTGGCTGCCAGTTCCGATCCCTCTACACCTACTGCCCCGAAACACAGGAGATCAACAAACTCACAGGGATCGGTCCAAAGAGCATCACTCGCAAGATGATCGATGGACTCTACAAGTACAACTCGGACAAGAAGCAGTTTAGTCAGATACCGGCAAAGACCATGTCAGCCAGTGTGGACGCCGTGACCATCCACAACCACCTTTGGCAAAACAAGAAGCCAGCCACCCCTAAAAAAGTAGTGCCTGCACAGTCCTAATAGAACTCTGTACTCCCAATCAGTACCCATCTCAGTTTGCACTTCACTGTACATATCCATAAGGATTCCAACACCTGCAATGCCAGTTTGATGAATGCTTATTTATCTTTTTTATGTTAATTTATCCTCTCACTGCATTCCTGTCGATGTCTATCTTGCATATTATTGACTCAATGTGACAGGATGCATCAGATTATGAAAAACTGGAATGTTACCGTTGAACATGTTATTGACAACATTTGAGTGAGTCTTTATAGGTACGTATGAGTATTGTTTATTTTATCATATGCCAAAAGTGGAAAAAGAGACAGTATGAATGCAAGGAGATTTTACATGGTATCCTGAAGCACTGAATGTTTTCATGTACAGGTGGATTTCTGTTGGTATGATTTTGTTGGTGCCGGGCCTTAAGGACATTTTTTCTGTGTGTGAATGCATTGAAGGAATTGTTAGGTTGAAACGTTTCAGGTGTTTTGAAGGGCACCTCTTTTCTTTAATGTCTATGGATTTTACAGTTTGTATGAAAAGGTTTGTGTGACTATCAAATGGCCAAAAACTAATTTCATACAGCTAGTGTTAGCCACACAATCCATGTGTGCTCAGCTCAACAAAGCCAAGCGGTTTCAGCTTTTACAGAACAATTTTGGGAGTAGAAGAATGTCGCTGTAAGTCACTGGTTCTTCACCTGTGGGACACGACACCTACTGACGATTCATGGTATAATGTATAATGGATGCATAATATCCAGGTATTGGCTGAGATTTGCATTTGTAGTGATACAGATGCAACAATTACATTAAGGATCAATGATTCTGTCTCACTGGTTATTTTGACTCTGGAGAAGTTTTACAGCTGGTTTGTGAACAAAATAGCTCAGTATTATTTTATTTACTTAATCCCGCAAACAGCACCATGTAGGAACTTTACAATCAATAACAATAATTTATAAAACACTTTCACCTGCTGGTTAGAGAAATATGACTGAAACTCAAGGAATAAATATTGCTCGTTTTATTCTAATTTAACTAAATTCTTCTAGTATGTTAACTGTATTGTTAAGCTTAAGATTTAAACTTTTCAAATATTAATACTAATGATATCTACACTTATGAAAATTATGAGGTAATTCCACTAAGCACCAAAATACAGTCGGTTAATAGAGCAATTTCTTTTCAGTCAGATAATTTCTCCTGTTGTGAAGTAGGTCAACCATACATCCAAGTAGTACAAAATTCTATAGAAAATATCCTATAAAAAGTAAGTTGCCATATGTCTTGTATATGTTGACCTTTTGAAGATAAAAAGGTTTTAACTTAAGTAAGTTATCAGATAGTGTGCGTAACAGCAGCCTATTTGCATGTTGTCCTCAAACACAACATGTATTAACACAACTTGTGGTAAATACATTTATATTCCTTGCTATTTTTAAAAAATTCAAAACAAACATGATGCAAGGAAGAGACATGCAGGTGGATCCGCGCTGCTGAATACGGGTAGAGACTCACCATCAGGTTTTATTGGTGTCAATATTGTCTTATTTTGCCTCTGAATGTCAGATTAACACCATGTGTGATTTCTTTTTTTTTTCTTTTTTACTAAATAAATCCTTAAACATGGTGCTATTATTTTAATAAGAGTGTTTTGTGGGGAGGGGGAGTATTTATTACCAAAAAAAAGGATGTAAATGCTTCTGAAAAAGTGTCATTTAATATGACAGAGAAAGATCTGCCCAAGGGAAGCTCTGTCCATCGGCTTTTGGCTGTTTAAGGCCAATGGGAAAAGATCATTTGACGTGCAATGATATTGTACAGCTTGTTCATGTGAGCTTTCTGTTTGCTATGATGCCTTTGTTTGTGCTGTCATTTAACATTGCACAGTAGTTCCATTTTTAGATTGTTCTTATTTTTGTTTTTGAAATTAATAAACTTCAGCATGGCCTCATTTTGTATGTGATGTCTATGTTCAATGTGTGTATGAAACATACTTTAATAGTACAAATTATGCAAATGGTCCAATTCTAAGAATGAAAATATGCAACCATAATAATAAAACTCATTACAACAAACTTTCAGCTACTAAGGTAAATTAAACTAGAGGAACAAAGAATAACTGGACTCAAGAAATAATAATAATAAAAAAATAACAAACTGGAATCACTAAGTAAAACAGTAAAACAGAATCAATAACAGAAAAAACTAAAGAATACAGAATAAACAAATTTTTTAACAACTCAGGTCCTAGGTCTATAGAGCACTGTTTCAGAATTTGATGCAATATGTTAAATTATATATATATAAAAACATCCACACAATTCAGCCAGCATTGACAGAGTTCATCATCATGTCATTTTATGTCAGCTGGCACAAGATTAAACCCATATGAATCAGAGTAAAAGTAAGACATACAGGAGAAAAAAGAGGTGATTTCCTGTTGGAAGTGGGCGGGGCTAAGGTGATGTCATCAATTGACAATGACAATGTGACCAGGATTGGTTTGTAGTGAGACATAGGAAGTCTGACGCAGCTGTGACCTTGCATGTGAAAGTTATTGAACCTTGATGTTTCAGGCAAATAGCCAAAGTTTGACACTTAGCCACGCCCACATGCGTTGATGTATGAGAAATCTTTTGATAACTTTCGATGTTCACTGCCTCAAGAGTGTGCTGAGTGGTTCCAAGGTTGCAAGAGACTTTTTTGTAGGCCCTGACAAGATACACATGTGTACCAAGTTTCATAATTCTGGGATAAAGCATAGCTTGGGGTGGATTTTTTATATATATTCTAGGGGGCGCTGTGAAGGAATTAGGCCACGCCCACCAAATATTGCACTGGATTCCTGTCGGGGGTGGCCAAGGATCGATCTCAGTGAGTTTGGTGCAGCTGGGCTGAAACATGTGGAATCTAGAGCCAAACGTATGGCGCGGCGTGACCTGTCACTTCGCCGCGCCGCCACGGCCACGCCCTCCACTGAAAACTCTTGGCGCTTTAAAGCAAGTCAGACCAAAGATGGAGCTTTCTAAGAAAAGTAAGCGCTTCCTGTTCTGAGGGGGCGGGGCATATATGACGTCAGACTATGATTCATCATATTCTGATGGTCAGGCATCCCACAAAGATTCCACAAAGATTACTCATGCCAAGTTTGGTGCCAATTGAGCTTTGTATGTGAAAGTTATAGCGTTTAGTTTGTTTTGCCGAGTAGTTTGCCATTCTGCCACGCCCCCTGAACATATACGAAAAGTCAATTTTTTCGATAACTTATAAAGCCCTATGCCTTAACTGCATTCTGACGAAGAATGAAGCCGATAAGTCGAAATCCCTAGGAGGTGTTCGTTAAGGTTCGACGTGAGTAAAAATGAAAAATGGCCAAAATTTGACCTTTGAACCAAAATGGCTGCCTCCTTGTGCATTGTTACGGAGTCCCTAAGGGGACATGGAGATTAAAAAAAAAGGAAATAAATCCCGACTTATTATCTCGAGATCCCGAGTTATTATCTCGAGATCTCGACTTTTTTTCTTTTTTTTTCGCGGGATCTCGAGATAAAAAGTCGGGATCTCGAGATAATAAGTTGGAATCTCGACTTAGTTTCTCGGGATCTCGAGAAAGTAAGTCGGGATTTCGTTCCTTTTTTTTTTTCTCCATGTCCCCTTAGGGGCTCCGTAAGATCCCGACTTGTTATCTCGAGATTCCGAGATCCCGACTTTTTATCTCGAGATCCCGCGAAAAGAAAAAAAAAGTCAGGATCTCGAGATAAAAAGTGGGGATCTCGAGATAAAAAGTCGGGATCTCGGGATAAAATGTCGGGATCTCGGGATAAAAAGTCGGGATCTCGAGATAATAAGTCAGGATCTTGAGATCTCGAATTAGTTTCTCGGGATCCGTACTTTACAATGTACGGAGCCCCTAAGGGGACATGGAGAAAAAAAAAAGGAAAGAAATCCCGACTTATTATCTCGAGATCCCAACTTTTTTTTTTTTCCGCGGGATCTCGATAAACTAAGTCGGGATCTCGAGATAAAAAGTCGAGATCTCGAGATAATAACTCGGGATCTCGAGAAAGTAAGTCGGGATTTCGTTCCTTTTTTTTTTTTCTCCATGTCCCCTTAGGGGCTCCGTAGTAAAGGGTACCTCCAAGATACGTTTTTTTTTGACTCGGGGAGATCTGCCTACGTACCGAGTTTCAGATCTCGAGGACCTACGGTTTCTCCCATCGTACGTTAGGGGGCGCTCCGGTGCGATTTCACCCGAGTCCGAAAATTTTGTTTGTGGGACAATTTTGGGTCAAGTTTGGTGAGTTTTTGAATATGTTAACGGGCCCAAAGAGCCGCGTAAAGTGACGGGAAAAAAAAGAAGAAGAAGAAGTAACATTGCGATTACAATAGTCCCTGCGCCAGCGCTTCGCTGCTCGGGCTTAATAATAACTATCACAGGTCTGTAAAGTCTTCTTTTTTGTACATTTCCTTTAAAAGTTGTCGCGTTGTGGCGCTGTAGTGACCGCCGGGCGTCACCGCTTCAGCTGATTGGTGGCTTACTTCTGCGTCCGCATGGCAACCGTAACCTGTGTACAAGAAGCGAAGAAGAGGGGAGCCCTATGACAATAAAGCTTTCGGTTAACATCCAAGACCCCCGGTGGTGTGCTGCGAAACCTGCACAAAGAGGAAAAGAGGTGCTGGCTGCGACGTGTGTCGGTGTGGCTGCCTGACAGGTGAGGAGCAGGCACGGCAGCGCTGTGATCTGGCGCGGTGTCGAAAATAAATGGCAGTGCGTGTATTCTGTGATCCCGCATGCGTGTCCAGTGGAGTGGCTTTGCGAGTAAATGTAGTCGCCAAATGCTGTCAGACTCTAGTGAACGAGGCGTGTCTAGCAACTGGTAAGGTGCTGTGAAAGCTGTCAGATTTGGGCCGCAGACCCTGTTCCAGAACCGGGAGCGGGATGCTGTGTTTTTGTGCAGGGGGGGGGGGGACGGGGCGGTGTCAGCGGCTGACTGTACTCTGCCACCCGGAGTCATCACCGCCCTCTCTTCCTCCTACTACACCGCGCATGGAGGTACAGCCATATGCTGTTGTTTCATTTTCGAGTCCAGTGTTGCAGTATTTAACCAGTCACTGACCGATTGCATAGAATGACATCCCTGTTTCCTTTACTCATATTGGACAGATCCATGAATGCAACCTTAATTAAAATCTCTGTGTTAAAGAAACCTCATTGAAGTCATCTTCAAAATAGAACAATGACCGTTTTAACTACATAGTAATAAAGTGTCAACTAGTAAATGCAGTCTTGTATGAAGTCTTACTCCATTCATCAGAGTACTAATTACAGAAAGGCTTGCTTACATTTAGTAGGAGACATATTCTACATAGAAAATTGTTCTTAAAAATGCAACAGAAATACGTCATGCAAACATTTATTTAGTTTACAAAATTCTTCATGATGTTGCTGCTCCATCCCTAAGAAGGGTTGTCACTCTGAGATCAGATAAAATGTCACAATGGCGACCTCCAGAGGTGAGTCCCAAAATATAGATCTTATTTTAATAAAACTACCTTCTCTTTTGTTGCCACGATTGTTTGCCTAATTAAATTATAACATGTGCTAGTTTCAAAATGCTTGCATAACAGACAAAAAATGTCTGTTAACCAAACAGATTTTCACTCATGAATGATGCGAGTAAATCAGTGCAAAAAAGCAAAGTGTGTGTGAGATTGAAATTTGAACTGTTTGATTGGGTTTAGTGAGATGTAAATCAAAATGTATAGGACGTGAAGACATGTAATTAGCTTTCATGCTGTTTTGCACTTTCTATGTTAAATTATTCCTGATAACCATCAGCCTGTCTAGAGACGGAAGGGAAAATTAGCATTTTTTGTTCCAGTGTGAATCTTTCCTTTAAAAAGGTCATTGAAATGTTTCACATTAATTGTGTGTGAAATTAAAAAAAGGTTTAAAGAGGTCAGCAGCATTCTTTGGTAATTTTTTTATTTCCTGTAGATCATGTGACTGGTTTTGGAGCAACAGAACGTTTCACCAGGCAGCAACACCATCCAAGTAAATCAAAATTTGAGACTTCTTCTTGATATCTTTAAGGCTAAGCAGACAAAAGCTTAAAACGGATGACTAAGTGATGACTTCAGGATCACTTCAAAGCATTAAATAGACTCTCAAGTTTGTTTCTTTTTTCCCAGCTAACTGCTATCTGTCAACTCATCTACAACTATGACAGCAGAGGAGGTCATCAACATCAAGGAGGCCGAGGTGATCAAGCTGATCCTGGACTTCCTGAACTCCAGGAAGCTGCACATCAGCATGCTGGCTTTGGAAAAGGAGAGCGGCATCATTAATGGACTCTACTCTGATGATATGCTCTTCCTCCGGTACAGCTACACTCATCCTACAATACATGTGAAAACTGGAAAGTGCTGTACTTAAGCAGGTGCTGTATGGTAACTGTATGTAAGACAAACAGACAGTAGTGGATAATTGGGAAGTGGAAGGGAAAAAAATGCAAATAAAAATCTGAGTCTCCCCTCTTTACTAAATGAAATAGAACCAATTGCCTTAAGAAGTTATCTAAACAGTAAATCCTGCTGCCTGAGGTTTGTTTTGATTAACCAGGCAACTCATTCTGGATGGCGAGTGGGAGGAGGTGATGCAGTTCATTCAACCTTTAGAAGGAATGGAAAAGTTTGATAAGAAAAGGTAAAATTAAATATCTGTCAGATTATTTAGCTTCATGTTTTGCATCTTTTGTTCCATATCTCTTAACTCTGAGCAGTAGAACATTTTAATCTTTAACCTCTTCAATGCTGTCATCAGTCCTTGTTCTAATATTTTTATATTTCTAGGTTTCGTTACATCATCCTAAAGCAGAGGTTCTTGGAAGCTCTGTGTGTCAATAATGCCATATCAGCTACCGAGGATTCACATAATGTATGTATAAGTAGAATTAACTTACAGTTTATAGTATAGTAGTAATTCTAAAGATGTTTTTGTAAAACTTTCTCAACCATTTTCAGGTTAACGTTCTAAAAGTCTGAATAATAACTATTTATAATGGTTCCCAAGGACCATTCAATTTGTAAGATGTATCCATCCTTATTGAGCCATACAAATATTAATAACAGTCTTATTGTTTTCCTTCATTGCCTTCCGCTCCACAGCTGGAGCTCACAATGCAGGAGGCTGTGAAGTGTCTCCACTGTCTGGAGGAGTTCTGCCCAACCAAAGAAGACTACAGCAAACTGTGCCTTCTCCTCACCCTGCCTCGCCTCACCCACCATGCCGAGTTCAAAGACTGGAACCCCAGCTCGGCCCGCGTCCATTGTTTCGAGGAGGCCTGCGCCATGGTGGCCGAGTTCATCCCTGCGGACAGGAAGCTGAGTGAGGCAGGCTTCAGGGCCAGCGGGAACCGACTCTTCCAGCTGCTCATCAAAGGAATCCTTTACGAGTGCTGTGTAGAGTTCTGCCAGGTATCATGATGTGCTAAAGATAAAATGGACTGCAGTTATATTTCACTATATGAGAAAGTACATAATTATAAATGCATTGTCAGGCATTTAAGGAAACCGTTTGTTTTTTTCTCGTGCAAAGCTGAGGTTATTAAACTTTGCACATTTTTGTTGATATTTCTGTGTTGCCTAGAGTAAAGCAACAGGTGAGGAGATCAGAGAGGGCGAGGTGTTGCTCGGCGTGGATTTACTTTGCGGCAATGGATGCGATGAGCTGGATTTGTCGCTGCTCTCCTGGCTACAGAACCTCTCCTCCGATGCGTTCAACTGCGCCTTCGAACAGAAGACCTTGAACATTCACGTGGACCGCCTGGTGACACCCAGCAAGGCTGGACACGCCGACCTCCTAACGCCCCTAATCAACCGTCTCTCTCCCTGCCCGACCTCGCCCTTTCGCCAAAGACCTCATTCGGCTGACACTTACATGTCCAGATCCCTCAACCCAGCTCTGGATGGCTTGTCCTATGGACTGGCAGCACAGGACAGGAGAGGCATGGAAACCAACGTGAAATCTGCGCTCAGTAGAAGTCTGGTGGAGAATAACGTGCATCAGCAGGATGACTCACCTGAGAGGTAAAAGCCAAAAAAGGATTAAAACCAGTTTTCTGTGCTGGGTTAAAGGGATTAAAATCATATTAACATACATAATTAGGTTCAAATTTAATTATGTAACTGTATATCTTTGTTTAGAGTGTTTTATCCTTGAGCTACATCTACCAGTTTGGCTCTACATTCACAAATAAGCTTTAAACCTAAGAAAAGATCCACAGTGTTTTAAAGCTTGTAAACTGTTTGGAATTAAGTCGATGTGCAGCACACAAGCTTTTTCTGACTGATACACATTTCAAGTTTTCTTTCAGGTGGGGCCTGCCAGCTCTCTTGTAATTCTTAACAAAATTGGTGACACCCATTCTACAATTGTACAAAGTTGTAAGCAAGAGCTCAGGTTCTCCTGTGCTACTTTTGATTGAAGATATTGTTCACATTTGATACAAAAAATAAATCTCAGAATGCGACTTCTGATAAAAACCCGATTAAATTCAAAGCAAATAGGTAAAACAACTTTCTTTTTGTGCTTGGCATTAATTTTTATCCTGCTCTGCCTTTGTCATTACACTAATATATGTTTGTTGTTTGTTTTTGTTTTTTTCTTTTAGCTTTAAATACTGTTGTTTTTATCTCAAATATGTTAAAATCAACTTTTTTTTATTTCTTTTTCTGTGTTAAGGAAGCACTCACAGGGGTTGGACGGGCCCCAGACCCCACGCACTCCTCTGACTCCAGGAAAAGATGGCGGACCACCATGCAGCGCAGACATACTAGAGGTAATATAAGCTCTGTGTGGTCAGAGCCAGTACATTTTATGCGTTAAGTACATCTTATATTTATACAGTGAAATTTTGGTGCAGTCTGGTAATAATAAATATTCCCCGTCTACCTAAATTGTGCTGAATATCATATTTATATCATGATGTCTTTATGCTTGAAAGATTCAAGTGTTGATGAACCGTATGACATCATGAAATCCAAAGGTGCTCAGTGTTGGATCAAATATTACAAGAGGATTTTTGTTAGATTTTTTTTCACTTGTATTTTCTGCTTTAGGAAGCATTGTGTTTTATAAATGTGAAAAAAAAATCTTTTTTGAATCCTGACCTTTCACCAAGGGGAGGATGTGTTCAGGGTCATGTGCAGTGCTTATGATCCCAGCTGGCTTTATTTATTTAGTTATTTATTTGTGATCAGTGAATCACAGCTGATTTTCCACAGCTAACGTTTGTTTTGTTTTGTTCTCATCAAACTGGAGGGGTTGTAACAATATTATTATTAGGTGAGAAAAAAAACTTCACTTCTCAATTATGTACTGATTTGTGTTGATCTATCGCAATGAATCTCAACGAACTTGACGTTTGTAGTTGTAATCAATTGATGATAATCAAAGTTCTATAATCCGCTGGTCAGTGGTTTTATTCAATCAGACCATCTCACAGTGGTTGTGTTTTTCCAGCGCCGTGACTCCACAGAGCACATCCAGGAGTACTACAGGCAGCGGCTTCGGGTGCAGCAGCATCTGGAACAGAAGCAGCAGCAAAGACAGCTGTATCAGCAGATGCTGCTGGAGGGAGGTGTGAAGCAGCAGGATGGAGCCCAACACAACCTCACCGAGACATTTCTCAGCAGGTGGGGGCGTCGTACTAAAACATTCAGTTTGACCGATGAGAGAAAATGTGATATTAGTCCAACCAGGACCTGTTGCTTTGCCTAGATCCATTCAGCGGTTGGAGGAGATGAATGTGGGCATCGATCCCAAAGGGGATGAAGTGATGGTGCACTTGGGCCAGCAGTGGAATGGATTGTCAACAAACAGCTGCACCTCCAGCCCCAGGATGGCGACGTTCACAGCACAGAGAGGGGCCCTGTGAGGAGCAGGTCAGGAGGGGTGAGCAGCACCCAGTTAAACTCTGGGAACCATGGCCAGCCTTCACTCAGCGAGTCCCCAGTTTCTAAAAGTCGCAGGTAAGAGCCTCTTAACTGTCTGGTGTAACATTCACTATTATTTTTTACATTTACAAAAATGTTTGTGTTTAAGGTCAAGATATGGAATTACATGTTTTATTTAGCATTTTCTACACTATAAAACAGTGGAAATTATTAGCCTGGAAAAGTATGGAATTTAACTTAAAGATTTTCCAGAGTTTCTTCCACCTTCCCTGTCTCTCCTTTATCCATTCAGTTTTTCAGGCAGTTTCTTTGTTTCTTTCTTTCTTGCTGCTTTCTCACAGTTTCTGCCAGTTGTCAAAAATGCTCAGTTTGTTTAACATTTCAGTTGAAAATGTGCAGGAAACTTGCATCTAAATCAGATTTAAAAAACTTTTTTTGGTATGCAACAGTAGATGTACAGGTTAAAATGCAATGCCATATTGTCATTTTCAGTTTGGAAAGAATCAGAGGTTCTGCCGCTGCAATCCAAGATGATCCTGGCTGCTCCACCGTCAGAAACACACATGAGGTAAATCAAATATGCAATAACTATGGAAAAACTTCCAAGCAGGGCTCAAATGCTAAAAGACACTTAGATTCTTGTTGGAACCCATCAGAGTCCATTGTGTTTCTGATCTTGTTCCAGCATGTGAAGTCCAAAGCCCAGTTTGTACGGCTGAGTCAGCTTGAGGACACCCAGGCTCTGCGTGCCGTAGCTTTTCATCCATCTGGAGCGCTCTATGCAGTCGGCTCAAACTCCAAAACCCTGAGAGTCTGTGCCTACCCAGAAACAGTGACCAGCAGGTGGGCTATGTTTGCCAAAGCAGGAGACAGTAAAAGAGGACGTAGATTATTATTTGCATTTATAGTACAACTCTGGGTACCTTAAAGGTCTGAAAGCCTGGATTGTAAGGAATTTGCTTTTGTTCTTTTCCAGGTCTGTGTAAAATGGATAAAAAGAAAATAGAATCTTGGAAAGATATGAATTTCTAAACAATAAAGTACTTTCATATTATTTATATTTCATTTACAAATATTTTCTTTAATCTGCCAGATCTCAGTTGGTGAACTTGATCAGTTTGATTTCACAGGGCCCAACAAATGTATATAAAACAGAAATTCTGAAAAAGTTTTTCTCTTAAACTTAGTTTTAATAGATACTAGATACTACAACCCAGCTATGCCAATTTTCCTTCTGAAATATCTTTTAAAAATGAGTCTAGAAACATATGACATCTTTAACTGGAAATCCCTGCCTGTAACTTGCTAAAAATATTGCATAAAGTTCACTATTATACTTTAATACATAATAAGCCTTTTCTTAAAGTATGCAATTTCCCTTTTTCTCCTAAATATTCAACACTGCAGCTAAGGTCAAATGTGTGTTTTACTGTTTTGCCACTTTAGCGGTTCTGGTGCAGCCAAACAGCCTTCGGTGCGTTTCAGACGAAACAAACATCACAAAGGCTCAATCTACTGTGTGGCTTGGAGTCACTGTGGACAGCTGCTAGCTACCGGCTCCAACGACAAATATGTTAAGGTTTTGCCTTTCAATGCAGACAGCTGCAATGCCACAGGTACAGTTTAACAGGTTGCTTTTCCTTTTTCTTTTTAGTATATGAGCAGAGGTAAAAATGCCAGTGAAGACAGGAAATTGCATTTTCACTCACATGCACTGTCTCGGTGCTTAAAAGCAAATGTTTCCATGATTCAGGCCCAGACCTGGAGTTCAGCATGCACGATGGTACCATAAGAGACCTGGCGTTTATGGAGGGTCCTGAGAGCGGGGGATCCATCCTGATCAGTGCCGGGGCTGGAGACTGCAACATTTACACAACAGACTGTCAGAGGGGGCAAGGCCTTCATGCCCTGAGTGGACACACAGGTAACCCAGTGGCAAAAACACCACTTTTTATTTTGCCACTCTATTTTTCAAACTAATTCATAATTAAAGTACAGTACCGCAAGATAGTCACAATAACAAAATAGTTCAATGCTATGTACCTGAATAGGTCACATTCTGACTGTGTACACATGGGGCGGCTGGATGATCGCCTCGGGCTCCCAGGATAAAACGGTCCGGTTCTGGGACCTCCGTGTGCCCAGCTGTGTTCGGGTGATTGGCTCAACTCTGCATGGATCAGGTGAGTCAAAACATGGATGATCTAGATTTCAACTCATCATTTGATCAGCTGCAGTTCACTAGTCCACACTGCCCAAGCAGTCATTTAAGCCAACCATGTAAAGTTAAATTGGACAGCAGGACTGTTAGGTAAATACATGTCATCCCATATATACTTATTTTTATTTTACAGTCTATAAGGACATACCCCCCCCCCATTCAGTTCTATAACTATTGCTCTGCTTTAAACCATTTTTTATATAATATTGAAAGGTCGTTGTGTAATTAAATAAGAATTCAAGTTTTGTCATTCACATACTTGGAGTTCATTTTTTATCATTAATTTATTTTAATCTAAGCTTGGCACATCAAAAAATGAAAAACTCCAGCTACCTTCAGTTTATCTCAATAAAAAAAACATTTAATCTCGGTCTCAATTTTTTTTTAAATCCAAAACTATATATTAGGTATATAGTAGGAACAGGAAGGTTTTATTAAACAGACTAAATGTTTCAAAAACATACATATCTTAAAATATATGCTTTAAATCAGGTTGGGCCAGTCCTTGAATGTTCTTCCTCTTGTCGCTCAGGAAGTGCCGTTGCTTCAGTGGCGGTGGACCCCAGCGGCCGCCTGCTGGCCACCGGTCAGGAGGACAGCACCTGCATGTTGTATGACATCCGAGGGGGACGCATAGTTCAGACCTTCCGCCCCCATGGCAGCGACATTCGCTCTGTGCGCTTCTCGCCGGGAGCCCATCATCTCCTCACTGGTTCCTACGACAACAAAATCATCATCAGCGACCTTCAAGGTGCCCATGTCGTTTGTGAACATAGAAAGAAAACGACGACGTAACAACATGTGCAGCTAATCCTGACCTTCTGACTCCAGGTGACTTGACGAAGCCGCTCCCTCAGACGCTGGCCGGCGAGCACTGGGACAAGGTGATCCAGTGCAGGTGGCACCCACATGACCAGACGTTCCTCTCCTCATCTGCTGATCGAACTGTCGTCCTCTGGGCTGCGGGGCCCTGAGAATTTCAAGAAATTAGCTGTTCAAAGAAGTTTCAGCCTCTATATGTGTGTACTGCAGTGATGGTGTTTTGAAGACTTGATGCACTGAAAGCCACGTGTATGAATTAGAATGCTACTCCGGTACATCTGTGTGATTCTGTCACCGTGGGACACTCTAAAGTCTGTGTGTCTGATGTCAACGGTCAACTCTAGCTAAAGGTGGATCTAAAACATTTTTGAATTATCAAAGGAAAGAAAAATGTATGTGCAGTTGTAATTTGGTTTTAGTGTAATCCCAAATCCTCAAAAGTACTATTCATCATTCTGTGTTTGCTTGTTATGTTGTGATCGAAAGGGTGGATGACACACAAAAAAAGAGAAAACTAAGTTCACTTCAAGCACATTTTAAAACTGATTTAGTTCTTTAACATTGCACTGAAATATTTTATCGATATTTTGTCAAATTGATGAAAAAAAGGAGTAGAAATATAAATAATTGACCTTTTGTTGCAACATTGCACAGCGTTTCACAGCTCATCAAAGCACAGCGATGCCACTGGTTTCTATGGGAATCAGTGGCTGGACTCAACATTGTGGACGGAAGCAACATTTAGTTTTATGCATTTCATAACGTGCCTTTATTAAACATGTGCAGAGAGTTAGCTTTCTTTTCTGATTGCATTTCTATGCCAGGTCAAAGTAACTATTTTAAACATGTCATCAATGCAGAAAATTAGAAGCAGCATTTTGACTGTGCACATATGTATGTAAAATAAATGATTGCCATATTATCATTAAAGATGTTTTTATTGATTAGGACATGAAGACTGAAAATATAACTTATCCTGTTTTATTTCGGTTATCAATAAAGTGTAAAGTAAATGTGTTTTAGGACAAATGTTGTCATTGAGACAGCAACATCACTGAACTAAAGGTTTGTATTCATCCCACAGGGTGTTTACAAGCTGATGCTGTAATACTTGAAGATCAGTTTTGAAACCGATAAGAAAACTAACAGTGTGATGCAAAGGTAACCATGTACTCGAGTTCTGGTCTGATGACTCCCACTGCAGGTCTTTCCTCTCTCTCACTTACCTTTCTGGCAACTGTTAAATAAAAACCACTAGACCAGTTAGATCTATATATGTTTTCTTCATTGTTGCTTTCAACAATGAAAGCAACAATGAAGAAATTTATTTTTAAATTTTTTTATTTTTAAGAAGCAGTATTTAAATCACCACTGCACACATTTCAGAATAACATATAATTCAGCCAGAAAAGAAAATTGAAAAGTTTGATGTAGAAAGATAATTCACAACTTTACGTCATTTTGCTAACATGCAGCATGAAGTTCAGTACAATTAATTTATAGCAAGTCAAGAATATCCTTATCTCTATGAGGAACAGACGCATCCTAGCAATGGGAAAATAAGCTTCATTGATGTGCATAATTAGTTTTGTAAGGTTTGGTTATGCATTTGAGTGTGTTTAGTCTCATGACAAAAGCAAAGGAAGAACAAAAGTGAAATAGTTGCTGTCTCACACACGTTGCATGTGGATAAATTAAAACTTCACAAAAGAGTTGGGTGGACTAGTTATATAAAAGCAGCATTTTGTATTGTGTCTTTTCCTGTATCCTGTATGACACATGCATTCATTTTCCAATGCATCATTTTCTTCTCTTTTTTTTTATTTATTACAAAGTGAATCCTGCAATAGAAGGATCAAGCATGGCACAGTATGGACAGTGGGCTGATGGAGTGATGAAGGTTAAAGGGTAGAGAGGAGGGCCAGAGAGGGATTTACTCTTACACACACGATGCACTCGATGATTCACTCTTTTGTGAGATGGACAATGAGGGCCTGAGGTCCAGGGCTTAAAAAGGATAGGCACACCGTTTAACAGCCAGCAGCTCTGGACACAGACTGGCCAAACTAAAGGTAAACCTGGAATCATACACAATTATACACATTTATGATACAACCAGGAAGGAAACTTAAAGAGCAAAATCAGAGAAGTTGAGAACTGCAAAGACACAGAGGAGATATATAATTATAAGCTTTACTGCATGTTTCTGTTTGCGTTAATATTAGGAGCATTGCACACATTTTTAAATTAGGTATGTTGAACACTTTGGACATAATCAGAGCATTTTGGCCACTTTAAAAAGATGCATTAAGGGGGAGTGTATAAAAATAACTTGTTTTCAGGCTTTGTCGCAGTGCTGACTGTTCAGTTGCTGTGTAGTAGAAAATTATTTTGTGGAGTGTGGAGGGGAATTAGAGAGGAACAATAGCTTGGAACTGCCTGATAGGCAAGCCTATTGTCTGACAGCCATTTGAATCAAGTGCTTTTTCTGGCTCCAACCAATTTCACCACGCTCTGGAGGATCACTCTGGTGTGTGTGTCATGCGGATTTGCTTTTTTTTTTGTAAAGTCCAAAGTTTTAATTTACTAAAAAAAAGTGCTCTTTCTAACATCACTGCAATGCATGTTAGTGTCTATATCTTTCTTGGATTCTTGTAATAGGATCCAAGAAAGAACAAACAAGCTTAATCAATATAAACGACAGACTTTAAGCGATGCTCTTAATACAAAGTTTTTTATACACAATGAATAATCTCCCATCTTCTCTCTCCTCTCCTCTCTGAACTACTGCTGGACGTTTAGGCTTCACAATGCTGTACACCTTAGCAGGAGGAGGCACCCTGTGCGGAGTGGCCGCCCTGGTGCTTCTCATCGTTTCTACGGCAACAGATTTCTGGATGCACTACCGCTACTCGGGCAGCTCAGCCAATCAGGGGCTTTGGAGGTTCTGCATTAACCACAAATGCCACGCCCACACCATAACCGTAGGTATGTGCCTCAAAAGATGGCTGCAAATGAGTTTCTCAGAGGTTTCAATTACGGAGTTTTTAGTTCAAGTTATTCTTATTTTTTTAACATAAGCTAAAATAAATGGAGATAATTTAGTTACTTGACTGAAAAAGTTTAATTGTGCCTCCTTTCAAAAACTGATTGTTGTCTTTGCATTTTCAGCCTTCTGGGACGCCACCCGGGCCTTCATGCTTCTGGCTGTGCTGAGCTGTTTTGCTGGTACTGTGCTCGGCCTTAGCGCCTTCACTAATGGCACCAAGAACAGGAGGGTCCGGACCGGAGGCATCGCCCTGCTCCTGTCAGGTACTATTAGGAATTTCTACAGCTAGAAAAGACTTTTTGTTTCGGTCAGTTAGAACCAAACGTCTTACAAAGACAGAGGACTTTGCTCTCTCAGCAAATCACAAAGTGAAAACACAAATAGTTTTAAGAGGCTTGAAAGAGCTCCTCTTCTAGCATCATTTGAAACAATGAAGCAATTCTGAAATTCCAACAAAGGTTATAGTTTACATTTTCTCTCTCTTTTCTTCTGTGTTGAAGGTTTTCTTGCTCTTCTGGCTTTAGCTGTATACACAGGAGTGACCGTCACTTTCTTTGGCAAACGCTTCCTGGACTGGCGCTTTTCCTGGTCCTACATCATTGGCTGGGTGGCTGTGATTTTGGCTTTCGCAGCAGGTTTTCACTTTATAGGTTTTGATTCAAGAAGAATATGTGTTCTAATTTCATTTTTGGAGTTGCTTTATAGTATTTATAGCATGAGAAAACAATTTCCATTTGAATAAAGCAAAAATGTCTCACCATCTAGTAGGTTGTCCCACAAATAAGATATGCATTTTAAAAGCAAAACAAATAAACATCATTTACATGACATGTTCACAGATTAACAAAATTCAGAAACGTTTCCTGTAATTCTATAATATACAAAGTTCTATAGGACTTTTACATGCCAAACTTTAACGATATATATTATGGTGAATGTGACTATTAATAGAGGATGCCTCTCATTTGTTCTAGGCGTGTTTCAACTCTGTGCATACCGGCAGACCTCTGAAGAACCAGCTCCTTCCAATAACCCGGACAGCTGAACAAGACAAACACATAGATGGTCTTTCAGACTGCTGGACTGAACATCATTGCGGATTTTGCTTCTAAAATATGAAATCAAATAAATATATCATAGAATAGCCCATTATCTGCAGCTAGATGTAGTTGAGCCACGAACTGTTGATCAAACATGCCAAAAGTCAGACAGCTATAAATGCAGTATTAGTCGGACATTTTTTCTGTACAAAATGTTCCACAAGAATGTGGTTTTGAAATTAAATTACTGAAAATCAGATGCAACATTCCAGTCTTCTTAAGTATAATTTAACATTTTTTGGTTTCAGTAAATGATAGAATTTACAATGCTCTGCAAACTCTTTTACTGTAAAAACCACACAGTTCAAAGTATTTAATTAGGATTTTATATGACAGACCAACAGAAGACAGTTAATAAAATCATCTGTGGAAAGTTTGATGTGATATATCCTTCTATTTTAAGACCGACATACTATTGTTGGAAAAAAAATTGCTTAACAAGTCCTGTAGTTTGGAATAAAATTGAATAAAGTTGCAATAATGAGTATATTTAAAATCTCAAGTTCTCTGGTTGAATGAGATGTTTACATTTCTTTTCACGAAGTTACCTATATCCCCCAACGTTCAGGGACAACGTTCGCACATTTTCAACATTAAAATGCCAATACACCAAATTTTACTTCCAAATATTCGTTTTATTTTTACAGTACAAAGCAATCTCACAGAGACTACTTTAAATTACACATAATGCAAATAAATATATTGAGAGCCAAAGTAGAATTAAGGACATTAACATTTGGTACAAAATTATTTACAACACTCTGAATAGTGCAAAAATTACACAAAATCCGCCCCAGAGCCTTGAAATGGATAATTTGAGGACAGTGGTTGTGCATGCTGCCCCCTGGTGGGGGAATACATAACTGACAGTAATGGATATGGCAACAACAACAACAAAAAAAAACATCTGCTGAACATTTAGAGGACTCTCCATGAGGATGCAGGAAAAGAGGAAGCCCTCACTGCTCCTACAAAGAAAGAGGCTTCAAAACAATGGTGAAGTAAAAATGTGGTACTGATATGATTTAAGCTAAAAACAAGAAATTTGATAAAGTAAAAACAAACATTATGAGTTTAACGCCAGATTTCTCAGTTAAAATCAAGAGATCAATTTATTGTTAAAGGGTTACTGATGAACTAAAAACGTGCAAACCGTAAAACCCATCATGAGCACTACGTAATGAAACGTCAAGCTGTAGCGACTAAAACCACATGGCAGGAACAGCCCCACCAACCCTGAGTGAAATCAATTTAAAATAATTCTTAGCACCATCAAACACTGCAAAACGCCAGCTTTGCCATTTCAGTCCACCAAGGTGTCTGGGGTTGCGACAGGCACAATGTATGTTTGTCATTTTTAAAGTGCGCTTGCTTACTTGAGCCATTCCTCTCACTTTTTACTTTTCTGTTATTGGACTGTTTTTTTCCCCCCCACAAACACAAATCTTCACTTAAAAACTTCACACAAACATAAGTTACATTTTTCCCATGCATATTAATTTGTTGCAAATTGAAATTTCTTTTCCGGACCACATTCTTTTGCATTTGAAAACTCAGACCTTACAGTGTTACGTGGTTATTATTCATCCCTCTGGTGACCAGAGCAAGAATGCATATAAAGTAATCAGTCAAGTGTCAATAACTGCAGACACACGCATTAGAAATAGGTTATTGGTTTTCAAGAAACATGTCGCTTTAGAACAAAAACCTAATTTTGCGTGAAAACGCTCAACAACTGAACGTCTGAACTAGAGATTTGAATCTGCTCTCAAAGACCAAAATCTACGCTTTTTGGACAACTTCTTCGTGTCCTGTTGTGCTGAGTATTTGTGCATTGAAGATGCATTCATCCAGTACTTATTTTACTGGAACGAAAATAAGCTCTGAGTATTGATCATTTAACATGTTTAAATCATGCCAAAAGCGAAGAAAGTAAAACTGCAATCACAACGGATTGAGAGAAAGGATAAGACAATCAGACAATCAAATATTATGCCTCTGTGGGATGATCTGCGTTAAAGATTTTTCTTTAAAAAAAAAAACAAACAAAAAAAACAACTAACAATTTCAACCCACAGCAAATAAAGAACAATTTAAAGTACCCACAAACTTGCTGAATGTAGAGACAAACAGGACTGAATTTACAGCTGATGAAAGATTAAGAAAGAGATAGAAAAGTTTTCTCTGTGCACTCATGCAAAAGATGTGCACTTTGTGTATCTTTGGCTATGCATAGCACTACGTCTCCAGTGTTGAAGTGCAGCAAAAAGCTCTACAGCAGGCTAATGCTGATCAGTATAGCCCTATTTAGATTGCATGCTCAGGGAGAACAGGACAATGAGTGACAGATTCACAGATGTTGAAAGGTTTCTGAGAGCAAAGTGCCATCTGACTTGGCTGGTGTGGCACTTTGCTGAGTTTGAGCCATTGTGGCTTTGGTTTTTAAACAACTGGCACACTGCAACCAGGCAGCATGAGTATTTATTTGGCTTGGCTGTGTGATGAGGCTGCAACACGCCCGTTTATTTACTGCACTTGGAAGAAGAGCTGTTCAAGTTATCGACTCTGAAATTGCACAGGGTTGCTGCTCTTCCTCTACGTAACAGCGCCGGCCATGTTGGGAGCAGAGTCTGAGTACGTTAAAGTTGGCCCTTCAGGTTCAGCTGCAGAGAGGCTGAAATCATCTTCCAATCACAAGTCCGCCCGTCTCTCCTCCCGTCACTGAGGATTATGTGTTTTTGTTATACCTGTCAAGACAAAAAGAGACAGAAAACAAATGACAAACTTCTCAAACAATCTGTTGAGTTACAAACATTTTAAAATAGACAGAATTACATTTTTTACTATTGCTATAGGATGCATTTTCTACTTTCTTGTTTGTAGGGCGTGTTCATTTAGTCGTGAATTTTGCACTTAATTTTGTGGACCATGGATTTATAATCTCTGAAAACTGGCTATAAGATTTTGCATTGCTGAGACAATAGAGTAAAAACCACAAACTTGTACAAAAGAAAAAAGAAACTAACAAAAATGTAAACTTCCCACTAGGTGGCAGTATTACATCCAAAATAGAAAAGAACCTAGAAGGAGTGTGATGACTTGAGGATTTTTGTTGTGAATTTCACATAAGTCTCCAAGTGTTTGTGTGGCATTATTGTTTAAACTGGATATCAATTACTTGTTTCTCACACTGAAATAAAGACAGAGATGAAAAGAGACATCCTACCCGCTCTGTAAGGTGAACTCTGGCAGAGCACCGAGGGACGTAAGCTGTTCCTCTAGAGCTACGATACGGAGACCGATGTAACCCGAAGACAGCAGCAGCAGTACCACCCTGTAACACACACACACAGATTTAGACTAGTTCTTCAATGTTTAGACCCACTAACATCAATAAACAATTAAACAAGCAGTTTTAAAGACTACATGCACGTTATTTACATAAACATCACAGAATGACGCAACAGGTTTTTCTGTTTAAATTATTTGAGATAATCAGGTTTATCAGCGCGAGACGACGGAAAGTCTCATGCTTTCCTTTGTGGAACGCAACTTCAGCACCAATAGATAAGAGATTAGCAGACAGAAAGACAACACCTGGAATTAAAGGAGGGAGGGGAGGAAGACGGACATATTAGAGAAGAAAGGTGTCACTTACAAAATCAAGTAAATAAAGAGAAGAGTGTTGAGGGTGCTGAACTCTCTCTGAACCAGCAGAGACTTGGCTTTTTCAGTCACATTCCACATCCACGATCCACCTAAAAGAACAAGTCAACAGCGTAAATATTACAGCTCACTTTCATTTTCTAGTTTTTCCCCTATGTTCATTACTGAACTTGTTGGGTTTTTTTTTTTTTTTGCATACTGTGACACTTTGTGTCCATTACCTGACTCAGAGAGCTCCTCTGAGGATGAGCTATCAGTCTGCTGACTGCTGAAACCTGAACCGTTTCCAGGAGGCACTGCTTCTACTGGAAGGACAGATAAGAGAAGAAGAAATCGCTGTTAAAACTAGCAGACCTTGAACTTTGCATGTCTACAACAAAATTAGAACACGATAACTGTGGCACAGCAAGTCTTGTTTATAATGAACTCCAATTTAGGGAACAAAAGATGTTAAATACTTTAATAATAATGGTCATAATGTGTTAAGTCAGACGTCCCACCTCGGTGAGCTCCCTGCAGAGGCTGGTTCTGTAAGGACTGGGTTTCAGAACCATCCAAGCTGTCATCCAAGCTGGACTGGCTGGAGTTCTGCACACAAAGAACCAGGACTTCAGAAACAAGTAGCATTGCACATTAAAGAGCACTTACTTTAAAGTTTCTAATGTCAGACATAACAAACCGAGCTGATTAGTTTTCTTACCACGTGTTTGCTTTTATCAAAGCTGTTTTCGCCTGAGGAAAAGAGAGGGCTACTGTTGGTGCTGCCGTCCTGTAAAAGAAGATACAGAGATGACTTGAAGTGACTGCCCACAAATTATAGTAAGCAAAGACAGCTCAAACAGTAAAGCTGACATCTGCTTTCATTTGTAACGCTGTACTTTTATAAAACCCCTTTCCTGACATTTAGACTTTGTAACAAGAGAAAGTCCAACACATTGCAACACTTTCACCACAACAGTGAAGCACTTCAAAGTTTTTCTCAACAGCCTGACACAACTTGACTGTAATGCCATCAGTGTTTCTAAAGTGACCCGTAACCATGGTTACACATTTTACTCAGCTGCTGCATTCTGGGTTTCTTTTGTAGTGTGACCTGAGTCACTCACCTCAATCTGAGGGCAGACGGAGCAAAGCAGCTGGTAACATGATTCCCTGTTCCTCAGTGACACAAAGACGTACTAAACAATAAGAAAAACACAAAGGAGGGAGGATTATTAGCCGCTTACTTGATGGTAAAAATCAAATAGTGAAACACAACATCTCATTTCAGAGTTAAAAATGTTAGACTGACCTTCTCTCCTTCTGAGGTACGAAGAGACAAGGCGTTGGGTACCAGCAGAGCCGTTTTCTGTTTCTTCACCGTGTGAATGGAGGAAACCGGAATGACAACCTGCGAGAAAAACAATAGAACCCAAGTCAAGTCAAACATTGCTTTTAACAGAGCGACATGCCGGCTGGAATAGAGAACTACCTTAGTGTCTTTCAGCAGAACCGAGGAATAGAAACAGGCGTGGGTGTCAGTGATGTAGAGGCGACCATGATACGGCACTTCTCTCTGCAGAGCACAGATGTATGCTGGGAGGAAGAGTGGAGAACAGTTTAGTTTTACATGTTTATTTGTTTTTATTTGATGTTTTCCTGTCGTTTTCCCTCTACCCACCATGTATCAAGTCTTCTCCCTCAGGAATGTCTGGAAACAACTTGTGGAATGTTTTGTTGTGCTTTGTGAAACTCTGAAAATGAGAAAAGGTTCGTCTTTGAAATTTTAAGCGTAGAATGCATTTTCTTTCCAACAGGAAGGTGAAGAACATCAGCATGGGCTTACACTTTGTGTGCCGGTGCCTTCTGTTCTCTCAAAGCCTTTGTTGTCACCATCAAATGTCTCCGATCTGAAGAGAAGGGAGAAGAGAAAAAAAAAAAAAGAAAAATAATTTATATATATATATATATATCAGTTTGAGGTATAAGATAATAAACGCAAAACATCCTTTTCATCCCAATGAACCGAGGATTAGTTGTTGCTGCACACTGCTGGTCAACTGTCTGAATGAAAGGTTGCTATGCTTTGTCTTTGCAAACAAGGCAAATTGAGCAGTTTGAGAATGTTCTGGTTGCAAAAATGAATCATTTTGTGGAAACTGAAGGAGTTTCCACACAACTCCTTCTCCAGTTATCAATTTAATCAAAGAAACTCTGTAGCAGCATGCCAGCTGTAGTCTTCTAAAGAAAATAGATACCTAGTGGTACTTTAGTACAGATGAGTATCAAAAAAAGATATGTTTTGTAAGAAAAAGAACAAGATACAAAAAAAGTTACTTCCTTAAATTTAGTGTGCAAAGATGTAAATAATAAATAGCATTATTATTACTGCAATAATCACCTTAACAATTTTAAATAAAATTGTTTAGATTATATTTTACATTTTGTTTGTAAATATTGTATTTTATATATTGTAGTTTAGCCTGAGAATCCGGGCTGCGGCTGCTGTGCAGTCACACGTATTGCACGACTGACAGCAGCTGAGAGTGAGCTCATGTCTTGTGATGCATGGTACGAGTAGCGGAAAATATCTACAACTCCTCTTATAATCAGGATGGAAAAGTTATTTATTGGTTGTCAAAGAAGAAGAAGAAAAATTTAACAGCTTTAGAATATTAAAATTAGATTTATGCCTCCAAGAGTCAACTTAAAGCACTTTTATATGTAAAATTAAGGTGATTTGTTCATGTGCAAGAGAGTTAATTTACAATAACAGACACTTTCATAAAAGAGTCATTAAAAATATATTTTTTAAGAGTTTCTATTAAAACCAGTGGGTTTCCTGATGAATCCTACCTGACGGCTATTTGTCTGCTGAGGGTTTTGTGCTGCTGCTGCTGGAGCTCGAGCTGAGCAGTCTCTAAACTCAAGGCTTTCTTCGCCTCCGTCTTCTTCATGGCGCCATTGCTCTGGCTGTTCCTGCTTTTCTTGGCTTTGGCTGACAGCCCGCCACTCTCCACTGGGTAGCTGCTGGACATGGGGATTAGATAAAAAGCACAGATTAGTACATACGTGTATATACTGCACATGTCTTCATAGAAATAAGAAGAGGACAGAAGTGTCTATGGGAGAGGACAGGCATGCCACAGCATGATAATTTGCATGGTTACAACCCTGCGATGCACAAGTTGGAACATGAGTCTACTATCATTACGCCCTTTTGCAGAGAAGAAAATATTCTCATTTAAACTTCAGCTTTTTTTTTTTAATTTGAAATGAAAACCACCACCCAGAAATTTAAGCCACAAACAAACATTTTTTTTTTCCTTTTTCAACAATCACATCAGTCTCTTAACCAACTCTGGCCTGATTTTGCTTTACAGTCAAACAGGAAGCTTATTAAATCTATCCACCTTGTTCTGAACACAGAGGAGACATAACTCCTGTTTGACAGAATTATCTTTACGATGAGATGGAAATGGCCATCCTTTCTCTTAATGAAAAATTTTATAGGCGCACATTGCGTCAGCGTTCAAACGGACCTACTGGCTGCTTTCCAAGCTAAGTTGGAAAGACTTGAAGTGGAAAAAAAGTGCTATAAAAGCAAGGCTGCCGGATTTACAAAAGTCAATAAATTTTTTAAGGCTATGGCCTGTCCTTGACCAGGAACGCACTAAGTAGAAATACAGCACGACTATGTTGTCACTATGTGGTATTGAATTCATAAAGCTACGATGAAAGTAAGACCATGACACTATCAAAATAAAAACACGTATAATGAAGAATTTATCACAAGGGTGATAACAAGAGAGAAAATTTCATTTCACTACTACAAAACCCGACTTACCTGCTGACTTTCAGTCGCTTTGATGAACGGAAACTCATATACCTACTAACAGTAGGCATTTCCTGTTCTTCCAGATGGTTAGAAAAGAAATCTCTCCTACCAACTGTTGTCGACTCAAACAAATGTTAGCTAAACTATAAGATGAAAATAGAGATTTTAAGCCCTCTGTGTAACAAAGTTACAAAACCAATTATCTCCTACGCCACATCCTGCCAGAAAACCCTACAGCTGTGTTGTGCTAGTTCAAAGGCAGCCACTTTGTGTTGAGGGTGGTGTGACACTCCGTAGCTGGCTGACGTCAAACCCAGACACTCCCCCAAAGCTAAAGGAAGCGTGAAAAACACCAGCCAATAACCAGAGCCCAAAGTGCCATCTCCCCTCCCTCTCTTACACAAGGACATGCAATGAATGCAGAGAAGGCATTGACATACGAGAGGTTTAGAGAATCCCACCTTGAGGCACATTTCCTACCACAAGTAATCTCTTGACCTAACCAGGACGAGAACAATCTCTGTAAATAAGCAAGTGAATAACTCAAGCCAAAAGAGATTAATTATCCTCATCTTGCAAGTAAATCTAAATTCAAAAATGTTTCTTCAACTGACTGAGTAGCTAAAGTCTCATTAAATAAGCCTCAACTACTAAAAAGTTGGATTTATTTAAAAAAAAAAGTTTAAAAATTTTACAGTAAAAACATTTTCCACCAGCCTCAATAGCCACCAACCTTCTTGACAACTCTTTAAATGTCAGAGGCACAAAAAAAAATAATCCGGAAACAAATTCAATGCTCAAAATATTGTAAGACATTCAGTGAAACTTGTTTCACTGCTCTTAAATGGAAAATATGTCACAAAGCATGAGGAAGGAGGCTCACGTTACATAACTGTGTTAAAGCTCTATTCAGTAAACTAGCTGTGAGAAACAATCAAATGAGATTTAAAGGATATTTCAAATACTTCTGGCTACATCTCATTTCCAAACAGCCACTTTGAGCAATCCTCTCCTTTTACCTACTTACTCAGTGTGAGTAAGCTGCTGTTAGTCAAGTTCCAACAAAAACAACACATTAACAATTAAATAAGTGTTTAACTGTTAGCTGGTCATATGCGATTGGATATTATCACCCAACCCATTTCTGCTAAACAGAGGAGCTTGAAGCACAGAGGCTCTTGGACTGAACTCCAATCAGCTACATAGTAATTTTGTCTTTATCAGTCAGAACTAACAGTCGTTTCTTGATTCAAGTAAATAATGTGCCTGATTCCAAGATGCTCTATAATTGTGGGTTAACGTGTCAAAGTCATGTGTTGATGTTACAGTTTTTCTAATGGCATTTTCATCTCTGTAGAGTTCAATGTTAAAACTCCTTGAATGAAAAACTAGTAAAATAGGTTAAGCTTGTTGCATTATACATTTCATAATAATGAAACGATCTTCCTTGAAAGCATATGAAAATATATTCAAGCATGTTTCTAATTTCAGGGATTCTAATTTGGGCATATTCACTTCCAACTAAAAAAAAAAAAAAAAAAAAAAAAATATTTTAAGTTTATTCTTCTGGTTTATGAGGCCTAAGAGTGGAAATGAGGAGAGTTATTCATTTTTATACATTTAATAAAAAAGGAAAGATAATAATGATTTCAAAACGTTTAACCTGTTGATCAGACGATCAAGGTGAAACTCTGATTCTAATTTCTTGCTGGTTGAATGGAGCATCGTGTGTATTTAATAACTGCATGAATGTGACTTTATTTCCAAATAGTAAAGAGTTGGTACACCAAGTCATATATTTATGGCAAACATTACAATCTACAAACACAGAGTAATGCTAGATTGATTTTGAAGCCCGATACTGCTAGCTGTTACAATGAGAACGTAAAAACCACATCCTGCAACATTCCGCTATTTCACAATACGTAACATGATGTGCTCTACATTTATAAATATAAAGCTTATCAATGGATGACAACTAATGAGGCGATAATAAATGCTGATGAACTCAAAAAAAGGGGAGGTGGGTGGTGAATCATGTTATCCAATCAGAAAATATTTGTACATTTTGTAACAAGGAAGAAATTATAGAAGCTATTCACAACTTGGTTGCATGTCAGCAATCCAAAAAGAACATAAAAAAAAAAAAGTGGAAGTCAGAAGCATGAAACAACCCATGTTATCCATAACACTAGTGTCACTTAATTACCACTTTGCATTTACAAAGCAGGAGGAGACCAATAGGGGGCGGGTCTGCTTCATGCTGGGAAATTACCCTTTGACCTACTTCCTTAAAGTACCAGCCCACACTGCCTAGTTTAAAAAAAAAAATTAACAACCCAGCTTTTTTTTTATTTCCACTTCAAAATAAAAAAAGGAATGATAAAAAAAAAAGACATCCAGAAAAAGGAGATGGATTACAATTAAACTGCTTATATACAAAAAGTGAAATTTATCTTGTGCTGAACACAAAATCCTGACATCATGTTGTGTTCTGAGATTATCACTAAAAGAACTCATTAGTTGGGATCATTTATCTGCATTTGTTCTGGTAACATCTTAGGAAACAAAACAAAGCCTACAACATATAGTTAATATTATTCACCATAGCTTATCTACTGGGTTATGTAAACAAAACAAGATTCTTCAAGTAAAAACAAAAAAAAAAGAAAACAAAACAGAGTCTTCTGTTCCCTTCAACGTCCTCAAATATCAAAAAGCCCTCAAGACATATTAACTGTCCATTCTGATAGTTGCAAACGTTAGAGACCAATAAGTATAAGGGTTTGACTTACCCATTTAAAGCTCCAGGGCAATTAGAATCATCCAAACTGCTTTGTTCTCTTAGCAAACCTTTTCTTCTCTCCATACCTAAATTTTCACGATCGGAAAAGTCTGCTGCCTCGTTCGGCCTCAAGCAACTCAATGACAGTATCCCGACACCTCTATACTTATATCCTCAATATCTATCTGAAAGGAGAGTAAAGGTCTGGTTTACTGCGACCTTTGAAAGCAAGTAGAGACTAAGCATGAAGATAAAGCCAAAGGCAGGAAAAGACGTCAGGACAACACCTTAATAAAAAGAGAATTATTCTGTTTCAAACCCCAAAAACACACTCACAGACACGGACTTTGTCGAATTAAGCCGTGTTGTCATGGAAACGCTCAGTGTGAGAGAGTTGGTGGAAATGTGGGGGTTGAAAGCAACATTGTAGGGTTGTCTTCAGGTTGGAATCCTAAGCTACACAATTCAATACCCTATGCTCATTAGCAACATGATGGGGGGCCCTAGCTGCAGGGAGGGCAATATGCACAACAATAGCTAGTTTCGTCCCAGTACTATTTGTGAATAGGGCCATGAAGAACTATTAGAGGCCATAGAGCACAAGCTCCAATGCCTTAAATTCAACAAAAAACGGGAAAAACTCCTAAGAACAACACCCATGTCCAGGAAATGCAGTTATCTGCATCATCTCGATATATAAAAATTAGCTACTCTTTTACGGCTTTTTTCCATGAAGGTGACATAATCAAAGGTCTCAAGATAGCGCAACTGCACTTGTCACTTCGGTCTACTTTAGTTATCACATATCACTTACTTCATTCACCCCGTCTCATTACTTGCCACATTCCTAGTGCAAACATGTGACAATAACCTACAGGATTAGCACTGTCAAAGTCAGAAATAGATTTGAACACAATAAAAATATTACAGAAATGCTCCTGATCATATTCCTGAGGCCTTTTAAAGCATGTACCCGTCTGTTCAACATTCAAAGACTGCAAAACCAGTCTAAGGTTACATGCAAGCTATTTAAACAAACGAAAAAAGAACTATGTGTTAACTTTCAACCACCCTATGAAAAGGCCTCAATAGATAAAACATTATGCATTCGTGCAATCTGAAAGACAGTCAAAAGTAAACAAACAGTTGTCCTGAGAGAGTAAATATATGCGTCAATGTTGGACAAAGGGTCAGGCTTAAATTTTCCTGAAGAGCCCAACAGTGAGCTATGATGACAGACTGCATAATAGCTTCTCTTGGTAAATTAAGACCTCATAGAACAGTTACCAGTAAAACATTTGTTTGTAATGTGGGCTCATACTGCTTATTCAAACACTTTTAAAGTATTTGCCAGTTATTAAAGACAATCTGGCCCTTAAAGATTTTTTACAACATGACTAGGTATTCAGGTCTTTGACAAATTTATACAGCAGAGAAAATTCAAGTGATCAGGGCGATTCCCTGAGGCATGGAGATCTTTTGCTTTAATTCTCTGTCCCGAGTTGAGACAGATGATCCCAGAGGCCCTCACACAGACACCAGCCTCGTCAGCTGGTTTGCCACGGTAGCACCCTGAAGACATTTTTTTTTTCCAAGTAGAGAGCTCTCCCATGACCAATTCAGCTGCTGTAACAACATGGTTCTCAGGTTCACATCTGAGCATAAACAGCAGACTTGACACCCATAAAGTGTTTAAAAATAAACAGAAACCACAAAGTGTGACAGCACCATCTTGTGGGCAGCTGAGGACAATCCTTTTTAAAATGATTAATTTCCCTTCATGCAGCAAGAATCTGCTTAATCACAGCATGCATATTATAATTTTGACCTAATTATAAAGCCTCTGTCACTTTTTTGGGAGGTTTGGGGGAATTAGCTTTCATGGGGTACTAAAACATACAAATTTGTTTATTCCATCAAGCATGCATGAGCTCCAGCAGAGTACTCATTTAGAGCAAGGAAAGGATCCAGTTGTCATTGCAAAATAATATTCAGCAGCAGCCTTCTAGCACTCAGCAGGAAAAAAAAAAAACTTTGCATGTCTCCCAAGTGCAACAGGGAATGTTTATGTGTGTTACTGAGTAAGTGTAGTTGTGTGTTTTAGAGTAGGACGTCACGTGGACTAGAGCCCAAAATGAGTCCCTGTACATCCTCCATGAAAACTATGTGCAAAAACAGGGAGTATCTTTCTTTATGCTGACTGTACTGTCAGCAGGCAGCCATATGAACAGGGAAAATCCACAGTAATAAGAGTTGAAAAAACTCACAAGGCTATTGATTGTTTCTAATCTTTGAATCCAGTGCGCTTATTTTCGGTTTTGAAGTAAAAAATAAAAGCTTCAAAATGAGCCGCCACTAAATTAAGTCAAATACAGATCAAAACATACTAAATTTGTTATGCTGCATGCTGTATGACAGCAAAATGGTTAATCTCTAAATCCTACAGGGCATAAATAAAGCAGTAGCAATATCAGTTGAATGAGTATAAAACGGCTCCTTTCTGTTGATTAAATAACTTTACTTTAATGATATAATCATAACTTTTAAAAATAAAAGCTATTAGACTCAGTTACTTCTTTTAGTGTAGAAAAAAATAGACACTGTTCTAATGGTTTCACTGGAAGAAAAGATGAACTATCTCTGGCTCTTTGAAACATAACCACAACAATGAGATGAGATATTTCAGGAAGTCAATGAGGATTAAAAAAAATCTCAATGAAACTGATGCCAAGGTTTTGAAATGTTTTTCAATAAAACACCCAAATCTCCTTCTTCAAATTTCATATACTTGATCTCATTCTGACACCCCTTTCCTTTTGCCTTTGTCCCTCTTACGAAGAATGAGAGCAGAGGAGCTGAAGGTAGAGGACGTAAAGAAACTGACTTCCCTGCTTATTCTTAGGCTAGTGTCCACTAAATATAATTTGTAGCAGTGTTTGACTACCTCCATATTGCGACACTATGGGATTTTGCATGTGTTTTAGTGACGGTAGATAAAATTCTCACGCAGGCTCAGAAGGTGAAGCAGTTAAGGAGAACATTGCCGGGTCCTGGCTGTGTGACAAGAGCGTTGGAGCAGCCAGTCATTAACGGCAGTCAGAAAGACTGCCCAGAACTTCAGCCATGAACAGTTCGGTACTCTGCAACTGGTTATTAAGTGATAAACAGTTCTACAGTTGTGGTTTTCATTTTCGACATAGGTTTACCCGCTGTGCCTGGCACATATATGATTAAGACCCACAGAGACATTGCAGCCTACAGCTGCGCTGTGTGTCCTGGTAGCATCTTCCTGGAGCCTGCAAAGCTGCCACACCCAGTCTATTCCAGAATCCTGCAATTGCATGCATAGCAGCTGTGCCCGCTCCTTGCTATTACCAGGGCAATTCATAATTTTCTGACAGTGTGCTGTGCAAGTCTGCATACAAAGCATCTTACAAAGATCCAATGTGCAGAATTAAAGCTTCCTTTGTATTCACTTCCATCAAGTACTGTGCATTTTACAAAACAACCCTGCTGTCTGTGTGTGTATGTATATATATATAAAATATAAATGGATAACATGGACTGTTTTATGGCATCTTTGTGCCATAAACGTCTTTTATGGCACAGGAATGCACGTTTTGTTCAATCGGACTATCAGCCACCATGCCACACTACACACGTAGCACATTTCTGATAACTAGCAGGCCACGTCTGATTGGAAGGGGCTGTCAGACACCTCCAAATGGCTATCTATTGGGCTGAACGTCAGCGGAATAACTCATATGACATGGGGGGGAGCATTTATATAACATAGTGTACCACCTGTGCTTTACTCATGGGGTCTAAAAATAGATTTTCTTCAAAAATACAAATCTCATTTGATATGCAACAACTGTTGCTTGAGGGCATGGAGAAGACACACAATCCCCGTCCTATAGGGAGATGTTTAGAAGGAGGTTGTTTAGTAAATGTGAAGTTGTGCAGTGCTACCTGTTAAACCATAATCAGCAATGATGGGGAAAACAAATGTTGATGATAATCTGGCCTACACAAGCAGGCTTCTGATGTCATGGTTTCTGAGCAGCAGGTAAAGACGAGATTAGTAACCTACCAAATCTGGACCAGCTTTTGTTTATGCACATTTTCCACAAGGAATGATGCTTATTTAAACTGACCAGATTACACAGGTACTCCTGTGGATAAAAATAACACAATAACAAGGCCAATCTGGGTCAGCCACTGTTGTGTTTGTGAACTATCGTGAAAAAGGGAAGTCGAATAGTGATCAACCATGACAGTTACTTCTAGAATATTATCGTGTATATTTTCAAATAAATACTAGGTGGAGATGTAGCAATCTGACAACAGTAACCAAAACTAAAAACAACTAATAAATATAACCATCATTTATTTGACTTTACCCGACAATGACAAGGCAGATTATCTCAACTTTATTTAAATACCACTACATCCTCAGCCAGGCAGATAGCTAGCGTGCTAGCAGTTTGTGCCACTTAGTAAGACGTCCCTTTCTGTCGTAAAATACATTTAATGGGCCTCAATACAAGTACACATTACACTAGACACCAGAATCAAACTATTAAGACTCACTGCTGTCAGCAAATAACCGTTAAACAACAGCATCCAACAGCCAGGGTGATGCTCACCCGGCAGATAGCGGATCAGCTAGCAACATTCATTCCGCTCACCTCTCCTTCATGAAGTGCTTTAATCTGACAATGGCCTTCTCGTCGATCTTCCTGAGGAAGGTTTTCAATCTCTCTCTCTTGTTTTCAAGCATTCTTCCCTTAGCCAGTGGTGGTGGTCAGTCGGTTCGCGTAGAAACGACTCTCCACGCCAAACTCCACCGTTCTTGTTTGGTTTCTGCTTTTCTTTAACCCCCGCCACCTCCTCACTTCATCCACGGCTGATTAGAATAATGACCTTAAATCGGACCAAGTCAGAAGACCAATCAGAAGAGGAGAAGCCAGAGAAAAAAAAAGTCATGTCAGACAAGTCATCCAATCAGAATGAAGAGGCTGGGTTCTCACAGAACGCCCATTACCTTTTATGGCTATACTGGGCTGTCTACGTCTAACTGTCTGGAGATCTAGAAAGAAAAAAAGAGCATCCGGGCTTGATATTACAGGTGAAGTTGCTTCATTCAGTATATCTTAAGAAAAAATATAAAACCCCTAATTTGATAGACAACAAAGAGATTTCGTTAATCCTGTTTAAAATACTATGTTATCATATCAAAATAAACCCTGGAAAAGAAGTGTAGTCTCGGGTGGGGCACTGCAATGTGGTACTTAAAATTCATTAAGCCTATATCAATACTTGTTAAATTTTAATGTCATTTATTAAATTTCTTCTATGAATAAAAATAATATAACAACAACTATTATTGTTATTATTATTATCATTAGTAGTAGCATTGAATCCAACTTATTTTTCTATTTCTTCTACTATTACTATTTTATTTATGTTTTTCTATAGATTTTAGATGGGCACTTAGGCAATATCATTTTCCTATAAGAGTCAAAAGCAAAGCTTTAGCTTACTACTTGGTTGATATTTGATATATTATTTGACATTTGATATAAGCTGTCAGTTGAATTAACCTATAATCATAATATGAGTGTTTGCTTGTCACAAGTGTTCACTGTTCAAATATTATCCTTGACAGGTGCATTTTGCCAACTGACTTTTCACCTATACTCCAGCTGAAGCTTGCTGACAGTAACTAATAAAAAGAACCTTGAGGGAGTTGTTTAAGAGTTTTCAGGAGTTGACCATGAACCTTAACCTTTGCCTTGAAGGTGTGACAAGCTTTTCCAATAAAAGTGAAACTCACAGAATGTGAGGCTTGAAAATGTAGTAACTTGTAAAAGCTATCACACTTTTTGAACTTTTTCATACTTTGTCATTTCTCAAACTTAAACACAGAAATGATGTGGAGGAATCTGCTTTGGTCAGATAATGCCAATGTTGAACTTTTTTGGCTTACATGCAATATGCAATGTGTTGCAAAAGTTGACAATCCACAATGCCAGTAAAGTTAGCATTCCCATAGTGAGTCATGACTGTGGTAGTATTATTTACTACAGGAGAAACAAGATGGTGACAGTTAATGTGAAGATAGGTGAAGCTGAATACAGTCAATACCTTGAGACAACTGGTTGATACTTTACAAGACTTGAGGCTGGGAAACAGCATGAGTTGGATGATAAACCATATCACAATAAATCTATACACTGATGTGATCAGAATATAGCTTGGAAAATTATCTTTAAACATCTACTAAAATTGTTTCTATATCGCCATCTAATTTTAAAGTTCAGATGATGTTCTGAACTTTATGTTCACAACTTTGTTCAGTGTATTTCAGGACACCGGGACAAGACCTTGAACACATAAAAGATATTTATTAAATAAAGGTTTAACAAAAGTTGAGCAAATATTAGCAATGAAAACTTATTTTCGTTTCCTCTCAGACATCTGAGGCACCACCAGGAACAGAAGAGGCAGTGTCTAGCCTCATGACAAAGCATACACACCACCCTCACACAATCTGGCTCACATAGGCAGAGGATGATTTTCCCTGCCATCCCCACTGCCACGAGACAAGGCACATACAGAAAAGGAAACACAGTTCTCGAGGAAGCGTGTAATAGGGTTGCGTGGCTACAGCGTAGGAGTCAGCAGGCGTTTCTGTGCTAAATCGTCAGTGTGATGGATAGATTATTAATTGGGCAAAACAGACAACTTCCTTTGACACAAAATCCCACTCTCATATGTGTCAGTTGGTTTAATATGATTTGATTTTTCATATTTTTTAAAAATGAGTCTTACATCTTCTGTCAGTCATCAAGAGGATGTCCTTTATAAAACATCAAAGTATTCTTGAGAAAAATAATCTTTACCTAAATTTCCACAAAAGCTACTACCCCAATGAGATCATTGTAGCTGACATGACACATTGATAACTAACTGGAAAAATTCAGTAAAAGTCCGACTGATTTTGTACCTTTTAAAGTTTTATCAGATTATTGTATGATGACTAAATTTAAAAGAAAGACCATATAGTTTTACTGCTTATTACTCAATGCATGCAACAGTTCCTTAACTGTTTCCCCTCAGCTTATCAGCTGAGAGGAAACAAATAAATTAGCTCATCATGGCAGCTAGCTCTTTGGTTGCACAGTTGTTTCCAGAACTCTGGCTAAAATAACATCACTGATAAACAATGTGATATTGAGGCACAATGTTGTGTGCCTCAATACAGGCACACCACAGGGCTGTGTGCTTAGTCTGATTCTTTTTACTCTGTTCACCCACGACTGTATAGCCATCCACTCATCTAAAAGAGTTATAAAGTTTGCAGATGATACCACCGTAGTGGGTCTGATAACAAATGAGGTGTTCACTGAGGAACCTGGTGCTCAACACCAGCAAGACCAAGGACTCAACTTTCAGGAGTGAATGTTATTGCAGCACATACTTATCTTAAACAGTTGTGACCTGGAAGTGAAGAATACTAATAATTTTGCTATGCTAAACTACATATCAGCAGTAAGTTGTCAGACTTCAGAACATTTCCTGCTTTCTGCAGGACTTGCAAAGTCATCAGAGTTATGTCCTGTAAGACTACACTTCTCGCTAATATTTGCAGACTGAGTTGCTAAACCTGACTTTATCTTGTTAATATTTGCAAAAAGACTAAAACCAAACAAAGAAATCTCTCTAGAGGCATTGAGCAAAACATTTAAAAAAGATGAAATATTTAATGTGCACCTTTTCAAGCATAAGACATACTTTTACTTTGCATATGCAACCATTGTCGATTCGTTTCTGTTTAAAACAGATAGCATTGGATCAACACGCTTATGGTGCAAGTTGGAAAGGAAAAATTCAGTTTGTTTAGGTGTATATTTCTGCAATATCACTGTTGTTTCAGATCAGTTCACATACTTATTTCATGATGTTACACAGATTAATAATTTGTAATGATAAAATGAAATAAGTTAACAAAAATCTATTAAACGACAATGTATACACAAGATATTCTAACTTACTAAATACACTTATCAAATAGAAAATGTGTCATTTCACTGTGTGTGTACATGAGAGGATCAGAGTTTGAAGTAATGCAAATGACACATTCCCAGCTGAAAAGGAAATCTGGAATTTTTGTGGAATTTCCATATTCGAGAGGCAACAAAATTATTGTTCTGGCAGGAAAATCTCCCAAATTCAAAGTGGTTCTGCATCACATGAGTGGGTAAAATATGACATTAAGGGCAGGAGATCACCATGAAAGAGTGAAACAAATAGCAAAATGTGACTGTTGTGACATTTCATGACAACTTTAGATAGAAAACTGAGTTGTTTTCCCACTGAAAGTGGAAATTCCCTTGACAAGGGAATTTGAAACTATCAAACCCTGATAGCTTAAAATGGTAATAGATGAGAAACATTCGTCTTGCTCACTTGTTTTGTTTCTGTGGGCCGGGTCATAAAGGTCAGCACATCACCAAGAATTCGCCCTGGCAACAACCTCTTTCATTCAGTTAGGCCAGTGGGCAGGAACACCTCACTGCCTGCCCAGATATCATCTTACCAGGAACACTGGGGCATTGTCTTTGTTGGCCTATGTGGGAGTCATTTTACTCAGACCTAGACATTTTCATACTTCAGATCATATGTGAAGGGTCATGTTTGTGACATGTTATGTAGCTTTTAATAGATGGAGGGTCAAAGGTTATTCCTTGAAGAAGATTTTATTTGGTGTGTTTTATTTTTGTTTTCCGTGTGTGAGCTCAAATAGGCTCAAGTGTAACAGACAATCCTAAATTCAGAGGGTGTTGGGTTTCTCCCCGCCAGGGTCTGGCTGTCCTCTTTCATATAATGTTACCAGGTTACTCTCATAACTTATTTATCTGCTTTCCTCACCACCATTGCCTTGGGTGGTTGGTTGATTGTGGTGTTTGGGCAACTAAGTATAGGTAAGCACGGTTTTTCTTTTTTATCATAGCTGCTAACCAGCAGGGTGGATCAAACCCAAGCTAGGACCGATGCAGAACGGGGAGGTTATGAGCCCGCAGAACTCCAAGGCATTGGGGGATGAGGCCATGAAGGACCACAAGACCCCTTACCAGAATCAGGGATGCATGGAGCCCACAGCTCCTCCGCTTCCTCCCCCATCACCACCATCAGCAGGACCACCAGAGTACCCAAGACCCCGGCTCATCTTCCACACCCAGCTGGCTCATGGGAGCCCAACAGGTCGCATTCATGGATTCACCAATGTCAAGGAACTGTATGCCAAGATCGCAGAGGTGTTCAATATCTCTCCATCACAGGTAAAATGAAAACAAAATAATATTTCTAGTTAAACTGGAAGAAATTTCATGAAGCTATCTGATTGCTGTTTTGCATTTCTGCTCTGTCTGGCCAGTTGTAAAAAGGTGTTTCCATTCTAGGGCTTTTATTTCCATGATCTAATTTTATTGATCATTTCCACTCTCCTAGACTAGACTTTGCACTAATCTGAGCTGCCAAGGTTCAATAGTGGAAACAAAAAACTAGATAAAGTGTATTTATTCAGTAAACACTGAGACATTTACGTATGTCAAGAATGTACATGTCAAACTTCATGATTCATAGGAATTATATCATGGAAAATAGTATGTTGAAATAAAGATGAGGTGAAGACTCTAGGACAGGGGTGTCCAAAGTCGGTCCTTGAGGGCCGACATCCTGCATGTTTTAGTTCTCTCCTTGGTTTAACACACCTGGATCAAATGATGGCTCATTAGAAGGCCTAGAAGAACATCGACAAGCTGAAAAGTTTGTTACTACCATCAGGGAGAGAACTAAAACATGCAGGACGGACTTCTATGGTCTTCCTCAGAACCTCAAACACATCTCTGAATCTGCACAAAATGCCTTCATTCCTTAAACTTTTTCACTTTTTTCAAATTAACCTTAGCATGAATAAAACTTTTAGACTTTTGGACTGGAATAGCCTAGTGAAGATCATAGTTAAATAGAACTGATAATTTGTAGCAAGGCTTCAGTTAATGTTCTTGTTCCATACAACCTGACTAACTTTACCCATTTTACAAAGACAATGAAAGAACAAAGATACTATATGTCCAAAGCTGGTCAAATACAGTCAAAGACAATCGAAAAATCATGTGGCATTTTCCTACAAAAGTCCTCAATGTTATATTATGAATCCCAAAGGTTTTCATTTAATTGTGTTGTTATAGCATGACAACATGTGAAAAAGTTTATAGCAACAAATATTTTTGCAAGCCACTACACGTATGGTGTCAGGTGACGAGGATCCTTGAGACAGGATTGCTCTTTACTTTCAAGATTAAGGTCAGCCTGGTTCAAAATTAAAAACATCCACATAAATATAATTGCCTTTTATATACCGCAATAAAGTAGTAACAATAGAGCAACAGCAGGAACACCAAAGAATCAGTCTCAGACAATATTACAAGCAATGTTCAAAGTTATATTTTAGCCACTGAAAATGCTTTGCTAAATAAAATAAACATGATCAGCAATGCAAGATAACATTGACTCAACATAAAACCAATAGTTAGCATTGTTTCTGAATTCGTGCATAAGTCACATTCACACAGTCAGTAATAAAATTCTTTCTGAGCAAGACTGTCCTTATATTGTATACTTATCAGTTCTGAAGGCCATCATGAAGGCTTTGCTCTCTTAAAATGTAATGGGTATAAAAGATAACAGTTTCTCTTGTGAGACAATCAACAACAGTCCCTGCTTGTATATTAGTTATATTTACTTTGTTTACTGAGGAAGGTGCAACCAAAACACTGCAAAAAAATAAAAAGTAAAATAAAAATGTCAAACCTAGTAATGTTATTTGAGACAAATTTGAGTAAACTCTTAAACCTAATAATTCAACATCACTTTTCAGCCAATAATAACCCACAGTTATCATTTTGCTTGATTAATTTTTGAAACATGCATATTAACTTAATTTTGTTCTTCTAGTAACAGGTTACTGTAACAAACAATATTTCTGCAGAATCTATAGAACCACATGCAGACTTCTAGATTCCAGACTCCACCGTAGATTTATGGCAATCTACATTTGATCCTACAAAATGCATCCATTTCCTTGACCCCCAATGGACTAAAGAGCAACATTAATTACTGTACAGGCTGATTGGACTGACAACCTTGAACTCCAACCCCACACTCTTACATGCAGAGACAAATCTTTTGATCAGCAACTGCAAGATAACACTTTGTTCAATTATCTTGAATTTTCTTTATGGACTTTCGAGCAAAACTTGACCTTGAAGTTGAAATCTGATAGAATTCTTATTGTTTGTTTGTTCTAAACATGAAAATATGAGTAAGGGGACACATATCTTTAAGAGTTAAATCCTGGTATGAGAGTACAACAAGTTATGAGATCATTGTGCAAAGTTTACTGATTCAGATTCTCCTCACATCATTGCCAGATTTATACATAACTGAACAATAAATTACAATATATACAAAAGTTTATTTAGGTAATTTGCTTCAAAATCTAAAACTTATATGTTTTGAGAATGACATTGTGATTTATTTAAAACTGAATGTAAAATAAGATAAAATGTAATCAATTTTAATTTTAATATGCCTTTCCTATCTAGATTTAGTCTTCACTGCATTCCTATTTAATATTATAAATTTATCTACTGTGATCTTTTTAATATGCTATCAAAAAACTGACATAAAAAAGAAACACATTTTTAAGTCAGAAATTTGCAAATACTGCTTGATTTGAGGCTCCTTTTGCATGAATTGTTGTTTTTTTCCTTCCTTTTAATTTTTCATTAATTCAAATTCAACACTCTAAGCAGCCAATATATTAAATAATGACCCTATAAGAGATGCCCTTAACGCATCAGTGGCTGCTGGTCAATCATGTTGCAATCTGACTGTTTAGACCATGACATGGCAGCAAAAATATACTATTTCTGAACTACCATTGTATTTGAAGGGGCTTATTGAATAATCTGTTTTTTTCTGTGTAAACAAATGTTAGGTTTTCATCAGATTTATTCTTGAAATAAGATAATAAGATAATAGAATAATATTCATTTCAATATGCATTTAATTCTCTTTTATTAAATGCATTTACACAGCAATAGCTGGTGTGATTATCTAAGCTAAGCGGTGTAATTAAACCACTTTTTCATTTATTTATTTGTGCAATTAATGATGAATATCTTTTGTTTTTTAGACCTTTTTTATTAGTTTTTTGTCTTCACAAACAGAAAATAGAAAATTGTACACTGTACTGTCTAACATTTTATATGAGTATGTGAAGAGGAAGAGAAACAACAAAAGAAACAAACACACACAAAAAAAGGAAGCCGCCATACAACGTCGCATTCATGTCAAATCACGTCTTCAAAGGTGGGCAAGCATTTACAGACATATTTAAAGCCTGAGATCAGCACAATCATACCTAGCCGGTTGATAAAAGAAAGAAAAAGAAAGATGCATAGTGATACAAAAGGAGGGCGATCTTTAGTCAAGACCTGGTGAGATCTTACACTTTATAGAATTCTGACCTCTCATCACAAGTTGCGTCATGAATATCTGTTTAAATTTCCAGCAACATGTTTTATTTATTGTACTAACCTTGTGATAGTAAAAATCCTTTTAGTTCAAATCATGTCTCGCTGCTGCTCTCTGCTGTTTAATATCTATACTGCACTTCAAAAAATCCAAAGAGCTGCATCTACTTTGGTTATAAAATTGGAAGACATTCAATTCTCATGCAAAGTAGATGCCATCAGAGATGAGGCCATCTGTGTTGATCAAGGTACATTGTATTTTACAATATGAAAATAAACAAGCTTGGAAAATAAACATGCATTGTGCAGTGATGCATTGTGCACAACAATGCACAATGCAGTGATGTGCAATCAGTAAGACAATACAGTATTATGAAAGTTTTGCTGAATTCAGGGAACCTCCAAAAGCATTTATTTTCTTCATATCCTGCCCTCAGATCCTTTTCTGTACCTTAAACTCTCATAAAGTGGATATGCAGAAACTTCTGGGAGGACAAATTGGACTGGAGGACTTCATCTTTGCTCATGTCAGAGGGGAGACAAAAGAAGTGGAGGTGACAAAGACCGAGGATGCATTAGGTCTCACTATCACAGACAATGGAGCTGGATATGCTTTTATCAAGGTGAATGAGAGGAAAAATAAATAAAAAACCTGTGTTTCCTAATAGCGGTTTGCTAAAATAATTAGGAAACACACGGTGCTAAAAGGTTGTACTAAAAGTCCAATCTTTTAGTATAGTTAAAGTAATTACAAACAAAGCAACTTATCTTGTTCCCATTTTCTGGATCATGCATATGAAAACTTTCACTTGGATCTATGAGTGTAATCATGTTTTTTTTCTCTAGAGAATAAAAGAGGGTAGCACCATTGACCGACTGAAGGCTGTTTGTGTCGGTGACCACATTGAAGCCATTAATGACCAGAGCATTGTAGGATGTCGACACTATGAGGTCGCCAAGATGCTAAAGGAGCAACCAAGAGGCCTCCCTTTCACTCTTCGCCTTGTGGAACCCAAGAAAGCCTTTGGTGAGTAAAAAACACTAATTAATGAGACAAATATATCAGTTTAAAATTATTCATAATTGTATATTAACTGACAGTGGTATACTGTGTGCCCTGCTATAAAGCCCTATCAAATATTCCAAATGTTTGACAAAATTCTTTCTGAGGTTAAATTTAGCTTGGAGTGAATGAGAAAATGAAAGCCAACATGGATCTGGGTGCTGGGAACCTGGCTGATGAACATACTTCCTGATATTCATCAGTCAAAAAGGGAGAGAACTGGTTAAAAGATTACTGGCAGTCTGCCAAATATTCATCTGTGAAACTCATTGCTATCAGTTACTATAAATTACCTGAAAAACCAATTGCCACATTTCTGTATCATTTCATGAATAGAAATAATAATTAATTATGATTTAAAGAAAGATTCTAACAACAGAAAAGGCTGAAACAGATGACAAAGTTATTTTCGGTTTAAAGAGATTTTACTCAAAACTAATCTGAAATAAATGTGCTAGTCTTGGAGGCATGCAAAGGCAAAATGACAGAGATTTGAACTTCATTTTTTAATAATGCCAGTGGAAACATAAACTCTCTAAAAAGTAAATGCTGCTCTGTTAAATACTATTTATTTCTTGCAGATAGTCTCTAAAACAATGCACATTGAAAGTCTCAAAAAACTTGTGACATACACTACTGAACAATAAAACTTGTATTAAGAATACTTAGTATATAGCAAGCAACTTGTAGTGTTTGTTTTTACTACTTTTTCTTATACTAACATGATAAGATCCAAATTGAGGATACTGAGGGGTACTGGTGGTTCCAACCTTCTGTCAATGCTGTTAAAAAAATTATAAAATTTAATTTAAAACTAAACCTTTAAGTTCTTTATTTCACATACTTGTAGTTTGCCTCCCAGCTAAACTAGATTCCTTAACTGATACCGTCATTAAACACCATTTCTTTTTGAACAAGAAGTCTTCCAATGTTTCCTTTTGTGTCACGTCTCTCACTATTTAGATTAATGTTTTAATGTTTGACCACTGAGTCAAACACACATGGTGAAACAGAGAAAGAGAATGCAAAGAACTTCATCTTTGAACTTGTTTACTAAGTCAGCATTCAGGAAATAAATATTTGATCCAAATCATATTGCTTGCAGTGGAATACAGCTTGAAAGCATGTGTTATTTTTCAGCTTTTTATCTATTAGTTTATGAAAGCATTAAGAAACTTTCATAAACTGGATGTATAAGATGTGTATCCAACCACAACTTTATTAACATTTTGATTCCAAAATTTAAAATAAGTAAACTGATTGGAAGAGAGAGTTTAAGATCAAGAAAATAGCTTAAATTTTCTAGCATTGTATGTTGAAAAAGATTTCAAATACGTTATGGTAATTATATTTTTTGGCTTCAAAAAATACTGACATTTTAAAATGTTTATGTACATTTTTAAAGTCCTCATGTTTTAGATTTGTAATGTTGTAGAATAACATGACACGTTCTTGAATAACGTGGTGGATTTATTCAACATACCACAGCAAGCATTAACTGAAGGAACACATGCCTTAACCATTCTAGTCTCCTCTCTTACTCTTCTTTTCGTTTCTATCTATCATTGTCAGGGGCTCTACCTAGTGGCGTGGAGTAGTATTACACAACACAACAAGATTTTCATGGAGATGTTTCCATAAAATAGTACAACCACTTTGATGTTTATGTGTAGCTGTTAGTCAGTCCATTATAGTTTGCCTGTGCAATCCCTTCTGCCTCCACCTTCTGTTCTCCTCAAAACCACCACCTTATAAATGAGGAGCAGTAAATGTCAGAAGATTTATAAATGCTTAATTTGTTTTGTCATGTTGAAAACATTCAACGCATTGAGAAGTTTCCTTTTCTCTGCTTATCAAACAGGAAAGCAAATCCACTGTGTACTGTCTGACTTCCTGAAACTGATCTGAATCTCAAGTCGCCTCTTGCTAAGTGAAACTCCAGTTTGCAACCACGTTCATTGTTCATGAAAGTACATGTGGACAGTAAACAGGAATGACCGTATGCCTGCTGAATGAAAAAAAAAGAAAAATAATGCAACAGTAGCAGACTAAAACTTCAGGCGTCATAATGTCCTCACCTTAACAGAAAGTAAAAACAAATAATTATATGACACACAAAAAGTTTTTTAAGCAATTTACTTTCTGTTTTTTTTTTTTTCAGAAAATATAGATCAGGAGTTTACATTCTGTACAAATGGGACTAAGCTGGGATTTTTTTAAAACATGATCTTTGGGAACTGATCATGTTTTGCTCTCCAGGGATTCCAAGTAAATCAAATGACAACAAGTAACATTGAGATGAAGGTTTGAGTGACAGCTATGTACACAACTCTCTTTTCCTCTCTTGTCCTTGTTTGTAGGCTAACATACAGGTTTTAGTCTTTACCTTCTGTTAGTTTGTATGTGAGCTGTCACAAGGCATTGGTCACTTTACAATCTACAGTAATTTCTATTTTCCAAAAAGCAACACATAAAGCATATTAACACCTTTAAGATGCATAAAGACTCTTCTTGGTATGGTGCTTGAGTATGATTGTTTAGAGTTGTTTACCGAGCAGGAAATTGCAACGGTTGGAATGCTAGATCTCTTGGGAGAACCCTGAAGGTGCAAAACTTCCACTCTCGCACATACAGATAAGTAAACCAGGCCACATTCCTGTTTAGAATCACATCATTTGTTTTCAGCCTCATTGATTAGTTAAACTCAGCTGACCTAATTAGTTTATTTGTACTTCTGTCACAGATATATTGTACTGATGAAGATACATTTTCTGACCTCAACAGAAAAAATGTGAAGACTATAAATTAGAATAAGTGCTTCAATGAGACCTGTCTATCAGAGAAATGTAAATTTTGAAAATAACCTTTAAGCAGATATTGAAAGTACTTTTGATACCAAAGGTTCACATTTCCGTATCAAAAAAATGTTTTTTTTATTGGCTAATGAAATATTCTCATCTTAAATGTTTCTTCTTTAGCTATAAGTTTAAAATTACAATGAGCAAAAACAAATAAAAAAAAAACCTGGGACATATAAATATGTGTGAAATTAAATCTTTTTAAAGAGTTTCACTTATGTAAAATGCTACATGGTTTTCAATTTTTTTTAGGATAATTGGAAAAATATAGCAGGCATCTGAATTTTGTCCACAGATTAGTGGTCTACAACTACAACAGAAATTGTTTGAGGTATATCTCCACCAATTTGCTCAACTGTTTTATATAAACTGTTTTGCAAACAAGTAAACAATTTTATTTTTTTGAACAATCTGAGGTACATGCTCTGTTTTAAGTGAACATCATTTTAAATGAATGCAAAAAAACAAACATGATACCATTATTCAACATATCTGTGCTGCTAATAAAAAGGGTATGAAGTTTGCACTTATCTAACAATATCATTTGTTGCTATGCAATCAATAAATATACATAAATACCTCAAGTCCATACAAACACTTAGCAATATAATCATAATTCCAGATAACACCTGCACTCAGTACAAATGACATTCAGCACACTTTGGGTTTAACATCTCAGTAATGAAAATGCTGTGCTTGTATTTATTTAAAATTGAGATTAAACTTTTTCTGTTTCACATTTCAGCAACAATACAATACAAAGTGCTATTTTACATGGTAAAAACATATAAAACAGCACTTTTCATGTCACATTGCAGTGATATAAGAAAAGAAAATTAAACAATTATTAGTGTACATCACAAATAATTACAGGCACCATGTCATCTGAATGCTGCTCAAGCTTCCTTTGGATGGTTGTTCTTTTCCCTGTGTGAAAACTTTTTGATGTCTGCAAGACACTGTTAAAATCTCTCCCCTAAGACCAATAAGGACAAACTCTGGCACTGGGTATAACACAAAATCAGTAATCTAAACAGTTGATGTCAGTAGCAAAATATAGTTTATTCTACAGTTCAAGTAAAACCTCAATCACAGGAGGCAGAAAACACAGGGAAGCTTTAAGCTTCAGGGTCTCCAAGGCCAAAACAACAAACAAAACACCCCCTGTTAACTATAAAATAAATGAAACACTTTCCAGAGGAGAACTGAAATAAAGTACAAAACCTGAACTCCCTGTCTAGCCACCAAAAAGGAGACAACAGTTTACAACAAAAATGACAGAGAACCCCTGTGAATAGAAACACACTACTTTAGTTAGACACTTGATTCTTTACATTAGGCTCACAGCAAGAACATTTAAGTCCCCACAAACAGTCAGCTCACAGACAGGATCACTTCAGATCAAGGCCCAGGGTGAAAGGGATCTGACATCTCTGGCATGGAGTGGCTGACGAGCTCCAACACATTTCACCTGTGGCAGCCAGGTAGAACTGAATCAAAGAGAGACAGCTCCCTCATGAAGAGAGCCCCTAGAGGACAATGACTGAAACAATCACCTCCTTACCGTTCCCAAGTGAAATGTCTCACCGCTTCTTGAAAACATCTCAAAAACTGTGGACATCCAAATATGGAAGTAGGTGTGATGATGTCCAGCTTTGCTCTCACAAGAATGTATTCTTCATAAATTATAAGAACAGAACCTAAAGTAGACGGCAAAAAACCCATTAGGCCAGTTTTGTGGTAAAATAACAGCAAATTTCTTTAATGATGTTTTTAGATAAAAGGTGATGACTAAGTTAGAGAGTTTAGTGGATGATCGTGCTGAAAAAAAATGTTTGTAAACAGCAGAAATAATCAGATTTTATTGATGACAGTCTCTCTATTTGTGTGATTAGACATGATTGGAATGAGAACTAAAGCGCCAAAATCTAATGAGGGAAAGCTGGTGAACGGGAGAGAGACTCTTCGGCTTCGGTCTAAGGGGGCGGCTACAGTTCAGGAAGTGGTGAGTTTCACATGAACTGTCAGACAATGACTGCTGGGGCCTCCTGAAGTGGTCAGAAAGCAATAAATATATATCTACAAATAGACATTTAATCACAGATATTTTTTTTAAATCTGTTACTTTACTTTTTCTGTCTTAATGTGCTTGTTTATGCTGAAAATTCGAACAACAGTGCAATGACCTGAGGGAGCATAAACTGGAAACAATTCTTCATCACAAAAGTACATAGGTTCGGCATAGACTGAACCTTTGTACTTAGTTCGGTCTATGCCAAATATATATAGTCCAAATATATAATTGTTTTAATAAAGGTTGAAAAGCTTCATCAGTCTTTTTCAACAATATGCATATTCGACCATTCCCTGTGCACTCTTAACACTGCCTCAGCATGTCTACACATATAGCGCAGTCCTCTACAAACATGGACATATTTATATTACTTAAAGTCAAACAGAACTGCAAAACCTTTCTGGGCCTCAACTGTTTTGGCAAGAGAATTTACAGCAGTTTCTAAAGACCTTTGTCACCATATTTCAGCAGATGCCTCTATTTTTCCCATATGTTTCCCTAGCAGAGTGAATTTGAAGAACAAGCCACAAGGAAAGTGGACGATCTCTTGGAGAGCTATATGGGGATCAGAGATGTGGAGCTGGGTAAGACCAGACAGATAAAACCGATGTCTCTTGGTGGAAACTTTATCCTCATGTTGACATTTAAAGTCCTGGAAGAAGATCAGCTCAGAATAGATATTAAATCACAAACCAAGAAATCCTGGTTTGTGTGCTAAGTGTTGCTTTGCCAAGTTTTTAAGATGCTGTTTAAAGAAGTAGAGCCACACATCATCTTTGCATGCAAGTGTGTCCCCTGGGAATAGTTATTACAATTTTGTTTGCAAAGGTATGTTAGCATTTTCTTGTCAGTCGTTAAATTGAATAAACAAGACATTTTTACAAGAAAAAAAGACACATCTCTTTTTTCCCCTCGCTGTCTGAAGTTAAATCAGACTGAACGTCTCCTGTTTGAAGTCAGTTAGAAGTAGGAAAATTATTTCCAATTGCTAAATGTCACGATCACACAAGAAAGAATATGTCAGAAATTTATTAATTAAAAATCAGAAGGTTATATACATTTTCTCTCTATGAGATAGCATTGTATTTGCATGACTGGTCGAACATTTTCAGTTCCCTTCCACAAACTTCCCACAATAGTTTGATGGAATTGTAGCAAATTGCTATTTTGTTTCCTGCAGTGAAAATCCATAGTTCATTACTCAGCTACACATTATTTTATTGCCAATGTGCATTTGTTGGTGAACCATATATACACACCACTTGATGTTAGCTTTAACCTCTCACAACTTTTCCCTGCAGCCACCACCATAGTGGAAGCAGGAAAGGACAAGAAGAACCCTGATGACTTTGCTGAGGCCCTGGATTCTGTTCTGGGAGATTTTGCTTTTCCTGATGTGTTTTTGTTTGATGTTTGGGGAGCCATTGGAGATGTTAAAAATGGCAGAATTTAGATATTATCATCGTTGAGAGTATTATACCTGTTTATTGGTAAATCCAGTTGCACAAAAAAGAACATAGTAGTTTTATTATTGCTTCCCTAGTCCTTGGTTGATTTTGTCAGTTTCTAACATAATCACGAGGATCATCATTAATTCAACTATCTTCCTTTGGGGTTTTTGAATTTGCCCCCAGAGGATCATCACTGTAACTGAAATAAAAGCAACACAGAAAACTCCAAAGTACTTTGAAATTCCTTTCTACTTTATGTGCATTCACATTTTTTATGTTTATGTCAAGGTCAAAGCTTACAAAAGGTTTAGTCCCCTCCCTCTTACACACAGGGACCATCATAGAAACACTTCAAATGAGACAGTAGACATCTACGAACAACCTGGGAATCTAAGATGTTAAAAACACCAGTAAGCCAAAATTCCCCAGTTGAAAACTGCAGGGCACAACAAAACCCAAATGTTTTTGAGTAACTTCAAAGATAGGCAGTGATGTGTTTAAGGTCAATGAGGAAAGTGTTTAAGGTCAATGTTTTCAGTCTGAGGAGTGGTTCTGCTTCTGCTAATGCTGGATTGTTTTCAGCACATGAACCCATGTGCTTGGGAAAATAAAAAAAGAGCTGCACAAAGAATCATTTATTTACAAATTATCTTCTTCCTACAAATGCTATAAATCTTCGGATGTATACATCCCCGTAGCACGTGATAAAAGGTCTTGAAAATAAAGTATCTGCTCAGACATTAATCCAACTTCTGACAAAAATATAATACCAATTCCCAGCTAAGTGACCCTGCTTTGTGAAACAGATTATCACTATCGATCAAACAGGAACTCAACCCTTTACTTCCTTTGACAAAATGAGGAGATTAAAGGAGTTATGTATCCATTTGATCTTCTGCACGTGTAAAAGATTTTGCACTGTTTGTATATGGCCAGAAAAATGAAAACATTCACGTCTGCTCCTATTAAAAGAACATATATTAACATGGTCTCTTGAATTTTCCTATTTATGTACATTTTAAACACAGATTACAAATATACCACTATTGTTTGTTGCAGAGACTACATTATATTGTAGCACCGTTCATATCACTGGTCAGTTTTCACTGAGTAAATAGAACCATCAGAGTAAGTACTTGTATTCCAGGGACAGGAAAGCTCTATTTAACTAAAATGCCCTGATGACTCACGATCAGACATCTATTAACTTGACAGGAGCAGGGGCAGATGGAATCTACAGTTTATATAGGAACTGTATTTGTTGGTAAAAAAAAAAATTGCTTATATTTGCCTTGAAACTATGCAACGTTAAATATACATGTAGTTTATTTTCTGGTAATAAAGGTTGACTTTTGGGGATGTCATTTGATAGTATCATTAATAAATAACTTAGTTTTTAAGATGTGAAAATGACAACGGTGCCATTTCTAAATGTTTTCTCCCTGTGAACTAAATCCCTCCAACCTTTTTTTTAAATCAGTTTGTTCTATGATTTGTACGTCTAATTACCATATTCTAAGCTACTATTTCAGCCATAGCATTAAGCTGAATCAAATTTCTTTTTTTAATGCAACAGATTAATGAAAATTCAGATACAATTACTGATTCAACAAGATCAAAATATTTTGCCAAAATCTAGAATTTGAGTGCTTTAGTCAAAGTCATTCAAAATTAAAAATTGGTGCAAACTTAATTATTTGCCAAAAGCTATTACTAATGTAGCAATGTAATTGTTAACCTTACAAATAGTACAATAGTATTTTTACCTCAATGATACAATACTTTATACTTTGATCAGAACTCCACTCCAACACTGAGAAGTTAAGGCAAAAGTTAAGGCAAGTTAAGGCAAAATAATGTATTTTTAAGGCAAAATGAAAAGACAAACCACATTTTTAAAAATGTTTAATATTTCGTGGAATTAATAAAAAGCACATTACTATCAGATTGTTAAATTACACATTATTACGGAAGAAGACAAAAAATTTAAATGTTTCTTTTTTCACTTTCACTAAAAGCACAAAGAAATGTCACAAAGCAGATGGTAATACTGTCGATCATATTAGCTCATTTTTATAAACATATTCAACTTATTGATGTTCTGTTTGGGTCCTATAAGTGTTATTTTTTTCTTCATACTAAAATGCATGTACATTACCTCACCTCTTGTCAAATGACTACTGGAGATAGGCAGCACCCTAACCACCATCATCCCCTCTATGACTCTGCAATCAGCGGATGTGGATTGATGGATGGATGGATAGATGAATAGATAAGAAACAGGAGAAAATATCAAGGAAGTTATTTTTGTTGATCTGTAAAGATCAGAAAAGCTTCCTTAATGACCACTCCCATGTTTTGATATTTAAATATGTAATTCTCAAACTGTATAAAATCCTTTTTATGCATAATATTACAGCACATCTCTGTCATAATAAGAAACATATTAGCTGCTTATAAAATATACCAAATTCACAAGGAAAATGCCTGCTTACACATCTCATTCTTAGCTTTACATATGGTGCCAGTTGATGCACATTTTTAAATATAGGTTATATCTCTGTACATAAGTAAGTGCTCCTTAGTCTTTGTATTAAGCTCAAACAGTAAAAGAATGATGATATCAGACATCTGAAATACACACAGAGCCGTAAGGAGTTTAATTTCATCACATTCATCATGAAAAAATGGTGAGTTGACCACATTTACAGGTACACTTATGAGACTCTGCTGTAATTATGACTCAGATCCTATCAAACTTGGAGAAGGTGAGGATGGTATTGTTGAAGAGGGGGGCATCACATTTGATTTTTCAGTGTCATCTGAGACATCTGCGCGCAGGGTGCTTCCCAGTGAAGACCGCGTGAATCGATGGACGTTGTTACGTATAGATGAAGACAAAGACATGATGGAAGTCCGGGACCAGTCAGCATTAGGGTTCACTCTTCTCAAAACTGACCGGCGAAACAGGATGTATACCCACGGATCTAGGATTTGGTTCCAGGTTGCAAAACGTATACAGAGAAGCAGATAGTTCACCTCAAAACTGGCACCTGCAATAGCTGTCTGGGCAATGAAGACCTAAAAGTTGTAGGATAGTTGGTGTGGGTATAACATTGAAAAGAAAGGTCAGCAGATGGAAAATAAGATTAATTAGAGGAGATTAAGATGAAAAATAAAGGATAAAAATAGAAAATTATTAAGAGTTGGAAAAGTTGAAAAAAGAGGAAAAAGGATGGAATTGGTTAATATTACAAATAAACTAAAATCCTGAAAAATAATTATATGTGACTTATATGCTAACTGTGTTATGTCCCCTCTGGGGTAGGGACAATAAGACAGTTAACCTCACATGCTTTACAAAAATTGTTACATTTTATTATTGTTATGCTCAAATTCTCTAGTGGCAACAAACCATGCTAACAAGCTTCATTTCACATGACAAATAGACTACAGGTGTCTTATATTTTCTGTTTAACATTCAGCCGGCGTTAGAATGTTGCTCTTGTCTAAGCAATGCAATGGAAACAGTTGATTAGTGCAGATCCACATCTTTGCATTATAAATGGTTGCATGCAAATCGTTAGATACATGTTGAGAAAGTCTCTGTTGAGAACAGATTTTACAGCAGCAGAGAATCTTTACAGTTTAAAACATTAAGGAAAAATATATATGTATATAAATATATATATATATATATATATATATATATATATATATATATATATATATATATACATATATATATATATATATATATATATATATATATATATATATATATATATATATATATATATATATATACATAATCATTTTCCATCCATGCACCTAGTTCACTTGGATTTTATCTTTGCAATATCTTTATAGATGTTATTACACAACCCCTTTTATGTCAGTACATGTAGAGTCTTCAGTTTACAGTATGTCAGTTTGCATATATTTCTGGATAAATGTCTACATTTTGACAACTTTGCAAAGAATATGATAATTAAGGTGGTGTCAATGAAGGATGATTCTCCCGGAAAAAATCTAATTTGCAGACTATTTTGGTTGGTTTGTTTCTGTTTTGTGTTTTTTAGGGGGAGAGGGAGGATTAGGGTTAGGGTTTTGTTTTCCTAAAACTGGTATTTAAGGGGTTGCAAAATTCAAATTTATTAGATATGATGACTTAATGAAGCTAATTTAATTAATTAAAACTAAATGTTTTGCTGACACATAATATATGTGTGGCAATCTACAAAAGAGCATTTTGTGCCTAAAGCCAAAGAAGTTCCAATTTTTTTCACAGATTGTTTGTTTCATATTATATTGTCAGGACATAGTGACAGTTTTAACAAATATGTAAAAAAAAAAACCCATGTTGTTTATAAAAGGTACATACTACACCTTTATCTGAGTGGTGCAGCATGGAGAGTCAATTGCAATAAAATTATGATGGGGCATGAGATGATGAGACGATAGCATGTTGTGTTTTACATGATAATGACATGGATGGCGGTTTGGCATTATCACAGCACTGGGCAAATGTACATCAATGGGTTTTAATTACAGATGGCACTGACATGCTAGTGTAGCAGGCATGCAATAGCTCTCAGTTAGCACATGAGGGGGTGAATAGTGACTGTTTAAGCTGTGGCATCACATTTTGATGAATGTAATTTGTTACTCGCCTTAATTTGCACACTTTTATCATGATGTAAATCCAGGGGTCAAGTATCTGATTCCAGGTGGCAATTCGAATGAAGAACAAAAGCATGCCATCACTTGCAGGGAGAGTCAGTGAACTCATCAGAATATATATCTGTGTGGGATGTTACATGTCTAAGGTTAGACATGACTGCATAACAGTACATGCTGTATAAATTAATTACCCAACACACATGGAGCTTAAATAAAGGGAATTTGGACATTTTCACATGATGTCTTGGAAAATTACTAAAAGTGGATGAAATGAGTAGCCTTTGGAAACAAACTGACAAATATTTTAAAAACAGTGCATATATTCATCCATTGTCTACACACATCCCCAGCCCATCAGCAACCTGTCCAGGCCACCGCAGTATTGTATATGTTCATTATTAATATTCTCAATATGATCTAGACCAGTGTGCTCAAGTCCAGGGGCGCTCAAGAGGTGCGTCAAGAGCTATTATCCTGCAACTCTCAGATGCATCCCTGCTCCAACAAACCTGAATCAAATGAATGGCTCATTATCAGGTCTGCTCAGAGCTGATCCTGGTCTGTCGGAGTAAGGATGCATCTAAAAGTTGCAGGACAGTAGCTCTCGAGGACTGGACTTGAGTGAGTTGATTTTGCTGACTCAGTTGATTTCGATGCTGTTTCACAATGTGGTTGTTATTTTATAGTTTTAGTGACATTTTTGTCACAGTAGAGCCTAAACAACTGTCAAGTGGGATGAGTTGCCCTACTGAACATACAATATATTGTAAAGGTTCCTATAGTGTGCATTTCCTTTAAAGGCATGGTTTTATTCCTTCTGAATGAACCTGGGAAGTACTAAGTCAAATTAGGGATTAAAGGAATCTGTGATGCAAGATAAAACCAAATTGCTTTCAGATTCACTTGTCAAGGGGCTACATTGCGACAAGCAAATGAACCATAGAAAAGAACGCAGAGAAAAAGAGCTTGGCTCTTTGTGATGCCTTATTAGGGTTTAAACATCTGTAGTACTGAGCTGATAAAAAAGGACAAAAGACTAACAGTTTAAGTCAACTCCACTACTTTGTTTGTAGAAGCAATCTTATACTAAAATAAATTTGCAGTTATTTTATTTCACATTCAATACCTCATTATTAATGGAGAAAAAGGAAAAAAGTCTTCTTATTAATGTTCACGGACGTCCTCCATCTGAACAGTTTCATTCCTTCATACAACAGCTGTATGTATACTTACAATACACATAATTGGACGAATGAGGGACAGATAAGTTGGACTGGGCTTTATTTAGGAATATTGGAGTGAAATGGGACTGGATACAAATGCCTGAATGGGTTTTTTGAATTTTATATGTACAAAGTTTAAAAACCATGTTTTCTATTTCTTCCAAGTTGTCAGTAATACATGAATAAATGCCTCCATATTTGTTCAGGAAATAAAGAATTTGAAATTGAAATAAATTGAACCAGAATCTCTTATTCTAAGATTTTGTAAATATTGAATTATCGTCAAAAAACAGCAGTCATGAACATACACAGAGAGGGTCATTCTAGAAGAAAGGAGGAAAAAAAAAACATCTTACCAGCAAGGGGCACCAGCAAACCGTGGCAATGGTCATGATTAGTATAAGCTGCAGCATCATTTCTGCTTCATGGTCTCTTCTGCGCTGTCTCCTCTCTGCTCCACAGCAAACCTTGAGCAGAGTCACCACACTCACAGTGTTCAGCAAAATTGATGTTGCAATGCTGATCAGTCCAACCAGGGAGAAAAGCAGAGCGCAACCCCGGTCACTTGTCTTGGGGGTAATGTTGAGGAAACACCAGGATCCAGGAGTCTGAATATGGTAACTACCAAAGCCTGCTAGTGGCAGCAACGATATGATTCCAGCGACAAACCACACCATCAGCACCATGGAAATAGTCCTTCTCTTGGTCATTCTGGAGGATCTTGCAAATGGATGGTTGATGCCAATAAAGCGCTGTGTTGCCATGGTGGCACCAAGTAGCAGAGGGGACAGTCCATAGAAGACCATGGACATACCCATGAAGTTGCAAAAGTGGCATGCAGGGTCCGTCTTGCTCCAGTCAACATGTGTAACATAAAACGAAATCACAAAGGAGCCAGTAACCAGCAGACCCATGAAGTCAGTGACTACAAGACCACCCAGGAAGATGAGGAAGAAAGAGCGAGAATTATTTTTTGTCTGTTTGAAGGATTTGATGAGGACAATAAAGGCAATTAGATTAGAGATGAGGCCCAGGGTGCTGAAGGCGGCTGAGTAGCTAACTCTGTTAGTGCCAGGAGAATATGTATATGAAGTGCTGATGTTGTCGTAGCAGGACGCCGTGTAGTTTGAGTAAGTCATGATGCTCATCAGATTGGAAATTCAGATCATTCAGAGATGTAGAGATGGTACAAGCTTGCAGGAATCACTTCATTCACCTAAACAAATGAGAATGAAAGTTTTAATTCAAGACTTTACTTAAATTTTAGTTGATAAATAATTAACACAAAAGTCACAGCTACTCTGCAAACAAACTTATTGGTAGGATATTTATTGTTCTTTTTGTAAAAACAAACCCCTTGTTCTACCCTTGGCTCCGTACAGAGAGTCTGGACTCTGTTGAAGTTTTAAATTGTACCTAATCGCTAAGTTATGGGTGGGACGTGTAATGTACTATTCGATGATGCTTACGCAGAATTGTATGTGCATTAAACAACCTCATGGGGTGAAGGGCCATGACATGTCAGATTTTCAAATAATAAAATGCTTATACTTTCCAAAAAAAAACACTACACACTAACAGTAAATAGACTCACAAAAAGATAAAAACTAAAATAATGTACAGCAAAGGGAAAAATTTCAACATAAATACTATGTAGTTATAAAAAAAACTCCACTCCATAGAAATGATTCACCAAAAACAGCACAAAATGTGCAGGTCTGAGCAACTATTTACAATTGGTGACAACAAAAAAGTGTGCAACAATAAAGTTGTACACTTATTGATTTGGGAGCAGTGAATGCTATAGAGTCTAGCAGGAGAAGGAAAGATTTACAGTAACGCTCGTCCGTCCACATTGATTGGTTACAGAAGCTGGAGCAGCAGCTTCTGTAACTTTCGCAAAGCTTCAAGAAAATGCAATAAATGAAGCTCAGCCAAATTGTTAACTTTTTTCAACTATCCATTTGGAAAATATGCTTACTTCACCATTATTTAAGTATAGAGTGTGATCTATGTTAATGTTTCTAAAAAATTATTTGAAAAAAATTGTCCATCACAATTCATAAATTGCAAGGGTGCTCTGGTAAATAATTTATGCACTTCAACATAAGGCTGATTCTGGTAAATAATTTATGCACTTCCACATTCCCCCCGAACATCTTTACATAACAGCTCTGTTGTATTGCAAAGATAAAATTACCTGGTGCAGGAGGAAGGAATTAATCAGATGATGAAACAGGCTTTGAACGAGCTTACAGCGTAGGCACACTAAACAAATTTATCCGAAATGCAAATATTACGAGTCAGTTGTAACAGTGTTTCTTTTTATGCTAGACCTGGGTGCAATAAAACATGATTAATATTTCACTTAAAACTGGCATTGGGGTAAACATTGTTTCAGGAATTTTAGAGTTAGCAAACTGACATAGCGTCTTACACATAGCTTGTACAACATACAACAGTAACATGTAACAGTGGCAGAAGGGGTCAGAAATGAGGAAGATGACAGTTTAACTAAGGTACAGTGGCAAAGATACCACAACCTGACAACAAATAAATTTCTGATGGTTGGGAAACAGAGAAACAGGAAATGTATACAGAGTCACATAATTTACCTAAAATGTTGACCCGGCACAAACTTTCTCATCATGTCCTTTAAGAGACTGTCTTCAAGAAAATTTTTGCTTTAAGCAAATATTATTATTCAGGATAAAAGCACATAGAAGTAAGGTTATTTGCTCTGTGCAAACTATTTGTTTTCATGCATTTTGAGGAGATTGATTACACAAAAACAAACATGGAAAGGAAATCTTCCAAAAATGCTCACAATTTAATAATAGCATTTGGCATTACACCAACATAAACTGCACAGTAGTATAATGAAGCTCATCTAGTGACTGATGCAAGTGAAAAAAGTGAATAAACAGAAAATGCAAGTTGCATTTCTATATCACTAAACATTACACAACTGATCAGACCTATTGCATTATTGTAAAAAAAAACTAAACAAAAGAAAAACATTCCCGGAGTCTAATAGTGCATGACTTCAGCCCATGCACCATGGGCTTAAGTCCATAGTGCATGGACAAAGAACTGTTCATGCAGGACGACAGCTCAAACACTCATTATCCTGGGTATGTACAGTCTGTCAGAATACTAAGTTCATTTTGTCAGGTTACCAATGGCCAAACCAAAAGTGGACAAGTCCATCTATATGTGTCTTAAAACCTATAATTAAACTAAAACAGGTGGATAGGAGTGAGACAGACTTTTCCCAGGAGCTAAAAGAAAAAATTCTTGCAAAATCCATTCATTTTATATGAACATTTTTGTGAAAAGACTACCTTGCAAACAAATTCCACCAGTGCAACACTGCCTTAAACAGGAAGTAGCTTTAAGTGTCTAACCAATTACAAAGTCTGTGTCTGTGATCAATGAATGGTCAAACACTTTGAAAAACTTCTTTTTTGAGTGTTTCTAATCACTGGAATGCATTTGCGTGGAACCAAATTGTCGTGCAATTTTTTTAATGTTTGTTTTTTCTTCCAACTCTATGAATTTTGTCTCTTAGTTTCCAGTAACATGCAGCAGAAATATTTGTCCTAACCGCATTTACTTCCCTGAAAGCTATTGTTCAGCTTGAAAGTGGGACAAGGTTAACCACAGAGGAAACTTGACGGACAAACAACCAAAAATCAGCACATAGGGTCAGTTGCATTTTCATCAAGGAGGATGTAACTGTTATATGTAGAAAGTATTAAATGTGTTGTTATGAATACAACTTGGTTTGCAGTATTTTGCAGATATATATACCTGTATTTCAAGTATTCATTTGGATTTTATGTGTCAGGCCAAATCAAAAAAGCACATGATTATAAAATTGACAGACGTGGGAACTAGAGTTCTGCATCATTGTCCACCTTAGTGTAATTTGATCTTACAATAAATACAGTTGTTCTCAGAGGTTTGTAAAAGATCAGTCGTGAACAAACAGCATCATGAGAACCAAAGAACACAACAGACAGTTCAGGGACTTTTTTTATTCCTAAAAACTTGAAGCATTATGATGCTTACAAAGTTAAAATTTAATAATTACTGTGCTTTGTAAAATAACATCAAAACCACATGAAATATGATGCATATTTTGATCTTTGTATGTTGTGCAGTATCAAGTATCAAACTACAGGGACTTAAAGTGTATGCGTCTGGCAAAAGGTTGCATACCGAACTGTTAGAAACCAAAATTCTGTTGGTTTCTAACAGTTTGACTTCAGTCATAAACAACATTCATAGCATTTGAAAGTAATAATATGGTTATTTGCATTGTATAAAGGTTTTATCCATCTAGGACAATTAAAACTCCACGAGTTGAGCTTAGTTTTCACATAGTCAAGCTTTGGCCTCCATTTCTAATAACATTTTGGTACAACATAAAAAGAAACTGATGTTAATGGCAAGTGGTCATTACCACTCAGAGTGAACATGTCCAGACCATCACTGCGATTGAGAATCAGTACGGGAAAATGAGTTTTCCTCTAAAACTAATCATCAAACATATTGTATTTCAGGTCATATGAGAATCACAAATGGTTTGCAACCATAGGCAATACATATTTTTCTCACAATGTCTTTATTTATTTATGTAATACATTTTTAAAACTTTGCAAAATAACAAGACAACAAAACATAATCAGTAAAATGAGAAAAGGAATAAACAAGCTCTCAAGACATTCCTTCTGCCCATAATCCATTAGTTCCTTTTCCAAAAGGCACAAGGGTAAAGGTGAACACTTATATAACCCCATAAAATAATATAATATAATGACTCTTTAAGACAAGAGTTAGATGTCTAACAAGGCTACCAACAGCAGTTAGACATTTTTTGTTTGTTTTTCAAACTTCAGAGTGAAAATCAGTGTTTTTGTTTGCCCAATCATCATTTGCTTTAAATTACAGGACTGATTTCCCATGGTAGCCTCTTTCACTTTGTGTTTTTAAGCATAATCAGTGCTATCAACTCAAAAGAATGTTTTCATTGCTTATCTTTTCTTGTACCTAATCGACTCATCTATCTATGATGAAAGGATGACCCAAAATATATCAACCAAAATCTACATGATCAACTCCTCAGAAGATTTCAGACATTTCTCTTGTGACGGCATGCATGAAATGTCTGAGAATGTACAGGTTATGTTAGCAGGCGGTATTCTTGTCTGATCTGCTGCTTGCTTTAATACGAAAATATCATATGAATCTAACTAAAAACAAACCATAGAAAGAGGAAGAGCACAGGTTTGTTATTCTGACATACAGTCAAATGTGTTCGATGTTTTTCCCATATTCCTCTACCCCTGGTTACCGACAACAACAAAATGAAAGTAAATGATAAAATATGACTAAGCACATCTGGGTATAAGCATGCATACTCAAAGGAAAGTTCTCTTAATATATTTGTTCTGTTCTATTGAAAAAGCACATGAACAAATATATTAAGTACTAGAAAAAGAGATAGACTTACCATAACAGAAGCGCTCTCCAGAATGTTCAGAGAAGTTTTTACTCCTCTACCCAAATCATTCCTATGCTCTTCTATGATTGTTTACAGTAATGCAAAGAGTGCACACAGAAAGTGTCAATGACGTGTAGGATGTGAAAAGTTTCAGGTGAGGACTGACCTGAAAATGCAACAAAGCTGCAGGGCATCAGCGGTTACTCAGAAACATCTTCACTTCCTTTTCCGGGCTGTGTTCGCTCCTCCAGCAGCTCAGACACTCAGCTGTCTCATTCTGGCTACATTTCCTTTAACTTGCGTCACTCCTCCCCGGAAAACAAAGGGGAAGGGCTCTGGCATTATACACAGGAAAGTTCATGTAGGGGGGAAAACATTTCTCACTTGCCCTTGTTAAAATACTTAGTTCTCTACACGTGTCAGTGTTTGTAAAAGGGAATATTTTATCATCTCGGGCAAAGAAAACCTACAGAATATTTAGCAGTGAATGAGAAATGGGAGGAACTGTAACTGTTGAGTAACTGTTGAATGGAGTCAAAGAGAAAAACTAATTTTCTTTTTGTCTCCATTTGAAAAGCTAGTCAAGGAATACCAAGAACCACAATATGCACAACAGCAAAAATAAAATAACAAGTCACCATTTCCTTCTGGACAATGCATAAAGTGCACCCAAAACAGAGGAGTGAAACCAGCTTGACTGGCATGACATCAAGTGTCTGCTATCCTTCCTGATAAGGGCATACAAATAATGCAGGCAGCGGAACAACACAGACCATAAAAAAAGTCTAGTGTGGGTCTTATCCAGTGGAGTTAACATGAAAAGTTGGACACAACTACAAGAATTACTTTAACATTATTCCAGAAGTCTTGTTAACAGTTCCTGCTGTGCTTTCTTGATATAGTCCAACAGAATAGCACAGGAGTGTGAAATTGAATGGAAAGGATACAGTGTTTTCAAAGCTTTCCATTCAAAGAAAAAAAAAAAAACTATGAATTTATGTTCAGCTTCTTTTACCCTTGCACTTAATACATACACTTTATCTTGTTTTGCATCCTCAGACACATTGAGATTATTCTGAAAGTGAATCACTGTCAGTAAATTCAGGAATCGACCCCTTGACATCACATCACAAACTGGGGGGTACCTTGTCTCCGTCTCCCAGTAAGCTTGTATGTTGGGCATCTGTACTAACCCCATGTGCATATACTGTACATACCCAGAAGATGCTCGATTTCTTGGGCATTTGTGTTAACCGACTTTCCATTTTTCTGCACACTGTACAAGTTTGTTTCTTCTGCAATTTCTTGTAGCATGTCCTCAGTCACAAAATCTTTGAAGTACTGACATGGTGTCCAATCAAGCCTCTCTTCAGAGTCTTCCTCAACAGGTTCCACAAACTCAACAGACGGGGCTTCAAACTGTTTTTTTTTTTCAGTGATACTCCTTCCTTTTCAGTTTGCTCTTTCCCGACTGCTTTGGTGTTTTGTCCTTTGGGATTTCTGGTGCTTCATCATCATCATCATCCTTATCTGGGTTTTCCTCTTCTTCATCATCTCTGCTATCTGGGTGTCCCTCAAACCTTGCAGGAGTCCATTCCTCATCCTCATCCTCATCCTCCCCTAACTGCTCGATGTCACTGGAATTTCCATCCTGAATCATATTCAGAATATCTTCAAAAGTGTATGTCTTTGCCATCTAAAAAAAACACACAGGCACAAAAAACAGAGTGTTTATTTTTATCTTTGAATTGGTCAATTTTCAATGAAAATAATCAAAAGGTGCAAGTTGCATATCTATTTTTAAGCTATAAATGTACCAATTTATGAACATGCAAACATGTCATTAGTTTATATGAAAGAAGACTGTACATTGCTTGACGTGATGTAAAATACATGAAGTACAATAAAACAGACAATTGACAGATTTTTCGAGTTAACTGACCACTGTATCAAATTTGATACATTACTTTTCAACACGGTTTTACAAAAAAATTATGATAAAATACTAAATAATTTTACATTGCATCAACTCAGTAAGTGTTCCTATTGATAGTTCACCCCAAAACAATTTTTTTTTCTTACCTTAACCTTCTAAAATTGGCAAAGTTTTCCTGCTGAAACCGCATGTGTCCCAGTCCTTTGCCATGGCAGTCTTGTAGTATCAGTGTAAAGGCCTCTGGTGAGATAGTTACTACCCCCTGTTGGATTATCAGTGCACTACATGTGTATAATTGTATACATCGGGTTTTTTAGGGAAAAAAATATCACACTGCTCATTTGGAGGTCTCAAAAACTCATGCATCAAATATGATACGTTTGGCGTTATAGACCTTTTGCAAACATACAGTCTTTTGAGGACCAAGTTTGAGTTAAAATTGTTCAGAAGTTCAGGGTTAGGTTATAAAACAATAAACAAAGTGTAGATCATATAACACAGCACTTTTCAGTTTGTCATCCAAATGTTAATGTGTTACAGCTCAACTGCAAACCTACCAAGGAATGACTTCTCACCAAAGCTAACAGGCTAGGAGAAGAGAATTGATTGGCGAACTAGTCCAGCCAGAAATGGATGGAAAAGCAGCAGGATCAAAGTCTTTGCTGACAGAAGCAGTTTGCCTCTAGACATGTAGGACACTGCAAACTTCTTTATTTCTCTTAACTACATCTGTGCTTCTTCTATTATCATCAATAATGATCTATTTATTTGCTTTGTTCAAGAGAAGTAGGGCAATAAAAAAAGTTAAGATAATGAACTCAAAACAAAAAAAAGCAAGTTTTTACTATCAGTATATGTAAATCAGAAAAAATTTCATAAGAACAAAGCAAAAGCAGGGTACAGATCTGTAAATACAGCATGGGAGTACAACAGTGGCTGCATTAACTTTATTGGGTGACTTTAAGCCCTCCTCCCCTTTTCTCCTGCCTGAGTGACTGATAAAAGCTTGTTGGATGTTGAATGAAATGTGGGTGTCCAGACTGCTGCACTTTATCACACTTAAGTAAACCTTAAGACTTCATCCGCTTGGTATGTGAGTGATGTTTTGTAGTGGGGGGAGGGAGAAAAAAACAGATGGCCTGCAGAGTGAAGCTTAGATTAAAAACAGCATGTTGAAGCATTTAGAAGGCCAGACGCGAGCGGGTTTTCTGCTGCTGTCACATACCATGGTACAGCTGGATATCATTATCAGCTTACAATGGTTCCAAGAATACATTTAGTTTTCAACTGCAATCTTCAATTGAAAGATTGTACCCATTATGTGTTTTTACCTTCCCTCCATAGTACTAACTATTAAGTATGCATTTTAAATTGTATAATTTTGCTACAATTTGTGATAATTTCTATTTTCTAAATCCAGACCACAATCTATTTAATACAATACAACCTGGTTCTCTAATAGCCAAATACAGAGAAGAAAAATGAATTCAGATACGTTGATGTTTTACTGTCATGTTGGTGAAATAACAGCAAAAACAAACAATAAATAAAACTACAGTTATTGTGACTCACAGATGTGTTCCATACTTGCTCAACATTTTAACACATGGACACATTTTATTTTGTATTGTGGTATCACATTCCAACATTTTTATGAGATGTTCCCAGAAACAAAAATGGATGGAAGAGCTGGTATTACGCAAACAGAAAGCTGTTCTGATATGTCTATGTTGTAAAAACCTGCACTTGAAACCTGTCTTCCTGAACCTATGCAAATTGTGGTTATAATAACTATGTAAATTAAAATCATACAATCGCATGCCTGTGCAGAGTTAGAATTCATCTCTGAAAAAGTCCCTCTTTGGTTTCTTTAGAAAGTTAGAGGGTGTCAATTTAAAAAGCAAGATATTTTAAAAAGCCACTCTCACAGTCTATTAAATGAAAGCTAATCTTAGTTTTAAAAATGAACAATGCTACCTCTATCTACAACATATATCTTCACAATCAATCTTTATATCTACAACAACATGTGGGTTTGTGGGTAATTAACAACCTAGCTAAAACATCCGTTATATTTTAATTGTATAACTAATTGTAATTGTTGTGTAACCTTTGCTGCCTCTTATAACGCAAGACATCCTTAAAAATAGATTTTAATTTTAAAGAGACTTTTCTGGTTGAATTATTTTATTTTACCCTTATTCAAATTTAGCATAACCACTAGTCTACTGGTTTCTAGCAACCAGTAGAACATGTTTGCAATCTTTGCTGAAGGCAACACAAAATGACCTTTTATTGAACTTGTGAACTTTGAGGATCATAGTTTTTTTTCCCATGTTTAGACACAATAAATGTCGAAGTGGATGTCACCTTCCTCCAGTATTTGCTGCTTGGCCTTTGTTTATATCATTAGTATGTGAAAAACCTTTTCACATACTTTTAATAAACCTTTACTAGTATTTGTTTTTTACTTCATTGATCCCTAGAAAAAAGGTACTTGACTGAAACTTATGGAAGTTTTTCATGAGTAGAACTATGACAGCTCCATGGCCATTTTAGAACATTCAAATCCCAATTGTTAGCAGTTTGAGGTGGGAGTGTAATTGCCTCAGTCTGATTTATTTGATTTTAATGATAGAAGTTAACACATCTGTCCCTGGATCAAATTTCATAAGAACATCTCATTATTTTTGTCTTATTACCAAGCTTCCTGATAAAAGTTCAGGAAGCTTTCCATAATGGATATCAGCTGACAATAGTCAAAAATCACAGAAATACCATTCTTGGCATGATGTAGGTCTACTTTGGAGCCTGGTTTGAGTATTCTGGCTGGAGTCCCACCATGCACATGCCACTGTTTCTGTCTGAACATGCTTTCTTCTGTGTGCTTATGAAAATACTGTAATAAGGAAGGTGTTTTTGAATATTCAAAGCATTAGGCTAAACTCACCAGAACACTGTGAATTAACTCATCTTCTGCCATGTAACCCTCCCTGTGACCTTGTCAGTCAATTTCATTACCCTGCCCTTGTCATTGTAAGCTGAAAATTGGATCCATTGTTCAACCACAGACTAGTCTGAAACTTCTATTAATTTCACAACAAAGTTTGCAAACATCAGTTCCAGTTCTTTTGTATAGTTTATATATGAATTATGGAAACTATTTAATATAGACTTACTCCTTCAGACTGCCTTTGTTCCTGTGACCTCAAGGTAATTCTAAAAAGTAAAATTGTAGTATTAGTGCACTCAGACTAATCCTTTGAAAACATTTAGGGAGATTTTCTCAGCTTTTCCCAAGTTCAGGTTTTAGTAATTGCAGAACTTTTAGCCTGAAATCCAGTATTACATTGAACATTTTTAGTAGCTTACCTCTCTTATTCATGCCTTAATAATGTATACTCTTACTAGTAACTATGAGTTGCTAATCTGCTTTGCATACATGTTTAATATCAATAATGATGATGATGATAACACATTTAATTTGCTAGTGCCTCTTGAGACACCCAATAAAAACTAAACAAGAATACATTAAAAATGAAAACAGATGTAGACGGAAAAAAAACAGCAACACAAAATTTATATTACAATTAAAACACTAATTTTAAAAATGCATTTTGAGCTGTGATTTGAAAGTATGAACAGAGTCAAAATTGTGGACATCTGAAGGTAAGAAGTTCCAGAGCTGGGGAGCAGAGAGAAAAGGCTCTAGACAGAGGAAGTGAGATAAAAGAAGAAAAACAAAAACATTGTAAATGAGTGGTGATGTACAGGAGATCAGACAGGAAGGTCAGAAACTGCAGATAGCTTTGAAGGTGTACAACAGCATTTCAAATTGGATTCTGTATATGACCAGAAGCCAGTGAAGTTGTTGTAGAACTGAGGTAATGTTCGAAAATAAGAGGATTTCAGCAATGGTATGTGTAGCTGAATTCTAGTGAGAGACCAAAGAGAGTTACAATTATCAATTCAAGAAGTTGCAAGACTGTGGACCAGGATGGAAGCAGAACATGGGGAAAAGGAACAAAGCAGTTTGTTGATTTTACAAAGAAAGAAGTGTGCAGCTCTGATAATCTGGATGACACCCACTCTTAACCTGAGGGCAGGGAGAAACCAAGGACCGGTCATTATATAAATTGAAATGGTCGATTTTAGATGGGAATATTTTGTAAGTTTGAGGCAAACCAGGGGAAGAGTGGGATCAGAAGGATTTCAGTGGGATGAATGGAGAATGGCCTGAAAAGTATGATAGTAACCAGTCAAAGGGTGTGTGGGTAATGTCAATGGATAGAAGCCTACGAAGGAGAATACTTTGGGAGACAATGTTAAAGGCCACGCTCAAATCAGGTAGAATGAGAAACCAGACCAGAATCTATGGCCATGGGAAGGACACTAGTAAATCTCAGGCGAGCAGATTCTATGCGAAGACCAGGGTGGAAACCAGAAATGAAATAGACTCTTATTAGTTAAATGAAGAAAAAGTCGTGAAGCAACACGACTCAAGAATTTTGGAGACAAATGGAAGGTTATAAATTGTACAGAGATAACTGAAATTAATTGGATTAGATACAGTTTTTTTAAGAATAGTGGTGACAACTGATGTTTTGAAAATAGCTTGAACAATTCCAGCTAAAAGAGTGGATAATGGCAGAAATAGCCAAAAGAAGAGCTCAAATGTAAGACTTTACAAGACGCCTTGGAATATGATGTAATGAATATGTGGAGGGCTTAAATTTCTGGATGATGTTTTATACCAAGCTGAATTTATCCAAAGCATTTATTATGAGCATACAACATGGTCGTCTTTTTATCACTGCAATGGAGTCTCATAAGAAAGCATTTAATATTTATTCCCTTTCAGCTGTAATGTGATTCATAGTAAATCATTTTCTGGCAAAGCAACAGCCATATCAGCAAATCTCACAAATTCACTGCTTTGTCAACACAGACGCATGGTATTCACCGTGCTATTTCATTAATGATAAAACATTTATCACTCCTTAAACTATTGATGAAGTTCATTTTGTCTACAGACTAAAAGGTTCTTTTGTTAGACAGCTACTTCCTATGTTTCTTCCTATGCCTGACATGTTTCAATGGAATACTTCCGTCTTCATCACAGGTGTCACAGCTGATGTTACATTCCCTAAGCTGTTTCAGTGAGTGAGATGCAGCCACTGAGTCATTTAAACAGGCAACACTGGATTTTTATGCAGCTTAAAGCAGCACCACCTATAATTATGTTACTGCCTCAAGTTTATGATCTGAACCCAAAAAGCAAGTTTCAACGAACATTCACAGCACTTTTGAAGCAGAAAAGCAGTGGTTAACTGTTGCAATCTTAGATAAAGCACTTAAACCTATTAAAAAAAATAAAATTCGCAACGTTGTACCGAAACCTCTTGCCTCACCATTGCCTTCCTGCGCTAACTTGCTCCATTCAAACCTCCCTTACAGCGTTGTCCCCTTCACTTGGATTTCCCCGGGCAACTCAGTGAACAGAAGGAGAAGATGTGAACAATGACATCCATGTTCTGAGCTGTTTGAGAACTGTAGTCTGCCTGTAGTTTAAGCAATGTAGGTGGAGGAAGTGAACTAAGCCGTTCAGTCTGGTTTTGGCCAAATATTGAATTAATATTGACAGCCACCTCGTTTGGCTCGACACTTGTCTCTTTGCAGTGGACGATGGTTGTCCACAGCACAATTTTCGGTAAGCTTCATGTATGTATGGTGCACTACATACGTTAAGGGCAAACATTAGCAATTGGGTTCAATTTAAAATCTCAACAAAGTTCATGAAGCAATCGTTTCTCAACACCAGGTTACCAATCCTCTCAATTAACCAAGAAAACAAAGAAAAGGGCGCAACTCAATTTATTCAATAGCATAGCTTATGTTTAGATGCTACTTATTTCTCCAGAAGCTTCTTATAAATAACATTCAACATGTATTAAGTTTTGCATTTGTAATCCTTAACTTCACATTAAAATCTTGTGTAATGTGACCTCTTTGATTAACTGAAACCTGATCAAATTAATCAAACTGTGATCTAATGCCATCTTTGTTGCTCAATTTCTGCAGATTTCAGTCAGACCTCATTATTTGACTAAGGAGTGTTGAAGCAGAGACACATCTCATTGTTTTTTAGGTTTGTCTTATTACCAAGCTTCCTGATAAAAGTTCATTTACAGAGACATAATGGATATCAGCTGACATTAGTCAAAAATGCACAGAACAATACCATTCTTAGCATGATGTGGGTCTACTTTGGATCTGGGTTTGAGTATTCTGGCTGGAGTCCCACCATGCACATGCCACTGTTTCTGTCTGAACATGCTTTCTTCTGTGTGCTTATGAAAATACTGTAATAACGAAGGTGTTTTTGAATATATTTTGAGCTGCGGGACACCATCTCTGGAGAGACAAATTTCAGGACTCCTGCCTTAGACCATCTCAAAAACTTAAAATTACTGGAATATATATTGATATAAAGACTCATATCAATATTGTTTAAGTTACAGGGTTAAACTTCAAAGAGATGTTGCATGTAGAAAACAATTTATTCTGATGTATAGCAACAAATTAGATTTATACATTACCATTAAAAATGAGCAAAGTATACATAGAAAAAACACACAGTATAAAGCCTTTTGATGACATGAACAGACCTATCAAATAACATTAAAGCTTGAGGTTGAAATGAAACTTACCAGACTCCTAAGATTGAAAATATCTTCCTGGATGGAGAACTAAAAATGAGTCTGTCATATACAGATAAAAGACAAAAACATGATAGCACAAAAAACGACCAGAGGAGTTGCCTCTGACTTTGCCACTGACTTCTTTCCCAGAACAGCTAGAAGCACAACTGAAAGAAAAAGTGTGTTCTTACGACATTCTCAAACATCTGGGAAGACACGTTGAAGCAGGAATAGTAAGTTACTTACATTTAGACAGGCAGCTTCTTCTGGTGTCTTCTCTCAGTGAGGCAGCAGACGTCACACACCAAGAGCAGCAACTAGTAGTAAAGCAGCAACTGTTGTTGAAGACTATATATTTCAGATTTGTTTTTATTTGCTGTTTTAGTCAATAAACACAACATGTGTCAGAATCAATTGGGACATGTATAATTGTTCCTGATATATCCAGATTTTGTGACTGAAGAACAAGCAGAGTAATGTTCAATATACAAAGCCTTATTACCATTCAAAATACTGTATTTATTTTTTACATAAATATGCTAAGTAGATAAGGTGAGTGAAAAGATTTACCCAAAACGTACGCAACCTGTTTTGAAAGAGTGTTTTCTTACAGCCGCAGTGTGTAACCTCTATACAGAATCCAAGCTGTCACCATGTTGTGACAGCTTGTCATGAGACATAATCTCTGAAAATATCTCAGATGATCTCCTCCACTTCCTTCCTGAACAATTATTGCCTTCTGAAGAAATGCACCACTCCCGACCAAAAGCAACCAGTCAGAGCCAGGAGAAAGGCCTAAATCCCATTGCTCAATCTCATGTACCCACTGGTAAATATGCTAATGAGGTAGAAACAACTTACCATTACAGAACAACCACTTACTTGCTGTCATTGGTGGCTATGCTAACTAGTCTGAACAGGATCTGCTGATGGGGAAAAGCTGTAGAGGTAGCAGAGAACAAGAGAGAGAGATGATCAGTGCCACAGGAGATTGTGATTGACAGTGCTAAGACCTGCCTCCTTACTCTGATTGGCTGTTTCTAGTTTGCACTGGGAGAAGGTAGAGGAGCCAGATTTTTTCTCAGGTTATCTGTCTCATACCAAACTGTCACAACATAGTGACAGTTTCAACAAATATGTAAAATTGTTTTTTTTAAATTTTTTTTTTAATAAAAGTTATTTACTGGAACTTTATTGCTACAACTTGAATAAAAATGACTACATTATGAAGAAAATAAAGACGTTCAGAGATGTACTTTTAAATGACAACATTAAAGTACATAATAACAGCTAAAAGGGCCAGATAACTAAAAGTAGCTGTCATTGTTATTTCAATGGCAGAGAGATAACAATAAATAATAACCCTGTCTCTCCCACAGTGCCTTTACTTTGCTATCTGATTATATAATTAAAGCATATCAACAAACATAAACCAGACAACTTAAAGCTTCATTCTCATTCATCTGAAATTACTAGATTTTGAGAGTCACAATTAAATGGACCCTCAGCCTCAGATGACATAGAAGCCAAATAGAAGGCAATGGTTCTGAGTGGATGCCATGTATCCATGTAGCCAAGTCATTGGCCAAATCATTGGCTACCAGGTTGAGCCAACGACTTGATGCCAAATGACTTTAAATATTCACTAATGCCATTTCCCCTCTTCTTATGTATGCTGGTGTTTTGAAAACATATTACTTATTGTTTAAAAGTGAAGAAATAAAGGAGATTTTGATCAACATCAAATTCTGTCATACTGAGGAAGTATGACAGGAAAAAAACGTGTTGATGAACTTTTTTTTATTATGTTAGGATATGTTTTGAAAACTAAAAGGAAGCAATTAGTGTGTCTTTTTCAATGCACCCTCTTCCTTAATATATTGCTTAATATATTGAGGTGTGAAATTCAGTATTCTGCTTCATCATGACTGGCTGACTGACCGACTAGTTACTTTTTTATCCATCTTGTTAAATTTTGTTTTTCATATTAAAGCATCAACCTACCATCTGAGAATGACATTTAAATGTTCTTTGCACACTCCAAAATGGGGAGACAGATATTGTCCAACTTAATTAGACAGTAAGTGAGAATATCTGTTTCAAATTAAAATCCAGGCACAAGCATTCATAGGAACCAAAGTATAAAATATTGTACAAAACATTCTCGAAGTCCAAAAAAGGAGATTTAAAAGTGTATAGCTCACTGATTTTGAAATAGAAACAATGTCTGAGGCATGACTAGAGCCATTTTTCATATCTCTTTTGTTTACACAACCTGGCTTCTCCTAACAAGGCTAGAAGACTGCAAGATATCTGGTCAGCCTTTTGATTAAGGCCAAAATATTTATTTTTGGCTGATGGGAACTGGTATTGATGACTTCACATAATCGTAGCTTTGGACTCCTGAATTTTGTCCATAACAATGACCACAAATTGTGTGGAGCTATAGTAGAGACAAGAATAATCAGGCCTATGATGATCAAAAAAGTTGCATCATCAGCTTGTTTAATGTACTTAGTTGTTGATAATAAAAGGTTGAGCACACAATATTTTTCTTTTGACTTTCCAATAATTATAAAACTAAACCCTGCAGAATTGTACACAATGTAATGTAACATAAGTCAGGTTCTTCAGCAGAAGTACAAGAAGATTCCACTAGAGCTGTAATGACATGTGGGACATGCAGACTGAAATCCCTAATTGGTGAATTTAAATTAATGCTGCTGGTCAGCTAAAACATAAATTTTTTGGCCCTCTTATTACCATATTGAGGCAGAATGATGAGAAATTGTGTAATGTCCACATTTCAGAGTGTCAATTCTCTCTGAAGTGCAGCTGACATGCAGCTCCCTGTAGAGGGGTTGGCCTGCACTGGCTGAACTAGAATTATAACCCATTATCACCATTTTTCAGCCCAAACTCAATTTCTCAGCTTCTAACTCTGCTGGAATGTGATATCATTGTGTTAAAATGTACATGAGTACAAGAAGGCTTTAGTGGTTCCCGTGCAGATGGTTTCACGTATCCTTAATCATTACTGTAAAATTCGCTTGAGAGCACAAAAAGAACAGATAGGATTGTGGGGGTTGATTCACTGGCATAATTCTCACGTGTTTCCCATTACGAAAACATTATCTGGATAGTACTGGGCATGTTACACTAATGAACACAGTGGTTCCAAAAGATATCTGAGACCAAAGTCCGAATGGGTTTTCGGAGGCAGCTATAAGGTTCTTTTTCTCCCAACATTTAAAACATTTAAAGACTTTTCTGTTGGACTTTCACGGTTGGAAGGCGAGAACCATTTCTAATCAGAGCCAAGCATTATATAACAGTCGTTTATACCAGTGACATTCCTTGTCCTATTATGGGAATTGGTAGTGACAAAAACCCAGAATGAGATTTGTGTTTTCTTCACAGCCACTGAATCAAACTTACTTTCATCTGTATACATATGCTGTGTCAGAGTAATCTGTAAGGGAACATTGTGTGCTGCATTCCCATGTTTTAATTCTCTAAAATAATCTAGAAATCAAACTTCAAGGCTTTGATGGGTGAACAGATGCAAAGTCTAAAACAAAAGAAAAAATAATTATAACGGAACAAGGCAATAAACTAAACTAACTATGCATGTTAAAGTGCCTTGTAAAAGTATTCTTCCTTTCTTTCTCCCCACAAACTCAAAATTAAATGTATTATAATGATATATTATTTGAGGCTACCACAAAGTAATGAATATTTGTAAGTAAGTGGGTTGTCCTATCATTTGAAAAGAGATCTTGTTTTTAAAAACATCAGTCACTCAGTGTTAGAGCTGTGGCTGCACACAGGATGGCAGGGAGGAAACAGAGACAAGACAGATTTGATGTAGCAAACCACAAATGCTGAAACTACGTCTAAGATCAGTTTCCAGGTTCCTCCATGTACTGCTTCCACGTGACAGCAGGTAAATGGCTTCTCTTCAATCCTCCTCTTTAAGGTTTTATAAAATGGTATTTCCTTTATCATAGTCAAAGTTACATTTATTTTTAGAATGCACACATTGGAACTGATGTAGCATATCGCTACAGACTTTCTAGACAAGGTATAATTAACATAGTGAACGCAAAAGTCTCTGGACACACAAAGCATTTTTAGAATTTCTGTATTCATCTTCGAACTACTTGAATGCAAATAACTGCTTAGGCACAGTGATGAAATGTGTCACCTTTTCCTGCAGATGGCAGCAAAGTCCTTTGGCAGTTTTGCTTTTGATAGGAACAAAAACAAAAATGCCAAATCTTTGCATTGCAATTTTACCAGCTGTGCTGTTGTATGTTTGAACAGTTTATAAACCATCCATCCTCCCTTCTTTGTCCATCAGAATGTCATCCTCCTCCTTGGTTATGAATAGTGGCATGCAGTGACAGTGATTTGACGGATTAATGGAGCAGATCCATCACTCATGCTTTGAACACAAGTACAAGAGAAGCAAGGAGTTAGGAGATCTTCTGCTCTCTCTGCATTTTATTTATTGGGGCTCCATGGCTGCTCATGTACATCATCCATACTGAGCTGCGCTCTGCGCGGCAAATCAGTAAACATGTAGCACTGCGGCCCGCCTGACACGTTTATGATTCTGGATGCAGTTCAAATGTCGGTAAATCTTCCCATATAAATGGCCGTCATAAACATCTAATGGGTTGCCATGAATATTTTACAGCCCTGAATATCATACCGAAATGACCTTTGGATAGCTACACCCTTAAGACGCATTCCTCAGATGGACAACCTCCCCAGTCGGTGCAACACAAGGCGCCTTTTCTGGTTCTCTGCCTTTTTTTTTTTTTTTTTTTGTTCTTCCATAGCGTGATTGGATTGATTTGTCATTTGCAAAAGGAAAGAGCTTGGCCACGGGGCTGTGGATAATCCAATTTATCGCTTTGCCATTTATTACAAATTTCTGTGGCTTTTGGGTCCACTGTCACATCGATTCGTTGATTGCTTGCTTAGCTGGGTCCTAATGAGCTGCTGTCTGAATCACTGCATAATCGCTGCCCTAATTCACTTCCTCGCCTACCCTCACACTCGGTCTGTTGGCTTGCCACTGTTACAGCAGAAAGGACTTGAATATCTCTCAGAACGGACAATTAGGAACATCTTTCCTGAAATAAGAGGTGCCATTGTGTGTATATTACCCTTTGAAAAATGACAACACTTTCCTACTTTGCCAAATGTTTTCACAGCTTGCAGTGAGAGGTTATAATCTGGGTTTAACATGTATAGTTTCATCTAATCTACATGTAAGCAACATCAAAATGAATATGTATAAAAGACCAATTTTGAGGATGCACATTATATAATTTAAACTGAATTTTTTGATGTACAGTTTCACATTTTGTCACTAGATGAAAGGATTGGTGGCACCAGAGGATATAAAGTGGGTCACACATTTTCTCTCAGCAGAGACCTAAGAATTTGTTAAACATAGACTATAAATATCTTTCTAATTTTATTTCTCAAGGTCAATATTTGCTAACCTAAAAATGTCGAAAGGATTCAGTTTGCTCAAGTTTACGTTTTAATATACACTACAAAGAAGGTGATACAAGAAGAAGCCATTTTAAGTTACTTCAGGATGAAAGAATTACACCAGAGAGGCATTACTGTATGACCTAACAGGTGAGATAATACTTTTCATCATTGCATCGACTAGTAGGTGAGATAAATTAGGCAGAAAGTGAACATTTTGTCCCCAGAGTTGATGTGGTAGTAGAAGATATAATGGGCAAGAATAAGAATATGAGCTAACTTGACAAGGGCCGCACAGGTATGGCTGCACATCTCTGATCTGCAAGGGTCACGGGTATTTATCAGTCATGGAAAGAAGGAACAGAGGGGAATCCACAATAGGGATATGAGACCAAGTTTCAAGAACAGGTCCAAGTAGAAAAGCAACAGAAGCTCTACTTTTGGAGTACCTTGTACTTGCTTGTATGCAAGCTGTGGGTAGCTTGTAGCCTTTGGTTTCCCATAACAACCTCCTCTGGTCTACCAAGTGGGCAGGGACATGTCATTGAGATAATGCTACATTCTGAAAGTCCGCTGACCCGATGGCGCAACAATTTTTCAGGGACACACTTAAAAATGAAGTGGTAGCAGTTCTTATCCACAAAGGATACATGTTTTTTGTCAATGAAAATATATATTTTAAAAGCACAATAACCACTTAAATTTTTAGTCTGAAGCATAATATTTTATATTTGCATTTACTTTTGATTAGTGTCACAGTAATACATTAAGATAATTTCACTTTAAGATGTTTTTCCATTCCATGGTGGTTATAAGAAAAACACTCCTTTCTTATATACAAATCGCGCAATATTAGAAATCTAGTAGTCTGGAACAATAGTGAAATGCAAAACTTTTGGTCTCAACTCAATCAAACCTAACATTTTTTACTTTAAGGTTAGCAGTTATTTGAAGACCTTCTCCTGAGGACAGACGAGAGAGCAAATACCACCAGGTGAGTGAGGGGTTTACCTCTGCACCAATATCAGATTGGCTGGGTGGCATTTATCAAGCTTCAAGAGGGGCTTAAGGACACCAGGATGTTTGTGAAGAGGCTGGTGGATAAATATAGGAGGGAACTAATCAAGTCCTCTATCAACAAAAGGATGCACCATCTGTTTGCTTCATCACTTGTCCTGCAGCTCACATACTGTATATTTATTTATTTTAGGATGCAGGTTCCAGTCAGCTGAGCTACAAAGCAAGTGTTGATGCAATTAGACTAGTATGGCTTAAGAACAGTAATGTCTATATTAACAGATGGAAAAAGACAAAGCATTTAAAGTGTTGTGACTTTTAAAAAAATAATGTAATCAATATTTACTAATTCAATAATTCTCTTCAAATATTTGAACATTTTGAAAACATCTTGATTAGGTTAATACATATTTTTAAAAATAATTCCTAATTCAGAAATTAAACCCAGATAAAAATATTATCAGCATGGATGCCATGTAGGATCCAGAGACTTGCGTAAGAATAAATATTGAGTTGCCAAGGCATCAGGGTGCATAGTGTGATTGTTAGACATAAAAGCAAAGCTCAATAGAAGCTTCACACAAAAGTACTGATGTATTTTTCAAAAGCAGAGATCAAAACAAAAAAACAAAGTTATAGAGTAAAAGAGAAATATGAAAATATGAGACATCTGAAAGCCATTAATGTTCAAGCTAGAATTAGCTACTTAGCATATAGCTATTGTATGGAGTTGAAAATGAACAGATTAGAATTACCATCGACTACTGTTTTAAAAGTAGAGGAATTGAAAAGAAAGTCCTAATTGGTGTGGATGACTATCAGTATACTCTTTGATAAGTGTATGTATTGTTCTTGCTGTCAAAATATTATATTACTTTAACAATGTTGAGTAACTGTATTGTTTAAACCAGATCACCCTGAAAGCACATATTTTACAGAAGACTTCTTAAACTTGCATGCCTTTCAGGGAGAAAAACTACCATTCTTCATGCTGGGTTGACTCAAAAGTAATCCTTTAAAGACCCTTGCCTAGAGTGTGCTCTATGCCTTGCTCCATGGCACGTGAGGGACGTTCCACAACCAGCAACTCCAAACAGGATTGCTGGTTGTGGTGGGGGATGAGCTGACAATTTGATGCCAAAATCAAAAACTGAGTCAAGAAACAAGAAACTCGACAAGTCATGAAAACATGGGTGAAACATTCTGCTGAATGAGGAAAGAATGAATATGTGACCCTGCGACATGGCAGACCGTACTGTAAAGGCTCATCTCTCAATGCAGAAATGTACACATACAATAATATAACATGAGTGCATGAACATTAACAACATGTGTGCCAAAAAAGCCACTGTGACTATATCGGAGAACATCTTAAAACTGTTTCATATCTTTTTATATGACACTTTAACTTGTTACTGTTAAAATCAGATTTGTAAAAAAAAAATTACAAAAGAGACATTAACTTTTCTCTGTCTTTGACACTGACTGAAAATAAACATTTACTGTTCTAGGTCAATTTCGGTTCTGAAAATTACTTCTACAGAATAATAAGATTATTCTTTTTTCTTTTTCTGTGACACACCATGTCTTCTACATTTAGAGAGAACATGGGGACGCTCGACAGCTTTAAAACACAACCCCAACAACATTATGGGCTAATTTAAATTAATGTTTTGGACTGGCTAGCACAAAGTACTATTGCCAGTCCTGCAGAGTATTTTTAGGCCATATATAATTACTCAAATGTAATGCAAGACAGAGTAAAAAATTATTTCTTTGTCAACAGTGTATGTAAATATTGGGTTTCAACTGTGCTTACTGTCACTGTATAATGTTGCTGTTAAATGCACATTCTCCTCCCAATACATATATATTCACACCCTGCATGCCCAACCCTCATTTAAATACGTTGCACCCTTCCGCAGGACTTTAATTGCAAAAAGAACCTCAACTACCTCCATGCCCAATTAGACATTGTTCATTTATATTGCAATTTCCTTTATTTATTTTATCCTGTATTTATTTTTAAGAGTTCTCTATGTGCCTCCTTTAATTGCCCCCCAGGGGATAAATAAGGTCTTCTGAATGCAATATCAGGATAAATGTTTTGGAAGACAGGAAAGAAAACATGCTAAACGGTTTTCAGACAACATTTCTTTAATACAAAGTCAACATATCTACATACACAGTGGCTTTTAACCAATTATTGTTTCAGTTAGAAGTAACAGTTTGAAAGTGGTAGCACTTGGCCTTCGTATAAAGGAAAAATGGTTTGCTGAGTTTCGGTTCTTTTGTCGATATGTACTATATAAGCTTAGTTCTTTTTAATGAGTTTTTTTATGGTCACTGTTACTCCCTAACCATTCCACAATATTTAGCAACATATTCCAGATAATTTTGTGGTTGTTTTCAAGAGTGTAGCATCTTTACTTGAAACCAAAAGAATAACACATTGCTCAAGCTTTAAGACGCTTCCACGGCTTCAAATGTTGGCATTGGCCCTTAAACCAGTCTCTGTGAATTCTGGCAGATTAGAGTTCATGATGAAACCTTACAACGTGAATTTGCAGCATGTTTTTGGTAGTTTCAGTCCGTCCTTGGTTGCATTCCACTACTGTGTTTCAACTGAGTCCTGATTTCTTTCTCCTTCCCCTCATGAAACATGGTTAAACAAAAAACAATATGATTTTATACAAGGCAACAGGGAGAAAAATAAGTTTAAATGTTGCAACTGAAGCAAGTATGACTTTTTTTTTTTTTTTGCTAATCATGGATTAACACCTTGTGATTGCAGGTAGTTAGACATTTGGCATTCCTGCAGAGATCTGTGAAATACCTCTGAGAAAAGTAGTACTTCCAGCCATCTATGCCCTAGTAATTTATTCTTTTGAGGCTGCTTTAGTAAATTTTGTCTATGCTGAAAATGATTAATGATTCTTGTGGTTAGTTGGTCGAAAGCGAACCAACATATTGGTTTAATCCAAGTCGCGGATCACTGATCCGGATTTGTGTTCCCCTCATACAGGCAACGGGTGTGGGAACATAGGCTGGCATGTTTCCCAGTTTGACTTCTAGCAGGGGAAATTAAAGGCAGAAAAAAGAGAGGTAATTAGAGACCAGGGAGCAGAGCTGGAGAAAGAAGGTTTGAGAAAACAGGTTTCACAAACACCAAGAAGCTGGAAATGAGCAGAACTTTGATCTGTGCATTAGTGTTCCCCACTAAAAGTATGAGATCTTTAGGGTCAAATGATACATATATTCTATATATATTTGTTTATTTACACATATACTCTAGATCATAGTGGATGTCTAATAAAATCAATGGTAACATTATGTCTGAAAATATAAGTAAAAAAAGAGAACTTTAAGAGAATTTTTCTTCAGATTGTGAGGGTTACGGTCTGTACAGAATCATACCAGGTACAGTACATCATTGGCCTGATATAGACATGAAAAATGCTGAGTGATGAAACCCCATGTAGAACAGATTACAAAAATCAACCAAACGTTACGCCTTAGTGATGATGAAGGACAATGTCTCAAAATAGTTTCCCTATGGGTACAAGTTAATTCCAATGGACAAAAGCAAAAAACAAGATCAGACACAAAGATGGCACCCCCTCAGGTTTCTTGAAGAGACATTCAGGGTCTCCAGAATTACACAATAATAATAACAACAATAATAATAATAATAAAAAAACAAAAACATATTTTCAAAGACTAAAAATAACAGGTATAAAACAAATTGGATGAAAAGAAAATGTTATTTCACACTAATTGTTTGGATATATCTTCTGATTCAGCATTTAAATATATATGCATGCGTAAGTAGGCATTTATTAATCTCTCTATATAGATATATCCTTATATCTATATATAGAAATACATGTACCCCTACACTGTCATGTTATACTTAGGATTTCTACGGTGAAAAAATAGAATGTCTTTTAACATAATATGAACATATAAGCATTTCTCTTTTTTTCTGCTAATTAAAAAAAAATGTGACAAACACATCTCTGTTAGAAAAAAACTAAACCAGAAACAGAAAATAAAAGCTAACTATGTCATGTAAAATAAGTCATCATAATACAACATTAATGTTTTCATAGTGTTACAATAACAATAAGGCTTTTTTGGAAATCAGAAAAGATCACACACAGTTCTGTCCATAGCTTCGTGTTTTTTTTTGTGCACATCCGCCAGAAAGCCCTCACAGAATCCATTTGCTCATGTGTACTAAAGCGCTGTCTTTGAAATAAAAACTTGGTGATTTTATTTTTTATTTTTTTGCAGTTGAATTGGGGTGTTTATTTCAAGCTTTCTCTGTTTTGCCCTGGGGATGTGCAAGTAACAAGGAAAATTTTGCATCGGGATCTGACGTGGCTACTTGCTCTGGCTGTGTCACCCACTGGGTCATTGTCTATAAAATAGAGGGGGAAAACACCAAAGCATCTTCTTTCGTTTGTGGACCCGTTACCAACCACACATACAGTGAAACTCGGGGCCAATTTGTCAACAACGGTAATGTACAACTTTGCAATTGCAAGCGGTCTTCGCCACTCTTGAGTTTCTTGTACAATGATAGAGGTGAATATAGAGAAGGCTGGGGAAAAATGAAAACTGGATAAAAAAGCAGCGGTGGACAATGACATCGTGTGGATGCGTTTCCGTCATGCCCACCTGGGCGCAAGGAGTTGGCAGAGCTGGCATTTTTTTGTTCATCAGTTTTCTCCTTATCCAAAGAGTCACACACTCAGCGTACACAAGATAAGCAGCATGTTTGGTTTTTAACCGAAGAGAGAACTTAAAGAGAGAAAAGAAAAATAGATTTTCGTCCTCAAAAGACAAAAAAGTTCCAAACAATGATGATGACTGTCACTGTACACAAAGAAAGGCCCGAATTTGGCAGCGTTTCTTTGTTTGGTTGTTCCAAAGCCTTTTCTCCTTACTGGACTGAGGGTGGATGTTTTCTGCATCAGGCCCTTGGCGCCACGGTTCAGTAGAGAGACGAGATTGTTAAAAAAAATGGGACAAGGTTACTGTTTGCATCATCCACTTGAGAGGGAAAGCCAAAGATTCTTACAACCGACATGGTTCTCCTTTAATTTTTGAATTTTTTTTCTGGAGGAAGATTTTACTGGAAATATCCTGTTGAGGTTTCAACTCTACTAGGGTTACCTGGCTTAGGAAGCAGGCTTTACTCATTAATACAATGGAACAAATTTTACGATATGTGCTGCTGCTTTCTTTTTGACAACCACTGGGAGTGTGCTTTCTTAAAGCTCTTTGTGCTTACAGGCAGTTTGGTGACATTTTCTTAAATTGTAGAGGACTTTTTCTGCACAACTATTCATAATGTAATTGTATATAGAATTGTGTAGAAACTCTAGGGTTCCTTTTAATGGCCGGTTTTCTTGTTCCGTTTCAGTTGACGACCAAATGACCAAAGTTTGGGAAAACTGAGGAGCCTCCACGGTTTGGCCATTTCTCAGGATAAAACTCAAAAACAGTCAATAGAAACACTTAAATCCTTTTTTTTTTTACATCCAAAACAGGCATGTGTCCCAGTCTTGGCTACATCCATCTGCTTCTCTTTGATTTTCACTCCATTTTTCCTTCAATTGCGGTTGCTTGTTGCCGCTGGATCATAAAGATATTTTTTAGAAGAGAAATGTCCACGAATGTTTACAACTTCTTCCACTGAAACACTTGAGGTAAGGTAAGCAGTCTGACACTTTGATTGATACCCATCCCACAGCGTGAGCCACAGCCTCTGGTTGCTTGTTGCTGAGAATTGTCTTCAGTTGAAATCATGGGCAATTTTCCTCTCTGCCTTGAGTCTGAATTGAAATTTCTCTTTTTCTGGTCAGATTGGATGTTATTTTCTAAAAATTTACAGGATCCTGTTTGGTGTTTCTGAACGAGCAGTGGTAAAATGATTAACCGCTGTCATCATTTCAAATTTGAAACGTTTCTATGGCTCAGGAAACCGTTGAGTTGGGAGAGGAGGGGGCAACAGGATTATGAGGGGAGGAGATGGCTTTTTACGTTGCATAGTGATCAAAGCTTCCTAAGTACTCCAGAGCTGCGTGATAGCAAAATTGGTATTCGTCCTGTAGGAAGAAAAAAAACACACCAGATAACTGTTTTGCATTTACACCAACAAGAAAGTGTTCAACTTTTTGTTGGTCTTGGACAATTTCTGACCTCAGTCTGGACCATAGCAGGCCTCTGTGTCCGGAGCATCTTCACCGTTTGGAAGATATCTACCACTCCCTCGTAACGCATTCTCTCCAGGACGATGCTGAGGGTTATGAAGACTCCAGTTCTTCCCACTCCAGCACTAGATTTAAGAATCATGCAAGAGAAACAAAAAAGATGAAGAATTGTGCTCATTGCAGACACATACAAAAAAAAAAAACACCTGTTCTGGAACGAGCGTGGGTCCATATCAATAAACTATGAAAGAAAAGTGAACTTATTTCAATCATTCTGTTTTTCAGAAAAGTCAAAACCATTGAAAAAAGCATTGAAAATGATGCCCAGGCTCATATTGTACTCATATTCAGTACAATATGAGCACTGAATACATGACTAAGACTCCCTTTACTGCAAGAAGACAATCAGCCAAAGCTGCTTTAACAACAACCTTGAGCTCATGTACATTGCTGTCTGGTGAGTCTCATCTTCTTCCACCTGATCTTCTTTTGATTTTAGGGCAGACAAATTTGCTGGCCAGTTAAACACAGTGATCCCATGGTCATTAAACCTGATATTAATGCTTTAGGAAGTGTGGGTAGGTGTCAAGTTCTGTGGGAAAAATGAAATCAGCATCTCCATAAAGCTCTTCAAAGTGTGAAGTGCTATGAATCCTACTGTTAGATGGCTGTCTCCTTTTTTAATACCAGACTCAGGGATCTTGATGTTCAAATTGAAATGTAAAATTTACCTTCTTCTTCACTTTAATCTGAAAAGTGGATTTTGCACCACTCAGTAACTAGAGACAATGTGTCTGATTCAGCAGTAGCTTAACTCAAGATGAGAAATTCTTGTAGTCCATGTCTTGAACACGTGTGTGTGATGAGCCTTGACACACTCAAACCAAAGTCCACACACCAGGAATCTCTTCCAAACTCTTTAACGTCTTTGTCTATCACCGTTATTTGTAAACTTTTTTTCAGCTGCAGTTTTTTTCTTCCACTTAGCTTTCCATTTATATCCTTGAGACTAGTGAGATATTTTAGCAAAGACCTTCCTGAAACCGATCTCAAGGAAGTTAAAGACGTTTTGAACAGTGGTCAATTCAGCACTCTTGCCCATACTGAACACTGAATTTCTGCTTTTCATATAATTCTCTGTCTAAAATTTCTCTCTTAAATATAGTTTTTCAATTAGATTTTTATTACAGTTTTGTTTAAATTTTATGAGAAACATAATTTTTGAGATTTATCATCTGTAAGTCATTATCATGAAAACCTAAGGGAAAAAAAATGTGTTTAATAAATCTGTCAAATATCTGATTTTCACATTTTGAATGAATTACTGAAGTGAATTAACTGTTTGATGATGTTCTACTTTATTTGGATGAAGTTGGTCCATGTGTCCTTTCTGTCCTTCTGCATTCAAAATTACACCTGAAAGGTAAGTTAACATTTTATGAAATTCAAACTTTTCATAAAATACACCTCATGACAAACAGAAGGATTGAGTTGTAAAAACTCTGCATACTGATAGCTCTGACTTCCTAGAAAGCAATAAAAATCCAAAGCAAAAAATGATGCTCAAGGTAACAAGAACAATGGCAGCAAGGAGATAATTTGCATGCAAGAACCCTGCGAATCCACTTATACATGTGCCTCCATTCTTGTCCTCAAGGACATTTGCACACATTGCAAATCACACACACACACACACACACACACACAACATTTAGTCTCATTAAGTGCCTCTTTCCATGTGTTGGAAGGAAAAAAAAATCTAGCCTGCTGCTGGTCCCCAGAAATGCAGCTCGAGTTTTAACTCAGACGCTGAAATACTTGAGAGTTGGCCCTGTAAGCTGCTTTGCTGCGAAATGACTTCCACATCACCAATGGAACAATAATTGATATGACAACAGATTTATTTGAGCTTCTTGCCTTTGATGCCACTTTGTAGGATGAGGAGTGAAAATGATGGTTGCAGACGCTGTAGCTGACAACTGGGTGTGTGTGTTGGTTGACAAAGGTTGCTCATATTATTTCACCAAATCTAAACAATAGCAAATGCAGCGCTGTAATCATGCAGCGCATACAATTGCTCCACCATCAGGCGCGAAATCCTAGTCCACCCAAAGATGCTTCCTGGGACTTCTCCTCCAACCGCCTCCTCTCCAGATCCAAATCTTAAAGAGCGGCGAGCCACGGCAGACTGAGAGGATTTGGTGTCCCCCCATTCACAGGACGTATTCATGGAATTAATAACAAAAAGCATGTGGTCCTATTGGATAGATGGAGAGTAAAGGAGGGGAGGAGGCAGAGCTAGAGGAAAAGGATCCAGGAGAATGGCTGGATGGGAAAGGAGAGAGAACGAGAGGATTAAGAAATAGGCAGATGACAGACTGGGAAGTCTGGTGATAGAAAGCGCAAGAGTAAGAGAAAAGGGAGACATAAGCTCTTCTCGTGGAGATAAGAAAGCCCAAAAGAGGAGGGGAAAAGAAAAAAAGAAAGGTGGCTGCTACACTGAAAAATAAAAACAAAAATCCATACCCCAAAGAAATGCATTTTCAAAATAAGAGCTCTGTCTACTTCCTTCAAAACAACAGCAGTCTGACAACCATATTCTTTGGCTGATTTTCTGGACTATTATTTTATTCTTCTCTACAGATGCCCAGATTTTTCTTTCTAGACCTCAATATCCTAGATCCTGAATATTAAAATACATATGAATATAAGACATATATAAAATAATATATAAATATAAAACTAGCGACAAAACCTATGGAATTAATTGACTTTTGTATTTTGAAGTATTTGACATATAGTGGCTTGTGTAACTATTCATCCCTTTCACATTTTTCCATTGACTTCAAAATGTTTATGGACACATGAACACATCTTTATTTGGGTGGGGATTATCTACACAAAGATGTGGAAAAATACCAGATGGGTTTCAATGCTTTCTACAAATAAAAACCTCCTTGCAAAAAGTCGAATGAAGGTCGGTCCTAAAAAAATTAAATGCCTTAAATGTCAATTGCAAATCTACAGAGTAATTACCGTGTACTCAAGCTGACAAACTGAGCAAAGAAAGGATTTTTCAAATGGACATTTAGCCCATTTTCAGTTTTCCTAAAGGCATAACACAGACAAATCTGTATAAGGCGAGACCTCAATGTAACTTTCTGGAAACCAGCAAAGTGCAAAAGTTACCCCTGCACATCACCCTGAACAAGCCATTTCCACTTTGAAGTATAGTGCTTGCAGCATCATGCTGTAGCGATTACTTAGCTTTTTTAAGACACTGAAGATGTTTAAAGTTGCAGGCGAGATTAAAGGCAGTAAATACTTGGCAATTCAGAAAGTAAAGCTATTAGAGCATCTAAAGGACTTTAAACGGTAGCAAGCATTAACTTCCAGCAGGATAGGTCTCCTCAAACATGTCCAGACTTGCAAAGGAATGGTTTTAGTCAAAAGATATACGTTAGGTCTAGTCAAATTCCAGACCTTAATCCAACATAGAAATTGTGGGAATTCTTTGACGTTGACACTGTCCATCCAATCTGACAGAGTCATTTAAGAAAGAGTAATGATGAGTGATGGATGAAAAAGGAAAATAAAAAACTCTCAGGGAGCTGTTCATGTTTTAACCCCATTTTGCAGAGGCTATTTTTAAATGTACTGATGATAGCAAAGTTGAATATTGTTACAAATGAAAAACAAGAAATATGTTTGAAATAACACTGACAGTAAAGAAAACTCTTCTACAGTATAAAACTAAAAAAACAGTTACACAAAAGTGTTTCACTGTAAAAAATAGTTTGTAGTTTGTTTTGTTGCAACCTGAAGTGTGAAATAAACTTCAGTGGAGTTTGAAAACAAAATATGTGTATATGTCTGGTTGAACAATGTGTGTGCCTAGTTGATTTGTTTTTTCTTTTTTGGGGGGATTTTATTGTAATCCGTAGGGGGGCTCAGAAGAAAATCTTTGGGAACCACTGCTTTAGGGACTGATCAATGTGAAAAGGTGTTCAATATTGTTTAAATCTCAGACGCACTTATTGGATGCAGAGACAGCTGTTTATTATTAATATTCTTGGAGTTTGTTCATGGATTTTATTAATGGATTCTGGCACAGCCAGCCCTTGAAAACATGCAAGATCTTGATTCGACCCAAAACTAAAATGAGTTTGACACTCCTTGCTCAGAATGTCATAATGTTTGCAGAAAATTGACATTAGTTAATTCAAAAAATGTTTAGGATTTTTAATGTGATCATTAAAAGTAGCAGGTAAGTGAATCTTGGATTTGATAGGCTGAGTGCCTTCTTTTACAGCCGTGCTGCAATACCTGCACCAAACACAGTAAGAAAACCTTTCCCTTTTCAACAGTCTCACAGAAGGGTAACATGTTTTTGGAGCTTCCCTTACATATATTACAACCCCCCGAGGACCATTTTCAAGTGGGTGACATCATTTTTGATTTTAACACAAGGAAGCTGATGTCATGTTTCATGATGTAATGGTGCTTATGTGATAGTAATGTAAAGCAGAAATTACTACCTGGCTCGAAAGACAAATGTCTTTATGGAAAAAAAAAATCATTCTGTCACCACACCATGCATTTATTTTTTAACCCCAATGGTACAACAAATTTTTATTTTAATTTCTAGCCTTGTTGCTCATGCAAAACCAGAGATACACACTAAATCCATTGTAAATTAACAGGAAGTCAGAACCTTTTTTAGATGGGTCTTCTTCAAGGTCTAACAATGAATATACATAATCTGACTTTCCACCCTAATCCAGCTGGTGAAATTAATGATGTAAGTCACCTTGGAAGCTACACTCCAGGTCATAAAAAAAAGAAATGCAACATGAAATGGTCACAAAAACCACGAGAAGGGCTCTGTCATTTTATCATCTCCGCTTTTTCAAATACGAAGCCTCATCTGAGCCTTATCAATTATGTAGGAGAAGAACCTGTTCAGGAGCAGAGGTTGCGTTCCACTGAGGCAAAAAGGAAGAATCATGAAGTTAGAACTCCACTGCAAGAGGAGCTGTCCAAAGAAACAACAATTATCTACAGAGGTTATCTGACCCTGATTCTATCTTTGGAGTTCAACTCGGGGTTAAAATTAAATGTTAACTAAACCACAATTTATTATTTGCTTTTTATTAATCGCTTTAAGGGCTGATATTTAAAAAAAAAATGTAATTGCACTTTTTTTGAAGCGGGTTGTGGGGGGTAAAATATTTTATAGCTTTTGTTTTAGGAGAATCCAGCTATGTATTATGTGCCATAATGCAAGGATGTTAAGAAATATACAATTAATATACAAATGAGACCTATAAATACACGTTCCTACTAGGATGCCAATAATGAAAATATAGAATTTTATTACTGCCATATACCTCACAAAACACTCACACTATAAAAGTATTGTACAGTGCTATGTAGAACAAAGCTTATAATTTGTTAGAAGAATTTTGTTCTCCAAGTCCGTCAACATGAGAATTTTTAAAAATACAATACAGCAAAAATACTATAAAAGTTAGTAAAGTGACTGGTCTGGCTGAAAAATATAAATAAAAGCTAAATAAAAATAATAACTGCTTGTCTATTTTCTATTATGTTTCAACACATTTATTTGGAATACTTGCTTTAAAACTAGAAAATGGCCAATTACGCAAGTGACTTGTTTGCAATCCATTGTGCATGAAACAACATAAGACCTCTGTACCTGCAATGTACAGAGATGGGCCCATCCTGTCCAAACTGCTCCTTAGTTTTATGAACTTGGCCAATAAAATCGATGAATCCCTCTCCAGATTTGGGTACACCTTGTTCTGGCCAATCAGTAAACTGGAACTGCCTTACTGTCCTGGACTGGCCATCCTGCAAAGTAAAATGAAGATAAGGTGGAGAATCAGAATCAGCTTTATTGGCGAGTTTGCCCATACAAACAAGGAATTTGACGACAGTTCCACTTTGCTCTCATTGAAGACATTTAAAATAGAAACATAGAACTCACAAAAAGAAAAGTTGCCATTTAAAATAACTAAGAAAATAGGTCAGATAATTATTGCATAATTATTGCCAGGTGGTAAAATTTCACCAGCAAGCAATTTAACCCCTGCTGAAGCAACAAATTGTTTCTCATTTCTCAAAGAACTAAGTCGAAAGCCATGGTTGTGATAAAACCTTTAATCTGTTTAAGAAGGAACAAATCATTGGCATGCATCAAGCAAAGAAAACATCTGAGCTTGCAGAAACTACTAAAACTGTGTTAAGAACTTTTCAACACATTATTAAAAACAGAAAGGAAAAGTGGGAAACCATTGTAACCATTAGAGGAAGAAATGCGGTAGAAAAAAAAATCCTGAATCTTGATTGCCAATAACCTAAGTAGTGGTTGAAAACATATTGAAGAAAAACAACAGAATTATGGGTTATGTTTAATTGTAAGAACAATTAAAGGGGAACTTGTTTTCTTTGCGAAGTGCCTCAAGATACCATTTGTTGTGAATTGGTACTATATAAATAAACTGAATTCAAGTGAACTCATGGGATTATGATTGAACATCTGCACAGCCATAAGAAAACTACTTATCAGCAAAGCTAGCTACAAAAAAGGCTTCAATTTGCAAGGGAAAATAGAAATTGGACTCTGGAGTGATGGAAGAAGGTCTGTGTTTCGAATACCCGGGAATTATCCTCTTCCAGAGAGATGGGCACATCAGGGTAAGAAGAGGGGAAGATGAAGTGATGCATCCATCTTGCCTAAAGTCTCCTGTTCAGGCCCATGGAGGGCAGTGCTATGTTCTGAAGTTGATGTAGATTGTCAGGTTCAGGTTTAGCCACACGGAGAAGTCATCTGACCACCTTAAACATAATAACTTGGTCATACTGAATGACCAAGTTATTACATTAATTGATTTTTTTCTTCACTAATGTCACGAGCATATTTCAAGATGACAATGACAAGATTCACTGGCTCAAATTGTAAATAAGAGGTTCTGGGAGCATGAGATACCATTTTACACCCAGATTGGTCACTACAAAGTCCGGATCAAACACCATTGAGAATCTTTGGAATGTGCAGAATGAGACTTTGCACACTGGTCTGCCTCTCCCATCGTCAATATCAGATGTTGGTTAAAAAATAATGGAAACATGCATTGCAGGTGACCAGAAAGACATATGCTATATACACAGTTTCCAAACAGATTCCAAGCTGTTTCCAAGTGGTTTCAGTTTGGTTTTTCTCCATTTACCCCACACCAGATTGTTCCCACTTCCCCCATGTTTCAGAATGTATCTGAGCGTGTCAAAAGTAGGCCCAGGTAAACGAATCAATACTGTATTTGCCATGACAAGCAACTTCTCCGAGACTTCGCTGTGTTGAATAGGATAATCCTGCGATGCGATCAATAAGGCAGCCTGATAGGTTTGCAGAAAGGAGGAGGTGAGAAGCAAGAACAACTCAGGAAGAAAGCTTGGACAACAAAAAAAAACCTGTGAAAAAATAACATGTCTAACAGTTTTACAACAGGACACAGATGGAGCATTGTATGCAAACAAAAACATCTGAACACATTTTGAAATTGAGGCAGGATTGCATGGAGACATAGGGAGTGATCTAGGTTTTTTCGGGAGCTTATTATACAGTGTGACAGAGCGCACAGTCAATACTTTTGTCCTTGTGAAGGAAAGTTCTTTTCAAGTTGTCAAAGGTAGAACACATTAGTCAAGAAAGTCAGCAGAAACAAGCAGTTTTATACAGACAGGCTCTCTGCTTGATGCCACCAGTAATTAAGACAACCAGGTGTTCATTTCTCTTGTAGTTTCTCACCTCTCTGCACAACAGACTTCAAGGCAGACACGTTGTGCCATTGTTATACAGTCCCACTATATATATTTACACTGAAATGGCAAAGTCGGTAAAATTGCAAAATAGGATGTTTTTTTGTCCTTCAGATAACATGCTTTTTTATGGAATTGTTATTAAAAAAATGAACAAATAAAAATTTGGCACCATCTGCCAAAGGAATTTGGTACCAAAATCCTACCCTACAGAGGTAGGGTCATTGGTTTGTTAGCCACTTTAACAAACCAATGATAATTTTCTTTCTATATTCTACTCATGGTCTACTGTCAGGAAATGTAGTTGTCTGCCTCTAAAGAGCTATCAACCCATGAGAAGGTACTCACTCTTGTGTTGGTCTGACTAGCTCAAAATCTGTCATTATCCACCAGTCAAGTGGCCTAAATGGCAATGTGAACCAAAGATAAACAAAAAAAAAGGTTTAATCAAAGACTCAGAAAACTGAACACATTAGATTTTTGAATTTAGTTGATCAATACCCAAGAATATACTGATATGCTGTGCTTAGGTATGAAAGATGTTTATAGATATGAACATACCTATAAGTTCTGATCAGTGTATGATCAGCTTGCTCCAATAAATGCTATATAGTGAAACTTTGCTTCACGTTTACATCAGATGTTTGGAGGTGATTTGAACCCTTTTCACATTTTGTGCTTTGGAGTTTTAGTCTTTCTTCTTATCCACTTTTTTATAGGTAGTAAAAGAAGCTGGCTGCTGAAATGTGCTATACAAACAGACATGATTGACTGCTTGAAACAATTCAATCCAAATATATGAGAGAATGTAATTATTTATTTAAATAATGTACAGGCTCAGGGTGAACTGACATGAAACCAAAGTATATTTAGCCAGGGTATTCTTAGCAAAATCTGTTTTGCACTGTTGTATTTCAGCAGATTGCAGAAGTTGTTCAAAACCACGCAGTCAATAAAAATTAAAACATTTTAGTAGTTCTCCAAAATGAAATAACTCGGACGACAATATACTGCAGGTATAATACTGGATGTTCATTGTTACTACCTGAAAACCTACACAGTCAAGAAAAAGTTCCAAAAAGCTGAGGTGCCATGAAGGGGAAAAGCCAGGATTGTTAAAAGAAGAAAACAAGTATTTGGTTTACTTTTTCCATAAGCCACTGATTCCCTTGTACTACAGATGGCGATGTTACGTGTGAAGCTACTGCATGTCAAAGGATATGCATAATTGTTGTGTTGAATCTGCCTTCTTGTACTGTTTGCTTCTGCACCGTTGCCACCAAGATGCGCTCCCCTACCTTACCGCACTTGACAAACACAGTGATCATAATGAGTTAAGCTCCGTGTACCGACTCTCTTTGTTTATCGTCTCGTGTTTCGTTCCATGTTTTATGACCCATCACATATGTTTTTTTTCTTTCGGTGTCTTGGTTTTTCCCCTTAAAACACATTTTGTCTCAGCAGAAGGATTAACAATGAAAGGGGGGCAAAGACAATTACACAATACCAAGCATGCAGGAGAAAATACAGAGGCAGAAAAAACAAAAAAAGAGAAAAATTTAACACACAACCTGAGGGCCCACATGGCGTGTCAAATTGTGTGATTAAATACGTGACTGCCTCTCTAGATGCAAGTGTTGAGTCAATGCCATTCCCGCATAAAGTCTATGCTCTTGCTGTGCAGAGGCATGTGGCAACACATACAGGCACACTTGCGAGTCCAAAAACAAGCAAACCTCTGGTATGATAAGTGTGATTAAATGCAACCTAAAAACCACCTTCACATGTGCATGCATGCATAGTAAAATGGGGCTATCTTCATAAACACACCCTCACACACACACAGCTCGGTTCACACTACTATCGTCTTCATCTCTCCGCTTTGTTTCCATAACAGCGATAAGCTCAGACTGTCTCTTGGCTACAGTTGAGCAGTGTGATAATTTCGCCTGCTGCAAGAAATCTCTAAAATGGAAACAGAGGCCAGTCCTTAAGACAATTTGTTTATGAATTCTGCTAAAGCAATTGCACGCATGTGAAATGTGTTTGGTTTACAACATTGAAGACAGTGCAGGTATGAATTTATGGTGAAAACACCAAATTGCTTTTGGATAGGTATGTGATGAGAAGGTCAGTCCTGTTAGGTGTTATAAAAATACCAGTGCGATTAGATGTATGACTTATTATCAATGTAAAGACTACTTCTGGAACTACCTATCACATTACCTGCAAAGTCTGGAACTGGATAGTCTGGATAAGTTACTGTGTTTTTGAAGAAAAAGATTCTTCGCAACATTTCTGCTGTCTGATCTAATTGGTGCAAAAATCATACTGAGAAGGTAGAATTTAAAGGGTGTACAACAGGTTTACACATGTCAAACAAAATACTGTAAGTTGGATCCAGATCTTTTATTATTTTCATAGATGCTGTGACATCTTATTTTTAGGGAAATCCATTTTTTTGTAATATTACATTTACAATGTCCTGCAAAAGAATTGAGTAAAAAAAAGTAAGTTTTATCTGAGAAAGAAAGTATAACTAATTAAAAACAAGGAGACAGAGTCCTTTGTCATTTGTCTTTTGTAAAGCTTGTATTACATTAATGGGTTCTAGCCTATGCCACTTGCTAAAGACTTTTATAACATTAAGAATTTTCCAGCACAAGATATTTATCCTAAAACTGCTTGTATCACAGTTTTTACAATCTCTATGTTGTCTATTTTATCTTTTCCAAACATCTTCTGTTTGGAAAAGGTAAAATAAATAAAAAAAATAAATAAATAAAACTAATGGATAAAATTTTTTGTTTTTGTTCTTTAGAAAATGAAATAAGGACTAGTTTCTAAATTCAAGTATTTTCCTCTTCTATATATATTTTTTTGCCAAACTCTTTCAAACTTTTGAAGACTTCATAGCAAAACTGCAAATTCAAAAGTAGTCTTGTCTTGCACCTACAAAATAAAACAGTTTAAGATAAAATAAAACTGCATAGCTTTGTTTTATTCATGAATATTCACTGAAGTTCAACAGCACTCAAGAGTGTTGTTGACCAAAGAGCCTCTTTTCAACAACTTTGGTTCAACTCAACTCGGAGACTGAAGTTTGGTTTTGTAGTGGGCTACAATTACAGTAATTTGAAAAGCACAAGTAGAAGAGATTTTTCCCCACAAAGTAATAGTATTAAAATAATGACTAACTTTATTATTGTCTTTTCAGCAATGTGAAATATAAGAAGTCTTTGAGAAAATAAGCAATATTTTCCTGAGCTTTTTTATACTGTAACCAAGAAATCCAATCAAAGACATCCTCAAAAAGTGCATTTCTCACCCTGGCATCTGTGACCTTGAACTCCCGAAGGATGTACTGAGGCATGTTGTACTCCGCCATGGGATCTACCACGAAGTACTGATACCTGGCAGAGCGCTCTGCCGGCCAGTATTGGTGACACTTTTCCTGCAGGAACAAAAGTGTTCATCATCAGTTGAGTTAAACACTTTTTTTTTTACCAAGTTGTTGCTTTTTTTAATTGCAAATTAATATAATGCTTACCCGGCCCATCTCTCTAAGTTTGGTCAACATGACTACTATAGTGGAGTTGTTCTCCCAGAGCATTCTCCAGAAGTCTTCTGTAGTCTCTGCTAGAGGGCCCTGTGTGGCGATGTATGCCCTCTGTTGCCTGTTTACGATAAAACCATAATGAACCCATTTACATTCACCTGTTCTTGGTCTCATCTCATCTGTTTCTTCCAGCTTTCTTACCTGTATCCATCAATGAAGCTAGCATTGATATAGTCAGACCCTTCCAGACCTCTGATTGGCTGCAGACAGACGCGGGTGGTCTCATAGGGCATGATGTTGACCAGCCGATTCTTGAACTTGTTGCAGGGAAGGTTGGCACTGATGAAGCGTGATGTATGGGCCTTGGAGTTGGCCAAACGCTGGAGAAGGAAGATGTGGGGACAGTTTAATATCGTAAGTGAAAAATATCTTGCAAAGAGAGTGGTTAAAAACACTCAAAAATGAAATTCTGACAGAACAAAAAAAATGGGTTGAAAAGAAAACGAGAAAATGATAGAAGGAAGAGACCGTAGCCATTCTAGTTAGAAATAAAGGTTAAAGAAAAAGAGATACTAAGAGAGAGAAAATCAAAGAGGAGAATTGGGGAAAAGATTAAATGTAAAAAAAAGAAGGGGAGAAAAACAGGTGCCAGGCGGATAAAGAGCCTAAAATATCAAAGAAAGAAGGTAATAAAGCAGAGCCAATCTTAATCAAGTCTTTCACCCATGCTTTAGCGACAATGGCGCAACTTCAAAGGGATATTATTTATTTAAAAACTGAAAGAAATTCAAAAACTTTGTCCCTATTTGCAACTTATAAGGTCCCACTGGGTCAGATGCAAAGAGTGAAAATACACCGCACATCCTGACTAACAAGCCTCTGCATCAAGTGTGTATGAAACAGAAAACTCCTCTAAAACTGGGTCACTAGTGCCTTTGATAACACCAGCCTAGTATGTGTGCATAAGAGATGGGGATGTTCAGTAAAGAAACACACACACACACACGCATATCACAAAGTGATCAAAACAAAAAGTGGTGCTGCTGCATCAACACAAGAACCCCAGAGGGACTATGGTGGTCAGCAATTTCCTATAATCGCCCCTCCCTATGCACTTCGATATCTCAACAAAAAGCATTTGTGTCATGCCTGCTTGCTTGTTAGCCAGCAAACAGCATACAGCATTGTCAGTTAGCATAGAAATAGATTTTAACAAAGAAACGTATAGCGTCGAAGATACAAGCAGTCTGAGGAGAACAAATAAAACAGAACATGCATGTTGGCTGTTCATGTAGACTGAAGCATTTGAACTTCAGTGGATGCTGGTCTTTTAAAGCAAACTGACAGGAAGTGAGCAAAGAGATGGGGGGAAGCCATGCAACAAATGTCCCATGTTCGGGGACCCAGGACCTATACGCACTATACCACACTACGCCCCACAAATAAGCATTTCAAAAATAATTTATTGTAGTTCTTAAACACAAGCCAAAATTAGTAAAAAACTGATTTATATGTGAGCATTGTTCTCTTTACATTCACTTGCTCCTTAAGACTTACTTTTGTCTTGTAGCTTGAACTTTGTCCTGGATTTTTATTACTCCCCTTTCTTGCCTCCACCTCTTTTTACATTTTTTATTAAATGTGTTTTTTACATAACCACCAAAAGGGACTCAAACTATATAGAGTTAGACCCATAAAAATACCAGACCATGCACAGCAATATGACCCAGACCTGGAAGCCAGTAAACCAGAAACATACCTTTTAGTCACGGTTGCCAGCTCTTTTTTTCTATAAAGTACAGTTGGCCAGATAAGCTGAATGTGTTCTGCATGCATTAGGGAATTTGAGGCATTTGTCTCAATATTTATTTACTCTTTCATCTGTTTGCATGAGTTTTTGGATTACCAATAAGCTGATTTGCAGCCTTCTATGCAACAGCCATATAGATTCAATCTCTCCACAAAAAGAAAAGCACAATGAAAAAGTTTGAATGGTTTGAGAAACGTAAGCAGTCATTTTTTTTTTATCCAGCCCCAAAGTTGACTCCTAAAACCATGCTACAACAGCAGCTCAATTAAAAAACAGCCAAAGCATTCGCAAAATTATAGAAATCGATGCACATGAATCCCATACCACTTTGGGAAAATTAACAAACATTTTTAACAGTTCATTTCCTGAGCTTGAAATGCAATTTTAAAAAATGCACATTCACTAGCATCGTGGAGGTCAAGAAGGGGTCTGGCTGACTTGAAAAACTTTCCAAGAGAAAACTAGTCATACTGCCAGAAAGGGAAATTAAAGCCCTGGCTGACAGCTAAAGACGTTTCGAAAGATTTAACAGACTCTGAGGTGCTGGAGGTGTACAAAGAACACTATGCAGACGGCTGCATAAAAATAACCATCATGAGCACAAAACTGAATTGCAACCTTCAGAGTGTCTTTCAGAAACATCTAAAAAGCCAGACCCATTTATTAGAAATAAGTCTTTATTCTAACTATGAAAACACACAATCTTGGAAAAATATACTTGTGGTAATTGTAAGAAGAGGAGTCTGAATAAAACAGACATATTTACCAATGAGAACAAGAAAAAAAAATGTCATAATATAATAAATATTTGAATTAAGTGTCTCTAATCATACAGAATTAATAAATGATTTCCCACTCCATTGTGGGCTGCTTTTTGTTTTTTGAGCTTGTCATGTAAATTCGCTACAAATTACCAACATCACCATTGATGAAAATAAAAGAGAACCTTTGTCTTTGTTTTTGCATCCTGATCCCAATTAAAACTCAGCTGTTGAACTGAAAATAATCTTTTCTGTTTAATTAGAGTGAATCTCAATAGCCTATTAGCTCTTTTTCTGTGTTTTGAAACTTCTGTACTGAATTTTGCTGAATACTTTCAACAAGCAGATTATGTGCGCAGAAAGCTCCATGCTCAGACTTATTAGTTATTCCCATACACCATACAGCAAAGTGATTGCCTGACAGCTCTCCCACCAAAAAATGACTTCTTTCAGAATTATTGTGAAGTCCGCCAGATTTAGCTAAACTCACAACCAAACTGCATCCAGTGTGAGAGCTAACATGGATTTTTACAAATCCCTATAATGCACAACCATTTGTAATTTAAGGCCAATTTGAAAGAAAAAAGTTTTCCCTGTAAAATTCCCTGTAGTCCACCACTTCAGGCTTTTATCCTTTTTTTATAACTATCAAATTCTTGTTTTACCAGCGGTTATGTCATTTGTTATTAAACATCTTATACCTGTCTAGTGCCATTTTATGGCACAATCAAGTAATTATGTCACCTTCAGTCATAAAGACAATACATGCTATATAAAAAGCATCTTAAAAGAAATTTGACTATGGATCATAGCCATGATGCCTTGAAATTGTCCTCTGTTTCTTTAAGAACCTTGAACCCTTTCTGTCACTCCCCCTTCAGCACATCATCACAGAATGCATCTCCATGCAGTCCATTGATGCCGTTCATAACCTGGATGAGGGTCAGCTGAATTAAAAATAGAGAAACTGCCCACATCTCTTTTACACCAAATGTAAGAGGTGTCGTGTTGAAAGCAGGTTAATCAGATGATCATTAAACCATTTAGTACCTTGAATTCCAGCTCCATGCCGGTGACGTGCTCGCCGCTTTCCACCTGGGCCAGCTTCTGGATGTAAGAGTACAGGCTGCGAGCAGCCACCTCCGTGTTTCCGCAGGCCACCGCCTCCAGCAGCGCGTCGTGGATGAAGCTGTACTGGTCCTCTGTCTGCACCATGTAGTTACGCTGCGAGCGCATCAGCGTCACATGGCCGTAGATGTCGACCGTCTTCTCATGCTTGATACGCTCGAGCATTGCGTCGATTACTATAAAGCAGCCCGTTCTGCCGACGCCGGCACTAAAGCGGAAGGAAGAATATGAAGACAGATTAATATATTTTGAATCCATGGTTTTAAACTCTTGTTGAATTGCGGTGCTAACCATAATCCCAATACAAAGAGCTGTTGTAGTTAAAATAACCGAATTAGAGTAAGAAAAAAAGAAATCACTTTTATGATTACAGACGGAATACAAAAAGGATAAAAAAAAACAAAATATAATACATGAGGAAACATGAGGAAAGTGATGGAGAGTCAGCATGGCAAGCTGTCACATTTCAGATTTATTGTGCCATGCTTTGGACTCACTGAAGCCTTCTTATCTTGACAAAAAGGAAGGTTTCAATTTGAATAAGCCATTAGAGAAATATAGCTGATATAAGGAAGAAGAGCTAAGGACTGAAAAGGGAGAGGTAGAAAAGGCAGGGAAGGATTTCTGTGAGACATTTGACAGAAAGAGGAAAAATAAAAACAGTTGGGGAAAATAAGAGCATATAAAATGATGCAGCAGAGAAGAATGATGAAACAAATATCAGGAGAGTATAAAAAAGGGAGTGTGAGCTTGGATCAAGTCTGTTATGTAATGTATTATAAAATATGTATAGGATGGAGCTATGCTATTTGTTTGATGAGTGTATATCAAAGAAATAAAAATGAATTAAATGAAAAAGAAAAGGTAGAAGAGAGGCACATTATTCAGCAAGCACAAAGGCTACTTTAAATTTCTCTTAAATTTCAACCATCTCATTTTGTGTTTCCAGTGCAAATTAAGATCATCTGCATTGCAGATAATATTCTAATACTAGAAAATGATTAATGACCTGCAATGAGCAATGATGGGTCCAGCATCAGGCGGGTTGCACGTCTTCACCCTACGAAGGAATGCTAGGAAGGGGGTTGGATACTCCGGCACGCCGTGGTCAGGCCACGCTGTAAACTGGAACTGGCGAACTTCCCTTTTCTCACTTGAGCCATTCTGCAAATAAAAAAGCAATAGAGGTTAAAATTCTTAATGCTCTTGTTCATATTTTCTTATTGATTGAAGAAAATATTTTGTGCTTTTTGTCCTCTTCAATGAGATCGAGGTCACCTCTAATGTGACATCCTACCTAAATTACCACTTTCCATGACAGTAATCATAAAAGAAAGGAAGGAAAAATAAAAGGAAAACTAAAAAGAGAACTTTAAGCTACTCAGTTCTGATGCAGGAAAACACAGACTTTTACAACCTTCATCCTAATACACACGCTGTACAAAAACAGAATATACAATAGGGGACACATCATTTTTCAAAACCTTGACAAATTTATTTTTCACAAAATGTGCTTAATTTTTTAACGCATACAAAAAATAAAGGTGACAGTTTAAATAAGCCAAATCATCACACAGTAAGAAACTGACACTAACAAAACAGAAGTGATCTGGTAAACATAAATAAGCTTCCAATCTAGTGAACTTTATTAAACCTCTGGTATTAGTTTATAGACATCTCACCGGACTATAAGTGAACATGCAGCCAACATTTGTTTTCAAATCTTTTTGTTTTCACTTATCTGTCAGCTTGCATCCTAAAATCAACTCTTAAAACAAATACTGAAAATTACTAAATGGGACCTGGAGAAAGGGTGTTTTTTTTGCAATGAGACTGACAAAAAGAAAGAAAAATTAAATATGCGTTAGATCTCCTCTCTCTTTACTCACATAAGATCCTCTAATAGAAGACTGTTTGCTTTTCACTGCAGCGCTTTCTGGTTTTCCTGACAGAGGGAAATTTTACTTGCTGAATAAATGAATAAATGAGTGTGGTAATTAAAAGCAAACTGACCCAGTTCCTTTTACCCCTTATTTTTTTCCTAATATTTCCCGATGCATTGCAGTTGAGGTCGGCAACATGAACGTGACTCATTCCTGGTTTTTCTTTAAAATTACATTTCTTTTCCAAAGGATTTGTCAGCAGACACAATTCTGTGTCACTGTAGGACACATTTATACAGATATCCAGTAGCTGGCTGTGTGTGTGCATGCTTGTCTGCCTCTGCTACCTTATATATTGCAAAAAAATCCACCAAAGTGAGAACTGCTGAGTGAGATATCACAGCGACGGCTCAATATTGCAGGAAAGGAGAGGACAGATAGGAAAAGGAGTGTACCGGTGGGTTTGATAGCAGCTTAGAGAAGCAGAATTTAAATGGATTTAAAGCTGGCTGTTTGAACTCTAAGGCTACTGATGTTTTCCTATCTGTGCAGTCCCCTGTCATTCATTGTTCCTCTTGCGATATGGCCTAAAAGGTCAGTTTGATGCCATGTGGTAAGAGAAAAATTCAGGAATGTTATAATCTGTTTGCAACTATCTTGGCCTTTCCAGTTTCACTTTAAGCCACCCTGTTATAATAAGTCTTTTTAATGGTTATTTCTTCTCTTTTTCATGTGTGTTAAAGTGGATGTTATTGTGCGAGTGCCTGTGTCTGCATATGGGATCAAATTTCAGATGTGTACGAGTGTGTGCTAGTGTGTGAGGGACATCATGCGTGTTTGAGCTTGCATGTGAGTGTAAGAGAGGGTCTTTGTGCACACACAGAGGAGCATGAGAGCTGTCTGCCAATTATGTATATTGAGTTTCTCTCCTGCTCACTTTACCTAAGTGCTCCAATTTGGCAGATCCACATAAACAGATGATCTATTGAGGAGAGACGGAGCTAAACAAGGTAAAAGGGGTGGATTGGGAAGACAGCATAGACAAAGGGGGGTTTTCTAAAAGAATATTGGCGCTGAACAGAAAACAGCCCAGGGTTTATAGGCCTTATTGAGGTTCTCTGTATAAATTTTGTATCTTTGTTTTTATTCATGCTGTGCCCAGAGACCTATATTCAATATTCAGACTTTGAATTTCATGGATTTCATTCACTTTATTCTGTAAGATAGGGTATATACGTTTTTTCATTCTTTTTGCATCATCAATGCAGAGTATAACGTACTTTATATATTTAACTAATCTTTTTTCAGCAAAACTTATGAAATAGCAACCCCAATGGCTATTTCTATATTCCTAAATACAAATCTACAGCTATGTCAATAAAATGTCACTGATTTTATAAAATTTTTAAATTTTAAATTTTAAAAAATTCACAAGGAATGAACTACGACTGAGTCAGTGTTTCTATTGCCAATACACTCCAGTTGAATCTCTTGCATGAAGCTCTTTTAGGATGAGAGTTTTGGAAATCAAGGTCTCAGTTTGATGAAAGAGGCAGAGAATGCAAGCAGTTTGACATCTACTGTGAAAAGATGGTTAAGAGAGCCGTGTGATCTGTTGTTGGTGGTTCGCTTTGTGTTTTTATTAAGTCCAACATAAGCTTCTCTTTTTAAATCGAATGATTGAAATAAATAAACTCATCAAGGATGCTGGAATGTACTGAAAGAAGGAAGTGGGGTCTTTAGGTAGGTACGATATTGGTGCTTTAGGGAAAAGTTCTCAGAAAAACCCACAATACCTAAAGCAACTAAAGATGTACATGAAACTAAAAATAAAAGGGGCAATTGTCACTACTAAAACTAGCGCTGCTAGTAAATATCAAGATAACAGACAGAAATAGCTGTCAAAACTAGGATATGTGCAAAGTTGCATCAGCTTAGGCTCCTGCACAGAAACTGTTTGAAAAGAGATATCCTCTTACCTTGTGGAGGGAGAACGTGCGGACACAGAAAGTAGCCAACTCTATTGTATCCAGCAGGGTTACTTGGGTCATGCCATAGGTTTCCGTGCCACGACTTGGCCAGTACTGGTCACACTTAATCTGAGAGAAAGAAAAGTGAGGAAAAAACAAAGATTGATGGACAGATGGAGGTGTCTGCCACAGTATGTCCAATTCTGTATATATAAAAGTTCATCTTGGGTTGACATCGTAGGCAAAAATAAGGCCGTGGGAGAGAAAATATAAATTCACTCAAATATAATATGCTAGTGCAGCATTCATAAAGCAAGGCTTCCTGTGGATCAAAAACACCAGGGAGAGTTGTGAAACACTAGGGAAGCTTTCTAATGCACTTCTGAGAAAAAGCGCTAATGTACATGGAAACGAATATGACAATCACAACAGCTCATCTATTCCCAAATCCAAAAAGCATTTAAAATACTAGCGTCTCACCTAAAGCTTGGTAAGCGTGAAGTCTGTTGGAATAGATCCTACTCAGATTTCTTATTATGACAGAAAGCATTAGTTGTATTTTCTTGCCCAGTGGGAGTATCATATATCTGAAACCACTACTGCAGATCCCCACCGACCATCAAGCCACCTAATAAAGATTCATCCAGTTAAGGGGCGCGATGCGTCTGCAAATGTCTGATGAAATGTGACAGCTAGTGAAGGAGATGTGGTGCTCTCCAGCTTTCGCTCCCATTTCCTGCTGGAGCTGACACTCAAGTTCCACTGCCCGCTAATCCTGATCACGTTTGACAGGAGAGGAATGCGCATGTCGGGACGGCGGCTAGGTAAACAGCTGAAAAGGGGATGGAGGGAAAGGCGAATGAGCGGAGACACCTGGGGTGAGTGAGTTTGATGTTGACACAGGTTTGAGTTGACAGGATGAAACATTGCAGTTGGCTTTTTGACATTTAGCCCAAACCTTCATAGAGTAGGATATTATCACTGTCGATTCAGTAGCAGAACAAGTATTCAAGCCTCTTTTTTTGTTGAGGGAAAAATAACAATCCAACGTGGGGAACATACTTCATTACACAGAGAAGTCTTGCATTGAAAATTATGAGTGAAGTGACACAGGGGTCAGTAGCAAAATGTACTCATTAAAATGTACTTGTCAGGGAACTGGAAGATATGACATTATTATGCATTAAATTGGTGGAATATTATTACTTATGCCTGGGTTTGCTGGCAGAATTTGCATGTTAAAGCTTGTTTCTGTGTCCCAAAGCTGAATAAGTGCGTAAACATGTTGCTATTTTAATGCATGGTCATAGACCTACATTTTTTTCATCTTTAAAGTAATGAGAAACCTGTTGCATAACTGCACTGGGCCAAACAAAAATGACTAAAAAGAAAAACCTTACTATGATGCATCTAATACACGCCAAGTATCTCTCTATGGTAACGTTTCCTCCAACGTCCACCATTCACAGATGGTGGTGGGAGGTTCAGGTCCCACATTCTGCAAAAGACGCTGGAACGCTCTGCTGCTTAAAATGAAATTAGAACTTCCTGCACTACTCTGTAAGAGTGCAAGTACTTGCTTAGATATGACCAAAATAGCTAACATTAAACAACGTGTAGTATCGACTACAAATAAAATTAATATTCGAGTTGTTTCCTAATATGATTCAGAATTTTCGTCATTTTTTTTCCTTGTCAACTAAATTGACACATTTAGAAGACTGGCTAAAAGAAATTTGCCTTTGTCATGCCATATTTAAACACAAGAATCAGGAATTTGTGGATTAAATTCCAAGTAAAAACAGCCTAGAAATGTGGACTGTTAAACAGTTACATTTATTTTACAGAAATTATTATCGGTGCTGTAGTCATTTCCAAGTGTTTTCCACTGAACATAAGCAAAAAGTTTAGGTCTTCACCCTGTTTGTGGTTGTGCAGACTGCTCGGTAATAATAACCATGTTCTTTTTCAACCCATTCTCCTGAGACTTTGGCCTGACCAGAGCATGAAAGAGCAGCAGGTAAAAACGAATCTGAACTGATTTACCCGTGACTTCTCTTCCAGCCGGGTCATCATCACAACAGTTGCTGTTCTCTGTTCCCACACCATCCTCCAGAAGTCCCCGAACGTTTCTGGTAACGGACCCTGGGTGGCGATGTAAGCATTCTGCTTCCTGTAGCCATCAATGTAATTGGCATTGATGTAGTCGCTACCCGTTATGCCTAGATGGAAAAAGAGAAAGCAAAGACAGATCAAAAATCAGAAAGTGGTCCCTAATTTCCAAGCTCAATTTATTAGCCTTGCTTTGCTCCTTATTAGCATCGCTTGTTTTGTGTCATCTGCCACAACAACTCCCAGTTTTCACATTCAGTGACAGCTACCAAGCCAATTAAATCACATGTGTGAAAGTAAGAAATAATTGACTTGAAGAAGGAAAAACAAACAAAATAGGTTTTTAAAAATGTGCATCTATTAAAATATGTAGTGCCAGCTTCACAACCTCTCGAACCTCAAGATTTGCAAAACAAAACAAAAAAAAATTATTGTTTTTCCATTTTAGCAAACAAAAACCCTCGAATAATCATTAACAGATACCTGTACTCCTTTTTCATTGTTTATTTTTGTATGGCTGTAGCACCTGCACATTTAATTAGAAACTTCAGATTTGATGCTCAAGAATAAGGCATGATCTCAGCCATAACACCTTGTCTCTAATCAATGTAGACATAAGAGAACCCCTTCTGCATTGCTTCTAGAGAAGATGAGTAATGTTTTAGTAAGTATGACAGCCTGCACATGGTCCTGTCGTGTTTAGTAAAAATCCTGTATATAAAGATTGTGTGTCACTAAGCTGAAGGTGGTACCCCAAGCATTTTTGAGGGATCACAAAAGAATTGTGTATTTAACTTGTAAAATGTTTGAAGCAAGACAAAATAATGTGGTGGGAGTTAGTCTAACAGTGACAATGATAAGACCTAACAACATCAATATTTATTCAGCTAACTTCCACTTCGCTTCGGTTTGCTGTGAAACTCTGGCGAGACGCATCTGTGTCAGAGAGAAGCGTCTCTCTAGCTGACGACTTTGCTCTCAAGCAGCAAACAATAAAACACTCGACTGGGCTAATATAAGAGATGAGACGTGCTGAGGACAAGAACCAGAGGGAGAAGGAGTAGAATCCTAAAAAAAAAAACAACTGATAAAAATCAATGAGATGGAGGAGGAAGAAAATGTTAGGAAGGCAAAAAAAAAAAGAAAGAGAAATGCAATTAAAAAGGGCACCACGTTGTAAAATTTGACTGTGCAGCCTTGGCTTTAGTCATAGCTAAGCGAACAGAGAATGGTGGCTTGCATGGATTGTTCTGCTGCGACTAATAGCAAAATCACTGCAGTGTAAAATAGAAATTTCAGACTTGATTAATTTATGTATTTATGGATGAGGCATTCTTCTTCTCTCGGTTAATTTTGCTATTCATGCTGTTGCACTGTCAAATTGGCCTGACTACTCCATGATATTGAAATCAAGTCCAAGCAGCCAGCTAAGATGAAAAGCATGAAAAAAAATAACTCTGGAGTTTGGCTTTACTGTGAACAATTCAGCGGTCCTCTGGTGATGCAGAGCCAGAACAACGTCAGCAGTGAAGGGTTAGTACCTCTGACAATGTCCCTAAAGATTTAGGAGTCAGAGGGAGAGATTCTCTGGCTCTCAGATTGGAAAAACTCAGTGTCTATGACCAGTTAGAGGGGAGTCATGAGCAGTGGTTGATCTGATGAGACAAATGGGATGTTGCAAACACTGGTTTAAGTCCGGGATCCTTTGAGAGTGAGAAGTGAGTGCAAGCCGAAGTGATGAGCTGAAACAAGTCTCTGTAATTTCCTTACATAAACTGCTTAGCTGCAACAAAGCAAGTCGAACTAAACCAAATCCTCAGTTTACAGTGTTGTTCCAATGGGGTCCTTAATAATTTAAAATAGTACTTGTAAAATAAATCTGATTTTTGTTGTCCTTATGCAGGCTAAAACTATAGCTGACATTTTTTACTTTCTTATTAGACAGAGAAAATCATCTTTGTCTCATCTAGTTTTATACACACGAAACTGAGTCTGCCTCTACAGCGCCTTGCTACACTATTCAAACCCTCCTTTCAAATTACAGTCACAAACTTCAAAGGATTTTATTCTGAGTTTATGTAATAGAATGACATAAAATAGCGCATAAATTTTGAAAGGCGCTAGCAGCTTTATAAAACGAGAAACTGACATTTTGCCTGTTTTTCTTTGAAATATAGCTTAAGCTCAGTCAGATGGATGGAGAGTATATGAACATCAATTTTCTCAATTGTGTATAAGCCTGGGCTATAACTGGACCGTTTTAACACAAACACAACTTTTAATCTGAGCCATGTGAGTAAAGCTCCGGCTGTATGTACATCTGTTATCCTGCTGGAAGGTGGACCTCCACACCATTAAAGTCTTTAGCAGAATTCAAGAGATTTGCTTCCAGGACTGCTATGCTTTGTAGTCCCATTTATCCTCCATTAACTCTGACATGATTCCCTGTCCATGTTGAAGGAAAGGATCACGACAGCATAATACTGCCACCACCATATGCCATCAGGTATAACGTTTTGCTTCTCTATAGCTACCATAACATACTGCTGCCTCTCTGATTCATGTTGTCCTTGTCTGATTTGTCTGTGTATGGGGATAGCTGTGCTTTCCTCCCCATTTTAGGATGCTGCTTCATAAAATCATTCCACTGAATTTTATTTAGGGGGATATAAATGCCATATAAATGTAATCTAATTTTAGACCCAGGTGAAATTTTTTTCCAGTTTACAACTACATAGTAATGTATGTCTCTCTGGCAGTGTTATTACAAAATGTGTAAAAAGGTAAAGCTACAGTGCCTTGTACCAAAGTACATTGAGCTGATACAACTCAGTATATAATGCTCTCATAGAATCAAGGAGTGACAGATTTGATTAGCCATTCAGCTTCAGTATTGTGGTTCATTTTTTATATTTCTCTATTCGATATAGCAGTAGGTCTTCATGTCATCTAATTTTAGACCTAAAACTTAATCTGTCTGTGGATGTGCTCCTCTCAAAGGTGGTGAGTGGAGGGAGAGCTGGCGAATCTTACCTTCGATGGGAGCCAAGATGACTCGGGAGTGGTCGTAGGCGATGACGTTGGCGTAACGATTTTTAGGCTTGTTCACCTCCAGGTTGGAGTGCTCCCAGGTGAACTGCTGGCCTGGATCAATAGACTGATAGGAGGCAGAGATAGCAGAAACATGCACAAATAAAGAAGTAATCACAGGAGCCGTGAGAGGAGCTGAGCTACAACAATACAGCTTTGGCGGTGGAAAGACGAAAGAGACACCGAGGAGGCGATTTCACTTAAAGAAAAACATCCTGCTATGCTGAACATCTGCTTTCTGACTGCTTGAAATACAGCAGCTGCTAAAGTAGCAGGTGCACAGTGACAAATAACTGTATTGATCAAGGTAGCATCTCTTCCGCTATGATGGAGGGAACAAGGCTGGACCGAATACCTCTTTGAAATACAACAATTCACTATAAAGCTTACTGTGGCTTTTCAGGAACATTAAGCATCTCATTACATCTGATTTGTATGGTATCAAATCAGATGTATCAAGTCACGTTTGGTGTAGAGATGGAGGGTTAAATTATACTTTCAACAGGGACTGGAGGGTAAGACTGAGGTCAAACTGCAAATAATTATCATAGTGACAAGATTCTTCTGTGTTTGAGCCACAGCTTGTATTTGTGCCTGGTTTCTGCCCCATTTATTATCTACACTCATCTTCCTTATCCTGACTTCCTAATTAGGGGTGTAACAATTAACTATTTCTGAGTCCTGTTGCTGCCAGCATGTGACTTTGTCTGGCAAAGTGTACTATTGTGGATGTGCTTGAGAATATTTATTTTATAATAAGAAAGGTGGTACTTATTGACATGTGTGCCACATTGTGGGCTCTTGGTAGAAGAAAGAAACAGTGACAGATAAGATTCAACTGTTAGCCACTAGTGACACTGAAGCTGGCATCTGATTCGTAGCTTCCTTTCTGCACTATAATAGGCTTCAGTACTGATTGAAGCCTATGAACAGTTCTTTAACAAATTCTTTAAAATAAAGCTTTGTGAGGCTTTTACTTCATTCAAAACAGATTTTTAGATTTCCAAATAATGTGGCTGAAAATCTTTCCAAATTTCATTCTAAGAAACACAATATTGCATATTATCTTATTATAAGATCTTGGTAAATGTCTTTACCAAAGTGGTACATTTTATAAAAGGCTCTTTATAACATTAATTTTTCTCTTCATGCTTTCCAAAGAAATGCAGATATCCCTTCTGTTAATGCTATTGCTTTACCATTTACTTTTATTTCTGCAATGTGTCTATCCTTTGGAAAGGATTTTCAAGTTGCCTGAAGACTGTGAGCATATCTGTGCTTTATATGTTTCTATTAAAGAGTCACATAAAGGAAACAAATAACGTAAATGTCCAAAAACGGTAGAAAATAAAATCCAATTTGCCCGATAAAACTAGAATTTCCCTGTCTTCTTGGTAATCTGCAAAATAGTGCCCATCAGTGGACGGCAGCCCCTGCTGAGCTGAGAAGCCTTGCATTGCACAGCGTAGCTCCTGAGAATATCCTCGGGATCTGCAGGTGAAAGCGTTGTTGTCTTTTCATCGCTGCTCCTGCATCCGATTATCTCCTCCTTATCTCCATTCCCCTGCTGTGATGCCTTGCTTTGCCTCCTCTCAGTGAATCTTCATCATTAACCAAACCTTTCCACCTTCTCTCTCTCTCTCTCTCTCTTTGCACTCCACTCTCCCCCTCTTCTTCTCCCTCCTCTCTTACATACAGCCTGGCTAAAACCCAATCAGTCAAAGCCCCTACAGAGCTGCGCTTGGCAAGCCAGGGCGCAGGAAAGGACGGCCATTCATCAAGAAAATAACGAAATTAAAATTACACTTCTCTATTTAATTTGGGCATTTATTTTTCCTGGGGAGGCAGTTGTTTGAGGATGGGCGGGCAGACAGTGAGAGAGGGGAAAAAGGACAGAGAGGAGCCTCTGTCTGGAGGCTCTTTCTCAAAGCAGAGTAATTAGAACTTGTAGCATCAACCCTGGCACTATTTCTCTCGTTTTTTTCCCCCTCCTCCCCAGAGGAAGGCACAAACTCATCCCATTTGGTATACAGTCCAAATGCCGGGCTCTTGAATAATAGATACCCAAGAAATGCTGGACTGCTATGAGAAGTCATTATCCACCAACATCCACCAGCAGGCATGATGACGACAATCTATGCCTCTGTACCGGCTTTATACTTTAAGCTGGCGGGCAATGAGGCGTCAGGCTCTGTGATTTAGGAATGGTGAGTAGAGAATATTGCTTGTATGCAAACGAGAGCTGATTCAGCGCTCCTGATTTCTAATCAACTCTGGTGTCATTTATAACCGCAGCCGACTCACAGCTCAGACAGCTCAGTTATACACCCTGCACACACTCTACACACAGACACAGGCTCTTAAACACATACCAAGCCTGGCTGTCTGTGCAGAGCTCTGGGTAGGAAAATAGACTATATCTCTATTGTAGAGGAAAGGAAATCTTTAGTCTAAGTTCATTGGCGTGTGTAAATAATGTCAATATTTCTTTTGTGCGTGAAGAAATATCTATTTTTCCATTTCCGTAATGTATTCCAGTAGAGCTAATGATTCTATTCAACAAAGAATTTGAAGAAATTGGATTTGGCAGTTCAGGAATTACAACAACAAACTACAGCAAATTTTACATGATTGGTCTCGATAATTATCCTGCTTTACAACGTAACAGAAGCGAGTCTTTTGTCCTGTTCCAGTGAAAACACAATAAGGCAGACATCAATACTCTACAACCTTTCAACCTCGGGCCAGCTCACCTCGTATTCCTGGGAGAGTTTGAGGTTGTCATTAGCTTTGAGAAGTTCGGTGTGCTCAGCCAGCTCCGAGATAGGGATCGGAGGATGATTCATCATACCTGTCCGCCAAGGAAATTGACAGGAATTCCATGTGGGAGAGGAAAAAGAAAAAAGGTTCATTAGTATAGCAAAGGGGCCAAAGATTCAAAAGCTTGAGATTGCATGTTTTAACAGGTGAGGATTTATTGGTTGTGCAACAATGAGGGCTAGGTTTTAGTGATGGGGAAGCTTGAGACGAACACACAGTGAACACACTAATAAACAAAAAAATAAATAGTGATGTCAGTTACCAGGCCAGAGCTCAAAGATAGACATTTGGGTTGAACCTTTTTTTTGATTGAAAGGATCTAGCAACACTAACCTGTAAAGCAAATGTAATTTATTTTTTTCATTATTCAAAATGCTGCTGGAAAAACAAGCACAATGGCCTCAACAATCAAAGGCTTTGTCAATTTAAATTGAATTCAATCCCACAAGAATAAAAGTGCAACATATTTTTGGAAAAATCTAAATCAAAAGACATCTTAAATAATTTTTATTCTCTCAATAAATGTTAAGAAATTATTTGTACTGCAAAGTAAGGATAACAAAACAGAAGAATTTTCATTATAGCTGCTTCAAACAAGAAAACTGCATAATTTAAACAATAAAGTCAGAAAAGACTAACAATGTTTGTTTTTTCTTCAGAATCCACCTAAAACATTTGGAGTAAGATAAAAGACTACAATAATGGGACACTCTATCTCTACACTGTCACATCTTTCAGAAACATAATAGTGGTCTTTATTATAAGTATTATTATATGTGGCTGTATAACAAAAATCCACCTTTTTGTGGGAGATGTTTAAATGAATGTTTAAATGAATAGAGCAAAATATTTTTAAAATAAAAAAAACCTGTTCTGCACTTATATCCAAATCATAAATCTTGCCAATTTCACTGTCATGTCTTTGGGCAAAGAGAATAAAATAAGTCCAAATCTAAATTTAGTTTAGTGAGGACATTCAAATTTTTCAATGTGGTTTTATAGATTTATTTTTGGGTGTTTCATGCTGAAAAATGCGTCTTCGATTAGACAAACCTTTGGACACATTTAAAGTAAACTGGGGAAAAAAAATTAATCAAAATAACATTTTTAATAAATTTGAAATATTTCAATTACTTTTTGAAAATCCATCACATATCTTTTCCCCTCAACTTCTGTAATTGTTTTGTTGTTTTGTATATTGGAAAAAGAGATTGTACAAAAGTAAAAACAATGTATTTGCCTATGTTTTGTTCTTTAATCTGGTTTCTTATAGAAACAGAAATTTCACAAATGTAAAATCTAATACCACAATACCTTACATCCAAAAGGTATGCTAATAAATAACCTTTTCCAATCTAGTTTAACCTACCATACTCACTGTCATTAATTCAAAACGCCACTGACTTGCTTTGTGGTTAGTTGTGTCTTTTAAATGCTTACTTCATCACTGTCTGAATGGAAAAGTACAACAATTGAACTCAAGCCCTGACCTGGTGGATTGGGGGTTTATGGTGGAGGAGGTGAATGGGGGATCAGGGAGTTTATGAGTGGGAGTGAAGCTGAGTGACACAGTGAGCTGCTCCATTGTAGTCTACAGTAGAATTACAAAAAAAAAAGAAAAAAGTGTCTTCATTCATCTGCTAGTTCTTTCAAACCAATGCACTTTCAATGCCAAGAAAATATCCTGTCCTTTAAGTAGAACATTCAAAATTCATTTTCCATCTTTTTAAAACATACACTCTCCTGGGTGCAACCCTTTCAATTGCATAAAGAAATTCAGACTTTTGTTATGTTACCTTTTTTTCTTTTTCTTTTTAAAATATTGCTCAGGAGTCCTCAGCAGAGTCATGTAATTAAACACTGAACTATCATAGATTGTAACAATGTCGTTGTATGTGGCCTGGCAACACTTGCGTTAGTTAGCACTTTTGTGTTTCTAATAAAAGCCCTCTTAGTCTGCTGAGCATTGAGGTCAAAAGCCAACATCATCTTGAAATCTCTATACAGGAAAGTTAGTCAGGGTTAATTGGGCATGGAAATTGGAATAATCACATTAAGCACCCTTAATTTTCCCTTTCAAACAGTTCCCCAATGTCACAAGGGTCGCTCATGTTTTGGTTGCTTTTGTTGTACTTAAGAGGGGGCTTGACGCTCTTCACTGACAGTTTTCATTAGTGATGGTACTTTCATTTACATTGAGAGAACAATGAGGCACTAAATTACATGAGGATTACTATGCATATGCAAGACAAATGGAGATGACACTCAAATGAATGTAGTCGCATCCTACAAAAATTAATAGTATGCTACAAAAGAACCAGAGCACACACACGGATGATCAGTTAAGTGAGTAACTTTGACTATTTCTGCGACTCATTGGGAATTTCTGTTTCATTGCAATATCCTGATCACAAAAAAGGTGGGACAAGGAAACATAAAAACCTTTCAAAGTTTTACTCAATTTTATTGACACAAGCAAATTATACAGACTGGTGAAAGGCTGAGAATGCATTTTATGCCCAAGTAAATTGAAATATGCATCCGGAATATGTGCAAAACACTGCTAATTAAATTTCCTGCATTTTAGTTAGCTTCAAATTTAATGACAGAAGGTAAACTACAAGAAAAATACGGAAAAGTAAATGCAAATGAGGAACCCCTAGTTCTCCATGAGGAGAAATCAAAGAGTGTTGATGTTGAAGTTGTGCATGTGTGGTTCTGTTTACAGAAGTCCCAGATATAATTAAAGTTCAGTTATACTCTGTTTACTGCTCAAATTAAAGTCTGCAGATAAGTTACTCCAATGCTTAGAGACATACATTGTATTTATTAAACACTGTTCCCGGGTTTTGTCTTGTTCTTCAGAAAAATAGTTTAAGCCGCTCTACACACAGTAGAACAGTTTACGTTTTTCTTCTAAATAATAAATTTAGAAGAAAAGGGGTCAGAATCATACAACAATATTCTTTTGATCAGCTCTGATTATAGATTCTCAGGTCAAATCTTTGTGGTTCTTTCATAGTCATTAAGTGTATCAAAATCCACTATTTTCTCTAAAAAACCTACTAACATCATGATTTCATATTTTGATACTCTTATGTGAGTTCAGTAGAAATCTGAACTCACATAAGTTCAGATTATGTGAACCCTTTCTCTAAGTTTTCTCCGTCGAAGAAGCACATTTTTCTTTTATGAGTTGTACTCCTTAGGAACAAAAAAATTTAGAATCTGGATTATCAAAAGGAAAAAAAATTGTAAAAAGAAATCAGCGTTACCTAAGAAAACGCTGATTGGTGCTTCTCTAATTCCCATCTTCATTTTCCTAGGTAGGTTGTTATTACAACACCTACCCAAAGATAAGTGACCAAAAGTCACCTTACTCATTTCATTTAAACTTGATTGTACAAAATATTATAGACAAACTCGACAATGACAAAAATATTATTCCCCCCCCCCCCTAAAAGTTAAGCTCACATCCTTTGCTCAAACAAACAATGACAACCTTGTCTCTCCTGGCCCAGAGTAGTTCATTTTATTTTCACTGCAATGTAAATGTGATCAGTGAACACAGAAAGAAAACAAGCGAGGTCCCAATTACACATTTCCAATATACAGATTTGCAGCCAGTGTGCCTGAGAAATGAAATGATTCCTTTAGATAAGCTGAGCCAAAAGCCTATTTATGATGTTGCATATTTCCATATAAAAAGGAAAGAAGTCTGCGGGTAAGCAACTAAAATAAAAAAAAAGGGAGAAAGTGAGAGGAAAGTCTTTCCCTCAGATGATTCTTTTTCAGCAAGAGGGGGGTGATCAAATGTCGAGCCATTGTTTTGCACTGCTTTAATTAATTCTGCTCGTTATCTCATAGTGCAGAAAAGACTCCGTTTTGGTGGGGAATGGAAATGGAGCAGTGCTGGTGAAGGAGGAGGAGGGGGAACAACAAGGAGTTGTGAAAGACAAAGAGGAATTACACAGATTGTGCTCCTGTTACAAAAACATCTTTAAAGCATCTATACATGAGCAGAAGTGACTGCACAGGTTATTTATGCATGGTGGATTAATGCTCAGCCAACAGCCCGTCAGGGTGACATGACACGCATCCAATTAAAAAAATAATAATAAAAAGCTCAATATACTAATAGAAAGCAACATAATAATTGACTCAAATTTGGTGAATTGTGGGAAGAAAATGTGATTTTTAAATTTGAAAACTGAGACAAGCAAAGCTAGAAAAACAACACATAGAAAAAGATAAAAACAAATATTTTAAATAATCTGGCAAAGATATTCTAAAATCATGAAGACTAACTTTCATAGTCAAAATCTGCATCACTCTGAGGACTGCTTAGACCAGAATCTGTAAAGAACAATAAACATAGGAGACAGTGGGTTCAACGACCTGTATTGCAACAGTAAAGGCAAAATAAACATGTAAAGTGATAAAATGCCATGAAGTAAAGCACAAAGCCGATATAGAAGGTTTTGTTATTAGAACCAACAGTCTATACTTGAAGAACAGACATTTAACCAGACATAAAAAATAAGATAAAACTTTGTGGAGCTGACCAGCTTTTACTATCACTAGCGAACACAGTGCCCTAATAAAAGTATTGGCAAAACCTATCCATCCACATGCTGCAATGTATTTAATGGACGTACAGGTCAACCCTTTTCACTGACTCAACATCTCTTGAGAATGTAATATCACATCTTCCTCTACTGTTGAAACCTACTTCAGAATTTCAGGGCTAACTCGAAACTGACGTCCAATGAGCTTATAGTAGTGTTTATATACTCTGTTACTTAATGAACACATGGGAAGTACTCTGGACATTGGTACTTGAGAACATTATACATACCCAGAACTGTTTAAATGTGTCAAAGGGAGAATAAGTGGCACGTAAAGGGGTCTGAAAACTTATGCACACTGCACTGTTCAGATTTTCAACTGTAGAACAATTTAAAAGCCATGTGTTAGTCTATCATATACAATCTCAATAAAACACATTGCGGTTTGTGGATTTCAATTGACAATATTAGAAAATTAAGGGGTATGAATACTTTGGCAAAGTATTGCGGCACTAATTTCTCTTCACAAGTGTCAGGCTCTGCAACTAAAAGGGAGAGACCCCACATTGATAGTTAGAGATTAACTAAAGAAGATTGATCTGCAACCTCAAAGCTATCAGATGAATCATTTGAGAAAACAGAGAAAATGACAGGAAGGTTGGGGGAACAAGCCCATGTTTTATGGTAAAAACTAACTTTGAATGGTTTCTTTGTCTGTAGCTTCTCACTGAGACCCTGGAAGTAAAAGGTGTGAAAAAGGATCTGCATTCCTGGATGGCAGCTGTGGAGCCACAGATGATGGAAGTCAGAGCTCCGAGGGAATCTTATCTCCTGTAGAAGGCAAGGTTCTCCGAGGTCAAGTCAGACCAAGCCCATACTGGGACTGAATAATGTCTATCCCAATAGTGAGAGAAAATGACTATTACAACCTAAACATACAATTTAAAAAATGTAATTTAGTGGGATGTATCAAATTTGCCTATGAATAAATTTAAGTGCTGGCAGACAAGTTCTGGCTACCATAAAATTGACTTGTTCTGAATGATTCAGCGCAACAAAGCTTTTTGCTCGTCACACATTGATATAAACTGGCATAACAGTAACAGCGCCAAGCTTTAGGTGAGTTTACCTTGTTTAGACATCTTAGTGCGAAGACATCATGCTAGCGGCGTCAAGCGACAGCAAAGGGCTGAAGACACTGAACATCCCTCTCTTCCTAATTGATTTGTGACAATGACTAATTAAGCCTTACGGGTGGTACTCTGATCCCCTGTCTCTGAACGTCATTCATCACAGCAGGGAGGAGGTGCAGGCATGTCTGATTCTGTTTATGTGTGAGTGCGTGGCGTGTCTGTGATTTGACAGTGCTGTGAGGAGGAGGGCACGCTTGTTAAAGTCACTACCGTAATCGGGAGAAACATGTAAGTTGCTGATACCTACAAGTGCACTGGCTGGTGCTGGTGTGATTTTCAATGTATGCAATGCCTTTTTCTGCAAGGAAATATTTGATTTGTAAATGCCGACATAATAAAGTGGGTTTTTTTTTCCTTCCAGCCAGAATCATGGGGGTGTCAAGTGTTGCACAAGATGCTGAAGTGGTGGGTAAAGTTGAAGAAAAGCAGATATGGAGGCAAAATACAGAGAGAAAATAACAGAGGTGATAAAAGGTACATTCAGTTTAGCTGTAGAGGGTTCCCTATTTTTACCTGGAATAAGGTAAAAGTAGGGAAGCTTTTTTTATTTATAAAGGGGACAATATTTTATAAAGATATATATACAAAATAGGTTTGCATATTTGAATAGGGGTGTTTAATAATGTTGTTGATTAAATTATAATTTTTTAATCAATTAAAAAAGATATTTATTTTTCTGTAATACCTGGCTGATTCAGAACCTGCATAATACTTATTTTAATTAGTCAAAGTTAAATATGTATTTGCCTGCAAGAGTCAGCTTAATTCTGTGTCAGTCTTTCAGATGAGCCCCATAATCAAAAAGTTGTGAAAATGCTCTGGCAGCTCCTGGAGGCTGACGCTAAAACTAAATGAGTGTTTTTAAAAGCTACTGCAAAGCAGAAGCTGAGTGTCAAGGAACAGAAGGCAGCTGCAGCCACAAGCAGCAAGGCAGTATTTATGTGCTTTAAAAAAAAATAAAATAAAATGTACGCAACAAAGTGTATCAAAGATTTTCTTCTGTAAGCAAATTCTAGCTTCTCTGCACTCATCAAATTGGATGTAAAGACTTCAAAATCTAGCTGCCATTTTTCACTACACCATCGAGTGCAAAATCTTCTTAAAACACAGTGCTATACAGAAACAATTCTTAGATAGTCCTAAAATCAAAGGGAGTGCGTTTTATCTAACGTATCCAATAATACAACAGCCTTAAGCTTATATTAATCTTTTTTTCTTACGTTTGGGTGTTTGGGATGTTATTTGTTTGCACCTTTTCAGGGTGGATCATTATAATTCTTTATTTATCTTATTTCCAAACCAGTGTGGTTGTGTGACATTGTGTGACAAGAGTCAATCGGTATTTTTATTCCTGTGGTGATGTAGCATTACTTAACAGATTAAAATATGTGGCTTTGCATTTTTGGAGAAAAACATCCAATCTGAGGTTGAGGTTAAATGTTGCACCTTTTAGTGGGAAAGGGAAGTAGCTGCAAAACTGAGTAGGTAAATAGCTGTGAAGTAGAGGAAAGTAGGGCTCCACTTATTGATTCTGAGACACATGTTTTGTTTCTTTAAGGTCTCTGTGCGGTTCCACCCCAGGCGATTGACTCTTGAAGAGTCCAAGTGACCTAAACAAGGCAGGGCTAAGCGACTGTGGAAATAGTTTTGAACAGGCCTTCATTTCATAATATGAACTGGTTGTGCCATCATTTATCAGGTATTAATTTTTCTTACATGTAATACGATAACAATTGAAATGATGTTACAAGATATTTACTGTAGACAAGTGTAGAATATTTGCTCTCATTTAGTACTTTGGTTTTTATTAGGATATATGTTGCATGCATATCTATTTATTGGAGGATAAACAAATATGATGTTTGATTCTCATGTGTTTGAAATCAGAAAGGTTACCAATTAAAACATTTTTTTGGAGAGCTACTTCAATTTCAGTCATGATTAGTTTTCCTAGCTTTTGACAGTATTGTTCACTTAACATCCTTTTTTATTTGAAGGAAGAAAATGGAAGATATAGAAAAAATTGAGAAAATGGCAGAGTATGGTCAGAGATAGACAGCAGATATCAACTTAGTTGTGCCGCTTTAGGCTTTTGGCCCCATTTGCTAATTAAACCCTGGGCACAAAGAACGATTGTGACAAAACTAGACATTTTCTGCCCAAAGGAGTTGGAGGATTTCTTTGTGAAGCTGACACACACATTACAGGCTCCAGAGCACACACACATCCACACACAGTGAACACAATCTGAAATGAGACTTTGCAGATTGGAACCATCATCAAAAACATATTTTATGTTCCTGAGCACTAGGGGTCACTGAGCACACACAGCCAACGTGACTGACATATGCTCTGTTGCATTTGAGAGGCCTTGGATAACTGCACTGGGACTATGCCAATTGAACAATGGCTGCTATTAGCTGATGGGAATGTTCACAAATGCTCACCGGTCCTCTTAATTGGGCTAAAACGTCCACTCAAATAAAATTTCCTGGGTATTGAGATAAAGAGAACAGCCAAGTCTGTGGAACAATATAAGGGTTGCTGAATGAGAACACTTGCTTTATATAAAGTCTCAGCATATACCGGTACTAGTAAATGTTATGGGAAAATGGAGCATTAGATTGTAAGATAGATTTTCAATCCTTTAAGAAAAAGACCTGGAAAATGGAGCAGCAGATGACAGACAGTCAAGCAAAGATTTACAGCGAGGGTGGTCATTGGAAATTGAAAAAACCACAAAGAACGCTTCAGAAAAAAACAACCATGGCAAACGGGATGATCCTATGAATTTGACCTTTTCTTTGGCTAAGTGGGAATGTGCACATCCTTTGAATCACACTTTTCTAAAATCTGACACGAAGAAGTCTGTTTAGCCCAAAGAAACAAACTCCAGGCAGCATGTCTGAACTCCCAAAGAAACTGAAGAGGGATGCTCTATTTTGAAATCTGAGTCTTTTGATGGTGCAGAGGCTGGCCACTGCTGACAGACAGATGACTGAAAGACATCTGGGCTCAGAGACAGAAGCATAAAAGAAAGAAATAAAAAACAACTGAAAAGGAAACAGGCTCGAAAATATTTCCTCTTTTTTGGATGTTTGCAGGAACGGGTAAGGAAAACCCAATGAGCGAGACAGTTTTTTTCTAAAAGGTTCCATGTCAAAATAAATATTAAGCAGAAGTCTACATTAAAAACACAGGGCTTCACATAAAAGCAAAATTGTTGCTTTTTGTGAATTCAGCGCTAACACACCAATATAACAGCTGCAATTAATATAAAGAAAACACAGAGCATTTTAAAAGTATTCATACCCCTTGACCATTGTTTTCAATTCCAACCAAATCTGTGGCAACGCATAACATGTAAATAAAGTTCAATGCATTTTATATATATTTTTTACTTCTCTTAAGTTGCCAAGGAAACCAAACCAGAACATTTTACATGTTTCCTGAAGGATGTTTAAAATATGTTTTAAGAAATTCTTTTGCAAGCATGTATTTAAAATGCTAATGTTGTTAGTATAATGCTGATGTTCGACCTTGATATTCAGAACACTATTACTGAGAAGCTGAAGCTAAACAATCCTGATTCACTTATGACTCAAACAAACAGAACAAACTGTAGATTGTAGATTCAACTTTAACCAAATCATGAGAACCACAACTGCAGCAAAACAAGAGAGTCCAAAACCACAATAAAAAAAGGTCTTATGGGAAATTAAGGAAAACATGTCAAATGAACTGTAGATGCCAAACAGAATGTGTGAAGAATGTAAATTACAAACATCAGAGTTTTTAGCTTGGACGAACATCAGAAGAAAAGAAAGACAAAAGTGGAAGCGTGTAAAACCCCAGAGAACAAAACAGGATTTGTATCCAGTTTAACAATCATAATTTCTTGCAATTTGTTAATCATTATTGGCTAATTGGTACATGGGGACATGGGAAATGTAGAAATATGGCCTGTAGTCAGTTGGAGAGGCACAATAATGTTGAACGCTATAATGAACACAAAAAGGTAGAACATAAATAAAACTATGTTGGATTTTATGCACAGTTTGTCAGTGAACAGCTGGATTTTTTGTTCTGTAAAAGTGAATTAACTGTGCTATCTTTTTAGTCTAGAATAATGGAATGGACACAGTAAAAAGCTGCAATTTGCTGTATCATTCGCCAGTAAATCCCTTTGAAAAAACAATAGATCTGAAGAATTCCTACACCTATTCTACATGGAGGCTGAATAGTGTTTTAGTACTACGTTGAAGTCACTAAAACACTAACCCTCATTACCCTAACCCTCCTATTGATTTATGCCTCTTCATAAAAAAAAAGACCACAACCGTTCCATAGTTGTAATAAAACATGTAGCACAAATATTCTTATGCAAATAGAGTTTTACAGAGAATAATATCAATACTGTGAATGTGCCTTCCTACCTGGAGTTTGAAAGTTGATGCGTCTCATTTCCACAGGGTCTGTGGGATGGTGGGGTGTAATATCTGCATTGTTAAGCAGACATTTTGTGCGTGGCTCAGACTCTTTTCTCTTCCGACTGTAAAGCAAAAAAGAGCAGAGAAGCATAAATATGACAAACCATTGACAAGGGAGTCAAAGTCAAAGTGTTATCCAAAAGAACATTTTATTGCCCCCATTTTTTGATGGAAGCCACCAATCAACCCCAGAATGTTAGTTGTCAACAGACATAGTTAAATTCATAATAATTAGCCTGGTTTCTAAATATATTACCTATTTAATCAAGGATATTAAACTTTTTAAGCCCTTGACTTTAAGATAAAGCACCTTTAAAAAAACAAAAACAAAAAAAACGTGCACCTCTCTAGAGCAAGAACTCGAGATCCTCCAGTGTTCTTCATATGCTAGGAAGGCAGGCTACTCCCTTCTTTTGTAAAATACACTGAATCTAAGTAAGACTACACCTTACCTGTCTGGTTTGCTGTTTCCAGAGAATGCAACAGGAGCCAAATAAATATATAAAGATGGTAAAAACACAACACACAAGGAGAAAAGGAGAGGGGGAGGCAAGAAGAGATATAAATCAATAGAGAGCAGTTTAAAATTCACAAGGGTCACTGCTGGGCTCGCAAAAAAGCGAGATGAAGTTCCAATTCAGCATCTGAAGGGGTGAGTGTGTGTAAACGTGTCTGCAGATGTGTCAGAGGGTGAAAATAAGTGAGTGCTTTATGAAATGCAGCTAAGCGCATGCATTTGTGAACATACGAGTGTTGTGTGTGAGTGTGTGTGCGTCTGCGGGTGTGCTGGTGTGTGTGAGGGCGCAGATACAGCGAGGACAGGGGAATGTCAGGGCCAAGGGCAGACCCGGGAAACACTATTCACAAGGGAGAGAAGGGGAAAGCAGGGCAGGAGTGGTGGTGTAAGCATAAGATGAAGAGAAAGAGAATGGAGAAAAAAGAAAGAGATCCAAGGAGAGATGTTACTCTCCCTAACCACCAAGACTGAGGTAAGGCAAGGTCAGACAGCGGGGGGATCATCTGACAGTAGAAGGCTACACTTGTATTGCTCACCCCAGCCCTGGCACCCCTTTAGATAATTCAGGAATCTCCTCATGTGTATAGAAACTAGCGCTCACACTTGAGTTCTAACTTCCAGAATGTGGAGATAAAGGAAACGACTAGCTGTGAAACAAGGGCAGCCTATTGACCTGGTCCGTCGCTTCTTTCAGCTCTTTATCGAGCTTGGATAGAGCAGCTGATAATTACTGAAATCACTGAAAGCAATGAGAACCTAACTTAAACTAAACTGAAATTAATCATTTTGGAAGCATTTGGTTTTTTTAAATAACCAGGAATAATTTAAATAAATATCTCCGAACATAAAACTGAATCTTATGAGTTGAGTTTTTTTGAGCATCTTCTTAAAGAATCTCATCATCTCTTATTTCTCCAACCAGCTCACTTCTCACAGTCATCTTTTACCACAGCAAAGCTTCTTTCACATTTGCATGCAACAATGTTATTGGGTATTTGGACATCATGCTGCAATGAATACAAAACACGGACCCGCTTCAGCATGCTTCCTGACATGCAATTATTTCCCAATAACACAATTCCCTACATAAACTACCAATAACCAGTTCAACATCAAATAATGAGAACACATTGTGATATTGCTGGACATGTGGAAAATTGAATTTTTATAGCACATTTAATCCAAATAACAAAACATGGCGTGGAGTTTGAGATTTTATGAGCATATGGCTGGAGCAGGGACTGAAACTGCAAAGCCTTGTGTCAGCTTAATGTCTAAATGCCCAGTTTAGAGTAATAAAAGTGTGATGATATAATGTTTAACATCTGAAAAAAAAGCTCATTTACTGGCAAAATATGGGCAAAGTAAAACTACCAGGAAGCCAGCCGGCTATTTCCCATCATTTACGGTTGAACCATTTTATTTTCAGAGTGCAGTCTAAATTATATTCCGAGATGATTCATCCAATTATTCCAAATCGAACTCACTTTTTCAAAAGGAGAATGGAGATGACAATGCCAATGATGAAGACCACAGCCAAGACGGGGCCGACCACCCAGATGAGTCCATCACCAGTCTCTACTGGCAAAGGATCCACCACCAACTCTGGAGTCATCACTGTGTCAGTAAATGGGCTGGTTGCAAACATTTTCTGATGGGAAAAAAAACAGAATATAAAATGAATAACATAGCGACTATGAGAAAATATGAGTAAAGTCATCAGCAGTCCAGGTTAGAGTTGCACCGATCAGAGATTTTGTGGTCAGCTTCCAATATTAATTAGGACAATATTGATACAACAAAATGCAAATAAAACCAAAGGGGACACTTATATTTGTTATAATATCGCTATCTGCAAGACTGAGGCAGAAGTGAACGATACCTAAATGAGTTTCTGAAAAACAAAATTGGCTAAACAAGGTAACTTAAGTGTACTGAACTAAAATGAACCTGAAACTCACCCCCACAGTGGAGTTGAGTTCAGCCAGCAGGAAGAAGACGTATTCCTGACCAGGTTCGAGGGGCTTAATCTCACAGCTGCTCAGGGGGTGGTCATATCCCACTGTGAAGGTGGAGGGCAGCTTCTTGAAGCAGGCTGTGATGTAGGCACTCCGCTGGTCCAGTTGAGCCAGCTGACGCCGCGAACGTCGCTTTGGGATCACATCCCTCAGCAGCTGTTAAAAGTTAAGATGGTTCATCTCTTCACATTTTTCTTTCGTATTGAAAATCCTACATATGCCTAAAATGACTTGGAAAAATCTTGTAAAAGATGTACTTCTTCATTACATCAATAAGTAATGTTTCTTGATGTTTTAGTTATAGGATGTGCAATTCTTCTCATACCAAATTTGTGAGCTGAAAATTTAATGTGAAATAAATTTTAAGTCTTCATAATAAAGATGTGTTTACATTCTGGCTTAAAATTATTCTACATATTATACATATATAATGTTACTATATATATTATTATTATTACTTCATGAACCACAAAATGAAAATCAAAATGGTAGGCATTACTTGTAAGATAATAACACCATTAAAAAGAAGAACTAGCTATTTCTAATTTCATTTTATTTAAAAAATAGTAACACTTGCTCATACCCTTCCAAATAACCAGTGGGAAAATCTCTGCAGCAATCAATTACTGACCAATTCTTTTGTTTCTTCTGCTATCTTGATGATTTAACTTCGGAAATGTGTTACGCATGTTTGAAGTTGTTTCCTTTCTATTTGAATCTTTCCACTGATTTAAGTCAGTGCTGTGGCAAAGTCACACCAAAATACTGATAATGCTTTCAGTTAGAAGAAACATCTTAGTAAAATTAAAATGCAACTTTAAACCTAAACCTACCTGCAGTGTGAATAACATTAGGCTTAATTGTACATGATATTGTCAGTTAAAAAATGATTTAAAAAAAAGAAATTATTTTGTAGGGTTAATTTTGCCATTCTACAACCAATTTCTTCAGTGTCTTAAGTAGATGAAACTGCATGTGAATAAAATAAAATGCAATGCTGATTAAAGAAGCTGCATGGCATTTGGAAGCAAAGAAAGAAACATTCAACCTTCTTCGTTCAGTAGAGACTGCAGGCACAAACCATGGGGAATGTGTGTAATCCCAATTCCAAAAGGAATGGTTGTCGTTGATTTAGCACCAAAGGTGACCCCCAGCTATGAGAAGAGTTGGAGAAGACTGCATAATTCTGTCTTCTGCATGCTCTGGGGGATAAATTTGCATTGCTGAGATGTTCTAATGTCTCTGCCCACTGTGGTAAATGGTGTTTACAACACTGCTCGCATTTACAACCATTGATTCGACAAACATAATCTCTAAGAGAAAACACAAGATTCCTCTATGGAGAAGAGTTTCTTTCTGCCAACTCCCAGCATACAAATCATGCGATCTCTCCAGTCTAATCCTGTGTCCTTCACTACTGTGGTAGATTTACTCCATATTAAGAAACCTAATATCTTTAACAGATCTTACCTCTTCTATGTCCATCTCATCAGGATTCTTCAAGTTTTTAACTGTTCCTGATGTTCTTTTAAGAGGCACCACAACCACATAGAAGTTCCTGCAAATGTACCAGGAAAGTAAACATTTGAATGTATAAAGTTTTATCTTTATTACTTCCTTCTAACAAGCTGCTAGACTTAATTTTTTAACAATATGTGCACTATACAAAAGCAGGCTGTGATGTAGTGCCTGCTGGTATAGTAGGCAACACCAACATATTGATCTATACTCACTTGACATCACCACTGTTGAATGATGGAAAAGACATAGTGAGCTTGTTTTCAGCCTCAGCGTAGATATCCAGTTTGGGTTTCTTGATCAGAATGAAAGGTGCCGTACTAGCCGTCACACGATGCCTGGGTTCACCCTCCAGGCTTTCTTGGCATTTCACCCCGAATCTATAAGTACTGCTGTGTCTGAGCCCAGTGATGTACGCCTTCAACTTCCTAGCATCCACGTCCATCTTTTGCCCATTATACTCAATCTAGGTTTCAACATATTAAAATTGAAACGTTTAGAACATAGACATATAGACTGGTAAATAAATAACAAAGAAATGCTTTATGAATTGTGTCCTTAACATAAGATGTTTTTTCTAAATATGAATGACAGTCAAACAATCACTTAAAGACATTGTACAGGTTCAAATTTTGTTTATTCCAAGAACTCGGTATATCTCGGTAAGCTCACCATGCATTTGTATGGTGATCCTCTATCTGAAAACTTCCACCCAAGGACTATTGTTGTCTTGGTGGCCCATTTAACAGTAAAATTCTTTGGGACATCTGTTGACAAGACAAATGTGAGAAAAGAAAAAAAAAACAGATCGAACGGTAAGTCAAACAAATAGAAAGAGACAATAGAAAGAGGAATAAATGAATAAGTTCGGCTCTAAAACAAAAGCTGCTCCTCTCCTGCAATGTTCCTCTGGGTTAAAGAGTGAATGCAACGGTGAGCTGTGATTGGCTGGGAGAAGGGCAATGCCACTGGTTAACACACATAGCACGTAAGACTCATTGACAGCAAATGGAGCACAAGTGTACACCCTTTGGCTAGCCATTATTGGGAGTGCCAAACCATCTCACCACTGACTTTGAACCATGACCACTTGATGATTAACAATTGACCCTTGCAAAACACCCAATGCCAACTATCCCTACAGTGTTGTAGAGTTTGAGTTGGCACTGCCAATGTGCTGCCACACAATCACTGAGACAGACCCAATACACTGCATGCCAACAGTCCTGAGCAGCGCATCTGTGAGATGCCATGCCACAAGCTGTCCTGTTAAGGGACAAAGGAAAGGGAAAAGAGGAAGGGAGGTTTGAGAGAAGAAGGATGTTAAGAAAGAAAAAAAAAGTATCTAACCCAAAAAAATGAAAATAAAGTCAAGTTATAATAATAGTTGTGTAATCCTGAACACCCCAAACACACAGTTGTTGTGACTGAATTTGACTGAAGTCCTACCTTTTTTGAAAACTGGGAAGTGAGATGGCATAAGCAGCGTGAATGTGCTCAACAAAAGGCTGCAAGTACCGACAGGAGTGTCTGACTAGCAACACTTACCTTAAAAATCTCCACTTTCTCAATATGACTGACTGTAACTTACTGACTTTCATTTTTACCTGGTTTGGGTTAGTGATGTAAGTAATCCAGGGAGAGCTAATTAAATACCAATCATTTTTGGAAGAGCGGTCAATTTGGTTGAAGAAGTTGCTTGGATATTTTCTTTTTTACTTTGGTAAACGTGAGCCATATTTTGAGTCAATTTCCAACCCCCTGCATCAGGGTTTGAAAAGAAACAGGCAAGCCCTACCTGTGGTATCAATGGCCATGGTCCGATACTGGATGGGCGGGCTGTAGGGCCCTGGACCTATACTGGTGTGGGCACGTATTTTCACATCGTATGCAGAGTTCGGTTTGAGGCTGTTGAGCTCAAAGCTAGACTGGTTGGGAGGTAAACGGAGTTCTTGTGGCGCTTCTCTTGTTCCGGCTTCTTTATAAGCCAAAGTGTACTCCGTGATGACCCCATTCCTCTCTGCCAGCACTGGTGGAGACCAGGACAGCTGCACTGAGCAGCATGTTACCATTGAGCCCTCGTTAATTTGAGGGTATCCCCCAGGGGTATTCTCAGGAATAGTGAGTTCTGCCACAGCCTCTTCCCCAAAGCCCCCTCTGCTCTTGGCGGAGATCTTAAAGAGATAAGTGGCACCCCGGTGAATGTTGCCCACAAAATACTGCCGTTCATGGGAAGCAAACTCCAGTGTGGCCAGAGGGGAGACGTCTTTCCGGCCAAACTGGAGGCGGTATCCCTGCAGGTCCATTCCATTTATCAGGTCTGGAGGATCCCAGTGAACAACAGCTGAAGTCTTTGAATCTTGAGCTACTGACAGATACGGCGGACCAGGCACTGTGCAAAAAAAGTAATGGAGAAAAATCTTACTTTTCCATTTATACAAGGTTTAATACCATTTGTAGAGATGTTACTAAATTAACTCGACAGACAAAACTTCAAACATAACGATTACTGAATAGTTGATATTTTTAGTCAATAGATTTTGAGTCATCAATACAAAATAGAATACTGTGGTAGAACAGCTGCCATTAATACACTAATATTTTCATATTGCATATCTATGCTTTATTTTTCTTAATGTTGCAAAGAAAAACTTAGCTGCAAATTTTGCATGATTCATAAGGCATGTTTGTATTATGTTTTCTGCATATGTGATCATAGGAAACAAGTTCAAACATTCTCAATTATTAATGTTAAAAGATCACAGAGACTAAAGCTACACACAGTTATAATTCAAAGTATTTATCAGTTAACAACTGAGTTGTCTGGTATGGTGATGTGGAAGATCCTCAGACGTGATAAATTCTAGAGTGATCGCGGTTCCCATTATCTTTTAATGTTACATAGATGCTTTAGCTAACAGAATCTCAGAACTGCAAAGTATCACTAAAGATTTAAACAAAGAACAGTTCATCTTTTAACTGTTGTCATCTTTTTACTTGTAAAATGTCTGCTCTACTCAGGGTCCCAAACTCCGGGCAGCCCAGTTTTGCTGCTCTCATGGATGACATCTCATGTAAATCCTGTTTTTAAAGGCCCAATCACTCAGACAGAGGTAGCAGGATTTAAAAGAAGCCTGCAGGTCCTCACCAGCTGTAAAAGATTTAGGAGAGACAAGTGTGGTTGATTTGTTCTAAAGCCACATCTCAGTGTAAATAGGGATACCTTGAATCTATTTTCAAAAAATTGCCATTTCTCTGTGTCTTTGAACAGACAGAAGGTAGTGCCGATACAAATCATATTAATAGCATTTCAGGCACATATGTTTTGCTCTCAGACCTCAGGAACCTTTCCACAATATTCTGAAAAGGATTTAGGAAAGTGGCACTTTGTTTTAAAAGTTAATATTGTACTTTCTTCCTATTCTCCCTCAGAGCTGGCCCTCAAGCTCCCTGTGGGAAACTGTCTGGATAATAATTATGTGATGACTGATTCAGAAGACTAAATTATAGCAGGCATACACACAACATTGTAATGCACCATAAAAAAAAAACACTTGAGAACAGAAAAAAGTTATTCTCTTCTAGTAATTTTCAGCTCTTCTGTATTTTGTACTTTTGGAAATTGCTGTTTTTCTAATGGATACTGAATAAATTAAGAAGAATTACATGAGAGATACAGATATGAAATGGAGATACAAATTGGTTGACGGGTGAACTAAGCAGAAACTGGTGCATTTAAGGAGTTATTGCAAATGTTAACTTTATACAATCACATAAAAGGGAAAAACAGACAAATAATCATCCACAATGAAAGAATTGCAATTATCATTCATCGTCAAAACACCAAAAGGCTATTTTTTCACATTCCCATCTACAGCATGAAAGCAAACTGCATTTAAAGACATCCAGTGTTTCACAAAGCCAACCCCTAGAGCTACTGAATGATTGAGTAACACAGAGTAGGCAATAGTTTATTTACTTTATGAAATTTAATTTAATTTGGTGAAGTGATGGTGTATTTATCATTCACAAAGCTTGCCAAAAGAATTGATAAACAAGGTTTGCAGCAATTGTATGAGGTCTTCATGAATTTATCAAGCTGAATGAGCCGAATAGAACTCTAATTTTGATTAACTGCAGTGAAATATTTTCTGCATACAAAATATTTCATTAGCAGTTTTAGGAGCTCCACCGAAGGATGTGACTGTTTGATTTTCCACTTTACATTGTAGGTAAGTGACATATATAAAGACTTTTCTCTAGCATCTTACATGACATGCATTTGCTGCAATAGTCTATGAACGCTCAAGTTTTCTGTTTAAGTTATTCCTAGGTGCCACTGCCCATGTTTCTGCATCTATGCACGTACAAACAAACACACACACACACACACACACACCCCCACACACCCCATTCTGCTTTTTACAGTACACTTTCTCTTGCCTTATTAGTCGCTTGTGTTTACTAATTAGAGCCATTCTGGAGATGGTTGCTAGAAGGAAATGGGAGTGGGTGGGTTAGACGGTGGATTGTCAGCAGAGCTTTTGCCCATAAGGGAAAGGCGCGGGTGTTGCATATTGGGTGAAACGAATCCTGCTAATACTTCTTGGCTACATGCTACAGATCAGCTTGGTGTCATTTAAAAGCCCACTCTGCCTTCATGCTTGCAGTTAATCAAGAAAATGGAATCAGAGATAATGATCCTGGGATGATATCATGGGTGCATTTTCCATTTTCATTTTGCTTCTCTTTGAAAATCGACAGGTTGCTGTGTGTATCCTTTGCAGCCTTTGTAACCCCAGCAACCCAGCGACAGTTTTATTATTTGTACATTCAAAACTGTGGCCTAATGCATTGTAGGGGAGAGGGATCAGGGGCACTGAGCCAGCAGATTGGTGTTGGAAGGGGAGGTGGAAGCTGGGGATTGTTCAAGCTGTGTGTATGTGTGTGGTGCCACAGGGTGATGATAAGAGAGCAAGGGCATAGTGAGGAGAAGAAAAATGAGTGAATGAGGGATGATGAAGGTGACTAGGGACAGGGAGCAATCAGCTGCAAAAAGGACCCACAGGGATATGAGGAGCCTGATATGTTTGTGTGTGAGGGTGAAGGTACATGAGTGATTCTGGGATTTCTGGACACCTTGATTGTCCTTTTCTTCTTTACCCTTTTCTTGCTGCATTTCATCACTTCTTCCCCTGAGCTTCCCTCCACCACATTCTTGTGTATCCAAACCTCCTCCCTATCTCTCTGTCTTTGTCCATTTCATAACACACCCTGGTTCAATCCTTCCATGTGGAACTCCTGGCACGTTTCTCATCAAACTGCAGAATTAACAGCTTTCTGTTGACACTCACTCACTGACTGAGAAATGTTTTCTCCTCATCACCTCCTCTCTTATGTCTACCATTCATGCACTTGACAGACAGACAGACGCTCCCAAGTAACTCAACTGAGTTGTAGCAGCATTTCATGGATTCCGAAAAGCTCAAGTTTTCTGTTTAAGTTATTCCTAGTTGCCACTGCCCATGTTTCTGCATCTATGCACGTACACACACACACACACCCCACCACACACAACCAGTATTTTATAAGCCTTGCTAAGGCAATGGCCTCCAAGCATGTTGCAACCTGCTTCCAGTGGCATAAGCATGCATTTCCCAGAAGTAAGATATGAAGCAGATTCTTATATCTTCCCTTTACCCACATGTTGTTCTTCCATTCTTTCCTTCCAAAGAACCACTACCTCTACAATGATAAACTACTTCCAAGCTTTAAAGATCAGAATAGAGTCGGGTGTCTGGCCAAAACTTGTTAAGTTTTCCAGATTACCCAATTTTGTGCCATAGAAAATAAAAGAGTCTGCATAAAATCAATAGAAGGTGATGGTACAGAATCCAGTACTTGTGGACGTAGCTCTTACAAAACCTAGTGTAACCCTAGGCAAAAATGTACAAATTCTTAAAACTTGCAACAGTAATTGATATTAATTGGGAAGAATTATTTTAATTTCTAATTAAATCTAGGACACCAGGGATAATATCTGAAAAACATATACCAAATACCGTTGAATTCACTGTGACATCACACTTGATGTTCCTACACAGCTTAAACTATCAGATGTCTTCTACATCACGGTTGAAATAAAGACCCTCCCCTCAAATCCTTGCACAAAAGGTGACTTTTTCCACAAAATGTGTCCTATGCACTGAATGACTGCTACAAGAGGGTCAAGGTGTAGTGTTTGGTCTGGTGGAACTGGGAGAATGTCCTCCTGGAAGCAGATTTGTTCATACACCTGAGGTTGCCTCAATGATGACATAACTAAATGAGGTCAAAGGTCACTCGACACATAGATACAGTGACATCTGCAGGATATGGCATTGAATCTTTATGGATCTAAAACATTTCTGAACACTCTTGTAACCCTTCTTTGTTACAATAGGCCATGCATGTCCTGATTTTTATTATTTTAATACATGTATAAATAGGCCAGATTTGTATAATTTAGACAATACAGTTTCCCATATAAAACCTACATCTTCACTAACATAACCAACATAAAATGTAATAATTCATAAATATCATGTGTCAGGGCAGGCAAAGGATGAAAAGCATGCACTTATTTTGCAGAAAAAAATTGGGGTTAAACAGGTTAAGCTGTTCTGTCTCAAAACTAATCCTGATTTTTATTCTTTGCTGTCTCTCATATAGTAAAACTGATCTATACATTTGTTTCCTCTCAGCATAAGTGCAGTGCACTTCTCAATGGTGTCGCTAGCAAAAAGATCCAGCGACACTATTGACTGCAGTACATTCAGAACTCTCTATGATCCAGATGAGATTGCTGCTTTCTGAAAACATAACACTTCTATAATCGTTCACTGGCTTCCTGGTGGGGCTAGACTCCAAGATATCTCTTCACACTCACAAGCGTCTGTATCTTAAATAACGTCTCTCCCTGAAAATCATCAACTCATTTCTTCACTTGACACAATCCAAACTCCTCTTTCCCTGCATGACAATGCTGTGCCCAGTGGGCAAACAAGTGTTTTGTGCTTGTGCGTGTCACTTTTTAAACATAGCAAAGTCTATGACATAGTTGAAGGCTGATTACTGGTTTTAAGGTACACCAAGGTTAGCAACAGTTAAATTTTCAGAATTGCTAAAACATTCTATGAGTAGAACACAGAGAAAAACACCAACAATCATGATGTTGAAACCAGATAAGTGTCACCTGTTGACCTTAAGGTAATGGTGATAGCTGGGAACAACATTCAGCAGAATGCAGGCTGGTTACTGAAACAGTAACAACATATGCAGTTTAATGATAAACATCGTCTTTGGCAGCAACAGGAACCTTTCTCCCATTGGCCCTGGTGAATGGGAGAAATAAACCTGGTCAGGTTTATTTTTCCAACAGAATTTAGCTTTTATATATATATATATAATTTTTTTTTTTTTCTGAGAACATGACAGCATGTTGTTTCAAAATAAAAAATCTCATACATAGATTTTTATTAAGATTTGTTCAGGTGTACAAAACTATTGTTGCCAGTTCTGGAGGATGAAAAGACATGGTCACTGATGTGAATCGACTTTTTAGCAACGCAAAAACCTGCTCTCTTTTTCATGATGTTCTGTCTCGATGTAGCCTTTCAGGCCTTTATGTCTCCAAAAGAAAGGAAATGGCTTTGACATCATCACTCCTAGAGGCATTTGTGTTCCGTAAATGCATGGGTTTATGTTTATAACTTGTACATGCTTGTGTGATTCAAAACAGCTGTACAATACCTCCTAGATTTACATCATCTATTTAAGAATTGACTCTTTATGAGAGTGTGTTAATAGAAGGGTTTGGATGTGTTATTTAAAATTCCTTTTTCTGGTTAAAATTTTGCAGCTCGGAATTTAATTCCCAGAGGTTAATTTTAATTACATAATTTTCTCATCCACTGTTCAAGCCCAACATTATGACAGGTGGAGGGAATAACACTGATTATCTCTTCATCATGGCACCTGTTGGTGGATAGAATATATTAGGCATCAAATGAACATTTTGTTCTCAAAGTTAAGTTGGGTAAAAAGCTGGAATTATTTGAGGGAGCTTGGCAAGTGCCAAAACTGCTGCTTTTGTTGTGTCTACTGTGGTTGGCATCTATTCAAAAGGGATCCAAAGATCAGTTCAGAACCGGTTCAAACAGTTCTAAACTGGTGACAGGGATATGGGCAAGGAAAACCTGTGTAGTCTGATTGAACAGATGAGCTACTGTAGTGAAATGGCTTAGAACACTAAGTCTGATTATTATAGAAAGGTGTCAGACTACACAGTTCATCACACTTTATTGCATATTGGATCAGATCAGTCATTATGCAAAAATGATGACCACTTCCTGCCAATAAAAGCACCGTCAACGGGGCTATGACCATCAGAACCAGACCATGAAACACATCCCCAAGTTGGATTGTGATCTGGCAAATTTTAATGCTATGTCTAATCAGTATATTAGTTGATGTTGTTAAATTTTATCTTGATACAGCAGTAAAATCCCTATAAGTGAGAATAAATTTAGGTTTGTTATTGCTTGAAAAAGAAACAAATATTTAAAATAATTTCTGTAATAATTTTTATAATGTTTTCATGAGGGACCACTAATATTTACTAGGTAACATTTCTTAAGACATGATAGGCCAAAACCTGTTTTATTTTTCCAAAAGAAAAACATTTTTCTCTGTTCCTCACATTCCCTACTTCACATTTATCTTTTCTTATACCAAAAAATTATTTCTGTAAATATCAGTAATAATTATGAAAAAAGAGTACAATTGTTCTCAGAGAAAGGAGCAGACGGCCATGGAAAAATTAGGATTGAGCACCCTCAAACAAGATCCTTTTTTTCCAGCTTTTAGGAGAGGGATCTATGTGTTTAGTGCTCCAATGACATACTAAGAAATATGCCTGGATGAGGTCCATGTGCATATGTTGTTGTTTCGACATCTGTATGCCTACATGTGTGGTATGTAAGTATGTAGGTATGTGGTACTAAGTTGCACCAATATAAGGTTGCAACTTCTGCAACATCATTCATAAACAAGCTTAAAAGACAACTTCACAATTTAGATTACGATATGCTAGCTGAATGAGCACATGTGGTTTATACAAACTGTGCACACCAGTGGTTACAAGAGGACAAATTAAGAATACAAAGTTTTGTAGAGCTAATACATTTGCCTTGAATGTTTTATTCATACGGCAGAAACCAAAGACCCAAGTGGGGTTTTCATGCTGTCATAATCTGCCTGAAGAAATCTCAAAGTATCTTAAACGATGCCCTTGATCTCCTAAAAATTTGCGGACGGTCTCTGAGCTTGACTGAAATTATAAAAGAAATACTAATACAAGTCAGCGTCTGATGAAACACAGCTGTTGAACGGACTATTGACTCAGACACATGTATTTCTAAAGCTAGAGCTTTAGAAATTTGAAGCTATAGCTCATAAAATGACACATATACTTGATAAAGACACATAATCAAGTCCTCAAATGTCACAACCTATTTATATAACATGTGTCTGTTTTTTTCCAGTGCTTAAAATAGTTAAAAAACATGTCTGGTTTTGGCTCTAACTCTGAATTTTTTTTATGCCATTGATTAAAGAAAACAAAAACAACTAAAGTAAGAGATAGTTTAAACTGATCAAAAACCTCTTTCTGACAACAGCCTTTAGTCACAGGCTGAATTTCTGAATTTTATTTCTGTACTGACCTGCCCCTTTGGTCACCACCACTTTGGGCTTACTCCGTGCTCCATCCCCCTTGGTGGTGTATGCTGCTACCGTGACGGAGTAAGTGGTGTCTGGCTTGAGTCCTCCGATGACCATTTCCTAAGGGGAACACGGGATAGACAGGGAAAAGGAAAATGTCAAAACCTCTTCTGAATTTTTCATGACCTGACCCCACTTTGTAGAGCTCAAAGCACCTTGTGCTGAATGTTAATCCAAGCATCTCCTGGTTCTCTTTATTAATTTTCACGAGAATGCATGCATTATACGCAACGGTTCGCCCTGTGTAATGGGAAACCATTACGCAAACCCTCAGAGCCACAGAGGTGGAAAAGGGACATTATGTATGTAAATGCAAAGTAGCTCTCTCTTCTATTCCTTCAGCAATTTCCCGATCAACAACTTAACTTTGATAAATGCCCACTGAATACATCCTGGCCTTTCACTGGCAGTTTTTACCTACGCCATTACGGTTCCTTGAGTCTTCTTCAAAGAGAAGCTTCCGATCGATTCTAATGAATCTTTCAAGGGAGAAGTTTTCAACGAATGCAGAATGAGGTTTTTAACAGGCTGGTTGGCAGGGAGGATGGGGTAAGTCAATAATGGTAAATAAGCTATAAGCACTTTTTTACACGTTATAGTATTTTTCTGTATTACAGGTACTTTTTGTTTAATTAGATGAAATTTATCAGATGTGTCAATCCATCTGTAGTAGGCCTACAACATTTTCCAAAAGTAAAAGTACTTTTCCACATTTTGTTATGTTTCATTGTAATTTGCTGAGGTTTCAAAGTGCAAATCAAAGTTCTCTTCATCAATTTTCAACTTAACTATAACCAGGTTTACTAAGGAAAGGCAATAACCCACAGCATAATGCTTCCAGCCATCATGTTTCTAAGCATAGATGAAAAACATTTAGCTTGTGTAATCTAAAACATAAAAAAATTATCTGCTTACATATGTTTCCATTTAGTCTGCATGCTTATGTAAGAATGACCTTCTTTTTACTAGTCTTTTTTTTAGGACCAGATGTGTTAAATTTACCACTAATAATTGTCCTGTGGACAAAGTGTCTCACCTGAGCTGTGCTTCTCTACAGCACCTCTGGAAATATAATGGGCCTATAGGCTGCTTGTATTTGTAATGTGAAAGGGTTCAAGAAATAACAACTCTTTAATAAACTGCATGATAAGAATTTGCAGTAGGAACCAGGAACAGGCATTTTGCAGACTGATCACCATTTTTATGAATCTTAAAAGTGACACAATAATACAAAGCAACACAAAGTCACTACATCACAAAGTACAAATTCAAACAAATTTAAAACATACACAAACACACACACAAAAAAATAAATAAAAATAAACAACCGTTTTTGCACACAGCAAGATACAAGCAGCATTAGCATAATGAGGAGATTTTCTAGTGGATATTGCATCAGCCAGTGTTTGTGACGGGTAACTCTTATCGGAAGTTCGTCTGTTTTTTGTAAGAGCCATATGAGGATAATGTGGAGAAGGCCTGATTGGGCAGCTAAAGTGAAACCTGTAAGCCTCTCATTGTTTCCAGACAGCAAAATAAGATAAGAGGGTTGGGCTTGTGCATATTGTGGACCTCACCAGGGTTGATGCAATAGCCACCGTTTCATGAACACAAAGCACTCGGGCAAAACTTTGTACTTACATATTCAGCTGTATCGTCCGTTTCCCACTAACCCACCCCCGCCAAAGTGAAGAGTGCGCAGGAGAGAGAGAAAAAGAGCATTTTTTTTTTTTTTTTTTAAGGAATGAGGAAAACTAAAGTGGGGAAAATAGGATTGTGAGAGATTGGGGCTTTAGAGGTTTAGGATGGGCAGGCAGCAGAAATAGGTCACTAGTTTTGGGAGGTCAGAAGAAAGAAGCACTGCTTGGAGCTCGAAGGAGACAACCAAAACAAGCCAAGTGGCATAGGTCTGAGAGTATGTTACAGTTAACTGAATGAAACAGAAAAATAAGAATGGTTTTGGCGTTCCTTAGTCAGAAATCCCCTCATTTTTGATTTAGCATATGCGTAGTTGTAGGTTACCAGAGCTCAAGAAATCAACAATTTAATGTGATGCTGGTGTTACTTGGATTGAGCTGCCCATTTTTTTTATAAAGTGTGACAAATAGTTTAAATTGATTGTGTTTCTAAGTGGACCTGCATGCAATATTTTTTCCATCATTACGTTACGACTTTCAGGAAGGATGCAGTGTCCACAGTATCTAGATGATTACAACTGGGCATAGGAGGCACGATTTATCAGGATTCCTCTAAAATCGTGACAAAGGATTTGGAAAAAGAATAAATATTTGTTGTGTGTTGATTGAATTTTTTAAAAAACAAAATCAAAATTTTCTTTGGTTTCTTGAAGCAAGTACACACACATTTTTTTATTTCCACTATTGCTGCAGAGCATTTGTTCCTAACAGAATAGAAAAAGTAGGAAAAGATAAGGGAAGATTTGATTACTGCTATTGTTGTGGGTTGAGGCAAAAAAATAATATAGTACAGCAGCATGAAATGTAATCCAAGAGGTAAACATCCCCAAAATCGCTCCACACACTCCAGTGACATTTATAAAGCCAAAACTGCTTATAAGAAAAAATGCACTGATCAAAGTCTGCTGGGTGATTTCTGCATAGATTTTATCAGATATGTTATCCAATTCTGATTTCTTTCATAACCTTTTGATGGTTATAATTAATCATTTATAGTCAGAGGAAAGGTAATCTAATGCCAGGTGTGTGTAAGACAAGTCATTGTAAAACAATATGATACCAATTTCAAATAAATGGAAAACAAATGGCAACATAATATAAGATGTTCACGTTTTGATGCGGTAAATATAAATTAGCAAATATATAATGCATATTAATGAATGTCATGAATTGTAAATATAGTTATTTTCGATGCATCCATTCAGTCCAGTCGAGGTAAAATTTGGCCAGTTTCTCTCAGATGATTTCCAATTTTATCTCCAATTGTACATATACTTTGGGAATTTACATTTTACAGAAAAAAAACAATGTATTATTGGTCATACCTGGGCATCAGCAAGCATGACATCCTTGATGAGGGGCAGGCCCCGTGACTCGCCATTTTCAACACGTACATAGTGAACTTGGTAGCCACGAATTTGACCATTTTGCTTTCCAGGTGTCACAGAACGCCATATCACTTTCAGTGCTGTGGAGTTGAGAACCTCCACCTCAACCCTCCTTGGTGCAGCTCCAGGAACTAGAAAAAAATCAGAATATATACATGCAGCATTTTCTTTTACAAAGGTTTTGCACAACTATCAAAACAAACAATAAATTAAAAATACTAATATTACAGACACCTTTGAAAACAACATGGATTCAACAAATGACACTGAAAACATGGCCTATATATCCCACATATACCTTCACTACTTTCTCCTGTCACCTCCACACTTTCAATATGTCTTTTTATGGCAGGAAGCTTTGCCACTTATTCACAATGACCGACCTTTTTGGCAGGCCTTGAATCCAGGCCACTTGAGGAGGCAGGGAATATCATTTTCTGAGATGAATGTGCCGTACATAAAACCCCTCTTAAACGGCTTTCACTTGCTCTCCACAAACACTTGTGCCCTTCTTCCTTCCCTAAATCACATCCCAACTCCACCCTCTGTTTTGGTTCCTTCGTAACCAGAGTTCTCATTTCCGGTTATGGTTTACACAGAATAGAAGCTCATTCTATGTCACAGGTGCTGTGGTAAGATCAATGGATCAACAAAACCTATCATGTAAGGATTTTTCTTCTTTCGTCAGAGAAACGTATTTTTAGCTTCTCTAAATACTTGTTTTCATTCTATGTAACCACGTTGTGGTGTCAAATTGCCAAAGGAAAATTTTCAGGGAGCAGGAAAATAATAAAAGTGTATCAAATGATAGGAAGTGAACAGAATCAAAAATCAATTCAGGTGCACAGTTGCTGCCCTTTCTTTCCAGAGACAGTGAACGGGTATGTTTTTCCAGTTAAACGGATGGATTAACACACCAGAAACAGTTTGTTTCAGCAGCATGAGTGGCATATTCAAGATTGTTGCTGGTGTACTTTTCCAATACAAGCTTTTTTATTCTATTCTTATGGTTTTTACCACCAACCTATAATCTTCTATGGACATAAACATATAATCTTGCACCATAGATTGCTAAATTTTACAATATCATAACATAAATCCTTAAGGTCGTTAGCTTAAAATATACTACCAGTAACGTTGTTGCCTAAACTACATACAGGTTAGGCAGAACATTTGGATAAAAAAGCCCATATACAGCACATTCACTTTTATACTCAACACTCAAACTGGATTGTGAGGTTTAGGTTGGTGAGGAACCTTTTTAAGAATTTTAATTTAAAAATTCTTAAATAAATTAAAAAATGTTAAGCCTTACTTTAAGACTTAAAGTACTCAACAATCTGAACGTCCCAGGGTCATTTCCCTGATTTGGACATTCAGATTCCTGTGTACAGATAGTGTATTTAACCACTACTCTTGGGACTTCAAGTTAGAGGCCAAAGCAACTTAACCTTATTTTAAGCTAACAGAGAAGAGTGTTGTCTCTTGATAAGTCCAAGTCTCCACAGAAGAGACTCACGTACCATCTTCATCTGTCCGACAGATTAGGGGCTCATTCTCAGGGCCAGGCCCAATCTCAGTTGAGGCGGACACTGTGATTCGGTACTGGGTCCACTTCTCCAGTCTCTGCAGCAACACCCGCTCTTCGGTTGGAGGCACTGGCGGCTCCTCCATGGGGTCTGTATCGTCGCTGGCCCCTTCTGAAGGGCCCACCACCTGGTAGCGCACCCTATACCCCGTCAGATCACCATTCTGACTCGTCAGAGGTGGGGGGCGCCAACTTACCAAAAGGCTGGTGGAGCTGGTAGTGCTGCACTTAATTTCTTGAGGGGGAGCTGAGGGTTCTGGTGAGGTGGAAAGGACAGGAAGGAAGGGAGGTAGGGGGCGGTAGAGGACGAGGAGGATGGGGAAGGAAGAAGGGTGAAAAACGAAAAAATAAAAAGATGGTAGAGATAAAGAAAATGAAAAAAGGAAAATTTTAAACTTAAATAAAAAACAACAGGAATAATTAAAATGAAACTGATCAACACAAAACACAAATATATGTAAAATAAAAACAGGTACCACGCAGATGCCAAATTAACAGGTGAAAATGCACACCACCATATGGAAACATAATAATGAATCAAGACAGCTATGCTTGCTGGTTTTGGTGAAAATTGTAAGGTATATCTAATTACATTATTTTATTAAATATAGATCAATTATTTAGTATGTTTTCAAATCTAAAATGTCTACCAGCTAAGATGTTATGACAAATTTTTATAATTTAGAGCCTTTAAGATGACTAGCACTATTTTAAACAAGAACTCAAAAGTTCACTTTATTTTTGTGATTGTTAGACAAAAAAATAAGTAGTTTAAAATTAATGTTTGAATCATTCCCATTTATCACACACATTTCCATGTTAAACCTTTGTGTCTGAAGTGCTCTTGCAGAACATGTTAAATAAAAAAATGCCCTCTTTTAAAATTCTTAACATTTTTGTTTTTCCTGTCCAAATAAGATTTTTTTTAGCCCTTATATCTTATTCTTTGCGCAATTCTTTCCATCTTGATGCAGCAAATCTAGTTCATTATTACATTTTCTGACAGCAAAGTAATAAAAGTAAATGAATAAATAAATGTTTTCATCCAAAAATAAGGGACAATAAAGAAAGAAGTTATGAAATCAAGGAGGGTAATGTGAAATTAGTTGGAACCAAAGTGACTCAAAAGATTCACAACATATACTTTCTAAAAAATACAAGATGTGAGTAAACATCAACAAAGGAAAATAAAACCAGATGCTCATAAAAACAAAACAAAAGCAAAAACAGTATACCATGAACAGACAAACAAAAGTAAATTGCAAGCATTGTCTGCATCATACGTACCTGACTCCCAAAAATAAAATAAAAAAACTTTCAAGACTTTCTTACCAACAGCACCTGACTCCAGAGTGTGCTTACTCTAGAGTCAGGGAGACGCAACCCTTTCCCATCCAGATAATATTATCAATTTTATGATCAAGTCTTGTTACAGTCGTGGTAAACATCTATTTGTATCCACTGATAGTTGATTTGGACCCAGTTTAGGGAGAGCAGGAGGGAGAGAGTTGGCTCTGTGCTGTAGCCAGTGCTGTTTAATACTGCATTGTTGGGCCAGAGGGTCCACATCACTGAGAGAAAGCCAGTGGGGAAAACTCATTATCAAGATTTTTTACGCTCGTGAACTTGGCCAAGCACAGAAACATCCTTCCTTGTTGGCAATTTCCTCAAATAAATCCCATTTCATAGCCCTATGTCTAAGTATTTCTGAGAAGCCTGCAGCCATTTTGACAGTGCCAAGACACAAGAAAATGTCATCAACAACATAAAAAGCTCATATAATGGAATTTATAAAACTTTAATAAAATGTAGTGAGCATAATGTCACTTTAGAAGAAACAGATTTAAAAATGAAAACAAAAAAAATAAGAGTTAAAAAAAACAAACAAACAAAAAAAAACATTTCCCTTAGTAAAAAGACACTGTTCCAGTACACAAAAATAAAACAGGACCACAGCCTTAGTTCCCAAACCCTTTTCTGTGTCCAATGTGCTTATTTACTTAAGGTCTTAGTGGATTTTGAACCATTCAGCTTCTTTCCTTTGCCCGTATTGTATTTGCAAACTCTTCCCTGTCAAGAATGATTGCTCCGTTCTCATTCTTTGTGGAAAAGAAAAGGTCTATAATTTTGACAGGGTGGAGGTTATCACAGTGCACAGGCATCTCTATGCTTGATAACAATTTAAGACTGGATTGGGCGCATCCATAATATCCCATGAAGGCCAGTGGTAGGATTATGGACACTAGAAGTATGCAACCACAAAAGAAGTATTTTGGATAAAGCTTCACTTTTGAAGTGCTTCAAAACTTTCATTTGAAGTTATCAAGACAAGACGGGGTGGTCTTGTCCCCAATTATTTCCTCCACTATGAATTTGAAAGTTCTAGTGAAAAAACCTCCCTCATCATATTTGAAAGTCAACGTGAAAGGAATTTAGAGGATATAGAATATTCTTAACAAAAAAACCTGTAATGTTATAACTCATTATTAATTGTCAAGTATTAAAATAACACAAATTGCAAATGCTATTTCTATCACAGTCTAAGTACCATCTTTGTATATGGACTGTATCAAAAACCTCAAATGACATGATGTTCGCTCTTGTAGATCATTACGGAATTAATCCCAGCGATGCCAAATGGCCATGGTGTGGCTCACACAGATATTCCAATACATCTAAAAACCTTCTGCAATTACAGTAAGTGGGGGGAATAAACTGTTTGTTTGGTTAAATACAGAGGATTTAGAATCTGCCACTTTAATTTTAGAGATGGCTTTTGACTGGCTACTGGCAGGGTCTAGGTATAATCTAAATGTGTAACAAAGCCTGACAATCCAAGGCCTTGGCTCAGAGCTCATCGCAGAGCATGAAATTAATTCTGACTCTATGAAATGGGATTCTTATCTGCCATTCGGGAGCCCTGCAGCCCCTCAACAACCACTCCAGGGTCTATCTCAAGTCTTCCCAGCATGTTTTAAAACTGGAAACAGCTGGAAAAATTACCCTCCAAGCTTTCTGGTTGTGGACCCTCTTTTTGGCCATGTCTGAACTGTCTCATGAACTGGTTTCAACCTGGTCTGACAATGGTAGCATACCAAGTGAGGTCTTGCTTCTGAATGGGAGCCATTGTAAGAAAGAACTTCTTGCTTATATAAAAGCCTGCTACAATTTTGAAATGTGAAAATAATTTGGTATCAGACACATTGAAGTAGTTAAAGAGTGCAGACAAATTCCAGGATTATTATTAATTCTTTGCTCATCAAAGCTCCCATTGCAAGCCTCAGGTAATGCTATTTGGACTGAGCATAACCTTCAATGTTTTATAAACAGTTTCTGCAAAGAAAATAGCAAAAACATATCTGAAACAACATATTTTCTGTCTGTCTTTCAACTTTGTAGCAAAGGGATTCAGTGTGCCAGATGCTGTAGGTCTTAAATAAATAGACTGAAGTGGAACTTAGGCGTCATGTTTGGAAGGGAATAACTACTCCATGCATAAATCTTGAATAGTTTTTGTGTTCTTGAGAAGTTTTTAGTTTTCAGGGTTTTATTCCAGAAATCACTGCATTAGATGTCATTAAGTTTCATATCCAACTGGATATTTCAATCAAGGAATATAGTTGTTAAAAGGTAGAACTTGATAAGTTTCAGTGCTACTTTTGTGTGTATGTGAAGGGTGGCTTTTGGTGAAAAATCTTCGGGTTGGTACTTTTCAATTGTTTAATGTGTGAGTGTGAAACTACCACTGAAAAATCAAAGGCTTGTTGAACTGTGGTACAAGTATAATTGATTGTTCTCAGTGGTGTACTCAGGGAGGATGGAAGCAAATTAACTGTCATCTAGAGTTACTGAGTATCAACAATCAAAAAGAACTGTCTTGTTCAAATTTTTCAAGAACAGTCATCTTTTATTCTCTCTAAAAAGAGGTGTATTTGAGACATTTTGAGAACTGTTAATATGAGCTGAAAAATACTGCTGTGAAGAAGGAAAAAGCTCTGGTCATAAGTTAGATCTGTTCTATTTTATATCTTGGATCAGGGAAAAACATCAACCCTATCTTAGCTGGCTCCACACGGCACACTGAATCTCTAAACCACACAATCACTTACCTTTGAGCATCCAAAAGATCAAGTAATTTTTAACAATAAACACTTTGTTTGCCCGGCTTAGTTTTTGAATATTCTGACTTAGGGCTGAACAACCAATGGGTGTAAGTGACTGCAGCAACTTTACAATGAATCTTCAATGCACAGAAAAATGGGTTAAAACAAGTCATTAAACATCTCTGAGCCCCAGGGTAAAATAATGTCAATGGAATGGATAAAAAAGGCAATCATGGCTGCTAGCTTTAGTGTTATGATCAAGCTATAGAAATTAGAGGTAAGATCATGTATCTGCATTTTCTATTATTTCTGTGGACGAACTGGGCCACCACTGTTCAGGGAGACCAAAGAGTGCAGGACAATAAAAAGAACAAAAATGAAGAGTCCTATGTCTTAAAAAGTTGGACTTATCTCCCATCATGTTTGCTCAAAAGCCCATTCAAGTAAGTATGCATGGTTGCATTAGCTTTTGTTGCAGTTTTTCAAACCTGTGGTGGACTTGGTTTCATACAAGACCCAAACAGAAATGAAAATGCAGCTAGAGAGATAAATCAAATAAATAGTATTTCAAAATGAAGACCCAAGTGAATAGAGATAATTAAATAAATGGGTATAACTCTGTTTACCAATAAATAAATAACAATCAAACCAAAAAGGAAGAGGGATTTAAGTGAACAAAACGATGTCAAGGCATTCCAAGAACAGTTTTAGTTACAATCCACAAATTAATATGTGACAAAGAGAGGGACTAGACCGGAAGAGGGTGATGAAGGAAGAGGAAAAGGAGGAGGGGTGTATTCAATTCTGCTTGCAGTTTGCAAATGCAAAAACAGGCAAGAATATCACAAACACACACTTTGACAGATGGGGATACGCACACTGTACTCAAGAAATGCCAAGACAAGGAAATGGGAATGGAGATATGTGCCTTTTCATGCAGAGGAGTCAAAGTTCATCAGTTCAGCAACAGCTGCTCAACAGCACCCCGAGTGGGCAGCAGTGAGTGTCACATGCAAGTGGAGTTCTTGGCAGTAACACTGCACTTTCTGTGCAGGAACAAAAAGAACTGTGAAGTGGCTGTTCCAAAGCCCCCACGCTCACATGTCGAGGCACAGCCAACAAGTTGCACTGGTAGAAACAGAAAATGTGTTATAGGAAGTCGGCTCCCACCACCAATGCTCTCCCATGTCACTGTTGAAGGTACTCTTATTTAACTCGCCCTAAATACACCAAAAATACTGTCAGTGTATTGAAACAATGCAGCCATTAAACACAATAAATATTTTCCAGTATGTGTTTGATTAAACTACAATTTGAAAGTCTTGAATGTAGAAATAATATTAGCAATAAAGCATTTCATGTTCATTTCCATGTGTGAATAAACAGAAGTAGTGTGCCGAATGTACTGTTTAAACCTCAGTGGAGTTAATTAAATACCTTGTTATTTCAACAGCAGTTATTAAGATTTATAACTCTACTATTGTTTATTAAATGAAATTAAACTGTTCTCATTCAAGTGTTCATAGTGTGTCAATGATTCATTGGGTTAGAACATGGGTATTAAACTCATTTTCATTTTGGGCCACATCAGGTTTATGAATATTCTGAAAGGGCTGGTTGTGCCAGAATGTATTGGTACAAACCATTAACAGATTGTTAAAATATTAATGAATAGCTGTGACTGCATTCAATAAGGTACTTCTTAAAATTAAATAATATTGAACATCTTTTCACACTGACCAGCCACTCCGGGATTTCCTGAATGTTTTTGTAATTTTTTTGCAATTGAAATAAATGATTTTGAGGAGCTAATTTAGAAATATTTGCAAGACATTTTTGCAATATTTGAACTTGATGATAAATGTGACTTTCTGGTACTTGCTGTATCAATGGCAAACTATAATTTGACATCAATTAAAGGTGGGGCAGCAGTGTAGTAGATGTAAAACATACTGCCCTCTGCCAGCGTGAGGTAGCATCAGTTTATATTTTTTGAAATGTGCAATAAATTGACGATTATGTATTAGTGTGAAACGGTGTAGGGGTCTGCTGATTTAGTATGAATTTGCCATTGCAAAAAGCTCCAGGGTTTGATGTAATTTGGTTGTAAAATAATTGTAATTTGATTGATAAAATAATATTTAAGTGAACAATTGCTCAATTTATGTGTCCCTCTGGAGTCTAGAGCGCCACATAAGAAGCTCTGTTGGACCAGATTTGGTCCCAGTCCTCCAGTTTGACACATGTAGACCAAAGGAATCGTCCATCAACTTTCCAAGTTAACTTTGTCTAAATTTGCATCCTCATTTTGCATCCATGATTTGAAATGCTGTCTTTTCCTGCTATCTTTATTTGACTATAAGTAGCTATTCTCCAATTATTTTTATTTTCATAAAAGCACCTGTCACTTAAACTATAATTAAAGATCTATGACTATGATATGCAGAAGACACAATTATCTTTTTTAAATTTAATGCTCTCCATCACATCACTTGTCTCAACTTGAAATTGCTAAAATAAATAATGTTCTATTTTTTTTTCCAACTCCAACAAGATTTAAACCTCAAATATGTGTACAGTTCATACGAGAGCGTTGGTGGTTTTCCAGGAGAACTAGCATTTTTGTGTCATGTGGGATGTGCACTTGCTGTCTACAAAGAAAAGGAAAACATCAACAAAAGTGAAAGAAAATGCATTAAAAAAAGAACTACCGAAATCATCCATCCACAACAACTTATGTTTTCTATGGCTGAGTACACATACATTTACGTCTTCCTAAGCACAGCAGTGAGAAAAAAAGGCAAATAAAGTAAGGATGTGAACTGGAGGGGCATTTTGACTAACAGGTGCTTAACCAAACCAAGTTTTAAAATGTTATTTTTCCAAGGAGAGGATTATTGCAACCTGGAACTTTTGAAGAGCTCTACGAAAAGAGATAGATCAGACGAATTAAATGCACTGAAGTGTAAAAAGTCACTAACATGGGGTTTCAGGTTGGATGAATTGGTTGAAGTACCATAAAAAAAGAAAGGAAGGAAATACTGCATGGAATGTTAATCACAGCTGTACTTGAACAAAACATGTTCCCTTTTCCCATTCTGAATGGATTACAGGGTGTTTTTTTTATCCAACAGCAGCAAAAAAAATACAATCTTAATGCTTTATTTGTTTTTATTATAAATTACTGTTGAATAGAGAAGTGCGTCATCAGTGCCATTTTCATTAACAGAGGGCTTTTGACAGGTATTATATATCTCCAGGCACATTATATATTTTATAGCACAATGAAGTAGTTTTTAACTTTGGTTATTCTACCAACTCTATATATAACAAACATAATTTAAAAGAAATTTGACTTTGCAATTTAATGCCTTAAAATTGGCTTCTGTCTCTTTAAGAAGCTCCTAAAGTTCCTGTGGACAAAATACTATTTAAAATTTTCCCTTAGTCTCTTCAACTGCAATAGTCCATAAAGTAAACATTTATTAGAATAATACAAGCCAGAGTTTTAAAAAAAGTCAAATTACATTTCATACATTTGTAAAATGTATGAAAATATACATATGTTCTCAGTAGACATTTTAAACCACAAATAAGTAGCCTCAATAAGCTACAAATTAAATCATTGTTAAACACATAACTCAGAGGCTAGAAGGCCATTGAGAAAAATGTGCAAACTTCAGTCAAAAAAGCAGGAAAAAGAATTAACATAAATTAAAATTATTTTTGTCATGGTCCATCAAGAAAACAAGATCATAGTTTAGTTTTGTAAGAGGAGTTTGTTTTGTTAGTAAACCTGAAACAAAACAGGAGAGAATATCAATAAAAGGCTACATACTGGCTTGCAAGGTCCTCTCAGAAATTTCATTTGTAAACGCTCCAATGCCTTTGTTAGAGATGGCCGCCAGGGAGAAGCGGTACTTTGTATTGGGACGGAGGCTTTCCACAACATATGATTTTGTGGGTCCAAATGTTTTCTTCATCTGTCAATCAAAATATAAGAATTTAAAATGGTGAACTGAAAAACAATTGTTGAAATAAACTTTTTTTGTTGTAGTGACAGAAAATCAGAACACTTACCTGGGTGTCTGAATCGCCTTCCTTATAGCGAAGTTCATAATTTATAATTCCTTCTTTCTCATATGCAGGTTCCCAGGTCAGCTCAATACTGGTGTCTGACACAGCACCGACTTGGAATTTGGATGGTTGACCTGGAACTGGACACAACAGCAGAAGATATTATAATCATTCAGAGTCAAGACTATAAAATGTGCAAGGGTCAAATCATGATGACCAGTAGCTTGGCTTCTAAACCATTTAATTAAGAGAATCTAGTTCTAACAGCTCCAACACCACTATTCCATTCTTAATAAGTACTCATATCCTTACCTCCCTGTAATACTTTGACCTGAATTGGGGCTGAAAAAGGTCCATCACCAACAGATGTGAATGCAAGGACTTTGATGGTGTATGTTTCTTGAGGAACTAGACTCTGAATGGTGGTGATGAGACTGTCCTGGACATTATGGATCTGCCAGAGGCTCATTGGCTGTGAATCGTCCATAGTGTAGTAAACTCTGTATCCCTTGATCTGCCCATTAGGCTCCTCGGGTTCCTCCCATTGCACCATCATGGTGTTTTGAGGAAGAATTTGGGCCTTTATGTTTCTTGGTGGACTGGCGGGAGCTTGCTCACCAGTCCGAGTTTCGACTGGCTCACTGGGTGGACCTTGTCCAATTGAGTTTACCGCTGAGACACGTATTTCATACTCTGTGTTTGGGTAGAGGCCACCAATGCTGTAACGTGTAGTGGTGATGCTATCCACCGTTTCATACTTGCTGTCTGGGGACCTGGCTCTATACTGTATGATGTAGTTTGCCACTGGATCTGGGTTTCCTGAGTCCCACGTAATGGTCACACTAGTGGCTGTGGTTTCGGTAACCACAGGGGTACCTGGAGGCTTAGGGAGAGCTGTTGTGGCAACACAAAAGAGAGAAGATATTAATTTGTGATTGCTCAAGAAGTCTGAAAAAAAAACCCCAAAGATCTAGATGGAATTTTTTTTCAGTAACCTAACAACACAAGAGATTGGAAGCAAAATGTTCTATGAATGTCATAGTTCCTTCACAAATAGCATCATCTCTTACATTTTACTGTGATCTGTGCAACTGCTTCAATGATGCCAAGGCTGCTCATGGCCACGCAGGTATAGTTGGCTGACTCACGGACACTGCTCAGTTCAAGAACATTTCTGCCAACTGGCATCTCGTCGTCTGGCGTCAAGTCCTCAGCGTTCAGCATCCACTTGACATAAGGCATGGGCGACCCCACTGCCACGCAAGTTATGTTCACACTGCCACCTGGCATTATTTCTTTACTTTCTGGAAGAATGGAGAAGCGAGGAGGTACCCGCCGGACTGCGAGAAGGCATGAGGAAGGAGAAAGGATGACAAAAGAGGGAAAGGAGTCAAAAAGAAGAGAAAAAGGAGAGGTAACAAGAGAGGCAGATGAAAATGGATCCTTCTCAGGTATACATGTAACACAAAAGGTTCAACATGGTAAATGTAAACTCAAATAAAAAATTAAATAAAACTAGACTTTTGAAAACATAAAAAAATAACAAATAATGGGAAAGAACTAAACTAATAGAAATGCTTCAACAACAATATATATTAACAGTTAAGCAACGATTCATAGCAACAAGGTTCCAATGACCAATATTTGACCCATCACAGCACAATTAAAGACACAAAAATCTATTACGAGTTTCTCATCTTTGGGGGCTGAACTACTGACACGTGGGCAACTGAAGCACTGCCTGATCACAAAGTAGAAGAGTAATATAGTAGTAAAGGCCATGTGATAATTCTATCACATAAGCCCGACCGGGCAACCTGGAACTTCCTGTCCTCTCAGACACACATGCCAAACAGGAAGTAGGCCATTGCAGGCTTCTCCCACAGCACAGGAAGTGTAAGGTTACTGAACTATTGACCATCTCTGTAAGGTCTAACCAAATTCTAGCACACATTTGCACTTAACACCTTGCTCTATTTTCAGATCATCTTAAAGATGAGAAACTTTAATCAGATTTTTGTGGTATAGGGTAGATCCACTGGACAAAGCCTTATTAAGATCTGACACGGTTCCATTGATAGATGCAGCTATCAGTTTCACAGACAGCATGCATAAATAGATCGAGGTAAATCAAGGAGTAAATGATAACAAAAGTAGATATAAAACTTGAGATAAAATGCATTGAGGAATATAACTGAAGGGTCGCTAGCATGCCCAGACAAAAGACGATTGGAGAGGAAAAATAGCACAAGATAGAAAAATAACACTTGAGGAAAGGGTAGAAGGAGAGAGAACAGTGCAGTAAGGAGTGACAGAGAAAGAAATAGAGGAGGGAGGAGTGGAGGAGGGGTAAAAGGGGGGGACAGGGGATAGCCCGTTTTACTGCTGTGTAAACTTTGCTTTTCTTCAGCTAATGTGACAAAATGTGATGATGGCACATTGTCACATCGCAGTCCCGGTAACACAAAATAAGTATCAAGGAACAAGGTGTGTGCCTAGGAGTACATAGAAAAAAAGAGCTGTAGCCATTGTAGGTAGGAAGCTAACTACTACACAGTGTAGGAGTAAAGAAACAGAACTGGATCGACAGTGAGTAGAAGTTCAGAGAATAGGAAGGAGAGATGGAGGGAAAGAGAAATGAACCTCTAAAGTTATGGAAAGGGACTGGATTGAAGAGGGAGGATAATAAATCTGAGTTTCAGACGAAGGATGTGACAGGTATAGTTTAATATGTGTGCGTATCTGAAGTCTATAGATAAACTTTTTGCATTGGAATAGGCATGGATGTGCGTGTGTACAGTATGCAAGAGCTATTGAGTGAAAGAGCATGATTCTGCAAAAAAGAAACTGATTGAGAGAGGCATCCCAGCAAGCATTTGACATTAGGTGACCTGGAGGAGTTTGCAATTACCCTAACGTTTTCTTCAACCATTTTACATATTTGTGTGCAATTTCATAGAAAAGCTATATGTAGGAAAGTCAAGATTTTACAAATACACAACTGACTAAAACAAAGAAAATATTTAGATTCAATGTCAAAATGTTTGTTGGGATGCAAAGGTCAAAAGAGAGAAGGAAAGTAGTGAAGATACAGAAGACAACATGATGAAACATATGTGAAAGATGACTTTAGAGACGCACAAAACAGAAGAGAGACAAGACACAAGGCAGAAATAAAAAAAACAGACTCGAGCAGCAAGACAACGAACAAGACAAAGGAAAATGGATTGACACGCGGACATACTGTACAATACGCAACAAGGGAAAGGAAGGGATCGGGTTGTCAGAAAAGGGGGAGAAGGAGAAGGAGGATATAAGTGGGGGATAGAATAAGTAACTGATTGTAAATAAAAAAGAACAAGAAAAGATCATGGCTCAAAGTTGGTTTGGAGATCTCACACACTGGGGCTTAAAATCAAGAATCAGGTACATGTTCCTTCATCACCACCTTAAACATTGCTTTTGTGTGCAAGTGGAAGTTAAATGTTTAGGACAGGTGGGCGTAAGGAAGGACAAAACAGGGCAATGGGAGTGATTGAGGGAAAAACTGAAATGGGCCCTTAAAGTAAAATTAGATTTAAAAACAAACCGTGTCAATCCAAATGGGATTCATATGATCGTTGCATGGGAAAAGCTAATTTATCCACAAAACTAAGGCAGATTTATTATACAAACAAACTCAGAGGGATTTTCCTTTCACTGAATTGTACATGTAAAATCAGTATAAAACACTGATGGATAGTTTCAGTTACAGAGCGGGGGACACTCAAATGGGGAACATGGCTAGTGTTGGGGTTTTGATATGTCTCTAATCTATTCTGTATGTATTCTCGGTTCTATCTACTGTTAATGTCAATTACTTTGTTACTCTGGGCGTAACATGACCTGACCTTGAGGGCAAAAAGTTCATAGCTGACCTTTGAAAAAGGCTGGTTTGTGCTACAAAAAATGACATGCAGTAAAAATGTACCAAGAAAAATGGACACTTGCAAATTCCCAAAAATATTGTTTTCCAAAAAAAAAAAAGTTGCTATCAAAACTATGTATTTGGTTGAGATATTTTTGTAATTATCTCAGTCAAAAAAAGGCAGAAAATCAACCCCTTAAGGGTGAAGAAAAATAATTCTCTGCATTATAATTTGATAAAGTAGACCTAACTAACCAACAAAGGTGATAGGGCAGCCCATTCCTCACACAGACATGCATGGGTGTGGCTATGGCATGAGTGACGTAGAACGGTGCACCCTCATACACTTGGGAACCAGAGAACCAAAACAATCCAAAAAAATGTCACTCAAGACCATCCAAGCATGCCATTTATGACTGATTATAGCATTGCTCGAGAAACACAGACTCGCAAAATAAAATCAAATGAAAGGAAAAACAAACGAAATTGAACAAATCCACAAATAGAACTACATTCGAACAGCATAGACAGTACCAGAGTGCAGCTGTGTTCACAGAGAGGTTTGCATCAATACTATTAGATGTTTTTAAGATTCTATTTGTCTCAGGAATTTATCTTCCAATTCAAAATGTTTGTTGTAACTGAACATGACAAACATGGGTGTTTTGGGGAAACAATCAAAGTTTATCTCAGGGTTGATCTTCTCTCCCTGGGGCTCAGATCAGCCAATGGACCGGGAGCTGAAATGGTTAAGTGAATGAGGTTCCCCAAAGGAAGATATCTCTAGTCCCCATTAAGAAACTATAATGTCAAGAACCATGCGGAAACTCATCCTAAATCAGCTAATAACTTTAGTAATTGAAGAATCTGACAAGGAAGTTAAAATTTAAAACTGGTTTAAGCTTTTTAATTTAAGGACATTCTGGTACAAAGTAACAAAAAAATCAGTCATATGCAATTTTTAAACCCAACACGAGGACAAATGGAACTAGAAAGAGTCTACTTGTATAGTAATGTAAGACAATGTATTTACTAGAACACTAAGGTGTCGTATAAATGAGAAAGGTGTGAACACCGCTATTATACAAGTAAGTCCTTTAAATACTTTGGCCTGTAGTACAAACAAAAAGGCATTTTATGAATCACAAAGCTATATTAACTACTAAAAGTGAAGAGAAAAATAACACAAATATCTAACTTTGTCTTTTTGATAAGCATCCATAATGTTTTTCTTTTTCTTTTTTCAAAACAATGTAATCCAACCTCTAACCTCAACCATGCAAGTTTTTGATATATTTTTTTAGGCCCATTACAGTGCCACATACAAGGCTGTCGTCATAAGAATGTTTTGGGTCTCATTTGGTATGTTTGTGTGGAAAAAACACATTTCTTGAAACAACAGTGCGTTCATAAGAATGTTTGTAAAAACTTTAGATAAAGCAATCATCTTGGAAAACCTTTTGCTTCATGTAAATGTTTTGATAAAGCCCCTGATTAAGAGCCTGTAGCATACTATACTTTGCACATCATTATCTATCATTAGATTTTAAATGAAAATTTACTTTTAAATGTAAAGTTTCCTCAGTGGCTCATGATAATGGGTCACCATACTTTAACAGTACTAAACATTAATAGTTCATTCTAAGCTGAACTCTATGTCAAAATGGAGTCTGTCATATGTGCAAATAAAACCCTCACCATTAAAATGCACTGCCATTCCAACAAAAAATAACAAAGAAAGAATCCCAATTGCATGGACACGCTCCTCATTCACAGAGACCAGGAGCCCAGCCGGCCCATTTGGAATTGAGAAAAAAGAAAACAAACATCCACATTTCATGTGGTCCGATAACAATATGTAGTCTTATTTCAAGCCCCAATGTGGAGAGAAAGACAAGAAGCCATACACTGGACGAGGTGAGAAGCAGTCGAGAGAGAATGCCAGAGTATTGCACTAACTAATTGGGAGGTGTTGAGGAGGGATTTGTGTTGAAAAACAGAGGTCAGAAGGTGGACATTATTGGCTATTTCTGTGAGGCAGATTTTGTTGCCCCAAAATGAAGGGGGAAGCCAAAATAATGTGCAGCCTTTAGTGTCACCTTGAAGCTGAGATTACACCCTCTTACTGCCTGAGGACACAGGCACAGTATGAAGATCCTTTAGTTACACTTGCAGGGTGAGTCCTACAGCATTTACATTTAAGCTGCAGGGGTTGGCCTGTATTAACATACCTTTGCTGCACCACTGCTAAACTCTCCCTATGGGTGGCTCATCAAAATGGAAATTATTACCTAAAGGAAACTAACAGGAATCATGGCATGGGTATCTAATAATAAAAAGGCATTTCAAAGTGTTAGCTATTGCTGTTGTCTTACAGGTACAGGACAAGCAGCCAAGCTATACTGCAAGAACATTCCCCCACGTGTTTGATAATTCCAGTGCATGCCAAGCTAGTTAGTAAGTTAATTAGTGAGTTTATTAGTGAAGAAGGTAATGGGCCATATGTTTTGTGTGGTGAATACAGGCACTTCTATTGCAAATGAGAATTTTTTGGACTATGTAAGGCAAACATCTAATAGAGATGGCTAGAATTTGCTTTGGCCAGTGAGAACATAAGGTGTAATCTAGCTTTCTTTCCCAACATTACATACGGATGCAGAGCAGGACATGCAAGCACATTCACAAACAGGCAAATATCATAGTAGAAGGGAGAGCATACACATGCATACCAGCACAGTCTTTCTGCATCAGTGTTTCTTTGTTGAACTGGGTTTAGAATTATGTAAATAGATTGAGTATATGGTGCACTGTTAGCTTCTTTCCAAAGTGACAGCATTTCTATGTTTGACATCTAATGAAACTAAAGGCATGGAAGTAATGTAAAGTAAGTAGAAAGATAAAAGAAAAGGCAGCTGCTCCAACAGCAAACCAAATGAGAAATCCTGTTTTACTTCCATTTATTGAACCGCATGGGAACATTAGACATCTATAAGGGAAGACAATTCAAGATTGAAATACATTTAGAGAATGTCAGCTACACATTTTATCTGTGTTTTGGATATGAGGCATGTTTAAATTGTTAAAAGGTACAAAAATGACAGCAAGTTATTTGAAAATATTTTTCTCGAGGTTAGTGCAAAGCCTTTCTGTTTGTCATTGTTGATTATGAGCAACTTTGTCACTCAAAATATCCTGTATAAAAATATTCAATATAAGCATACCTTTGAGGTCCAGTCTAGCATATCTCACATAATTTACTTGGGTATCCTCAGCCAAATTTGTGGAAAATAAGCCTTCATGCTGCAGCTGCACTGTGCTAAGCAGGGCTGATTTACCTTGATTCATCAACTGGTTTTCAAAGTAAAAAAAAAAAAGGCAAACCATCAATAGCTAAAACTCTCCTTTCCTTTCCAAAAATGGTATATTATATACTCAGACAAGTTGAGTTGAAATGTAGTAGGTCAACTCACTGTAGCAGGTGAAGTGTGGCTCAGTCAAAATCTAATTACATTGTAAAAAGAAGCTGAAGCACATAGTGATAAACTGTGGGTTTCACTGTGGGCTCACTATTGAGTTTGCATCATCAGTTAAAATTTAGATTATTTTTGTGATGTTTAAGATCTACAGTGTGCACATTAAAAATACTGTTTACTTATATGAGCTTAAAAAAACTAACTATGAGAAAAACAGCTGTCAATCAATCAACAAAAATGAATCAACAAAAAAATACATATATGTATATGCATCTTTACTCGCATGCTTGGCAGAACTAAATGCAATGCTGAGGTCATTGTATTGTTATTGATTTGCACAATATTGCAAATGGCATCTCTTAATGGCTCCCTAAAATCAACATGGAACCCAATCAGGCCCAATCAGGTCTAATCTTTTTGGTAATGGATCACTCCAAAGCAGATGACAGGAACACTGGCTGTATACACATTTATAATTTCATTCGGCATTTGCAGTTGCACTCTGAGTATCAAGAAGCCGAGCAGTATCAGGTTGAAAAAGGAACAAAATTTTTACAAACTAATGAACCACAAAAAATGACATAGTAAACAAAGAAAACAAAAACAAAACAGAAACATAAAAAAACACACACAACACCGTCATCACAACTAAAAAATTAACCAAAACAAAAGAAGCTAAAAATAGGGTTGTCAGGAACAAAAAATATTTTTAGAAAACCCAAGAAAGACAGGAAAAAACAAAACAAAACACAGAGAATGCATAAAGGAGAAGAAAAAGAAAAAAACATTGGGGCCAGAGGGGATTTTGCACAGGCATGCAAGCGCAGTTACATTCTCCCATCATGCAACAGGTGCTGCTATTTTCATGTGCTGGGTTTCCATGACAACACATGCAAGTAAAGCTTTTAGGTGCAGAAGCAATAGCAAAGGATGCAAAACGTGAAAAGGCCCCACAATGCAAACATAAAATTAAATAAACAAGACCCGAGCTAATCGGGGTTTGATTTCATCTTTTATTTGGAAATAAAAAAAATATGGTCTTTTAAAATTATTTAGCAGTTTGGATTAACTGTATTTTTTTTCAGATTAGTATATAATCGAGCTCTGCAAAAGGTAAATAACAGCTAAAATTTGTCAAACATGTTGATTTTTCTTTTCAAATGTGGGTTAAAAAAAGTAAAAAAGAAAAAACACACCAACCTTCTCGAAGCTCTGAGGGATGTAAAGGGGTTGATGCAGAACACAATGACATGAGGAGAAGAGAAAAATAGGGGAAACACAGAGAGAGTAAAAAAAGCCACCTCAAGGTGTTTAGCTGCAGCTACATGTCCCTTTCCTTCTTTTTTTTCCCTTTACCCCTGTCCCTGTCATCAGTGACACCCGTCTTCAAAGTACACTTGCCTGCCCTCCCCTTTAAATAAACTTTGAACCAAAACAATCAGATTCACCCCAGTGGTCGCTCTGCTGCCTGCTAAGAAAAAAGGATTGGGGCGCCACTGGAGTCAATTCAAGCGTACCATACTCATAATTCAAAATTTCACAAGCTTCTTATGGCCACAATGAGAGGCTCATGGGGTGGCCACATTTTATTTAGTTAGAGAAGGAAATGAAATAAAGAGAAAATAAAGAAAACAAAAACAAATGAGAGATTGAAAAGAACAAATAAATTTAAAAAAAGACAATTCGGGGGGAAATTAGCAGCTGCAGTTCAAGGCTGGTAAGAAAAATAATATTCTTCTAAGAAGCCAATCAGCAAACACTGTCATTATGGTTGATGTTTGGGAAGGAGTCTCATTTGCTTCAGTACCCACATGCCTCATTTTCAGGGTTTCTCTCTCGTCCTTACAATTATCCTTCCACACAGCTGCTAATCTCAAGTGCATTTTGCTTCGTGAACAAAACATAGTCAACATCAAGTATCAGAATTGATCGACAAAAGTTAACTGAAAACAAACAAAGGCTGACACCATCACAGCATAACAGGTGTGTTACATAGTGTGAATGCACTGGAGTAATTATGAATCTGGAATACTTTTGTAAAAGCATGCTCGTGAAGCTAGTGTTTGTGATAATATTGGATGTGTTTTTGGAAGTTATTTCAAAGAGTGCATGAATGATTTAATGTAAAATAGCTGCAAAATGTTAAAAATCATTCTTTACATAGATATGAATGATTTCTGTTGAGAGCATTTGGGTCAAAAATAAGACAAATAACTAGTGGGCGTGGAGGGCTTTCACCACCAGGGCATTATACGGTCAATGGGGGCCTGAACTGGTTTTCTATTATGGTGGCCAGTGAAGGACAATGTAGAAAATAGCTCAACATAAAAAAGCTTACAAATAATGATTTGTTGGAACTCTATTTGAGACTCTTATTTAGTGTTTAATTTAAGGGCTGCTTTACTAATGTTTTTTTTAAGGAAATCTAATGACAGATACTTTACAATAATTTCAATTTAATGTAAACAAAAAGAGGAGTGTCTTTTGTGTTCTCAAAAATATAGCACAATTCTCTTTGCTCACCTAAAATAATCTGTTGTGGGAGGGGCTCACCCACAGCAATGATCATGCAAGGACCACCACTGCAGATAGCTAATTGACACTGCTTGCTGAATCACATTTGTACCAGCTCGTGTCTCTGCTAGATGAATGCTGACAGTCTTGAAGAACCATTTTCTTTTTACCTTCAGCTCCCTGTAGTAGAATTTCTCCTCTCCACGCTTCTATTTCACTGAGTCTGATGATAGCAATAATAATGAAAAAGCAGCTCCCTGACCCATTTTATAATGTTGGAGTAGTGAATTATTTATTGGGAACAAAGTTATTTGGTACACAGCAGAGGGAACAAACCGAGTAGATACCGAGGCATCTTTATTTAATATGCACAATATAAATAATACATGCCGAAAGTGCATCTGCTTCAATTTATTAAAGCTCCCTCAACAGGGATTCTTTGTCATTTAGCATTAGTGGTGGAGGATAGGCTTTTGTCTTTATAGTCTGTTTCCTATGAAACTGTTCCCTCTGAATTATTGTTTTATATATATATATTTAGCTTCAATTTGCAGAAACATGCCAACCAAAATAAGTACAGACTGCAAAGGCCTTTAAAGATAGAACACAAAAGTAAAAACTGGGAAACCCTATAAGTTTATGCTCCAGTGCAGCATGAGGAAGAAATACAGGAAGTGTAGGATTTATGGTTAATCTGACAAATGAGCTGTGTGTAAAATACAGTGCTTTTTCACTTTGTTATAACACAAATACTTTTGTTTTCCTCCCCCAAGACTGGAAAAGGCAAGAAGGGGTGAATGATTTTGATTGGTGGGCAACATTACCTAGCCAATCAATCAAAATCAACACTTACCGTTGTGCTCCGTTACCTGTAAAACACTCATAAAAAAAAACAAAAAAACAAAAAACAAAACCAAAAAAATAATATTTTCAGTGTGTTTTAAGGTTTCAACTTGAGACGTAGTGGGGAAACATTTGATTGGGCACAAAGTTAACAGGTCAACGGTCTTTGGCAACTGATAACGTGAAGACATACGGCTTGTTGGGCTATACATTTCCTTCCGAGTGAGTAGGGGAGGGCATTGAAAGACAAAATGGAGCATCATAACAGAGAAGAACATTAGTTGGTCAATTATAGATTTACATTTGAAGTTTCAGTGCATTAAAACAATTATGGGAAGGCATTGATATAAATAGTAGAAGATTTAAATTCCTTTGATATTAATTTTGCAAAACATCTTGTGCATACACTTCTATATTAAAACGGAGTTTAATGGAAGCAATTATAGTATTTTACGCTCAAGAATACCAGTTAAAGATGAGCTGTACTGTGAAGACATTTTATTTATACAAAGTAGATTTTATTTATTTGTTTTTTGTAACTTTTTTTTTGCCTGGCTCAGCAGTCTGGTTGCTCCCTACCTCGCACATAAAGATTAGCGGGGGACGAGTAGCGTACGCCTTCCTCATTAGACGCCACGCACTCGTACTTCCCCTGGTCCAACTCCTCACTGTTCTCGATCTGCAGGGCACCTGAGGAAAGACAACATCCGACAAAGAAAAGGTGGGAAGAGGGAGAAACATGGAGAAAAGAGAAAGAAAGCAGAAAGTATATGATTAGTCTATCTGACACAAACAAATCAAACCACTGGGAATCACTTAAATTTCACACGGTCATTTCAAATACAGTCTCTCTCTCTGCAGCACTGCTGACACAGGCTAGCATGACTAACTCAGCTGCATTCCAGCCTCAGTCATTTCTCAACAAAAAGCTAAATAAATCAAAACGTGAACTGAGTCAGTCATTTTGAATTTGCAGCAATGTTTAAATCTTTAACAAAAAGGAGATACAAAGTAAAAAAAAAAAAAGTGCGATGAGATGTAAAGAAGTGTAAAGGTTACCTTGTAAGCCAAGTAATTAAACTGCAGAATAAATTAATTGATATTAAATTAAAATTTTAAGTAATGACCCAAAGGGGCTTAATACAGATCCATGCCACACTTTGCCAGTTTTTTCAGGGTATGTCTCAAATTTAATGAGTGAAATGTTTCCCCACTGTCATTTGAAAAGTGAGCTCAGTTCAAATGAATGAATAGCTTTTTATTGTTTTTGGATTTCACATCTTGCTACACATATTCAGGTGAATTTCGGTCCACACTTTCGCTGAGTTACTCTAAAACTGGAATATCATTTGATCCAACCATTCAGTTGTGAATCTGGCTTTAAGTTTAGGCTTGTCTTGCAGGAACATGACCTTCAGTCCTAGTCTCTAGTCTTTTGCAGTCCTTAACATTTTTTCTAGGATTAACCTGATTTTAGCTCATCATACAAACAACTCTGACTAACTCACCAACTCAAAGGAGGAGTTGGTGAACCCAGAGGAGGCTTGTTCCTAGTTTCGTCATGGCCAGTCACATACAGCAAAATTTGGAAAAGCTCAAGGAGTACGAGTGTATTTGAGATGCAGACTACTACTCAGTTTCCTGCCATACTCTTTACTCATTGTTTATGATTCATCTTAAAAAGATATGACCTATTCTTTAATACAATTAAATTTTTAATCTTTTGGTTGGAGTTAAATGAATGTCTGCAAGGCAAGACAACCTCAGCACTCAGCTGCAACATGGAGAAAAGGTAGCAGGGAACAAAAGAGGGAGGTGAAACACCAGGATCATTCCTCGTTAGAGTGTTGTTGACGGCGCTTCCTGATGATATCATTAGGGCCTCTGGCTGGCTCAGCAGACAGATTGTAGCCTGGGACTCTCTGACAAACACAACACTACGATCGCTCGTTAACGTTTAGCCAAGAAGCATCAATATGCCAGCAGCTGCCCCGAAAGCTTTGTAATATACTATAACGTTCTCCATCACATCTGCAAGTGAACACAATGTTGTACAAGGCCACCACTCTGAAACAGTGTACAAATAACACGTTTCACCTCATCCACAAATTAGACAATCGATCCTGGTTAATTATAAAGATTAGTCATGCTTTCAGTCCGTTCACCGCCTAATAGAGAAAAGAGTATTTTAGACCTTGAGGTGTGAGCAAATATATTTACTAATTTAGACGGAGAACGGACCTGAAGGTACAACAATCGATAGCGTTTCATTTTCGGTTTTCTTTTACTTTCTCTTCATTTTGCTTTACTGCTCAGATCACCTCATCACTCAGAGGCCTCTGTTCCTGGCATGTACCTCGAGAACCAAATGAAAAAAGAAATCTGCCTGCAGAGTGCAGGTGGTACAACTTTTTTTTTTTTGCTCTGGCTTTATATGAGCATCTGATTTTGATCTGTTTGATGTGCGCTTGGAACAGCAAATGCCGGCGTGGTGGCAGGTGGATTGGAATGTGCTCAGAAGCTGAGACCACAAAGTAAAAAACCGTATGAAGTTCAACTCCAGGTGGACAGATCCAGAAACCTCTGCCAGCGGTTTGTCAGACAGGCTTCCTTCAGCTGAATTCTAAATATGTTGTCTGAACTCACGGTTAAATCAAAAAGCACTGCTCTATGTATACCATTTTTGTTAAACTTCAGCTGGCAGATCATGATGTGGCTGCTTAAAGAAAAACCCACATATAAAAATCACATTTAACCTTCAAATAAAAAATCTCAAAATAACCTAGCAAAATACAACAGCCAACAGCTAATAAGTAAAGTAGGAGCAAGAAAGAGAAAGAACTATGTCTCTGATAATACCTTGGCAGTTTTATTTGCACTCAGACTTCTGTGAAAGGAGGATTTCTCAGCAGGTGGTACAATCTGTGTTTCCAAGTTCCTACTGGTGTTTGTACAGATTCTAGGTAATATTTCAAAATAGGAGTGTGAAGAACGCATGAGAAATTTCTTTCACTTAAAGTACACACTGAGGACCATGAGAGAACAGCAGAATATATAAATATATATATGCTCTTTGTAGTGAATGCTACCAGTTAGTTTTTATGCAATACACTCATTCGCCCCTTTATCTGGTACATCTTGCTTGGATTTCTCAGAGATTAGGCCAATTTTGACTTGATCATAAAGGGTGGAAAGCAGTTAGTAACAATACTTTGGTAGACAGCAGCAATTCAGTGATGTTCAGGTGGGTACTAATGGTTCAAACAGCCAGGTCTGCCCATTCTCATCTGACATCAACAAGGTAGTTTTTGCCAATCAATTGATAAGGTCACTGAATTTTGCCTTTTTTGTTTTATTTTATACCATTCTCTATAAACCTGAAAACTAGCTGTGAAAAACGTTCTGTGTGGTATAGATGGACACAAATTGCGATAGACTGCACTGAGTGCATTTAGATATCTAGATGTGCCATCACTGTTCACCAAAAGAAACATTGAAGAATTGTAATCACTCAAATGTGAATATTACATTTTGCAATTAAAAGAATACCCAGTGAAAATATATTTAATACCAACTGACTTCTAAGAAGCAGAATGAAACAGATCTCCCTTCATATCCTGAAGCTCCAGGAACACCATGGGTTTTTTTTACTATCATTTCCTTTTGTCTGTCTCTCTTTCTTTAAGTGACTGCACTCTGTGTGTGTTTTGCATAATTGCACTCTGCGTCCTCCGCCAGCCCGTGGCTCACCAGAGCGCATGTGGCCAGGGGCATTTTTCTTCTTTTCTTCTTTTATCAAGAAAAGAAGGAAACATAAGGAATGAAGTAAATAGCAAAAATGATCTTCTATGAATGCAATAAATAAAGCCACGCACTGAATCTGCTCGCACCATGAGTGTTTACAGATAAAGACATGCTTGGTGGCAAACTGCTTTTTTTCCCCCACAAAATGGCTGTTACTGTGCTTATTAAGCGAGTCCACCAAGCAGCTTGATAGGATGTTGGCCCTTTTTTCCCCTAAAGCTTTTAAGTCTTATCATAAACATCAATGGTCATAACTGCTGCAAACAATTTGGGCTTGCTTCATTTTAGGAGCAATTACAAAAACAGCTGGTACAGATAGTTTGCTTGGAAAAAACATGTTTTGAATAACAATTCTAGTTATTGTATGACATCATTCGATTCTGACTTCGACTGAAGAGAAAAAAAACAAACAACTTTTGTTATAAATATAAATAACATCCCTGAAGAAAATGTAAATACATGGTTAGATAACTTTGATTTACTTTGATAATTCAAATTCAAATGATAGATTTCTATTTGTAAATGCAAATATGTATGCACCTTAAACAGTGCCTTGTCAAAAGAAAAGTATATACCTTGAGCTTTTGACATGAAACAACCACAAAACTCTATTTATTGCGGATTATATGTAATAATTCAACACAAGTAAAGCGTTAGGGTTGCACTGTTGCATGGGTTCAAGTCCCGGCCTGGGTTCTTTCTGTATGGAGTTGAAGTTGTAACATCAAAAAGATGTTGCAAGGCATGTGAATACTTTTGAAAGGTACTTTATAATGGAATTTGATAAATATTTTGCGAGGCATTTTTTCTGCAATGATACTCAAAGCTAAAATAAAATAGACATGTGACTGCTGATACAAAGTAATAGAGGGAATTGATGCGATAATGTCTATTTACTCCCTACACTGATGAAAAAAATACTAGCTCAGTTATATTCAAGGTCAGACTGGAGAAACTTAAACTTGTTTTTTCTTTCATTTACTAATGTACTCTAATTTTTTTAATCTAAAATAAACAGGCTATAAAATACTTTCTGAAATGATAACCTCATCTTCCATCTGGACCAGTTCCTCTTCAATTCAGTCAGAATAATTACCAAACACTTACATCCCTCATCCTCCACTGCTACCCACTCATGGCTGTCTCCCAGCATGTTCACTGTCTTCATCCATTCAATGAAAAAGGCTGTAATGCGCACAGAGTCTACAACAGTTGTCCCAGCCACGACAGCTGCCCTATTTAACAACACTGTGCAGGTTGATCTGATGAGCAGTGAGGTGCCAAGGGTTTGATAAAGGAAACTGTCTGGACACGGCCCAACATGTCTTTAAAAAATTATTTTCAGACTTATTTTATTTAAAATGTTGGCCAGAATAGTGATTTTGTCTTTAGGGAATGTCTTTTTGCTTTTAAACATCCTGGCAGGAAAACCCTACTTTAACACGTTTTTAAAGGTTTATATCTCTTTTATTAAGAAAAATCACCTGCTTGACAACAAGAAAATGACAAGAGAGAAACTGAGAAAGAGAATAACAGTGAAAAGAGGTGGAGGGAAGAGTCAAAGAGACAGAAAAGCACACAAACACAGAATGACAGAAATGGGAGTAAAAGAAAAGTGAGGAGGGGTCGGCATGGATGATTAATTTCCAAAAGTGCCTGAAGCTGTGATCTGCCCACCCCGCATGCTGCTTTATAGCAGTTTTACCATGTGTGCATCCCTCTCAACTCCTAGTCCCCCACCCTCAGTCCCATTTGTGTAATTCAATTAGTGTGCTCCAGCGGACCTTGATTGATTTGTTTAGGCGATCTACAAAATGGCTGGCCAAGCCTTAGTACTTCTTTCCCTCCCTCTTGCTCCTTCTGCATCCCGCTCAGGCCTGCTGGTGGCACACTGCTCTTTTCATCATTTTATCTTGCTTTTGCAGTTCGCAGCTCCCATTAGTCCCTCATTTCTCCTCATCCAAACACTGCTCACTAATGTTCTACTATGGTCCAATTAGAGCTCCAAATTAGCAGCTTACTGAATCGGTGGACACATAAAGATAATAACCTTTGCAGTACATGAATTATACCCACTTAAGTGCAGAGACAACTGTGGGATACTTTTAAAAAATATTGAAAGCTTTAGTTTTCTGATATGAAGAGGGAAAAAAAACATTTGAAGAGATACTTATGCTTTATGTTAAATAATTGCAGCTTGGCTACACAAATGCTACCTAGGTAGTAGGCTTCACATTTTGTAAGGAAGCCACTTCAAATACAATTCATGCAAAGTAACAGTCCTGCACATGACTCAAACACATTTGGCCACAATGAATGACAACATCTCAGAGGCAGCAAATTTCAGCTGCATATTCTTGGTTTTAATAGCTGCATGACTGAAGACAGCCAGTGTCACTACATGGCAGCCACGTCTGAACTTGCTTTACTCCCTCTGTCTCGCTCCTACGTCTGCGCCCTCGCTGTCACTCCGGCAATGCTCTGTCACCACCACAAGGTCACTACGCTGCGACCGCAGCAGCATGGGGCTCCACGTGTGATGCCATTGTTGTCAGAGCCCATCTGTTGGCTTTTAACGCTTCTATGGAATCAGTAATGACGCAGGTAGGAGTTAAGCTGCCTTTTACACCTATCTCACACTTCCAGGCAAGCACCTGCATGGTTCCGTATCAAAGTGAAATAAATTCTATTTTTGAAATCCAAATAATTTTTTTAAATTATTTTGATGAAAGTGGTATGAAAAAGACTTGGTAATTTTACCTCCCTCTAAAAACGTGACAATCGGGAATAACATGCTATTAGAATAGGCTGGTATGATCACCAAAGTACTTACACAATTATTTTGAATAAAGAAGCATAGCATGATTTAAAAGATTTTTTAGAGTATTTTTTTTTATAAACAACCAACATTATCTTTGTTGTTGATATGGAGATGTAATAGATGAGCAGAGTTACAACATACTCCTGGGGAAAACTCTGGCTTTTTCAGCACTTTCTCTTTTTCTTTATTAAACATGGGTTAAAACATGCCACAAACGAACAAAACATTTGAGTGATTTTTGAAATCAAACCATTTCAAATTCTGGTGTAACCTTGTTATCACAAAATAGTCTGTGCCTGCATGTGATATGTAGTCTTGTCTATTTTGATATAGGCCACACATTCCTAAAGGCAAGTCTGCATAGGCAAAGAGTAATGCAGTGGGGGGAAAAAATGCCCTAGGCTGCTTATCTAATTATGCAAATACAAAGTTCATGAATAATGTTAGCTTTTGTTCACCGCAATATGATTTATGAGCCTTTCTTAATCAAACAAAGAGATGAAGAGGGAGTTTGGCTATATCTTTAATGAGTGAAGGCATTAAAAGGTGGCTAAAACCTCATGATGTTAATGTATGATTAGAAATGCATGACTTTAGCCTCAAAGAGAGTTGCATTGAAAAGAATATAAATAATTCCTTTGGCTGTAGCAAAACTGTAAACCAAAAACATTTATTCCATCCTTTCAAATACATGGCCAATCCTGTCAAACTGAGAAATTCACTTACCTGCTCAGGCTGTGGAACAAAGGCATTTTCAACAAACACACTGAAATCACATTGAGTCACCAGGGAAGAATATGTTTGAGCAATAACACCTGATGGATAATTACAAGTGAAAGTTAAATTGTCGGGGGAAATGGAAAGAATAATGAGTGGAGATGAGGAATTTATTGTGCAGTGATTTGGTGCAATTCACAGGAGTTGAGCGCCTTTACATCTATGTCACTGTAGTCTTTCCTTTATATCCTTCCGTTCATCCTCCGCCATTATCAAAGCTGCTTTTTGCATGGTGAGAAAACTGTGGATGTTACCAATTCTCAGAAGGCAGCCAGTGCACCCAGAAACACCCCCCTTTAGGTTTGTAGGTACAAGCTGCTGCAGAGCAGAGTGGAGGGAATTAAATCAAAAGTAATTTATGCCAGTTTTTTCCCCTGACATATCTCAAAGTACGAGGGAGGTGCATTTACATATGTGACGTGGCGGTGAACGGAAAGATCAAAGCAGACAAGGAGAGGGAAGAAATGAGGTTACTGAAGTCTTAAACAGTTTCCAGCAGAACATAATCTGGTCTTATCAACATCTAGGGCCACCGACTCCAAGCTTTTAATTTCCGCTCATTTACAGTTATGTCTATGCTCAAATGTTGAGGTACAAAACTACTATATTTTAATATTGCATTGCTCAGTAGGTTCTTTAAACATACATGTTAGTGAAGAAAAGAAGAGAAAGGGAAAACACAGAACACACATGTAAGACTGATACATAAACAATGAGATTAAACATGAGACTGAAACACACTGGTCTGAGCGTACACAAAACACGGTAGACAAACACGAATGGCATAATGATGTTAGTACAATAGATATTTGATTTTCTTTTTTTCTCTCTCATATTTAGTAGCTTTTGTTGGATTAGAGGTGGTTATGTTTGTTTATGATTCAGTTAAAATATGTTTATTCTGCTCTTTTATTTGTTCTTTTTTACTCTAAACATCTTACCTCGAATCGGGGTACCCTCTGGAGGAGACACAAAAGTGAAGACATAACATCAGTTCAGCTCTGGGTTAGTGTTAGTATAAGTTAGAAAGTATTTGGGATGAAAAGGTCACTGAACTAAATTATAATATCATTAGAAATTATTTAACAGACGATAAATAAATAAAATGTATTTCTCTGCTGGTATCACAAAAGAAAGAACATGTTTTTTTGATTAGGGCTTTTTTAAAATTATTGCCCTAAATATTCTTTGATGAGAAGTGCAATAATTTGATAGAATTAATACCCTGAAGTGTCAGTATTTTACACTTTGGGATAAAATACTGAAGGTATGGTAAAAGACCTGAGTTTCAGGTATGAAACTGAGCACAACATGGGAAATTTGATTTGCTAATTTGGTACCAATAAGCATTTTGTTCCCCAAGCATAAGAGGTGTGAATAACAATAACAATAGCAAGAGTATTCGATACTGGAAACAGAGATGTGCTGGAATTTCATACTATACCTTAAGCCTTAAGATAACACTTCTTATTTTGTATACACATTATTCTTTCTTGTGCAAGACAAAAACCTTCTTAACTGTGACAAGGACTTTACCACAAGGTTCATTATGTCTCTGCAGTCATTTGATCCCCTGACTGCTTCCATTTTTTTCCACTAAGAGCTTTGTTTTTTATTTATTGTTTACTTTGAGAAGGTATATTGTTACATACTTGACTGCAAGCCAAATGCTTCATTAGGAGCAATAAAATGTTGAGTTTTTTCCAATTCTTGGATGGTGGGTTTTTAAGATGTCTGTGCTGTAGAGCTTAAATCTGTTTGCACAAGGAAAGCAGTTTGGCCTCAGTCCCTTTGAATTCAAAATAACTTTTCCATTCATCTTATTCCTTTTTTCCTGTTTTCTTTTTTCCCCCCCCTTTTGCTTACTTATTTCTATTTTTTGTCTTTTACTCTGTTTATATATGACATGTCTTAGTACCTCCCTGCAAGTCTATTTTCTCAGAAAACCTGTGCCCTTCCTCGTATTTTGGGAAAGCTAGCAGTGCAAATCAATCCCGGAGAGGAGCCCTATTTCACATTTCCGGACTGCTGGATCAACATTAAGCATCAATGTTTTGTACTGTTCATCAGGTTTATCCATGAAGATCTCAGCCTTCTCATATATTCAAGCCGTTTTCAACTGAGTATTAATGTCCAACAATCGCTTACTTGTAAGTAAGCTATAGTTTTTCTCTTTCACAAATGAAAAGAAGTCCATGTTACAATATCAGATCTTATGAAAGATGAGTGACATTATGCTCAGTGTTATACACATAACAATTAACCTTTGTCTCCTCTTGGGTTACCCTTTCAGGAGTTACCACACCAAATCATCTCTCTCAATATAGTCCTATAGCATAATGATAGATGCTAGACAACACATGTTTCAAAATGCATTATTGGTTACAACTGGATTCACACATAGAACCTAAATATTTTCAAATTCTTTAAAGCACGGGTATGGTGGCTTTTATTTTTACAAAAAAAGGTGGGGATTCCTAGTTTTTCTTGAAAGACTTGCTAAAATCTCATCTTATATTTTTCTTGTGAATCCACAGGTAGGCAGGTTAATACTCTCCCTTCAAATATATTAACATCTTAAATTATACTCTAACTTTTGGTCATCATGTCAAGAATAAGAATTCAAAAACAAAGAATACCTGTACTGGGCCAAAAATATGTAATAGAATAGGAGGTCAATGTACTCTAAATAAGAGACACAATTTCAATATTGTTAAATTGTTATTGTATTTATGCTTAAAGGATCTTCTTTTGTGATACCAAAAATTAGTACTCATTGAGTTTAAAGTTCTGTCTGGTTTGCAATGAACCTTCATTGTTATCTTTTTTAACAATGTGTCGCAGCTGTGCTTGGAATTTTTATTAAAACTGTACAAAAATTTCAGACACTAAATACATTGTAAAGCATGTGTATAAGGATGCCAATTAACACAAAAATAATAATAACAGTATATTAACTGATGCGTAAATAATGAGTTTCACAGTGCTCTGTAAATCAGTACTAAAATAATTGTTGTGTAAACACCACATAATTCATATACGGTAATTAATGAAACAGAGTCATTGAAAAACCAGACAAAACTAATATGACATTTTAATATATATATATATTTTTAAATGATACATATTGTTAGGTAAGTCACAAGGCAAAGGACACGGGACACTGGGAATGTTATGTTGTTAAGTCAGAATTGATTAGGGGCTGCAGGAAGCTGGTTTATTTAGCTTTAGCTGAGATGAATTTTAGTTAGGAGTTAAGAGGTTAGAGGTCAAGTTAGGTTAAGGTTAGAGCAAGGTTAGGGTTAATAGAGCAGGTTTATACAAGGGAGTTCAAGTTACATCAATCACAAAAAGAAAAAGAGTGACAAAAAGGTAAAATAAGATGAAATAAAATTAGTGAGGTGGGTGAGGGGCTAGTATTTGTAGAATATTTTAATTTTCAAAACTGAAACACCATAAGCAGATCAAGTTAAACTAGGTAAAACAACAAGTTAGTCTGATGGGCATGTCTGGTTTTCAATTATAATAACAAATCCACCAGTACGACATTAAACATTTTTGCCATAAGCTTTCCTTCTAAGCTTTGGTCAACCAGCTATTGAACAGATTAGTGGGACAATGACCTAAATACATCTCCACATGTGGCATCTTCCTCCAACTATCAAATATAGTATTATTTTATTTCCAGATGGATGTTATTTATAACATCCATCTGGTTTGTTCAACAGCCCTCTGAATGCATTAAAAAAGTATCACTAAAGGCTATCCAGAGGCAGTCTGGCCTGAGATGTTGCACTTCTGCATGTAAGGCAAACGAAGTTGCGTGATTGGCTGAGTGTCAAAGTCTGACCACCCTCCAGAGGGCATCTGGCTGACCTTCACTTTGCTCCAAGCCCCCTCTCTCATGAGTCTGGTTGTGTGGTAGCAGCACAGAAAAAAACCTCTATTGTTATTACATCTGCAGAGGTCCCAGCCTCTCTTCTCCAGAGAGCCTTTGATGCCAACATGTGTGGTTGAACGCACACAAATTAAAAAATTGAGAGTGAGGATCCATGCAACATCAGCTTATAATTTTAAGCATTTTTAAAAAATAAAGTGTCCAATAATTTTTATGAATACTGATCCTCTCACTGTCATTGTGGCCTGTAGTGAATCATTGCAGTTGACAAGGTCAGTGAAGGCCTGGGGTCTGCAGCCATGGGAACTGGGGAGAAATGTCAGGCTCCCAACACACCTCTAAAGGAACTCCTTAGGGAACCCTGATGCAAATATCACTGCTCCACCAGCACAGCATGGTGTGGAACATAAGGAACCAGTCTGCCAGCTATTCTACCAGCTAGAGAGCTATCTTGCAAACACCTTTTCCTCCTTTTACAATGGCATTGTTATTATTTTTCTGTTTTAAGAGGATTCACAGTAAAGCCACATTTTTCTAACAGCTTAAAAATGTGTCTTAAATCTATCTGTCTAACTTTGTAGGATTCACTCTAACAAATAAATTCTGAAGTTTAAAGTCCTCTTCTAATCATCCAAAGACAATCATCAGATTTCAGTCTTCTTTGTTTTTAATCATCATGATAATTATTAAAATTATTCCTAGTTACTAAATACCAAAGCATTATTTTATATTTAATTTATCTTAATTCAATCTGAGGTTAACATGCACTGAGATTAATAAATCTTTAAACAATTTGGGAAAGCCTTAATGATGATGCCATGGCATTGAAACACTGAGTAGCCAATGTAGAACATTTCATTTAATAGAGGCACAACAGGAAAGGAACGAGGAAGATAAATTTTGGACCTGGCTGATGGCCCCACCTTTTATTATACCTCATATATGAAAAACATATGTCTGTCCATCCATCAGACAGTTCAGGAAGGAGACAAATATGTGTAAAATATTATCAGTCCCAGAAAGAAATCTTTTTGTGAAGATGCTGACTGAAGCAGGTAGGAGTGTGTCTTTTCCCACAAAGCAACAAAACCTGGACTGATATGGTATAAAAGGCCACTCAATTAGGAGTCATTATTCCTCCAAATGCAACACGATGGATTAATGGATGCGAGCAATGAATGAATGGATGGATAGATGGATATTCTCTCACTCAAAATCCTGATAATATATCAAATCTACATAATTTTGGTAATCCTAAGTAAAAGATGTGAAGGATTTTCTCAACAAGGAATCCTCACTTCAAACTGTTCTAATGAAGGCAGACCACTCTCCCTTCGCTATCAGTATAACACTTTTTTCAGTTTCAGTGGGGTCTTTTCCACCAAACTGTTTCCTGTACTCAGCTGGAGGTATTGCTTCCTTTGCATCAGGCCTTTGTGTTTGACAGAATTTTTGTCAGGAGGCTAAAGGCAGGTTTATTGGGAAATGAGCTAATCAAATTGTTTTGGACGGTGTTTTGTGGGAGGAGTGTGATCAATGCAAAAACACAGCAACTTAGCAATAATAACATTTTAAAATAGCATCTACATAACTACATCTTTTTTTAATCTACCCCCAGTAATTGCAAATTTCCCATCACTAAATTTAAGTAGGTCACTGTACTGGTACAGCTGCAGTAGCAGGTGATGATTTTTTCCTGAATCAGTTCTTTAACACTGCCTGTCTCATAACATTTCTCTCTCATAAATAATAAATGCTGTTCTTAAAAGCTATGTTTAACTCCTGACTTCCGTCCACTGGTGAACATACATTGCTAATAAGCTGCTTGTTGTTTACAGCTTCATGATTCTAAAGTGGTGATATTGGGTACTCTCAAAAGTGTTTCAAATACACTTTTGAGAGTACACTCTAAGAAGTCACTCAAGTGTCTTGAAACAATTAAGTTCAATACCATGTTCCTATCCTAAGTCTGATGTCATGACGCAGGGACAGATCCTGTATGAACCATGGTGCTGTGGTGGCGCTAGGGTAGAGCACAACTCACATAAGGAGACCTTAGCCCTCGACGCATCGATTCCAGCCTGATGACTGATACTGCATGTTCAAATAAAGGGAGCCTGAGCCAAAACATCCTTTTAAAATACAGTAGTTTACTTTTACTTCTTTATTTGAAGTCAACTAAATTATTTGAGTAAGACTGACTTAAATTTGTCAAGTTAAGCGAGCATAATAAATTACATTAGATTCACTTGTTACCAACTGAAACTATTTAATTAAGGTAAACCAACTTAATAAATTACGTTGAACCAATTTAATTGAATTAGTTGTTGCCAATTGAAGCAATTCAATTAAGTTGGTTCTTCTATATTCATTTTTCAGTGTACAGTGTCTTTGAAAAACTAATATAACATGTTAAAAAATAAATTTAAAATAATTTAAATTCTAGCTGTATTTTAAATACAATGTGGGTGATAATGTAATTTGGGATATTTTAGGGGTTTTTTTGGAACAACTTAAATGTCTGAGTTGACTTTATGTACAATTAAGTCAAAGAGATTTGAATTATTTATTAGAAATATCAATTAAGTTGTAAAAACGTAGTAAATTGAGATGGATAAACTTCAAGAATTTAAGTGGATGATCATAGAATATTGAGTTGAGTGAATTTAATTAATTGAATTGGATGATCGTAATATATTGAGTTGTAAAACTTAGTAAGCTGAGTTGGTCAGACATAATTCACCAAACTGGCATTGGACTCGAAGTAAAAAGATCCTTTAAGTTAATCAACTTAATTTAAGTTAGTTATACTTCTAAATTTTGAGTTCATTGAACACAAAAAAGCAAGTTGTCATCAATAAACCAAATGACTTAAGTTACATTAATATAAAAAAGTCTTTTAAAAGAACTGTAGCCAAAAATACTTTTAGAGTGTAGCAAAAGTTGGGGGAAACCAAAAGAAAATGCTAAGAATGAACAGAGGAAGACACATTAAAGAAAGGGAGAAGGTAAGGGTTGGGGAGCGAAAGATGCATGCATTTTGGGAAGTGGTTTAAATATGCCGTCTGCTTCAAGGAGAGTGAGTTGGTTTTATGGGCTTTGCAAGTCACTTACCAAATCTTTCTGAAAATGACAAAGCAAGAAAAAGTAATTAGAAAGAAAAAATAACAACATAGCATTTTTAAGGATAAAGTTAGGTTAAGATTGCCAAATATCCAAATTAGTTAAGAGCTAGTTATTTCTTGCACTTTTCTAACAATGGTATATTTTAAGTATCAACTTTATTTTGAATTTATAATTATGATAATTATTAATGTTTACTTACTTTGTAATAATAATGTTAATACCTGTAGTTTACTCGTTAGATTTTTTTTATTTGATCATGTTAATGGTGTTATATTGTGCTATGAATCAAAAACAAATACAAAGTGTTTGAAAGCCCTGTGATGTGCGAGGACGCACATCTCGGTTTCAGACACCAACAAAGACAAACATTTTAACAGAGACAGGAGAACAACTGTTAAACAGCAAACACAAAGAAAGTTCAAGGCATCATGAGACAGACAGATAGATGATACAGAGGTTAGACAACACTGGAAGCTGGATCTCTTTTATCCACAGCAGCTTAAAACTAACAAAGGCACATGGAACAGGTTAAAGATTTTTACAGTTTGACAGGTTAAACAGTTTTTCAGAAGCTGGAGCTTGCCATTTAAATGATCAGAGAACAGGATAGTAAATTGCTAATGGGGAAAACAAATGTAAAAGAAAAACAAACATTACAGTCTATAAAATATTGATCTGATTAGAATTAATTTGTATGGAAAATACATCCTAGGATACATTCCAACTGTGTGTACCACTTAATCCACTTAATCCAGAACCATTTTTACCTATGATAATCAAGTCAGTACCCTGTTTACTCTGTATGTTTTAGATGTAAAAGAGTAAAACAGGCCAAACTTTTTATACTATGTGTAAAAAATATATATATTTCACATTGTTGATTATTTTCTGTTGTGCCGTCACATATATGTCCAATTAAATCTAATTATGTTTGTGCTTGCTGTGTGATAAAATATGAAAGTTTAACAGGTATAAGTACTTTTACACAGCACTGTATTTTTTACAATGGGCTCCAGAAATCTGTAACATCACAGGCAATATTTGAATCCGACATTTATTCAAAGATATATAATTAAATATTTTTCTCCAGAGGAGAAGTAGAGAAACTACTTTTGACTACTTTTTCCTGTAGTAAAGTAGTTACAAAAGCATACAGAAATGTAAACGTATATCAGAACTATTCATTTTTCTGCCTTTGTAAGGGATTGATAATAAGATGAGATATCAATAATTCTGACTGTACAGCCTTTCTAGGGGCCTCAATTAGGGCATAAACTCAATGGTGACAGAATCTTTATTTAGAGGCCTCGTTCCTAATTTACGATTACAGCAACAAATCAAAGGAGAGCCATTGGATTTTTCAAATGGTGACAAATCATCGACCTAAAATATCTACCCCTGTTGCCCAAAGCTACTGCAGGGCCTGCTCTTAATTAGCAATATAATTAGACATTGCGTTACTGGGGCGATCTGTGGGCTTTAATCAATCTGAACAAGAATACATTTCCACATCCGATTTCACTGTGCAGAATGTGGACAATGTTGTCACTGTCCAATGAGACAGTGTTTTTGGATATTGAAATGTTGAAATGCAACTGAACTTTATTCTACCTGAACTTATTAGTAGTCAATTTGAAAAATGAAATCAAGGAATTCTGACACATCACTTGTAAAAACATTAAATCTTATATTTACTGATATTGGAAGTGCTGGAATTTGCTGCAAAAGAAAGAACACAACAAACCATAAGCTTTCCTTACCAGAGCGCAGTTGCTTGATTCGTCCATCACTTGTATTTGGATCTATGGGCAGGAAGTCTTTATACCAGGTGATTTCTGGGTCAGGTTTGCCACTGGCAGAACAGAGCATGGTAGCCGTTCGAGTTCTCTCCACCACTTTAAGCTGAGGACCCATGTCAATGTTGGGGAAACCTGGTGGTAGAAGGTCCTCTGTGGGGGAAACAGGGAAAGAGGAGATGAGTGAGTTTTTTATCAGGAAAAAACTCACTCAAAATTGTTTCTCTTTAGCTTATGAGCTTTGAGTTTGTAATTTTTTTTCACAGCTCTGGTTTAATTTAACCTATCACCAATTCATATCCACAATGTTGTATCAATAGGTTGTTATTGCATCCTTACCTGTTTCCACTTTGTACCCAAAACCTACTTATGTTTCTATCCCAGTGTGCAATGGCACAGACTGAACCATTGCATCACAGGTTATTTATATGTAGTAAATTATTTCGATAAATTATGGAGATAGATGACCGTAAATATGTTCAAATCTTAGTAAATATTTTAAATATATATTGTCTGTTGAAGATTTCACCATATATACCTGAATGTTCCCCCTAACCTTATCCTAATAAAAACTGATTTAAGAAAATTTTACATAGATATGAAAAAAATTCAGAACTTCTTTGGTTGTCAATTTTACTAAGATATCAGTGATCTCAAGGGAGGAATGATTTGACGTTTGGGCTGTGCAAAATGACTTGGTGCATAACACTCATTTTCATACATAGCAAAGTTGTTCAAGAATTAAAAATAAAACTCCATATACAATCAGACATTTGACTGCAAGATGAGCTGCACTTGTTTTTCCACAAACTAAACATGTTTATTTAGTTACTTATCTATTTATACATTAACTTTTGATTAGGTATGACAAATCAAATTATATGGGCCTAAGGGAAAAATAAAAACATGAAACTATGTAGATAAAAGCATAGACTGAGAAGTAGTTCATATGATAAGCTCAACAGACTCATAATGCCACCATGTGTGTGCTAATGGCTGCTGCTGCTAGTCTGGTGGAGCTTTGTGGGAGGGAAGTTGTGTGAAGTGGATCCTCAGCTAGAGACTGTAGCTCCAAGGAGGAGCAATGTGGAAATAGTCAGCAGTTGTAAGAGCAAGCATTCCATACAACCAATTCCTAAATTGCCTAAGCAATAAAGCATATTTCTTTTATTTAAATTTAAATAAAAACATCAGGTCTAAACTAAGAGTTATACAAACATCCTTTCAAAATAGGATATTTTGTAGTATTATAACATAATAATATCTAATGTTATGTCAAAAGACAAGTCCAGTTGATAAATGACACTGCCTAGCCATCATTCACTATAATGTACTCTTATCTTTTTTTTTTCTTTTGAGAAATGTGATTGGTTATGACATATTTTGTTTAATAAATGATGCACACGAGGTACTTTGTTAGACATATAGTGTATTCATTACTCTTAAACCATTTCAGACACCACCATACCAGTTGGCCCTTGTTCAAATAGAAACAAAAACTAAGCAATTTTCCTAAAGCTAATAAGCATGCATGATTGAACCATCATTTCAGTTTAAGAGATGACAGCTTAGTGCACTCTGTGGTCATTGTTCTCCTCCCTACTGTCTTTGGGCAATTAGTCCCATGGGTCAAATTGACTGACCTTTTCTCTGGCTGGAGCAAGAAAAGTGATTCATTCTCAGATGACAAGGGAAGTACCCAGAGCTGTAATATGCCTCTGAAGCTCAAGGCCACATCCCAAATGGGAGAGGATTGACCGACAGAGATACTGGCCAGTGGCACAGCAGAGTAGCATTTGGCAATCCAATGACCTCATGTCCACATTACAGCCATCATAGTGGCCTCTTTGCAACATGATAAGCACTAAATTAAGGAAAATTAGGACAGAGACTTGAATCACAGTTTTAGTTGGAGACCCCTGAATCAGGACATCTGGTGTTTATGAAGGGAAAGGAAGTTCTGGGAATGGAATATAAAAAAACAACTTGCAAATGTGAGGAAAAAAAATCTCATTGTCTCAAAACTAAATTGAAGCAGGTCGTCTCAGAGGCTGACATAAGTCCACAATGAATATTTCAACGATAGGTTCAAACACTACAGGCATTTTCACTGTTATGTTTCGAGCTGTTTCCTTTTCATCACTTATTCATAACCATCTCTGTATTAATTCTTTATACCAGTTCATCTGAAGCCCAGAAAAGCTTTAGCCGGCATTATGCTTTACAAAGTTGTACAACTGGTTCTTACAAACTCCCTTCTTTGTGTCATCAATGATCTATGTATAAGATACAATCGAAGGTGCTGCTCTTATGTGCCCCTCTTGCTAGTCCCATCTGTTAGAAAACCATATCTGTACAGGGTAGCTCTGCCTCACACCACGAGAGTTGCATCTGATGCACTTGATACCACTGGCCTTATCTGCACAACAAATCATTCTAAATTCATGGGAGGAAAACGTTAAACTGAGGCCAGTACAGGCCGCATTACAGAAGCATGAGAATACACACCGACTAAGTGGATTTGAAACTAATTTGATTAGGCAGGAGACAGAGGGAATGTGCGCAAAGGAGCAAAAAAGGGCAGAAAGGTGGGTGAACAAGCAAACAAGAATGCTTGGATTATGGATTCAGGGATAGATTATACCACCATTACAGCTGCCCTGACCTGATACGGCACCAGCAGCTTTCCTGAACAAACGGCATGTATGTTGGCTGCTCACTTTCCTGGAAATAGAGTCTGATACAATCTTTCGCCCTGAAGCTTGCAGGCTGTGTCGATAAAGGCGGTCATGCAAAAATAAATAGATCACTCATCGAGGGAGTGGAACTTTAGGGTTAGCTAGCCTGGATATGAAGGCAACTGATATGAACAGGATCGTATCCCAGTGTTCTCACTGGGATACGATTGGCCCCAGTGATCGGCCAATCCCCCATCACAGAAGAGCAAGTTCAATTTTTTCTGCACTTTGTAATAATAGATCAACTCATGCAAACTATTGATCGATGGCAAAGTTGTGCACAGATTTGCTGAGAGTGGATCTTTACAATCAACTGACCAGTACCAAGCCTTTGATAAAGTTGTGATTAGAATCATCTTGACCAAGTTAAAAGGTCTGTCCTCCTAACTCTTTTCCTGGCTAATCTCATGTCTCTTAACATATTGTTGGTAAATCCATCTCTTGAAGAATTCAGTTGTTTGACATCTGTTTTGCACCCATATGCAAATCCATGCATCTATTAAGTTCAGCTTCTCCAAGGTCAGGTTAAAAGGTCCAGGAGGGAAACACAGAAATGTCTTTTCCAGTAAAACTCGCCTGGTCAGTCAGAGAAATCTCATTCAACAACAACAGTTCCGACAACAAATTTTGGGTCTGCCTCCCAGTCTCTTCTGTGTAAGATGTGTCCAGAAACCTTCAGAATTGAGGCACCCAGTAAGCTTGCTTAATTAGATGCCTGATCCACCTCAGCAGAGACCTTTCGATGCACAGGAGCAGTGGCTCTACTCCCTGTTCCTGCTGGATGATGGAGCTCCTCAAGTCTTCTTTAACTTTACAGAAAAGGCTCATTTCTACCAGCTACTCCCAGGATCTGATCTATATTCTATGACCATGTTATTAAATCATAGACAGACGGGTGAATTGTGAGCTTCACTTTTTGCCTCAGCTTTTTCTTCACCACAACAGATGAGGGCAGTTCCTTCATTAATGCAGAAGAGGATGCCATCTGTCTATCCATCTCCTGCTCCATCCTACCATCCCTCATGAACAAGATACAGACCTGGAAGAACCAGACATCTTTATTCCATTCACTGTATAATAGCAAAGATTTATTTATTATTATTATAGTGGATAAAAAAATTTCAGATTACATAATTTATACATTAAGCAATACACAGTAAGCCCAACACAGAATAAACCTTCATAGAGGCACACATGGTTATCTTATAACACTATTTCAGATCCCATTAAGAGACTGGAAAGATAAAGGGTCTTGTTTTTTTGCTTGTTACATCATGCACTAAGTGACAGAAGTGTCTCTGATTAAAGAAGTTCATTTTGTAATGCAGGCACAGATTCAGCTCTGTGACTACATCCACTGCAAGCTCAGGTGTGGAATGAAGGCGTCTCAGTCATGCCTTGAAGGGGACTAATTAAAACAGCTTTAATTAGCACTTTTCTTGAGCACATGCATTTCTAGGGCCTTTCTCCACTGACTGACCTGCACAAATCCCGAAAATCTCAAAGTTGCTTAGACCAATTTGCTACAGTATCACACATGACACTTAATCCCTAGGTGTTAGTGCTGTGCCCTACAGCTACCCAAGCAAATGAATCCCTAATACCAGAAGGTTCTTGCATTGGTCAGGATTTTATGCTGCATATAAGATGTTGACATTACCATACTGCACATCCCATTAATTTTTAAGTGAAGCCAACATCAGTGGCTTCAGAAGTACAGGGTTCCGAGCCATCACTGATCTCCCAGAGTGGAGAGAGTCATAACTAATGAAGAGGGAGAGGTGAATCCCAGCAGACTGGGACTGCAGGAAAGTGCTATGATGTGCTCCACCGTACCCCGCACCTATTACTCATATTATTATTTTCACTTACAGCAATGATTTAATTTCATCAGCAGCCTAATCAGGTTAACTGATTACCCAGTGCTCCAGCATACAGACACAGGCTTTAAGCAGGCCTGTGCACTAATACCACAGAGGGGCTATGGGGACATAGGCAGAGTGAGAGCACAGGAAGGACACGGAGGTTGACAAACCTAATTTATGGTATAAATTACAAAGAAATAATTTAATAAACATTATGGAAGTAGATGAAGAAAACAATGCAAAGGTCTATTTTACACACAAAGGGGTACACTGTAGAGATAAAAGTTTGAAAAAAAACTTCTTAAACTTTACAGAAAAGTCTCATTTCTGCCAGTTAATACGATACTTTTCTGTAAGAATAACTAATCTATCAGGAGGTTTATTCAAGAAAGTAGACATAATCCTCCACACTGACTCATATTTGATAATAGTTTAGGTTGCAGACGCAAAGTAAAAATAGTTTGTCTTCTTTAAAACATCATAGGCAGCATTTCATGTTTTCCTTTTATTATCTATCTTTGTTGGTTTTTGTTTTGCACACAGTTGTGCCTTAGAATAAAGCATTTAAGAACAAAAGTTTTAAACACAAAGTGTGAAAGATAATTTGTAATAACAATACTAAAATACATCTACTTTCTCTCTGATTCTCTCTCCTGTTTCGTCAAATTCCTTGAATAATATTACAGTAAGAAACCTGTTAAATTGTTAAGGGGACATGGTGGGGAAGAAAAATCCAGGGACAGAGAAGAATAGCAACACAGGAGAAATCTAATCACAGTGTCTCTGGCCCCGGCACCGATAGCCCTCTCCAAGATAGCCATCTCAGCTGAATAAGGGTTATTATACAACCAGCACTCAACCTCTACCCTCTACTCCATTCCCAGAAAGACATCTGATGTCCTATTAGTATTCTCAGCACCAAGCACATCTAGCTACCAAGGGCAACATTTACATCAAAATCTTCCAAAAATACAAGCTAGAGAAACACATAGAATGAGGAAACGATGGAAATTAAGAGGGTCATCATTTTGGATATTGATAGACGGAAGGTTGGTCCTGAACATATAATAAAATATTATGTAGCTTAATAGGGAATGAATAAAACATTCATTATCTGAGCCTGAAATGTTGTACGAATACTGTGACCAAAAGCCTACGACGGACGTCTATATTTTAGTTTTAGATAATGACAGAGTAAAAAATTAATAAATTCACTTTTCCAAATACAAATGGAATTTATGAGCACCAGCACCCCTTATGGCCCTGCAAGGATAAGTGTGTAAGATAATGGGTGAATGGATTTGCCAATACTTGACTTAAAAATGTGAAGTAGTGACAGAAAATGCTGGTCAATACAATAGGCAAAATAATAAAGTAGGAATCTAAGCTATCTTGCAATTATTGGTGAAACAGTGTAACATTCTGTTGAAACTACTTCAAGACGTCTGGGTGAAAAGAAGTTGCATCTTGAACCTCAAATTCTGCAAATCCAGAATCCTTTTAAACTTTAATGTTTTCATTATACCTTTAATTCTAAATGACACAAAATGGGGTCAAGTTCTTGTAAGAATAATAATAAAAATACTTAACCCAAATATTTTTCCTTTTGCAGTGAGGTTGAATGATTGACACATCATATGAATAGAACAGACACATATAGACACATATTCAGACACATATCAACCCCTCAGGAGTTTGGGGCAAGGTATACAAACCCCTGGAGAGAGAAGGGATAAAGTGGATGGCATTAAGGGAAATGCCTCCTCATACAGAGATGTCAGCCAGTCACGTCTGGCTTAAAAGGTGGGTGGCTCTAAATGTGCTTTTCTAATGGAGTGCGTATGCGTGTATGCAGGGTTGGGATTGTGTAATGAGCATTAGTGGGCACCTTGAAACTTGACACCAGTTTATGACATAATGTGGACGGCAGTGCGGCTGTAAAAGTGTTTTGTTTTTTTTATACAACTTTTTACTTAACTGTTACAACAGTTTAGACTTACACAGAATATTAATTCATATGTGCATCATGATCCAAATAAATTCTTAAGAGATTTTCTCCAACATTGTAACAAAAATATTTCAATTTATGTATCACTAGCTGTGCAAATTTCAATTACAAATGTGTGCAAAACTTTGTCAATATTCTGCTATTGTTAAAAAAATACACAATTTCACAATTGCAGTGTTTCTGCTATATAACAAATGCAATGACAAATCACACATGAATAAGTGTGTTCACGCGATAAATCATTAAAAAGCTTGGCAGGATCTTATGAAGGCATTAGAGCGACGAGCCCTTTACTCATATTTTGGAGCTGCCATTTATGTGCTGTTTTTGTAAAACTGTTTTGGGCGATTTTACATAAGAGCTATGGATTAACCACTTTCAAATGACAAACCTAACTTTTAATTTAGTGCGCAAAGCCATGGAGGATAAATTAGGTTGGAGCACAGTCTAATTCACAGGTTTAGAAGTGGCTGTTCTGTGATGATACCACCATGGTCAAACGGAAAAAAAAGAAAACAGCCAGAAAGGGGTTTGGCTGTTAAACATTTTATATTTTTAATGGCTTGCTATGTTTTTTCTTGAACCGCTTTCTCTTAAATTAGATGTGGTTTCCTATTATTCTTTCCTATTAAAGAGGAAAGAATAATAATCTTGTCACTTTGGTCTTCGTTCCAACTTTACCACAATAAGTGTGCACAAAGTAGTTTTAAGGCACCTAGGATTTTTTTATTTTTTTAAGGTTTTATTTGCTCTAGTGGATTTTATTTTACAGTGAATGGACAGGAAAGAGGGAAATGAGAGAGGGGGAAGACATGCGGCACAGGTCGCCCGGCCGGAAATCGAACCTGCAACGGCCGCGTCGAGGACTGAGGCCTCCATATGTGGGTTGTGCTAAGGCCCTGCGCCACCACAGCACCCCGGTGCCTATGATTTTTAAGTCTATTAACTGTCAGCCCTGAGGTGCTCACAGCATGACCCCCATTTTGTATAAATTCAGTCACCTGAGTTGTTGGGTGATGTATATGCATGAGGCTAGCAGTTCAGGCCACATCCCCTTGCTGTTCTTTATGCATGAGCTGGGCCACTCCTTCAGTTTCAACAGGATCCACATCTTCCTCCTAATTCTCCTTTGATGTGGTCCAAAGAGTCATTCCCCTTTTTATTTTATTTTTTTTTTTCAAAATAAATATGTACAGTTAAAAGTGATTAAATCAGTGTTTTGTTTTCTACACTTATCAGCAACTGGCCCTGTGCAGCTGCATATCATGTAACTGGGTAAGCATGACTGTTTGTATATGTACACTTTTAACAGCAGTGATTACATAATTGTAGCAAACTCTTTAACATATTCAGCAAGGCAACAATAATCTATTTCCATCCAATTTACAGGCTGAATTTTAATTAAGTAAAAATGAAGAGAGGAGTTCAATGCATATAATTGGTTCTTTCTGCTGAATTCCTTTTATTACGACATATTAGTAACTGGTAATACTGACGTGCGATTTTAAGTGATACTTCTCTCATATTCCCTTGAAATGCTGGGAAGTTTTGCTGATGCTGTGTTGATACAAACAAGAAAAGTGTTTAATTTGAAACTGTGGGAAAGTGTGCTTGTTCTCCCTGTTCTTGACACTATGCCTGTCCGGACTGATTGGGTAACTCGGGTTTCCTCATCCAGAAAAAATAAAATCCTAACTTGTTCAGGCACTTGAGTTTGTGTTTAGATGACTGGTTGTTTTGAAAAACAGATGAGACAGGCTCCAATCAACCTGCAAACATTACAAGGTTAAAACAATGTGCAAAGTTGATATTGGGACATCTGGAAGACTTGTTATGAATTTGTGCAGCTGTAACTCAGTAACTTGAAATACCATGAAAAAGTTCATTTATTTTTTCAGAAAATTTTCAATGTTTGACAGGGTTTACGAAAAGAAGATTTTTAATACAGACATCTTATGTCTATGGCCAACGCAACAATGGTGAAATGCTTAACTCTCCCTGACACCATCCACAAAGAGAGTAAGTCACAAAAGGTCATTGCTAAATATGGTGACTGATCACAGGAGGCTCAGAAGGTGTGTGTATAGACTCCATGCGCTGTACAGTAGATTCATACTTCTTAGCTGTAAATTCTTTAATATTATAATAATCTATCTCCTTGTGTACTGAAACTATATTTTCCACTTTTGATTGACTTACAGAAATCAATTATCATTTCACGTCAGCTGTTATTGAGTTGTAATTGGATATGGTATTTGATGTAATTAAACAAACATGCAATAAATTAGCATTGGTCAATAAGCTTCTCAGTTCGACACCTGCCTCTGTGCCATTCACAATTCAATTCAATTTAAAAATACACACCCTAGCAATGGTGGTAGTACAGACAACGAGTGCATCTCTAGGATAACCATAGCTGCTCTGTTTATGCAGGAATCATATGGAAATACATTAAGATACCAAAAGATCAGGAGAGAGCCTTCCCTCTTAAAGACCTCAGGGTCTTCCTCTACTTCCAACTCAATCACCATCGCCTTAATTCTTTCCATATTTTCCTTCCTTATCTTTCATGCAACCACTTAGCTTACGTCTCAGTTCTTCACCTTCCGATCACACCTGATTACAGCAAGATAAATTCAGAGGATCAAAGGATTCAAATGCTATAAACATTCATCCTTGTGAATTTCTTCAAGATTTAACTTTATTTTAATATAAGAAAGGTAAAGGGCTGACTGCATTCAACCAGGAACTGAAAAAATACAGCTACAGAAGTAAAAGTGATGCATGAGGAGGAAAAGGTTAAAGGTAAGCTTCCGAGAGAAAAAAAAAGAAAGGCAAAGTCACTCAAGGACAGGAAAGGGCACATCTCCGAGAAAACAACACAAAACTTTTTAAGCTTCCAATAGAGATCAGGGATATGGGGGCCATTCATGTGGTCAACATCCACCTATTGATTTGCCGTTCGTGCCTCACCTGCCCTTCTCTGCTCACCAATAACAGCATTGGAGTTCCTGCTCAGCAGTGAGTAGCACTTTATAAGCAGCTTAAAAATAGAATTACACGAGGACCAATAATCAAAACTAGCTAACTCTTTAAAACAGTTTGCCAAACAAAGGAAACAAAATAAACTAAAATGTTCAGTATTTCAGCACTGCACAAAAAGGAACTTAGCATGTAAAATAAGGACGCTTACTTCCTATTAAAAGCACATGTGTGTGAGCACATAACCTTTTGCCAACAGGTATTGAACTAAACAGCACTACACTGATTTATAATTTACAGTTGGTGACAGCAAGATTTGTTTAAGATTGCCAGGGACAAGTTGGAGATAATGCAAGAGGCAAACAAAGCAAGTGTCAATCTTTTTGGAGCTCTCTTAAGAGAGCCATTACATTTCCTATTCAGTCAACATCAAGCATCCATGGACGAGTGCTTTTGTGACCAGACTGATTAATGTCTTTGCTGGTAGTTTAAGACCTATTCAGACATGCAAATCGATGTAGAAACTTATAATATCTGCATCATGGTCAACAAATTCACTCGAGCACTTGAACTTATAAGCATGACTACTGTTGAGTGAGGTGTACATATGCTGCTATTTTATTTATTCTTTCTTCAGTCATTACTCTTGTAACCTTTTAACTTTTCTTATTACTGTTCAGACTTTTTTTCCAACCTTTAGCAGTATGTCATTTTTGCTCTTTCTCGAGGTATTGGAGACAAGTGGAAGAGGGCAAAGGCCATCTCAAATGCAGGCAGACAGGAAGAGAAGACAGATATGTTGCTGATACTGCCAAGCTTATTCTTCAATGTCTCATTACCGGATCGCCAATGCCTGCCTGCTGGCCCACTCTCTCTCTCACTTTTTGTTTTTTTCCCTTTGTCTCTATCTCTCTGCTGAACACACATACACATCACTTACACATACACAAACCAAACAGTCTGACATGCTGACCATTTACCTTTGCACACAGGTAAATGGTCAAAACATGTCAGGACAAAGACCTACTTTCTTTCTCACATGCACGCACACACCTGCTCTTGTTTCCTTTTGCATTTAATTATTTTTTAAATTTAGTCAGAGCACTCGACAAACGTGCCTCTTCAGAGCAAACACAAGGCTTTGTATGCAACCCCATTCAACATCAAGGCAGCATGAATTAGTAAAGCAAAGACATGTAGGACAAAAAACAAGCCAAAAGCAAATTGATACACAAAAGGCAAAACAAAATAATCTTCAAAAATAATAGCAATAGTTCTGAGTCCTAATGCATCTCTACTATCATACACTTGTGGTATTTGCTAGTTAAAATACCACCAAAAAGTTACAAATTAGGAAGAAGAATACTACTTAATTATATGTAAATTCATACCAACTGTATATCTAGATATCTATATATACCTATATAGATATATATAGTTTCTCTGAAAAAGAATCTAATTAAAATTCACAATAACCCATGTTGTCTCTCTTGAAATGGGCCAATGTGCAGACAGCCTGATCAAACAGTAGGCCCTCATGCCTTACTCATCTCCAGGCAATGGTTGGTAGCATAAGGCTGAATGATTTAGAGCTGGACTGATTTTCTCTTATTATTCAATCAACCAGTACAAGTTACTTTTATTTTAATATGTTGGTTGCATCATATTTAATAATTTTTATATTTTAGGTAAAAATAAACTCAACAAAAAGTGTCTAAAAGTGAACAAACATGAGCAAAACAAATTTAAGGTTATAAAGATCAGATCAGGGGACTTTTAAAGCTAAGCCTAATAAGAAACTGTACAAAATAAGCTTGAACAAAATTCGGGCATTAGGGCATTGAATGTGTAGTGGTGTAAAAACTACACATTCAATGTGATGAAGTATGTAAAGTGAGGGAGCTGTTTAAAAGTAAAGTTTTGAAAAATGGAGGGGGATAGGTATGACTGGTTCCACCACATTGGAGTGACAAAATATTTTTTTTCTGTATATGTGTGTAGAGACTTCAAACCACTACAAATATAAAGGTATCAACAAAATAGTTTAAGTTTTAAAGCATCAATAACTTCTGCTGTAAGAGCTGCTTTGCCAGATGGGGATCTGTTTCAGGGTCATGCAAACAGAAATTTTAAAAACCTTTAAAGACAAACATTTTTTTAAGATTTGATCAAGTGTAATAAGTCCCACATATTTGCCAGGAAGAATCTAATTTCAGCTCAAACAAGTTAGCAAAACTCTATCTGAGTAAATGAGTAAATCTCAAAATAAAGATTACTCTGTGTGAACTCACAACATAGGGAGCTTATTGTCCCCTAGTGGGAGTTTTTTCTTATTTCTGATTCTATAAAACACAGTTGGAAAAAAAGGAAAATCAAAAGAAAAAAAAAAAACATGACAACAAAAACCAACAGCAAGTCATGTCATCTCCAGAGTGCACTTCATATGGCTGTTGGTCCTCCTCCAAGGACTCCCAGAGGACTCTGTGGACGTCTTAGTGGAGCCAGATGGCCCCCATCTTAGGTATTCAGCTGTGGCAGTGAAGTAACAGCCAAGGAGGTGTCACAGTCAAAGCTAAATGCAACCGCCATTGACATCAACATATGCCATCACACGCACATACAGAACTGAACAACATAATAGAAAATTAGACTTTGTCATTTTCAGTGCAAAGTTTTAAAAAAAAAGGAAAGAGAGAAGTCCTGTTTAAAGTTTTAGTGCATCTGTGTCACGGTATGCTTATTTCTGTATAGTTGTCTAAGTACAACATTTGCACAAGTACATACTTGGAATGCATTTTTTTTAAATCTCTGTTTGTGTGCATGTCCATAAAAGTGCTGATGTATGTGTGGAGAGAATAGTGAGCTGATTTTCATTGTATTTAAAACTAAAAAGATATTTTATTTAGTCATAGCACATCAGTTCGCTTTAGGAATGAGAATGTTAGGAATGTTCTGTTCTATGCTTGCTCATAAGATAAGACAAACACCCACTTCTGTATCCAGAAGAAATGCATGCAATTCCTGCTTATTGGAATTTTTATCTCATCAGTTGTGAAAGTATGAATTTCTTCAACTATTACCCTAATAGTTGATCAAAACGCTGCTGTGCATTTGCATTTCATAAAGAATCAATGTGGGTTCCAATGTGCATGCAGCTGAGAATTCCAATATATGTGCACCGCACATTTCCGGCCAAGCCACCCATCACAGCGACCCATTTTCTGCCTCTCTAAATCCCAGACCACATCCCCTCTGTTTACTGGAAATGCTTCCCTTGTGCCTTGTCCCATATCCTGTAATCCTTTGCCATGTTCCAAGAACCCATGTTCAGCAATTGTCCTCCTCACCTGTTCTACACTGCCAATCATCCACATAACCTTCTGTTGTCTCCCTTCATCTATTGCCAACTTTTCTTGAATTTTAAATCCTTGTATTTTCTGCTGTTCCTCTTCCTCAACTCTAATTGCCTTTTGCTCATAATGTTTAGTTTTCTTTATTTTCACCCTTCAAAATCTTCATTTTCCTATTTTTGTATTCTCTTGGCAGATATTACATATTACTAATGTTCCAAGAGTTTTCTTTTCTAGGTTCTATTCTGATTTTGATGGATTAAGTCAGGGAGCCTGGACCCAGTTAATGATGGAAAACGGAACATTTCTGCTGTCCTCCGCAGACATACATCTGTCCAATTCTCCTCCATCAACACACTTACATCCATATTTCAATGCTTTGTCTTGCATGCAAAAGAGATCTACCTTCTTCCTCTTGGCCCTGGAGTGGATCTTAATAACTTCACATTTGTTATCTTCTTGTGTGGACTGCTCAGGATTTGTTCTGTGCTCCAATTGAGGGCCCTAGTGTGCATGTTCCCGAGAATTCAGTTTGCATGTTTGTTGTTGTTCAGTCTTTATCCTTGCCCAGGCTTATTTTGCCAAGGACTTTTGAGATTGGAATGCTAAAATCCTCCATAAACAAAATAAGCTTTGAATATGTTGTGCAGACCAAACTTTTTTTTAAATGTACAGAGAAATCAGCTGGTGACGATCTAGTCCCCCATCCATCTTTAGTACCTCCTACTCTTTTCATGGTCGTGGGGAGCCAGCGGTCATCAGGCGAGATGCAGGATAAAATCTGATCTGGATAGTTCATGAGTCCATCACAGGACAACACAGTGGCACAAAGGAGAGACACACCTGGATGCTAATACCTATGATTAATTTAGCATATTAAATCAACCCAACAGTTATGTTTTTGGACTATGAATTCATCATTTGCCAGTCAGATTAATTAAAAGGCAGCCCTGACAGTCAAATGTATTAAATGTACTTGGTCAGAAAATAAACAACAAAATGTGCGGGTAAAGCAGTTTAAAGGAAAACGTAACACAAACATAATTTACAAAATGGACATACAGCAATCAAATAGCATACTGCTGGTTAAGTTATTCAAGTTGTAACTATATTCCTACACTAGAGGAACTCGCACCTTTGTCAAAGCATTACAGGTCTGTGTCTAACAATGACTAAGCTATGTTGGGCAAGGTTTGCTATCTCTGGCGCAACGTTCCCACCAGACAAATGCTGCCCACACCAGTGCTAGTGGATTTGACAGCCAGAAAGGCCTGGTGTTTGTGCTGCCAGCCCGGCAGCATTAGCTCAGCATCATCCAGGCCTGGAATCAAGGCAGATGGCAGTGGAAGAGAAAAGAGGAAAAAGACTCTGTGCTGTGTGGGTCTATATATTGGAAGCCATCAGAGAAAGGTGGAATGAAAAAGATAAAATCGGGTAGTAGCAACATATTTGTTCACCGTAACATCATCATCATGACCTTATATATTATTTTGTCAACACTTCATCTAAAATTGCTTTTTATCATGAACTACTGTGTACTATATAGTTATTTTACTCCTGCTGTATCTGTGGGCACTCTTGTATGGGATGTCCAAGCACATCTGTCAGCTGTTGTGGCCTCTCTCTAGATGCACAATCAATCTAATTCATTGAGGGACTTTAAGGGCTGCCAATGACAGGCTCAGCTATTACTTGAATGGCAGCTGATTAGTCTCATCAAAAAATATGTGGTTAACAGCTCTCAACATTTTCATCTGCAACAGAGTTGGTGGTTGCCATGTTTCCTTTTGTTTTAGATACATTAACATGGTTTAGGTAGATTAAACATTTTGACCACAGATTTAACATCTCTTGAACTTGGCAAGTACAACTTTTGCATAAGAAGTCTCACCCTTTAAAATATAACAGTGTATGTTTCTACACATAGACAAAATTGGATTTAGCAAAAAAATATTTAAAATTTGGGCTGATTTTTTTTTTTCAGATAAAACAGAACATAATGATTCCAGCTTCATAAAGTATGATGTGTGTAAAATAAAACTGTTCCTAATAAACTGTCCCAAAGTTGAGCTCAGGACCCCACTCGGAAATCCATAAATGTGGGGTACTGATGTCGTAAGCAAAAAATCTCAATCCTAACCAACTAGATTTAGTTTGCTATAAATCCTTCAAAAACCTTAAATAAAAATTCTAAATATATTAATTAATGCTGCCTATAGTTTTATTTTTTGCCTTACTATTTGACTTGCTACCTGAAAAGTACTGAAACTGAAATGTTTCAGTAGCTCTTGAGCAGAAAGTCCTGGATTGAAATTCCAGACACAAAAAATGCTGCTCTAGTAAATGCACTGCATAAATCCATGACGTTCTCATGGGGGGGAAAAAAATTAAAAAGCAAGAGGCTGATTTACCTCTGATGATGGTGAGCTTGGCGCTGACGGAATTCTCGCCTGCGCTGTTCTCTGCTAGACATTCGTAGATATTCTCATCACGTGGTGCTCGGAGAGGTTGGATTCTGAGCACAGCGCCAGCACCCTCGTCAAACTCAATGGTCTGTGAAATGAAGCATAAGGAGCAAAGTTCGGTTACTTTTGTTTGGGATTTCAATTTAAATACCACACGTTTTTAAGTTGGCAGCAAAGTGCATGTAAAGAGTAGATCACTAGAGAAAGCAACTAGCAATGGACAACAAGGAGTTGAAATTTATCACAACCTTTTTTGCTATTTTCTTTCAAGTGATTATAAACAATATTAATAATAATCATTGCTTTACTTTGCTTAGTTCTACAGAAAATGTGCTACTTTAGTCAACTAATTACATTAGTGTAAGAAGTTAAAGACACAATAATGATGAATCATATTTTGAAACGTGACAAGGAATTTATTTATGCTTTATGAAAAGTCAGTATGAACAAAACTGTTTGGGCTTCAAAAATAACAGTCATATTATCAGATTTTGTGTTTGTCATTGACTGTTTTTATTTATATTGTCAGATGGACAAGAGTATAAATATGGTACCACCGTGATCTTTAACATGTAGACAAGTGCACCACAAATGTGGTTTATTCTATTCTTCTGAAACCAAACAATGCTAAAAAAAAACATCCATTAAAGACAGAGTTTCCCTCAACACAGTTTGTGTTTTCATCTTGTTTTACAACTGCAATTATGCCTCTTTGTGATTTGTTCTTGTTTTTCTTGGGTTTGTTGAAAGTCCTTGCAACAACAAAGACGGATAACATATGGGTTTGGATTGTGGTTGCTAAAAACAGTTTAATAGGAATTACATAAACAGTAACTGTTCAGTTATGTTCTGTTTATATAAAGTGAGAATGTTTGTGAAGGACTCTTAACATTGCAGACAGATTCTGGCCACCGGTTGGTATTTGGATAACCTAATCTGATCCGACTGAAAATCAATAGATCAATAGGTACAAAACTAGAGTTTTGATGGAGGCAGTTGTCTTCTGACCTGTTTTTCGTTGGTTTTATTTAGGATAAACCAGTCAAGGAAGATGATTAGATTCCAAGCCTGACAGCATAAACTACAGTTTTAGTATCTACCCCTCTTAAATGGAAGCTTACACTACTTCAACCAAGGCCTTCTTGCTCCAACCATCTGAGCAATGTGTGACTTTGAACCACAAACAGGAGCCTTCAGCAGCTCTGCTGTTCGTGTGACGCACATCCCGGCCTGAGCAGCTAATTAGGCTAAAAACACTGCAGAGCATGCCATCGTGATCAATATCAAAGCAGCTGTCTAGAGGGTAGAGAAGATAAGAACAAAAATAAAAACACAACTTCAAAACCCACTTTACCAATTTTTATGCCCAGCTAAATGGGAAGAAGTGAACCGTCCATTCGGCTGGGCTCCTTCGTGCCCTTGGCTTTGTTTTCCACTTAGCATGCAGAGGAAGAGCAAGCACAAACAGAACTTGTCTTTTTATTTTATCCTCAGTTGGGATTCTGGTCTTCCTGTTGATGCTTCTGTCATTTTTTCTTTCTTTGCTTTTCAGTGCCTTCCCCCACGGTTTCCCTCACGCCGCTACGCATGAATGTGCGGGTTCGGGTGCGTGTATAGATCTGAGTGCTGTCACTGTTGTCACTGTTAAATAAAGCAACTTTTTAATTAAGAGACATTGAGTATCAGTCAAGACTTTTAGAGATGCCATCTGGGATGCCTGCCGAGAAGTGAATAACAAACATCATGAATAAGGCACAGGCATAATCATGCAGCCAGAGCTGCTTAAAAAAAAAAAAACAGCCCTGAAAAAATGTGACAATAACAGAGTCAGTCAAGTGCAAAAAGGACATAGATTGTGGAATATAGGGGATTTCAGTGCTGGGCAGCTGTAGCTAATGATAGACAAGTAAATGTTCAAAGGTTAAAAGAGGTAAATCTATATGTTTTCTACATCAATTTGTAAAACTCATAAGGAGAAAGATAAAATAATGAGCCTTTTCGAAATTGATATGATAAAACTCTAATTGCAAGAAAACTGCTCGCAAAACAGTAAAACGGAGTAACTGAAAGTCAAAAGAGTTGTCATCGTACACTGTTTGCAAAGGTATTCATATGATTTGACCTTTTCTACATTATGTTATGTGACAGTCACAAACTTGAATGCATTTTTTTCAAAGTTTTATGTGGTAGAGCAATGCAAAGTAGCATATAACTAAGGCATTAAGGGCAATGGTACATGGTTTATAGAAGGGATTTTTAAATTTAAAAAAATCCGCCCTCCCCCAAGAGATGATTTGGTAGAGCCATTTTTCACTGCAGTTGCATCTGCAAGTATTTAGGGTATGTTTCTACTAGCTTTGCTCATCTACAAATGTATCTTTTTGCTCATTCTTCTTTGCTAAATAGCTAAAAACACAGTGTGTTTGGACAGAGCTTTTCGAGATTTTGAGATGAATTAGGACCAAACACATGAATATGCTTCACTGTAAGTCGAATCCTCATCCCAGTCTCAAGTATTTTCAGCCTTTTACAGTTTTCTTCCAGGATTGCCCTGTAATTACCACTACACATCCTTCCAATAATTCTGTCCAGCTTTCCTGTCTCCTGAAGAGAAGCATAATTGCTGTCACCATAATGTTTTCATTCAAGGTCATATGCAGTGTTAGCATTGTACATAAACACTTTGTAATTTGCATGTTGACAAATTTGATCTTATTTGACGAAAGAAGCTTAATTTACACGTGAGGTTTGTTGCTTACATGGCTTGAGAGTAATTGAATCACACAACTTTACAGGATTCTTTCCACACTGACTTTCATCTCATCATTCATGAAAGTCAGATTTGTGCAGTGCCAAACTAATAGTTGTTCTATCAAGCGACTTCAACCTGAGCAGTTGGAATGTGTAGCTTTTGCAGATACATAATAGTTGTCTCATTTCCCTCTGTTAATGTTCTCTTCACCCAGCTGGTCATCTGAGGCAGATGGCTATGATTTTGTAGGTTTGCAGTTGTGCTTTACTTTTTCTAATTTCTGTTAATGAGCTCACCAGTGCTCAGTGAGATGTACAAAGCTTGGGATGCTATTTTATAATCTAACCCTACCAATAGCTTCTCCATATTTATATTTCAGAGTGTTGCGCTGTGCTCCTTTGGTTTTCATGATGCTTTTTAGTTTATCTACTATTGTTCTTCATCGAAGCCCTCACATAACGATTACATTTATACATTATATATTACACTAGTAGGCTCTATTTAGTAACTGTGCATTATTTAGTGCTGATCTATTACATAAAGTTGTAAAACAGTAAACTGAAGCTTGTGATTGTAACAAGACAAATGTGTGAAAAGTTCAACGTTTGTGACTACTACATGAAGGAATAAAGATGGTACTTAAGAGCCCACAAGATGTCCTCCATTTTCACACAGCACCAAAATCTTTTTAATGTGATTAATGACATTACATGTTTTCAGGCTACATTTAATAATTCACTTTAACAGACCTGTATGTGAGCATTTAGAGTTGTCATTTTTTGGCCTAGTGTTGTATGACATGACAGTAACATAAACATTCTGTCTCTCCACATTAAGTCAGCCCAGCACACCAACAGATAGCAGAAAGGTACAGCATAATTCACAATCTTACCTCTATGCGCTGAGAGTTCACCTTCTTTCCTTTCTTGTTCCAACTAACTTTTGGCTTGGGGTCGCCTGTTGCCTGGCAGACAAAGGAGACCACTCCCCCCGACACACCGATCTGGTCAACAGGAACTTTAGTGAACTCTGGCTTTGCTGGAGAGCAAAGAAAAACATACATTACCACAGGCTATAAGATAAATGCTGCAGCACTGGTGCTAACTCAGTTTCCTTAATTACATTTCACAAAGAACTCACTTCCAAATGTCAACTGAGTGCATGTGCAAGCATCCACACATACTTTGTCTTGGTCTGTATCTAATTTTCACTTTGCACATCTCCTTGTATACAATCCTCAAACTGTAGCGCTGTACAACTTTCAAATTTATATGGTAATGCCCAGGTTTGGATGATTATGAGCATAAACACGTATCATTCCACAAAAAAAAAAAAAAAGTCAACAAAGGACAAGTTCCAGTGAAGAAGCAAATTCTTTAGAAAAGGTCATTAACCCTCCTGTGGTCTTAGCACGACGCTCAGGAGGAGCATGGCAGATGTCATGGTTGGACAGCAGGGAAGCAGTGGCAGTGTCCCATCAGACCGTCAGATCCTGAAATCACCCCCAACTCCCAAAAAACCTTGTGAAAGCACACACAGGATCAGTGTGACCCTGCTGGACTGCGCACAAAGTAAAAAGCTTGCGGTGTCCAATCTATCCTGTCTCTTAAGACCAGGGGAGAGTAAAAGCTGTGACCTGATATAAGACAGTTTTCCTCTTTATGGTAATAGCTAACTTATTTCTATCACAGAACAGAAAAAAACAATCATTAGTTGGACTGGTCAAATAGAAAATGCCTCAATTGTTTTAACTGAAGACCAAAAGTTCAAATAGCAGTTGCAGTCCATCAAAAGTTTAATTCACGTTTGGCTTAAAGTAGGTTTAAGAGAACAAACTGGATAGAAAAAGAGAGAAAAAAACCTACAGCCTCCTGGGGAACTTGTTAAATCTGAATCACACAGATATACGGCAATGATCAAACGGCCAAGCGCACAACATCAAATTAATAATTGAGGGACCACGGGCCGACACAGGTCTCCAAGCACTGCTAAACACATATGAGGGAGAATTCCTGCATTCATTATCAGGCAAAGAGAGGTGGGAAGAAGGAGAATGAACCAAAAAGAAATGGCATGAGACATGGCAGACGAAAAGAAGCGTGAGCGCTGTGCCTCAGGAAAATAGGGCAAGTACGGTACACTCAAAGTTCAACTCACTGCCTCCAAATACTAAGCCAAATATTTCACAATGCTGTGAAAGGATAAAACCAACCATTATGCAGCTCTTCCAACCAAGTGAGTATTTAATTCATAATAAGATTATTAGGACTATCAAGGATAAACAACACATTTTTGTTTTTACCTCGTAAAGCTGCATCCTTGCATCATTATGTTGTCTGTGCTGGAAAACTGCAACACTAATAATAGTATTTTAAAAAGGAAAAGGAAGAAAGAAAATCTAACAAAATGCACTTAGAACAAAAGTTTAGACTTTTTCTCACTGTATATTTTGCAGATATGTATTTAAGAAGACTATAAAGGTTGTAGTGTAGATTGAACACCTTAGCCTTCTCGTCATCATAAGGAAGTTGCTTACTTCATCTTCCTGCTGCATAAAATGATCCCTTCTGGCATTTTACACTTTCAATTTCCATCCTACACATCTGTGTGCAGCTTTACACAACACAGCTTCTCCAGATTTGACCTTCCTTTACAATGTGCCCTCTGTTGAGACAGAAGAGGGCTTTACACACAGCAAGCCCATGGCAGTGGTTCTTACTGAAGGCCGGCATTCTTTGATTAGTTTTCCCGTGGACCATTTGACATTTCCACCCAGTCGCATTCTCCCCTCTCTCCAGCTTCGCAAGATGAGAGAGATGTAAAATAAATGTGAATGCCTGGATGTCTGGATGAATTTACCTCCTGACAGATTTTGGATTTTTATTTTTTTTGCTATACAATGTACTGTATATAGTTTTCAGTATTACTTGAGGTAAGGTTTAAATAAAACCCAGCCAAAAAGAGAGTGGTGAAGAAGAAAAAAAAATAGATGGGATAGAAATAAAAATGGAAAATGACACAGTCATAAATGACAGGGCGAGTGACGGAGCAGGTGGAAAAGGTCAGTGGTGGAAGGAATGCTGGAAGAGTAGAGAAAGAAGGTGACAGGAGGTCTAGAAGCTCCGAAATTGGTAAGAATGAGTGTGACTTAAAAGGTGCTGGACAACTCATCAAAAGGATTGTCTAACTTTAACAAACTGTAGCTCTTACTATTTGTAACTGACAATTGTCAAGCTGCCCTACACAGGGATCTACTACTTAGGATCCATTTATCGCCTAAAGAAGAAATGTGTGTAAGATGAGAACCAACCAAGCATTTTTCTAATCTCATCTTTGACACATCAGAATACTTTCTGTCATATGTTAGTTTCAGTCGCACTTTTAAAATTATCACTTACATCTAAACCTCATGCTCCATAGTGCACCTCACAATTAGAAAATGCCATGTTTTTTTTTTTAAACCATTCAAAAGAAGTAAGGCTTGTGATAGTGGCTTCTACATGTAGAAAGAAAAAGTTCTTTTTAATGCATACAGATTAAACAGGTCAGAAAATATAATAAAACCTTTACACAAAGCACTAAAAACCAATGATAAACCTTTCAAATGTATTCTAAACATAACTTTGTAACCAGCAAAGAGGCATTAAAACAGGAGTCATTTGAGTCAAAGAAAAGACTGACCAGGAGTGTAGAAGCAGACCCCTGCACAATCTAGAGATGAAGACTTTTCCAATAATCTAATTTTATTTCTTTAAATATTTCTCAATTGAAATAAATTTCAGACCAGATTTTAGGAATGACTGGTTCTAGAAATGGATTGACAAACACATCCATTTGACAACAGAGGTGGATCTAAAGGACCATTTTGTTGCCTGATTTGTGAAATGATGCTTCAGAGACCTTACTGTACAAGTACAACTAGGTGCCAGCATAGAATATTTGACCTTTTATTAAATTTTCTGTAAAAAGCTTAGTAGAAAAAAATATTGGTCCTAAAACATAACTGCACAAAAAAAGGCTGGTTGAATCTAAATCTAAATTTTCTTAATAATAATCAGAAATTCCCACCATGTCATGCATTTATTAAGATGCTGTAGTGCACAGTGTCAAACGCAGCTGAAAGATTGACCAAAACCTAAGTAGTGTCTAAATACACTTCCTCAAGCAGTACAATGCTCTCTTTTGTTGGATACTTTTTTTTTATTTTAGATTTTTTAGTATTTAGTCTGTTTAAGAGTTACAGACGCCAGATTTTATTCCTTTGATGGATTACAAATCTATGTTTTTTTTTTTGCTCATTCTGCTGAAGTACTGAAAAAATGAAAAGGAGAAACGATCAGAATACATTGAAAATATTTGTCTTTCATGTCTTTCTTAATGATACTTTTCTTTATTTGTCTTATTTTTGTAGGGATTGTTAATTTTAAAAGAGCCTGTTTGCGTTTTATGCACAAACCATCAAGAACCCCTTCAGCTGGCTGTGAGCTTGTGAATTGCTACTGGGGGAATGGAGTTTATGATTGTGTGAACTCTGATGAGCATAATTAACCTTTTTTCCTGTTCTCTTTTGCTATGTGCCTCTGGGCCTCATCTGCCAGTTAGTGCTGACTTTAAGCCCATGCTCTTTTTTTCCTGAAATTTTAACCTCACCACCGCACCAGTAATTGCAGGGTGGAAAAGGTTGAACAGTGTCTGGATTTTAAGTGCTTAAAATGTTTTGTGGTCATGAGTGATGGCACAGACCAGCCCAAAATATCAACAGGTACTTTCACAATGTTTCCTGTAATAAATCGGGCTCGACCTCTAGATAGGTTGTGACATCAGGATCAAATAAAATGCACTGTTAAACCGAATAGAAGCTTTCAGGCTTTTTGTCCATTTATAGTGCCAGGTAATGTTGACAGCTGAGCAAATTGAGTAAGTAAAGTCGCTAAGGTGTTAAACTGCAAGGCTAGACCACTGACACTTTGATTATTTCAATTCTGTGACCCCCAACCCCAACACTCAAGAAGTGAAATCCTTGCAAAGTGGCAAGTACATAAAACAAAAAATTTACATTAGGAAAAGAATTATACAAACTGTAATTTTTAATTTGTATTTGAAACATTGTTTCTATTTGTAATGCTATAACCCTCTCAGTAAACTGGTGAGGTGCCAGTTCAGAAAGCAAAAATGCAAACTAAAACATTACCTAAATGCATATTCTTAATTAATACTCCAATATACACTAGAATTTGCATACATTATTTTAGGATTTGGCAAAAACCATTTCAGTTAAGTGAAAATTTGCAAAAGTTCAATATTTTGACAACATATTTATAATTTGGCTGGAAAAAGGTTGGAAAAAGAAACATGTCATGTCTTGCTATAGTGAGGCATGTAAAGAAACTTTTTACTCAAAAGAATAAGACATTTGCATTTGGATTAAAACAGAACCTTTAAGGGATTGCCTTCCTGACATAGATTTGTTTAAGCTCTGTTACTCAATTCTCTGACTGGAACTACGGGAAACTTGTAGTTTTTACACCTGAAGTGGCAAAACGTGAATGTGATAGGGCATTGTGTTCTGTGTAGCATCTTTTGGTGTGATGGTGAACTAGAGTGTTCAAGCTGAAGAAAAAAAAATGTAAGAAATTTTAAGGTTTATCTGTCTGTGCCATTTCTTAAATGTGTCTTTCCATTTATTGCAACATGTGTAATACGTCCATCAATATAAATACAAGTAAGCATGCATTATCTTCACTTATATGACATTGAAAGGACATTCCTCTTGTAGTGGACATTTGTCCCTTTCAACATTTCACCTCTATTCCCTAAGCTTTTCTCAGACAGGCTGAGGTACGGCAGAGCCCAGATAAGCACACAGAGTCCAGTCTTTATCAGGCTGGCAGTGGGACATGGCCTCAGCTAAAATAACCAGCAATGGGGGCACTGCTATCTTCACACCTCCCCAAGAATAGAACGCATGCGGGGCTGCTCAGAAAAAGGGGGAGGGGGAACACCCACACTGTGTACACAGACGCATGTTTAGCTAATACAGCAGCCACCTGCTACTGGCCGCTACCTCTGCTGGACCTGATAACACAGAACACACAGGCACTGCGATTTTAATGTGGTGGAGAGTGGGAGGTGGGAATGTGAATATGAGATGGCTCCATTTACAGTACTTTACTGTTGTTGTTTGATGGGGAGGGGGGCTATAAAAGGAGGTGGGGACTGGCTTTATGACTAATACCATAATTGGCAGGAAAAGGTTCTCCACTCATAAATAGGAGCCATTATCCACTGAATTAGCAAAGTGGGAGACAAAATGATGCAGAGCCATTCAGTGATTTGCCGAGAAAGGAAGAGAACTGGTAAAGAGCACTTGTTATCTATCTTGCTACAAATAGGTAGCTCACAGCACATTTACCAGTAACATCTGAAAAGAACACCTGGCAACTGTGTCAACTCCCCCCAAAATAAAAAAAAAAGAAAAAGCTAGCTCCATCTTCTTTTGTAAATTTGAAACCCCTAAAATGTATTATTTGCTGAAGATGTATATTCAAATAATTCCAAAGCTTTATTTTTCATTATTTGATGATTTAGTTTTTCTTCATAAATTAGTACCATAAAAATACATAATTATCTTCACATATTTCAATAAAAATCACTACCATATCTCTTATCTCTCAAATGGCATCATTTTAAAATGTTTATATTCTTGTTTAACATATTTATAATGTGAAAATGTGAAATGTAAAAACAATAAAGCTACTTTAACTAACAATGAACTTAACATACATTCTATCCCTTCCACAGATCTATATGGAATATTTTTGAATGTTTATTTGATCGGAAATTTGATCATCTTCAAATCTAAAGATCCCATAGTAGCATAAAAGATATAATAGAAAGATATATATAAAAATGGCATATATAAATTATGCAAAAGTATTGTGAAAAAAAATGCATGAGGAAAAAAAACTGAAAGAGATAGTAGCAAATTTAAAAACTATTCACTGTTAAATAAAGTTGAAAAACAAAAGTATATTGGTAAAATACTAGAATAGAGATTGTCTCCAAATCACCAGCATCAGTCTACAGGTAGAGCACCTTACGTAAAAAAATTTAGTTTCAACTCCCAAGTAAAACTAAATTTCAACTATTTTTAGATATGTTTTTGACAGAAATAGCAGAAAATATTACTTGTGAATTATTTTTCCCAATTTATTAATATGGTGTCAGTTACCAATATTTTTTTTTCATAAATGATCATGTGAAAAATAGGCAAATAAACAGCAAGCCTGGGTTGTATATTTACTTCAGAACTGCTATGTCGTTAAATCTAGCCCTTATGATACTGCGTTTTACTCTGCTGTGTCACAATGGAGCGATACAAAAAGGCAATTGTCCATTAGTCCAAGACATGAAAAAAGCTCTCTTTATGTCATTTTAGAGGTTTACGTCAAGAGGAGTTCAGAAAGAGGAGCAGAAGGACAGACAGATTGATCAAGCCAAATGTGCATTCAAGTGAATGCATAATTAGACTTACACACACACACACGCACACACCCTCTGGGCCTAAACAACCAAGCTCCATCAATCAGGACCAATTCTCACAGGCTGCCTGGACAAGTGCCATCACTATGGAAACCAAGCTTCAACACTAAACCAGTCCTGCTTTGTCTTGTTTGAAGGTTTTCACTGAGTCACTTCCAACAAAGACCAAAAAAGCAAGGCAAAACTTGAACCAGGAAAAATAACAGAATAAAATGGGAGAAGCAAAAACGTTCTCTGAGTGTATTTACAAATTCTGGTGAGAAAATACAAACTAAAAGGAAAGACACCTTCAAGAAGAACTAATTGGAATTTTCACTTGGGACAGCTGTGATTTGAATTATACTACCTAGACTGTGCAGCCTGTTCCTTGACTCTACTAATATTATTTTAGTAGAATATTATCATGATCCTGAGATAAAATAACTTAAAGTTTACTTTATCCTTTTGTTTCATATGGTATTATCACGGTGAAAGACCTACTTTAACGTAAATTAACACTTTCCAAATATATTCTACAGGCAGGAATTGATATTTTATCAATTTAAAAAAATACTAGATTCAAAGAAGGTCGAATTTTTAATGAGATGGCATAATATGTGAAGTTTAAAAGAAAGCAAAGACAGTGAGCTTAGTTATATAGCAGTTTCTACAAGTAAGAATCAAATAGTAAAAAAGCATTTACACAACCTCTGGTTTTGAAGTTGGAGAGAAAAACATCAGCAGAAACAGGAAAAATATACAGTATGCCATCTATGTGGCCTGCACCAAAACAAGAAGATTCAACTTAGCAGGCCACAACAGGATTTGCAAAGAGCCAGGGGAAAGTCTGTAACAAAATCTTATGCGATGGTACACAAAGGTGAAAAACCTTGTCCAGTCGCATTACTGTCACAGTGATGCTGCCTTTCTATAAAGAGTGACACTCTTGTAATATGCACAAATTGGTCTCACTGAAACCACTGCTTAACACTAATAAAAAAAACCAGCAACATTACGTATCCTCCAACCCATCGGAAATAAATACACTCAATTCCTGACAGAGAAGACTGAAATTAAACTTAAGAGTGTACATCTGATATCAATAAGGACACAGAGCTTGTGGAGAGGTGAAACGGGAACAATTTTGTTACATTTAAAAGACTCACTTGAGGCAATTGACACTTGTTTGCTCATTAAATGAAGAGGGTGCCTCAAACTGCCAAAGGTGTTGTGGCCCAGATTAAAACAAATGACAAAGTGGAGAAAATGGAGAGAAAACAAACCTCTATAAAGCCACTAAGAGAACACACAAGATGAAACAGTGCATCGTTTTTTATGCCTTTACATCCACCTGAACAGAAACTTTCTCCTTAGAACCCTGGGGGAAATATTAATTTAAAATGCATCAACTGCCTATGAGAGGTGTCGAACTGCTTTCAACAAGCAGATGAAGGAACACGCAACCTTCACACACTTCAATCTCTTGTATTTCTTATTCAAACTGTCTGCAAACCACATAGACTGCTGGCATTTGTCTCCTCTTAGCCTCTTTTTATTGACAGTAATTTTATGAATTATGCTGATAAATAGTTAAAGATGCAATCAAATTGCTGGCATAGCGTAATGAAATTGCATATAAAAAAGAATCAAATGCACAAAAAAAAAATATTTCAATTGTTATTGCTCTGATCTCAGTTGCGGGCCAGAAGTCTCTCACGCAACATAACAGATTCTGACTCATGATCCATCCAAAACAACGAAGTGACCTTCTGCTGGTAAAACTAGTTACAGAAAATAGAAAATGAATATAAATCTTCAGTTGTCAAGGCAACTAAGACACTTCTTCCTTGTGGGTAGTTACTGATACCTTGTTGATACAAAAAAGTTGCTTAGCAAATGACTGCTATTACCAAAATGTTGATTACAAAAAAAAAAAAAAAAAGAAGAAAGCAGGGTACACAATTCTAAGTAAGTTATTTGACTGGCACTTATGTAGTCATTTTAGAATTTGTCCAGCTGCACAATACGGCACCATCATTGTCATGTAAAGCTGTATGATGCTTTTATTGCAGTTCTTCTACAACTGAGAGAAAGATAGTGCATCGGCTTATTTGTAAGTCTGAGAAAGTCAACAATATCTAATGAGTATCTGATGATTTAAAAATATTTTTTGCACACTTGAAAATCAAACTATTTCTATGGTGCAGAACTGAAAATACTGATGAATACAACTCCAAAAAGGCTATATGAGTATAAAATCCCTATGTGTACCTTAATTAAAAATTTACCTGTTTTCTTCTCATTTTGAAAGAGTAACATAAAGCCCAGAACAAGAAAAAAGAGCCCCAGCATGAGTCTGCAGGGTGCATATGAAATTGAAATTGACAGAATTTACTTGCCAGTGTTGGCTCAAACATAATTTGACTCAAAAAGATAAGACATGAGCCAAGCACAAAGAAGCAAAGAGAGAAACAAGAAGCCGAGCTATAAGAGCAAGAAACAGCTCCACTATGGGGTCTTCTTTTTTTATTCCAACGAGCAGATTCAAAGGAATATAAATAATTGAACACCTTCACCCCATCACTGTGAGTTCTGGCCAATTATTATTTCAAGTTATTTGCCAAGAATGCCACTGTGGAGAAGTCTAAAAGGCCAAAAACAATGAAAGAAGAGAGGGGGGGAAAAAGGAGGGTGAAATGCCACAACATAAATGGATAAAAAAGGGATCCTACATTTACAAAAGCTAAAAAAACAACATTTATTCCACAAAAGTAACCTCAAAATAGACAGACACTATTAAGTGAGCAATACAGGGTTTATAAACAGGCCCTAGCATGAATTATCTTCAATCACATATAGAAATCATCGATTATTATCATCTCTAAATCTTGGATTCTTGAGACTAAAAAGCATTTGAGCTAAAAAAATAAAAAAATAAAAAAATCACAAACACTCAGTAGCAACTTTGTTAAGTACACCTATACACCTGATTCCCAAAATCCCAAATAGGCCATATACTCTGAAACAACATTACATTTAGATGTAAGTGGTATGAAGAGAGGAAATGTAGGTGACTGAGTGTGGCAAAGTGGTCAGATTGGCAGACTCAGATAATAAGTGGCAGGTGGGTGCACAAAAATGTCCTGTGGAAATCCCGGGTCAGAAGAAAATAAGCAGAAGGCCACATAGGGCGCCACTCCGTTCAGCTAAGAACAGAAAACTCAGACTAAGGTACATTAAAATATTAAAGTTGGAAAAACATTCTGTGGTTCAATCAATCATGATATTAGCTGGTCAGAAACTGGTGCACACACAATGAAAGCGTCTCCCAACCTGCCTTATATTAGAGGCTCAGACTGGTTTAATGGTATGAGACATATTTTCTTGGCACCCTTTGGGTTTATTGCAATCAACCGAGGCATTGTTTAAATGCCGCAGCCTACATGAGTTTTGTTGCTGTATAGAGCCAGTGCCCCATCTTAATGCTGCGCCAAAAGGAAAATGCACTACGTCACAATGATCAGATAATTTCAACCTAGTTTCTTAAATTAGATTTCAATCCATTAGAGTAGCATTAGGATGTCCAGATGACTGATCTGCAGTTGTTGTGAGAAGCTGTCATTTCAATATGGACCAAAATCTCACAGATATGTTTCTGACCTCTTGCTAAAATTATGTCAGAAACAATTAAGGAAATTCCGAAGGCAACGGGAGGGCCAGCCAAGAACTAGAAAGGAGTATCTGAAAAAGTGCCCAAAAGTGTGTGTGTGTGTGTGTGTTGATCAAATTACTACAATTTAAGCAGAGATTTTACTTACAACAAGAACACATCAGATTGCACCTCAGCTGACACTGAAGGTTTATACCTTGATCAATATGTTGCGGTGATCCCTTGACAAAGTTGAGGTGACAGTTCACATAAGTATCTTTCAGAATTTGCACACACACATGCATAAGCAGGCAAACACACATATGGTCCTGAATATAGATGTATGCAAACATGCAGATAAATATAGACTTGAACACAAGCTAGGCATTAATATAGTTGGAGACGCAGGATTTATTGAGCCATATTTCTTTCTCTTTTGATTAAAATGCGTCTCCTTCTCACTGTGATTTATGAGCATAAATAAAAAGGATCGGAGGGCAGAGAGAGTCAGAGAGAGAAAGTGGAAGGGAGGGACGAGAGGGGAAGGAATGACATCATGCTTTCAGACGGGCTTTTCTGCAAAACGGTGACATCCTTTCACTCCACCGAGTGGGAGTGAACACAATTGGACAAGTGCTCTACTGTGTGTGGGGGGTTGTGTGTTTGTGTGCGTGGAGTGAATCCAAGCAAGACAAAGACAGGACCTATGTTAGTGTGTAGTGCCTGAAAGAGAGTGAAAGACAAATATATATATGCAAATATGATACAGAATGAGCAAGAGCTTTATCCACAGCTGGTGCATAAAAAGATTGAGGAATAGCAACAAAAAAAAAAGTAAAGAACAAACAAACAAACAAAAAAACAGGCTTTTTATTACACTTTGTTACTGCATGGAAATGAAATGAAAATATGCTCAGTGACCTCCAGTACATCAAAAACTTTTGACATCTGCTCATCTGTAATTTGAGATTTCCTTGAGCCACATAACCAAAAAATAAGGCTTCAATTATACTACCAGGCACTCAAACCACCAAGCAATCAAAGGCACACATCTCTGTCAGAACATGATGGGAAAAAAAAAATCAGGTGGTCTTCATGTTATCATAAACCCTTGAGAAAAAACTGAATGCCAAAACTGAGATGAAGAAAAATGCAGCCGAAACGTAAAATGTTAAAAAAGCAATTTATCTCCCAAATTACATCTACAGACATAAATGACATCTGGTGACAAACACACAAATTCTGATACCTTTTTTATACTATTAAATAAAAGTAAATAAAATATATATGTATATTATTATACAATTATATATATATATATATATATATTTCTTTGACTCAACAGTGCACTTACCTATAAAACAATGAAACCCAAGAAGAACCTCCCAACCTTTTTCCATTTATTAGCGGAGCCTCCTCTCTGTTTTGTCTCTTTAATGCTGCTCTAAGCCCATTTTAACAGGGAAATGGTGCAGAACAAATCCTAAGCAGGAGTTGACAGGATGGGATAAGAAACTACTGATGCTCCCTTGTTACGAAATGAGAAGTTAGGGAGGTTAAATCATTGAACAATGAGAGATGCGCAATGAATGAATGAGACAACTTTTGTAAAGGAATATTCTGATCAAGATTTTGTTTTTTGTCCCAAATCCTAATTTGAGGCAATTAGGATTAAATATTTACCTATACATATATTTACCTAGCACATATGTAATACAACAGTATCTTAGTAATCTCAATGGAAAATTATATTTTGTGCAAGTCTGAGCTAATGGAAGCTGACTTGCCCAGTACTGACACTTCAACAAACTTATATCTCATTCCTGTTACAGATTACTTTATTTTGTCCAGATCATTTTGGTGAAGTGCTTGACTAGCATTGTTCACTGGCAGGGTAACAGTAGACAAAAATTATAGTTTGACAGGTTTTTATTTTTACATCAAGAGAAATGAACAAAAATGTCATTTTTTTTCTAGCTTGTTTCTTTGTTTTACTTTGGTTAGCAGTGAATTAATTAATCTTTTCAATTTCTGAAATTTGGACATTTTCCAATGAATAAAGTAGCATAGCCAGGCACACCAAGGACCTGGATAGATGGATATATTATACAACAAGACAGCACTTGAAAATGGTCAGTGTTGATGTTTTAAACATTTTGAATAAACCTGTGTCCATTGTGTACTTAGTTACAGTACATTAGAATTGTCAGTATCAATAATATATGTCCACAAAGTAGGCCAAGAAACAATTTAATGTCCTCTCCACATAAAATGTTACTAAGGAAATTCAGTGTGCCTATTAACGATGTGAACTACTTGCCCCAAGTTTTATTTTAATGGAAGTTTGCAGCAAATAGGACAGATTCTGTAGCCAAAGAATCCATTAACATAAATAGCTATAAACTGGTTTCAAAATGTGCTTAAAATGCAACAAAAATATCCTCAGTTATTCTCTGCTTTGTAGCTATACAGGTTCATCACTGTCAACATACTGAGTTGGTCATATTAGCTACTTTTTAAAGCTTTACATGTGGTGCTGTTCCTTTCTTTTTCCGAGTCAAAACACTGACAAAGTCCTTGAACTGCTGCCCTTAACTTGATTGGGATGTCAGTTATTGGGATTGACATCCCAATAACTGCTAGAAGGAAGAGCACTAAAACCTATAGAGATCCTTAAGAAATACAATTTTAAATGATTGATAAAACTAAGATATCTAGTTAGAGGCTACATCCACTCTGGGCCAGATTCATAAATGATAAAAATGCAAAGCAACCTTGCTTTGCCTTATCCTTTGTGGAAAAAGGAACTATGAAACCAGGAAGTCTACCCCTTCAGATAAAACCATATGCATTTTTGGAACTGATTTAATTCAAGCTTTAGATGGTGAACTAGAAACGAGGCAAAAAGGGCAGTGACATTAAATAGTAAATGAAACAGACAATATTACTTTAGTATTCTGCAGACATTTAGATTGCATACTCTTACTTGTTTTTATTGGCATTTAAAAAGTATTTTTTCATTTATATAAGGCACAAGTCTGGGTATTAATGGTGCAGCTATGGCTGCTCACACAGTGCTGAAACACTGATGGCAAGAAGCACAACTGGGTGGAGATTGCTTCGATTTTCTCACACAGGTTAACAGCTGGTTGATGCAGCACTTTATGTTCTTGAACAACTCTGAAGAAAACTCTGTACTATTAAAATCTACTTAACTGCATCTTGGAATCTAGCCTTTGCTGTTTATTAACCTCTGCAGAGTTCTTTGCACTACACTTGAAGTTTGACAGTTTCTGCTACTTTTTTCCCCCGATGCAGCAAATTTCTCTTTCCAATTTGAATTTTTTACTTTAGAGTTGGGACTAAGAAATAAAAATTGCACACATTTCCCTGCTTTGTCCATTTGTCCATGTCAAGTTACATTATCCCAAAAAACTGCATCTCTCACTATATACAGAAAAACTATCTATAATAAGTGCACAATGTAGCTTTACTTAGGAAAAAAAAAAGACTAGCGGTACAACTCAATTAAAATGTTTAATCAAATTAATTGCAGGGTTTGAAATTAATTGCAATTAATCACACTGCAACTGAAAATCATACATTGTCAAAATAAGCAACGTTTTCAAAAAACATTTTTACTGCTAAATTATTGAATAAATAGACATATGAACTCAGCAATACATAGATTTATTATTTTGAATCAGTTTTTGAGGTTATTCAACCATCGGATTGGGGCCATGGGTTATTATATCTGAGCAACGTTAAAGTGGTTCAGGAACCCCTGAGCATTCATGCAGCTTATTTGAAAAAGTACTTCTTTAGAAATGGACCCTGACATTAGCATTGGGGACGTTTCTGCTTGCTACAACTTGTCTCGGATTGAGATGGTATTTTAGGCTTGAATAGCTTTGGTGATAGACCAACTCCTTTCTGCACAATCTGTACAAAACAAGTCTTTTCCAGCATCCGATCAGATAATTTTTTTGAAGCAAAAATTAATCCCCAGTGGGCCATGAAAATTGACTTTGTCACCCACCACTGTTGTTTGCAAATTCTGCTTGTGCATCAGATTTATGTGTGCACTAGAAACACAATACTTGGCTTTGTAATGTTGTCTAGAAAGAAGAAAAATGTTATTAAAAGTGCAACAATTTGTAACTCATCAAAATATATGTAATTAACGTGTTAAAGTCCGGCCTAAAAAAACCAAAGACCATGAATTAATGTTCACCACAGCTGATCTTACAAGATCATCTCAAACCCAGCTAGTATTTACTTCAGTCTCAATGTTTCATGTCTTGTATGTAAAACATAAGTCATAAACAGTTACATGTCTGAATCTGGTACTTACATGAAGCTTGAGAGCAGGTGAGCAGCAGTGATAGCAGCAGAGTGGTCACATGAAGCAACAGTGGCAAGGAGAGACGAGGTGCACCACTAGTGGCCATCTTGGCAGCGGCTACAGTAGGGAAGAGGGGGCTAGGAGGGCAGGAGGGGCAGGATGGGGCGAATCGATGACCTGGCCAGGGAGCCGAGGCCCCGACCGAGCAGGGATGGTCGGGCTCTTCACGCAAAACTGCTTGGCACTCTAGAAAGAGAGAGAAGAGAGAGGTTTTTCAAAACCAAATGTACATGCATTGCCAACAACCATTAAAGGAACATTTCATGAGAAAAAACTGTTTTCACTAGTCACTATTGTTAAAAATCCCCCAGAAACAAATTGCTGCACTTTGTTTTATGATCTCATTTTGAAAAGACACAAGTAAATTCTAACTTAAGGCCATGACAAAATTAGTCAAACATACATTACCATTAAGTTCAGTAAATAATTCAGGACCTAGTAATTATAGGTGCTTGAATGTACTTTTTAAGTACATTATACCTCTAATCATCAATGGCTCTTTGTTTATGGCCTTATCACTTCATCGTATTTGCTTTAAAACATTTTATTGTACCTCTGAAAATCAAGTATACTTCCACCAAATGGTTAAAGTTGTTTACTGGGCAATATGCATCATTCTGGAACATCTGAAGACTATTAGCTTGAGGAATTTAGAGTTAAAAATACCATATTTGTCCTTGCCAAAAATGGCCTGTGACTTTAATAAACACACAGAACATAATGTGCAACACTGTTCACAACCCTTCAATGCTGCTGACAGATAATTGGTAGTTAGGTCAAAAGAGGCCAGTGACACAACCACAAGCAAAAGTGTCACATCACACAAACCTTTAACCTTTGCATTTTCCAACAAGTATCTCCTCGTATCTCTTTATCAGCAGGGCAATCACTGTCCTGTCTTTTTTTAACCACTTTAATCACCTGATCCTGTCAGCATGTGCTTATCCAATTACACAAGCATCTGATGATATTCCAGGCAAGGTCTTTCTGCTTGGTCAAAATGCTGTAAATCCCTCAATACAAATGAGAATTGGGGTCAAAACCCACCACAGTCGAGTTCTCTCATTGGTAAGGCTGACAGCACAGAGCCACCGATCGGTTATACAAACCCTTTAATTATAAATGAATACATTGAGTTCTGGGACAGATCTGTTATAAAATACAGATACCGTCAAATGTGCTGTATGGGGAAAACAAAAAGTCAAAAAATATTATTGAAAAGTTCATTTATTGCAGTACCTCAATTCACTAAGTGAAACAAATGATTTAGTACATTTACACATTCAAAATGGCACATTTAAAATAAGAATATTATATTAGACAAACAAAAAATGCTGAAATGTATAGTTATTGAAATTATGTTTAGGTTTTTTTTTTTGTTTTTTTTCAAAATGATGTTTTAAAAAAAAATTGAAAAAATAAAAAAGTTATATTATTCTAATTTACTGAATATGACAGTACAGCATCAGATTTTATATTGTAAAACAATATACTGGTTATTTCTCAGAGGTGTCAAGTTTCAAACAAGACAACACGTTGAGATCATTGCAGCACTGTTTTTGATTGTGTTCTTCAAAGTGGCAAAAAAACCACACCTAATCACAGTGCAACCAAACACCCTAGAGAGCAAGCATGAAAGTGTCCTCCTTCAAAACTTCTTACCCACTCTGTCTTTACATGACACCAAAACACGGCAGACACATGCAGCTACAGGCACACTGAAGATAAAACCCACCAACACATACTGCGAAATCAATCCACGGCAAAAACTCTATTCACCTCTGAGCACCCTCTTTTCACATATGCGATTTAAACGGAGCAATTTGAGAACACATGACATGGGTGCACTTACAAACCACAAATCCGAGGGGAAAAAAGAGAAAAACAACAATAGATCTTTTATGGCAAAATCATGACAACAAGGAGTGGGTGTTATTCAGAAGCTCTGCTCATCTTTCAATACAATACTAGACACACGACCAACATGTGTGGGTTCTTTTTTGTGTGTTGCTTTTCTTTTTCTTGGCCTGGGGAGCAGGTGATGTCATTGGATGAGAACACTGAAGCTTTCATAAAGAGAATACAGGGGTATCAAATTGTCTAAGGGTCTTACGAATGATGCCCCTATTGTTCTGCCTGTAAACACTGCTGTAGGTAGAGGGAATTGTGCATGCCTGTAGGGAATTACTACATCTTTGCTCACAAGATGCCAAGGTTATGATTTATAGCTTCCCCCTCAGGGCATGGCCATCCTCACCTGTGGTTGCTATATAAACTGTGCAACACAATTATAAGAACTATTGTTGTTTAGCAGCCTTGCCGTACATAACCTAAAGCCATGTGTGGGCTGTACTTTAAACCTTCTTGGAGCATACAATGCTTCAAGACGCCTTCTTTTTCTGAAATGTGAACAGACAATTTGGAAATGTTCAATGTTTAGACAAATATTATGCGATTTTCCAACACAAAAGCCGTCAAAAGCAAAATGAAACTTAAATTTTATTTAGTCAATGCTGAATATGACTATTAATTTTCAGAATTAAAAGGAAAACATAAAAACATGGTTATATGTTGTATTAATACAGACATGTTGTATCATATAAGACATTTTTTTATTATGTATAGTAGGGCTGCACAATATATCCTGAATAAGTAATATCAGCATGTGCAATATTCACATGGCAAAGACGTGTTTGGAATGCAATACTTGTTGACCAACAGATTCCAAGAATGATGAACTTGCATTTTTCATGTCAATGAAATGCTTAAGAAGTGAGTCTCACAGCAGGATGCTCACACCAAATCAAACAGGTTAAAGGTCATAGAGTGATAGAAGCAAAAATGAAAATAGGCAGATATCACAATTGATATCGACACGGCAATATACAACGTTATCATTACCACAAGATAATGTCTTGCAGCCCTAATAAATATGTATTTCATTAGGCTGGATGATATGGCTAAAAAGTGTATCATGGGATGAGTTTCATGTCAGTCAACATCAATAATTTTATTTTTTTTTAAGGTTTTATTGGCTCTAGTGGTCTTTATTTAATAGTTAGTGGACAGGAATGAGGGAAATGAGAGAGGGGGAAGACATGTGGCAAAGGTCACCAGGCCGGGATTCGAACCTGGGACGGCCGCGTCGAGGACTAAGGCCTCCGTATGTGGGTGTGCTAAACCCCTGCGCCACCAAAGCACCCCACATCAATAATTTTTTAATAAATTTCTTGTTTTAAATGTCTGACATACTGGCAAACTGGCCATGTGACTTCCTGTTTTATTCACAGCTGTTCTACTCATTTTCTCATTTTACTCAACTCAGTTTTTTTATTTTTTTATTCTTAAGCCACAGTTATGAGCCACAGTGCTAAACTGCTGCTATGCAAGTTACTCAACAGGTTGTTGATAGCTAACCAATGAGTAAGTGAGTTAGTTGATGAAACCAACCTTGTTTAGCAGGCCGTCAGAGGGCCAGAGGCTAAAGCCTTTCCTCTGCCTACATCTCCCAGAACATTATGTGGTTCCGGATGAAAGTTCAGTGAAATTTACTATAACAGTATTCTATCAGATGTATTTTCTAATGATATTGATTGCATGGCTATTGTAACATATATTGTTATTAATTTGTTGCCCAATCCCATAATTTCAGTGTAAATTCTTAGGATGTTTAACAAATCTTACACCAAAGAACTGCACAGCAATAGTTAAACAACCAAGAGCAACAAAAGGGCTGTTTTATAAAACCATAAAGTCAGACATAAAAAATGAATGAATAGAGGAATGAAGTATTTTTTTTTCATAAAAAATAAAATGGATAGAAATAAAACTCCATAAAAGTTTTGTAATAAAAATAAACATAAAATGTCTATGAACTGAGAAGTTGAGCTCCACCAGAACTGAAAGCCACAGTGTAACAATGAGTCCTGAGGAGTGCTCTAAAAATCTCCAAGCAATGAGCAGATATTACATAAGAAGGACAGACTTTTCCACAAATACCGAAGTGACCACCTGTACTTTTTCGTTTTGATCTTGGAACATCTAAAAGCTTCTTCTTGTCTGAATTTGATGCTCTATAGCTGGAAGTTCATGGTGTAAAAGAACATCTAAGACAGGTTAGTCCATTAAGAGCCTTAAACCCCCAAAATAATATCTTAAATATCAATGCTGTACTGACAGGAAACCAGCATAGTTATGACAGCTGAGTTTCCTAGTTTCTGTTGAACGTTGTAGTGCATTGTGAGTGATTAGCATTCTGTCAATGAAAGCAAAGAGCCTGGTCGATTGATATACCCCAAGCTGCTTCCGCATTTATCTCAAGAGAACAGCTAATGATCAACTTCTACTGATTTTAACACCACTTAGATGACAACTTGAATGATGACAACAGCAGTAGATTGTTTTGTTGTGGCAGAAAACAATTATTGTTTCAAATGCAATCTCAGTAAAATTTGAAAATGGCCACTGTTGCACTACACAATAAGAGGAAACCGCTAAAAGAATAAATCAGTGACAATTGTAATATAATTTTCAGTCTTTGTCATGAAAAGAATTGAAGGCTAGATGGAGTTTTAAGAAATGTATACAATTTTCTCTGCAGTAATCCATCAAAGTGCAGCTACAGAGGCTAATCACTGAGACACACGTAGGTCGGAAACATTCCTCAACCTAAAATATTAAAATGCTAAATTTGTTTTACCACATTCAACATACAAAATGAGTTAAACAAATGGAGATTAATCAAGTATGAAATGAATAAGGAGAAAGCACTCTTCAGCTGTAGATTAATGTGACCAAATGCATTTTTAAAGTTTAGATTGATTGCCCATGAATATATTTCACATATCAAGCTTTTAGTCCCTGTGAAAAATGTTTTCCACTCTAGATATTAACCCCATGCAAGGCTTCAGTAATTACCACCACAATTTTCAGTGATGGTGATGGCCGTCACCGGCTATCAGGGACTCTCACTTTGACATGGTCAATCTTTAAATTCAACTCGTTTCCTCATGTAATATTGATACTAATGCATTTGATTACAGAGATTGAGAAAGAGGAAAGTGGAGATGGGGAATTTGGACTATAAGCATGAAATGAGTGCAGAAGCAGTAGATATAAAACTCATCCACATACACATCACTATACGAGTTCAGCACATTTAAACATATGTGACAGGAAAAAAATTTTTAACCAGAAATAATCTGATTTTTCCATCCACCCAGATACAACTTATTGTGCAAAAATTAGATTGTTAAAAACACATACAGAAAAAATGTGAAGGCATTTATACTAAAAAAATCTTACTCACCAGAGGAGCTGCATTAAAAATTCCTTTTATGAGATGAGAAGTTTCACTGCTCAAACAAGGTCAAAAAGAGCACAGTTCTACTTAGTGCGATGATTAAACCTAAGTATTTGATGTCTGCACTTAAAATAAAAAATTCAACTAGTGCAAAACTGTTTAGACTTTGTAATAAATGTGCACATTTTTCATAAATTTATAGATTTTAGGATATAACAGCCACACTACTGAAATTAAGTTCCAGGAAGTTTGTAATGATCTATGAACAGACATTAGTTCCACATAATGAGGAAATTTGAGTAAGACCGGTCAACATACCTCCAGAGGTCATACCTTTTGCTAATTTTGTTTATTTCAATAAATTAGCCAAAACAGAAACTACAAAGTTTTCCTCCAAAGTTTTAAGAGAAAAATAAAAAAACAGCCTTCCTTAAACATCATGTATAGGTATATTAAATATTTTTAAGCTACAGATTTAGATCCTGCAATGTTTTTAAGCATTTCTGTTCCTATGGCTTAAAGTCCTTTTAATGACATGACATAGCCTGTGCTGAGGGTTTATCCAGCTGATTGAACCCCATAATAATGCAGCTCTGCCCCTCACATTATCAAACAATCCCTTGGTCTAATTGAGATATTTCATTAAAAGGCTAATATTTTCTCTCTGTATTTTTTTAGGTGCTGGAACTGCTGTTTGTTTCAAGATTTTTAAAAAAGTCTAATTTTCAAGCAAATGCTGCATGTTTTTATTGCCAACTCTAAAACTCCATCTGCTATTTATGCTTAGCCTTTAGCTACTTTCTCCGACTCTGCAGTCTTTCACATTAGATGATGTTTTTTTATGCGTCAGCCCTGAGTCATAGAGCTTTTACCACAACTAGTTTACAGCCTTTCATCAACTTCTCTCTCCACAGAACAAGCAAGGTATACGTTTAGTGCAAGCTATGTTGTTTCATGTATTTGTTTGGGCATCTCTGTCAAAATCAAAGAAGAACAACAGCATACGCAGAAGCACACACAGCGGTAACTCAAGTCTATGACAACTATTTGATTTTCACTATGCTAAATTATTAATAACACTGACTAACAGTTATTAATAAGAAATGAAACCGACCACACATCTTCACCCTCAACACCTTCCTGAGACTTACAACTGCATCAGATTGTTGCCCATTTACAGAAAACTGTAGTGATGTTTGTCTCTAAACTTTTTTTGCCCTGATCAGAGCCTTTCCATTCTCCTAATCTTACCTCTTCTCTCTTGGGCTCATCTATACTAATATACTTAGATTGTAGCTGTTTGGTGGGAAATCCCATGAATTTGCATGGAACTGCAAGATTATTATGTAAATGATCTAATGTCTTTTCTCTGTCCCAGCTACACTGTTCTATGATCCATTTTTTAATATGATGGAGATGTCATTAACAGCCTCTTTGGGAGGATTCACTGGAAGAAGAAAGATTCATTATCAGAAAATATATGAAACACTGTTTTCTGCACTTTCAACATTTTATGCAGCAGGTCTTTGTCTGATAGGACCTAGAGACATGTAGATCGTGCTGGATTTGGACATTTGTATATATTTGGTAATCTCAGGGTTATGTCTTCATATGTCTACCTGGAAACCATTCGGACTTGTGGAATATTGATATATGGAAATGTCCATAAACAGTAGATATGTTTATTTTGAAAATAATTTTCTTTTTTCAAAAACAGGTGGCTGTTTGCATTGGATGGGAGTATAACACTGCTTTGGTCTCATTAAGAGATTGCAGATTGCCCTGCCCTAGCAACCCCTCCTTGGTGTTCTTTCCCAGGGGCTTTTGCCCTCAACTGTTCAATCTTCCCAAACCAACAAATGATGCTTGACACATCCAATACACCTTGTATCTGCCATCTGCTGTCCCTCTGGGACATCCATAATCTTTTTCATTGATCTAAAGAACATTTTGTTCTTTTATAGCCTAAAATTATTAGCCTTTTTCCACTACTAAATGTTTCGATAATCCTCATAGCAATTTGTGAACTAAGAAACAAATGAACAAACAAGAAAAACATTGTATTTCACAACTTCCAAATGGATTTGGAGGTTTAAAAAAATGATTTGAGGCCATATTACCACAAGCCTGGTGAATCTTTGCCCTTCTGGTTTTCTCTCTCAGGTGTTACTTTGAGTTCGATCGGCAGGAAATGGGTTTACTCTGAACATTATGAGGCAGCACTGTCATTCCAATAAACACCAAAGACTGTGAGGGTTTTAGTTGAAATCCACCTCTGCTGAGGTTGAGTGCACAGCAGCAAGAGTTGGGGCAGTGCAGCAGAGATGAACGGATTGGCAGGTGGGAGGATTGTAGGAGGTCAGGCTGACCACCAACATGTGGACTTTATTGCACAGCCATTTTATTTGCCACTGCAGGATGAAATACTATCTGGCGCCTGCGTAACCATGCTGTATAGTGACACAAAAAAATTGCTATATCAATTATTGTTTTTGCTTTTGGTGCAGTGTTTTTGTGACCACCAGCAGTGATAAAGGGTCAGATGGTCTACGACAGTTATGAAAAAAATCAAGAAAATTAAGGAGGTGTATTTAGAAGACCTCTAAATTTTTTTAGACTACTAAAAAAAAACATTTTTAACACATTGCTTCATTTATTTACAGGACAAAGAACAGGCCACAGTTGGGAGTTGGAGAAGGAGGTGATGTGAGGGGTGTGGGACGGAGCTGGATATAAGGGGCAGCTGTTTAAGAAAGACTATGGTGTGTTTAAAACCTGGATGAGGGAGGGGCTGAAGGGGGTGACATCAGTTTTTGGCTGGATGCCGACAGAGTCAGACAAGCATTGCACCGTCTGGCCAGCAGCTTGAATGCCCTTTAAATTGTACCACAGGAGGGGGAGAAAAGTTTTTGAAGGGCGACCGGGACAGATGGGGAAGCACGCTTCCTCGTCATTCTGAAAATGTGATGGGGATGGGAAAGGGGGCGTTGGGATGAAATTATTCTTAGTGATCAAGTAGGAGGCAGCGGAGGGAGAGCTTGGCAGGGCTGGGTAATCAGAACGTTTCCTCAAAGCCCAATGCTGCATTTGGCGGGCCAAGCTGTAACATTTGCAGTGGGGTTTGAAAAGTTTCATTTCTAAAATAAGATATGTACACCATTTTAGAAGCTGACACCTACACAGAATGACTGCTTGCTTTTTATCAAAATTCACACCTAAGAAGAAATGTGTATAATTAAAGCATCTTAAGCTGCTTTAATAATGCACATTTCTCTTTGCATTCAGAATGACACCTAATCGTCTGTGATTTAAGTTTAGCATTCATTACAGACTGACCACAGATTTGAGACCGAAAAGTGACTTATTTCTTTGTACATAAATATAGATTATCCTTCACCTGCCAGTATATCTCTGTTGGTAATTACTCCCTTCACCTAAAATAATTTTTTGGAAAAACACAAGTATTTAACAAACAAACAAAAAAAAACATTCCAATTTTGTATCTAGCAATACTAGAATGAGTAAAAGTAGGAAAAAATTAACAGTAACACAATGCACAGTATCATTTGTAAGCACAGAGAATAAATATTTAGCAACTCGCATTATATGCTGCATTACATGGAAGTTATCATCCAATGCATAATTTATCAGTGCAAAAATAAAATGTTAGGTTATCATATTAAAGGACTATGGACTGAATATAATAATTTCCAACCTAAACTCTCCTGTCTTACAATAAATAGAGGTTCAGACACATATTTCAGATGTATGACTTTCCTTCTTTTTCTGAAGCAAACATAGTCTAATCAAACCTGGAAGTAAAGTTAATCTACAGTGACAACTGGAAGCGAGAAAGATGGCAAATATTTTTACTTGCTAAATTTCTTGTTAAAGTATCTCTCAATGCTACTTGTGAGGAGCAACAAAAAAAAACTCACACCTTCAAATGCAAAGACATGGTAAAACAGACACAGCACACACACATACAGAAGATTCTTTCTGGCTCAGTTGATTAAAAAAGACCTCGCTCTTCATTAAACGTGGTCATCTCTTTCAGGATCCCTTATAAAGTGAATAAATTGAAAATGAAGCTAATCCTAGTATTTTGCTTATAAAACTGGCCCAAATCCTATCAACAGGCTAAATAGCAGTAACCTCAATTCTGTAGGCTGACTTAAGACAAATCTTTATACATATGATTAGACAAAGTCCATTTCCAGCAGCACTTTAGCGCACCACTACCCAGTTATTTACTGAGAATGAAAAATGAGATTCACAAAAATGACAGTTTGAAATATTTCAATGGATTTTTATATTTATCGCCAGGCTAGCAAAGTCTACATCGTCTGGAAGGAAAGAAAAACAGGAGGCTAAACACTAGGTAAAATATGCAAAAGGACCCTTTCAAAAATGTTAAAATGTTGTGGAAATCCGACTGCAGTTAATTATATGGTTGCCTTTCCAAGATGGAAGATAAACATGCAACCACAAGTAGTGAGGGTTGTACAACACAAATTTAGATGGCTGTTTGAGACTGGAGGTTTGGGGTGTGTCAATACCTCAATCAGTCAGTCAGATTGCACTAAGATACACCAGAGACAAATGGATGGTCTGAAGCACAGTCTATCTTTCAACCCTGTCAGCAAATACATTGCTGTCCCACCACCAACATCAACATTACAGTCTGTGGAAAACCACTGCTTTTTACAACTATTTTATAAAAGATTAGGAAACATGTAGTACAAAAAGGGACACTTATACAAACATGTAACAAGCACGTTCCAGCACACAAGTATTTACTTGTGTGCTGGAATTCAGTTCACAGCAGACAACCTAAGAGCCAAAAAAATTATCTATAAACAGACCAGTATACTTAACCCAAAACAAGCAAAGAAGCAAAAATAGATCAGCAAGTTACCATGTACAGTGACCTCATATTTACGGTACAGATTATAAAAAAAATGAACCATGAACTGAAATATACCACAAAAGAAATACCCAAAGGCAGTTTCAGTTACGGTATTTTTAGAGACCAGAGAATAAACAATCTTCAGCTAAAAATTACCAGATTTTGTTCTAGATAGGTATCTGACAGCACAGCGTTAAAAAAGTCCCACTTTCCTGCACAGACACACTGCAGCCCAGGCCACCTTATGTGACCTGGGTTTTGCTTACTGTATGGTAGAAGACGGGTGAGTGGAGGGAGAAATTCAATTTGAAGGTTAAAATGTTGCAAGATCCATATTAATGTGTCCCTCTACAGCTGCTTTTTGAAACACTGAGGCCTTGTCATAAATTTCCCCTCAATGGCCAGAGAAAGAGTTTGTTTGTTAGCAACAGACAGAGGGTTATTGTGGGAAACTGGCATGCATGTGGGCAAAACCCAGAAGACGAGCACCGATGATAATGCAACTAGGTTCCAAGAAATTTGTTCTCACAAGCGTTGCATACAATGACCACATGCTGCTTCCAAACAGGAAGCTACACCTCCTTTGAAAATTCACACAGCCTGTGCAGTATGTATACAAAGTCAGCTGTCACTCCTTGCACACCCTCCATCCTTTGACCCTTTTACTCCCACAAATGACCTCCCCACCATGATCAACCCTTCCAACACCCAATGCGCCCCGTCCTTGTGTGCTGTTGACTTGAGAATGAATTTCACACTAGCTCAGAGAAATGGGTGGTCGGGGGGGTTAGCATTAGCAGTGGGTTCAGGTCAAAGGTGAGGGGTCAGGCAGATGGTAAACCTCTTTAGAATCTTTTATTTATTTTTACTCTTAACATTCCTTCACAGCAGGGCATCTTTAGCTGGCCATCAATCTCTGCCCGATTTAACTAGGGTGCATTCAAGTCATTTTTCACCATATGTAGGTTTGCTTCCGAGTTGCACTTATGCTATTGCATGCATATAAAGTAGTTTACAGGACTACAAAGCACAAAGGTAAATTTATTCTTCAGAATTCAGAAAAGATGAAAACGGCTCCCTGTCGTTAAGCGGTGGATGGTGGTTGCTGGGTTTGTTTGTTTCCCTGCCTGCGGTGCCCACACTCAATTTAACTAGTGGTAGACTGAGTGGGGAGCTTTTCAGTTCTGCAACTAATGCATAAAAAAACTCTTCTCTGTCCTGCTGTTTTTATTTTCGCTCTGTGTTTGTCATTTTACCACTGTACAGTGTATTGGTCTGCTGAGTGCTATGCTGAGAGAGGTGGAGAAAAACAGCAATAACATCTGGCTTTACCTTTAAAAAAATCTATTATTATACTTAGCAAAGCATACGTGCATTTCTGGTTAGACCAATTTTAATATTACACAAAGACAGGAGCAGATCCAAAAGCAGTTTTCAAATAATGTTTTAATTTAACAAACAAAATAAAAGAATTGCCATCAAGCTCCACAAACTGGAAATATTAGTCTGCTGCTGTGGAAGCTGCAGAACTGTTTTAATACATTGTAGAATTTTCTAGCATAATCTCCCTGTTTACAGTCAAACAACAGCATCTTATAAAAGGATTAAAGTCAGAACTTTCACTTGATCTTTTCAAAATGTTATATTTGTTGTTTTAAATAATCCAGAAGTGAACTCATAGATGTGCCATAAGTCACAACTGGTGATTGATTTTCTTTAGGACTATTTTCTCATTATCTGTGGAAATTATCCAGGTCCTGAAGCAGCAACACAGACCTAGATCATAACACTGCCACCTCCATGCCGGACAGTTAGTGTGATTTTCTTTCCTTGGAATGCTGTGCAAGTTTTACATCAATTCTAATGGGATACCTTCAAAAAAGTTTTACTTTAGTCTCACCAGTCCATAGAATATTTTTCAAATATTCTGTGTACTACAATCATCACAATGTTTTTAGCAAATGTGAAATTGGTGTTTATGTTCTTCTGGTCAGTAGAGGCTTCAATCTTGCAATATTGTTGCAAGTTTTGCCTAGTCCATGGGTGGGCAATCCTGGTCCTCATGGGCCGGTGTCCTGCAAATCTTAGATGTCTCCCTGGTCCAACAGCTGAATCACCTCCTAAGGTTCTCCAGAGTCCTGCTAATAACCTCATTATTTGACTCAGGTGCGTTGAAGTAGAGACACATCTGAAAGTTGCAGGAGACCAGCCCTCAAGGCCTGGAGTTGCCCACCCCTGGTCTAGTCTCTTTAATTTTAGTGAACCATAAAACCTGAGCTCAACTATAAGTAAGTGATGTCTGCATTGCCTTGGATGCTGTTCTGTGATTTTTTTTATGACTACTTAGATGAGTTGCCAATACACTCATGGGAAGTCTTAACACAGTTTTATGTCCATTGTTTGAAAAAAGGTCTTTAATAAATAAAATCATGCTTTGTAAATAATATTTTACACTTATTTGTGTTTTCTTTCTCTGATGGCAGCAATTGTTTGATGAACTAAAAGATTTAATTCTGAAAAACAAACAAAAAAACAACAGAAAAACAGAAGAAATCTCTAAGGAAGCAAATCCCTTTTCACATTGCTGTATCTGAAAATTTTGAAATGCTGAAGACCAAACAGTGGATGCCAGTTATGCTTATTAAAATCACTAAACTTAGACCCATCTACGCTCTGTTAAAAAATAAACAAAGGTATACTGCCCTGCAAGATTTAGATGTTTCCCTGCTTTAAAATGCCTGATTCAAATGATTGCAGTTCAACAAACACCTGTTTATCAGCCATCAATTGAATTCAGCTAGGCTGAAGCAAGGAAACTCCTGAAACATGCAGGGCAGTGTGCCTTTAAGACCATGATTGGGGAAACACTGGTGTGGGTGACGGATAATAAAGCTAGGTGATGACTGTGAGTGGCAGTGCAGTCTGAAACAGGAGGTTGCAGAAACAAATGGATCTATTGTACAGGGCAAAGACAAAACTGTGGATCCAGTGCCAGTGACCTGCAGAACAATAAACAGTTTTTAGAGTAAGACTGCGTGTGGGAGAGATTGACACGGGATGGTCTTGGGTAAGCTTGGATGACAGAGACTGCATTGTGTGCCTATGTGTTGGCACTGAACACTGTGCTCAGGAGAACTTTGGCAGCGATGTTTGGGCAGTGTAACTTCTGTTGTCCTTAAATCTCACAGCTTAAAACAAAATCCTCTCATTTCCAGTGAGTTGAACTACACAGGAAACAAACAGAATCTTCTTCAAATCTCTGAATGAGAGATTTGAAGGCTCTGTACTACAGGGCCTTTAGACATATCAAATATTATTTTTTAAGTTTTCATCTAGTTCAGAACTAGTGTGATTAGAATGTCCATTCACTCATTCAAAAACATCTGTTTTTAAGATTAGACACAAGTTCATTCATAGGGTTTATTCACAATTTATATTTTAACTTCTTTTAAGCTTGCAATCTTTGCTTTAAAAAAGTGTAGAACTTGATGGCTTAGATTCCATTGATACATCCGGCCTGTTGAATAGAGCTCGCTGCAGTAAGGGTGCACAATTGACACAGATACTAAAGGCCAAGACATCATGCTCCACTGGTGGTCAAAGACAAGAATAGATAGATTTGCAAAGCAATTGTCCAATGTTTTGAGTAAATAGATACTGAAACATTAAACTCTCACAGCTCGGTGAGAGTTCGATGCAGCGAGCAAATGTCTCACCGTCGCCTTCTGGCATGCAAGTTAAGCACCTGTAGGCTGGCTGATGGAGAAGGTAACTCTGTTAATTACCAAGATCATCAGATATCTCTTAAGTCATTTGCTAAGTCTAGGTAGCAAATGAAAATTGCATTAATTAATTTTGCTGTAAAATTGCATATTATTTTTCCAGTAAAATAAATGATTGTTGTTTTAACATTTTTTTTTCTGTCAATGCCACAAAATATTCACACTGGAAGATTGTCATACCAAATCACACCTAATTAATTCTAGTACCTGTAAAACATATTCTTCTGTTTGGCCACAGTGTGTGTTTGACATTGTAACCAATAAAGTATATTTGACTACTTTTTTCAGGATGGTTTCAGTTTTTCCAAAAATAATTTTGTGACTAAACACTTTGAAGATAAACACTTCAAATTGTTTAACACATATCTGCGCCTTCAGTTGGGGTCAGAAGCACCATTTTGAGTTGGAGGGCCGTTTGAAAGGTGGAATGAAAACACGCTTCCTCTCAGACTTGTGCAGTACAAGATGGAAGCTTCACACCATAGCTACAGCATGCCTTTAAGGGCTTATCAACAGAACAAAATCAAAACATCAGGGGGCAGAAGAAGAACTGTAATGAGGAGATATCAAGGAGCAACAAACAAAATAATCAAAAGGGAAGATGGAAAAAAACTAAAAGAAAAAAAAAAAATCAAGCCAGGCTGCCATACCACCAAGCTGCTCATCTTCTTGGCGTCTGACAGAGCGCTGGCTTTCATTCAAATGGAAGCCCATTTATTTATTTATTTATATATTTTTTTCCATTGCTTTTTTATTTTTCTAGTTACTCACCATGAGCGTGACGCACAACACTTTCACTTGCCCTTATTTTACATTTTGGAACACTATCATTTTAATTTTATTTTACCTGTATAAATGTATACATTGTATATTTCCTGGATTGAAACAGATGACTGTATTTGGGTGAAGCCTGTCGGTCTTGAAATGCATGCAGGCTGGAATCCAAAGCTCATAATCACAGTTAAGGGAATAGGCAGACTTGAGAGTCACGATTCAAAGCAAGAAAAGAAAGAGGAGCAGAAAAAGAGAGGCAGAGGGAAGGAATGGTAGAGGATGACAGCATTGTAGAGAGGGGGAAATTGGTATTGATATCTTTTTAAACACAGGCTTAAACAAAGTAAGCTAATAAGCAACTACTGCAATTGATATTGAGTTTCCCAATTCCACTAAAATACAGCTGGACTAAGTGGCTTTTGAAATAAAGCAAAATGTGTTCACGTTACACACACATGAACAAGAGTTATTTCTATTTCACTGTATTTGTGTAAAGTGTTGTGCATACTGTGTCCGTTTGTGATCAGTCACTTCGGTGCACCTCAAGCTACTCAGCTGTCGTCAAGCTCACTCAGCAAGAAGCGGGCTGCTCCATCTGGTCAAACGTCCCCTCTTTTTCTAAGACTCCACATTTATGAATGCATGTTGTCTGGAGGTGTTCGACTACATGTGTGTGAGCCTGAGCTTCAATATGGATTATTTTGGCTTTTGCCATCACATGCTCCAATGCAAATTCAAGAAAATGTACAAATGAGAATATATATTTTTTGCAGACACACACACACGCACGCACCCCCACGTGTGCGCAAATCAGCTTAGCAGCCACTAAAAAGTTAATCAGTATTCTATTCCCATTTCATCCCTTATTTCAGGCTTGTGTTTCTTGTCATGATAGCAGAAAAGCCTCTGAGGTAATTTGAAGACAATGACAAAAAATAAGAGGATGGGGAGTCAAGTAGACAAACTCATCAGGCCCCACAGTAAGCTTGCATACCGTCGGCTTAAGACTGTGGCGTGCGCTCAGCTCTGTAAAACATATTTTGTATCAGACTAAATTAATCGCCAGCAATGAAAATGCCCCAATGTTCCAACAGAAAAGATTTCATAAAAGAAGTGGATTATGTCTTCTTCTCAATCATTATATTACATTTTAATGCAGTGCATAGTTATCACAATTCCTTCATGAACATTGTTTCTTTTAAAAATACTTTTAAAAAGGCCAAAGTTGAAGGAACACTGTGGAGGTCTCAATTGTTTTAGAGATTTCACCAAAAAATTTTGAATTAAATGCAATTAGTGGAAGTCCTTTCTGTGCTCCAGATATTAAGTGTAGATTTGAAATAAGAGCATAGCAAGCGTGCCACTAACAAGGTCCCCACAGGCCGCCTCAGCCACCTGAGCATTGCTGCGAAAGCTCGTCGTCAGGTTAAACTGGTGAGATCCAGAGCAACGACAGCGACATGCAGCATTTTCCATCAGAGTGACAGAATGTGTGAGCACAGTTGTGTGCATTTGTGGGGAGCAGGCAACATCAGAGCTGAAGTGCAGCTGGCTGCCATTTCCCTGCACCATGGAAATGTGAACCAGCTTCCCCTTCTTCACTCATTATCTGCAGCAGATAACACAGAAGGCTTTGTGTCTCCCAATACACACAAGCTACAATTTGCCCTCTGTTTCTCATTATTTCATTATCATCCCCGTCTCTCTGTCTGCATTATCTCGTTATTAATGCTTGACATATATTTCCTCTCACATCAGTGGAATTAACCTGTAATGTTTTGAGTGTAAGGTGGAATGCTCTTGTTTGTACGTGTGTTGGCGTTTGTGCGCAACACATGCACTTGAGATATGAGATTCACATTCCAACCAAGAGTTAACATTTTACTGACATACAGACAGTGACAACCTCCAAGCAGAACCACAAAACAGCTTAAAATGACCGATCATGCAGACGAGTGGAAAAAGTTCCTAAGAGCAAATGAGAGAATGTCAGTAAGACGAGAAAGAAATTAATTGAATCCTCTATTTAATACTAAAATACAAGGAAAATGTTTGCCAACTAAAAAAGTTGTTTGCTTTTATTCTGGTTGAAACTTATTCACTTTAAACCTATTTACATCTAAATAGCAAGGACCCCTGTGCTGCAAAGCAACCAGCAAATCAACACATCATTTGGTATTTTACATTAATTATTTCTCATTCATACTTTAATCAGTGGTGGAACTGTGCCTGATTTTTCTTCCACACAAACCTAATTCATGATTTAGTAATGCAAGCAAGGGTGCAAGAGTTTTTCCATTCATGTTTCAGAGTTGTTTTTTAATATTTTCTATAAATGTGCCATTCATACCCTGTCTTACTCTGCTCAAATTCCTGTGGTCATCAGTTGTTTTCTTATAGTTCTTCCAACATCATCCTTTTCTCTTCTGGCTCTGATGTCAAGCATCCCTCATATGCATGCTGTTTCGATTGTTTGTTTTTTTAAGCATCTCTCTTTCTGTCTGACTGGCTTTCACTTCACTCTGAGAAGAGGAAGGGAGAGAAACAACAACTTGGTGACTTAGTCTTCACAAAGAAACGCTAAGACAAACAGGGTCAGAATAACCAGACCACACACAGCAGCATGATTTGGGTTTGATAAAATACAATTAAAATACAAAAAAATCTTAATTAAAAAGGTTATTTGATAAGAGATGTTCAATTATCTCAACTAAATCAGCTCTACATTTAGTCTTCTAATAAGCCTAGAAAGCTGAAAAAACTTGAAAAGAAAAACTAAGGTCAAAAATTGGTCATAAAATGTTTAGTAAATCGATCTATCGTATGAGATTATTAATATTTTTCCCATGTTAGCTGTTTTTTTACTGAAGATTTTAAATGTAAAATACTGACATCCATGCAATAGAAATGAAAACGTTTTAAAATCCCCTAAGAAAAATACTCTGGTTCCTGGTAAAGGTTTCTACAGCCAAAATTTACAAAAGGTACTATCTTGTGGAGTTCCAGGAACAAAGACATCCGCACACCGTCAACAAGCCACTGTGAAACAAACAGAACTGTTCTCAGACCAAACAGTGAATCCTTCAATAAACAGTCACCGAGATGCCTCCTGCTCCTCATTAAAAACTGAGGAAAGCCTGTCGCTTGGCCCTGTGGAGTAATGAGGAGAAGGGAAGGTATGTAAGGTAGGGGGTGAAGGCAAGGGGAGTCCTCAAATGACATCCTGACATTTGAGCCCGAAATAAATGGATCAATCATGATTTAATTATTCATTTCATGTGGAAATCAAGGTGTTTGGAATAAAGAAGAAGAAAAGCAAAAAGGAAGGAAAAATGAGAAGCAACCACCAGCAAGGATGCAAATTTTCCATACTGATTATATAGAAGCGATGCACTGCTGTAAATACAGTTTGTTGTAGCTATGCCTAGTCAAGGGCATTTCTGATCTACTGTGGTATTCTAACAGTAAACTTATAATATTCCTCTGAGAGTATTTTGGTGGTATTCGATAATGAATCTGAAATAGACTTTTTCTTCGTTGCACTTCTCATCCCTTAGGCTATGCTCAAGGGTGTGTTTTAATCTTGAAGTAAAAGTTCTTAATGCCAAATTTCTATTTATAGAGAAGTCCCAATCCACTGAATGGAATTCATAAGCTATAGGACAAAATCCGGTCTACTGATGCCAAAAGGTAGAAATATACTCATACTCTCTCAATAACTAGATCATATTTAATTGCAGCCTATGGACTCACTGTTGTTTTAATTGTATTCAATAGAACCATGTTTGTTCTGTGGCATTCTCTTGCATATAAAGTTGAAATCTAAGCTCTGACATCATTCTTCACATAATTTAGGGGTCGACTTTAGCATGATCTTTCATTTTCCCCTTTTCTTTAGCCAAACGAAACTTTTGGTCACCTAATAATATTAATTATTAAACAAAGTTTACACTCTTCTCCCCTCATAAGCACTAAAATTGTGTATTCGAATGTCAATCAACTATGGCTTGGCCCATTCCTGCATTAAGTAATATGAACAAGTAGGACATAATGGTCAAAACAGTCTATATGTGAATGTAACTATCAAGGAGAAAATATGTTTTCTACAAATTGATTGCTCCGTTGCTACTTGATTTCCTTTCATTTATTTTTAATATATAGGAAGATTTACAATAACTGTGCTTTCATAAAGTGTGATTGAGAATGGAAATTGGACTGAGCAGATGGTTTGGAGTGCAAATTACTTTTGAAACTTTGGGCAGTATTTTTCAACTTACCATTCTCTGTCAAGTTACTCTTATGAGAAATTTAAAAGGCATGATTAGCAAATCTCAAGATACAAAAGGAATTAAAAATCAGAATATGGGTAAACAACAGAAACAGCAGAGCTACCCAATTAGACAAAAAAACTCCAACAAAAACAGTATTTTTTTCAGTTAATGTTAGCACTTACTTTGTGTTTGAGATAAGTTTTATTTCTATTTTTCAAAATAATATTAATAGGGCCCCGGGGGTGGATGAGATCCGGCCGGAGTTCCTTAAGGCTCTGGATGTTGTAGGGTTGTGTTGGCTGACGCGACTCTGCAGCATTGCATGGACATCGGGGGCAGTTCCCCTGGATTGGCAGACTGGGGTGGTGGTCCCCCTGTTCAAAAAGGGGGACCGGAGGGTGTGCTCCAATTACAGGGGGGTCACGCTCTTAAGCCTCCCTGGCAAGGTCTATTCGGGGGTCCTGGAGAGGAGGGTCCGTCGGATAGTCGAACCTCGGATTCAGGAGGAACAGTGTGGTTTCGCCTGCCGTGGAACGCTGGACAACTCTACACCCTCAGCAGGGTCCTGGAGGGTGCGTGGAGTTCGCCCAACCGGTCTACATGTGTTTTGTGGACTTGGAGAAGGCGTTCGACCGCGCCCTCGGGAGTCCTGTGGGGGTTCTCCGGGAGTATGGGGTACCGGGCCCTTTGATACGGGCTGTCAGGTCCCTGTACGACCGGTGCCAGAGTCTGGTCCGCATTGCCGGCAGTAAGTCGGGCTCGTCCCGGTGAGAGTTGGACTCCGCCAGGGCTGCCCTTTGTCACCGATTCTGTTCATTACGTTTATGGACAGAATTTCTAGGCGCAGCCGGGGTGTTGAGGGGATCCGTTTGGTGGTCTTAGGATCGCATCTCTGCTTTTGCGGATGATGTGGTCCTATTGGCTTCATCAGAGCGTGATCTGCAGCTCTCACTGGAGCGGTTCGCAGCCGAGTGTGAAGCGGCCGGGATGGGAATCAGTGCCTCCAAGTCCGAGGCCATGGTCTTGAGCCGGAAAAGGGTGGAGTGCCTACTCCGGGTCGGGGGTGTTCTGTCTCAAGTGGAGGAGTTTAAGTATCTTGGGATCTTGTTCACGAATGAGGGAAGAAGGGAGCGGGAGATCGACAGGCGGATTGGTGCAGCCTCTGCAGTGAAGCGGGCGCTGTACCGGTCCGTCGTGGTGAAGAGAGAGCTGAGCCAAAAGCGAAGCTCTCGATTTACGGTCGATCTACGTCCCTACTCTCATCTATGGTCATGAGCTTTGGGTCATGACCGAAAGAACGAGGTCCCGGATACAAGCGGCCGAAATGGGTTTTCTCCGCAGGGTGGCTGGGCTCTCCTTAGAGATAGGGTGAGAAGCTCGGCCATCCGGGAGGGACTCAGAGTAGAGCCGCTGCTTCTCCGCATCGAGAGGAGCCAGTTGAGGTGGCTCGGGCATCTGGTCAGGATGCCTCCTGGACGCCTCCCTGGTGAGGTGTTCCGGGCACGTCCCACCGGGAGGAGGCCCCGGGGAAGACCCAGGACACGCTGGAGAGACTATGTCTCTCGGCTGGCCTGGGAACGCCTCGGGATTCCCCCGGAGGAGCTGGCCCAAGTGGCTGGGGAGAGGGAAGTCTGGGCCTCCCTCCTTAAGCTGCTGCCCCCGCGACCCGACCCCGGATAAGCGGTAGAAGATGGATGGATGGATGGATGAATATTAATATTGTTTTAAACTAGTTTTAGCAGAGTTCACACTTCAATCCTAGGAAGTAAGCATGGATTAGGGTTACGTACATTACTAAAACATAATGAACCATGTGACAAATTTTTGCTTTGAATTTTGGCATAAATATTGGTTGTGTTTTTACTAAAGCGTGTTTCTTGAGACTTTTGCCAGGGCATAACGGCCCAATGCCTATTTGGAGACATTCTTTTCAACATGCAATCAGAAAGCACATGATGTCTTGTGTCGCAACAACCCCTCTGTTTTCAAGAAACTCAATATGCCTGTTCACAAACTCCCTCCCTACCCCTTGCATTCCACAGATAGAATGGATGGCCCTGCTTAGGTTGACATTTTAATGAGTGTGTGTAGGAGAGTGGGTCCAAGAGGGTGGCGATGGAAGGGCACACACAAACCCAGCCCCTATACGCAGACATAAAGCCCCACTGAACCCCACTGAGTGCAAAGTATAACCTCCATGGAAGCATGAGCACACACAAAGGCAAATGTACCAGTCATATTTGACACACACATGTATGATTTGGCACACATGTAAAGTCATCAACAGACCACCCCCAGCTATTACAAAAACTGTGTCCTCAACCTCTAGTAAAAGACTTTATCCTAAATGTCAAGGTTATTCACTAATTCCCACTTTATAACCTCTGTAAATGATTGGCCAAAAGCTAAACTTGAAATAAGCCAGTGAGAGAAAAAAAGCCATGTTTTGATGCTTATAATGAAAACATGATTTCAATGCGATGCATGCCATAAAAGCCTTAAAAATGTGAAAAAAATATGGTCCTTTAAAACTCACACAGAATCAAAATGATGCTTACATAACCCAGAGGCTACGTTAAGGGTGGATTTCTTCGTGGATTCAAGGTTAAACAATGTTGGCTCTGGCCACAAATACGAGAGTACACATATGAGAGCATACATTTGAGAGCATACAGTGTGTTTCATTTGGAGTTCATTCACACACACTACATGTCCATTCTTAATTCTGTCTAGGGTACAATATGTAAAAAAATAAAATAAAATAAATAACATCCACTTTTCTTTTACTTATAAAGATTTGAACTGATTTAAAATTTAGATACAAAGCCTAGATTTTATCAATCCTCTTTATGTCACTTTTCACAAAGTTTCTCATTTTAATCTCAATCACTATCTGCATTTGATTAAGACAGTTTCAGAAAATACAAATTATGGAAATAAGTAAGAATATAATGTTGAGTAATATGCATACATGATAAGATCCAGATAAAGAGATATTTCACACAATAACTTAGGGGGACCCATAGATCGCTAGCCTAAGTAGTGGCAGATTATATTAACCTTTTATAAGAAGTGTTTGCATATGGAAAGAGAAGTAGAAGATGGAGTTTGGAGAGCAAGAACTGCAGAACAGCTGATGGGTTGAATTAATGAGATTGTAGGTATCTGCATGGCTGCACATTTTGACTGGGTCATAGATGAAGACAGAGAGTTAGAGAGAGAGAGAGAACAGAAGAAATAAAACATAGAAAGAGAGAGAGACAGACAGAAAGAGAGAGAGAAAGGAAGCAAAAGCAAAAAAAGAGAAGAAGTGAGTGGTGAGGAGGTCAGGGCAAGCAAAGAAGGTGAATAACGGACACAAGCACATGTTCCCGTTGAAAGCCTCTCATCTCCAACTCCCCAGTTATAACCTTCAATTAACCTTCCTCCTGAATACAAGAGTGTATGAGTAGTCTGGGTAGGTGTGAGTGTCTGTGATTGTGATGTGTTGGCATATTCTCCTGTGCATGTATGTATGTGTGCGTGAGAGGCTGAGTGAGAGAGAAAGAGAGAGAGGGAGAGAACAGTCTCACTGACTCCCATGCATCTGTTTTTGCTCAGCTGAAAATCGATTTTACCTACCCCCACTTTTCTGCACGCATCTGAGCCTCATTGAAATTCAAAACACTCAAAACACACAAATCTTTATTAGTTTAGTGTTGCTGAGCTCTGGATACCCAGTAAAAGAAGAAAAAAAAACAGACTGGACACACATGGAGACACTAAAACACCAGCAACATGTCAATTCAAAGGCAGCTGGATGAGTTCCAAACCATAATCACTAAGTGCTATAAGGTTTTTACAAAGGTCAAGGCTCGACTACATGTTTGTATCAGTTTTGCTGGTTGTCCCCCTCAAAAGGACTGCATTATAATGACAAACCAAACAGCTTGGAGGCTTCGGCTACAAATTAGAATGTTGTCCTCAGCAACCTCAAAGCAATAACTGATTTGTTAAAAGCTCTCTTGACTAAAAATAGACCACAACTAAAATAGTTGTAAAGAATGGACAGCGAATAAGTCTGTTAATACGTGGTTGAGTGAATTTGGTGTAGAAGAATTTTGACTGACTTGTGCAGAGTCTTAACCTCAACCCAAACAGGCCTGCAAGCCAGGACGTCTCATTCAACATCATTGTCCTTGTAACTTGTCCTTTATAGAGTAATGAATGATACTGAAATGATGCAAAAAAACAATGCTACAATGTTGTTCATCAATGTGCAGTTTGTCTGACAAAGCAATATCTAGTCACCATCAACATGTGACTTTAATTGTTCAAGCAGGGATAAGCTTTCATCATTCGCCCCAACATGAAGATAAATGCTTTAAGCTTCCAACATCTTGGTTTGAGACTATTATTTTCAAGATAGAAAATAGTGCTTCAATTATGCGTTGCACTGACTTGACATCTTGTTGAGCTGACCATAATAATCTGCTATGTTAGATTTAAGAACCTTCCCTTCACTTTCCAATTGTTTGTGTGGCAGAAATTTGGGTACTTGCTGTAAAAAGGAAACAGAGTAATGAGCAAAAAAGGAATGATTACTAAGCACAGTGAGAACACAACTGGATAAATAGTGACAAATTATAGTTAGTTCCACATCAGCATTTCGTGTCAGCAGTGAAATTAAAGTGCTATTTCAGAGTATTTTTAATGACTGGATTACATTTTAGTTCAACCTTTAAATGTTGAACTGGATACACCATGGACAGGTATTTTAATCTTTTATTTATTCTTTGTGTATTTTCTCAATGTTTTCCTGGCATTAAGTCCACCCTAGAATTAGAGAAGTGTAAAAACTGCAAAATGTGGACAAGTCATATGTGAAATAAACTGTTCTACTCCAATTCATCACCTAAAGCAGTAAAAGTACCTTTCCACAGTTTGGAACACTCCAGTCTTTTCACATTAGAGAATATATTTCATAGGGAGAAGGTAAAAAATGCTCAAATAAGACAACAGGTTGTTGTTGTTTTTTTTCTAAGACAATATTTAGCCTGTTGCTACACTCTGCTTCCTCAAAACTAAAAATAGCAGGTTCTAGCCTGTAAGTGTATGTGTCTGTGAGTACACACTCAGCATAGCAGCACACAAGAAAGGTTGAATAGAAGCTAATGAAGGCCGTATAAACAGTGAACATCTGTGCAAGCCTACTCGAACTAAGAAAACATACTAGGCTGCAGAGGGTGCATGTGTGTGTCCATAAATTTTGAAAACCACACCCTGCTGAGTTTCACTCCCTTCTCTATCCAATAACTAACTGAGTTTGCCCATCCCCCTTGTTCTGCATTCCACCAGACTTGAGGGGCCCTCAATAGCTTCCTGGCTACTACTTTGTGCCGTTCATACACCCCCGACTTGAAGCACACATGCTTGGTTTATGTTAGTAAATAGGGATTTAATAGAGAGCAACTGTAGGCCCACAGGACACTTAAGAACAGTAGTAGTGCTTACAAGCACACGTATGTACATTGTGTATCTATGTGTTTGCACAAATCTACAGTACCAAAAAAAAGGTGCTGCCTTTTGATGGGGACCAGATGCATAGACATGCGTGTCAACATTCAGATTTGTTGGAGTTTGTTCTATTTCACAACCATTTAAGCAGCTGTGCACAAACATTTGTCAGCAATACTTCAATCTTGACTGATCTGCTTTTGCAAGTATCTTGGCTCAAATGAACACAGGGCATGATTTGTTTATCTGATTTTGTGAGAAAGGCAAGTCTGTGGCTGCCTTTGTATTGCAGAAGCATGTTGACATGTTTGGAGTTTGCTCATACATAAAGGATTTTGGTCCAAATCTATGGTAAAGAATAATGTCCAGATATTCACTTTGTAAAATGGAGAGTCCTAACAGTTGCAGATCAAAATCTGTGACTGAATAATAAAAGAAAAGAGCAAATGTAAGTTGAACATTATATATATATGCCCCCTTTTTTCCAGTCCCAGACCATGAATAAAGAGGGCATTATTTTTACAGACAGGAGGGACATAATTTGCTGTAATGGACTGAAGATAATTGGCCATGTGCATGTGAGGGTATGTCTGTGTGCGACTGTATGTGCGCATGCGTTTGCATGGTAACTTCTGGGCTCTGCATTACAGTGTTTGGAAGTTTGTCCAGACAAGAGATTTGGAATCTATCAGGCTAGAAGTAAAGAAAAAAATACAAGTAAATAATAATAATAATAATAGTAAAAAACAGTACTTATACTGATGCAATAAGAGTATAAGTATTTGTCCCAAAACAGCATATTTGCCAATCCTGCTCTGGATCTGGAAATCTTTGGAGCCATTTCAAATCTGAGCTAGAGTGGACTCCTGCCTATTTGCAGGAGTCCAAATAGTCCTGAAACAGTAACCACAGTTTCGCTCATTTGCAGAATTTTCCAAGTTATTCACAGAAAATTTGCCAATACTTTGAATTTTTCATAAACATTCTTAGAAGTGGTCTTAAGTGTCCTCGGATTCTTGAGCTATTTACGGGCAGTTGTGGCCCTAATCTCTGTAAATACCGTGGGTCCATTGCATGTCTACATTTATTACAGATTCTGATGTTTACACTTCATAATGTTAACACTAATCATTGCTTATAAAAAAGAGACTTTTACAACAGAGCTCAAAACTCATCTGAACTCTAGTCGAACTGAAATCATTGTAAGCCAATTGAACATTTAATATTCAAGGACCAACTTAAACAAGAAGTATCCAAATATAATATTTGTTAATGCAGCATTTAGTCTGTCTTTGTTTTCAAAAGGTAAACCTTATTTTAGAGCAACTGCCCATTCTTTTTCACAAACAGCGGAATGGTGCATATACTCCTTTATTCCAGGGAGAAACACTAGAAAAACATTTGAATGCTAGCAAGTATATTTTTTAGAATTCTGTTAGAACTGGCTAAAATGTCAAAGCTTTACAACATCAGTAATCAGACATTGGTCACATATCTTAGATCAGAAGGAATGTAGTTAAAATCCTTATAACATTTGTAAAACAATAATGACAATCAAAATTAGAGTGCAAAGTAAACAAAAATAGCAACAAAAAAAATGCAGAGAGCAGAAGCAGCTATGACATCCATATTTCTCTAAATCTAATTCTGTGTGAATAAAACAACATTTTCTTTCGACTCTGCTACCAGCAAGCCTCCACTTTATATTTCTGAAAGGTAGCTGAATGAAGTGCACTATGAGGATCAGTAAGAGTGACTACAGTACAGGTAAGCTTTGCCTGCAGCCCTAAAAACTGGATTGGAATAAGTTTCTTTGAAATGCTGAAAATCAACACTTCAGCCAAGACCAGTTTCATAGAGACTTTAAGTTACACTAAGCACATATTTCAAAGTGAAAATATTTGGTTCAGAAAACATTCAATTGACTAATATATACGGTTTATTTACTGTGCATTTCTCAATTAGTGACAAACACTGTGGAGTAATAGCAATAGATCTGGAAAAGGTAGTTTGTTTTGCAGAACTTGAACACAAAGTGTGGAGGGTATGTTTTATATTTCTGTTGATTAGAAATACATTAAGTGTACAATGTATTTCAACAAATATTCCGTCTTTTTAAATGAATTCATTTGCACACTGGTGGTGTAAGCTACATTGTAGTCACTGCTACCTTGGGGCAGAATGACAAAAGAGAGGCTGCCATACAATCAGTGAAACCAGACACTCTGACCACCACCAGCAGCCAAGATGGGTGAAGTGTCTTGCGGAAGGGCACAGTGACTATTTTGAGCAGAGGGTTAAACCACCAACCCACCAGTACAGAGGACAAATCCCTACCTCCTGAACCATATGTATGACAAAAAAATAACCTGAGTAAAAACAAAAACTAACTTTCAAATGAAGACTTTGTTTATTAAAAAAATAAATGAATAAAATAAATACATCTTCCACATGCTACAGAGCCATTATTGTGCCATTCAACAAATCAGAGTGCAACAACAAGCGTATCTTTTTAGCACAGACATGGTTTCCCTCTTAATCTGAAAAGAAAAACTCAGCAAATGCTACTTCTGAATTTGTCTATTAGGAGATCATTTGGTTGCCAACTGGGATTCTTACATTGGTATGGGGGGGCAGAACTTGTTCCTGTAATCAAATTGCATCCTTTAGCTACTTTACTGCTTGAGCACCATCCAGGGTATGGAGCGTAGAAAGAAAAAGGAGTGGGACAGAGATCAGATCAAGTGCTTCAGCTGAGGAATTCAAGAGGGAAAATAAAGCTGAAGTGAAGAAAAACAAAGGGCAGCACAGGAAAGAGACAGAGCGAGAGAGAAAATCAATAGTTGCCTTGAAAAGAGGCCTACACCAAAGGTGCAATTATGCTAAAAGTGCTTTGCTTATGTGGCAGCAGTCTACAGAAATTTCAGAACTGGGTGTTGGAGCTAAATTAAAACATTATGATCCTGGGGAGTAACAACTTTAAACTCGTTTATCCAGAATATGCTATCCCACCTCATATTTTTAGTGTTTTTATAGAAATACAGCCTCACATTAAGGCCAACATTAGCCCTTTGTATATGTGCTTTTTGCTGACCCTTTATGCCATTACAGGCCCCAAAATATTTCTTTGCCAATGTGCTTGGTTGGATTCACATGGACTATTTTCAATTCCATCTAAAGCAACATGGCAGTAATGTAGTGGTGCTGGAATGCCTCTACCCCATTTCTTAGAAACAACATTGAAGCCCTACAGGACAAGTCTTCTGAAATACATTCATGCTGTTATTTAGGTGCAACAACAAAATGAGGTTTTTGATGGTCATAAACAATAGAATCAGAGCAAAAATTTAAGACAAGTCCTTTAAACACTAATCCAAAACTACATTAAAATGTGTCTGTGCTTTAAGACATGCATCTGGAAACCACGTGTAAACGGATGGTGATTCATCACAACTACTGGAGTACAAAGCCAAATAACACCACCACATGAAGGGACATGGTGGAAAATCACGCAATTTCCTACCCTGCTACAGCACTGTGGAGCACCACAGGGCTTTTGAAACATTGCAAGCCTAAAGAAATAGTGGTGAATTTAGCAAGGTTAGCATCAGAAAAAGGCCACCATACTCTCCGGCTACACGCAAACCTAAAATTGTAAGCAGCTGTTCCATTATCTTTAAAGAATCCCACCAACTTACTAGAGACAGCCCAGCTATATTCTTACACTAATCCAATCAGCGGTCTTCTATGAAAGACCAACTTGTTCAACACTGTAAAGTTGCCATTTGCCAAAGCTGCAGCCTGGTGTGAAATTTGAGCTTATGTGTGAAGGACAAGTTGACACTCACTGTCAGTACAGTCAACCCATGTTCGGAGTGAGAGTTTTCGAACTACATTGCATTGTGTTTCATTTGTTAATAAACCACCACAGTCTGATTTGAGACAGGACAGAGACACTGAGAGAGAACTTGGTGGCAGCAAATCATGTTGATTGAAAGCTCAGCTGATATTTACTCAGAGGAAGACAGAAACTTGACATCAAGAAACTTGTCTGATTTCTTAAGGAGCATAAGGTGATGAGTCAGTCATTGTTAAAAGATGAAAAGCATGCAGAAGCATAATTCACCTTGTGTCAACAACACTGCAAACCAGCATGACATCCAAGGGAGTGCAAAAACAAAAAACACATTCTGACAAGATGATGTACAAGGTATCATGTTGCCATGTTTGCTTGCAAGAAGGGTTCAAACAGAATTAAAGAGGCTTGGTACAGATGAGACTATGAAGAAATAGAAACCTGCCAGAACTGTATCTGACCTGGTAAGATCACCTGTTAGCTCATACTAAGTCCCTTTATGGCCTTCAGTCTATTCTCACTCACACAGAGGCCATCCAAAGAAAGTCAAATTGACATAAACCTGGAAAACACTAAGTGGTGGAGGCAATGTTAGAGCACAAAATTGAAGACAAATACAATTTCTAAACAAAAACAGAAAGAGTTGAGTTATTGAGATTAAAATATTTGCAATTATAAATAGCTGACCAAAGCTGTGTCATTAGCGTTTGGTTTTTTTCATACATGAAGTCACTGTGAGTTTCACAGCAGATTTTAAGTTCCATCAGGCACAAGAGAAAAAATAAATCATCTTTACCTGACAGCAGAAGACAGTGGAGCTTTTGATTCTGCAAGGTATGCAAGGGCAAGATTTTCACATTTATTGATAGAAATATATGCTAGAGTTGATTAAAATTTGGTGATGTTCTTGCATAGTATTGAGATGATGAGTTGCTAATGAATTGATTTGTTGCTATATTGGCTTGCATCAGGCCTGGGCCTCTACTGCAAAAGAACTTTGTCCAATAAGCTGTTTTGGCTCAAAAATGTAAATCTTCAACATTGGGACTGATGCCAAAAATATTGTTTTTCAAACTGTCTTTTGTGATATCACTATTTCACAGATTATTGGAATGAACATGTTTGTCATCAAATGTGCAGCTTCCATATTACATTAGGCCTAAATTTGTTTAATGCTTCTTTTCAGGAGTGGTACATACTTATTGCAAGCTTGTTGTGTTGGTTCATTAAATGCAGCTGCTGTCTTTTATGGATTATTTCTCTATTTATTGGTCTACAACCCCCATTATCACATATCAAACACACATTTATTTGATCATGTTCTTTAAGTGAGCTGCTCAAATTAAGCAGTGAAAAGCCAACTGAAGATTGGCGCAAGTTGCAAATTATCATGGTTACACCAAACAACAAAATGTGGTTTATCGCAGCAGTAGTAACAAAATATTGCTTTCCTTTCATTTTCACCTCTTTTCTTTCCATCATAGTTTAATTTATTGTTTCTTCCTTCTCATACACACACACACCTCCCTCTCTCATGTTTTGATACTCTCTCTTCCAACCTCAGAGTCTTCTCCTTTTCAGAGTAGGCAGCCTTGGTCTCAAAGGATCCCTTCTATCTGCCCCCTCCTCCACATCATTCTCTTACTCCCTCTCTACATACTTCTCTCTACTGCCCTCCTTCCAGGATGAAAAAAATAAAACCATTCATAAAGCACACACACATGCACACCCCTACACACACACACACACAGAATTGTCAGCATTCTTTCTCTCTCCTTTTATGTCTCCCTTTTGTCTCAGCTCCGAGTGTTGCATGCCCACACCGCCTGAACTAAGTGGTCAAGTGCATGAAATCTCTTTGGCTAACAACTTGCACCGACTCATGGAGGCTGAGTAAAAATATCTTGAACATTTGGCAGCTATTCAAAGCTAAGGAGAGGAGGGGGTACTTTGAAACACTTTGGCTGCTATTGGGCAAAGCTTTAAACTCTTAAGAACATTTTAAGCACATCTGATTACATATGCAGAGTAAAAATTTAACAAAAGTGGATTTAAAATTGAGTTGTGGCTTGCATGGTCATCGAAGGTGAAGAGGGCACTCGCATTTATTTGCAACATCAGTGCCTGACTGTCACAGGAAAAATTAAAGTCAAGAGGACCAAAGTTTCTGACATAGTGACAAGTGAAGATGTGGGGATCTGTGTGTGTATTGGCAGGAGGTAAAAATAAAGGCCACAGGTTGCAGGGGAATCACAAGACAAATTGTCCGGGAAGCTAACACATCACTTATACTAAACTGGTTCTCTTTACTTGATCAAGTTACTTGATCTCTTTACTTGATCAACTTTAAGCATGAATCACCCATTGTTCCCCCCCTCATGTTTGCCAAAAACAATCCCTCCCCACACACACAAATCAACACACACATACATTGCAGCTGAAAGTTTTCCATGCAACTTCTCATGCACAGATGGCTGCCAGTGGAAATTCTGTAATTATCACAAACTAATGGAGTCATTTGAGATAGCAGGATTCAGCTATTAGTGTGAAAAGCATCAAGTAGATGTTTCAATTACAATCATTGTAGAAAAAATTAAAGGTGGCTAAATGGGCTTAATGCCACTTAAACCTCTCTGTTAAAACATTATTTCACTTGGCATAGACAACCAGAAGTCCATTTCCCCTCCTATGCAAGCCATTTAATTTGATGTATGCTTATTCTCTTACTGACATCAAATTCATTGTCTGCAATATAATAAATCAGAGGTTTTGCAGATGTTGAGAGTGATATTATACATCACTTTAAGCAGGGATTTCAAGATCACATTGTAAAGAGCCTTACTCACCAATCACAATAACATTTCTCTCTCTAACAATGAACCACTGGGGTCAAAACTATGCAACTATTACTCCACACGTGGATTTTGGTTTCTGGGTTCCATCTTGTTGACAAAAGTAGTGCTTTAGACCACCACTGAGTATCTGCAGGCCTCCTTGGATATGCACAAGATCACACATGAAACTATGTAGGCCCCACAAGCTGTCAGAGGCACAAAGAAAATACACACAGATGGAGAAATCTTAGGTTACGAATATATCTTCTGAGTCTCCCAAACTGATTCTTTGTGCCGTAAAGTCCACACAAAAGGAATAAGGAGGCAGAAAGGTGGTCAGAGTATTTTCTGTGTGGAGGAAAAAAAAAATCCCACTTTGAAGTAAGCGACAGCACTTGAGCTGAAGGAAAGCAGTCAACTTCAAATACTAGACCAGGTTTCTCAAGGTTCCTTTAGGCTTCTGTTTAAAAAATGCACTATATTCAACTCCTCTCTGCTGGAAAGGTATATATTTTATTATATACCTAGAGGTATATATTTTATTATATACCTTTCCAGCAGAGAGGCAAGAATTCAAGAATAAAAAAGAAAAAATAAAGTTTCTTCCTTTCTTCTTACAGAACACTTATGTTACATATTTATTCTAGAGCTAAACAAATGTTGTGATGTTACCAAAACCCAAATTGTCAGACTTAAACCAGCAAAGCATGACTAGTGATAATATAAAACTGTTACAACAAATACATGTTGCAGATACAAATATTTTAATAGTTAAAATGTTCCTAAAAATGTATTCTTTAGAAGTGTAACCAGAAAATCGGGCACAGAATGTTATGTAAAGCTAATAAATGGAGTGGAAATGTACCTCGAAAAAGAATTTAAAAAATAAAGGCAATGATACACTAAGATGCACTAAATTTGCCTGCCATTATCTCTGTGGTGTAGTGGTGATCGACAAATTGGAAACTTAAAAATAGTATTTTTCCTAAATCTGTCACATAAATCTTTCATGTGAAAGTTGTTACTGTGGGAAGAAAAAAAAATTGCACTTTTCAGTTTCTCTGAGGTGTTTAAGAATAAAGCCAAAGGAGACACAAGAGCTGTAAGAAGCTAATAAAAGTGAACTATATTTTCTACAGCAGAATTTAGCCAGTTCTCTAAAACTGAGCTTGATTTTGGTGGATGCTTGTCATTTAAGTCTTTCACCACGTCATACTTTTGCAATTATTGTCATTTCATATCCACACATCAACTATCTAACTTGGGGATGTTTAATCATCTGAAGGAGCAAACTGATCTTAAGTTAACTTCAGTACATATCAAGAAAACCTCAGAATATTTCAGCAAAGTGAAACTGCTTCATACTTCAGAGATTCAAACCTCTGAAACGGAAAAAGCTAGACTTAAAAATGATGGCATTTTCATGGAAGTGTCAGGATTAATATAGGGGTTTACGTTATTTAAGTAACACACAGATTGATGTTTTCGGCTAGTAATGCTAACTGTGATCATTTGCAAATATAACATGCTAAAGAGAGGTTCATATGTAAACTCTAAAAAAAAATCAGTTTTACATGTTAATTTTCTTACAGTGCTGGCAATTATATTGTATTTCCCCATCTTAACTGTCACAAATTTTGTTTTCTACACTGTTTACAAAATGCTGCCATGGGAAAAAGTAAATAAAACGTTTCCCAATATTAAGATAACTAAGTTATCCAGCTAGATTTTATCAAAACATTAAACTCCAAAGCTACTTATGTTCTTCCTTCAAAACAACAGCCTCAAACTCCTTTTATGACTCGCCAATGTGTTTGAGTCTATAAACATTATTCTTAGCTCGAACAAGTTTGCAGCAGAATTTAATACTTTATAAATTATATAATAAGCTGTTTGGAAATTAATCTTTTGTTTATTGTTTGTGAAGCAACAAACATATTTTGCTACTTCAAAATGTGTTTGAAGCACATATCTCAAGTCACATATCCAGTCCGATTTTCTTAATAAGCAATAAAAATCAGTGGACAAGACCTTTATTGAAATGTCTTCAAAACAGGTTGTTGTTGTTTCATGGCTTAATGAGTTTCATAGAATTATTTCTTTGCTTTGTCTGGTCACACTGCATAAAACCACACTACATCAAACTACTAGCCTGGTAAAATCCAGCCCCTATTTTATGTTTTGCTTCGTACAAAGGGTCTGGATCCTCAGCTAAGGCTGGGTAATTCTAATGCAACCAGAGGGCCCAGACTCCTCTAGAGTGGTATGAATACTTATCTAAGTGCCAGTTAACAGAACAGGAATACATGAAAAATCAGCTGTGACTTAGTGCTTAGATAGATGCAGCCAGCTGGGACAGACTGAACAGGACTACAGCAGATAACTGGCCGACTTATCAGTCTACCCCACGCCCCCACACACTCGAGCAGACAAAAGATGATTCCCCAACTGACTACTGTTCAGAACAGTGCTCAGACAGTGTATATTGATAATAAGGTGTATCAATAGAATATCTATTTAGGACACCAACTTCCTTGGTAATACCATGGATTATGTTATGCATCAGTGATAGAGCAGGAAATAACTATGGAACTAAAGAACAACCTGATAACATTCAAGGTATATAACTAAGACCTGAATATTAGAATATAACAGAATCCAAGTATAAAGGTGAATTGCATCATCGTGCAAAAGCCTGATATGGTGCATAAAAATTTGTCATTTTCATCAAACCTTTGGCATCTTCCATATACACAAAGCTAGAAAACTTTGTTTGATGTCCAGCAGTTTCTCGCAGTTTTACTGCGCCTAGAATCTCAATTGTGAGGAAGAAGGGTGAAAATTATCTTGTGGGTCTAATGCAAATTACACATATCTGCATCAGACAAGTGCCTGACTGCCAAAACCCACTTTGGATAAAAATGTCAATGTCACAGAAGGATAGAAAATAACAAAAGGCCTTTGACTGAACATAAACATGATACACCAGCTCATGCTTTATTATCTCCATTCCATTTCAATATTCATCCAGCACATGACAAAAACAGAACCTCCTCCCCCCCCCACTTCAAGCGTCATGTTCAGTGCCGCCTGCTCAGTTACACCAAACCTAGGCAATACTTTGTAGCATGCACTACTTTCAAGCAACATTTCCAAAAGGCATCAGCTAAACAAGATCCCTCTGTGATTTACAATTGAGGGGACTGCTTCATTATTTATTGTCCAGCCTCACAGCCTGGGGGGCAGACCATTACCTTCACAGTAGTGCAGATGCTCTATGTAATAAAACAATATGTTGTAAAAACATGGACAGACAAGGCAGGTAGGGCATACTCTGGGTAAATTCACTGCTATGACTGCTATCGTATGGTAAAAGTCTCACTAAACATTTTATTCTGGACTAACAAAAACTTGCACAATTTCTGGGCACATTGTTCTATAAAATGGCACTATCACATAGCTATCTTACCTTCAGTCACATAACATGATTTAATAGAAATTTCACTTATTAATTTGATGGCTTTAATTTGGCCATTAAATTTGTTCCTTTCAGAAGCACATACTCTTTCCGACGCTATGACTTCAGTATGTCGTCAAGACATTTCTTCTAATTATGCTGTTAAACATTCTAAGGAAAGTTGGACTGAGAAGCAGTTCATATAAGCTCAGCAAATGTTCAGCTCCGCCAAGTGTTTGCTTATTCCTGCTGGCGCTAGTCTAGAGGAGCTGTATGAGGGAGGTGCAGACGAGTGCTCTGTGAGGGGGAAGCTCAGCTGGAGACTGGAGCTCAAAGGAGGAGCTTTGTGGAAATAAGCAGCGCTTTATGAGAGCAAATATTCAGGTAACCCCAAATGGCTACCATGAGAAAATCAAGGATTTCTTAAACATTCCATGAAAGAATAATCTCCCTTTATATATTATAAACTCTAACAATTAGATACTAATTAGAACTAGACGGATATTGTGATGTACTTCAAAGCTGTTCTCTCCATTTTTCGATTTAACTCACTATATAAAATAAAAAAACCCTCATAATACAATTGAATTTATGCAAGTCTTTACTTCTTCTATTATACTTCATCAAATAAAATAACAAAATCTGAGTGCTGTGAAAAATGAGGTAAAGTGATACGAGATAAATTATCTTGTTGGCAAACAGACTAATTATGACTTGGCCAGTTAGGCACATCTTCTCTGGCACTAATTCCTCTCTGAACACTGGCACAGGCCTCCGTTGCAGCAGTTGGCAAACATGGCAACGGCCATCTTGGTGATCACAAAATCGTGAACACCCTTCTGAGCTAGGAAGACAGTTTGGCTGTTGTTTTAAAAAAAAAATAATCAACCACAATCTGCTCTTTCCTATTTCTGCCCTTATGGCATATCCCTGAAGGGCATTGGTTCAAATTCATTAGTGCTCTTTTATCTACATAAAAATGAGGTACCCTCTGCTCCCCATCTACCTGCTGTTCCTAAGCCACCGACTTCGTTTCCCTTCTGTCTGTAATTCTCCCCACCCCACCTCTCCACAGAAATAGAGTCCGACTCTGTTATTTCTGCTTTAATTGTGTCTGCTTCTCCCTAATTTTCCACTACACTAACCCTTGGGCAAATACAGTAGGGGATGTGAACAGAAACCCAGATTTCCATGCCAAACCTGCTTTTGTCCTCTCTTTTAAGTCTTTAGCCCTGCCTCCACCCTAGTGGGATTACAGATTGGGGTATAATGACAAATGTCATAGGGTTGCCTTGAGGGTAGAGGACTTGGGTGGGATTTATCTCAGAGTACATCCCACCCAGCCCTTTGGCAAGCAGACTTAATCAAAGCTGCTATGGTGGAGTACCACATCCAGGTTTGCAGTCATCAATCTCATGTTCATATTAAAGCTCTATGCTCATCACCAAGATCTAAAGAAATTAAGATTGTAGATGTGACTGAAAGAAGGTTGCAAAATAAAATATTCACATATAATGTAACTTTTAAACCAGTTTGCAAGCCTATAACAACTTTTTTTTAATTTTGTTTGCTTGATTTTCATCTTTATTGCGCTCTTCCTGACTGCATATGTCTTATGCATGAGGTTTCAGTCGCTGAAGTGTTTTTCTCTAGTGCCCACTGAGCACTGATCTGCACTAATCTGTGCAACAGGACTGACTCCCTGTTCATCTGTTTTAACACCTTCAAATCATACTGACAGAAAACAGATTCTGATAACAGCCATACTTATCTCCCTTTAGAAATCCACTTACTATTTCCCAACTCTTTCCCACTCCCTACTTTAACTAAATTACTGTTTGCTTAAATTTTAACCCTGATATTACACTGCAAGGATCTTTCACTGGTTGTTGTACAAATCCAATTGCTTCTAAAATTATGCTAAAAATAAAATCAACACTCAAATTGCTCTTCAGCATTTAATGTTTTCAAAAGCTTTCATCTGACTAGTTAATCAGGTTGTTTCATTAATGACAATTGATGTCCTGATGTGATTTAGGCAAGCAGAACAGTGCCACATGATTTTGGGGAAGATGGATAGCCAACCCTCTCTCAGCAGGTGGTTGATTAGTCTACACAACGGTTTTGTTTTAATCCCCGTCCTTGAACAACGGTGAACGATATTAGCTCTACCATAACTTAATAACCAGAAAAGATACAATGTTAAAATCTTTAAACTTTTTCTAGTGAGAAATAATTAAGTTTTAATCACTGCATTTAAAACATTTATTCATCCCATTTTGTTTGCAAACAGCAAAACTATATTTTCCTCAATGGAAAAACTAAAAACTACAAATCATGCAAAAAAAAAAAGGCAGCTGGGAATCAAATCTAAAACAGTCTTCTTGTGGCATAAACAAAATTTAAAAATAAGTAAAATACACAAAAGAACAACTCAATAGTTTGACCCATGGGCAAATCACAGCAGAAAGGGATCCCTCCCCAAAAAAATCTCTAGATGACTCTAATCTCCCAAACAACGGCTGGTTTCTATGACAGCCATAATATCATTCTTACCCCATCCTCAATCACTTTTTAATCAGGATTATCTTTCAACACTGAGATTTGGATAACATAAGAGGTGCAGGATCTACAGGAGACTGAGCCACATTAGAACAGTTTGGATTTTATTTTGTTCCCTGTTGTTTCTTTGTTTCAGAATAATAAACTGTAAAGCAAAGACTAACTGATGCAAAATCTCCTAATCTGCACTATAGAAAGGAATTTGGTATATTAACTTAGTTTACTTGGATGAAATTTATTTATTTGTGCATGTCTGTGTCTGTTCTTGAATATGCATAATTTCTGCTCACAAATATTGAATAAAATGTGTCTAAATAAGATGCACAATTTTCTTGGGTTAAACTTATGTCACTAAAACACTGGCAGGTTGGATTAATTCATCATCCTGTTATCAAAGACATACTTTTTGTAACATGGTCGAGTGTACAGGCTTGTGCAACGTTTTCATCATGAGAGGTTTTCACATATTCCAAAGCTGTGCCTTTCCATTCATCTTCTAGCACAAATCGTCAGAAAACAGCAAAATCGACGACTTCTCAAAACAGAAAAATTTTCTAGGTTGCCCACTCTCATTTCCTTTCAGCTGGTGTGAAGAGTGTCTGTCTCCATTTACATACAAATGTCACCTTCCATCTTCCTAGGGGCTGAGGAGGTTTTACTCTCTTCACCGCGATGCGCTTGACAAACCTTTGTTCCCCTTCTGGGAGGCAAGCTTGTGCTGCACAGTGAGAAAGTGAGAGGAAACTCAATGCATTTTGCCTCTGGTGCCTTCTCTGTGTCTTTGCTCTCTTTACGCACCACTGGTACGCTGTAATTTGTGTATCCATACTTGGGTTGCATGGGCTTTGTTTTCATTTAACTGAAAGATGAGTAAGTGTGCCGTCTGAAAAGGCACCCAAGCTACTGAGGTTATAATTACTGAGGAAGCCTTATTATTAAGCTCTTTGATGGAGGGTTTTTGTTGTGGTATGGGAATCATTAATACAAAATAAACTATTTGAACGAGCAAGGCTGCTAACGGAATGGGTAAAATGAGAACATGTACTGTAATAAAAACCGACTTGCATTAATGGAGGTGATAGCATCATGTGCATAAAGAAATCACCAGCTCACAAAGCCCAACCTGGGAGTAGTATTTGTATTCCCAGATATGCGCAGGCAGCCATTTTCTGTGGTTAAGTGGCCCACATAGCGTTTCTGTGCCATTTCTCATAAACCAGGACGTGTATCCCCTGATGCATAGGGATGAACAATCAGCCTGACAGGCAGGTAGTTACTCCTCTTTAACCCCAGCAAGCGTTGAGTGATGCAACACAACAGCAGGCCCCCTCCCTTTTCTCCTCCTCCTGCTGCTTCTGCTTCCCTTTCTCACCCTTTCCTCACACTCTCCAAATCTTCCTCCCCCTTTCAATCCCTCCCCAGACTATTTGGAGCACTACTTTATTTCATTATTCTGATTCCTTGCTTTATCTTCCTTCTTTTACTAGTACTATTCACTAGTTCTCCCTCTCAATTCCCCTTTCCCAGAGGCCCATGTTTCTGCGCTTGCATGACACACAATTACTTCCATCCATCAATTATCTGCCTACTTCTCTTTAGCTATCCAACTTCCCTCTCACAACTCAGTGACAATAACCCCCACTATCTTGATTACACATGTTTCTCCATGACCCCCGTCTAGCACACCCCACATCCTTCGTATCCCCGGGGCAGCTGAGCGTGCATCCTCCCACCCTAGTCTTCAGGCCACCCTCACACCAGATGTCCCTACAGTTTGGGTGATCTTGTGCATGTGTGGAGAGATCAGGAACAAAAGGAATCGGGTGGGAAGGAGGGTGGGAAGGGGGACACAGATGGGTGTTGGAGGCCATGTATGGTTGCTGTGATGGCAGGGGGGTCAGCTGAATGGTGCCCAGCCATCTTGCCCAGGGCTTTCACTGGCTAGACAATAAACACTGGCGGATTACCAGCGTTTAGCACACATGCACATGTTAACCCAATCACCTTTAAAACAGTTTCACACTGTAGCAACAAAGAACATATATTCATTGTAAAATTGTAAGAGTTGCGATAAACTTCATTGGGATTTTAGGGAACAAGGTCAATTATTAGCTTTGTATTTCTTGTTAATTTAGAGAATCTGACATTATAGTTAGTTGCTACAACTAACAAATACAATTAGAAAGTCAATCTGAAACAGAAATTTGACCTTACCATTGCATTAAGGTCACACATAGTGACCTTAAAAGAATTTTAGATTAAGAAGATTTGGGCATGTTCAAAAGAGTTGCCACACTGTTCTTGGACACAATATTTAAAGAACAAAAAGCTGCTGCTGTAAATGGCAGCTTTTTCATACACCAGATGTTGGCTCAGTGACAGTCTCTGCAGTTCAAGTCTTCATAGACAACATTTCTTTAAGAGCATTGAAAAGTATTGCACTCATGAATGTTTAACTGTTCTACCAAAAAAAAAAAAAAAAATTAACACTTCTGCTGCCAACAGGACCGATGATTGTTTGCTTGTTTGATAAGGTGCACCAGGACTCACAATTTGCTCTCCTATGATTATAGTTTACAGATTTACTAAAGATGATTAGCACATTTACTATTAATCAGAAATACGTACGGATAGCTGGAGACAAAACGTGTATTATCTAACAAACCAATCTGTCAGATTGTGACTAGTTTACATCTAAGCTGCCCAAATTATGCTCATATTAGTAGCACTATGACTCAAACCTGTTTATTCCAGAGCATATTATAAAAGTGTGTAAATATAAAGTGCATAGAACAGCAGCCAGTCGGATTTGGGGGGGAAAAAATTATATTTTCTTTAATCTTAGACGTCTAGCAGTTTTCCTGACTGGGTTTAACAAACTGTGCTCCATGTTTGTTCAAGTGTGTTACACCTTAAGAGGGATACCGAGATGAATGAACAAGGTCTCCCCCCCCATGCATCTGCAAAGGAAGATTACTGTCACTTCATCAGAAGGAGCTGAAGCATATCCTTTTTCTAAAATGTGGAGGTACCAAGGGAGTCGGGCAGGAGGAGGTGGAGATTGCAAAGGGTGACGGTGTGTGAATGTATTCCCAAAAGATTTACCGCACTATCTGGTAGGGATTAGTGTATTTTGTAAATGTGGAAGCCACCTTTACCTCCGTACACAATATGCGAATGCATGTTTCCTGATCAATAATCCCTTTTCATTTGGTTTATCAAAGATTGCTCAAGTGCAAGAATAATACTGAAGTCTAAATGGATGAAGGACACAGTAGATCACAAAGTACAAGCCACATATATTGTCGAAAAATAAGTAACTGTTTCTGTTAATTAAGTTCAATATATGTTTCACATGTCTTTAAGTTTTGTAAACTGATTAATAACTGAAAAAATGCATACATTTTAGTGATAATGATGAAAAGAGAAAAGAAGAGCCTATAATAAGCTCCAGTCCAGTTATTTCAACTGCAATCACAACATTCTGCGCAATGCCTCAAAGCTTGTGTCATCCCTGTTCAAAAGACCCTCAGCTTCTACTTAGGATTGATAACTTCTAACTCTGATGGGCTCGATACACAGGGATGTACAAATGACAGTGACAGGCAAAAGTTTTAACCACTCTGATTGCAACCCAAAACATGGGACACCATAGCGATAGCAGCAGCAGGTACAAAAGCTGAACATGTTCCAACTTTCTTTCGTTGTGTTGCAAGTCTGCGTGTGGACGTCTATGTGTACAAGCTCAAAATTTCACATGCATGAATTTCACCAATCACCTGGCCGGAGAAAGTGATTGTCTCCACACTGTGCAAGTCCTTAGCTGTTCCTCCCCGGTTTTCACAACCACTTCAAGTGGTTCTGTGCAAAATGCATTCATAGGGTTTGGTTTAACTAACCCTATGTCTTAACTATGTGACATTTTGGCTGTTTGCCTTGATGACAAAATTTAATATCTGGGCTTATGTGAATCAAGCATAATATCCAGATGGAGGATGAAAGTTAACATATAATTAAGCTTTAATCTGAACTCATAATTGTCATAAGGAAAAAAAAGAAATGTTGCAGGGGTTTCAGAGTTTTATTTAAACTTTAGGCAGTACTGGTGTGCAAGGTAGTACACCTGGAGACACCTTTCCTTTTGCTTTGATCATCTAGACTAAAAGGCGCTGCATGGTCACATGCAAGACACTCAGTAGTCCTAAGTGTCACTACAAACGACATCGGAGTGTCGACCACAGCTCTCGAGGGCTCATGGCCAATATTTACACCCACAATAGAGAAGAACACAATGCAATGGAGACACTTCCAACTGGGCTAAAACCAAACCAGACCCTGACTGGCTAGAGTGAGACTTAAAGAATGGGTTTAAGTTAGGGAGAGCAGAGCACAGCCAAGTTTTAAACCAAGAGAACCAACAGATGCATCTGCATGAGCTGTATTGACATTTCCTGTCACACAAATAGCCAGCTCCACATTTGTTAGTATTTTGACCTATCCAGTGTGAGGTTGTCAAAATATAAAATAGCTCCCCCATTTACAAATGCCCAAATTGACATATTTCCCCTGACAGCTGTAATGCAACAACAGACACTCAGCCTCTCTCCCCTTCCCAAAGAGTTGTTCCTGTAAGGTTTAAACTCTGCCAACATGTTAAGTACAGCCAGAAAAAAAATAAATAAATAAAAACATATGGAACCCTCTTCAGTCAACAAAGTAAACCCAAAAGCGCTCCCCTAGAGGTAACCGGAGAAAAAAGAATTCTATAGGATGCCAGAGCTACCAGTACAACACCGCCATTCTGAAAATGGTATTGAGTACTGAGTATCTTTGCTGATATCAGAATCAAATTAGAAATTTTATTTGATAGTGTTATGACAGCATTAGTAGAGGAAAATCTAAATGTTATTCTATGAGCACCTAAATTTAGTATTGGGTGTAAACATTCTGACAGTTTTATCAAAAGTGTCACAAAGCGCCTATAGAATGGGTTACTTAATATACGTTTAAGTATTTTAAGTAAATGTTAAAGTACCTCATCTCTGTGGAAGAATAGGTTGAGTTACATTGGGAGTTTGGAGAGGGAGTAAAGTACCAAATATTAAGTAATAGCCAGTAATTTGCCAAAGCATGTCTAATAGGCTTAAGAGGAAAGCTTTTTATTTTTGCTGCTGTTTTTGAAGTGTGGTTTGAGAAGTACTTATGAGATGACAGCCATCAGCAGACCATCAAATTGTGGAAATGCATGGAGGATTTCTGACACATCAAATCAGAGACCACAGGCAAACCAAAATTTCCACTGTTTCAAGCAATTCAAGTTTTTATAGCGGACTTAGTAAACCCTACATTGTCATTTTTACAATAGGCAGCAAAGACTAGGCTGCTTATTGTTTTTTTCTATTCCAAAAAAACAAACAAATAAAACAGACACAAAAGTCCACTACAAATTAATGTAGATATTCTCAGCCCCAGGCAGTGAGGAAAGAGGTAAGCAAGGATAGATGCAAACAAACAGATATTGCTCAAATGATGGATGGATGGATGGATGGATGACAATACAGCCAGCTAAAAAATAAAATAACACATGAAATTGGGTTCACAGAATTAAAAAAAAAGTGTTTTATTTTGGGTAAAACTGTAAAAAAAAAATTCTTCACAATAAATAAATAAAATGTTCTTCACAAAAGTCATATATTGTTTTAAACAATCTGCAAACAGTGTAGAATAATTCAGTCCAGTTCTGACTTGCCCATATATTAAAGTCATCCTTATTTAAATTTGTGTTCCTAATGCCAGAAAAGATTTGAAAATGCTCCCTTTTGCAGGTTTTTTTTAAAGCAAAAGTTTTTTCTCTTTTTTAAATAGTCTCTGTCCAATGAAGAATCACCCAGTTCACATTTGCTCACTCCACTTATGCATAAGATTCACAAATAGAGTTTCAAATGTAGTTTTATCAGAAGAATGATTGTGAAGTACTCCTTTATTGTAGTACTAATATGGCCTGAGGTTGATGAGTAGCATCATTAGATTCTTATCTAAAGATCATAATAATCACTCTTACCAGATGGCATTCACTTTCTTAGAGAAAGTGAGTAGCACTAAACAAAACATAACTGACTTTGACAAGAAATATTGTGGTGTTTCAATATAGAAAGATTATTACATCCATAACATTATTAGGCAAACAATGGATGGATGGATGCAATCTTTAGACAGCGGGAATAAAGTCTATGAATACATTTTTTTTTATATTTTCATACTTGTCCTGGAAAACAAGTACACCAAATTTCATACTTTTTCACACTGCATAGGAACCCTGTAATCTGGCGCATTTCACAAGGCACTCCTCACAGGATGTGTTACACCTGCTGCAGGCAATACTCCGATATATTTATTACGTTTGCAGAATGCTGAAATTAACATAATCTTTCCATTGTGTACACCCCAATTCACTTGCTCTACAACGGTGGAGCTCTGCTCCCATTCAGTGTTTTCCCGCTCTTGTTATGTGGCAGTGAAAGAAATATGAATGTCAAGGAACAGCTAATCCACAAGTCAAAGAGGAGAGGAGCGATCTCTTTGCAAGACAGACACGGTGCCTCGTGTTTTCACAGCCCAAACTAATTGCAGAAGAGCACTGATTTAGCACTTGGAGCAAATTAAAATGAATAAACACAATTAGCAGTGAGTGCAAAAGCACCTTTTCATGGTGCACATTTCTCTCTTTCCCTTTACTATGACAGTCCCTTCAGCATGGCTATTATTAACTCTGCTGTTGTGTCAAGTACAATGTGACTAATTGCAAGGCACTTGATGCCACCAAAATGCTGTTAATTTGCCAGACAGTAAAATAAACACAGCACAAGGTTGTAAAATCAGTCACAAAAAGCCATAATGAAAAATTATATTAATAATTTGATACTGTCAAGTCTTTAATCTACAAATTAAAATACAGGATTAGAGAATTTATGAATGAAGTAAGCATACAAATTAAGTTATTTTTTTCAGGATAATTTATTGTTATTGTGTTGTAAAATCAAACATTAATTCAAGAATATCATCACATGTAAGAAAAAATGAGCAGAGAATTAAAAAATGCAAATAAAAATCTCACTCAGGTTTCTACTTAAGTGTAAAGAAAAAAATTCCATGGAAAACAGTCCAACTTTTAGTCTAATGAACTCAGTTTTAAAAGTTGTAAACTGATCCGCTCTCCCGTTCTCTTTCACCATTCATTACCACTCAGACATATTTCAATTAGTGACTTCTGCAGACAAACAAAATAAACATACCATTAGCTAAACAAACAAACACCCTCCATGACAGTGCTGCAACAGACATGTTGGTCATACATGACTGAAGCCTACCCATGGCATTCCCAATGCCTTATGTCCGTCTTTCCAGGTTATTTGACAGTGATCAGGGGTGATAAATTGTTCAATTAAAGCAACATTAAGAATCCAGAGCATATTTGGTTTAGGTGTTGTCCAATTACTCTGAAGGACAAGACTCCTCTCCACTGCTGACAATCAACATGTGACTCGCATCACAAGACAAATGGGTTTATTTATGCAGGGTAGCAGGACTGATTGTATTCCACAATGTAAGACGGATGAGTGGGAGTTAGAAAAATAAGAGACAGTGATTCTTGAGAAGAGGGACAAAAAGGGATTAAATTTTCCCCCAAAATGTTTTAATTATTCCTCAAGATTATGTATTCAAATATGACAAATAAAGTTTTGGAAATGTAAAGATGCTACTGTGCAGGCTCCCAGCTGCAACATTTGTTTTGAAAATGTTATTTTTAATGGACCTTACCCAGAACTTTGTCAACACCACCTGACAAAAATAAATATAAAATTATTTTTAATGACCCTATTAGTGATATTTTACTCAGTTTTACAGACAAATGTTTCTCAAGAAACAAAAGAAATATTATTTTAAACAAAAAAACACAAAGTCCATCTGACGGAGGTGCATGACGGAGTTGACGCAGAACTGAAGGTGGTGACAAACTAGTGAACAAAAAGAAATACTTGATACATGTGAAGTAATGCCATTTATGTAAAATACATTAAAATTAATTAACTGCACACTTAAACTTGTCAACACTAACACTGAGTCACACTGTCAGTTGAAAACCCTGACGGCTTTGACGAAATGCCAAACTACCTCAATTTATATTGATGTTACTCTGAAGGAGGCCATGTTGTAGCTCATCAGGACCATGAAATATTTACAGTAAACCAAAACTAACCATTTATTTAACAAAATTTCATAAAAATTTTGTAAATTGTCAGTTGACACATTATGCTTATAACGAACAACTTAGGAATAAAACAGAAGAATAAATTAAAGAATAACAAGCTAACCGGAGCTGCGTAGCCCCCTTAGCAAAGGAAGAGAAAGGAAGAGGTCATGGGGTCCTCAGAGGTTCTGATGCCCCCCAATAATGCCTGATTTTGTTTACATTCTTTTCATGTCTGACGGTGTTGACAAAAACTCGGGGACAAATTTCAAATGAGTTGGAAAATATATAAAAATGATTTTTTATTCAATTTATTGATACTTTTATAATTATTTATTTGAATATGTATACTTAATTGTCATAATATAATACTCTAGTATTTCTTTAATTGTTTTAAACTATTATAATGTATTGAGTTCTGCTCCAGGACAAAGGCTTTACAGACACCATCCACCCGCTACAAAGTTTAAAATAAAAAATATTCAGCAAACACCAGGAAAACATACATCGTTGTGCTGACATGGCCCAGGTTAGTTTAGTCAATTATTTGAAAAAATTATATATTGTGTATATTTTATTCAAATTTTGTGCTTTATCCATAGGACCTGTTATGTCCCTCCAGAATCACTGGAAACAAACCTGAACTTGCGTAAGAAGGGGAAATGCACCAAATGTGTCAGAATATGTGTTATTTACAAAAGAAGAGCAAAACTGTTTACAGTGAGCGTTACACAGAAGGTTTTCAAAGGGATGGCATACTAAAGCCTTTACTATTGCCATGTTAGCGGTGTAAGAGAATTGACACCAGGAACAAGTGATGGACATTCAAAGGTGTCATTAGCATGCACATAAATATATATAACGTAGCTTAAAGTGTGTACTCTCCTTTCCTTAAGTGATATTCATAAAAATAAAATTAACACAAGGCTATCTGGCCTTGAAAGACAGAGGTGGCCAATTGCCCAACCTTTACCCCCTTACTGCTCTGAGTGTTAGTACCTGCATATTTACCCTAAGGAAAGGATATTGCTAATGGTTCTACTAAAAAAAGATTACTGCAATTTGCTTAGCTTACTATCGTAAAACATAAAAATGAAGAAGCGGAACTAAATAGCCTGGAGCTACATTTAAACTCCCATAAACAACCACAAAAGAGTCACACCTCAGGGCAGAGGACTACCCTCTAGTAAACAGAAGTGTTTTTAAAAAATAAGATGAAATTTAATTAAGGAGCATAGTTGAACAAGGACAAAAACCACTGACGAAAACGCCACAAAATTCGGTTATGTATAGTAAACATGCTGCAAATAAATCCATAACATCCTTACGTTTTAGTCTTTCTCATGAACTTTAATCGTGTGAATCTCCAACTTAAAGTGAATTAAATGCATGTTCACGTTGCTTTGTAGTGCAAAACGGTGTCAGATGCTCGTTTTGCCAGGAGTTAGCAGGGTTCGGTTTATGTTTTTAACTGTCTCGAGCCTTAGTAATAGTTTATCTATAAAGGCAAAGACATGAAGCGCTAAAAATCAGACCACTCTGAAATGAAATGGTTTTCTACTAATTTTCACGTGGGAGAAAAAAAAAAAAGGTCCTTTCATGGTTTCCCCGGAGACTACTGCTTGGAACAAGTTTTCTCTTTTTCAATTACAGTTTAAAAATATTCCAAACAAATTGTACTTTTTCTGTATCGTCTGCAATTATTTTCATATCCTTTAAATAAGTTCCCAAAACTAAGAACAATAAAGATGAAAAGTTTCAATGACTTACTCAATCTCAGCGTGAGAGGGGGGAAAAGTATTTTTTGAATCTACCCCCTCGCTGGTTTACGGGGGACAGTTTTCAAATCCATTTTCTGTGCAGCTGAATCCTCATACAACAGTTCTGTTGCATCCCCCGATTGTAGAAAAACGCTATATTCCACTCTCTCCAGCGTCAGCGAGTCACTAGTTAACCGAGAGCGCAGGTTTAAAATACTCCGCTATTATCCTTTTCGTTGTATCCCTTTCACGGAGATCAAACACTGGAAAGCAGAACCTTCCTCTGGTAAAGGGAAAAATAAAATAAATAAAAAAAACTCTATAATAATCCGTGCGCGACTCTACCACGCACCGGTCTCCAAATGTGGATCTCTTTTACTGGAGTCTCACGTTATCTCTGCGACACAGGTTTGGATTCCCTTTCTTCCCAAATCCACCTCGTACGAGCTGGGGGTGGGGAGACAGGAGTCAACTACCCCCTCTTTCTGCTCTCCCCCACTTTGAGTCAAAGGGGAGAAGAAAAAAAGCCCAGAACCCTTGTGATGCATTCAATGTCGCCTCATAAACTTCGCCTCTTGATTTCCTTTCCTAGATCGTAGGCTGTGTCTGACCACTCGGTCCCTTCAAAAGCATGTTAATCGAGTCGAACGCCTAAACACAAATATGTTCGCATAGAAATGGGTGTCTGAGTTTTTCATTGTATTATCTTTGATAAATCTGGGCTGAACTGATTGTGCGAACAGAAGACCAAGAAAAGAGAAACGATGCCACGACGCGCGAAGCTTATAGCTCCAGGCTGTGTGTGAATGTATCAGGATCTTGGGTTGTTTTAGGGTTTTCTGGTTTTGTAGTAGATTTTTTATTAGTTCTGTAAGCTTTTGTTTTTCTTATTTTGGTTTAATCAGCCTTACTTAGTTCAGTCTGCTGTTAGTTTAATTAGATATATGTTTATGTTCCTTGTGTTGTAGTCATTCTTTGTTACAGTTAAATTAATTTTTCTAGTTCCCACATTTGTTCATGCTCCCTTACCTTTCTCTCTCTCTTCTCAGTCTGCCACGTGCTCTCTCCTCTCACACCTGCAACCTGTTAGCCAATCAGCCCCAGTCTATTGTTCCAACATTCACTCTCAGTATTAAATCTCCTCTCTTTCACTCACTCCTTGTTGGTTACTCCTGTTATTATCTGTTACCTGGTCCCAGTTTGTTGCTGCTCATTAGGTCGTCCTTGTTGTTGTGTAAGTTCTTGTTTTATTAAGTTAAGTAAATTAACTCAATTTGCCACATTCTACTCATTGCCTGTCTACTCTTTGGGTCTATTCATCACTGAACAACACCATGACAAGATGTAGTGCAAAGTTAAGAACAGAAGAGGCGCTATCATATTTAAACAAAAAAATTAATCAAAATTCCACAAAAGTAATTATGCAATATATATTTTTGTTGAACTGTTGATTTATAACCCTTGTTGAAAGTTATTTCAACAACTGAATATTCTAAAAATATTTAGATATGTTCCAATCAACACTGTTGGGGATCATCTGAGAAATCCCTGCATCCTGTGCAGCTGATCCAGTACCAGAAAAGGTACCATCAAACACAGACCCAATCACAAAGGGAACACTACAGCTGCAGCCAGACTCCATCTTGTTAGAGAAGCACAGGTACAGGTTTAACTTCAGCTAGGATTTAATAAAACATTTTTTTTATCTTAGCTATTTTTAGACAAGAGTAAGCATATCAAACATACAGCTCAGTATTCAAACTAACACTTTTATTTTGTTACTTGCTTAGTTGAAATAGCCTTTGCAGCAATTTTTTTGCAAATGTAAGAAAGAAAAGTGAAAAAAGAGATTAGACATTAAGCATTCAATTTATCTCAGGTTTTAGCTTTGAAATATTTGTTTTTCTTCACATTAAAAATTCACAACTATTTTAATCACGTGGAATAACCATAGAATAAACTGTGATTAAATAGCTCTTTAAAGGGAAATTAGAAAAGTATTCCTTTATTTAAACATTTTCAAATGTTCTTTGTTAACCTTGTCCACCTTTTTTTCTTTATTTTTCAGCTGTATTTACATTGAATCTAGAGGCGTTGGGGGTGAATTTCTATAATTGGACAACTCCTCCTGAATTTCAATGGGGACAGCCGGTGTCCACAAAGTGCAGTAGGGTGACTAGATACCCACCAGACACATCAATCAACTGACCTTCAGTCACTTACTCACAGTCAGCTTGTAGCAAAATGTCACTGTCTGCAGGTGACTGTGATCAGTTCATACATTAGATAAAAAAAAGAAGTTATTCCTGGTCAGAAGGTTGTAAAAGTGACTGACTTTTTCACTTTTTTTTATCTGTGGCCTCAGAGCGGAAAAATAACTTGTCCCCTTTGCCCAGTTACAAGCATTCGACTAAAAATTGCTGGCAGCTGCCTGAGTCAAAGCACCTTTTCAAAGCATTAAGAAAGGTGTATGGAGGGAACCTCAAAGGAAATGAGATAGAATTAGGGAATCTGGAGAGGGTGCTAGACTTTTTGAATCACAGTGCATCAAATAAAAGACTTGTTCTGTCCAAAAAGAGGGAAAACTGCAATATTTTTGTGTGAACTTTTCAAGTTCTGCAGGCATTAATGGATGCGAGCCCTTTTAAAAAGATACGTCTTGCTGAGTTTGGCAGAGCCATTATAGAGTTACAAGTGAGCCTCCACTGCCCCCTTTCTGCACTTTGATAAGAACCCAGTGTGACATGTAGAACACCATGTAAACTGCTTGTGTGTGTAAATGTGTTTCAGTGCTTGTATTTAGGCAAAGTTGCATGGGCAGTAGAGGGGGTTGTGCAAGACTATCATGTGCAAAAAGCACATGTTTATGTTGCAGAGATTTCTCCCTTGGCCTCTTATTCACACTTACAGTCCCTTATTTAATCAAGGCAGCAAATCTTAGAAGCAGCCCAGTGCTCTCACCACTGTTCCCCTGATGGCACGAGCCTTAACATGCTAAATTTCACTTGGGTAGGGAAATGTGCTCGGTGGCTGGGGCTGGTGCTTTGGAGGGATAAAAAGAGCACTTACTCGCTGACATGTGCAATCCATAACGGAATAATGAGACTCCTCCATTGGCGAGCTCTCTTCCCCTGCTCTCTCCTTGTCCACTTTTTGTTTTCCTTGTGAGTGTTCATAAATGCCATGTAAATTCAACAAGCGGAAGATGTGACGAGCGCTCTGGGAGGAGCATTTAATCGTTTGCGTCTTGTTACTGGATATCATAACAGCACAAGGAGAGGGAAGATCCTGCCAACAACTTGTGAAATTTGTTAAGTAACTGTTTTATTTTACTCGGTTGTGAAATGACAGGGATCCTCATCACATCTGTGTTCATCTCTTTTGTGAAGGAGTGACAAGAAGTAAAAATCCATTCAAGGAGATGAAAGCAAGAAAGCTGTGTGAAGTCAAAATGAATATATATATATATATATATATATATATATATAAGTACATCTATCATGTTACAACCTGTACTGCAAATTATTAGGATTTTAAGTCATAGACCGGTAGAACTTGTTGAAGACAAAGTGTTTCTAATAAATTTTTTTTCTTCAATAAAAATCTGAATGTTTGTCCTGCATATGGATCAGATCCATGCGTCAATACTTTAGGGAACTAATACATGTGGAAGGAGTATAACTTCCTTAAAAAATATTTTTTCATTTATATTCAGAGAGTGTAGTTTCCTAACAACCACAGACATTAGTGTACTTTATTCCAGTTTTCCATAAGACACCAATACACAAAGTGGTATATATATTTTTGCTATTAAAAACAACATGCAGCCAGAGCTGGTTTAGATCAAAGACTGGCCCAGTCAAAGTTCAGGCCTAAATCTAAAGGGGAATGTGAAGCAAATTTGTAAAATCGATGTTCATAGATACTTGCTATCCAACTTGACAGATCTTGAGCTAATTTGCAAAGGTCACCAATTATAGTCTAGATGCACAAAGCTGGTAAAGCCATATCCTGAAATACTGGCAGCAAAGGTTAGTTTTTATAATGTTTGGAAATTGATTTACGCCTCACTTTGCCTTTTAATATAAAATGCAACTTATTACAAAGATTGGATGAACAGTTTGTAAATACACTTTGCCTCCCCAGATTCACGTGCTTTCTTGCACTTTTCTTTGCCCTGATATCCATTTTTGAAACCATGTGAGACTAAAATGAAAAGGGCTGCTTCTGTCTGCATTGTCTTCCTGACTCCCTTTCGTTCATCTCTGTCACCCTTAGGGGGCTGAAGCACAATCACCTACGATAGCAGCGGGCCATTGCTCACCCTGTCCCTGGAGGCGACAACCCACTTACTGCCAGCTTGTGCTCAAATGGAGGACATTTCATCACCCCACTGAAAACACAATTAAAACCACATGCATGAGCCAGCCGCCCCCCCCCCAGAGACCCGCCCCGTGGCACAAGTTTAGTGCCTGTGAGACAGCTTGACCCTCTCAGATATTTACTTTCACAACGACTGAGTATTTGTCAGCTGGAGTCGCAAAATGTTAAGTGTTGTTAGTGTACGACACAGGTAGAAAGAGATGAAGTGGGGCGCTGTTTAATGCTCCTCACTCCAGGAGACATCCGCTGCCTTGTAGCTTCGACAGTTTACTGATAAGTGACAGTCGTCCAGACTAGCACATTTTTCTTTCTGCCCTGGGAAGCCAAAACGAAGAGCAGTTCAATGAGGTTTGTGGCAGTGGGTGCTTTTTTTTTCTTTTTTTTCCCAAGCGCACACATATTGTAAACGCACTCACAGCATGCGGGAGGGGAGGAAGACTGACGGCTATTAGAGTGCAACAACGCTTACCCTTATCTTGCACCATGATAGAGATCTACAAAGAGCCTGGGAGAGATTATGAATTCATTACCTTGATACACAAGTGAGCACTACAACAGACAGGAGTTTGAGAATGGAGATAGGAGCTTGTTGGGTGCAGGAGGAGGATTGGGTATGGGAATGTGGTGAGTACAACTTGCTGATAGGGGATGAATTTGCCTGCTCACTCTGCTTTTTTAGCAATGTAGAAAGACACAAAAAAAGCCTTATTTCATGTGATTGCACTTACAACTTTCTATCTCATAGAATTTAGTGATTCTGTTTTTAATAGTAAAGATTAGTGTGATGACAAGGAGGCTGTCCAACCTGAACAACTAGGACAGTTGTTCAGGTCCTAGTTGAACAACTAGGACCTGATTTATATTTTATAGAAACCAAAATTATAGGACCTGATTTATATTTTGATATAAATCAAAATAAATGATTTATATCAAAATCATTTATTTTGATATAAATGTAACTTTATATCAAAGTTACATTTTGGGCAGGTATTTTGGTAACACCTTTGCAAATCTTTCACATTTTGAAATTCAACTCCAGGAGGAAGTTTATCCACTCAACAAAGCAATGAAAGTAAAGCTCAGTCATCCAATCTATTATTCATCACATACTGGTGTGAAAGTGTGTCAAGAGATTCATGTTCTTCACATGGGTTTTTGAAGAAACACAGATACCTTAGACATAGGTTTAAATCAGAGTTATCAATAAGAATATACTTAAGATCTATCCAGAATGTTGTTTCTGTTACAAACCCAAAGTATTTTCTGTTTTCTTTTTCAGCCTAAATGTGTGTGTGTCTGTGTGTTTTTAACCTGCTCACCCTCAGTATCAGGGAGTGATTTTCCCTCCAGCTTCACTGAACTCAGCTGACATTTGCAGGAGGAGAAAACACTAAAGTTAAATAAACCAATAGGATTTAGAGTGACAAAGATACAAACTGAGACGTTGGCACACGGAAGAGTGAGTGTTTATGCAATACTATGTCTTAGCTTGTGTTGTGTCTATCCTATGGACTACTGTTTATAGATTTTGAATGGATTTTTCTAACACATGGATCATCCATTAAGCATGTCAGAGCTCAGTGTGGACTTCACTGCATGAGTAAATGCTCCTTGTGGTTCAAAAGGAATTCCAAGGCTTTAATCTTTTTCACATTTTGTCACGTTATTATTTCCGGGTATTTTATGTATTTTATTTTATTTTATAGACCAACACAGAGTACAATGTACAGGAGTTGTGAATAAAAATGATGCATTGTTTTTTTTTTTAAATTTTATCTAGCAACTAAAAATCTAAGTAGAGAGTTGAGGGTTTTATCCCGACTTTATTCTGATATCACTTGTTAGAAGAGTACCAGAAAGAAAAGCTACAAAAAGTCCCTTTGCAGTTTGCCATCAGTCATGTAGGGGGCATGTGTTATCTGGTCAGATGACACCAAAACAGAATGTTCTACCCTACTGTGTGGTGCTCTGCACTAACTAACACTGATCAACATCCTGCAAAAGCAGTCAAAATACAGACCTAAATCCAGTTGAGAATCTGGGGCGAGAGGTGAAAATCGATGATCTTTGACACTTTCCATCCAAGACGAGTGAATTTAAGCAGTTTTGCAAAGAAGAATTAACAAAAACAAAATCACTACCTAAGCCTGTAACAAGCATACTCTGGTCCCTCTACGACAGATTGACTCATAGAGACCTGAATACAAACTCCTCTTGGTTCTTCTTGGTCATTTATTCATCTGCTCTTCTCCGTTCATGTCTCACAAATAGGTGAAGATTTTTTTTTCAAGAAGCTTTGCATGTTCGTGAATTTTCCTTCTTAAGTAAAAGTCCTTGTGTAATTTTACCAACAGTCTGAAATCAACAAAAAACTAAAAGCAAAAACCAACATCTCTGGCATTAACTATTAAAAAGAAGTTTTGCTCTCTTAAAAAAATCTATGCAGCATGTACAAAATATTTTTTTCCTGTCTGAAAAGTATGTGTGACAGTGTGGCTCATACAAGTTTTTCCTCTATAGTGACCTTAAAAGAACTATGTAGTGTTTAACTTTTATGATGTGATTGTTAGCAGTTTTTATCTTGCAATACCTCTTTACACCATCCTTTTGAGAAGTTGTTCCCTACATATTCTTCTGTATCTGTGATTTATTTCAAAGCGCATTTCAGAGTGCTTCTAAAATTGTGTGTGTGCAAACTATGTTCAGTGCATGTCATTGTATTCCGTATCCTCTATCTGAATAGCGTTAATCTAGGTTAGCGCTGTATGCATGTCCATCTTTAAGCAAGCATGCCCATCTCAGTGTTGCAAAGAAAATGCATAAAAACCTGAAGAGGAATAGAGTGAGGAGTGATGCCAGAGGTGGTTTTCTACCAACCTCTTCACTGGCTTGCTGGCTCCCTAATGGCCTCTTCAGTGGGCTGGCTGACCGACTTGCTGGCTCTCGCTGGCTCAATCTTCCTTATTTGGTTGTGAAAGCCGGGGGATGATGGTGGGAAGGCAAAAGGCCTGAGGAAGCGGTGGTACTGTGTTTGCACGCAGGGTCAGGAGTTAGAGCAACACCATGCCATGGAGAAAAAACACATTACTTAAAAGACAGTTATGGAGTAAGCGAGTTGTTGCTCTGCAGCTGTCATCTGGATTAATCATGGCAGATTTCCCTCAGTCTGAGTAAGTGTGAGGAAGAGGGAGGATAACAGTAAATACTTGATGAACTGGTTAAAAAAAAAGAGAAAATACAGGTACTTCTTTAAAACCAGCACACTATGTTCTCTGTTTCCTCTCCGGTTTGCTCTGAAGCTCCCATGAACGGGTGCTACAGAAAGGCAGCAGAAAGGAAATTAAAAGCAACCATCCTTATAGTTTTGCTCTTGTCCATTTGAGTGCCTGCATGCCTGCCTGTGTTCCCTGGGCAATGTTTATGCTGTGCCCTACCCAGGACAGAATAGATTCGCCCACACAGCATTGTGCTCTCAACCAGAACCTAAGTAAGTCTGGCAAGCCTGAGCCACAGTACCATTCAATCCATCTCCTCTGGATTAAGCCCTATGGCCTGCGGGTAACACAGCAATGACTGCATTAATAGATATAAGATAGCATCACTCTAACCCTCTTTAAAAATATCTCATCTCAAGTTTTTTTCAGCAAAAGGCCACATCAGCAGGTTGTTTAATTTCATCCATCAGCTTTCTTGAAATATAATGTGAAAGTTTGACAAATCGTTGGAAAGATTTGAGTGCTGAAGTTTTGAATGCCTGCAGTATAAACTCTTGTTTCGAAACTGCAACAAAATTCAACTTGGATGTCTTCCAAATTATGGAGAGAAAAAAATAAATCCCTGTAAACAACTCTTTAGACAAAGAAGCAGATTTAGGATGCATCATGCTGCATGACTTTACAGCATCTCACACAGGAAAGTATATTAGCTAAAACATCTCACGTCCCCAAATACCATGAAATTATATGCGCTGGCATAATCAAATTCATTACCAGAAAATCGGGGGTCACTTTACATTTTTTTAAATGCTGCTGCAAATAAATGGAGCATGTATAATTGAATAATGCTAATTAATTCCCATTTTTCCTCCTATCTCTTTAGGATGTATAGTAGGACTGCTTTTTTTGTTCTCTAAGTAGTACAGGCATCACTATGGCTGCTCATCAGGCACATTACCTCCCCTGTCAGACTCCCAGAGCCATGTTATATAGAACACTGCTCTGAGAGAACACATTCCTCTTGATGCCAGCTATAAAGATTAGCAGAGCTTTGTTTAATTGTGCTGTTAACATCTTGGGAGCTACTTAAGAGCCGCTGCTATTTTTTCCCACAGAAACTGTCTTTAAAACTCAGTCAGCAGTGCAAAGGCCTTAAGGATTTGTTCAAGTGTGGGTACATCAAGAAAAACTTGTCTTACCTCTGTCTCTTTAATTCTGAGGTGTTACACCAACAGACAGGCACCAAAGCGAAATATATGTTAAAAGTTATGCATGATGTACAAAAGAAGTACAAAAAGTGCTCCTCCAAATGTTGAGCATAGAAACAAAAACAAAACAATGCTTAATTTTGACCGAACTAAGAAAGCAGCCACAGGCTTTGTTAGCATCTCCATGATTCCACTCTAACCCAATCAGACTGCAGTGTTTTGTAACTGTCAAACAAATGCTAATGACATTTTGCCCAATTAGAGGCTTATTTCCTCTTGAGATGGATGTCTCATTTTAAGGCACAATAAAAGCTGCAAATTACACCTGCTGGCAGTCTAACACGGTTGACCTTTTATCAGCACACCACCAAAGGGCTTTTAATGGTAGGTTTGTTTGCTAAAAACCCAAAGCAGCTCAACAAAGGTGAGGTCAAGCCTCCAGAACAGCATTAATCAACCTTTCACATTTTTGAGAAAAATTGTGAAATATATTATAACTGATAACAGACTCTAGCAACTTGAAGTGGCATTTAGGTCCCTATTATTATAATGTTTTTAGTATTTCATCAAAAGTATCAGTTTAATTGACACATTTTAAATTAAATGTGCTTTAGTCCACTTTAAATCACTAACTGGAAATATATGTGTGCAGAAAACAGTTGTTTAAATAATTGATTGCTGTACATACAGTATTTCTTTAGACAGTTAAAAAATGTAAACTAATTATTGTACAATTACAGCTTTGACATTGTTATGTCTATACATAGTATTTTCCAAATATGTATTGATAAAGACTAGTTCAATTAAACTGTGCTACAGTTTTCCATCCAATATTTCACAGGAACCATCCTCAATACCAAACAAAGTCCAAGTTTTGGAATTATTTCATGAACAAACTTTTCAGGAAAACATAGTGTGGAAAGCCCAAATTAACTCAAGTATGCAATGGCAATATAATCTGTGCCTACTGTGAATTTTTCCAAAAATACCTTATAGATAGATTGAAACTTTACATCATTTAATACTTAATTGCTGTGCATTGATAATTTTTGCATTACAAAAAATATGTTACTTAAAATATGAACAGAAATATTGAGTACAGGTTGTAAAATGAACATTTTACAATAATCCATGAACCAACGTGATTGTATTTTATCTCTACAGTTAAAAAAGTAACTTGCTGACGTCTTTCTATGACTGTGGCTCAGTTTACCAAAAGCAGCTGTTAAACTAAGGCTTTAGGCCTCCAACGATATGAAGCTTGGCACTGTGTGTGCATGAGACACAGAGGCGATGCCTGGACTTGTATCTGCTCTGACACTCATTTGCTCGCATTCATTCGCAGTTTCTGCATGTCTGCTGCGACGCCACTGGTGGCAATAATCAAGTGATGATATGGAAATGAGGACATGGCATATGTGATGGCAGTGGTGTCAACTATAGCAAATGTTTCAGCTCGGAATAAAACCATCCACCGGGCTGGAGCTGTGGAGATGAAAATGTTTCACAACACTGTGGAGGTATTGCATATTGACATAGTGCTGTAATATCTGAATGAGTATGAACCTACGCAGAGATGAGTGGAGAGGCATCGTTGAGTAATAAAAAGTTTACTCCAGAATATGCAGTAAGTGTATATACTAACAGAAGTTGTTGGCATGCACTTGAATATACATAAGTGTGTAATCTGGCATAATAAAGTAATAAACTTTTTATTACTCAACGTTGCCTCTCCACTCATCTCTGCATAGATTCATATGACGCAGAGATGAACTGTTTATATTCCTATATATATATATAAACAGTTCATTATCTGAAAATATTCAACACTAATATGTGAGATTGTTGTTTGAGATTTAATTTCTGTTGCCCGTTTGACTCCTTTCACAACTGAATGTGCTGCATCAACATCCCTGAAAGAGATTGTAAGTAAAAATAACAGAAAGAGTTAAAGAAATAAGTGCATAAATAAACTACACACTTACCATTTAAAGCAACAGTCAGTTTTATTTAAGGGACACTAACTGATTTCCAATCTCAAGAGGATTCTAAGTGTTGTATTTTATGGAAAAATAATTAATCATTGTCGAGCAGAACCTTTCCAAAATAATTTAATAGCACTGTGCACCAGAGTGGAGAAAATAAGAGTGAAAGTGGGCAAGAGAGGCAAAAGCTCAGGGATTTGTATATATTATATGTCTAAACTGATGCATGATGGCTTCCTGATCAAAATATCGCCAATGCTGTTTGTGAAATTTGGAATTGCAGGAGGAGCCCCTCAGTGCCAGCCTGCTGTGACAGGTAGATGATGGCTCTCTCTCAGTCTGAGCTCAGCTGTCAATTTCAATGGATGGGCTTTGTGGAGAGATGTGTGAAGGGATGTGTGAAAGAAGATGACAGTTCAGTGTGTGTCGTGATGCGATCATCATTAGGAAGCAGAACACCAAAAAAAAAAAAAAAAAAAGATGGGCATGAACGTACATTTTAGTCAAACTTCTAACTATGTTACCTTTTGGAAGCTATCTTTGTCTAAAGTTGTTGATTTGGAAGTTTAAGTATCTTTCAGATAATTGCGTTCGTTGGTACTGTATCTGTACTCTTTGATAAACAGATGAGAATGTAACTTTAACAAAATGTGAAATGTCTCATATTGTTGCTCTTTTAAACCTATTGCAAGCAACGATCAAACCAAAGCTAAAATGTTCACGCTCAGGTCCACCTCAGTGAGACATTCATGCCTATCACTTAGATTTTTGGAAAGAGGTAGTGGTAGGGAAACACATTTCTTTTCTGGAACAATTTATTATCATTTAGTTTTTATGCTGGATTTTTATGCTCAGTTTGGTTGACTTTATGGATTCTGTTTTAGGACCATTCCTCTTCTTGAGTCTGACCATAGTCTGACGAAAGTTAAATACTTTGGTCAGACTATGACTAAATGTAGAAACATCTTTTGTTGCCTTTATGCAAACACAATCCATCTGTCCTGTTATATTAAGGACTAATTACATTAATTAGCAAACATATACTGTATTGATATAGAAATATTAAGAAATGATTAACAAATAATAAAAACCTGCTGGGGTCACACCTTTGAAACTGCAGCACCTGAGTGTGAAACACATTGTCCTCATCTTTATGCGTTGATAATATTAATTCCTTTACAAAGCAGCTAATTACATTTTTCTTCAGAAAAGCTTTAGGTTATTTTATATTACATTATGCATATTCAGCATAATATATTATGCCACTGACAGACGCTTAAAATACTTTTTCAATTATTATTACTAACTAATATTTGCAATGCAAAGTCAGAAAGTGGTGACAAAGAGGGAAAAAATGAAGGAAAAAACAAAGCACAAAATTCACAGCTCTCTGTTTTATAAAAAAATAACAGACAAGACTATATGTCCACTGATCTGAAAATTGGTTGTTATGCAGAATTCTACCAGAGAACAAAATAACAGCAAAATGGAAGGCTCTGTGAAAATGTTTTTGTTGGCCCACTTACCACTGAGTTGTTTTCAAAACCTCTTTAGCCTCATATCTTCAGCTGCTTCAGTTCTTCTTGTTTCTACTCTTTGGCTTGCACCTTTAAAGTGGACAAAGACGTGGCAGACAGAGGGGGGAAAAGGGAAATGAAAGAGAAACATTAATGAAAGAGATTACCAAATGAACTGCCTCCTCAAGTGCTAGGTGGGGGAATTCAACAAATGCAGAGATGATTTTCTCTCTCTCTCCCATCCTCTGCCCTTTTTGACCAGAGGACGACAGTTCTCGGCTGAGGAGGAGGCTTGCTGCTGATTGCCTGAGAGCTGTGGAGAGCAAATCTGCATGAAATCCCTCCTGGCCTCCGTTCTTTCGTCTTTTTTTCCTTTTAGATCATTTTCTCTTTCACATGTTTAATGAGCCTGGCCAGAATCTGTGTGGAAGCATGTAACAGTGTGGGTGTGCGTATGGCTGAGTGCGAGTCGATACGTGTTTTGATAATCACCCACGCACTGTATTTGTAGACCAATAATGTAAAGACTGGGTTCATAGTGTTTGCCTTGTATTTCTGTAAGTTACCACACATCTGGAAGTTGAATGCTTGGTAAGGTCAGCATTATCTTTCTCTTTTTTGAGTCTGTAGCTGTCCACTTGAGCACATCTGAAGGTAAAGGTTAGCTCAGCCTGTCTTTTCCTTGTGAAAAGTGTTTTCCAAGATGAAAATATGATTTCGTTTGACAGGATGTACACTAAGAAATATCAATTTAAAATGAAGACTTTCTGTTTTAGCCTATGCTTTCAAAAATAGTTAAACATTTTTGAAAAATGTACAATGTTTCCCATCCGATAACTGACAAATCTGTCAGATTTGTTCAGACTGTAAATAGCTTTTACATTGATATTTGAATCTCGATGTGAAAAAATTAAAATGAAGAAGAATTTAATAACTAGTCAGATATTAAGATCTATTTAGTGACACAGCAGAAAATGTAATGTACATCACAATACTTTTTTAATCAGCAATATTCTCTCCTAATCCTTTTAATGTCTACAGTTTCAGGTCAGCACAACTTTGCCCTCCAGCTCTACCAGTGACAGCAAGAAAGGAGCAGCTGCTCCTCAACAGCAGCATTGTAACTCATGAGGTAAAACATTGACTACTTTGACTTTGTATTGTTCCCACCTCATGTTATTGATATAGTATGATGCAATTCCATGTTAGATTCTTTCTCTATCCAGGTTGTGTTGTTGCAAGATGTTTTAAGATCCTGATCCAATGTCCAATAACACAAAATCACTTCCTTATTATTAAATATATTAGAAAAATTAGTAAACACATCTGTGATTTCTAAGCAAATATTTATGTAGACAACAATTTAACTAATCCCTTTAAAGATATTAAAACAAAAATTAAAAGAATGTACAATTACAGGTCAAAAATATTTTCTATTTGAGTGAAATGAAATGGTGCGGTAGAAAAAGGTGCACTAAGATAAGGAAAACTGCAGACATGAGAGAATTGAGAAGCAACATCCACTTAAGAATTTTGGGAAACTTTAGAACGAGTACATTTAGGCACAGACAAAACCTACACATGGGCTACAAATGTTGCTTTTCAAACAAAATCTGAAGTGCAGTCCACATCAGAAGGATCTGAACTAAGGAGATAAAGAAACTCAGAAATTCAAACTCCTGTTTTCAAGTGAAACTGAAGTTTGCAATTAAAAATTTTATATCACAAGTAACAAAGTTAATGAGTGAGGTAAGTTAATGAGTCCATGAAAGGATTCCACAATCAGCGATTATTTAGGGTGCCATCTGCTATATTGGTGTTTGCCCACTATGTTTTCTGAAGTTCACAACTGACATAACCGTCTATAAGGACATTTCAGAGCAATTCATGCTTCCTTTTCCTGAGAAGGGTTATGAAAATATGAAGATTTTTCCAGCAGGACTTGACTCCTGTCCGTACTGCTAAAGATATCAAAAGCTGGTTGAATGACCACAGGGTTATCATGCTTTATTGGCCGACAAACGTGCGTGATGTAACCCCATAGAGAAACTATAGGTTACTGTCAAGTGAAAGATGAGAGACACCAGATCCAGCAATGCAGATAACACAAAGACTGCAATCAAAGCATTCTGTGTTTCCATTACACCTAAGCAGTGCCACAGGCTCACATCCATGTTACACAGCACTGATGCAGTAGTTTACACAAAAGGAGACCCACTAAATTTGCAGATGCCTGATTTTTCTGTTAAGAAAATATTTATCAATGTGATGTAATACTCAAATTTTCTGAGAGGCTTCATTTTCATTTTCATTATTTGTAAGTCATAATTATCAAAATGGCAAGAAAAAGCTTGAATTATTTGTAAAATATTTTAAAATATGAGCTTAGTTTTCTGAAATAAGTGCCAAAAACATACAATTTTGTCAGTATTCTGTTCGTGCTAAACACACAAAGAAAAAAAGCAGCAAAAAGTCAGATAATCAAGAAACTATTTACTATTTACAAAGCAATTCTACTCCTTTACAGTGAAAGTTATTAGCTGGTTTAGGTCTCACTGATGGCCTATTAAAAGGTTTATTGTCACCAAGGTACAGCACAAGTAGCACCAATCTAAAAGCACTGCTAAGGCAATTGCCACCTTATTAGAAATAGAATAGATAGTTCTTGTATAGCTCTGAGGCTCCAACTTGTGATCCACCCTCAAAGTGTGTGCTTAACGTGAAGCTGCTCAGTCGATGAAGTAAGCTAAGCTTCCGGCTTATTTTTGAAAGACACGCTGATGGCAGTGGCTACTGATGCATGTCTGAATTTCCAAATGTCCTGGAAAATGTCACTGACTTCCATAAACTCCAAGTAGAAAGATACTGCTAAGACAATTGCCACCTCATCTGTCAAAAAAAAAAAAATCAACATAAAAAAAAAAATAAAAACATTGCCAGGTACTCCACATAATCTGCAGGTTTCAAAAGAAAATCAAAAGAGTTGCCTGAGAGCTCATGAGCACTCACAGAGAGCTTCAGAAAAAACCTGAAAGGTAATAAGTAGAGCTTTCCCGTGTAAATAATAATTAATGTATTCAACTGAAATGTAAACTCATCCCAAAACTCATCCCAAAAGACTCCACTCCTGAAAAAACTGCATATTAAACAATTTTCAACATGATTTAATATATAGAAGAAACAACATAAAATATCCTGTCAACTCTTGCTACAAATAAGTTATCTTGATGTCATGTTTAACAGTCCAGAGATAACAGATTCCATTCACTCCTCTCTGTCTGTGACTGATGTTATTGACTTCTTTCCTTCCCACCTGCTGGCTGGTTTACTGGGCACCGCCTGAAGATAACCTCATTAATCCAGACTCTATGGACATTATTACCTCTATGTCTGACCGTCAACATGATCTTTTATTTTAACAGTACACTGGGATCAAACTGCTTCTTCCTGCAATCAGTGTCACCAGCTGGCTGCTGTATAGTTCCCAGGTATACCGATTGCAGTAATAGGTGAAAAAACATTTCAGAGCACGTTAAAGCCTGTATGGAAGCAAATGTGTAAGAACTTTATTAACATAAAGCTTCCATTTGTTTTATTTGGAGGAGAAGAAACAGGCAAAACACTCAGCCAATGTCTGCAATACTCCCACATGCCTGCTGCCAAGACGAGCGTGGAGAATTTGTTTAATGTACAGCATTTATTCACTGCACACATGCTGTTGCACTACCGCTTCCTCCCTCACAGAAGACACTCCCTCTGCTGGGCAAGACGCCATTAATCAGTCGGAATGAAGGGTTAGCCAAATACCATGGAAGATAAACCATATTCTGTGTCAACTTCTAAGAAGGTAGAAATCTTTTCTGGAGGCCTCTCAATAGCACGTGTAAAGCACAGTGACCACCCTGAGTTGCCTTTTCTCCCCATACCAAAAAAATGGTTAAGTTATTATTTTTCCTCTCATGTGGAAAGCAGTTCTGGTTTGTTTTCTCATGACCCTGCAACATACTGGCATTGAATTTAGTCACTGTGCTGAGACAGATGGCCGAGCATCATGGTGCATGGCAAATTGGGAAATGAAAACATGCGTGCTCGGAAATCGGCGCATGTAGTTTCTCTCCAGCAATGTGATCACACAAGGTACATTCAGATAAGAGTGACCGTGAGGCTCTGAGCAAACACTGTACAACAAAACTGACAGCGTACAAAGCAAGGAAAACAAAGAACTGACCTTTTCTGTCTAACACTCAAAAGGTCTGCAGCATAAAAGTCTAAAACTGACCATTTCAAACAGATGATGAAAATGTCAATACATTTACTTCTCCACGTACAAAAAGTAAAGATTTTTTTTTCTTTTATAATGAAAAAAGAATAATGTTGCCATGGTAGCACCTGATGTCTCCTTGTCCTCATTTTACTGTCACCCACCCACTACCTCGCTCTGCATTGTTCTCAAAGTAGAAAATAGATCTTCGTCGCAGTATAAGAACAGAATGGGTGCGAGTTGTCTATGGAGGAGGTGTGAATGGAAGGGAGCAGAGAAATGTTAAGCTGTGGTAATCAATAGGGTGCGATCTTTCAGGTGAGAAAAAGGATAAGAGAAACGGAAAGTAGGTGGAGGACTAGCTTAGCGTTAAGAAAGAAGACAGTGATGGACAAGATAAGGTAAGTCAGGGGGATGGCCGACGAAAGCAGACGTCAAGAAAGCTGAGTAAAGCAAAGCAGAAAAGCAGTGAGAAAATAATGAGTGAACATGGGGGGGAGACATTAGAAGGCTGGAAGTTAAATTAAAGATCCATGGAAGACGCTGTGGGTGGTTAGAAAGAAATAAAGAAAGAAGGAAAGAGAATACAAAGCAGTGGAGTAAAGAAGAAATGACAAGCAGAGGCATAAATCTTGAGAACAGGGAAAGAGGGATGAAATCAATGGGGAATAAACACAGCTAGAGTCAGGAAGGTTATTTTAATGTATTATATTATTATAGTTTGAATTTAATGATAATTTGTTTCCCTGTGAGGTGTGTTATCAGATTTATTAAACATTGCATTTAAATATTGAAACTACAATAAATATCTTCTGACATTAAAACAAATTAATGTATTGTCTGTTCCTCCTGACAGGTGTCAGGTTTGTAGGCTGTCTTGCTTTTCATTTTTACCCAAAGATTTTCTGTGGGACTGAGATCTTCCTGATGGTCAAGCCAAAACTTTAACACTGTTCTTTTTCATCCACTGACTTATTCATGGTATGATTTAGGTCACTGTCCATTTTTTTCAAAATGTTTAATTGGATTACAATTGAAATGTATGTAATGTTCTGACTTGGATAAAAGTGGGGAAAAAAGCCATTTCATGATTCTGGAACAGAAATAATCATAACCTGCCTAAAACAGGAAAATGTTATACAGTACATTTTAATATATATTCCATTGAACATCTATTGTGTGGGGCATTTCTGCACATGATTTTAGATTAAAACATGTATATTTTTACTTCTACAGCAAAAAGTAGTGTTCTTATATTACAACAACCTTTTTTACTATCAGCTTCCAAGCAAAAGTCTGCTTTGTAGCACTAAATGTCCTCATAAAATAAAATGTAGTACATATGGCAAGGGAGTGAATCCTATTGTAGCTACATTATGTAGCTGTCAACACTACAGCAATGTGAACTTCACAAATGTATTTGGCCTGAGGAAGTCTACCTGACCAGAAGCACTGGCTAAATGACAGAAACAGAAAAACTGACCCTTGTGAAAATTACTATGTTACGACTGAAAGCTATTTGGTGAAAGTGCAGGCAGCAGTCAGGTTTTTTTTTAAATTCTATAAAAGTAGCACTTTATTAAATAATAACATAATTGCTGAAATTTCTTTCACACTACTCTGACATCATGCTGATACACACTCTACTAAAATTTGCCAATCCATCATTGATGTTTTTTTTATTGTGTATGTAAACAATACAAATAGTTGAATAAGCTCAGAAAATCTGCTATGTAACAAAAAAAAGGCAATTCATAAATTTCAAATATTAAAGGCAAAGTTAAGCCACTTGTAACAGTCATCTCTGTAATTCTTGAAATTGCAAATAGTTGCACAGAAAGTCCTTTCCACTTCTCGAAGAATAACGAAGAATAACTAGTTTGAGTTTTTATTGGGGGCGGAAAGTATAGGTTCTCTCATCTTTGCAGTGTTAAGTTACTTTTTTTTACTTTCATACAAACATGATTAAAAATTTCCAAATGACCAAAAAACTAAATGTTGCGGCTCATGAAAGCAATGGTTTCCTTCTAGCTGCCATATAAGCTAAAATTGTGAAGTGCACAACTAATAGTTGTGTAGTGTCAACCAATTCATGAAGGTAAGCTCTGTGTCTTGTATTTCCTCCAGTTACATTGAGCCTCTGGCTTATTTTCTGAGTAATAACCTCTGTAAATGGAGATATCTTGATAAGCTTAAATTTGTGCAACTCTATGTCTATTTATGTATGAACTAAGCAGTCCTAAGTGACAAGTTCAACCTTTTTGTATTTGTAAAATATGTTAAAATTAATTTCATTTGATATTTACTTCCCAATTATGTACTCCTTTATGCTGTTCTATCACATCACAAATGACCAAAACAAAATACCATAAAGTTTATTACAAAATGCCAAAGAGGTTAGAATACATTTGCAAGGCACTTTTATTGAGCATGGAGCCTCTCTAAATGAAGCTTCATTAGCAGAGCCTGTTTTGAGCAGATAAGTATAACAGAGTCAATTATATTTACATGCTGACACAAAATCCTCTGTCATAATTACCACCATGCAAGGCTGCCTGAAAGAATCTATGATGCAGACTTCCATAGGGGCAGTAGCTCTTAGTTATTACTTGCAATGGGAGTGAGTCCAGGCGTGTAAGTCTTTTTGTCCCTTTTATGTGCTGATCTGTGTGTGCTTGGTCAGTGGCAAGAGTGTGTCTATTGGCATCCAGTGACTGATATTCAATTAGTACACCTGCCACCTCAACATGGCCCTGCATTCCCAAGCTCAGTAAATCAGCTTGCCTGACAGCACACAGGTCAATATTAATATTAACGTCTCCATAAATAATGTTATTGTAGGCCTGCATGTTAATGGTTTCTGAAATGATGAGCATGATAAAGCAGTGTGTGTATTCTATTGTGGAGTTGCAAGGGTGTAGCAGGGATGGAAAGAGAGAGGCAGAGGCAGACTAAATCCCTTACAATGTCCTTCAATCCGAACGTTGGTGACATTGGATTGGAAAGGCGCCGAGGTGGTCACAGCTGTGTTCCCAAGCCTGAATGGTTAGAGACAGTTGGGAGTGTGTTTTCTCTGTGCACTGAACTGACAGGGGGTGGGAGGGAGACCTGGACACAGTGGATTAATTATTATAAATCATCTCTGAGGACTCATGCTTATCCCTGCTGCTCAAATTAGTCTCTGACTGTTCTGTCACCACTGCAGAGTGTCTGTTGTGCAGCCACAATTGTACAAAAATGTATTTGGTATTTGTTTTAAAATAAACAATGCTTGATACTGGCGAGTGCTTTCTAGGTCTCCTGATATTGTAACAAATCATGATCAGCCTACACTTACAGAAGCAAAAGCTTCGGTGCCAAAACAACAGTGCACAAAGTGTCATGAACCCAGCTTTTCATTTCGGTAAAGTGTAAAATATACACTCACTGGGCCCTTTATTAGGCACACCTTGCTAGTAACAAGTTTGACCCCCTTTGCTTTCAGAATTGCCATGACTCATAGGTTTAACAACATCTATGACAAATTTAGGTTCATACTGACATGGAGTCACTGCAGATTTATCAGAGGATGGTCATAAGAGGATGGACACCATCAGCAACAATACTCAGGCAGGCTATGGCATTTAAACAATGCTCAACTGGCACTAAGCTGCCCAAAGCAACCTAGGAAAATATCCTCCATACTATTATACAAACACCAATAAGACAAACAAAAAATACAAAGCAGGATGGATTCATTATTTTTATGTTGTTTGCACCAACATATGATGCTACCACATCAGAATATTGCAGTTGAAATTGAGTCTAATTACACCAGACAACAAATTTAGGTGAGCTTTAGCAAATTGTTATCTCAGTTTCCTGTTCTTAGCTGACGGGGCAGCTGCTGTTGCACAACTGTTTGTGCAGTCAGAGCTTATACTTATGCTGCAACACATGGCAGCTTCTGTCACCTTGAACTAGTCTACCCATTCTCTTTAGACAACATCAAGGATTTTCCATCCTGGGTATTTTCTCTATTGTGGGCCTGGTGACTTCTCAGTATTTGTAGTCGTCTTTTACCTGCTGGCCTTTGATTGGCTTCACCAGTTTAATTCCAAAGTTCGAAAAGCTTCTCACTAGCTGCAACTGGAGCAAGGAGATTTAGCCAATCGTATCCCCCCCCTCACGGAGACGTGACTGAAACATCCAGAATACAAATTAAAACTGGTCACAAGCTTCCCTGAGTCTCTCTCTCAGCTGTGTGCTGACCAGACATTTCCTGTGGAATTTTTATTGTTCTTTCAACATTGAGCATTTTTGTGAAAAGACTTCAGCAAACATCATCCTGTTCCACGGGATATCTTGTACATAATCACATGAACAATTAAATTACTGCTGAGAAATATTAATCAGTTTTTTAATACTTATCTGGGAGGGAGAGTGGTCAGAGCACTTTGTGATGTTTACATATATATGTGCCCTGCATCTTCACAGCTATGAACTACATCTGAAAATTTTGGAAAAGATTTTCAAAGTGTCTTTGATTTGTGGTATGATGTCACCTCCAATCAGTTCATACACATATATATGCATGAACAAAAACACACCCACACACAACACTCACCAGCCGTGGACCAGGGGTTTTGCAAAGCCTGGATCATCCCTGCTAATCCATACTCATTAAGGATGAACTTCATGATAGCGTGCCACCACCAGCTTTCATTGCCCCCACCCTCTTTTACCCCACTTTCACATGCGCACACACTACCGCGGATAAGTAGCAGATTTGATAGTAATTTTAATAAATTACTGCAGATTGTTGCATGTATGTGTGTTACTGCTGCCAAAGTAAAGAACAGTGGCTACACATGCTACTGCATGCCCACTTGAACTAGTAATGACACAGCTTTGAGGTCATGCCTGCAAAAGCGAGAAATTTGTTCTTTTAAAAGGAATCTGCAGACAGTCAAATGAAATATGCTGACACAGCTGAAGAATCCTTCACAACAATATATCAGGAAGATATAAGTTTTCTTGTTCCTAGAGATGAAGAAGAAGTAGTTTCTAAACAAGGCAGAAATGCTTTTTAATTCCTTTTTACTTGGGGACTATAAAATAAATAAACAATCATTTCCAATGGCCCTCAACATTCAAGAGTAGGTCACTTCAGATTGAAATCTACCTACAAGCCCCCTGAGCAAAGAGAGAGAGAGCGAGCAAGAGAAAGATAAAACAAAATGAAAGCCACCTGGATGCTTGGGTCCTAGCTTTCTGTCTCCAAAATAACTTGTCCTCTGTGGGACTGTTAAATAAATTATAGATATGCTATACTCCCCAGATGTGATCTCTGTTCTCCAGCACAAATTAAAAATTTAAGCCCTTTTAGGTTGGTGCCCAGTGTAACTTGAAGCGGAGAGGTTACAAGTGCCGATATCCAACCACAGTTGTGTCACACTACCACTTAGAAGTGATGCTTGTTGCCGTGGGCACTGCATTCAAGGAGGAGAAGGCAGAGTGACCTGATGTTGGAGAGAATATGCCATAACTGTGAAGTTACCAACTGGGCAAGGCTGATGTTCTAACTTCCACCTAAATGTTGTGACAAAGTGTCCAGATACCAAAGTTTATCCTGCTAAAACTGTGAAAAGGTCAAATTAAAATATGTGTATTTCAATAAAATTTCAAGTCATTTTTTTAAAAGCAATATGGTCTAATAACTTCTGAATTGATTTAAATTTTTTCTTGTGTGACTGCAGTTTTTTTTCTCATTTGAATGGTTAGTCCCATTGTGTGTTTTTGCTTCCAATGGTGTCGATCATTAATGTCCATTTTCAAACGTAATAGAGACAAGTTCAAAATCAATTCATGGCAGATATTTCTGCATTTGTGTTCCTATTTTGCATATTTTATCTTAAGCTTAGGCAAGTGTTCCATCGTCAAATAACACAAAACATCCAAATAATTATCATTATTTAAATTACCCTCAAATCAATTATCAAACTAAACAATTCTACTTTCCTCATGAAAACAAAGGCGGCGTGCCAAAGGAAGCAGGATTACCAGCAATCTCTAATGCTTGATTAGTAGAAATAAATGGGCTATTGAATACACCAGAGGATTGCATATGTGCTCAGCACATTTTATTTATTGTGTATTTTAGGAAAGGGTAGAGAGCAAAAAGGCTAATTAAGCAGAAACTCAACAAAAACATTATCCAATAGAACAGGAGACAATGTGGAGTAAATTTCCTCTAATCATTAAGCAGCAAAGGGCTATGTAAATGGGTTTGTGTTTGTGAATGTGTATACATGTGCGTCAGAAAGAGATTATAAGCGTTGGTGGGGGGTATTTAATAGACTCAACCTCACTATGAACTCAGAGAAAGCATTTTGTCGCCTGACCTTCATTAACATCTTCTATTCATTGTCTGACTCTGGTGATAAATCAGGAAAAGGGTCCTATTGTATCTTTCAGTGGCATGTAGTAAAGCATTCTCATCAAACTGACTTTCATTAACGTTTGTCTCCTTGCACAATAACCAAAGCCCTGTATCGAACCCAGATTTTACAAACAGTTTGTCTCACAGGAACTTAACTAGTTGAAAAGTAACTGAAATCAAAGCCAGACATAATTCAATAAAGACCAAACAGGCTGTGATGTCCTCTTTATGTAACTTTTAGCATAAGGCAGTGGTTTGAGGCCCGGCATCCTGCATGTTTTAGTTCTCTCCCTGGTGGCAGTAACAACTTTTTCAGCTTGTCAATGTTCTCCTTAGACCTTCTAATGAGCCATCATTTGATCCAGGGAGAGAACTAAAACATGCAGGATGCCGGCCCTCGAGGACCCACTTTGGGAACCACTGGCATAAGGTGAGGCATGTGATGAAGGTCAACACCTTTAACCTCAGTCAACAGATTACCAGAGAAAAACTCAATGAGAACCTCAAAGAGAATAAAATAACTTTTGGAATAGGAGACTTTCCGGAGGAGGATGGCTTTCCTGCATGAAGCATTGCTGGATTAACCTAATCAGAAGATTAATCAGACTTGAAACACTGGAGGCTATGCTGGTGGCCTCTTTATCCGACTGAGCCGGGCAGCAGAATTAGGACTGAGACCAGAGAGACAGCGTTCCCACAACCCCTCTCTCCACTTTGGAGCGCTCTGTTTGCCAAAAGACCTCCGAGTCCAAAGGAGAATTAGACGATCTTATTTTGTGCAAAACTTGCCTTTTGGACTCATAGAGCTCTTCTGGATAAGTTTTACTAACAAACACTCACAAACAAATTGACTTAGTTAAATCCATTAATATTACTCCAGAGGATAAACAACACTTTGACTCAATAATTTAGCTCATGTTGAAAATTTGAAAAGAAAATTAACAAAAACACTTTGCAGTGTGGTGTTCTTTTACACTCCACAGAACTGACAATGATGCATATTTTGTTCATGTCTCATAATTCACTGTGAGCCAATAAAACTATTTATGTTTTGGGGACCACATATTTCTAAATGATGAATCCAATCCAATTTTTCTGTTTTCAAATTACAGATTGAACAGTGCTGTATGAGATGCTCAAAGTTTGGAATATCGCTTTGTGATTTAAACCTGCTTAGAAAGTTCTCCACAACTTTAAAATGACCTTTCTAGTGTGATCTTTGACATCATGCTCTTTGTTCACTAATTTGTTCTTTGTTCTTCAACAAACCTCTAAGGGCTTCAATGTACTGCCGTATTTCTACTGATAGTTAATTACACACACTAGGATGCTATTTAGAAATTAACCATCACCATTCAGAGTGAAGAGGGCTGAATACCAAAGCCTGCAGCACTTATCATATTTTTATTTGCAAATTCTTTTAAAAAAACAGTGTGTCTTTTTTTTCTACTTCAAATATGCAGTTGGAACTTGACAAATGTGAAAAAGATAAAGGGGCCTGAATACTTTTCCAAGGTGCTGTATGAGTTTGAACGAAACCTTGAGGTCTGTCATCAAACATACAGATTTTAGTTAGCTTTTAAAAGGAAGCACTCCGCTGTGATTAAATAATAATTTCATAGATTTACACACAATGTGTATTTCTTGCAGGGATTTAAAGACGCCATGAGCCTGACTGCCTTTAAAACTCATGGAAATTAGCTCTCGCTGTGCCATGTTCTTCTGACTCGGTAATAAGGGATCAAATCCGACAGACCAGGTGCTTCCAGTTTATAAGCTTGTGACCACATGGTTAAGCCCTGAAAAATATATATATTCCAAAAAAAAAAAATAAAAAAAATAGGGTGGTGGTCAGGCTCCATCAAATAAACACATTCAGTGTACTTATGTCTCCATCTGTCCTTTAAACTTAGGTTGCAACTAATCTCACCACCTAGGCAGTGCAAAGAAAAAAAGGACTGTAGCACATGTCCATGAGAAAAACAAGAGAGGCCTGCAGTGTGAACAGGGAGGGCAGCATTGATCCCAGCTTTCTGGTAGCCAGGTCATCGATTGAAGCGTACAGCTGTGATACTTGGCACACCTTGCTGACTTCAACTAGAACCTTGAATCTCCAGCCAAGAGCAAACCCATCCCCCAACCACCCCGTGCTGTCAGCTGACCTACACATACAGAAGTACCAAAGCTTTGCTTCCTCGTCCCAAGAGGCATTTTCCCTTACAACAGGCATCGTTATATCACAGAGTCAGGTGCTGCAAAGTTCACAACTTAGTTGAAGGTAGGAAACAAGGGATCTGCACAAACTGAGCAGTTTGGGAGAGAAATTGAGAGGTAAACAGAGACCCAATTTTGATTTTTTCCCCTACTCCCTTGAGATGTATTGATCCCAGAATCTCATCAAGCCTTCTTTTAGATGGTTAAGTAAAACACAAACATCCTTCTCTAGCTTGTTTTTCTTTGCACCCCTCCTCCACACATGTTCGTTCCACACACAGTGTTCTATTTAGAGATGTAGATCTCCCAATGTTCACTATTAAAACAGCATTATGTGAGGGGCAGCACTGTGAGAAACACTTAAAACAAGCACTGACAAGATGGAACTGATGGCTGTCTGAGAAACCAGTATTTTGTCTTTGCCACATTTTGAAATCCAGTATAGGTTTTCAAATATGCTACTATAAGGATGATCTTAGAATATGTTTGTCCATCCGTCCCAACCTTAATTGAACATAATATACCCTCTTATAAAACCATGAAATAACTGCGAAACTACTGAATGGCCATAAACAGATTGTGTTTAGAAGCCTCCAGTGTGCCAAAACCCATCCATAGTTTCCTTGCAAGTTATCACAAATGCCATTGCCACCCTTGGTGGCACAACAATTTATTATATTTAGGAGCCAATTGCATTTTCACACAGGGAAAAATGGTTTAAATGCAGTTTTTCTCCTAACATATGAAATATTGCTAAGTTATGTTTTTGTAATAAGTTTTATTTGATACTCTGGAACCTGTAAATGCTAAAGAAAACAAGTAGAGAAAAAACCTATATGGGGTTAAACAGTTTTCCTATACCAGTGTATCTATTTATTTGTCTCTATATGTATGAAGTGACTCGATGGTATGAATGCCGTATGTTAGAGGCTCGTCCATCAAGTCACAGCGATTCTTGTTATTGACTCTGATAAATTCCGGGATACAATTGATAAAATCTTGACAAATGGGCTCCGCTCTCCACCATCTAACAACCAATATATCTCCCTATGTCCTCCTGTTGCCCACCTCTATCAGATTCTATTATGTGATATGATATCGCACCCTGGATGAGCACAAGCAGGACGTGCTTGTGAGAAACGTATAGCATTTTAGAATAAGACATGAAAATGCTGTGTTCTTATAAAGAGTAAATAGACATCAAAACTCTTCAAGTCACATCTAAAAGGCTTTCAAATATGTATATCAGTTTTACTGCTAAAAAAGAAGCATTAGCTCTGGGGGATTCTATGCATAACTCAAGTTATTACTCTTTTTGTTATATTTTGCTTCTAAGAAGACAGATTATTTTCTAACGGTGGTTTCAAACAGTATTTCTTCACGTTATTAAATGGCTTAAATTTTTTCTGTAGTAGTTCGGCTCTTTTATCTTTTAACTAAGTATAATCCTTTGAAAAAATTATTTTAAAAAGTCACTCATGACCACTTGGGATGGTCTCTAGAAAGTCTAAACTGCAGAACAAGAATTGTGGGTAATTGTATAAACAAAAAGAAGATAAGTGTGGACATTTTACCACTCATATTACACTCTGCAGTTTTCTTTACAGCCCATCATCATGGTGGGGCAATATAAACATATGTTTGCATAGTGATAAAATAAGTGCATGTCAAATGTGTTATTTTGCTCACTGAGAGCGGAAAAGCTCTCAATAAGCTTTTCTGCTCTCAAGATTGTATATCTTGCCTTTAGCAAGACATACAATTAACAATAAATTTAAAGCACAATCTTCACACTCTGTTCTGGACCACATAACAGTGTGACGCTCAAACATTCACATGAAAAAACATCAAGCCACTTTAGCTGTTACCTGGTTTCTCTGAGTTCTTTAAGCATTAAACCAAAACTAAATTCATAAATCAATGAGCTGTGGCATAAATTAAGAGGATAAAAGAGCTACTGTCTAGACAGCAGTATTCTCCTAGTCTAGAAAATTAGATTGGCCAGTTCCTCGTATGCAGCAGAGTGAAGAATGTAAAATATACCTTAATCTTTAACTTACTGAGGTTGAGATTGTGTTGAACTGATTATGTATTTAGTAGAAAATCGCACAATCCTTAAAAAAAATCCTTTCACATTATCCGCAGGTAAATACTCTTGAAAACATATTGATAAAACCATATTTGCATGTTTAATGCATGCGGGTCTAACTACTCTTCTTGACTTCTATGAATTGTTTTTAATTGTCTTCTATAAATCAACATGTTTATTTAAATAGCATGATAGAGCAGCATTTCATGCAAAAGAAAACTCCCAAAAAATTGTTTAAAAGGATACCCAATCGATGTCTATGCCAATATGAAAGGAACACAAGACTTAATTTTTCCATCAGTGTGTTCTTACTTGTCATATGACATTTCAACGACTGCACAACTGGTGGCTCCCAGGCATGACAGCTTCAGAAGGCAGCATGGTAATGTTAGGTGTGGTTGATGCCCTTTGGTGCTTTTTAACACAGTGTGATTAGAGTTCATCTCTGCATATCCTGCTCGTCTCTGTCTCGGAGCTCGTACAGAAATAGTCATTGTCACCAGCCTCGCAGCAGGGCACCTTTTCCTCACCATGTCCAACTCACTTGGACGGAGTCACCACTTTCTGTATCAGTTTGTGCATGCTTACAGTGCATTATGCTGTAATGTGTTCTAATTTGTTTATTGTGTATTACATAATACATTATAACAGGTTTAATGGCTAAAATATATTTTCTTTATGTCGTGATTTAAACCTTGATTCATTTTATAAGTGAGGTTTAGGTGACATAGAGCAGCATTATGTTAACTTTAGATTTAGTTGTAATGCTTTTTTATCGTAGAATTCCACCCTTGTAATCTTAAATGAGTCATCTAGCACCCCAAAGTCATATGGGGGGAAAAAATCAGCACAGCAGCTTAGTATGGAATGATACACTAGTGTAGAAGAAAAATGATCTGTGAGGGTAAGGGAAGCAGCAAGAGATAAGAGGATTACTCCATTACTATCAACCCCAGGGGCTGATACCCTGGAGCAGAGAAACAAGTTTAAAAAGGGTAAGACCTTGATTTTTCCCCTCTTGACATGTTCATATTGTATGAAAAGAGCAAAGTCACTACATGACACACTATCCTGTTCTAAACAGGGCAATAGTGTGTTTTTAGCCCAACCACACATGCAGCATCCTGAAGTGTGACCTTTCTCTCCTGTCCTTTTTTCATAACCTTCCTCAGGAAGAGTAGGACAGATCATTTGATCCTCGGCTTGGAATCTGAGCCCTAAACAAGATTGAGATTTTTGAAAATCTGAGCTGACCTCTAGAGCAATGAGAGAAAAATGCATAACTGATTTGATTGCAAAAGATATCTCAGAAAATAGGGTTTAAAGAAAAAAAAGGAGTGTGAATGCTATTCTTGTCTCGAAACAGAATGATAAATTCCACTCTCTAAATTTTTGGATAGCTTCTATGTTTTCAAGCTGTGAGTGGTGTCTCCCAGGGAGCATGAAAGGGAGACGCTGCAAGCAGAGGCTCTGCATGAGGTAAAAAGCAGTTAAAGGGATGTTTGGAATTTTTTTTAAAAGGTGTATGTGAAATTTTCATATGCAGCTAGTATCCTATTTGTATCCTATCAGCAGGGTTGGGATTAGCACTGCCACGACAAAACACTAGTTGGAGATTTTGTTCAGATTTTCTAAGAAACTTATATTTTAGGTTTTACCAGCTGTATGCCATAATCAATAAAACTGGATGAAGCAATGTAATATGAGTTTTTGAATTGAGTCAATGAAATAAATCAACTCCTCAATGATATCCCCATTTTTTGAGATGAACTTTCAAGTGTCTTTACAAGGCCAACAGAAACAAATGACCACCATGCATCTCTGTTGGTTCATTTTGAAATAAATGCCTAGCCAACATAGACATTAAGAGACAAGTAAACTCATCACCATAAATTTCTCAAATCTATGACTCCATGAAAATTTTATTTCACAAAAATCTACAGTGTATGCCAACTGTAATTTATTCACACATTCTTTCTCATTAATGTCAAAGTCTGAGCACGAAAGCAGGCAAAAAATGCAAATCTAACTCGACAGTGTGTTTTGTGCTGCAGCTTGAGTTATGATTGTGTGGGTGACTGGGGCAGGGCTCTCATTTTGATTTAAACAAAGACATCAAAAGTGTTGGTGTCTCCACGTCAGAACTGAAACGATAATTACTGTCACTCAAGCAGAAAGCTCATAGCACAGGCGGGAATTAATGCATGTTAGCTTGTGACTGTGTCATTCTGAGTGAAACTTAGACCAGCTGTCAGAGGCTTTATTCCAGAAGCTGCAACGGTTTGCACAATCAGATTCAACAATATTTATCCCCTTTGAATGATGCAAAACACAGCCTTAATGTAGTAACGAATTTCACTTTTAAAGTAGGGATATTTATAATCTAATTAAGGTAAAATTAGTCAGGTGATAGAACTGCATTTGGGGTGTGTTCAAAGTGCTTTATCTTTGAATGTATCCCTTTTAAATCTAGGATTTTATCCTTTCACCTCTGTAATATTGCTAAAATTAGAGATATTCTTGACATATCTCTAATCTTAAAAGCATTTAAAAACTAGTAAATGCTTTTCTTACTTCAAGGCTGGACTACTACAGTTCTTTACTACCTGGAACACTACAAGATGCAGTTAAAAGTTTTCAGCTTAAATGCAGAAAAGTGTATTGAAAACGCAGAGCTGTAATGAAAATTTAAGAAGACAGGCCATATTTCTCCAATTTCAACTCCAATTTCTAAATGTGAGTAAAATTTCATATTTTTCTGAAAGGGCACCTTGTTCTCAGACGGCAGGTTTACTGATGGTTCAAAAAGTATGGGAGGCAGATCTTTTAGCCATCGGGCTCCTCTCCTGTGGAACCAGCTCCCAGTTTTAGATCATGATGCAGGCACTGTGTTTACTTTTAAGACTAAGCTTAAATCTTTTCTCTTTGTTTTCTGAGTTGACTCTGTAGTGTTGCTGGTTTAAGCTGGGAACAGGTCATTTTTCCTCTCTTTCCTATATTATCTTACTACGCTTCAATTTTGAAGAGAGCATAAAGTTATTGCTACATTTAACTTTCTACATGCTCTGTTTTTGTTCCTCTTCATAGAAGATAAATCTTCCTGACATTTCTGTTTAGTTGAAACGACTTCTAGGAGAGGTGCATCGGCTGAGGTACCGCTGCCAAAAACTTCACGTTCTCCTTCTATAGATAATGTTTTGCCTTTTAGTGTTTAACTCTCTCTCTCTTGGACAAATCCATTAGCTGAGCTTGTGATGTAACTAAGTGCATGTGCTCTCTTTCTTCATGTAGATTTGACAATTGGCTCTAAGCTTTATATGTCTGGCTGTGTTTCTCTTTTAAAAGAAACCACTAAAAGAGCTTCCAATGCCATTAACTCTTTACTTTTTCTTTAAAATAAAACATAATCCTTGGGTCAATGATTTTGTGTTTATTTTTTGTGTGTCTGTTCTGTCTTCTCTAACCCCCGGTCAGTTGTGGCAAATGGCCGTTCACACAAAGGCAAGTTCTGCTTGAATTTTCTTCCTGTTAAATTGGAGTTTTCCTTTCTGTTGTCGCCACATACATGCTCAGTTTGAGGGATTTTCTGCAAAGTCATTGAAACAATCAAAGCGACCGTTCCGTGACAACATAATCATCCAAGAGGAACAAATGCAATTGGGTTGGTTTCCTTTGACTTTTTTTCTTTCTTTTTACTAAATTGAATAACAAACTGAGCTTGACTGTGTTTGATAACTTGGATCAAATTGGAATGCAGGTAATTGATTTAAAATCTGTCTGTATAACTGGATTGAAATAGATTTTCATTTTAATAAAGTACCTTCAGAACATGTGTTGTGAGTTGCTGCTGTGTAAATAAATTGGATTGAATTCGACCTACATTAGTAGGTACTGATTTTGAAATATAATTCCTAATGTAATTTCTGCTTGATTCAATCAGATGTTATTCTTACAGTTTTGTGAAGTGATTTGACAAGACTGGCGCTTTTGTGAGAAAATATTTTCCTCCCCTTTGATCAACTCTGTGGTCGTTGTGATTATGGTAAAAGTGAGGAAAACTGCTATGTGATGCAAAAATAGATGAAAATTGTTCCTTTTGTTCGACTTGTTGAGTGTCTATAGTCCAAGCAACAGGCTTTGCTATTTTTTCACAAAGATAAAGTAGATAGTGTGCAGAAAATATGACTAGAAAGTTTCTCTCTGAATCTTACATGATAAACTGAAAGAATGTGAGAGTAGAAATCTCAAAAATGTGTAATTTTAACAATGGGCAGCTCACATTAGAGCTGGAATGCAACCCACAACATTTCAAGTGCAAGATGTTTAGTTTTCTATGCACCTCTTAGCTAACTCTTAGTTAAAGGTTTGATATTAAGCCATGTTTTTGTACCACAAAAACAACAAGCAGCTATCTATAAAAGTTCCAAATGTCAGTATTGATATTGTACCAGTATCAGTCCCCATTTTCCAATGTTTCCATCCTTCAATTCAAATGCTTCTGATGCATCTGGTCTCTGTTCCAACACACCTGAATCAAGTGGCTGAATTACCGCTTTAATATGCAGTCAAGTTCTTCAGAGTCCCACCTGATTATTTGACTCGTGTTGTGAAGCAACATTTAAGAGTTTCAGATGTTTCAAAATAAAATATTGCACAAACTGCAATTAAAACGAAAATCTTGACCCAGGCACACGGTTGAGGTGATCATCCCTGGACCGTATACCAACCCTTGAAGACTGGAGTTTAAGACCTCTGTTGTAGATAATAGTAGCATGTCTAAAGAAAAGTTTATGATCCTCACTGAGGAGAGACATTTTCTGAAATATGTGCATCCAGTAGGTAAGCTGTAACTCTGCAGCTGTGCTTCCCTATCTCAGAGAGCAGACTATAAACAGAAAGTGAGAACACAGATAGTAGAGCGGTTGCATTTGGTAAAAATTTAGTGTGGAAAATGGAATTTCTGTTATCCCTTTTACAAGACGGGTGACCCTTGTCCCCCTGGTTGGCTCTCTTCTCCTTTTCCCATTAGCTTAGAGAACACACAGACAAGACACTCAGGCACACACATAGGGATTTTAAACTTCTCTGTAAAGCAGCCGTCCTCATGCACACACAGACACTGTGTTATTGTCAAACAGTCAATATTTTCTGAAGGATGGCCCCTTATGGGAGCCAGCAGATGTTCGGAAGCCCTCCCCTGTCAGCATGAGAGGGTTTGTGATTGCATTCGACCACAGTCCTTCACAAAGATGTTGTACATCAAATGCCAACAGATAAAAAGCAATCTACAAAGAGTTAATCAGAAGAGGAGCTTTCACGGCGGCCTAGTGATTTGTCTCAATCATACTGAGAATAGATGAGTTATCATAAAAAATGGCCCGATATAAATAAATAAATAGATAACCTAAATACAACACTGCCATTGTGTTTTATGTAATACTGGATATGATGTTGTCCCAGACTACTCTGCAGCCTTAAGTGATGCTCTGCTTTTATCTTGCCATTTGCCAATATTGCTTGACCTTGACTCTGAACAAGCCAGCTGTGTGTACGTCTGCCTTTGTACTTTCTTCATGTACACACACTCAGTGTGTGTGAGGGTACTCTGATGTCCCCGCTACCCCTTCATTTAGCTGATTCAGATTGGGTATGAGAGCCTGACAAATTTGTATTCTGATATCACTGTGGAAATGTTTGTGTAAGAGGCTGTTAAGCATTTTGCACACTTACCACCTTATACCTGATAGAATACTCTGCTGTGACTCTCACAGAGTTGCATGCTGTGAAAGAATGAAGCAAAATCATAAAAGCTGTTAACCCCTATTTCTCACCTCCTTGTACTAAACACCACACATCAACCAAGCTGACCTGCTGTCTTGATCACTGCAAGTAAAGAAAAAAAATAAATTGGCAAGAATATATCAAGGAATTTAATAATCAAGATTTTTATGCCATTGATACCAACTCAAGTTATTCAAAATATGTTTGCTGAGTCGCAGTGTAATAGATAAAATACATATGCACGTATATGTAATAAAATAACACACTATTTCCAAGAGGCGGGTATTGAGTAAATAAATAATTAAAATGTCATCCACTGCATAAGACCAGATATTGTGAAATTGACTGAATTTGGTTTTATGTCTATGGTCTTTTTCTGTTTCTGGCCTTTGAACTTTAATTCACAGTCAACAACAGACCCTATTGGCCACTCTTGCTCCCTGTGTGTCTGGTTGATGTGACACACTTAGTCAAGGCTCATTTGTCCTTCAGACCAACAGCTGTGTGGGAGAAATCTGAGTGCAAGGCCATGCTGAATGCTGCTGCAATAACATTTCACAGTTTAAAGAAAAGTATTTGGTTTATGAAGCAGGAGAACAACAGTTTATCTTAGTTTTGTGCACACAGGAATAACTGGAACCAGAGAAATAATAAAAAAGCGCAAACTATCGGTACGTCGCTTCTCTGTGATGGCTAGTGTTTCAGCTTCACTCTTTCCACTATTAGTTAGTTTCAATTAGGGACATGCCTAATTGAAACTGTTAGATTCTGAAAAAAAATTTTTCACAAACTTGTAGTGTAAAGATTCAGCATGAAAGTAAGTGCAAATACAATTTTTATAAAAAGGGAGCACATATTACTCAGGTAAATTGATCATTGTTCAAATGATTGAAAAAGAGCCTAGGATATCTTTGGGCCTACAGCTATGTAGTCAGGGTACATAGCTCTAGGCAACAAGCATATCTTTTGAACATACACATGTTTTTTACAAGCTTTTTTACTTGGTGCAGGATGATCAGCAAGTATAGAAACCAGGAAGCTACAGAAAGTGCTTAATTGAATTAATTTAAAAGGGAATAGCCAATTTGAAGGCTTTATGGATGATTACATTCATAATATAATGAAACAAAATTCACTTATAAGGTACCACAACAAAAAAGCACAACATTTTTTTCATAAACCACAATCATCCATCACAGTCTGACAACCAGTCTGTGAGTTACTAGCTTCCCATTTTCTGCCAGTTCAAATTAATTGAGATTTTTGTAACTAACCCACAAAAAAGTAGGACATGCTTATAAAAACCACAAAATAAGGCATTTCAACTACTGCAATCAGAAATCACCTCATTAGGAAATAGAGCCCACATATGCATGATTTGACATCAGTATAAATGATGCTATGAAGGGCATTTGTGGGGTAGTTTAAAGTAGGTTCAGGTTCTAAAATAATATAACAAGTTTGGACATCTCATAATCCACTGTTCAATTTCTTATCCAAAAATAGAGAAAGGCACAATAGCATACCTAACAGGACATGCCTGTCAACCTGAAATGACAGGTAGAGCGATGAGAACATTAATCAGGGAAACAGGCAAGAGGTCTGTTGTGACCCTATAGAAACTACAAAGACCTACAGCTCAGGTAGGAGCTGTCTGTCACCAGAACAACTATTTGTCAGTTTTATGGACAAGCCCATTATGAACAGAAATTCTTAAGATGTCTGCTGTAAAGTTTGCAACAAATCATGTGTCAGACACAGGAAACACATGAAAGGAGGGGCTCTGGTCAGAGAAACACTTTGGTCCATATGCAAAACAAGATCTGTAGGAGAAACAAACACTACAGCCCTCTGAACACAACATCTCTGCTGTGAAAAGTTGTGCCGACATTACATTATGGGAATGCTTTTCTTCAGCAGGGGTTTGAAGTCTGGTCATGGATGCCAGTAAATAAAGGTCAACTATTGCTTCTTTGCATTTGTCTGTCATATACAATTGAAATATAAATGTCCATGTTTGTTGTGACAATATGATGCAATCTGAAAATGTTTATGAGGTAGGAAGGCTTTTGCATAACTAACAATCAAATTACACAACCCCGAACCCTAAATACTTTTATTTTCAGATCCACTGTTTAATAAAACAAAGTATTGTGGCTGAGCTGAAGGAATCATCAATTTCAAAACTGAAGATTCAAATACAAGGGCTGTGCAGTAAACCAAGACTGAGAAAATTTAATTAAGGGGGATCTTAATGTGTGAAATTTGGTTAGACAAACTGAAATGAAGATTAATTTTCATAATTCAACATGTTAGCATTCAGTTTCAAAGTTCTGCTAATATGATGTAAATCAGACAGCAACCATCACATTTTTTGTTGTTGGTATATTCTTTTGTGCTTTAAAATTTGGATTCTGTTTGATATGATCAATGATAACTTACTTGAAGAGAGGAAAGGACATTCTCACAACACAAAGACTGTCTTTATCAGCTTTAGCAGTGTCAGTCTGTATTCACAGACAAAAGCATATGTCACCACCTATGCATAATACAACTTTTAAGTATTAGGCTTATTAAAAAAATGGCTACATACAGAGGCGACCCTGGCTTTCTTGAAGGGCCCAACCAGGATAGAGTATTAGCATGCTCATCAGACTGCAGTGTGTCAGAGGTTACTTAAAAAGTTGTATTATTTCCATCTGAATTCCACCCACTAAGCTAAATACATGTATAGCCTGTGCTTAAAGTCCTATTTTTGCACTTGCTGATAAACATGCACATCTTGTCTCAGCTCTGGTACAGAGGGGAATACGTGTCCTTGGGAGATTGAAGTTTTGTCAAGCTGTACATCAGACATCTGCTAAGCACCTCATCATGAAAGGGCTGAGGTTTATTCCCCTGCATTGCTTTGCCAAGAACAACTTACAGGCGCCAAGAAACCTTCCACTCTGCCAGCAAGGTTAGGTGAATGACAATGCTGAGTTACATAGACTCAAGATGAGGAAAGAGAAGGACCAGGAGGGAGAGAAATCCAAAAGAGGTTAGAGTCAAGGAAGCAAGAGCCACTCAGTATATGTATTATCTTCCTATCATTCCTAAAATGACTGCTAATGCTTTTTCTGCTTGATGACCCATCAGAGTACAAGAAGTAACAGATGCTTTAACCAATCCAATAGATCAGGGAATGAACCCAAACAGGCGGCATAAATTTTTTTCTGTAATTCTCTTCCAACCGCATCACTAATCGAATAACGAAGGCATTGAGGAATTTAGACCTGGCGTGTTAAACATTTCATTAGGCACATATCTGACACACACTTTATCAGTAAATATAATGTTTGACTTCTGTAACACCCAGCCTCAATATTGTTTTCCGATCCATAAAAGTAGGACAGGAAGTGTGTGCATGGGAGGAAAAACTGAATATAAGCATCAAAAGTGGTTCATCGCAATGTTGCAGTAAAAGTAATGAATCCAATTTTGTCCTCAGTTAGTTAAACAACCTTTGAACAAATCCAGTCAATAGTTTACCCAAGGAAATCATAAAACACCATCTGATCTACCCAGGTGTTAAAGTAGCTTTTATTACACCTATCATATTGCAAAAGAAAGTAAGGGTGCAGAGTTACTGTTAGGATTTCTTTTCATTTTCCACATAGCTGTTAAGTCTTATTTTGTGATCTGTTTAACATATTCACTTATAAATCCCCATCTGTGTTTTCATTTAACTCATTTGCAATTACAAATGCAACAAAATCCCATATGTGAGGATGGAAAGACAAACAGTTTTCTTTGTTTTTACCCAGTCAGCATTTGTTGAACCATAATTAAGCTTTTTATTCCAGATTTTCTAAAACAGTAGCTCCCAAAATGGAACTCTAATTACACTAAACTGATATAATTGATATGTAAACAATCAATTTAAAAATATAAATCTCTACGCTCTAGAAATTATTGTGTTAAACAAATACAGCCAGGAAAATGTTTTTATGTAATTACTAAAAAGGTTAACCATATATCCATCTATCTATCCATTATTTTAAACTTTTGTAATATTAATTTGACTGTACATAAGGGCAACTAGGTTATGGTTCAAAAATCCCAACATATTATTATTTCTGGCAGATTTAGATCTAATGCAAGATTGTTGTCTTCAAATTGCCTTTAGGATAATGGGAAATGTGCTTGGTTGTTTCTCTGGGTTACCAGTGACAGACTGGTAACGTGCTCAAAGTGTACTCCACTTCCTCCACCCTGCAAAGATAAGTGGGTATAGAGAATGGATGCATAGAAAATGTGATTTAAAAAGTAATTCTACTTTTTTTTGGTTTATCTTATCAGAGTTGACCCTCTCATTTTCAATCTGAAACAAACATCTTGGTTGACTTACAATAATTTAACATTTTTTTCTCTCCACCCATTCCCTGACTAGGGATTGTCAAGTATGAATAGTTTCTAACTGAAGTGCAAATCTTGCTTATCATAATGTTGTGTTCTCTTGTCTTACTTATTTTTAAGTCTGGCTGAGATGGCCCTGTGTTTCATGTAAAATGTATACCCCAGGGAAAATACAGAGGGGTACACAGTACTCACTACAACCGTGTAGCTCTGCTACTCCTTGCAACTGTCAGCTTCTCAGCACAGTTTTAGGACAGGTACAGCACATTCACCATCTGTGAAATACATAAATACATGAGGAGCCTCACTGAGTATCTTCAAATCTATGGGCTGTAGGGTAAAGCTAGTATTCCCCAAAGAGGCTCTGGCTTGTCGATAGGCTAAAGTATTTCCCCTAGAATCCAGGGTAAGCAACCATTCATCTATCAGACCTCAACTTATAATGCATAAGGCGAAGAAGAGGGAAAAGAGGAAAAGAAAGAAAAAATCAGGATGATTAATGTGCCTTCTGTGTGGTCAGTCTTTTTCCTTAGCACCCATAGCAGAAACCTAGTTGTGAATGTATTTTTGCACAAAAGAAATGCATAGACATTTTGCAAGCTTACCTTCATACACGAGTGGCTGCACAAAGCAGGAAGTGCACACAGAAACACATCACCAGAGGGGCTGTATTCCAGAGGATAGCAGATGAAAAATGTCTTTGCTCAACTCTGCTGCTGGCTAACCTCCATGCTGAATGGAGGGGTATTGACTAAAGAGCGAAACAGTGGACCCTTATTTATAAATGCTTCTGCTGAGCCAACAGCAAGCATCACGGCACATTGAATAAGAATTCAGAAAACCACCAGACTCACCTTGCTGTATTCATTGCAATGACAAACCAAAACTTCACAGCACATTATGAGTTGCTTCACTGTTAATTAGCTCACAGAAAAAAAATAAAATGAAATTAAGAACCTACTATAAAAAAATCATATCAGGGAAACAGTAATTACCTATGATTCCAGAATTAATATTGAGATGTTGAGTCATGTTAATCATGTATTCTCGTGACAGAAGCTCCACACCTTGAAATATTGAATAGTAAATCAAAACACACTGAATAAAATGAAAAGATCCGGACCTGTGTGGTGCCGAGGTAGAGCGAGTGCCACACACAAAGAGTTGTCACCGTTCTGGATTCGATTCCCTGTGACTCTTGCTGCACGTCTTCTCCTCGTCTTTCTCCACCCATTTCCTGTCTCGGGACTGTCAATAAAGGCCCCCAGTGCCCAAAAAAATCTTTTAAAAAAATGAAAAGGCTGCAAATAGTCTCATGACTGGACATGGGTTTCTACATGTTTGGGGATGAGGTTTAGCTATGCTCACACAAAAATAATCCATTCCTAAAATACTCTAATTTGGTATTTGACAGGCACCCAGATGGCTATAAAAAGAAGATTTAATCCAACATCGTTCCCTAATGGTTCTCTTGCTAGTTTTCTACTCCGTAGAACCGAGTGAACACAACTGGGATCTTTCCCATTGTGAGGCAACAGGATAATTTAGCCATTAAAAGCAGCCACACTCAAAGTGGATTCAGTTTTGTCTGGCTACAAAGGATGCCAGAGAGCTTATAAGCCGCACATTAATATGACCACAGATCAATAGGGCTGTGAGCGGTGAGGTATTCTTGATGTATTGACTGGATTTATGACGGAATAGAGATGGATATGTATGGAGTTTGCTAGTGTTCAATGCTGAACATCCACAGACAATGCCTGCACCATTACAACTCTCGCTAGGAACTAACAGAATGGAAAAATATAGTTAGAAACTAATTTGAACTTTATGCTTTGGATTAAAACAAAATCCTTACAGGTATCCATTGTTTTTATATATAAAAAATTATTTTCACAAGTCACTGGTCCCGTCAAAGCATCCGATTAAAATTTTCCTAAGAAAGACCAGGTTTTTAATTTGCATAATTAGAAAAAAATATAACTCCAACTTTACTAAAATAAAGTTAGTAAAGTAGTAATTGAATTTTGAATTCAATTGAGCCTGGCGTAAAACCAAAACAAACTGTTACATATTTAATCATAGGGATGATTAAATATGTAATTCAGGAAATTACATATTTCATTCAGGAAATTGCTGAAACAATTTATATGCTGAATCAAAAACTATAACATTACTCTTTATGGCTCATTACATGATTAAAATACTATGTTTAAAAAGGCATTAGAAAGCCGGTTGTTTGTGAATAATTAACCCCAAAATACAGATTCTTATAAATAGTAGATTATAGGAGACATCAAAAATACATTCTTCGACTGCGTCATTATGTCCAATATCATTCATCTTCCATTTGATAATACCACATAGGTTTTCTATCGGGTTTAGGTCAGGTGAGTTGGCTGACCAGTTAAGTGCAGAGATACTATAACTCTTAAACATTCCCTTTCCAAAATTCTTTAAAAGGCTTTGCTTCACACTTTCCCCAGGTTGCCACTATCCTTTTCTACCAAACTTATTCCTTTCCTAAAGCTTTTTTTACTGCTCAGTTACTCAATGGGGATGTCATTTAAAGTCGGTTGGACTGCTGTCAAGTCAGCAGCCTTTCCCATCATTTCCTGGGCCATAAAATGTCTGCGCATTAAAGTATCATATTTTCATTGATCTTATTAAGTTTTCAACTTTCTGAGAAACAAGACAAACACAAAGCACAAAATATATCATCCTATATGTAATGCATGTATATAATACAGGGAATGTCTGGTACTTTTCTGCACTTTCACAGTGATGCAATCTTTCAATCGGGGTGATGTGGTGGGTTTTGACCTAGTTTGGTATTTTGAAAAGATTAATGGAAAAAGATCCAGTAGTACCTAAAGGAATGCAGTGAAGTGATTTTTAGGACCATTTTGTCTGTTACCTTGTCCCAGTCTGGGCGGGGCACCATTGGCCCAGGGCCCTGGACTATCAGTCAGACTGATGTAAAGGTCCACAGGGTACAAATGAAACCTGTCACAACAAGGGTAATGATGTCAGAGTCACTACAGCTCACCGTTAAAGCAGGGGGAAGAAGAAGAGGGGATATGAGATGATGTGGGAAAGGTAAGAGGGTTGAGAGGAGAGAACTAAAAAGATGGAGAGAAACAGGGGAGGTAGGAAACACAAGAACCTTTGATTGGGGAGAAATGAAACAAAAGTGGAGAGGTAGAAAATCAGAAAGGAAGAATGGAGAAAAAAATCAACAAAGTCTGATTTGACAAAGGAAAGATAAACTAAATCAAAGTGGAAACAGGAAATGTCAGTGATGGATCCAATTGTGTGAATGCAGTGGCTATAAAAAGCCTCTTGAAAGTTACCCTTTAAATGTCTTTTATAAATCAGTCAGGATCAACAAAATCTGACTTTTTTTTTGACAAAAGTGTACAAAAAAACCTGTTAATGTCAAAAATGATTTTGCAGAAACAAATTTATACAAGAGGATTAATAAATATACAACATAAAAAAGTGATTACATAAATATTCATAATCTTTAAGTTAGTTTTTAGTAGATACATCTTTGTCTGAAATCACAGAGTGGAGTCAGTGATTCAGAGTCATTCTGAGTCTACACACAGCCCCTGTTGCAGACTCAATCAAAAGCCACAACTCAATTCTGGAGTTGTGGCTCCAGACATGCTTAATGCCAAGTTGACTATGTGGATTAATTGAAAAGACAACATGGGACAGAAATAATAAACAATTGAATTCCTTGTAGATGGTAGGTTAGGATATAGGATATTTGCATGCATGTGAACCTGCACAGACATGGTTAGGCACAGCCAATTTCTTAAATAAACTAGAGACGATTAGATGGAAAACTTGATTACTAAGATATTTGATATCTGCAAACCCTAACTGCTCTTCCAGCATAATTTTAAATTTAGACTTAAGTCAGTGCTTTGCATTTTCCACATCCTGCAAACTCCCTGGGAAGCAGAGGGAGAACATCAAGGTATGTAAGCTGAACCAAACCAGTCGCTGACATGGAGAGGAGTTTAAAGAGACGTGTGTTCTCTTTGTATAACCGTTTCCCAATCGCAACGCCTTGCCATCACTTTCCCTGTCTGATACCTCTGTGTTACCACAGCCTTCCTCTGCTTATCCTTCACTTCTATCCTTACCCCTATTATCATTGACATCATCCTTTCCATTGCCCTCTCTCCAGTGTCCCCACCTCGACTGCAACATGTACCTGCTCACATGCAAGTCCACCCCAGCCACTGCCTGCATCCTTGCTGCCTTTGCCTCTCTAGAAATCTCTCCACATCTCAAAACGTGGCCACTAATGGATTGAAAGTCTTGGGGAAGAGGCAACAGTCATTTAAAGATTAATGTCAGCCTTAGTATTCTGAAGGGCAGTCAGCCAAACCTCAGTGTGTGTATGTGTGTGTGTGTGTGTCCAGGAGAAGACATGCACATGTCATCTCTGCAAAGATGCCCTCTTCATTAACAGCCATTAGGCAGAGGCTCAGAGAAGGAGGAAATAAAAAGGGATAAGCTGGCTGGCCTCTATAAGAACACATCACAGCTGGACACTTTCTTTTAATTGTATACGGAGATAGATTTTACAACCAAGGACTTTAATCAGTTAATATAATTGCATAATCTTAATCATTTATATCAGTGATATAAATTATCAGTGATATTTAGTGGGCCACAAGGCAGGTTTAAGCATACTTTGTATATATATTACAATTCTTTGAATATATTCTATTCCACCTTACAGGTGTTCAGGGAAACAGAAAAAAAGAAATGGCCCATTTTTGAATGTCTTTGTTCAGGACAAAGTTGTTACACCAGATGGTTTTGGCTACACAAAACCACTTGGAAATCTAACAAAGAAAAAGGGAAAAGTAATTCCTTCATTTCCAGAAATTCTTGGCAGATCAAACTTCTGCAACATTACTTATACCACCAGCTGATCTGGTCATAAATTAGACTCATCTCATAGCCATTCATTAAAAATTAGCAAAAACAAGTAAGGATGATCATAAGTTAGAAATTCAGGTCTGCAGGAAAGTGACTACAGTTTCTCAAATGGGTTTGCATTTTCACTTTAAAACTGAGGCACGTAGTGCCTTACTGCTATTTAAGCTAAAGGATGTTTCTACTCTTTCCCAAACACATTCCCAAATATCATATATCAACCAGTGAACGATGTTAGAGACAAGACTGCTGTGATTTATTTCATCCTTGTGAGAATAGTAACACACAGAATATAAAAAGAACATTTTACTCTCTCAAAATGTTTTCATATTTTTTTTATTTTTTGCTGACAAGCAACCCAGCAAATGTCTTTATTGTTAACTTTTCAAAATACCTTATTGTCCATCTGGTTTGAATTCTATCAAATAGATTAAGTGATAGATTGTAGGAGACATTGAAGACACACATTGCACAAGAATCCAGCTATCTTGTAAAGTCTGGCTACAACTTTAATTGAATGTATTTGAACTTTTAAACATGAAGTTAAACAAATTGTTTTAGTACCTTTCAGTAAAAAAAGAAACTGAACTTGTTTCTCAGAGACAGATGTAAAGGGTTCAACGGAATAATCATTAATAAATGCAGATGAATATTTCTATTTCAGTAATTAGGTTTTTTAAAAAGGCCTATGAGATTATTAGAAAAGCCAGCAATTCCTACTGAAATAGAAATCTCTAATTATCTTCTGTCTCCACAGTAAGCATAATATTAAACACATTTCTCGGATGCTAACCGTTTCTGACATCCCCTGCACTCAAAGTGAGACTACAAACTAACAGAGCTGGACTTGCAGTTGGAAGTCTCATGACTAGCTCATTACATTTCATTTTTAAAACTGTCAAAACATCCTTGAGCAAGAGACTGACCCTCTAGCTGCCTGCTTGGTTCAGATGCTTCTAAAAAATAGCAGCTGAGCCAATATGCTGTTTTATACAGCAAAGACCTGTGTGATGTATTATAAAGTCAAACAACCTGTTGATTTTATTAAGGTAAATCAATCTATTCAATATTTGTAATTAAGATACATTTAACATGGATTTGAAATTCCAAACAGACACATTACAAGAAGTGTACTAATTAAATAAAAAGCGGTAAAAAATTTTTCCTAAAAATATTAAAACAGTATTTTAATACTGTTTAATACAGTCTGGTGAAATTTTTTCAAACTCCTATTTTGATGGAGGAACGCAATCCATTGTAAACTTAGCCTTTTGCATTTCCAGAGATGACTACCAGTAATAAGAACTTCTTATTGTCTTGGGTGAGATAAATTGGGCTATGTATTTGTTGAGAAAGCCTAAGACACTTTTAAATTGTGTATGGCAACATTCAAGGTATAAGGGAGAAAAATAAATGGTTACAGAGTGACAGGCAAGATATAAATTATTCAGCATGTAGGAATACCACTTGTTAACGACAATAGAGTTGGTATCTGTTAGGAGGTTTTTTATACTGTAAGTGCCATTTTAAATAGATTTTTTAGTGGTTTTCACCAAGTCAGGACAATAGTCTAAACCATGTTGTTTTCAAAAAACTCAAATCGGTGATCGGATTTCCTTTTTTTTATGTGACGCACATAAAAAAAGTCCTACTACTGGCATGGTAAATATGTAGAAATTATGTAGGATTTGCTAATTGAAGTATTCTGTGACCAGACTAATGAGGTAGGTAGAACACTGAAATGTTATATACAAATATTATATTTTTACTAAACTAAAAGCAAAAAGTAACCATTCAAGAAATCCCTCAAGTATGAGTAGAAGGAAAATTGATAAAGAGACTACATCATCAAAAAATAAATCACTTCAATATTTAAAATAATGTCCTCAGACACCCAATATATGAATGTTTGAATTCATTTTAAAGACTAGAACGTAAAGAAATCATTAGAAATCTTGATAAGAAACTTCTGATTTTGTATTTTTTTATTTTTCCCAACTGAAAACTTTAAATTAATTCCTCTAAATCTGCATACATTGATTAGTTTATGATAATTTGCTTTGTGATACATCCAAACAAAAGTGATCTTATCCTTTAAGTACAATATTACTTGTTATACTTTATATGTATTGCATTGTATCTTACTTGAGAACGAATGTTTTAGACTGAAACCAGCAGCATATAATTACACACCGAACAGGAATAATTTAATATCAGTTTGAGTTTAATGAAACAATAATTTAGTTGTGAAAACATAGCACAATGTTTAAATTAAACAGCAAAATATGAACAATTCAAGCCTACTCTTGAATATTCTACCCTGATTACAGATTCTTATTAACACTGTTTGACATTTGTGAAGCCATTACTCCATTTGCCAAATCAAAAACTGAGGACTCTGTGTTTTTCCCAAAATATTGTTGTTGTGACTATAATATACTGGCACACTGTATTGCAATATGCCTATATTAGATAATATCTTATTACATCATATCATAATGTGACCTGGATGTAACTCAGATGAGTTATATAAAAAAAGTCCTTCTATACTATATATTTAGTTTATACTGTGTGTAGCATATAAATTAAATGGCGTTATCGCTAAAGTCTTAAATATTGCAATCAAATGAGTTGTAAAGTGCAATGTGAATGTTCCTCTGTGTGTTTTAAACAAATCAACCACAAAGGAGCTTATTTATTGTTCTCTCAAGCAACTGATCTTTCAAATTCTCCTGCGGTGGAAATGGAGAGTGGACTCGCATCTAAATTTTCTAATATTGAACAGCAAAGTAATCTGAGGGGCAGCCACTGGAAAAAAACACACACACAGCAAGCAAAGAAATGATTATAGCAGTAAATATAGCTCAGGGAGTGCAAGCAGAAGTACAATATTGTGCACTCACATGCACACAGAAGTAAGAACACCACTATCTAACGGATAAAGAAACGGTGTCTCTGTTACATACATAAAAACATTATCGGTCTCCTGCTCAGGTATATCTGTGCTCAGCCATGCTGTAGAGGAGCAGGCACGTTGGATGTCTGCGGTGTGTGTCCCATGAGAGCAAAGTGAGAGCACCGGTCCAAACTCCCCTAAATATTTAATGTGCTTGTCTGATGGTCATAATCGCTGTAAGAACAATAAATGAAAACAAAGGGTGCCAGCCCAGTAAAAACCTGCAGCATAGGCTGAAGCCACATCAGGACAGTGTGGTTGGTGGAGAGAGGAGGGGAACGGAGCAGGAGAGGGAGAAGGGAAGCACAGGATGAAAACAGACAGAGGCACTCAGAGCCATGAAAAATACATGACAGGTGACTATCACTGTTAAGCAGGATTGACGTTTGACCTGTGAGCAGGTATAGAGTCCCATGGCAGCAAACAGACTGAAAGTATATTTTTAAGAGACTAACAGCTCCAAGATAACCAAAAAGTGAATATTAAAATATTTTAGATATAAAATAGAGCAATGATTTTTTTCACAGTCATGCATGTAAACATGTTGCATAGAACCACAACAACATAACTGGGCACATAAAGAAACGTGTCAGTGCAAAACCAAACCGACATGCTGCTGCTATCCTAGAATCTCAATGTGGAGATGACATATAAAGTGAGGGCAATCATATTCGAAAAGCCAAATAAGTGCCAAACACGTGGTCACAGCAATCTAAAATCAATTTGATTGACACATATTTTTCTTGATGGAGCAATTTCAATCTGTCTACCTCTTATAACCGCAAGTAAAGATTGGATTCACCTTCTTCTTACCACACTGAAATGAATGAAAACACATAGGATTGAGGAGTAGTGGCACGTCTCAGGTGGCTATCTTAACAGATCTATAAAGAAATGTATTGCTTCCATTCTCTGAGCTGAAGTGTCACACCGGAGGACACAGAGAAACATCAGTCAAGCATAACTCTTCATACAGAATACACAATATGAGAAAAGGCCTCTGTTGCATATTTAGTATTGAAGCGTATAATTAAACAAGTAATTTCTTATAAGTTATTAACAATTTACACATAAGTTTGTAAAATAATTGAATGGACTATTTTTGTTGAACTTTGTCTTTGGTTAAAAAAAAATAAATATTATAATCTTTATTTTGGACATGTATTAACTTAGATTAATTCATCCTGATCATTAATTCAATATATTTTATTTGGATGTTTTATCAACCAACAATAGTGCAACAATATTGAAGTGAGGTGTTTTTAGAAATAAAAATCTAAAATATATGGCATTTGTATTAAGCCTCTTTGTATGAACATTCTATAGAACTACCTTTTACTGAGTTAGCTAAACATCCTTTGGGATCTATCCTTACCAGTTTTGAACATACTGAAATCTTGATCCTCCTTTGCTTCTTGCTGATCAATTGTATTCTGCTGACATTAATTGTACTAAGTGAATTTTGGTTGAATAACAAATCCAATTGTATCAAATAAAAGTTTACTGTTCATGCATCTTTAATGACTTGAATCAATGGTGGTATTTTCAGGCTACATATAAGAAAAGCAGAGGGAGGACAAGCCATAGAAAGATGTAAATCACAAAATAAGGGGAAAGTAAGCAAGAAAAACCAGACCATCGGAAGGGAATTGGAAGATGTTAACGTTGGAAAGAGAGAGGCTGAATAAAAAAGAAACAGAAAAAACAGGACAGCTTTAGGGACAAAGACACGGAGAGGAGGAATGATGGACAAGGAACAGCTGAAAAAAACAACAAACCCATGACATGCAACAAGAGCAGGCAGCCAAATAACTATAAAGTTTTTTTCTTCTTGTCAATTAAAACAGAACCCTTTCAAAGGTACATGAGAAGGAAAAAAGAAACTATACCATGTAGGTGAGCTGAGGTGACAAAGAGGTCAACATTTTAGCTCACCTTGTCACTCTCCTGTCTTTCTAATGCTTCAGAGTCCTGCCGCTGTTGTTGCACTCTGCAGCTTGCTTTTTCTGAAGCCTGAATGTGACCTATCCTTACCTGCTAACTTGCTGACCGTAAAGGGGTGTGCGGCAGGAGGGTGGGGATAAACAGAGGAAGAAAACACACCTCCCATCTCCGGGAAGATAAATCAAAGTGATGAACAGGGCAGCTTTGTAAAATCAGCAGTCCTATTTGGGGTTTGTCAAAGGTCTGACTGATTTATTTGGCAGGAGGAGGAAGGTGCTCCATTTATTTGTTGCAATTCAAGACAAGAAGGACAGGCAAAGAGCCATTTCAAATAGATTTTGGGTGCATTTCTTACCCTTTTTAATCCAGAACGGCGAGTATTAAAAAAAAGAACAACAAAAAAAGCAAAGTGGGTGGGCAAAAAGAAGTTGCTGTTAGGGAGTAAAAAGGCAAAAAAGAGAAGAAAAGTGAGAAGTATAGGGGGAAGAAGTAGGAGAAAGCAGGCAGAAAGTGCAAATGAGGCAGATGGAGAATAAGAAGCAGGTAGGTTCACCTCTCATTAGCTCGCCTGCCACACACTATGCCACAAAGCAATGTGCCTCCCAAGGACATGAATTAAACAGAGAGCCAACTACCTCAGAGAAAATCAGCCCTGCCAGCACTTAGCCAGCCTCATAAACAACCAGCTTGCATTTGTCACTTTCTCTTCACCCAACAAAGCGACAGGAGAAATAAATTACTCTTAAGTAGACCTCGTTCTTGCTCTACCTCAGCATCCTTCTCTTGCCTTGGCCAATGCTTTTAGCAAACCTTTGGACAGCAACAAGCCAAAGGTCAACAAATATCTAAGCAACAGATTGACAGTTTTGTCAATGAGACAGTCTTTGTCATGGCTTAATTTTGAGATTCAAAGTTTGAACATCTAAAAATGTATAAACGTCAAGCAACACATCAGCAGAAAGATATGTGGCAGTAAAGTATATTTTAGAGGTAAAAAAGATGGTGGTTAGAAACATCAACAGATGGGTAAAACTTGTTTTTGCTCTTGAAACAGAGAGTAACTGAATCTCGTCAAAAATCACTCACTGAGAAACTAAGAAGCAGTAAATATAGAGTCAGTTGATGTTAGCAGCATGAAAACTAAATAAACAAGAACAGAAAACATTTTAGCCACAAAGGACAGTCGTTTTCATGCTCAGAGTGGAGAATTCACATATTGAAAAAATGATGTGAAGTACCATTAATCATTTTGTTGTTGTTTCCTGTTGTAATCAGTAATGCTAAATTTTTGATGATGATTTTGAACTTAACATTTTCTAGGAGCAACACAATCATACCTTATTGATTAACATAGCAAGTTCTTTGTTCCTGTAGCTCTTTCTCTAAGGGCAAGAGTCAGAGTTCAATCAGGGGGCTGTGAGAGTGCTAAGTGGTTTGTTCCCTGTTCAATAATGGTGAAAGATAATAAATTATAATAAATTAAACATAACTGCTTGGATTTTTATCTAGGGCTGTGCTAATTGACCTGAGAAGGATCTGAGTAATGCAGTAATTAAGAAAACTGTATCTTTTCATAATCTTTGTCCATTTTCAACCTATGTCTAAACCAGAACATTTGATAGAGGTTGCTCTGCAACAAAATGTTGCTGTTTTACAATAATTGCATGTAAAAAATACATTTACTATGTTTTGTTTTGTTTTTTATGTTTCACTAAATAAGAAGGTAACTGAGAAGCAACTAAAACTCTAATCCTCAACATTTTATGATTAATTTATGATGCTAATGTTTAATGTCTCACAAGGGGGCCATGAGCTGCATTCACTTGTGTGCTTGGACTAATATGCAAGCAATAATACTATTACAACTTTCTCTAGAAAAATAAATCTAAACTAATTTGACTATTATATGTAGTTTTCATATAACTCTAAATTGCCCTCAATATTAATTACAAATCATTTTTATGATTTTTCATTCACTTTTCTGTTGTTGCCGCCTGACACAAAGCAACGATTTTAAAATATATAGTCCCACAATTTTTAGATACATGATTTGAATAGAATAACAAAACATTTTGCATGTTTTCAGGCCTGCCTTTCCCATAATAGAGATACTTTTCTTTTCATATTTCCCAATCTTCTTGCAAAAATGACTGAAAAAAAAATCAAGAGAAGGGGAGGCCACTTAGATTTCTAACTTTACAGCGAGACTATGGTTTCATATTCAAATATATATGTTTGATCATATGCATGTAGCTGGAGAGAATTAATAAAGCACCAGAATGGCATGAACAAGTGGAATTATCTCTACTTCTTGACTGACATATGGAACAAGTTCAGAAATGACCCTCATGTTAAGAGGTGTTTGAAGTGAACAAAATGCTTTCCCTAGGTACTAATATATGGAATCAAATAATTCTCCTACCTTCCTTTATTTTCCATGGTATTAAAGATACACAAATTGTAGTACTGAAAGTTTGGCTGTGATCCTGCCATTAAAGGTTGTTAGTGAGCAAGTCCGTGGAGAAAACATGGTTTTGTTAATCAAGCGAATGCACAACAATTACTAGAATCCCATAATCAATGTCTGTGGACAAACAATAAATCCTCGCAGGCAGCTTGGGGGAATGACAAGAGGTGGGAAATGGGAACCTACTAATTGAGAACAAATGTGTTGCTGTGCTATCACTAAGTAATACCTTTCTGTTACAATGTTTAGCTCACTTGATTAAGCTTACTCCCAAGATCTCAGTTCCAGCGTCTTCTGTGTTTACCGCAGCAGGTCTCTGAGGCTGTTCCACTAAGCTCCCGCTGACTTGCACTTCAACCAGTCAGAGCCATTTCAGAAGCATTTAGTGCAATTACTCAATTTTAGTCAAACCATTTTAAGGTTGTGGCTGAATGTTGCACGGTTGGGGGTGGATAGCCCAATCACCAGGAAAATGTGCTGGCATCTTAAGTTTCTGGAAGCCAACGATGCCAAACAACCACAAGGTAAAGAGTCCGGTGCCAGATGTTTTAGTTTCTTACCAGCAAACAATCTCTGGTGAATGCATGTAACTGAAGAAACCTCTAACAAAATGACAGCAAAAGAGATGTCACTGTGAGACAGGGATTTTAAAGGTAAAACAGAAAAAAAAACAGGTTTCCTGAAGGAATCCTGTTTAATACAATTAAATGATCTGCTGAAACAATCTTACAAGAGACATGTCACCTCATGCACACTTCTATGTAGCTAAACAAAAATGGTGGGAGTGTATCAATAAAAAAAAACAACAACAAAAAAACAACCTCGGTTTAAAAAAATTTAATTAAGCTCAAATTGATCCATACCTCTGGCAAATTCAGGTTTCACATAATTTTTTAATCTGCCTGAGAGTAATATTAACATTTTGAAATGGCCAAACCAGAGTCCTAAATCCACTTGAGAATCTGTGGAGAGATCTGAATACTGAGCTGAAGACAAGAAGGCCTTCCCACCTCCTTAACTCCCTCCTTGGTCATAGTTTATTTTTTCATTAATTACTCAGAAGGGTATACATTATTTTCAAAATGCAATTTTTTCATAAAATTAAAAAAAAGTTTTGAGTCTTTTGAGATACATATCTACGGAGCCCCTAAGGGGACATGGAGAAAAAAAAAAGGGAAAGAAATCCCGACTTACTTTCTCGAGATCCCGACTTATTATCTCGAGATCCCGAGTTCCCAACTAAGTTTCTCGAGATCCCGACTTTTTTATTTCTTTTCGCAGGATCTCGAGAAACTAAGTTGGGATCTCGAGATAATAAGTCGGGATCTCGACTTAGTTTCTCAGGATCTCAAGAAAGTAAGTCGGGATTTCTTTCCTTTTTTTTTTCTCCATGTCCCCTTAGGGCAGGGGTGTCAAACTCATTTTCACCGAGGGCCACATCAACATAATGGCTATCCTCAAAGGGCCAGATATAACTTATAAATGTAACCAAATGTAATGTAAAATAAATGTAACTACTCCTTAAGGTTAAATAACTCTGAATTTATTACTTATACAAGATAAACATTATAAATGCATCAAAAAATGTTTGAAACAATTTATGTGAATAAAAATAACATCAAACACAAGTTATAATATTGGAATTTGATCAAAACATTTGTCATTTGTCACATTTTTAAAAGTCTGTATCTGGTCGGGACACACCTGCTCACAGACCTTCAGCATGCACTGCTTCAAAAACGCTCCCTCTGAAAAAGACTTTGAAGCGTGGGCGATTTCTTCAGCCACAATAAAGCTAGCTTTCACTGCCGCATTGTTTTTGGCTTTGGCTTTCTTGAACATATTCTGCTGCGACTGTAGTTTGTCTTTTAATTCTTGTGCAATTTGTTGCTTTTCTTGAAGGCTAGCTTTGTCATACTTAGCTCCGTGCTTGGTGTCAAAATGCCGACGTAGATTGTACTCTTTGACAACCGATACCGCCTCGTGACACAAAAGACATACCGGTCTTTCTCCTTGAAGCACAAACATGTATTCGCCTTCCCATCTTTCTTGAAACAGCCTTCCTTCTGCATCAACTTTTCTCTTCCTGGACATTTTGGGATCATTATTTGTATTTCTCAATTTTTAACTTGTTGGTGTTGAACTATTACGCTATTACATTGGCAGTGTGGAAACACTGCCGCGTAGTGACGGTAAGCCGTCACTTCGCGGGTAACACGATCAACATGCATTGTGGGAAATGTAGTTTTTGATCAAAGCACACTTTTAACCTATTTATTTTTGAACACCTAAGACCTTTTAAGCTCTCGCGGGCCACATTAAATGACGTGGCGGGCCACATTTGGCCCGCGGGCCTTGAGTTTGACACATGTGCCTTAGGCGCTCCGTACATATCTCATTTTATATCAAAAAGAAACTTTCACAGTGAACTAAATAATTTTTAATTTGCCACGGGTATGAATAATTTTGTACTTAATCGTACATAGCAACAATTTCATTCAAATGCCACTTTCATTTTTTTGGATTATTAGATAACTTACAAAATAATCTCCCAGCTTTACTGGTGCAAATTGGAATTTTAGTTGTGTTCTGCGGGATCAGATCTCTAGGTTCAGGAAGCGAGCAGATGGAAAACATTACAGGATGCTGGGAAACACATCAAGGGAATCAGGTAAGACTAATCTATCTGGATTTATGAGAGGAATATGACGTTGTAATTGCAGGATATAGCCTCGGCAAAAAGAAATTAGTTCAGCCATGTGCTGTTCTGGTATGCTGCACAGAATACCCAAACATTAAGCCTTTAAACTACAAAAGAAATCTGTAGACAAGAAAAGAAAGAAATTGTATGCTTTACAGTCTTGTTTCCTGTGGTATCTATAAAAAGACGAAATGACCATGATCAGGATTAAATTAAATCTTTATGCTAGATTTTCATTTATTTTACAAACCATGAGCGCTGCTGCAGATTATTTCAGAGCAGCATACAAAAGGTGAGTGCAGCAGAATTAATGATCGAGTGAAGGCTACAGGCAGTCATGCTGGCATGTCTCCACTTAGTGCAATGGCAACCATAACTCTGCCATGATCAGTAGATGCTCATGACTTGCTTTAAAAAGGTCCCATCTGCCATCACATCCCTATCCATCTATTCCTGCTTTTATTTTAGTTAGGTCTTCCTTCCCGTGTTCCTCACAATTAAACATTTAATAGTTTCTTACCCCATGCAGCCTACCTTTTCCTTCTCTTCTACTCCTCTCCTCCACAGGAGCAATTTTTCAGCAAACTGCCTTCCCCCTTTTCTACTAATGTTTTCTGCCACTCTTTCATCTCCTTCCCTTCTTTCCATTACCCCTACAGTCTTTCTTCATGTTAGTTACCCTCTTCTCCTCTCTCCTTTTTTTTTACTACTTTACCATTTCTTTGCTGAGTTACATCTTACTTCCTCTTTCAAGGTTCTTCTTGAGAACATATCATTCCATCGCCATTCTTCTGTCTTTTTCCATCTTTGTTCTCACTTCGATGCCTCATAATTTCTCCCTCTGTTCTTTTGCTGCTATTCCCTTTGTTTTACCTCACAGCTTTTAAGATCTGATTTTTCCTATTTTAAAACCTGCCCCCTCCCCCTTCCTTAAATTTCTCTCCAGCTAAAATCCTTTGCTTCCCACATGCCACATGCCCTTCCACCTTCCTTCGAATGGAGTGTCTCCCCTGCTCTCTTGCAATCTGCAGTTCACAGGTTTCACAGGGCACATTGTTGCATCCCAGCGGAAGCCTGAGCAGAATTCTTCCATAAATAATTAAAGAGGCCCCACATGGCCAGGCACTCTCAGTCTAAATGGATTATTCTGAGAGAGATCAATGCTGGCCTGTGAGGGTTTTATTAGGACCTGCAGATGAAATGTACAAGGCCACTGCCAAAGCATCCCTCACTGTGTCTTAATTCCACTATTTTGAGACATTTTCTCTGTCTTTCCTCTTACCCTTAACCACCCACTTTCACCCAAGGACAACCCAAACATATCTTCGAAGAGCTAACTTTGGCAGTGCACCTATGCATCTGCGAATAAAGCTACCGACAATGCCAGACAGAATGGCTCATTCATGTTTTATTAGACCTCTACCTATGATGTACTAAATAGGTGAGACAGTGTTCTGTTAATCTTGCTTTTGTCAACACTCATCAGCCTCACTGATAGCTGCTTTTGTCATCAGCTAACAACCAACTTTGTAGGGAACATTCTGCATTATCCACTGGACTTGTCAGTGCTAAGACAAGAGTAGCGATGAAAGGCTACCGTGACCTTCAAAAGTTACAACCCTTGGGAGAGAATTGTGACTGCAATGTCCAATAATTCACTAGCAAAATTGCCTCCCTAAGGAAATTTACATCTGTCTCATCTTGTGAGAGCTTTCCTAATTGTCTCCTTTCCGGAAAACATCTCTGCAAACTGGCAGCTGAGGACAGCTCAATTGCACTTCAGAGCTGTTGAGTTCTAATAATAAATAGAGGATGCAGTATAAAATAAGTCCTTCTCTTTAAACTCTTGGGAAATCAAATGTATGCATTACATTTGATCTGCATTACATCTGCACCTAATGTTTATTCCATCTGCAGCCTGTAGATTTTGCAATAAAAGAACATAGGCCTTAAGTGACATTCATATTCAGAAAAACAATTAGAGGGCTGGTTTCAAGTGTAAGAGTGAAAGGGCATAAAGCATGACTTAAAAAGAGTGATTCTTATTATTAATACCTTTAGCAGACGATCAAACTGCTGCAGAAGTGAAAACAATGTTTTGTTGACATTTTTTGAGTCCGCCCTCAAGGACTTGAGTTTGAGACCCCTGGCTTAAAGACTACACACAGAAATATTCAGTCTTTGTCCTGCTTAAAGTTTGATCATTGCAAACACAATGCTTGCATATAAAAAACAGTTTGTCTCTGTTATCCACTATGGTACTTTGCTGGAATTGCAGTGTCTGTAGGTGTGCAGATGAAAATCTGACATGACCAGCTCTTGCTGTTCCTGGCAAAATTTCTAATTATTTCTTTATTAGAAAATACAATTTTGAAGAAATTCAGCGAGCCAACCACACAGCTATTAGCAGACAGTTTTCCCTCAAAAACACTAAGTAAAGACTACAATAGTCTTCATGCCCAGATCCCACACTCTACTTAAAAAATGCATGTTGAAGTTTGTTTAAAGCTCTCACAACTGCAGAACTGCAAACTGAAAATTGAAAATAATCTGGCCAGACTAGACCAAAATTAAAACATGTTTTGCTTGAGAACTATTGATGCCGAATACAGTTTTAGTCAAGCTCCATAAACTGCAAAAGCTCCACTAAGGAGCCCTTCACTTATAGTAATCTTCTCCATGTTGGTAAACTCAAATATCACATCTATAACAATGTAATCTGTGTAAATATGCATGAAAACAATGATAAACAAAACCTCCTTGACTTATGAAACACAAACCCAACTTCATAATTAAAGCCACAAATTTGTACCTCTAAAATTACAAGATAAAGCCCAGTTTTTTGCCATTTCACTGCTCCTGGTGTTCAAAGAGTAGATCTGGTCAGAAGGTGTCAGCTGAATGATATTGTTCACACCACATTATTTGGTTTGAGTGTGAGCACTTAAAAATCCGTTCTTAAATCTTCCCAACTTTGGCACTGTGCAAAAGGCTTTAGCCAGTAAGGAAACATGAACAGTGGGTATTAACTCGTTGCTAGGCAACACCCCTTTGCACACAGTCTGCTCTAATTGGGAGAGAACACCTGCAAGCTTAATTGAGAGTTCACGAAAAGTTCAGGATTTTTTTATAGACTGTCAAGTCTACCATGCTCAGTTTATATGCTTCCAATACTATAAGTAAGTACAAACTGTTTAACTTAAACATGCAAAACTTCTATTGCCAGTTTATTGTCTCTGTTTTAAATGTACAAGCCAGGAGTTGACTACAGCTAATACAGCTAATACTTGTTCGCCAGCTAACACCATAGTGTATAAGAGTTTTTAATATATAAATAATATACATGAATAAAGTTTTTTTTGCACTTTTAAGGAAGATGTTGTATTGACATTTGTGTTTATTTTACAAATACACATAATGTCCATGAATTTTATAGCATTTTCATACCTACTATTTTAAAATGGTTTGTTCTCAAGTATGAAATTGTCTTATGAAAAACAAAGGCTAAGGTCTGTCATGAACTAGAACCTGTTCTGTCACAAGCATCACAAGTTAACATCTTCAGGGTCTGCTGAAATTTGCAGGAGGGAGGCACATGGAATACTGAAATGGGAGACCTACTTTTGTATTTTTAAACTTCTCCTTAAACAAAGAGATATGTATCTGTAATTATCACAGATACATATCACAAATACAGATCGAATTGCTTTTGGAGGAACAATGTAAAAATATTTGGCTTTTAGAATAGTCTTTCCAAAATCTTGACGTTAAGGCCATAAAAAAATTCTGGATTAACCTTAATGTCTGGGTTAATGCCAGAAAAAAACCAATTTCAAAGAACTCTACTAATTGTTTCAATTAGTAGGTCAAGAGGGGCCACATATTTGCCAGAAGTTTTACATTGTCAAGTTCAGAGAAAATCCACCATAAATTAAAATTTATGGACCTACTTCTTTTATTTAAAAAAGACATTAAAGTTGTTTTATCAGTCTGTGCCAGAAAATTAACAGTTTAAATATCGAATTAATTGTAGAAATTAAATGTGATATTAATGTGCAGAATGACAGTATGCATTTCTCAAAGTAACCACAACAGCTCACTGATGATGGTTCTTGTTTCCTCTTATTTAAAGCTAAAATTTCATTAAAGGTGTGAGGATCTATGCAGACATAAGACACACAATCCTTGAAAAAAAATCTTAAAAAACATCCTGCTGTGTCCAAGCTAAATAACTAATAAAGGCGACAGCATTTGAAGGTGAGCAAGACCCTCAGATCAAGGGTATAACATAATTTATTAATAATATTAATTATCCAAGAAATAAAATTGAACAATTAAAATAAATATTATTTCTGAAATTTAAAGCAGCATAGATTGAATCATTTTGTTGCTTCATAATTCCTGACAATTGAAGAGTGGTAAATTGTCCGCAGCAGTGCAAACTATGTAATGCATTACAACAAAATGCATTATGTTTTACATATAACGGGACCTTAATACCTTATACTTCCCCTAGATTATAATGTTAGCCACATTTGTTATGGGGTTCAGTCAGATTGGATACATAAGATTTAATTGAATTACACTCATTCTAAAAATAAAGCTGTTTACATCTGTTTTAATACCAGATCTATAACACTGTAGTTTGGTTTCCTTCTCATCATGTATGCTTTATCACAACTTCACCAAAGCATATTGTTGGCATGGTCTCAGCTTGTCTGGATATACACATTAGCACTGCAATTTTCCTTGAGTAAAGAGGCATTGAATCCTTAACATGCCACTTTAACCTGAACAAGGACTTCCAGTGATTATGTTGTGCTCTTCTCACCAGAAAAATTGATCCATGACATGGCTGCATTTTTCTTAACATTGGCTGTTATTTTGAAAACAACATAATCAGACCCTCAAAGCAGAAAATAAAGAGCAACGGGTTATTTTTACCTGCCTTTTTGACCCCAAATCACTCTTGAGAAAAACTGTAACTTGAACAAACATTATGTTATAAAAAAATGTTATGAAATAATTTTTAACACACGAGACGGATACTAGATGGTTCTTTGTAAACAACCCTTTTCTTTCTTGGAAACTGGGGGGATAAGTTGCATTATTTCACAATAACCTTCTGTCTTCCTGTCATGTACCCAGAAAATGTCTACATAACAAAGCCATGAAAGTGTCAACCTTCAGAGAGACTTCCAACCAGGAAAGAATCCATCTGACACGAGAAAAACTTGTGAAGAGAGCCTCTTACCCACATTTAGACAGTCGAAGCTTTCAATAAAAAGTATATACTTTAGAGTTTGATATGACAAACTATTGCCTAAATGGTGCATTCCACATTATCTGCTAGAATATTTAAAAAGTCAAGATATGCTTCATGATAAGATTTACAGCATGGCCTAATGTGAAGTATAAAAATACTGTCAAATTATACGGTCTAGACATATTACTAACAATTAACTCAGCGTGCATTTCATCAGCTGCAGCGTCGGTACATGTATAGATATGCTGTAGTAGATAAAAAAAATCTCTAACTGCTTGAACATCCACATCCATTATTTTGGTGGGTCTAAACATGGGCTGTAGGAAAGACTGGTACTGGAGAGAGGATTCTATGAAAAACACATTTCACTACTTAGAATTTCAAATTCAGTCACTGACTAAGGTTGAAAAGATGACAGACAAAAAAAGAAAAACAAAATAAAAACAAGAACAAGAAACAGCTCAATGTTTATTTGGAGGCGACAACTAACAAGAACTCTTCTAGTAATTGGGCTGTTGCACACACTGGCAAAACTCTCCATAAAGTGTGCTTATGATTAAATCTTTTCCTCTCCCACTATCTCATTTCTGTGTTGGGTTCCCCTAAACAGCTTTGCCAGTCATTCGCATCCATTTCCATTTTGACTGCATTAATGACATGGCCCAAACACTTAGGCTCGGTGGCCGGTAATGAGACTGCAAAATGTGACTTATGGCTCATCCTGTAAATGCGATCCGGATGTATTCATGTGTGGGTGTCCGTGTGTGTGTATGTCTGCATGAGCAGGGACACATCCTTCACCATTTGTGTCAGTTGGTGGCTTCTCTCTCGTGCCCGAAACTGTTGACAGGTAAGACGTGATTGAAGTATGTTTATACAGAGGGAAACAAGGGGATGCTTAAACACACCATCAAATCAACCATCTTATACATTCAGAAAAGGGAAATTGATTGACGTCTGCGTATACTTTATGGAGAAATGTAACTCTTAAAGTTTAAGCTGAAAAATCTGCCTAGTTAAAAGGTGACCTGTACTCTAAAAATATTAAATAGCTTTAGATGTCTTAATATTTTGATATTCTGTTTGTATCACCTTGCCAGTGAGCTTCCTGGGCTATCATCAATTGTGAATTAATTGATCTTTTTAATATGGGTAGTTGCCCAAGGCGAGATCACAAGAGGGAAGCAACAAGAGTCTTTTCACCCTGAGTGGAACTTGCATTGCATTATTTGCATGTGCAGTCAGTGAGGATTTTACATCCCTCTGTAATGAGTAAGCGCATCCTCTTTGGTGCAAATATTAGAGGAACCTGGTCACCAACATTTTCCTTTTATCCCAAATCTGAAAGGATTTCTAGATTTTGATTGGTTTACAGGAGGCATAGCCTGGCCATTGTCTTCTTGTGCAACTCAAAACAATTTCTCGCCTACAGTACAGACTAGGCTTTCTCCGCTTGACTCTGATTGTTTCCGGTAGATTTTCTAGAGGGCCAATTACTGAACGGAAGAAGTTGTGAATGATGATGATGACTTTCAGTGCATTTTCAGACTTGTAGTCGGCCTTTAGTTTTAACAATGGCTAAAAGGAAGTAAATGAAGCCATTCAATCTGTGTTGGCCAGGCTTCCACATATTTAATTAACATTAACACCCACCTGGTTAGGATCAGCACTTCTCTCTTCGCAGTGGAGGAAGGTTGTTTACAGCACAGGCAATTTCTGGTAAACTTCTTAGCATCGAACTGGCCCACTACATACATCACATGCAAACATTAGAAAATGGACAAAATTTAAAACTTCAACACAGTCGATGCCTCCAGGAAGCAATCGTTTCCAATACCCATGAGTTCAGACCGTCTGTACGAAGCAAATAGTGTAGGACAAGGGCCTGGCCTTTACCAGGCTACAGGAGGCCTGACGATTTGGTAGTGAGTCCACCTAAGCCTTTATGGGATGGAGTGCAAGTGAACCTGTGACCTGCTCTCTGCCTTTAGCAAAAGGACCTTGGTTTACTTTCAGAAGAAATTACAGTTTCACAAATGGCTAATTTCTGTGGATGTCTGTATCATGAAAACAGCCTAGGAGAGAAGAAAATGTAGAGCTAACAGAGAAACACGATAACCCGGCTAACAGACCTATGCTGGTTGCACCTGGTTGTTTAATAAAGCCAAGGGGACAACTTCAATTAATTGGAAATCAGAGAGGAAGGCAACACAGTATATCAAAAATCCACAAATTTTTTTAACAAGGTTTAAATTTTTGTCACCTATTTTTTCAATGGATATTTTGGTCAATTTTGAGAGGAAAAAAAATAGTTCTTATGATAAAAAATGATGACTGGATTCAGAATTATGTGATGCAAGTCAAAGTTATTCAGCTTTGTGTGCTGCTTTCTGATTGGCAGGAATTGCCTTAATTTTGGATGGGGACACTAAAGGAGATTTTTGCCCAGAGCAAGATTTATGTGAGAACTGCCAATGTGTAAGGATATATTTAATTTTTATAGAACCAGCAAAGTACACTAAATTTTAAAGTCTGTAATTTATCTGCTTGCGAGGTATGAAGATTTGATTGCTCTTTGAAGAAAACGCCCACTGCAGAGATGCTTCATAAAATCATGTTCAGCCCAGGAAATATAAAGAAAGCTCTCCAGTAATGGCTGTACGTCGTGAGCTTGTTTGTTCAGACAGCAGACAGTGACAGACTGTTTTTTGCCGTCATTGGGTGGCACCACATTTTAACAGAAGATGTCTAAAACACGTCAACACCATCATGATAAATTATCAGTGATTGATGCTAGAAAGATAGAACTGTATAGCTTTGAATCCCATGATGGGTGTAAACTTCTAATTTAGCAGAGACAAGCCACAGCAGAATGTGGGTCCATTTTGTGGAAGTGAACGCACCATTGTGAGCATTACATCACTTGTCTCATCACTGTGTGCAGTTCGACTTGTTTTAATGTGTTTCTATAAGGCCAAACTTTCCTTTGGTATTGAAAAAGAAGCATGAAATATGAATAAAAGGCAAAACTCGGGGAGCATATGATTGGCTGCCAGAGTAAATCTGTGGTGGCATAAGTCAGAATATAATTTGAGAAGGACTGTAGGGCTATTTTCTGAGAGGTTTGGTGCAGACGATGGGAGAGTTCTTCCTCCTCATTCAAAACCATAGGTCAACGTCTTTGCTGTGATGTTCTTGGAAAATTCTGTTCTGGCCTTGTGAACAGCAATTGTGTGCGTGTGTGTGTGAATGTGTGTTTAAGAGATTGTGTACTGGGGTGAGGTGAAGTCACTCCAAATGTCTCATGTGACAGAGCATAACAGGGAATTGTAATACACAGCAACATCATAAATTTGATTACATTACATAGAAAGTGCAAGCCTGTAAGCCATTTCCAGGCACCATAAAAGAGCTATAACTAAGTTAGCACGGGTACAGAGAAAAATGAATGAAGCCATTTTCTTTTTAACAACCCGTGCGCGATATTGTTCTCTCCTCCGGCTTTATGAGCTTTGCAGGCCCGCGATGCGTTCATTGGGACTCAGGCTGAAGAGAAGCACAACTTTGGACTGATATTAGATTTTGTTGCGTTATTTTTTTCCCCCTGCAAAACTTTATATTGACATGTTTTGTCAATATAAAAAACAAAACATGTATTTTGATTTGAAATAAAATGCAAAGTAGTGTGCAAAATGTTTTGCATTAGTTCGTGGACGTAAATAGCACACAGGGGCACACAATAAATTAAAATGTGCTGACTGATTGGAAGCAGTGAGGGATGGCATCATATAAAAAGGTAATAAAAACAATAAATATTTTTTTTATTTGAATTTTTTTTCTTCAACTTTTTAAATTAAATAAATACAAACTGGATCTTGATTCAGTTTGCTTGCGATATCAATGCACCGGAGCAGATGTCATTCCTGTCGGACTTTCCAGCATTCAACAATGGCATTAAGCATCACTTCAAAAAGTCTGTGTCCCTATCGTGCGGACTCCACCTTAAAGGGTTTGTTGAACGTCCACGGCTTTACTCGCACGCCGTGATGTTAACGTGATGCACAATTAGTAGCTGTAGTTTAAAAGCACTGCCAAAAGTCTGAGACATAACGACCTATTAGCAACTATCGACTTTAACATCCCATCAAAGAACCGACCAAACTGAAGGAACGAGAGAGGAAAACACCACAAGAATGACATTTACGATCATATCCGAAGGAAACACTGAGTGCCTCTTGATCTGCGGGTAGCCTGTGCAAAGGATTCCAGTGCAAACCGCCTAACGATCGACTTAGTCAATAAGGCATCCTCTAAGATGCACTTGCTAGGGTGGAGAGCATCCTCACCCACATATAAGCAACACCCGCCCGAGAAAGATAACTCAGAGATGTGCGTTATGCTCCCACACAATGGACAATCTCAACAGTAAAATGATTTAGACATGAAAAATACAATTAATATAAGTCTACATAAGCATATCAGTTTCCTTTCATGTGGGAGAGTCTTATTTCTACTCGCTGCCAAATAAAAAGAGGAATTCATATGATCCTTCAGATGTTTTTTTCTTCATTTTTAAGCAGCAGCCGAGCTCCACCAGCACCACCAGTACCAGCTTAGCGCGTTGCGGTGGCAGAGCGGATCTCCCGCTGACTCCGAGCATCTCGCTCCTTGCCAAGCTCCACGCCAGCCGGACCGAGCTTCTTTGCAGCATTCTGAACTGATGCTCGTGTGTTTGCACCAGCTTTCGCATATAGCCTGTACTTTTCTGGTTCAGGTGGCAAGATGGCACAATAACAACTCAAGTTCTTCGTAAAGGAAAAAATAAATAAATAAAAAAAAAATCGACGTCTCTAATTTCAAAATTTTTCTTCTTTCTCTTATTCTTAAGTAACGATATGAAATAACCGGAGGATGAGCTTACCTCTCTTTGGCAGCTTGGAAGTTCCTGCTTCTGTCTTCTCAGCTTTTATACCCTCACATCTTCATCTTTTAAACAAGTAATAATCCCCGGGTTTTGCGTTAAACGTGTGCGTCCCTGCAGCAGGTCCAGTGATGAGTGATACGCGGGTTCCTCTGCGGGGTTTTAGACAGTGTACGTTTTGTCTTTTTTGTTATTGCTTTTTGCGAGGTTTTAAAGAAAATCCACCACAAGAGCGCAGGTTGGTCAGGACGCGCTTGGGTACGGCACGAGGACTGGCTCCCTCAGCGGCAGCCGCCGTGCGCACTTGGAGAAACCAACGCTGTGTCCGTACAGAGAAGCTCGGGGAATGATGTCATGCGTCCGGCCCTCCCTCTCCAGCCACCCCTCAACTCAGGGATCTTTCCATTCTTTTTTGTTATCTTGGTATTGCCTCCAATTTTGGGGAAATGCGTTTTATTAATCTTGAAGCGTTTTATTTAATTTTCAGATTTTATTTGCGTACTGTGAGAAATACAGCACTCCTAAATATTGAAAACAAAAATTGTAAATGAGCTAAAATGCATCACATTGTCTCACCAGCTAATAATGTGTTTAGTGAAACAGTTGGTAAAACGAAGCACGGGTAATTTTGATTTATTTAAATATTTTTCTTTGCAGTGCTCAACTTGACATGATGAAATCATTCCGTTATCTCCCGCCTCACTGAAGATATCGCCCAGTAGAATCGTCTGGCTGCATTTACCCGGGATGAGAGGGAAGGTAAGGAAACATGAAATAGACCAATGCACGCAGCGCTTTGTGTCGAGACTGCCTGCCCCTCCCTTGTGCAGCAGTTGCATCTTAAAGATAAAGCAGCATCATATACATGTTAAATTAAAGGGTCTGCACATGTTGCACTGCAAGCAATTTCTTTAAATTTATAACTATTCACTTACAGCAGACAAAGCTGGAACGATTGATTTAGGATGCGTGGTTTGAAACAACTGAATAGATTATGAATAGAACATATTTGTGTCCACTCCTTTAGAGTAGATCAGCAAATATTGAACAGTTTTTCCACTTTATGCTTCCCGGTTTTGTTGCCGGCTGCTTAGAGGAAGAAAAAAATGTGAGAAAAAGACTGCAAGAGCATTTAATCAATCAGCTTCAACTTCAGGGTTTTACTTAATCAAATCTTTAAAGTGGCAGGGCTGCTTTCCTCAGCTCTATGTCGCAGGCTCAAATAATCACTCAGGAAAAAACTGAAATGTATAGCTTCATGAAGTGAGGTCATTCATGCTTCCAGTAAAGCACTAAGCTGTTCTTTAAGGGAGACAGTCACACTCGAAGCGGTGCATGTGACTAAAAATCTGCAGTAATTTTTTTTATTCAGTTGAACTGTTGCACAACACAGTTCATTTGTTTTTCTGTCCAAATAATTTTATTTTTTTCTGTCCAGGAAACATGCAGAAAGGAATAATTGTATTTGATGCAAGTTCTGAGCCTCCACCTGTCACCTTCATCTGCCCTGCCTGCAGCCAAGGCAGTTGCCTTATCTAAATTTTCAGAATGATCTGGAATATGCGTTTAATTCATAAACAGCTTGTCAAATCTACAGAATGTGCAGCATTATAACTGAGGATCTGCTTATTATTCACAAAACTGTCAAAAATATTTGCAGTGAATCTTTTCCCAAGTAGCAGCCAGACAAGCGTTAGTACTTTGTCAAATATGTCTTCTTTAAGACCTTCACAAGGAGTCTTTGAAGATTTAGTTAGAAACAACCTCATAGGAAAATTACAGATGTCATGGATAGTTATATTTTATTGATCGTAGGTTAAAACTCTGTTTAAATGGTCCTGCAATACAGTACTAATTCAAAATGCAAAAATTTATTTTATGCAATCTACGGCCCAACCATCACAGTAAAATAGCAAACATTTCCACATCCTACCACTCAAAACTGCATTCAAGTTTTTAAGTCAGAGATGGTGTTGTTTAGGATTATCTTGCTGAGGAAAGACAATTTGCGATCTTTTACCCTCATTTAAAAAACAAAATGACTACTGTGTGCGCCTGCATTAAGCGCTACACAACTTCACCCTCCTTCTTTACATTTGCGTCGTTAGTTGGACGCTTTTGTCACTTATTCTATAATTACTTTGTACAGCTTTGCTTCACACAAATGCTGTGTTATGTTTGTGATGGTTTGCATCCCTGCCAGTATGATGGAATGTCATGAGCTGCAATCTGGGTTACAAATGATGTCAGTGTATTTTGATATCTTAAAATAGCAGAAGAGATTATTTATGGTTGTGAAAGCTCCAATACTGCTGAACGGATTGTGTTGACCCAGTTGACTAAATAACTTATCATATATTAGTTCTGTTAAGACATAGAAATCGTGAAAATAGCTTACTTTATTAGCTGCTGATAAGAAAGCATCATATGCACTACATTATGATGCAATGTAGACAATAACCAAACAATTATGTTTATTTCTTTAAAATGCCAATAGCAAAAACAAATGCCTTCTTCTGCTCAGATACTATATCTCTTTAGGTGGCAGGCAATGGCTGTTGTTTGGTGCTTTTATGCCAAAAGTGACACTTAGTATGTGATAGGGAATAAAGTGATGAAAAAAGTATATTATTATTACTATTAATAATAATAATAATAATAATAAATTAGCATCAGTACGCAATAGTTTTAAACCACTTCAACATAATTGTATAACATTATCAAACAATGACATTTGTAATAAAAAATCAATACCTCTTCATATGACATTTTATTTATATTACTTGTCAATCCGGATGGGAGATGACAAAGTTGTGACTTTAATTTAAAAAAAAAGTTTAATCCAAAGCAGCAGAAGTAATTATGGAGCCCCTCAGGGGACATGGAGAAAAAAAAAAAGAAAAGAAATCCTGACTCATTTTCTCGAGATCCCGACTTATTTTTTTATTTTCGCCGGATCTCGAGAAAAAAGGTCAGGATCTCGAGATCTCGACTTAGTTTCTCGGGATCTCGAGAAAGTAAGTCGGGATTTCTTTCCTTTTTTTTTCTCCATGTCCCCTTAGGGGCTCCGTAAGTAATAGAAGTCCTACTGCAAACTTTAAAATGTAAGTAATTCCCTGATAAGGACATTTGTTGTGTTTTTATAGGTTTGCCAATTGTGGACAAGTTGAAGAGGTTTAGAACTACAGGTTAGTCTGCCTGAACAAGTTAATTCAACCCAACCAAACAAGTAAAGCGGGTCATATAGTGAACAGGACTGAAACTACTTATATTACTTAATAGTGGGTAGTTATTTAATACCATTAGCTGATGTTGGCTTGCTTATAATTTAACTGCTGTCTAGATTCAGCAAATATGAACTGTTTTCATCATATAGCACTTTTCTGCATGCATTTTCCTTTAATTAAAGCAAAAAAAGCAAAAAATAATTTATTTAGTCAAGAAAGTTTTTGATTTGTCTCATAAAATTTTTCTGCTTCTCTTGTTTCAAAACCTTCTTTATTCATTTCCCACCCCCCTTTGTCAATCAAACCTTCTCTTTCTTCTCCACACATTGTCCTCCAGTGTTGACCTCTCCTCTCCCTTCCTCATTTTTCCTCCCTTTACACGTCTGCCTTCGTGTGGGAAATAGACGCCAATCAGGAAGACAGGATGAGTGGTTTAATTAAAGGAGAAGTAGTGTTCTGTCACCTTGCACTGAGCACCGGCAATCAAGAGACACTGACTGGAGGAAAAGTCAGACAAGGCCATTCATTGATTGGCGATTTCAGGAGAGGGACTTAGTCTACATGATACGCTGAAAGAGCTTTGACTCAGATTAGGGATAAAGACAATTCACCACAGACGAATTTACTCTGAAAGGAGAGCCAGTTTGCTGTGCCAGCCCACTTTTTAAGACCAGCTGTTGCCTTTCTTGGTTTTAAATTGAGGTATTAATAAATAATCCACCAGCAGACATCTTAAAATGCCTTGCACAATAATCCACACCCTTTGAACCTTTTGACTTTTTGTCACATTATAGCCTGTAATTCTTTGTGTGTATGTTTGGGACTGAGTGGTTATGTAGTGCAAGGGCTCAAAAATGTTCATAACTCTGATACGTAGTTTGAAGATATGGAAGAAATACGGGAGAAATAAAAAAACAATATTTGAATGTGAAACCAATGTGAAACATAGAAGAATGATCTTATTTTCTAATCTGCTCACATCAAAAACTGATTTTTAATTTGACATTTTAGATTTTTTTAAGGAAAATTGTGAAATTTGTTTGCAACTCAGCCTTCTTAAAACAAAAAGAGAACTAATATATTCAGGGTTCAAGGAAGATTATGTTACAACTGAATAGCTCATATTCTACTGAAAGCTTAAGCCCTTTATATTTATATTCATATCTGTTTTTGTTAAAAAAAAAAGTGAGTGCCCAGCAATGAACCACACCATGACTAATTAAAATCTAAGCTTACCACCAAAAATAAATAAGGCAATATTCCTTTGAAATACAGTTCAACTTGACTATTTGGGTAAAATTATTTGTGATCATATGGAGGTTCTTTTTGATGTGAACACAATATGCCATTAATGCTACTGCAGTTAGAAAGTTTTGATGCTGTGACATTTAGTAGGAAAAGGATAGCTGGAGCTCTCAAATCTCACCAGAAGCAACACCTCAGCAGAACGTGGGCGCTGCACAAGCAGCTATTCCTTCTTTTACAACTCAATTTTCCACTCATCTTCTAATCACAAATAGAAGCTGATAAGTGACAGAAATAAAAATATAAAGTTTCTCTTTCCAATAATACAGCATTGATGTTTGTGCATCATTTTAATAAATCATTAAATCATGTTCCATTACTATAAATTAAAAACACTCTGAATAAAATGTTTAAAGTTAAGCAACGTGTCAGCGGTGGGTGTGTGGGTGTGTACACCACTTATGGTACATCGTAACTTTAACACCAATTATAATATATATTTTTTTTCATTTTACTTATCAATGCTAGTTTGTTTAATTTCAGGTCTTCTGCTTTTCTCAAGAATGGCACACTAACTTAAGAGGTATCGTGATGTTGACATTCACTGTAGTGGTACAGTTTATATGAAATGTGCATAAATAGTGACACCTTAATCAATGCAATGTCTCAGTAACTATCTTCAGAGGTTTCTATTGGTGGACTCCTGTATAGGTCAGGAGTCAGTCACAGAGAATTACCAGTCATGCACATTCTACCTATGGACATTTGACCAAGGGTGTCTAATAAGCCTATGAATGTGCATATTTTCAGAAGATGGGAGGAATGTGCATCACATGGAGAGAATACATTGATAGAGAGCATGCAAACGCCACACAGAAAGGCTCTGCTGGGATTCAACCCAGAGCTTTTCTTCTTTTGCAAGATAACAGTGCTGACACTGGGCAGCCAAATAAATTAACAGAATAAAAGCTATGCATTTTTAGATGTATGATATTGTGCAAATTACAAAATAGAGACAATAAATGTTTAATTTAAAATTGCAAGAGGGTTTGCACCAAAGAACAAATATGTAACAGGCAGAAATGACCAAGACATCAGTAAGCACAGCTCTTCAATCTGTCTGTCTATCTGGTACTAGTCTATTATTGCTCGTGCAATAATTATTATTAATTTTTTGAAGTTTAAAAACTACAACACAATGTAAATTACCAAAGCAAACTGGCCTTTAAAGGACCCCAACTTTTGTTTTTTGGCTCCATGTCAAAATCTAAAACTTGGTGCCAAAATCCTACAGACCATCCTGTGTAAAACTGTGTGATTAATGTAGAAAGAGACTATGCAGAAAGAACATAAAACTTAATCACTTATGCATATTAGAATTAACTAAAATTACACTCACACCAATGGGAATTTGCTGTGGAATTAGAAAAGATTTTGCATTTGGCTAAGAAGAAATGAGCAGAAACATGACAAGTCAGAGGATTTGGGGTTGTGATACCAAGGAATGGAAATAGAAACACTGTTCAGGGCGATAAATTGCCGCCCCGTACAGCAAACCTATAATGGTTGTGTGATGATGCTGGTGTGTTGCTGAAGCTACCGAGAGACACTTGGCTCATTAGTTTGAGGCATTGAGAGGATGAGTGTGTGGGAGCTTGTATATGACATGACAAGGCTTTGATGCGCTGACAGGTAGAGAGCTCATTCTCCTGCTCTTCCCTTGTCATTGTGCTCTCTTCTCACTTCACGCACTTTCCTCTATTCTTGATAAATTTGCTACCTGGTGGTTATTGTTTCCCCTTCTGGTTTCTTCACAGTTAAGCTCTCTGCCGGTTCAGACTTGGTCCCTATTCTGATCTATACTCTCCTCATTTTCTTCATCTTATTTTTTGTCACTTGTCACCTTCTTCCCCCATACTGTTGTCAAGGTGGATATCTATAGCAGATGTCTGACAGGACATTCAGACAGACAAAGATGTGAATATACCTGAAGTACAACAGCAACAGAAAAAGCCCGAAGAAAATATATTATCATGTTTGCCAGACTAATTAGTCACCATATCTACCCAGAGTGTATTTTGGTAAAAATTAAAATGGGTGACATTTATTTTGGATATTCACATATTTAAAGTGGAAAAAGTGTGAACAAGCATTGTTGAGGTGAAGTTCGTAATAGCATTAGAAAGTATGCAGTAAAAATACTGCAAAAAGGTATTGGTCCCACTGGCAAGTTTTATATATGAAATAATCTGCCAGTGGAACTTGCACTTTTTTGCAGCATTTTTAAAGTGTAACTAAAAATGAGAGTAATAGTCCAACATTTCATTTAAATATTTAAAAAATTGACATAAAAGGCATGTTTGTAAAATGGCCAGTTGCAAGATACCACAAGGCTGGTATACTTCTTTAAATAACTCTATAAAAAGCACATCAACTGACAAAATAGTCACATAAATTAAAAGACATTTTCTGTTATTTTAGGAGTAACTCACTTTACCTGTGTTACAGCTGCAGTGGGTCTCTTTTTCCTTGCAGGGTTCTGGAGACAGGCCTCTGCATGTGTTATGTTTTGCCTTGATTGCTGTTCTGCTGCTTTAAAGGTGCCATGCATGCAGTACAGGAGTAGGCTTTTCCCTCTCCCTCCTCAGAACCCCATTTGGTTTGGTTTGGATTATGTCATGGCTTATCTTGTGGCTGGGTTTTATTAGGTTTGTTTAAGCTTTTGCTTATTTTGGTTATTTATGTTTTTTTGCATTAATCTATTTTGGTTTCTCATTTCAGGTATTCTTTTTTTCAGGTTCTCGTTCTTTGGTATAATTTAATAAATTAATTCTCTTGAAGTCAGAAAATCCTTGTGTGGTCTCTTTTGATGTTACCCCACCAAACGAGCCTGGTGGACGTAACACCTGTATAATGGTTTGGGAGAAAAGATGGAGGGGACAAAACCAATTATTCATTGACTGGTCTCAGCTGCATGTTTTGCTACAAACACACAGCTGGTCCCCTTCTCTGCCTGGTCAGTTCTAGTTTGTCACCTAAAGACTGCATGTTTAATATAAAAATGTTCCCTCCAAAAAGTTAACACCACTTATGAGCATGTTCATTTGCATGGTGGAATATTTGTATCTGTAAAGTGTGTCTTAAGACAAGTTACTGACAGTTGATGCCACAAGATTGTGGCATCAGCAATAATTGCATTATAGTTGAGAAGAAAAATGTACTAATTGATGGAGGAATCTTAGCTATAGTGAGATGGACTTTATATTTTAGTTTATAGTTTCGTTAGCTCCTAGACTCAGAGCTAAAGCTCCCATATTTAATCTAGGATAAGGCATCAGCCTGGTCTTTTTAAAGTTGGTTTAAAGTATATTAAATAAAATGGACAAAGGCTGTGAATTTACCAATGTGGCTGAGTTTGTGACTGCCCTACTGGTACTAATGTCACCTATTCTCTAAATAAAATCACAATCATTGCAAGGTACATGCACAACACTGGCATCAGCTAATAAGTATATTTTTCTGTCTTGTTTGTTTTGTTCTTTCTTAGTCGTGTATAGACAAAAGAAAAAGCACATTTTGTGATTCCACATGCTCAGAACTCTCTGCCATCTCCATCTCCTAGTTTCATTCACAAAGAAAAAAAAAGTTTTTTTGGGATGTAAGTCTGTTAAAGTAGTCAAGTTGAGTTTCCTCCTTCTCCCAAACTGCTCCCCTATCTAAAATATCTATTTTTGCTGCTTTTTTTCAACTAACCTTTGATTTTTTTTTCAGCTTAAGGCAAAATCCATAAAGGTGACATGGTTTCCATTTCCCTGCAGGATGGAGCAGAAATATTTCTTTCTTTTTTGGGACTTTTTCTGTCAGAAAACAGTGAAGAAGCAGATAGAAAATACAGTTTGGAGGAGGGAAAAAGGCACAGAGATCCCTAACTGGAATCAACCTGGGTATATAGTAAGATTTGCGGAAGCCATTGTGCTACAGCGGTGCTTCGATCTCTTATTTTATTAAAATCTCACCTATGCTGCCTCTGTTCATCTGCATTTGGGGCCAATAAACACACAAACATAATGACAATAATGACAGTTACACAGGGATGCTTTGATAGGATGTGACTTAACCTTGGTGAAGCACTTCACCTCCTACAGTAACAGTGCCATGTCACTGCTAGAGATCATCCCTTAAGGGTATGAGGTTACCGTTTGAAGAGAAAATATGCACCAGAGAAAGCATGATATGAATTCTGAGCTTGCATGTAGTTTGCATCAAACCCAGTTTGCAAGATGAATTGACTCAGGTGTGAATAAATGCAGCTAAAAGTAATTGTCATTTTTAACGTAACTTTGTAAAACACTACTGCAATTAAGCAGCTGAAAACCATTTTTTTCACTAACACACTGGAAACCTCACATATCAGATCAGAACCATTTTAACGACCTGGTGCAGTTTAAAGGTTATATTGTCTACAAAAGCTGTAATATTACAACAGCAGGAAATTAAATTCACATATTAATCAACTAAGTTTTTGATCCTCGAACTTCCATGAAATATTATCACCAGGCAAAATTTTTAATATATGCAGTTCTTTTGACTATACTAATTTAGAATTATCCTTATCTATCCTAATTTCACTGTTTGTATTATTACAAGAGTATCACATTTTGAAAACAAAAAATGTAGCACCTGCTTTTATCATTCAATATTTATTTCAAACACTGCTCAAAGTCTTGTTTGGAATAACTCCCATATCTCCAATTCCCACTGACATTTCCCAGCACATACTGTGTGTCTGTGGGTGACAAGTAATAATGAAAGCGGATGGACTATTATTCAAGGTTTTCATAACTGATGAAATCCTGCATAATTGAAAATTAAAAGGATCCCCTTTAGCGGGTGCAGTAATTAAAAGTTAATGAAAAAATTGTGAGCACACAGATACAGGAGCAGTTGTCAGTTGAAACACATTAAAGGGTAATAATTCACCACGGGATTTTAGAGGTCACAGACTTACCTTCTGGACGTGTCAGGAACAGAACCAGAAACAACATCTCTGGAAGGCTCCCACTTGATAACATGCTAATAGGTGCACCGAGTAGCCTTCTGCTGTAATCAATCTTCATTGTACAATTATTCAGGAAACAATTCTACCAAGTCTACATTTGATATGACTGTTTAAGCTAACATCTATCCATATAACGGTAGCAAAGTATCAGGACAGCTGTATCAGCATGGTGTGGAGATTTCTGATTAGTATCAAATTGTATGGCCTAATTCTTATTGGTCTTAAAGTCTGTCTTCACCATAGCTGGTTAAAACACTTAAAACTACATATGCAGTACGGATAATTTAAACTTGCACAGTATTAATGAAAAACATTGATTTTAAATTAAAACAGGTATTAATATGATGTGAAATTGAAGATTGTTTGTTTTAAAGGCTGAGACCGTGCAACTGGTGCTGTTTACACAAAGATTAAGAAAGACGATGAGTAGATCAGGAAACAAATGAATACAGACAGACAAACCATTTGTAAAATTGTATGACTCAGCATGAACTTAATGAGACTTCCTTCACTGCATAGTTGCGTAGCTGAAGAACATGTTCAACATATTTTATTCTCACTTCAACATACAAGAAAACCTTTAAGGGTAAGACTTCAGGATGTTTTTAAGCCAAAATATAAGATTTTAATACCCAAAGTTACATTATGTTTGTTAATACCTAAATCAGAATGAAATTTAAGTTAAAAAGGATATTAGGCTGAAAGAGTGCTTTTAGTTGGACAGAAGGCAAAATTTTGTGTTTTGACATCGCTTGTGATTTTGTTCAGCAGGTGATTCTCTTTTCTTTTTTTAAAGCGAAGCGTGACAGCTTGTTTGAATGAGTAAAATGTTTATTTTTCTCAAGTACAATATAAAAATCTATTTAAAAAAGATTTTACACTTTTATCGGGTAATAATATGTCTCATATTCAGGTTCAGAAAAACATATTTTATTACTTTGTCAATTTTAGGTAGTTTTCCCCTGAATATGAAGAAGTGGGAAAAAGAGAAAGAAGCAAAACTGCAACATAAATAAAAGATGGACCAAAGTCCTGTTTTTATCCGTGCCTTTCCCCTTCAAAATATTGTAGGTCTGCTACCTGTTAGACGATAGTTTGTGGTAAGAACGAAATGCCTTTAGAGGCCTGTTATTCACAGCGTCTGCAGTGGTGATATGGAGCTTTTTAACTGGAGCTTCTCTCTCTGCCTCTCTACGTCTCATCTGTCTTACTCTGTCTGCTTCCCAATGTTTGGGTTTCTGTCAACAACCATTAATCATCTCTACACACAACAACAAATGGTCTGGGACAGATTCTGTTAAGTACAGCTTTGATAAGTACGTAAGAGTTTACAGTTGACATTGTACATCATCCCTAGCTGTCCTTCTGCAAGTGTTGAGAGATATAAAACCATCTTTACAATCTTCATAATCACATTTTCGCCAAAGATGTATGTATACACATATATATATATACATACATACATACATACATACATATATATATCAGTCTTGTGCATTCTGGCTCCCATTTGTCAATTATCCATCAGTTCATCTTCCCTCTCCATGCATAGATTCATAGATGCATTTATTTCTAATACATCTTTTGCAATTGAGTAAAAATGCCCCTAGTCTTCCAGTTTGTAGTATTCCTATCTCTACTGTATGGTATCATGTATTCAGTAGCTCTTAGATTTTCACAAACATGCCCTGGTAGGATCTCTCGAGAATTTCTAGAATGAGCTTCACGTGTGGCTAATTTATTTTTTGTACTTATTTATATCTGCAGACTATTTTTGCCTGTTGAAGATAGTAGTCTAATTATTTTTCAATCACACAACATCTGTTGGCTATAGGTGCTATATAAATAAATTGTACTGTTCAATTCAGTCCATCTGTCTGATCAACATAGCAGAGTGGTGTTTGCATCACTGTGGTTGTAGCCTCTTTCCAACTTAGAAATCTTGTGTTTGGTTCTACAAAATTTGAAAAAAGTCACACTACACTATCTCAGTGGTCTCAAACTCAAGTCCTCAAAGTCAGCGTTCTTCGACTTTTAGATGTGTCCATTGTCCTACACATCCCTTGTCCTACACACTTGAATTAAATGGTGAAACTGCCTCACTATCATGCAGTCAGACTCTACAGATCTCTGCTAATGAGTGAATACTGGACCCTGGTGAAGTGAAGCAGAGAGACATTTAAAAGTAGCATGGCACCTGCTCTAGAGGACTGGGGTTTGAGAACACTGCTCTGAGTATTCAGTTCTTGCTTTTCCAATGGAAAACTGCTTGCCCTTACAATTGATGTCTGAATTTTTTCTCTTGCTGTTTTACAGTTGGCTACATGTTTTAGATATGTAGCCAAGATCTCTATCTTGGGTTCGTTAATTCAATATTTGCGATTTTAGCTGCGTTGTTAAATCACTATCATTCCACTTCAAAACTTGTATGTTCCTGGCAAAGCTCGTGATTAAACTCATAATTGCTTCTCGTACAGAGCAGCTTTCTGATGGCATGGCCTCAGTCCACACTGAATTATTGCTTGGAGTTTTCAGTCATGTGTATCATGAGCCAAACAATGAATATGGTCACCTGTCAATCAAATTGTTTTGGTATTGTACCTGGTCTGAAAATCTGAGCACAGCTAGGCTCATGGAAAATGAATCTGGCAGCAGTGGACCGGTTCTCATCTGTCACACTTTGGACAACTTAAGCAAGGAGCTACTTTGATCTCCCTAATGCAAACAACAGCAATCGGTTTTGTATTACTGACCTCCTAAGAAAATCACAGTCTTGCCCATGGCAACAGAAAAAAATCTACTTCTCAGGCACTAAAATGGAGAACCCTGAATAAATCTTTCCCAATCAATCTTTGCACATTCAGACTTTGGAAGCATAGAGCCAGGCTCAGACTCCCACCCACAGCGTTCTCTTCATAGCCTGTCTCCTGCACATTTTGCACAAGTAACTAAACATCTTGCCGGATTCATCATAAGAGTTGTTTCGGGTTTGAGAAACCTTACCAACAACATAGCTCTTTGGATCATTTGAACATGCAAACAAACACCTTTGCCAGAATACAATGCCCTTCCACAAGAAAATCTGACTTACCTGACTGACGCACACATATTATTCATGTAAATTAAGGCAAGATGTCTAAATAAATATGCAAAAACGACATCAAGACGCTATAACAACAAATGTTTTTGTTGCTAGGCAACAGTGGTTCATTGGGAACAGAAGAAAAAAAAAACTGGGACCTGAAAGCAGCTTTATTTTTTTTAAAGCAACTATATCTTTTACACACATTATACATATTTAGGAACATTTCCTGGTTGTTACTCTCAAATAGTATATTTCATATTGTTGGACTTTTGTAAGTGCTCTTTCAAGGTTAAGTAAAAAATCATACACCAAGAGAAAAATAAAAACAAAGATAGTGCTGAGAGAAAAGAATAAAGAGGAAGCAAAAACAACAGACAATTGTTTGGAAAAGTGTGATATTGGTTGATTGCAAGAAAATCAATTTCTTTGAAAACACTCATACATATGAAAACAACAAATTCTGCCTTTAGTCCCACAAGAAAAAGTCCTTATCAATACAGATCTGGGTCTCAAGTTGGGTGAATTAAAAATAAAAAAAAAACATATCTGGGGAAAGTACTAGAATGTGAACAACTTGAATCTTTTCCTTGAAAGGATTTGAAACATATCTGACACGTTTGTGGATTTACTCTGGCTCTCGCTCAGATAGTGGATACCTGCAATGACTCCTTTCATCCTAAGCTCCAAGTTAAGCAGCATTTTCATGGCATTGAGGCCAAAGTAAATGTAACTTTCCAACTGGTGAACTTGTGTCAGTGCTCAGGAGAGTAAATTCATTTAACAGTTCATTCAGGTCAGGGTTTTGCTGTGCCAGCTCAGTGAGTGGCAACATTCTTTGGCAAAACTTTGGCATCACTTTTATAACCAGAGACAAAAGGTAAATGGAGAATTAGATTAATAGTGTTTGTTTCTGTGATTCCTCATGCTATAATTTTGGTGTCTTTGGCAAACTTCATTTTTTAGATTTTTCCATTTCGCAAACTTGTGTTTTTTCAGAGCATATCGTTTCTTTTTTTGTTTGTTTCCCTTTTGTGTCAAGTGCTTTATTCTTTTTTTCATTGATCTGTTATAATCAACTGGTTTTGCTATTGTCAATGCATCATTTTAGCACTCACCTGAGCTCTCATTCAGAACCTTTTTTGACATGGTCATTATTTATTTTAGGTTTTGTTGCACTTGGATCTGTCAGTTTTAACATCTTGTTTTTCATGTTCCTGTTATTGGAGCTTCTTTTGCTTTGTCCAAAAAGTAGTGCTGTATTTATTTACATACGTTTCCTGCCACTGGGCTATCTGCTGTCCTTGGGTCTTATTCTATGCAACTGTATGACTTCAGGTATTTCTTTTCAAGAATACATCTATGTTTCCATCGAGTCATTGACTTGCACTGTTCACTCCTACACATAGCAACAGCTGAAAATCACATGCTTTGTGTCATTGACTTTACAGCAATCCTTTATACAGGTCATAAATGAAACAGTGGTGGAGAGAAAACACCCCCCTTTAACAGAAAGGAACCCCCAACAGATCTTGGCTCAGCTCAAGCAGCAATTTGCTATGGCCAACTGTGTGTTTGAGAAGACAGAGCAGTGTACACAATGTGAACAAGAAACTGATGAAAAGTAACAAGACAAGACCAGAAGAGGGACATCAGTGGAGGGTCATGCATTTGGTACCTGGGCTTTCAGAAGAACTTTACAGATTTTTTCCACTACTATGACATTACAATTATACAAATTTTGATTAATCTATATAAACTCCAATTAAGAGAATTGACAGTATTAAATGTAATTTTTACCATTTTCACCACTGCTTCATGAGTGCATCAACAAATATCAAAATATTTAAAAATATGATTACATTTATTGTGCCCAACTTTGTGATGTAAGTCACACTTCTTTCGTAACTGGCTTCCTGAAGAAGCCTGTTTCAAGAGCATTATTTGTGTTTGTGGATCATGTGCCATGTTGTCACAGCCATGCAGAGGGAGCCACTGAAAGTAAAAGTTTGTAAATGGTCTTGGTTTCAAAGAACATAAGCAAATTTCAATGCAAATGTGGCATCAGCGGTGTCTACCATTTAAATTTTTAAATATTGCGACCAACAACGCCACCTGGGATCTTGGCCCCAGGACTATTCAGCTTCAGCTTGTGCAGAAAGGCTACACCAGGTCAGGACGACACAGAGACGTGGATTATAATGTTTTAAAAGTTTAATATTTATTTTCTCCACAATTTAAAATAGGCCTAAAACAAAAGAATATATATACAAAAAACAGCTTCAAACTTCACAAAAAACACAATATTGCACATCAATTCCCCAAGAGCGAGTCCTGTTTTCAAACCCAATTAACAACAACAAAAAAAAATAAATATGAAAAGGAAAACAAAAACACTGCAAACCAAGCAAAAGAAAATATGTAGAGCGAACAGCACAAGCAGGACAAGCAAAGCAAACAAAATAATAAAACAAATCATGCACGCAGTTGACAAATTAAACATGCATGCAAAAGAAAAACTACAACACAGCACATAAACTGCACATAAACATGCTGAAAAATAAGGACTCACCATAAAAGGTTGAACCCTGACCTAAATAAAAAAAAAAAAAAACATACTAATTGGGTAAATGACACCAAGCAGAAAAGGCATAAAACCAAAGGACAAAGCAACGGCGTTGACGTGGCTGCGCTCCCCAGGCGCCACGAAGTCAGGTGGGGTGCGCGCGCAACAGGAGGAGCGAAGGGGAAGCCAAACAATCCACCGCCAAGTCCCGAACAACTCAGGGTCTAAAAATAAAATTTAAGGTGAGCTATAGCACGTAATCCAAAGCAAGCAGACAATAAACCTACCTACCTTGATTCAGGACCCCACGCCCACGACGCGTGCCTGACCACGCGCTCCCAGAGAGCACCACCAACCCAACCACAATCCTGAACCCAAAGGAAGCATAATCACTACAAACTGATCTAAATTCCAAACGGAAGGGAAATCACAAAACTAACCTGACAATCACTCGACGTTTGAGGAACAACAGGAGTGTAGATGTCCGCACCACGCCGTCTCCGTGGCTCATTACAATCATGTGTGAGCGCGCGCCCTACACACCTGGTTTTAAAGGCCACGTTGGTGCCGCCCACCACTCACCTTTTAGGTGAAGCTGCATCAGCCTTCCACACAAAGCAGAATCTTTTGTCTCAGGTTGGTATGACATTTCACCATCCTGTACAAGTGACTGTTCGATCTGAATATGATTTTAAAAAGTTGTGGATGCACAAAATGTGCAAGAATTATTTTTGGTCAATAGACAAACTGGCAAATTATTTCACATCTCACTAGTTTTGGATAAATGTATGAAACTGTTTGAAGATGCAATCACACTTTGTTAACCCACAAACAGTACTGCTCTCATCCACATTGCTGTTGAAGCCGATATAATTTCATGACCTCTTTTCTTCCAAATGAAACGTGAGAAAAAATGGAACCTCTCTGTTGCCTTATCAACCAGAGAGCCAATAGTGAGCTTGGCTATAATAAATTGGAGCTATAAATATGAAATACCTGGTTCATTGGATGGGTTATCAAACCAATAGTGGTGGCAAGAGTGTAATTTAAGTTGTTAATTTAATGGACATACACAGACAGATGAAAGGGTGAAATGCAAGGGAGGGATAGTTTAGAACATCACAAATAGTTGATTTATGCATATAATGGTAATTAGTGGTTCTATTTTCTCTCATTTATTGACCACCTGAGATGCCTTTTAGAGATCATAGTAATAACAAACATGCTCCCAGCTACCCACCATATTTTAAAGGAGTTTTATGATACTATAAAAATTACATTTAAGCTTAATTAACACATGATATTCAACTTTGGCCATGCTAAAACAAATTGATATAAGATACTTCATTGTAGGTATTGTACATTTTATTTTATGTAAGAGTCATTCTTATGCACAATGTTGAACGTCTCTATGATTTGATGACTTTGACAAACTTTATCCAAAGATTACCTTACATTTAACTCCATTCATCAACTTTGATGAGTCCTTTACAGGACAGCTGTATTTATATTGGGTTTACATTTGACTGAGTCTACTTGCTAATTAAATAACTTCAAAAGGCAATCAGTTGCACTGGATTTTATCCAGGTGTCAGAGAAAAGGCACTCAATTTTTGCCTGTGAAATATTTTAAAAACCATGTAACATTTTCTTTCACGTCACAATTCTGGAACAGGCTTTTTTGGTCCATCCCATTAAAATACAAAAACAGAACACTCTGAAGTTTGTGTGTGCGCGCACGTGCGTGTGTGTGTTTTTTTGTGCTGTATCTTAAATAATGATGAAAGAAACTAGAGCAAATAAATAGATTATCAACTAAAACGTATCACCATTTTACAGAGGAAAGGAAAAAAGGAGAGAAATAACTCTTTTTCACCAGATAAAAGTGAATTACCATACAATTACAATGTTTAGTTGGAGAGATATGCTGTAATCATCTATCAAATTGCAATACTATCAGAGATGTGGAAGTGCACACAAAAGAAACAGCATTAAGACTGTGATGTTGCTTCATCATGTGCAAATTGGCACCAAATGCCTCGCCACTATACTTAGTCATCCTTAGTCAAGTTTGCCTACGAGGCATCTTTGAATTTGATCTTTGAAATTGCAGAATAATTGGTAGACAGTGACAGAAATCAGCAAATAATATGCTATTATGCTAAATAAAAATATTTCCTGGCCTTCTAATCTCTGTCATGTTCATAGTTGAATGTCATGACTTATGCAGTAGCAATGACTTTTGAAAGGATCTACATAAGAGTGAGTTATCTTCTTGAAACCTCTTGAAGCTTTGCTTTAAACATCAATTTACAGTTTATTATTGCTTTGAAAGACATTTAAGGATTAAATGAGGACATCCTTCTCCAAACTCTGTTCAGAGATCAAACTGTGGTTTGAAGTTACATTTTGTTCCTCTCACAACACATTAAAGCTTATGTTGGAGTTAATTCTCATAAATTCCAACATAAGCTTTATTCAAATGTCAAACACGAAAATAAATGACAACACCTTTTAGTTCATCAAAATCCCAACACCGAGACAAACATTTTGAAATAGCAGGGCTTCAAGTTTTAGACTTTTGTTTATGTTTTATAAAGTCAAAAATTTTAGGTTAGGAGTTACAAAAATTAACAGAAAGAACTATTGGAGTTAGAAGTGAAATAACCTTTTGATAACCACAGTAGAAAAACTGTTAGTATATATTAAATTTCACTAGTTTTCTTCAACATTTTTTTTGCTAACATCCACTTCTCTTTTGACAAGTTTCATGATTAAACAAAAATCAATGTGCTTTAACCATGTTTTGGCTGTTTGTAGTCTGCATCTAAATAATTACATCATATTCAAGATACAAATAGTTTTTTTATGTATTCAGTGCCATTTTAAAGGGATCCTAGGTACCACATGTGACAATTAGGGCATACCACCTTGAGTATCATGAACCTGTTGTCAACTCTTAAAAAAAGGAATCAGAATGAACAACCTTTACTAAATCCATTCACTTTGCAGGTAGATTCAACATGAGAACATTTTTGTTCGCATTAAAAAAAAAAATATGTCAGAGAGAGACATAACAGATAGACAACCTTTTTCCTGTTTAGCACTCCATGAGTGGGGGTTAAAGAATTGTGTCAGCATGAAGGGCTTGTAATTACAGCGCCCTCACTTTACTGCAGCCATCCTGACAGCCTTCAAATGGATTTTGCTCTGGTGCTCCAGCAAACACCTGTCGGCCCCCGGATAGAGAGAGCACGGCCTGCCTCGTCCTTTTATATTTCAGTCATTATTTCATTACTCATGCTGTGCTTACATTTTGTCTCGCCTCAGGCATCCCATAAGCACCCCACTACCACCACCCACACATAAGAGGCACAGGCACACGCACATGCACTCTCTGTCTCCTTCATTTTTTTGTAAGTGAAGAACAAGTACAATGTAAAAAATGAATGAAGGTACAATTGTCTGTTGGGAAACCTGATGTTGTATACTGTGAACAGAGAAGCCTTGACAAAGAAATATTTATGGAAGGTTTTAGAGAATGGATTATAGTGAAACAAAAGAGGAAATTTAATGTATATTTTGTAACCTTAAGTGAAGTAGGAGGCCATTATCAAGCCACAAGAAATAACATCCATCATATTGGTATATGCTAATATACCAATATTAAAAACTGTGGTATCCAGTTTTTAATACAGAAAACACAAAGAATGGTTTCTATAAAATATACTTAAACTTGAATAAGTAGTTAATGGGGCCAAACTTATTCAATTTTTTCTGTCCCAGTGTTATTTCAGGTTAAATTCAATTTCATCTCTTCAACATTGTTCTATAACTCTATCCCTATTTTGTCCATGTTCTCAATGTTACAAAACTAATGTTTTCATATATTCAATACTCCTACTTTAATGCAGTCCTTTGTTGTTTTTGTCCAACAAGTTTGGTATAAAAAATGACAAAAAAGAAGCTAATGTTTCTAAATTCATAGCAAATGCACTTTTGCAGGGTGAGCCCTCCCTCTCGCCACAGACTACTGGAAATAGTCGCAAGCAGCCAAACAATTCTGCTAGGGTAGGTTTGTGCTTGTCCATTTATGAATATCTCTTTGTGGAGTTTATGGCTAGTCTGTCTCAGTGACAAAAAAGCCAATTGCATGTTTATTTGTCTACAACTATTGTAATTAGCTTGTTTCCTAAATTTTCATTTTTATATTGAACATAAAAAGCAATGTTAGTTCTCTTAGGCAAATTAAAAATAATTACTAAGACATACCGGGTTTCTGAGGAAGAAAATATGTTTTCAACTTTTGTTTAACTGAATTAGTACTTTTTAGATTAAAATATGACAGGTTTTCATTTTGTAATGAGTTCATAATAATAGTTTTCCTTTGTCTTAAATATTAATGTGGTTGGAATTGTACTGTTAAATTGAGTGACAATGAATTACAAGAAATGTTTCTCTTCTGTTTGGAGATTGGATTAATGTTTTTGAAAACTGACTTGAGATTATTTTTACTGTAAAATGGTTGTGAAAATACTGATTTACAGTATTGCACTAAGAGATGATGAGTCATTTGATAAATAATGTATCCTAATGTAAGTGGAAATCTAAGTAAGTACCAATTCACTTTTCACTTCTCTTTCCGTGATTTAAACACATTACTGTCTAAATTGGCATTAGCTGTAGACTATCCTGGCTACCACCATTCAACTCTCAGTACCTGCATTTCACTCCTCTCACCCAATAACTTGGTGATAGACACCAGTGCCCCCTGTAACCAGTGGATAGATGATCCTGAAATGGTCTTGAATCCAGAGTGTATCCCTACTGATAGTGACTGGGTCAGGCTCCAGGTTCAACAGTTCACCCACAGGACCCTGATTAAATATGTACTGACATTTGATGGTTATGACACATGTTTTGATGATAGTCCATCCTTACTAAATATGTTCAAACAGGTAATATTACCATGACTGATAATCTCCACCAACTAGACATGACGAGTATGACCAATGTTAAAAAATACTCACAAACAAAGCAGCAAGCATTGAGTAAGCAGTGAGCACACATTCTCACATTCAAATAAATTGTCTCTTGTTCAATACATTTTCTTTCTCTTTTTTAACTTTGTTCTGCACTCACCTCTGAGGCATAATCAGCCTCTCTAATCCATTCCCTTACGTTAAGTGCTGCTTCCTACTCCATCTGGCCCGCAGCACCCACTGCACTAGCTGTTGACAGCACTGTTGTTTTCCTCGGAAAACCTCCTCCTAGTCATGGTAGGAAGATGGAAGGGAAGAGAGATCCCTAGGGCATGTCTTGGTAGATATTCACATATTATGTTTCCAGCTCTAAAGAAAGTTGGATTATTTCTCAGCTTTTGTTTGGCAAATGTCATTGAATAAAACAAGTGAAGTCTGCAAGCTTCCTCTGCCTTTGGAACAGAAATATTTTAAGCAATGAATCAAATCAAAAAGAGTTTTGTGGTGGTTCGTGTAAATTTTGGTAAGGTTTTTGTAAACATTGCAAAGAATAATGCCAACATACAATTACAGTTCTGTCTATGTAATAAGAAACACAAAACATCTTATATACACACTATTTCAACAGCGGAAAACATGAATGCAAGTGAGTGTACATATATTAGGGTTGTCAATGTTAACTCAAGCACATGCTGAACATTAAGCTGACTAAGCTGAACATTTTAACGTGTTAATGTTATATAACGCAGATTAATCAAACTACTATTTTGACCCAAAAGCTTCTCTCTCTTTATTGAATTATTGTTGCTGTTGTTTCCGCAACAACAGAGAGCAACAAAAGAGAACAACAAAAGTTGAACATTTTCAACTTTCTTGTGTTGCTCAACTGGATGAGAACAACCAACTATCGCCACATTGCATAAGTTCCATAGTAAATGAAATTTAAGGTAACATTTAAAACTTTGAAAATTACTTTCTTTAAGTCATCTGAACATTACAACCTGGAGAATCCATCCATCCATCTTATTGATCAAAGTAAGTAAGAATTGCCCATGTATTAGTTTCAAAGTTTAGAAATGTCTGATGAGAAGTCCTGAATACAGCCATTTTATTGTGTATATTAAAGAGAGTAGATGTCTTATGTTTTCCAAGATCCAATATCATTTTCCTATGTATTTACTGCACTTACTAAATCTAGTTCAGGGTCACAGTGGGAGATGCCCCAGCCTTTTTCAGCAATAAACATATATATAGAGAATAAATCCAAATAAAATCCATGTGTTATGAGAATATGGAGGCTCATCCAAAACTGTCCAAGCCAAGATTTGAATCCACAGTCTTTACATTTTTATCCCCACCAGGTATTGAAAAGTGAAATGTGGTCTCAGGTGTTTATCTGGCAGGATGATGAGGGTTCAACCATTTAAAACAATTTGGGTGGACAGGTTTTCACAACAGCCTGAGCAATAAAACTGTAATATTTCATGATCCACATTAAACCAATTTTTGTGTCTTCCTGCATGTCCCCTGTGATCCTAATAAATAATCCATTAGTGTTATTATGCTGTTGAACGTTCTTATCAAAAAGGCCTTAGGGACCATAACGTCCTTTGAACAGGATTGCTTTAAGCTCTCATGATATTTAATAAAAGAAGAGATGTAATACTCTTCCATAGAGATAAGGTGATTTATTTTGACTTTTGAAATGTCTTGGATTTCCTTTTTCTGTTTACATTGTTACTGTAATATATTTAAGCAGTCAGCCATCAATGAATGCACCCAAAGGTAGTTAGCTATAATGTCTTCATAGCATTGTGATGTAATTCTTTGGCTTCTGTGTTTAGGTACATGATTTCCCAACCCGACATATGTTTCAGATTTTTGTCAAGAGTTTGGCATTAATACAAAATGTATTTATTTCCACACAGAATTAGAGCCAAACTGGACCTTTGTATGTGGATAAGAATGGTGCCTTCAGAACAATGCGTGCCAAACTAATGAATCAGCACAGATGTTCCCAGAAGATCAGACATGTAGGAAGCTATATAAGGATGTAATAAAAGATAAAGTTATTTTGAAAAATAGTTGTGAAACATTTAGGTAAGCTAAATAGCGCTCTAGTTTAGTAAAAGAACAATTTTGCAAAGTACATGCAAGGAAGTATTTGAACCACCTTTTTCAACTGAAACTTATTTTTAAGCACTGGAAAAAAAATCAATTTTGCATTGTTTGAAAAATAACCAAGAAGAATTCCCAAGACAGGCTTTTGTGTTCACTAGCTGATCCAGACAGTATCAAATGCTTATTTTTAAAGATTTTTTTGCCTGATTGTAACATCATAAAGTAATAATTGACCATCTATAGTAAAATAATGAAAAAAAGAATATTTTGTCCATTAGTTTGGAATACAACTTCTAGTCTCCAACCTACTTCTTCATATCTTTATCGTTGCTATTATAATAAGTCTAGAAGCAGATCTGCTTTTCTCTTTGTATTGGCTTAAAAGATCATGGACTGAGCAAAACTGCTTAAACAGCAGACCTCAAGAAAAGCATACTCAGTCCATGATTCTTAAAGTCAATATGTACTTTATGTGCCTCTTTTGTTAAATTCTCCAACTACAACGCTTACGTCCGAAGTGGCATTGACAGCTCAGTCACTGTTTTCCTGCTGTAAAAGGTCATAAAGTTTTTTGTGGAGTTATTGCATAACACCCGGAGGTAATCAAGATACAAATAACACAGAAGTCTTAGGTGTGTACTTTTTGAAACTCGGCTTTATTAATAAATTAATTAACTATATAAAATAAATCTACTCACTTAAAAAATATGCTTACCCCCAATGTTTGAGTTGTCTGAGTTCATTTGGGGTTTTGTAATTTGTGTTCCTGCTTGTAAGGATTGTTAATAATTTTTATATTAACCATTCATCATTAACTCTCTGTTTCTGCTGCTCCTTAACTTGGGTCGCACTTTAAAACCATACCTTATAATACTATGTAAGGTATGGAAAACAAGCTCGTTTTCTCTTGCTGACATTGTTCCTTGTTTGATTTTATTCGGCACTTCATTACAGTCTATATGTGAGGAAAAACCAAACTTTTTAGATTCAGAAGGAAAATTAAAAATTAAAAAGACCCACTTTCCTTTTTTGACTTGGCTTGAGGAGTTTCTCTGTAATTCACCACTGTGTTCTTTCCAATGTAACCCTCCAAGGAAGGAAAGAGTTGTCAGAAACCGTTAGGAGAGGTGGTAAGTCTTTGTTACTCTTCCTAATTTCATCTGCAATCCAGCTGCTCTCCCTGCTAAGCTAAAAGAAAACATTTAGGGTGAGCTATGAACAGACATAGTCCTTTGGCTCCAAAGATCTTCGAACCCACAGACAGCTGTCTAGCAATGAATTAGCAAAGTAAAAAAATATTGACTATCAGACAGGGAGATTTAAGAATTGTAATGCAATCACCAAAAAACTGAAATCCTAGTTTTTTTATCCATCCATCTGCATTCTGTTTTAACCTACAAGATAGTTTGTGAATTTATTTAGTGTAGGATCTTCATGCGTAAAGCAGCACATGGTGCCATTCCCAGAATCAAGCAGGTTTCCAGTGGCTTTGGGAAACAAACAGGCCCACTGTATCCCAGATCCTGGATGCAGTATCATTTAGCAAATCTTTTTTATTTTTATTTTTTTACACATTTATACTTATGTTAAGGCAGAAAAAAAGGCATTCTGTATCATACCCTACAAGCAACTGGTGAAAATGTTAATAGCATCTGCTGGTTAAGGTGACCTCAAACACACAGGTGTGATTGACAGTGGCTCTCCTGACTATGATTGGTTGTTTCTGACTGAGTGGTGTATTTCTGCAGATGGCAGTAGGACAGAGTAACAGTTCTAAAAATCATAAATAAAAATCACCATCTTAAAAAAGTGATCTCCTGCAGCTTTAGCATGAGCATTTCTCAAAGAATTTGTAGAAAACTTTTAAGATAGAATCCTATCCATCTTCAGGCTAAATATTTGTTAATATTGGGATATGGTAGTAACTGTTATCCAAAAATGAAAAGAAAAAGTGTTACTCTATCAATAAGAATGGACTTATAATTTAGTTTTTTCACCTCTATCACATTCACAGCTAACTTTTCCACTGCAAATCTACTACCTATTGCATGCCAATATGCACGCTTTCCCTAAAAGTCTATTCTTAATAGCTGTAGTTGCTGAAATTACAGAATGTTTTTGGCATGCCAGTGTAGGACTTTTAAAGCTTAGATAACAACAACATATAAATCACACTCTACATTAAAGAGTGTTTTAAAAAGGCCAGCATGATGAGTATGGTTCTGCATGATAGCATATCTAAAATGGCACACCGTTGACTACAATACAATGTGTAGGTATTCTGAAAAAAACTTTTGGTATCAGAACAGAATAAAACTAATTCAAGTTGACTGCAGAAGCGGATTCCTCTCTCATCTTTCAACTCATTTAACCTGTTCTAAAATATCGCTGCTAGACTCTAGCAGTAATATTTTAGAGCATATTTTCTTAGAGAATGGGGAATGATGGATGGTCGTTATTTATGCGCTGTAAATAAAATCTAAATGCATTCAGTGTGCAACCATGTTTTCATTTTGAAATTGGATGGGTCAAAGAAAGGCTTTTGCACTACCTAAAACTGCACAGAGATAAACTGAAAATAATAATAAAAAATTGATTTGTGGCCTGCTTCATGTTTCTTGCAATATTGCTGGTTTGTTGCTCCAATCCCTGAGGGGAGTTCTTTGAACTTTTTTTTCCCCCCTCTTTCAAACAGGACAGTTTTACACACACTTAAAAGAGATAAGAAACATAGGGAAGAGCAATGATGTAACAAAAACTCCCATGTGCCTTTGTGTTCTTTAAGATAAAAAATATGCAAATATGCTTACACAGGGTAGCAGAAAACCATGAAAGGTTGCAATATACTCAGATTGCTGGATAACTTCCACACAGTCCAGCTTCAAAGTTCCAACATTAAGAAGAGTGGCCTGATTTTAGGTTGATATAATCATCCTGGAACGAAGGCGAATGTTCCAGGATGTTGCAATGCTAATAACTGACTTTCACTTAAATCAATTAGTGATTTAAGTGAAATCACTTAAATCACTTGATTTAAATCACAAGACGTGTCCCGCATGCGCTCCGTCCTCATCTCCCTAAAGCAGTCCCTACTGGTCCGTTAGACACCAGAGCGATCAGGGGAAGTCCATTCCATGTCATGTTTTTCTTTTCTTTTTGTTTGTTTGTTGTTTGAACCGAAGCATCACTTTAACTTAATGAAGACCATTCACTTGTGTTGCTGTTGTATACTGTGTCAATGTGAAAAGATATTAAAAATTATTACAAATTTAAGGCTTGGAAGGGCATGAACCACCATTTTCAAAGTCACAAAAAAGCAAGTGGAACACAAAAGACTTGAACATCAGAAGGTCAGCTTTTTAAAAATAGTCTATCTATATTTTCTATGCTGACCCTTACATGGCCACAGGTTAGTGCCTATGCCAGGGGTAAAAAGCATAGGCAAGTGATGCTGTACACCTTTTTACAAGGCTCCACACCGAACGATGGCTTCACTGTTGTGTCAATATTGCCAAATAGAAAAGTAACTAGGAGCCACCAGCAGCTCTTTCTGAGCTTTATATATTTGATTCTCAGTCTAGATCCAAACAGTTTAAAAGCTCAGTCTTCCCAGGAAAATAGACCCTGTTCTTCATGGGTAAGCTGTCACAATAAATAACGCTCTCTTTGACATTTCTTTTTATGTTTCCTTTTGGATGTCATCCTATATAAAATATTTAAGCCATAAGTTAGATTTTTCTGAAACAAATTTAATTTGGATTTATTTTTCAGTTTTCAGTTCTATGTTGTTCTGGAGTTTTGCCATCTCCCAACAAAAGCAAATGTAACAGAGTTTCTAATATTTGTAGTTGTGTCATTTTGGTAAAACACTCCTCACTGGAACACAGATAGCTGAAGTTCCTGAGGCTTGACATTTACTGCTTGGCTGCCATGAATTATATGAACATGCTGTGAATATCCATTGTGTCATTTATTCTAGATGAAGGCAATGTGAGACTGAAAAACAGATGAAAGGATGGATAATGGAAATATGGAGGGAAGGATTGAGACATAAAAGAAATGAGATGAAAAGAGTTGGGTAAATAGGGGCAGGATACACGGTATATGAAACATGGGCATATCTGGATGAAATCTTAAGTTAGAAAAGACAGTGATGATTAAATACTAGCCTTTGTCATACATTTAAAACTGGAATATACAGAAATGAATGCCGTTCTTCATCTTGAACAGAATAGACCTTAAAACTGTACTGAACGTGTTCAGTACTGGTGTGTAACATTTGCAGTCAGTCTTTACCTCCTGTTCCACTAACATGATAGCAACTGCTTTCTGGTTTGATATGGTGGAATCAGTGCCATAACAGACTGTTGTGTCATGTTCAGTACTTTTTTATTTATTTATTTTTTTACAAACTCTACATAGTTTAAGCTTTATGTCAGACAGCATATAATTGGTGAACATGAGCTATTTCATGTAACTGCTGTGAATTCATTTAAGAATAATTAGTGGTCAACTATGTAAAAATCAAAAACAAATTGAATCTACATGCTTTGATTGCCTGTCACGTTAATGCTGTAGATTTTATAGATAGTGGAACTTGGTGGATGTATAGATGTGTACATCCTTTTGATTTTTTTTTTCAATATATAGAATATTCACTGAATCAATCCAGAACTACACAAAGTAGGTGGCAACAGCTAACTCATTATTTGGCTACCTAGCACCAACTTTTTGAGTAACATGTGCTGCAGCAGTTTCAAGTTTTGCTGCCGTGCCTCATAACTGCTTAAAAACAAACAGCATGGAGTGAAAACAGTGGATTAAACAGAAAAGGTCATGCCACCAGTTTGGCAGTATTTGAGATATTTATAAACAAAACCAGTCAAATATCAATATTGACAATTACTAATATAGGACATGAAGCCCTTATTTGGTGAGTTTTTCAGCCATATCAGCCGGCCATACTATCTCTAAACATCACATCAAATAATGGCATCCAGATGGGACCATCATCAAATGGACGAAGCCATTAATAAATAAAACACTTTTACTCTACTGAAGAAAAACAGAGACAAAATTGCTGTCTATGCTGGGTTACTCTTGGAAGTGGAAGTACTATCAGCAAATCAAACTCTCCTGCCAGAATTTCCTTCATATCCACTATGGGATATGGAGCTTGTTGAACTGCCACAGCTTGTTGCCACTTTAAGCACTTGCATTGCTGCCCCTGGAAACTGGAAAAATGGATGGAAGAACACAGCCAGAGAATCCCTCCAGCTCACCAAATATTAATGATGAGAATATTCAGGAAGAGTTTTAATGATGGAGGACCGACACCATTACCAAGAGGAGCTAAAAGCAAGCATTGAGCAGTTATAAAAAAAATAAAAAATCTCAAATGGATCAAATGAACTGATAAATTCATTTCTGGGGCAGCAAAAATATGGATACAAGTGGAGTATTCAAGATACAGTTTGAAGTTTAAAGGCTCAAAAAGCCAACATTACCACAAACTCATACTTGATGTCATTTAACCAGTGAGCGATTATCTCTCCCCCTATATTAAAACTTTAAACTCCATGAATATAAAACTGCAACAATTAGACCGACCACTAAGACTGGACAAGTAGATGTACAAATATATCTAGACAACTTATTTTGAGTGAAACATTTAAGATCTATTGTCAGGAAATTGGCTCTAACACTCCTTGGCACCTGAAGGCAACAAGGAGAACCAGTTTCAGGACTCAGGGCTGATTCCCTGCAGGTGTGGCTGCACACCTGCAACTCCTCAGGCCTTATTATAACCCCTAAGGAGGTGGTTGCCAGTTACTCTTTGAGTATTAACCCATATGGTAACGCCAAGCCTTCTTGTGAAGTTCTGTGTTAACAAGTACAAGTACTCCATAGTGCATTCAGGTACTGGTGGGCTGTAGGACATCACAAAGTCCAAAATACAGGTTCAGTGAGCCAATTCCACCTGCTCAATCCCCCAAAAGATATTTCTCATGACACTTAGAAAAAGAACAGACAAGAGAAACAAAGACAAGGAACCAAATGTGCCAGGCTATATTCATTGGACACAGTTAGTGATTGACATGCTACTGAAGATTTATACTTGATTAATGCAGACTCTAAATTCACTGAGATTGCATTAGTGAAATTGTTAACTGAATGACTTATTTACAGCATCATTTCAATCCTGAACTTTGCCAAAGGCTAAAATGCCTCACCTTCATCTCTCAATACCTCATTTAAAAATTCAAGAAGCTTCCTAGATTTCTAATCATTTTTGATCTTCACTGAAGTAAATTTAAAAATAAAGCAAGTCTTAGAGCTGTTTGTGAAGAAATGATTGAGACTTGGAATTACTTTGAAGAGTTTCATTTCTAGAAACTAGAGTTCTCAAAAGATTAAGATGGGAAGATTATGTGTCTTAGCTTTAAAATGTGTAAAAAACATTGCCTTAATACACCATGAGTTTCCTATTTTTAATATTTCCAGTATATTAAAATTTTCTGAGACACTGAAGTTTGGATTTTCATTATGTGTAAGCCAACCATCAAAATGACAAGAAATAAAGGCTGGAAATTTTTCCACTGTGTAATGAATCTATATATTAAGTGTTTCACCTTTTAAAATGAGTGACAAACATTTTGCTTTTTGTTGATCTGTATATAAGTAGCAAATGATTTGTTAAAGCATCAAGCTATTTGAGAGTATGTCTTGACCAATCAAAAGCCATATGCAGTTTGAGAAATGCAAAACACAATAAGAAAGAAAAAGCCTCCATAAAGAAACTGATTACTTTATGGATTTGCTATGCAGTTGGCAGCTGCTTCCTGACAAAATGATGATGAAAAACTCTTTGCGCTCCACTTCAAAAGAATCGATTAACAAAAGAGAAATTTTGTGATGTGTATTGCAACACAAATGCTGAAGAGAGAAAATATGAAACTCAAATAGCAAAGGCAAAGTTGGTAGTTTTGCTTCTTCATTGTCAAGTCTCAACTTGTTAATGTCTGTTTTGCCATGTCTCCATTACGATCTGTTCCTCACTGTGAATATTGGGGATCTGCATGGCCTAGCCAAACTCTGGAAATATAACTTCTGCATAGTCACTTTATTAGAAGTGCATTTTTAACAGTAACCAGCGATGAGACTTATGGCTCTTTGAGTGAAGTAAAAAAAAGTAGTAATGTTTGTTCTAAATAAAATATATATTTATTCCAAATGTGCAAAATAGTTGCGACAGACTGGCGATCTGTCCAGGATGTACCTTGGCTCTCGCCCGAAATGTTTGCTGGAGCTAGGCACCAGCACCCCTACCAAGACTGAGGAGCTTGATTTTTTTTAATAAATTATCTCTCATGTAATACTGTCAGTTATTCGGACAGTACAACAAATATGTAAAAAACATTGTGTTTAGAAAAGTTTCACACTGCACCTTCAGCCCAGCAAATAATTGTTTTGATTTAAATAAAAAACATGTTGGTTTTGTACCTAAATCCAGCTTTTACTTTGTTGATGTGGAACCACCTGCAGCTCTCCTGTTTGCTACCTGGTGGAAATTTTTCAGTCACTGTTTGCACTGACTGAGAATGAGTTTTTAAATGTGATGTAGTGTTTTTGAAGGTAGATAAAACTTTGATACCAGCACCGAGTGTATAGCTAACTTTAATATTGTCCTCTTTAGCTGACACAAACTTGAAATAGTGATGGTATTTCCAGCTAGAAAAGCACCTTTGTTTACCTTTATGTTATTGGCTGCTTCATATGTATTCCACATGAATTGTTCTCGTGCTGAAAATGTGACTTATTGCATATATAACACTGTGACCTCAAAGGAATGCATTTATTTTTTTATTTTTTTTACAAAGGAAAATGACAAAAGTAGTAGCACACAGTGATTTAGATAAATAACTTTAATCTGGTTACTGGTTTGGAAACAGTAACCAGATTACTTGTTACTTAAAAAAGGGGTCATATTAGAGTAACACATTACTGGTATCACTAGATATTAGAATGCAAGATGATTAATGGTAGTGCATATTGGTAAAGAAATATGCATTTTCTCATAATATGTACCTGCCACATTCTAAATGTGCGTGCATAAAATCTCCTCAATAGGCTCTTTAGAATTTCAATCTTTTTGCGTTTATGTAAACAGCCTAACCTGTTTCAGAATGAAATTGACAGTAAGAACAGAAGCCTCTTTCCCTGCCGTCTCATAGCTGTGTTAGTTTGAAGTAATTTAGATTTTGCTCCATTAAACTAATTGCAGTCTAAATTAGAGGATGCTTGTGTCTGCCAAAGGCCTCGGTGATCCCAAAGGGCTCTCTGGAGCTGTGCAGCTGACATTGCGTGCTGCTTAGTGAGTCTGGGGCTCCATCTGTGCCAGCCTCTCCCACTGGGTGCCCTGTACCTAACCAATCCCCCACAACCCCCTGATGCCAATTTCATACATCTGCTCCCCCTACATGATGCTGTGCTTAGAAATACCAACACAGATGCAACATGCAACATGTGCTCTTTATAATTAGTCAGACTATTTTGATGTTGTCTTTTTCTTCACTTTGAATTTGTTGCATCTAGAGCCATCAAAGGGAATGCATTGTGCTGACATTGAAAATTTAAATCTATTAGTTTTCATGGTACTAGGACTTTGGAATATGATGTAATATTCCAATATATTCCAACATAGGGCTATGGTGGAAATATTTACAAATCCCAACATATTTAAAGCATTTTTATGTTTTTTAGAGTAGAAAAAATATTTTTCTCATACTTTGATTAGATGTTCAAGACTTAATTTCAAGTAACAGGTTTAAGAAAGCATATGGGTTATAATAAATTATAAATATATGAATTGGTGTCTTCATGCAGGTTTATTTTGTGAGAAAAAATTGTAGAACTTGATTCAGATGAGCCATTGGTTTTCAAACCTCTCTTGTATTGCTGTATCCCAGGTTGGTCAAAGTAAAAATGAAATATTGCATGGGCAATTTCTGCATGGAATTTGTGCATTCTCCCCTAATATGCAATCTCTATAGGTTAATAACATGCTTGGTAAGCTGACTTCGAATGGCACTTAAGTGTAGTCTTGTTTATATGTATGTTTCCCTATGATACACACATATAGGCTGGTAAACTGCCCAAGGTGAACCCTCACCTTGACAATATCACCAGCCTCCCTTGGCCCTGCAATGATTAAGAGGCTATAGAAAAAATAGATGAATGACAGCACACAACATTTCACTCAAAAGTTGATAAACATGCCAAATCAAACTTCATTAAAACATATTCTGTTTTTTTTAGGTTGTTGGCTTGTGTATATATATTGTGTGTGTGTGTGTGTGTGTATTATATATATATATATATATATATATATATATGCCAAATTGAAAAAAAAATGTTGTTGGTCTTCATGAGTGGTATTGTGGTTGCTGCCATGGCAGACACCAATGACATTCAGGCCGCAGTTCCTGGAAGGTGGATGTGCAATGGACTTGAAAGCATTTTCAAAATAAGTGACAGCTTTCAGGCTTATCCTGGTGGGCACCTTTCAGTGAGTCAGGCTGCTATAGTGGTTATTTTATTTTTTTACCTCTATAAAAAATAAACTGCAATCTGTAAAAGCAATCATAAAAACCCAAAGTGTGACTTTTCAAGACTGAGACATGGTGATAAGTTATGAGTTAAGTCTGAAAATTTTAAGCATCAGGATATGCTGTTATTTAAGCACTACATGTAACAAAATCATGAGTATATTCAAAATATAGTAAACTTCCCATATATTAAAAGATATTGCAAGATTACAGAGTTTTGTTAAATAGTAAAAGAGTGACCCCCAAAAACATCTCCCTTATTTCATGCTTTATCCTGCTACTGGTTCAAATCTAGATTTATCATAACTTGCTTTATGACCTTGTTTAAATCACTATAGGGCATCTGACTTTACACTTTTATGAAACAAATGCATGAGTAAACAGGATTTCACATAAAGATAAAATGGCTTAGATGCAAATATGCTCCCTACAAGAATTGTAATGCACTAGAGTCTTCAATTTAGCATATTTTAGATCATTTCTCACAATGTTCTTTGTCCCAGGCTGTTTATGACTGAATACAATCTGTTTCTTACACTTTGTAATAGTTATGGGACATTTTAAATGCTTTGTAAATCTGGATAATCTATTTACAGCTTTATGACAACATTGCAGAGTGTCTTCTTTTGATGTTATTCTTTTCATCTTCCTTCAATATGGCATTAGGTGGTTTGCTAATTGAGCCAGCACCCACTGCAAAGTTTTGTCTTTCTTAATCTGTCATTTTAAAACTTTCTTTAGTTTATTTGCCAATGTTTATTTTTATTGTGCCCATTGCAAACCTGACAACTTTGCAAAAAATTTTTTTGCTCAGCTTTGCAACTTCCTATTTCAATTGACACCATTTTCTTAGTTCAATTACACAAACCTGAAACCTCCATGATGGAAACCTGCTGAATTCCCCATTTAGCTTTACTTGATCTACTTTCACTGTATGTGGTTGAGAGATGATTGTGAATCCAAAGCTGTATTAACTAACATCCAACAATCCATTATCTAATTAATTCAGGAAATTGAAACAATGTTTTAAAAATACAAAACATTTTGGTAAACTTGTTAATATTTCACAGGTGTTCCGACAACAGGTGGATAATTTTTTTTATTTCAGAAAACATTAATCATGTCAACTCCCCAAAACTTTGGCAGTTTATCAACAGTGCTATTACAAGCAATTACAAAAACTGCATCCAGACTTCCCTTCACCTGACAGGTCTGCAAACATTCAGACACTGTCTTCTTTCCAAACTGTGAGATATTAGTGCAGTATGGAGCAAAAAATTGTTATAAGACATATTGATCCAGTTGCAGACCCGAGGAGCTGTACAATCATTCCCATGACTCTGTTTTTGGCACAGTAAAAGATTGAGTAACAGCTGGGAAGCTCTGACAGCTGGGAACCTTCTCCATTTCCAGTAGACTCCAGATGTCCCCTCCCAAAACCTCTCCGCCTCTTCCTGTCTGTTTTCTTGTTTGCTGTTTCTATTCTCATGTGTGGGGAAAAAACTGGCAAAGCTGACTTCCAGTTGTGAATTAGTTGTTTTGCCAATTACCCCTCTATCCCAGATGTAGCCAGCCTTGTGTAAAGTAATGATGTAATACATTTTCACTACTCATTCATCTCTAAATGCTACATACTGTCTGGATCTTATTGTCTCAACATTTTCCTATTTAATACCTGTCATCTGGTATTTTCATTTCACACTGTTTCAGGCTGTTTTCACTTAGGCTTTATTAGATGAATTGCCAAGAACAAAACAAAAAACTTGCTTCTAAAACTTTGCTATTTTAGTTTAGTATCTAGCTGTTTGTCTTTTTGAATAATATTGGGGGATAGATTAAAAAAACACAAAAAAGTTTACAAAACATGCTTGGGGAATATAAAAAATACATAGAGACAGAAGAAAGCCTTGCAGTTGTTCTTGTTGGTATATACACTCATTTTTACCCTAAAGTGATTATAAAGAACCCTCAATACTCTTAGTTTTGATACTTTATTTTGTGTTGGATAACTTGACTTGTTGCTACAAATTAAATTCTGTAGCAGAGAAACCACCTTACTGTTCCTCATATTTATCACTCTAATCACGGTAATTTAAAATGCTTTAAAGATTCAAGGGGCAAAGGTCGAACTATTCTAGAAACCTCTGATGCGTGTGTAATACCCCTAGGGAAGAACAGTATCACCATGCATTCAATATGGAGAGATATCAAGATCTAAGACACCATAGTCAACACTAATGCATTTTTATTAATAACAGTCTGTTAGACCACATAATTTATCCCAAACAATTATCAAATGCAAAAATTAAGCACAGATGAATTAATCATCTGCTAAAAGAAGATTAGAATGGGTCTTGTCAAATTTAAATAATGGTGCTTTTATCAGCAAAATAATATCGTTGTGAAGCTAGAGCTAAAACAGAACAAATACAAAGACATTAGTAACACTTAAAATAGCTTGATTTCAGCTTTGGGAGTTCTGTTTTAAATCTTGACTTTCAAGTGGCATTTAAATTAGCAAGTTTCATTGATCTGACCTTGACAGTTTGGCAGTAAGCACCTTCCTGGGACTTGATACATACTAAAGATAATTAATTCACATAGCCCAGGGCTATGGCTCTTTGATGAGTAACATTCAGGCTTTTATGCCACCTTAGCAGGTAATTATCTTTGTCTGAAACTGACCAACCAATTTTATTGTGAACTCAGTGAATCACCAGTAAGGGTATTTGAACGATGAAGTGTATTCTACTGGGGGGACATTTCATGACCAACATAATATGTAATGGAAATTTCATTTCTAAACATACTATGCCCAATATTGTTTAACACTAAAAAGTTATATGATTACCAAATATTGCTGTATTATAGGAACTGAAAAGAAATATCCAAAGCTATTTTTTTACAACTAGGTCATTCAAATCATTCAAGCATGAAATAGTGCTCCGGTCTAGGAATAATTCAGTGATTCTGCACAGAACAGGAAATCAAACATAGAATCAGTATTTATATTAAAAATCTAATGTAATTTTAAGTGTTGCTGTTTCTCCATAATAATACAATGAAAGCAATCTTAACAACATTGACATTTGATAGGAAAATAGTTAAAGCATTTTTCTAACTTCTCCATTGATATGGATAAGTTCTTTATTGCTCCAGAAGTCTTTTGATGCCTTATTAATGCTGCTGTCCAGGACTTCTTAAATCTCTCAATATTGAACCTGTTTGTTCTCCTGGTGACTCCTTCTGCGAGAACCTCTAATAAAACTCTTACTATCTTCCTAGATGTTACGCTCTTGATCGCTTACCACAACTTCCTTCTTCTGGCAGTTCCTTCTCCTGCCTAACCTCTAACTTGGTTTAGGAAGATATTCATTTCTGCACCTTTTCAGTCTACCCCACACTATCAACTTTTACTGAGGCAACACCCAAACTACCACTGTTAACCCAACCAAAATAATTGTTGTCCACATTAACCTTTAACCCCTGGCTATCCATTTATTCAACAAACCTTGCTCTAAACACTTTATGACTGTTTTTTTTTTTTGTCTTCCTTCGTATGGTAGATTTCTGCTGTGGGAGATTGTCCAGATGAACCAACTGTCAGGGTCTGGTGGTTGGGCAAGAGACGGTTAATGGAGGCTGAAAAGCCTGGATCAACTGATCCTGGATCAGTCCAGGATCAACAGGCCTTGCTTTAATATAATAAGATAGTTGCTGTACACACTAATGGAACATTGGTGGACTCACTGATCAAAAGATCAGTTGAGGAAGAAAAGTATATATATTCAAGTGGCTTCAGATGTCATATGTTGCTTCATGTAAGTTTCTAAGTCACTAAAGAAACATTTTTGAAGTTTAAATGTGTTCACTAAATAGCTGATTTGTTTTTTTTTTTGCATTTCATATGTAGTATAAGTAAATGAAATTTGAAATTAGTAATTCACAATTCAGACATAATAAGAAAGGCATACAGTGAGAAATTTAGACTTAACTTAATCAAAGATGATACAATCAGAACCACAGTCTGTATGCAAAGATATGACTAATGTATGCATACATGTGTGGACATATAACTTTATATACATACTATTTATATCAGCCTGTCAGGCATTAACAACGACTGCAGCCACTCCCCTGCAAGACAGTTTCCAATAGCAACTGAAAGTACTCACTTCACAGTCATAGAGGGTTTTATATTGATCTTAAATTATACCATTGCACTTTTACAGGACTCACTGGGGCATTTATGTGGATCTCTATTTGTTTAATCTTTATCTTTCCAGTGAATGTATTCAGTTCTATTATTTAATTAAGCTTGAAACTAAGCTTCTTTACAGGGTGAAAATTTACTGTGGCTGAGATAAAACATACTGTGCATGGGACTCCTGGTAAATCAGTTTGAGTTCATCTATATTATTATAATTCTGTTTAATGCACACTGTATATCTTGCAGATATGAGCAGTGTGCTCATATCTCATATCTGTCCACCAGTTATTAGTTAATGTTAATTAATAAACTTTTAAACATACTGAACTTTTACACAAATAATAGAACATCAATATTTGTCAGATGAAATGTTTTTACATTATTAAACTAACGCTGCTCCTGGGCTCATCTATGTATTAAACTACTATAAGATGTAAATTTTTGAGGGAGCTAGTCCTTCGGTCCCGTGGCCATTTTTACTTTTTCATTTGTAGGGGTTCGGTACCTTATGTCTCTGTGTAAAAAGGTCTCATCTGCCACAGACATTGCATAAAGACCATCATTTTGTGCCTACTTTAGGAATGTGTAGTAGCTTCAACAACAGGCTATTAAAAGTAAACGTCTATATACTGAAATCTTCATTAAGAGAAAGTGGTTTTGTGACTGCAACATTTAATACAAAAGTAACGTGCTCTGATCGACATGCACAGTTACATCTGGATTTATTTTGTACATGACCAGTTTTCTGAAGTTAAGAGTCTTAGTAGCAAATACATGTCCTTATAGGTATGAGAACTTTATCTGATAAAGTCTGTGGGGTCATTTTAGGAGAGAGCTGTAGACAAGAGAAATCAATCAATTTTGTATATGCTTGGATGGCAGATTGGACAAATATTACCAAGTTAAGATGTGGAGTGCTGATAGACACCTATCAAAGAAGTCTAAGTGCTAGAATTGAGTCAAAAGGTTTTTCAATCAAATTAGATTTTAAATGAGCATTTATGCAATCAGCTAGTTATTGAACCATTTTTACGTTTTACTTTCTCTCTTAACTGATTAGTTGTTAGAATTACTGTGATGCTACACAATGATGATACTGGCTGAAACACGTAATCTACAGACAAAGAAATATCTAAAATATTTATATCTTAGGTTTAATATAGTGAGAACTAATAACTATGTACATTACTCTCAAACACAGGGAGTTGGTAATACTGCAGCAAACACTGAAAAGAAAATTAAGAAATCCTGTAGTCACAGCTGTAACACAAATATTTGATACCACCCACAGTGTAGGAAAATAATATAGGTTGTGTGCCAGGAAAAGGTTGGAGGAAAGTGTCAAGAAAAGAGAGTGACATGTCTGAGAGTGCATAAAATGAGCAGATGCAAACTGGGCGACATGAAATGGATTTGTGGTGAGTTGGGGTTGGGAGAGAGCAACACATGGACAAACTTCAAGTTTGTGAGGGACATGTGGTTTGTCACGGATGGATGACTGAAAGAAGGGAACAGGAAAAGGTGCATAGGAGGCAGGTGAGAAGTAAAATGGAAGAACAGGCATGAATGAATGGCTGGATAGAGTAGAGACACAGAATGGCAAGATAAAGCTGACAGAAATCATTTCTAATTTGCAAATATATTAATTTGATGTAAGCAGGTACATACTGACATAACAGTTTTAAACTTGGAGTTGCACTAATCATGGTAAGAAATATTCTTGAAGAATAAATCAAAAATAAAGCTAAATGATAATATCAATGAATAATGCGACATTGCATTTATCAAGGAACTAAAATTCAGGTGTTTCTGTATAAAAAAAGGAATTAAACATATACTTAAGATTTTTTTTAATGCAGATATAACAAACACAATATTAGGAAATGATTTATTGCAGTCAGCCTGATCAAAAAATGCATCATTACTCTAAGTGCATATGGTCTGTACAGATGTGGCCAAAATAAAATGTCTGGTATGTAAATATAAAGAGATCATTTTTAAACTGCATGTTTGAACTTAAAATTCAAAGAGGTATTTAAAAATCTGACAAATTAAACTTTTAGCAGAATGTCAGACAAAGGCAAAAGTAACAAATGCATTTCCAACAATACAACATCACACACACACAACACTGTTTGAGTTAGAATGCATGACTAGATCAAAGCTGACATCTGTGAATCTGCATGGCATTTACTAACCAACTGTGCATAACCATGTTGATGCTTATTGTATTCAGGTGTAAAACTATTATTTTTTTTGCATGTTGTCTTTGGTACTTTCCACCTTTCGTATCAGAAAAGTTTGAATGAACAAGGTGTTCAGCTTAGCAACATGCAGGAAATAAATGCTTTTGATGGGGAAGAGCAGTTAGTTTTTCTTCCCCAGTCTTATGCAATCCTTTTGCTGCCACAGAGATATCATTCACACACACCTGGTTAACATGTTCCAATTGGATTTTCTTGTCAGACGGAGACTTCACTCATTCTTCAAGGTGATGCTGGCAATTAAGAGAATGCATAAACTTTCAATAATATTGACAGTTATTGCAGAAAGTGAAACAAATCCATCAGGCAAAAAGCTGAGAAATTATAGTTTTTATATTGCACAAGTGAACTGTTACTCAAGTGACTTCTGAAGGCAATCCATTATTTTAATTTGTGAAAGCCTGAGATAAGTAAATGCATGCAGTTCTATATGTATGCGAATACATTTAGAATTGAGATATTTCTTCATGAACAAAATGTATTTTTAATCCAAAAGTTTGAACATGGCCCCTTTTACCTGTTAACAAAACACAAGTGAAGAGTCTAAGTGAGACATCTGGTAAAACTGAGACAATCCCGACTGCAATAGTTGGGATTGTCGCAAAACATACATTTTGGAGAGCTCATCTGAAATGATGCTCAATAACAAGTAAATTCTTTACATCACCTGCCTCCACCCTATCCTTGTAAAAGACATTTCCACATGTCTAAAGTGGTTACCTTTAAAAAATCTGAAGTTAGAATAGCTTGTTAAGAAATTATCTTACACATTCAACAATGAACAATGAATTATCTTTAGCTATTTGTCACTCAAATCTTTGAGAAAACCTTGCATTCATGTTGTGTGATTACACAAGCAAAGATTATATATTTGAAGGTAAAAAGAGTCCAACCATGGCCTTCCTCTGAGGGCTTTGTAGTTTAACAAGTATTATTTTATGACAAAGAGATAAGAGTGAGATTTAATGAGAAAAAAAACCAGCATTTGTGTTGCATAAAATGAGAAGCTTTCTGCGGATGCCTTGTCTGCTGTGATTTCTGTCAGCATGCTGAAAGGCTGCTATGAGGCATCCTCTGGGATCCCTCAGGTGGATAATGCCAAATTCTACTTGTCGTACCAGTAGAAATATTTCCTTTGTGTTTAGTGTCCATTATGCAACAGCTATAAAAAGTTTTGGATATTTGCTAATTTTAGTTTTGCTATTTCACTCAGTTTGAAAAGGGCAGTTAAGTAAGGTGTGCATTTAAGCTTCTCTGCTCTGAAAGATGAAAAACATGCAGCCTAGTTCTTCTTGAGTGTTGAGTTTACAGGAAGCAAACTCAACATAGGAAAGAACATGTGAATTTTAGTTTTCACATGTCAAAACTAAAATTCCCTGCTGATATATGTCAATATATAGATGCATTTGCTTGTTTGTGTAAAGGGATTTATGTGACTCATTTTGTAAAAGGGTTTAGATGCTGATAAGACAAGACATGTACCTAAGTCAGATTAATATATTTTCTTGAAAAGAAGGTGGTATCAGCAACTCTTGACTGATTTTTTAAAATAGAGAAAAAAAACAGTGCAATGACTTCACCTGCAATAGATCAAAGGAATATTGTCACTTTTGAAATAAAAAAAAACAATCCTCGAAGGTCATTAATTTTGTCATCATAAAAAATGCCTGTTTAAGCAACAGCTAAAAGCCAAACCAACTTTGGTGTAGGTAATGATATTACATCCACAAATCCAGAGGTATGTGGTGAGGAAGATGTGTTTTATTTATAGAGCTGACAAGCTGATGGATGAACTTGAAGGAACCAACTTGCCTCATCTAATTTTTGCTGTCTATTTTTACACTCCTGACACCACTAAACCTGCAATGAAAAGATGCTGAATCACATCACAGTGAATACTTTGACCTTCCTGACAACTTTGGTTGAACTAATAACCACAGAGGAAATGTCTTGACATGGACCCTAACCCTAACAGGAAGTCTTTTTTTAGCATGTAGTGGACACTTCCAAATATTGACAGAAGAGGTTGGCTCCAGGTGAGCTGAAGAATTGTGTGGGGAATTGGTAGCTTTAGCTGACATTACAGTCCATCCAGTTGGCAGAGTCATTCAAGCTCACACTGTTAAATATAGCATACAGTGATTTATGCCCCAAACCTTTGTGGGTGACAGTTTGTCAAATGGATAGAACATTTTATTTGCAATGCCTCAGCATTCACATTGAGCAATCCCTATAGAGCGTCATGTATGCAATGTCACGTTGTGCGTTTTTGTTTTTCTTCTAGTCCATGCAAGAAACAAGACCGATGTGAGATCTTGGTTGAATGTAACAAAAATTAAATTTTGTTGCTTGTTCCTTAATCCTAAAATATTTAGACTTCTAAATACCTGCCAAATTAACAAAACTTTAGGATATATGTATCCTAAAGTTTTGTGATGGATATATAGTTTTTTTTATATGGAATGGAAAAATGTGATGTTGGTGATGCAGAACCTTAATATTAGCTTTTTATTATTTACGGTAAATATATTACCGTAAATAATACAGTAATATTATTTACTGTATTATTAACTGCAACAAAAACTTCTATTTGCAGAATAACTCTGCAACAGAAACCTAAAATCCAGATCTACAGCTTAAGGACTGTAGTCCTTAAACTACAGCTTAGGTTGCTTAGAAGTAATCATCCATTATGATACCTGAATTCAACTCCTACAGCCATCTTCTTATAACTAACTAAACAGTAAAACGTTCTCCTCCCACTCTATCTCACCGTACATCCCGATGCTAATTGATTAAGATGCCAACAAACTTAACAGCAAAGGAGGGAGGAATGACCACCATATGTTTGTTATTATTGAATGAATACACAGTAGCGCCTCATTAAACACAAACCAAAGTCTTTTGTCACTAGAGATAACAGGAGCTGCCTTTCTGCATTATGGATCAAAACTGGGAGGGGGCAGATGGGAGGCGGAGCAGGTAGCTCTACATCACTTCTGCTTACAGGAGTTCAGGAAGGCAGAAAAAACAGTAAAGGTTAAACAGTACAATTTAGGAATGCTTAGAAGCATGAGCAACTGGAAATGTGGTGACAGGAAAATATTCTCAACTGGGAAGCTTATGTAGCATATTTAAAATAATATGCCGCACTATCAGGGTAAGATGGTTAAAACCACAACCAATGTCAAATGGGCTAGATCTCAGAAGTATAGGTATGAGACTCATGAGTGAGCAGACAGACTACAAGGTTTGCAATTGCCGATTGTGTGTATTTAAGTGGAGAGATATATACATATTTACAATATAAATGAAATCATATGGCCATATAACAAAAAAATGGAAAAACAAACACCCAAAACCAAAAGACAAGAACCAAGCCCACAAACCCACACCCCTCAGTTCTTTCACCCAAGCTGAGGGTAATCCAGGTTCCAAGCAGGTTATCCAAACTACTTGGTAAAGTGCAGGTCCGGGCTAAACAGAACGTCCTGTTGGACCGAAATGTTCAGCTAGCTGCGTGGAGCCTCCTACCACACTGGCAGGAGAAACTGTCTTCTTCTGGCACTTCTAGTGCAATCTTTCTTTAGGCTCTAGGCCTGGACCTCTAGCTCGCCATCCATCTGGCCTGCACGATGAAACAGGACCAACATATAATCACATTCTAGTGTGCACACAATTCCATAAATAGCGCTCTTCGCACAATAAATACATCCCATCAATGTCAATAAATAAATACCAAGTTCAATATACTTTACACTTCATGAGAAATTCAATAAATCTACATCATATTTTAATTAACATGACAATGTAAATTAAAACAAACGTTACTCAAAGCACCTTATAAGTCTCGAATTCAGAGGCAGCATGGTTGTCTACGTTTACTTAGCAGCGAGTCATTCCATCGCTCCACAACAACAATTAACGTCAGCAATAAGCTAACGGAACCTTACCAGATCCGCAGTGAAATCCCGATCCTCATATAGTCTTTCCTTCTTTTCTCAAAAGGTAAGTGGCTCCCGCAGCTCTGTTCCTCCTGGCGTGTTCTGATTGTTTCCACCTTCCCGCTCCAGCTGGTATACTCTACCAAATTGGCTATGGTGACCCACATGACTCGAATACTGAACAGCGATTGGCTGCTCAGTAGTCCCGCGAGAACAGATGCCAATGCATCGGTTCTAACAGTTTTAACTATCGCGGGATTTTCCAACCAGAAGGGGATTAAAAAGTGAAATTGCAGAGAATAGAAATTTAAAATCTAGACCCGGGTTACACTTATCATAACATTAACAATGGAATATTGAGGAGAATGTTATTCATTATTATTTATTTTACATTGAGTGCTTTCAAGGATTGATCTCACTGCTGTTATGCAAAGCCCTTAGTGTATTTTCATAACTGCTTCAGAAAAAGGCATGCACTTACAGCATTCAGGGAATAAAATATAGTAATTGTGCATTTATTTTATTTTTCTTGCTATGAACCAGCAGAATTGTGGGAAGATATTGTCACAATATCACTAAAGTTCTAAACATTTTTCACAATATTCATTCTTCTTAAACTGAATACTTTTTCTCCAATGCATTTTGTTCCAGAGTTTAGAACATGATGTATTTCAGACAAAATTATACTTCTGTCTTTATTCCCACTTCAAAAATAATGTCTAAAACAAGTAAAATATTCACAAACATCTTCAAATATGTGTCATTCAGCAAACTGTCTGCATGAGACATTAGTGACTACGGTTGCAAAACTAAAACAATACAACTAATTATTTGTTAATTTACTTACATTATTTATCTCATACAGAAACACAAACAGCTCTGTATTGTTCTTTTGTTTAAACTCTTGCTCGCATGTAGAGAAAAAGAATCAGTGCAATACATGCTGTTTGGAATCATTCTTCAGAAAGCTCCTATCAGGAAAGGTGAAAAATATATATTCATTGTGTTACATTTATCATCAGTTCCAAAGGTTTTTATGAGTACATGTTCTTAGTATCAACATATTTAGAAATCCCTGTATGTTTAAATTTAGACTATTTCTGAGAGCAATCTCAGTGTAGCTAGGTTCTGTGAGTGTTAATGTCATAGGAATGTAATTATTAATGTTCTGGCTGTAGTTGTATTTTTCCTGGTGTGAAATGTCTAAACAAATGGAGAAAGTTTATAGAGTCATGGTCAGCATATAATGATCACTTGTTCTCTTTCAGCGAGACATTATTTTACTCAGTATAATTTGGGGAACAACTTTTGTAATAGTCTTCCTATTGAAACATCCACACTATTCAGAGACGTACAAATTGTACAAAGATGGAGATTCAGCAATCTCAATCCACATTTTTTTTAAGAAATAGAAAGAAAGCACAAACTTTTGATATCAGCTGTGAAGCTTATATGTCGAAGTTTGCAGTTAGTTTGATAGACACGGTGTTAAAACTATGATTTATAATTATGACACAGCATGACTTGCTTTTCCTCTGGAGTCTAAACATTTTCCAACAGGGGCTAAAATTGTCAAGTAAATGTACTTGCACACCTTATAGCTTGACTTATTTGCGAAAAAAGTATTCTTAAGAGAAATCCTCTTGAATGATTATTATTATTATTATTATTATTATTATTAATAGTAGTAGTAGTAAGCATTGGTTCGACTATAATAATTCGGTCAGTCCAAAACATTTACCCAACTCATGACTCCATTTCATCAAGTAACAGAATGAAGTTCAAGTAACTAAGAAAACAGGATAAGACTTACATATAGTGCATTTCACACTAGCCACCCTCTTCTGCATTTATTTGCACATATCCCAGTAGCCTTAAAATATATTAAAGCAAGAAAAACAGCTGAATATAATGCTTACACTGCAAATCAGCATAGTTTGTGTATTCCAAAGTGCACTTGAGATATTAAAAGGATAACATCTCAGCAGGGGTGATAATGTTTAATATTTGGAATATGTTTAGGTTAAATTAGCAAACGCTTGAGCTCTGTAATCAAATCCCCCTCTTCCCATAATTTTGTGCTGAGTTTTAGGTGATGAATCATTTTTCCCACATAAGGCTTTCTTATGTTGATGGTCAAATTTTAATCACACATTTTCAAAGGAGCAGATCCAATGAGATGTGCAAATGTAAATCTGTAACAATATCACACATCTATTTTTCTGTATTAATGTCACAGGCCGGAAGCAGCTTATTTGCAAGAATTTGAGCTTACAGAAGCTAAATAAATTATTTACAAGTAGACTCCAAGCTCATAGATATAACATGGGTCAACTTATTGTTTGTGTTAGCAATAATATTGTTATCAGACTAATTACTTAAAGTAGCACAACTCACTACTCACACAGGCAGAAACAAGTGAACAGCCATTTAAAGCTTCTTTTAATCCTAAATGGTTGACCCAATCTGAAACAAAACAACTGTATGCGTCCAGGCTTTTGAAAGCTTTCATGTGGCTCGTCGTATGTCTGCAGCACCAGACAGTTAGTTATGTTGATCTGGGTAAGTCTTCAAGATTATATGACAAGTTCTTTTTACTGGGACAATATGGATCATATCCTAAATATACACATATTTTATCAAGATACCTCATCTGTACCAGCCCACTTAGGGCATTAGCATATTGATGTGTTGTGTATGAATTCTGCCTAAATACAGTGTTTTTAAAAATCACTACATTTTCAAGCAATGTGATTAAATTATTCAGATGCACCAATGAAAGCTCAAAATGTATATGGCATTAGTACAAGTAATAAAGAGTTGTAAACTTCTGAAAAAAACATATATTCATTGTCTTTCAGTCTTTGCAGCGGCTTATGTTTTTGATTGAAATATTTGTCCCTTTTTACTGCAAAAAACATACAAGCTTCAGCTGTTTATATGTCCCCTTCATGCTATGTGATGGAGTGCAGGTGGTGATTGATTGATTCATGTTTTTCATCAAAGCTTACCAAAGCTGCAATAGCTCACTGCTGAAATTGTTTAGAACAAACCTGTATGAGTCAGCTAATGCTGATACAGCTTTCAGGCTAGTGCCTTTGACATATTCCTTACGTCTCAAACATTAGGTGTTACAAAAAAGTGGTTTCTGAAGCAGTGGGACTGACTATTGTTTTAATTTATAACACTTTCTGATTCCTTAGTATATTACAGAGTTCTATGATATACAGCCAGCTTATTGTATTTGTACATTGCGTAGTTTTCTATACACAACACAGCGACCTGAAAATGTATTAAAAAGACAAAATAAAAGCAATACAAATTTTGTAAAAAGTATAACAGAGATGTGTTTAGCATTTGTATCATCGCAAAAATCAAAGAAAAAATGAAGGAAATCAAGAAGAAAAATATAATCTAGATATGCATGGCTCGATCAGTACAGCCCTTTAATTTTAGGTGACTTGTGAAACTGATCTTATCCACTGATCATATTTACATTTAAACAGCCACAAAGCTTCAGCATTTGAGCATGTTTTGAACTATATGGAAACTTAAAATTCAGGATACTTTATTGGTGGCTTATATTTGGCTTATAGTTTCTTAGTTTTTCCTCAAATTACCTCAAAACCTGGTAATTTTGTAAAAGTGAAATGCTGCTCTGCCTTTTATTTTTGGTAAGAGGCTCAAAACATTATTAGTTGCATAATATTGTGAACTCCATTATTATTTATTTATTATATATATTATCTTTATTTTTATATTATTTTTCAGTAAAATAAGATTGGAACATTGAAGATGTGTTGTGACCTAATAACACCCGACAAAAGACATAAACAACTAACAATATTGACCAAAGTTGTTAAGGACAAGTCATGCTTTTTAAAGATTGATGATGAGCCAGAAAACAAAATCAGTGCATCCCTAGCTAATTATCCTTCAGCAGACTCTTCTGTTTTGTTGGTGCACAGAAAGAAAATGCCTGTTCAAAGTGAACCTAGAGTGTAATCAACCGATATCTACCAAGGGAAAGTAGAACGAGTGAAGGTGTACAGGAATGCCAAATCTGTCAAACACTGCAGTGCAAGGCCGTCTACTTTTTGTGTATTAATTGAAAGACCTTACAATTTAATTTCACCTCTAGTTGAGGTTGATGTAGTGAAGCCAATCTAGAATTACAATATTTAGAAACCTAAATATTGCAATATTTAGGTTTCTAAATATTACACTGGCATATGCACAATTCACCATCTGTTTCCTTTGGGAATATATTTTAATTCATATTGGAAATAGAGGACAAACATGCATCCATAACATGTTCAAATTGTAACCTGTGAATTTTTTTTAACCATTATTTAATTGTGTGCTCTCTGACTGAAGCATTTTATCTTTTCTCGTTTTTATTTGTTAACCTATAATGCAAAACATAAAACAAATCAAATCAACATGAGCCATTTTAAGCAAATATTAGTTTTAATAATTGTTTTTAAGATTAGGATTAAATGGTTCTGTGTGGAAATTTCAGTGTGTATCTTCTGTTTACCTGATCTGCTGCTGGCATTAGCGTCTCTGCAGGAAAGGAATCCAGCAGGGCAGTATAAAAACAGTCAACTACCTCCACATTCAGGCTGCATAATTTGCATCTGCATTTGCATTTTTTTTCATATGCTAACTTAACATGTAAATCATCTGGTGGTCTGCCAATTTAAAGTAGATGGATTTTTTTTTCTAATTTGAATAAAATGGTACGTTACCTATTTCCACTAATTTCAATTCCATTTCTTGCTGAAACGGTTTTTCCTTTTAGTCCGTTTAAAGCTATTACTTTAATTTTATTTTCACATTCTAGAGCAAACAAGTAAAACAACAGTTGTTCATTTGGGGCTCACATAAGCTTTTATATTGGACTATGATTGCGACTGCATACTACATAGTAATTTGTTTGCAAAAACAGAGCTTATCTTCTGCCAGATGATACCTCTTTTTTACCAAAAGGAGAAAATAATTCTCCCAGCAACACTGCCACTGTGCATACCTTTGTTAAATTTACAATTACCAACATAGAAATGTGTTTGCAGATTGCAAAAAAGAAAGAAATTGAAAAAAGAAACTTTAAAACCAAAGAATTGAAAAATCCACATTGTCTCTAGGATGCTTTATTACTTAGATTCCATGCAATCATCAAAGACCAAACAGATTGGTTGTTCCACATGTGTCTTTGCTTTAATAAGTGAAAGGGTGGTGCGCCTCTAGCATGACTATTATTAGAACGCTATAGCGTCCACACTGTAGCAATTTGCTGTCTACTCCTAAACAGTGAGATTGCCCTAATAAGTCCTTAGTGAAAAGAAAAGAAATGATGCATGGGTCAAATGGATTGCATTTCCAGTCACTACTCGCTGACCTGTAAAGAAGAATGTGATCATACGAACAGGCCCTCCTTGGACTGTAATTTGTTCTCTATTTTTCACTTTACTGCAGCAGAAACAAACTTTTTGAGTCATTTATTGTAATATGATGGAGATATATCATACATGTTCAGAGGACACTCTGCAGAGAGACTGCACGAATACAAATTACTTGCGCATAGAAATGTGCTTTATAAATGGATGCTTGAGATTTATAAAAAGAGGCAATCAACTGGCAAAGCAAATATAGATGGTTTCCCTATGAGCCTATGCAACCAATTATATGATAGTTTAGCCTAGCCCTGGATAAATGTGCACTGGCATCCGAGACATGCATGTCAAGGTCTGAATAAGTCAGTGTGCTGACACCTACGGCTAAGATACTTCTCGTGCATATATACTGCAAACAGATTCAGATCCCTCCAGATTCTGAAGATACTGTATGGTTAAGAGCAAATTTGAGTGAAAGTCATGTTTCTGCTTACATAGATGGCTATTGTATTTTAACAAACAAATTTTGTTTTTATTCTCATAAAATAAATCCACACATATATATATATATATTCACAGCAAAATGTATCTGGAGGAACCTTGAACAATAAGTTGGAAACCTTATGTATAAAAAATATATATGAACTTTCAACAAGTCAGCTTTAATTGTAGGTATGATTTCTGTAGCTAGTATTCACAAAACAGTGTCTCAAAGGCATTACAATTGGGTAAAAAGGTAGAATTTGTTAACATTTTTCTTCTTGTTTTTTAGCAAAAACAGGCAGCAGGAGAAAAAGTAATTATTGAAGTATTTGATCCAAATTTCACATGTGAAATACATGAGTTTTAGCAAAGAACAGGATTTTAAGAAATAGTGTGATAGACTGAGATGATCAAGTAGGAAGTCAAATAGATTGTAAAATTGGTTAGAAAAAATAAGACATATTGAGCTCATGCATTGATGAGAGCACTCTCTTTCCTGCATGCAAAGTGAGGTAGTACGCTTGTTCAAATCAAACTTCCCAGCACAAAACCCCTCTGGATAGCCTAATGATCTAGCTAATCAGGTTAGGAAATGTGTTTAAATAAGCCCTTTGATTTATTCAAATATTCATTGCACATTCCTTACTTCAGTTGAAATAATGAGAGACAAGGAGAGAGGGGCAGAGACAGGGAGGGAAGGCTCAGAATAGTGAGAGAAAACAGATTGAGGAAAAAAGGGGAAAATGAATCAAGAGACGACAAAATGTAATTTGTCATCCCATTCAGACAACCAGTGCCTGAAACGAGAATTACCAGAGAATGTAGAGAGTGCTCTTTAATTGGACAAGACCACTCTTGACATTTTTCAAGCCAAACATCAATGACAATGATGGGGGAGAATGTGTCAGAACTACAAATGATTCTCTCTACCATTGCTGCTGATCATACGATTTACAAAGACTTCTTTATTAGTTCACCATATCTGAAGGGTCCGTTATCTTAACTGGCCTTGTCTTGTAAAATGTTTTAACAAGATTCCTTAGCTGCTGTCACATTGTTTCTTATCTTGCTTTGGATGCAAGTGCTAAATAAAATGTTTTGCCAAACATATTAAGTCTCTGTGTTGCTTGTGATGCACCCGCCGTTTTCTCTTACATGTTTATTGGGATAAAGGGTGTGAAATGTACAGTCTGCTACCACATGAGGTCACCATCTTGTTATCAACAGACTTGTGGCGTTTTCACACCAGAGTTGTTTAGTGTGTCTTAAACAAACTAAAGACTATTTCCTTATCTAGTCTGGTTTGTGTGGACAGATATGACAGCTCCCTCACACACTTGAGGTGGACTAAACAAGAAAATTCTGGTCTTCCTAGAAAGCATGGGTCTGAGTTCATTTGCAAGTGACTTGACTTATTTAAACTGGGAAAGCGATCAGGCTCCACTGCAAGCCAAAGAAGGGAAGTGACATCTTATATTTTTGTTTTATGGATAGATGTGTAGTCTGAATCTTGTGTATCTCTTCATCAGTGTTTTTTAACACAGTAGCATGTTGTAATCTCTTTCTGTTTGCTATCTGTTTCAGCAATGCTGTGTTCACCTCATCAACCATGAGCAACATACTAACTAGCTTGCTTCTTGTCACACTGTTTGTACTGGGTGGTCAAGTCTATTGGTTGCCATTCAAATCGTTGAGTGATTTCACTGATAAAAAACAATGAATATGATTGTGTATTTGCACTAAAAACCAAGACATTCCTAAAGTTACATTCTTGGAAATGCAAGTTTAATGGCTCATAACAACCAGTTCATGTTAGCTGTACCGTCACAATGACGACCACATGAATGTCTCTCAAAATGACATTATAAAATATACCCCAAATTTGAACAATATTATTAGTTAGAATTGTGAACTAAGGTTTAAATGTGGATTCAGAAAATGGTGTTAACATATTAGAAATTCTCCAGCTCAAACCCTACTGAGAGCAAAATAGTGAAGGACAGTATCAAGACTGTCGAATACTAAAACACACTGATTTATTTAGAAATTTAAGATTAATAGGTTTTAATTTGTATCAATCATTTTTAGAGCATAAATCCACATTTACATTTCCAATTAGCTAAATATTACTTTTGATTGTTTTTTTCAAACAGCATAAAGCAATCTCTAGCAGTTTTTTGAATTGTGAATTAAATGTTAAAAGAAAGATAGTTATTAAATCTTCATGTGGTAATTTAGGTCCAACCTACAGCAATGCAGGCTTAAAAGTTTTTTTTTTATTTAGCCTTTAATTCGATAAGGTTAATTAAAACCTTAATCTGATGAGTTATTAAGAACACATTTTTATTTACAATAACAATCTGGCAAGGAGGGAAGACGTGACTTAGATATTAAGGTCATCAGTCACTAGGAACTTTTGACTTCACTTGAACTTCCACTCAAGACCTGAGACTTGACCTTAACTTGGAAAAAATTACTTGTGAAAATCTCTGATAGATAAACAGAATCCACAGAGTCAAAATATTTGATATAAAAAGAAAATATTAAATTCTCGTCTAAGTGCCTATTTTTCTTTTTTCAACCAAAGAACTGAACCATCTTTTTCGATTAAGCCAACCAAGATGCTGAGGAGTGACTAAACAGATGACACTTGCCAGGCTAAAATTGTAAAAACCAATCAGAGACAAATAAAACACAGGGGAGAGAGACACACAAAAATAAAATAAAAAATACAGGTCATTTTTTTCCTGTCAAAATACAGGCAACGGCTGGATTTGGACATTTTTGACACTGACATATTTTGACAGTGACATAATTTGACAACAGTACAAAGACAATCACAAAGGCTTGATGTGCAGTAAGTCTGCATTGCTCAAGGCGTTACTTGTCCACCATCTTCAGTAAAAGCTGTAGCTAGGGAGAGAAAAACAGATTGACAGTTTCTAGGTGAATCAATACCATCAATGCCATGAAATAAGCTAAAAAAAGGCTTTGTTTAATGGTTCACTGATTCTGGAAAACTACTCCAAGCCCCAGATTGCTGCTATGTTGACAAGAATTAAACATCAATCCAAAAGACAAAATGTAAAATGTGGATTATAATGCAATGCCACTTTCACTTTCGAAAAATAATAGGAACCAGGAAGTTCAAGACAGAGCTGAGCATAACTCAGTGCTGTCAATACAAAAAAGAAAGCAAAAAACTACAGAGATTAATGTTCATACAAAATAATTTGTGTAGCATTAGCTCTCATGACTTATTTAAAACAGAAAAAAGAAGATACGTAGATTAGAGTTCTTGACCTAGTAAAGATGTTTATATTTTTACCATAAAGCTGAAGCACTAAATACACATTAAATTCTAGGCCTAAATATTTGTTGTTGCTGTTGATTTTATTTGGTAGTGTATTTACACACTTTTCTGTGTTATTGTCAGACAGGAAATGGCAACTTTTACATTAAAAGTCATGTTAAGATGACTTTTAATCTAAAAGTAATTCATCTTTTTATCTTCTTTCTAATTTGAGCATACCTTAGGCTACTTTGTGTTTGTTGTAATGTGTGTATACTTTCTGCATACATTCCCTTAGTGTTTAGCATAGTCTACATGGTGCAGAAACTTATGATCATACATATTCATGTCTGCACATGGCCTTTTTTAGAAAGGCATCTTAACGAGCAGTTAACACTGAACCAGCTGGGATTTCACTCCTACGACTTATGCAGCATAATAAATTTTGCATCTGTGGAGAATCAGAGATGTCACTTCCCCAATGTCATTTCTTACAATACATTACATTTTTGCAACATAGTTTACCCAGGGTTTCCAGAAAAATCCTTTCATTATTCAGAAGCAACCAGGTACTGCAGCCTTTATATTAAGAAAAAAAAGTAGCTCTCAAGTAAGGCATATGCTTTTTTGGAGGTTAAAACAATTTCTTGTAGTCATATTGCTTAAGTGAGTGAGATGACTGCAGTAAGGTCAGATTATACACAGCAGCTTCTATGCTTTGCATCCAACAACAGGAACTTATCTTTCTTCACAAAAAAACTTTCAACCGCTAAGTGAGGCATTTTGGGGGCTTGTGGATGCGTAGGGGTTCGACTGTGGGAATCTCATTTTGAGGTTCCTTCAGGTCTAGAAGATCTAAAATAGCTGATAGTTTAAAGCTGTGTGGGAACAGCAAGACATACAGAATAAACAGCAAAGCTATGGACACATAGCATAGTGCTTTCTATGTACTATGCTAATAGCAACTGTTGTTGCAATGCTTACATTCACACTTATGATCAAAAGATGAATGAAAGGATACAATTTTCTTTACATATCAGTAGAAGACTCTTAGACACTTGAAAGAACATTATGTTCAAAATATTTTATTTATATTTGTTTATTAATGTATTTTACTGACTTCCTCTTGTTCAGGTTTGACTGACATTTACCTCCATCGTTGCAGGTGGGAAGTAAAGAGGTCTGGTCATGTGACTTTTCCATTTCATGTACATTAGGTACATGAAATTGATATTGCTTAGAGTAGACACACTATTTTATTTTGAAACTTCAATTAGTTGCCAAAAGTCAAAACAATTATTTTAGCTCTTCGAGAAGTTAGTCACTTTATTAATAAGAAGCATATGCCATACCTGCAGTGTCTTTGTGAATAAATGCTGGGATATATTGCTCCTTGTGATTGTTTTAATGACATTAGGCAAATATCTTTTTTGTCTATTTTACTCATTAATTTAACAGGTGAACTGTTCAGTATGTTGTAATGTAATCTGCACTTTATTGTTGTTAAAATCTGCAACAATAAATGTGAAGAAGAATGTCAGCACATAATCTAATTAGATACAATTATTTAATCTTGACTGCAAATTAGTATTTACTGAATTCCTTTTTAAAGACTGAAAAGAATCAAGTAAAATATTTTCAATGATGCTGGAGGTGCAGTAAAAGCCATTCAATTTTATACATTTTATTGGCTGTTTTGATTGGGCTTTTCTGCATTGAGTTTGTGCATGTGTTGGTTCTCTTTGGATACTGACTTCTTCCCACTGTCCAAAAACATATTTGTTGGGTTAACTGCCCGGCCACAATTGTGCATGTTTGTTCATCTTGTTCATTGCTGTGTTGTTGCCCAATGATAGATTGGTGTGCTGTCCACAGTGTACTCTGCCTCTTGTCAAGTGACAACCTGGAATTGGCACCAGCGACCCCTTGACACTACATGTGTAACCCTGGTTAAAATTACAGCGTTTAAATCAAAGGATCCTTTGACTGTATTGATAGAGCTAGACAAGTCAGAGGTTATGTGAATGCACCACCTGTAGCACTGATGTGTGTGAGTAGAGAAACAAAGAAAAGAAAGGAAAGGAAAGAGGAATGAAGCACATTGCTCTCCATGGTAGCAGATGATTAGAGGGTTTCATGAACACTGTCATATAGGCAGTAAGTCATAAAGAGAATCGTGGTTAAATCAAATTTGTTAATGTATTGAATTTATTAATGAGCCGTTACTTCATTTGTTCAGTAGTGGACCCAAATTGAGGTGGGGAGTCTTAAGATTGTGCCTTGCAGGCCAGGAAGACCAGCCTTGTGGGTGCTTTGGGTAAAACGAAGGTTTAGTCACTGTCCTTGGCAGGCAGAACTGTTCTAAACCATTGTGCTGAAATGCAATGTTAGTCATTCATCAAGGAAAGCCCCACAAGGACTTTTGTATTCTGAGCAATGTGCACACAGGTTTTTGAATTGTTGACAGACTGAAGGCAAAGCTGCGTCTGTGCAGTTTTACAACAAAATTAATTACGATATGGACATTTTGGACCAGAGTGGAAATATTCAGTGAAGGGTAGTATGTATATAGTGCAGTTTGCAGAAAGCCTGTCCACTGCCTTCATACGCAATTCTGCCCAATTCTGGTCTCTTTCACAGTTCAGTCTGAGCTTTCTCCCACTGACTTGGATTCCTCTGGTAGAATTTTAAACGGGCCAATCAACACACAGAAGAAGAACGAGTGAATGAAAAGATTAATTTTGTTTTGGAATTGTAGTCTCTGTAGTTTTAGCAGTGGCAACGAAGGAAGTGACCAAAGCTGTTCAGTTCAGAAGAAGAAGCCCTTTTTTGTGAATGAAGGTCTGCAGGAAGACTTCCATGGGAGTAAATGACATACAAACATGAACAAACTTAATGTCCAGAATCGTTGTTACAAGACGTAGAGCATAATGACTGAGTTGGGAGCGTGGAACGGTGAGAGACAAACTAAACTAAGCTTGTACGTCTAATTAAGCAATTGTACAGATTAATTTTGTAGCATTATTTGACCATTATGAACTGTAAATCCCTGTTGTCTGTGACTTTGATTCAAGATATTATTTGAGGATGCAGAATCATTTTGGGCTGCGCAGATCATCCTTGGTCGCCGTCCACTCTAACCAAGGACAGCTCCAACTCTAATGAAGGGTGACCTGATATATTCATTCTCATTAAACCATCAGCTGCACTTACATCTGGAACATGAAGCCTATGTCTTTCAGTGTTCATCCATCTAACTCTTTGTTCTTTTAAGCAGAAACATCAAAATTGTCTGTTGCTAGTAATGAGGTGATGAAGGACAAGGTTTTTGTGAGATATAATGAGGAAATGATTCCAACAATAGGTTGGAAGCTATACATCACTTTGGGAGCATAAATTTCTCTTCTCGCTTGACAAATAGCATTCTCTCAGAAAATAATGGGTTCATTGTATGCAGTTTCACTTTGTATTGCTTCTTTGTTTCAACATAGAAGCTATTGCATGAATGTTGCTGTGGAGTATCCAATTATATGAGGCTAACGTTAGGCACATAAAATAATGAACCGCTCATAAGACCCTAGTAAACAGAGTTCACCACGAATTAATGAGTTCACAAGGATTTAATGAACAGTTGATCATCTGTCATATCATAGTGTCTGTTATGTTTATCTTAATAGATCAGAAGCTCATTAGCAGTGCTCAACAGGTTTACCTAATGTATATTTCATGAGAGAAAAAGAACAAAACAAAACAACAGATGTCTGGAGGAGACAATGTTCAATTTTGAGCAGTTTAAAAAGTAATGTTGGTAAAGCACAAGATCTAGATCAGCCTTAAAGAAATGTCTGCAAAGTGCAAAGATACATATTTAACTTGCAAGTTAAGTCAAGTTTTTTTTTTTATCTCAAGAAATTACTAGTTGAGCCAGCATAATATAAAACTTACTAAATGTTATGCTAAATTATGATGTAAAATCCTTTGGAATTTTTGTGACTCCAAAAATAAGAAAAATATGATGAAATAACTTTTCTTGAGAAAAGTGTGGCATTAAATACTTACTTCACCAAACTACTTCAACTAGTTATCTTTAATCAATCCCATTAATGGATATTTGATGTTCATTGTGTATGACTTTTTAAGTCTCATGACATCTCCTGCCCAAAAGAGCATTGTTAACGATTACATTGTCTTGTGCCTACATCATAGATATTATTGCTAAATGTTAATGTTTCATTAATGTGGGTTTAAATCAGTCTGGTGATTAGAGAAATGCTTAACAAAAAATTATCTGACTGTGAGAGATTTAATCTGTTATTTGAGATAAATACCAGCAACCAGCAACAAACTTTATCCTTATTTGTCCTGTGTATATGTTTCAACTAAAGCTGATGTGGTGCCAAAGAGAAAATGTTTGTTAGTCCCACATTTAAATTAGCCCTAATTTAGATTAGAGCTAATTTAAATTAGCCCTAATTTAAATGAATTAATTTTAGGGCTGAGGGGGGCGATAGTAAATAGACTATAAACACTTCAAAGCTTTGTATGACTTGCACAACTTTAGCACGGCCTTTGAAAAATATCACATTAGACAAATAAGTTCAGCATATGTATCTTGCAAAGACTGATGTTTGAAGTAGAAATTATCTTTTGATGTCTCTTAGTTTCTCTCTTTTTGCTTTACACATATCTACACATTCTAAACTTAAAACACTAAAAGAGAAATACATCTCAGAAATAAATGTGCAAAACTGAAACTTATCAAATTTGAATGAGTTTTTCTTACTGAAAAGGCAAAGCATTGGAAAAAGACAAGAAAATAAAATACATACTGTCAACTAACACAGCTTTACTATATAGAAATTGGTATAATAAGTATAGTTCGTCTGGCACTAATTTAATTTTCTAATAAATGATGGAACTGTCAGTATCCTACCAATGCTCAAAGACTAAGGTGAATTTTTAACCTTTTATTTTGAATGTCAGCTCTTAGAGAAAATACATCTTGTTCTCTGGAAAATGCACTGTATCTTAAAAATTTTTAAAGAATGTTGTCTGCATTTTGTCATTACACTCTAATTACGCACCACATTGTCTCATCCACCTATTTGGCAGTCTGGCTTTAATATCTGATTATATAAAGGAAGACTCTAAAAATATATGTTAAGACAAAAATTTAAAAGTTATCATATATGATGACATATACCAGCACTCAGTTTGCCTGAATTTTAAATATATATATATATATACTGTATATAAAAACTAAGAAGTACTAGTCTATTGTTAAACATGGCAAATAAAACGGGGAAAAAAGGTATCGACTTTTACAGTTATTGTGCTACTAAATCCCCAAAATTTACCACTTGAAATGTTCACATTTTTCTCCAATTTACCTTTAAAAGATATTTGTAGGGCTTTATGGATTTTTCTGAATATATTTTTTTAACCAAAATAATTAGAGGCAAAGGAAAATTCAAAATCACAGTTTTTGCATTTTATTGTTTAGATTTCACATATCTCCTAAAGTGCATTACACTTATTCAGGACTGAAACATATCATAAAGAAGGGTCTAAAAAAAAATTAACACTACTTCCTAATGTGATGAACCACATGCCAAAGGGATCCCGCACCTTTGTTAATATGATGACATGACACTTTCCAGACAGCTATCAGGTTTTTCATTATGTAATATAGCCGACACATTTTAATAGTTGATATGAGTTCTAATAACTTCATTAGAGAATCTAACTCTTGAAACATTCACAGAGGGAAGTTAATAGAGATTTTCACTGTAGAGCAATTTGCCAAGGTTTTGTGTACAGAAACTCAGCAAAACTTTACAGGTTCACAGGTTAAATCTAAAAAAAACAACCATTCTCAGATAAAGAGCAGCAGATATTACAGCTATAAATATTATTTTCAGTATGACGCCAGAAGGTGGTCAAGCTAGTACAGTCAGATTTAGCAACTTAATTATTGTGCATGTGTTTTCCTGTTTTATTTTTAATAAAACTTTGTGTTATCCATACATTTCTTTGACAGATTTGGCTGTCATTAGAAAAAATGTTTCAGCTCAGTTTTTTTTTTTTTTATCACTCCTGTCTAAGATGTAACACTTTTTACATCTTTAAAATTTTAAATGTTGTCCTTCGTGTAATGTTACTGTTTGTTTAATTATTTTGGCCAGCTCCTTCCTCTGCAGGGCCACAGAGCCTGTATTGTGGGCAGAACAATGTGATGACAGGGCTGTCCTTTGGGAACATCTAATTAGTTCCACTAGGGGAGCAAAGCAGCACCACAACATGCCCTGATATTTGGCTTGTGCACTCAGCGGAAAGGTAGCCTGAGGGCTCACTTTAATTGCAAAAATGCCACCAGAATATGAGCATGCAACTTCACCTGCCCCTGATCATGAAACCACAAGGGAGTGCTCGTTTTCGCATGTGAATCCACACACACATAGTGTCAGCGAGCATTCGTGTGTACAACTGTGTGAACTGCGGACTACACAGTATTAACTCACACCTGAGCATGTGGATACGTCAGTCTCTGTCTCATTAATTCATGCAAATCAGGTATTTAGCTATTCCCTAAATGGACCTGAATACAACCAGGACTTTGTTCTCGTTAAACTTATTCAGCCTGTGTGAGAGACATTTGTATTATTCCTTTCCTCGCTGATTCATCAGGGGAAACAAAAAACACTGATTCAGATGTACAGAAAAAATGTTCTAAAAGCACATACCTAAGGTATCAAAATGCCGAGTGCATACTTGTCACCTCTCTAATGCAACACATTTAAATATTTGCTTAACAAAAACTGTAACTGTGTAAAATGACTACACCTGTAATGTTTTTATTTTATTGAAAGACAGAGGCAAAGAAGCAACTACAAGCTGCTTATCAGTTCATTTGGATCTGATTTTAAAGATACAGCATGTAATTTTTCAAATTAGGAGCTTCTGAATGCAGGTGTTGTGGAGGAATCTGTGGTTCTCACTTTTGAGGACAGCTGATTGAAAGATGCTTTTGTGGAATTCATAAACTTCAAGTTCGCGCAGTTCATCCTGTCTTAATTTAAAGGCGCATTATATTGGGGAGGGAACAAAAGCATACAATTTAGAGGTGTAATCTTATATATTTACAACAGAATTAAGTTGTGCTTTTATGAGCACTAAGTTCAGTAGGTAAGAAGATACTTTTTTCAGATAAATAGTAATAATTAATAATCTCTGTTAAAGTCAAATGAAGAAAAGAATATTGACTGCAGATGAAGCACTTTAGATTTCCTTACATTCATCAGATGTGTGGTAGTTGGTTGAATTACTAACTACAGATAAACTATGAAAATTCCAATAGTTGTGTTAAAACATCATGAGTAAAAGCAGACTAATGATATCTTTGCTGTTCAATGACTGCAGTAAAAAGGCACCAGGCTTCCTGCAAGAATAAGTGGGTAGAGACAATGTATGGACTGATGAATGATCCCTGCTGGCATTTGTGTGACAAAGCTGGTCAGTACTGAAACAAATAATTGACACATCTAACCTGAATTATCTAGATAAATTTTTCTTCATACTTCAGTTTTTATCACAGCAAAGTCTATTCCTTTTAAATTTTTCTGCAGGGTGCCCATATTTTAGGTCTCAAAGCTGCTGCATGCAAGACAGTTCTCCTGACCGGACTTCCTCCTCCTCACTTGAGAAATCATCACATCAAGTGACTGGAGAGTTTGCTCACTATTTGCAGTAGTAGTGGTTGTAATATAAATGCTATTGGCATTAATTAACTAATTAATTAATTGGAGTCATATTGGACTAGAATCTTGTTTTTGGTGTGATATAGCCATCATCTTTGAAATCTCCTAGTTAATAAATAAACCATTTTCTTTTAAAACTATGGTTTTAAGAGTAATAGTACACCACATTTGAAGATTGTGTTTTTGCTCAGAAGTAAATAGAACCAGCTATCAAAATATATGGCACCCCTTTGATAGGTGTTTTTCTTCCTGCTTGTTTCCCACAGCTGCCAGTTTCGATTCTGCTTAACTGCACTTTGTTAGGGTATAATAGTAGCATGCCACTCTGGCACTGAAACACAATTTGGGACTGATTCATTTTTAGAAAATCTTGGCGGGTTGCATGCTGCTCTCTGCATGGTGTTCACCTACACAAACATACCTAGTTTGTTTCACAGTAAAATGAAAAACTGAAGGGGGTTGCTGGACCACAGTCAATATAGACTGTGCAGGTGCCACAATAAACCCATAAAATAATCCCACTACAGTAGAAAGAATTGATTTAATAGGGAGAAAAGGGGCTACTTACTGTTTGACTCACATTGTCTGGTACCTCCGTGGGCTGTTTCGGTTAAGTAAAAGCCCAGAGTCAGCAGGAAGAAAGGTTGCATTACCACCAGGCAACATGAAACGGCTCAGAATATTTATTGGGGCCCACAGGGGAAAAACCTCACAAAGTCAAACAGCTCACCTGAAGGAGGCAGGTCAGAGGGAGTTCAGCTCTTCTGACATACCTTGTCTCTCCTCAAGGGACGGATTAGCTCTTACTCAGGGATAACTTTGAACTTGTCCATTGGTTGTTGTGTGGGAAGAATTTACTTTTTACATGTTCTTTCAGGCCTCATAAGTTTTAGCTGGTCTAAGTTTTACACAAACAGAAATGTGTAAATAAATCAAATTTTTGATAGAGGTGGTTTCCCTGGCACTCCTTCTCAGACATTTTTACCTCAGCAAACCTGTATCCTTGCTGAATACACTGCAAAGGAACATAGATTGTTTACCAAGGCAAAGGTGTAGAGAGGATCTGTTTTGGTGACCTTACAATTGTCAGCTTTTTTTGTCAGATGATGTGGTTGTACTGCCAAATCACAACCATCTCTGAGTTGAGGAATAGGTCCTGCCCCAAGTGGAGGGGTTTAAGTATCTCTGAGTCTTGTTCATGAATGAGGGAAGAAAGAGTGAGCTGAGTCAAAAGGTGATTCTCCCAATTTACCAGTTGTTCTACTTTCATACCTTATCTATGGTCACAAGCTTTAGGTAGTGACCAAAAGAATGAAATTGCAGATACAAACAGTCATAATTAGTTTTCTCTGTAGGATGTCTGAGATCTCCTTTAGAGCGAGGGTATGTGGCTCTGTCTTCTGGGAGGGCTAAGCAGCAGACCCGCTGCTTTTCCACATCGAGAGGAGCCAGTTGAAGCTACTGGTGCCCTTCCATGGAAACATCAGGATGTGAAAGAAAATAATGATAAAATAATATATTCTAATTTTGTAGAATGTGGAAACTGTTCACTGAAGTATTTCTGTTCCTTTTTACCTATGGAAAAAATGTTATTCTAGACTTACAGGACATTTTGAGCTATTACACCATGTTTTTGTGAGCAAAGCAGTAAGAGAGAAAATAATTGACTTTTTTTGCTTACCTGTAATTTTTCAAGGTAACTTAGGTCTATTTCCCCAAACCACAGATGTGCACCCTCCCTCTTAGTTTTTTTTTGTCAAAATGTTGCATATTTGATTTAAAGTGTTAAGATTTTCAAAAACAATTTCTTCGTTCTATTAATGTAGCTATACACAAATGAAATAAAAAAGGTTGATGCAGGAATGGAATTGTATATTACAAAATGCCCAGGATCTGGTATCATACAAATTAAGACAAAATGTCAGTTAATATATAAAGTTCAAAATGCTGATGGCATATTGCCCAAAATGTTCTACATGGTACTTTTTGAGTTAGATTTCATCTTGCTTGTATGGCAGTTCAAACTCCTCTTGATTCCAGCGTGCAACTTCAACCACACAGTGCATCGGCCACTCTCTGATGAACCGTTGAGAATGTAAAATCAGAAATCTGAAGGGTGGGGCAGCCTGTCAAGCCCAAGAATATTAAAAGAGTCAAAGTTTGATGTGTTAATGTGTTCAGCCAGTAACATCAAGAGAACTGCAAAGCAAGATCAGAGATTGACAGACATCAAGAGAAACACATAGGAAAGGATTAGCTGTGTTTGACAAAATCAGGGAGCCACTGGCAAGGATGCAGCTCTGAAGAATCTGGCGAAACAAAGTCTCATGGTAGAAAAAAATGTGTTAAGTCAAAAATGAAGATTACATTGATATATACAAAGGATTTCTCCCAACAACAGTTACAATTTGTTTGTTTAATACTACTCTTCTCCAAGCACTTCATGTTGCAAGATGTGAGCACATAAAAATCAGGGCAAGTGTTTTTTTGTTGTTTTTTTTTAAATCATGACTTTCTTTACTAATGAGGAGAAAATAAGATTATGAGTGTTGGGTGAATTAAATTGAAAATGTAGGTTACTGTACAAAATGGAATATCAATGTAGCAATTGTAACAATGCAACTTCATAAATTTTCTCAAATTTGACTATATTAAAAAAAAAGAATAAAAAAGAAAAGTCAGTGAGTAAAGTTGGATACATAACACAATAAGGCAGTGGAGGTTGTTTTGGAGAAGTACAAAGGAGACATTTTAGATGGCAAATCTAAAATGCAGAGATAAAAAAAATCTAGACAATAAAAGAGAGGAAAGTGATAAATTCTCCTGTGGTGTGATCCAGATATCACTCGGAGCAATGAAAGATGAGGAAAGTGATTAGGAAAATACTAAAGTATTTGAACAGCTGTTTTATTCTGATACTGAAACCTCACTTTACAGGCCTCCAGGTTCTTACAATTCCAAGATGGGTCTAATGTTCAGTTGATACAGATTAAAAAAAATTGTGAGACTAACTCATCAGCTTGCAGCTCACATGTGGTTCCCTAAAGCCACGGCACGTCTGTGGCACAACCATCAACTTGATGTTGCCGTGTTGATTAATTCTAATTTTAAGACAATGATACGCCTGCCACCAAATCAATGTGTCATTGTTAATTGGAGTTTCTTGGCTTTTGTGTTCATTTGCCCCCTTAGGCTCTAATTGGGTGCTGACAGGCATTGTGCTTGTGTAGCCCAGTACCCAGGCTGCTTAGCTTGTTCTTGTGTGGATGCATTTAATTGAAGAAAAGGATGCCATGTTTAAATGTGTAACTTTCATCTTCTGAGGTTGTGGTGTAATTAACTGCGAGACAGAGCTGCCAATAGTAAGACACAGAGTATATGTTAAAAATGATGTACTTCTAGCCTATTATATGCATGTGCTTGGTCAACAGCTTTTTGTTTCAGTACTTAAGGCATGAAGTAATGCTCATCAGTTTAATAGACTAAAGAAGTGCCTTAAAGAAAGAAGAAAGCAATATATTATGTAGAAAAATTACAGCGTTTATAAGATTTAGTTTCTTATGTTTTTCATTTTTTATTTACCAGTTTTATTATTTCTTGTTTTTATTTCAGTGCAATAAAATATGTATCAAAACCAGACTTTAGCTAAGGTCACATTCGCAAAATAGCTTGATTGGATTGAAATGTAATTCAAAGGTACACACAAACAACAAAGCAGGCAGCACAGCCATTGTCAACATAAAACAATGTGGTAGTGGTATCACTAAGAAAAGCATGTAAAGAATCTAATTTCTTTAGCGTCACCACACACAATATTTCTTATCAATACATCTTTAAAGTAAAACTCACCCCCTGATCATCTTTCTGATAAACCAGCCAAGCAGGTTATTTACGGCTCTACCTTTATGTTTCTGTGTGAACTTTTCACATTTTTTTTCAATTCTTTTGCATTATATTTAGCCTGAAACCATCTCAATCCTGGCCTCTCTGGTCGAACAGTTCTTAGGCAGCGGTTGCAGCTGTACAGCTTGGTACAACTTCGTCATGTCGCTCCCTACATCTCCAAAAAGTTTACTTCCAATCAATTTTTTGGACTATGGATAACAAAATTATGAGCCTAATCAGGAGGATCATATCTAAGTCTCATCTGAAATTTGTGTCATAAATAAAATCCTCTCAATTTGACCTTTGAAGCAGCTGGCTTTGTCGATTAAAAGCAGCTAATCTTCTGAGTGGATGATTACAGTCAGAGGCTGTAAAGCAGCTTGTTCACTGGATACAAACTCAAATATTTGACATTTCAAACTGAATGTTTTGCATTGGCAGAGGATTGTCAGGCTATTTTGGTATAGAGAGAATTTGTGAAAAACAAAATGATCAAAGATTGTTAAAAAAAAAAGAAAACAGATTCAGGATTTTTCTTTGTGTGAACAGTCACCGATGAACATGATCCATAATGCTTCACCTAGTTAAAGAACTATGTTACAGTAATACTTGTTTCAAAACTGCCTAAATTAAGCTTTGCTGTCTTCTGTCAGTTTTAGCTAAATGTACTGCATATAATTATTTCTTCAAGGACACACAAGCAAATATACAAAGACAACAGTCATTTTCCTACTTAGGTTTGGTTGTCTTACAATGGTGTGGTAATAAATTTATTATCAGGAGTCTGGGTGAAGACAAATAATCCTTTTAGTAAATGAGCTTTAACCACACTTTCTATTCATTCTCTTATTATTGTTTTCTTATGTATGTAAAATGTACAGAGCCCTCTAGGAGACATGGGGAAAAAATTATTTTACCTTACCACGCAATATACTTACTGCAATATTTGGTGGTCTATTTTGTATACAGTCATAAATGTAAACTTAACATTTCACATGTATACACATTTAAAGAGCCTAAGTGTTTATTCTTAACTGTTTGGTACAAAAAACAGATTGAAAACTGATTTATTCACTGCATTTTTGTGTGTGTTTGTGTAAGGCTGCAACGGAACTGCACATGAAAATATCCCTTTATTTAGACTACCAACACAAAAGTGACACAATCAAAACTGTCAGATGACTTATTACCCTACAATAATAACTCAGAAATAGTCCAAATAGTTTGGATGTATTTTTTCTTCTTTCCTACTTATGGAAAGTTTCTGTTCATATCGTGGTACATTTCTATCCCAAAGAAAAGATATAAAATTGCAGATATTTCATAACGAGATATTAACACGTGGAAAAGCCTTATGAGAATCTTATCAAATAGCAGAAAGCACGATCGCACGATGTAAGGAAGGCTTACAGTATTCAATTATGGCACATTATTGAGAGGTAACGCAAAATCTTTTGTGAGTGAATGCGAAAGTATTGCGTGGGAATGCAATTCTTTTGTGAGGTAACACAAAAGAAAAAAAATATTCCCTATGCCCCCTAGAGGTTTCCGAAAAGAAGGAAACACATACAAAGGTACTCAAAATTTATGATATAATATTATTAATGGACACCAAGGTTGTAGCCTTGCAGGAGAGCTAGCATGTGTCAATGTGTTTGATTTGATGATTGTTTGAGGCTCAAGCAAACACAGACACACCACTGAGTCAGTAGGTTGGCTATAGTATAAATTTAAAAAGCACCTAAAGAAAACCCTCTAATAACATAAACATGAGATCTTAGATTAATTTGAGGCATACCAAGCACACTGATGATGTACGGCAAGCTTAGACAGCACAAAAAAAATACCATGCATGATAAAAATACACCCACAAGTAATTATCAGAAGGTAATGTGGGCTTTAGTTAACTTAAGTCTGGAGCATAAAAAATAGAAGGTTAATGAGTGTTTTTATGTCTTCTGTCTGATTCTAGTGACCGACCTGGGCATAAAACGAGCTAGCACCCACAAAGCAATCAAGAGAATGCTTAGCTGTAATCACTGTTGGCTCATGCATTATGATACACACGTAATTATCTTGACAAGCAACATACAATTTCCACCTCCACATGAAAAATTACTGTTTCGCTCAATCTTTCATTTAGACTTGTATAGAACCTCTGTAAACTGCAACGTAGTTTAAGATGTTGTCTTGACAAAAAGATGAGTACATTACCAGCCATTTCATTTTTTGATAAGGACTGAAAGAGACCAAGCCATTTTTTAAGTTTTGTGTCTTAATCTATGTTCAATTTTCTCGGTTTAAACACAATAGGGCACACTATAAGATGTATCAAAGAAAAGTAACATTGCTTTTTTGAAACATTTATGTTTGTTCATTCTCCATCTTTTTTAGCAGATTGAATTAATTTGTGCTAACTTTAAATTAGGCTGGTTAGAATGTTCATTTTCAGCCTGGAATTTCTTATATTATTTTAAATAAGAATTTGTTTTACTCTACAAAGTCATATTTAGAAGAGTGTGGAGAATTATCTGTGTAAATTGGTGACTGTTAGTTCAAAGGTAATGGAAAATAACCATGTATAACTGTGGTGCTTCCAGATACAATACAGACAAAAGAGTAAAGACCAACCAACATTGATAGACACTGCAAAGAACTATAAAGCTCTTTGACTTCTGGTAGAGGACCCGAGCTTGATCAGTGCATTGATACAATGCCGCCTTGCATAATCTTTAATTGCAGCTGATTTCATACAGAATATGGTCATGTTAAAAAGTTACACATGTCAGAAACTTTTGGAAAAGAACTTCAGTGCCTGTTTGAAGACAGCCTGCAGCTTACAGACAAACAGCATCTATAAACTGCTTTTCTACCTTACCTAATGCAGAGCATCAATTCTTCCAGTACAGCTTGGAAAGCTTAAAAGAATGTCAGCAGTCTGATATAAGCTTAGAGTCGGCCTCTACGTATGTGTTCTGAAGATATACACACACGGTTGGGTTGGGTGTCTGTATGTTGTTATGAAATGCAGTGGAGCAAAGAACACTTATCTAGCTCTGAAGTGTGAGTTAAGTCCAGGCAGCTGCAGAGGAGGAAATGACTCGAAGTACCTGGACACAAAGTCAATACTGGCAAAAGGAAACAAGGTGCAAAAGTAATATACTTTTAACTATGGGAAGTTTTAAAATGGCTGGCGTAGTTTCAGCAGAAGCATTATTGGTGTCATTCTTACTACCTTTAATGGATCCTATCTTAATTTTTGAGTTAATACTCAATCATGGAACTAGGCATGTGTGCTTTTGAAAAAAAAATGCATCTGATATGAATCTATATTTAATGAGTTTCTCAGCGTATACTCATTTGTCAAACCATGTAATAAAAATAAATGTTTGATAACAATCTGAAGTTCATGGCTAGCAGTGTAAAGTCATGGCTGTAATTAAAACTGAAGGTAGTGTGAAGATTTAAAGACAAATGGAAGCCACATTATTTTATTAGGATAGTTGACTTTTTATTCTTTGTTTTGTAGACACTACTTCTTAACAACTATGGCAAATCAGGAGTATGATGATTTTTTTATCTAATGTCATTCAGAAAATGGTGGAGGAAGGGAGTGCAGTTGTACCAGAGCAGGACAGGTACTAACGTGAAGTTGAAAAAGTGAAAAAAGAAGGGTTAGAAGGCATGGCTGCTTAATTGCCAGTCAAACATGTCCTAAAATAGCTTTACGCTCAAGAGCAAATCAATACACACATATGTAAAACAAAGCTGTGTTTTCATATGGTTAGAGTTAGTACCAAAGAAAGAAAATGTTTAAAATTTAGGAGCGTACAATAGCACAAAAGATATAACACAGCACACTAGATTCAAAGAGACAGTAACTGGTAAAATATTTAAATGTTTCAGGCTGATGAAATCTTGCATCCCATACAGCATCACTTAGAATTAGGTGAGTGAAAGTTCTACAGTTCTTCTGGTCTTTCTATATTTTTTCCTCAATGCCTTTTTTCGTCCTGGAATTTCTGCTACTTGGCGCTGGAAGAAATCGAGCTTCTTCCTGAAACCTCACAAAGGCTCAAGGCCAGACAGACTGTACACACATGCAAGAAAGTAAGACAGAGCGTTCTTTGCAGGGTCAACGGTTCCTAGTTAGTGGCTCATGGATCTTAAGAATGTGTGTGCCTGACTATGGGGTTTGACCTGGGTTCTAGTGGGGTTTCTTTCTCCTGGACTCCCCCCCTGTCCTATTGGCCTGAGAATTCCTGCTGCAGTGCATTGCTGCCTATTTACCTCTGTCGCTTGAATATATGTGTTATGCAGAGGTCACTGGAGACTATCTGCATGTGGCTGCAGTGACTACCAGCTCTTTGATGCGCTTGTCCACTGAGTGTTGTGATACCCTCAAATATGCACACACATTTTCTACATGCCTGATAAGCCAAGACAGGAAACATGAAATGAAAATAATGAATTTATTCACTTTCAGAGTTTTACCATGTTATGTTTTCAGTCTAATGGTATGGATTGATTAACTAAATTCAGCTGTTTGCCAAATCAAATACTTCTTTGATTTGATTTATCTCTTGCTTATTCATGGCTGATTTTTTTAGTTTTAGTTTTTTTTTTTCTTAGATTTCATTCCCTTTTATGATTAGGCTTACTTTGAACCGAGACAGTTATTTGGACATTTCAAAATTATCTGTTATTTTATGCATGCATTAACCACTTGCCTTTGAAATAATCTTAGCAATTATCAAAGCATCAATAAATAAAATTCATTAGGCAACTGAATTACTTTTCCCTCCCATCTTTATTGTCAACGGAGCAATAAATTGAAGGAACACAGTCACTGTGATATTAGTAAAATTAGAGATTTCCTATTTGTATACTCTGTTCTTCCACAGAGCCACTTTACTGAACAGCCATTTTCTTTGGCTCCCTAACCACCAATGGAGCACTCAATGACTTCCAATGCTCTTGGTATAGCTCTCTACTTGTGTTCGCTCTTTACCACAAGCAAAACTGTAAAGCAAACACATAAATGAGGCATTTGTCTGCAGCCCCTCCTGGATTGTGTGACAGGCAGCAGAGTTGGGGTGATTCCATCAATTTGACAAACTGCTTCTTGCAGGAGAAGAGTTAATTGCTGTGGGACCAAAGCAGCCTTCAACATCCATCAACAAACCTCCTCTTTGCTCCATGGGGTTGGAGGTTGGGTGAAGCATTGCGAAAGGAAAATAAGGAGGAATGGAGTGGGCAGGGAGATGTGAGAAACGTCGGACTTTATTTGGCATTTTGGACAAACCTTCAAAATAAAACAGTGCTGCTGTTCACTGCAGTGTGAGTTCAGAATTTAGACACATAATTACAGATACAGTGTAGTGTATCAACTTAAACATCACATACACAACATCAATTTCACAATATTGTTCAACATGGTTATACACCCCCCCACACACACCTGTATATATATGTATATATATATATATATATACATATATATATATATATATATATATATATATATATATATATATATATATATATATATATATATATATAAATTATATATATTATATATATAAAAATAAGTTCAGATTACATAATTTATACATTAAGAAATACACAGTAAGCCCAACAGAGAATAAACCTTAATATATATACATATATATGTATATATATATATACATATATGTGTATCCATCCATCCATTTTCCTGCACCCTTTTCCCTTACTGGGGTCGGGAGGGTTGCTGGTGCCTAACTCCAGCTGTCATTTCGGGCGAGAGGCGGGACACACCCTGGACAGGTCGCCAGTCTGTCGCAGGGCAACACAGAGACACACAGGACAAACAACCATGCACACACACACTCACACCTAGGGACAATTTAGAGAAGCCAATTAACCTAACTGTCAAATTTTTGTTTACCAATGTACTTTAGGTCTGTGTTCCTAAACTAAATAGTAGAATTGATATATTCTAAAAAAGCTTTACTGAAAATAAAACTACAAATATTTTTGACTGTGAGAGGATCAGCTCACACATTTACCACTTTGATGTCGCAACCTAATTGGCTGGAAGGTTGCAGTGTAGGAATAACGCAGATGGAAGTGGACAGTTCAGCAGGCGAGTTATTAACATTATGCTGATCTCTGAACATAGAGGCCACCGCCTCATTACAACAATCAAACCACTCCATCAAAGCCTCTAAAACATGTGGTCACTTGCAAGCAGACCTGCTCACTGGGTGCAAATATCACTAACAACATGAGGATGCTCTCTGCAACTTACTCATAAAATGGATTAATAAAAAACATTTTTTTCAAACCACAATAGTACTATATATCTAATCTGGTACAGGCTGGTAAAATAACAGAAGGATCTGACAAAGAGCTGTTTGACGCTGGAACTGAGGTAATGGGAGAAATGGCTAGAATACACAGAGATCATGAGAAGCAAGAGCTGATGTCATCAGATTTGGCAAACGTATAACCCTCAACAATTTTGGCCCTGTAGTTTCATGAATCTTTGTGTTATTCTTGATAATGGTTTTAAATTAAACAAATAGATAAATGCTGTTGGGTTGTCTGTTATTACCACTTGGCTGTATTGTTATGCCTTGTTTGTTGTATTATGTAAACCATTTCATCACCTACAAACCATCCAAAATGTAGCAATTCATCATATTTGACTATGCTGTCACTAAAGTCAAATAAAACATCCTGTAACCATATCAAGTTAAAATACAAGTAAGAACTTAGAACTGGTGCGGACCAGGGGAATCCGACTGTTTAATTAAAACTGGGCATGTTCTTGATTTAGTTGCAGTTATGACCGCCATCAGACGGGTTTTCTAAAAACACAACATGTTAATTACTTTTTGTTATATTGTGATGGATTAATTGTGACCTTCCGCTGATAAATTTATTACAAATCTATTTAGGTGGTGGATGAGAGAGAGCTGGTGGGCAAATTTTAGTGTCAAGTTTTTCAAGTAAGTGAAAGGCAGTATAACTTCATCTAACTGACAGCTGGCAGATTTATTGTTTGATTATTTTCATAATGAAGCATTTTTTTACACTCATTGTGAGCTCTGGTGGCAGTCTACACGCTAAACGTTCATTTATAGACTGAATGTTCCTCGGTATCCTCAGTTTAACCCCACTGTTTGTCCCTTCTTCCATTTTCCTGCAGAGGAGCCAAGATAAGCGTTAAGGCTCCTGAAGCATCCGTATCTTGGGCCATCGCTGCTTTGCTGATGTCAACGCTAAACAAACTGGTAGCTTTTAGAAGATGTAATCAGGATGATGTAGCTGACCTGATGCAGCAAGATAGCCAAAGGCTACTATAAGGGGTGAACCACACCACAGGCTTGCTCTGACTTGAATGAGAGATAAAATGATCATAGCTCGGCAACTCTTGCATGTCTGTTGTGACTTCGGGTCACACTTTCTCTCTTTTTTTGCAGCTTTTATAAAGCAGGATGTTTTGCATGATTTAGCTGCCAGCCATCTTTTTTATTTAAAAAGAGCCACAATGTGTTTCAGACTTCTTTGTTTTCATTGTTTTCTAAAAATTTAATTCATCTCGAAAGAAACTGATATTAAGTGGTCAGTATATAGAAGATTATCCCATGCAATTACCAATTAATGTCACTGCACTTTTGCTACACTGTAACAAAATAATGTTTTTATGAATTAATAAACCATTACTGACAACCAAAATGTTAATTAAAATTTTACTTTTAAAAAAGTATTTAGTTACTTGTTTTTTTAATAGCCCAACACAGCAGGAAAAGGCAATTCTGTGATTTTTAAAGCTCATGTAGCAATTTATCCCATAACAGCTGAAAAGATAATGCTCAATCACTTCTCACTCCATTATAAGCCACTTAATATTCAATGCAAACCTGGCATTTGGCTTGATTGAGAGGCTGTCCACTGGTGCTAATTGGTGTGTAAACATTTGAGCAGACGCTTGGAGTGTGTTAGTGAACGTTAAAGCTAGTCGTTTTATACAAAAGGCCCCCCTCCGCCCACTGTCCCTCTTTACCAGTCTCTTTCCACAAGCCTGGCTTTTTAATGTATTTAATTGTCAGAGTAAAAATGTTAATTGCATTTCATTATATATAATTTATGTAGTTTCAGCTGAGGGATTCTTTAATACCCATCTAATTTGAATGGCATCACCGGGAAGCAGCTGGTGATTGTGTGGGTGCACTCATAGTTGGTCTGTCAATTAAAGTAGAGGCATGATAGGCAGGTAGTGCTTTTCACACATCTATCCATTTTTACACCTCTCTCTGAGTGTTAATACACAATAATGGCTTAAGAAAATGGCTCAATGTGACTTAGTAATGCTGCCTCTGTAAGCTGCATAAATCTATTGTACTAAGTTTCTAAGGCTTCAATCAAAAAACATTATGAAATTACTGAATTTGAGGATTAATATTATTATGTTCATCGCAAGTATATGTGTTCTGAACACATGGCATAGTTGATATATATGTTGTTCTGCATACCAAGGGCTTTTCTCTACTGACCAATAATGTTGTTATTCACACTCCAAACAACTTGAATGGTACCAACTTGCTACATTCAATCTCTTAAAGGGGGGGGGGGTATTATATAAATTTGAGGGTTTTTTTTAGCTTTATATCATTATAATCATCAAAAACATACATGAAGAGTTGATTTGATTCTTTCATTCATGTTTGAGAAATCTTGAATCTCCTGTGGCAGCCATTCAGAGGTGTCTTAATTGGTAACATGCTATTACTAATAGAGTTCCATTGCTCTGTCCATAGCCAGCTAAACAGCTTTGATTAGTTTTTTTTTTTTTTATTCCGATAAGCTAAACATTTGCTCTGAAACTATAAACACCAGCATAAATAGGTTTTATGCGTAAATATATGTCAAATCAGTTTTAAGCCTTACATTTTCATTCTACTTTATTTGATCTATTCTGTCACACTCTTGGACCATTACTTCTGTTATGTGTTATATTTCTAGTTAAAGCAGTGTACTGATTCATGTGTTAAATTAGGACATGGCTTATCTTAACAAATACACAATGACTGCATGAATTGATGCGAAATTCATGTTTGGGAAGTCTTTGGAGAGAATGTATTCAGTGTTTAATGGATGATATTCACCCTAGAAAATGATGAATGCCATTGTAAGCGTCAATCAGCTGAGAAATGGGAATTTAATCATAAGTCGCAGTTATTAAAATGATTAGAGGCGTCATTCACATTGTCCCTGTTTCCCCACACAGTCTCTTGCCATTGCTTTGAACCTGCAGTATGTTTCAGCTTTATCAGTTATTTAAAATATACGATTACTCAATCATGTTCACCACTTCAGTTCAGATGGGTAATTTAGATGTAACCATTTTCTGCTATTCTTTGTATTGGATGAATATTTGCTCTGTAATAAAACACAAGTAGGGGGATCAGTGAATAATAAAACTAAGTGAAACAACTCAAAAGTCAGCAAGTCAGCTTTGTCCGACAGTATGGTCGCAAGAAGAAACAAATTGTAAGTATAGAAAGATTTTGTAGCAGGTGGTAGATAAGGGCAATGGGATGGGCTTTCACCCTCTTGCTCTTCAAAGAGCCTTGGATACTCTAAAAATATCTCTCCAGCAGCTAATCACAGACAGACAGGCAGTAGCAGCAGAGATGTTTGTTGTTAGACTCCTTTGGCTCCAACATGATGATGCATTGGAGTAGAGGGCCTGGACATATCTAAATGCTTTGATCAATATGGCTGCAGTCCCTCTGACATGCAGTCTGGTTTGAGCACCAAAAAGGATTTTATGTCCCCTGATCTGATTGTGCTAAGGCAATCGGACATGAAGTATTGGTATGCAGCACCATAACAAGATCCACAAAAAATGTAGCGGGAAATGAAAGTGGCATTAATTGGTTGAGAAGAATGAAAGTCTATGACGTGATGTTTAAGCAGCTATCAGCATGGTGACCTTGGAGAGCTGCTGATGGGTCAAATACTCAGATGACTATAGCAATCCTCTTTTTTGCAGCAAGATCTTCTACTGTAGTGGTTCCCAAAGTTGGTCCTTGAGGGCCGGCATCCTGCATGTTTTATTTCTCTCCCTGGTGGTACTAACAACTTTTTCAGCTTGTCAATGTTCTTCTTAGACCTTCTAATGAGCCATCATTTGATCCAGGTGTGTTAAACCAGGGAGAGAACTAAAACACGCACAGGATGCCGGCCCTCGAGGACCGACTTTGGGAACCACTGTTCTACTGCATTTATTTGCAAATTCAGAAAAAATATATGTCCATATTTTAAGCTTGCAAACAGGCCTATCTAGTTTCAAAAGATTTAACTAACTTATAGTTCACCTTATGATGAAAAATGACACTGTTTTTTTTTTTTACTTTATCTTTAATCATTAAGGGCCTGGTAATATTATATTGTGTGACATTCACACAGATGTGGACTACATGTTAACATCTCGTCAGAAGATGTCATGACATACCAGGAGAAAAAGTACAGGTGTTTTTTTTGTCCTGAAGATTAGAGCTGACATATTTTCATCATATTTTGAACATAACTAGTATATTTACAGAAAAAATTGTGGATGGCTGACTTTAAAGAAGCTTGCTAGTGTCGCAGCTGTGTATATTGTCATGCAGCTTTCAGCTCAATATATTTTTGCATTATATAGGTTTTGAAAGGATGAAAAGTTTCAAAAAGAATGTGAAATATTAAATTTTGCACACAGGCCTGCTTGTAATAGTATTCCTGCAGAGACAACTATAATTTCTCTTCTCATGACCCTCTTTGTCTTCTCTTTCAGGTTGAATGGCACTTTTACATTGACCCACTGTAAGAGCATCCTTGGGCCAAGTACAAAGGTGAGGTTGTGTTTGTAAAGACAGAGAGAGAGTTCTTAATACTCAGCATCCTGGGTCCAGACACATCCTGAATCCATTAGAGCATGCAGTCTCTTGGAAGAGAACTAAATGTAGTGCCCACTGGCCCTTATGCTTTCAGCCTTCTTGGCCTTGGGCAGATTGCAACTGCAAGTGGATCAAAACACTCTAGTGTATCATCTGATTTTGGCTTGAAAATGCTGCCATGTAAAAAATATCCACATGATTTTGAATTTGCTGGTCTTATTAGGTTCAAATATGATACAAACTTTGCTTAGGGAAAACATTTGTCATGAGCATTTTCTTTGACTTAAGCAAAGTCATCAAGTTGCTGAAAGAAACCAACCTTGATGAGGAGCATCTTTGATTAAAGATTTATACATGTACTAATACTAATTTGTTATTTTGAATATTGTACTGATCCTGACTTAGCAAGAAGAATAGATTACATTTATGTAGATCAATTTAGATTTAAGATACAAACTAGAACATTTCTGAAGAAATTTAAACGGGGCCTGCCAGCTATTTCCTGTCAGCTGGAACCCAGTGATCTAATGCTAAAAATTAGCATCAATACTAAGGTAAGCCACAGTGTACTGAATAGCATGTGGAGAGTCACAAGCATGTTGAGTAACATGGACTTATTCCATTCAGTATATTAAAAATAGTGTATTAGCTAAAATTAGCCGCAATGCTAATGTTAGCTAGTGGCATGTGGGGTACATGGGAATTATGAAAATTCAGCATTTTGAAGAAAAAGTAATCAAAATTGATTCATCTAAATAAAAAATATATACTTTATCGTACAAAACACAGGGTGAAAATAGCAATATAAATTACCTTATTATTATATGCTATTCTCCCTTGATGGCAGGTGATCTGCCCCACCTGCCTCCCCTGACCGCACATCAATGAGTGATATATGGATCAGGCCTCATTTTTAATGATGCAGCCAAAAGGCAGACAGAAGTGGCTGAAATTTGTATCCATCATAGGGTGACTTGTCATAGCTTTCAGGAAACCCAATTTGGTTTTAATATTTTATTGCTTGGGTCTACGTGACAGTTCTGGATGGAACCATAGCGATGTTGGACACATACGCAAATTTGATTTAGGACTTTATCAACACAAGTATAACATGCAGAAATTTCCTGTGCACTTCAGGAGATGCACATCTTTTCATGCTGGGAAAGAAGCATCAGACGATTATCTGCTTGCAGCTGACAAAAAGAAATTTGTCAGACACACCAACAAAGAGTTTATGTGAAAAATTAAGTTTATATGCAGATTTAAACAGTTTATTTTGCAAGCATTGCCATCAAATGTATAATTTTGTGACAGAGAAGACCATCAAAATCTGCCTTCAATGAGGTCAGATAGAGAAGGAGGTCAGTTTGGAAGAATCCCAAGGGAGGAGATGAGATTGAGGTCAAAACACAAAGACTCACTGGACTGTCTGAAGCATAGACTGGACTGAGAAACATAACGTGGCATCAATATCGCTTAGGATACTGTTGTACTTAAAAATTATAACTTTAGAGGCTCTTTTTTCATTCATTCAATTGAGTAATGTTTGAAACTGTACATTCAAATTACTTGACATAAAAAAAATTATGAAGGATATTTTTTTACTTCTGTTTCAATGCTGTAAAAGCCAAAGTATCTCATGTTTGCTCTATGTTATGTTGAAAATATTCAGCATAATACATGGTGTCAGTTGATTGTTCGCCCTTTTTCACACAGAACAATTTCCCAGTCATGTAGACCCGAGGAATAAAACATTAAAATTAAAAACAGTCCTGTGACCTGTTTTTCCATTTCATATGATCCGAGATAATTTTTTTATTTTTATTTTTGAAAATGATTGAAAATGGAAACCACAAATGATAAATGGATTGGCATGGTTTGGATATCTAATCCGAATGCCTCCACTTAGAACCTTTCTGGGCCAACAATTAAAACGATGTTTTTTGGAGGTACTACGAACAATGACTTTAGATTTCAGGTAATCTAAAGTCATTGGAAAAGATAGTTAGAAAATCAAACAATTTTGTCTCTATATTTGTCATATCCCTTGGTTGATAAATTTTGCTAAATAAACTTTTAATTAAAGTTTTTCCTGACACACAAGAGAAGGCTCTAGTTTCTAATTTCTATGATGTCTAAAAATAAAAGGGTGGGTTCTCTAATAAGACTGATTAAGAGCCAATCCTCTCCTCTGTAATTTGCTTCTCCACCAGAAGCAAATTACACTCCAGGTTTTGGTCAGAACAGACACAGGCAAACACTCAGTTTTGGTTACTTGTAATTATCTCAATTTATGGCCAGCATACGAGACACTCCTCATCGGTGGGATGAGTGATTATGTCGTAAGTGGGTCTGCCCCATGGTGCACAAAACATCCAATCTCTGTCTATCTAATTATATGGGGACTTATCGTGTCCCTAATGACTTTTGTGTTGCCTATTCCTTAAAAAGCTCAAGATAAAGGCGAGGACAAAATGATGTAAAGCACATTATCATTCAATGGAGTCCTTGCGGCACTACTTTAAATAGAGGTTGATTCCTTTTTTGTAGCTGGGCTATGAGATATCAGAATAGGCACTCGTGTGCTTATATTCTTCATTTGGAATAGGCCCAGAAAAATTCAACACAAAAGAAAAAAATAATACTGAAAAATTAGGGTTGAAATCTGCAGTCTTTTGTGGAAGTTTGTGCAACAACAGAAAATTGCGGCTCGTAATTAACATAGATGCTGTCAAAGAAATGAATGTGCCTATTACAGGTTTGTCCAAATAGCTATATTAAGAATGAATATATGCCCAAGGAGAAACTAAAGTTTTATTTTTAAACAGCATAGAATTGTTTTGAGTGAAAACAATTTACCGTTTATTATCAAATGAAATAAAGTTAGGATGTGTGGGGAGTTAAAATCAGTATAAACAACTTGACAAAATTGACAACAATTAAAATAATTATAAAACACAGTGAGATTTTATAACACAATTAAGTAACTATTTTGCCTTCATTTTATGTAAAAATTATAATACAATAATACCATTAAGCTTACAATTAAACTAAGGGTAGACTTTTTCACTAAGGTGATGCTAAATATAGATACCAATAGCATGGGGATGCCAGCGACAGACTTGTGACCTGTCCAGGTTGACCCCACCTCTCACCTGAAACGTTCGCTGGAGATAGGCACTAAATAAAAACGTTCTCGAGAACAATTAGACCCTTTTCAAAAAGTCAAAGGTTTTATTTCCTGCAAGATGTGGCCTATGGACAATACAATCTCAGAAACGGTGTTCTAAAGAGACAACGAAGCTTCAAGATAAAAGGGAAAGTTGCGTCTCATCTTGTTAGTAACTAGAAATGAAAAACTGTAAAGATAAAAGCTGAACCTTGGCAGGAGCAGCTAAAACATTGATCTAAAATGTTTTGATATAAGTGTTTTTTTTTTCCTTCAGGTAAGACAGACAGTTTTGTGAACTTTCTTCTGTGACCACATATCAAGCGTTGTGATTTAAATTGCACCTAAGAACCTGCCTACATGTAAGCATCACAAAAATAGATGTAAAGACCGAATAAAAGGGATCCCCTCTGATATAACTTGCTTTTTATGACTAGCTACACTGGCATTTAAAACAGTTTTCCACTGCTGCCCTTGCAATACACACACACCCACACACACGCTAACACACAGTTTAACTTAAAAGGATTCATCTGAAGCGGCAAAGTGATCAGTTTAGCATCCCTATCTTCAGCATCTGTCACTAGGCGATAAAACCTTTTACTAATGATATTTCAGCTCAGACAAACTGGTTTCATTGCAGTTATAGAAATACCAGAACTATCTAAAGGGATGTCTGTTGACTCCAAGATTGAACTAATTAGTATGTCTGGAATACTTTACAGTTTCTTGCTTGGAACAACACAGTATTTTGGTGATCAGCACTAGCTCAACGTCTGTCTGTGTAAAGTTTGAAAGGTTTTCCTAGTACTCTGATTTCTTTTCGTTTTGTCTAAGAAGATGCAGTATGTATTGTCTAAATGAATGCTTTAAATTGGTTCTCGGGTGAGTAAGTGAATATATTATGCAACACTTTCACTGAGTAAAAACCTGCTGTGCCTTATCAGTCTGCTCACTATGGGTGAAGGGTAAGTAAATATGAAGCATTGTCCAGTCACATTATAAATAATCTTAAGCCTTTCTGCACATCTTCATATGTAAATTTCTCTGTCTACAAATCAGGCATTTTAAATCAATTTTGGATAAACTTTTACTCAGGGGGAAGATTGTATCATGCATGCATTTACTCACCCTTGACAGAATTTCAAGTCATCAATTAATTATCATCATAAACATACGGTTTTCATGAAAATGTGTATTTGATTTGTATTTATGCTCTGCACATACTTGATGCTCTTTATCTAGTTTGACGCATATTGAATTTTTAATCATAAAATTGCATATTAAGAACTGCCATTCTGGTTTTCCTCTAGGTGCGAATGAATAAAAATAAAAAAAGTACTCCTAAGCTTTACAATAATTTTCACTGGCCAGCCTCTGTCATTTTATTTATCTATCATTAGAAAGTACACTAAAATGTGCATTAATGTGCATGTTCATACACTAAATGTGTATTAATATATACCCTTACTTATGCAAAAGATGTTGTCAACTTGCCTGTTTTGGCACATGCCTGCGAGTTTGCACAGATAGAGCTGTTCTCTGTTTTTTTTTTACAATTCTTGCATTCCTTTCCTCCCTCACAGCTGTATCCCTTAGATCACACAGAAAAGTGAATAGTGAATACAGTCGGTATATCTTGCAGAATAAAGTGCCCCGCAGCTAAAAACATTGGTAAATAAATAATGATATATATTCATTGTGCAACGAAGATGAAACATGAAAGGTATACAAATCTCCTTTTTTGGTTTTGTTTGTGAATGAGTGGGGGTAAATCAATGTGATATGTGATGGGATCCCGATTCAAACAACCAGCTGCAAAATGCATAAAGCAAATAGATAAATAAATCCCCAAAACATAGCAGGGAAATTGTACACTTTTCATATTCCCCATCCTAGGGACATGTTGTACCATTTCAAGTTTTCTATTCAAAGCTGATGTAGCTCTGTTAATTTAGCTCAAATTAGATACAAAATGTTTTAGATTTTTTTTAGTTTTAGTTTTAGTTTAATAGTTTTGTCTGAAGTACTTCAGTTGTTTTTAATGAGATAAATACATAAGTAAATGAAAAAAGTACTTCTTTTTACTGAAAAAAAAAACAAAAGCTAAAATTGTTGTTGTAAGGCAGTGTACAGCAGGGAAAAAAATATTAAGGGAACACAAAGTGAGCAAAATGAATAAATGCGTCAATGATAAATAAAATATATATTACTCATGTAAGAGGAACGTATTATTTTAGTCATGCATTATATATCCATTCATCAATCCATTGTCTAATCATGTCGCAGGAGCAGCAGCCCAAGCAGTGAAGCCCAGACTTCTCTCCCCCCAGTTATTTGAGCTCCTCCTGGAGAAATTCCAAGCCATTCTCAAATCAGCTGAGAAACACAGTCCCTCCAATCTGTTCTGGGTCATCCTGTGGGTCTCCTCAGTGAGATGTGTCCACAACAAATCCTACCTAAATGTCTGAGCCACCTCAACTAGCCCCTCTTGATGTGGAGAAGCAGAGCCTCTACTATGAGTCTCTCCCAGATGATCAAGCTTCTCACTCTGTCTCTAAGGGAGAGTTCAGACACCCTTTTGACTTAGCTGTCTCTTCACCATGACGGATCGGTACAGCACATGGGTCACTGCAGACATTGCAACAACCTGCCTATCAATCTCTGGCTCCATTTTGCCTCATTTGTGAGGCACAAATAGAGTCATATACTTAAACTCCTCCACTTGAAGCAGGATCTCTTTAATGACCCAGAGAAGGCATTCTATCGTTTTCCTGTTCAAGACCATGAGTTTTAAATCAGGAGGAACTGATCCTCATCCCCCCCTGCGGAAGCTCGAACTGGTCCAGCAAAAGCTGAATATTACCATTTGATGAAGGCAGAGATGGGATCCTAAGACCACCAAAACAAATCTCATCAATATTTTCTTTGGCTGCACTAGAAAGTCAGACTATGAACAGAATCGGCGACTATTGCCAAGCCCTGACGCTGGTTTCACAGTGACATGTTACCCCATTCTACTGGAAAATTCCCCACAGCACTTCTGGACGGACAGGATCGTCTTCTCTATGTCCATAAAATACTTAGTTTCCTCATGCATCCTACCATACACTTATGTATTATATAAAAAAAAATCTTTGCAATTATTGAATGTAAAACATTAAATTACCATCAAAATATGTATTTTACATATAAAGTGATGGTAGTTTGCAAGTAGAAGTAGTTTAACAATAGTCTGTTTTTCAGCAGCTGCCCGATGACTGAAGAATGAAGTTGTCCTTTTTCTAAACTGCTCTGTTGCCCTACACAGTAACATTATACTTCTCTGATTGCAGCAATTTTTTTGAAAACGTTTTGCATGTTAAGATCAACCCACACAAAAACGACATAGTCGAATCACAATTGCATTAAGATACAGTGGATTTGAGATAATACCCAAAGTGTTATTGTTTGCACCTTAAGACTGCATGAGTGATTAACAAAAATATCTTAAAAATTGAGCAGAAAATCTTACATGTCCTCAGACAGACTCATTCAACTACATCTAGCCCATTTGTTCCAGCAATAAAATGAACAAAACTAAACATGGCAACTTTAGTGTAGACATTGACCCTGCAAGGGCATCAGACTAAAGGGAGAGCCTATGAAACAGCAGTCAGTCTGTCACAGTTCAGGCACACATTATACATGCCATAAGGGCTAAATTAGGCTCATGTGCAACAGGTCAGGTGGAGCACTGTGCATGGGCAGATACCTTATCTCAGCCTGTCAGCGAGTCTCCGCTGTCCCTGGGATTAATTGTGTTGGTCCACTTGAGACAAGGATGTCACACTGGCATTGGCAGAACAACCTCCATAGCTCTTCTCTTTCTCATCAAACTGATGTCATCGACTACAAGACAGTAAAAAGAACTTTTATTTTCTTGAGGACTTTTATTTTCTGAGTAATTGTAGAATGCTAAATGAATGCTAATGATAATTTTTGACATTGGCATCCACATTGGGAATCCATCACAGCCAATAGCTAATCTAGCCAGTCAGCTTCTGGCTTAAACATAAGTATGAAAAGGATGAACCCCTTGCAACTGGACTGTTGTCTGTTTCAGATGTATTTCTCTAGGAAAAAGTCATTTATGTCCAATTAAAAGGTTTCATAATCTACATCAAAATCTTTCAGAGGCTGTGGCTCATTTAAGTAATTTTTTATGCTTCGCTAAAAACAATTAGCTAAAACTATAAACAATCATAGCTCAGGTTATATTTAACATGTTGTTGTTCACTCACTAATATAATCTATAATAACTTCCATTTTAGAAGAAGAAGGATCTATTTTAACTGACTCGTGTCATTTACCACTTTAATCGGCACTCAAACTCGTGACCCCATAAACCACTTTCCTCCTACTGATGACTTAACTATAAAATTTTAAAGAGTTCTTCTTGCTTGACTGCTTTTGCAGCATATCACAAAAGAACATTTTAAAAAAATCAAACAAATGCTTCTCTTTTCTCACAGGACTTTAAAAATCTATCTATGTTTAATATAAAGAGTACCCATCTAAAATGAAATGTTTGTCACTTTTTGATATTAAAACTAGGGTGTTCTCTAATATTGCACAGATATACATTTGTAGTAGAACATCAAGATTAGCAGAAAAACATCAGAATTTTTTGAATAAAATGATTTTCATTTTTTTTACAAGAATGCTATATGTCTTCTAAAATTTAAATAATACATTTAGAAAAATGGACATCTGGATATTTTCCTTGCTGCCTATGCAACCTTAAAACTGTGACACTTGGCTCATCCTTTTTTATTGGCATCTTTCTGTTGGCTGATCAGTAACCAGCAGTCCTATTTTAGTGTTGTTTAAATTGTAGATTCTGGGTCATTTTGATATGTTTTGACTAATTTGAGGTATTGATTCAGGTTTCAGATTTTAATGTCTCTGAAGGATGTCTACATACTATGTCCTTAGGCAGGTTTTTTATGTTGTTGAAAGGAATAATCTGAAATAATAATCTTGTATGGCTCAGCAACCAATGCAATAATTTTTAAAATACAATTAAATCAAGGCTGTTTGAAACTTTTTAAGAGCTATTCTTTTTTCATCTGTAATTGTTCATAATTAACAATGTTTGTAATTATTTTAGGGGGAGAATTTTTTCCCCCCTGAGATCCTCTTTTGCCATCAATTTTATACTTAAAAGTGAGTTTGAGTGAGGTTTTCTGTTGAATTTGTGTCATCATAAGTGCTTTTATTAAGTATGGGTTTAAATGAGTAAATTACAGTGAACTACTGAACATTTTCTGCAAACCTAAAAATGTCCATAAAAATATGAAATGACAGCTAAAAATCTACATTGTGTGGTAAATTTAATAAGTTACACCTGAACTATGTAATGGACTGTGTTTGACAACCTCTTCCTTTGAGTGTTTTAACATCTGAGGTTTAGATGCAATGACAGGCCAATTTCACTGCAGCCTTACCAAAGAAAACAATAATGGTTGTGCTAGCCATTGCCGACACTGCAAGGCTGTTGTACTTGGCATTTCATAGGCCTTGATGACAAGCATACCTTTTCAACAAAATGAGAGGTGACTGGTCTGTCCATACCACTGAGGAATTAATTAACAGTTTGCTTGAATTTTAGTCTGTAGAAACACCATTTATCCCAAGCCCCTAGTGAACAAAGATCTTAAATGGAGTGCCAATCTCTGCAGTATTTTCTACAACCTCTGTATCATTTATTTGCCGTTACTACTCTGTCTTATCCTTTTTCACTTAAATAAGTCAAAGCCATCAGTAATGGTTAAACTACATCACCTTTTTGAAACATTTAAGCAATTGATTGTTGGAGTGAAAAGTACAACTTATGCTCTGAATGGTCACTTACTAAAGTCAGATTCTTTCATATTGAAAAAGTAACAGTTCTCGAATTTCAGATTAAAATCTGAAAAATCTTTAATTTTACACTGTCGTAAATTTGAATTGGAAAAAATAATAGTTTTGATCTGTAGAATAATTAGATGTATCGTGACCTAGTAAGAGGAACACATAACAATTATACAAGACAGTTATACAAAACTATGCAATACAAAATTGCATAGTTCTGGCTTTAAGATTATTAATATCTGCAGTTCATTGGCATGTAAATTTAAGAAGGGGAAAGCTAAAGAACACAGCTTAAAATAAAAACAAGAATTGTGCTTAAAATATACATAAATAAACATAAGCTGGCAACAGCATATCACATGCACACACATCTACTCATGGCTATGGAGATGTCCTTATCAGAAAATTCAACTGAGAGTACTCTTTTGCATGGTATCGCTGTTAGTTTTAGTTACAGTAAGATTTTGGTAGTATTGAAAATGTTATGATCAGACTCCATTCTGGAAAAAACACTCCATTAAACCATTTAACAGTTTTTTCACGGGTCATGAAATGGTTTGGACAAGATTAGACAAAGCCTAAAGCGTGGGTCCCACAACAAAAGGAGGAGTTGGCAGTGTGGCCAATAAGCAAAAAAAGCATGGGCTATTTTTGGGACCAACCTCAAATGAACTCCTCTGAAGAGAAGGCTTGAGAAACACAGCCAAAGCCTGTCATAAGAACATTGAAACAATATCTAAGTAGGTCTGAAAGACTTACAAAGACATGGCAGAATGCCCAACGCTAGATGTTTTACAATGATTTGAAAAAAAATCTAATCTTTCAAAGTCAGTGCGTAGAAATTGAGCATAGTAGTGCAACAGATGTGATTGGCCAGCAGTAAACACTCCCGAAAGTGTCCTCTAAGTGATCTGGAATAACTGGCACTGGCACTCCATTTAAGATCTTTGTTCACTAGGGGCTTGGGATAAGTGGAGTTTCTACAGACTAAAATTCAAGCAAACTGTTAATTAAAGATATATAGATGGGATGAATAGTGTAGCAGTCAGAAACACCTTCTAAATGCCAGCAATAAATGTTGAAAAATTTGAAATAATTACAACTAATTTAATTGAAAACCACTGAGTTGACAAAGAAAAAAAAAAAGGGATAGAAAAGCAGTACATGCAACCAGCTGATCTCCTAAGACTAGTATAACTTAGCACATTTGCCTAAAAGATGATCCATTGTCGTTATGACTAGTTTAAATTATTTCCAAGATGGTATTATCAACCAAATGTCACCATAGCTAAGGGTAACTGGGTCATTATGAATATGAGGAACTGAGAATGCGTGTCTTTACAGAATGTTTAGGGAAAACATGCCGGTCCAATTCAATATAAATTATACCTAATGCAATCAAACTGAGTTTATCATTTAGTACCAGTTGTTAAAAGTGGCAATGACACCATGCTTGTTGCATTCAGTAGTTCACTTAGCAGTAATCAGTAAACCTTAGCAAGCATGTGGTGACAGAAATAACAGAACATCACTGGTACCAATAGATTAGTCAATGGTCTCATCTAGGAAAGAGATATTCAACACAGTTAAAAACTAAGAAACCAAATAAAAGCCCCTGTGTTTTTATGAACGATTTTAACAATAATTAAACATTTAAACAATATTACCAAACCAATAAAACTGAAGAAAATACCTTTGAAAACTTCTTATTGTAAAATCCTTTTTCTAACGAGGAATATTTAGCACATCCCACATTTATTGCCGCTTAAAATGTCCAAAATTACCTGGGAAAATATCAGAATAGCAATATTAAAATATAATTACTCAGCATTTTTAGGCGGTTAGCCCAGTTAAAAACCTAAATGCACGTACATTTAGGTACGTGCATTCATTAGTATTAAAGTGAGAGTGAACACTCGTGTGAGATCAAAAGAGCTGTCTGACCCTCAAAAAGAGGGTTGATGCTGCTTTAGATTCTGGTGAGAATCTAATAATAATTTGAAATCAGTCATTCCTAGTGTATACATGAAAGACTTTCACAACAACTGCCAACATGCACAGATCTGGTAGTCCAGGCATGTTCACTTCAAGAGCAGACCACAAGACACTGATAGTCTGAGATAACTGTGAAATATAATCACAGGACCAACAGGCTTTTGTTAGATATGGCACACAGCACATAAAGCCTGCATCTTGATGTTGATCAGTAATGGATAATACGGAATATATACATCTGCACTGACTTAACCTGGCTGTTGCTTTCCTATGTAACTCAAAAAACAATTCTTGCTTACAGCACATTCTGACCTTTCTCTGTTTGACTTGGATTGTCTTCAGATTCATTAATGAATAGAAGAAGAAGTTGCAAATAATGAAACAGTCATTCTGTGCTTTTTAGAATTGTAGTCTGTCAGTAGTTTTAACAACGGTAGGGGAGGATGAGAACAAAGCGGTTCACTCTTGTTTGCCACCCTTCAAAATATTGAATTAACATTTACAGTTGACCCGTTCTCTCTTCACAGTGGAGGATAGCTCTTTACAGTGGAGGCAACTTCCAGTAAGCTTTTTTGCGTTGAACTGGTGCACTACATCATAGCCAAAATTTAGCAGTTGGTCAACATTGAAAACTTCAACACAGTCCAGATGTCCAGGAAGCATTGTTTTCTTCTTCCTGGATCCGAGAGCCCAGACTCTCTGTACAAAGCAAATAGTGTCGAACAAGACGCTGGTTTTGCCAGGCTAAGGAATACTAGTATCTAGAAAAAATGTGGGCTGCTCTTTACCTGTGTCAGTTGAGCTTGCACGTAGTGAGAACATTTAAAAGTGCCGTTAAACAGCACAGCATATTATTTGTCACAGCAGCATCAGTCAGATTCTGTTTCTGTTTGCACCTGTGGCCACAGTAGAGCGCTTTGTGTGAAACATGTTCCACTCTGTGATGCAAATACAACTGATTTGATTTGTCCTCGGTCAACATAGCTTGTATTCTCAAGCTAAGGTCTCAGAGGTGTCAGCGTGTATTACACAAACACCATTTCCACCTGACCTCCAATAAGAACATTCTGTCTCACTTTTTTGTGAAGCACATTACTACACTCAAAATAACAACAGTTCCCTCAACCCATATGCAAAAATAACTCAAAATACACTAATCTCCGTAGATCTGACTGTTCTCTTGCATGTACCAACTCATGCACTTTCCTGTGCTGTCACAATAATTATGACACTTTTCAAACGTTACGGAGACAGGCTCTGACAAACTGTGGAGGCCAGTGGGGCAAATTGCCCACAGCCATCACGGCCCTGTCTTAAATCATAACAGCAATAGAAAGGTGGGAGCCCTGGGGTAAGCAATGAACTAGGACAGCACTGAATAGTTGAGTAGGAAGTCATTCTATAGAAGAATAGATGACCTTCCCATAGACTTAGACACCACTGAGACCATGGGGTTAGAAAGAAGATGAGTAACATAATCAATACACAATGTTCTTCATATAGACGGGACACAAATAACGCCCTCAACTTGGCAAGCTATTTGTTATGCTGACACAGTCTGTAAATGCAGATAAAAGAGGACTTATGCAACTAATGAGTGAAATCCGCATATAAATAATTAAGACAGTTATCTTGATCCATTTCATAATTTTAGTCTACGACTCCTATAAACCGATTTTGTTCAATCAGCAATTCCTGTTTGCTGTTACTATCCAAGTGAAAGTGTCAACTTCTCATCCCACTGATTATGTTGTATTAGAGATTCTCTATCTGATTGAAAAAGAGAACAGAAATGTATACAGAATTATACATTTTTTGGCAATTCAGTTACTGAATTCTTATTGATTAAAACTGAAAAACTACCATAAAGGAAATGAACATCTACTTTTAGACACCCTGCTAATAAAGTGCTGAGAGCTTACCACTGAAAAAATGGTTTAAAGGTTGAACAGTTAGTAAGTTAACCCATTCTTGTTTTTAGTCTTTATTTAGTACTATGATCACAGTGTACAAATGTCTTGACATTTCTACAAAGCAGAAATCATTTTCTCTGATTGGATTTTCTTAGAATACCCTATACTTTCAGAGTAGAATATGATGTGTCCTCTTATAGTTTTTGCATCAGTAATAATTGCTGTACAATATCCCACAAAAATGTTGTGTGACTGCAAAGTTACTGCCAAATCCCCTTCGTTTGCCATGAGTGCTGTCAAACCTTGCCACTTATATTATGTTTAGCTACATGTCTTGGTTCAACAGGTCCCTGTACAGTATATTTCAGCTAACAATACAGGCTATAAATATAATTGGTAGATGTTTTGGGAAAAAGTGTCATTTCATTCTCTTACTCCAACAAACCACCTGAGACAAATGACTGTCCTTCCTGTTACTTATTCTACAAGAAATATTGTTTTTTTTTATTTATTAAATTGGACTAAGCTTGGCTGCACAGTGGCAGAGTTGGTAGCACTGTTGCCTTGTAGCAAGAATCTCCTGGATTCAATTCCCGGCCCCAGGTTTTTCTGCATGGAGTTCGCACTCTGGATTTCGCATCTCCAGAGTGTACCCACTCAAGACTCCGTACAAGGCTCAGTACTCTCTGGGTACTCTGGCTTTCTCACAAAGTCCAAAAACATGTCTGTCAGGTTAATTGGTTCCTCTAAATTCTCCCTAGGTGTGAGTGTGTGTGCATGGTTGTTTGTCCTGTCTGTCTCTGTGTTGCCCTGCAACAGACTGGCGACCTGTGTAGGCGAGAGGCCTCTCTTGGAGAAAGGCACCAGAACCCCTCCTCACCCCACTAGGGACAAGGGTGTTAAAAACTGGATAGACGGACTAAGCTGGACTGTACCAACCCACATTTCAGTTTATATCAGACTCAGGTGATGTGATTTTTTTATAGGTGCACCAAATTCAAATGAAGCATTTTTGTTGTTGCTGCCTGATTGACAAGATGTGACTGAAATTTAATTGGATCAAATTTAAGATAATGTTTTTGTGGTAAATTGGCATTGTTAAATCAAAATAATTTGAGCCACACTGAACTACAAAAGAAGAGAGAACATCTAAACAACATATTTTTCTCATAACTATTTTATTGCCTTTCAAAAAAAATGTTTGCTGCATAACTATCTTACTACAAGTATTTGAATAGATTTTGTTATATTTTACTACATCATATGTTTGGACACTAAATGCTTAGACAGCAGTTGCTATACCAGTTGCTATTTATCAAACCTTTATCAAAAATGTTTGATACATTTATGAACACAGCAGTTTGTTTCAAATCATCTTTAAATCAATAAGTTATGAGCAGTGACCTTAATCGTGCTATATTAGCAAAGTACACCTTGAATTGCACTGCAACCAAAGGCCTAATGACTTATAGTTCTTATAAGAAAGTCTGTATTTTGTGCAAGATCATGTGCTTAGTTTCTGTGTCTGGAAAGTGCTGGTGAAATTGAGTGACTTCTTACAGGTGTTAGTGACACCTCTCTTCTATTTTTGTGTTAAATAGATATGGTGAAAGAAATAAAATGGACTCAGAATTGCTTTGGAGTCATATGATGAGATGAATGTGTTTATACTGTATATGTATGCATGTTGGAGTGGCAGTGTTCTGTGGGTAGGCGGCACATTCATTTAACAAAATGAATAGCTCTTGGACTAAATTAAATTTCAGCTGGAATTAAATGATTGGAAGTAGTCTCTGTGTGTTCTACCAAGCGCTGTGGGAGGGCAATATTGCTAAAAGGTTTTTAGAGGATTAATTTAATGTTTTTTTCTACTTCTTCCATCTCTCTCAGCCCTTTTTTATTTCTTTGTTCGCCATCCAGGTGGTCATAAACCACTGCATTCCCTTTTGCACTGACATTTAGTAGCTAAAAAATGGCACAGAGCCAGCCAACAGGGTGCTGCATACGTGAAGGCAGACTAGGTGTTGGGGCCATGTTGTCTATCTGGGGGAGGCATTATGGGAAAAAGAAATACACATGCTGTTTTGTTTTGGGAGGACTGAAAAATCAGTGACATGCTGTGGAAGCTGTCAGAATAAAACCAGTCTCCAGCAGATATAGAATGTGTCCACCAAAACGACTTTTACAGAGACTTATGAATAGCAACAATTTTACACAAACACAGTAGTTCATAAACAAGAATCTTGTAACTCTGAGGCGCCGAGGGCCTTTATCAGCTTTAAAATCTCAATTATATATGTATATTATGTACATATTATATATATATATATATATATATATATATATATATATATATATATATACACACATATAATTTAAATGGCACAAAAGATCAAAAAGTGAATCTTTCCAAACTCATGTCCAAGGCTAACCAACAACATCCATAATTGAGACACAGCTAACACTCTGAGCATCTATGTCAGAGTGACCCTGCTATTCTTTATTGTAGTGGGAGAATAAGTTTTGGCAGGTGAAGCTGGGCTTCACTACTGTTCAATGAATAATTTGCTACTCCCTTTGTTACATGCTGTACAAAGTGATGCATTAGCTAATCCTTGTCGGTGTATGCTAATGTATATACTAATGTTTTGCCGTGGTTATTTGCTTGTGGAATCCCACTTTCTTTGTTGATCTAATAATCTCCAATTGAATACAACAATATGTTTCCAGTTCTTTTTTTCTTTTTTTGCTGGAAACATTTCTTTTGAGTAGTGGCAATCTTGGTGTGCACCATACAACATTTATTGTATGCAGTTAATATAATATGCTGATCCTCAACTAATTATTTTTATGAACTTTATTTGTATATTACGTCTTAAAATATGGTTATAAAGGACAACACAGTGATAGACATAAAGATATAAATGGAAAAAATAGAAACATAGAAAAGTGAATTAAACAGATTAGGTATTCAAATAACTAATTGCAAACTTAAATCTTAAAAAAAGTAATAGTTTCAACAAATCTGTTAAAAAAATTTGCTTGTTTTCTTCTACCCATCCATTTCCCTCTACTTATTTGAGATCCAGATCCATAAGGGAAATCCAGACTCTCCCAAGGACTTCCTAGCCATTCCCAAGCCAATAGGAAAATATTGTCCATGCCCAGAAAACCTTCAAAGGGGAATTACCCAGGAGGCCTCCAGATCAAATGTACAAACCGTCTCAAGATAGATGGTTGAGTCTAGCATAGAATAAATGTAATCCCTCGGTAGTTGGACCACACTCTTTGATCCCTCTTTCTGTAAAAGTCAGAGCCCCATCCCTGTCTGCCATTCTACAGGTACTGTACTATTCTGTCATGCGTCATTGAAAAGCACTATCAACCAAAATAGCCTCCTGATATTCAGACCTTCCAGCATCTCAGCACAAATCTCATAGGTCTGTTTTCACTAGATCTATGAGACCCAAAAATTCAACTGAACCTCTTTTTTATTACTGATGTATTGTGCATTTATGCATTAAAATATATAAACTCATCACATTTCATTCAAGATTTCTTTCTTTTACATGCATTTTATCAGTTGCCACAACTCATAACTCTAAACAAAGGATTCTACCTTTGACCCATCAGTCAATCAATCCAGCAAACAATCCAGTCCCTCAGCACACTAATTAATTAATCAAGGATCCAATCACAAATAGTTATGCAAAGGCTGATGATGCTCAGAAATAAACATCCTCTCACTTTAAATTAACAGCTGAGAGACTGACAGAGAAAAGATGAATGATTTCTAGTTAGCAAGGGCTTGTTTTGATGACCCATGTTCAGTTAAATTATTGCAATAATGATGCCATGACAGTGATGAATCACTTCTGTTACAATTTCATTAGCAATGTTGATACTTACCCATTCAAAATGGGCTCAGGCTGATTATACTGACCTTTGACAAGATTTACAATTACAAAACTGAGGTTATTTTTACTGTTTACATAAAATGTGGCAGTTAAAGTTAGTAGAAAAAGAGATAAAAACCCAAATGACTGTAAGTTTGAATGGTGCAAGAGGGGGGGAAAAAATAGGTTAATTGTAATTGATTTCTCTTTGTTTGGACTATTTTTGATCCTTAAGGTGATTAAATTAATTCAGGAAGGTAAAATGAGTTGGCATTTTTTTAAAATAAAAACTGTAAAGAGGTTCTTGGGATATTTCCAATTGAAAACACTGCAGTCATGAAATACTGGTGTTTCATAGAAAAATTGTGGTAGAAATTTGAATTAATCAATAATCAAGTAGGTAGCAAAAATCATTACTGGCATTTAAACTGTCTGCACAAGACCTGCTAGACTTACTTGGCATTTTGTGTTTTGTTTTTCATGCAAGATAGAGGAAATGAAGTAGCTGGAGACTGGCAGGTAACTATGATCAATTTTAATGTATTACGCCAGAAAAAGAAGTAATTTGCCAGCTGAAGAAGGAAAAGATAAGGTAAGAACGGTAAAAATAAAACAGAGATCACAAATGTTCGTGATGCTGAACAGAAATAATAAACTTTTCCATAGAAACCTGTAACATAGTTGTAGCAGTAACAAATGATTTGGTCTTGTACATATGTATGTGTGTGTAGGGGTGCGTGTGTGTGTGTTGGGGTGGATGTGCGTGCACGTGTTTGGGTGTATGCGTGAAGGGGTGTGTGTACATCAAAAAGAAGTCCTTCTTTAAGAGTGGCATTATGAGAAGTTTGTATTTCATGATTACTCCATCAGTTGGGGGAGGGGGTAATCAAAGATAATTGCAGCAAATCATTGTGGTGCTTTAATTGTGCACCTGCATTTGTTGGTTAGAAGCTTCAGACATTTGCAAAATGATTTCTGAAGACTAAATTTAGATTAATTTTCTATTTCAGTTTTTGTTGCTGCTGTTTGTTTACTTATCCTCTCACTCTCAGACAACCTCCCCCACCCATACTTTTCAGTTTTTTTGCTTATTAAAAAACTGAAAGGGAGAAACATAATTATTGGGGCTATAAAACTTACTTGTAACTTACTTGTCAATTAAAGAACTCTAACATCTTTATTTTGTTTGTTTGTTTTGTGCTCCTCCAGTGAAGCAATTTGCAACTACTTCATTAAACTGTCAAACTTAAAGAGTGGCTAGCTGGTAGTGTGATTAGGTAGAAGCTACAGTCATATGGCAAAAAGCTTAACAACAACTCAAGGACTCAACATTAGTTTAGATCTTTGCTATTATATACTCTATATGCCTATATATGTATGTATGTACATACATATATATGTATGTATATGTAAATATATAAATAAAGCCCCATGCTTACATTCACATGTGTCTTTTATTCATCTGTTTTTTCTGGGCCAGAAATATGTTGATATGAACAATATTCTCACTGTAGAGTGAACATAGTCACTTACAATCAGCGATGTCGTAGCAAAGATTCTTGGACAGTGATTCCTAATTCTTTACACAGTGCAGCTCCTTGTGAAGTTTTATGAAAATTGGTATCCCGCAGAGTTTTAATTTGCATTTCTAATTGCAGGTCCTCCAGTGTAATTCAATGAAGTTGCCGTTTTGAAGACATATATTGCATCAACAGATTAAAAGCTTTTCATTCAATGCTTGATGACTTCAGCTCTCTAAGGCAGCTCTCAGTGTAACCCAATAGCAATCACTATGAGATAATTTTTTATTTATTTACTTGTGAGGGTCAGCCACACGACAATTTTAAACAGTTATTTTAAAAAAAAATAAAGATGCTCTAATTTTAAGAATAATAAACCATCTAAAAAACAGTTAAGATGTTGGTCATTTTATCATCATCAAATCCATTTGTATTGTAACTTTGGTGTTACAGACAAACACGCATAAAGATGGTTGTTTAAAGCAAACACTTAAGCTTTTTTCAAACAGTATTAAAAATTCAGAGAGAAACTTGATATGTCACTAAGCAAATTTTGTCACTTTTTAAGTTTTGTCAGCAACCCTGGTACTGATGTGGAAAGATTGTTAAGCAAAAGTTATATTTTACTTCAGTAATTACCATAGCTGCCAGTGTGGCTAAATCATTAAGACTTTTTTTAAAAAAAAATTAAAAATTAAATGAACTCAAATATTTGTTAGAGCCCAATATGTTTCTGTTTGAATTGTCCTGGTATTTCATGAGAGGAAACTTTAAAAAAGGTTTCCAGAGAGGCTTTGGAAGACACATAGGTAAGCAAATTAGAGGTTTACCTAATTTGCAGATGTCTTTCCCCTTCCTTCTCATGTGATTTTACCTGGGAGACAATTAGTGTTAATGTATGTACAAACTGAAGTGTTGGTTTTCATCCAACACAAGGATGTTGGATGGGCGATGATCAAATACTTACCAAAGGTGACATTTTAAAAAGACAATTTTTCCAGCATCACAAAGAAAGGTCTTTGAAGTTGGAGAATGATCACAAAATATCTGATAAACAGCAAAAAATGTATTGAGAAGAGAACACTGAAGGGGAAAGCGGGGCTTGAGTCAGTTATCTGTAGCAGAGAGAGACAGGTCTTCATAACATGACCTTTAAATTTCATTTGACCAATTTCTGTGTTCTGTTAAGGAAGCGTGGATCGAATTTGGACCTGGGAGCTTGGCAGTCTCTTTCTTTAATCTTCAACAGCTGATGAATTCAGAGAAAAGGGCTATGAAAGAAGCATGACGGGACAGAAACACGGAATGAACGAAAGAGAAGAAGACAAAAGGAAACCAAAGGAAAGTGTGGCATGCCTGAAATTATTGTTTTCAGACTGCTTTTAATTACAGTGCAGACAAATTATAGACAACAGGCAGACATCATGTAGGTTTTCTTTCCGAGTCAAAATATGTGCAATCGCTTCTTTTAAAAAAAAAAAAAAAGAAATAGCCCTAAAAAGCTGTTATTGCTCACAATAAAGTTTGTTGAATTCTTTGCACAGCACTTCCCCACAAAATCTGAAATCATATGTTAAGAGAACCATGACAGGCATCGAGAGGGAGCAGCACCCTCTTGATTTTATCTGCATGATACCCAATGTCAAAAGTATTTAAGTGTAATATAGTGAGAGTGGAAGCAATGGTGGGAGGCGAGAGGGAGAAGCATAGGGTGCAAAGCATACAAAATGCCTTTGTTGCAGAGTGTAATGCACCACAGACAAATAGTGCTGTTTTATCGCCCGCAGGACTAGAAGCAGCTTTTAAATTCATGCTTACTCTCCAGGAGGCAGCAGTGGTAACAGCCAGTTACTGATGTGCCATAGAGACACAGAAGACTGCTGCACTGCAAAATACATTTACTTTAAATGCATTATGCAGTTATTTCTAGTTTTAAATTTTTTCTAATTTGAAAAAAATAAAATAACATACTTGAATTGGAATTTATGCCATTGGTTTACCCCTGCTTTTTACTTAGTGAAACTATACATACCAAACAAGCAGCATGGTATGAAACTACAAAGACTGGAGCAGTCATAACGTACACAGTTTACATTTTAGATAAAAATGTAACTGAAGTTTGTTGCTCAGGCTCTGATCCCATCACTCCCTTTGAACAGGTGTTCTCGACATGATATTGAATTGATGAGTGAACTTCTTCCCCAGAGCCAACAGGTGGAGGCTGGGATGAAGGAGAGGCCTGGAAAAGGCAGACAGCATGCAGTGCAGAGTGGGCAGCACCAGCAGTAGTGACACAGATATGACAGAAGGAGAGATAGGAATCCTGCAGATTAAATAAACCACCCTGATGGAAAGTGCTCCTTTGATATATAGCATGTTGAGAGTAAGGCAGATTGCATGTGCAGCTTGAGTTTACTGCTTGAACCATCTCAGAGGTGTCACTCAGTTTGATGAAGGCTTGTACCCAAATATGTGCACTTGCAAATAATGTATCATGAACATGTGGTGTTCAGAATTCCTTCTGAAGGGCATTTCACATGTTATCCTGAGAAGCCAAGTTTCAATCATCAAACTTGTCAGCTAACCAATCCTGAAACAGCTCTCAGTGTGAATCACCTTCCAACACGAAACTCATTTTGTGCCAATATAAATTTGTAATTTCTGCATGTGTGCTGATGAAGACAGATTGTAGAACAGCAAATTAGTTTGTTTTTAAGGAGACAAAATATTATTAACATGAACATTCAATGTAAAGGTAATTAAAATATGTAATGCAACTCAAAACAACACGAAGAACATCACCTCACCTTTGTCATTGTCACAGTGTGAAAGAACCCCTTGTGACCAATCCACAAACAGAGGTGTCAACTTAAATATGTATATATGTATGTCTTAATCCTGAAATGATGTGTGAATTATATATTGCTTAAACATAGCTATCTTTGTATTATTCAAGACCAGAGCTGTTTATTTCACACAGCTTTTTACCCCTGAATTAAACGGATGCGTCATTCCAATATCTTTAATATCTGCAAGATCATTTACTGAAACTCCATTCCCACATGATTCATCCAGGCAGACTCTGTCCCTGCATAATGATGAATGCTAGAACCTAAAAGTTTCTCATATTCAGAATATCAAAGAAAAAAAATACTTTTTAAATGTTTTATTGAGTTAACATAAGTTGTGTTGGTGACAAAGAAGAGCAAAACTGAGACCTGATGCATAGGTGCAAACTACCCAAATTCCCTTGGCACAATGAATTCTTCAGAATAGAGAGGATTGCACAACTTTTTTAAGTAGGCTGTAGTGGTTCTAGGTTCAATTCCTGATCTTGTGGCCATTGGCTGCCTGCCTTCCTCTTCTGTCTACTCCTCATTTCCTGTTATGTACTATCCAATAAAGGCTCTGTAACCTAAAAAAGGATTTACATTTCAGTAAATTGACTTTTGAAGTCTTTGGAACCTTCCAGGCATTTACATACTTCTGTTTAGAATATTTTTGGATCAGCTGGACCACAGCAATTTAATTCACTCAGTATGTCATTTTAGAGAAGCAATTTTGTTTATTTCTTTTGGTTTTAGGCTGATGTGAGGTCTTATGTAAAGACCACACACTCTTGTGGAAATGGCAAAATTTATATCACACAAGCATTCTATTCTAGTGGATGGTAGAGTGCTTTGTGAACAATGAATCAGGTCAAAATCTATAGCAATAAACAACTTTAAATGGCATTGGTAACAACAAGTTGTGAAGAACTTTGTTTAGCTGTTTTTATCTTATGTGCAATCAGTTTTCGTGTTGGGAAAATTATATCAGCTCCAACACAGAATTTAATCCAGGCAGCTCTGATTTATTATACAAGACGAAAAAACATGTTAGACATCTGCCCTTTTCTCATTTTCGTTTTGCTTCACATCGGTTTTCTCATCTTTGATGTTCTCCTCCCTCACTTGCTCAATACCTCCCACTCAGTCACAATTGACATGTCTATCAACATGGCAAGGCTGTGACAGACAGTTCCCTAAGGTGCACCACACCATTCTCCTTTTACGCACACACACTCGCACACACACCACTTGACACATCCCGATCCAATTTCTCCCTCTCTTCATCTCTTTTCCTCTTCTATTGATGTCTGATTCTGAGACACAGACCAATATGATGGGCAGTGGGAGGTCAGGCAGAGGAAGAAGTAGGCTAATACATTTACAATGTTGAAATTGTCTCACACTTAGCTCCTAGCTCCAAGACATATTCAAAGAATATGTGGAAAAAGGTGAAGATAAAGAACATTAAACCTTTTCCAGAAAATATGTCAAAGGAGGTTTCCCACAATGGTGTCAGGTCATTTCCAAGAAAGGTATGTCTTTTTAGTCTACCATAGAGTTCAATAATCTGAACGTCTGTAGGTGAACAAAGGCTATCCTAGAAAATGAGACAATCTCTTACCAAAAGTAAAACAATTCAGTCTGAAAAAACAGATTAATTACTTCTTTTCATTATCATACTATAAAAAGTATTTACCTTCTTAAATGTGTACCCTATTTTTGACTTTTACAAATCAATCATGGTCAACATAATTCATAATTCAGCTTTTTTGAAAACAAAAAATTACAAACATAAGAAAGCCTTCAATGTCAAAGTGAAATCTTTGATAAATGAATAATTTATTTCATTTATAAATGTTTCTGTAGATGTTGGTGTTCCTCGACTCCTTGAACAGTGTTTGTCTGTGACAGATTCTTCATTTTATCGTGACAGTAACGTTGTTACTTGACAATAGCTTCATGCATGTTTGTTGTTTCCCATAAAATTAGAGAAGAAGTTTCCTTTTGGTCTCATGCATGTTGTTTTCCTTTTTTGTGTTTTGTGTGTGTCTAGAAGTTTCTTTAGGGTGCAGGGAAGATTGCAGAAGTATCGGATTGTCTTTGATTGTTGTAAGGCAGAAAATCATTAAGTATCCCACATAGGTGCAGTGAAAAGCAGACAGACAACAGCGATAAAGAGAAACAGATCTCCTGAGGGTGGGTCAAGTTAAAACGCTAAAGAAGGACAGAGAGCCTGGATTGAAGCCACATCTGAAGCCTCTAACCTCTCTTCAAGCCTTTTTGTTTTGCTTGCAAACACTGCTGACCTTACAACACTCAGTGGACATCTACTTTGCCACTGGGCCCACTCCAGACATGTTTTGACTGCCCCCGTCACAAAAGACATGCTGTCAAATAGGAGGATTAAAGTGCAAAGGATATTCTTGGAAGACGTGTTAAAGCTCAGCGAGTTAAGCATGCTGATGACACTGCCAGGGTTAGAAGTTCACTTCCCTCTTGAGATATCTTTGCTGGAAACAGATACATTCAAGTGCTTTATTTTTTTAAAAATGTTCTTTAGGATATGTGGAAAAGTTGTCCTTGAAATAAAGGACCACTTTAGATGAGAGAAACTCCTCATGTTTAGATTTTTATTTGAATGTTTCTTCATAGTCTTATGATGTTAAGTGTTTGGTGTACTTCCATTAAATTAAATATATCTCAGAAAAGTTATTTTTCTTTTACAGCGATCTTGTTAATCTCAGGAAAATCTGCTCATGTCATTGAAAGCAGTCAGCCTGCAGTGGCATCTTAAACTACTCATACAGAAGCTATTCATATTCTAGTATTAACTCCATGCAGGCGTATTGACAGACCAGGATAGCTTGAGGCACCAACAGCAGAAGATTAGCTCTTTGCTTCGACAGTTTCCTCAGTGCAGTTGCCAAAGTGATTACTGTTGGAGAGAAAAAAATGCTGATTTTAAGTACCTTCTTCTGAGAGCCTTTTCACCATGTAAAGCAAACATGACTTCACTGGCCTCTGCTTTGTTAAATAAGATGTTAGTAAGAAATCTGGTGAGGATTAATAGGAGGCAATAGATTTGTTACTTAGGTTTGTGGTTTAGAAACCAGATCTATACAACAAAGCATTTACACCCATCAACTTACTGAACTTTGAACAAGAGAAAATAGTTTACATGCAAAATGGGGGACCAAGATACAATTCTTTAAAAAATAACTTTTCTAGATTTGTTTTATATTCACATGATGTTTTCTTTTATTTTGCATAACATCTTTCCTTGTTATTGTTTTTGGACAGTCTTCGTGTTATTCTCATTCAAAAGGTCTTTCCATCTGGTCCATTGTCTGCCCTCATCTCACTAAACAAACAGCAGATCTTTAAAACAATATGGGAGCTGTAATCAAAGCCTGAGGTTGGCCTCACTTACACATGATTAATTAATTAAACAAGCATGCCAGATCTGATTAGGTCATCTGTGACTGCTGGATAACATGTAAATGAGTCTCTGGATTGGCCAAACACCTCACCTGTCTGATCGTTGGCAGGTGTTAGAGAACTTTGGAGGGGCACTTGTTCATGGTAAAATTTGACATTGCATCACATCACTGCTACAGTCCCCTTATAAATATTACACTGTCCACAACTGGACATCTAATATTTGTAAGATATATTGTCCCTCATGGCTGAGGGGCATTTTCCAGATGCCAAGTATATTTCATTTGAACAGATGGAAACTGCAAAAGAGACAGAGCCTTTGAAGGAGGGGAAATAGAGGGGAAAAGGCAGGAAAAGAGAAAATGAAGAAAATATGTGGATTTGAATTTGTATTTGTTTTTATCTGTGCACAGACAGATCAGATTTTTTTAAAACCCCAGTGAGTGGTGGTAAACCCAGAGTCCTAATCTGGTTTACTAATAGCAGCAGAACATTTGTCATCTTGCTTGCTTGTGGGTGTAAATCTGAAGAGACAGCTTCAGGATCTTCAGGTTTGAAGTTTTGCAAGAATAGAAGTTAAAAAATCTAACCTCTTGTTTTCATGTCTGTTTATTGCTCTGTTGATTCCAGATTTAGCTTTAATTCCCTTCACATTTTTCACTGGAAACCATTAAAATCTCTTGTGATTATTATTTAGATTATTATATTTATTGGATATAATAAGTCGAGACACATGTCTCTTTATCTTTAGCGTTATGAGACTGGCAGACCCAGCACTGACTTGTATTTGTAGCTGTTCATAATTTTCCCAGCCTTGACTAGACCCATTTCCAACTACAAAAAAATTAACTTTCTCAAAGAAAGATGCTTCCACCACAAATATTTGAGTGAGGTCCAATGTTGTTTTTACACTAAATATACATTTTTAACATATGGCCAAAATGTCCTACTTTTTTTCATTAGAACATACCATATTTTTTGTCTTTTTTCAAAGCCGTTTTTGCTAATTTAACCCAGGGTTAACAACTTTTATTTTACTTTTATTTAAAATTATTTATTTTACTGTAATTATTTAGCATTACAGAGATGCTAACAATTTAACAAGGGGGGCATTTTATATGCATGTTTTTGGGAAAAGTGTAACCTGGAGTCTTCTTTAATTATCAATTGTAAATAATTACCCAATGCATTAATTCCTGATTCTGATCAATCTTTTGTATTTGTTGTATTTACTTGACCTGTGAAAAATTGATGAAAAAATATAATTTAAGTATGAATACTGAATTATAGCTACTCTCAATAGCAGGCAGAAATGGTAAGAGAAATGTGAAATACTGTCTTATTAAATCTTTGCAAAACATTGACAGTGTCCTTTAAATTTACCACAGGTTTTCTACAAGTGAAATGCAAACAAGATGTTATTTCACCAGCACTTGGAGCAAATCTTAAAATCATGATGAAGAACTAAATAGTACTTTAAAACTAGTAAACTGAAACATGAAGGGCAAATACCAGAACAATAAGCTGGAGCAGTGCTGATATGAGCTTAAAAGATACAATTTGTTTTCTCTATCTGAAGTAATGTTCTTCTAACCTTCTTCAATTTCTTCAAGGGTAGTCAAATATTGATCATAAAAGGGGCTGATCCTGCAGAAGGGTAGAATGGAGTTAAGTAGCTCACTTCATGCCAAAGATTTGCCTCATTGAAGAGCTTATGCTTAGAAAAAATAACTCTCCCCTCTTTGTGCTGCAAATAAGCATGTTTCATTTTACACTTAAATATTGCTTTATGTAGCTGTTTGAAAATAATTAACAAAAAATTACAGTATTTATAGTTTCAATTAACTGAATTGTGCAGCCAATACTGCCTTTGGCGTTTTTTTTCCAACTTATTACAGTTCTCAGAACTGGAGAAACCTAAGATGAAGTTCTCAAAAGCAAGAAGCGGGTTTTTAAAAAGAAATACAATTTCCTTAGCCTTAAATTCTTAAGATGTTGCTCAAGTCTGAAAGCAAGCAATTCACCTAAACTCCCTCAGAGGGGGACGGATCCCAGAAAGAGTAAGCAAAATTTACACTGTCTCACCATCAGTTTGCAAGAAGTAAAATATTTCTGCATCCTTATTCAAAAATACACAGATGTGCCCATATGTTTGCTGACTTCCTTTTTTCTTATGATGCTATTGCCGCATATCAAATAAAAATAAAAACATGGGAAGCTTCAAAGGGTTTTAGAACACAAGGTAAAAGTTATATTGACAAACCTACAGATTAAGTGACTCAAGTCAACATCCTGAAGCTTATAATCAGTTTCATTAGGAGCCACAGTGCTATTCAGCACAACCAGTGGAGCTACAGTCTAACATGGGATGATATTAGTAAGAATATGAATCTCAGAGGACCCAATTTAAACTACATGCAGGTAAGAAATTGTCACGGTGTTCTGATTTCTCTGCTTCTAACAGAATTATTTAGGAATATTTCAGCCAGAATTTAAAGCTACCAGATAAAAGCAATGAGTTGAAATCATTTGAGGTGTTAAAGCCTACAAGTTCCAACTTGCATTGTCTGCCACCTTATATTCTTCTTGACTTTCACAAAGAAGAGGATTCACTACAAATTCCCACCTGTGAAGGTGAATATTTCTTATGAATGCTCCATTGCATTTGAAGGGTAGGGGGGTTCTGACAATAACTTTGCTTTTAACACAACATTTTCCACACATCTAAGATAGTTTGGATTAGGAAATAAAACACATTATTGTATCTGTCCTTAAAGCTGCACTTTGTACCATGTCTTACTTGTCTTTGTGTTCATTAATTGTGGAGAAGCTCAGTAGCAAAACAATAGTCATGTTGAGTCAATGCAGGTGTTCTGCCTTTTCACTATGCTCCAGCATTACTGCAAACATGGCACCATAGTTGTAAATTATTTGAATAAGAAATATTGACCATATTTAATGATCAACAGTAAAAAAAAAACAAGACATGAACAAAAATACATTTTAGAAAATGTTACTTAGAGTTACTTTAGAGTTGGTTATTAAATCCACACAATTACAAACGAAGGATTAAAAAAATATATAATTATTTTACTAAAAATAAAAGCATATTACTAGTTTTTATTTAACATCTTAATGAGTCAAACAGGAAGATCTTTAATTTTAGGTCTGTGTAATCTAAGCTAAGTTACAGTAATTCCAATGTCAATGACAGACAGACATCTGTAGTTCTGTCAGTGAAGTATAGATGAATCCTGAAGCAGACTTTTTGTCACTGTTGTTGCATCTTTTACCTTCAATAAAAGCCAGTGAACAAGCAAAAGAGCAAACTTATGGAATGTGAGAAAGAGTGTCAAAACCTGACTAATTTTATATGTCACAACTCATTTAGTCATTGCACATCATTGTTTTTGGAAGACTGTAGGCAAACTGTGGTGGAAAATACACACACATATTTTAATACGTGATATTTATGTATTAAATATTAAGCTCAATGTATTAAATATCAAGCTCAATATGTAAATGAGCTTTGGTCCAATTGGGTAAAGCTCATCTGCCCATGTACTTTATTGTTTTATTGTAAAAATAATTTATTCTTGAAATTACATCAATAAGTCCTGAAACAAACTCAGTCCTCTTCTGTCATGCAAAGAAGCCTTTCTGCTGCTTGATAAACACACATTAAGTGGAAGATATTCATTGCATCCAGGGAGCTGCCAGCAGTCGGGTGCGCAGAGGCGATAAGCTCTGAACTGTCTGTGATTCCTTACTCTACACCTCGTTTTTTCTCTTCTCAGGGGTGCCGTCTGGAGGCAGGCCACAGCTACGAGGCCCAATGGAGACATGAATAAGTGCGATGAATACCTAAATATCTAGAGAGAACAGCCTGACAAAAGCCGACATAGTCAGTCCTGGATTGCCAGCAGAGGAGATGGAGGGGTTTGGGGAGATCCCTATCAATATACCACATATAGAAAGATAGAGTGGGAGGAGACATGCAACTGTCTACATGCCACAGTGGATGCTTAGGTTGAAGAATAATCTGTTGCATAGAAACCAGAGAAAAATTCATTACTTGCTGCTTAGTCATCCTGTATTTACAGGAGCAGTTCCATGTGACCACTGATCCAGAGGAAAAAAACATGCCAAAAAGGCAACATGACAGACGTTAGCATTGCAGCCACCATGACTTCCACCTCATTTCTCTGGGACTAAGCATGTTGCTTTGAGATCTGACAGTGCTGGTGCCTAACATTCAAAAGCAGCTCTGTGAAAAGTCTAAGTAAATACGCTTGAGGCTGTGATGCAAAGCCAGTTTCTCTGCTGCAAAACAACTCCTAGAGCTCATCTGCTGATGCTGAGTGAACATGAAGAGCCAAACTGGTTTGCAGAAACTGACAATGTTTTCCCGTTATCTAAGTCTAAAACACATTGTCTTGCAACTTGTATTTATTCATTTGAAGAAGGTTTGTGTAGTGTTTCTCATTGCAATTACTGCTAATTGGGGTTTGAAATATAAATGCAGAATAAAATGTAGAAAATATTATGCTCAATTGAGAAATGTATTCTTTTGTATAATTTTTGAATATCAGATGTTAACATTATTCATAGAAAGATACAGAAGATTTAATTTTTCTCATTTTCACAATTTTGAGCTTCCAATTCATGAGTGTGTTTGGACTGTGAAAGAAACACAGTAGCAGCCAACAAATGCATGAGGAGAACCTGTGAAACAAAAAGCCCCAGCTGAAAGATGTCCTGGGAACTCAAACTGGTTCGGGGCCCAATTCCAGTTCTTGAATGCTTTTCCCACTTCAGTAAATAAACTGTACTTGTCATCTGCTGAGGTACCAAAGTCTATAGTATACACAGCTGTGCAAAGTGGCTTATCAGTCAGTGTTGCCTAGCAACAATAACTGTCCGATTGATTAATGTTTTATTTATATATATATATATATAAATCCATTTTCTGACACCCTTGTCCCTTAGTGGGGTCAGGAGGGCTGCTGGTGCCTATCTCCAGCTAACGTTCTGGGCGAGAGGAGGTGTCACCCTGGACAGGTCGCCAGTCTGTTGCAGTATATATATTTATTTATTTTTTCTTTTTCCTTTGGATTGTTTGCTTCATTCACATGTTTCTTAGATTTGTTTAAATGACTGAGGATACACATCTTTGGAACAGCCTCAGTCAGGCTTAAGTAACTTAAATCCACCCTCGATATACCTTTGCTTGTATATATGTTAGTATGTGGAAAAATGTCTAGATATCTGAAGGAAAAATTGATTCATTTAAAAACACAATGTCCTAGCCAGCTTTTAGTGCTTTATGGCTATAAATGAAAGATTTATAATGATCATAATATCACTTCTGCACCTCAGGGTCTGAAATAGGTTGGCATTTAAATTGGGGATGAGCAGTGCACACTGTTCTTACTGACTCTGCCCTCCCTCAAGCTCATATACATCCATCTGTCAAAGCAGAGCTACAGCAACTATCAGCCCCTCCCCCCACCATGATTAAAGTGCTTTCATTTCAAAGGCTACCCAATAAATGAGATTAAAATATTTCATGAAAGCATCTAGTCATGCAGTTGTAAGTGAGAGTTATTTTTACAGACAAGGGGAAGGTGAGAGGATGTGTATGACAACCATGGCTTGAGGTACCGAGCGCTTTTCCTAATTAATGTCAACTTGACAAAAACACACACACTGCGCTGGTGAAGAGGGCCACTGTTGGGACCAGATGTCTGTTTTTCCACAGCCTACTGTGCTGTGCTTGTTGAATTAGTTTGTTTTGTCTCTTTCAGAAGCTACAATATATTTTTCTTGATTGGAATGTCATGATCTTTGAAGATAAAAAACGACTGGATTCTGGAATGAAAGAGTCAGGTGTCACTGGTTTTGAGTTGGTTTAGTCCGTTCATTTTTCATTTTTTGCTTTTTTTTGTTTACCTTCAAACTATTTCTAATGGTTTGTATACTAGTCAAATGGTTTATAACAAATTTACAACAGTTCTAATTTTTGAATTAATTGACCTTTTGCTTTTGTTTTGGCTTTTATTTTTGAAATTGGATGTAAGAGGATGAAGTAACATGTTTTGATCACTGAGCTGCAGCTTTCTGTTGGAATGGATTAACGCACAAGAAATTTCCCTATTAATGTATGTATTAATGGATGTATGATTTAAATATTTAACAGTAATTGTTAATAAACTTATCCAAATGAAAATATATAATAATTCAGTATGAGCTTATCGGCAACCTTTCCATGTGCAGATCCTTTGGTGGAATTTAACCAGTAACCTTTAGTCAGAATGGCACTACACCACAAAATTCCTTGCTAAAGATTCAAGGAATTTTGAATCCTTGAATCTTTATGAACCCTTTATGATCACTACATGCGATGTGTTGGCTAAACAAAGTTTTTGCACTCTGCTTTTTGGGAGGAAACAAATAAATGAAAAACACAGACACTGATGTTATGACTCTGTGGGTTACTGAAGTGAGACATCTTGGAATAAATGTTTGTTTTTATTGTATTCTGAAATAGCTGACAAAGAGTTAATTATTGACAAGTAGGCATTCAGTGTTTGGCCAGTAGATACTAGTAGACTCATTTGTTGGAGCTTCATTAACTTTTCATAAGAATTATACATCGTGACGAGAACCTATATGATGAAAACATTTATTTACTTATTAATATTTATGCATTTATTACATTTTTATGAGATGTGGATGATGTGTTTCTGTCTTCAAAACTATTTGTCAGAATATTGAGGTCACCCCACCCCAGTGAGTATTTGATGAACTCTTTTAAATATATTCTTCTCAGGTAAGACATAATCACAAGCTAGATTTTCAGCCCTGTGCCAAATCTGACGTGCTAATGTAGCTCATTACTATTTCATGGCAGTATGTATTTTTATCATTTGAGATATATAGTTAATTTGAGGTCTGCTTTCTTACCCATAAAATATGCGCTGTATACTATAACCCTATTTTGAAGAAATAGTTGGGAAATATGTTATAAAAATAAAGGCAGAAAAAAAATCACAGGAAACTGTGATACAGCATTTGTCTCATTGTAATGTCCTCAATATGCTATGATTTAGACCAAAATCCTGTAGACATACCTCTCTAAAGATCCAGATTTTATATCACTTATTTGAAATTACATCATAACATGATTACCTTGAAAACTAAGTAGAAAAATTATCATCAGAAACCTTCGAACATTTCATTGTGAATGAGACATCTTTTGTTGTCCATTATTTAAATGGACTGATTTGTTTTGGATAATGCACTAAAATGTCTCCAAACAAGGTTCATATTGTGTTACAAATGCCAGATTATGGATTTTTATAGAGGCTATACTATAAAGTACTGTTGTGGAGGAAGGAGCAAATCCCCTATTCCCGCTTTTGATAGACTGACATTAGAGAATATTACATGGTGCTAAGCTGTGCATATACCCCTGTGCAGACATAAAAAAGTCTAGGAACTTGTCCAATATTTCAGCCAGCAAGCCTAAGGCATAACCTGGCTACAGAACGTACCTGGGGTGCAACCACAACCCACAATCCGCACAGCTCGTACAAAAGCTTCTGCATCACATGTTTCCAAAACAATGTAGGTTTTTTGTTGCTGTCAACTGCTGGGATTTGCCTTGTGATTCTGGTTCAACTGGCAGTGCACATAATGGAGAGGAAACATACAGACAAGCCCAAAGAATTGCTGACAGCCTCTTGGACCTGAAATAAACTGCTTTGTCCCCTTGAATTTATGCTCACCGGCAGTGATGAGGGTATCAGTCCAGCTCGTGTTTTTCTTTTTTTTTGTAATGTGGAACAGTTTTCCATCGTTTGCAATGATGAAGACACAACAGAGAGTTCAGCAGTTGAGCTGAAAAAAAAAGATAACGAAGGTCTTCTTAGCTGCTCCAAGAATAGTGATGGCCATATCTTTAATAATGCATCATGGATGTTGGACTGCATGGGAAAATGCATGCAGATGTGTGCATTATGTGAATGACTGAGTGCAGAACATCATTTAAAAGGTTGCTTTGAGTCTAGACGGATGCTGACAGTGGTGAGTTAAATTGTATGGAAGATATTGATGAGGTTTGCCCAGAGGGACAGTAGTTGTGTCATGTTGTAATTAATAATTTAAGCCTTCTTTATTATTTTATTTTCTTCCTCTCTAACTCTGTATGTTAGTAATTCTGCTCGAAAAAAGTTTTTGCTTCCAGCACAGTCTCTCTCCCATTAACTCAAATCCTCTCTGCTTAACTTTTGACTGGGCCAATCAGCGAGCAGAAGGAGAAGTTGTGAAGGATGATGTTGATTTTCTGCTGTTTTCGAATTGTAGTCTGCTTGAAGTTTCAGCAATGACAACGGAGGAAGTGAAGGAAGCCATTCGGTCGGTGTTGGCCACGCTTCCAAATGTTGAATTAATAGCAACAGCCGCCTCATTCGGCTCTGCACTTCTCTCTTCGCAGTGGAGGATGGTTGTTTACAGTGCAGGCAATTTCCGGGAAGCTTGTTTGCATCAAACTAGTGGACTACATACATCACATCAACTTTAGCGATTGGGTAAAATTAAAACCTCAATATAGCCCATGTCTCCAGGATGCAATTGTTTCTTGACAGCCAAGAGCTCAGACTTTGTATGAAACAAAATGTCATACTGGGGCCAGTTTTTACCAGGCTACTCTATGTAGAACTGTAGGCTCTTTAAGACAGTTGATCATTTCACTAAAAATAACTCAATAAATGAAAGAGTCATGCAAACATAATTTTGAGGAAGGATTTGATCCCTAGTCAATATATAAAAACATTATCTTTAAAAAGTAAAATACAAAAAATAATAAACAAATGAGCAGAAGTATTTTTTTACCCTTTAGATTTATAGATACTTCCCTGTGGATGGTTAAATGCTTATGTTTTTTTGTTGTCTGATATGTAAAAGGAGTGGTGAATGAAATTTCCATTAGTGTGGACACAAGAGACCCAAAACTGTGGAAAAAGAAAGAGCAGAAGTACATCTTAGATATCTGAAAAACATCTGTGAAGGTTTAACCCATGAACAAGAGCAAATTCCCTTTTGCACAATCCTCCTGTTTTATCCTTACAGCTGGCATTAACAGCTAATTGCAAGTTGATCCTACACTTCCTTGATAATGGAGGCAAATTAGCCCCTACTAACTAATCAAACATGAAGTCCTTACAGGCCATTAGTGTCAATTCCACAAAAAAATAAAGCAACCTTTGGGATTTGTATTTTTCAATATTTTTATCAACTGTATATTTTGTAATTTTGTATACTATTAAAACTATTGCTATTGCTATTTTTTATGTTAAATAAACAAAATATAGTTTGGGAAATAAAAAAATTATTCGAATGTGTCTAATCTTCAAGTATTGATGATCAGAGGATTATTATACAGCATGTCATTATTATTATTATTATGCCTTTTGTACTGTCTGCTGTTTGTCTAGCAGTTGACAGCACATCACAACATCCTGTCACTGAGATTTCAAAGAACTCTTAATGATCGACATAATACAAGACTGCATTAATGATTGACATCTAGTCTCCTATCACCTCAAATACACACATACAGAAGCATATCAAATCCCACCTATAAACTCTGATATCCTTTAGCTTACGAGTAAAGAAAAGAAAAATCATAGTATGAAAGAAACTTAGCATAGATATTATTGATGACGATTAAACATAGTGCTTCCATTCCATTTGTTATTTCATAAGAATTTTGTTGGTGATAAATATGCACATCATGATCAGGTATGGGTTGGAAAATCAGGCTGTCAATCTCCCTTTCTAAGTTTGACCATAAGCCCATTATAGAACAACATACAGTGCTTGACCAAAGCAAAAACAGTAAAAAAGTTGCTTTTTAAAATACCTGTTTTTCTCAACTGCAGATAGGATTGTGATGTCAGTCACTTCAAGGAAGATGTTATTTTTTCTGTGAGGCCAGATTAAAACCTGCTGCCAGCAAAAAGATGGTTTGTTATCTGCTACTCTATGGCGGACCATCACAACTGTTCAGGGATGCATCTCACACATTCCCTTCCAGGTTTTCGATACGACATGCCAAGCTTGATGACCTTCAGGTCGACGAGGGACTTGAGGTACCAGGTGACAAACTGGTTTGCCAGATTTTAAACATGCCCCCATCAAAGCTGTGCCTTGCAGACAAAGGGCAGTGATAAGCCCACACCATCAGCAGAGTGAATCACATGAACACTCACCTGACATTAAACCTAACTATAAGCAATGCAGCAGGCTCTTCCCCTCTAACGAAGCCATTTAATTAGTCCCCTAACAATTTCTGAGCATGCATGCCAGAATATTATGATATAACTAATAAATGGAAAGATTTATGTTAACAGTGTAAAATTATCCAAAGGGACAAAGATGTGGTCGTTGTTTTGCAAAAAATTTATTTAACAGGAACTGACTTCATTTTGTCTTTCCAATCGAGCAATCTACAAACTGAATGGCTGAATGACAGAGTCCTTCTTGCTTAGTTTCTAGTATTTCATCAAATTAAGTTCTAGTGAGCTCATTTATATAGCACCAATTCAACAAATGTTGTCTTGAGGCATTTTACAAACAAGTCATTTCAATTCAATCAGACATATATTCCAGTCGATCTTAGTTGTCAAAGTGTAACCAATCTTACACAGCAGGGGCTAAAGTGGGAGTTATAAAGACCAACAATATCAAATTGCGCAAAATTGTTACAACTGCATATAAAATCCAGAATAATTTACTTAAACAAAGAAGAATAAAGCAATAAAGGTTTGACTAACTGTTGACTAATGTAAAGTCAAAACAGCAGTAAAACAGCATGTTCATTTTCCTGATGTCTGTTTTAAAATGACTGGTAACTATCAATGCTAACCAGTGCACCAGAAATCACTGTTTGCAATTCCTTTCAAGACTTTGATCTGTGTTTTACTTTTTCAAAGTGGCATTTAAAAATCCTGCTCATTAAAGCCTTTTACAATTTTGTTTTTCTTAAGATTAATTTAAATATGTGGCTCTGAGAAGCAAGGTTTCTTTTTGAAAATGAAACCCTCATCTTCACTGACAATATATTGTTTCCTATGTGAAAATACTGGCTATTGTTCTGTGACATTTATTCTAGCTGAAGCAGTGGGTGATGACCTAAGCTTGAGGCAAGAGTGTTCAGTGGCTTTCTCCTCTGACTAGGTGAGCTGTGGCAGGTTAGAGAGGCACTGAGAGTAAACAGGCCATGGCACCAAGACACTGATCTGGACTGAAACAGTGAGTGGAGACAATGAGAATGTACATGGTCCATTTGTAAAGAAAGACCAAAGGGCTTGTAACATAGAAGAGTAAGCCTGAGAATGGCAAACAAAGAAAAAAGAACAGTGCCGACACCTAAAGTTATTGTAGTGTGGAATGACAATGGTTTTTCGTTTGTTTGCTTTGTGGACATAAGGGTTCTCTCTGATGTATTTTAATCTTTGTATTTTATATATTTTAACTAAAACAAATTGTCACCAAGCTGCTTTATTGAGGAAAAAGTTTAAATTTATTCTATGGTGAATTATCTATGTTTTTTTTTAAATACATTAGTTACTTAGATCAGATCATAAAAGGTGATCTGAAGAAGAAAAAATAATCAATTCAAGAACAGAACCTATTTTAACATTTTTCTTTAGTCACAAACATTTTAACTGTGTGTCTCGACTGAGTTTAGACTGACAGTAAGTTACATAAATTAGTGGCAGGTCCCTTCAAATCGAAACATCTCTACTTCCCTTAGCTGTCCACACTTATGGGACATTTGACAAGACACATCTAGCAGTTTTCATTCATACTGGAAACTTTCCTGTTCCTGTTGACCATTATTTGGGAATCTGAAGAAATAAATATTTATTTGTGATTTTTTTTTAGTTATTTCAGTCTACAATTTTGTTCAATGGTTAATTGATTTAACATCTTTAACAAAGGTATCAATAATTGTGGAAGGTAATGTTGAGTTCAAGTGTAGTTGTATATTTGCACAGTAATAGTTCTTCTCCTTTTTAAAACAATTGATTCCCAGTATTAATACTAGATGTGTTAAAAGAAAGCCGAACCGGATATATTGTTTTTTCTTCAGTAGTAGGCTAAAAAGTTTGCTGCTACTGCAGAGCTGACTTAAAGGCCTGATTTCTTGGAAATTTGTCCCAACCTTTCTATTATTCAAAACACCCAAATCCGGCTGTATTGATTAACGTGCTTGTTTGTGTCCTTGCTTGAGGTCTACATTACTTGACTCTGCCTCAATCTGTATTAAGTTTTTGCTTATTAGACTAAACAGAAAGTAATTATTTTCAGTCATTCCATTCGCCTGGCAGCGGGAGGCAAAGCATGACGGCAGAGTAATCAGTCAACCGCAGAGGTGGCTCCAGCTACTAACCAGAGCTTGTTCCTGTCTTTGAATATAATGCATATGTCTTGTGATCCTTTTAAAATGACATTTGAGATATTATTAAATTTTAACAAAACCATTCTTCTGCTTTATGTGCCCTCACATTGTTTGTGCAGATCTAATTTTGTATCCAGATTCAGTAATCAACTTGCACTTTTGTCCTAATGTTTCTTTCTCTTTGTCAGTTGTGGCCATTGTCTTCTCTCCTCTCATTCTTTTTCCTCCTACCCTCTTGCTCATTTTTTATTCCCCTGTTCTCCCAAGTTCTTCCCCTCCCTGTTTTTTCTAATAGGCTAACATCTCCTCTGGCTCCATCTGCCATCAGCATGAAGGGCACAATGCCCGCTGCCCAGCCCAAACTGCAGAGCTGATACTTTGGCCACTGGGCTGAACACACTGGCATATGTAGGAGAATGGCATCAGCTGTAACATGTACAATTTGCCTTTTGTCTTTTAGGCCACAACTTTAAAAACTAGGTCTGGCACACAGAAAAGCACTGAACATTGCCAAAAGAACTATACCCACTGAGAAATGTGATGGTGGCAGCAGCATCATGATCTTCTCCTAAGATGAAGTAGACTTTTAGTGGATGAAATCATGAACAGATTTAAATAGCGGTCTGTTTCGATCCCAAACACTTCAGATGTCTTTTGGAAAGCTGAAGATAAAAAAAAGGATTTTATTTTTGGGCTAACAGTGAGTACCAGCACACATCAGAATCAACAAGAGAATATCTTCACCACAAGAAAAATAACATTTTGGTTTGGCCGGAGCAGCGTTTGGAGTCAATCTGACCAAATAAGAAAAACTATCTTTGTGGTCACCCGAAGAAGGCTGTGGGCAACATCTTCACAATCTCATAGATTTGGAGAGCAGTAGGCAAATATTGACAGGTTCTGATGTGGGATGCTGGCGGACTCTAACCAAAGAAGATGGAATGCAGAAATCAAAATGTGCAATTGTTATTTTAAGGTTTGCACAGGTTTTTGCTGTTTAGCAGAGGCCTTTAGTAACCTTTGCTTTAAAAACCCAATTTGGCATAAGTCAGAATACAGAAAATAAATTAGCTTTTTTTATTTTATTTTTAGTGTTACACATTAAAGTAACAGTTGGTTAAAGTGCCACAACACCTATCATATTTCAAGTGATTTGCCAGAAACTACACACCCAGCATTTCTTTACAGCCAAGCCCCCAGAGCAATGTGTATCTTTTACAACCTGTGATGGAGCCACAGCTGCTATTTCTTCTTAAGGTTGATAGTTATTTGGTGGTGACAGACACGCAGATTCAACTTGATGTTGTAAAATAGAAAAAATATAATACCTCAATCAAAGATGTAGTTACAGTGCAGTGGTTGTGTCTAAAAAACATGACAAATATTCTCAAAATTTGTCTATTTTTAGCCATCATGAGGCAGATGCAAATCTGCAAATCTGCCTCATGAAATGGTAAATCTTTGATCTACCATTTATTATTGTTATTGAATATTGTTAAACAGGTCAGTCATTTCATAGCTCCCATCACTAAGTAGTAAGTCAGTAAAACACTTTATGTAGATTAAATACACACAAACCTTACTTTATTGAGCATTACTGTTTACAACAATAAATTGTTTTTGTCATCAAGTTGGTCCTAATTTATTGAACATGACAGTTAGAAAAATACATTCTTTTCATTATTATGCTGATGTCAATGAAGTTGTGTGAGAGGAGGAGCATGTGTCTCATATTTATATAGTTATAGCATGAGGCCCACCAAGAAAAATGGTGGGACTTCTTGGTCAGCAATTTCTGTCCACCAGCCTGTGTTCAAGATTGTGATACCCAAAGGTCTGGCCGATGGGTGGAGGCAGTTTACTATATACTTTCATCATACTGTTTTAGATTATCACTCAATCATTCAGCACAGCATCAGGATATAGGATTTTGCAGCAAGCATGGATTTGTAGACTCGATAAAACCCCTCCAGCTCATCCAGTATGATTCAGAGACAGTGTTATTGAGTGAGTAAAGAAAAACATACTTTATACTGGAGATTCAGCTGTTGATAATACACACTGTGATCAAAAAGACAAATATCAGGAAAAAGCAATTCAAAGCTGTTTTCTTATTAAGGTCAGTGCATGAGGCTATGTCACATCTCAATGTGAAAACATATTCTTTGCATCCTCACTATCATCTTAGTCATTAGACCCCTTCCACTTTAGGTATGTAGCTTCCCTTTCATCAAAGCTTTCAGTATACAGCACCAATCGCAATCAAAAGCAGAGATTAAATAAACTGGAACAAGAGCAGAAACTTTGAAGTTGAGCACCATCTTCGCAGACATATTAATTTTATAAAACTTTAGTACAATTACCTTGATTACAAAATACAAAACTAAAAAGACAACTTTCTTTAAAAAAACAAAAAAAAAAAAAAACATTTGAGATAAACTCAAAGAAATCATTTGACTTCATAACAAATATGCTAAGTAGATAATATATATGTGTCACTATGGAGGTTCTGAAGTGGTTAGTAATGCTCAGGAATCATTTTTAGAGTTCACTTGTCAAACATAGAGGTACAGTCAGTAAAACATGTCTGAGCAGCAGGGCTATAAACATAAACACAGTAATGCTCCTTATGATGTATGCATATTTTATCTTACCACTGAAAGCTCTGTCTCTACTTCTAAAACATAGTCTGTAAAACCATGGCAAATATTTATAATACCGCAAAGTAAAACATCAGAGTAAATTTAATGCTTATTAAAAATATTTTTTTTTCTGCAGAGCAGCGCTTTGTCGTCCATACACCACAGCCACAAAGAGCCCGTTACTTAGCCTCCTTAAACACAATTGTGAAATTTCTACTTTAAGTTGTAACTGAAAAAGCTTTAATGGTAGAAATGTGAGCTCAACTGCTTTGTTTTATAAGTTGTGTTCTGGTTGGGAATGAGAGGACAGATGTAAGACCACCTTTGTCTGACTGCAAAAATGGTAGCCAGGTGTGAATTTTGAACCAAGCAAAATGTTAAAATTCAAGAATGTTTTTTTTGTGGAAAGAGAAAATGCGTGTGTCTGCATGCATGTGCGTCTGTGTACCATAACACGTTTTTTCTTTGATGTCACTTTTTTTAATCTCCATCCATCACCTACTTCAAAGCAGAGTGCTCTCCACTGTGGTTGTTGCCAATGGAAACCCTGACACATAACTTCATACTGTCATTGACAATGAATCATTTAATAAGTTTTGTTTTAACTCCATTCAGTTTAATAATTTCATAACAAGACATCTTCACTTAAGTAATCTGCAGTGATTACATGTTATTCTAATACTGTCAGATTAAAAACAGAAATTGATTGTACTTCTGAGTAATACACTGAAACCGTATTAAAAGATGTTGCTGTCTTGTAGCAAACCTAAAAAGCCCAGAAAATACCAGAGAGAATCAGAGTACAATATTCGGCTCTATTTTGCATACACCAGAGTAAGCATTATACAAAAAAACTGCTGTTTTTTGCGGGGGTGAGGGGTTCAAGCATACTCAAGGGGGTCTGTTGGAATTCCATGAAGATTAAACCTGGCCCAGGGGGGAGTTAGAATAAACACTTGGGTTTTATAACCACTTTATAAAAGAAACACAGTAGCAGCCAGAGGTAAATCAGATTATTAGGATCACTATGCAAATGTGTTCTTAACCATGCCATTCATATCCTTTCCATCTTTTAGCAGAAGCTTGAAGTGTGAGAAGAACATTTCCTTGAGGGCAGCTTTGTTTACAACCATGCCAAAATTAGTGCCAGTGGAATAAGCATCCCCAATTGTTCTTATATATTGAGGACAATATTTAAAGAGTGATTGCAAGAATGTTGTTAAACTACACTAACAAACTGTCACTTTGTGTGGCACAACTACTGTAAAACATAGTGGGATGTAGAACCAACCGCAGGGCTGTCAATAATAAATCGCTGCAAAATTATTGTGAACAGAGCTATTGATTTTAGCACAACTATTCCACAATTATGTTAAATTAATAAAATCATCATAGAACTGCATACTTCAGTTGCGACTCAAGATGGTTGTAGCTCTAACCTTGCATTTCTTGGGCCAAGAACACAGATCACATCATCAACTTATGTATAGAATAGTATTTTGCAGCATACACTAATTCATTACACAAGTACTGACTGAAATATGGAGACCTACATGTAGCCTTTGTTTGGACAGATTTATAAATGCAAAATGGGAAAATGTAGTCCTAGTCAACAAAGTCATACTTGAACAGATTTAGCTTAAAATGACGCCATATGTTGCACATTCTGTGTAATGCAATGAGCAGAATCTTCTACAAGTGGAAGAATAGTTTATCTTGAAATATTTTGCAGGACTGGATTATACAAATCTAACTTAGTAACCTGCATATATAGGAAACATTTTGGCTTCAACTGCACTCAGCAAAAAGATTTTTCTTCATAGGGACAAGTTCAGTGACCTCAGACTTTTCTGGTTAAAAAACCAAACCAACAGGTTTTGTTATACTATATAGTATAGTATAACAAAATACTATACTATTTTGTTATATAGTATTCAAAATAAGTGCCCTTACCAAAAAATGTGTGTATGTTCTGCCACATAAAATAATAGTAGAGATAAATACCACGTGCATTTTATTGCGTCTAATGTTTAATAATAATGAGAAGTATAGAAAAATGATATCTATGAAAAGACCTGAGAAGCCAATAATGACAAAACAAAAGGTTTTCAATAACCTGCAAAATCAGCTGAGGAGTATTTTATTCAAGTGAACCTGAAACACTATGTAGTCCACATTTGCACAATTTTGTACAAATGTTTCAGGAGAAACTGACGTAGTTTACAAGAGGGTAAACACATTTAGTCTATGTGTCTAAAATTGTTGTCTTGACAATAAATTAGCAATTTCCTTAATGGTGCCTGATGTAGCTATGTAGCTGCTAACCCACTTCCTCATCTATTGTGTATTTTTGGCCAGTCGTGCAGCGCCTTAAGCAAGGCACTGTGATGTGATTTTTTTTATTCTTTAGTAAAGAACAGAGGCAATAAACTTTGCAATAAACTTTGAATATTGCAAAGATTCAAAGTTTGAATTGGAGTTGATTAGTAATGGAGGGAGTATGCATTTAATTGAGAGTGTTATCTCCCTAAAATAACAAAATCTCTGAGTTTGTTAGGTACAAAGGTTCTTCTCCTTTGTACAGCTGTTACAAAGGAGAAGAAAACCAAATAAAGGTTGCTGCCAAGATCTCTTTAATATACCACTCCATGGCTCCTGTCACAGGTTTGGAGGAATTTTAGAGCTGACTGTGAGGTAAGGGTGCCCCAGGCGGAAGATTGATGGCACAATCATATGGCCTGTGTGGAGCCGAAAGACAATACACAATGTTTAGAAATTACAACAGCAAGGTCATGATACACACTAGGAACAAGGGAAAGATCAATAGATTCTGTCTTAGAATTGGCTGCAGGGACAGTAGAGGCAGGTGCAGAACATAATCATAGTAAATGGCAGTCAACACTCGGAGAAATAATTTCCAGAATATTCAAGTTTTTTAGCTGAAGGAGACCAAGCAAAAGCAGAGGGGTAGGATACCTAATTTTATTAAATTCTAATTTATGTTAGTGATTTACAGACATACGAAATTTCATTGGTAAGGTCTTAAAATTTCCTTGGTCGAGAGGAAAACCAATAAAGGCAGAAGTGTTTAAAGGGGTCTTTAATGCAGATGGATTAAGGGACAGATTGGATGTTAAGTCTTGATGTACAAAGCTCCATTCTCCATTAGAAATTACAAAAAGGAAAGCGGTGAGAGACCGAGAGAGTAACGGTGGCAAGGCATATCAAACAGGCATGTGACTCAGAAGTTTTAGATCTTACAAATGTTCTTGTAGGATCAACATTTTCTGTTTGTTATCTTTGTAATAATACTGTCTCTCAAGATTAAGACATGGAATAAAAAATAATACACTTTCTATTCTTGTTGGTTCCTACATTTAAGATTTAAAATTTGATGTATGTGGTATAAACAATGCATAAATGTAAATAAATGTTCTACATTTATTGTGTCACCCTTTGTAGTAAGGCAATCCAAAAACGTCCTTTAAGTCAGGAGTTTTCACGCAAAATTGAACTTTGAAATAACATCCAAACCTGGAGGTCTGAAAAGCCCATATCTTCCTCATTACAGAATAATGATTATGGTATCTAGGCAATGTTGGCGCCTTATCAGGGGCCATGTTTTCAGTGCTAATCTGTAAGTAACATAAAGATTTGTGGTTGCTTCAAACTTGGAGATCAAATTTAAATTTCATATCCTGTCAGGTCCATGGTTGCAATAGACTCGTGTTTATTCCTTATGCATGGAAATATTTCACAATATATATTTCGTAATATATTCTAGTGTGAGAAATTCCCAAAACCAAGGGTGCCGATAGGATATTTCAGCAGGATCACGGAGGGAGGAACGTACTTATAGTTATAAAATTATCACTATATAGTTATAAATAAGCCATAAGGCTACCTGGGGGAGCCAGTGGAAATTTACATGGGCGGCTGTTGACACCCCGAAGCCCCACTTACTATAGAGGGATCACTGATCAGGTTCAGAACGAGCAACATTACCTGCACAGAAGGTAAAATCAAATGGCAGTCATAGTTTTGCTTTTTAAAAAATTTTCTTCTTCCCAGATGTGATGGAGATATTTGAAGATAATGCCAGGATTCATTTGGCTCAAACTGTAAGAGACTTTTTGAGGAAGTACAAAACCCTTCATGTTACAAGTAATGCCACCAGAGAATACAGACTTCGACCTTGTTTAGAATGTTTTGCATGTGCTGAGGAAAGCTTATCTCAGTGGTTCCACTTCAGTGATTGAATTGAACTAAAAACATATAGCGTAAGTCCGTAGAAATAAATTGTGTCATATTCCATTGGGTTTCTGATTATATCGCACAGAAAATGCATGACTTACAACAGTAGATTTTGTCCAACATAGCACTCCATTTTTCTTCTTTAAACTTGGCTGTGCTGTTGAATATATTTTTTCTTTTATGTGATAACAAGAGACCAATTTGAAAAACATTTTGAAATGGTAAGTAAAAAAGAAAGAGAATAGTGAAGCAATAAAGAGCAGCTACTGGATGATAATGGTTGGAAGAACATGTAGATGGTGGGAAGGGCAAAGGAGGAGACTGATACTCTGGACGAGGTTTCTCACCTGCCCCCTGCCTATGCTGGTCATTTGAAGCCATACGCTTGACATGACATTTGACAAGTAGATGAAGACATCATATTGGCATCCTGCCTGTGTGTCTTGTAACAGTTCTACCTCCTGTCTGTCTCTGTCAATGTCTCATTTCCTCTTTCATTCTTCAACTGCAGTTTTTTCAGTGCTCACCTTTGTCTCCACAGTATTTCTCACTGCTTAGCAGCTGAAAACTGGCATTTGTATCTTTTTTTAGATTGAACACTCTCTTTCTGTATCCATTTCACTCCCTGTCCTCCATTTATTTCTGTTTTCCTTTTCTAAAATAACTTTTTAAAATTTCTGCCATTTGCCATTTCAGTAGTTATTAAAAGGCATGTTTGCTTTTCACTGCATTAAAGTTAAAATTGTAAAAACAAGTAAATAAATAAAAACAACTGTTATTCTTCAAGGGACGGCTGAATAAATGGCTTACTACATCATCTTTAGCTCTAATTCTGTTAACTCAATTAGTCTTAATTAACTTCAAAATGGCATCTGAATTGATGCAGAACTTTTACTAATAAATGTCAGTTGTCCAACTCCTAAATGAGTTTTGTAGTTGTGTTTAAAAACACAACATAAAATGCTATATCTTAAAGTGAGATCTGTTTGCCTTATGACAGTTTGTCTCAAGTATTTATCTATTAATCTTAGGCCTGAGGCACAAACTGAAAGACAAATTATAAAACAGTTTGTCAATAGCTAAATATTAAGTATTTACTTTCTTTGTTTGTTTTTTTAATAAACTCATATATTGGACAGAGGTGTTTGTATTTATTGCATACAGACAATATATATGTATTGTTTTTATGGCATCCTCCTAGTTTTACCTTTTAAAATAATTTCTTCAAGGTGAAGAAAATATTCACCTTTGCCCGTGAACTCAGGCCCTTTTCCTGCAAGAATACTATGCCACCATGCATTTTTCTTCTGACTTGAAATATTTCCCAGCCAGATTCCTAACATAAAGACAGAGAATCTGTGGAGAGAGCAAAGGGTTACAAACACCAGGGAATGACACCCCCGAGAAGAATCATCAAAACAAGAAAACAAAGAAACAAGCAAAATGCTGCTCAGCAATAATAAGGATTTGATTGTTGTAATGTCAATAAAGATATTTTGACATGCCATTTTCTTGCAATATGTAAGCACAGAAACAAATTATTGTTATCAAATTAATTGGCTTTTTCTGTTTTAAGACCAGGGATTTTGAGAAATCTAATTTCTATGCAAAATAAACATTTTGATTCAATGGAAACTATTTAAAACAAAAATTTGCCAGTCTATAAATATTTTTGGCAAAATTGTATGATTCTGTATGTATTATTTGGTAAATAATATTAAGTTGATTAAAAATATTAGCCTGCTCTACATGTTCCACAAAAACTTTTTCATCTCCAAGTTTGGGCTTTTTCTTTTTCTCTTCCTCTTCATCTTCCCATCCTTTCACTCTTGCATAGCTTTCAAACAGGTCTAGTGGGAGACCGAAGTGCTCTTTGGTGGGGCCTCATTTCCATTTTGATTTCTCTTTGCCTTTGTAGTGGTTCATCATCTCCAGTCTTGGGGCCTCACCACTCTTCGACCCTCTGTCTTGACTCCCTCTAGCTTTCATCTTTGTCCTCCTTCATCCTGTCCTTATGGCGTATTTATCTATTGGCTTGTTTGCACAGACGACCACCGACCCATTAACCACACCAAGCCACGTCTTGTCTCGCCTGTGTCAAGATTACAGAACATGGCTCAGATGTCCATGAAGGCTGATACATATTCGCTTTCTGCCAAGCTCTATCTTATTTGCAATTTGATGCTCTGTACAGTGACGTCCCCTTCTGGGATTTTGGCGTGATACAAATATTGATTTAGGTACTTGCTTCCCATAGTGCATCTTTCAATATATGAGATGATAAGAGTGACTGATGGAAGAGGGGAAACCAGGTGACAGAGTAGAAGACCCAGGTGTAAATTCCAGATTTGATCTGTTTACCATCAGGAGATCACGAGTCATGCATTTTTAAAATTTGTCTAAACACTCTGGGTCTGTCAGATATGTAGAATGAAGAGCTGAAATTGATATGCTGAGGAAAAATGTTTTTTTAAGAATGATTTCTGACAGCAGAGGAGGAAAAAGGGTAGGGTAACAACAAAACGGCAGAGAAGATAGTGAAAAATGAAAGTAGCATATACTTAAGGGAATGGCGGTATCAAATAGATGGGGCTGAATAGACGTGACATGAAGCAAAGCATCCTGAGAGATCTTAGCTGCTACTCCTTGTGAAAACTACACTTCTCTCAGTGGACGTGTAGAGTTATCACACTTCAGATATCACACAAGGTGGCTGGATTGGGGTGTTAATTGGACTAGATCTCTGGATCTTCTCAGCACGCTGTTCACCAGCCCTTTGTAATTTAGCTCAAATAGGTTGGAGAATAAAATTATCATAGTGTGTTTACGTATGTTTATGAGATTCTTCTAAAATTGTAATAATGTACATAAAAACACTCTGCCCTTTTTTTATAATGGAATATAAGAAGTGATACAAACTTAACACCAAGCATCAGTTGTTTGTCCTTTGTCTTAATATCACCTTTGCTTTGATTTAAACTTCTTTTCAGTTACACTGGTTTATCAGTGATTTTAGATGCACTGGATAAATATTGAAAACCATTTAAACATAAAACCGTTTTAAAATACTTTACTAAAGAATAAAAGATAATTTTAAGCAGACATTGAGTGAAAAGATTATTTTTGTTTCAGTAGAGCTGTTATGTTTTTACTGCCATCTATGAGAAACTCCAACAGATTGCTCGGCTCCCAGCACATGCATTACATCCAAGGACAAGAAAAAAATCACTGCGCCCTTCAAGTAATAACATAAATATAATTCAGAACACAACATGTACCATAAATTAATCAACAAGTGATCTTTTCACCATCTCTTGTGCTGTTTTTAACAATAAAGAAAAACACAGACAATTTATTGTTGTGTATTTCATACAAAAACTGGATCAAGGATATCTTCAGGGATAAATATTTTATTACAGTGCAGCTGTCTCTGAAAAGTTCTCAACAACGACACCATTGTCTGATGAGTCATCCAAATCTTCACTATTTTTAAATTGTTTCTGCCACTTATAACATGACTATAACATTTTCTGCAGCTGTACTCGTTAAAGATTTTTTAAGTTTTGAATATTCTTGTTAATCGAATACTTAATCATTAATGACCTAAATTAATAACCATCTGTTTGTTTATTTGTGGTCGCCAGGGAGCATCCATACAACAAACTCTGAGATATAAACTTTTACCTGGCAGACCCCTGATTAGTTTCCTTTTCAACTGGATTCAGTTTTTAATGAGTAAATTGCATGTGGTATTTATATTCCACCAGAATATCCTCTACCAGCTGCCATATTTGTAATGAGCCTCATCTTACCTTTCTATTTTGTTTTCTTCTGTCCTCCTCCATGTGACCACAAATCAATCTCAGGCAAAACACTGGAAGGATATTTGAATTCCCAAATGCAACCTGAGAAGAGAAAGAGGAGAGAGGGCTGTCTCCTGCGAGCAACAATAAATGAAAATGGACAGATTATCTCCAATGCTTTGACCATTTTTGGCATTTACATGAAGCATGACATGTTTTTCCCCTAGATTACTATCAGTTAAAAATAAATAAAGGTGAGTGGAGGCAGTCAGGGTGAATCTGGGTTGAGTTGGGGTGAGTCCGAGGAAGTCGGGGTGAGTCGGAGGTAGTTGGGGTTAGTGGAGGCATTCGGGGTGAGTGGAGATAGTCGGGGTGAGTCTTAGGCAGTCAGGGTGAGTCGGGGTTGAGTTTGGGTGAGTCTTAGGCAGTCGGGTAGGGTTAGGGTTATTGGTCGATAAATCAATGCCATTGAATGGATCTGAAGCTTTAAAGGAAAGAAGAGGTGAAATAGAAAGATCCAGAAAGAGTAGAGGCTGGCGATGTGACGTTGACTGGTAGAAAAGGGCAGGGGGGGTCACCATTAACCAACAGGCCAAGAATTCCACTGAGGCATTCGATTAGCCCTCGCAGTCAATAGAGGTTCGATTGAGCACTCTGAGGGAGTGACAGTGAGCGGTGTTTGTGACCCTATTGTTTTAGATGTTGGAAATTGTCTGCATTTTGGATGAAGCTGATAAAAGGTAAAGATATGGAAAACCCACTGTATGGTGGTTGTTTATAATATGATAAAAAATAGAATGGTTTTCCATTGTTTTGTTGTTTTTATTTTCAATGTGTGGTTTTTATTTTATGTAAAAAACTAAAAAAATAAAATACAGCACACTCCAATTGGTAAAGATGCGTTAAAAGCCCTATTTTAAATCTATCCTCATGTTAGCAGTGTCACACTGATAACTTGCTTCACTTTTCTAAAATGCACTATTGATTCTTTTGTTTCATCTCTTTAATATGCCTGGTGGCAAGACAACAGTGGCACTAATTCTGTTTGTCAAAATTCAAGTCCTTTAAGATGGTTTCATTGTTGGTGAGACTTGAATCAAGCTTAGTCTGGCTTCTTGCACCTATTTCCCATCTTATGAAGATTAACACATATGTGTCTTACAGAAACAGGAAACAGGAAACAGGATATTGTGCATTATTAAGTACAGTTAATAGGTATCAGCTACCTTCAGTTGTTATATACAACTAACAACTGAAAGTTTAAATTATGTATATCAAACGTGACAAACGAAATTTGGCTTCGCAGTTTGGAGCCTTGAAATTGGACATCTGCTTCTAAGAAGCTTCTGCTATTTCCAAACACTCCACCTCCAGCGCATTATCACAACAATGCTCCTCCATTATGCTTTTAACAACATTCTTAGGAGCACTGTAGTTCACTGTAGAAGTAGTTCTTATGACAATGTCAACATTCTGCTCAGTTCTGCCAGGTGTTTGCTAATTGTTGCTGCCACTAGTCTGATGGAGCTGAATAGTTGGGTGAGGTGAGCTTTGTGGGGTGGAAAATCAGCTGGAAACTGCAACACCAAAGAGAACCTGTGTGGAAAATTTGGTAAGAGCAGATGTTTATGCACCCTGAATAGCTGCCACAGGCGATTAAAGGATTTTTCAAACTGTAAGCAATGCTCCAGAAATGCTTTTGATGTGGGAATAATATTTTACCAGGATATAAAGCATTTCTATAAGGGGTGCCAATAGATGTGGAGAAGGGTATAACCTTCTATATTTCAACATTCAATGTAAATATGTAGTAAGATTGAAGGTTAAACACAACTGCACACATAGTTGAACTTTTGTAATTTCGTTCCTGTTAAACTCACTTTTTATTGAGTTTCATTTTTTTAGAATGCCTTTCTGCTTCCCAGAATCTTCTGAAACACTTCTCTGGCCAAAAAAGGTGCCTGAAGCTCATTCAGCCACTGAGAATAAAGTGAATCCGAGACCTCGGAGTAACAGACAGAGGTGAACAAATTGAACTTTGCCCCATTGCACTGTAAAATGGCTGGCTGAATTCTTTATCCCACTGATAGTGTCAAACATGAGTATGGAGTGGAAAAGGTGACTTTAAAAAAAAAAAAAGAGAGAAATTGGAGCTGCTGACCAAGACAGTGGAGTCATTTGCCTCTCACCACTAAGTCAGAAACCTGAAATACAGTGTCAAATTGAATATCCTTAAGGACTTACAGTTCCTGAACCTGTTATTGTTCTGAAATAAGCCCAAGGGAGAACAGTGAAAAGTGCAATCCTTAAGTGAATGAATGAATTGTGTCTAGTAGAAATGTTGTTTCAAGTTGAGTATATGGAATTAATTATTAATGAAAATAATTGTTGTGATCTCACAAGTCTAATTTTAACTTATCAAAGCTACAGCCATTCATGATTACTCACCCAACAAAGTAACAAAACAGAATACTAATAAAAAACTCAAATAAAACCATAAAATATCTGCACCTTGGCAAGCTCTCTGGCAGACACCATTCCTGCTGACTTTACTAAATTACTTAATTAATGTTGAGGTAAAAGTTCATATATGACATTTCAGAATACACATTCATTCCTTCCTTCCAAATCCAAGTCTTGTATTACAGGTGCTAGTGGAGCATTGCAAGCTTTATATCATCTTGACTTTAAGCAATATGCTGAAGTACTGATATTTACAGGCATAATTACTCCCAGGTCAATTGTATTGGTCAACACTGTCCTTCATTTTTTTCCTGTTTGCTTTGCCTCTTCACACACAGGCTGGATTTCTGTCCTCACACGTCACTGAACAGTTTGTGTGGTCACACATAAACTTTTACCTGTGTTTTTCCAGGAGGTGTTCTATAATTTGATGTGATCTTTCCAGTGCTGTGACACAATGTGATATCTGCAGTGACCCACAAATGGGCTCTGGTGCAAACAGCAGGAGAGGATGAAAACTGTGGCAATAGACAAAAGACAGAATCAGGTGGAGATGTGGGACACTGGAGGAAGACAGGGCTCGATGTTGTGGATACACTATATGTTTACCTGCCAGCAGGAGGACTGTGGCTCAATCTTCTCTCTCTCTGCCATTCAGCTGTGTTTTTACCTCCTCTGTTCTCTCCATTCTCCCTAAAGTAGTAATCTCACCCTACACTGCTGGGTCTCACCAGAGCAAAGTTTGGAAGACAGAGAGAAGTTAAGGTGCATATGGGAGAAAAAGTTACACTACCATCAAATGTAGTTTGAAGTCAAGTTATCCTCCAAGATCCAAAAATCTCACAGTTCTTCAACAAATGTTTTACAGAAATGTGTCATTCAAAACCATGGCCCAGTAGCATACTAGTCTCCTGTAAATGTTTAAAATTAAATATACTGTATCTATCTCTGTAACTGAAAAACAGGAATATGCATGGATGAAAACTTTGGGGGTATGGTTCTTTCTATTTAAAGTTTTTGCGATCCAATTGAGAGTAAACAAGCATCTGAAACATTTTTACATATATTGTTTTGTCCAAATTTTTATGTAGCACGCAGCCTAGATTGTCCTACTCAAGAATGATCAGCATTAATAAAACACCCACATGATTATTTTTCTAACAAATGTTAGCAAAATAACATTTCATACTGTATTTATGCTCTTTATCAATCTAAACTAATTAACATGTTGGCCTATTCATAATCTTTTTTTTTTATCATGATAGCAGTTTTCACTTATTCACTTCAATTGAATTGTTCAGTACCGTAAGATTAGGTTTGTTGAGGTTTCAGTGGTTCACTCCAAATATACCGTTAGATCAGTGTTTCTAAATTACAGTCTTCGGGGACCACTGCCTTGCATGTTTTAGGTCTTCCCCTTCTGCCCCACACCTGACGTGGGTTATTAACAGGGTTCTGCAGCATTGAGGGCATGCAAAGGAGGTCATGCAATCATTTGAATCAGGTTTTCTGCAACAGAGACGCATCAAAAATATGCAAGGCAGTGATCCCTAAGGACCGGCAATGAAAAACAATGCCTTCGATCAAATGCAAGAAATGATGCTCTATTGCTAGACCAAACCCCATCAATCACATACTCAAGACTTAGCTACATAAATGTCTCTCCCTTTTTTGTTTTTACAAATGAATGTTTCTGAAATTACAAACCATGCTACAATTAGTACAATTTAATTTTGTGCCAAATGAGAGGACCCAAATCAGTGCTTATAAATCTCATAAGCAGCGGTGCACAGCAAAATGTACCTAAACTGTGTTGCTGGACTTGCAAATCTGCATTGTTACACGATGGACAAATAACGTTCTCTTTTGTCAGAAGGTAATGCCATGTCATTTGAGCGACCATCTGGTGAAACACATCAGACAGGTTATTACTCAGAATAATGTTTTCAAGCTCATCTCAAATTACAGTTAATAGTAGAATATTCCATAAGATCAATCTTAGAAACCATTTTCAATACATAATTGTGGGCTAAATCAAAAATTTGCTTGCTATTTGCGTAAAGCTTGTTATTTTTAAGGAGTGTTTAAAAGAAATCAACCATCACACCTGATAAAAATGCACTTTCGTGCTTATTCTAACCAATACATTGATGTACGATGTATTAGCATGCCCTTCTCCTAATCTTCTCTCTAATACAACTGTGAGATTAGTTTGAAGCTCCTTATGCTAAGAAAAAGGTCTGTCATAAACATAAAATTAAACTGGTCTGATTATGCACATATTCAAACACATACACTTTCAACTTCCAACAAGTACATTAACACACATGCAAAGGGTCATCACAGTCTCTTTGGACTAACAAGGAAACAATCTCTTTGTATAGGCAGATGTAATTTCATTTCCCATTTCCTCTGCACTGACAGCAATTACTGATCCTCAACCCAGCAGAGAAAGAAGCTAATATTGTTCCGATATGATAATCAGTGGCTTATTGGGCGGCACATTAGAGCAGTGTTTGGATGTCAAGGCAAAAGGACAGATGGGAAAAGAAGAAACTGGACACATTCAGAACTGCACACAGATGGATGCACACATGAATACACATGAATGAATATAGACTACTGACATGCACACCCATCTATTGCAGAATATCCCATTTGGGTCTGTTTTTGTTTGGCACTGCAGCGACAAATGGTGCAGCTAATCAGCATTAGCATAGTTTATCCATATTTTGTGTATCTATTGCTAAAAGAGTGGTTAGGTCAAAGGAAATCTATAATTGTTGAAAAGGTAGTAGTTAAGCAGGAAGGTGTTATTATGAAGAAAAAAACCACACAACTGATAAAGTTGATAGCTGAGCTTAGTGTTCCTCTTTATGAAGGGTTTGGAGCTGTCTTTTTTATAATTGCTTCAATGCAAATACAGCACAGGTATGCAGTGTGAGCAACTTTAAAGTGTTTTCAGATCATTAAAAATGAATACCTGCACATAAAAACAATCATTTGCAAGTCTCCACTGTACCTCAACAGGTGTAGGTATTCTATACAAATGAAAAAGGAAATAAGGAATGGCAGTCTTATGAAGAGTAGTGTGATAACATTCACACGTACAAAAACCTAAATGGGGAGCACTTAAAAGCTGCCGTAAGTAATTATTTCCAAATTTAGAGCACACAAATAAAATGCTGGAGACAGTTTAGTAGCACTAACACTAGCTTACAAGTGTTGCCTTGGCAACAACTCTGCCATCCCTGTGAAACTGAACAACATATTGGCATCCAATACCAGCATGCATGTAATCAAGAATACATTTGAATAGCAGATACAGAAACAATAACCTGTGTATCAGTTATAATTGCAATAGTATTTGTCAAAATAATGTACAAAACAGTAAGAGGGGGTTGTTCCAATGGGATAAGGCACCTTAAGAGGGTTGGCAAAAGTATCAAACATCTAGCTGCAATCGTTCCCTTTTGTACTTTAATTCTGCATTTATATCCAAAACTATAACGTGATCATACCGTCTACCAAATATTTCGAATAGTTCAATTCCACCCTAATAAATTTGATGACTGATCTAAGCAACATTAAGGCTTGCTGACCTTGGAGTTCTGATAGCAGGTGCTATATTTACTGGTGGAGTTTGTCGATATGATATAATTCCAGATTGAAAAACGTCAAGTGAATTTTTAATGGAACTGTGGGAAGCAAAGACTGGAGCTCAGTCTTTTGAGCCTCACTCTGTGTTCTGCCAGCATGAGCACATTTTCCTGGTGTGGTTTCACTTTCATTGAGACTGTTTCACTGAATAAAGATTTAATTGAGAACTCTTGAAGTATTTGCACTGCAACTGTCAACTATTACCCTCAGTAATTAGAGTTTATGATGATCATTTTCTCTTACTGCTTTGCAAGCACAGTGCCGACTAAGCTGCTGAGTGACACTTGAGGGGGCAGGAGTGAGTGACAGCAGAGAGGAGGAACAGTCAGGCTGACCAGATGGCTGGAACTATAGTGCATGCAGAGCTGTGGCTTATTACCGAGGCAGAATGTTTAAGGGAAAAGTGATGATGATGGCAAGAAAGATTCATTAGAGATAATGCAAAAAATTATTTCAGCTAAGCTTTTAGTTGAGCACACAAGTTAAAATCCAGAAGAGAATTGGCATCCAATTTAGGTTTAGAAAATGTGTATAAATGGTGTGCATGATTTATGAGTTATTAGAAAAGTAAATAAAAATGGACATTACTGCCAATAGAGGTAAGTTTTTCTCCAAAAGCGTGAGGTGGAAGAATATAGTAAGAACAACTTGTTTAATGATTATTGTACTACCCAAACTTGCGTATGCTGGTATGTCCGTCTTCCACACCAGCATTTTCATGCAGGGTTCCAGTGAAGAGTGCACTATGGGCACTGACCTATTTTTTCTTTGCCGTGTTATTTAGTGACTAACTAACTTACTGTTTTTGTGCATGGGTGTTCTCCTCAACACACACATGCACACAAATCAAAGAATAACTGAAAGAGAGAAGTGATCTTTTAAAGCCATCTCTGCCACACCCTTCTTGATGTATATGCTAGTATTTCAGTGTATTCAGGAGATCTGGCCCTTTTTGCCTTGTCATGGCAAAAAGGGCCGGATCTAAAATCATGCTTTTGAGGGTCTAAAATTGAAAACACACAATTCATCATATGGAACTCGACGTTTCATTGTATGAATGTCATACAATGTTTGTCATTTGCTCAGTCAAGACATAATGTGTGTTAGACGATGTTTGCTAGAAAGACTCTATAACTCTGCCATCACCTTGACGGAGTTGAGATGCATTGAAAAGCAAAGATGGTTGTAACTTTCATCTTACCTTTTTCAATCTAAGAAGATGAAATTAGCTTTTTAACCTCCAAAGTACTGTGGCCCAAAAGTGCAGAGATGAGATAGTTTAGTTTTTGCAGAACTGCAGACATGGACATTTTACAAAAGATGCAATTATAATAGGTAGCTGTGTAAGAAAATGCTTAAAAGTGAGAATTAATTTTCCAATCACAGGTCGTACTTGTGACCTGGCAGTAGGTATTTTTTTTTCTTTTTTTATGTTAAATCCTTTTGAAGTGTATTCTTTTGTGATGTCACATTTAATGAGTTCCTCTAGAAATGTCAAAAGAAAGGCTGAACAAAGGAGAAGAATAAGAGAGAAACAAGGAATTGAAATGAAACAAGAAGGAGAGATTATTTTAGAGCTGTTACAAGTTCATTACATTATTCACTGCTGATCCCCCTCAGTGTTTGGGCTTTTGTGAGCTTTCTTTCTCTTGTCAATTTATTTTTTTCCGTATTTCTTCTTTATCTTATCTTCACCATACAGGTGTTCCATAGATGCCTAGTTTGATCAGATATTTAAATTCAGCATATATTTTCTCAACTTTTAGCAGCACATACATTTCTAAAAAACCCTTGTAGAATAATGCCATGACGACCAGGACAAAAGACCAATTAGAAATCAATTCACCGCAGTATTGTAGTTTGAAGCTTTTATAAATTGTTGCAGTGATTTTTTTTTTTTTTTTTTTTTTTACAGGGTAGACATCTTTTCTTAGTTCAAAGAAAGGCAGGAAAAGAGAATATGCAGGGATCATGGAAGAAATATCCAAGGTAAACATTTATATTAGTCAGAAATTTACCATATTTACACTATTTCAGAAAAAATGCAAAATATCAACCAGATATCAATTAGTTTTTTTGTTATGTTCAGGATTTGTGGGAATAAAGATTACTTTTCATTTAGACATCTGGAACAAAGACAAAAAGAAAAAACAAAGAAGGAAAGAGAGAAGGAAAAAAAGAAAGAAGGGCAACAAGAGGTGAGACTATAAATTGAATCAATATCATTATGTAATGATTTCTGAAATAAATATACCTGAAAATAAAAAGATGGCATTGAACTTACTTTTAATTAAAAAATTACAACTTTCATTGATCAAAACTAATAATTTCTAGATTGTACTAGAGCGTTTCTATGTATCCCTATAATTATTGTGGCTGAATGAAAAGACGCGAAAGGATTTTCTTACTAAAAACAGTCAATTTTGAGAATCAAACTGGACATACAAACTTAAATAAAAGAAGCACAAATGTTGTGTTTAAGGAGAAGCAAACAGAAGGAGCTTAGTTGTGAATCAAATCAAGCACATCAAAGTCAGATCTGTTTCCCCGAAAGCCAACCAGAAGCCTCGGGATATTTAAGACACCCAACTTGCATTCCTTCACCACCTGTTGTCCATGTTTTGCAGCAGATGTGTTCCTCTACTCCACATAATCCAAGAACATTGCTATTTCTTTTGAAACATTTCTTATTCTTAGCAATCTTTTTAAAGCTAAAATTGTTACATGTATTCTATATAAGAATATGCAGATGTTAAAATTTTACAGCTTGAATGAAGAAACCATGTGATTTCTGCCAGCTCAGCTGAATTAGACTCATCCTGGATGTTTGTTTCCCTAAGCAATAAAGGTTTTCCTGTCAATGTTTGTTTTTTCACCTTCTTTGCTTTGTTAAAGAACAGAATCATAATTATTTAACTACGTCATTGTTTTTATGTTTGTTAGTATTTTTTGTGCCATTTTTTTCCCTTTCATTCTTGACAAGAAAAAGAGAAAACCTTGCCATGTTATAGTAGTAAAAAGAAATGTTAAAATAAACTGCTGCATCTCTCTTCCAAACAAAGCTGTATGAGATAGACAATGAGAGTTTAGCAAGACTTGAAAGAGAGACTCTTTAGAAACAGAAAACAAAAACAGAGCATAAAGTATCACAGTCAGAAAAGAAAAAAAAACTGAGGACATTGAGAAATGCAATTGTAGCCAGACATGGAGGCACACATATGAGGAAGAACCATTTCACCCTCCTGATTGGCATTTTTTTCATATTTATTACTGTTACAAGAATTTCATTTTCCCAAGAGTCATGCTTAAAACTTTCCATTGATCCTGAACTTTTAAAAACCTGTGCTTACATTCCAGAATTCACACTGACTTTATGAGTATATAAATCTCAGATCATCTCTGTAACCTAAGATCTGATTCCAGAGAGCTGATCTCTCCTGTGATCAATGTTCAATAAGTTAAGCTGAAAGGACATTCCACATTCCACAAGTGCAAGAGGAATAAAGGTTAAGGCTCACCCAAATGATTCATTCAGATAATCAGAAGATCCATCTCAGAGATCCAACTCGGATTCATCTAAGGAGAGATCCAGGCAATTAAATTGTGTTTTTTGGGTGTATTCAGTTTCTTTAGTCTCAAGATTTTGGATATATGATTTAATTTAGCTTTAAAAGTATCTCCAGTTGACACAGGCTGTAAACAGTTTTAAGCTCGATTATACAGCAAATCCTTAATACTGAGAAATAATGGTATTTCTCAGTATTGTGTTATTTTACTCCATGTTTTATAAATTTGTTATTTGATTCACCATTTCATGATCTTTTTCAGTATCATACTTTGAACATAAATTATTGTTGTCAAGTGTTCTATAATGAACACTTGACACTTGAAAAGGAGGACTTCACAGACTTCAGGATTTCACTCAAACATTTTTTATTTTCACCAGTGAGTGTGAAACAATGAAGAGGTGAAAAACCTACAAACACATACATTTTTCAACAAACATTTTAGATTTGATTTAAAGTTAATTTATCTTAATGACCAATTCCATTTTTACCCTTTCACATACATTTCTTCCACAATTTTAACCATAAATTTAAGTATTAAATTATTGAAATCTGAGTTTGGTTGAATTAAACAAATCCAAACATTTTAGAATTACATTTCATTTCAGAATTTTCATTTCTTTTTTATCAAACGAAAAACCTAAATCAAATTTACATTTTAACTGAGTCCAGTGAAAGGCTTACCCATAGTCCTTGTATAATACAAGTCCTTTCCCATGACATGCTGTATTGGAGGTTGTGTTTGCCTTCCTCAGCTCTGTTGTAAAACCAGCCAAGTGCTTGGTGGGTTCCTTATATGTCCTGAGTTGAGGGTGTTGTTGATTGAACCAGATTTCCTTCACCTGCTGAGAACTGCTGCAGAGTGGCACACTAATGTGTGTGTGCGTGCACACATTAGTCATGTCATGTCTTTCCAAAGTAAAGGCTCGAGCAAAATGTTCTTCTGGTATTTTACTCGCTAATGATGGATACTTATCTTCTTTGCAGCAGTTTGTGGAGAATGAAATTGCAAGAAGAGCAACAAAATGAGACTGGAGAGAGAAAGGCATAGTGCTTGTTCTGTAGTGGTGACTGATTTTAGAATCAATTCAGTATGTATTCCCAATGTGCATATCCATCCATTGTCTGTAGCTGCCCATTCCTGAAGTATCTCTAGCCGCCACTGGGAAAGAAACAAATTGCACACTGAACAGGTCACCAGTCCATCACAGGAAAAAGAAACCCAAGATAGTCAACCATGCTCAGACTCCTTTAGAGTAACACTAACAGTCATACTGTGGGAAGAAGTTAAAATGAATATGCAAACTCTTATTCAGAATATTCAGTCGTTCAAATATTTAGTATGCAAATGACTAATTTGCAGCCTATTGTTTAAACTGTGCATAGTTGTTACTATTTCCTCTCTTAGTTTGCTATTTTCACCATATTTTCTACCTTTCAGCCTTGTTTCTTATTATTTCTGTCAGACTATAAAAGTATATTCTATGTTGACAAATTATAAGTTAAGAGGTAAAAAAGTTGATTTTGTTGCAGTAAACATTTGCAGGCAAATGATGTGTAGCAGGGAGATGCATCACTGATTGATGTTTCTCCTTGAAATGCTGGGTTATATTGCGGCCAAAACTCTAATTCTCCTACAAAAGGCTTGGTAAAGTATTTGTTAGTTGACACAACATTTTTCACAATTTGACTAAAGTATTTGTTGGTTGAAACATAATTTTTGACAATTTAACTTTTTAACAGCATGTATTGTCTATGCTGCACGCTTTTACGTCTAACATTTTTTTTAAAGAATGCATGTGTGTGACAAAAACTTTCAAACTCAATCTGTTCTTTTGAAAAACTGAGAAAAAGGAAGGGAGTCAAGCGGAGGACCAGCTTTCTGAAAAAGACAGCAGATGGAGTAGGAGTTGGCCAGCAACAGCTGACAAAACAAGCTGCCATTAATTCCTTTTCAGCGGTACAACATATAAAGTCCTTCACATTTCTCTGAAACATCAGCTCCAATTGAAATCCCCAAACTCAGCACTGTTAAAGAACATGTTTATTATGAGCACAAAATGGTGTTAGCAGTAAATATATCCTCCATAATTATGTGCACAAAGCACTGAAATTAAGCAGAGACAACTTTAGGATTTCTTTGATTACAGTGATGGTTTACACCTTTTATGAGACTGAAAAATATTCCAAACATACATAATACGACATATAGTGTTATTTTTCTATATGTTGTGACAGAAAAATCCTCTGTTGGATTATCCCATCTGCAAAACAGATTAAGTAGTCACAGTCAAAATTCTGTTTATTTTTCAGAATATGAAACATTAACAATATGACAGGCAGAGTGGGAATACTATGCATAATGAATATTCCAGCCTTCCATGAATAATCATATTTTGCAGATGTGAGAAGTAAATGGGACATTGAAGAACATATTTTTTCAGCCTTTGCTCTGAAGACTGTTTTCTCAGTTAGGCTATGTTTTTTTTGTGTTTTTTTTTTTGTTACACATAAACAACTCAATCATTAGACACACAAACCTAAATTGCAGCTTTTCAGTAAACTTACTTGAAATTGTGGGATGGGCATTAGCATTTTGGTAAGTAATAATTTGAAAGAATACAACTTTACATGCTATCCAGCATCAGATTTATTACAGAATTAAAAACATTTTTAAACTTTAGACTTAGTTGTTAAATAACATTTTTATCATTTTACAAAACATTCGGCAGAAGTGTCTCAAATTAAATTAGATTTAAAGAAAAACTGATTCAGGGTAGTAGGTAAAAAACATGTTAGGGCTATTAGCAGCTTCAAGAATAACATAAATATGTATCTTTAAAGAAAGTTATTTTGAGATACATGGTCCAGTTGAGGGCATTTATGCATCTAACAGATTAAACTGAAATGCAAGATAACTTCACAAACTTTAACAAATGTCTTGCATAGACCTAGTTAAAAATCATATTGTAGATATTCACTTATATTGAAATTGATGCGAAATGGTCTAATAGCTGATGCCTTAGTAAGAATTGAGAATTGTAAGAATTGTAACAGGACACCTAATTGCCAAGTCATGTTCTTGTTTGGATTTTAATTGGTGCGTTTGGCATCCACTGAAAACAAAGATGTTAACAAATAAACTGGACAGTATGGTGTAAGTTTAGTGATATTTCTACATTTGCGGTCTTGACTGGTCTTGAAACAAAATCCTGAGTCCTAAACGCCTGAGACCGAGACAAGACCGAGACCAAATGTGGTCGAGTCCGAGAAAAGATCAAAAAATGGTCTTGAAACTAAGATCGGTTTTGAGTACTACATCACTGGAAATAAGTTTTTCAAAATAAACACTGTCAGCCGTAGATCTACTTGTTGCAGGGTTTAAAAAAGGGTCAGACGAGATCTTTGTGCACACCAACATAAAAATTTACCTGTCATGAAGTTTTTCTTTCCAGGGCACTTTCGAAATATCAAACTTTTTAGGTCCTGGGGCACCAAAAATATAACATTTTTATGTCTGTCCCTCTTCTGTAAAGCCACTTTCCTTGAACCAAGGGTGTTTTCACACTTGATAATCTGATACACTCAGTTCGATTGAGGACCACAATTGCAACATTTGTTACATTTTCAACTGGTGCGTTTCGCTTTCACACTGCACTGTATAAAAAATCTAATTGTGTGAGTAAGCTTTTAACCCCCTCGCCTCAAAAACATCTGAACAAGACACTGAACTCAACTACCTTCTTCACAAAACATAAGGAAAAATGGAGAGGCATCAGATTTTAGTAGCTGTAGGATTTATTTTTTGTCTTTGGCAGAAGACCATGAACTATTTATTCCACTAGGCACATATGGAATAAGTGCACATATGTTTGTTTAGGTAGTATTTACCCAGAATGCCATCCGCTATGCTTGGTAATTTTGGAGTGGTCCCTGGTCTGCTTGCAGCCACATATGCATTCAATCTGCACCAGAGTTCACTTCAACTGAACCTAGGTTTAAAGGCGAACCAGAGTTCACTTTTCATGGTCTGCATCAGAATTTCATTGAATATTCACACCTCCCTAAACAAAACAGATTTTCTGGGCAAACAAACTACTTGGCCTGAAAGTTGGCAAAGTAGAGTTTATTGGTCTCTTAGGGAGTGAATGCACGCTAGGAGATCAATAAACTCTTTATGAATTTCAGATTTTTATAAACTTACGTAACATTTTGAAGATCCTATTCTTTAAACTGAATCTAGTCTGTGGTAATAGTCTAAGGAGGATTGATTTAGAATATTTTTTCTTTTTTTTATTAGATGACTTGATTACATTGATTAACATTTCAGTTTGTGTTTTCTTATAATAATTAAGTGAAGTTTTTAATTTAGGTCATTTCTGATTTCTAACTTTGAGAATTACACAAAAATGTCCAGATTTTTCTCAAAACACGATAAACACAGTTTAATAAGAAGGGTAAGAATTAAACTATATTTTTTTAGATTTTGCTTACACTATATTGTACAAAAACGTCAGTCAAAGTTGTACTATGTAGAATTTGCAGTGTGTGAATGTTTAATGCCAATAACATTAAATCATGTGTTTTAAGAACTGATACAGGAAAACTAATGCCTCTGATCTCTGAAAGAAAAGGTTAAACCAATCACAGCAAGAAAAAAAGTTTACTCCAGACCAGACAAAATTTACCTGACGGATCTCACCTGCTGATGACAGGCACTGAGCTTTCTCACCATTGAACTATCAGGATGGTCCAATGTCACTGTAGCAAAGTGTAACAGATGGCAGAGCCCTGTACCAACAGTTGGCTGAATGTGTAGTGCACATTATGCTCGAGGATTCTTGTGACCCCATCAGTCTCGTCTTTAAAAAGGTCTGAGCATATGGGCAGTGAAACCATAAAACAGTTTGCCTCTCCCACTGTCCCTCCAAATCATAATGATGGATATTACTGCTGTTGTAAAGAGCTAGATTTCATATCAGTGAAACAGGATAAATATTTCATGCACACCTACAGGTTTACTGTAAGCTGTCTTCTCCACACCCTTTAATGTTCAAATAGTTGACTTTAAATGCAACACAGACAATAAACAATATATGTGACCTTTTGCAAAAGCTATGTGGTATTTTTAATGGTTTAATGGTTAATATTACAGTGAAAATCAGATCTAAGATTTTATCACTGAGTCTAAATAAAAGTGCATATAAATAGAATATTTTGTAAATATCCCTAGATTAGCTGTTTTGGTGGATATAACTTGTTACAACTGTCTTATTTGTGGTCATCATTTGGGATCATTTTACCAACTCCATGAAAAACAATGATCAATAAAATTTACAGTGTTTGAAGTCTTTACCTTCTGCTTTGAGGACACAATTATGCTTCAGGCGGGGTCATTTTTCACCAAAACTAAAGTTGAATTTATTAATTGTGAATTCTAAAATCAGATCAAACACAAAAGAAAAAGTGTAAAGCTCACAGACATCTGAATATAGTTTTTCAGAAATATATTCCCAACAGATTTACATTTTAAATTATTCCTTTTAAATTAAAATGTCTAAGTTTGATAGGGAATGTGACAGACATCTCACAAAAGATCAGGTTTAAAAAACAAAAAGAGTTTTTATTTACATTTTATTAAAAAAGTAGCTACTCAAAGTGTTTCTGTCAATGAAAGAATCCTAATTTGTAGTAAAACCCTTTTTATAATTGCTGAACAACTTTCTGTGTTTTCTACTTGTATTTTGACGGTTTATCTTCTACGGTGAGCTTGAAGTCTTTGACCTCTTTACCATATTTAGGCTCATCAACATAGTATTTATTACAATTAACCCAAGATTGAAAAGCATCATTGTTATTTCCAGTCAGAAGGAACATGTTAGTCAAATTAAAAGACTACTTCAAACCTAAATTTGCCAAAAGTGTGGATAATTTTGAGCTTAACTATAGACCACAGGGCTACATACAGTGTTTATAATTGTGTGATCCACTGAAAGCTTTCTATCTGTAAGTGGAGCACGGAAAGCCTGCAGGTTCCAAATGTACAAAGCAGCCTAATTTTAACTTTAGATGTATAACACTCACTTCCCATATCCTGAACCAAAGATGTCTTTTTTCCTAACATGTAAAATGAAAAAGTGGCATCCAAGAACAATGTGTTTATGAAAAGCCTATACTTTATGTATGTATAATCTTCTCCACATTACAGCAAATGTTAAGTGATTGTGCCACTAGAACCTAACCTTATTGCTGATATGAAGGGGAATCAAATGCCATTATTGACATAAGTAAGGAAGTTGACTTCTTAGATCTTTACAAACTTACAACCTTTGAACTCACACATAAATTATGCAATTGGTCTTTGTTAATTGCCAATATGCAAGGAAAAAACGTCCTTACTGTATATTGCCAATTGTCATTTGTCTGGACCAGCTGAACATATTCTCCTGACAAGCTTGATAAGCATAAACTGTAGTACAAAATCAGAGCTATGTTTGAAAAATATAAATAAAAGGTGAAAAATAGCTCTCATTTGCTCATTTGCAGCAAAAAGGGTCTAAGTTTGAATCCCAGCTGAAGGTACCTGCATTGATTTTCTGCATGCATGCACACTTGTTTTCTCCATAGTTCAAAAACCTGTTAGATTAATTGATTTCTATGAATCCTGTAAATGCATAGTTACAGAAGTTGTTCTGTTTGTTTTTGTAGTACCCAGTAATGCAGTGACTTGTTCAGGGTGTACCCTGCAAGTATAAGCAGATATAAACTTTAAAAGGTGTATTATACATTTTCCAGGCATGTAGTGCCATTTTATGGCACAGTCAAGTAGCTTTACCTAAGACTTTATTGTTTTCTAGCTTTGTAAATGGCATATTATAATTCTTCTCCTTCTCCTTGAAAGATCATGTTCTAAGTGCACCACTACTGAATTAAGCTATTAGGTTGTGGGACATTAGAGGGTGCTGTACAGTGACACACAGGACACACAGGACACACATACACCTGACTAACAACACTGTACTCAGCTAGAATTGTCACAATACTTTGTGATATACAAAGTATTTTGTCACAAAGTATACACTTACTTTGTGACAATACACTTACAATGTATTCATACACTTACACTTACAATGTGTAAAACACATACACTTACAATGTTTTCATCATGTTTTGCAAGTTAGATGTAGGAACAATGTCAATCTATGTAACAAGCAATATTATAATGACAATGATGACAATATACCAAAAATCTAAAATAAAAATAAATAATGTTCTGTGTTTTGAACAGTCATGTTTTAGATGCAGGTAATCAAGCAGCAACTGCAAGGTTGGAGCACCAGCTGCATCTTCAAACATCTGCCATGGTAAGGGTACTCGGCCAAAGAATCAGTGTGACCCTTCAGTGATCGATTTCTGTCCATCAGCCTCTGTCCTGTCTACACTGTAATCAACCCCATACTCAGAGATCAAATTCACTCTCTGCTACTGCCATAACTGATCAGGTTTTACCTTCATCACAGCATCAGGATAAAGGATTCAGAACAGACCTAATACTTTGATACCTGTTGTTACTTTGATATATGTTGTTAACTATTAACTTGCTAGAGGCTACGCCCAATGAGATTTAGAGACCTGGCTGGTCACAAACAAAAACACAGCAGTCTCTCACACTGCTGGGAGCAGATGAAGCTGCATTTGTTTAGTATCCAGAGGAGAGACATTGGCGGGAAAAAGCTGTGGTTAAGTGGTACCATGAAGGTCAGGCCCCGGTTGTGGTTAACGGTTCTGCTGTTGAGCCTTTGTCTCTAAACATACCAGAACTCATTCAAGTTTCAGTAAAATAAAATGAAGGCAAACCCTCAAGCCCCTGGCAAACTGTTTATATATTTGTTTTGATCATAAAATGCATGGTTATATGGAGCCTTCAAAAAGCTGTTTTACATTTTGTTTTATATTTAGATATATGACTATCGTCACCCAGCAAGCAAAGTCTATAGTGCAATTAATCCTCAGTCAGAACAAAAGCAATCTGGTAATTTCCCTTCATTCATTTAAACTGCTTTTATTAGTGTCTTTCCAACCTTCCTTCCTGCCACAACCCAGGAAGTAATGAGAGTGTTAATCTCTTAATCAGAGATTGCCCTGTCTAACATGGCCCTAGAGTGCCACTTTAGGCCTCTGAGAACCAATCCAATCACTGCTAATTGTTTTCAGCTGGTTTTAAAATGACCAAAAGCAACATTTAAAATGATATGAGACAGAGGCTTTTTTCCCCTCATACCTGTACTATTTTCACTTAATTCTTTCACCGTCTAAAAATATAAGCTCCAAGACTAAAAAGTAGCCTATATTCAGATTATTGTTCTCATTAATAAATAATATACTTGTCTTGTTATCCACATTTAATGTGCAAAAATACCAAAGATAAATGTTGTAGATATGTATAAGACACCCCAAATGTTGCAGTCAGATGTTTTAAAATAATGTTGTGCACATTGCCTCTCAATGTTTGTTTGTTCCCTTGGTTATGATAAAAAATTAGACAGTAGTTTAGAAGAATTTGCATTTTTAATTGAAAAATCAAACATTTCACTATTCTGAATTCATCTTTGACTAAAAACCAAATGTCACTTTGGTGACCCAGCAAGAAAATTAGAGCTTAATAGAGTTTGATTTAATTATTCACTCGGGAAATATTTTAATTTAGTATTGTGACCAAATAATTTAGTTGTTTTTGCTTCCAAGAGACCTCCCACTGCACTTAAAAATGAAATCACACTGCAAAGGAAGGAAGCATTTTTCCTTACAGCTATTGTATCATATAACAATTGTTGTTGTGTCTTGTTATACCCTAAATACTTCACATAGAGTACAGCTGAGATAAAATAGAATTCCCACCTAAAGCAGTACTAATAACTGACCTAACAAATCAGGTATCTTGCCTAATTTTGTCTCACTTTGTGATGTAAACAAAGTCCCAATGCACTGTATGGGAGTTTTGTCTCACTTTGTGAAGTAAGCAAAGTGAGACAAAACTCCCATACAGTGCATTTGCTTTTATTGCAGGGATCTGGACAGATTATGTCCTCCTGCCCCTTTAAGCATTTTCATCTTGACAAAATAGCTCATCTGAAGTTGCTCATTACATTAATCTAAAAAAAGTATGATGAAAAAACATGACCGGCTTGAGACATCACTATGTTTCTCTCAATGATTTTACTAGGGGCTAATCCAAGTTCTAAACAAAAACAAAAATATGAGATCAATGTAATTTTGGTAGATGAAAACCCACTTAAATATGCATGGCATCAAACCATGATAAAAGCAATATGGGGCACAGCAGTTCTTCAGACAATCTGGGCTTTTCTTTTTGCTGTGACCACTCTGCTTTGAACATTCAGTACCATATGGGGCAGACAACTCCATCCTGAGCTTCTCTTTCAGACTTTTTTTTTGTAGTTAACACACCAAAGGGTGAAGGGGCTTGCTCATCTTATGATGTTTTCATCAAAGATTTTGAAAAAATAAATGTGCAACGTCTTTTTAAGACTTTGCTGTGAAGGCTAAGTGGCTGCACTTCCAATGTATTTTCAGGAGGCTTGGCAATCAACAGCGTGTGGCAGAAAGCAGTAGAAGAAAAAGATATCATTCAGTATCAGTCACTGAGCTACTGCAAGATCAGATGGAATAATTTCTTCCTTTGAAAATAGATAATCAGTCTGAAATAAGCAAGAAAAAAAAATACAAATGTGCTCCTGCCAAATACTTCAAATCAGCAACCTGGTCTCGACGTAGGAACCCTCTCGTAGTTGAACCCTGACCTGAGTAAAGTACTATTTGTTAAGTGGTTGATGTTTTCAAAAATTCATCACTTATTCAAGCATTAATCATAAGGCTAACATAACAATCAGCACAATCTATTTAAACCAATTTTAACGGACTGTTGCTGTTGTTCCAAAATGTATAAAAGTAAAAGTATTTTTTTAAAAACTCAAATGATGTATCTTTAGCTGAGAATCCTCTTCATGAAACTATAACAGAGAATGCATGAAAAAAAGATTTTGAGTAACAGTTTGTGTCTCCAAACTGCAAAAAATAAATGGGGGAAAATGCAATTAACAAGTATTTTAATCTTTTCAAAATTAGATTCAGATCAGAAGCTAAATACTGAGAAATAAATGCTTTGAAAAAACTTTGGCAGCATGAAGCTCAACCTTGATTGAGACACTAAGATCATAAAATAGAATTTATAGGAATTATTAGGAGAACCAAACTTGTATTTGTCTTCTGATAAGTAGGTTGAGCTATGCTGGTGTCATAATTGATGTCAGAAGTTGAAGCAAAGCTGAGAAGCTTCATTCAAATAGATATATAGTGCTGAATCGTAGGAGGTTGAAGGACATTTGGTCATCACACCACTAAACCAGAACTAAGAGAGGCTTACCTCTGAGGATTTTAGCTTACAGTCCAATGACAATCCAACCAGAAGACTGTCTTCCTTTGGTTGTCATGTGATAACTTATTGTTTTTGAAGGGACATCCAGTGATCACTGGTATCTCAGGAAAAGTTTTTTCATATTTCAAAATTCAAAACTTCATTTCAAAGCCAAGTTTTTATCTGGCTTTGTCAAATATCTATTATCAATTAATGAAATATTTGTTCTGAATATAGTATAGTGTTGAAGAAATAAAATCCTGAAAGTGAGAGAACATTTTTCAGACATGGTTCCACAACCACTGAATGTGTCTTTCCACGTGGTGGTTTAAGAAATTAAAAGCTACTGATTGAATCACCCTGGGTTACTGAATGGTTAGATAATGAGTTTCCATCTGGGAGACAGTTATCCATTCAGTAACTATCCAATAGGAAGCTCATCTCCTATTTTGATCAAATAAATTCTGGAGGTGGCTTTTTTGGGGAGTTCACGCAGTATGTACACTCACATCAGTCTCAATGTGCGCTCAGGTAGATGGCACAAATATGATGTCATACCTGAACAGTCACAAAGTTCATTTTTAGGCATATACAGCCTGGATTAGAAGGACACACACTTCACTGTGGGAGTGGAAACTGGCAGTCTTTGGAGGATTGTTGACAAAAAAATGACAACAGATTTTAAACTCCTGGAAGATCTCAACAATGACAAGGGAATTTATCGGATTATCTCACAAAGTTTATGTTCCATATATGCAGTGTCAACTTTAGATGTGAATCCATCTAAAGTTTGATTAATTAATTAATGACTAGTTGTTGGAAATAAGTAACAGTCCTTTGAGATGAGACAGTACAAAAGTAAACTTTGGCCTTCATGATCCTCATGACTCATTTCCTATTGTTACTGTGTTTCATTTTCAATTTGAGAGCTTGATCGAGGAAGGGCAGCCTTCCAGTCCATTTCTGACCTTTGTTTGCCAAGGTAGTTTATGTCGATAAATAAAAAGTTTTTTTTTAAAAGTGAGTAAAAAGGCCCAGAGGAAGCACTTTAAGGGCTTTTGAAAGGGTGTATGACTCACTATTACCTGACCAGTGTTCAGACTTTTGCAGCTAACAGGCAGAATCTTGAAATACTCTGCTTTTAGGTTTGATAGACTGACTAAAATAGTGTTCTGTGCTTTGACATAAAGTTTAAAAGCCTAAAACTTTTCATGCTTGTGCCTGCTTGTGTGAACTGAATCTACATCCAGTCAACTTTATAAATTAAGAGTTTTGATAATGTCTCATTTGTGTGTCAGCTGTTTGAAAAATATCCCCAAAACACATACCTTAACCTATAAGGGCAGGTTATATGTTTCAACTGACTGCAATAACACTTAAAAAATACTGGGGAAAAAATATTGTTCTATCTATAAGGCAACTAACTGGTATGTTTTGTGTTCCTCAACTACAGTCAGGTTTTTGACAGATATGGTGGCTTCAGCCACTCGTAAAAGCAGTTTAAAAAGGAATCAGTAATGCCGATTTTAAGGATGTTTTCACATCTGAGGGGTTTAGTCTGTTTCAAACAAACTTCATCTCTTTCTGTGATTCTATGGAAACACAACAATTGCACCAAGGTGCAGACCAAAAGAACCGGACGCTTTGAAAAGGGCGGTTTTATGCTAGCTTAGATAGAGGATTTAAGGCATAAGAACTTCTCGAGGCAGAGGTAAACACAGCCAAGACCAAGTAAAAAGTTTTCAACAATTTTCAATTGTGCTAAAGTTTAGGCCAGCTCTAACAAAGATCGATAAAGCTGCACAGACAACCATAAAATTGACACTGATTCTACAGTTAGGAATTACAAACTGCTTGCATTTGCAGAGTACAGCATTATAGAAACAATGAAATTATTTGGTGCTGCTTGAATATGGCAATTGATTTTAATTAGTTTCCCTAATTAGCCTGAGAGGACAAGCAAAGAGTTCAGATGAATTAGACGGCAAGAACACAATGCAAGAGGATACAGTTGCAATTCATCTCAAAGTTGTATTTGGTATGGCCTGATTTGTAGTCTCAAGCAAATTCAAAGGTTTTAAAACCATGTGGCTTAAAAACCTGTTCAATTTCTCACCCTACTAATCCCACAGGTTAAGGTTTTGTTCATAGGATGTTGGTTTGTGGAAATGAAGGAGTGTCACCCATCAGTCGAAAATTATTTGAAAGTTCTTGAAAGTTGATGAGTCCAGAGCATCTGTGAAGTAGAGGAATGATACCTCTACCTAAACATATAATTAATTACATAGCTTCATAGATTGATAAATAGCTTGTTAGACTCTAAATATTACTCTTCAGTGATCAAAAAGTAATAGAAAGGATATGATTTGGCACAATAAACAAAACAAAAAACTGATTTAAGGGGCATTTTCTCTCCATATTTTTTTATTTTACAATCATAAATTGTTTTAAATGGCAAACTGTGTTAGTTCATTTGACTGTAAATTTCATTTCACTGGTTGCTACTTATAAAGTTTCATCCCTGATTTTGAACATGGCTAAGAGAAACTGCTTGGTCAGGAAAAGACGCAGCAGCAGTTTCTATTTCTATATGCAAAATTAATTTCAACTCAATTGTCTACATTCTTTGTGTCTCCTAATCTGTGTCCAAATATAAAAAAAATAATAAAAAATAAAAATAATAATAATAATTGTTAATAATAATAAATACTATATTTTTGAAACACTACCAAAATGTCATTCTGTTTTAGTAACAATAGGAATAATAATTGTTTCTGGTGTTAACACCCTGATAATTCTAATCAAGATTATGATGTCATGAGCATCACAAACTACCCCACAGCTACATGCTGCTCTAATGAAAGACAAAACAAAAATTTGTGACTATCAGTTAAACTAAAAGCTTTTCTTTTATTCTTTAAGCAAATATAAGAAATATAACATCTGAAAACATCAACTTAGAAATTTAGCAAATCCGAAACGTATATAGAGAACCTCAGCGCTGCCTGGAAGGATAGATGCTGTATGTAGTGTTTAACTTTAGTTTCTAACAGTGTGATGCGCACTGTGATGAAAAGATGAGGAAAATCAAGGAGTAAAACTCGTGACAAGAATCACAGTGGATCCTTCTATTGCTTGCAAACCAAACAGATGGGTAGAAAATGTGCAAACACAGACTCACAGTCTCACATAGAAACCCCTCCCAGGCTCTTGCTAACTGCATCTTTCTTGGATGAAAGAGAATTATCTAACCATTTGAAAAAAAAAAAAAGCACCTAGCCAATTATTGCATACCCTGGCACAAACAAGATAGCTGTTGAAAAATGCTAATTCTTCACATTGTGCATTCCATTACAGGAGAAGTGACAGCTCTTTAATATTATGATAACAGTGGAGGAGAAAAAAAACACTTTCATTCAACAAACCGAGCAGCACTAGCAGCTGTAGAGAAAGCAATTTGCATGCTGAATTTCTCTGTGAAATGCCTGCAGTGTTTTTAATCACTCGACATTAACAAATCTTTTAATTACCATTTGTCAACAACTGTGTTCAGAATAATTTCAGCTGACTGATGCTTGGGGTTTAAGGATGGTGCGACTTAAACACATTTTCTATTAGGCATTTCTTATTTCTTTTGAGGGTGTTGAAAAGGCACCCTCATGATAAAGGATTCTCTGTGAAAACGGAAATACATTTTTGAAAGAAGAAAAAGTGTTGGCAGGAGATGAAACTTTCAAGAAAAAAAAGAGGAAATTTCTGAAAATACAAAAACTTTTAGACAAATATCAATAATATATAACAATGTGATATTTTTAGCTGTTTAATATAAAATAAATTGAATTTTCTAGTCTGTTTTTTACTGCATTGAATACAATTTGGAAGTATTTTTCACACAAACAATACAGTAAAGGTTATTTTGTAATTTTGTTAGCTTTCATAATTATCATAACATTTTTGAATAAGCATAGTCTAGATAGGAGTAGCACAGATGAGTCTGTTGCATAATTGCAGACTCAGCATTATTTTGTCTTCATTGAAAAAGTTTGATGAATCATTTTCTACATAAAGTTATTAGTGATTTTTCTTAAACTCACTCAGACATTAAAAATCTTCAAATAGAATGTTATAAATCATCACTGTGAGTCATGCCAATACAGCTTCTTCATGTTAATAAAAACATATTTTTCAGTTCAAGAATCTCAAAATATTATTGATACTGAAATTTACTCTATAAGATACATATAAAAAACTCAATCTGTCATAGTGACAATAAAATATTCTTGTTCTTTGCTTTGCATTTTTAGCATAAGATTAAAATAACAACAAAAAATTTTACTTTTCTTTCATGTCTTGCCAGGTTTCTACTGGTTTTTTTGTAATTAGACTTCCAGCATATTCTACAGTTATTAGTATTCCTGATGGGCAATCAATAAGACACATCTAAACTGTGGAAAGGATGGCTGACAATTGCTGGAGCTAATGTTGCATCTCTGTCTGAACCTTTTCTCCACCCATGCAAATAGGACTTATGAGACTACAGGTGAAAAGGGAAAAGCACCTACTGAAATCCTAAAAGTTTTCCACAAATCTACTTCCCCTCTAGCTCAGCAAGTAGGCAGTTAAAAATTAAAAATTGTGCAGAATATTGCTGATTAAAATGTTTGCAAATGTAAGAATGAGAAGAAAAATGAATAATTTTGTTTAACAAATTATGTTAAAAAGCAATATACAAATTATAATGAGAAATAATAAATAACTATAATGTCTTTTTAGAATTTTTTAGGATTAAACTTATCTTGAATCATTTTAAACCATAGATAATTTATTTCTGTGCAATCAAAAATCATGCTATTTAAGAAGTGTCCTATTGTTTTGCTGCTCAACACAAGGAAACAGGATATAAACTGAACAGTTGTGCCTCTTTTTGCTTTGTCTTCACAAAATAACATAAAGATGTGAGCATATAAATACATAATCAAGAGCTCTCTCACCCATTGGAGGGACATCTCATATAATAGAGTGACACTTGAGCATTCACAAGCTGGAAAAAAGAGAGCAATTTAGCTCAGGGCTGATAAGATGAGCTGAATACCGCCTTCAAAACACTGTTAATCATCAGAGGGAACTCACACAACCTTTCTCACCAACACTGACACAGCTCATTTTACTTTTGGAGTCAAAGGCAGATTTTTTCAAAGCATTTTTGGATTTGTGATGTTTCACCAGGCCAAAGAAAATGGAAGAGTGACTTGAAGCAAGTTTCTTTTGTAAACTAAAGAAAAATGTTCAAAACAGACGACTTGTGTTAGAACGTGGCAGAACAAGTCTGAAAGTAGCACACAGTATCCACTGCTACAATCCTTAATCATCTAAGAGATTTTGTCGCATGCAAAAATTATCTCTGAAGGTAATTATTTGGGATAACGAAAGCTACTCTTTAAATAGGGTTGATTTTCAAAATAGCTCATAATGTGTACTAAATTCTTCTGATTTTTTTCAAGGAAAGTTGGTAATTTTACAAGTGTTTTATGCTCCCGTTATGTTTTTTATCCCAATTAATTCCCAACTATAAATGTTAAGATTCAAGAGACCAAATTCATAAAATTTTGGTTACAGATGTTGAGCTTGGATTGGTTATCTCAAAAAAGTCAATTTTGCATAATAATAAAGAAAAAAAATATTTATTTCCCTAAACACATACATTTTTCAAATCCATATCCTGCCCTCACTTTGGCTTGTCTGCTATTGAGATTAGTTGCCTCTTATATCTAGAAATTAGATAATTTAGCAGTGCTACTACCAAAAGAACACCAGAGATAGCTGCAGAAACTATCTTTCAAAATGATAAGACTCAAAATGACGACCAATAAATATATCTCTGGCTGCCATTTGTGCAATGGATTCCCTAAATCATAAACGTCTAGCAGACAACACAAACTGAGTTCTTGTAAAAATTTGAAAGAGGAGCAAAACCCTTACCTACTGAGATCTGATATCAACAAGCTTTTAGGAATGATAAATATCCACTGAAGATTAGCTGCCAAAACAGCTCTATAAAAAAATCTGTTTTCTTTTAAATAGCGTTTTACACCTCTCACAGTTTCTATGACTAAATTTAACTCTCTGGGAAAATATTGGATTCATGACTGACTGACAGGCCAGTCACAAATCAGCTCTGAATCTGGTCATCAAATTTCTTGGGTCTCTAAGTCAGCATTAATATCTTTGTTACTGTTCCTTTATTTGCTGTTTGACACTATTTGTAGTATCACACCCTCCCACTCTCCACGACTGCTTTTTCTCCTCCATATGCCTTGTTATGAAGGGTTGGAACCGAACTTGGAGTGTGATATTGTATGTTAGGAGTCCAAACAAAAAATCACTGATGACTCACAATATTATGTGCCTATTTAAAACTGTAATATGTTTATGCTTTCGTGGTTGAAACCTTACCTTTTAGCAGTTTGAATTTTACTGACAAACGTTCCCAAAAAATAAATTTCCTTTTCCTTTGCATTTAGTTTTTCCTTCCACACAAGATATCATATATAGTTGTCTTTTTTTGCAGGTCTTTTCTTTTCCTGTAGATATCAACAAATCATACAGTATGAGTCATGGTTCTTTAGTTTCAATGGCTGTAATTTTGTTTCTGTTATTACCTTAATAAAAACAATCTAAGTAGATTTCCCAGTCTTGTGTTTGGCTCAATCTCAGTAAGGTTTGAGGCTTGATTGAAATACTAAGAGAAGAAAAGAACAGCATGCTTGAGCCCAAGCCGCCCTCCATCTCCTCCCACCCAAAAACTGACAGGCACATTTCAATCCTGTGAGTGAGAGAAGCTTGTTGATGGACCGGCAGGAGATCCTGGCACTCGATCAGTGCCTGCCATTAGGATATTTTCACATAGAGAGGGAACTGCTGCCTCCAAGTAAGGCCCACTCACATCTGTTAGGGACACACTCCTGACTAAGTGAACTGGAAGCAGCCCCCTGATGTGACCAAATGCCAGTTACAGCTTGTCTGAGAATGTTTCAGAGTATTTCCCACAATTAGCAGATACAATGACACTGCAATTAGTACATGTCCCATTATGCATTATCTTGTATTATGCATGTAAAATGTTTGACAATATGATATCTTCTGCTTAGAAGAAAAGGGCTTTGTAGAAATTTGATCAGCATGATGCTAAAAATTTCTAAAATACTGCACATGCAAATTTCCATTCACCACTGAGTCACATTAAAATCTGAAACAGGCAAAAATGTGAACACAACAGCAGTTGTGGTAATTTTTTGTGAAGGGAGGAAGTAGTTAATGTCTGATCAAAGACATTAACATTTGTCTTTTTTTCTTGTACATCTTTTTGTTTTTCTCACACAAAAAGATTGTGTGACAAAATGTTTTCTCTACAATTAAAGCTGGGCTTGGTAGGTTTGCAGATGCTCAAGCAAAAGGTAAGAAATACTTAAAGTTTCCAGCCTAATCTCTGGGCTTTAAAGCTGCAAACACTGATTGCAACTGATGATTTGACACCTTTTAACTCATGTCTCCCTTGAAGTTACTAAGCTCTTTGTAGGCTTTCTGCATGCTGCACAACATTTCACAGTTTAGCAAGAAATCTGTCATTTTGATTGCTTAAGTGTCTGAGCTCCTTAAAGATTGTTCCACTATAATAAGCATTACAAAGATTAAGAAAAGGAAAAGAGACCAGAGGAGAGAACATAATGCAATATAGAAGGTTTGACAGAAGAAATAATGTTGGATGGAGGAATACAGGTAAGAAAGAAGATGAAAGAAAAGTGAAAAAGGTGAGGATATTAGAAGGATGCAGACAGAGAACAGCCCAGCATAAGATGAGTAGTGGAGCAGGGAAAAAATATATATATTGAAAGCAATCTCAGAGAGAGAGACTTTTGATGAAAGGCTCGATACTGTTTGTCAGAACTTGCATCCAGCTTGGACAACAGATGACCTAAAATATTTCTGTCAAACGTCAAACTAGACTTATGTTGTCAGCAAACATTACTTTTAGAAAGATGTAATTACATCCAAATAAAAGGTAGGTTTTTTTGAAACACACTAATAAAAGTTAGAAAAAGAAAGAGATCATTCATTGTTGAAAAACTGTTTTTAAATAAATTTGGATTTTTGCTCTTTTTTGCCAACTAAACCAGCAACAAAGATTTTAGTCACTTCTCCATTGTTAAGTCTCACTGTGACCGGTTGATGTCCTTTGCTTCTACCCAAGTTTGGAATGCCATAGGCGGGCCGTGAACACGTGGAAACTGTGGTCTTCATCACAGCTATTTTTTTCATCATCGCATTTACAATCGATCTTGGGATTGTCAGACGCAGAAGTATTTGATACGATAAGTTCAGCTTGGGTACAGCTGGTTTTTGCCAACCACTGCTGCTGCTAGTCTTGTGGAGCTGAGTGGAGAATGGAGAAGAAGTGGGGAAAAAAGCATAGGGTGGGGGTCTTCTGTGCTCTGAAACAAGGCTGGAGGCTGCAGCTCCAAGGAGGAACTTTGTGAAAACAGGCAGTGAGAGAAACTTCAACAGGAACCTATTTGACTATTCTTGTGCAACAGTACAATCTCTGTTTATTTCAAAGGTCTGATATGAATGACACGTTAAGAAACTTCCCAAAATAACCTTCCATCAATAAATATCAACATTTTAGCATTAACATTAAGACTACCTTTAATTACCTTTGTTTCCATCTGTTTCCTGACTTGATTAAAGTAAAACAATTACTAATCATAAACATTCACCTAAGTTGATAATTGTTGTGAAGATTTTATTATTTCATTTCTCTTTGAAGGTTTTGTGCAATACATTAGCATTTCATGTCCCTTTTCTCTAATGAGGCCTCTGTCTTCTTGAATCACTGCATCCATGATCAGAAACAGTTCAGCCGCTGCAGATACATTTAGCTGTTTTTGATCAAATTAGCTCTCATAGAGAAGTCAGTATTTTTAGTAGGAACCCTGAAGAGTTATGTTTGGATTTCTTTTTTAAAGTCTTTTCACATATTTCATTTTACAATGATCTTGGGAAAACATTTCCTTTCACAGCTCCAAGATGTTTCTGTTGATGCCATTATGAGCTGATGCTATTAATATTAGCAAGGGAAATCCATCTTTTAGCTTTGACTGCCATAGCAACGATGGTCAAGTTTATTTGGCTGCAAAGCATTTAGGTCTGAAGTTTTGCTATTTACTTGCCTCTGATTATGTATGTTTCAGATGCAATACAGTCACATTCTTCAGGCAAAGTATCTCTGAGGAGATCTAAAAGTGCCATTTCCTGTGAAAGTGAGAGCAGCTTTTGCTCCCCAGAGTCTCCACAGTGAAACCTTTCTTCCTCTTATCATAGATACCCATCCTCAGACATCCGACACAGCCACAGCTCCAAACAGGGGAACATTTTTATTTTCCCCAAGCAGCCTGCTGGTAAAAAGCCTGTTATGTGTGCGTGTGAAAGAGAGATAAAAGAGAAGGTGAAAAGTAACAAATTTAATGGTGAGACCACTAACGGCTTTGGCTTTTTTATTTTTAGGGTAGAGGTGAGCGAGTCAGTGGGTGTCAGAGTAAACAACAAAATGTAAGCAGGTGCAGGTTTGAATAGCGACTTTGAAAAAAAAAAAACAAGTCTGCAACATGTGGTGGTTCTTCCTCCTGTGCCTGAGCAACATATTGGATAATGTGACTGTTGAGGAGTTGCCAGGGACTGTGTTTAAATTTAGCTAGAGTTCACCAGGGTTTGTTGAAATAAAGCGGCAGGATGCAGCTACCAAGACTCACAGAAGCTGTCAGAAACTCTTAGACCCTAAAACTAAGAGGGATGGGGGACGTGAGTCCTCCATATTCCTTTCTGGAGCCACATGAAAGAAAGAAGCAGTTAAATTCTCCCCTCTCTCACTGGCAGAAAGAAAATTAAAAAGGGAGAATATGAGAAGGCAAGGAAAGTGGGAAATCCATTTTAATTAGTGAGTGCCTTACCTTCCTGTTTGTTATAACCCCCCTGTCTTCCTCCAGTGTGCAAAATTCCCTAACAATGGTGCTCACAATGCACCAGGGATGAGGCAAAGGATTAAAATTTTGTTTTTCTTAAGCAAAGTTGACAGAGACATATTTGGTCTTTTTCCTCTTAGTATGCAAAGCACTCCCTACTGTCACTGCCAGCTAAACTGTTCCAATTAAGTTTGATCCTCCTCTTTATCCACTTGTTGTTTGTGTTAGAGGGGAGATGGTGGTGGCTGGCTGCTATTGAACTGCACGCTGACGAAAACAGCTTCTTGTCCAAGCCGGGGTACAAGACAGGAGTACGGATGAAAAGCGTAGACTGGAAGCACGTGTGGACACTTGATGTTACAGTTATACACCAGCTGAGGAGGAGGCAGAACATGAGTCAGCACTCCTACATGAAAGGGTAAACAAGTATGACTTGTTTTGTGTAGGAAGTGAGAAGCAAGCTACTGAAGAAGAACCACTGCACCTGTGTCAAGAAATTATGGCATAAAATCCACCCTGGAGAGCATACGTATGCAGGGTTTTTAATAGTATATTCATGAGTCACCAGGCTACGCAAGAAGGGAAGTGATTAGCAATTAGTGTGTTTCAGAGGGAATATCTGTGCTTATTAAGCAGTGCATAGTATAATTGACATATAACAACAAAAAAACAGATAACAGGAACATGATTTTTTTTTATACATTGAAGACTAATAAATGGAAGGTGATTGTATTTTTGCCAAAGTTTGTCTTCTCAAGAAAAAAACACACATTCACAGTTGTGAATGCGTAGTTTCAGTCTATTTTGTGGTGCCATTTTATAGCACAATTGAGAATGTTTCTCTCAGTTGTTATGAAAATACTGTAAATAACATACTCTGACCATATCAGTTTGCAGCTACAGCTCCAACTGGAAATTGCTAACTTTAAAAGTATTACTACGATGTTGGATTCTTCTACACACAATCACAAACTGACACCCTTTGGGAATTGTAAGTCAGAGCATTGCACCCTGAAACTATGAAACAGCAGACAGGGATGAAGCGTGGGTTCTATACGCAATGCTGGCCATGATGAAAACTTCTTGTCAGACTTTGTTATGAAGTTTCTGCAATATGTTGTGAAGAACTCGTAAAGACAGGCATTTGTTTTCATTACTTCTCCCAGTTTCAACCACCACTGTAACCTAACTTATCACTGTACCTCAGTGCTGTGGAATGAAAGGGCAGCCAAGGAGAGAGGGGCATGAAGAAACAGCATGAAACCTAGATGCAGCTTAAAGCTTGTGAGACATATCACATTGTAAAAATATTGCAGAGAAACACAAGTAGAGGTTTGAGGAAGTTAAAAGTAGAGCAGCATTTGTTATACATAGAAACTGATGTTTCTGCAAGAGCAACTCTGGCTGGATTTGAAAATTAAAGAAACGGAGGAAGAAAATGTTAAAAAGACCAGAAAATCTGAAAAAATAAAGAAACATTTAATAATATAGTGACAGTTGACCAGGCTATTATTAGGCTACACTATCTTGAGTCCTCTGAGTCCCATGGGTGATCATTATTGCACAGATAACCTCAACAGCCTTTCCCACATCCTCTTATGTGACACCAGGTGGGATTATCGCTCTTCTGACTGCTACTATATAATAGCCTTTGGAGGTTTGTTTGAGCAGATTACATCCACGGCAGTGAAGGCCTCAGCAGATTGGCTGACTGTGACTCCCTTGTTGATTTTGTTTGGGGGTAGGCTTTGATCATAGAAGTCATTTTCGAACTGTGGTCAATGCTATAAGAGAGGCAAAGTAAATTTTTCATTGGCAAGTGTCTAAGGATAGAGGAATAAAGGGATCCAAGAGGATGAGGTGATATAATCAGAGTCACTAGAAAGGGAGGAACTAGTTGAAGATGTTATTTATGTGTTGAGAAACCTGTTGAGGGATGCACAGATCAAAGTCATACCTTAGAAAGTTTTGGCCTGTGTGTAAACATAACATACAACTAAGATAAGTATTGACCACGTCACTGTTTTTCTTAGCTTTAATGTTTCTAATGGGGCAAGCCACATAAGATTAATACCAGAAGTTACCAATTTCTAAAATGATAAATTCATACAAAATAAACTTTGGATTGTATTATGCCTCTTATGAACTGCAAACTACTAACATTTCTGATGATTAGTTGCACTTGTTGAGCAACATGTTGGTGATTAGACCCTCTTAAATTTTGTACAAGCAGCGATGGTGTACTTAGATTTTCCCTTATAGCATTTTTATTTTAGGTCTGCTTGTCTTTCATAAATAGCAAATAACTAAATGATATAATGAAATCTGCTTGGTGTTTTTAGACTTTTTATAAATAGTATAATATAAATAGTTTAAAAAAACAGACTAAAACTAGATTATTTTTATATGTCAAAGTAGATACACCTTGACTCAAAGGAGGGGGTTTGTTTTTATACCTAGGACTATAGGTAATAAATACATTTATAGCAAATTAAGTAAAAGGAATCACACAAACAATGATGCTCTCACACTTCAAAGTAATTGAAAAAGTTCTTGGCATATTGTGATTTGTTTTGACAATCTGACAGCACATCTCTTAATAGATTGGATGTTGTTGTTTTGCTCTACTTCTACATATCTCATTTAGTTTGGTGGCTGCTTATGAACCTTGCTGCAAATTATCTATTTTTAAGTGATGGACACATGAAAAACATGCACAATAATGTGCATCAGGAAAAAAGACTGAAGCAAACTAGCCTTACTGGTTCTAGACAGTAAGTGATTTTGAAACCAATTGAAACAAGTTTCCATTTTAAGCAGCTGGAGTCTGCCTGTTGAAATGTACTGTAAAAAGAAAATGGACCAATTTTCAAACTTATCAAGCCTCAAACAAATACATGTTAGAGGCATATGTTTCTTACCTTCACAAAGGAATTTAACTGGTAACTGTTATTTGGCTTAAACAAAAAATAAATAAACATCCTCTGCAAATGATCAAAAGTCTAAATAATGTACCCAAATGATGCATTAGCATTACACATACTTATAAAATTACCCTAAAATGGCTCCTTAGTGTAACAACCACTAATGAGTTTCATTTCTCTTCTTGTATTTAGTTTGAACATCTCGCCAAATGCTGGACCATCAATTTTCAGTTCTTTTACGTTAAGCAGTCTGCCAGTCACAGCTCGTCTGGAGGATACTCACAAGTCTTGCTTGGTGTGGTATCAGAGGGTGTTGGGACAGAAGTGGTGATAAATCCTGTGTCCTCTCAGAAGGCGCTAATAATTCAAGATGATGTGGCCAAATGTCACAGGACATATTTCCTGTCCCCTGCAAAGACAGAGCCACTCAAGAACATGACAAATGGCCATGACTTTCATCTTTTCTCTAAGAATCTCACTAAAGCCTAAAACATGAGGCTCATTGTTGTGCAGGGGTCACTACTATCAGCATCATTTCGAAAAGAGGCACCACACAACTCAAACGAAAATAAACGCCTGTGGTTGACAGCGGCGTTTAGATAATACTAAAAAGGGAGGATTCCGTTATATAAGACAATTGCAACTTACCAGTAACAAAATATCCTTTCAGATAAGGGTGTCTCTGTGTTTAAATGACAAATAGTGAACATAATCTACACGGTGCAGGTGTCAATAGCAGAAGCATTGCTACCACTTCTCAAAGGTAGCAAAGTAAAAAGCACAGAGTAGCAACACTACTCCTAAACGTGCATTTTTTGTTACTCAAGTAACTACTTACTACCTACTTCTGAAACTCAGTGACCTTAGACAGCAGAATAAGAAGCATGGATGTCGAGAGAATTTACAAAAATTCCTCCCCCCACTGGAACACACCCACAAGAGTCCTGAGACTCTATTGGCCCCGAGAAACTGCTTTTTGGCTATCCTGACAGTGAATATCTTTTTACCTTTACGTCTAGCTATAACATAGTTAAGCTTAATTTACTGCAAGTTAAACTGCCCTTCGTGCCACTAAATCTGGCCCCAGGCACAAATATTGTTGCCTTTGCTTTAAAGTTAAATGGAATAATGCCTTGAGGGAAGTAAGTGCTGCACATATTGCAGTTCAGTAAATCTCCATTTTATTCAAGTAGTAAAGTTTTATGAAGTTTTTATGTCCAAATGACTAAATGTTGCATGGTTTCAAATGGCCATGAGTGGTCCTGTCAAATAAGCAAACTAACTACTCTTTCTTTGCGAAATTAAAACCATGCATCTCCAGTTTACGTAACTGTGCCAGATCAATAAATCTATTACCTCATTTGTGCAAGTGATTCCTGATCTTGCATCCTACTTCTTTCAATGACATGCTCTCTCACTAAGCCAAATCTACATTAGTTGTACTCCAGCAGCCTCAACAGCCTCTCCACACCTTTCTACTGTCTCCTGCTTCAGACATAAATGCTTCCTCTTTGAGGGTTTCCAGACAAAATCGATACACAGAGAGAGTGTTGGCAAAAACAGAATCCAGATTTCCATCACTTTGGCCTTTTCTTATCCCCCTAGCCAAAGCCATCTAAGCCTGGCCTCCTGCACAACAATCAGACAGGCAGACAAAGTCATCACAATGTATCTGAAGGATAGATCTCTTACCTCCGCACTGGCCTGTGTGTGCTTCAGCTTTAGTAAAGTGTGATCACACTTAGCTTTAGTCATCACAATTGAACTGCACAAATAAGGTGCAAGTTCAGTGCAAGTTTTTATGTTTCCTTAAGGTCATATCACTGAGCTAGGCAGTGATATGATTATCCTGATATTTGGATAAGATCAGGGCAAGACATATATTTAGGTTTCTAAAAAATTTAATAAATCAAGAGAAAAAGTACAAGTGTTTGTGAATGATAGTTTTTACTGAACTTATACCACAAACATCCATCCTTTTCCATGAACTGGATCTCTCTTACTCACTATGACTTATACAGAAAGTCCCCACTTTTAAAAAGGGCAAGTTAAAACAAAGAATATGATTAAGGCTTTTTTAAAGTAAGACTGGGAAGTTAGTTTTTGTCCACAGTGGCTTAAGTTCTGCAAGGTGTGTCCCTCCACATGATATGGATCTGACTGCAGTAAAACACACTGTAAGGAAAGAAATATTTTTTTTAGAATTGAGATTGGCATATGTCTGTCTTTTTTGTTTATTGATAAAAATTTATACACAACTTGTTATGATCAAAGCAAAGTACACTAAATATATTGTAATGAGCCCTGTGTGTGTGGTGTAGGGGGTATATTGGTGGCAGTTAAGGGGAGTTGAAGGACAGCAGCAGTGGTTTCAGGGTAAATTGAGACGATGTGTGCAGAATGTTGTATGACAGCGCGGTAAGCAACAACCAGGTGGAACAGTGCATCTTGAAATTGCTGCTTTTTCTAAACAGATGGGCACAGTTTATGGCTCCTACACATGTTTATTAAGTGATGATATAAATAGAAATTAGACAAGTTGAAGTAGATGGGAATTGTGCAACACTATTACTTTTAGACGGTTTTCTTGTTACGAGAGCTGTTTGTGATGCAACCATACCTTCTTCCAGGAGCTATTATTATTATTAAGTGTTAACAAACCAACATCTGTTCTAGAACATTAAGAATTTTTTTTGGGTGATGTTCATTGTAATTTCAGCAGTTTGCATTTTATAAATAAATATGATGTAATATAAAATGTACATTTTTGAGTCCCACACTGGCCAAAGGGAAAATCTTTATTTAACTACTCCATATACTGACTGTATCAAAGTCTGTTGAGATTCTTCCATAAACTTAAACTTAAACATAAACTTAAAGCTTTCACAACTTAAAGCATGTGAAAGCTTAAAGCTTCCCAAGTGCATTTCAGGAAAAAAATGCATGTGGATCTCTACTCTTCATTGACAGCTGGTTGGCCCTATACGGAGCGTGACAATTTCTCCATGGGCTAAACAACCGACCCACTACCTTATCGGCCCACCAGGGAAATGCAGACTGGCATTTGGTTGTCCCAAATGCCAGTCCGCCCCTGGTTGCAGACAGAGGTCGGCAGGTTGGAAGATGTTTTCCTGGAACAAGGTAAAATCCAGCAGATTGAATTCAAGGAGCTGATTTGAGAGGATGACTATGGAGATCAGGACAAGGAGGAAGAACCAGGAGGTCAAAATGAAAGCCAGCAAGAAACGAAAAAGGGACCGATGGCCCGACCTGGAGCAAATACCAGGAACGTTTGAGAACAAGGAATAAAAGGAGTGAGAACAAAATAATCTCAGGACTAATGATACAGTTTACTACAAGAAACAGACTAGAAACTCTCTCCTGCCTTATCCAGCCTTTTAAGCAGCTTCTTGATGAGCACTGATGAAATGCAGCAGTGGGAAACAATGCCTGCACACCCTACCTGCAGGAAGTGACACCAGCAGCACACATAAACACACATTAGATTTGTACTCAGTCTTGCAGCTATGACATAAGAGGTCTTGAAGTTTCTACACATGGAAAGGCATGAGAGGTGAAAAATACCATTGTCTTACCAACTTAGTGAATATCATCATTAGAACAAACACTCATTAAAATCACAGACACTAATTTTGCAGGCTTTTATGGTGACCTTAGGATGAGGACAGCAACCAGAGCATGAGAAAATATTTTAAAACATGACATGTTGTAATTACATTCATTTAAAAAGTGGAATATGTAAAGACAAATCTGCCTACTGTCTTCAATTTAAGCCTCATTGTCGCTGCATTGTAACAGTAACAAAAGGACATATGGAAACCCTATTTAAAAATGTTACTTAAAAATATGTAAATGTTCGGATATGTGGGGTGGCGGGGGGTTTACCTTAAGGTCTTGCTGAAAAAAGTACTGCAGACCCAAAGCTGGAAAACGGTTTGTGCTTCATGAAAGTTTTTATAGTTGCCTTTGATCAAAGAGTTGCATATGGCAACACTTTGAGACTAGCTCCAATGTATATTCAACTTTGAAGATGAATAGCTCTTTACACACATGCAGATACCCTTTTAAAAGAAAGCTGGGGTACATGTTTGAATATTTGATGCAATAATTTTATCATATTTGCTATTAATTTTACTTCTTATTCCCATAAAAAATATTATTTAATGCATATTTGTTCTGCTCTCTGACTGCATGTGTTCAATAGAGCAACTCTGTTGAACACAAAATTATTCATACGTTTGTCACCAAATGTGGCTGCTGTAGACCTGAGGGAGTAATGTTCATTTTGATTCCGGCACATTATATGAAAAAATGCCCAAGAGTGAAAATTGTAACTTGTTTGTATTGAAGAGCATTCATCAACATTTTCCTCTTGGAGCAGTTCCGTGACGTGCATTATGGTAATCTTTCAATTTCTGGCTCTTTTTTGTCATGTTAAAACATTGTGTGGCTGGAAATATGAGCCAAGAGGAGACATTTAGCTCATTGCCATCATCCTTCAAGCATTTGTGTATTTCTCAGCATCTCCAGTGTTCATGAGAGAGAGAAGTGATGGCTGGGGCTGCTCTCCTATTAATGAGTAATTCTTTTCCCCATGTCTCAAAAACAAAGTAGAGCTTAAAAGGGAAAAAAACATCCACATCAAAAGCTGCCAAATCTCTCGACTGAAAGATGGAGAGAAGTATATTGGCAAGCACAATGTTTATTTTTAGAGTCTTTGATTGATTATGTTTTACAAATGGGGGAACATAAGCTTAACCCTCATTTTTAGTTTGGGTCATGTTCCCTCCTCTTCAAGCCACAGCCGTCCCACACTCAATGTGCAGTCGTCTTTTAGGCTGCCGGTCAACAGCCAGAAGTGACTTTGACTCAGGCACCCAGTAGACTGTTCAGGCTTGAAAGGATATCCAATGCTTTGACCCAGAACCACTTAATTTTTTTTTGTTTTCCCCCTTTTCCCTTCTGTCAAAAACTTCTTTGTGACATCTGGTGTGTTGGCTCTCAAACCAAATCCTAAATAATATTAAACATCCTACAATGCAAAATGATTCATTCTGCCTTGACCCCTGACTCAAATGATAAGAAAGACACACACTGATAAAATTAAATAAAGAAGAAATGACACACACAAAATGGATTAGTGTGAAACTGCAACCATTGCAGCTGCACGCTTTCAACGACACTTAAATATTTCATAAGCACACATGGAAAATCACTATAGAAAATACTCTAATGGTGAAAATGTAATATGATTGTATAACAGTCATCCATGAAGTCTGTTATCACTAGTGAAAAAAGAACAGAAGTGATTTAAAATGAGATGACAGCAAAAAGATAACTCTGTAATGACGAGTTAACCTCAGAGTCAGATCTGCACCTTTACTCGTAAATACTGCAAAAGTCCATCCTCGACTGTTTATACCCACCAGATTTTGAGATGTCTCAGGCAGTAAATAATATATTAAGACTTTTTCAAAACCTTAGTTTTTGCAGAAATTAGTTATGAAGCTACTCTGTAAGACAAAACAAAACATCCAGAAATTATGGGGGATAAAGTCTACCAGACAAAGAAAAACAGTCTTTTTCTTCTGTCGGTGAAGTAAAAGGGAAATGTTGATGGATAAATAATGATCATAGTCCAAGTATAAGATTTATTTGTGAGAATATTTTGTAAATGGTTTTGTTGGCTCCAATGTCCTTGATCTAGCACTTGTTAGACAGGAAAATGGGCTATGAGAGAGAGGCAAGACTCATTACAAAGTTGATTGGGTGGCGGCATTCACATGGAGGACCCAGGCCTCCATATATGGGTCACGCCCTTCCCGTGCATCACTACTGTGCCCTAATTTGTGAGATTATTTAAGTAGTAACTTTTCGCTCATCTGACAGCATATGTTAGAAAAATAATCCCACACTTCTCAAAAACCAACTGTGAAGATTGGCCATAATAGCACAGATGGTGCATATATGAGGTTATATTTGCTAGAGGTCATTCATAAACCTCTATGAGCCCTCTTCTTCTGTCTTATTAAAGAGGTCTAGCAATACCAATGTGTCTCCAACCTTCTTACTTGGAAACCAAGGTAAAATATTCACCTGCTACACTGTTCTAAGAGAATGCTGAATAACAAAAAAATGAGGAGCTTCAAAGCCGCCAGCTCCCCTAAAAAAGAAAATAAATATAATACTGATATCAGCTTACATCACCAAAGCCGCACAATCCTTTTTACAAAACATGCCCATATCAGATAAGAGGGAGGAAGTCTAATGGTCGCTTCTTTTGGATAGCTCACAAGACAAAAACACTGCACAAAAATCATGTTTAATTTATCACTTGGTAACCAAACATGTCTGTGTTTGAAATATTGATGCCATCTACTAGATCCTTTCAAATTCAAGCATGCAATGACTTACTGCACTTTGTGCCAACAGACATGAACCTTCTTTCTATCTGCAGTGCATTTGGTTTTGTTAATAAACTGACTGCTCAATATTTCGGTGTGTTCATTCCATGCACAGATGTAGAGCTTGTTTGAAAAAACATCAGTGCTGAAATTATATTCTTCATCTATTGTATCTAATATTTAAGCCACAGCAGGCAGATATAAGCAATAACAATGTCTCAAAACTATTTGGCTATTATTCTTTGATAATCAGTTGGTTCCTGGCTTGGTAATTTTAAACTAATTGCTAATCTTGCTAGTGACTGCTCTCAGGAATTATTTACAGTGCTGCAGGTGGCCAATAGTCTTATTTATGAATAAACATCCAGCTCACCTTCTTAATCTCTCACCCAAAAAATGACAAAGACGCATTATCAGCTATACCAACTAACTGTGAGATTCTTCAAGGATTCCTTCAATGTTAGAATTTAGAGTGTTGTTTTGTATGTTTGTATGTTTTGTATCCTGATTATGTAATGTATTATTCTCTGGTAATTATTACAGATTACCAGATCCCGGCTCTCGTAATTGCAAGTGCATGCTTTTGTATTTTCTTTAAATGCTATAAATTGAGCTTCTGAAATTTGGGTCTGAGGTGAGACATCTAACATTGGCCTCAGTAGAAGAGACCCTCAGGGTGTGAGCTCTGACAAGTGATTGGCTGAGAGACGGGGTGAGCAGGCAGGTGAGTAATCCTGGAAACAAGAAGGGCATTCGTAAGTCAACACTCGGCTGGAGGCAGGCAAATGAACCTTCAACATTCAGCACAGCTTTATAACAAATCACTAAATAGTCAAAGCAATCAATCTCTGGGTCACACAGCTTTACATGACCTGTCTTTTATTGCAGGTTTCTTTTGAGTGAGGTGGTGGTGACTTGATTGTAGGGAGGTGTTGTGATTGTTAATGAAAACTAACAGAGGAAGAGAGAGAGAGAGACATGTCCAAATACACTGCCTTGTAAAAAAGAAAGAAAAAACAGGCAGGCTTAAGATGATGTTGAGACAAATCATTCTGATTGCAATGAGGGATACTGCTTATCCTCCACCCTTACTGAACCCATTCATTGACCATTTGAGTATCAGGTGTATTTTTCAAGCTGCATGATGTGAACCAAGCAGCCTTTCTAGATTTCAGCCTGTTCATTCGGGAAACGGGGTGGACGTGGGGGTTGTGGCCATTTTTCTTGCCCTCCCATATGAGCAGAGATTACACTGTGAAGCAGGAGCCGTCCACTCTCCCCAGAGGCTCGGTCTCTCAATGGTTCACAGAGAGAGGAAAAATTAGATGAGCAGGAGTCTCAGTTGGCCCCCAGAATCTGTACAGTTCAGTGTTAATGGAAGCTGAAATGGTGAGCTCGATCTGCGCTTTATTTGTCAGAGAACCCATTCTAGTGTGAGTCATTCAGCATGAGAAAGAGAGATGGGATGAGGGATGATGAAGCGAGAATCTAAGCAAACTGCCTGAAAGAGGAAGCAAAGTGGATCTGCAAATCATCTCATCTCACTCCATGCAAAATTACATTCAGGACAGTGTGAGAAAACACTTACTGTACACATCAATACCGTTAGCACAAACATAAGCTTTAATGTATCTGCAACTCAAGTTCCAGGTAACAAATGCACTCTATACAGCCAACCTATATCCTGTATGATTAATTTGTGTGGATTATCAGACAGCTTTATTAATCTACAGATGACTATACAACGTAATATTTGTACACATACATAGTGTAGTGTCACTAATAGACTAGAGTGCACAATGAATGAGCCAGCACATGTATGGAATTTAAAAACTTAGCAAAAACAAATGGCATTGCCCATTTTTAATGTAGTTGAATTGCATTAAATCAGATATGTTTGTAGCTAGGAAAAATACACAAATAATGTTAAAATGAACTTTACATGTAAAGTTCATTTGTAATTGCGTTATAAATAATAGTGAGGTCAAAAAGACACTCGTTCAGTATAGAATAACCATCTCTTGAGTGTTGGTGATCATTTTTGTGCAGACGAACCAGAAAACAAAGCAACCTGCTGCACTGCTGTCTTTACCAAAAAAGGTTAGAAAAGTCATATTGAGCAAAATGCTTTTCAGCAACATCCATCTGACTTTGAAACAAATTATTTTTGTAGCTTGTGATAAAAGTCTGGCTTTTGAATTATCGCTGCACACATTTGCCCTTTATGTTAATTATATCAAAACTGTAAACCTTAAAAGAGGCTGCAGAACTGAAACACAAAGAAACCACATGTCAAAGTGTTTTAATGGATCAGTGGAATGAGAGTAAAAGTTCCTTTAATAATTTCTATTAATTCATAAATATGACTAAACTACTGGTTACCTAAGCTAACTTTATGCACCACATATACACTTTTCTGAAACACCATCTTTTAAAACAACACACTCTTCATTCTTTATAATCTCTCCTTCTTTAACTATCTTTTGCAAAAAAAAAATAAATAATAAAAAAAGCATTCGCAGGGTAAGCTTGCTGTCATTCTGATTGTATTCCATCACTCTATAAATTCCACAGCTTTAATGTAAATAATGCAGACCGGAGCAGAGTTTCTTTAACAAATTCAGTCAAAGATGTAAAGACATCATGCTTTGAACAAAGGTAAATGTTACCTTTACAGCAACTCCATCCCTGTGCACCGGTGTCATCAAAACAACTTTGCTTATGTTAAATTAGGTGCCTTGTTTGAAAAGGGTGATTTGTATTTTGAGGACTGCTTCCTATGGATTTAATGGTGTACCAGATTGCTTGGGCATAGCTTTTATCTGCTTATATTACCCATAATTAGAGATGATGAAGGTTTGCTGTGAATGATCTTCTGAGAGCCTGTTCAGTGGCACAATTGTGTTTACCGGATGTGAGAAAACAAGTCTTTCATCCAACAAAGATAAGAGGGTGATTTGTTGTCCACTTGGTGGGCCTCTTCTGGGTATTGTCAGTTCTGATTTCTTTGTTGTTTTTCTCTTTTCAACACTCATACCATGATTAATGTTTACTTAATGTTTGCCTTCGCATCATAGGTGAGGAAATGAAAAAGGCCTGATGGTATTTGTTTTTACCATTCTCTTCTCTTAAACTATTTGGCATGATTTTTTTGTCATCCCTTATGAAGACCCATGAGTTATTCATTTCATTTAGCCATCCTGCTATCAGGATACAATACCTTATGAAGTACTTTTGTACATCAGTATTCATTCACAGAGTATATTGTGGGGTTAAAAATGAGAAATTGTATTGTTATAATAGTTTTGTGGTAATGAATAGCAAAGAAAATCACTATAATAAGCAGGTAGCATTCATCCACCATTTACCTAAGGTTAGATTCCAAAGGCAATAGGTCAAACAGACAAATCAAGGCTATATCCACATGCAAATGTGGCCCAAATCCATTTTGACCTTTTTGGTCTTGTTGTGCGTCTAGTAACTCCACCAGACATGACAGGCTTTTTAGTGAGGTCAGCATTGTTTTACTTTCATAACTTCAAAACGTTTCTGTTATGGATTCCACGTACTATATACACAATATTTTAACAACACTTTGGACAATTGGAAACATCAACAATAGTGATTTTTTGCATAGACTGTAGATGAAAATGACAGAGGAGCGGCAATAGACAGCCAGAGGACCCAAAGCTTAGATCTCAGCCGATCTGCCTGGGGCTAGACCTGCCGGGGGCCTGCAGTTCGAGAAGCCCAATAGTGGATGTTACTTTGACAAAAAGCCAACTGCCTTAATCTTGTTGAAAGGCATGTTCATCTTTCATGGAAGCTGTATTTCCTGACAACTGTAACCTCCTTCAACAAAATAAAACCACAAACCAAAATGAGTTCAGTTCAGGAATGACAAAGAGCTCAACAAGTTTCAGATCTTAACCAGATCAATGTTGAATGTGCTGGATAAAGAAGTCTGATACCAGGAAGAGCCATCTCACCACTGACCGGTCTTGAAAAGACAAACAATTCGATCCAAGATACAGCATGGGAGGCAAGTAGGATCCATGAAAGTATGTGGAATCCAGACTTTCATGGGTCAGCACATTTTGACACCAAAAGGGGAACCATTTGCACTGGTGGACATAATGTTATCACTAATTGTGTATCCACACCGATTAAATGTTCTAATGTGATGTGGCATTCTGTTTTTTTCTCAAGAAAACCTTTGTATGTTTGAGAATAAAGTATCATAGCAGCAACATTCCACATGAAGGACAAACTTCTCCTTTGAGTATGCGACCTTATGCAAATTGTTTTCATTTATTTGTCTCAGTCTTATATGGAGTAAATACCTATCTGCTTTTTGTGATCAATGTCTTTTTTTATTGTCAACAACTAAACTGAGTATGTGCCTCAGTGAAGTAACCCATTGGGTCCTCTCTATGTAGTGTGATGTTTCCTTTTATTAACTTTTTTTTCAATTGAAATCTTATTTTTACATTATTGATTCTTGAGAAGATTCTTTTCTGAATGTATCTTTTCATGGGAAAAAACTGTGGCAAAAGAATGTACAAATATAGGTCATTTTTATTTGCAGATTTATTGAAAATAATCCCTATAATCAATATTAATATCATGACATCATTATCCAGACAATGACAACATGTCTGACACATGGGGTTATGATTTGTTTTCATTCTTCTTTGATCCACGTGCACAGGGCAGACAGCTGAAAGCAACAAAAGGTAAGAAATTTGAATTGAAAGATGAAAGAGCAAAAAAACAAGTCTCTTTGGAAGAGCCGAATGTGAAGGAAATACAGGAGAAAGAAGCAGCTTTGATCACTCTGCCATCAAGTCTGAAGCATCCGGAGGTGGCAAATTGATGCACTTGGCCAATTACTTTGGAGCCCAGTGATATCTTCAAAGGCCATCCTATGTGGTCGCTGATCTTTGAATCTTTTCTCCTTATAAGTACTGCAGAAGTTTGATGTAGACAAAGCCTTAAACAGAGTATAATCTGTTTATGTCCACTATATAAAACATTTTTTCCCTAAATGAGGTAACACATTCCCACTTTAGGTATGTTAGCATTACCATTTTTATTGATTGTTGCTCTTTCCTCAAATTTGTATATACCAAGTTTACTATGCTCTTATTACTGTACAGTTATAGAAAAAGGGTCATGGCTTCTCCTGACAAAGCCAGAAATCACACTTCTCTTAAATTACAACTTTTTTGAGGCACGTCTGTGGCCAGTTGCACAATGGCGGCTTCTCATCTAGGGTGACATGAGCACGCGGTTTCATCATTAAAACTGGAAGGAATGTGGAGAACCATCATCCTCCAGAAGGAAATGTGGTCAGAAAAGAACAGTAAACCTCTGAGTTATGTTTAGTAGTAAAAGTAAAAGTATTTCCACACTCACAATCCAAAGGGAACTTAAGAAATTGAGAATAAACAATTGTGAAGCCATGAAAAACCAGAGAGAAAAGCTTCAAATTTGAAAAGGAGCATAATGACTGAACTCTGGAGAAATGGAAGAAGGTTGTGGTGTGATGAGTCCAGGTATACTCTGTTCTTGCTATGATGGGTTGTGGTGAAGTAGGACCCGAATGTAGACAGGCAGTGAGTAGATTTAATTATTTAATGACGAAATGATTTTAAAAAATCCCAAAAATCACTGCCCACAAAAGGCATCAGGGCAGAACAAAATAGGGACTGGGTGCAAGAATTACAGGAGGAACCCACATGGACTGAGTAAAGGAGAAGTGATTAAATGCTGGGAGAGTGAACACTGAAACTACAGAGTGGGCTGATTGTTTAACAAGTTGCAGGTGTGGGGGGAGGGAGCGAGGAGAGAGAGAGAGAGAGAAAGAGAGAATGCACAAGGAAGTGAGGGAGAGTACAGAAACTAAGGAAATTAATCTAACTGTAAACAAAAATAACTAAAAACAACAGAGTAAATAATAGACATAATCCAACAAAATAAGAAAGAGCAGACTGTACAGAAACAAGACTGATCTAACCAGAGAATAAGAAACCAAATACCAAATAACTATTAGTCAAAACTATGAACCCAAAATCTAAAGATCCTGACAGTTCTGAGATTATTAAGGCAAGAAGAAAGGCAGATGAGGTGATGCACCTAAAGTGCATAGGGTCTATTGTTTAAGTTTGTGGGGCAGGACTATGATCCTGGGATTGATGTGATTGGTTAAGTAACATTATGTGTCCTAAGAATGTGGTCAGCTGACTGGTTGACTGTACTGAATGACCAGGTTATTGCATGGATTAGTGTTGGTTCCCTGACGCCTTAACATATTCAGATATGGCAAGGTCATAATTTATTGGGCTCAAATTCTGAAAGAATGGTTCAATGAGCAAGAGGCATCACTTCCACACATGGAGCAAGGTACACACCAAAAACCTTACTCCATGTTTAGTCATTGAAATGTAATAGAGAAGCCATTGCACAGTGGTTAGTCTCAATTGTGTAACAGCACAGTAGAGACTAAGAAGAATCATAAGTACAATATATTATTAGTACATATCTGGATGGAAATAAATCTGGTGGCACAGCAGAAGCATATTAAAATAAATAAACACTGAAATCTAAAATTGTTCTGACAAAAAAGTAGAATGTGGAACCTTTTTTCCTTTGGTGGGGACTTTTCTTTGGCCAAGCAATGTATTTGTGTGCATACTGCGACTGTATGAGAGAAGAGCTATATATCTTGTGCTGTTCAACTTGTCAAAACCATTAATAAAAAACTGCACTTCAAACCTCATTGACTGAGGTCCTTCTGAATGGTCTCAGCTCTTTGTGGTTTTCCATAATCTTGCTAGAGGTGACCAAGCATGAAATCTCAGTCAGAGAAATTAGGTTTGTAACAAGTCCATTGATGCTTCCTAATGAAGTTGAATGGTAACAGTCATCGGGAGTCCTCCGCTAAGAGCCCCATTGGTTTTCAAGTTATTTAATTCTGAAATGACCTACACAAGTGCCTCACTGGATCTCAAGAGTACTTATTTTGTTCATCACAAATGCATTTGTCAAATTTTGGAGTAAGCAATTCTATGACTTTTTATTTTTTAGGAAAAAACTGGAGGTATGTCAGTCTTATAAAGCTATGAAGCAGATATATGCTGATAATAAATCAAGACTTGTGGGTGACATATGTTTAGGGAACAGTCTGCTCATATTACTGTAAATTAAAGCCTGAGCAAAATGCTTCCGATTCTAGTTGGATCCGAGATGTTTGCATTATGCCACTGCATGAAAGCTTGAGGTAATGTGTAAACTGAAGAACAAAAAGGGAACTTTTCGCTCTGGCGTCTTTTAATCTGAAATGCACAGTGAGGTGTTTACCTGCAAATGCAGAAACAAGGCAGAAAGAACTGAACAGATTTATTAGTAATGATTTTGCAATACTAATTATCATGCTTATTTAGCCAAAGTAAGCATGATAGTATTAAATATAAATTATCATTCTATTTGCAGAAAGATGAAAATGGCATTGTTATATAAAGTCCTCCCTTTGTGTTTTTGGTCTGTGCATTGTCAAACAACAGATTAAATGCAATGTTTGCATGGGGATGATTTTGTGTTGCGTAAATAAATATGAAAAAATCTATATATTTATTGGGACCAGCTTCAGGATTGTATGTTTAGAGATAAACATGTAATAGGAGGGTGGTAGTTGTAAACAGAGAGGATGACAAATTATTTAAAGAAGTAGCATCTCTGTTTGTGGGTATTATCTATGCAATTATTGTATGAAAACAAAGGATTATAGACAAAGTAAAACAATCACTCGTTTACACGGGATAAAGGCGCCTGTAGGATCAAGAATAAATGTCCTGAGAGAAAAATAAGGAATATATGAATATATTAACCCTATTGGGTTTATGCTGACAAAACACCCCAATAGTGTAAAAAACTGAACATTTTTTTAATTAACATCCGTTAGAATTTATTAAACAATGCAATGGAACAAAATATTCCCTTAAACAATCAACAGCCTGTGATTAAGGTAAATTGTGCCAAAATATCTACCTCACAGTAAAAATATTGAGAAATTTGATATCCAAAATGAAAATATCACAGATGCCTTCAACATTTTCTGAAACAATCTATGTAATCAGAGACATATCCAAGGTAATAAAGGCTGAAACAAGACCGCCAGTAAAAATGACCAAGTTCGAAAACTGGGCAAAAAGCACCACAGGAAATAGGATTGTTTGGACATAGGTTTGTTGAAAGAGATTGAATCTTTATGGCATCGCTGCACTGTCTCATAATCAGATGCTTCATAATCACAGAGCCCACTTATACCAGCCTTTCTAGTTAGAAGATGGATGACATATTTTCTCTAAATTGTCACTTTATAGATTATCTGAATTGAAAAAAGAGACTTCACTGAGCTAAGTGTCAGTGTAAAGAGCCTGAAGATTTTACCCTCTATAACTTCACCTCAATAAAACACCTGGCAGCTCGCTGGCAGGCTGTCAGCTGCTTAACGCATAGAGTCACTGTGAACATAAGGACCTTGTGTATCAGTTGGTATCCCTAGGTAGTTATTAAGTATGTTAAATGTTAAGTGCACAAAGTAGTCCATGTTTTGTCACATGAAGCTATGAGAAACTAACATAAGTTTCACCACAACTAAACCTATATTATGATTATGAAATTTTAAGGCAAGACTTCAGTAAAAAATTGGCTTAATATTCACATTTAGTTGTCTATTATATGACAAGATCAGGGTTTTAAAAAAAGCAACACAAAAATACATTGTGCAGTCAGGAGTTCCAGTGACATCATAATATTTGAGGCCCATTGTAATTTTTTTATGATTGGCAAGTTATGTTGGGGCAAGTTGTCTGTTAGCAAGAATTGCCAGTGTCACAGCAGTTATCTCTCTCCTTGACTTACATTAGTAAAGTAAAAAATGTCTCAGGAAAGCGTAGTTTGGTCAGCAGGACATATTCTGCATCCACATGTTAATTGAATGTGAAAAGAGATGAAGATTTAGGTCCTACACTGCAGCAGAGAAGAAAAAAGGTGGTGGAAGGTGTGATAGCAAATATCCAACCTGTCATAGTTAACTGTGACAGGTTGGATTAACAAACCTTAGTGTCTATACTACTGAACTGCTCACTGTGGCAAAGCCTTATCTGAATTTAAAGTATTTTATTGTGGCAGCTTAGCAGTTAGTATTAGTATCTCAGTTATGAAATGAAATGGCACTTCTGCTTCACAAGTTATTTTATAATTTTTTAAAGAGATATATGTAAACACAGGCAGAGGACTATATAAATGAATCTATAAGAAGTGCTAGGCTCATTTGAAGCCCCTCTTGTCATTGTCACATGAATATTGAAGGAGATTCTAAAAACTAATTTTATGACTGACAAGTGAGTGGTTGGATTTGGAATAATTTTTAAAAATATGTAAAGAATGTATCTGAAAGACCTTAAATTCACAGCATAAGCTCACTAACACTTTACACCTGTCCAGTTTCTTGTTGATACTAAGTCAAATACACAATCTATGAATTGATTGTTGGTACCAGACAGGCTGGTCTGAGTATTTCTGAAACTCCTAATCTGCTGGGATTTTCTTGGTTAGTCACCTCTCTTGTTTACATATAAGGGATCAAAAACCAATAGGTAAAGTGTTGCATGATAAAATAAATTTCTATTCAGGCTGCGACATACCAATGGCAGGGCCAGAAATTAGTGTAGACAGCATTAAAGAACAGACTCTGCTTTTTACAATTTTTTTACATTTTTCTTTAAATTTTTTTGTACAATTCTGTCTGGTGGTGGTGTTACAATAGTTTGGGTGATAATTTCACCCATATGTGGTACTACCAGGTAAATATGAAATAAAATCTGTTCTGACTCCTGGTTTAATCTATGCTACAAGGAATTAAGTTAGCCCTGAAAGCAAACAGTTGGGTAACACAGTAATAGGAAGGTGTACCTAATAAAATGGCAGGTGCAATAAAAAATAAAGAAATTATAAACACAAAAACAATAATACTCAGCTGTGTTGTCCTACCAGTAAGTGGCATTCCGGGAGCAGCTGTGGCCTAAGTGCTTTGCTTTCAGGCATCTTTGTTTTTTGTCCAAACAGGGAGGACTCTGCTCATTTGGCCTCCTCCCAGATTCTTCCAGTTACCCCCTCAGATTCAAAACCCACTTTCACATGTCTTTGTCTCAACCTTAGGGCCACCAAAACTCCTTCACATTAATCATTACTTTGGCAGAAGTCAAGAAGCAAGCTACATCCACTCTGCCAACACAGATTTATATTGCTTTAATGGCCATCCCATGCAGAGAAAATGTTCCTCAGAGGAAACTGTGGTGGCAACAGCGATTGACCCAATGTCCCTGCTGTGACAGCAGTGCGTGAGAGAGGTCCACAGCATGAAGGGCAGCAGGCATTTGATTAAAGCTTTGCGCTGGATTTGTAGAAACATGAATAATTCCAGATGAGAGGACTTTTACACTTGACTTGTGAGATCAGAGGGTGAAGGATCCAAGAGCTCCCAGCCTGGGCCTTGGGAGATCACCACATACAGAAATCCATGTGAATTTCTCAAGAGTTTTACAGGACCAGGATTCATTTTCCCTTTTCTATGGCTTTGAGTTGTCAAAGCTTTACAACCAATGCAATACTGCTGATTCATACCAGGGAATGTGGCTTCAATGGTAATTTAAACTTTGACCAGTTTGTTTTATTTCTGTCTTTGTATCGATTTTAGTGCTTTCTCAAGATTTTGTCTTTGGTTGTAGTTTTAGTTTTTTGAGACAGAAAGATAGAGAAACACAGCTCAGCTTTGAGCACTGGCAATAAATGTCTCAGATCAACTTGTAAACCTTATGTCCTTAAAAATGATACAAATCATCATCTGAAGAACATTGCCAGAATACAACCTTTGTTTCTCTGAGTCTCATGTGGGGACCTTGAGACTTTAGTTCATGCCTTTGCAACCTGTAGAAACGATTTCTGTAAAATTGTGCTGTTTGGTGTTTCTAAGGAGAAATATGTTTCCACTACAACCTCTGAAACCAGCTTTAAGAATGCTGATGAAGACCAGACATTGAGCTTACATCACAGTAATTTTAAGGTGGCCTGTCACACTTCCTTGAACAGGTGAGGATAGATCATTGGGTGATGCAAAACATGTTCATTATATTTTTTGCATAAATTCCTTCTTAAATAATGATATTTCAGTCAAAATAGGCTCTAAAGAATGAGTTGTTTTAGGGCCTCATTTTATTTTCAATCTAAATGTAGTTGAGCCTTTATTGATGATGTTATTTCTATATTTTAAATTTTTCATTTCAGCTTTAGTTATTTCTCCTCATATTTTATGATTTAATTTCTTCTCATGAACATATTCATCAAATATTAGCCATTTGTTTAGCCTAATGTGAAAAACTAGTTCTAGACTTACCCTGTTTCCACATTAAAGATAATCAACATTTTCCTACACTTTCTTTATATTATATTATATTTCTATATATTAAAAAGTTTTATTATGCTCTTTTTAAAAGTTTTGCAAATGATTTTTATTCAACTTTAGTTTTTTTGATGATCTTCCATTTGGAGGAAATTAGAAATATTTTTTTTTTCCCTCTTTATTATTAAAAACAATCTGTATAAAGTAGGTACTTTTTTCTTGATTCCTCACTTCATCCCATCACACCTTTTCAATGTCTCATTAATATGAAAAGTCCTTGCATTAGTTTAGGGACTTTTATCAGCTCTTCACCGACTCAGCTGAATTTTCATTTATTCATTTCTCTTGCCCCTGCCTGCATGAGAATAATCTAATCTTGTCCATTATTCATATCATTTAGTCCCATTTCATATAAAATTTATATTACTTTTTTTGCTATTTGTAGACAGTTTAGTAGTCAGTAAACAGCCATTAAAATAATAAAGTCTGAATTGTCAAAAGTCAAGGTTAGTTGGGAAATATAACAGGTACAAGATGAAACAAAAAAAAACCACTGCAGAGATGAAGTCAGTTTAAGAGGTTCTAAATATAAGAACCATAAAACTCAATGTTTCACAAGCTTTTTAAACTACAGCAAACTAGTTGAAAGTGGAAAATGGGGAGTTCTATCGGATCGATCAGTCTCCAGCAAAGCTGCATTCGTTTCTCCAAACTTGTGACCCTCATCTATTGGTTCAGTATACAAGCATTATATGTGAGCAAACCAAAGCGTAAAATGACAGCACAGACATTTTCTATATCTGGAATGTTTTTGTTTGTTGCAACATTTATAGCATAAGTCTCAAAACCCCACACTTACATTACTAATGGTGTTTCACTTTGGTTAGTAATTCTTTTTAACAATAATCCTACCGTGAACCTAACCACTTCTGGCATATAGAATATCTTGAATGTTGCTAGTTTGGCCCAAGTGGCAATTTCAAGCATTGACAGGCAGACACCATCCAGGAACAGATCCCTGGTATCCGATGTTACAGTTGGACCCCCTTAGAGAATTTAAATCAATAGCAAATAGGACACAGCTTTTCTTTTTTTTTTAGACCAGCAACCAATCAGAGAGGAAAAAAGGGGGCTTTAAAGACCCTCAGGGATGTTTTACCTCTACTGGAACCAATCCCAAGAAGAGCTCAAACTTCACAGGAATATTTGATAGCACGGCACTATACAAACTAGGAGGATGCCCTCTAACATGAAGTTGAATTTTCTGTTACAGAATAATCTTTTACACCCTGCTCTATGCTGGCTGAAGAGATATTTGGCATCTAGGTATCCATAAAACTTCTTATAGATTAAAGGTTTTATTTTCCAATATTCTACTGAGAAAACAAAATAACTTAATTTTGATTGAGAAAAAAATAGCAGTCCTTCAAAATGCTATATTTGTGTATCTTCTTGCTGGGTCTGTTTGGTTATTCAGGAACATTGGATTAATTCAGTTTTTTGGTCTTTTCACTAATTAATTTATTTTAATAACTAAATAAATACATATTAACAAATCAAATACATTGGCTTAAATGTTGCATTTTAAACAACAAATACTTTGGTTGATTTATGCTCAGTTGGCATAGCAATAGAGTGAATTAAACATGAAATCTTAAGCAGTAAAGATTTGAGGACACATTAAATTCACAAAATAAGAATAAAAAAAAGATAATCCTCACAGTAATATTTGAATACAAGTAAATTGCATGTTGTCAAAGGTCCCCACAGTTGTCTCTCAGCAAGTGTACTCTGAAAGAACACATATAGGTATGCGAGTGATCACTTTTCTTTGGTGTGAGTATGCATGCATTGTTCCTTGATTTGTGTTGGCACTGTGACAAACAGGTGATCTTTTATCTCCTCCCTTAACTGCTGGAATAGGTTCTCTGTCAGATCCTAATTAAGACTAAGTGAGTGTAGGAACTGAATGAGTTATTGTAGTACAGGTTGTATCAACATGTTTTGTTTTGTTTTTTGTCATATCATGTTGTGTCATGTTATGTTATAGTTTTAGTAATACAAATTCCTATCACTGATCTCATATCAGCTTTAATCTAATATTAGATTTTAATTACTTTGTTGCCACGAAGGTCATTGCAACCATATAGGTATAAAATTGCTTATCAGTAAGTAGGACATAATTCCTGTACCAACATCTTATACTATTGTAATTTAAAGAGAGAATGTAATTATTGTTGACATTTTCTCCCAATGTTTTTACAGGGCTGCAGCTAGGCAACACAAAGAGAGAGTAGGTTGTTTGACAGATGATTTTTTTCTCATTGTATGTTGATTGTGCTGACTTTGTGTTTTCTTTTTAAACATGAGAGGATAATTATGTGAACCTTATGGTTCAACTGCACAGACTTCATATGAACAAACCTGAATTATTAGTGACATTTTCCATTGCTTATGAAAGCATCTTAAACCTTTGTTTATTGTCAAAGATAGTGAGGAAATATAATTTTTAAGTACTTTATTTAAAATGCATGAAAATTTATGAACATTTAAGCGTTCATTTTCTAGTTATTTGAAAGCAGCAGTTATGCAGGAGATATTGTCAATAAACAAACCAAAAAAATATTTAAAAGCTTTAGGAATATATATTTGTGAAAAACATTTATTATGTTTTTGTGAATGTCAGAGTTTTTTTGCCTGTAGGATGTGAATGTTTCCATTACTGCTTGTAAGCAGGACACAGTCTGTACATAACAGTCTTTTTATGATCTCTGAAGAGGGCAATGCCAGAGGGAGAAAAATAAAATAGTAAGGACTAGTAATAATCATAGCGATGTTACTTAGAAATGTTTGAGTTGGGGTTCATTATAAAGATCAGCAGAAGGACAGAATTTACAGAAAGAAAACTACCAAGTATGATGTTTGATGGATCAAATGGTCAAATAAGATGTTTGATGTCAATGACAATTGACAGATAGTCAGTTCAAATGCCAAGTAAAGACTTAGCATAGACTTGGAGGATATTTTCTTACGTTTATACTGAAAAGCACAGTTTGGCATACTCTCGCCATTTACTGCAAAGTATTCCTACAGATATGACACTGAAACTACAGGTCAACCTTTTTCTTTTTTCAAATGCTTATGCCACACACCAGACGGTGGCAGTGTGAGCTGTGAGCCATGTAGTCCATCTGATTGCACTCATTGCTTACACTTTAAAAAGAAGTTTGAAAAACCAAACGGGACAGCAATAACTCATAAAGGGACAACAAAAGTCTCCTGTGCCTTTGAATGATGATATCCTAGCTTTAAACATTCTCATGCTTGGATGCCCTACTCTTCCTCATCTCCCTTACAACCACCTTTCTTGAAACCTTTTTGAAGGATATCATCTATATTTCTCACACACCTCCTTCAGAGAAATAAATTGCTGCCTACATCAGTCGCTATCATGCGCACCCTGGGGAGGAACAGAAAGAGCAGGAAAGATGGAGCGAACACATGCTGAGAACAACCTTGTTGTGTGTGTTGGGGGGAAAAAGGGTGTTTGCAAGCACACTTGACAGATTCGCACACTGATATGGAGGGGGATATCTGTAACTTTTGCTTTGGTATCTTCTGAGTGTTAATGTGCATGCATGCACCTGTGCTCACAGCGATGCACACAAGTATCATCCATGTGTGTATGACGAAGAGAAGAAAAGAACAGGAATCATCAGCACGTGTCAGCAGTGGGTGTTTAAAAGACACTGAGCCGCTTGTTCGAGGGTGTTTTCTTTGCTTGTGTGTTTTCCAGCCCGACTCCTTTGGAGAGATCAAAAAGTAAAAATACTGAGGCGGAAATCAAAAAAAGCATGCTACTGTCAGACAACTAACCGTCCAGCCTTCGTCTGCGGAAATGCCGAAAGGAGAAGAGGAAGGGAATGAAAGCGAGGATGGGGGCATGAGGAGGAGGAGAAGTGCATTCACATGTGGAGGCGGCAGGCGGCAGGCTCAGGCTGGCTTGTATTCTTGAAGTAATTTGTGGGCGACTGTAATTGAATGTACGGTGAAATGAACAGGATGCCCAGCAAATCCAGCTTCCCACACAAGCCAGGAGTCAGATATGATGCTGAAGATTGTGCTGGATCTGTGCAATTTTTTAAGCTGTTCAGTGATTACATTACACTTAATGTTATAGTCATATCTTTCTTTTGACCTTTGAAAATGTGCGTGCATATGTACTCCACATAGTGGAGTGGGGGGGCTCTTTCCATATGTTGCATTTGATTATTTGGCGTTACTGCAGTATTCACAGATTAATCTGTTTATGCCATTTACCTAATATAAGCAAGTGAGACTAATGATAAGTGGGATGATTTTTCTTGTAGGAAACTGGTTAGCATTTAACAACAATGAAAGGCCAATGGCATTCTGGGGGGTAATCTGTTCCAGTTTAAACCGTGCAGTCTAAAAAGAAATAATGTTCTTCTTACAGAAGAACTGTAATGAAGCCACATTCTTAAAGTTTGCTTTGAGATATAAATGATAAAGGGTTAAATAAAAGTTTAATCTAAGTGATTACTTATAGAGTACACTCTTTACTAGTCCTTCAAAATTGGACGCAAGACAGTATTATGTTGTAAAACCATTCTGCTGGTGTTGCCAGACGACGAAAGAGTGCTTGTTGGCTGATGTTACTTTATCGCGTCTGACTGCCAACTTAATGTTTCTATGGCAACAGTGGCTCCAGTTGGTACCAAGTCATCAAAGCTTGTGGGTAGTGTAGTGCTTCAGAAGCAAACTCATAAATAAAACAGCACAAATTAGAATTACAATGACTCACAGCTTCAACAGGAGCATACACCGTTGTTCACGAGCTGATAATCCAGGTCTGCTGTTGCTGATGCTCTGACGTTGTTAACGCTTAAATGGTACTGGTTTCATGCTGAAAGGGGGAATGTTTTTGCAAGAGCCTGAATTTTATAAAGAAGTGTAGTAATGGTTACTGGTACTATGTAAACCAACACAGTTTGAATATTCCTAGTTAAAAGTCAACAAAGCTGACCAGTGTGATTCAAATTCAATCAAAAAACACTAAGAATAGAGATGTGATTGATCATTCGTTTCATTAGCGTTTACCCTGAGAGTTCAGGACAATTCATATGTTCTTCTTTTGAAATTATATAATTATACATATTGTCATTCTAAGCAATGACAATACATATTGTCATTCTTTGACCCGGCAACAGAATGGTCTCCCATATGGAGTGAAAATAGTCTCAAAAGATTTGTGCGTGAAAAAAGGATTTGTAACTCGTGTGAAAAATAGATTTGTAACTCGTGTAAGCATCTTTGTGTGTAAGTATCTGTGAAATATGATTTGTAAGCCGTAAAAAGAAAATAAACCTTTTGCCTACAAATGTTGAAAAAGTACGCACGAGTCGCCAGATACACACACACAAAACTGCAGTTACGTACAGATCCAGTTACAAGTGCACAACTACTTTTGAGACTCATTTCACGCCTCCCTAATTTGTGTGTGGATGATGCGTTCACATGCTAGTAAAAGCTCGGTCATCTGAGTTTACTTAGGAAATTGTTTTTTTTCCATAATTCAACACGTACTTCCCTCTCCACTTGTCTCGTCTCGTGGCTAAGAGGGTAGACCACGACCACGATTACTTGGCCGACCCGACCCGCCATTATGGAATGTTTGACTGAACGCTTCTCCCAGCCAAAGCAGAATAAACTTCCGCCACCTAGTGGTGGAATCTTTTACCTATGTAATTACAGTTGTACAGGTCACAAACGTGGATTCAGATATAAACAATATTACGATATTAAAAAGTAGATGTGGGTCTAATGACATGTATTTTTCACAAAAATATGTCTTAGCCACGAGACGAGACAAGCAGAGAGGGAAATACGTGTTGAATTATGGAAAAAAACAATTTCCTAAGTAAACTCAGATGACCGAGCTTTTACTAGCATGTGAACGCACCATCGACACACAAATCCGGGAGGCGTGAAATGAGTCTCAAAAGTAGTTGTGCACTCGTAACTGGATCTGTACATAACTGCAGTTTTGTGTGTGTGTATCTGGCGACTCGTGTGTACTTTTTCAACATTTGTAGGCATAAGAAAAGGTTTATTTTCTTTTTACAGCTTACAAATCATATTTGACAGATTCAACTATCCAAACTTACACACAAAGATGCTTACACGAGTTACAAATCTATTTTTCACGCACAAATCTTTTTCACACGAGTTACAAATCCTTTTGTCACACACCAATCTTTTGAGACTATTTTCACTCCATACTCCTACCACTATCACCACCATCAACCCCCTGGTACGCGCCCTTATCCCTACTTCTGATTCTCATTTTTCATCTATTCCTCTTTGGTCCAGGATAAATCTGGTCATAAAACACCTCAGGAAAAGATCATTTTCTGAAGACTACAACCCCGTGGTGTGTCTGTTTTATAAGCCTTTCTCATCAAGTCTCCCCAGATAGCCCATTTCAACATTCAGTTCATCTATTCCTTCAACCACTTTTTTTAAATAAACCTCTAAACTCTTATCAATGTGACGTTGTACTTGCTCATAAAGTCCATAGTTTTCCTCTTTGGAACTTTTCTTCTTCAGCTGGTGCATTACCACATTCTGAAGGCAAATGAACTGTAAATAGTTGTCAACTTCACAGTAGATGGATTTTGTTCCTTTTCTTGACAAACTCTTTGCACTAAAACTTCTGTACTCTAGCTACATTAATGACACTTTGTGGTGTCAATAACACATTGCAGAGAATTCCTATCACGCTCAAATTGACTTAATTAATTCATATATTGTAATAAATCTTTGTAGATAAGACAGCTTTTAATATATTGCTTATATTTTGCAGATACATTATGTGTAAAATGGATAAAATAAGGAATTTGATAAAAATGAGAGCTGTTAAGTTTGACACAGAAGAAACTTTGTAGGAGAGAGACAATGCACAAAGTAACTGGTGTACTTTATTTGGTGTTTTTCTAAATCTGATGTTTTTCTAAAATGAAAACAATTGTAGAAAACATATTCCTAAAACAAAATAAACCAGAATGTCATGAACCCACTTATTTCTTGCCTCTCAGCCCACAAGTGACGCAGGGAGTTAGCTTTTTAATGAGCACAGTATCACTTCCAGCCCTTTTTAGTTCCCCCAGTTTATTTTAGTTGGAGAGAGATCCAGTCTCTCTCTGATAATAAATCTGAGAGAGACCATTTGCCAATCTCCTCTTTCTTACATTTTACAGCACACAGCATGCATCCACGCTTATTCTAGGCTACCCTTGTCTCTCACTTTCCTGTGAGGGAATACACACTCTCACACACATTCACTCACATTATTACCATACAGGAAAAGAGTGTGACTCAGTACTGTTTCATTACTCAAGTGAGTTATGAGTGTGTTTACATGCACACTGATTGATATTAACCCTCTTTGTTTAAATCTCTTACATCAACAGACACTGCCAGGTTGTAGTGCTTCTACCCACTAGCAGGATTGCATTGGGTAGAAGCAGGGTGGGTGGGGCAAGCAGACATAAAGCTTACAGTGCCCCCTACTGAAGACTTACAGATCTCAGTTTCTTCAACATAGCAATTCAAGTTTGCTTAGTTTTCAAACAAAGAATATCAGTTGTTTTGTTTTGTTTTTCTTTTACTTCATATAATGGCACATTTATCCATTGCAGGTACTTTGATGTGTTCTTTTAAGTTCAGAAAGCTATTTCTTTACATTTTATACTGCCATAAAGTCTTTTTATGTCATAAAATGGTTAAAATTCATTTGGAGTGTCTTTTACACTTTTTACAGCTTCTTTTACATTTCATTTTAACTCTAATTGGACAGGTGAATGGCCAGATGTACAGGACACCTTCACATTTCATCTCCTTGCATAATTAATATGATATTGATTTCCACTTCTACAAATAAAAGGTAAGCTGGTTGGTTTTGTCTTGGAGTCAGTCTTTGTCTCAAGTACCAGAGTTTTAGTATCTAGATGTCTTGTTCATGACTAATGTTAGAATAGAATGAGAGATTGACAAACTGGAACTTTAGTACATTGGGTGATGATTCCATCTGCTGTGGTAATGAAAGATATGAGCGAAAAACAATCTGTATTCTGTCTTTCAACTTCATGATAATTGGATCGTGACCAAAATCCCAGATATAATGGGATGAACTCTGACTTGGATGCAGACTAAGGAGGTCAGTGGGAGATCTGGATAGAGCCACTGCTGCTCTGCCTTGAAAGGAGTTAGTGGGGATGATTTGGGAATCTGGTAATCTCTCTGTGGAGGTTTTCCTGGTATGTGCCACTGCAAGAAGACCTCATGGGAGATTGAGAATTTGCTGGAGTGGTTGTCCCTTCTGGCAAGACCTTAAAAGATTTAGGAGGAAATGGAAAGTGTCATCAGAGAGAGAGATATGTTTGGGTTTCCCTACTCAACCTGATACCTGAAAAGGTTTAAAGGATATGAATACTTTTGCAAGTCATTGTACACCACCTCTGACACTTGAGGCTCCATTTATTCACCTTTTATTGAGCTCATAAAATGAACAAATGTATAAAATTTTATTAGTTTCATAATGATACTCATGTCTATGATTAATGAAGTTTTACTTCATTTTGATTCTTTCATCACACAAATGCATGTTTATGTTTTAGAAGAAGGGGCCTTGAAGAAATGAATAAACTTCAATGCTGTTTTCTAGCAGCCATCTTCAGCATAGCTTTTACATTACACGAGTCATTTCAAACATTTGAAACCAAAGTTGTTTTCATTCATCATAAATTAGTAATGTTAAAAAGTGGTTTATTCAAGTGAGTTATGAGTTAAGCCATAACTCATAACCCAGGAATAGATTGTTAAAAAATGTAACATGATATGGTTTAGAAAAATAATGCATCAAATACAAGAAAAGGTGAATAATATCTGCATTAAACGGGTATATAAATAAAAATGTCTGGTGAGGGCTGTGGCGGCAGTACTGTAGATTGAACATGATCGAATGCATCAGCGGGTTTGTTGATGCAATGGATTATATAGAATAGGAAAAGGTTTTGCGTTTGTTTTGTTAAACAGCCAAAAATAAAATTTTTGATGAAGGTAGTTGTATGGATTTCTTACAGGAAATTTTAGAGTGCAAGCATGGTGCAGACTGTATAATAATCAATTAATAGTATATAATTTTGAAAGTGCAAAAATTGTGACATAGAGAAAAAATATTTGTGTAACGTGGGACATATGTGGATTCTACATTCTAGACTGAAATGCACTTTGTGTATGTACTGGACAAGGCAGTTGAGGGTAGGAATTGGTAAGCATTGGCTTCTTCCTACTTCTTTTCAAACTGGACAAGAAAGCTTGGTTTCTTATGTTTATTGTTATATTTTTTATCATTTGTTTAATTGTGTTTTCTCTCAACATTTTACGTTTGAAATAAATGAATATTTAATTTTGTTCATCTTCCTTTTGTTTTTTTCTCACATTTAATTAGATAATACTAAAGACGCTTATTACCTTTTTGATGGTGGATATGAAAAGACGAGGTGTCGCTTTTAATGAGCTAAATGGAAAATAGGTGTTTTGGGGTCTCTAGCTATTGATGCCAGCCATTGTAGCAGAAGTAGGACATTGTGACCTCTTGGCCCTTGATCTTCTTAATTTAATGGCCCTCCCCTGAGCTGGAGCAACAGCCACAGAGCCCATAAATTGTGATTTTGACTGCAACCTGAGGGAGAAAAGCCAGAGTCAATGAAAAGGTCAGGAGAGTAAAGGTTGATGAGGACAGATGAGACATGTTTCAATGTCAGAATCATTCAATCATTTGTAATCTGCACTGAAGGAAACCTTAAGAACAGATGGATGGGAGTTACACCATGAGTTACAGAAAAAATAATAGCATGATAAAATAATATCATAGGATGCTTGAGGCAGCTGATGTTTCCTGTCTGCCAGTTCACTGGATGTTAGAAATTGTAATGATGTAAAACATCTGTTTAAAACAGAAGCAGTAAATATATTTTTATGTGTTTTTCTGTTGTGGGCGATATTATATAGCACTCTGGTGGGTTTTTCATTCAGAGCTCACTGGTGGCAGTTGGAACAAAATGTCCCAGTCATGTTTCATATTTTGAGGGATAAGAATGTTGTTTGGGGATTTTGAGGACTTGGATGAAAGCAAATATTGAACTAACAGTAAACATACTGAGGGTGTGAGTCACTAATCCGACTATGCTCTGTAACATGTGAATGCCATCATGAACGAAACAGGTATTACATGTGCATAAGACTGACATTACACTGTCATATGCATAACACCTGTCATTAACATGAAGGAGCCTTCATGACTGTTTATGTTATGAAGTGTCATTTGGTAAACAATGCAAAGTTGAGTCTTTTAACTGACTTTTAATTTAAGATTTAATGCAACTTTGCTTAAAAATCCAATTATTTACCAAATAATGCTACGTTGATCTTTTTAATGCAACTTTTAATTCATATTTTCATTAAAAGTGTCATTATTTAATGAAAGACACTTCATGACAAACGTCATAAACATTCATGAAACTCATTCATATTCATGTGAATGTTATATCATGTTTATGACAGTGTAATTTCAATCTTATGCACACCCCTTCACATGAAGTTTTACCCATTTATCTTATTTCAACAGGTAGACATTGTCAGTAAAAAAGACCCATGATGTTTGAATGTTGCTGCTTTTAAAACACTAAGATAAAAAAACAGCACCCTTGAAATATTCAAATTGAGAGATTTTGGCCTTTGAAAATAACTCAAACATCAAAGCGGTTCTATAGCAGAATTTGATGATGCAACCTTGCTGAAACTGGAATTGCAATAGGATGTTTATGTATAGGCATGGGCTAAGAACACTAATTGCATTGGTGCAAATTCCCCGATGCCAGACGCAAGACGTTACGCTGAAATACAACCGGATTTTTGTGTCAAACTCAATATGTCAGTGTGGCCAGATACTTCACAGTTTATTGCAGGAGTTCCATTGATTGAATAACTTTCTGCTTAAAATAATCCATACATTTTTTTATGCACCACGTTTTTATGGTTTAGTAGGTTAGTCAACTTTATTATGCATTATTAAAATATATTATATCATCTTACTAATCCCCTGCAATTCTCAAAAGCAACAAATTAAAATAGAACATAAACCCAGCGAACTTCCCCCCATCAATTAGAGAAGGACAACATGTCCACTGGTGAAGAGGCAATCATGCTTCACTTGTCCACAAGTGTCTAAACAACTCAGTATGTGTCAGAGTAGCTCTCACCTGTGTGATTTTAGCGTGAAGGGTGCTTCAGTCAAATGCTTCTCATTCCCAATGCTCAGCTCACTCATAGCCTCATTGACTCAACACTTGGCTGCCTGAACAGGTGGCGACATCAAGAGCCAAACCAACTGGTTACCCTCCAGTGGGTCTCCCATCACATTTCCACAGGAGCACATGGAGGATATACAGCAGTACAATGCCAGGTGGTAGCATTGACATTATGAAATAGGCTTATCACCGCTTTGAAAAGCAGGCAGGGTTTTACAGTGAAATTAAATAAGAGGTGTGGAGATTTCTTTTATTCATGCCTATATTTAAATAACCTTTTCATCCACACTTTAACACATGCTCTTGCTCTTTTTAGTACCCTCATTGTAGCCCTCAAAACTATGTAACTTTTTTGTTGAATCAATGAATGTTGCATCACAATCTGCTGTAAGGTGAACATTAAATACATTACAATTTATTACAACTCTAAAATAAATATAGCTTTTACTGCACCAAAAAAAAACTTGTAGTTTGAGAACATGAATAATATGTTTCTTTTCTAGTTATTCTTAAGAATTTGTTAGGCAGGCCAATATAGCATTCAAGTCAGGCAAATAGGCACTGATATGTGTGTTGACCTTAAATAAGGCATAAAATTACAAACTGCATGTTTGCCTAAGCTTGTCACTTCTACAGTCAGCACAAAACTTGAAAAAAAATATAAAATGACTAGAACTGTGACAAACAAGGCTGGGCAAGGACTCATGTTTATATTATAGTCACACAAAGAGAGAAGGAAAGTCAATTTAAAATATCTCTAAAGTTCACCACAGTTAATGGAGGCACCTTGGGGTTATCAAGCCTTCACATTAAGCATTAGATGGTGTTATTCATGAGACATGGCAAAAAAAAGTGTTTTGTGCCCTGCCATCTCAAATGTAATGTGTGATAGTTGTTTAAATCCAGCTGCAACATGCATTAGAACTGTGCGTTCATTTACTAAAACCAAGCTTTTATTTGTGTTAAAAAGTAGGACTATGTGAAAAAACGTCTTGTGAAAAGTATGGTAGAAAATTTATAATGTTGTTGGTTAATTTATCTTCTCAAAGCCTCTGCAACCTTGCTAGACCATCTGACCTCATGAAATCTGCTAAACACTTTACTAGTAAAAAAATTCAAATAAAAAATCTGCTGGCCTCGACTATCTGTTGTATCAGCAGGATAATGCATCAAACCATATGGCCAAGTTAAAGAAATGGTTCAGAATGCATGAAAGAACTTGAAAAGAAGTATGGCATCCGTTATGCTACACAAAATGTAGGATTTGTTTTCTTAATGTAAAAGTCAGATTTTTCTGCAATATTTAGTGTGTAATTAATTCAAAATATAACAACGAAAAATACATTTATTTTAAAAGTTTTTACATGTCTAACGTGGTTTCAAATAATACAACAACAAATAATATGATGCAAAAGTGAGCCATGTAAACGTAAGCATAGCTGCATTTTGATGAAGCACTTTTATAGGTGACAGACATTTTTAGTTTATGTCTTGCAATGTATTCATTGCATTGTATTATAAAGATTTTGTTTATTTCTGAGTTATAACAAAGCACAATGAATCTTTGGAGCCATCAGTGTTATTTCTAGTTCGACAAAAGACAGATAAATATTCCCTTGTAAATAGTTGAAGGTATTTTCCATAAAAGTGGGGAATACTGAGGCTTTCAGCAGTAAAAGACCCCTTTGCCCTTGAACATAACTAAGCAAGCTTGAGTGCTGTGTCGGCCTTTGGAGAGCGTATATTACTTTAAGAAAGGTCATGGATTGACATTTATCCTGAAAAAAGTATATAAACAGACCTTGAGATGATGAAAACTGGATCTAGTTTTATCAGCAAAGACCTCACAAAAAAGTAGAACTTTGAACTTGAGCTTAGGCGCCTGTTCTTATGCTGCTTCATTAAATAAAAGTGCTTCTGGAGGGAACCTAACAGTGTCTTGTGGTTGTGTATTATTTTGTCAAGAGGAAATACTGGTACATTAGGTTTGTAAACGATGATTCTGAGGTTGTCACAAAGTCCTCAAATATGACAAGATAAGTGCTTTGTCTTGTATAAATAGTCTTCGTATCATTAAGCATTTTGTATTTTGCGAGATGCAGCATTTTATGCATGACCAGAACATAAATATAGACTACTTGACCATTGATTCTGGCTTAAAAAATGGGTCCTGTCTGGTACTTTTACTTTTTTTAGTTCAAATGCACACTATTCACCTATTGCATGCATAAAACATTTGCTAAATGTTTTATCTCGTGGTTTTCTATTGCCCTCTCATCTTGTGTTGTGTTATCCCTGCAATTTAAAACCATTAAGAGAAGGTAGTGTTGACAAGTTCTTTCTCAGCTGCCAGGAAAATACAAACAGCTACGTTAGATGACAACCAAGGCCAATTTGGTACATCCTATTAATCTAGCAAGATAAACCACCACAAGACAACCTACGAGGGCAGATGATCAACCTCCACTCAAGATATAAAACTACATTGCTTTACTTCTTTGACCAAGAAAAATCAGCGAGGGAAACTGAATCTAGTATTGTGTTGAAATATCCCAGCGCTTCATGTAAAAATAACAAAAAGTGTGTCATTTTAATCATAGCCACTCCTGGCATGACATAGTGAAATAACAGCTTATTAGATTGTTTAGCTATTGACATTTTAAGCTTTGTGCAGATATCACTTTCTGTGTTTGTTTTTTTTTTCTTTTTTGATCGAACAAATACATTTTGGATATTTGTAATTCATATTTGGTTAACTTTAAACTTTCCCCAACTGTGACAATTTCTTGGTAACTGGAAGCAATTTGCCAAAAACACTTACAAGTGTAGTGATCACAAAAAAATAATGCATTAATAAGGTCAACCTTTCCTGCTTTTTTTGCTAAACATTTTTAGATAATTTATCATGGTCTCATTGTTTTGCATCACAAAAGTGACATTTTTACTTTTTCTTTAACATAGAAAGTACTGTATTTTTACTTATTTCATGCAGCATTGTAATTAGTTTTGGAAAATCATGCCAAACTTAGGAGTAAACATTTTTTTATATTCTCCCCACTGTTCCTGTTGTACCTTCAAACGGCATAAAAAAAATTCCAACTGAGAAATTAAAGATGGAGTCACTCATGTGTGAGAGAGGCTTAAGCTTGTGGTGGTGTTACTTTTTGTTTATTTTTTGCAGTCAACTAAGCAGAGCAGTGGTGGTCAGACTTCTGCCTGGAACCGTAAAGCTAAAAACAGATAAAGCAGCAACTCAATTCCACAACTGCTCTTGGTCTGAGGCCAAACGATGGCTTCCAGGATGCTCTTAAGCCTCTTATAGCAATGGTTTCCTTCCTCCGCCTGTCAAAGGTTTTTTCCCCCCCTACTTTACCCACTTCTTTATATAACCATTCCTAATTTACAATAGTGTCAACACCTGGGGTGGACATCACCACAGGAAGGAAATTTAAAACAGACAAATTAGAAGAAAATTTAGAAAATTTTCCATTTCAATAAAATTGGAAATAAGGCAGGTGCTTGACTGTGCGCTAATGTAACTGTACGTGACAGAAAAAAAACAAAGCTCAAGAAAGTTAACATCGGACATGTAGGAGGTTTGTGTTTGCCTAAATTTTAAACAAAAGCTTTTCCTCTTGCTTAAGTTGGGTTCAAAATTAAAGGTGACACAAGTCTTCTGTCTCCTTCGTCAGCATCTGTCTCTACCTATCAAAGCAGAACAAGTGACTCTTTCACTCCAGCTTGTCTTCACCACACCATCCTGCATCCAGGCCCTCAGCAGCTGCAGCACTTGATGCAGTTAATAATGGTGGCATCAAATGATTTTAACTGACTAGTCCGGCTGTAAATTTATTACCGCCAGCAGTTATTGATTACATGCTTTTCCCTAATTAATGAAAGGAAATTAATTTTTCACTTCATAGGAAACATAAAATGTTATGTGACTGGAGATGTGTATTTGGCATACCTTATGATTTATTTTATGACATTAATCATGGGAGGTCTGTATACAGCAATTGAAAAGGATAAAAACAAGGAGAGGGAGAACAGGAAGAAACAATTGCTTCCCATATATGCTAGTTACTATTTTCCTGAAGCAAAAACATGCTCACAGATATTAAATAGAACACAATAACAATCATTTTCTCTTTGCATAATGATTTTTCTTTGTATTGGCCCAACCATATCCCCTTTCTATGGACTTTATGCATTTCAGTGAAAAGCAATTGAAGATTCTGCGTAAATATTATACATCAAAATATAGCTTTATTTCCTCCTAACATATATCAATAAAAAATGTTTTGACTGATTATTAAAGTTATAGTATATAACTTTATTAGAAAGAGATATGTTTTTACATATTTGTTAAAACTGCCTCAATAGCCTGACAGTATGAGAAATAAAAATAAATTGAGCTTCTCCACATTCTCCAAGGTGTGATGTCATAGTGGCTGTCTTAACAAATATGTGAAAATAACATTTTCTATCACTATCACATACTGCAGTTTTAAGACAGGAAATATAATCTTTACAGGCCTTTTTTTTGATAAAATAAAAGATTTTCTTATCAGTCACTTTACATTTTATAACCTTCTGAAAGGTGACTACCTAATTAAAAAAACATGTTGATTGAATTAAAATAAATCTACATTTAATTCTGACATGGATATGAATATTTTTTATATGATGATTAGATAAATAATAATAAAAAAAACAAAAAAAACGATTCATTTGGATCAGCAATGACTGAGGGGCTGGTATCTGAAAACGCTATACTGCCTAAAATCCCCCTCCGTCCATTCCTCCCTTCCCAAATGCTTTCAGGTCCTACAGGTCAGAGTTCATGAGGAAACTGGATTCATTCAGGATCAATAATATTTATACTTGAGAATGCTGCTCAGTAGGTTTTCCAAACCCCCATAGGTAGTAGCAAAAGTAGTGTTATCATTTGAAATGATGAGTGCAACCTTCAGGACAAAGAAAGAAAAAACATCCATTCACTTATAGTATGTGTGCTTAGCTATTTGAGATTAAATTTATCATTTTAAGTAATCATCTTCAATTAAGTGGAACCACTTAACATGAATTACAATAAAATTATTATGACCTCCCTTGTGATTGCAGGTATTGATCTCTTGTAAAATGGATTGGATTTTATTAAAATTATATTAGGTTTAATGGAAGACCATGTCAGTATGTGGAAAACAGTATTTGTTTCTTTGACTGTGCATGTGAGTTTGCCTTCCTCTCAAGATCATATCAGAGAGAAGTCATCTCCTTAATATAGATACATATATATGTAGGGCAACACTGCAGAAAATATGTCAACAAATCAGGATAAAAGGTTAATGAGGTGGAGATATGGATAAGTCCTCAATCTTTGAGCTGTGCTACAGTGTGGTTGCCAGATCTTCGTCCCTGCTGACTCTCCACAGTGTTGCTCCACAGCACTTATCTTACCTTGTTTGAACGCCTCCAACCGCACAACCACTGTGCCCTTGAAGACTACTGATCAATGAGACCTTGCAGGATATTGCAAGATGAGGTGAAGGGAGGGAGAGTTGTGAAAAAAGGAGATGAAGTGATGTGGCTGTTGGGGAGCCAAGAGATCAATATGGGATCATCAGCAATGAGGTTTTCTCCTACCCTGGCAAACAGCTTCAAACACACTTCCATTAAGTTTTGATGCAGTGCGTACCAGTCATCTGGCTAATTTAATTGAGTGTGCAAGAACCTCAATTAAATTAGGTTTTTAACTCATCCAGATGTTTGTAGTTATTTTTCTTTACTGAACATTCATAAACTTTCTTAGATCCAAACTTGAGATTTTGCAGGATAAATCCATCAAATTTAATTTTTCAGCTAAATCTAATCACTTTCTCTTGGCAAATTTAACCAAATTTGTCAATTTTTTTTACATGAGTTGTTAAAGTCACTTAAATTGGTGTTGCTACCATCTAGAGTTTAGTTTATTTAAATAGTAGGATTTAAATGCATAATACCCTATGGGTGGAGTTTATTACAACAAATATACATCCAAAAGGAGTAGGTTGGAGCTTTAACTTACAAATTCACTCCCTTTACAGAAACATATTTCTGCTTTATGTTTGTTCTTCTGATTTTGTAAACATGCCTATATATGTTCCTAAGTTGAGACAGACTTTTCTGGACAAATAAAAAGCATACAAATGCAATGTGCTATTTTTACATAATTTCAATAATTTCATAACCAACAGAATTATGGAATTTCAAAATCTTGATGTTTAGTAGGAGGCTGGAAAAGATATATCCCTTATTTAAATGCATGCTCTGGAATATCCCAGCTTTTCTGTATTGTTATTCTGAGCAAACTCAGCTGAATGGGCAAGTCTAACTTGGATTCTTTAACCTCGTTTAAATAAGTTATCACCTAAGGGGAGGAGGAGATCCTGATACTATATCCTTACCATCCTCCCGTTTCTGAATTTGCTGTTCAGTGAATACAGATAACTTTTGCTGTGATGTCAATATGTCTCTTAAATTTTTAACTGTTTTTTCCATACTTAATCTGGAGATGAAAGTAAAATGCTCTATACATAGCATAACTGTTCCCAGGTGGTCAAATATTTACCACATAAATCAGAAAACACATCAGTGAATATTAATCAGTTAGATTACAGGACGTTTCATAATATATAGGGTCAAGCTACAACATTTGAGCAGTACTAGTGTCAATTTTACAGCAGTGCTGTGCATGTGGGGCATACACAGCATTTTGGAGTTGCAGCACCCATGCTGTGAAATATTTTTTGGCACGTCCAAAAAATACATGGCAGTCCAGCTTAGCTGAATATTAAATTGTGCTTGCTTTGAAAGTTGATACCCAAGTGTTATTGTCTTAAAGCAGCTTCTCTTCCTACGCCATCGAAGTGGAAGACATGTGAGTATTGTTAATGTTCTACATTCCTGCAAGTAAATCATCCAGTCAAAGAAAAATAAACATGTCAGTTCTTGAGACTGACATGTTTCAAAGTTGAAGATTTTAATTTATAGTAAAAAAAGGCTCCACTGTCAAATTGTTTTTCAAGCATCATCCGTTGCTCAGTACAGTGAGAACAACCTCTTGCATATTAAGGAAACTTGAACTTTTTAGCAATTTAGTTTGGTTCCAAACTTATTGAGATCAGGATTTTGACATCCGACATTCACCACAAATTCTTTCAGTCTCAAAATGCTGTGAGTGTGAGGACTGTTTAAATTAAAACTTTTCAAAGTTTTAATTTAATTACTTCTTTTGCTTTGCATTACATGAGAATGCATAGGCTTTTACAGCAGACAGCAGAGAATCTGTTTTTATTAGAGCGCAATTCCACCCTTCATACAGTTCAATCTCAAAGTACTTACAGCACCAAAAATGCTGAAAACTAAAAAATGCATTATGCTCTTGATGCATTCACTCTTTCCATTGGTTGAATTATTTTCCCTCACTTTAGCCAAATTTTACACAAAGAAAAGGAATTTTCACAAGCTGTCCTCAAGTCTGTCATTTCATTTTCACTTTTACTGAGCAAGCAATGTTCCCTTTGTGAAAAGCATATGTGCTTGGACGAGAACTGATTTGATACAGTTGTGTGGTCCTCAAATTATCTGCAAATCCCTTCCCCTTTGCTACACAATCACCCTCTCCTCACTACAGTATTGAGTTCAAATGATTGACATCATAATAGGGTTGGCTAAATTATGATAGAGGTCAAATTAGAATTTAATCATCTCTCTCTTACCCCTTTTCCCTTGAGGGCAACATGAATAAACATGATTTTGGAAGAGACTGATGGACTGGTTATGCAAAAATTGTGATAACTCATTCATTTTTTTCTCTTTTGTCACAGCTTCAGAGAGTGAATGGGAACGAAAAGAAGATTATTAGCAATAAGGAAGTCAGAGATACAGAGATGAGGGAAGAATGAGCAAGTTACTGTAGCAACCCTGCAGTGTTGTTCTGTATTAGCATCGACTGCAATGTTTTGTCTTATTTCAATTTGTTTAATTCTGTGGCACTAACACTTATATCAACTATTTGGATATATAGCTTTTGCGGGATAAAAAGAGGAACAGCTTGAATTTAAAAGCTAAGCTCCCCCCAAGTAATTTAATACCTTGAAAGTGGGCCTCTGTATTGAAAAAAGTCCTGCTCTTTCCAGCACTCCGCCTTCAGGAAGTATAACCGTTTAACAACATTTTTAACAGCGTTGCATTGAGAAGAAGCTCATATAATCAGCTCAGCAGATGTGCAGTGCCATTAGGTGTTTTCTAATTGCTGCTGGCTAGTCTGAAGGATCTGACCGGGGAAGCCTCTTTAAGATGTGGATGCTCTAAAGCTTGGAAACTGTGGCTCTGAGGAGGAACTTCATCCTCAAAAGCGGTGCATGGTCCAACCAACTGTTTTGTACAACTGAATCGCTGTTGTACAAATTTACATAATACTGCCCTGTCAACAAAATATGCTTTTCTTATCATCATGCGAATACATGGACCTTGCATTCTTTCTTCGAAAATGCAATAAAATACCTAAGTATAAGGTATAAATTATGCTGGATGGAGATTAAAATCAGAGTGAGTGAAAATTCCAGTGAGTGAATATATTCCAAAACAAAATAAGCAGTCTGATCAAAGCAGTTTTTTTTCTCCATCTGATTCCTCCCGGCGGCAGGATGCAAAAAGGATTACAGAGCCCAGAACATACTTGTTTTGTTGTTGAGGCCCTTCTACTTTGGAGGATAAGTATTTGTCTGCAGTGTCGTCCAGTCCACTTAGAGGTAGAAAACAAATGCCAGCAATATATTTAATACCCCTCGAGATCATGTTGCAGCAGGCCTGCGGCAGGCAATCATTCATAAGGGAGCTTACAGGCGACTCAACAAAATAAATAAATAATTCGATATCAAAAAGGAGTGGAACATTAGGCTTTAGTGGGCAATAAAACATGTGGTGTGTCAGGGATGGCAGCCAATGTTGAAAGAAAGAGGAATACCCATAAAGCAACGAGTATGACGGACAAAGAACACAAAGAGATTATAAAAATACAGACACAAAATTTCACTGCAAAATGAAGTCCTGATAATTCTAGCTGGACTCTGCTTTAGACTCTTAATGATAAAAAATGCTATTACCTCTTCAGCAGCTAAAGCCTCTGATGAAAGGTGATATGTTAGTTTGATTATATTTTACTAATTCCATTTCAATATACATATCAGCATAATAATATGGAATTTATGTTCTGAAAGAATTAGCAATTGGATTAATTTCAAATTCTTTCCATTTCTGCTCAGATTAGTTTTTAGGCAGCTGTGCAGGCCTATTGTAACTCTCCAGATTGTTCCTAGATTTCTAGAATAACTTCAAAGTTTACTGGTGCTTGTGCCACATTATATACAATTTATTAACAACAGAGAAAAATCCAATTATAATAGAATCTGGTGTTGGACATGTGAGAGGGACTTTAGTATTTCAATCCCAATATAGGTAAGCCTTTTCATATAAGAGAAGCTCACGATTCAAGGTGAGGAGAAAATCCAGACACATAATTGCTTGAAAGCCAATCTGATGGTCTTGTGGTAATGTAAAGAAGTCTATTGGATGAGACTTTTTTGCACGCAGACCATTTAACTTGTTACAGCTGCGTATGATAAGCTGGGTAAGAATTTTAATGGCTCATTTTCATTAAATGTACCAGCAAGCTACGTCAGTGAAGCTGAAATCAGAAAAGAAAGGGCCCCACTGAAACAACCAAGTGAAATGACCTTGAAGGATTTCATAGCCATTGTAAACTCTTTTTAAATCCCATCATTAATTTTCCCATTATAATAAGAAACAACATTTCTTCAGAGGCAGTACTTGTAGAGCACTATGACTAGGTTTTATTTAACTAAATATGACATCAGGGCTGTGTGATTCATGCAGTTTGAGTTGCCCGAGTGAGTGGCCTCCAATACAAAGTTGAATTTATGATTTTTTTTAAAAAGCTGAAATGAGGTTTAGCAGTGTGAAAAGTATGACAGTAAAGAACACAGTGAAGCCTCAGTAAAATAAGGTAAGGATTGTGCTTCTTCTGAACAAGGTTATTTAGCATCTGTAGTTTTTAAGGCTGCTGCTACAGATCCACAAACTTCACAAATTGTTGTGAGTGTTTTCAGATTTGAGTTATATCACAGTTGTTCTTTTCAACTGGAATAAAGATAGTATTATGGGGGAATCATTTTCCTTTTGATTTTCAGCTGAACAAGCATTAAAATAAATTAAAAGTTATTCTTTTTTGAATTGCCCGCTTGCAGGAATTATTTTATTTCATGTCTTCAGACTGCCGCAAAAATGTTTTTGTTTCTATTACAAAACAAAAAAGTCATGACATTTAGTGACTAATATAGCAAAACAGAGATCCTAAACTGATACGGTTTGTCACAATAAATGAGACAAGCTGTCAAGCTTCCTTCTGCAGCTTGGCGCACCTTTTGACATAGGGTGAGGATTTTTATCGTCTGGAGCTTAGCTCAGGCTAGGCATTTAAAGGAGCCAGCTGAGTTGATTAAGGCTTCTGACCAGGTTCCCCCTGTGGATCTTCTTTGGAGGTTTACCAAGCATGACCCACAGAGACAAGACTCCAGTGAGACGCAGATTTTTCTGAAGGGACTGTTTATCCCTTCAAGTCTGAGAACACCATTTGATGAACCGAAATACGCTGGTGCCCCTGTGACTGATGTTACACAAATGGAATGAAGGATAGACACTAAAACAATGACTACTTTACTGCTTTATTGTATATTTTCACTTGAGCATTTTGAACATATTAGTTTGAGGAAATCTAGCCATGAAAATACATTTTCATCGAGCACTGGCAACAGCTCCAATAATAAAACATGCATCTTTTTACAGTAATTCTAGAGAAGTGGAATGAAGTTCTGCCACTATTGTTAAAGCAGAATGAAGGCATTTGACCTCAGAAAAGAGGAGTCTATTTTTACTAAAAACTGTTTGACTCTAAGAACTTAAACAAGAAAGAGCATAGCAACAGGCACCGAAGGCAACTTTTTAGTTGCTAAGGATTTATATTTAAGAGAACCAATGCAGTTAAAAATAGCTACAATACACAGAAGACAACACTGAAAATAAATATGTTTTACTTTAGCTGTTCATCATTAATCAGGACACAATTTATGGGAAATAACAACAATTGCCACCATGATCAAAGTGTGATATTAACTGCATAAAAGCAATTCTTTAGTTATAAATAACAGTAGCAAATACAGTATAATATGTATGTGGAGTATCAGTGAGTCAAACTGATTTAGTTACAAAAATCTAAGAAAATCATACAGTTGGAATCAGTCAGACTGTTTGATAGAGTTTAGTTAGAAAGGACTTCAATGCCCGAGATGATGAACAAAAGGTCCAGAGAGGCTGTCACTACAAAACTGAACAGGTACAATTTTGTCATGTCATGGGCAAAGTCATGAGAATGTTGCCTATGACAATATCATGGTCAACATTCTCATGACTTTGTGGTTTGGAAAACAACAAATATTGCTGGGCTATTCACAAATTTAGATTTTTTTCACAGAGATCAAAATACTGGCTGTAATTTCAGGATTGTGTTAATTTTGTTAAAGGAGGAGATATTACGTAAAATATTTTTTTTTACCCTTACATCATATTATGTTATTCAAAAACACTTGGAGAGTTGATTTGATTCTTTCATGCATGTTTAGAAAAATCCTTGAATCTCATTTGGAGTGTCTAAAGACTTGCTCTCGCTTATTTGTACAAAGGTTCTCCTTGGAGAGGCAGTCTCCAGCTGAGCTTCTCCTTACAGGGCGCCGCAACCCCAGACTGTCCCCTCACAGCCCCACCAGATTAGCAGCAGCAACAATTAGCAAACACATGGTGGAACTGCATCTCTGCTGAGTTCATCATATGAACTACTTCTCAGTCAAACACTCCAAAGAACGGTTGTAAATGGTTTAACGGCGGAGCATTGCTGTGAAGAGGTGCTAAAGATGGAATGTCAGAACGACAAGCTTCTTAAAGAGACAGAACCCAAATTCAAAGTGTAAAACTGTAAAGTGAAACTTATTTTACATCATGTGTGATACATGCAGCATTTTTATAATAACTGAAGGTAACAGTTATTTGATTGTGCTATGAAATAGCAATATGTGCCTGGAAAATACTTAATATTCCCACCCCTATAAGTTTTTTTTTTCTATTTTTGTAGAGCCTGTTAGAAGTGTAGGGTTATTTACCAAAGGGATTGGCTTTAGCAAAAGTCCGGCAGAGATCAAGGTTCTTCAAATACCAAGTTCCCAAGGATCTGAATATGAAGTCCAGATATGTCAGTCAGTTCATGCAAACATGTATTTTTAACCTTTGCATGAGGTGTGAAAAAATAACTCAGACTCCTCTTTACACAGGAACTCTTGACATTAATGGTATTAATAAGCTGTTCCCTGAAATATGAAGACAGTTTGCTTACCTGAGCTCAGCTGACCAGGACCACATTTTTGATGAACTGATGGTGGGTGGAGGTAAAGTACAAAGGCCAACCAGCTCTGGTCAAAAGTCCAGATGTTCTGTATACCAGAAAATGGAATTTCATAGGAAGTGTTAATAGAAGGTTGAATCAAGGTATAATGAAGCTAGGAAAGTGACAGGAAAGGAAGCCCTGAATATTCTCTCTCTTAAATACAATTTAGAATATACAGAAAAAGTGCTGTAAAGCTTGAACAATTCAATGAAATACTATCCTTAAAGCATAACAGAATCAAATGAGCTACATTTGGAGATGGCAGTATGCATTTTTCACTTAAGCTAATCATTTTCTTTTCTTCCATGAGCTTTGTGCAGAGAGGCGTATTGAAAACCAAAGTGGTTCTTTTTCACCAAATACATTAGCTCATATTTAATAGGAAGACTTTGCATGTTCATGTTGTCCCATTTTTTTTTCAATCTGCACTTGAGAAAAAAAAGAGAAAATACTAAGGAAAGCTGATCTTTATTATTATGCCACAAATTGCATTGATCGAGCAACTTTTTTTTTTTTTTGCAAGATTTTACTCACAATATCAAGTTTGGGGAAGCTGCATTAGGTGATGACAATCAGCATGGCTTGTTGGCACAAAAAACAATTTATGTGTCAGGGTGATTAAGCACATCTGTATATTTGTGAGGGGAACACACATGATGAATTCAGACAATTTAGCCAAATCTGAAGGGGCAAGTGGCATAAACTGATTAATGATGACTCAAACATGGGGACACAGAACGCAACATCAGAAAACAACTGGGTTCCATCGCATCTGCTTTATGAAGTTAGCAAGTGTCAAACTGCATAAGCAGAACCTGTTGGTATCTTTGTTTATCCTTCAAACTGTCTCTCTGTCAAAAGTTGTATGTGTGTCAGCTGACATCTGTTGATTTGATAAATGTGATCACTCATAACATACATCTAAGTGTGTGATCCCCATTCTTTTGTCGTTCAAAATTCTGCTAAAACAAGTCCATTAATTTTATGAGTCTGCAGATTTACATGAGTTATTTGCAACAGCTCAAACATTTTCTACTATTTCAGCTATTTTACATAAAAGACTAAAACAATTCTGGGAGAAACTTATAATTTATGTGTCTTTGTCATTATGGCAGTGTCTCAAACACAGACACAAAGAGAATTAGTAAAATACAATGAGATTAATTTCTTCTCAAACATCCCATTACAACCACAGAATGCTGCCTTCAGAATTCAATCATTTCCTGGATCATGTCCCAGCCTTGGACTACCACCCCAAACCAGACTACCAGGTACTGCAGGAGCAACAATGACTGGTATGTTGTTAGAAGCAACCCCAAAACTGGAAAACAGATTTATTTTTATGGGTAATGTCTAGGGCTGAAACGATTCCTCTAGTGATTATGGTATTGTTTTGTAGAACATGTAAATAGCTCATATAATAACCTTTAAGTGGTAACAATTTAAAAGGTCAGCAGAATAATTTTCTTTGAAGGGTTATTGTCTCCAGTATATATACTTTGTACAGGTATCAAAAGTTAAATGGGATCTATAGTTGGACATTTAACAGTTTTAAAGGTATTCCTTTCATTTTTGGAAAGATGTTATATGTCTGATTTTATTTCTCAGTTGGGCTGGCAGTCATTTAATCATCCATGACTTCAGAAGACAACTGTGAAAGCCATGTTTTGTCCAAAAATGTTTTGTTCCTATGTCAGAAAATAACTGTAAGAACATAAACATAGTTCATTCAGTCTGTATCTGTATTTGCTGCCACAGTCAATGCAGTACAATCAATTTAAATTCTTGTCTGCAGACCCATTTTGTGTTTTTCTGTTTTGATGTTGTCACTATTTGTAGATAAACACAGGTTGAGAACAATCTACTGCCTTTTATTTCCCACAAAGGTGGATAGTCACGACAGGTTTGGGAAAAACTAGAGGAAAGAAGTTTCATCCAGCAACAATTTCATCCCCATCATAAAAAAAATATATCACAAAAAGGTTACAATGTCAACAACACATGAAGTTCAGCTTCATTCCCTACCAATAAAATCTTTCAAAAGATGAAGGTGTGTTTGTGTCTTTGGTTGTTATTTAGGTTTTTCTTTTCTACCCAAACTGGCTTCCATCTTGCTAATCATTCTCTGAAACTTGTTATAAATCTTAAGTATGTTTCTTCTTTTGTATATAGAATATCTGTTTCACCTTACAACAATGACAAACCCTCAGAGAACATCATAAGCTCTTTCACTTTGCTAGCAAATCCATATGAAAACGTTTACATTTAATAAATCTGTCTTTGTATTTATCCAGCCCCTTTTCAGTTCAATCATACTTAACTTTCAATGCCATTTGGAAGTAGTTTATATCTTTCCATTTTTATTTAATACATTTCTGCTCATCAGACTCTCATAGGGCAGATTTTTTTTTTTCAGTTTTCAGCACCCATACATGCTTTCATTGTCTGCTAATTTAGACCCTGGTCCTTACTTTTGGGCCTTCATGTTCTCAAACTCCAGATGTGGACCCCTACTGATACCCGGCTATATTTGAGCCCTGATCTTCAACCAGCCGCTAGGAAGAGCTCACAGCAGGTGCCTAAGAGCAGGTGCCCTTTATGAGTCACAGTTATGAATATCATTTCAGTCAATTTAAAACCTACAAGCACATCTCCACCACTCCCGCCTGTTGAGATTCTCCCTATAGACTAAAAGGAACATTTTAATGTGAGCCGTCATCATTTGAAGCTCCAAACCTGAAAATGCAAAGCTTCAACTTTGTTAAATTTGAAAACAATTTGAATAAAATCTTTTTTTTAAATGAAAGAATATCCAAGCAAGATTACCAACTGGATTCACTGTGCTTGTTAAATAATTATCTGCCAAAGGGCCATACAAGAAACGTGCAAGGTATCACAAGAGCTAGTATGACTGAGTAATATAACAGCTGGTAGAGTTTTTTTGATTTTAAAATGTGATTATTTCCTCTTGCTGCTGTTATGATTATTCAGTTTTGGCCAACAAATCAGACACAAATCCTTAAAAACTAAGAGCATTTTTCCCCACTTCCCTATTTTACGCATGAAAACAACTTTAAACCCCAACATTGTGTGTATGTCCAACACTGTCAACCAAAACTAACTGAGAAACGAAAAAAACGAAAACCACCAAGAAAATAAACCATTGTTCTACCTCTGAAGCATTATGGTGCCCACACTGTGATTTGAGCTTGATTTGCTGTTTCATTATCAAAGAATACTTTCAGCATATGCCGTAATAAAATTAGTTCTTATCTCCGTTAAGTTTTTGAAGTTTAGGGTGTTCAACGATCTTTAAATCTAGACATCATTATTCAGAATTAATTTTTATACACAATAACTTAATTTTCATTGAAATCTTTATCTCATGAAAACAACAATGTAGTGTAAGCCACTGCTATACACATCTCACATTAACAATCTCAGTCATTACAGCCATTATTTGAAGAAGATATACATCCCTCTGAATAAAATCCTTATTCAGGCTATGAAGCATGGTGATGGCAGATGTAATGTGTCAAAAGGCAAAACAACTACAATATAATTGCTATATAATATGAATTTTTTTGTATATTAAGTTATATAATTTTTTTATTGAGATGGTTTTTTTTATCAGCTGTACATTTTGAGTAACATTTGTTATCATTGTTTTCATAAAACAGCAAATAAAACACTCATCTCAGAGAGTCTCCATTTAAGGAAGGAGATGGTTGCTGCCACTTTCACAACATATGCTTCTTTAACCTCCCACAGCTAATCACTTTGTGTATAACATTTACAACAATTGCAATTGCTTTTTCTTGCTTTCATCAACAACATGCCACTATCCTCTGGTTGAGTTTTTTTCTCCTTCATTTAACTCACAGATTTGATATGCATCGACAGAGTCAAATAAATTGTCCAACTCAGGCAACGCACAACAGCGTTATCCATTACCTCCATACAATGCATTACTGCGGACCTTGAGGTAGTCTAATCCCCTGAACAAATATGTGCTGTGCCATCAAACAGCTGAAGCTGGTTGATTCCTATAGGCTTGCAGTAGGAGCAAAGAGCGGAAACAGATGCTTGTGCAGTCCTCCAGGACTCCTCATGTAAAGTAATAAAGATGCCATCTGACAGTTCCTGCTGTCAAACCAACATTTTGTACACAGCTTCTTAACTCTGGTCTCTCAGTGTTTTGTTGTGTTTGACTAACATGGAAATCACTCTCCACTGAGAGGAATCAAACACTGCTATAGGGAAATTCCTATATTTTGGATTTTACTGAAGCATTTTGATATTTCATCTGGCTCTGTTTCCAGATTTGCTGCAGCTGCACACAACCCATGTTAATGGCTTGAACTATGTCAAAGTTAGTAATAGAAAAGTAAGAAAGTGTCTACAAACAACTGGAAAGAAAGGAACTGGGTTGTTTTAGAAACAGGTATTCATTTGTGTTTCATCTACGACACCTTGAAGAATCCTCCTGGGCTGCACGTTAATGAGATGATAAAGCAGAAGGAGATGTGGGGAGGGCCGTGGGTATGAGGATACGGTAAAACCACCAGGTTTCCTCCTTGTGATCTGCTTCTACATCCAGAGATGAGCTGCTTCAATGCTGGGTGCCAACCTTTGAAGGAAATCTTAGCTAAAGGCTTTGAATCTCTCATCAAACTGTCATTCTTTCATCCAAAACAGTCATCTAACACATCATATGGGTGACTGACAAATATGGCTCATTGACCGTTAGCAGGATTTTTTATTGTGTCTTAAAATGTCTTCATCACAGCCCTTTATTGAGTGTATTAAAACATTCATTACCATATATTTGACTGATTAAATTTTTTAAGTTATTATCAAAATTCCTACAAAGTAATGTATGTTTAATACAGAAGTATTTTTCATTTACAGTTAACTTTTAGCAAGAGGATGAATAACTGACTTTGAAAAGTAATCATCTGTAACTTGTTCACATTTTGTCACCATAAAATCATACGTATTTTATCCATATTTTAATTTCAAAATATAATTGCAAAGTAAAAGTAAAACAATATTTGTATTTTACTTTTACTTTTTTACAAAGAAAATGAAAACTTGACAAGTGCGGTATGACAAGCCATGCTTCTTATTTTGGCCTTTTCTACTTGACAGATAACCAAAACTAAATGTCACACTAACATAACTTTAAGTATCACTGGACAGCAAATCAAGTAAAGTCATGAATTTGAGAGTCCGAATGAAAACCATATTGACATAAGTGTTCAATTAAATGAGAGTCTAAAGAGACCATATATCTTTATGATGCCTCAACAAAAACAGTGCAAAAGATGTTTTACTCACCAGTGACGTTCAGATGTAATTGGTACAGATCCCATATGTCATGACTACTGAAACAGTGACGTGTGCAATCTGAAGAAAAGTAAAAAACAAAAAGGAATTAGCAATGATGACTAAACCACTGCCTTTAGTATCCAGATTGCATCTCATTTATTTGTTAACCAACAAACGTTTTCAGTGTACAATATATTTTGCATTACCCTTATTTCAGAAATAATTAACTTCATACACTACCTTTTTCCACTTTGCCATGCTTCACTTAGATGAAGACAAGCAAGGTATAGTGTATTAAAAAGAAAAAGCTTTAATGCATTACCTGGTCTGAACATCAAAATGTACACAGATTTTAGCTTACTAATGATCAAAAATACAACTGTAAGACTTACAATACATTTAGACTTTAACATGACGTTTCAACTTTAAGCTCTGAATTCCCACGCTTCATAAGCAAAGAAGAGTTTCTCTACCTTTAACTTCAGCTAGATTCACTATGCTCTCAGCTGCTTTATGAGTCACAAAGTAACATGCACTGAATATTATTCAAACAAAATCAAAATAAAACACCTAAAAACCGGAGTTAGTAAAATATTGCGGTCTTTCAATTACCAAATTCAGCAAGATTTCTCTGGCGTGGGTTGGCATAATGCCAATCTAAACCTCAGCTGTTTAGCAGAAAGGTGCACAGAAGGCATAACACATTATATATATTGATCAAAAAAGAGGTAAACATCTTACAGAGTAGTTCTAGTGTGTTTTTCTTACCATGTATTGAACTGAAAAATTGTAAAACAGGACTTAGCAATGACGAACGAAGTTCTGACTTAAGGATCTGGATAGCGTCTGAGGAAATCCGCCCCAAAACCAACCCAGAAGCAACACCTCCCAAACAAAGGTTCCTCCTTACCATTGCTGCTCCCATATTGACTTTAGGGAATCACTAAATGCACGTAGATTAACATGCCAAAATGAAATCAAAATATAATTTATTTTTTGTAAAAAAAATAAAAATAAAATATATATGATAAATTGTAAATGAAATATATTTTTAAATTTTACAAATCAACCAAAATAAAGAGGTTGATTGTATACACTTGTAACAGTATCAATTTGGATAAATCTGTCAGTAGTCAATGGTCCTTAAAACTTCATTTTGATCGTATTTTTAGTGTTTGGTTAAGCTATAATTGAACAGCTTAAATTCTCAAAGCTTTTTCACTTTCCTGTAGCCACTTTTCCCACTACCTGAACCTTCTGATGCAAACTATGCGCAAGTCTGAGTAAAATTCAGCTGGTAATCTCTTACCAGCTGAAAAAGAACAAATAAATGCAAGATAAAAAAAAATAATAATAATTTACATAGCAAAAATTTTAAATACTTTTCTGTAAATGGTTTATTCATCTTTAAAAAGGGAAAGGTAACAACCTGCAGTGAGTTAATGTCCTCCAAATAATATTTTCAGTGCTCTAAAACATCTATCATGAGGATGATATAGGATATTGGCGATGATGAAAATTGTGATGTCTTCTTAGGTCAGGTCTCATTTCTCAGTTTTATTCGATGTGGCATTATGACTTTTCATGGTCATTGTGTATTTTGTACATAAGGTCATTCACACCTCAATGCTCGAGAGAAAGAAACCTCTAAGAAAGAAAGAGGTCAAATATTCAACAAGTGAAAGGTGGAATTGGGAAGGATCTATTTGATGGTGCGTTAGCAGGAAGTACCTGAGCAGTCGTTGTTTCCTGAGCAGCCATCGATCGGGGGCGTGATTAATGAAGCTGTTTCCAGAAGGAGAGATCCATAAGTGTCTTCATGCTCTCCCTTAATAGCCACTTGTTGATGTAGTTAGTGCTCTGAGGGTTTCGTGACAGAGATGGTTTAATTTTTGTGCTAGCTATTTTTCACAGGAAGAAAGCAGCAGAGCAAGTGAAATGTATTTGAATTCTAGAAATTATGGCGATATAGATGTGATGCTAGAAATGTGAGAATGCACATTTTTTAAAGACCATGGTTTACCATTAAAGACTGAAAATCAATGTGTCAACTCATGCAGGGCAATGCTGCATATTACCATTCCAAACAAATCCTTTTAGGCTGGCTATATACCATGCAAAATTTTACCATGCTGTAATCCAATTCCCATCTTCATCAGTACTTTCTTTTTACTAAAAAAAATGATTTTATATTATTTTGTTATTTAAATGCTCTTATTTAAGAAGGGAACATGGGTAATAATAGAAAACAATAAAATAGAAATAACCTTTATTGCCCTTCAGTTAGACATTTTGGGTGTACCAGCAGGAAAGTGACAAGGTAACCAAAGGATTCACACCAACGTAAAATATTGAAAGAAAAAGTACAACATAAGGCAGTGCAGTAAGGGGATGTTTACAATGAAAAAATAATAATTATGCGGAAACACTAGAAATAGCACATTCAGATTCAGTGAAATGTGCCACTGAGCAAACAATTCAAATAATGCATAAGATGTGCATGTGTAAGGAGAAACTAATAAAAAACAAAAGACAAGTCCAGATTTATTAAATCAAACTTTATCAATTCTTCAGTATTGTGGCTGCAAGATCAGTAGGACCAACCTGTTGTCTATATTTATCCTGACAATAACCATAAAGCAAGCCCAGCAATTTGTTGCTTGAAGTTCTAACTGAGCTGTACCTCATCTTGAATAAGTTACACAATGCTCTGTCTGACTTCCTTCAACCAAAGTTAATTGTGTGAAAGTAGATTTATTTGTCCCAGATGTATCACCATTCATGGAAATGGAGCTAACAAATCTGTAGTTATTTCTTTAGGTTTTCATCCAAATCTGTAAAAGATGATGTTCCGGTTGTGGTCATATTATTCAGTTTCAGATGTGAAAGTTGATCTTCCCAGATTTTATCATACGCATTTTCACTGCAGGAAAATTTTTTTTATATGTAAGAACTGTGGTAAGAAGTTGTTTCATAATTTAAGCAAACATCATAGATAACAGGGATATTGTGGAAAGTATCTGCAAACCAGAAATTTCTGAGTTTAAAGTAAATTATGGTTTTGTCAAAGTCACCGTGTTCATCCCAGGAGTGAGATGGGATATTTAGACCACACACTGCTGTTAACACCACATATAATGCTTCTACATGACTTCCACAGCTGGTGCTGAATGACTACCACAATTAAAGGGAGCTCTCCACCTGGAATGAACCAAATAACATAAACAGAGGGAGGTCTATGCACAGTTGTCTGGCATGGCCACAAACACATAACAAAGACAACTACCTCCATGACATTTCTTACACTGAGCATGTTTCTGTGTGGCTCTGCACACTAAACGGAAGTCCAACAAGATGTGAATATAATTAATGAGTTAAAATTAGCTAATTAGGGATTACCACACTCTTAGTTTTACTAAAGTATCATAAATGAAACATATCTTTACATAATTTGTTGTTTCATGGAAGATCGTAGAAACTGAGAATCACATATTCAAACTATTCCGCTTAAAGCCAAATTTTGATTTAAAAGCAAATGTTAAATGTTAGTATTTAATTGTCTCGAACTGTCTGAAGCCACCAGTTGCTTGCAGGAACAAATGGACAAAGGCACCATCTGGGCATGTTCTCAAAACCCTCTTAGGCATTGCAGACAGCACATGGCACATTGAAGTAAATATGTGACACCAATCCTTGCATGCATGACAGACACTTTTGTGAGATGATATCTAAGCATATCCTAGAGTTTTTCTTCTTATGCAGTAACTTTCCGAGCAGAAGTCTTAGTTGTTGTTGAGAAAAGTTTTTTTTTAAACCTCCAACTGTTGTAACCTCATCCCCTAAGGAATGAATGTGAACATAAAGATGGTAAAAGAATCATTGTACATGAGGAAGAAAAGCATTTGAGTGAAACAGTCTACCCCTAAAAGACAAGCCAGCTCAGGCTAAAAATAGAAAGAAAACTTCAAACTTCAAATGTGCAGAGAAGAAAAATATAGGGAAGAAAAGAACTCATTTGATTTGAATTGGACTTGAAAATATATGGCAGCAAAACTGAAAATCTGCAGAAAATGAGGTAAAGTTTTGTGTGAAGCATTTAGAGTGAAGCTTTCACAGGGATATGGTTGCTGTTTGAGGTTTCACAGGCTGAAAAAAAATTGCTGTCTCCTCCCCTGTAATCAAAAGTGTATTTCATGCAACTGGGAGACTGCTGTGCACATGGACACCTGAGCACAAGCTGTGAAAAATGTGTGCGCACATAGTCCTTTTTGACAAGACGTCTGTGACAGGATGTCTCAGTGCACATTCTTTGATTAAGGCTTGTTTTATTAAGCAGGGTTTTTTTTATTATTGTAGAAAATGATTGTGAGCTGCTCAGGAAACAAAACATTAAATGAGTAACTAATTAGTATATAATTAGCTATATTCAATAGATAATTATGAATTAATCTGCAAAGGCAAAATTTGTGCTACAGTAATAACATGATGCAATTTGTTTAGCTTAGTGCATTGTAAGTATTTTAGAGTTCAGTTTATTGTTTTGTCTGATATATTTAACTTAAAATGTTCCTGAGAAAGCTTTTCTCTTTTGACAGCTTTAGCAGGGAGTGACTTTTGCAAAAGTTTGTTTTGAACCATGTATAGCTTATAATAACACATTGCTTGGTCAAAAAAACGTCACCACCTGGATTTAGCTAAGCCAAGGAGCTTCCAAATGGATAATTACTGCATGAGCAATTATCTTTCAGCTGGCAAGAAGTTATTTAACCCCAAGTGATTTAATGAGTCGTCTCTTTTCTGAAACAACCATGGTGAAAGACACATCTGTGGTTGTGAGAAAGATCTCAGTCTGTTTAAGATGGGTCAAGGAGAGAAAACATCTCAGGAGATTACAGAAAGTAATAAAAACGGTTTAAGATCTGTCCAACTCATTATTAAAAGCTGGAAGGAAAGTGGTGAATCACCACCTCTGAGGAGAAAATGTGATCGAACAAATATCAGGAATGATTGTGAATGGCGATCACTTAAATATGTGGTAGAATAAAATTGAAGCAAAACAACAGTAAAACTCAGGGCTTCAATTAATTATGATAGTAAAAGCATTTCCACACTCACAATGTGAAAGGAACTCAAGAGATTTGGACTGAACATCTGTGTAGCTATAAGAAAACCACTTATCATACTTTAAGGTGGTAAAGCTTCACTTAGCCAATCTTCTGAGGAGTGATTTTTGTGTGCTTTCTCTGTTTTCACTAAAAAGATCAAATTCCTTCTTAATGCCACCTAATTTGTTTGGTTCCTGTCTCTGTTTGTTTTAAATTTTGTTGGAATAAATAATTTTTTTTGGAATTACAATGTGTCATGGACCCAGAATCATCTGCTGGGTGGCACCTTGTTGCATAAAGTTGGTACAACAATGACATTTTTCATAAAATATTCTTTACATAATTGTTTTGAGCCAGTCTAAACTACTTATTGTGATAAAAGAGAGGTTTATACTAAATTGTACCTAGGTCTTGAGTAAAGGCGAGTTATGTATTTCACCTAACAAGCAGCTTTTGAATCAAATATGTTGGTTAGTCATCACCAACATCGTAGCAAGTTATTTAAAATAAGTAGTGTCACATATGTATGTGTTTTGGCTGATGAATCAGGCAGCTCAGGGTCTCCTTCCAAAAGTAATGACGTGAGTCACAGACATTTGTCAAAGCAGAAAAGTAGGTTGAGGGAGGGAATTATGAGTCTGGATGGCATTAGCTCATTGGCAAGGCTGCTTGTCACAGCGATGCTCCCTGAGAGTTTTCTCCTATTGAGATAAAGAACATTTGTGTGAAACGAACCTTTCAGTGTGATATGTTTCCACAGAATTTATTAAGTGTCACAAACAAGACACTAAAAGGGAGGCATGATATCAGTTTGAGAGATATTGAAAGATGTGACAAAAAGCAAGCAGATATAACTTTCAAGTCTGGAACATAAAAGTGTAAAGCACATGAAGCCCATTTTTTATTTTTTATTTTGAGTTTTCTTCAGCTTTTTGAAAATGTGATTTTGACATATGTATACAAAGCATCTCTACTCTGGGTTAGCACAAGAAATACACAAGATTAGGTCTTTGCTGAGATGGATTACCGATCTGATATCACACTTAATAAAATCAATTCCACATTTACTGTATTTTTTTTGCAAGGGTTTCATCTTCTCCAACAAATTATTTTATTTTAAAAACTTTATTATATTGTTACAACAGCAGGTGTCCTCAAATGTGTATAGGTCTGTTGTTTGTTTCAGTTTTTGATTTGACTTGATCCATTCAGCTGCAGTCTTTCATAAACTCCTGTTTTGATCAGGCAGAAGAGTTTACTGAGATTTAAGACTGATGCTATTGTGTTTACTCTGTTTGGTGATTCAGCTCATGACATATTTCAAAGCAGTTCCAGTTGATTGTGTGCAATCAAAGTTAAAAGAACATTGTTTCACTTTCAGTGTATTTTTCTGCTTTCACTCTTTGTTCAGAGATGTGCCAGAGATCCATGTTAATTTAATTTTAATTTCCCTGCTAACACCTGCAAAATGCTCCTGTCATTTTACTTAATAATTAAAAATGACAACAAACGACACAGCATACTAATCTTTCCCAGGTGGTTGATTGCTCAGTCAGCTCAGTCTTCCTGATTTTGTGGCTCACACATGGACTGGTGCACACACTTGTGTGTATAGATATGTGTGATTGTTTACTGTCTGTTTTGAAAAAGACCCTTGGAGTATTCTGGTTGTAGTTTTCCATATTACTATCTTTTGATCAGGAAGCAGCTCTGCAGTTCTGTATTGCTAGACTGTCTTTCCTGCTGTAACAGCCTTTGTTGGGATCCTTGGATTGTGGTCAGCTGTTTCTTGATTTTGCTTAAAGCCAGTGCACAAACTTTATAATCGTTTGTACACAAAAAAATGCACAAAACATTTAAAAGAAGTGTATAGAGCTGAGATGGGGCTTTGAAAGCTATTGCCACAAATGAAAATATACATCTAGATTAATCTTTAAACGTTGACGTGATAAATGAAACAGCTATAGAAAAAACAGAAAATCAATGAACTCATCAAAAAGTATGAAATGAAAAATTTGGGATTTGGATTTCTAAAGAGTGTTTAAACTAGTTCTGAATAAATAAAATTATAAATAAGGCTAAAAAAAGATGAAGGAGAATTTTAAAAATCCATTGCGGATGTTTTGAACACATTTCATTCATAAGACGGCTGAGCTGTTCTTTTTAAAACTGGGACAGGATGCCGTTGCAGTGCAGCAACCACACTTGATGTGGATATTGCTCTAAATCTGTAGAAGTGTCTCTTTCTCAGGCGTTTTCTCTATTTTTCTATTTCTCATACTGCTCTGTGTGTTGCTGACAGGTACATTTCTGTGTCTTTTTAACCATGGTGCACTGTTAACTTTCAGAAACAATGAGACATCCACTCTTAAAAGCAAAAATGGAAAACGTTTTAGGTCAAATTGAATAGCGGCGAGACAGAGTAGTTATAATTAAGCCAAGTTTTGCAACTGTCTAGTTTGTGTGCAATGTGTCTTAAAAAGAGGCTGTCCCTTCACTATTCCATTATAAATCTGTCTGCCATTACTATCAACTATCATTTTATTGTTTATTTATTCATTCACCAGGGTAAACTATATACTTTTACCATGTCATATAGCACTTGTCATAGGTAATTTGCAGAGATTTTCCCCAGAAAGAAAGGGACAAGCCAAGCTAATCAATGGGTACTAGGATATTTGGATATTTTGCTTCATTCAAGAATTATGTGTTTAAAGGCAAAATGTTTGTTTCTTAAATGATTTGAAAAGACTAGCACTTAAAGAATACCTTATACTTTGTGTCAGTGAAACCACCCAGAAACTCTTTTCAACTGATGAAAATTGAAAAGGTCAAACTGTAGCAATATAGTCTCCACTAACCGGCTTTTATTTATTATCCCTAAAGTGAAAGTTCACGCTACTACTGCTACAGAGGCCCAAAATAGTTTCTGACTCATGTCAGTATGGTACACTGGATTATTATTAGCTTCTTTACAGTTGAGATGGTTCTGTTTAAAAAAGACCTGATTTCTTGCACTAACCTGAATGAACAGCTTAACAACCTGTAAAATCTGACACAATACAAGAGATACTGCAGAAAACCTGAAGCATATAAGTGAAACACCATGACAGCATGACTGCTGTGTGTGCGAAATGACTACATTCTTGAACATCAACCTGTAGATCACATTTCTACATATTTCTAAGATTACTTCAAACTTCTATGACCCCGAAGAGCGAGTTTTAATTTGACTTAATGCACCTTTAATATGATGGCATCTCTTACTTGCATCATAAAAAGCCAAAATTGCTCAAATTGTTGATCATTCTAATCAAAGACCATTTAAGAGTCAACTGGATGGGAAACACCTTAGTGGAAAAATTTACTTTCTAAAGTCTTGCATGAGAAATCTGCTCCAGGTAAAATTTTAAGAAAAAAAAAATGCTGCTTCTGCATAGTAAAGGTTTAGGTACCAGAAGATGTAGAATTGCTTTGCACCTATCATGTATTGACTTCCTCTGAGTTAGGAGATGAGTTTCCGTTAGGGAAATCATTCAGGCTGAGCATAAAGCTTTTCCTCAGTCTGCTCCACGTACGCAGACTGCCACGGTGCTGTTATTATCACCTTTTATTGCCCCCTCCTTAAGCTTATCAAGAGTTTCCCGGAGTATGCATTCATGATTTAATTCTTTTAACACTTTTGGATTATAAGATTTGCTTCTGCCATGTCCTTAATATTCTCCCAGGACTAATCCAGTTTCTGAATTGTGAAGCACACTCCTCGATAAGGTGAGTTAAAGTACTGAAGTGCCTCCTTTTATTTCAGACCCTTCATTTGGCTAGACCAGGCCTCACTCTCAGACTTTTTGTTTAAGAGGAGCATTCATTTTTATTAACTTTACTACCAATGACTGCTTTCTATATCTTTGATGAGAAGCTGTATTATAATGTAATAGAAATGGTAAGTAGAAATTTTAGAGTGCAACACCCAGAAACGCCACATGACTTTGGCAAAAAGAAATGGTTATAACATTAAACTTCACTGCGATTGTCCAGATAAAGTCAGCATGCAATGTCTCAGAAAACTATTCATGCTCCGTGAACTTCTTTTTTTTTTCTTTTTTGTTTTACAAATGCAATAACTCAACTAACAGAGGAAACACAAACAAAATAAATAATCAAAGTAAGAAATTAATACAATAGAAGCAAAGAGTCACAACAATATGGGATATGACACATGTATTATTTTGACTTTATTGCATAGTTATGAATTACTTTATGTTTCACTATATTGTCTCTCTCTTTCTTTTCCCATTGATCACTAAAGGACAAATGCATCATGGAGGATACAAACTGTACCTCTTTCCTATCTAAGCAGACTTTGGTTTAATAAAAAAAAAACAAGTTAATAACCAGACAAAACATCAACATGTAGTAAAGACTGCAGTCCAGGCTGTGCCAGCCATCTGATCACATTTCTTCACCTCTTAATATAGATATGTGTTTATAAAGTTTTTTTCTCTGACGTTTTAATCAAAATGGCTGCAGTTAAAATAAATCACAGTCTGTAGTTCAGCATTACCACTGGCAGAACATTTTGTCCACTTCTGCCTGCAGGGTAGCTGAGATGGAACAGCACAAGAGCAAGTCAGTAATGTTTCTCTAGATAATTTAAATGCAATTACAATGCATATCAAAGTAAATAGTCTACAAAATAAAAAATGTTTTTCCATTTTAGCATAGCTGATGGAAAGTGGCATGATAAATAATACATTCACTATTAGATCATCAAACGTATAAGAGGCTGCTGGCTGGTTTGCGTTTCAGTGTTTAAACATTAACTCAGAAGAGCCACTGCAGCGTTTTGATTTCCTTCTCCTGACTTTTGCTCCCCATCCTCAACACACACTTCTTGTGTTTGACACAAGAACACACACACACATACACCTTTGTGTCTACCCCTAACACCTTCTCTCTTTCATATTCTTGTTTTTGTTTCCATTATGTCATATGATCGAGATGCCCACACAGTTTCCATGGCAACATAAAAAATTTGTCTCTGACTTGGGCGTTGGCTGATGGGAGCCAGGACACAGAAGGAAGGAATGAGAGCAGCGCTATTATTGACTATGAAAAAAGCATTACATGAGCTATCCGTGTACCTGGAGCTTTAAAAACATGAATAAAAAATGAGCTCTGAGCAGCTGTTGTGCTGCAAAAGAGCATTTGACTGCAGTCGAGTGATTTTTCCCTTCGTTTCTGTGACCTTTACCCCAAGGTTTGTGAAGGCAGGCGTGTGTTGCGTGGATGAGGAAATAGATGATACTGGCGCATGTTGCACCCACAGTTTCTTTCAGGGTCACCGATCAAAGACCTGAGGAACTGAGTATTGTTGCGTGTAAAGGCTACAACCTTTCTTGTCCTCTTCCTGTATGTATGACACACCTGTTGAATGCTCGACAGACAACAGAGAGGCATTAAAAGATTCAATCTGACCCTGCTGAGTAATAACTTCCTCTCACAGTAGATTTGGAAGAATGGACTATTTTCCTGCATTCCCTTGCCATGTTTTTTGTTTTTGGTTCATTTGCACATTCTGTTTTCATTCTCATTTCCTTCTCTTTCATATCATCTTTCAATAATGAAAAAATGTACATCTCTAATTTATACAATCCAAGCGAGACTTCACCTAAATATTATTGTGCTTTTTACCGAGGAGTTTGAAGAGGCATGCTTTGGGGATACAAGACCCCAGAGGCAATTTGGTCATCAGGTTCCTGCAGTGCGTCAGGCTGCCCACTGAGAACATCGATAATTTTGTCTCTCCTTAATCATTTTTTTTTCTTTAAGAGGGCACACGTTCCTTTTTTTCATTTTCATTTAAACCACTAACGAATGCAGCTGCATGTAGTCAAACACAGAACCTTTATTACCAGAAAAAAAAATATCTATGTGACACAAGCTTTTGTCACTGCCGACATGGTGTCTTGGTCCTGTTCCTGGTGTGTTTTTAAAGACAATGTAATGCAAACATCCTTAGGATTAGAAGCTCACTTCTTTCTGTTTTACAGGTGACTATAGAGGTCTTCTGAACTACAATCCACAGTTTATGTCTGGTCATGATACAACAGGAATCATCACCAGATATGGTGATGATTCCATGTCATCCATGTCTGGTGGATGACATGGAATCCACCAGATTCCATGTCTGAAATCCACCAGACATGGAAATGCCTGGTGGATTCCAGGCATTTCTTTCTAAAATGGAAAAAAAAAGGAAAATGCCCTCTAAAGGATTTTTATATAGTTCCCAATGGTTCAAATAAAATAAAAGACTATTTTTTTCTGATTGAAATAAGCAGAAGAATTGATCCCTGATGATCAAATACATAAGCAACATGTTTCTAGACAGATTTTAAAAATATTGTGTTCTAAATAAGAAGTGGAAGTGCTTTTGTGGTCCTGTGATCTTTTATGAAAAGTGAAATTTAAAAACAATTAGAGGCACTTTGTAACACATGTCTAATGAATTAGAACTGACTGGAATTGTTTGTAGAGTAGTACTTTTGTTTTTATTGAAAGTAGGTTTAAAGGGAAAAGTCATCATATAATAAAGAAAAGCCATTTATTTTTGCAAGCATTTACTTTAACAGAGTGCAAAGTATTTAGCTCGGTTTTTGATGCATTAGATTTTTATGACATCTGAAAAACCCAAACACAAGTAGATAAATTATCTTTTTTTATTTCCACAAGCAGATGAAACCTGTGTCAATTAATTTGAAAAATGCTCTTCTGCATTGCCAGCTGCAAGTTCAGTGCCACTACAATGTCTGACTATATTTTCCTACAGGAGAAAAGCTACAGCAAATAAAGGTGAGAGTTTTTACAAGATACTATTTCTGAAAGAAATATATAATTCATGGTGATACGTGGGCCTCACAGTGGCATTGTGAGATTATTTTTTTTGCTTATCAATGTAAAGAGGATTGAAAAGTATCCAACAGTGAGCCACGCACACAATATGAAGACTTTCACAGTTAGGATAATAGGAGCTATTTTTCCCTGTTGAGAGAAGGCCTCAGCAGCACTCACCCCCACTGTTTAAACACCCATAAGCTGTAAACATACCTGCAGACACACAAGGACACACAACGGTCAGCATAACATATCTCATTATCAAAGCTAAACACATCATGAATCCCTGTATGGATTTTAGAGCAAGTCGTAGCCATTATCTTAGATAAGTAAGTTTCTGTGTTAATCTTTAAATGTATTTAATCTAAAGTGATATTTTAAACACATACTCTCCATTTGTATCATTTTAATTTGATTCAAAGAATTACCCAGATAACAAACTGTAATTGAGTTACTTTAAATGAGCATGACTCAAAAAATTACTTAAGTTGTAATGAAAAAAATTGTAGTTTGGACTCAAACTGTTCAAAATAAATGTGTCTAAATGCATACAATATTTTTGAGAGGCATCTTTCTTTTCCTAAGAAAAATCATGTTTGCTGAAAGTAAGAGCATGATTTTGTGATATTGATATTTCAGGCTCGTGACAAGAGTCAAACACTGTGATTTTACAAATTCTTCGGCAGCTATTTTTAAGGAAACCTGCAAAGATGTTCCCTGCATGTTTCATGTGGATGTCAAAACCCAGGCTTTGATATGTAAGATGCTTATAATCAGGATATTTTTGTAAGATAACTATTTCAGTTTAATTTTATTTAGTTCTTGGAATCCAGCATTTACAGCTGGCTGGGCAAAAAACAGGGATATTAGAGTCACCTGTATTTCAACTGAGTTTAATCACATTGTTGTCTGTCTATCCGTCTGTCTCAAAAAGAGACAGACGGACTTTTTGAGCTGAGTTGAAACAACAATACTGTGATCTGCTTTAATATATTAATTTGTTCTTTAACAAGGCAAAAATGAACAATGAATACTTAAAACTGAAGTTACCATTGTTAGTACTTGTTCTTCTTCCTGCTCTCTGTGAAGGTGAATGTCTTTTTCCTTCTCTTTTACTTCGTCCTGCTTGCTCTTCTGTGCATTACTGTCTGGCTACTCTTTTTTTGGAGCCTCCCCTTGCATCTTTTCCTAATTGCAAATCATGGGTCTGGTCAGTTGTTCTCTTAACACAATAGATAGAATTTTCCCCTTTGCCTCATTGAGCAAAGGAGAGTCTTCTTGCCCCGATGGGACATATTCAGCTGGATACACTTTGGATTCCTGGGGGAAGTGGAAGATAGTGTGTGTGTCCATACAGCCATATGGCTGATGATAAACTGCCAAGGATTTGCCATTTCTGCCATTCATGGGTGAATCTTTTCCAACCCTTCTTTTATTTACTACTGCAGTCCTATGATCCGTTCAACGTGCTAAATATGGTGGTATCTCGGTGGTGACCCAGTCATCTATCAATATATCATCCATAGACTGTTTTCACTCCTCCTCCCTGTTCCACTTGATCCCAATATTGGATCTTAATAGCTGGGGAGACCTCAAGCACAACAGGGAGGAGGCAGCAACCTCACTGCCACAGAGAATGAATGATGGATTTTCTGTAAAATGGTGACACTTGAATGTGTGCTTCAGGGGGGTTCGGATGACAAAAACAACAATAATTGGTATTTTTACTGTGTTAGACTGATTCCAGTTTGTATTGAAATAACTTAGGAGATAAACATGTCACATCTTTATACTCCACTACCTTGTTACATATGCCTGTGCATATCTATAGATACATAGAAATGTGTGGCATTGCAGCCACAAAATTTCTCTTTCTTTAAGGATTTTTTGGGTCTAGTGGTGTTGCAGCCTTCTATTTTCCAAAACCAAAAGTTCCAACAAAGGCCTTGGGTGGCAGCAGGTGTTTTGATTTGCATGCACTTCCGACTTGATTGTTTCGAAAATATATTCTTTATTTCTTGTAAAAAAAAAATAGCATCAAAATAATTACTAAAAATATCTTACAACTTAGTTGAAAATAAAAATAATCTTAATTTGATGTTTCAAGCTTTAAAAAGTGGTCAAAAAAATAATTTAGAAAACCTCCCGTCAACACACCAGACATTTGCCAAACAATAGACCTCTGCCAAGCACCGGGTGTGTTCTTAATTACTCAAATTGATTGGAGGGTCTAATAATTACCAACATAATCTAAACAATTCCAAATATATAAATTAATTGCAGATTTTGACTTTAAACTAACTTAAATATATTCTAACTACCCAAAGAAGAAAACTAAATTGGTAGAAATTACAATTCATTCATTCATAAATTTAGCATAAATGGCCACAACAAGTTGACCTTATAGACATTTTAGAGTGGTGGAAGAAGAATGACATTTATTTGAACCCAGGACAACTGAACTATAGCCTCTGTACAATGGTGTGGATGTTCTGCCAACAAATTTTTATTTCTATATATTTTTCTTTAACAAGATTAGTCGACAAATGACATTATTGTGACCAAGAAAAACAGAAGCTATGGCATGAAGTAGTGGGGAAGTTTAAAGCAGAGTTAAGTTCTAAATTCCAGCAATGGAATATCTTTCATTTTCAGATTTTCCAACACCATTTCACAAACTTTTTCTACATGATTTTGTTCATTTAGACAAGTTTAGAAGCCAGTGAGGACTAGATCATTTACACATGAAATCTTGTGAACAAAAAGAAAGCACCCCATTTTCTTTTGTATTATTTTTCCCATATGATTTTCTTGAATTATTAAAGTAATAGTTATCACTAGAAACAAGTTGTTAGGAGGAGATATTTGTCTTATCTCAGGCTTTTTTATGTGAAAAAAAACAACTAAAAAACTAAATTACTTTTTAAATGAATAAGAAGATCAAAATGTATTACATACAGCCATGCCCAGTAAGTTAAACTTACAATTAAACAGGAAGCTACTAATGTGAAACATCTGCTTAATTTAGTTTGCAATTAAATTGGATGAAGTTCTATATTTTTTCCTCATTAAACAAACAACAACAATCATCTTTGAGAAAAAAAATACAATCCCAATTTTTCTTCTCTACTTACATTTGGGGTCAACAACACCTCGGTTTTGGTGCACTGGTTTTTATTTTACAATTTGCTGCAAATTGTAAAATAACACTTGAAGAAAATAACATTTGAAGAAAAAAATTTGAAGTGTTCAGCTTTTAACAGGACACTTGATTTTCTCTGTGCATCGAGTATGTGTATGACACTTAGCAGCACATTATCTAAGTGAAAATGGTCTTTCACAGCTTATGCAACTGTTTGCACTTTGTGTTCAGTCACAGAAAATTGTAGTTCAACAAAGTCCAAAATCCTCTTCAGCTCAGTTCTGCAACCTCACCAATCTTCAGTCACACAATATGAGTCAAGCTGAAATAACATCTCATTAGCATGTTACACAAAACAGCTTCACACACAACTAAAAACATGATGAATATGAAAAAGGTAAACAATTATGGATACTATAAAACTTGTTCACACTTGCAAAAGCATTGTTTCTTTCATCTTAGTGTGTGCTGTTGTCTACAATGGGCTTCTTCTACTGCTACAATAATATTCATTAAAGAAAATAGTGATGACAGCTTAGTATTGTTTACTTTGTCTATCTCTCCTTTATATAACTTCACTCCCTAGAAGTGTTAAGTAATAAGAGCTTGTTGAAAGAAGTGGCTGTTGTGTTTGGTCTGCAGCAGTGTTCATACTGCAGGCCTGCATCATGTCAGCAAGGGCAGAAAGAGCAAATTTGGAAAATTTCTCATATGAAGAAAAAATGTGACTCCTAGATTTATTAATTTTTGTGGTACTGCAAAGTCAAATTATTATTTGTGGAAATGTACAATTTATATTTTCTCTCAAAATCATCATTGAAATATTGCTATAGCTACTCCACCCACATGTATGTATCTCTTTGGAGGGTGACAGAAGCATTTTCACACCCAGGGCACTGCAGCAGTTCATATAGATCATTATTATGTACCAAGACAAACAGAGAACCAGCCAGAAAATACAACAAGCAGGAAGACTGTAAGCAGGTAAGTACGATTTAGATGTAAAGTCTTCTTAAAAGCATCAATTTATGTTAAAAATTTTATATATATCAATGTTTAAAACAGATTTAAAGGGGCTGAGATGCTCCTTATAATAAATGGCACATTGCAATTGAGATTTTGTATATAAAAAAACAGAGACTGATAAGGGAGAGGGGAATCCAATGATGCATAACGCATTATAAAAGCTTGAGTGGTGCCTCAGCCTAATAACGATATAGGGGGAGGTAATATGATATGCACGCAAATGCGTATTAAGCACGTCAATATTTCTGGCAACTATAATCAGAAATCTTTTTTGTTTTAATGGATAATTAATAATGTTGTAAATTAGCACCCCACAAACAAGCAAATCATAAAAGTAAAGAGAAACAATTTCCCACTGCTCCAGGCCCTCTCTATCAGAGGGAATAAACGCAGTGTGAATGTATGAAGACATGCTTCATTTGCAAAATTGTGTGCACTGCACACATTTTTATCCTTCAAACTATTCACCAATTTATGAGTATCTGTATGACCATTTTTCCTTCATCATTCGTTCACTCATTCATTCAACCTGAGTTCAGTTTCTTGTCTTTATTAGATATCTGTGCTTTTGTAAATAATAACTTTGCACTTTTGGATGTAGATGTTTGTATAATTTATTTTGCTAATTTATTATTTTGCCTCTTTACCATTACAATGCATTTCACTGAGTATGTTTCCATCACAGTTGCCTCAGTTTTTGAGCGATGAGAGCCTCTTTGTTCATTCATCCATCAAAAATGTAAAAAGTTCCCTCATCATTTACCCATTCACTTTATATGTCAGTTAATCAATGCCCCCCATATTAACACTGGTTTCCCACAAAGTCACCAGCAAGCGTGACCTTGAATCCCCACAGTCCTTCTGCCCGGGACCTTCATCCCTGGAGAGAACATTTCAGCCGGAGAAATACAATGGACAAAGCCTGCAGGCATTTGACATTCTCTGACATTTCCACTCCCCCTTCTCTATTCTTTGTACATTCACCTACTTGTAAACACTATGATGGCTTTACACAAAAGCTTGGATTTTTTTAACAATGGATGACTGGGCAGCACATAACCTTTTACAAGGCGCAGAAAGCAAAAAAACAAGATTTCTCATCCCTCTGATATCACTCCCTGTGTCTGCTGAGAAATGCGGACGTGAAGTAAAAACGTTTATAAGAGCATGTTTAACAAAAGAACTAGACTTTTAGTCCATTCTGTCCTCAACACGGAGCTCAACATGCAATTATCCCGATGAACCCTCCCCTCCCCGTTGTTTAACATTGGCATGCTTATTTCATTCTGTGACATTCTGCATCATTTCATAAACTAATTAAATTAAGGAGGTAAGATGCCATGTCATTGGAAAATGAATCACCATTAAGCCCCACAATGCAAGAAAGGAAAAGGATCAGAAAATAAGACAATTTGTTGCAGACAGATTTTGCGACAAATACCTCTTTGTTTTTTATTCTTGAGCAATTTTCTGGCTGGTTTATCCACTTAAGGTGACATTTATTTGTATTTATTTATTATTTATTTTTAAATTTTTTGACTCTTCCTCAGCAATGTCTCTATAGTTGTGTGAGGCTATGGATGCTGTGTTGCCACCAGACAAACTAAGAGAATACACATATAGTAGAAACATATATATATGCACATATATATTAGGAATAAAACTGATCTCCAAGGAAATCCACATCTGCTTCGTTGTACCAGCTATACAAAACCCTTTGCACCACTCTGCATTTCCCTACAAGCATTTAGGATTTCCATCACATGCAGAAGCACTCTGATTCACATTTTATATGCATACTGTACACACCCCATTAATTAATCATGGCACCAATCTGTAATGCTGCAGTCATAATTACGCCATCATTCAAGACTGCAGAGTAATTGTCTGAGAGGAAATGAAGCCAGAACTGTAGCAGTGTCTTGGCAACATTCAAATTGCTGTCTTAAGCACCCTGTAAGGTTCACCCCGTTGCAGCAGTTTAATCAGAGAAGTAAACGACGTGATTGTGTATGCTGATCCTGGAAGAAAGGTAGCCATGTTTTTCTCTTTTGTTAGAGGCTGTTACTGTCTGGAGCACTGCATGCACCTATTATGATCATTCAGTTGAAAGAGACAGAAAAATGTTAAACTCTAAATACGTCAGCAAAAGGTTAAATAACAGGCAATAGATTAACCTGGAATTCATCGATTATTCCCTCTTTCAAAAGATAAAATTTTCTCTGAGATGTCCTGGTTATATTGGCAAGATAAGCATTCATGGAGATGTTAAATTAGAGTAAATGAATCCCATCAGAAAGATGAGCTTCTTTGCTGTGCCATTTGTGATGCAGAGAAATATGTGCATGTGTCTGCATACCTTTATTGGAATTAGTTTCAGCTATAATTTTATTTTGTGTAGATGCATTTTAGAAAAAAAGGGAACTATTGATTTCATTAATTTCTAATTTCTGAAACTTTGAAAAAGAACATGCTAAATAGATTTAATTTTATCAATAAATGTAATACTGTATTATCAACAAGAGCGCAACACCTAGAAAAGCTTTTAAATGTCATATGATCTTGACTGTGTTGCAATCAAAAATTTCTGTCTTTGTATTTCTGGATATCAGGACTACTCTTCAGTTTAAAACTTTTTCACTGACAGACAGGAACAGAGTCAGCTCTTCTGGCATGGGGCTTGATTGGCTCAGATTAGACCTTAACTTTGTAGACTAGGACTTCTTTGTACCACTTGGCAGATATGAATGTAAACCTCATATGTGGAGTTTTTCATGGCTCCATTGATTAAACATCAACATCTTACCTTGGCTTATGACAGCATGTCTTTCCATATGCTGATGACACAGATTTATATCTCTGTATCACCACTTCAGCACCATTAATAAGGGCCTCAGCACAAATCAATTTTTTCCAACTTAAAGAACAAAATATTATTGGTTTTCAAAAACGTTAGAAAGATATTGGAAATCTTTTAATGTGCTTCTTGTCTTTAATATAATTTTGTATCTTTATTTTCATGCAAGACATACGAAATAGCTGTCAATAAATGATATTATTCAAATAAACCTGCCTTTTACCTCCTTACTTGGTATATTACTGTCTGCTTTTGCTATATTTTTGGGAAATTAATTTATGTGAAAAAAAAATTTTTTTCTCAATACCTTGTATGACTGTTGAGAAAGCCAAACTGTGGTATTCATTACACCAATTTAATTAGACCTATTTCTTTTAACTTCGTTGCTGTTTTTACTTTTTAACATTTGCTGCTGTGACAACCATTTATCTAAAGGGATTATAAAAGCTGCATAACTTCACACACCAACAGCACGAACTTTGAAAGGGAAATATTTTTGTATTTCTGTGTCTCCAAGCACTCAGCATGCTCATGGGTAGTGCAAAGTCCCTGCAAGCAAAACTATCCATGGAGCAGTTTACGAGTAAAGTAGTGTGTGCAACAAAAGGTTTGACATTAGTGTCCAACTCCATGTAATGCAATAATTTTTTTATTTAGGAGTTAAAATTGAGGAAAACCAAAAACCAGCAGTGTTTGAGCTGTAATGCCATTGTTTCTTTGTCACTCCTCTCACAATGTACTTTGCATGGTGTTTTATGAAAACTAAGCAAGACTTACTTGAGACTTGAGGCAAGCATTTGGCTTCAGAAAGCTCTCAAATGAGGATTTAAAGCCAATTTAGTGTGTTACTAAGTTCAATTTATATGCTGTTGGCAGGGTTCCTTTTGAACACAATTCATTCATTACCACATCACTAAGGTTAGAGGACTACATTTATCCCTGCTAGGATCGAGCAACATGACTACTGTTTCTGAATCTACACAGCTTACCAGACCGTAGCAAACTGTCCCAATTGGCCGACATGGCGCTTGGGCTCCTGCCTGATTCAATTTATTGCCCTGCACACAACAGACTAATGGTCCATTGGCTGCAAACATTGAGCAAACAGAGGCTTCTGCTGTTAATAAGGACTGTCTGTTGAAAGAAGGTAGCTGGAGGAGCAGCTACCTTCTTATACTGAGAAAGAAATAAGGAATGGCAGATGGAGTGAAGGGGTGAGAGGTGAGAGTGAAAATGAGGGGCTGATTGTGATGATTAGTTGAAGGACATCAAGAAAGAATGAAAGATAACGTAAAGACAGAAGAACTGCAATGGAAACCAGTGATGTCATAGTTTCTTTGAAAATTAACTTTATTCGGCTTACTGATTACTCCTTGAAAAAGCAACTTAGTTAGATTACTGACTACTTGATTTGGAAAGTAACTAAGTTACATTAAAAGTAACTTTTTTAATTACTTTCAGCAGCTGCTGACAATGACGCTCTGCCACCTGTGGAAAATTCATTGAGTTTTGCCAATACTTAATTGCAAGCTATTTTATAATGGTAACATCAACAATGTATTTCCACTCATAAGGTTGAACTGAAGGGGAGATTGTTCAATGGTTACAACAGTACAATTAAAAAAATATTAGTAATTTGTGTTTTTGTGTGCTCCACTATTGTCTGGAAAACATTCCAATTAATATTTTATCTGAAAAGCAACATTGATGGGTCAATCCATTAAAAAAAACTTAAGGGTTAGAACTGAGGGTTTTTTTCTATTCTGTTTTGTTTACAAAAACAAATGTATTTACATTTATTCAAAGAGTTTCAGGAACTGTGTTTAATGTATGTATTTTAAAATGTTTAAAATGCCTAAATCAATTACTTCAGTTGTTTTTGTCATTGATTGATCTTATAATTTAAACCAAAATGAAGAAATATGTGCCTCTAATATCAAGGATAGGAAATACACCTCCAATACACATCTGACCACAACCAGCTTCACAGATTTTTTTTCTTACTTGCTAACACATTCAGTGTGATCTCTCCTTGTAATATTTCACAACTGCAAAAAGGGTGCAAAAGTATGTTGACATCATTAGTTAGGAACCGCAGAGTTGAGTCAGAAAGTATACGGCCGGATCAGAGATATTTTATGTAGTAAAGTCTGATCACTGGTTATAGTGGTATTTTTTAACTACCTAGGAGCAGCTATGCTCCTGGATATGGAATGAGTTGTGCCATATGTTGTAACCACACCATCAGCGATGTGGCAGAGCCCTAATGTGTACATTTGCAACCCTGCACTAAACATTTTCAGTGAGAGTTGATTTATCTTTATTATGCGGGACATTATACTTCCCTTCTGCACTTTCACACTGAAGGGGCCTTATGTTTATAGTATAATGACTTTGTATATGCGAGTCTGAGAGAGAGGAAACGTTTTGTCTTAATGTAACCTTACATCTTGTATTGACAACAGCTTGCCTGGTAAAATAAAAAAGGACACACTCTGACTCATCTGAACACCAACTAACACAGTCATAAAAACTACTCAGACAAAGATTTTTTTTAAAAAAGGGTCTTCTGCTGCAGAGCAGCGAGACACCCCCAAGCATCCCCATTATCCCTCAAACTATGAGACTAGCATCATCCACACCTACAACGTTACTTATGTCAGATGTAGCTGAAGTTAATTACCATTTGAAGTGGTTTATTTTTGTTTATTAAAACTAGTTGAGCTGCACATATTCAAGCCATGGTAATTGGCTTTAAGGATGTCCCAGATATTAAAGCCGCTTGGAGTTCTCAAAATATTCTGGTGCACTCTCGCAGCAGCCTAGCGATGTTCTACATCATATAATATGAGTGGAGATATGTTATGATCAGTATGCCTTTGATTTGAAGCCCATTGCTGCATTATCACGCTGTGTCTGAGCCGCACTCTGAAGCTGATGCAACTAAAAACTCTCGCTTCCCTCTATTTTTTTCTTACCCCTAACTCACTCTGCACACTTTCAAACACCCACACTCCTGAAAGCAGCAAGCAGTAAGCCAAGCCCGGCTCGCCTGAAAGATCTATTTCTAAGACTCACAGAATGCATGGTATCCATACTGCTTAGACAACATTCTCTCTCTTCTCTCTCTCCCTCTTTTGACTGACTTACTCTCTCTGAAAGGTCCCAAGAGAGTTGAGGTCCATGCAGGGAGTAATTCCCAGCACAGCACAGCAGAAGTAACCCTCAATGGCTTTGCAAACAGGAGCCACAGAGGCCAAACGCCTGTTCCCGCCAAGGAAGCAAGAAAGCAAGGCAGACAATGAAAGAGGGGCAAACAGCAACTTCAGTGTTTCCCTTGAAGACTCTTGTAAAAAAAAAAAGAAAAAATGCTTCCATAACTCTTTTCTATAAAAAGTATTTGCAATAGAGTTTAGATTGTATCCATTTAAGTATTTTCATGTCAGTATTATCGTTTGATTCTCCTGAATTAATGTGTTCTCGTCCTCTGACAAAGAGATCACTTATCTGTGACCTCTTCCCTCATAGTGTTACTTTGATCCCTCCCTTGCAGCTTCAATTTTAAGAGCTGATGTGTCACATTGGGCTCAGAGGTGGGATTTCAGGGGCTGAGAGGTCCCCCAGTACACCAGCAATTGAACAGCTGTGCCCAGATCGCCAGTCTCCCTTTTTTAATGTGTCTAAGTCATATTCCCTGCCCCTTAAATCCAAACCACTCCTCAGATATCAATAAATATGTGCACATTAACATGGATGTGAGTGGGCTTGTCTGTACTTGATCTTTTCTTCTTCGGGTATTTTTAGGCGGCTGGTTGTGGTCCTGCTTCCTGTTGCCCATTTCTCCCTTTATATGATGTGAGAAATGACTGTGGATGAACTTCTACCCCATGATGGCTGGGCTTTTGCAGCAATGAGTTTTAGTGACTCTGAACCTCTTTTTCTGTCAGGATACCCCGAGGTGAATGTTGGTCGCCCTGACTTTCTCATGTCTTGACTGGGGATGTTTGGGAAACTTGCTCTGGTGTGTAAGATGGATCCTGCATGGTTATAGTTTGGGGATTCCCAAAGGCTGATAATGGGCAGATCGTGAATGTTATATTTCGGGTAAGGGTAAAGTACTCAGGGTATTGGACTTTTGTCTGGCTTGGCCCTTTAATGGAGCCACTGGGTCTGAGAGGGGCTTGTTCTGGAAGCGGTTGGTAATCCGACCACAGAGTCTATCATGGCAGGTGTATCATTGGTGGAGTGGGGGTGGGTTGCTTCAGCCCAAATGTTCACTTCACAATTCTGCCCGAAGCTTGAGGGATATGAAAATTTTCCATGTTAATCTATATTGGAGATTTAAAACTTACTGTTAATTTAAAGCTTACTGTTCTCATAGCTATGTAAAAGAAAATATATATTTATTATGATAAATGGGCCGTACTTGTATAACATACATTCACACGCTGGTGGTAGATCAATACAGAAGACTGGCATTTAGGGGTCACCTTTAAATGTTTCCACCTCATTTCTGATTCACAGAGTCAGGATTTTTTTTTTTTTAAACAGCTGCGTATTACAGTGTACAATCCCATCTGTCGAGGCAGAATGACTGTTAAAAGATGCATAGCTTAGAGAGTTTCATAGTCTGATCATTTCAGCAGCAGCTCTGGCAAGCTGCCTGTGCCCTCCTGCGATCATGATTTAGTCATCTCCACGAATTCCTTCTTTGCTTGTTCCTCTGTTTGCCAGCTATTTTCATCACTACCCCACTGATGCAAGAACGCAGCATCCATCTCATCAGATATTACCATCACAAGTAACGCATGAATCAAAATCGATACATAGTCAAATCCTTAGCTTTAATCTATTATTTCTGACCTTAAATCATCAGATCTTAAGATGATTTATGTATGTTTAACATTTGGGGAGAATCTTAACTGAGCGTGAAACGATCAGGCAGACATCACCATTTACTTTTGCTTCTTTTCTTTTTTTTTAAACTTGTAGCTACAAAATGTGTATAACCTTGGAACACCAGTTTTATACACAGTAAAATTAATTTGCCTTTTAGGCTTAGCCTATTTTTACAGCAGTAATTCATTCAAGGTTTACTACAAATTATTTTACTTAGTGAAGCAAATATATATATAAAAAAACTTAACTATTTTGGTAATAATTTTCTTATTACAGAAAAGTCAATAATAAGAAAATTGCAAACTAGATTAAGCATAGAAATTTCATGCTCAAATAAAATTCACATTATATGTTCACATGCTTTCTGCTTCCTGCATGATGGCACAGGAGGAAATGTAGACAGACTTGTATATAGCATGTCAATAAATAAACAAATAGTAAGTTTATCTTTGCAAATGCATGTGGACATCACATCATAATATTTAGAAAATATATTTAGAAAATATTGTATTTATCTTAGCATAAGTTTTATGATTTTCAAAGATTAACATAATACCTTCTATAGAATGGCTTGTTGAACTCTTGATTGCTGAGATTGGATATATATTTATCCCCCCCAAAATTAGCAAAACCCCAGAATTTAAAGGTAGGACACATTTGAATCTTATTAGCATCATTAACTATTTACATACTCTAACTTACTAACTTACTTTTTCAGTTAGTGAATGAGAAGGAGAGGAAAAAGTAAAACATAAAAAAAATATTGTCACTCAGGAGTATAGCCTGGCTCACCAGTTTCACACTGACTGTTAATTGGGAAGATTAAAGAAAGATTTAGATCATTTTATCTTCATTTCTGTTCTTTTATTGGTTGTAAGGTTGCTAGGATACCTGGTTAACAGATTGTTTTCATTTGTCCTTCCAGTTCACGTCTTGCAGTTTAAACTGAGTTTTGTTGTAATTACATAAGTTTTTTTCTACAAAATATTTTCCTGCAACTCATTTCTTAACTACTTCATAGGAACTTCTACAATTTGCATTTTCAAAGTTTCATCTAAGCGACTATGAGATGTGTGCAGTCATGTCTAGATGAAACATTAACACTTAAATCAATTTTGCATAGATTATTTTAGAATAACTGCAATATTTAAGTGGGGAAAGTCATTGGACTGTGTTAATGTGCGTTTCTTTCTTTGCATAATTTATTTCGACATGCAAACATATTTGCATACACGTTTCGTGTAGGGAAAAAAAAATCAAACTATTTCTTCTGACCACATTAACTATGTCTCATACAACAAACTATTAATAATATTATTTGTGGCTTATTTCTTGCCTCTTTTCCAAAAAGGTCAGATTTAGGTTCACATACTCAAATCAAGTTGCTCAAATCGAGTCACTCAGCATTAACTCGATCTTCTTGACTGCCAGTCCCGTCACACATATAAAACTTTTCTGACTGTCCACCATTCCACACATGACTTACACGTGATTTGCTGAGATGGTGATCTAAGAAAGTCCATGGACTCAAGCTTCTGCACAGCGTTTAGTTGCTATTTTTGTCACGTCTTTGAAAGAGATTGTCTTTAGAAAATCAGAAAAAAAGATAATTGCTGTAGGTTGTTAAATTTCAAACACTTTTTTGGGGAATCCATGTCCTTTTTGATATGAATGAAGCGAATAGAAGAATATTCCATTTTGCTTTTCTTTCTTCTCTTTTCTTTCCTCCTGCAGCTTGCATTTTGCTCCTTGTCTAACCTTCCAACCATGGAGAAACTTAGAAGCCATACCACCTCTCAGGCTCACTGGAAGCCATTCGACACGCTCCATTATGTTGTGCTTGTTCCAATTAAAGCCGACACCGCTGGCTGTCAGGAGAATAGTGATACCCTGAAGAAACACAACCCACCTCTCCCGCACCCATTGCCCAGGAGTGGGTTTCAGTGTTTCTGGATATGTATTATGCTGTTACAAGAGGATCTATGCTGATAGATGACTGACCAAAAGTTGGACAGCCGTGGGAAAATATAGTGTCCCTGGTGGGAAAATTCATTTTAGTCAGAGCATACGCTGTGGAAAAGGTTGTTATTTAAAATAAATTGGTTTGTTTTTGAATTTCCTTTTTCATTTTAAATTAAAAACATGGTGATATATTTGGCTAACCTCTGAAATCTATGAAGTGTATGAAAAAGCAAACAGGCAACCTGAATGAATTTTAATGGGATTGGAAATGCAGACACAGCCAACAAGACAAGCATATTTTTCAGGCTGATCTGTAGAGATTCATTTATTTTAGCTACTAGAATCTTCCAGCAATTAGATATTATCTCTATGGCCAAATTAGGGATGTTTTTGCTTTACTGAGCTGAAATTACCCATCTGATTCAACTTACTGAATTTATTCATCTTTAAAAATCCATTTGTAATTTTTGCAGAGTCAAAGGTTATCGCAGTCAGCTACAATGCCTTAAATATTTCGTCATTGTGTCACTTTGCAGCTGCAAAAGTTAATATATTTTATTGTGATTTTATGTAATACACCATCACAATGTAGCATTTTTCTACAGACAATTTAGATTCACCATTAGAGAAAATAAAAATATGTGAGAGGAGTGCAGACGAAATCCACAAAGAAATACTCCTGCTGAGATTAGAACCAGGGAGCTTATTTATTAACTGGATTCAGGTCAAACATGCTGGGCTCCATCTGAGCTGAAAAGTCATACAAAGAAATGCACTGAAAAAGAATGTGCTTTGTATATTTAAAGGGCTTCTTCTTCTTGTAAAGTTATTTTTGCTAAACTTCAGCGTTATAGTAAGGTTGTTCAAAAGCAAGGGAAATGAAAAGGCTTTAAAAATGGTGTTTTCCTTACTTTGGGTTTTCATCCATGGAAATTTGCATAATATTGCTCATCATGTTGGCAGAGAGTTCCGACTGACCAACTTCAAGCTAAGTTTAAGCTATAACCACAGTGAAAAGGAAAACAGATGATCCAACTTAAACATATTGCGATAACTGGTTAGAAGGAATGAAATTAGTTTTATCCAAGTAAATCTATGAAGTTTATTAAGCTGTCATGTTAAGCAAATCTAAATAAAGTAAGTTTGACAAACTCAATTTGATAACATGCAACAATTCATACGTTATACTAACACAAAGTCACACATAACTGTAAAATGCTATAACATAGAGAGCAATTGCAGTTTCTCAAAGAAAACTTTGGATCTTGGAAGTTTAGATATTCATAAAATATAAGGAATACCAAGTTAATTTCTTCGTTGTGTATAAATGTTACACATCCTGTACAGACTTTAGTTCTGATTTATGAAGCATTTTTGGGTAACCAACTTTTTCTTTAAAATAACTCCATAATGACTGATAACATAATTTGCTTTTACTGAAATTTCCTCAAACATCTCATCAAGCAGAGAAATGTTAATGTACAGAATCAGAGGACAGTAGAGCCTCCATGAAAACTATCTGCTGGGAACTCAGAGCAATGAGGCTGAGAGAAAGTTAATCAGAAGGGCCCTCCTTTGATGAAATGACCCCGAGTAAAGTTGTGGAGAAGCTGAATATGTTTCCTCTGCAGCAGGCTGCAGTCCATCAACCACCTAGAACCAATCTGCAGCTTATGATGGTAGCAGGGGAGAAGATACATTAGGCCTCCTTCCAGTGGGTAATGAATGGAACTAATAGGAATAGGCAATCCTGGTCCACATCGCTAATATATGTAGAAAAATACCAAAGGCGGCTTCTGTTTTTTACTCTTTGAGCATATTGTGCTGGGAGTTTGCTGTGATTTCGCACATCATTTTCTGAAATGAATAATAATCGTTTTACAAGCCAGCGGTGGTGTCATATATAACTCAACTGGTCTGTCATTTATTAGTGTGGTCAACCTTGTCGAATGTTTTACTTTTATTTCAAAAGTGTTATGGTTATAGGGAAATCAGTATTAGTTGAAGACTAAGTAAGAACATATGCATCTACACAAGAGTGCCCTCAACTTATGATGTTTTTGGTGGGGAGCTAACAGAGGATAAAATTGTCTAAAGCGTCTAAAGAGTTTAGACAACAGAGAAAAAAAAGTTGTTTCTTCTAAACTTGGCTAATTTCACTAAGACAAGAAAATGGATTTCAGACCATCTAGTGTTAATTATGCATGTTGGTTCCATTTAAAAAATGTTCACTCTCATCCGCTCATTACATTTAGACTTCATTATGTTGTGTGGTATCTGTCTCCAATGACAGGCCACACTGCACTGCTGGGGCTGCCACGTGCCATGCAGTTTAATCCAAAATGTACCACGGAAGCACGAGTTCAAGCTTCTGGAAAATTCATCAGCCATACAGCTGAAGGTTTGAGGCTTTTTACTCAATGTCTCTCTAATTTCTATGTTAAAAATAACTTTTTTAGAATTTTTAATTTTTGCATTTAGTGTTTGAAGCCAACTCTAAATTTGACATATTATTCGAGATACATCAAAATTTGATACATTACAATGTTTTAAAAGAGCTAGAGTGAGTAAATTTCATCGGAAAAGATAAATCACCTTAGACAGTCGAGCTAAATATATGCTGCCTCACACCTAGAGGTTTTTCGATGCATTTTCCTATTGAGGAGTAATTTGGTGTTCTTCTGGACGTCTGATTTAGGTTAATAGGTAAAATCTCTTTTCAAATTTTATAGTTTGCGGTGTCATCATGTATTGCTGTAGATTAATCTTCTGGGTTTCTGGGGCATTTGCTCAAAACTTGTGACATTTGAAAAGACAGCACAAACTACAATTAAACTGAACAACTTCAATTAGTACACAGATTACCTACAGCTCAAACATTTAAAACTACTAAACCTTTGGCATTAGATCCAAACCTAAGCACAGTGAAATAGTGAAGGCATATTTTCTATCTCTTGCTGAGGTGGCAAAACCCCTGACACACTGAACCTTAGATGCAGAGACAGCAGGGAAATCAATTTCAGAGACGGCTCACAAACAAAACCTCATCAGTGCAGAAAATGACTTTTTACAACCACTACAAATGGAAAGCTTTTATACATTTTGCAAGCAAGACCGATGTGATGCTGGCTGTAAACATTTAGCTGAGCCAAACAGCTTTTAGGATGAGCAAAGGCAATGTTGGTTTTGCCTGATAAACCTCTCAGCTTCTTTTAAGGGTTTTGTGAATCTTACCAAATTGCTTTATTGTATTCCCAATTTTTTTTAAATAAACTCAACATTTGATTTGTTATTGTCCATGCTACAGCGTTTGAAAACTAGATGCTACTTTGAGCATTTATAAACCTTCAAGTTAAGATAATGTAAGAGGTGCTTTCTTCCTTCTTTCATACTCCTTTTAACTCACCTTTATTAAAGTAAATCATGAGTGTACTTTACTGTCATGCATATTCATTTAAAACATTTGTTAATTAAAATGAAAAACAGTAAGAAATATGTCTTCATTACTGAAGCCTTCTGAGAAACTGTGTTGTCATCTGTGGTCATTTCTTTTTTCTGAAATTAAATCTAAATGTTCAAAAATGGAGAAAGACAAACTCATCAGTAAAACATATAAAATATGAAAAATCATTAAAAAAAATACAAGGCCACAGTTTCCATCAAAGCCAGTTTTAATTGCATTTTTCTCAAATGATTCTGGAGATTAATAGCCTCCCACAACATCCTTTTGAAATAACTCGGGGGGGGGTAAAATTTTTATATTTAGTAAAACTCGATTATTAGACACTTGCTATGTCCTGAAATTGGGTGTCCATAACATTAGAGGAAAATCAATTACATTAATTTTCGGTGTGTGGCTCTATCAGACTGAAAACCTATTTCTGAAATTAAAATATAGCATTTATTAAAATGTAGTGAAATTTTACTAGTAAATAACAGAGAAATGAGTTTATAAAGGTCAGAGAAACCCAGCAGTGCATGTCAGTGCAGTGAAGCTTATTACTTGTTATTCATGGACAAATTTTCACTCACTTTTATGAATAGTATCTAAATATAGATTTCCTTTTGGTCCAGTTTTATTGACTTTAGATTGCATTACACAGTTATCCTACTCTTAAACTGTTAAGCTGTTCTGGTTACATTCTGCTTTCTTACATCTAATTTGGTATCACAGTCCGTAAATATATCTACCTCAGTCTCCCATCCATCCATTCATTTTCCTTCACCCTTGTCCCTTATTGGGGTCAGGAGGGTTGCTGGTGCCTATCTCCAGTTATCGTTTCGGGCGAGAGGCGGGGTCACCCTGGACAGGTTGCCAGTCTGTCGCAGGGCAACACAGAGACACACAGGACAAACAAACATGCACACACACACCTAGGGACAATTTAGAGAGGCCAATTAACCTGACAGACATGTTTTTGGACTGTGGGAGGAAGTCGGAGTACCCGGAGAGAACCCACGCATGCACAGGGAGAACATGCAAACTCCATGCAGAAAGACCGGGGTTGGGAATCGAACCTTCTTGCTGCAAGGCAACAGCTCTACCAGCTGCGCCACTGGGCAGCCAACCTCAGTCTCCCTGTTTTCTTTATTCATACTATTTTTTCCTTGAATGCAGACATATACTGAACTGTGCTGCAGTGACACCTCTGAGTTAAAATAGTTCACATAAAGACTAAACCCTCGTGGGGCTTTGTTATTTTGGGACAGTTTGGCGTGCCTTCTCAAACTGTTCCTGGGCATCACACCAGACTCACTTTGTTCCTATTTAGTCTCTACTTGCACATCTAAACCCTCCATAACAGCTCTCTGCCATCAACTTTTAAATTTGCAGCCTCACCTTTATAAAAACAAAAAACAATGAGGACAAATGGTGGAAATATTTTTGAATTTATTTTAATTCAGTTTAGTTTTACTTGTCTTGAGTCACTTTATAATCATGCTTCTAGAATCACCCCTTGATCAATGACCATAATGTAACTTTTAAGTAAATCTTACCCACTTCATCCTGTCTTACCCACCTCACCACTGTGTTGAGTGGTGAGGTGAGGGCTAACCACCTCAGCAGTAATATTACCTAAAAATTTAATCAAAATCATACAGTTTGATTTATTTCACAATCATTTAAGAAAATGCAGATTTGTGAAAGAAATTAGCTTACTTACAAGTTAAGTGAGCTCTACAGCTTTCTTTTCTGCCCACACTGTAAGTATTGGTTGTGCAGACATACAGGGCTGGGTAGTAAACTAAAGTTATGGATCATATCCCTTACTAAAAAATCCCATGAAATTCACATGTGATCACATGTGGTTCTCACCACTTTTTACATGTGTGAATTTTTCATGGATTATGTGAACCACATGTGGAAAATGGAAATCACATGTGATCACATGTGAATTTCATGGGATTTTTTTGTCAGGGATCTTTTATGATTCCTCTCTGACAACGTCATTTTACACAAATGTGCATTGTACATCCTTACTGTGACATGAGAATGGTTTTTGCAATGTGTTCAACTGCCAAAGCATTGAGTCATACAGCAGCTCCTATAATTTTCTGTATTTCCTGACGGTTTGATAAATATGAGGCCTAATACATCACTGTGAAATAGACTATTTGAGATCACTGCATAACACCTCATTTCAAACACTCATTGTTCCAACAATTAGTCACGGTGTTCAGTCACACATCACAAATTGCTTCTGTTTTTTTTACTGGAATTTGTAGGGATGTTGTTATTAATTTCTGCTAGTTTTTAAAATCATCAAAATACAGAGGATTTTTTGTTTTTTACCATCTGGTGGTTATTTTTATCTGCTAAAGAAAATAAGCCTAATGCTTCCTGGTAACCACGGGGAAAAGAAACAACAAAAATGGGACTTTTGTTGTGGAGTTTGTATCTTTTTTGCTTAATTCAGAACTATGAATTTTTCAATCCCCTCTACCACAGACAGGCTGAACTAACAGGGGAAGATGGGTCTGCCACAAGTTTAATCTTATAAGAATACACATAAGTAATGGAGGGTTGTTCCTATAATCAGCTAAACAATTAAGGCATCTACACACAGACAACCCAGAGTACTTACACATTTCTGCAGAAATACAAATGTGCCTTCGACTTCACAGTACCTGGTGAGATTTGATAGTTAATGGAGAGGGATGCAATTAAAGATGATTCATGTTGGAAACAGCTTCATTCTCCTTGTTTGGTTAAATTTCTTTTTAAATCTTAATGTGCTTCCATCTGCAAAATAAAATGAAGGGTGAGCTCTGATAGACTTAACTTTTATACACTCACCGTTACCCAGTCATTTATTTCTTACTCTTTACAAAAGTGAGTCACTGTAGCAGTCTGTAGCCTAAGGAGGAAGTTGAGTCTAGACTGTACCTCCATTTGTGTGACTACAAAACATTTAGTTCTGTGCACAGGTAGGACTTTCATTTTAGAAATGAATTTAAAATAGTGTTAAGTGCAGATGGATTAGTTGACAAACATGCATTTTAAAGTAATTTCACTTTTGTGACCAAATTTAAGTACTGTCAAAAAAAATAAAGGTTTTGGTGTGTCACAGTTGTAGTTTACAGAATCTGTTTATTTGATTATAACTTGATGAGACCCATTTTGGTGAGCCCTGTTCAAGCAACCTGAAAGTAAAACAAAGGAATTTACCAAGAAAAAGAATGACATATTATCTGAAATGATTGATTCAAAAGAAGGCCTACCATAAATGGAAAGATTTCTAAATGCTATCAGGCCCTTTTCTTTCATTGATAGAAACCCTCAGGATCAAATAGGAAATGGGGTTTTCTCAATAGCTGTACTTTGTAGAGGACACCTGGGGGAAAACTACATATTTCCTTAATTTCTGCAGATACACATAATGGTTTGACAATTAACGTTCAAATATGCTAATACTCTGTTAAGGTCAGAAGGGTCCATTTTTTTAATATTCACACATGACAGTCAGGTAGAGACATTATTAAAAATCCTGCTCTAAGACATGTCTATTCTTCAGTAACCTATCAGGGCAGGTATCTGAAACTCCTCACAGTCACCTTCCAGCTGATGTAACTGCAGAGCAAACTGTCGCTTGACATCTAGAACCAAGAGGAGTGATAGCGGGGAATCAGCATAATGCAAACACTTATGAGGAAAATAATGATCCAAACAGTAAAGAGAGATCCCCGCTGACAGGAGAATTACAACTCATTATAACAAGCCTGCACTGATCGAGCTCTCGCTTTCCAATATTGCAGCCCTCACCTCACAACAGGAGAAACACTTGGAATGTGAGTCGACTCCAGCAGCGTTCTCTTTATTTAGCCAGTAGCAATTATGTTGGAGTTACAAGAGATTCAACAGTTTATTGAGTCTCGCAATCTTCTCATTAAATGTGACATGGGGACAAACGGAAAAACTGAGCTAAAAATCAATCAGAACCAAAATACAACGGATAATAATACATTTTGGAGTTATGCAGATGCTTTCTCTGTGTTCATGAGGAGTAAGCAGATAAAATTTTATTAAATGTATGCAACAAAAATGTCCCGTCAGTGAAAGATTTATTTCACATAATAATTTGAGGACTTGTAGAGGACAAATATTAAAAAAAAAAAATGCTTAATGACATTTTTTATTGACACTTCCGAACATATCTAATATTTAAACAGATTTTGTTGGTCCATCCATCCATCCATTTTCCTTCACCCTTGTCCCTTACTGGGGTTGAGAGGGTTGCTGGTGCCTATCTCCAGCTGTCGTTTCGGGCGAGAGGCAGGGTACACCCTAGACAGGTCGCCAGTCTGTCGCAGGATTTTGTTGGTCATGATAATTATTCCAAGTAAATTATGTTTACAACTGAAATGGCACCCTCTATTGTTGTCTGTTAGGTGCAATGTCACAGGTTTCAACTTACAAATCTGTTTCCTGTTTTTCTGCAATGATCCCAGAGGCCATGTGAAATCCACACTGGTGGAAAGTGTTGTAGTGATGTGATGCTGGGACTGATTATTCACAGTCACATCTCATGGCTCCCCTCACTAAGTGAGAGTGATCACACATCAATACCATGTTCCCCTGGTTGTCAATATGCTTCTCTTCTTCAAATATTTCCAACTTGAGTAAAACAAGTAAAACTACTCTTCAGCAAGAAAGAAAACATTAATTCATTAATCAGCTGGTTAATTTGCTTTGATGTCCAAGGTTTAATGCATAAAGAAGCTTTCTTTTGTACAACTTGCTGAATGAGCTGTTCTAGTTTCTAGAAAATGAGGTGTCAAATAAATTAATCTCAAGGTGAAATTACCATAAGGGAAAGTAAGCAAACACATTGTCTGACTTTCAAGCTCTTTCAAGCTCTGATGAATGGTCAGCTTGCAAACTTTGGACACTAAGAGATCATTGTACTGCTGTCATATAAATCTGACTACAGCTTCCTGTGAACGGTGTTTGATTCTGGCAGTTGGTATTCCACTAGAAAAGCTAGAAAAGCCGATGAGCAATGGCCTTAAGAACAAGTTCCAATATTGTTTCATTCATTCATTACCTTATTGAGACAATTGGAAGATCTATGAGATCTGTCTGCAGCCGAGGTCATATCAGATGCAAGCTGTGATGTGGGTAACTGTGTCCAACTTTATTTTTTATTGAACCCTTGGTTCATTAAATTCCTTTAACCTATATCTCCAACAGGTTTAATAGTCTTCATTATATCACAAAGGCTTTAATTAAACCATAAATTCTCCGATTTAATTTTTTTATCGTTTTTGCACCTTTTTATTCCTGCTTTTATCATCGTCTCATCTAAATTTAATCATCATTATACATTCAATTGAAGATTTGGTAAATAAACCCCTATTTAAGGTTTAGGCTATACTTGGTATTTTTTCTGAGTTTGAAAACAGAAGTCCTATTTGAAACTGAAGACTGCAGACTGGTGCAAGTGGTAGTACAATTAGCTATTAGGTGCTAATTGTTTAGAGGTTAAATACATGCATGCATACAGTTGGGGACACAAAAAAGCAGATTTTATTTTGATTGCAAGAAGAAGAAGCTTAAATGTACAAACTCATACACGTTATCAGATGCACAAGAAATCATCACATCTGATATCACAGGCAAAAGTAGCAGTGGCATGTGTTAAAGCAAGGTGTGACAAAAAAACCCGACCTCCCTAAAAGTGCAGAAAACAAACTTTTACGCAGAATTTTAAGTCTCCTGTATTATCTTGATCCTAATTATATTAGGACATTCAGAGGATAAATACAGGGATTATAGCACATGTATTGAACAGAGCAAACCCCAACTCAATATTTTCTTAGAAAAGCGTAAAACAGATTGCAAAGCAAAACAACCTTTGTGTGAAACCATTGTTTTTTCTAAAATAATTTCTAAATTTACACTTTGGAAAATATTTTTAAAATATCTGATATTTTTGACATCACAGCAGTGAAATAACTTGGCATGTTTCCACTGGTAACTGGACTTGGACCTTTGGCAATGAGTTCAAAGTTTCTGGGGTCGGAAGACCTCCTTGCTATCACCCTAATCTTTAACTTTCTAAATAGATTCCCCGTCAGATTGAAGTTACAACTCTCTGGCTGGGACACTCAAACAGGTTAATGTGACTTAGAGTCAGAAAACATTAAAAACCAACATTTTAATGTTGGTAAAATTAAAAAATGAATTTAAACCTAAATCTATCTGGCATGTGGGCTTTACTTTATACTTCCTCATGTTCCAGCACTAGTCACTGAACTCTTTCAAAGACAAGATTTCATTATCCAAATATAGCTTGTTATGCTTAAAGGAAGCATTTTTTCCGCAGCATAGGCCCCGTTTGACCCAGCATCGCAGCCAGGGGGAACTTCATCAGATCACCCTCAGCTACTGATGTAAACCATTGGAGCAGCAATAATGCTCTTAGTGCAAAGATGTTTTCAGAGGGTAAAAAAGCCAGTCCCTACTGCTGTGTTGCTTGCAGGAGACAAAGATGAAAATAAACCTGTGGTGACACAAACACATTTAGTACAAGGTAGAACGAAGATGGTGCCAACATCATGCCACCGCAGCAAGGAAAGCCATTAATGTTGTTTCCTCGCTATATGTGTCTGAGTTTCTCATCATGCGGGTTTAATCTCCTCAGCTATTTCCGTCTATATATTGTGTTTGTGTTACAAGTGTTTATTTTTTTATTTTATGTGTCTGCCTGTTAGTCCTCACAGGGCAATAAAGATCTCTGTATCACTGCAACAGCACACATAATTTAAAGCTCTGTTGACAGAATTGTTATGTTAGCTGGAGTTACATTTTCTGCCGCAGTGTACCATGTTTTATCAAACTAAGGCTTTACTTTAAAAGCTAATGTTTGCTTAAACAAATTAAATACTTGAATGCCTGGTACTTAAATGATCAGCTAAAAGTGACAAATGCTACTTTATCATCCTTTTTGCAGGAAATCAGTGTCATTGTTTGAAAAATAAAGCATTTCATGACTACATAAATGATACTCAGGCAAATTCTTGTATGTGAAACAAAATGTCAGCGCTTCCATAAAAGATGACTGAACCCAGAAATGTGTTCATTAGAATCCAAAAGAAAAGGAATCAACTGTGAAGACGATGTTTTTCCCTGGGACTATACTGAAATGTTTAATGAGGTTTAGTGCTTGTTTTTTTATTACTGAATGTGATTCTAGAGAGGTGATTCATGTGGCATTGTTTAATGCAATTTGTCTAAGCGAGGCTCTCTCCTTTCAGTTTTAGTGTGAGATCCAGTTTGGTATTAATATTCATTATCTCTGTCTTATTGCCCTTGATCTTCAGGCCTGCCATTTCTGCCTGCTCAAAGAGTTGAGTGACTCTCTGTGAAGATGCTGCCACTTGAGGGTTAGCAGGCAAATGTCATCTGCAAAGTAAAGATCCTACAGATGGGTGAGGGTCACACACTGGGTGTGTGTGTGTGTGCTGCTGTCCATGGCACACTGTTCTTCTCATCTCATCCAGGTCATTACGAGACATAAAAAATGTTGGTAACATCATACAACCTTGCCTTACGCTGGGTTTTACATGAAAAGATGGTGAACTTTCTGCTCTGAATGGCTTGGAATAACTAATGGATGATGTTGACAGATTTTGGCATTGGCTTCCAGACAGATGTCCTGTTAAAGACCAGCCAAAAAGCAACAAAAGTCAAGGAGAAAGGGAGACTGACATTTGATAAACTGCTCAATGATGAAGCACCTCGTTGTGTTATGTTCTATATTCAGTCCTTCCTGTGAACCCCTCTCGCAGCTACATTTATGCTATTTTTTTGAGTTGAAGATTTGATTTTTCTTTTGGTTATCTAAATCTTTAGACCTTTTTTGTGAGTAATTTGGTTTTTACCTTGTTTTTTTAAAGAAAAGTTAAACCTGGATAAAGAGCAGAGAAGCAGCTTATGAACAAGCCTTTTTTCCTGTCTGTAACTTCTGCCCCTAAAACTTTACTGCAAACGGTCTCGTTAGTGTCTTACCAACTTGTGGGACAAATTGTCCAGATAAGTCGATTGCTAGTGCCGAAGAGAGATACCGTGAAGCATCAGACATTTTAAAAGGCTCCTCTCTCATCCGGGTGAACGCCTCGACAAATAAGAGGGAGAGGAACGATGGTGGAAAGAGATGAAGGTGAAGACAGAGTTGGCTGAGAAGGGGAATCAACCAGGCGGAATGGAAACCCTGCCGAAGGTTAATGAGCAGAAAGATAATGTTTTAGCTTCAAACATGACCCTGTCACCATCGGCAGCCCTAGCAAGAAGGATTATGGCTGGAGTGCAATGCATGACAGTGATGTTTGGGGATTTGGTGAGTTTGTTCAGTAGTAAACACATTTGATTCAACTTATCTCATATTTAAGACAACTTAACTGCTTTCTTCATGTTTTACCACTGAGCATTTTCAAAACAGGTTCAATCATGAAGCAAAGTTGAATCTGACACCACTATTGCTTCAGGTATAAACACTTCAAGTTTCAGTTTTCAGTAAGAATGTGTTTGGACACAAGGGACCACTAGACTTTCACAAAACACAAAGCCTTATAACACAGATGACAAAGACAATGTGTTTTCACCTCTCAATATGTCTGGCTGCTTCATATATTTATTCTATTATGTTTCTACACGTCCAGTTACCTGAAGTAAAGTCCACCAACAGGCATGTGGCCTCTCAGATAGCCAGACTCCAACAATACAACATATTCTGTTTTTATTGCACCTGCTGTTGCAGACGCAGTCAGAAATTATGTTCCCAAACATTTGCTTCATTGTTGGCCTTTATTTGGAGCTGCTGAAATGTTGTATCTGGGCTTTTATTAGCTTCGTTCGGTCAGAAACGGAGGCTCTGCAACTCTGACATAAATCCCAGCTTTGTCTGGTTCACCATGGAAAAAAATTAAATGTGTGCAAATACAGCAAGGAGGGAGGAGAAGGTTCTCTTATACTGAATCAGAAAGAAGTATTTTGCTTTATCACTTTGCTATAGTGATAACAGTTTTCCTTCCACACCCTGACATTGCATTGCACTACTTCAGCAACAAATTGTAAGAAAGGTTTTGCAAAGACAGTGCTGCTAAGGAAAAGGCAACAATCTGTTGCCTTTTGAGTGGCATGTAGTTGTTTGTATGTAAATCATGCAGATAAAGATCCAATACATGAAACAAATACAGATCACAAATAACAGATTCCTCACAGATATGACAGGACTTGTTCTTCACTTGTAATCACTTTGAATGATTGGGAGACATCAGCATAAATGCTAAAAGTAAGTATGGAAAATACAAAGTTTATTGATGAATACCAGTGAGGCTCCCAGAGTGTAAAGTATTGTTTTCTCTCTTTACTCTTAAATATGTGGATTTTCAGGACATATTCAATGAATATACAGTATTGCAGGTGTTCATTCATTAATAATGACCATGTTTATATTCCTGGTGACTTGTCATGCATTGCTTCATATAATCTCTAAAGGTTGAATTTTATTAACATTTTTTAACTTCAGATGAAAACTTAAAAGAACCTACTATAATCAAAACTGTAAAATCAAAATTCTTATGCAAAACTTTGTTAGTGTCCCATGTATAAATGTATATCTCCATTTGAAAGATTCACATTTTGACTGTTGATGAAAGCTGTTCTTGGCTTTTATCACAGAAATTCAGCTGCTTCATGTTCTACTGTTCTCATTTCATCTCGAACACATTCTCCTGACCCTGATGAAACTTTCAAACATCCATTAATTTTTTAAGTCTTTGTGATTAATCTTTTAACTGCCTCTGCTTTGTTGTCTTACAGGTCTGTTTCTGAACAGCTTTATGTAAATTGCACGCTTGTTTCTGTGCTATATCGTGTTTATTGTTTTGGTGTTTTGGCTCTTTTAGTTTAGGATTGACCTTAATAAACTGTTGTTGCATCTAAACTTAATTTGGAGATTATTGTTCAATCACTAGTACTATTCCTGTGTTATATGTTGAATTCAAATATAGATTTTAACGTAATTGTTTTGCATTGTGCCAAGCCCTCAAACTAGAGTCATATTCAATAAATTAGAATATAGATCCTGATGAGCCTCGATTGTCAGTTTAAAAGTACATTTTGATATGCAGATATGCTAAGTACATTTGATTAAGTTCACATTTCTGTTTTTAAAAATTGTTTCATATTAGTCTGATGTAATGTGTTAGTTTTAAATGTAATTTTTTTTCATGACACTTTAAAATCATCATAATGAAAAGAAAAAGATGTTAATTCTTTTTCTTTGTCTAATTCTGTCTAACTAATCTATATAATGTGTTTCACTTAGTGGTAAAGTTCCTGAAATAATATAGTTTATTAAATGTGTCTGTAGCACACTGCATATTATGCAGCTTGATTGTAGCCACTAGAACAGCTGAACTTCTATTTCAGATTAATCAGATTCATTGCATTGTAAACTCAAACCCTGAATTGTAAGTGATAAGTGAGTTTTAAGTATCAGTACATTTCTTCTTATAAAATATTTATTTATTTGTCAGTAGGTTTGTGCAGAATGAACCTCCATTTGGACGTGTGTGCCATTTTAACATGGATTGTATTGAGTCATTCAAATTGCAGAAATCCCTCTTCCAGGTAAAAAAAAAAAAAAAAAAAAACAAAGATGTAGCCATCTTATGTTTGAAAGGAATATTTAAATGTTTGTTGGTCTTTAAATGTCAGGAAGAGCCTACAGGAAAAAAAAACACTTTCCTAAACTTGCCCATAACTACAGTCAGAGCAAAAGTTTATCATTTTCAAACAACTGAAACTATACAAGAATAAACAAAGTTTATTTTACACTGACATACAGTGAGGGGGAAGTTCGAGGAGAGAAAGCACACTGTTTGCCAAATGTTTAGCATGATATTATGCCACTGCAATACAAGATTGTGGCATTTTCTATTTTTACACATATTTCACACACCATGTTTGTGTGTGCAGTAAGTATGAAGGGTGATGCTGTTCTCTTCATGTTGTGACTTCCTGGGTATGCACCCCACTGTTATTTTTCAGAGGTGTCAAATTTAAATGAGACCTCTCTTTCCGTTTAAGGATTTTTGGATTGAGACAAGCATGAATGCAGGATGTGGAATGTTTTATCATTTAAGCCTCACATTGAAATTAGGCAGCTTTAGACCAGGCTGCTCAGGTGCCTAGTCTAACATTTTGTTGTGCAGAACTTGAGCAAACTTTTTTTGTTTGCTGCCTTCAACCAATAGCAACCACAAAAAATTTAATTCTAAAAACCAGAAAATCTGTAATTTAGAGTTGTTTTTGTCTACTGATTTTATCCATCAACAGAGCAACAAACTTCATAAAAGAGGGTTTCTCCAGAGAGGCACTCACAGAGTGCTTTGGAAAGGTGGAAGCAGACAGCAGGAAAAAAAAAGAAAAAAATTGATCGTGTGTTTGGCAGGGGATTGGATATATGGAAACACAACAGAAAATGAGAAGGTGGAAAATTGGACAATCAAACACACACATAACAAAGCAGACAGTTTTGGAGGTTGGTACTGACGTCTAATCAATTTGACTTTCCTCATTCCCAGTTGGTGCCATATGCACACACATGCACACACACACTCACGCACACCATGGGAATGACAGCGGGGTACATTATGAATACTGTAATCGAAGGAAACATCTCAGACGGCTGCAGCATGTTAATACTGAATAATCATTCCCTCATTTCTCTCGCTCTCTCTCCAACTCTGCGATATATTGACGGAATAAAAATCAAGGCTGCTAAAAGAACAAATTAGAGGGATGGAAAAGGAACACTTCCCTCTGGGCGAGAGGGGACTTCAATTACAATGGAGAGCCATGTTAGGCTAAAACGAAATAAATAAATAATCATAATCATAATTCAAAAAACCAGAATACAATAAAAGTTGTCTGGCGGATTTGTTGCTCGCCTTTCCCCAAGAATCAATTTGTCATATTCAGGAATGTACGTATATGAGAAGCAATCTATTTCACACTCTGAAAGAATTACTCATTTCCAATTTTCCTTGTTGACATTTGAGCTGCAAGGGCGGGGGCACTGTTTGTTTGTTTGTGTGTGTGAAAGTGATAGCTGCGCTGTTCTTTCTTCAGCGCAGCTTTCTGCTTTTATTTGAATATTTTTGTCGATTTCATTCATCTGTGTGAGAAACAGAGTGTCACAGCATATAATAGTCATTCTACAATTCCCATATCAACTACGAGGGACGTAAAAAACAAATAAAAAAACACTATTTAATCCAGAAAGAAAGCTCAGCTTTGAACTTACTTTTAAAAAGATGAAAAGAACAAAAATATAGGCAGACATCTACAGACATGGGAAATATAAATCAAACCAGAGATTATTTTTCCATGTATTGATCTTTGAAAATAAAAATGCAAAAAACAGGCTGATCCCCTGAGCTTTGTTTTACAAATAATCTGTTTTTTGCACTTTGTTCTAGAGTGCTGTTACAGGCTATTGCTCCAATATGTGGAAAGGATTTTTGAAATTAGAGTTGATGAATTAAAAACTCAGTTCATTGTTCATCAGGCAGCACTTGGGACAGCAGAGGATGTTCCACATTTCTTGGTTCCATGCAACAGGAGGACTTGCCCACGGAATCAGTTTCTCTCCTTATTCAGCAGCAGTGTCCCTCCACCAGCCGGCATGCAGAGTATCCATGACAACACAGTAAGGTATTGGCTGTTGGATCATGGAAGTAGTGCTCTCTATTTCAATTACCACATATTGAAGATTCACTTGCCAGAAGTGCTACTAGTGGGAACTTGAATTAGTGAGAAAATACATAATGCCATTGTTTCATGCAGGTCAGCTCAAGACCTTGTTCTACCAAGTTTGGTGTTCACCCTCCAACTTCAAGCACACCACATTCTGTGTAGCTGACCATGCAACTTCTGTTCCCTAACACGCTGCATATAGAACCTCCATTAAAATTACTTCTGATTTCTTTTGATACAATAAATACACATTGTATGGAGGTGAGAACAAAGTATTCTATGAGCAATATTTGCAGCACCGAACTTGGACGCAACATTTCTCAAATATTATATATTTGAATTTAATGGTAACGCGATATGGTCTCATATTCCCAAAAACCTGACTATTATTTTGACAAAATGTTATTGAGGGCTTTTTCATAAATAAGTCAAAATCAATTAACTTATGTGATTTTCTCAGAGCCCTCTGTCTCAAATATTTCTCTTATGCTGTCCTATCTGTCTCCTTTTCTCCCTCCTGCCCTCCCCCTCCCTCCATCTGCTTGGTTGCACTGCCAACTGGGGTCAATTAATCATCAAATACTATTTGCATATTTACAGTGGGGCTAAGCTAAGCTGATTACTCCTAGTCCAATAGCCGCTGATTCAACAGGGCTTATGCAGCAACATAATGTGATGAGGATTTTAGAAAAACGGCTTTAGAGCGATCTGATTGGATCTCAGCCCTGAAAGCCTAAATATGAGAGGAGCGCAACATTAGTGACCTTCACAAATCACCTCTTTCATCCTCAATCCCCACAGAGACGAATGATTCTCTCTCACCTTTCTTTTTTTTTTCCCGTCTTCTTTTTTGCTTAATATGTTTGTGACATAATCAAAAGGAAACAGGTAAATACAACACAGGGTGTTTATGTGTGAATGAACAAAAAATACACAATAAGGTTTTGTTCTGGGGATAATGTTTCAACGCCCAAAGTGGGTGAAAAGGATCATGAAACCTTGGCTTGTTAGCCTTTATATCAGAATCACACCAATGAAATCTGCTTACGTTAAAGTATTACAAACTAGGACTGAAAGTTTGGTCAAGAAAAACAAAATGTGTAATAAACATGCAGGCAAAATGTTTAGTTCTTCAATAATATGACAAGTCATTGTAATTTCCAAATCAACCCACTTTTTTGTAACAGCAAATTCAATGTTAAAATTGAAGCCATGTTGGAGATGCCTGCTTTACACCAACTTGTCAATTCAGCCCTTGCTGTCTTTGGATATATTATTCTGAGGCAGACAGAAGGCCTCCCAGTTGTAGCCTGAGTCATAGTTTTGTGAAAGAAGCAATTAAAGTAATGGTTTGTTTAGTTTATGAGATTGCATATTGTTCAATGGACAACATATTTGCCAAATTTCACCATTTCTGATGTAACAATGTCCACAAATGCAAATACAGATTTGCAGAAGAAGAATATTAAAGTGTACCAAGGCACCTTGTGAAAGTATAACCCCAATCCCAGAAACATATTGAAAAAGTCCTCCAAACTGGGCGGAGCCAAGAGAGAGTTGGGGGCATGGCCAAGTGTGAGGATGAGAGGAAGGGGTAAGGATGTGGTCAGGACAAGGAAAAGAATTGTTGCCAACTTTATGACTTTGTCACTTTATTTTGCAACTTTTCAGACACCTCTAGTGACTTTTTTTTTTTTTTGCTGGACTTTTGGCAGTGGTGTCTTGTATTGAACAATAAATTGACAGAAAATAGACTGGAGAGAGGGAGAAAATATGCTGCAAATAGACCAACATGGGGAATAACCATGAGTAACTAAACCTGCATTAAGAAAGGTTTAGTTACTCTTTAAGAAGGAGGAAATCCATGAAAAATAGAAATCTGTAAGGTTTGCTACTTAAATTTTCAGCATATATGTTGATATACAGTTAAATGTATTTTTTTATAACAAAAATGGACAGTGTGGAAACAAAGGTTTATAAAAATCTAAATAATATAGTTATAAAGATAATAATGAATATGTTATTTTAGCAGCAGTTGAAGCATTTTTTTCATTTTCTGCTTCAAATAACTAAAACATTTTTTGATATTTTTCTGTAAAATAATCAGCCTTAATGGCTCTTTGAAGAAACTTGTATGAGTGACAACAACATTTTATTTTCTTCTGAGATTAATAAAGTATTTTCGAATTGAACAATTAAAAAAATTGTGCAATTCAACTTTTTTTTATTCAATTAAAAAATTGAATTCAAATTTTCAAAAATTTGAATTCAAAAATTTGAATTTTTTGAATTAGAAAAAATACTAATTTTTTTTTTTTAGTATTTAGAATTAAATACTCTAATTTTGTAAACTAATTTTGTCAAGGCCACTATACCGTGAGAATATCATATCTACAGAAGATTGATTGCAACCACATTCACACTGGACATAACCACTGGTTAGAATAAGATCATAAACATCAGAAAATGTTTATGATCCATAACTGACATGCCAGTTATGGACAAACTGGCATGTCGGGTTACAAAAATGTCAGCTGGAAGCTGGTAGCTGTGCACAACAAACCAAATAATCTAAGCATGGATCTTACAAGATGAAGACGTTCCTGAAACTAAAATGTTTTTATGTCTAAATGACAATCTAGTGGACTTTTCCAACACAGAAGTCCTTGATGAGTTATTTATCACAAACATTGACTCTTAAATATTGATCAGTGTTATGAAGGAGTTTGAAGAAGAAGGAGAATTGTAAAGTAAAAGGTATCCATAAATAAATCAAACTAATGAGCTGATCTTTCATAGTGGAACTACGAATTCAACTGAATATAAAATATATGATATATAGAAATATATGATTGGCATATTCTAAAATATAATCTTGCTGACTGCAATATGCTAAACTGACTGACCATCTCTGCAAAAATACAAGTCTCTTGTAAAACAAAGTCTTTTCAAATATTGAAAAAGAATAAAGGAAACATTTCCAACTCTCAGTTCCAACACAATCATTTTCATTTAGTCTCCATTTCCTCGTCCACTGAGAATCACACTAACTGCTCCATATTCAGTTGAAATCTGGCATGTTGGTTGATTTTCCACTCAAATGATAAGCACACTAAACCAAAAACTCAGTGGTGCTGTGATTTTCTGTTGCATAAATGTTTTACAGGACTGTATCCAAAACTAATTTCAAAATAACTGAGCCTTGGTTTGCGCTCGTTGTGGTTCTGGCGGTCTCATAACAATATTTCCAATTTCCAAATGCAGATTTATATTCATATGTGATAATAAGCTGTGCATAGTCTTCATAAAATAGAAAAAAAAAAGTATTTCTGGCATAAATAAGTGGTGCTATTATTCCACTACAGCTGCTCATTATGGTGATCGGTGGGGCATCATTCAGTTGCTATGCTGCTTTGTTCTTTCCGTTTGGATGAGGTCACATATTTTGGATCAATTTGCTTAGAATAGTTCCAGACAAAACCCTGATCCATATCAGATGGTATCTTTGTCTCCAAATTAATTCATGCTCTATTGTTTTGGGGCAGAGTTGATAGTGGAAACAGCTTTGCAAAATACTGTACCATTATTGGCAAGACAAAAAAAAAACAAGAAAAGTGCAGCCATGTGAAATCGTAAAGAGGCTAGAGCACATTACGAGTAGATTAAATTGCATAGAACGCTGCATGCAGTTCAGTTGTGATTATCCAACCTGTTCCCTCTTCAAAGGAGTCATTTATCGCTTTTCTCTCAGGGAGGCACGTATAAACACACCTACAACTTACAGCAAAAACACATTAAAACAATGTGTTTATGTCATCAGTTATTGTGCATACATCCAATGTTTAGTTGTGATTTGTTAGGTTGAAGGTTATAAAGCCTTCAGCACATTAAATGACCTTCAATGCTTCATCTATAAGATTTCTCTGTTGAGACCTTATAACTGTTGAATCACAATGACTTTAACCTAAATTCTTATAGCACAAAAATGTGTACATAGAGCATCAATAAGAAATCTGACCCAAACAAAATGATCTACTTCCTTGAGAAGGTGTGACTATGAGAAAGTTTAACTACAACAAAAGATAACAAAACTCAGAGTTTAAAATCTTTTTCTTATTTGCTATAACTTAGTCAGAAATAGGACCTAAATAACAAGTGGATAATTTTTTTAAGCACTTCGACTCTTTAGTAATCTTTTAATTCTTGCAACATGTTTCTTCTAACTGGTAGAAATGTTAACATTTTATATTGAGCTAAATTAATAAGGTCACTCCATTAATTACATTTCTCAAAGAATCTTTGGAGGGAGCTAAAGATTATGGTGACAGCAAGGAGGCCCTGGTGGTTTTTGAAGGGCAATTACCCAGGGCGGCAATAGAAGGGGAAACATGGTTGTTACAACCCAGCTCAGCCAGGGGGAAGGAAAAGTAACATTTCTCCTTCCAATAAACCCCAAAGGTTGTCACTTTGGGGTTTATTGTTTTGGTAATGACAAAAATAAAAGGTAACAAAACAACTACAATCAAAAGTTAGCAGCTTACAACCAAAAGTACTAAATAAAACAAAATCCACAAAACAATCAGTGGTAAACCAAAGAACTTAACCAACAAAATTGACTTTAAGTCCAGGTTAAACAAGGTTAAACAAAAACAAACTACAAAAATCTAGTGGAGATACAAAAAAACCTCACAGGAACAAAAGCTATCAAAGCTATTCAAGTTTGCAACAAGCTCTCAAAAAAGACAGATATTAGCAGCAGTCACTCACCCAACAAAGTGGCAAGCTGTCTGAACAAACAAATCAGCCACACCTTCTGCCAGGAAGTCTTGGTTTAAAAAGAGAGGCCTCAACAGGGATTGGTGGAGCTGACAATTGGTGAGCCAATCAATTCTGCTGTAGACCTCAGGATGTGGCACAGGAGGATGAGGGCTGCATCCAATTCCCAGTAAAGCCAAGTTGATTAGGGAGCTGCAGATATACAGAAAAGAGAAAAAGAAAACCTACAAGGCCACCGGCCATAACAGTGGTACTAGTGTTAGTAATGTCAATTTTTAAAAAACAGTTTTTTACCTCTCAGTTATGCCGTGAGTGAGTTTCTGCATTGCATTTTCTGCAGGTGGAGTCAGTGAGGAGTTGTTTCCTACTGACTGTGGGAGCAGGTCACAGGATTGGGATGCACAGCATTTTCTCCCAGGCCACATCTGAGAAGATTTCCTGGATTTTTGTTGTTTTTGGCACTCATGGCTGTGTTGTCAATCACACTGAGCCCACTTGGGATAAAGCTAAGTTAGCCTAAAATTGAAAGTGTGCACATAATAGTTGTACAATGTTTAGCAACAAGCATCCTGAAAATTCGAAACTATTGCTGAAAGCATTTCTACATCAGTGAAGACTTTGAGGTCTACTACACACCCCACACACAGAAAATGTAAAACAATTATTCATGGTAAAGTTTGTCATGTAATGTTTAATATTTCAAACCTGGATTGGAAATGTTAAGAATAAAATTCTTAATATTTTTGACTTCAAGTTAACTTGTCTAAGTAAGACTTGCACAGGACATTTGTAGTTGTTCCTAAATAATTTAAGACGTCACAGTTTAAGCAAAATGCAAATCTGAATTAAACACAGGTATTCAAGTATAAAGAATGGCTATGGCTAGAATAAACACTGAAATCATGTCTAATGCTCTGGAGGTACTAGTCAAATAAAATGTAAAAATATAATCATATTCCATGATACTTGAAACTGTTAAATTAACATACACAATGACTCTAATGGTACTACATTATATGATATTTCCAGTTCTTTTTCAGCTGCTATTCACCTTTAGGCCACTTCATTCGCCCGATTTATCTCAACCCTCTACAGGCCTCCCTGCCCCTCAATTATCCACCCCCCCCCCATGCTTCCCAGCTTACCCCAACCCCCCACACAAAGAATCACCTTTTCCCTTTTCTAATTTGGTTCCCCCCATAGCCTCTTTCGCAGCTTCATAAAACAGGGCAGGAGCGTTGTGGTATTACAGAGGGATTAGGTCTCAGCCGGCTTTAATTCCATCTCGTGAAATGAGGTCCATGCTGTAGCCAAAGAGAAGGCTGCTTACAGCCTTTATATGTACACACACGAGTCCAAGAATCCTCTGTCTGTTTATATGTAAGATTTTAACAAAAAAAATCAATGGGAAAGGCAAACATGGAAAGATATAACTGCTGTTTGTTGTGGGTAGTCAACAAACAACAGCGATATGAAGAGAGATGCGGATGCAGATGAGTTGAGGTATGTTGCAATCATATTGTTTTGTTAACGAGACGACATAAAAGCTTCTGAACTACGAGCAATGGAAGAGTCAGATGAAGAAGAATGGTATTACTTTAGTCAAACTGGCTGACATGCAGGACTGGCCTTGGTGGAAGACATACTGTCTGAGTGCTGTTGTTTAAAAATAACACATGTACCTGGCTTTTTGCAATAAACAACCCAGCTAAAGGACATACGAGCGTGACAACTCAAGAAAATATAGGTTCAGACTGCAAAACAAATCCAACAATATATCAAAAGATAAACATGTCTGTTTAAGTTATAAGGAACATGTGCACTTGATTCTACATATTTTTCATTTGATCAAAAGTCTAGAAAAAAAGATTAAGCTTACAAAAAGAGTTTACACTTGTTTCCTAATTGTCACAAGGACTCAGTCACTGTGAGGTGAATTCATCTACAACCATTTCAAAGAAGAGGAAGCAGAGTTATCAATCACAGATCTCTCACAGTGATTGATACACATGATTAAAGTCAGTGAATCAATCACTGTCACATTAACAGGGAATACTTTCACTTCCTAAAGTATGCAAATTATGACTCTTTCTTATTAATCTAAAGTTTAGTCTTTGTATTCTCTGTGTGCCTGTTCGTGTGTGTTGCAGAGATAATAACCGTGTGAATGGTGTGTTTTCAGTTGTGAAGGTGTGGAGTTTTACTGCCCCCTGGTGACTGCATAGACAGAAATCCAGAAGTTTAAGGATTTGGAGTGTGCTGTGTATGAGTTTCGTTTGAGAGGAAATGCAGAAAAAGACTGACAGAGCTCAGGTGGTTCAGAGAGTCTGCATATGTTCTGTGCTGTTTCCGTCAGACAGAAATAGTGAATCTGGGCATTTATTTTCAGACATGGTGAGCAGGAGCTTGTAGTCAGGACTGATTCCTTCCCTGTTCAAAAGAAAATCTCCCAAGTCTTATTTATTTGCAGCTTACATTTTTTCACAGTGCTTGTACAATGTATCTGACTACACTGTAGAAATAAGGGCAGAGACAGGGATGAGGTAAGTCAAAAAAGCTAATCTGTGAGCTAATTCAGATACAATATATTCATACATAATAAGAGAGACTTAATATGACTATCTGAAATTGTCAAATAAAACAAACTCATGATTTGTTGTATAAAATGAGTGAGCAGAGAACAGATGGACAATGATAGCATTCAAATTTTGTATTTAAGGATTAATAAACACCAGCGCTGACCCTTTAACTGTGAGTCTGAGCGACAGATGTGGGACACGAGTCACAGATGTTAGCATGAGGGACCCTCCACAAACACAGATGTAATTCACTTATTTATGTATTTATTCTGCTGCTCATTTTTGAATGAGATCCGCTGAGGGCTGGTGTTCACAGACATGAACCACAACCAAAAAAAAAGGCATATGCAAACATTATGAAGAGGGTTATACAAAGCTGAAGAGAGGGTCAAAAAATTCTGAGTGAGGTGGCAAGGTGCCAGAAGAGGAGCTGAACTCATCTTTATGCAAATTGGAGAGTCTGCAGCAATTACACAGATACAGCAGTGAGTGTCCACTGGACTGATGTAAGCTTATGGCATGCCATGTTCAACCTGAGATCAAAACCAACAGTTGGCACAGTGAAGCGCATGCAGGCTGAAGGAAAAAAGCATCTCTCTGGCTGAACTCATTGGTTAAACAATGGTGAGGCTTTTGTTTCTGTCAAAAGAAAGAAAACAAATATTGTAAGGTTTGTTTGTTATTAATTATTGGTGAGAGAAAATTTGCCACTTTGCAGTTTGAATATCTTTCAGAAAGTACAAAAAATATTTAGCAGGGTGGAAATGTAACGTGACTCGTGAGCCATTACATGTTAGCTTTAAAAGAAGCAATCCTAGTTGCAAACTAAATTGTCCGTTTGAGATGTTGCCCTTAAAAAGTAAATATGTCAGCTGCTGAATGTCAGCGGTCGGCATAGCTTGGTTATCAACTTCAAAGTATAACAGGTATTATATCGTTGAAGTCCTTGTAGTAGGAAACCAGACAAGTTTCCTACCAGAGTGGCCAGTTTTCTCCAGCTGTATGGAGAATAAAGTAGCGCAGCACCTCCTCTGCATGTTGCCTGGCAATGCATTCCCACTCCCTTTCCCTGTGGTATCAGTTACAAGAACAACAGGTTTAGTTTTTGTAAACCTTTCTAATTGTGTAAAAGACATAAATAAAGTGGGAACTAAAGGAACCTATCAACCTTACTATGTAAACACTGTTTATCTACAGCTGGATAGCTCCCTGAGCAGGTATTTGAGGTAAATAGCAAGAAATTATCAGTTTATTAAACTATAAAACTCAGAATGGGAAAAAAAAATATGATATTCTGCACAAAAGGCACTTCTAAATTAATTCAGTTTGCTTCTGCATTATTGTGTAAGTCTATGCATCACAATCTAAATAATAATTGAGTTCTGCGGATAACATTATGGCACATTTTAGCAGCAGAAGGAATAGCTGCTCCCTTATTTGATTTGGATCCGGTTTATTACATTGTAAGAATCTCATGTCTCCCCATACTTGTGATCCAAAAATTTTTTTTAAGAATTAATGGAGGATAATTTGTCAAACATGAGTCATATTGATATGCAGGCTGCAGGCAGTAGTCATAACACCCCTTATTGTCAAAACTGCATAGCAAGTCAATGTTGACATCAATTCCTACAGAAAGTGCTAAACCTTTACAAAGGACTCTTCTGCACTCTCATGCAGCTAGCTAGCAGGAAAGTTGAACAATGAAACAGTAAGTAACTGAATAGAATTAGCTGTTTTATCGGGAAAGTTTATAAAGACAAGGAGCATAGCAAAATGATAACTGTATTAAACACACCCACATTTTTCTTTAGATGTTATTTTATGCTTTTAATCCTCCACACTCCACTCATCATTCCAACATGGAAACAAAATTACTGCCACGGGGAGGCGAGTCTTTTCTGCTTCAAAACTCTGACAAGTCACTAAACTATTTAGACTTCATTCTGTCTGAGTTCTGATCAAAACTTTGAGAAAACATTTCCATTAGGATATACTTCTTCCTAATGAGTTAGTGTTAAGATTATAAAATATTTTCTAAGAATGTCAGATTGAAGAAAAAAAAAATTGCCTAATTGTTTTTCTATTGTTGAATAATGAACATTGGTCATAGCTGGAGTGAACAGTTTTTTTTGTAACTTCCTGTGGGGTCATCAGTCCTCTCCTGGAGTAAGTTTGGTAAGCCACTCACTCCTGGGAAGATTCACCATTGTTCCATTGTTTCTTCATTTGTGGACTGTGACTCACTTGAGTCGCAAATGCTTAGAAATTATTTTTCAACCATTTCCAATCTGATAGATGTCATGACATTGTTTCTCATCTATGTATTTTCTGGATTTCTATAGATTTGGGACATGGTGTTATGCTTTTAGCCTACTTTAAAGTGTCAGGACCATCTGTTTAAGGAATTTCTTGATTTTGCAGTTCAAAAACTGAACGCCAACATTTGGTTAATGACATTTACTGCATAATTAACTCTGGCAGTATATTCTCTTTATCATAGGGCATATTTGGTTTGGATAGATTCTTCAATTAAGATTGAAAACTATCATAATAAAATTGCATTTTGCATTTAATCGGGTTGTCATTTTCTGATACGTTTGAAGATTTCTGCATTTCGATTATTTTATGTAGGACTCAAATTTCGACAAAACAAGCAAAAAGAATTTATGTCAGATGTGGGAGGACATTACAGAAGCATTGTTGTCCAAAAAGGGTCCTACAGTGTGTACAATATGTGTCAAAATCTAAAAGTGAGACAGAAAGAGGTTCAACACATCTTTATAGAAGTGCTTACATAGCAGAAACTGTGTTCTCTAAAATATAGTGATAGTGAACTTTTTCCCAACAAACATGAGTGTCATGAAAGACATTGCTGTACCCCTTCATAATATGAGTCTATTTATCTTCTTTAACAAATAAATTTCAATATAACAGACAAATTTGGATTATTGAGTTAAATGCTGTTGTTTGGAAACAAGATAAATCACAAGTTAATCACTAATTAATGCAGTACATTTTCTAACCACATTATAATTAGTACAAATATATTCAATGCATAATCTCTGATTTCCTCATTTGTTTCAGTGATGATCCCGCTTGCAAATTATGTTTAATACAATTTAATGCATTACTTTAGTGATTAATCAACACATTCTTTCAAAATCTAATGGTAGAATAGGTTTTGAACCAAAACAACTGGCAAAAAATCAAGCTGTTGTAGAAATAAATGAATCAACATGCAATAGGTTTCTTGAGCACTCTTAGTTGGCTTTGAAGACAGGTACGATATCTATCATGACAAATCTATCAAAGGTAATCTGATGGTGAGCAAAATTCAGCAAATCCTGCAGATTATCGTGACTGTTGTTTCTAAGACCGCAGCTTTTTTTCTTTATTTTCCCTTAAAGGGCAAAATATTCAGGAAGAAACAGCAGTACTATTAAGCTGCTTTGTTCTTTCATAAGACTGGATTTGGGAGGGTTGGAGCTGGATTTTCCACAAAAGCCCCATCGAGTGGGGATGTTAACATTTTCATTAGAGCCGAGAGGCTGAGAACTGTGAGTGGCATTTCTGAACTGTTTGAAATGGTAAGCAGAGCTTCTTTGACTTCTCTTATGCTTAGTACTTCTGCAAAAGCCAAAAAAAGTGCTTGCTCTGACTTGTAAAAGAAAACAGGTGCCCTTCTCCTGCACTCAAACACAGCCAGGCACTCTTCTTCTTCAAAGGTGGTAGCTATATACTTGAGAACAAAGTCTTAAAAAAAGGCCAGTCTGTGGTTAGAAAAACAGCATTAAACATATATATCTTAGGGCTGAAAGTGTTATGATTACATGCCCAGTCAACAAAACAAAGCAGAAATCTTCTTCTTCCCATTCACTCATAACATAGATCACACAGCAGCTTTAATTTGTAGAAACTAAGACTGGAGGCTATTTAAAAGACGCAGTGTTATAGTGTTATAAAACTTTTATGATTTATTATACATTCAATTTGGTGATAAAATACTAGAAAATATAAATTATTTAACTGAGGCTTCTTGATATTTTCGAGAATCAATAAGAATTAACCTTAAATGATTAATATTATTTCACAAGAGAGATCATTTTTATGGATCCCATTAAAGACCAATATGCGAGTTTTTTGCAGTCTGATATTGGCATAAAATGTGGTGTTTTAACTGAACACTGGTAGGTTTCTGAAATCTTGATCATTAACTCCTTAATCCTCACCCCCGGAAAATACAATGAAAAAAACGGCATGTGGGCATTCTGCTGAGTTTTTAAACAGTCAGTGCCATGGACCATGTGTAGAAGTTGTCCTGTGCCCCATATAACCTGTAGTAACCTGTAGTAGTTCAGTTCCCTCTACATTCAGAGGTAAGCTAGGATCCAAAGACCTAAATTATTTCGTTGACATCTTCAGTGTAGTTCTTAACCTGCCTTTTAGTTAAATTTCTTTGCATGTACTGTATTCAAGTTTTTATTGAATAAGCCAAACAAGAACCTTGTTTGAAAATGAAGATGTTGGTATATTACAGCATAATAGTCTTAATAAAAGAATCAAGGTTATTTTTCAATTAAATCCTCACCTAAAGACTTGTTGCAACTCTCAAACTTGAACACCTTATGTGTAGTTAGTGTCTTTCAGGGACTTGACTCACTGAGGGCAGATAGGGCTTGAACTAAAAGCTGATCTGTACCAACTTGAGAATTTTTAATGTATGCTGCCGATGTCAAGATAGAGCTACCAGTGTAAGATGATGATGACATCTATGCAATAAGTTATAAATCTTACTCTAAGAATTAGGGTGACGTACTTAGGCCTTCCAACCTCAAAGACTCAGAGCTCATCTCATAAGAGAAATCATTTAATAACAGTGGAAAGCTGCACAAAATTGAGTTCTAAGACATAGAATGCAATTAAAAATGTTTCCATCTATTATTGAGGAAGGTATGAAAACCTTTTGATATGACTATTTCAGCAAAGTGTTACTAAAAACATGAATTTTTAAATGATACTCATTTTATATTATTTGAAAGACATTAATTTTAGCTATAAATCTGCCGTGGTCATGAATATTTCATCACTGCACTGTGAAAAGCTGTGTTTTCCAAGTTTTAATCGACTCCCGACTGATCAGGCAGATTAGAACAAGAACATGCTGTCTTCTGTGCTGTTGACAAATCAGTCTATCATAAAATGAGTCTGTGAGCATGTCATAAAATATCCAAAGGTTTACTCCCCTCTTCCCAAACTCAGAGCCACTTGGTGAGTCATCGATCTGCAGATTATTACAGCCAGCATCCGCCATCTAAGCAACTTAAGTGTAGAAAGGCAAATACGTTTGGCTGAGAATGTTCTGTTATAACATTGTTAGATGTTGGATCATATTTATTATTGCATTTTTCAACAATTTTGCATTTTTTTTTAACTTTTAAGTCTTGGGTACCAACCCTGACCAAACTTATTCCCTGAGAAGGACAATGTGTCCTCACACAAGCATCTGAGCTCAGGAAAGCCACGGCAATAACAGTCTGATTAGACTGAACATAAGATGGTTGAAAGGACCATTATCTGTTTAGAAATTAAAGTTATGTCTTTTGCAGACCCATCTCTTTGGAATGAGCCCTTTCTTCGCAGCCAGACAGCATCACTCTGTTTTCACCGATGAGCTCTCTGCAGCAGACGGCGGGCTCTTATCCTGCTTTTCAGCTGGGAGGGACGACCAGCCAATTACATCTTCTTCCCCTCTTAAGTCCATTAATCACCTTATTACAAAGGCCTCTCTTCCCTTAAAGGAGAGTTTTGTCCTGCCATCACACTTTATCACATTAGTGCTTAATTAAGAATTATGTCCTAGCATCTTGGTTTTAATTATGTGAATGCCTGGCACCATTTGTAAAGTAACTGTTGGGTGATGCACAGTAGTAGCCACAGCAGCAGCCACTGCAGGAAAAAGCGTGGAGGGAAAACAGGCGGTGGCCTTTTAACTGAAGTAATGAATTTAGTTTTAATGATGAAGGAATACAGGCCAGAGCCTCCAAGCGGCAGCGCCTTACTCTGAAGAGCAAAGGAGATGTGAAGAATGTTTGTCACCTGGTGAGGCCAAAGTTGAATATGGATCAATGAGCAAGACTTGAATTCGCTGACATTAGCAGCTGTGATTCTATCAGGATGATGAAAGGGTTGTTGTGAGCAGGATGTTCATCACTGCCTCTTTTTCTTCACAAAGAAATTCGCTTTGAAGAGGGCGGCTAAGAGCCGGCATTCAGAGGAGCTGATGACATTTCTGTATCTTCCCGAGGAGTCTTAGTTCTTTGGCTGCCGCTGAAAGGTGCTCCTCTTAAAAAGGACACTCAACTCAGCTGTTGGTCGACTTGAGAGCGCTGATTTTATTCAACATGTGCAAAACTCTTGCACACCTACTGTTAGCCTTAGCCCACTGATTCACATGAAAATTGGAGTAACAAACTGTAAGTAGTCCTCTTTATTAATGTTATTTCCTGCACCCAAAACAAATTATGATGGAAAGGGAAAAAATTCAAGGCGCTAAAATTTAAAGCAAACTCAGTTCAAGTGGAAAATTTGCTACATTGTTCATATCATTCATAGTTTTTCACATTTTATCAGCGTACAACAACAAATGTAAACCTATTTAATTGAAATTTAAGGTAACACTCTGCGACAGACTGGCGACCTGTCCAGGGTGTATCCTGCCTCTCGCCCGAAACGATAGCTGGAGATAGGCACCAGCAACCCTCCTGACCCCAGTAAGGGACAAGGGTGTAGGAAAATGGATGGATGGAGGTAACACTTTATTTGAAGGGATTGTGCGTAAGACTGATATAATGCTGTCATAAACATGACATGACTGTTGTAATGAACTGTCATTCAGTAAATAATGACACGTTTATTGCAAAGTTATTATAAAACTTGCATTAAAAGTTCATTATTCACTGAATGACACTTCATGACAACAGTCATAATCATTCATAGACTCCTCCATGTTCATAACAGGTGTTATGTTTATGACAGTGTCATGTCAGTCTTATGCACACCCCTTCCAATAAAGTGCTACCAAAATCAAAGTGAACAGCAACACAAAGTAGCATATATATGTAAAGTGGAAGAAAACCTGTACATTTTACATTTGTCACAGTAAAAATCTGAAAAGTTCGATATGGATATATCCTCCTTTGAAAACCCTTAGAAAACATTCCAGTGCAATCATTGGTGAGTTATAGCTGTCCACCTGCATGTAGTTTACGTTTCCAGCCAGTGGTATAGATGCTGTACTAATCTGAACTTTTGCTACCACTTCACAATTATAGGCTCTGTTGTGTAAAATCCAACAGAAATACATTGACATTTTTGATTGTAAAGTGATGAAAGGCTCCAGAATGCATTTGCAAGACAATGTGGCGGCATGAGATTTTCAACCTTCAGAAAAAAAAAAAAAACAACAAAAATTCCCACTGCTGCTAACATATTCTAATACTTTGACCAATACAGATGTAATGTTGTAATCTGTAATGTTAAAAAGTAGCCATATTTTTTGCCAGCTAATAAGTAGAGGGCAGCAACAGGTATGGGAGGGGCAAAAATAACCCCAGTTACCCTCACGCATTCTCTGGTCCCCCATTGAAAGGATTTTAAGCTGTAGGAACTGTATGAGAGAAAAAAGGACTTCTTCAATATAAGAAAAGTCAAAAATATCTTCTAAGTTTGATCTGTAAAACCCCTGGCACTCAGAGTGCGAAGTAAATTTACAGCAGGGATGAGGAAATGTTCTTGTTACTTTCAATTAACAAGAACAACTAATGGCTGCAGTCTGAAGGAGGTGGAGCTTGAGGTGTTAGCTATGATGATCATCAGGGGGAGGTGGTAGATCTTCATACATGATGAGAGGAAGAGCCTGTGCAATGAATAGTGATTTTCTGTGACGTCTTCCTTTTCAGGTTTCTAACGCAACTGCACTGAACAGATCAGTGAATAAGACAAACAATTGTTTTGTGTAAGCATCAGTGCTGAACGGATGAAAATATTTCTCACACAACTGTCATATTTCCCTAATTATTCCACCGTGTCTGTACAACAGTCATTTCTCTTTCTTTTAAGCACCCAGAGACCATAATGCATGTTGACTGACAGCAGGTTCAGTCAAATAACAGCCGGTGCTGCAGAACAAATGGCCCCCGTTGCTTCATGCAGCTTATATTCAGCAGAAATGAGCAAAAGGCTGCAGGAGATAGCAGAGCCTGATTTTGTTTTATGCTTTTCTTTTCCAACCAGTGGCATTCATGTCAAGAAATTTAAATTAATTCTGCACAAGGCTTTCTAGGATTTCTTTTATACCCCACTCAGCAAGTGTTCCTTAAAATGTGTAAACAAACTTTCATGTGTAAAATCCCCAGAAATCAGCTCCTTTGAAATTTAATTTAATAAATTGCTGATAAATGACTGAATAAATGGTTTTAACTCTGGATTCTTTGAAAATAATATTCCTCTATTACACTGGCAGCATTTGTGAGCATGCTGATAATGATTTGAGCATAGAGCACACACTCATTCACACTCAGTAAAGACACGCAAACTCACAACTCTGATATGGAGTTCCACATTTCCCACACACAGACACAGGAAGGGAGTCTTCTTTCACAGTCTGTGATCATGCAAGCATTTGTTTCCCTGCAGAACTCACTTTGCAGTGTTTTCAGTGAAATTCCATTGAAAGTTTAAGCTCCTCAAACTCAAAGTTTAAGCTCCTGTCTGACCCTTGACCCTAAGTTTGCGCCCACATCTTCGTTAATTTTTTTTTGTTTTCATGTGGCAGTGTTACAGCGCCACACATAGGCCTGGGGTAGTTGCAACAGCGTTCTTTTGCCTTCATTGCTTTGGCGTAGATGATGATATTCTTAAAAACAACACTTTGCTTAAAAGTGACAAATAAAATTATAATTTCAGATGGATTTAAAGCTGTAATTATTTTGCATACCTGATCTCTGAGGATCAACACGTTTTGTTTAAATTTGTATTTTATTAATAAATTTTATGTTTTTATATTTTGGTTTATATAAAACTGATGTACAGTATGTGCGTCTGAAAACATTCTTCTTTATTTACGAACACTGTTTAGTAATATTGCAGTCTCAGAGTGTGCTGGGGTGATGTAAAACATAAACATTGACAAAAAAGTTGAATCTACCTAATTTAGCGTAGATAGCCACCACAGGTACAAATCAACTGCAACAAACCTTTTGTTCTTCCAGCCTTCATACAATCCTCTGCACTTCCCCTTTCTTTTCTTCCATCTTTATTGTCACACTGATGTCTAAACTTCAGGAAGCGCAGTTCTCAATCTATAATTACCCTCAGTACTGCAGTAATTTTCCTCACAGCCTCCATGAATGCACAGAGATGCTCACATCTTAATCAACACCTTACACTGCAGGTCGCAACAGGAAATAAAGCAGTCCTCAGACAGGTGAGAGAGGGACAGGAACATAAGGTGCAGGGATGTGTAGTTCAACCTGCAGGGTGCTTACGTATAACAACACCTTGCTGCAGCTTTGACCTTAAGATAAGACAGTTTTATTTCTTCCAGAAAGGATCTTATTTTATTCTGTCTCTGCATGGACAAAATTTGCAAATGTAAAAACATAACTTTGGGAAGAAAAGCACTAAAACTGCATTTTGATTGTTGTTTCCTGTATTTTTCAGCCTCTTTCTCTCAGACTTGAAATTAGAAAACGATTGACAACATCATTAAGTTTTGCTGCTTTGGAAGATTTGATTTGCAGGATATCTGGCATTCATTGCAGAAATGGGGGGGTGGGAGCAAAGCCGATGTAAAAAGAATGTAAATCAAGTATTGTGTCATAAATTAGTTATAGTCATGATTACATATACAACAGTCCATTTTAAAGGTTTGCTTAATCATTCAAAGAGTTCCTGACAGATTTAATGTTAACTCAATTCAATAATATAGTTCTCAACATTTTAAATGAGATTAATCATAATTGCTAATCAATAGGCACATCTTTGTGAAACGTCATACTTTCAGCATACACACATACATTTGTTTTCTTCTTAAAAGTGATTTTTATTGTTTGGAGATATATTTCTTCAGGGATTCTTGAATGTATCTTTTCTAAAAAATAAAATGATGCTAAAACTCTGCATTAACTGTGGTAATTTTAATAATGTTGAGTTTAATCCCTCCAACGTTATAGTATTGGATGATTTTCAAACGTCCATCTTTTCTACTCGCTCATCTTTGCAGGGTTGTGGAGAGGCTGGTGCCTATTTGTGGTGGGATAAACCCTGGACAATTTTTAAACTAAAATTAAAATCCAAAAAGCGGTGCATGTATTTGTATTCTGCGCCCCTGAATCAGTACTTTGTTGAAGCCCCATATGTCTCAATCATCCTTGCACATCTAGAGACTCTTTGGTGACCATTCTACTTTGCAACATAGCTCAAGCTAAATCATATTTGATGAGCATATTTGATGCTGATATTTGTCGGCAAACATTGATTTTTAAGTCTTACTGCAGATTCTCTTAGATTTAGGTATAAACTAAGAGAATCTTAGTATGTGTCAGACTTACTCTGACACATACATGTGATTTGATCTAAAACATTTTATTGTACCTCTGACTACTTTTTGTGTCCGTTATGCTGCTGGAAAGTGAAACATCACATCAGTCTCAAGTTTGCTTTTTTTATACATCTTTCAAAAGGTTTTCTTTTAAAACTGCTCGGTATTTTTTCCTTACATCTCCCTATCAAGTTTAACCAGCTTCCCTATCACTAAGAAAAGCAGAACATGTGTGTTTGATGATGCTCAGTGAAATGTTCTAAGCTTGGGATGTTGTTTTATAAAGCCCTATAGAGATACAGCAAAGCTGCTGGAGATACACTCGTTTGGAGTGTATCTCCAGCAGCTTTGCTCTTTTAGATAGACATTTTTGCCCATTCTTCTTCAAAGTTAGGGATGTAGCTTTGTAACTAAACTCCAATTTAAGCTTCCCCACAACTTTATTGCTGACCTAAGCATTCTTTTTCCTTCGACTGTACAATTATGTGGTACTTTGTGATCCAAATAAAATACATATGTTTGTGGTTGTATTATGACAAAATGTGGGAATGTATATGAATAATGTTGCAAACCAAGAGGTTTTGTCTCTGAAACAAACCTAAAAGGGATGATTGTGCGCCTACAAAAATTACCTTTGTATGCATTTGAAAAACAAACCTATTTAGAAGCATCTGAAAATCAACAGAGTAAAGACTGTTTCTAGTATGCAGTGAAATGATGAGCAAGCTCTCCAGTAAAGGGTTTGTGCAAAAGTAAATACCAGAAGCAACTCTGCTGTGGTCAAAGTCTCTACATACAAATGTAATTAAAAACCTTCTTGCAGAGGAATGAGTGAAAGGCTCCCTTTGGTTCCGAATACCTTGGCATGGCAACTGGCAGGGCTTTCAACTGGCTTCTAATAAGCCCACTAAAAGGACCTTTAATATGTTTTCTCCAATAAATGATCAAAACTCCCTTTTAGGCAACCCCAGTAATGAACTTTATCAAGGAGTCGACAAGAAAAGGTTCATAACGGGTGGAAAAGAAGAAAAAAACGCCTGTGCTGATGGTACTCGGATGGGCTAAAGGCTAATTGTGTCTGAAATGAGATTTTAAGCGTTTGAATTAACAGAGGCTAGAGCACGCAGACAGGGAAGGAAAATGGGGGGTATGGGAGCAGGTCAAAGCTGATCAGCATGTCAGCTCTCACAGAGCCTGTCTCTGTTTATGCACCTCTGAAAGCCATGCAGGACGCTGTCTGGTGATTAATTAGAGTTGACTTAGAGGTGCAAACCAAACCATAAGCTGCTATGTGCTAATTTTTTTTTGAGACATTTGAACACCCTCATCTGCAGTGACTTGGAACAGAGCAACAAATCCCCCCTGCATTTGCAAATAAGACCAACAAATGAGAAAGTGTAACACCAGTCTTATGAATGGATGGCTTTTCCCAAGTTCAGCTGCAGAAAGGAGGATTAATTTGAGCATTTAAATGATAAAGAGAGGGACAAGAGACAGGATCAAGATGTGAGGAACAGTGTTTATTGCTCCAGTAAAGGAGTAAATATGATGTAGCATCTCCAGCTGTGCACTCAGCTCTGTCAGTATGTGTGGTCGGCATGCAAATACAGGGTGATGGATGTATGTGGTCGAGTCTAAAGGGAGCGAGCCACTGAGGGGAGAAAAAGACGAGGCTGTGGTCGCTCAAAGACTAATGGGCCGATTAAGAGCTTCAAGGGGGTGGCCATTTATTTGTTGTGTGTGACTGGATGAAGATTCACTTCATTAATATGGGCTGGCACTTACCACCATTGTATGTGTGTGTGTCTCTCTAGCAACCCTGGATCTCTTTCTTTAGGTAATTGTGTTTGGGAACATATTATTTAAACATTTATTTTTCCTTCTGGAACAAAAGTAAATCTTCTGCATTTGAGAAATGGGAGAATTTATTAAAACATTCTGTCTGTACCAGTATTGGCTTTTGATAAGCTGTATGGGCAGCTATCCAGGAGGGCAGCAAAAAGGAGCGTGTGCAAACCCCAGATAAAAAAAATAAAAAAAAGTATAACTAGTTCGTCTGTCAGTTCTCTGGACAAGTTTTCTATTGCTTTTATGCATGTGCTGTCAGTGGGAAGTTGGAACCCCCCTGGCTGAGTTGTCATTGCACAGGCTGTCCAAGCTCAAAAACTCTCCAATGTGACTAAATTAAGACTATTCTGCAAAGGAGAGTGAACCCAAATTTCCTCCATGTAGGAGATTAATTGTCAGCTATCATAAAAATGATGACAGTTCTTGGTTCAACCAGTTATTAGGTTTAGAGGGCAACTTCTTTTTGATATGTGCCCAGGTTGGATTGGATTGCTTTTTTCTTCTCGTAAATTAAATCACCATTTAACGTCATGTTCTATTTATTAACATGATCGCTGTCAGATATGAAAAGGAGCTTTTCTGGCCTTTCTTTTCGAAGAACAGAAATGATCTAAAACAGAGGAACAAATGAACTGTTTAGACAAAGACAGCAGGGAAATATTCTGTTTATTTATTTAGGCTTTCTACAGCATGTTTTGTTAAAACAGCATGTGATCCAGTGCGGCCCCTGGAGGATGCCTCTGTGGATTGTTGTAGATTCACGGCACCCACAGTCATGTCTGCTAAGACTTTGATATTTGGTGGAGTTCATACAGAAGAGCAAGCACTAATAATTCAGTCTTATCCCCGTTTTAACGAAAGACAGTGCTGACAGATTGAGCTCGACTGAGTCATTATGGTCTGATACAGCTTCGGTGATGTGATTTACGAGGCAGAAATGTAATAAAAGCTTAAGGCTATAATGGAGCCTGTCATATCAACCAGCTTGTCAACATAATTGCCACTTTCATCTGCAATTAGATTCAATTGCATTCAGTGATTTCCATTTCCACGGGAGCTATTCAGCTGTGAGATAGTCAACCATTAGGTTCGAGATTTAAATGTCATCCTGAAGGACGTTTTGATGGTCACTCTGATACTTGTGGCCACCTACCTTGAACTTCCATGGATGTTGTTTCTTCAGTAGCAGAAACACATACTGTTCCCTAAACCCTTCAAGCTTTAGTGCTAAAAGAAATATATATAGTTTCTTCTCCTTTGTTCAAATAAACCATAGATGGGTCAGCATAAACTTTTGTCCTCTAAAGTCCTTTTCAGCTTGTTTCTGCTGAGTTGTTCCCCGGCTCAACTGAATAAAGAAATCAAACTCTTGAGTTGTTAAAGTAATTGCCAAGCTGGCACGTCCCAAGCTCCTCAGCAAAGAGACCAGGGACACTTCAGAATGTTAATGGTCGCCCTTTTCCAACTAGGGCAGTGCAGGCCTGGCATATGCTCAGCTAGTCGTCATTGTGTGCATGGAGCAGAGAGAGAAAGAGAGCTAACATGTCTGCAATTTGTCTACAAGACAAAGAGGTCTTGTTTATTTAGTGACCTTCCCTTTAACTTCCACCCACTTCTCAACAACTCCTTAAAATTTCAGAGGTGCAAAGTATGAGAGAATTCTGGCCATGCGTGAGGACGTGAGGGAAAACACTCATGGGTAAAAATCAGGCTGTGATGCGTTTTTATTGTTGTAGATTGATGCCATCAGTATGTATAACCCTGAGTTTTACTCCTAGCAAATGCTTTAATGTAAAAAATAATGTTCGTAGTTCTGCAACAACCAAGCAGATTTATCAAAGTGATATATTTTTGCAACATTAAATGAGCTCACTCATTTTCAGGGCCACTGGAGAAAAAAGAAAAAAAAAAGATCTGACTTTAATACAGATGGGCACATGAGAGCAGACTGCTTTAGAGACAGATATGAAATTGTGCAGGAGAACTTTGCTTTTGGAGAAATACGTCGATTTTAGTGTTTTCTAAATATGACAGATAAAAATCTGAATTATGAAAAAAGTAGGAATGAGAAAAGTTAGCACATAAGTAATCAGGTCTTTATTAATATGTTTACATAATTTGTACTGCAAATATTGGCACTAAGCAACATTCACCTACACCAAACAAATATGTTTTCCAGCTGAACTCACGCAGAATATTAATGTGTTATTCTGGAACATTAAGATTTCTCATTTCCATGAGGGTGAAGAGGTGGTGGGCTGAACCAAAACGTTATGCCAGCTTATGCATTTTATGTCGCAGTGTGCACTCAACTGCATTACTGGGTCTGTGCCACAAAAAATCAGATATTACTCATCTGAAAAAACGTCAAAAGGAGAGTAAACATCAATGATTGTGAAGAAAAACCAGTGGACGTCCAAATGGCTGCCTCTAGCATCCAATCAGCCGAAACTCTGTATGAAATGCAAGTCAGATGCAATAATTTTTATTTAAAAAATTTTTTTTCCATATTGAAATCTATGAAAAAAAACTGAGCTCCTCTGTCTTGTCTCAGTGACAGAGGAGCTCAGATATCTGCAGAAATACACAGCTTGTTTGAAAGCAACCAATCGGAGTCAGGAGGAGGGTCTTAATGCTGTCAATCACTCCATATATACGGCACCTTTCTCTATACTACGCTAAAGCCGGTTCACTAAAGCAGAGCCTGCCATGAATGCTAAGGCTAGTTAGCATAGCCACCAATAATTTTCCTGTAATGGCAAGTTGTTTCTCTGCCATTAACACATTCAAAAGCGTGTAGAAGAGGATGATTGACAGTGTAAGACCCTCCTCCTGGCTCTGATTGGTTGCTTTTGTATTTCTGCACTGGGAAGAGATTGATTTTTGTTACATATTAGCTGTCTCATATTAGTATATGGTGACAGCTTTAACACTTTTATAGAAAAAAAATAAATATCAGGTTGGAATCTGTTGACTTTTCAGGTTAGATTTAGAAACTCAGGTAAAAACCTTATTAATTTTCCTTGAGTGCAAAAATTATATTAAAAAAAGATAAATGTTATGTAGACAGTTTCAGGTGATAAGACATCAACCATCACTGAAAACAGAATTTTTAATTAGCATTGCCCAGTAATTAAAGAACTGTAAAAAGAAAAATATATGGGCTATAGATTTTATTATTATTTTAAGGTTGGTGCTGGAATTTTGCATTAATAAGCTGGTATATTTAAAGTGACATTTGCCAAACTTAGAAAGAGGTTTATGAATTATTTATTTTACTAACATATAAGTTGCATATATGACCATGATTTTAGTTTCCAGAAAAAAAACAAAAATAACTTAATTACATTTACAGCGACAAGCTAATTATTACAACTAATAAATATCAGGTGTTAGTACCTCAGAATTCCTTTTATTTGACCAAGAAAGAATAAAAAAAGTTCATTAAATCACACAAAACACAAAGGAGTTGGCCAAAAGTAGCCCACTTTAATCCCCATGAGTTAATTTTTGTTTGAATTGATCTCAGTTGGAACGCACCTCTGCTCAAATGTTTTAGTTGCGACTGGATGTAGGGAGAAATCATGTGACATTTACAAATGTGAATCACAACACAAGGCCTGCGGTATGTACACTGGATCTGTGTTACAAGAAATCAGTTCAGCAGTAGTTTATGCATTTCTGTAGCACAGAATGAACGAACATATGCAGGAAAAACAGGAAACAGGATTTGTGGTTAGCAGTACAAATTGAGTAATGAGCTTGTAAAACCTAACCAAAAATCAAGGTATTAATATTCATGATGGGCCAAGTTTGTGAATTCACTTCAGAAAATTGACATAGAAAGAGTAGAATAATAGAAAAAACAGACATACAACAAATTACAGCATAGTTTTTTACTTACAATTGAAACTCAAATATGGTGCAATATGTGTAAAAAAATTTTTTGGTTCCTACAGATGTTTCCAGTTGCTGAACTTCCTATGTTTTGGCAGGTTTAAATGCAATTAGGAGTTTGGTGATATAAAACCACAACAACACTGACAAACAGCAGAACACCAGGGACTAATTGATAATATCAGGAATGGTAATTCTTTTGCCGATCGTGAATATGGGAAATTTCTGGGTCGTCATACTTGGCCTCTGCTTGTAGGAACCCTGAGATCGTGTTGGTGTGAAAAAGGAAAAAACAAAACAAAACAGGGAGCCACCACATGATGTCAACACAAAAATGTCCTCTGATAAATACATCACTAAACTTCAATGCATCCTCCAGACAAATCTACTAGTGTTTGCATTCAACATGTTTGCTCTATTACAAATAACTCTTTCAATATTTAACAAAGACATTTAAATACTGAGTTCCCGCTACAATACATTTCTCTTTTAACCCCGTTTCCCCAAGTTTATGTCTGGAAATATGACAAGAACACACCTCGACTAAAAGGAGAGTCTGTAGATGGATGACACGGGTCCACCTGATGGTATCCAGGCTACCACTGGCTGGATTGAAAAACGGATGTTGCTGGTCACTTGAGTAAGAAGAGCTTCACTGCTGAAGCTCTTCAGGCTTCACTGCTGAGAAGCAGCCATAATGCTTTAGTTTCTGTGGGAAGAACATGGGAGTGTGCCATAATTGAACAGATGCAACAAAATATGGAACAGACACCAACCTGCAGAATTATTTATATCAACACGAAGGAAAGAAAAGCACAGCAGCTGCCAAAAAAAGTCTAAAAAAGAAAAAAAAAAAAAACTCAGTTGTTGAGAAAAACAAAAAAACTAAACAAAACATTGCTGTTATGGTACTGCCCCAGAGCAAGCTGAAGCACCACCGCAGACATATTAACTCAAAAATATATAAAAAAAAGAACCATGCATTAAAAGAGTGCTTCTGATTTCCTGTTTCCTCCTCCTCCCACCTAGGAAACATGTGTCCATCAAAACAGCACTCAAGAGTTCCCCTCCCTTAGCTTACTTCCTGTTGGCTCAGCCACTGTCAGCTGACTAATAACATGGTGGAGGTGATTTCTAATACACTGGGCCTGGGGCTTCGTCCTGAGGAAAACGTGAGTGGAGGAGTGTCTCCATGTAGGAAACGAAGCCGCTGCTGGGTGTGTAGCTGTCAGCCATGTGCTGTGGTGGTGGCGGCAGTGGTGGTGGGGAGGACGGAGCAGACAGGAAGGGGTCAGAGTTCAAAGTGGCCTGAAAAGAGGTGGGCTGCTGACTCAGCGGAGGGTTGGAGACCAGAGGGTGCTCGGCGGGGTTGTCGCCTGTGTCCATTGGGGTCTCTGCGTCCGTCTGAACGCGGCTGATGGGAGTGGGGGCTTCCTGATTGGGAGTAGGGGTCATGGAGGGAGGCTCCACGGTTGTTTGAGTGGTAATACTGTGATTCTGCTGTGCTGGTGCTGAAAGTGGAACTGGGGTGTTGAGCCTCGCTGAGCTGGAGGGCAGTCGGCGGCGCTTCGCTGCTTGAGCTTCATCAGCTGGCCGGACTTCCTCCTGTGGGGTAGGTAAAGCCTGGAAGCAGAGGAAAAAACACACAGAAAACTTCATTAAGTTGGAAATAAGACATCTTTACCACATTTTTTATATCTCTGCACTTCCATTCACACGTGCTTGATCTCAGGAAGTTTTTACACAAACAAAAGGTGAATTTCCACAATGGGAACTTTTCTTCAGGAGCCAGAGTTGCGTTTAACCCCGACTGGAGTCTTTCCTCTTTGTTTTATGTCACAAGCAATAAAACACTGAAATCCCTTTAATTTAGTTGCAATCACCAGTGACAGAATCATCGCTAATAGTTTTATGTATGAACATTTTTGGCTTTTGATTCCTCGTTTCAGTGGCTGAGAGGTCAAAGCTGCAGAAATGGGAAGAGTTTCTGCTGATGCAATTGTTTTAGGATTCTGCACTCACATTGAAACTGCTATAAGAAAAACAATCCAGATCTCATTGTCAAAATGTGCATTTAGTGTTAATCTGAGTCTGTGAAAAAGCATGAAGTCCTACTAGAGTCTTTGAAATAACCTGAAATTTAAGAGCAATGCTAAGTGGTTTAGACCAGATGAAAAAGAAGAAAAAAAGAAACTAAAAGTACCAAACAGAATCAATGACGGAGTCCTAAAAAGCTAATCAAAGAGCAATGGGCAGAGGAAATGTAATTGTTACTGATGATGATGATTAGGAGAATAAATGTGATGATGAGGAGGAAACAATCAGTGGTGGTTGATAAAAAAATATTAAAGGAGCAGAGACTAAATTTGTACATAGCATTTACAAAACAAGGAATATTGAACTAAAAGAAATTTTAAACATGTCTAGTAAAAAAACAGTATAATGTAAAATCAATTTCCAAAGTCCAACTGTGGAACAAAACTGCAGGAGGTTAAAATTTCATAAAATAAAATAACTGCTAAAGTTCAGTGGCCCGAACGGCACCTGAAGTTTGAATTTAAAAACATTAATAGTCCATGGTGCCCTGAGGTCTTCAAGAAGGCCGCTCTACAGGCCGTAATAATAAAATTATATCTCACTGTGCATTTTATTGCTTGTGCACACAGCAAGGAATTTGATATGAGTTTCACATCCTCGGCTTTCACATCCATTTAGATTTAAGCGCCTGACGCTGACGACGTGAAGTACTTTGCATATAATCAGAAGACTGTTTTCTGAAAATCCGAGCAATCTGGGTGGTTTGCACAATAAAAGCAAAGGCGTTGCATAAGCAGAGCTATAACTGTTTTTGATTTTAAAAGCAATCATTTAAAAAACCTCAATATGATTTCTGTATCGCTGATTGTCGTCAGTATTTTATGAACACTTATGTTGAAGATAAAACCCTCTACTGGACAAACAAAGCATTCATTTACTAAACAAATGTCAGCATCAGATTATTTTCCAGGATTTATGCTGAAATGCTGAAATCAACGTTGAGTTCTGGTCAGGGCTGTTTAATGCTGTTTGCTATAATTCTCTGTTGGGAAACTATCAAATAAAATAGTATTTACAATGGAAATACTGCTTGAAACCTCCCTTTCAATTCGTAAACAGAAAAATCTGAGTTTAAGAGTGTGGTGCAGCCTGCGACATCACCTCGTCATCTGTCAAGGACTGTAATGAAGGTTTGTTCTGCTTTCTGGCCATCACAAGCTTGGTTAAGTAAAAAAATAGACATTATAAGTGAGGTATGAGAACCACAGGACATTTGCACTCCAACATGGTAATGACTTATTAAGCACAAGGGAGCCACACATGAATGCATTCCCTGTTTGGTGTCTCAGCTGCTCTAAATGGACTTCAATTAGACAAAAGCGGAGTTTTTATGCAGCAGAAAATAAAGTTTGAGTAAAATACTCACCAGTCGAGCCCTAACTCTTTTGGGTAATTCATGATCCAGTTGGAAGATCTCTGACTGTTTGAGCATCAGCTGACTTTGATCCTGAAACTCCACCTAAATGAAAGTATTAAACAATGAATTAGTTGGAAATTTCGATCGTTTTTCCTTTTGTGAAACTGAAAATATTTGGCAGCACTTTGAAGTTGGGAAAACTGGTAATCATGAGAGGTTAAACTGGAACGAAACTGCCTTCATTGCACAACAAAGGGGAATACAGCGGGGAATATGTGACAGAGAGAGCATCAGATTGGCTCTGAGTAAATATTCAAAGGTAAGCCAGGGAACCTAACCTGGGCCCGTCTCAGTCAGCGCCACAACAATGGAACCATCAACCAACGTGTGCTGCTGTCAAATTATCCTTGACCATGGCATTGAACCAAAGCTGCTCACTGACTGGATCAGAGCCTCACTTAAGCTCCTTAAATATAAATGTAGATTTTAACAATATTTTGCAACAGAGGGAAAAGGCAGGGTTGTGACTCTGGCTGCTTGAACAGCCGGAGGCTCGTTTTTCTTTCTTTTTTTTTTTGTTTTGTTTTAGTTCAACGTAAAAGCATGTCAAAAATACTAAATAAAGAATTTAATGATACAAGAATGACTCTTGTGGAGGTCATTTGGGAAACTGCAACAGCAATACTAACAGTAATAAAACACCTTTGAAAAAACTATTCACACCTTGTGAACCTTTTTACATTTCATCACAAAGTGGAGAATAACTAAGCATTGTGATAACTCAAAAGACTTTAAATGTATTTTTCTATAGACATTTAAAAACTTGCAATGTGCAACAATCAAAAAGGGGATTTATTATTTTAAGATCACATAAGCTTAATCTACCAACTGGTTTGCATAATTTAAAACCTGAATTTCTTATCAGGCCCCAGTATATATTTATACACCCAACACCATGTTATTTTAACTTTTTATATTCAGTTGTAAGCTTTTCAACAAGTAGTAAGAATATACCATTTGTATATTCAGTTGAATAAACAACTAGTATATTAAAGTTTTTTTTTTTCTTGTACTAGATTAGCGTCTCATCTGCAAACCAGAGGAAGTGTGGAGTTGGCACTCACAGCATCACATCAATGGGTCATTCTCCAAACTTGGCCTATAAATTATTCAAAATGCATCTGTGAAACTTTACCCTTCACTTTATTTCTAAATGTGACTGTGTAACCATTTTCAACCAGAAGATGTTTAGAAAGCATTTTTTGTTACTGTGATCAACAAATTTTGTGTAACCTCTCGCTCCTGTGTTCAGAAAGCAATATTTTAGCCGGCCACCTACAAAACGTTTTGTCTCACTTAAACCAGGTAACTGCGATCTGTCTGTGCCTGGACAGACGAGTCAGGTTAACGGATTTCTCCTCACCTGGTAGAGCTTGTGGACATGCTCTCTGACAAAGGAAGCATTCAGGTTTTCACCATCCGGTGTACCGACCACAATCAGTTCTCCTGCGTCAGGAGGACCGTTACGCAGACAATCGTGACTCTGGAAGAGGAAGGACAAAGATGAGCAAACTGGAGGACGAATATAGGAGAAAAGCGCTGAATTATAGAATTCTGCATGATTTCGTTCATAGTTCTAGTTTTACATCTGCAAGGGTTATCCTTATTTCCAGCTACTTACAGCTTAGTAAAAAGTTTGAACTTCTGAAATTCAAGGATAGTTTTTAGCATTTTAAATTAGATTACTTGTATAACTATGTTATGAATTTAACCTCCCTTGAAGCACGTTTTAATAATTTAATTTTATTAAAGTACTGTTTCTTGCCATCTTTAAACAGCAAGTATTAAAGGTAATCTATATTTATAAAGCGGAATACATTTTCTATACCTTTGGCCATGGCTCAGTTGCTAGGATATATTTGTAGGCTTTGAAATGAAACTACCATACAGACTATAATCATGAGAGTAGCTGCTTAGATTAATGCAGGAGGGCTCCTCCAAATTTTTCATATAAATATTCCAGACAGAGAAGTCGGAGTACTCAGTCTACATTCCACTGCCTGCACCAAGTTGTTTCTACATATGGGAACAAAAGTATGCAAATATGAATATTTTTCCACATCCTTTTTTCTCTATACTTATTCAGACCCAGTAAATATTAAGATCAAATTCCAGACTGCATAACAACCCTGTTGGTGAAAACGCTCACCATTATATTCTCTGGGTGCACGTTGTCGCAGTATGACCCTTCTTCAAAGTTGACCTCGTAGAACGTCTGCGTTGCAATACCAATGACAGTGCAGTGGTAGTACCAACTGTCTGATTTACGCCCGATCACCTTGAGGCCCAGGTCCAGACCCTGAGGAGCAGGTTTAGGGGCTGCCCGAGGCTTCAGACAAAAACAAGACAAGAGTCAGGACCGGGACTCAGCAAGAGCAATGTCTGGGTTATTCTATACTTACTAATCATGTTCTGTTACTGGCATCTGAAACCAAATATCATTATCCTCAAATAGAAGTAAAAATAATATTTAATGCAAGCATTTCATCAAAATTATTTTTTAAAAGGAGTTTGAGATGGGTTCATCCAATTCTGGGGTTACGCTTATTACAACTTTCTTATGCTTATTTCTCTGTTTATAATAACTTTAAGGTGTTTCAGTTATTTAACTTCTTGGACTACTTACTTTGTTTGCTGGCCCATGAAATATTTTTAGTTCCTTCTAAAATATTTGCCATATTTAGCACAGTATATTGTGTGACCAAGTCTGATTTTTAGTCAAATGTAGCTGTATGATTGTGGCACGATTTACAACAAAATAAAAATAAAAGCAAAAAAGGCTAATAAAAGAAAAACATTATATGGTACTTAATATTTTTATGTGTCAGAAGATATAAACTTGCCTTGGAAAATCTCATCCTAAAGAAATTACCAAAGTGTTGGAGGGCCAGATCTGTACCATTATTGAACTGCAGTCAGAGGCCACACAAAATAATTCCAAGAGCCATAAATGGCCCCGGGTCACACTTTGAACATCCCTGATTTGCACCAACGTAGCAGAAAAAAGTGAAAAATCCTAACACACTCACCTTATTCACCTTAGTCACTTTATTCACCATCTGGATGCCCTTTTTATGTTTGTGGCAGGTGACTGACACCACGTAGGGCCAGTCTGCGGGCTTCATCACCACTCCAGCAATCTGGGCGCATGTGACATGGAAAGAGGTGGCGCAGTTCTCATGTGTACACTGGATGCAGGCGCCGCGGTTCGGACTGGGGTTGGTTGTGTGGCAGAACACACATTTCTGTAAAGACAAAAAGCACACACTGAAACTTCAACTCATCTTTAAGCGTAGAGACATACTCTTAAATGTTGAAAACTCAAATTCTACCACCTATATTGACCGATTTTTCTCTTTCCTATCACTTTCTCCTACTACACTCCATTTATATTTTATTTGCAGCTATTGGAATATTCTATATATAAGAATAAACACTTGTTTGTAACTTTAAAACCTAAATATTTAATATGTAAGGATTTAAGTTTTGTGTAATTGAAAGAACATTATTCCCCCTATGCAACATGATTCCTTCTATCACTCACAATGAAATATGTATTTAGGATTAGAAGAAATGACCGGACATTCTGGTAAGGGTCTACATAGCAGCAGGATGACCAGGAGATGAGGCAGACACCTCAAACTCTCTTGCCAAATTTCCACTTTCGTGTGCACTGCGTACAAAATCTCTAGGACCAGAGTGAACAGCAGCATTACAATTACAAGCAAGTTAAATTATGAGTGAAGGTCTGAAGGCCTTTTGAATTAGAATTGGATCAACTGGAAACATCGACAGTCAGAAACATTCTGTCTTTTAAATTCCCTTTTCTGTCCCCGTTTTATATGGCCCCTCCTTTAAAAATGAATGAAAATTAAAATGACCGAGCAGCTGGAGAACGCTACAAATCAATGAAAAGAATACATTTCTTTTATCATCATGTCAATATTTCATTTTTGTTCCTGTGCAGGCAGGTTTGCCTCCTATGATTGTTACCAGCTAGCAGTTTTCCACTGATGAAACTTCATGAAGATGGTGATATAAAAGCAAACAGCAAAACTCAGCAGCAACATTAATTGTGTTGCAGCACGCTGCTGAATGTTCATATCAAGTCAGCAAATAAGACAGTTCACTATACATCTCTTTAAAAGTAAACTGCTGACTTTAGCTGCAAACAAGACTATGCAGCACCTATATAAAAATACATTTAAAGTGTGCGTTATGTTGACTGTGTGATTTTTGTGCTAATATATATTTTATATTTAATATATATTTTCCATTTTCATCTTCAAAATCTCTACATACTCTGGAAACTTAATTAGTAGTGTAAAAGTAAAAGTGAACATAAATATGACATGAACAGCTTATGCCAATTCTTGCATGATATAAATTACATATTGATTCACCCAGTGTTTACTAGCATGCCACTGCTAAATTGAAAGTTCTTTCAGATTGAACTAATAAAAGGAATAATTAATATAAAGACAATTTGATGTAAAATTTTTTCATAGTTCTGGATTTTGCAGCTGAAGCAAAATTATGATTTGTTGATTATGATTTGCAACCTCTTATCTATAAATACACTACTGCAGAATGTGAAAAATGTAATAAAATTTTGGCCAACATCACATCTTTTTAGGATTTTTATTGTGCAATGATGGCCTATAAAATCCAACATAACAATGACAAGTTTCCTGAGAGGCAAATGTTTAAGGGTAGAAGGGTGACATGGTGACTGGAGAACACAGTGCGATATAAACTGGTTCCATGGGTGCGCGCTCACATTTGATCAGACCAGTCATCCGAATCATTAGAGCACACAGCTTCTTCTCAAAGCTTTTTAAGTAGAGACGGAAGAAACCTTCTCCGACAGCGCGCCGATGCAAATGTCACCCAGCTTGTCTTTGATAGATTATTCAGAGAGAAGAGGAGGCTGAGAGGTGACATTATTTGTGCGTTTGTGATAATGTAGCAGCAAGCGCTCCGATCACTCGCCACAGAGCAGAGACTGCAAAAGAGGGACTGTAATAAAACAAAAGCAGCGAAAGGAAAGAACAAAATAAGTTGTGTTTAAAGATGCGGCAGCAATGGGGAAATTGCTTTCAACCCACGGGATCGATGCAGTTCATTTGGCGCAGTGAGAAATGACAGCTGATTATTCAGCCATTCCCCTCAGCATGTCTGTTTTACCCTACATCTCAAAAAGAAAAAAAAAACCTGCAATCTATCAATCCACCAGGAAAGGAAGCAGGGCAACAGAGAAAGTGACAGACACAAAGGCAATGAACAGGAAAGAAAGCAATCCGCTTCAGAGTAGGAAAAGACTGGAGGAGTGCAGGAGGCCCTGGAGACTTTATAAGCATACAGGCAAAACCATCATGGTGAGCATCAATAAAGAAAAGTTTTTACTTTCCCCAGAGACGGCTGGTATTATAAAGAAAGCTGAACTCTGCTTGTTTAATAATAAACTATGGTATGAGACTTGTGCAGACCTCGTATTTATCTCCATCTGCACTTACCAAACTCTTTCGGGTTTCTGGGACAGCACTGACATCCACCGGCTCCCTGTTGATAGCGTTGACAAAGCGAGCTTCTGGCACACCGATGGCACAGATGACATGGGCCCATCTGAAGATCAAGTCAGACAAGAAAGAAAATTTTAAACAAAAAACCTGGATCTTCTAAGAACAAAATGTTGGATTCTTTTGCTATAAAACCATCTTCCTGATTAGTTAAACATTTCAAATATGTAAACTTACAAAAGGTCTTCAAGTACTCACCTGTTGTCTGTTGTCATCTTCAATGCTCCTCCACGCAGGTTGCAGAGGGAGCATTCCTGGAACAACAGATACATTCTTTAAGATCAAAGGTTTGAGCTGAAAACTCCTTTTAGAACACCTGACATTTCTCTAGATATTTCTTGAACATGCATGATGACTTAACACATTAGTGAAGTAAATTAGCCATTATCCTCCATCTGTTTGTGAACATCAGCAAAGCGTCCACTCACCACCACCCAGGCCTCTGCTGCACACCTGGAGCAGGTCCAGGAATTTCTGACAGACTCTGGCTTCAAACCGTAACAACCTGTAAGAGAGGAGATGATGATTATTTTAACCAGTTCCCCTATGACATATTTTGAATTTTGTATCAGTGGATGTGTACAACACAGAATGGCTGCAGGGCCACCGTTCCTTCTACTCTCTGATATTGCACATTCGAACACCAAACCTCCTTGCTAAGCAATTGTTTTTCTTGTTAATAAATAGTCCAATTTTCTCACTCCAATCCCCAATTTGACGTTAGCAGTCCACAGGCCAGCAGATTTATACAACACCGGGACATGTTTAAATGATTTTTAGTTGAATGTTCAGCCCAGAACACTGAGCAACAAAAGGTGTGGGAATGCACAACTGGCATTTTTGACAGGAGCTCTTTCTGCTTCATGTCTTCCTATCAATAGCAGCGCTGTTTCAGCAGCTCTTCCCAGGATGACTAACGAACTGGCCTTGAAGGTGTGTTCCAGGTTTAGGGATAATAAGAACCCAGGAGGGTTAATGTGTGTGTTGTGGACTTTGTGTGTATATGTTAGTGATGTGATTTATGAGTTTGTTAGTTTGAGTTGGTACAAACAGTCCATCTGGCATTTCAAGAAACTCACATTATTCTTTTGAAACCAATTTTTTCCATACTAGAAGGAGATTTTTTTTAATATGTATGACTAAACAATGAGAATTAATTTTTAATTAGCACATTTACAGTTACGGTGAATGCGATACAAAAATATAGAAATCAGCTATTCCTTCTCCTTGGACAGAAAGCTTTATTGCAATGTTATTTTAAATTAACCACATTCAGTACATAATTCCCTATTTTTTCTAACAGTGCTAAAGCTAATAGTTTCAGGAAATTAAATACAAAATGATATTGCAAAGAATTTTTTTAAATCAAAACTTAGATTATGAAAATAATCTAAGTTTACTTACATTGTTATAAATATGACAGCTTATAAAATGTATTTATCATGCTGACTGACATGAGGAATTGATAACTCAATTTAACATGATATTTTTATGATTCCAGCATGTAAATCAAAGCTCCTTTCATGGTATTCTAACATACTTATATTTGACAAGTATATTGTTAATGAGCTCAGTACTTACTGGCATGAACTTGCATGGCGCAACATTTACACTGGATCAAAAGACTGGTTCCATCTTCTCCGATGTGGTAATTTGTGGGTGGTGGTTCTGTGTTGACTGCTCCTACACTGAAGCACATCTCTGGGACCAGTGGTCGAGTTGAAATACCATGTCGAGGTAGGGAGGCTTCAGGGGTGAAACTGATAACATCTCTGTTTGGCTTGAATGGAAGGGAAATGAGATATTAAATTTCTAAGTAATCATGTGTATCCTCCAAAAAGGTGTGTATGCAGAAGTGCATGTTTCTACCTTCACATAGGAACAGAAAAGTGAACAGACAGCACAATATGGTTCAAGTCCGGCCACGGCGGCATTGAAGGACTTTTCAGCCAAAAAGTTCGGGGAGTGATTCCGCCATAAGTGTTCCTGTTTCTTCATGCTGCTATCCATTGGCATTTGAGAGGACAGTTCTGTGGACAAAGAGTAAAAACCCATAGCATATTATTCAGTAATTCACTCTGATGCACTAAGCTTCTTCCCAACTAGCTTCCCACTCTGAGAGGGAAGAACTCAACCAGCTCTCCATCCAACTCTTCTTCCTTTCATAAATTAATGAGACCAAGTCCACAGTTAACTAGGATTCACAGACCAAACTCAATAGCGGTCGGTCGTTCACTCTCTATTTTACAGGTTGCTCTTGACTTTGAGCCAGGTACTATTTAATGACTCATATGGAGCCTCACTGTGTTGTTTTACTAATTTTAGGCTTAAGGCAACCTTTAAAAACCTTTTATAGATTTACGAATCAGGCACCAAGGCAATTTTACTACATTGAAAAACTTAAGATTAAAGGTGACTTAAATAATTGAAGGCCCACAACTACTCCAAAACTTTATATGGCTCTTTAATTAGTAATGCTTTGCAAGGGTCAGAACAGTTTAATTCAGCAGCCTAGAATATTCTGATAAAATAAAAAAAAACTATATCAATTTAATCAAACCTGACTTTCCCCAACTCTGAAACAGGAGGATTCTAAGTGGAGGTTTTGAGAGATGAAATGGCTTCTCTAGTCTAGTCAAATCAGATCTTCTGGAAAATTATTTGATAGTTTCTTGGACAGCTGCAGGCTGCGTAAAGTATTTTTTTCCTCAGAGCAGATAGATAGTTTCTCACTGACCAAGTCTTTTTGCTTTTGTTGTCAAGCTTTGAGCCTCATCTGATAAGGGATGTCTGATCTGGAGCCACATAGTTGGGAGCTTAGGGGTTGAATCCTTCTCACAAGGCAAAGTTCTCAGCCTAACGATGGCCCCGGGTCGTCTTCTACTGCAGGGTTCGTTGTCCATTTTGATCTTTACTTCACTTCCTGCCTGAAGATTACAGTCGACTTTCCTCCTTCCTCATGCTATTTTATGGGGTTTTTCACCATAGAAATGCTACATTGGTTAGTTCTGTTGCCAGACTGTCTTGGGTAAAATAATGATGTCAGGTTCCCCACCCCGTGTGGACAAAGACAGTGCATAAACTTATACCTCAGTCTCTGACCATCTGTGGACACCTCCCCTTACTAAGGCCAGCTCCTTGTCTGTTTTGACTGTCTTCATGCTAGCAGTCAACAAAGCGGATTATAGTCTCTATTTCTTCACAGAGTTTATAATTTCTTCAAAGTCATTACAACTTATTTCACTAAAATATATAATCATTAGAATGTCTGATTTAACAAGTAAAAATGCCTCCTACTGAAACCAGCTTGATTTAATACCAGGATATTTATTTAAAAGAAAACAAGAATAATTTTTACCATTTGAAATTACATTCATAAAAACTGTTAGTGTCTGTTTTTTGTCTTTTTTCAAAGTGTTTATACTTTATTTTTTAATCATATTATGCATGGAAACAAAAGGATGGTTTGGCAGCCCAAACTGTGCAAAGACCCCTTTTTTTTTTTCAAACTACATATAAAGCATTTTTAAAGGATATCTGGAGGGAGGTATTGGAAAGAAACAGCAATAAGCTGGAAGGCAACACTGTAGTCAGTCCTTATATAATTGGTGATGAACACAAACAGCACAAGCATCAGTAATTTGCCACTCTGAGTCAGAATCAATTTCGCAGCATAGCCCTTGAGCTACTGATCCACTTTGTTTTGTTAGCCCTGGACAGAAGTCAGGCAGATCTTTTCACAAGATTTCCCCTTAAACTGTTGTCTATTTTCCCACCACTGCTCCTCCTCCTCATTATTTCCCACCATCAAGCCCTCTGAAGGACAGACTGAGTGTAGTCCCCGGCCACACAAGCTAAAGTGACTTTGAAAGCAGGTAATTGGAAGTCATGATCCCTGGATCAATAAGTGTCAGTCAGAAAATGAAAAGGGAAAAAAAACGGGGAAGAGTAGGAAAAAGAAGCCTTGCCATCATTTTTCCAACAGGGGAACTTTAGTCCAGCTTGTTTTTCTTTCCTCAGATCAATAAAACAAATAAAAATGGTGTCCTCTTCACTTTGAGCACTTTGATGGAGAGAACAACTACAGGGATGAATAACAGGAGGGATCAAAAAATTATGTTTGTTTTAGGTCATAAGTAATTTTTCCAAACCTGAATGTCATTTTATTGCGGCTTTTTTATAAGATCCCTTTAAGACCAAATTTAAAATGGCAATTTATAGGCAGCATAAATTTATAACAAGTCTGCTTCTTTTTGACTCTTTCTTTAACTGTTTGTATGACCTGAAAAAAGTATTCACTTTGCTTTTTGCAGCTGTAGTTAAGATTTATGTGAAGCTCGTTGTATTTTCACCCAGCTCAAATTTAGATGAAAATGCAATGCGCCATCCTCATCTCTAAACCATCTGTTTACTTAAATGGAAAAAAATGAAAATGATGAAAAAAAAAGAAAAAAAAATCACGCACCTTTCTCAGTGGTCGGGTCTTGTTTGACGATGGACAGAGGCGAGCGCATGGGTGGTTTACTAAGAGGATGGCGCCGACTTTTCTTCACCTCCTTTGGCATTTTCATCTTAGTGAAGGTCAGCTGCTAAAGTAATAATAACAACACATTCTTTAAGTTTTCAGTATTGTTGAATTTAACAACACACTTGTCCTGGGTCATTTGCTGCATATATTTCCTCTCTCTTTATTCCATTTCCTGCCAAGTCACTGCTCAATAAAGGCCACTAGAGTATAAAAAATATATTTTTTAAATCTAACTATTCAAGGGCTGTTCCAGGATTCCTTTCTTGTAATACATTTTTTTGTTAGTGAGTAAGTCTACAATTATTTTGATAGTACTAGTACTTGTCCTCAATCATGTCAGATGAAAAATACAGTCCAAAACAGGACATGTACCAGTGTTTGTATTGCTTTTTGTCAGAAATAAACAAATTAACCATCTAAAGCTTTCCAAATCAAACTAAAAGGTAAGAATGCTTGGTGATGATGACCTTCAGGAGACTGAAGACCTTGCTATTTTTAATTAGTAATGAGCAATCCGCAGTTTGGATTACCATTGATGTTGCAATAGTGGAATAAGGCAAACCAGATGGTCATATAATGGTATGTTTATAGCAAGCTGTTTGACAACTTGTTTCATTTATCCTTGATATCCAGCCTCATTCTAGCATGAATCACTACGTCTCCAGTTTAGCAAATCATCTAGGGTTCAAAAACTATCACAGAAATAAACAAGTAAAAAAAATTGCAGCATGAATTTTCAGATCAGGTGAAGTTATTCAGTTGAGTAGTACCTCTTGTTTTGCATTTTAAGTCCAAGCTAAAAAGGGAAAAAAACCTATTCTAAACTGTATTCACGTTTATCCTAGAACAATTTTTTTTTACTCTAAACTGGACCATTTTATTTATCTTAAAATTGCAGATATGCAAACCCTGCCTTGGTATAAAGTCCCTCAAGTATCATGATAGAGTTGATCCTTGTTTCTGTACGTGGTTATTTTCCATTTAAAAGACATGAAAACAAACCAAGCAATTGCATTTCATAGGGAACACACTGAACAATGTGTATAATTTAATCTTAATTAAGTCGTAATTACTGCCTTTCAGATCAAGTAAAATAAATAAGTATATTTAGACATTACAGTTTTATGCATGGTTGTTTTTACCTGAGCAGTGTTTACTTCCATGCTCGTGTCTTCGTTCTTAACTGATGTTATATCCACGTTCCTATTGGCAGATTTAGCAAACTGCTCAAATGCTTCTTCAAATCCAGATATGGGCCCTTGAATGTTGGACATCCTCTTCTGCTTTTTCAGCTTCTTCTTCTCAATGTCCTCCATATCAAGTTCTTGTTCTAACAAAGACAATTAAGAAAATTGCATGCTTAAGGTAATGTTGGGGATTTAAAACCACTGTTGGTTTTAATAAAATCATTTGATTATTACAATTCTAGTTTGGAATATAATAGTCTCATTTGCAGGCTCCCACTAACCTTCTGCCAATGGGATGTGCAATGCTTTCACAGGACTGTCTGCTGCCTTTGCAGCGGCCTCAGCAGCCTTCTGTTCCTCACGTTCCATGGCCTCCAAGGCCAACATGGCTTCCCTGGCTAAACGCTCCTCCCTCTCCTGTTTGCGCTGAGCCTCGCGCTCCTCCACCTGACGCTGGTACTCAGCCGCATTCAGCTCAATTCCCTCTTCTGCCAGCACCTTCACCTCCTCAAGCTTAAGGCGCCGAACCTGCTTCATCTTGTGCATTGCTCTGATGTGCAGAGAACACAGGTAATTATAAATATTGGGTAAGAATAAACAGATTTTTGTATATGAAGTCACATAAATTATACATTTTGGTCCTCTTACTTTTGTAGCAGGTTTTGCCGGTAGGTGATCCTGTGCTGCCTCCAGCTCTCCAGTTCAGGACTGGACAACTCTGTAGCCTTCAGATGATCCAACACTGTGATGTCTTTTCCTTGTTTCCATAGCTCGTAGCGACTCGGTTGCAAGCAGCGAACAAACACATCCATCGAGATTTTCACCATGTCCTTCCGGCAGGAACACTGCAAGGGAAAAAAACAAGACAAAAATGAACAGAGAGAACTTTGTTAGAGCAGAGAAATGCTGCAGGTAAGGAATGATGCAAACTTTATGTAATAAATGTTTAAAAAGCTCCTAACCTGTGAATAAATGTCACTCTGGTATTTTCAATCAAACTACAGATGTTTGACTGGAATCCCAGAGCAGCAAGATTATAAATGTGTTGGAGCACAAATTATGCAGAACTCTTCTTTTGTCTTTTTCCATCAAATTAATTATGGTACAATTGATGCATCTTGCCTTGAGCCTAGAAATGCAATATCCAAGCTATAATCATGCAGAATTAACAGATTTATAGTCAGAAGGGTTTCTGAGAGCAATTTATTGTTTTAAAGGTCAAAATGACATTGTGCATAGGACTTAAAAAGAGGGATTTTAAATATCAGGATGGTAAATCAGTAAACATGCAGTATCTTGCAAAAGTATTCAGACCTCTTGAACTTTTGAACTTTCGCATTTTGTCACATTCCAACCACCAACTTCAATCATTTTTATTGTCAGGCTTGGAAGAGAGCATCTGAACATACATTTTCAGTCTTGCCTTGATTTCGAAATAGATTGGGTCGAGTCTTTTCCACCCTCTAACAGGTTATCTTTTAGGTCTCCCATGTATTTTGTTAGAATTGTGTCCAGAAAAACAAGCCATATCATCTGACCAGAGATGAGACAGAATCTCATCTCTGGTCCTTCACATATTTGCAGTGTCCCTTGAATAACTTGTGGCAAACTGAGCTTGTTCAAGCCTTTGTCTTGCCACTCTTCCATTAAGGCCAGCTCTGTTTAGTGTGTGACTAATGATTGTGCTGTCAATAGATTCTCCCACCTGCGCTCTAAATCTCCACAGCTGCTTCAAAGTTACAATATGCTTCTTCTGATTGTCCCGTCTGTCAGTTGGCCATGTCCTGGTAGGTTTGCACTTGTGCCATACTCTTAATATTCATTTGGGGGATGATGGAACTACATGTTGAAAAGTAGAAATGTTGCTTTAAAATGTCACCCATCTGAACTTCTCTGCTACTTGTTCCCTCACTTGTCTGGCAATTTTTTGGTGTTCATGATGTTGTTTGGATTGTATTTAAAACTAAATGCATTACCCTGAGATGGACTCAGTTTGCAAACTTCAAACTTGTAAGGGCAATTGATTTCACTGTAATTTAAGTAGGGCTACCAGAGTTATTGGGGCTGAATACCAATGCATAACAGCGTTTTTGAAAACCTTGCATCCTTTTCTGTTACTGTTCCAATTATGCACCACTACTTAATTATATCGAGAATCGAGAGTGCAACATGACACAATGTAAAAAGGTTTAAGAGATATGAATATGTTTGTAAGACACTGTACTTCAGTGGGAAGAAAAAGTGACAGATGCATCTGTTCACACTTCAAAATGTCTCCACATCCGTCAATGGCAACACTGAACTCTGTGAATCATTCCACTGAGTGAAGGAGGCAGCAGGTGTGTAATGTAGCAAAAGCACAGAAATTACAAAACAAAACTGGCTGACAAAAAGAAGAAAAAGTCCAGAAAGACATGAAATAAAAACAGCAGTGATTCAACAAACAGAAATGAGGGTAGGATAGATGAAGGGAGGGGGTGAAATGTTTTCTTTTTTGCTTTGCTTGCTGTATTACATTCTGGCCCCCCATCAGCCTGTGAGCTGTACTCAGAGCCTTATGTTCAATTATGAGAAAACACAACAGCTCAAACAGCCACAGCAAAACAATATCCAGCCAACATCTCATCTTGGCACCACTTGACAGGCGGAAACATTAAAATATGGTATTGGGTGGAGAGCGCTGGAGTGGAAGGGGAGGGAAGGTGCTGTGAGGGGTTAGTGGAGCTGAGTGTAGCCATCATGAAAAATTCAAAGGAGTGTACCAAAATGTGCTACTTTTCTTTGTGTACAGCAACTTGTTATTTTTATAAAACTGTTTAAAGTTAACAGCCAGTGCCAGTATTTTCAAGGACCAAGAAAAATACATTCCATTGTCTGATAAGTACTAAACGCATTTCAAGGTGCCCAAGACTTGAGATTACAAACGTGCCGAGGCAGACAGTCAATGAGCCACTTGACTCCTAATGGAGCTAAATTGTTTACTCAAAAGCAAACAGGAAGCCTGAGGCCTTTTAATGGACCCTTGAACTCAATGATAGTGCAATAAACTCTGATTTGTCTGTTGTGACTCACTGAGGACACAAACCTAAGATTATCTACTTTGGTATTACGTAAAGGAGGACCTCATACTAATAAACTGAAAAAGTATTCATACATCTTGATTTATTCCATACATCACACTACAATCACAAACATTTATGTATTTCATTGTATATTATGACCAACACAAAGTGGAGCAGTGAAATAGTACAAAGTTGTAAATGCTTTTACAAATATTAAGTGCCTTGCTTTACTCCAATAGTTCTACATTTTACAAATCTATAAAGATCCCACCACTCCAACAGTAAAATACATGAGCACACCATCACAATACATTTTCACAAAATACCAGCAATATTATATGGATATATTTATTGATATGTGCTGTCAGCTTGCATCTTTTATGATGATGCTGTATATATACAAAATGCAGATTTAATTCAAAAATCAAGTTTTCTTGCTCAAGTAGGAGTAGTGCATTGGTCAAGGCAGACAGAGTGACAGTGATGTATGTAAAATATCAATTTTGGAAGTTGAGAACTACAGTATTTTATATGACACCAATCATCCTTTTTAATCACTGGCTTTACAGCACCTCAGGGGTTCAAAGCGTAGCAGAGGTCCATGCAGTGTAAATCAGAGTGGTCTAAAACATTTCCGGTCCGCTGGCGAAGTGGGCAGCCAAGTGGAGAAGCATGCAGCGTAAATCAATGGTAAGAGTCTACTATCTCAATGTGTGCTCCCTGGACGTTCGTCAGTCTGGTGGAAATCCACCACCAGTTCCTTGGTTTTCCTCAAGGAACTATAGTTCTGCTCACACTAGTCCACCAGTCATCCTTGCCTGAGATGAGGCCGACTACGACAGAGTCAACTGAGAATTTTTGCAGATGGCAGAATGGGGAGTTGATGGAAGTCTGCAGTGCAGAGGGTGAAGAGGAACCAGGCCACTACAATTCCCTGTGGGACCCCTGTGCTGCAGACCAGCCTGTCAGAGACAGTCCTGCATCCTCACATACTGAGGGTGATGTAGTCCGGTTCCACTGGGACAGCTATTTCTGACAGCTCCAGCTTGTCCCTCAGAAGTACCAGCTGGATGGAATTAAAAGCACTGGAGAAATACAATAACAAGATCCTCACAGAGCTTAAAGGCTTCTTCAGGTGAGTCGGAGCTCAGTGCAGGGGGTGGTTGATGTGGGGATGCTTAAGTAAGCAGAATTCATGGAGAGACGGATGGAGCTATATATATGGTAATTCTGGAAGAAGACTTGTTAAAGGCTTAAGTTCATTTTTAAACAACAGGATGACACTGGTAGAATGTTTTAGAGCAACACATGTCAAAATGGTCTAATCAAAGTCCAGACCTGAATTCACTTGACTGAATTCAAATATACACCAAAAATTGCAGCTGCAATTGCCAAAAGATTGTTTAGAAAGGAAATAAAAACACCCTCTCGTGGAGTTAAGGCACATCTGAATGCCATATTTTTTTATCTTGTACAGTCCTTTCAAAACCAATGTGTCATTTTTAACCAATGTGTCAATTTTATTCCTAATAAAATCAACTCTCAAAAATACTAAATCTGCTGTTTGTTGCATATAATTTTAACATTCTTCATGTTGTGGCGCTCCGGTTTCAGGCGTTTGGGTCGAGGACTAATACTGCTGGACACCACCAGGTGTTATCGGTCCAATTATTAAGTAAGTTATGTCGGTTTATCAAAAAAAAATCCTAATAAAATACTTTCAAGTTTGAGGTTGTAAAATGACGAATATGTTCAAGTAGAAAACTTCAAGTTGTATAAATATTTTTGCCAACATATCTCAAGAAAAACTGAAAGAGAAAAAAAAATCTTGTTAGACCAAGATAACTTCGCAACTAAACTCGCTAATAAACTGAGGTTCACTCTCTAAAGGAAAAAGGCCAGCAATTTCTTCTAGAGAATGATTTCAGTTCTTCTCAGACAGGAAAGAAAAATAATTACCATGACTTCTTTGAGGAGCAGCAGCAAGCAGTGACCGAGCACCAAACAAACAGAAAAGAAGCTTTCACTAAAAATCCAGCCAACTCAGAAGACAAAGCGTTTATACTCGGCAGCATGTGACAGACGACCGCCATAATCTTAAGGATTATTTTAACTAGCCATGCTTCGCTGCTGTCAACCAATCTCACTAATGAACTTCCACAGTTTATAAAGCCTACAGTCACTACTTTTGTAAAGCTATTTGTCTTCATTTCTTATGCAACTTATACACATAAGGAGCATTTTAAAGTTTTGGATAAACTTTATTAAGCTATGGTGAAACCACAAAAGCAATTTTTGTTCTATTTATACCTGTACATTCATGTTGATCTGATAAGCAGTGAAATACATGTGAAATTCCCCCCCCCAAACATAAATAAATAAAATAGTTGGTGGCTAATGTGCAGATTGAAAGGTTGAGAGGACAGTTAATTAAAACTCCACTGTCTCCTAAAGAACAGAGGTACATGCAAACGCAGCATGTGAAAACTGCTGACAGCATTCCCACTTTGACCGCAGGTGTGTGTGTGTCTTCTCAGTAAGTCAAGCAGATGGATCAGCAGTTGAGGAGGCTGTATTTAATAAGAGTGGGACATGAAGCACGGCCTGGCTCCCCATTTTTCCCTTCTCTGTGGTTTGCTGGCAGACCCAAAACGGTGACAAATTTCATACCGCGACCCATCGCTCACTGTCCTGTTCACTGCTGACAGAATAGGGCTCAGTTTGAAAAAAATAAAAAATAAAAGGGTGAGGGGCCAAGACAGCCAAACAAGTTGTTGGATGACTGACTGAATCAAAGAGAACACGGTGGAGGCATTCAGAGAAATGGAGAATGAGGCTCAGTTTTTACTACTCAGTAGCATGGGCGAACTGAACACAGCTCCGTACATCTAACAATCTAATACTTATTTAAAGTTCAAGTTTATTTATAGAGCACCTTTAAAACAACTGAATGTTGTGTACATCTTTCCTGCTGTAGTCAAAGCCATTTTCTCATAATATTCTATTTTATCAACAAGAACCTCAATGAGAATATTGATACTAACTTTTCTTAGGATGGAAATACACTGAACTTTCTGGGAGATTTTTGCTCAGGCTGCATTTCAACATTTCTCTGCTCCATGTGCTGCACTGTAAATTTGTAAGCCTAGTTTAGCAGAGCAGAAAAGACCCCTCTTCTTGATCAAACTGACAAAGTGAGCTGGAGATGCTCCCCTGAGCACTGGAGCCTGGGCTACTGGTTCTTAAATTACAAGCGGTCACATGGGTAAAGTAGGAAGGCTGGAAATGAGAAGGAGTAGGAAGGGAGGGAGATGTACTTCTGCAAACTGGCACCTCATAAATCTGACATGCAGCCAAGTAGAGAGAAAGACAGCGAGGAAAAACACACACACATCCAAAGAGAAAGAGAGGGAGGAATGAACAGCAAAATGAAATGTATAGAAAAGAGATGAGTGCAGAGGGACTTTATTCCACAGGACATTGTAGTTGGACTCCCTTTCACAAACCTACCCATGCCCTGTCAATTTCATGCTCAACAGCCCACAGGCAAAGAGGCAGTTTGCGTCAGCGCAAGGATTCAAGTTGGTGTCAAGAACAGATGGTGTGCAGCAGAGAACTAGATGCTACTTTTATATATCGATGTAATCTATGACTCTATCCCTTAAGGAGAAGGAAAGCTGCTGAATCACATCAAAATCAATTTTATTTCAAGTCTTCATTCGTCTAGAGAGAGAGTTATGATTAAGACATGAGCAATCAAAGAGTCAACCGATTCCTTAAACATGTCAACTTTAATTTCCATTACATGACTGTTATCAAAACTCTGGAAACACAAAACCTCTCATGAACAAAGACACTTTGAACATAACTTCAAAGCGTAAACATCAGGTCTGTCTCGTCTTACCAGTGTGGCGTTCTTTCCATAGTCAACCCAACGTAGAGTTGCAAAGTTTGTGGACTCGGCACAGTTGAAGCCGTGGTTGAAGCCAGCGTGGTAGCCATATGGAAATGTAATCATAAACTCCCCTTCATTCTGAGTTATCTGTTGAAATATAAAACAAGAAATGAAATGCAGTTCAAATGTAGAAGTCAAATAAATTCTTGGATAGGCCACCTATGCCCATTTATATAGTGATCAGACCTTTACTGTCCAATTTCCAGTTTTTGTTGAGGTTTTGACCTGTTGATTCCAGCTTTATTCACATCTAAGTTTCTTTTTTAGACCGATCTGTTTAAGCTATTTGTTACAACTGTTGAAACAAAATAAATGATAGCTAAAACATTTTTTTTTTACAAAAAGTGTTCCCAGTTCCTTGTAGAAGAGGCACTTTGAACCAAATGATGGACTATTACAATTTCTCCAGTGAAACAAACTCCTGCGCTTTATCTGATATGTACAAAACTATAAAAATGCACTCAGATAAAGAGTTTTCTGTGGATTTAAAAAAGAAAAAGTGGAATATTTAAATTTTATGCATTTAAAAAGTGGGGAAAGCCTGGGTTTTTGTGCAGTTGATTATTCACTGAGTCAATCAGTAGCAAATTGGGCCATTTTCATCACTGGCTAGTGTATTACTATCTATTCCATAATTTATAACAGTTAAAATGTTTTGGCTAACCAAAAAGTGTGAAACATTTGATTATTACCTAACAATCTCAGTCAAAAACAGTCAAAGTTTTACAGGCAATTAAGGAGTTTGGCTCCTGAAAAACGTTTCTTCCTCCAGTCAAACTCAGCTGCATCTCCCAGAGTTTAACATCTTCCTACAAGCTCCATGTTATTCTGACATTGCTTAAGAATATGCGAACACCTTAATTTCATTCTTTTTGTGCATATTGCCCTGAAACCTAAGCCCTGCATGTGCAACTGCGAATCCCGTCGTCTTTGAGAAACTTGCCTGCCTGCAATCAAGAGACACATCAAGCCAGACAGAAATACAGGCAAGAGGGGAGAAATGGGTAGGGAGGCTGAAAGCGAGACATTAACTTCCTCAGCTAACAGTAATGGTTCACATATCAAACCAACAAATCCCTTTTCGCTCCAGCAAGAACAGAGGAGAGTTTTATTTTTACACATGAATCGGGAAAAGTTCACCGGCAGGTGTGCAGAACGCAACATGTTCACTGTGATAATGACGTCCTGAGGGGGGAGTGCTGGGAGAAGTTAAGTGGAGGGGGTCTTATGCTGGCTGTGGGGAACTTTGGATGTCTGCCCTGTGCCCCCCCTTCAGTTTCTCATTAATTTTTGCACTGTGGAGGTTTGTGCTGCAACAGAAAGGTGAAAAGATGGCAATTCATTTTCTGTGACAGGCACCGATGACGATCTTTACTCATGGCTGCGTCAACGCTGAGTCATTTGAAACAAGCCCAACCTCCTCCGTAATTTATGGATGACCCAGGAAAGGAACAGCGAGTGAGAAAAGATAACTTTACTGACACTATCTTAATTTTGGTATTTCAAACTTAATTAATTCTCTTGTGCCAACCACAAGAGTCAGGTCAAAAATGAATTAATGACCATCGATAGAGGCTGCCAATCAATACATCTTTAAGTGCTTCTCTTTTGACGCAACTTACTGGCTGAATAAAACCACAAATGCTTCTAGATAACAACAAATTAATCATGCTGATCAATAAAATGTCAGTTTATGTCATGTATGCGCCACTCACCCTGTCAAAGGGAATGCCGTATTTCTTCAGGATGGATGGAGATATCAGTGTCATCTTGTGACGGAGGAAGGCATCGCAGCCTTGGGAGCTGCCAGGGAAGAAACCTGAAAGGATTGACAGAGAGCATGAGGCACTTCAAGAGGGTGACGGAAGCAATGTTTAGATCTGCTACTAACATGCACCCTGGCTGGTCAGATTACGTTGATGGCCATGAGCAGTAAAATTGATGTTCAGGCATCTACCACACCACTGTGTGACAGACTTGGGCCTGACTGGGTTTTGTGGCGTCCCTAAAGACCCTAAGCTATTTTCTTTCAACTAACAGTGGAAAATTGGGTTTAAAGGATTACAATAATCCTAAAACTACATCAAAACGTGTTTTGGAATAAATGCAGCAGGCTAAGGACATAGTTTTCTTGTCCCTGCCAAGAAACCAACTAATTTTAAATGAACTGCCAATTTTAGCCAAAGCGAGAGGTCAAAGCTCCCACCAAAGGCTTGTTGATGGCAACTAAACGCGTGCAATTTCTCTACAATCTGCTAAGGTACATTTATCTACAAATTAATGCAGTGAAAGTATATATTTGAGCCTGCAAAAGTAAATCTGCAACAAATCAAAGTAGGTATAATAGTATCAACATCTGCATCGGTCCAAAAAGTGAAACTAGGCTGATATAAACGACTAATGTTGCCGTGTTTCTGGGTGAGTTTGTGCATGTGCTCTTCGTTTGGTCAATGTCAGCTGAGTGATTGCTTTTTCACGTTGAAAGTGTGTGGAAATATATACAATTCTGGTAAACATCCGTTATCGGCCATTGCAATGATAATAGTGGATTTCAGCCCATGTAATTGAAGCTGTGTCTTTCACATTACTCCAATATGGAAACTGCTTGAATAAATGATTAAAATCCAAGAGTTAATATGACATGTATGGTAATGAACAGCCCAAACATTAAGGCTAATGATAGTCCAGCAGAAAACAGAGGATGCTGGAGTCTTCATTCGATTTCTACAACATCACTGCTAGGTTCCTGATTTTTCTTAACCGTAGTCGGCCTTAACCAGAAGAAGAGACAAAAAATCTTAAATAAATCAGGCATGGTGTTTGGGTTAAAAGAAAATGTCTGATTATCATCTGGAAAATTCAGATAGATTTCCAAACAACACTTGGATAATCCAAATGTATTTTGACACCCACAATTAAAGAGCTTTCAGCATGTGAAAAATAGCAGCGTTTATCACATTACTGTTATAATCCCATAACCTGGAAAGGAAAATCCAGTTTCCCCCAGTGACACGGAAACAAATTAATTTGCTGCCTTGAGTACGTTATAATCGCATTACCAAAGACCATGTAAATGCATCGATTTTGAGGATTTAAGTTGGATTTCAGGAGAAATCTCATGGACTGCAGCACTAAACTAAAACCAGGTTCTGTCACCTCAAAACTGGGATGACTGTCAAGATAAACAAAGAGGAAAATCTTTGCCTGGAGATCTGTGGTGTAAAATTAATGCAGACTAACAATTTTACAGCCCAGGAAAATATTAAAGGTGACCTATTATGCTTTCTGGAACAGGTTAAGACAGGTCTATGGGCTACAGAAACATGGCCTTACGTTTTTAGCACAAAATTATGCTTAGATAAAGAGACGTTAATCTGCTCAGTTCTGCCTATTTTGAGTACCTTTCTGATTGAGGTGATTTAGAGTCTCGTCACTTTAAATCCGAATAAGATGCTGATGGCCACGCCCTCCAACTCAGCTTTTAAAATCGCACATGAAATTGGCTGCAAACAGATATGCAATTATATAACCATCCATATTTGAAAAGCAGAAGAGCCTTCTTCACAACCAATAGAAATGCAAGAATAAACCCAGCCAAACGTGCTGGAGCTCCGCTGGGGCTGCTAGGTAACACCCCAGTGCTTGTCAATTGTGACTTACACGGAACGTTTTTGAAACGACTCATTTAAAGACACTAAAAAACATTAACTTATTGCCAAAAAATGACTGTGTTTTTTTGAAGTATTTGGGTTGTTTTTTAGAAGCAGATGAGACCCAAATTGAAGCACATTAAACTGCAAAATGTGAATTGTGAGTAATAAGTTCCCTTTATAGAAAGAGGACATGTTCTTTTAGTCCTGGCTACTCTCTATACTTTATGCAAAATAATTAATCCTAAATAATATAAAAAATTTTTCTATTGCTGTACTAAAACTGCTGATCCTAAGTCCCGAAGGTCCTAACTAAAAACCCTTGCAGTGGCAGTATTTTCTAAGACCTGTTAAACTATGGGATGTGCAAATATAGAAAAAAAGCTTACTAATCTTTTAATAAGCAAACCAGAAATTGTTTAGCTGCCTCAATGTTTGATGTTGCCTGTTTTTTTGTAAGATAAATCCATTTCCTTAATGGCACATACTGTCTTGAGATCATAATCCAACTGACATTTTGGAGGTTTAAAACCCGCGCCTGCCCTCTAAAACAAAGGCTCGTTTATGCCTCAGACAGTCTGTGCATAATCGAAAGAAAGAACTTTTCCCCCGTTGACAACGCTCCCATTTTTTATAGTCTATACTCGCCTTTACTTCAGAGGAGGGGCTCCAACTAAGCCTCCCACCAGTTAAACTTTAAAGTGACTGACAGTATAATCGGCGCCCATTTCATCCTTCATTTTCACCACATTGTTTCAGCCTCTGTTCCTCCCTACAAAGCAAAAGTGGGAGAGAGGGACTCCACGCTCTTGCTGCCCTCATGCTTGTTGGAGCTGATAAAAAGGTGAATAATGTGCTGACAGAGCCTGGGTATTAATCCCCATTAAAATGCAGCTGGCTCTCCGAGATCTCCACAGGGTAATATTAACTTAAAGGTTTCACTCTGTCCTTCTGAGTTTCAGAATTAGGCAGCTCTCTCTCTCTCGCTTTTCTCTGCCTTTTCCCTGCTTATAAACAAAGTCCAACATTTTGGGAGAAACTATAAACTAAGTGATACAAATTTCAGGTGAACTTGAACCCAGAGCTTGATTGGAGTTTTTTCTTGACTACAGTCTCTGTACTTCTGAGCATTTCTGCAAAAACCAAAGCTGTCAGATTGGGACCACCATAAACACCATGACCAACAGTGGCTTTAATGGGTCATGTGTTGGCCATTTAACAGCTGCTTCCATCCAAACCGACAGCTGCTGAGGTAAGATCTGAGGACTAATTATTAGAGAAATAAGAATTGTTTTATATGATGTTAATTACCTTTGTTTAATTTCATTTGAGCAAATCAAGCCACAGAATGTATTTTTAACCAATTTTATTGAAAAAACCAGGGTTTAGCTAAGCCTGTTGCAATAAGAAATTAATCAATCACTTGATAAATTAAAATGAGTTTGATAATTTCAGATATGATTATTATTTTTGAAAGATTGTGTTGCTGACAGACTTTATAATCTGTTTTATTTATATTAGTTTGTATGATATTTGTTGTATTTTATTTAAGATATTTCAAATGTTTTCCAGTTCGTGTTGTGTTCTGTACAAAATTGATGTTTATTACTCTTTGATAGGGCAAACTCTTAATATAACTTCATATATTATGTGAAAATGGTCTCAAAACAGTATTATTGTTTATCGCATTAATTTATTGGACAATTTATCATCCAGAAAAATGTGTTATTGTGACAAGTCTGCTTTTAAGCAACTACGGTACTTGTTTCTTATATTCCAAGTAATGTGCGACATTTCCCAGCTACCCTATCCTTAAAGGACGACATTCATCACTGGTTTGTTTTGAGCACGTTGCAACATCACAGACTGTCATGTACTTCGGATTAACCCACTCTCCATCAGATCCCCGATCCCCTCTCTGACTAACATGCACTACTAAAGCTAATCCCCATTGATCAAAATAAGAGAAAGACGGGCACGCAAGATCTTAAAAAGAAAGTAGGGGATGAAAGCAAACGTCATGTGTCACAGAAAGAAGACAGAATGGGTTCACTTCACTGCGTCTCATTTATCCACCTCAGATAATGCGTCTTACTTTGACACAGAATATGGCACAAAGAAGAATATAATTCGGATTATTCTTTCACTGAGAAGGCAAACTCAATAAGCTCCATATATAAGTGCTGCCAGGGGCGACATACTTTCCAAAAACCAGCAGGTGGCTTGGACAATGAAAAGCTGGGATTGGTGATTGGTGACTGAGTATTGGCAAATGAGAAGGTGAGCTCTCATTTGAGCAATGCAGGGACTTGTGCAAAGTAAGGCCGCTCCACACTAGATTATCCATTACATCTATGGGACTGAAACATACTTTGGTTAGGTTGTTGCAGACAACCCAACACTGTTATGCTGCCAACTCACCAAGCAAGACAGCCTCAGGTGTGAGGCAGCTGACTTGTGTAAGAGTCAGCTGCCTCACACCTGTTTCAGCTCCATTTTGTGATTTCAGTTAAAAACACAGAGACCACCTTGTGTGGTGCATTTTTATCTGTAACATTTTGGGAAGATATCAGAAGTAGAATATCTAATTTGATTTCAGTGGTAGTTTCCTCACTAGGTGAAGTTTCAAATCTAACTAAATTGAAAAGGCAGACACAATAGAGGAACGCCTTTGAAAAGGGCAGTTGTCCAACACACAATGATTATTTTGAAGCTCTGTGATATTGCTGACTTGATTTACATGTTGCTACTGATCAGGGTCAGCTTAGAGTGGGGCTTATGATGGGTCCATTTGTAAAAATAAAAAAAGAAAAGAAAAGCTTACGTTTGCTGCACTAAATTAATTGTGTCACAATGTGTCCTAAGAAGCATAATTGATCTTTAGTAAAAGAATAGTATTTTTTAGATATTAATAAACTAAAGCAGTATTTTTTTTACTAATTCTACTAACCTTTTACATGACAAGTGTAGCAACAATAGTTGTGAAATTTATTTGATAAAATAAAACTAAAACATTGATTTCTTGAAGTATTTTGCATAACTGCAAGAAATCAATTAATATTGGTATTTAATTTTTTTCTCCTTTTGCTATGTTTTGTGAGGTTTCTGTTTAGACAGCAAAGGGATCAGCTCTAGTCGTCAAACCAAACAAAATTAAATCACAACAATTTAGAAGTTTGAGGTATTTTCATGAAACTGTACAAAACATTTTATGAAATTTTGAAGAAGAAAAAATACAATAGACTCCCATCAAAAAAATATTTTTAATTCACCATCCTCTACCCTCCTAATCTGTTAAGCAGACATTTAACACGAACATTTTTTCAAGCTGCACTTCTCCCCTCAGCAAAGTGACAAAAGAAATCCTAAGAAAGTAAGACATTGATGCATACTCCCACAGAATACATGTCAAAGGCCTTTGTAGGGCAGAGCCCTAGAGTGTGTAACTGTTTTCAGTAGAAATACATTTCTCAGACAAGGAGGAACTGTTGTTGGATGTTATGTTGTCAGAAATCTCTCCAAAGGTCAGCTAGGTTTCCCAGCTTACATTAGTGCCATGGAGAAGCTCCTGATTGACATAAGGCTGAAGAATGAACCTCAACTAAGACAGAATCGGTGGCATTAAGCATTTGTGAACTGGCTGGAGAATAGAAACATAACATGGAGCGTCACATGAAGCTGGAAGCAGTCTGATTTTGGCTGTGGAACTGATGATCAGAGATAGACTAGGGCTGAAGCTGAGGGAAAGGTGAAGCTAATGTGTGAAGCATTTTGAAAGCAAGTCAGGTCTGCCAGAAAGGGCACACCTTGACCCTCCATGGAAGATGAAAAATAATGTTTGGAGCTTGTTAAATCCTCCTCCTATATGATCTACTTGTGAAAAGCGCTGCTGCAGGCTTAAGCTGAAGGCCAAATATCTTTGAGTTTGCATCAAAATAATAATAAAAAAAACTTCTAATCCAAGCAGGTTTGGTCCAGTCATCTGTTGTAAACAAAGCATCCAATTAAAGCCGCAAGCGGCGTTGGAGACCCTTGCAGCAAAGCGCGCCTCTGGCCTTGTGGCGGCTGCAGGGGTTCCAGAAACGCCACGCACTCGCCACCGCTCTCGTGCAGTTCCCGCACCTGTCCGCCAGGCGACACACACTAACATCTTCCCAAGCGCTCCCTGACGACCCACAATCCCAGTAGAACTGAATTGCAATTTCAAGCTACTAGCCTCTTTAGAGGCTAACAAAGGTCAAGTCTAACAAGTTTACTGCAAATAAGATGAGGCATGTATGATTTAGATACATGCCTCACTGTCAGCAGCTTTCTCACTGTCAGCACTGTGAGACAGGCGTATTGTCTCACAGTGACATCTTGAAAGCTGTAAGCCGAGTTTGCTTAGATACGACGTCAATAAAGCACACAAAATGGCGGCTTTGATCCAAAATGGCTGTATTCCTGTTGGGTTTGGAGCATGGCTCCAAGAGATTTTTTTGTAGGTCCTGACAAAATACGCATGTCTACCAAGTTCCATAATTCTGGGGTAAAGCATGGCTTGGGGCTGATTTTTTAAAAATATTCTAGGGGGCGCTATGAGGGATTAGGCCACACCCACCAAATATTGGACTGCATTCCTGTCGGTGGGTGGAAAAGGATCGATCTCAGTGAGTTTGGTGCAGCTCGGTCGAAAGATGATGAATCTAGAGCCAAACGTATAGCAGCGGCGTGACCTGTCACTTTGCCGCACCTCCACGGCCATGCCCTCCACTGAAAACTCTTGTCGCTTTAAGGCAAGTGAGACCAACTTGTTATCTGTCATCTGACACAAGATCATCTTGATTAGGCAAGGGGGCCAGAGATGAAGCTTTCCAAGTAAAAAAAAGTAACTTCCTGTCCTGAGGGGGCAGGGCTTAGATGACGTCCGACTATGACAACATAGGATCATCAAACATCCAAGCAGGATCACTCATGCAAAGTTTGGTGCCAACTGAGCTTTTTATGCGAAAGTTATAGCGTTCCATTTGTTTTGGCGAGTATGCCAAGTTCGTCGCTCTGCCATGCCCCTGAACATATATGAAAAGTACATTTTTTTGATAACTTTTAAAGCCCTATGCCTTAACTGCATTCTGGCACTATAGAGCAGTTTGGCCACGCCCAGTTGCAATTCCACCAGAATCTGAACATTTTCCTAGGGAGACCATTTTCGGTCAAGTTTGGGGGGTTTAGTGAGTTTTTGGATATGTTAAAGGCCCCAAGCAGCCGTGTGAAGTGATGAGGGGTTGGGGGGAAAAGAAACATTGCGATTACAATAGGCCTTCGCCAGTGCTTCGCTGCTCGGGCCTAAATATAGACATCCAGATCTATGATACTAGAGCCTTTATTAATAAAAACTGAGACAGAAACAAAAAAAAAAAACAAACATCTGATCTAAAGTCCTGGCAGGTTGGAACAACACAATGAAGAGAAGACAACCTAAAAAACAACAGAAATAACCAAAGCTTTACACGAGGGCTTCATGTGAGAAATCAGGACCAGGTAGTAAAGCAGTGAGAGAAACAGGTTACTGAGAATTTCCAGGAATAATCAGAGAAACAGTAATAGCCTATAAGAAACCAAGCCTACATTGGCAGCCTAAAGCTAATTAACACAGCTTGTCTTAGAAATAAGGTAACACAATAAGCATGAAAAAAAAATTCAGCCGCAGCTCATACCATTTCTTCATTTTTTATGCACTAAACAGCATAGCTTAGATGTTCTTACTGAGTAAAGCCTGTACAGCATCTAAATGTGATAAGAAAAAAACCTATGCATAATATATGAAATTTAAAGTTGGTTCTTCTGGCTTACCTTGTGCAAGCCTCTCCAGTCGCTTGCCATGCTCAGGAGGAACAGTGTACCTGCAACGAGAGCCAATGAGGTGTTCAGTTATATCTGTTACCGTAAAAGTGGATGATCACAAGCCTGACTTCTCAGCAACTTAATGCCCACCATTTTCTACAATCTAATTTGATCAAGTTGGAAATGATTGATTTCTGCTCCACAGACCTTGTCAACCAAAAACAATATTCATGGTGGTGCTTTTCTGTCGCAAGTCAATAGCAATTATGCTTTGTTTGCAAAAGGAGGAAAATATCTGCATATTAAAATAATAAATAAAATAAAGCATGGTGATTCCAGTGGAAAAACAGAGGAAACAAATAGAAGTGCCGAGCTTTGGCCCATCAACACACTCCACTCAAAACCAATCTGCATTGTTTGAATATTGCTAGCTAGACCCACTTCATGTCTACAAAGCAGTTTCTTTGATTGTTAAAAAATAAATGCAGGAAGAAAAATCCCCTCAGTGATGACATTTGTGAAAAATATATGAGGACATGACTGTGAAACTACTTTAAGAATTAATACTAACATAACAGCATTAGTCTCAGAAAAATGAGTGCTAAATAAATCTTTTTGTGGAGATGAATATCATAAAATGTTTGAATGGATAAAAGAAGGGGGGAAAGGGAAGGTGGTGATAGAAGAGATTAAAAAATATCTCTGGTAAAAGAAGAAAGAAGAGGGATGACTGTTTTGAGAGTGTTCCCGCTTTTTTTAGCCCTCAGCTCTGAGCAGTTTCAGAAAACAAATTGTCAAGGGTGTTAAATTTTTTTCTGCACTGATGTAAGATTTTTGAAGGCCACTGTTCTGTTTAATATTTAAGAGGCGCAATTCCTGCTTTAAATAATTTTAAATATCCACATCAAATTATAAGGTCAATGAAAAGTTATTATTTTCCATACTTCAATTAAAAAGGATACATGCAAGTTTTAGATTGCCATATATTTCTGGCATAAAAACAATAGCAGACCCCCAAACTTGTTTTTACCCAATATATAGATCTGTATTATATTCTGCCTTTCAACATTAAGTGGTCAGTGGAAGGTTAATCAGTGTCTCTGCACCTTACAGACCTTTACGCCTGATGAGAATCTCTTTGCTTTGAATCATATTGTTATTGATACTGGTTCCATAGTCCCAATTCAAACCGGTTGTTCAACATTAACTCCCCATTCCATGTCAGGACCGATCTGTTCATCATGAAGTGTAAAAAAAAACATGCAGATCATAGAGCTACTTCTCAATCCAAAATCTATGTGCTCCGAAGGAAAGCATGTGATTACAGAAAACCAGAGAGCATGACACAAAAAAATTGCAAGATGACAAAATCAACCGCTTGTAAGTACGGTTGATTTTGAGGGATGTTGTGATGAGTGCGTTTCATGGAGAGACGTTTTAATATTTTTTCGAGCGCAACTATATCCTCCCGTTTAGATGGGCACTACAACAAGACGGAAGCTGAATGGGAACATGACTAATTGCACAAAGTTTTACTCTCACCACTGTGAGATTGGTGAGACCATCAGATTAAGCTCTGACAACAGAACTTAATCTTTAACTTGAATGTTATTCTGTTTTACATCTCTGTTCATGGCGAATTAAGTGTTTCACATATATTATTCTTTTTACCATTTGTTCTATTCAGCAAGCTAATAAGTTTATGTTTTGTCATATTTTGTAAATATGTCTAGTTTAATAATGTTTTGAGATTTTTTTTGTTTATTCAGTAATACAGTTGACATTTTTTAAAAGTATAAAAAGCTATACATGTTATAGAAAGGCCCTCTTGGTAGAAGAGAAATTAATTGACAGTATAATTGTTAGCTTGGACCTCCATAAATTTGGATTCTATGTCATTTTATTCTTCCAAAAGGCTCTCTTTTCTTTGCTCTTTTTCTGCCAAACTTTTTTTTCCCCACTCACGCTGTCCATTGACATGCTTGGATGCTACCTTGAGTGAACAGCCATGTTCTTTAGCAATGACCTTTCATGGCTTTCTCACCTTATAGAGGATGACAATGACTGTCTGCTGGACAACAGTGAAGTCAGAACTCCTTCCCATAATTGTGTATTCTACAACAAGGACAATATTTCTACGACAATCTATTTTTACTGTTCTTACAGTGTGTTAAACTATTGTTGTCTAATAACTTGATATTGGGTTTTTGTTAGCTAGAAGCTTTATATTAAAATACAAAAAGAAATAATTTAAATGAATTTCTGTGTGCAAATCTACATACAACTCGAGTTTCATTCTTTGAGCTGAATTATTGAATTAAATTAAGTTTTTAGTGTTTTCTAATTTATTGAAATACATCTGCATTCTACTATTCTCTATTTTTGTTTGAAATCTTTAAATGTGCCATTAGTCCTTTTATGAATTTTATCAGAGCTATTACTGTAAAAATAAACTGACCCTGTAGTCTTCTCTGTTACAGGGGGAGAATGCATTAGCATTATGAATGTATTTATACTAAATTTACAGCAGGTAGGCACTGAAAAGTCAAGAAACATTAGTCCAAATGTCAGATGCTGCATTTAGTATTTGTAAAACAGAGCAGGAGGGAGTAAGTGCAACTCTTATCTGTTCATTAGTTGTTTTTTTTTTAAAAACATATTAGATATTACTTTTCCCGTAATTATTTCCACCAGTTTGTGTAACTCTCCAGAGACTAGGCTATAAACACAGCCTGGATGAAACACCTCGTCTATTCTTTCTCGCACAACCCTTATGGGTGCTTGAAACAAACTGAGAAACGGAAAAAGGAGAAAGAAAGACAGATATGGCGAGAGGCAACAACACTTAATGAGAGACAAGAGGAATGAGAAGAAGCGTGGGACAAAAAGGAAAGATAAAAATAAAGAAAAATCAAGTAAAAGGCAAAATCCAATTGAACCGACGATGTTAAAGGAATGGAGCCACACTGCCACCTGCAGGCTAAAGCACAAACCTACACACAGTCACACTTTGCTCCAGGGTTTTTCCTACACAGACAAGAGTGCTCATCTGTTCTGACAAATATTAAAAGCTTATAAAAAATTATTGATCATAGTCATGTTAATTGTTAGATCAGCTACAACTGATGAACTTAAAACCATTTTGCCATAATCTTGCATCTATATATAAAATGCACAATGAGGAAAAAACACAAATTGTTAGGATCAGTTTTGCCATGTCCTGTGGCTGTATAACAAAGACAATAAAAAGTAATAACTTCCAACTGCTGGCAGATCCCATCGTCCTCTAGAGAAAATTGGAAACTTTGCATCCATTCCAAATCCTGCCTGACTTCAGGCTATGATTTTTCATTAGCAGTCACACTTTGCATGTGCCCAGCAGGCATTCTCATAAAGCGACAAAATGAGAATCCATGAAGCACTGAGACGTAGACAGGGGATCACTCTGCCTTGTTGACCTTTTCATGCCAACCTCTCTTCACATAAAATTCACTGTTACCTGGTGCAGTTTCCAAACTGCATTTAGTGGTGCAGCTCTGTTTAACTAGATGGAAATAACAAGGTTCAACTACGCGTTAAATAAGAAATTTCTTGAAATGCTAAAGGCTTGTTCAACAGTTTACACATCCACTGAGTACAGTTAGTTTATTATGTCATTGTACAGACATTTAAGACACCAGTAGGACTGTTTCATACAAGCAGTAGCAAAAAAAAACAAAAAAAAAAAAACAGCAGTGCAGCATGGGTCCACCAAATCCCATCCACCACTGTTACCATGGCAGCAACATGTATGTGACTCCAGAGGCAGGCAAGAAAAAAAACACATAAGACAACACAGAGAAATTGAAGGCTTTAAAGTATCCCCCCTCTCCTGGGGAGGAGCATGATTAATCTAAGGTGGGCCGGTGTTCCTGGCAGGTGGAATTAAAGAATCATCACAGGTTGAGAAGCTGCACAGCTCACATGCCGATTCCCACACAATTGGGATGTATTTGTGGTATTTGCACCTTTTTTTTTAAGGATTCAGTAAACACGCTGTAAATCAACAACTTCCCCATTTCCCTCAGCTCTCTGTTCACATACCCAGACTGCTACAGCCTTCCCGTTCCTGCAGAAGCTTCCTCTCTGTGCAAATCAATCTCTAGCTATTTCATAATGTGATACACTTTCTTTCCTGAATGTGGCATCCATCATAAAATGCGGGTGTGGCAGCATCATGCTATGGGGGATGTATTGGGAATGGCCCAGTGAAGCTGATGAAAATATGGATGGAGCTGAACAGATGAAATGTTTTACAAGAGCTGTATTTGTGTTTGTGGGGCTATGACTGCTTTGCCATGCAGTCACAGCTGGTTACCTTAAAAAAGTAATACATTGTTCTTTTTGTTACTTTTATGACTATTGGAATAGCACCAGAAAATATCATGATACAATTTTAAGTCCATATGGCCCACTTTGGGGCATTTTGGAAAGAATAATGGGTACAAATCTTATTACCAATACAGGTAAACTGTAGCTGAAGGAAAATTGCTTCAACGAAACATTTGAATGAACTCCTCCAGATGTCTTTCTGAATTAATGAATCAAAGAGGCCTTGTTGTGAATGTAGGCATTGCTTTTTTGTTCTCATGGATTCAAATGTAATGACTTCCCTAATAACTATTCACACGTGACTTGAAAGTGAATCACATAGAAGTCACCCATAAAAGGCGAGTAGGTGCTTTTCAGGAGCATGAGACTACCTTTTTTACAGTCCATTTGCTTCATGTACCCCTTAAATCCATGTAGAAACAGATTAAGTTCAGGGTAATTTCTTTTTTGCTTTCATGTAAACATTTTAATTTGAATCACAAACAGAGTCAATGAAATATTAGCAGATCTGTGGATCATATCCTGTGTTTAGCACGTAAATGGGAATGGGGAGTTGACTGTGGAGGCGGTCACAGAGCCAAAACATGCATTTATGGCAGAGCAAGCATTGTGAAGCACACCAACAAGCAGTGCTTTGTTACTCTGTGTATCTCTACACCTGCTTGCCATTTGTAAGCATACTGTGAAATATCACTGAGCTCTCAAACACGAAAATTAAGCTGTGCTATTGCACCAAAAATATGTGGTTTTGCATTCATATCACAAGAGCACAACAAAAAGAATCCAGCAATGTCATGTAATAATATGACACTGCAGGAATTTGGATAAATAGCTGACTACGACAGTCATAGTGGCTCTTTCCTGAACAAAACATTAACTTCATGTCCAAAATGCCACACCGAGAGTCCAAACTGAGAATAAGACTATCATTACCCTTCCTATTCTCAGTTCAGGAATGATAATGGTGGACTACACAGGGGGAATGAAAACTGATGGAGACATAATGGACTTCCTGAGGAACACTTAAAAAAATATTTCACTTACGTTAGCCATTCCCTGCCTTCCACTCACAGGCTCAAAGGATAATCCCTCATCTGACAGCAGACCTCTGTGTGTGTGTGTGTGTGTGGGGGGGTGTGTGGGTGTGTGTGTGTGTCTGTGTATTGGGGTAACAGGGCTGACAGAGAAGCATTCAACACTGAAAAGAAGATAATAAATTGATGGAGTAAAGATGGGGACAAATATGACTGCCAGTCAAGGCTGAGATCCTTTGTTTGTCCGTCTTGGTGTGTGTGCAAGTCGAAGCAGCAGTTATGATGAGCACTGACTTTGATGGGAGCAGAGTTTCTGGGGGAATAGACTTAATTTCACAAACCGTTGCACTATGAGAGGAAAGGAAGAAAAAGACAAAGAGGGTGTATATAAATGTGTTTTAAGGGAGTGTGCTCTGTTTAACTGGCTGTAATTATCCCATCATACACAAGTATGGAAGTGAAATTGATTCAGTTTCAGTGGGGGAAAAAAAGGATGTGGGAGGGATCAGTAAGAACTCAAGACAGAGTGAAGGAGAGACATCGGACAGAAATGAACAAAAGTAGAAGGCGGAGCAGAGCTGTTTAAAAGTGCTCATAGTGAACTGAAAGGTCCATCAATCTGAGAGCTAATTGGCTTTTAGAAATGACATGGGTAATGTAAAGACAAAATAAGAATAAAATGAGGTAAACTGAGAAACAAGTCAAAACTGAGAAGCCGATCTCTGTTTCAAAACAGATAAGATCGGTTTTGTATAGAATATCTTTTATAGGGCTGCAATAACTAATAACTAATAATGGGTTAAAAAAAGCTGGCACATTCTGCAGATTTTTTTTGAAGATGCATAGTTCAGTTATTTAATAAACTACTAAATTAGCTGAAGAGTGTTCCAATAGTTTATCGAATATTAATCATCTGCATTTTTATTTCCAATGCAGAAAATGTATATGTGAGATAGACGGCCGTGTCAAGGACAGAGTCCTCCATACGCAGTGCAAAATTCATTTTAATTTACTTCACAAAAATTTTATTTTGAAAGATTACACTTGCACTAAGCACTATGCTGTGATTAGTGATCTGCAAAAACAAAAAAAAACTATAATATTGTTTTTCTGTGAGTCAAAGCATTATATATAATGTCGACTAGGCACCACTTTTTAGTGTGGAAGTTGCAACAGAGCAAAGAAAAATTAAGATTAACTATTTTGAGGATAAGTAAGGTGGTTAAAATAAAGCCATAGGAAGCAACTTAATGGACATTTTGTACTTTAAAAGTATAAAATCTTCACCTTGAACTGTTTAATAAGCTTATCTGTTGGTTCTAAAAATCACAAAAAAACACTGAATCTAGTATGCACATTGCACTTTTTTGCCATCGAAACAGAATAGATCATCTATATTGCCAAACCTAACTTTTATGCTTGCTGAATAAGACTTAGCGTATCCTCTAATACATATTCTTTAAAGCACAGTTTATAAACTTCAGTTTTTTTTTCAGTTTGTTTGTAAAAAAAAAATAATTCCAAAATATATTTTAAAAAAATCTAAAAAAAAAAAATCTTTGTTTATTAGATTTTTGACTTCAATGTCTTTCCATACAAAATTTTCTTTAACCTCCATACCTCTCCAGACATGAAAAATGAGCAAAGAAACTACTTTTGTAGATTCTTTACTACTTTTGTAGACTTTAAGACAGGAGAAACCATGATTTTGTCTGTGTTTGACAACAATGACTTTCACAGTCAGCCCTCCACCCCTAATAATAATTAATGACTGGTCACAGCAGGGAGGATAGGAAATAATGAATACAGTTTATATAGATTTCTATAAACTATTTAAAGAGAAATCTGAATCCGTCAAAACTCTTAGCGTCAGGTCAAAGTTTCTTCTCAATCACGTCATGAACCTTGTTTTAATCACACACATTTGCTTAGACCTTGACAGCAAATTATAGCAAACGCACAGTGAGAGCTGTGAAAATGGAAATCGATGATTTTAATGAGCTCTCATCACAGCGGAAAACTGTAACAGACATCCTACAACACACCAGGAGGGGGACAAGAGATGGCAAAGACAGGAGAAATAGGAGGAGGTGACGGTGTGGAGTGGGAGAGCATACTGTGAGGAAAGAGAAGGCAGAGGAGGAAAGCCTGGAGACGAGCACAAATGCATGCACAGATAACACCGTAACTCAGAAAGCTGGATCGTCCCCGTTTCCCTCCTGCAGTGCCAAGGATGGAAAACATCATGGGAGGAAGGAAACGATTTAAAAACACACACAAACAATCTAAAGAGAGAAGCTATTTTAGTGAGGAAACCCGGACATTCATGTGTCTGAGAAAGCCTGAGCCAAATATAAAAACGATGCACAGAATAGAAAGCAATATACAAGCACAAACATCACAGCGACTACCCAGTCTAGAAACAGGGGTTGACATGTCAGAGGTATAATGCACATTACAGATGATCCAATTATCTTTTTAAAAGCTTTAAAAGTGTACTGCTCCAGGATGATGATGTTTTATCAAATGCATTAACAGAGTCATGAAAAAGCATCCAAATCAACTAGTTTCTAAGCAGAGATCAATAGTTTGAGTAAAAACAAATATTTGAAATTTCTCTCATATTTCCCAGGAGTTTCTCTTTGCCATCTGCACCAACCTGTCAGGTGCTTTACATCAGCAAGCCACAGAACTCTGCCTTTTGAAAACCGCAAAGACTAATTTCAGCTATGTATAGATTTAAATTTATGCTGAGTATAGTTTTCTTGCATATTGCCTAATGGGTTGCAAAAAGTAATTAGAAATTCACAAAAAAAAATAGTTTTGGTCTAATAAACTCAATGATTTGTGCATAAATTAAATAAGGAAAAAATAAGGAAGCAATTTTAAAAACCAAACTCGTGTTAAAAAAAAAAAAATATATATATATATATATATACACAATCCTACTTTCAAACTCAGCCTAAGCTCTGAAAATAATGCTTTTGTTGTTTCTAATTTGATCACACTCTAAATAAAATTATAATTATATTTAACTTTAAAAAGTAATGCGTGTTCAGCATCTGATTTACACACTGCGAGATTTCATCTGACTCAGAAGTACTTCCTTCCAAGCTTGTTTCTGTGCATTTTGCTGCAAAGTACTTGCATAAATTACTTTCATAATTTAATATGGAATAAAAAATAAATATCCTTTATTTTCTATTCCATTGTGGAACAATGGGAAATTGTCCCACTGTTCCACAATGGGACAATTTCTGATCTAACTACAGACTGAATAAAAAATTTTGAAAGTCGCAATGTTTGGAGTCTGATAAGGATGTTTTTCTAATTGCATACTTATTTCTGATGCTTTTCATTCATGATTATTTTACTTGTTACATGAACTCTTCATATGTATCATTGAGAGAATGAAATAAAAATAAAATGAAAACGAAATTAAATGCACATTATGAACACTAGATGGTGCAATTCTTCACTGTGAGATTTCATCTGTCACCAAGTCTGCAGGTCTAACAACAAAATCTGACTAGAAAAGACTAATTGTTCCTTTTGATTTCAATAGCCTCTTGTGACAAAGAAAGTCAATATGTTTTGTAGGTTTTAGCCAGGTAAAATAAGGTAATCAGCCTTTCCATGCAATCAGAAATGAGAAGTTATACAAAAGCAACAAATTTCCCATCCAAAATAGTTTACAAAGGACAGGATAAAAGATCAAGGTTTATCCCCAGAAAACTTGCTGAGCCCAGTAGTCGGGGTGCTGAGGCACTCCACCGTGTTTCGTATTAAAATATGTTAAGTTTACAGGAAATGTAAAATTATTACTGAGTAGTTATGTTATGGGAAAACATTGCCAGTGAAATGCTATTTCAAGCCACAACTAGTCTTAAAAACTACAAATCAGAAAAATACAATAAAAATGAATATCAATTATTTGCACTTCTGTTTAATCCAAATGAAGTCAGCAGCAGCTTAAGGCCCTCCAGGCTTATAGCGAGGGACCTCCATAAATGCGTATTTTAACACAGACTACAGATGTATAAATGTAACATTTGGCTATTGAGAATATCAATGCTGTTAGGTTTGATTTAATGGTTTCATCATACATAAGTTAAAATATCTGAAATTGTTTAACATTTAAATTTAAGATTTTAAGAAGTTGGCAAGTTTACTTTGTGAAAGTTCAAAGAACAATCTCCATAGTTAGATTGTTTTGTCACCATAGCTACAATCTGAGCTATGAATTTAATCTTGTTGAGCTCTGTTTGTTCACAAATACATCTCAATAAACTACAATTATCACTAATTGCTTTTTAAGTTGGCCAATTAAACTACCCCCTTCTACCAGAAATTACTAAATCTATGTTGAAATGCTGTTAGTGGTGCTCATGTTATTAGCAGGAAGAGGGCCCCCTAAATCCAATTCCTCATACAAACTTGGCGCGGCCCTGCATGATGAGTTCAATCCGCTGCACTCCAGAGGTACAGAGATGCGCAACAAACGGGACATTGAATTTAATGCTGCTAATGTGGCTTTAGCTCTTCCATTTTGTGTCTGTTGAGTTTTTAATAAGAGCCACAGAAACTGTGAGCTTTATGGGACGCGGCTGCATGCATTAACTCTTGTCTGACGAAGTGGACAAAGCATTTGATATGGTTTGATAGATCATGTAACCATATAAATAATTCTAAAACTACTAATAAAATTAAAATAAAACCAGCATCATGCGTGACTACAAGGCAAGTGTGAAAACTCCTCCACAGGCTGAACCACTGAACCACTAACGAATCATGGGGGGCCACATATATAAGCTTTATCAGCGCAGACACACAGCCACGCGCTTAGCAGTGTGTTGATATGTAAATATCCATACAGATTACCCTGTGTCCAGTTTGAGTGAAATCCGCAGCAAGGTCAACTTCAGACATCAAGCAGCGACAGTGTGCGAGGCAACGCGTAGAGGCACCAGTTGCGTCACTGGCTTTGTGGCCTGCTAATTGCATCAACTATAAACCCATCTTTTAGGAATAATTCTGCTCCACCAGTGAAATCCTCACAGCAACAAAAAATTAAGCTTTTTCTTTTTTTTTTATTACTATTATTATACATTTTTTAATTACTATCATTATTATGAAAACAAAAACAACCATGAAGATGTGTGTGATCAAAAATAAAAAAGACTGACCAGGACTTTGGCTGCCCAAAGTGAAGGAAGTTGATGCTGTAGAGGTCCATGTCCTCAGTGTGCCAGGCAAAGGTGGTCTTCCACATGCCAAAATACAGGTACGGCGTGTTGACTCCTTCAATGACAATACCGCACTCCTGCTCCACCATGTCCAGCAGAGTGTTGAGGTGACCGATGTTCCACTCATGAATGCCCTGGGCAATAAAGGAAGGATACGTTTTATTATTAATGTTTTAATGATTAGATATGTGTCAGTCGCCCATTTGTTGTCATACTCTGGTCATTGTACTGTATATTAAGAACTCAGCAGTGGTGGGAAAAAGCTCTAAACTTAAGAGCATTTCTCTGTATTTCCGACTGAGTGGGCTTGAGTGAACTATTTATCAATAGTTAGAATTTTTCCTGCAGTCACCAGACATTTTATTGATGTCACTTTGCAGAAAGTGATGTTTTAAAGAGATAATGGTTAACAGGTATTCAGACAAAGCTTAACATGTTCATCTAAGAAAAGTCAACACTATATTAGTAAATTGAAAACATTGATCTGTTTGCACGAGACAGTTTGTTTTCCGTCTTGCTAAGCAATGTCAATGTTAGAAGAAGAATGCTTCTTTTTATTTGTAAAACTAAATTCAACACTAACTCTTCTTCGATGTTGGTAAAGTACAGACTTCAGATAAATATGTCAGAACACCACTTGAAATAATTTGCCATTTCTTAAAAAAACATTGTGAAAACAATTTCTTACATTTAAGACAAAGTACTTCGTCATTATCTGCAGATCTGTTTATAAAATACACTAAACGGTGCATTCAGGTTAATTGAAAATAGCTGCTTCTTGCACACTGTGGTGACAAAACTACTCCTCACCTCATCGTAGATCGAGCCACTGACATCTGCCCCATAAATGGGTGACACGAACGTTAGGTTCTTCCAGTACTTCCTCTCCAGGTCATCAAAGTCTTTGTGGCGTGGGGTGCAATATCTGAGAGAAACAGTGAAGAAAAAAAATATAAAACTATAGAATTGTACAAATGTTTTTCTAAATCACTTGTGAATTTTTGATCTGAGATTTTTCACTTTGCCTAATAGTTGTATTAGATATAGGTTATATTTTGGGTCGAGGGTTGCTGCCTCCAAATATAAGTCCCAAACAAGAGCTGCAGGGCAAATTTAGTCAAATAAGCCTTTTTATTTCTGCTGAGGACAAGTTCAGCTGAAGTGCTGCTCTTTTTTAATCTGAGATGCAACACAACTATGAAAAGATCAACGCTTTCACCCATAGCGCATCTTTCCTCATTCTTTAACAGTAACACTTTACAAATCCATTAATACACATGCCAGCAATAAACCATATCTGATTAAAATTCTTCAATATATTATTTATGATACTTACTTTGAACCACCAGAAGGTGCTATTGACATATTTTCAACCTTCAACAAGTAGACCATTGGTAAAAAGTAAGTCATAAAAACTGAGTTTATCAGCTTCTAAAACAAAAGAATAATGAAAAATGGTATGAAAAAAAGGTTTGATTACTGGATCTTTTCACTACAGTTTTAATCCAATCTAGAATCTGTATAGATTAAAGTCGGAAAAAACTATTTTATTTAATTTTTACATTTCTAATTGAAAAAGAAAAATGTATGAGGCTTTTTCCCCATACATTTATGGCTTTGATTTCAAGGCTTGTTCAAGGGCACCAACTTGCTACATTTCAATAAATATTCATCCATCCGTTTTCTGTATACCCTTCTATAACATATCACTTTTCTGTACATGTAGGAGAGGAAACTTTTAAAAGATGCCCAAGAAATGTTAAAAAAATAAATGCTGCTAGCTTAGTGGTTTAAATAACAGAGAACTTACAAAAACGAAAGCAAAAGCAACTCACTTTTTGCTGTTGGCCAGCTTGCGATATTCACCCACAGTCATGGATTTCTTCTGAATGTTGTACTGGGTAAACAGACCAGACTGACCAGTTACCACCTGCATGATGGGGGCTGGGATCACCATGTCTTCAATAGTATCATAGGATTGGCGAGGTTTCCAGCCCTCTGGAGGAATCACCTGCACATGGAAAAGGAAGGTTAGTAGTTATATGAAGAAAATGAATATTCACCTGACCTCCTACATTATTCTTTAGACTGGAAATGTAATTAAAAAAAGCCTTGGTGTGGAGACGACTAATGAATTCAAGTGTAGAAAAGCGAGTATCTATTTTATGTGCATATTTTTTGGCAGCACTACCTTTGCCAGGCCGGCACGATGAGCTCCTTGACTCTCCATGTACACAATATATTGGGCAAAGTCTTTAAACTCCTCCATGGTAGGCCTGAAAGTCATGATCTTACAGCTGGGATTCTTGGCAGCAGCTGGGGGAAGAGGTGGTGGACCTGGTCCGACTTGCTGGAGTGCAGATGGCTCCAAACCCAAAACAGGTTTGGACGTCCCATCTAGGTCTCCAGGCAGAACTGGGGCGATATCTGGAGCTGCGTGTTGGTCTGAGGTCACCGGGTTACTGGGTGTTTCAGCTGTTGCTGGCCCCTTGATGGGAACACGATCTGGGGCTTGACTGGAGCCGAGAGCAGGAAAAGAGACCGGTCCAGGATCAGGCGGTGCAGTGGGGGCAGGGTTCGGAGCCGACACTGTCTCCATGGACTTGTCGGTATCCATCAGATGCTTACGGGGCTTGCAGGTAAACCTGTGGGACACAGCAAGGACAGTTAGGGTTGATTCTTTGGACGTGACCTATTTTTAAAAATATTACTGTGAAAATCAAGTAGAATGTAATGTAAAAGCCCAGTTTGAGTAAGATAAATAGTTAGGTGTGTTCACTATAAGCCATCAATCAGCCCATGTCTCTGAAATGAATTATAGTGATTGAAAGAGCCCTGACACACAATACCATCTATGTATTTTATAGCACAACAAAAAAATTAATCTTTATGACACATAAATCCAATTTGCATAATAATTTGGAACAAGGTGTAAAATGGCTCTCCCTCAATCTCCATCCAAAGGTTGTCCTGGAGAATATGGTTTTCTATACCTTATGTATTTCTTTTGGCCCATTTACCTTCATTGATTTATAACATGAGCTAACTTATTTGACATGTCAAGTGTTGTTAATGATCTGTGCTTATTTATTTGTTACACTCATACAATTTATTTTTTTTGTATTGAAAAACACAATTTTAAGCCACAAGCCATAAAAAAAGACACCAATAAAGTTTTTTTGTCAGTGGATGTTTTAGTGCTGCCTCACCAAGTTTGTACTTCATTTTCACATTCTGATTGTATTGTGTTATTTTTCTTTTTTTAATTGTACAGTATTGTATTTGTAATTTCTGAAGTCTAAATCAAAGTAGAGTGCTATGTATCCTGATTGGCTCAAAGACCAACCAAACACAGTATTTTGTGTCCTGGGCTCTGATTTAATCAGAAACTATGGCGTCAGTCTCCTCTGTCTCTATTGTACAGCACGTGTTCAGCAACTTGCTTTGTCCATTTCACACTGACGTCTGAGAGCTGATAAAGTGTTGCTCTGCTGTGTTTTTGTGAAATTTTCATAAAAGTTAGATATATTTCAAGCACTACAACGTCAACTAAATGTCTGATTCCTGGCATCAAAACCAAACACCAGAGGAAGATGTTTCAAGTCTTTAAACGAAAAGAAAAGGTTTTTTACCTGACAATCAATGTCAGCATTAAATGTCCATTATGCTCATCCTTAATTTGGGAAATAGGTGATCGGACAATATTTATATTCATTTATATCGATAAGCTGATCTTATCCACCAACCTTATCTACGCGAGAAAAAGTCTATAAATAGACCACTACACTCTTCTGTTCATCTGTGAGAAAGCTTTGACTGATAGACTGGTCCACCAGGTCATGTCTACACATTTTCAGATAACAATAAGCACAGCACTGTTGGCAACTCTGTGACTTTCTTGCTATATTTAGCGACATTTCAAACAAAACATTTGGTATCAGCCCAAGATCAAAATCAGCAAGTCAGGCTTTTTAATGATTGATAATCGGCAAATAGCCAGAAACTGCAAACAGTTAACTCGTAGACTATAGTATTTTACATGACATCATTCATCCTTTTAATCATTCACGCATGCTTTTGGGAGCACATCTAGGCTTTGCAGAGGAGCAGGGTTGCATGCAGTGTGATCCAGGGTAATTGATCACTGATCACGTTCATTCAGGGATTTTTTTTCTGGCCACATTTCTATCTCAAAGACAATAGATCCACACTCCAGTTTAAATAATGCACTGGACAGTTCTTAACATGGTTTTAGCCATTTCTGTAATCCATCCATCCATTTTCCTACACTTGTCCCTTACTGGGGTCAGGAGGGTTGCTGGTGCCTATCTCCAGCAATCGTTTCAGGCGAGAGGCAGGGTCATCCTAGACAGGTCGCCAGTCTGCCGCAGGGCAATACAGAGACACACAGCATAGACAAACATGCACACACACACACACACACACACCTAGGGACAATTTAGAGAGGCCAATTAACCTGACAGCCATGTTTTTGGACTGTGGGAGGAAGCCGGAGTACCCAGCTCTACCAGCCGAGCCACTGGGCAGCCTCATTTCTTAATCTCCTTAGATATTTTTACCGGCTCGATGCCATTAATTTGACCGTTCTTAAATAGACTAACATCATTTCCACAATCACAGAATACGTCTTTCAACACAGTCGTTTTAGAAATAACTCACTGCATCAGTTGGGGCTAAACAACTTGTTGCCATGTCGGAAGCTTGTAACTATTTTCTTAGTTATATCCAGCCGGATAAATTTTTTTGTCCAGGCAGTGTATAATTTTGTCATTTTGTCAGCATTTTAATAAAGTGGTAACACTGTTGCTCTGCTGCAGCACGGCGATACTGGATTCAAACCCCTACTTGGCATCTTTCTGCATGAAGTTTGCAAGCGTTTCCCTGTACATGCATGCACGTGTATTCTAGATTATAATGAATGCAAAATGTCATGCACATTTCATCTCATGTTGAAATATGTTTCAAATTCTGAACTATTTTTTAAAGTTGTATATCTTTTGAAAAAGAACAAGCTGAAAAGTAACCTATGTTTACAGTTTTTGAAAGTTTTACTATGCTAATTCTTAGCATGCTAATTGTAAAAAAAATACATCAATTTGCACTTTTTCTCTTTTGAGAATCACACAAACAAAACCGTCTTAATATTACTAAATCAGTTAGAACATTTGCAATTTTTTTTGATACTTTAGACAAAATTAGCTTTAAGTTGTTTCAACTAATTTTAATCTGTTTTATTTGTTTGTACAGATAAATTACTAACTATTATCAGATTATCATTGAGAAGGGAGCAAAAAATGCACGATCCCCAGGGAGAGCATGAGACAAAACAACTTAGAAAACATGTTTTACATATCTATAAACATTAGGGTGTTTCTTTCAGCAAATTGTATAAAAATTTAGGAAATTCTGCAGTGCAAATACATGTTTTATTATAGTTCAACAGTTGTTGAAATGCTGGTCTGCATCTTTAAGAACACCGTATCTACATATGACTTTCACTAGCAAATATATTTGCATGTATTAAATTACATCTATTTAAAGTGAAACCCCAGAGTAGTCAACTTTACAACACCAACATGATTTAAAAAGTCCCACTTTGGCTCCTATATTACAATAAAGTAAGAAACATTGTAACAATAAAATATTTTCACTTTTAATATAAATGTGCAAAACAGCACCGGTTGCAAATATGTAGGGCAGAGTGACTTTCCCAGGCAAATGAGGCTTACAACTTCAAAGGTATTTGCATCAGAAAATGGAGAAGCATCCCTGATTAGGTTTCAAGCAGCTGAAGAGATAAAATGGGTAAACTCTACTTGCTACAATTAAAAACATGCTATCCACCAACTAGCCAAAAACGTCTACAAATAACATTTTGAAAATGACTTGTCACAGATAAAACAACCGTAAATCAAGCTATCCTTAATAACTCACAAAAAAAGATTTACTGGATAAGAGCCTAGAAGAACTCCTGCCGTCCAAAACTACAACATGATGGGGCCTACATGGTATCTTTAACTCCATTTGGGCCCGAAACTTCCATGTTGTATCCAGTTTACTTCCTTAAAATGGTTCTAAATGTAAACACTCGTTAAATACATGTATTGTTCTTGTGCTCGTTAGATATGATCCGCTTCATGCAAATAAAAAAAGGCTCATGTGGGATTAACAAAGTGAATTATTGTTACAATGCCGTTACTGCTGCTAGCCCTGCTCAGCTGATACCACTAGCATTCGATTCAAAATGACAGGGGCTAAAATATTGCCACACTAGGCAACTGCAATGAACAAAACTAAGGCTACATTTCAGTTTCTTTAGCAGGAAAACATTTAAAAACAAACACACGCACACAATTGCGAATACAGGAAGTACAGCTGTAACAAAATTAGCTAGCTTCTAGCTAACAGCTACCATATCTGCAATTAGAAAAAAAACAAACAAAACGTCGCGGCGACAACCCACAGCACAGTCAAACTACAAAATCTGGGTACTTTATATTTTAGTAAAATACGCTTCGGAAACATTACCTCCTGCAGAAGATTATCGTCCTCTCTCTGTTTGGCTCAAACGAATTGGTTTCGTTTGGTTTATCGATTTTCTTTTAGCTTTAGCAAGCAGCTGTGCCTGAGCTTGTTTGTGGGTTTAGGCCCTCAGAATAGTGGCTTGTGATTGGTTGAGTGACGTTGAGGACAGGGCTGCTTATAGAATTTCTGTAATCTCATTGGTTGATCGCATGAGTGACAGGGTAAACAGCGACTCAAATCCTACGCCTAGTAACATTCATCATCACGGGGTTGCAGCCTACCAACCAGACGCCACGCACGTAGTCTCATACATAGATTAGCGGCGCTCTGCAGTCATGGCAAAACACAAATATATATAGTCCTAAAACGCATAAAAAACAATTTTCTTAAGCCTTTATTGAACTTTAAAGCTTTTACAAAACCATGAATGATTCGCTATATCTTTGGGCTAGCCAAGTAGAAATTTAAGGCTAGAAATTTTTTAAACCAACAATTACTTGGTAGATAAAATATAGACATGTTCAGTCAACTATTAAATCGCAAAAGTACTAATAAAATATATTCAATTTAAATCTTTTAAAAGTTTTTATTATTGAACAATGACAATTTTTTGCAACAAACATGTGCAGCGAATGCTAAAACTACGCATGAATTCTAAAACGGACTAAAAAAATGTTCTTTACAATTACAGAAAAATATACATTTCCCAGCATTTGCAGATAATTTTGCCACAAGAAATGCTTGCATTCAGGACAATTTGCACATTGCTAGAAAATTTGACCAAACAGAAAAATATAACGGACAAAAGCGGTTGGTACAGCCAGCATTAAGGAGCTTATATCAAATATTAAATGTACTTAACTTTAAAATACAAGCATTTCTTGTTTTTACAATGAAATCAAATTTTATAGATGTCCACTGGGAAGACAACACTGAACCTTCAAATTACATGACAAGGCAAAAATGTATACATTTTAAACTTTAGAAAAAATACAAATCAAGTCTCTAGGCTGACATAGGTTTGAGTGTTAAAAAACAGTCTAGAGAGCTAGATAGATGGGGCATCTACTTTACACTCTTTAAGCATAACCATATCTTTGGACTATTTTAAAGTGAACCATGAAAAGGGTAACCTAAAAAAAAATCTGTCAAAAGCTATTTTTTCCTTAAATTGTAATCCATTTCAGAAAGTGAACCTACAGTAATAAATAAAATTACTGTTTGACAATTTTTGGGTGAACAGTACATGTTGACGTTTGATGACACGGCTTACAGATAAGACACTCTTCTCCTCTTACTCAAATGCTTTAAAAATGTGGTTTTTGTTTACATTTTATGGAGCCATTACAAATCTAACTTCTTCGTTAAATTATCACATCTATATGGTATAAAATGATTTTGTCAGGACTCAAGAAATCAAATTATTAAATGTCTGACATAGGAGCTCAACAAACAATCCATCACAACCAATTTAACCAGAAAACCAACACACATCAAACACCTATTGATAGCCTTAGAGATTAGGATCTTTAGATCATTTTGGGAAGTAGATGACCTCTTTTGACCAAACATTTCTTCAATGAGTGCAAAACAAAGGAATTTGGGGGAAAAGATAGATTAAATTTAAATAAGGAATATTAGCAGTAGCTAAGCAAAATATGGAGGATTAATTGAAATTAAAAGGTAATGGTACAACCAGTTCTAAATGAATTCTCAATGAATATTAGACAAACATAACAGCTTGACAGTAAAAATGGTTGTATTTTAGCCCACAACACTGTAGCTTTATATTCATAGAAAATATATTAAGAGAAGCGGACTCTTTATTGCCTCAACTGGAAATTCCGGGTTTCATTGCGCTTCTTTGAGGGCTGAGTAAACTGGAGTAATGATCATCGCCCATTGCTGTAGCCTGGGAAAAGCTGACTTAGAATGTCCTGCAGATCTTTGTTGACAGACATGGAGTAGTTCTTGCCCAGGTCGTGTCTGCAGGCAGGGCAGGTGTAAACTTCTGCCCTGAAAGACCGCTGGAGGCATTCCTGCAGGTAAAAACATTAATGTTGATTTGTAACCAAGCATTTTATACACATTATCTTTTGCCAGTGTTAACAATGCTAATCCCAGAAAAGCTATTCATATGCAAGATGAAAAGGCATGCACAGATTACAAACAAATCAATAAAATTAAAAGTGTGCTAACTGAGCACACCTTCAGTGTCTAAAAAAAAAGGATCAATTTGTTCTGGATTTTACTCAAGAACATCAGGGTAAAGAGAGTTAGATACAAATTTTTAGTGGCTACAGATGAGACAGAACCATCAATCCAATGTTAAGTTAATATTGAAGATTTCTGGGTCCTCACCTTGCAAACATTGTGTTGGCACTCTGTGGTTATAGGCTGAAAGACCACTTCTTGACAGCAAATACAAAGGAAAACCTCTTCAACCTTGGTAAGAAATTTCTGCAGGGAAAAAAAAAACAAAAAACAAGAGGATGTCAGAAAATGACAAAGTAAATCTTTTCAGTAAAGTATTCACCGTCATGTTTAACGAAAAACCTCTTCTAGAGTGAAAATCGGGTTTCATTCATTCAGGCTTTTACAAGAAGTCTTTATTGGCATCAGCTTTTATAATCAATTCAATCCTGTAAACTTAGCCAAAACACACAGCTGGCAAGCAGACTAGCTTCAAAATGTCAGATGGATTTATTAAAGCAAATGGTTAAGTGGTTTCACCAGTATTGCAATGTGTTTCAGCTTTAATTCCATCCCTGCAGAGAATCAACCTACATTCACTGTGAGATCTGGATTAATAAAAAATAAATAAATAAAATATAGCAGGAATCTACCGATACGATTCCGTCATTCCAATCCATGTTACTGAAAGCTGATCGTTTCAGTTGTTTCTTAAAATATGCTGGGAAAGTTCAAAGCAATATTAACCCTGGAGATTTTAATACAGTTATTGGCCTCAGTGAGACCATCTGATGAAGACTGATTTCCTCGGACCCAGCAAACATCTGAGGCTGAGACAGAGCTGCTAATATGACTAGAGATATTACTGGTCTTAAAAAAAAGCACCAGTTCAGCACCAGTTTACATTTCAGTGAGAGAAAGGCATCATGTAGATCTATATGTGAATGTGCAGAGATACAACTATGGATACTCTGAAGTCCCATCTTACCGGTCCAAGAGACAGTGACTCCATAGCTTCATCCCACAGCTTCTTGTTTTGCTGGTCATTCTTAATGAGGGATTTCTGCTCTTGTGAAAGCTTGTACACTTCCACTTTGATCTTCTTGGGAGACTTGGCAGATGAGGCCTTAGGGGATTCTGGGGAAAACAAGTCAAATTTATTTCTACCCATCTATTTGTCCGAGTATTTCATATTTTTTAAATAATCCGTCAGTTCTTCTCAGAGAATGTGATCATCTTTTTTAAAACAGGAATTTTCTACCTGCAAAATTGCAGAAGTGAAAAACAAAGAAACAAAAACAAAAGACGTACAATCCGACCACAGAGAACTTACCACTGTCCTGAGATTTTCTCTTCCTCTTCGCCTTATTGGGCGTCTCTTCCTCCTCCACTTCATTTTTGTTCTCCTTCTCCTTTTGATAACCGGCAGGATACTGGAACAATAGCGGCCACCATAGTCAGTTTACAGAACATACAATCAAGCAAATGAGAATCAAAAGATATACCACAATGATGTTCATTTTCTGAAGCAAAGCATACTGCTCGGCCCCTCACCTGCATGACCAGGCCAAGTTTCTTTATGCGCTCCTTCCCCTCTCTGGTCCATGGCGCTGGCTCATCATCATCGCGCTTCAGCAGGTAGCGCCACACTAGAAAACCAGACTTGCCTTTGTCTGGCCAGTACTTCACCACCTGTGCAAAGTGGAAGATGCAAAGACAACAATAAATTGATGCCAAGAGTGAAAGTTTGGCAAACTACAAACTGTCACTTTCTCCTCACCCCCATCTACCTTCTCCTCTTACCTTGTAAATCCCGTCATACCGGTTTCCTTCCTCAGGGCAGAATTTGCTGTGCTTGCGTCCTTTGCAGCTGCGCACAACCCTGACTGGTTTGCCTTGCTTCCAGTTCTTTGACTCGGCTCCATTTTTCTCATTCACAGGGACATTGCAATTGAGAGCCAAAGCCCTAAGGAGCCATAAAAAAAATTATAAATTTAAGCTACCAGACATAATATTTTGAATAGTACATTCTCTTCTGAACACTCTACCGGTTCATGTGGGTCAGAGTCTGGTCACATGACTGCTCAGCTGTCCTCTTGTTCCCAGACAGATCCCGCCCTCCTGAGCCAGTATAGGTAAACTCATTGCCATCATCCTTTATCAAAAGATAGGACAAAAATTAAAGTCAAACGGCATCAGAAACAAGACTAAAATCATTTAGAAATATAAAAAACCCTTTAATTATACCGTTATGAGTTGTATAACTTATTTATTTCAATTGTGATTTGAGGCAAACTCCCAATGGAATTATTTAAATAAAAGCCAGTTTAAAAGATATAGTGTGTCACTTCTATTTCTATGAAAAAACAAAAATCCCCTCAAATTGGAAATCAAATTTGGCATTAAAAAACGATTTGAGAGGCAGGGTTGACTTTCTAAGATTTTCTTTCTTCCAACTACTTCTTTTCATAGTAATGTGACATGTTCACTTTAAACTGTAAACAAAATAAATAAATAATAAATATCTAGAAAACAGCATACCACATCATCTTCATAGCCTCCTGCCAAAACAAGAGAGTAGGCTCCATCGTTGCTCCTGCCATGGATCCCAGCAACATGAGGCCTGTGGACACCGGCTTCACTGACCTGGGAGTAAATGAAGAATTACTGAAAGTCTGTACAGATGAGCCATTTAAACACTCTTGGTTAATAACATCTTGCAGTTTGTGTTAGCATTAGTCACGTATACTACACTGATGCATGTAATAGTCAACCTTTAAACAGTTTAAACAGTTCAAAATGACCCGCCACTGTGTTAAAACCCCCCCAAAAATCCACTAAATGTTATTTTTTTAATTTGAAATTTTTAGACTTTGCCTAGATTGACCCAAACAATAGAAAAAGTTAAATGTTGCTTTTATACACATTTCCATATAAGCTGTACAAAAAAAGGTACAAAGATGGTATTCGGGTCAAAATGACCCGTGAGGCAAATAGAGTTGAAATCAAGGTCACAGTTATTTACAAACAACAAAATGTTACAAAGTTTTAGTTGTGTCTCGGATCATTCAGCAGCAGAAGTAAACAAGGCAAATCAGGTGGCAAAATATGGGATCAAGTCATGGGTGGCTTCCGATGCCAAATCAAGCTATGCTTGGAAAATGCAAGTCTATGGAAGTCGACCAGTGGATGCCCAGAGAAGAACCAGGGGATGCGAGTTGTGCTTAATGTGACAGAGGGATTGAGGGGTCACAATGTGACATGTGACAATTTCTTCACCTCTTATGAACTCGGACAGCAGCTCCTGAAGAGGAAGATCACCATGGTTGGTACAGTTCGAAAGAACAAGCCTGAGCTCCCACCTGCACTGCTTGCATCAAAGGAGAGAGAGGTCTTCTCCTCAAAGTTTGCCTTCACGCCCACCACCACTCTAGTTTCCTACCTCCCAAAGAAAAACAAGAATGTAGTTCTTCTGGGCACACTGCACAAAGATAGCCACATTAGCAATCGGGAGGACAGGAAGCCAATCATCATCCTGGAATACAACCAGAACAAAGGAGGTGTGGACAATCTAGATAAGGTGATTGGAACATATAGCTGCAGAAGAATGACTATGCTGGCTCCTGGTCATCTTCCACAACATCATTAACATCATTGATGTGACCTCCTACAATGCCTTTGTGATTTGGAGAGAGATCAACCCAAGCTGGATGTCTCATAAGCACAACAAGAGGAGGCTTTTCCTGCAGCAGCTAGGAAAGGCACTTGTAACTCCACTCATTGAAAGAAGGAAGCATGTCCCCCACACAGAAGCCTCAGCAGCAGTGGTGAAAGCTATTCAGAGTGCAGCAGCTCCTGATCAACCTGAGGATCCATCTACCACAGCCATTTCCCCAGCTAGGGCAAGAAAGAGGAAGAGATGTCAGTTCTGCCCTCAAAAGAAGGACTGTAAAACACATACTGTGTGCTGCAGGTGTAAGAAATGTCTGCAAAGGCTGTGCACTTGCATATTGCCCTACATGTGCTAATTAGTTGAAAGGGTTTTGTTATTTTTCATATTTTTGTTGAGTTATACATTGTTGTATTATTGTTCACTAGAGAAAAGTAAAAGAAACGGAGTCATTGGGCTGAATAAAAATGCATTCAAAACTTTTTTTTTGAACATGTTTTTCTTTTCTTAAGCTATAGAAATTCAAGTGAAGAGGTGAAAACTCAAGTATTCACACATTTTTTGGTGAATGACAATATGCAAGATGAAATTTGGTGTTTAAAATTCAATTAAGCTGCTTATTCTGGGGATTTAGTGAAGATGGGTCATTTTGACCCGGAGGACAAAGGGTGTATACAGAAAATGAAGACGACAGGAGGGTTAAATAAAGTGGATTTCAATTACAGCAGAGTTGGACAAACCTGCACTCTGAACTTCCACAGGGAACCCACAGGAACACCTGGAATTGGACCATGGTGGTTGGACGGGACGATGGTGCACTGCTTGGTTCGACCCACACATGCCATTCCCTGCAGAGGTTACCACAGTAAGCTTTTTTTTTTTTTGCTTGTACTCATAATTAGTCTAATATTCAGTGAGTTAAAGTGAACTCAAATACAGGTTTCACTTCTCAAAAATGTCTTTGCTGCAATGAACAGATCTGCTCTGTGTCACCTTTCCCCAGTCTCTCTGGCTGGACGAGCTTGCAGAAGCCATCCTCGCCTTCTTCTTGCTTTTCTTCAGCTTCTCCCCAGCCAGAACAACTTCACTGGTGTCGTTACGGCAACCGGGGCAATACCTGAGTAGGCAAAACATGTTATGGTTAAAATGAATTCTACATCCAAGCACTTCAGTAAAAAAGCTATCTACCTTTGATCACCACTAATTCTGGAACAGGTCAAAGCTAAGGTACATTATTCTACATTCAGAGATTTGTACTTGGCTAAATTTACACTTTGTAAGGAAAAAAAACCTTCTGACCCCACTTTTATTCTGGACCTCAATTGTGCTTCCCCATGCACAGTAAAGCATTCATATAAGATTTTTGCTATTAAAACAAAAACCTTTACAGATCATTGATTGCATTTACATCAGTAAAAAAAAGAACTGTTAACATGCCATTTAGGTTTTGATGAACATTTAAAAACAAGACAGATATTAAGTTGAAACTTAAAGAAAAAGGCAACTGAGAAAAATACTAAGAACTCCAGAAAGTACTGTGCTGGATATAACAAATGCACTCATAATTCAGGTTCTACTGACCAATCTTCGTCTTCAGGAATGGAGGTGAGTGGAGGATTCAGACAGTACGTGTGATAGGCCATGTCACACTCGTCACACAGAAGCTGCTTGTCTGGATCCTGCTTGATGCCACAGATGTGGCAGTTGCACCAACGGCAGTTTTTCTTTAGGTCATCCTTGCAATGTTTACATTCAGGTCCATTTGATCCTAAAGGACAAATTATAATTATCCAGTAACGTTTTAAACAAGAATATTAACAACTTCACTGATGTCGTTACTGTTGGTCAGCAGAAGACCCTCACAGTTTTTTGAGGAATAAGTCAGAACGAATGAGATGCCAAACATTAAGGTTTACATCATCCATGATTCACAATCTTCTAACTCACTTTTTAACGGGCTGTCGGTTCCAGCTGGCGAGTCACTTGAAGAACCGGGCTCCTCGATTTTATAGATTTCAGTTATGAACATGATCCGGCAATCATTAAGAGAGTCGCCTGCTTCCCTGCAAACATAAAGGCAAATTGGTAAAAATGTGGAGCTCAACACTGGGACCAGAATTGAGCAATCCACAGAGACCACAGCAGGAAATCCGCCTCTACATACCAACCGTTGTGCCATCACAAACCACACTAACGGAGATACTGCTACTGTGCTCACCTGTCACCACAGATGGCTGCAATAATTCCCCAGACAAAGCCAGGCAAAACTCATCCGAGAAAAATAACTTGCATCCGTACCCAAGGATGATCTTGGCGTAGATTTCACGGATCGTGCGAGTCTCCCGCTTCCTCTGGATCTCAGCGTCATACCAGTAGCCACGCTCCTTGGGGTCATCGGGATTGTAGTTGACCATAACGACCATTCCTGGCTCCAGCTGATGCCACTGGTAGACGGTGCGAGCCCGCGGGCGAACATCTTTGGCTAGCAGCTGAATCATACCATTTTCTGGATAACTAGAACAGTTTGTGTGAAAGTGTAGGGTAAGTCAAATGCCCCGCTCAGGTGTTTCAAACAGCGCTCCACTGCGGTGCATTTAATGGTGATGAGAAACAACAAGTTCAAACACGTACACTGCACTGATGGAAGCTCCCTTCAAAATTCACACTGCCAGCTGACACACAGGGACAGATTTGTAACCAAGCATGGTTCTAAATTTCTCAGACATTTATTAAGCAGAAAATCCAGCAGGGACACAGAGGAACTTAAAATAAATATTGTATGATGATGCTTTTGTTATTATTAAGCTGTTATTAAGGTGAGTAAAAAATTTTAATGCATTTAACTGGACATAACTGGCAAAACTCCAAATAGCAAAATAGATAAATATCTTACTCTTCATATTTAACGTGGTACAGGATCTCTTCTTCTTCTTCTGCCTCTCCATTACCAGACTCTTCTTTGGGCGTCTTTGTTGTTTTTGTGACATTCACAATCTGGGCCTCAAACCATGCTCCCATGTTCAGGTCTCTTGCATCAACCAGCTCATTAATCTTCAGACAAAAACAGAAGATGGTAACCGACCACGTCCATTACGCTTAAAACTGGATTTTGGAAACTGAAGAATTACCAACTAATCTTTCTGAATTGTGTAAAAATGCATAATTAAAGTCTAGTAGTCAGTTACAACTAAAATATGTTCTTAAAGTTAAATGCTACATTTATGAGTTCTTTTCTCCAAACTTCTCTGAAACATAAAGTAAATAAAACAGATTAAATGCAGTCTATAGTCTTTATAAATTACCTTGTAAAAGCCAAACCCAGGATAGACGAGCTCCACTGCGTTTGTCTGAGCAGAGGTCCCAGCAGCTTGACCCTCGACCTCGCCGTGGGTTGAGTTCTTGTCGGACTCACTCTGGGTGGAGCCGCAGCCAGAATCTGAGTCGGAGAGCTCGGCTTCTTTGTCTTTGTTTTTGTTTTTGTTTTTGCTTTTGCTTTTGCCTTTGACGACATCAGCAGCAGGGGCCTTCTGCCTAACAAGCAGCTGCACTATGTCGTTGAGGCCAACATTGTAGTCAAATATGGTGTGGCCATCCTCCATCTGAGATTCAAGATAAGTAAGGAATTATACCTTAGTTAAACCAGACCAAAAAATAAAAGAAAAAAAGAAAAGAACTATTTAACCAACACCATCTCACCTGTTTGCCACGATAGAAAAGTCTCTGCCTCTCTGGCTCCACCTTGAACAGCTCCATGATTTTGAGTCGCAGCTCATCCACCTTGGTGAGTTTGGACAGGTTATCCACCCGATGGGTCTCCTTCCCATCCATGGTGCGAACTTGAATCCACATTGCAGCTGCCCTCTGAAAACAACCAATTTGCACAAACATGGCTGAAGGTGTTTTTTTGTCAAAACCTGGTTATGCTAGCTCCAATCTTATTTAGCTTTGCAGAACAATCTCACTTTAACTTCATGTGAAAAATGTTTCCAAGTAGCAGCTCAGTGAAAAAACATTGAGTCCTTTCAACCAAAACATTGCTGCAGCTGGTAAGATTACCGTAAGCAATAACATAATACATTTTATTAGGGGAAAATATTCTTAAGAAATGAAAACAAAAAGGATATTTAAGTAATATGGATTCATTTATACATTTTTTTTTCTGTAAGGCAATTGAACGCTGTTATCAGAAATAGTGTTTCCTCCATTTTCTTGAAAAATTCAACTATAACTATATAACAGCCTTTTATTTTGGGATTAACTACTTTCTCCTGTGAGGTTTCCAGCCTTTTCAAAATACTACTGCAGGACTTCTGACCTGATCTTAGTCTTTCACATCTTTGTGCTGGCTCCCACTTCAAAAGATATTTGAGTTCTTAAAAAACACAAAAAGGGGAAGCATTTTCTGACCCATGTAAATTTTACACACTTGCTGTAGAGGTCAGGTGAGTGAACAGAGGAGCAGATCAGTGCGCAGATCTTTCACTGCACCTGCAGCCTAACCTTTCCAAAAGCTTGCCACTTTATATTTGGACTTTATAAACCTAAATTAAATAACTGATTGCAACTTGGACACCTACTTGTCCCGCTCAGTAGAAACGAGGTATAACTTATGACATTGATGTTGGACAATGTCTCCCACCCAAGCATGAACTGCTGCTGAACTGGAGAGCGCCTCCAGTGACAGATTGCTGCGTCTTAGGTATAAAAAGGAGCGTAAACACAGGTCCTTCCTCCCATCAGCTGTTAAACTTTATAACCATCACTGTTCCCAATAAACACAAGACGACTAGACAACTCTGCCAATATTTGGGATTTTCTCATTTCAAGTTTTCACTTTTTGCTAGTAGTCAATCGTTTTTATACACAGCTTGTGTCTTTGCCACTTTAAAGTACCATAATCTGCTGCATATTTCTTTTCATACAAGTATGTTATTTTTTATATATTGTAGTGCTGCTTTCTTATGTTGTAAATTTGTCCTTACTGTACAGTCTCTTAGTCTTATGTTTTTTACCTTGTGAGAATAAGCATTCTCACATTTAACTTTGACTTACTGCTGTTTCACAGGAGTTACCCGACTGAGGGACAATAAAGGATATTTCTATTCTAACCCCTTTTTATCATTGCTATCCGTTTTATTAGACTTCATTGTCTGCAATAACCAACTCCTGCTCTGTTGTCTTGATCAGAAATGTGACTGCTTCCTGCTCAGAGTACAGTATGGTGCCGCTGTAAGCAGTGGGCTGTCATCAGTGCAATCAGAAAGGGAGGGAATAGGCTGATTTAAATACAGTGCGGGAAACTGGGCTCCAGGCCACTCCCATTTTCTTTTAAAAGCACATCCGGACGCGAGGGAGCGCTAGCAAACAATGTGCCTTCGGTTTCTGACTGTAAAACACGGTGAAATGTTATATTATTTAGGTTTTACACTGATATATTACCCGAATACAACGTACTTGGATCCCAGTGAGTGATGAGGGGACAGCTCTATTCCTGCTCGGCTTCACTGAGACGCGGTCCCTAAATAATCGTCCGAAAGCGAACAAATGATAACATAAAAAAAATAAGGAAAATAAAAATAAAAAAGCTGCTCCAACTTAGAATTCACCATTTACCTTAGTTTCTTCTACCATTTTGTTTTTGAAAGAGCAAACAAAACCACCAAATTATTCACTTCACGCAAAACAAACAGGAAAATGGGCAGTCTTATGTTAGCATACGTGAAAATAGATGAAAAGCAACAAAGTAGTAAGCTAGCTAATTTAACCGTTGGTAGTAAGAGTTACAGTTTCAGCACAAATAAACAAGATAACTTCTTCCCAACCTATTTTAAAGCGTACAGCAAACCACGTAACAGATAAGAGACTTTTTTTCAGCCATTTTAACAACCACATTACAAATGAAAAAAGAACAATGAAAAAAGATTGATAACAGAATTTGAACAAGCCTGAACAAGATGTGCGGCCTTTTAGTGGTTCCGCATAGGCAGCAAAAGAAACAACACAGGACTTAGCTAACCTCTGTGTACTAGCAACTGAATAGAGATCCAAATGAATACGAAATTAACAAAATGTCGAAAGTTAACAGAAGTGGCAAAACAAGATTTACCTGTTTGATCGTCCAAAGTAAAAATCAGGAAATTGCCGGCTAAGCAATAAATGTGCACGTTTTCCCCCCCAAGTAACTTCTATCAAAGGGTTTATGCGACCAACTCTACCCTTGTTGGAGATTGATCAATGAGTTATTCTTCAACTCTTTGTTAACACGCCTGCTCCAAGAGTTCCCCATGCTGATTGGCTGATTCGTTCATACTGTTCAGATTTGATTGGTTAATAGACCTGTCAATCTGGAGAGTGACTGGAGCTTAGTATCAGCGCGCGAAACGACATTCTCGTGGGTGTAGTTCATCTTTGGGAGTTTATCGCGAGACAAAGTCCTCTGCAGACTAAACATATGGTGGTCCTGGTAAACAACGTCTGTAGTAGACGAATACCTTATCCAAAGTACCGTATGTCTGCTTTATGGGGGTTTTAAAAGAAATCCCAGCCATAATGTTTTATTTGCTTGCAGAAAAAAATAACACTTATTCGATGTAATTAATTATGTGTAATTATAATTATATTAAAAACAAACATAGACAAAAAAACAAATATTATTAGCCCCTAACTATTAAGTTGGTCTTTGTGACTTGTTTACTGTGCTGAAACCTGACAAGTGGTGGATAGTGTCTCATCAATATGGGGTGACAACTTACCACCCTGGCAGCACAGATAAAAGGTAAGGAAATGAAAATGCTTATGGTCTAATTTGTTGGATCACATGCTGTGAGTGATTGTACCTTTCATCACAGAGGACAGCTATATTCTAACAGATATGTACACATCATATTTGTATACATTTACAAAATTATTAGTAAAACAGGACTGAAATTAGATGTTAGCCAAAGATGCAATACACCATATGTAGGAGAGTTCAGAAGTCAGAGCAACAGCAGACATCTAACAATTTGAGAAAAAAATATCTGATACTATCATTGCTCAGAATGTAATGACTCAAACAACGTCCACCATGTAAATATTCTTTATTGAAAACAAAATAATAGAAGATTAGTATAGTAAGTCCATTTTAAAACTGGCTTTAAACATCCCGCAGTCTCTTTTGTAATGCTGTTCTTCTTTAAGATGAAAACTGGTATAAACTTCAACTGTCAATGTGCAATATATGAATTTAATCCATGACTGATTCTGTTTTTTCCATATATTCTCAAATACATTTATTATGTTCAGTTATATTTTACAAAAATAAAATTCCCTAGAATTAGGAAATAATTTTTGCAATATCTTGTTGTATTCCTGCACAAACTGATAAGTTTGCATTCGTCCTATTTATTCTGCTAAGATCCCCCAAACTGCACCAAATTTAAAAAGCTACATTTTAGCAAAAGTAATTGATAGGTGAAACAAAACAAGAAATTATAAACACTTTAGTAAGAATGATGGACATGAGTAGTGTAAGTATACATTACAGATAAATACTCTGATTTTCACAAAGGCAATGGATGTAGGTTGGAACAATAGAGCAGTTCTAGGAGAGTAAAGTGGTTTCTAAGACCACTTCTTGTGTGTGATAAAATAAATATGCTTACATTGATACATACAGAAAATATCCACCTTTCTCTAAAATGAACAAAGAACCACATTGGACACTTGACATCTTGAACTTTTACTACACAAAAAAAACTTTACCTACTTCTTGAGTTTAAATATATGTAATTTTAACCTCTAAATATGAATGTTTTTCAAGATTTCATTAAATACCTACAGCCTCTCATTTCAATTGCTGACGGATTTCAGTTACTGAACAATAGCACAAGACTTACAAAGTTAGCTTTGTAACTAGTTTGACAACTAGTTTGATTAGCTAGTTATCAAAATAGTTAATATTTATTAACTAGTTTGATAAATATGTTAAATATGACACTCTAAAATGCTATGTCACAGAACTATATTTTATTTTTCATCAATTTATTTATTTTTATCCACATGGATGAAAATAAACAGGGTTATTAATCCACCCCTAAAGGGAAATAATCATGGTTTTTGGTGCAGTTCCAACCAATATGAAAAATTAGGAAACTCAGAGAGGACTCTCAGCTATACGGCATCTCTGGTGTGCTTGATCCAGGACAAAGTTGCTTGGGATGTGCTGAACAGCACTCCGAGCTCAGTGAGGACGACAGGAAGTGAACTCGGCAGGCTAAGTCATCCAGGAAATCTTTTTGTAGTTTTGCTATTGCTTGAGATAAAACAACTGGCAGCGATTGCACTCTGACAAGGATGGAGTCCAGTTTTTCTTCAAGAGCCACAATCCTCCTGTCGAGCTCCCCGGTTTGATGCTGCAGGTCTAACACCAGATCGTACATCATGTTCTGAGTCTGAAACGCAGCAAAGAAATTGTACAGCAATCTGCAAATATTTTGATAGTTTTCTTGTGTCTTTGTCAGCATAGATGCAGTCAGTCGTGAATGTTTGTCAGTAAACCATTTATGCAGATAAGGAAAACAAGTTTTGGTTTATATTCTGCTCTATTTTATACGTAAATTATGCTGGATTTCATAAAAATAATTTAGTGAGAGCCAAAATTGAAAAAATCTTCAAAAACTATGCGTCTTCTTGTATTATATTAGGTGTATTTGTTATTAGCCCATTATAGCATTTTGTCTTTAGAATCTCAGTGGATCTCCACTAAAGTTACAAATAAAATGCAATATGTCAATTGTGTCCAATATTTTCAGCATTATGTTTCATAATGTCAGCTAAGCTTGGACCATCAGAGTAACAAAACAGATGTCCCAACATATTTAGGTTTGAAAGGAATAAAATGGAATAAATATATATCTAACTCATCAATAACAGCAGTTTGATGATAGTTTTCTGGTGCATTCCTCCATAATTTAGAAGAAATTCACAAACCTTTGCGAGATCAGCAACAGTATTTGCCTGGTCAGTTAGTTTCCTTTGCTCCATTTTGAGTCTTCTCAGTCTGAATTTAAAAAACAAAATTAATTAGTCTTCAATGAGTTTAAGATTGTGTGCAGTTTATCTTGACAGAATTTATAATTAAAAAGTGCCTAATCATGCTTCAAGAGGGAATCAAACAAATTCAAACAAACACTGATACCTACTGGTGGATGGCCTGCAGGAATTTCCTCTGATGCTGTCGCACACGGGCGTGGTCAATCTTTTTGACCAGCTTTGTGTTTTTGTAGATGAGCCAAGTCTCCCTTAAAACATTTGCTGCTGTGTTTTTTATCTGAGAAGGGAAATCACAAGAAAGCACTGCAGCAGTTTTAAACTGACCTTGGTTGTCTTTTTATGACTTACATTTATTTCATTTTGGTACTTTGTAGGTGTGAAATAGTTTGATAAATATGTTCATTTCAAAAAGGTAACTGAGATCTAAAGCAAAAAACTGACAATATTCATGATGGAAAAATATTTTTGTTTAAGAAATAAGCAGCGTTATGTGCAAACAGACCTTTTTGTAAAGTTGAGTATCCATCATAAAATTATGGACATGCTTTTCAGCTCTTGTAAGCTCTGACTTCCTTGCAACAACAGCCACCACCAAAGCTGTACAACCTGCTCCCTGTGGAGAGGAAGAGCTGTGGTTAGCTTCGCAACAGATTCATTCAGTTGTAACCAAAGATTCATTTTGATATTAATTTCAGTACTCATAAAAATGTATTCATTCTCACCATAATTCCTGTCAAGAGGCAAACTCCTTTTCCACAGTAGGTGTGAGGGACCATGTCTCCATAACCAATGGACAGGAAAGTGATGGAGATCAGCCACATTGCTCCCAGGAAGGTGCTTGTTACTTCTTGTGCATCATGATACCTACTGAGGCAGGACAGCAGGGGCTGTAGTAGCATTTAGTGTTACAGCTGCAGGTCTGGTGTCATATCATATGTATTGGAGCAGTTCATTTTTCAGGTTGGAAGCATTACTTAACAAGAAGCTCTATTGTTATTTAGAAAAAACTGAATGTTTGAGTTTCAGAAAGCTTATGAGTTGATTTAAAGTAGCCAATTTCATGCCACAGACCCAGACTAAATATGGCTCACAAAAGTGTTGGGATTACTGTCAAGTTTTAATCCTCTGACCCAAACTATAACCATCAGAAGGCAAGAAATTGGTTAGGATGTTCAGGGAGAACCTAGCCACCACCAAGGCTCAATAAGAAACATCTGTATCACTTTTCACAGAGAACCTGGTTTTGCATCTCAAATTGGAAACTATGGACAAACCTTCTGTAGAAAATTGATATATTCAGGTGAGACATTCAAGAGGCTGAGCTCTTTGGGCATAAATATGCAAAACATGTTTAGGGAAGCTAATGTGAGGCTTTGGAACCTACAAACACCCTTATGGCAGCATCACGCCGTGGAATAGTTCAGTTGTTGCACAAAATGGATTGAATAATTAAAATAATAATTAAAAGTATAAAGCAGTCTAACACAAAGTCTCTGTTATACTATAAACTATAACAACTCTAAGATGATACCTCTCACATACACGCACTGTCCACGCTGCAATGATCCAACAGGAGACACTAAAGACCAGCAGGACAGTCCCGGGGCAGATGGTCATCAGAGTCTTCATCACAAAACGAGTGTCGAAATTAATCTTATTGAGGGCCCCGATGCTGCGTGAGGAGGCATCTGTGAACAGCTTGCTGTGCAGCAGCATGACACGTCCGATCAGGTACAGTCGCAGGAACATCGGGACAGAAAGAATGATGTCTAAATCGGCATCTGCCACAGATGCTGTGTAGTTGAAGGCCAGGCGGGCAGTCCAGGGGAACACATACTGGCCTGGGATTGGATGGATGGCACAGATGAGGAGCTCCAGCACAATGAAGAGGATCCTCTCAAAGGTCATTGCTATCCTCCAGTCATCTGCCCCGTTGTCAACCATGAACAACTATTACAAATGAACAAAATTAATAAAAAATGTAATTTCCTCACTTGTAAGATTAAGTCAGTGTAAATTAATCTAATCTATTTTACTTGATTCAAAAGAAATGGTTGATTAAAATTAGTATATATTTAACACTAAATCATGGGAATATTATATATACAAAAACATATTAATCATCAAAATATAAGCACATGGAATTTAGTATATTTTTTGTTTGCTTCGTTTGAAGCAGATTGGATTATCAAAAGCAGATTAATCCAATGTTCAAAGTGACACTGTATTCTTTTTCATCCCAATAAGCTGGAGCAGGTTTTCTTCACACTTCCAGAAATTCAGAGATTATTGATTTTAAATTAAAAATACATTTGAAGTGCAAGTGTTTTATAAGCACAGCCAATTTTCAACCATATTATACGTGTTTAAAAGAAGGCTATTCAAACATTATGCCTATAATTTTGTAAAAAGTAAGGATAAAATGTGTGAATATAGGGAACATAAACCATGCTTGAATATTTGTATGTATTTTTCCTTAATTAAATACTGTTTCTCATTTTAAAGTTATAGGCTTTTAATCTTTTCTAAAAGCAACGCTAAAAGTGTTGAACAGTCATGGATCATACCTGTATTTCCCTTGCGTGGTACATCAGAATGAGCCCAAGAAGAATTGCAGTGGAAATGCTGATCAATCCTTTCAGCACATAAGAATATATGGATTCCTGTTCACAATAGAGAGACAATATTAGCATATCTGAGTGAGTCAGTGATAATGAACCACTGACTCATGGAAGGTCTTTCATCTTCTTTGTCATGAGGCTGAAACATTAGTAGACGACTGTATTTCTTATTCCGCAAAATAGCCTTCAATGAAGCCAGCCTTGCTTATGGTGATAGCACATATTTCACATTGAACATGTCTTTTTAAAAGAGTGACCCAATCATGTCTCAGTATTTTCTCAGTAGTTCTAGGTTACCTTAGTGTAAAAAGTTCTTGAAAGCTCTGTCTCAATGACCATGGCAATGATACCAAACATTCCACAGACCAACGCGTAGTCGCTCAACTGTTTGCGCTTCCCAAATAGAGCTCTCCTCTGACCCAGCCGGTAACTGATGTCCTTGGTCTTCTTCTGTGGTTTGCTTTCCTCTGTTGTGATCAGGTTCTCACTGTTGGCCTTACTGGAGTCGTCTCCGATGACCTTGGAGAAGGCGTCCTCAAGGATGGCACTGTGAAGCAGCTGAAGTTGCTGCTGGTCTGAAGGAAAATCTGCAAAACTAGAGCTTAAAGTGCCCAGGCTGCTGAGTGGTCGGACTGCATCCCCGTTCTGGACACTGCCGCTTTCTAAGGTGTCAGAAAGTGGAGGGCAGGGTTTAGGGGGTGACTGTTTGGATCCAATGAGATGCTCAGATGGTTCCTACAAAAGAAGGAATCATTGTTCACCAAGCAGTGTATTGCCAATTGTCACAATCAATGACAGCATGCATAAAACTCCCAAATCACATGTAAGAAGATCATCATTTTTTTTCCATGGAATCATTCTGGAAACCCTAAATTAACAGAAAGACGTTGAAAAAACGTTAGGTATGAGAAAACATACCTGACTTTCTTGCTCTCTTGTTCTCTCCACCAAATCTTGGTTTTCAAGCAAACTACACTGGCTGGTGGAGAAAGAGGTGAAACTTTTCTGACTGGCTGGTGTAGCTGATCTTTTTCCCCATGGCGTCCTGGTTAGGCGATTGTAAGGAAGATGGCGGCACTTCAGTGCAAAGGGTAACTCTCCAGATGGTTTACATGTTTGATCATCATTTGAGGAGCAGAGAGAGTCTTCCCTTTGATGCTGTTGCACCAAAAGTGGTTCTTTGCCAAAAAGGTCTCTCCAGTTGACGTCTAAACTGAGTGCAGAGAGTTTTTTATTTCCTATAGCACACTGACCTGAGTTTAAAGGAATGTTGAACAACTTAGAATGAGTTGCTTTTCCAAAGTTTCTGACTTTTGGATGATTGCAATACTGTTCTTTATCATCATCTTGGCCAGAGCACTGAGGCACGATGATGTTCCTCGGATGGTTTGTAGAAGGTTTGCGAAGATCTTTGTGATTTGTTTGCTGTGCTGAAACTTGGCAAGTGGTGGACGGGTGTGTGCTTTCAAAGAAAGGCAGGGCATGAGGTGATGAAACGCTTCTCTTAGTTCTACCTCTTGGTACACTTTCTTTATTTGTTTGTGACTGTAAACTTAAGAAGTCAGAATGTTGGAGGGCATCAGGACAGGGGCAGCCACATCTGTCCGTATGGTTTGGATTTTCCACAATGTCTTCCACTCTTCCTGCTGAGGGTGGATCCTCCCCACAAAGTAGCTGCCAGTCTTGGTCACTCAGTTGTGACAGTAAAAGGTTCTGTGTTTTTGAAGGTGACCTCTGAGCCGAGCCTCTTGGAGGATTGATTCCATTCGACTTCTCATGGAGGGAAGATGAAGCACAGCAGCGACTCTTCTGTGGAGATGAAGATGCTTTGTCTGGGCTTCCAGAGAATGGATTGTGCTTCTCCTCAGGACCTCCTGTAGCACAGTGTTGATGTTCTCCATCTTGGAAGACTTCACCTGTTGAGTCAAGACGTCTTGTTGCATTGGTAGGTTTAACCAGGATCAACCTCATGTTATCTCTGCAAGATGGAAAAGACATAATGTCCATTTGAGTAAAAAACATATTCACTTCTGATGAAACAAAAAAAAAGCAGTAGATATTGTAATCTCGGGTTTATTAGAATACTACAGATGTAGTACTACAAACTTCTTAACCATCTAATCCACTAAATATTATCGAAAGACATTCAGCACTGACTATTAGAGTGGAGATCAGAAATCAATGTATTTGCCCTGAACCAGAAATATGCAGAAAACCAATAAAAAAGATTACATATCTATTTAGTCTAAACAGCGTAAACATGAAGTAGAAAATGTGTCTATAAAAGCATAGCTAATTATATCTAAATGTTGTTGAAAAGTTGCTATGGTTTGACAAATAAGACAAGTTTTCCTTTGAGTGTCTTACTGTAGACTACATTTGGACAGGTTGTAGAGAATAAGGAAGTCATGTTTTATATTTTCAATATTAAAACAAAGACCTGTGTTAGCCATAAAAAAGATATTTGTAAATATCTGTTATTTGAAGATGTTTATTATTATAAAGTAATAAAGGGAAACTTAAAAAATTCCATAAGTTTAAGGGAGAAATTTTAAGTGTTTGCAGGAAAAAGTATTTTTGTGTGAAGAAGTTGTAAAGACTTTTTGCCAATGACTGATATGCACAATGATCTTTATGCGTGCAGAGGCCAAAAATATATTCAAAAAAAGTATTACGTTTCGAGAAGCATTTGTAATAATCTTTTAATAGATTAATGGGACCTCTTTGTGTTTCTGAATTAGTTTCAAGGCTTGTATTCATGGTTGTTAAAGTAATCATTTATTTAATTACAGGTTATCTTTACATGAGGCTGCGAGTATGAAGCAACCTGTCAAAATCAGATGTCCCCCCTGTGTCCTGTTTTCTTTATTTACCAAACTCAGCAACTGAGAAAAGCTTCAGCGGTTTAATTTCCATGCAACACATTTCAAATTTTTTTAGAAATTTGAATCATGACATGTTACACAAAATATCACTTTATGATCTGTAAATGTTAACTAATGAACAGATTATAACTCTAAACACATAAGATGTAAAACAACTAAATCAAAAATAATTTGAAGTTAGTTATTTTTCTTTGATTTATGCCAAAAATAATAAAATAATGGCATTTTTCCTTAAAATACAATGTTGAATCTTGAATTCAGTCATTACTTAAAGGCAACAGTGAAAAGATGAACTTGTTTCTTTTAACATTTTTCTCTGTAAATAAAAATCGCTTACAATTCTCCACAGCTACAGGTTATTCTTACCTCGTTTCTGCTTTTCTTTCGATTCTATCCAAACTTGAAGAAGCAGCCTGCTAACAAATATTCACCCCATCAACAGAACTGATGTGTTAAGAAGAAGAGCAGCCTGAGTGGGTGTTGGATAGCCGTTTGCTTGCTCCCAGTGTGGACACTTGATGAAGGAGCTTTAAAGATGCTTTCCTTTGAAAGAAATGATTAGAATTCAACATGAAGGAAGAAATAAGCAGCAGCTGCCTAATGAAGGGTTGCCATGCAAATGGAAGGTAGTGGGAGGGTGCAGGTAGGGGACAGAGAGGGAAAAATAAATAATTTGTAACATCGGACCACAATGTTAGGGCGGGACATCACATGGAAATAAATTGGAAGGAGACAGGTAGGCTGGGAGGGAAAACAAGGCCAATTGCTAGCATTCATAGCAAAGTGGAAAATAAAAGGTCATTTGAAGTTGTTATTGAAGCTCGTGGTTCAAAGGCCTTTTGCAACGTCTCTTATCTCTTCCGCCACAAGAGCCTGCCAAACAAAAGTGCCCATTTTTAAACCTGGCTCTGAATGAATCATGCCATGCAGCACAAGGCCTCATCACCTGTGCCTTAGAAGATCTAACAAATGCAATTTCAGGTCCAATATAGCAATCAGTGTCTAATGAAGCATGTTTGAAATCAGTTAGAAAGGAGAAAAAACACTGACTCAGGTGGAGGTTATTCAACCAAATCTTTGTTGGTTTGGGTTTTCAATGTGAGGCAGAAGCAACATGTTTTATTTTTTTTGAAATGAAAAAAAAAAGATCCTTTGCATTTCTATTTCTTTAATGCTTTAATCAGTATGCGTGCTGTAACCCCTGATGTACATATAAGATATGTTGAAAATTCCTATTCCCTAAATGAAACTGAACTGCTAAATCTTGCATTTTGTCACCAAACTGTAAAGTCTGCTGCTTGATGTGTCAGTAACTTAGTAATTAATCAGCTGCTGTATTAGATAAAACCTATGTGAACAGCAACTGTGCTTTTTTATACCCAAAATATTAGCAACAATGTAAACTTAGCAATATTTAACGAGTCATATAAAATGCATTTCCAAAATTTTCCAAAAACTACAAGGGTTCCAGGGTTTTGAAAAAAATTGGAAAAAGTATTAAACTATTTTTGATCATCTTTTAGGTCTGAATAAATATGAAAAAAGAAAGGCAAGTATAAACAGCATTTGATTTCCCAGACTTTTCTTCTTTAAGTTTCTACAAGATGAAAAAAACTTGCATTTTTTTAATAAGGTAGTGATTTTACACTGATCATGAACATTTTCATACTTGTTAAAGTTATTTATTTTTAAACCTTGTGAAAGTTCCATACTCCCTCATATCTGTAATGGAAAATTTTATAATGTGCTCCTCACCCCTTGTGTGCTTTAGAATGTGTCTGCATGATCTTATCAGGATATTGGATTAGCTGCTCTCCAATAGACTTCTATGGGGCCATATAACAGCAGGCTTACCATCTAGGTGTTCCTTTCCCAGCACAGAGACGGTGAGGCTGGTCTTTTAACAACCCTCTTTCCCTAACAATAGACAAATGGCCAGACCATCTGTGTTGGGCTCCACAGAATCCTTGGTACATAACAATCAGCGATTCACACCTATTGCTGAATCACAATAGGTGTGAATTATAGGTTCTGGTCTTCTCTGACCAGAGCAGACTTTCAGACTCTGTATTTCTGTTCTCACCTTGCAAGGTTTTTAATAAATTTCTTATTTCTTCTCATCCAGACTCTTGCTAAAGTATTTTTTTCCACGACATATCACACAAACTTTACACTTCGATATACTCCCGTTTTCTTATAATAGCCTATACAAAATATGTTTCTAACAGGCCATCTCAAGCAAGACCACATTTAGTCTGTCTTTGCTTCGCTGCAAAGACTGTCCATTGTTTGGACGGTATGGATCTCCATACCGGTCAAATATCCCAATGTTTGATAGTCCTAAAACATTATTAAAGACAGGCCAGCAAATAAGTTAAGGAGCAGCTTAAAGAACATACTTTGATGTTACGTCACCTAAAAGCCTTAGAAAGGTTAGCAATCTTCGTCAGTACATATAATTCAATAAAAGGCTTCAAAAGCTTGTCTATTTTTCTGTTTAAAAAGAAACAAAGTGAAATTATCAAACTGCTTGGCAAATGACAATTCTAGTGTACAAAACCTAGAGTTATTTAATATATTTCTAAAATTCAATGGTTGGTGTGCCCCATGCAAGCTGGACATAAACCTATACTCATCCTCCATCTTGAAAACAAATGTGACCAGTTTTGCATTGGTTTCCTATTAGTTTGTGCAGCACAAAATAAAAAACAAGCCAAAAAACTCCGAACACAAAATGTTGATGAATCAGCCGTGAACTTTAATAAGTTATTCCCAAAACATCTGGCTTCCCACCTTCCCAGAAGGGCTAAAAAAAAAAAGTAATTTAATTAATGAGATGCTAAGTTGCCTCCGGCCCTGTTCAAAAACATGATAAACAGTTCTTATTTTGGAAGATGAAAAGCAGTTCCTCTTACTACTAAATTAAACAAAAGAGTCAAGTCCTCTGGCACAGGCTAAGGTGTTGCCGGGTGATTGCTGATGAAGCCTCATCACTGACACTCTTTATTTTCAGTGAAATTATTAGTTTTTCAAATCAAAGTCTCTAATTTGCCTAAGCAAGCAGAGTTTCCAAGCGACACTGAAAAAGATGAATTCACTTCGAGTTGTAAGAGGCAAAACGCTGGTTCAGAGGGTTCTCAGGAGATTTGGCCCACTCTTTTTTCAGCTGTTGCTTTAGTTGCGACAACCTCATGTTGGGGTTCTCCATTTTTAGTCGGGGCATGTTTGCTTCCTCAAAGGCAGTAAAAGCTGCTTTCATCCGCCGCTCCGGATGGCGGTCCAGGTCTTCCGGCCCCGTGCTGGGAGACAGAAAAACAACAAGAGTCAATGATGACAAATAGCCAACAACCTCTGTAATGACAGCAACATCATAATGCCACACGTCTTCTACCTGAGCACAGAGATGGCCTCCTCGATTGTTCGGGCTTCCACGCTTCCTTCTTCAGCTATGACTCTGTTAATATTCTCCTCCAGAGGAGTCTCCAGGTGGTTTTTCTCTGTATGGATGGAAAGGTTTTAATTTTATTTTACACAAACACACGTGGTCCAGGATCTCTTAACCAAATGCTACCTTTCGGCTTAATCTCCAGTTCTTGCTGCTGCTCATTTTGAAGTATATCCTGAATTTGGGCCCGAGTCACTTTTCCACCAGCTGCTGCCTCCTTCTGTGCTTTTCCTCTTATCCTGGCGTTCTCCTCGTCCAGAAGCCGCTGGTTTTCCTTTTTCCTCTCAAGAAGCTCCAACCGCTTCTTCTCCTTGTCGTCCTGGAGGAAGAGAAATTATTTCCACTTATTTTATCAACACAACAAACCAGAACGTCCTCATTAATATTTGCAAAAGTGAAATGGTTGTCATTAAAATATTTCCTATACAACAATACTGTTGAGCTTCATTTTCCTCTAAGCTTATATATAGTTTGTTGCGCAAGTATTCATACATGATGCACCTTTTCACATTTTGTCACAATACTAACCACAAATTTCAGGTCATTTTGTTAGAATTTGACTGGGTGGACCAACACAGTGAAATGCATTACAGTGAAGTAGGAAAAAAATAAAAAAAATACATTAATTTGGCAAGTTGACATTTTCTGCAACTGTGATATTACACACTATATAAACAAATAAAAAGGGGAACAAAAGGCAGAGAAGAGGAAACACAGTAGTCAAAGAGCTGATTTGAATAACAAAAAACGACAGATGCGTCCTGTGATGAATTTGGGTGTAAACTATGATTTGCCATTTCTGCTCACCTTTCTCTGCTCTTTTTTAAGTACATGTTTGTCTGTTTCTTGCCAGAGAGCGTCTTCTTCTTCCTTCTTCTTACGGGCGTCTGCCACTGCCTTGGCCTCAGCCTTGCGGGCTTTGGCAGTGGCCGCCTTGGAGTTCTCACCCTGGAACTTCTTTGGCATCCTGACAGCTGCTTTTTAGCTGAGAGATGGGAGGAGGTGAGATAATGTGAAATAAGAGATAGGGGAGTTTTTATTAAAACACTCTACGTATAGTGAACTTCCTTTTTCAAAGTTATTTCGATTAAAAAATGAGAATGTCAATGCAATGTTTATGTTTATATGCACAAGTAACCATAATTAGGTAGAGTATAGTGAACTTGGGTTTGACTGAGTTAACTGGTATCAAAATATCAAACCAGGCAGACAAAGAGCAATTATGTCAATAACTGCAGAGATGTAGTTGAAATTACACTGTAAACTTAAACTTTACAAGGATGTCAGCCCACCCTACGCAGCTCTGCTGGTAGGGCTTCCAACAAGGTTTAGGGCCATAAATGGTGTAGGGACCATTTATGGGAATGTTTAAACAGTTCTTTTCAAAAGAGTATTTGTGAGGTCAGACACTGGTTGGAAAGTCTACCTTGCAGTCTTCATCCTAAATCATCCTAAAGGTGTTTTGTCAGGAATCAGCTTGTGTTTGTTTGTTTTGGGCTTTATATAACTGATTTAACCCAACCACTGTTACTCATAGTATTAGTATAGCCCTTTAAAATAAAGCTTTCTGAAAATTTCAAAATAAAAGCCTGAATATTCTTCTTAGGGTAGTGGACTGCCTATGGCAGAAAAAGAATTCCATATTAGTCATTATTATCTTTTTTTTCTCAGGTTAGTGAACTGCCATGCACGGCAAGGCAGTTCATTAACATTAGCATTTCACCCCCCTAGTGCACTGCTTTGCAGAGCAAGGCAGTGGTTTTCCTTAAAGTTAGCTACTAGCTAATTTTCTTATTTATTAGACATGTTTAGTATACTGAATGGAGTAAGTCAAATTAAGACAACATGGACAAATTAAGTCCATGTTAGTCAACATGCTTGTGACTCTCCACTTGCTATCAAGTATATTGCAGCTTTCTTTAGCATTGATGCTAATTTTTAGCATCAAAACGCTGGGTTCCAACTGACAGGCACCCTTTAGCAGGTCCCGAATTAATTTCCTCAGAAATTTTCTACTTATGAAGTGCCATTACTCTTACTTGAATAAAACTTATGGATACTGTGAGCAACTTCACTGAATGACGAACAGAAATATGTTAGCCAACATGCATGAGACGCAGTCATACAGTTTGCATTAGTGTGAATCCTCTTGTTTGTACACAAGCTTTGTCATGTTATTTTATTTTTGCCGAGCATGTTGTATCATTTGTAAATTAAGAAGATAAAGTGAACAGGACACATTGTCACTGGAAGTACCTTAACTCTCTCTAACATACAACCTCCTGTATGAATAAGTTTAATACATTTAATACAGAAAAAAAGAAAATTTGCCTGAACTTGTTATTTTGTAATGTCTTCATTTTATAATTTCACTTTTTAAAATACCAGAACTTCCACACAGTCCTATATTTTTCATTGTCTGGTAATTTCATAATAAATATTTAATCAAATGTTATGTTCAGTTACTCAGTATGTATGCAGTCTTTCTACCAATTACTATTTTACTCTTACTTGAGTAATTTCTTGGATGGGTACTTCCTGCTTCTACTTGAGTCAAACTATGCTGACATAGTCCTGCTCTTGCGTATAATTTTGGGGTGCTCTACCCTTTTCTGGCTAGAATACTGTTAATAACTGACTAGAATATTAAGTTGAGTAGATTTCTTGATACAACCTATCGCACAGGTGCATCTTGTAACAGTAAGAGTGGCCCATTATTTGAGAAATATTTATAAAAGCTCAGCAGCCATTGAAATGATTGGCAGACCTTAATTCAATTATTTGGATGAGGGAGTCAACATACATAAATAATAAAACTATTATGATCACATACATTTATTGACGACACTCAAACCACTGTTACATCCCGGGTTTGTGACATTGCTGTATAAAAATTAAAAACTACATAACGTGAATAGTAGGTAACTGTACAAAAATCCATTTGTGGGTGATGCAAAGCCTGACGGAACAATGATGGCACATTCCAGCATTAACAAAGAATGGCTGTCAACCTCATGTAAAGGTAGAAAGCTGTAAACATCTCCATGTTATGCAATATATGCGCCACAGCTTCTATTAAACGACATCTACCACCGAAAAACTGCACTAATCTAGTTTTTCCCCCCCTCACAAACTAAAACCAAAAATAACGTCTAATTAATCTGATACAAATTATTTTTGTAATATTTTAAGCATGAGTAATTTATAAAGCTCACTTAACAAATGGACTGGTTAACAAACAGACAAGCATGCAGCCGATGGGTTACAAACTCATAAATTAAAGCTCAAATATTCTAAAAAATGTCAGCATTGTGTTTGTCAGGAGGAGCGACTTAGCATCAGTTAGCCGTTGTTACCCTGATAAAACAGGCTTGTTTACTTATCAAGGAGCTCACAGTCCTCTCAGCTACTTTACTAACATGTACCTACACGAACAGTCGTCGCACCACTTAGTTGTTCAATTACAAATCGTTTTCATACCAGGATGAGAGGAAAACCAAGTCCTAGGTAAAAGACAGTTTTCTGTTTCGAAGAGGCATCCGCCACCGCCTCCTAGCGCAGCGCGCATAATGATTGCGTCACAGATGCCTTAATGTCACAAAAGACAACATTGATGTCGATTTTATTTTACTTAGTAACTGATTATAAATCTTCTGTTTACTTATATATTTTATGTTTTTATTAGCTTCTACGTTTTTTGGTTCTTGCCGAAAGATAACTTGGTCGAGAGTTATTTTTGATAAATGTTAACTCTAATGAGCCAAAAACAAAACAAAACACACGAAGATACTACAATCAGTTTAGCTTTTCATATTTCATTTTAAATACATAAGATAATAGACGTAGGCTATTTTCGATGCAAGAAACCAGGCTAAAATTATTGAACATGTCATCAATTATGACAACAAAAATTAAACATTCAGCCTTATATGCATTTTTTACTGGCTGATTCTCACAAACATAAGTGAATAATAGCAAATTTTCCTTGAGTAACTTTTTGAAAATTACTTTTAAAAGTGTTTTTAGATTCTTACCCACTATAAGTAAAGAGAACTACAAAGAAGCCGTAATGAAAACTAGAAAATGTTCCTATGTTACATCTGTTTGAATCCACCAATTTAAGAATCTAGAAAACATTTTTCAGATAAATTATTATGCAAACTCTTTCTTTTATTAAGTACTGCTGAGTGTATCCTATTATTACACGTTCCTTTGAAATTATTTACTGAAAGTTCAAATTAGAAGTTGTTTAATAGTCACAAATATTTTCCATTAGAAAGTACAGCATACAATAAAAACAATAAAAAAAGAAACTGTCAAAATATGTCCAAACTGCCACATAGATAAATTATTTATAAACTGTCATATTTGTATGTTTTAAGACCAAAAATTAAAAAAGAAGTTTTAATTTTATTTTTGTCAGTATATTATGTAAATATCAAAGAACAGAGGTCATATATGCAAATAAAAATTATAGTGGAGCTTTCCAAGAAGTGAATTCTGCTAGGACATAAAAAAAAGTGCACAGCTCATGATAGTGTCCCGAACTCAAAAGTCATCATCACTTTCTTCCAGTAGGGCCGGTCTCATGCCTCCTCTAGGAGGTCGGTTACTCCTTGACAACAGAACCTCTAAGCTGTCATCCTCCTCCCTCCTCTCTTCTTCTTCAGCTTCCTCATCTTCATCTTCATCTTCGTCTTCCTCATCATCATCCTCTGCATCAATCTCACTATCGTCAGTCTGAAACAGAAAGCAAGCAGCAATAAATACATCAACAAGTAAAGGGTTGACATCTATCTCTGATAGGACTACTGGATGATATAACATGTCAAACTATATTATTCCAGGATATTTAGATTACTAGACACACACAAACACACTGTGGAACCACCAAAATAAAATACAAAAAACATGTTTCTATTCTAACTAAACACAGAACCTTGGCAAGGTTTTATATCACAAAAAACTTTGAAAAAAAAAAAAGCATCTGTAGCATTTGAAGGAAAAATACATTCCTAGCCCAGACATTAAAACTATTAAAAATATCAGCACAATTCCTTAAAAATTTATATAAACCATTTTTAACAACACTTTTTCCACATTGGGTCAAATAGGAAATTTGAGAATGGATGTTTCCTTCTAATACATAGGGGGGGGACACGAGAGTTAACTGAATCCTTTTCCTGAACAAACCTTTCCTTTCTGCTGTTTTTTGGATTCAGGGACTGACCTTCTGGAGTCTGCTAAAAACCCCTTTAAAATCCAAGCGACAATGACAAGAAAATAGCAAAAGGAAACATAGACTGATGAAACAGCAAATGAAGAGATAAGCTGGAAACCAAAGAAGGTGGTAAATTTGGTAAGAGGTTATAACAGAACAATCTTTAAATGAAGGTTAACAGGAAAATCATTCACACTGAGCCCTGCTGACAGAGCTTGGCAGCAAACAGGAAGCAATGTAGCCTGCTTTCAGAAACATTGTGTAAAAAGAGTATCAGTGTGAAGATAAGAACATCACTTACGTCATCACTGTCATCACCTTGCATGTTACCAATGAACCGTGCTGCTCTTCCTTAGCAGAAAAAAAAAAAGCACAAGCAATTATGAATTTTTAGGACAGAAAGAGTTTTCTGAAAACCATGTTTAATAAAAATATTATTTTAGGTGGATCTGTAAAATCTAAATAAATGAATATAATTTAACTATGAAGAGGCTCTTATCACTATCTTGGCTGCAGTCCATCTGCCTACCTGCTATGGTGGCATTTCTTGAGGGTTGTGGCTTAGATGGACGAGATTCGTCAAGGTCGCTATCTGACCCTTCGTCCTCTGGAACATCCAAGTCAGAATCAGAGTCTTTCACTGTCAAACACAAAGACAAAAATGTTTAGATGGAGAAAAAAAAGGTTGTGTTTTAATTCTGCTTTAGGCATTTGGTGCTGGTTTAACTCACAAGAGCCCTTCATCAGATCTCTCTCCTCCTCCCTTAGTTTGTGTTGCATTATCCTCAGGCTGTTTTCAGCTTCCTAATAAGTACACCAGAAACCCCGTTTTAGATGAAGAGCCAGTTGAACATTTTTAAACTTGGAAACAATTCTCAAGAATTTGATGTGAAACTGAAAATAGTTAATATACAAGTTCCAGATAATGTTGCAACAAAATATCCAAGGAATTAATGAGAAAAACAGAAACACAGGCAGGCAGAAAGATGCAAATACTGCATTGCATATAATATATCTTTAAAGGGAGGAATTATCAATATCACTAAACATTCTACATAGCATATCTATTCCATCCACACACCTCAAACCTTTCCTGCTCCAGCCTGTGGTACTCATGCAGTTGTGACTCCAGGTAGGTGAGGTTTCTGAATTTCTCAACAAAGACTTCATATTGCTTCTGCAGCTCTTCTTCTATCTTTTCATATTCATCCATGAAAGCTGGCCTGAAAAATCCAAACACAATTTGAGAAATGTTTCAAGGGGTTTTGTTTCAAAACTTATTTCAAATGGAAATTGTAACCCTTAAGATGGCTAAATAAAAAAAAAGAACTGACCTGACACTCTGTAAAGTCTGCAGCCTCTTCTGATGCCTCTCCAGATCCTGTTTCTTCTTCTCTATCTTGGCGTCCAGGCTGGTCTCATCTGAGACGACATTACTAACCATATCCTTGATCTTTTCAACAAATTCCTGGTAACAAAGGCAATGTGACACAATCACAGTTTAAAGTATTTAAGCAAATGAAGATAAAAACTAATGGGATTAAAAAGATAAACACTCAGAGTACTCACCAGAGTTTCTTTGATAGCAGCTCTCAGTGCCTTTTCTGTCTCATTAATCTCAAGAGGCCGAGCAATGGCAGCAGTTCTCATTTCCTGCGAGCACCAAAATAGTGAAGACGAAATAAAAGCATTAATGATGGCCACTCGTATCAAACTGCAGGACTGCAGAAAGAGATTTAACATTACATTGACTTCAGAGCAACTAAGCTACTCGCAACATTTCAGTCATATTTGTGTTTAAAGAAGCTTGAGAATAACATATCCATAATAGAACAGGTGAAATATCTTCACCAATACTAAACTCGAAATAGTCAAGCTTTATTTTTTACCAATATGCTATTATGAAACATTAACCGACTTTGTCTCACCCTGAGCTCTGCCTCTTTCCCCAGTAAATCATACAGAGATGCTCCTCTGGATGTGATTTCAGATGCCAGCTGACGAGCTGCTTTGAGCTCAGAGATCTGCAGAAAAGACATGGAGAGATCAGCTGACTCACATTTGACTCTTTTTTTCTTTAACAAGGGAATTAAAGACCTAAATTATTTCAGGAAAAAGAAAGCATGAAAAAAGCAGAAACACTGCAGACAATGTGCAAAAAATAAAACAAAAATTTGTGCCGGCTTGGCAAATAGGTATGTGTCAAATTGAGGTTCAGGAGAATACTGCAACCAAAGAAATTTGAATGATAATTGCACCTCACCCTAGAGCCTAGATCAAACTTGAACTTGTTGCTATCTTCCTCCACAGCATCCTCCAGAGCCATCTGCTTGGTTTTCATGGCATTGTACAGTACCGATGTGATCTTCAGCATCTCTTTCACTGCATAGCCATCAGCCTGGTAGAGATGTTTGGTGTTTAGCTTGATGTGAGCCTTGGTTGCCTGCAACAGGGTCACACAATGATTAAAACATAGTGGATTTTAGTTAACTACAGTTAAGGAGATATTATCTGTCTGAATAGAATTTCACCATGAATTGAACCACAGCCTTAATGAAGAATATTCTGTCTGACTCTGTGTCCACATCAGTGGGAATATCAACGTGAGGCTCGTATCTACAAAAAAAGAGAAAAGAACAGGGGAACTGATGACTATTTTAGAACAGCTCTTTATTTGTTAATCATGATTAGAAGACATACTTCGACTGGAAGGTACAATGAGGGATGTGAAAATGCCACATGAAGGTGAAGAACTTTCTGAGCAGAAGTATTGTTAATACATGAAGCATTTCAATTTCAAAAGATTAAACATACCTCCTTACAAGCCATATTAGGATTTCTGCCACAAGGGTGAAGTTTGGTGTTGTGAAATTTTCCATAGATATGAGGCGAGGGTAGCCCAAGGCCCTCATCATTTCTGTGAAGTCTGCCAAATCACAAACAAATTCAGTTCTATTCTGACATATGCAGCAAAATAATGTTTGTTAGTTAAAAGGTGGCGAAATACAAGGTTTCACTTACTTTTTAAATCTCTGAAGGACATGTTGACCTGAAAGAAAGAAAGGGTAAACGAAAGGAAGAAAAAATGACTTGTTTTCATAGTAATTTATTAGAATTATTGTTTGCTTATTTATAATCCAGAAAAATCTTATTCTTAACAAGCATCGTTTCACACTTGATCTAAGTAGTAGATAGAAGAAACGAAAGCATAAATAAATATCTACAGCTTGTAGATTTAATTTCACAGCTGTGCTAGCTAAGCCTTTATAGCTACTCATTAGCTCGAAGTTAGCTGAAAGCTAACTATCTGTGCCGCTTTGAGTGGGTAAAGAGATGTTAATCTATAATATTGCATATTTTACAACTCACTTCGCATATATTATATATGCCCTAAGGTGTTTACAAACATAATGTTGTTACCTGGCACCGTTACAAAGACGCTTCCGTGGTCTACGCTATAAATGGTCGCTATGGAAACACATTCTGTTCTACGGAAAGTCAAAGCAGTCAAATGTTCGAAGCGAAAATTGAGAATAGTTCATACCGCTGAGAAATGGAAGTTAAAAAATAGTTTAATTTAACCAATAAGTTTGTTTCTAATATGAAGTAACACAGATGTCCCTCAAAATGGTATAAAACATGTGAAATATGTACTTTCTAATATATAAACAGCAATATTGATCCTAAATAAAACAAACACTGAATACTTTTTGTCTGTTTCCTTGTTGTCAGACTGGCTACATTTTTGTGATTTTTTAATTCTTAAAATCAGACAGTGGCACTGAACCAAAAATGCAGTTATGGGCCTTTTTATGAATTAACCATTGGTCCAAATGTTATTTTTCTATGGGGCTAGATTAGTTAATAATAATTTGAAAACATATTTTGAACTAACTCTGACTATATATGTATAGTGCATATTTGCTTGATAATCTTAAACATTTTCTATGACAAAAAAACAACAACAAAAAACCAAAACCAAGATAATTCTAAGGGACAAATATTTTCTCATGGGAATATTTTCCCATGACTTTTCTAACACAAGCTTGTTTCATAAGCTATATTATAAAAGTATTTTATTGTTTTGAGTTATAGCTAGGTCAAAAGTATGAGATAGCCATTGTGAGATCGGAGTCCTGTTGTTTTCAATCATTGGCGGAAATGAACTTCTACTGGATGCTTTTATAAAAAATACTTCCAAATTTAAAAAAAAAAGAAGCAAAATACCAAAAAAAACAAAAAAACTGCATGCCTATTTGTTTTGTTTATTTATACAAAAATACGAGTTAGTGTTTATACTTTTGTAAAGCTGCAGTACTGTTACAATCCACTAGACGGCGATACCTGCCAGTTCTCCTTCCGACCAGTCCATTTGAACTATGGGCTGTTCAACTGACGCAGAGCATGATGGAGCAAACTGGTGAGCCCCCTCACAACAATAACACCCCGGCAGGTAATGAACCGCCTGCCTGCGGCCTTCACAGCAAACGACTCAAAGAACTGGAAAATGCCGCCCTGCAGACCAGCTTGATATCACAAATGGAGACAGAATCCGGGGCCGACGCCGGGAGCTGGACGGAGCAGGAGTCCGAGCAAGGTGAGCAGCCGAACGGGTTGCCCTTGAGCCAGCAGCGCTCGGCGCCTATGCAGCTCGGCGTGGACACGGAGGCGGAAGGAGTGGAGCCGGGGACAAACGTGGCCAAGCAGCGCGTGGAAGAAGAAAGGACGCTGACGGACCATTTAAACAAACGACTCCTCTCTTCGTTTCTGGAAAAACTTAACGAAAGGGACCTGGCGCTCCCTGGCGTGCAGCGCCTGGACTGTGCTGTAGCCGAAGAGGATTCGAACAGGGCCGCGGATGATTGGTGAGGCGCCTCGGCCTGACGATCCGCAGCAGCACGGAGATGGTTGGAGGATCCAGGACCAACGTGCACGGAAGCACAATCTTCACAACATTAAAGACTGACGTACTAGTTTGTTTTCTGAAAGAGTACAGCAAGAGTGTCTGGGGATGTTATGTTTTGTTTGAGTGCTTGAATAACAACAAAAAAGGCAATAAATGAACACTATGTGGAATGAACCGCCTTTGTACTTGGTGTACTCATTGTGTATCTGGCAGCCATGATGGTTTCAGCTGTTTTCCTTAACATCACCAGATGTCAGTGCACTATGAAGAAAACTAGCATGTCAGCTCTTTAATAAATAGTATATATTTCCTTCACATACACCAAAAGTACTGTAGAAACGTAAAACTTATTTTGAAGTTTATTCCGATTTACAAAAAATTATGTAAAATGCAGAAAAAATTTGAATAAATGTAATTTAAAAATTTTGGAAGTATAAAAAGCTCTACATTGCTTTATACGGGAGGAAAACTCAAATCACTTAAATGCTTTTCCTAGCATGTGGATAAAATGACTTTAGTTCATCCATCCATTTTCCTACACCTTTGTCCCTTACTGGGGTCAGGAGGGTTGCTGGTGCCTATCTCCAGCTATCGTTTCGGGCGAGAGGCGGGGTCATCCTAGACAGGTCGCCAGTCTGTCGCAGGACAACACAGAGACACACAGGACAAACAAACATGCACACACACACACTCACACCTAGGGACAATTTAGAGAGGCCAATTAACCTGACAGTCATGTTTTTGGACTGTGGGAGGAAGCTGGAGTACCCGGAATGAACCCACGCACAGCGAGAACATGCAAACTCCGTGCAGAAAGACCAGGGCCGGGAATCGAACCCAGAACCTTCTTGTTGCAAGGCAACAGCTCTACCAGCTGTGCCACTGGGCAGCCCATGACTTTAGTTGTAAATTGTATTTTTATTTAAGATGTCACAAAGAATGAGTTGATAAGTGGTTTCAAGCTATGGATTATTATCCATACCTTGATAGAAATCATCAAATGGATAAATTTGGATCAATCAGGAAAATTGATCCAAATTTATTAAATAGTGACAAAGTGGTATACATTTTATGTCCTTGAAACTTTAACATTATTACCTAAGTGGACATGATTAAATACAATGTTTTAACTTTTTAGGATGAGTTAAATTGCAAATTCAAGTGCTAACACATACCTTATTTTGTTACTCTTATCAACCCCATTATTTCAAAAGTAACACAAAAACCATCATAAACAATTTCCAGTGTGCAGACAATAATTAACATGAGAAAATCCTGCTTTGATTAAGTGTAAGAAACCTATGGATGGGTTTTAAGAATGAAGCGGAAGCTTCTGTACAACAAAGCACTTTTCCAAGTAGCATAAACGTAACAAAATAGAAAATTGTTTCGGTTGACAACTCTATTGTAAATTGTAGTATAATTTAAAAATAAGAGGAGGAATAACATTTTATTTTCAAAAATCAAAATTTTTCAAAATTGTAACTTTATACAAAGTAAACATATAGTAGTCATTCAAATCTCTGCTCTTTGTGTGTTTAATATTAATTTTACTGCCCACTTTAAATATATTTTTTGAAAAGTAACCCAAACCAGGTTGTTTTCAATAAAGATGTATCCACTGATCTTTTGTATTTGACCATGCTGATTCAATATTTACATTTGAGTGTGAAGCTGTGACCCACTTTGCTTCCAATAATAAAAGAAACAGAAAAAAACAAAGGCCTGATAACAGAGCAGGAAATAAGGAAGCCATCACTAAATTACGGCAAATGTACACACAGATTTAAACCGTTGTCTTTGCTTCCCATCATTCTTGTGTTGACACATTGCAGTTGCACATCTTTCCCGAAACAGCACATACCAGAAGGAAATGAAAGTCTTTCATCACATTTTACTGTACTAAATATGATCTATATTCATGGCTCTTTGAAAGGACAGTGACTAACTCTGAATGTGTGTCAGGATTTTGAAACTTCAAATGATAAGATAAAAGAACTTTACTGCTACTACAGAGGAAATTCCAATAGGATTTGCTGTAAGTAATTTGGACGTTAAAGCCATTTAAAAACTACATCCTCTTTTTTTTCATTTACAGGACATCATCTCTGGGTAGGCTCTTCAAAGGAACAGCCAGTGGGTTGACTGGTAATTTGTCCTCCTGAAAAACAGATTGGAACAATAAAAATACTTTTCAAATACTTGACTGGTTATAATATTGATATAATATTCAAATATTTTTTAAAACTTGACAAACAGTTCCAAAAACCATAGACCAGTTTTGCCACACATTTGGTTTCTTTACCTGGTTATTTCCTATGTGAACCGCAGATATCTGTTGTATATTCCTGCATGTTTTCTGAATGAAGCAGGGGAACATCCAGGATATCACATCATTCTTAAGATGAACAAATAACAAGAGAGATACTGTCAATGAATGCTCTTAAAAGACATTTGTCAATGTAAAGCATGTCTGAGGTTTATATAAGCTGCTAAAATATCTAAATTAAGTCAAGTTTAACTTCAGATACATATATATAATTATTAGTAAAAATAACATCACCCTAGACTTTTTTAGTTTAGAGAGGGACATAAATAAAGGAACCATTAGATATAAATGGTTACATAAATAATCAGGGAATAATTTATGGCACTTCAATTCATTAGACAATTATTTCTGTTTAAAAAAATATTACTCTGCTTTCTGACGAGATCTCCATCTCCTTTTTATTCAGGTCCCACCATAACAGCCCCTCTTTAATTTGACTCCTCTTTGTTGGCCCTGCGTGTGACAGAAACATGAGAGTTTGTTCATATATGCATAAAACGTAAAGGAAAAAACATCTCATCCTTTTCTAGTAGCTTTGTGTAGAAGTCCTTGACTTAGCATTTTGGACTGATATGAGCTACATCTTCTTTGTAAAAGTATTCCCACCCATTGTGTTTAACATTTTGTCACAACTATAACTATAATGTTGTAGTCATGACAACATATACAACATATAAACATATAAAACTCTCTCAAAATACAAAGATGTTGTCTGGTTGTAACATTACCCAAATTTTTTCAAAGCATCTGAATACGTTTGTAATAAAAAGTAAATCAGAAAGATATGATTCAATGTGTCAGAGTGACCCTGTAATTTTCACAACATTGACATAAGTATCTCTCATTATCTTTTTACCTGTTGCATAGCTCACTATCAGTCCCACCAGTATGACTGAACTGGTGGCCATGGCTCCAAAATAGAGGTAAGACATGGAGTAGAAGTTGAGGAGGCCACTGTTTTTAGAAAAAACAAAAGCAACAACAAGAGCTAAGACATTTTATATTTTTTCATCTCTCTACACAGTCTGTGTATTGCAGTCATAAACCGTTCATGTGAGTAGTTAAGCTAAGATTAAAAGAAAATAATTCTTAATGATTAAAAATATCAAAATCTGAAAGACTGTGCCTGCTAACCCTTGGTGCTTAGGATGAAGTGGGGTCAAGATGGAAACCTCAACCAGGTTAGAACTGTTGTTTCTTGTGCCATTAGCAAAGCTGCAGCCGTCTGTGAAGCTGGGCAGGACACCCATAGTCTCCTCACTGGGTGGGTGAAGAGTTGAACCCACCGCCAGCCACAGAGAGACGCAGAATCCTGCCAATATCCCCGAGTACGCTCCCTGCAATAAAGAATAAAATGCGCTAATTATCGGCTGCAGTATTATTGAATACCAACAGTGTCTTAAAATGAATTTGTTCCTTTCAGCCTATCAGCACCCTCTGGTTGTTCTTTTTCTTTAGATAAAAGAAAATCCAATAAACCCCTGAAGGTCTGATTTCAAAAAGGCGTTGGATTGTACTTCAGAAGCAAACAGAAGAACAAGAACTCTAAAATGCAGCTATCATAAAAGATAATGCTTCCTTCAACAGATATGAAGATCTAAAAATAAGGAAACAGGAAGTCAGTCCATCTTTCTGTTAATAATACTATGTAAGGCTTCTGAGATCAATGTGCACGAGGTCATGTGTGAAAACCATTACCTTTACTGTGATTATACATCATAAAAAAGGAAATTCCTATGACACAGTCGGGTTAATGAACAAGAAAACCTTCTTTGTGGGATAGATAGCGGCAAAGACAAATTGTGACATTTACAACAAATAGACTTTAGTGTTTACTTTAAAACACAGGGAAATGTGATTGAAAATCTTTCTAGTAAAAGAGTTTGCTGTACGCATAACCCTGCAGGGATTCTGGGGTCCAGTTGAGCCTTCAAACCAGGTTTGAGATTTTTGAGTAGTTTGCTAATGTCAGTTTTTTGAAAGGCTTGAGTTAAAAAGTGTCACCTCATTTCATGTCACACCTTTCACAGCTTAAATTTCCAGCAGTAATAGGACCAAATGGGTCCCCAATGAGTACCAATTAAATGATGTGTTCTATTTTATCCCTGTACACATACATTGACACCTATTCAATTTAAGCCTCTGCCTTAAAAATATTTCTTTTCATGGAATTACATGTGTACCCACTAGTTGGCAGCAGAGTTAATGTTCCAGTGGTAGCAGTAGTAGCAGCTGATAAAAAAATAAATAAATAAGTGTTTTTTGATTATTTTTATAGCAAATTTTCTTGCAGGAACCAATTTGAACCCAAGTTTGAGTTTTTCTGGGAGAAACCAGAGTGATTAAATGCACCTTACATAAAGAATATTTATTTGTTTTTGCCCTTCTGCTTGACCTGGTTAGTGGTAGCAATTGTATTTTATTGCCACCAAGGTCAGGGTTTGTATTTTACAAATCATACATTTTTAAGGGGTTGGCGAACACTCACCAGCCTGTTTGTTCCTGGGACAAACATTCCCAAAATGAATACGCCCAGAACTGGACCACTGACCACACCCATGACAGTGAACGAACCCTGAGGAAAGAAGATAAGCAACATTCTGGGTTCAAAACCAAATTAATTAAAACGCAGGAGTGAAGATGAAAGTAAATGATTGAAACTTATTCAAGGGTCAATGGACTTTTCAGGTCAGTCTATTCTTACCCTATGATAACAATTTTTTGGGAATATGGGAGGAAACTGGGGTACACATGCACGAAGAGAAAATATAAACTATGCACAGGAAGTCAGGGTTTGAACCCAGGAGCTTCTTGTTGTGAGGCATTCAAATATTTCTGTATAACATACCTGAAGGACCCCCCAGTCCAGGAAGGAGGAGAGAGCAGCTACAGTGATACATCCAGCTCCATACAGGAATGCTTTAAGAAAGAGAAGGAAAAATGTTTACTCTACTAGACTTACTTTGTTTAATGAAGGAAGTGGTTTGCAGCTTAGACATGTCTGATCAAGTTCCGCCTGAAAGGTCAACTTGAACTCATCAAGGAGTTTCAAATAAAATATTTGTTTTTAATCCTTTCTGTGTTAATTACAGAGTTGATATGAGTCGACGGTTACAATCACCTGGAAAAGATGTTTTTTTCCTGGTGGCATGAAAGATGACTCTCTTATGAATGATTATTTTGAATCTTTTATGAATGGGATTGACTTGTTTACATACTTTTATACACTTTGACATGAACAGGTAAATATTGGTTTGTAAAAAAAACCCTCATGATTACATTTGTTTTAACTTGGCACCAATAAACTAAATTAAATTTGCATTAGACTTTCTCCAGCTTAAGGTTTTCAGCTGGATTTTCAACCCGTCTTTGGCACATACGGTTCGAAGACTTTTCAACCAGTCTTTGCATTAATTTTACGAAGTGGTGCCGAAATCGAAATCTGTTTCACTTGCTTAGTAAGAATCAACCTACACAGTCCTTTGGAAACAAGGACCAGCTTCTTCTGTGTCATCTGGAGCAGATGAGGTCTCAGTATATCCTCCATCGTCACAGCAGCCATGGCGTTGATACTCGTGGAGGCAGTGCTATTAAAAACAACGCCAATCATTTCACTCTGGATGTCATAAAAGTTAAAAAAAATAATATTTATGCTGCCTGGGTGTCATAGAAGCAATAGGAATAGGACTTTAATAAATTCATATTTTATTAAATAAGACTAAGCTGAGACAATTACAGTTTTATGTAAAAATACAAAGGCCTTGAGCTTTTCTTACATGGTTGGATTATGCACAATGTTTCATAAAGAGGTTAATCAAACCATGATATCTGATACATTACAAGAAACCATTCAAAGAACCTCCCAAAAGTTGCAATTGTATTAAAAATATCTGCAATCTCCAGTTAAAAAAACTTCAGTGTATCTTTTCCTACGTTTCTTGCTTAATTCTGTTTTAGATGATTTATTGAAATGCTAAAATAAAGTACAAGTAGCTCAGGTTTATGATTTAAGGAATATGTTTGCATCTGGCAGGAGAACTGAGAAAACCGATTGTGAATACCTGAGAGTCCCGCTGTATGCACAGGCCAGGAAAAGACCTGGGAATCCTGGATGATTACTGAATATGTCCAAAACGAAGAATGGCATGTACTTTATTAGAACAGAACAGGAAAAGTAGAATAGAGTGTTAGTGCATCACTTTTTACAGAAGCACGTCATAAATTGTATATGAAACCATGATCACCCCTAAAATTACAGATACAGTTGGGAAATAAACCTATTCATGGTAACATTAACTAGAAACCGAGAGTACAATAAAACAGAACTAACTTCAAACTTAATTTTGCAAAACATGGTTGGATAAGACAGACTGGAGCACAACCACCACATACTTCAATAGTATCAGCAATTGAATTAACTTTGGCTGAAACATCGCACTACTTTTTAGTTATTGTGAGGCAAATTCATCTGTCTTTGCCCAGAGTCATCAGCATACCAGATCAGGTGCAGAAATCCTCCCAGATTTCAGCGGGTCGCAGAGGTTGTAATAAGCAAACATGACGATACCGCAGGTTGCTGCGCTGCTCACGATGAGGCACAGACCGACCTGATTTACAAACAGAGCCCTGGAAAATAAAAAGTGTTCTTTTTTACAGTTAATCCTGTAAATGTGTGTGATTCTAAGCAGTCAAGTGAGGCAAATATGGGAAAAGATTATTAAATGGTAAGGTGCAGGTTAACTAAAATAAGTTAAACAACAAAAGTATGACAGGAAATCTAAAAAACCTCATAAATTCAAAAACATAGAGCCATGTAGCAAAAGAGCACAGAGACAAATTCCTAACATTATCCAGTATTTTTTATGGTGCTGTGTATATTTTCAACATTTTAAATGTAAAACAATATTTTTGGTGGAAATAGAGTTCAGTCAGTTGAACTGAGATTTTCTCAGACACTTGAGTAACTTCCTGGAATCAGCAAACCATGTTCCATGCTTTGATACTGTAAACAAGGTAAATTACAACTAACTAGTCCAACTGTGATGGACTAGCAATCTGTCCAGAGAGTTCTACACCTCTTGCCTATTAATTAGCCACTAGCGTTCCCATGATCCAGTCAGGACTAGGAAGCAGTCAACAATGAATAGATGGACATGTGAGTAATTTATAAAAACACTCACAACTGGGCTTGTTTCTCTGATCGACAGGAAATGTAGCGCTGAACTTGTGCTTGGTTTACTCCATACATGGACAACCAAACCATAGAGCCCCCAACAGTGAGGCTCCAGAAGGTGTAACGTTTGCGTGGATCAACATCAAAACTGCAGAGGGACATCAAGAACAGAATAAAGCACAATTAGAAACCTAAAACTATGAGATGGAATGTTATTTCTAATCAGTGACTTTAATCTTGGTCATCTATAATAATTACTGTTATTTTAAAATGTTCAAATTGCAGACTGGACCTCGAAATGGACACAGATCAATACAAAAAGATTTTTACTCATTGAAATTAAGACGTGATCCATTGCTGGCAATCTCCAGTACTTGTGCAGGACCGCCAACCAGAATTGTCCCTTGGATGAAAATTGCCACGAAGCCTGACAACATGACAACAATCTGAAACACATCGGTCCAGATAACTGCCCTCATGCCGCCCTGCACACAAACATTAGAGGAGGAAGACAGAATGAGAAACCTGGAATGATGTCAAACACGGTTCTGCATATGCAGAGGGAGAACATGCTCCCTGCAGAAAAACCCCAGGCCAGGATTTGAACTGAGGATCTTCTTGCTACAAGGCAGCATTGCTAACAACTGCTCCACTGCACTGCCTAGTGGAAGAACATTAAATATAAGAAAGGTCGCAATAACCCTGTTTGCATAAGTATTTATGCCCTTTGAGAATACTTTATTGTTCTTACCAGTGTGGTGTACATGGTGCAAATGATCCCCGTGGAAAAGAGAGACACCCAGATGCTGAGTCCAGTGGCTGCAAAATCAAAAGGGGTTTGATCATTAATTAATATCAATGGTTTATTTATTTAAACAACTTATCACTTTACAAATTTAACTATAGGAGTATAGTGCTACTTTTTCAAAAATATTAAAAACAACAGCAATAAAAATAAATTCAATTAGATTAAAACAAAATAAAAAACAGTGATATGGTTAGCTATAATGACAGTCTTACTAAATTAAGATACATTTGATGACACAAGAATTTCTCTTATTGTGAAATGAGTGGTTAAAAACCTAAAGCTTCACTGCAACAAGTTTCTGGTTTAAAAAAAAAAAGCAAAAAATGCTAAAAATATAATGAGATTTCTAAATGAATCAATGAGAACATTCCCTCTTTTCTTCCACGCAAAGCACTCTCTCAATTTCACTCTCGTACCTTGATTTAAGATCAAGGCTGGTGCATAGATGACAATCCCAGTGTAAAGCAGCTGAGAAAAGGGAAACACATTTCAAGCAAGTCTTTGGAGGAAACTTAATGTGTAACATTCTGCTCAGGAGCATTGCAATGTGTGAGTGCTGCCCCTACCGTTGCAAGAATAAACTGGACGCTTCCCAGCAGCTGCATCCCTCTGCCAAACCTCATCTTTAGATACTGTGACAGGCAGATGGTTGGAGTTAGAACATCACAGGGTAACACACATCCTTCATCTTTCCTCACCTCACATATTAAGCTGTGTTGATGAAGGGAATTTAATCAGCTGGAATTTAATCAGAGAGATCATAGCCCTATATCTATACTGTAATTTAATGCTATTTAAAACTGAAAAATCTGGATGTACATTGGAGTTGTTTGAAATAAGAACACAACATGAACTATGATTTGGTTCATAATCACAAGAAAAAAGCATACAAAATGTTATTTTTATTGTCTAACATCCAGTTCTGGTTACTCTGGCCAACCTTACAGCACATTCCTGTTCACTTTATGAAATAACTAGTGCAAAAAGTGGAGGCTCATTATGACCTGGTTGGTGCTGGTGATGCCCAGTCGAAAGAAAACTGGCAGGAACAGGTAAGCTGTCAGCAGGGAGTTGATGCTTTGTCCGAGGCACATGTAAAGGAATTTGAAGCCATAGCGAAATCCCTCAGAGGGAACACCCAGGACTTGAACAGCTGACATGAAGCTGGCACAGAGCGACAGTCCAACAGGCACAGCCGGCATGCTCCGACCTCCGGTGAAGAAGGCCTCTGCAGTAGCATCCCTTCGCTGTTTTTTCAGAGCCTGAAAAAGCCCAATCGCCATGGAAACTGACAACATAGTAGCAAAGACGGCGAAGTCAGCCAGTGCAAACCCTGGATTACTGTCAAAATTTTTCTCCATTGCTGAGTTTGTATCTCTCTATCTTTAAGTCTCTTCTGAATCCAGATGTTTAGTTGATCTGTCAGAGGAAGCCACACAAAAACAGAAGCATGTCAGTAAGTTGTGTTGATGATTGGGATTACAAACTGAACAAATCTGTTCACTTGACATAAAATTTGCCTCCAATCTGATAAGTTGGAGGCAACTTATTTCAGAGATTTCAGAGCGTCGCACCTTAATTAACTCCTCCATAAAATTAAACAGAAAAAAAAAATTATAACTTGCACTACTGCAAGTTAGTGCTAGTTATGTTCACCAATCCCAATATGACCAAATAAATGGTCATATAGGCTATAGACACTGGAGCTATTTTCATTAGAGTGGAATATATAGTATGCATTTTGTTTAAAAAAAAATCCAACTGCAAGTGTTATTATTGGTGCCTCTCAGCCTGGGTTTGAATTTCAGCTGTGCCCTTTGTGTGTGAGTTTGGATAGTCTCCATGTGCATGTGTGGATTCTCTCCAGTTACTTTTGCTTCCTTCCACTACCTAAAAATCTGCAAACCAGGTTACCTGGCCACTTCCGTTTGCCTTTAGATGTGACTGGTTGATAAGCCACCTGGTGTCTCCTGCCTGTTGACCACTGGAAATAGATGCCAACCTCTCTGGGGCCCTGAAAGAATTGAAACCAAATGTAATTTATTTAGAATATGGATTAGTCACTTCAAGACACTAGTTGTCTTAACATGCACTTCAGACATGTTTCTGGTCTTCATGGTATGAGAAAATACCAGGACAAGGATGAGTGAAAAAAAATAATAATAATATTCGAGATTATTGTTATCATTCAGTCTGATCGAGTGACACTTAAGAAATGAGACCATAAAAAACACTATTTAGTGAGGTAAAAATTATAGCTGTTGCTGCTTTGCACTCTCTGGCTGGGTTTAGGTAAAGGAACAGTTCCTTACGCATGATTCAGAAAATATTATGGTACGAACATATACATTTTCCCAGGACAACATGTCCCTGGTTCAGTTTAGACAATTTATTACAAGGCTATAGTTATAATTCCAACAAGAAACTGATTAAGGCGTTTAACATTCTAATGTACAAAGAAAGAGAGAAAGACCAAGGTAATTTATGATAAGCAGAACAAAAAAAAACACTCCTATGACAAAAAAGTTAAGAGGAGTAGTAAATAAAAACAAGTTAGAAACAAAATACCTGATTTCTACAAAGCCCCTAAGGGGACATGGAGAAAAAAAAAAAGGAAAGAAATCTCGACTTACTTTCTCGAGATCCCGAGAAACTAAGTCGAGATCTCGAGATCCCGACTTATTATCTCGAGATCCCGACTTTTTGACTTTTTATCTCGAGATCCCTACTTATTTTCTCAAGATCACGACTTTTTTTTTCTTTCCGCGGGAACTCGAGATAATAAGTCGGGATCTTGAGATCCCGAGAAACTAAATAAGTAAGTCGGGATTTCTTTCCTTTTTTGTTTTTTCTCCATGTCCCCTTAGGAGCTCGGTAGATTTCAAATTTAAAAAAATGGAAAAATTAACATTTACAATTTTGTGTAGCTCTTTGCTTTGAAAAATAAGAGTGGGAACTCTTCTAAAACTCAGCACATCATCAGAAAATTCACCCGATTCAAGCAAATGTCTTATGATAAACTTGAAAATTTGCAAGAAAAGAAAAAAGCAAAAACATAGAAGCAAAAAATAATGCTTTTGCTAACATTTCTTAAACTTCACATTCAGATTGAATTTGTCTATAAATGTGTCTAGTTGCAAATTCCTGAAAAAAGTACCAGCATACAAATTTAAATACTGTTGTTTAAACACTAATGTCCCTTTATTTTATTAATTCAGAAACCAAAGCATTGTCAAACATCTTTACCATCTGAATAACCAGGGTCAAAGTTGCTTTTACTCACACTTTAGGTATAAAATACATTTTTTGACCAACTACAAATTAGGTGGCTAATTCTAATGTAATTGCTTCTAAAAGAGGCAAGCTCCATTTTATTAAATAGTGCAATAAAGCACATTTAAGACTCACCCTGTCAGTTCGGTCCAGTCTGTGAAGTAAGAATGTGCTGACAGCCAACTTCACCCCTCAGCAGCTGGAAGATATTCATGCACCTTCTCTGACACACTTGTGTTTGTCTGTGAGTAACGCCTCAGCACATCTTGAGACCTTCCTTAAAGGAAGGCACTCAGAAGAGAGGGTCAATAAAGGTTTGAAGGTTTACAATGTGTAACCGGACAGAAATATATATCCTGATAAAGGAATCAGTGGGACATGAGCTGGAGAGAGGGCATAATTTATGTATGTGGCAGTATAAATATTTCTCAGAATGTTGCAAACAGAAAACATGAAGGTACAAAGAAGGGATGTGTGGTTATTTGGGTGGAACTTCTGTGTATTCTAGATTTATTCCAAAATCAAGACATGGACCATAACCTCCTTAGCAATAAATATGTGAATCCTAAAATATTCAACAAAACTGCAAACTATAATTCCAACTGTTCTATTGGAATTATAGTTTGCAAATTCACCTAATTTGACGATTCAACTGAAGAAAGTATACCTCCTTTTGAAGAGATGGTCTCTAACAAAATGAACAACAGTATATCCACTACCTTATCTTCTTTCTAATACTGAAGCCTTTTGATTCATACATACAGTAAGTGCCCATTAACTCCCCATCAGCAAAGCTGTTGTATGTCAATAGCTCTCTCTCAGATTGATTATTTTCATTTAATCTTAAAAGAGCAATAGTCACTTTGTTCAAAAGTCCCAAATATAAATGGCAAGTACAAGAAATGATTTTCAGTTACAAGAGACTATGTGTATGTTCATAGATGAATATTACAGTTAAAAGGAAAAAGAGTTGGTGCTAGTAAAAGACATAACTATTTTAACAGAGATTTACAAAATAATGGTAAATGATGAGGAAACTGAAAATGACAAGAGCACTTGTAGATGTCTGATTGACTTTTTAGGCAGACCTTTGAACTCTCGTAGTAATCAGTTCAACTAAAGATAAACTCATGGATGACTTCCTTTAGATCTTGCTGGGACATTAATCCCAGCAAGAGCTAAAGATAGTTAAGGTATGGCATGTGAAAGACATTTATTGTAAGGCTTCCTACACATCCTCACCTGAAGAGACACTGTAAAAGAGCATTTTTATAGTTGGCTACGCTGTGTGCCTGTAAATTATTTCTATTGTGGTTTTAAGTGCTGCTTTTATAGTTTATAAAACTCTGTAAAAAGCTTAAACTCATAGTAGAGTTCAATCTTAAGTTTAAGCATTGAAATAAAACCCACTATATTGGTTCGGATGCTTTATTCATCACAAGCTTTAAACATTTGACTATGAACTCTTGGATATCTGTCTTTTGCAGCAAACCTTGACCCAACTACATGCTGATGTAATAAGATCTGATTGGTATGACACTGTTACATAAAAGTCAGTTAAATGAAGATCTGTAGTAAATATTGTTAAAGTTCCTGGCTAACAAAAAGGTCCAACTTTATTGGAATATTAACGTTTATGTACCTCTCACAGAACAAATGAGACCTTTTATAGTTTTGACAATGATTAATGATCAAAAAGGTCATTTTAGAAACAAAAAACTATCCAGGGCTTTTCCCTAATTTACTTTAATTCCTAAACAGTAGCAGGTTTCTGCTATAGTATTCAGTGTGATTTTACTGCGTTTACTAGTTATAGATCTACCTCTTAGCCTAGAAACCCAGCACTTGATGATTCGAGACCTGTTCAGCTTGCGTCAGTAAGCAGAGTGCAGATTGTTGTGGCCAGTAGGAAAATGATAGTTGAAACTATGTGAAACAATTAAAAAGTTGTAAAGCCTAAAAATTGTCTTTTGACTCTTAGTGACCTTGTTGGAGCAAGAAATGGGAGAGACGTTCAATGAGAAAACAAAATATCGGACACCCCACATGCAGTAGAGCTAACATCACACAGCGGTGGTCCAGCTCCATACCCTAGTCATTGTTAGATTTAAAAGAAACTTTGTTTCCCTCTTTATGTGTTCTCAAGTTTTCATGGCTTTTCCCATTTTATGCCTGTTCCAGTACAACAATTTCTGTTGATGACAGCAGGAGTAAACTCTCTGTTTCGGCAACCAGAGAGGGAAGCATGAAGAGAAGTACAGACATGCAAGTCTGGGAACAAAATGTCCCAAGTGAGTAACAGCAATACGGTGGGGAAAAGAGGTAAGCAAGAAGTTTGAACAAGGTCCAACATACTTAACATCATCAAGATTTCCTTTGGTCTTTGAACTCTTGAACACTTTTTGTATTTACTCAGGTCATATTTATCCAGTATGTCTTTATTTTTCAGTATCTGAAACAAATAACTAAATAAGACTGACAAAAACAGATGAAATCTGTCAGGAGCAAACACTTTTTCACTGAATATGTTTTCATATACATTGCAACATTGCATACACTCGCTTTACTTCACCAGTAAAATATCTGTAGAGCTACTTGCAGTAAAATATGACTTTAATATGAAAGATTTCTAAATAGTCAAACTGCACAGCTTCAAGTTCTGATCCTTCTGTGTCAGAACAGAAGGGATGGCCCATGAGTCATTGTCTTGTTTAGCATTAACAGGAAACTAGTGGTTAATTTGAGTTGATCAAATAACAAGGAAATCTAGTAGTGACACATGATTGCAGGAAAAGTCTGTATTTATTATGTACATAAATACAGACTATGTACAAATATGTAAATATGTAATATGTACAAATGTACATATTTTCATTATGAGGAAACAAACTCCATTAAAGTTTGTTTCCGTCCTTCTGTGTGCAAATTATTAAAGGAAGCTAATTTGCACACAGAAGTTAATTTTCACACATCTTAACAAATCTTTAACAAACTGAATAATGCCAACCAGGAGAACCTATGCGTTTCCAACAAGTTCAAACAGCAACATGAAGAGTGCAATAAGAATGAATCAAACTCATAGTACAAGCTGGATGTCAATGCAGTTTAGACCAGGTGGTTTTGGTAAAACTAGAACAGGAAGTTGCGCTGCTGAGAAGCGAAGCCACACTTGTCAGCTGAGTTTCTTTTCCTGAAATGTCAGATAAATCGATTTCTTGAAAGACGGACATTCGCTTCCACTGAAGAGAAACTTCTCTCTGATCGGAACAGTAGATGATAATTGCATTGCCAACAAATCTTTGAAAAGAAAATTAAAAGCTCCATTTGAGTTTCTATAACAACATAATCATAGTGTCTAATTTTCTTATTGCTGCTTTATTTGTTGTTCTACAGAGCAGCAAAAAGAGAATCTTGCTCTTTTGTAATCAAGCTTTTGAATACTGCATGTTGTGAATGGAAACTGTGCATATTTGGAACAAACATGACTGAAATACAATAGACAACGTTTTCCTAAATTAAATTATTTTGGAGGCTCTGAATGTTCAGATATTTTGCGGTAAATGTTCCAGGTTCTCCACAGGCTCATTCAAAAAGCTGTAATTGTAGGAAAAGACTCAGGAAGTCCAATTTTAGGAGAAGAAATTTCCTTGTTTCAGTCAATGTGCAGCATAATTGGTTGAGTTGTCTAAGTACTCAACAGAGTATCATTTTGTGTGAGAAGGTAAAGTTTTCTTCATGTTTTGCGACTGTGAGATCAAAAGAACCTGACAGCAACGAGATACTGTCGACATTTTTGGTACGCTTGTCAAAAATCAGGAAATCAGATAAGACTTCCTGTCAACACCCAGACACGCTGACAGTGACATACAGAGAGTAAGAAACGCAGAAGTTAAAAAAGAAAGCACGAGCTTAGAGGAACAAACTGATGAACTGATGAAATAAGGACGTTCAGATGTAAAAGGTAACAGCTTGACCAGCTACTTTAGGTTTTAGTAATACTTATGTTTGGTGCTTGACGTTGGGACTATCAGGCAGTTGATAGAAATTATTTTCTGGGAAAAGGTCGACTAATAACATTGAAATGTTTCTCTGTTTTGATCTGCTGTAGCTGTGTGTGTTCAGTGAATGTTTACCTTTAGACATTTTAATGTTTTAATATTCCCTTTACTCTGATGTGTTTCAGTGAGAATTCTGTGATAGATGTTCTTTCCTGTGTCAAATAAGTAATTTAAGAGTCAGTTCTGAAACATGAAACAATGTGACATAAGCTACCAAAGGGTTTCTGTACTTTACATGCTATATTGTTCCTTATGTAGCAGAGCATGGCAATCAGTTTCACAAAAACCCAGTGGGAATCCCAGAGGTGTTTGAATATTATTAAATGTGTGGTGCGTAACCTCCTAAAAGGCAGTGGGAAAACAGTGTACAACACAAGCAGAGACTGTGACCATGTTAGTGTGAAACTTCATATTGCTTTGGATTCTCAAAGTTACTCTTTTCTGATTGGAAGACAACATAATTGGCTTTGCATTCAGCTTCAAACAAAACAACTAACTGGCCCAAAATATATGAAGATTATCAATTGATTAAGCATGTTGAGCATAAACCAAGCCACAGGAAGCGTGAAAGCTAATAACACACACGACCGAGAAGACAGAGGTTCATTAAAATGAGAAAATGCTGCTTATGGTTGTCTTGTTTGGCCCTGAATGCGAACTTCATAAAGAATTAGAAGAACTGGATTTTCTTCCGGACGATGTAATGTGAAGAAGACAGCTGCCAAAAAGGTGCTGACAATAATCCGTTGCCTTCACTCCCATTTTTTTTCTTTGGTCTAGACAAGAGATCTGAGAACAGTCAGAGGAAGGAGTAGCAGGTGTGTGTCTTCCAAAGCATTATTGATGTGTTGTATAACGTGTTACGCTTTGATGTTTGTATTATGAGAGATATGCAGCTCCACTATGTGTGATGATTTGTTGATTGCAAAACTACACATTTCCATATATTTTTAATGTATTTAATGTGAATTACTATACTTTTAAAGTTTCAGTAGTTGTCTGTGTCTTAACTGCTTTGTAAGTACAGAACTAAGAACATCTGTAATTTCTTGGCATTGAACATGTAACATGTACTGAGTTTATTGAGTATTCTTGACATAATCTTGTTCCAAGTTTAAGACATTATACAATCAATACGGTTTAGAAAATACATAATTGAAGCAAAGAAATACATTGCCTCTTCAACCTTATTATAGTTTTATTAACAAGACCATTAAACTGAATATGATTCAAATGGTCATGGCCATATACTGTAGACATTGCTCTATGATGACACATCTTTTAACAATAACAACTAGACGTTAGCTTGTTTTGAGTAAATGGGACTTTCGAGGATTTTTCAAAGTGTCCCTGGGGACGTATTGATTTAAGTGACTCATTTGTCACCAGAAAAGAATAATGGCATATTTTTTCTTATTTAACCCTGTTTTGGTATTACTTGCAAAACAGTTATTGGAAATGCTCTTCTCACCAAAGCAAAATGTAAGCATGTCTGTGATCTCTGAGATGCAGTCAGGTTTTATTTGTAATAAGACATGACTCACATACTGTGCAAATGGACCAATATTTTGGCCTGATTTTTCTTTTTGTCACCTACTTGTCTAGTTTCATCAGTAATTTCAAAGACACAAAACAGACAACAGAAAGATGTGCCAAAAAGAAAAAAATAAACTTTATTGGAAACAAATAACAAGAAATCTAATGTGATCGTCTCACTGTTTAGCACATTACTTTGTATAATAAACAGTTTCTTCAGAAACTTTTATAATTTTTGGTTTAGCTTCTTACATTTAATGACGACAATGTTGCATTCAAGCCTCAATTTTATGTTTACATAAGTTTATATTTACTTTATTTTTACTCACATTTAGAAGAATCACAGTTTTATTCTCTCCTAGAACAATAAAATAAGAGAATTAAAAACATTTGTCTCAACATTTTTCTAATCCATAGAACTTTTTAGAAGATCAGTGCAAAGAATAACCCCACAAAGGTCTTATTTCTCATTCTTGACATTTTAGCACCACTGAGCATCAAATTCTGCCTGAAATAATATTTTTGGTCATTTCTCTGAGGTTTTCTCCCCCCTGAAGGGAGTGTGACTTAAAACTGACTTGTCATATAATTAAAGCAATTATCTGAATGGAACTGTTGATTTTATTCTCAGCCATGCCGATACATTTCAGAGAGGAAGAGTCAACCCCCCTGGTGTTGAGAGACCGAGGGGGCAGCCAGAAGTCCAGTTTGAGCGTGGAAGCCGGCTTACAAGTACACATCTACTTTTTTCCTGGCACAAAGGATGCAACAGTGATACAAATTTCATCTGGACAGATAAGTGCAGAAAATGTTTGCATCGAAGCAGGAAAGAAAAGTGGTAAGAATGAATGGATGAATAAGACTCTGAGCAGGAATGTCTGGTTGGTTTGAGGTGCTGGTTGCCCAAATAAAGTTATGTCTAATTATATATTGTTTTATTATCCAGGAATCTTACCAGTGTACCTGAGCCTTTTCGGTTTAGCCTCTGCAGATCTGTCATTTTGGTATCCACCATCACACATGTTTGACTCAGACAAAAACTTGGTTGTTCATTTTAGAGTGAGGTAAGTTCAATATTCAAAATTCAGTTTTAAAAAGCTGTATGAATACTTTTAAAGCTATCTCATGTAATCATTATTGTTATTATTACTAAATCAATTCAAAGAAAGACAAAATTGCTAATAAATGTAAATCTTTCAAGTGAAAATTTTACAAATGTGGAATGTTTGGTTGCTTGTTTTATTGCATAAATGTTGAAATGATTTACATTCACAGTTTACAGCAGCTGTTTTATCTGTTATTACACATCCAAATATATGTCAGAATGGCATGTAGAGAAATTTTCTCAAAGCTCAAATTAGTGGTTCAGCATCAGAGCAGCTCACTAACAACATTATGGGCATCTGCAGTAATGAAGGAGAAAAAGTTACCCCACCATGAAAAGATATCTTATCAAATCACTTAACCTTTTACAGAACTGCACTTTGCACCATTTTGTGTAAGCTTTGGACTTCTAACAACGTTTAAAATCTTCACTAAATACAAGATTGAGTTGATTTGAAATATTAGTCCAGCAGGTTTTGCAACAAGGTTCTGGATTACTAAAAAAATCTTCATACATGTCTAAGCTGCATAAAATCCATACTAATTAATGTGTTGTTCACATTCATTTCTGTACTTGGAACAGGAATAACTAAATGAAACACATGCAATTACTTGGTTTACATTTCAAAGGTAAGACTTGCTTTGACGCAGAAATAATAATGGATCTTTTATGTCTTCAGGTTTTTCTTTGGGAACTGGTTCGGCCAAGGACCAAGAACTTCATACCGCTACAGTCTGACAAAGGACAGAATCAGTCTGGTGCTTGACTACAATGTCATAGATTACCTTTTTGCTCAGGTAAAATACATAAACATCATGCTCATTAATAAGAAAGGCAATAACTCACTTCACTATGTTTTATATAAGTGTGTTAATGATGTACCATTGTAGAGGAAGGCAGAATGTAAAGAAGTGACTTAAACACAATACCTTCCTTGTAGTTTTCTTAGACATTTTACTGTCTCGTAAGATTTTTTTAAAGGGCACTGATGCTCATAAAGTGTATATGAAATCGCTAAAGTCAGAAGTTAACATCCACAACTCAGACATCCTAAGTTCCAATGAATAGACTGAAACAAATAGTGTGTTTAGAGCAGCTTTTCAATTTCAACTCAAAGAAACACTTATTAATGCACCGACATTGATATAAAGAATTAACGTAGGGTAAGGTTATGGTTATGGTTAGGTTGAGCAGAACTTAATTAGTAGATCTTTGTCTTTTTTAGTGTAAAAATGTAGTTAGGAAAAACAAAAGGCTGGATATTGTGTGCTTTTCATAAGGTATGGCACATTAATGAGTGTCCCCGGGTTTTTTTTTTGGTGTTTAGTTGCGAAGTGACTTCATTGCGAGTGAAGCAGGAATCGTTCCACCTTTGAGCGCCCAGGAGGAATGCCTCGGCCTTGCTGTGCTGGATTTGTGGAGAATGGCTAAAGAGAGACGCCAGACTATAAGAGAGCTCTGCAAAACTGTCAGGTATTTCCAGCTGAAAAAAGCTTTATTTTATTTTTCACAATAGATGACAAAGTGTGGGCACCAAATCTTAGTTTAAATTTTTCTATATTGTTGTTTTTGATATTTGTGCACAGCTAAGAGCACATGCAGTGTTATATGTTCTTTTACAATATTTGAACCACAATAGCATTTCTAGTGAAAATATGCCATATTTGTTAAAGTCTCTTTTTTTACATGGACTGTCCTTCCTCAGCTATAAGTCATGCCTCCCCAAGTCACATCGGCATGAAATCCAGAAACGAAACCGCCTGGACCGCTTTCGAATCAGGAACACCCTGAAGCGTTTCTTGAAAAAGCTTGGCAAATGCTCAGTGGACGAGTACAGCCTGAAGCTCAAATACCTGATTGAACTGGCTGGCATCGAGCCGTCTCTCGGGAGTGAGACCTTCCGTGTCAATCGTTCTTCTTCCCACTCAGAAGCAACATTCGCCCTTCTGCGAGTCTGTGGGGAGACAGGAATTCAAACTGGTCAACTTGATGGTAGCTTGGTAAGAGCAAAGTGCTTGTGCACACTGAAGGGTATTCAGTTGAGTTCAATATTTAGATCAACAAATTATAATTTCAGTTAATTGGTCTTATTTTTCGGTGTATGAAAACTATGTTTTTAAACATTGGTGCAGTGCCAGTGTCAAACGGGACCTTTGAGTATAGTGAGACTTCAGAATTACAGGTGACAATATTTATGTATCAAGGGCTTCCTCAGTTTCGAGAATTTTGCATTTCACATTTGAATGTCCAAACAAAGTCTATGAGTTTCAACTAGTCATGCAAAAGGTTAGCAATAGAGGAGCCAAGTTAAGTATACAAGACAGCCTGGAGGACAAAACCTCTGTCCCAAAGTAGGTTAGCACAATGTATAAAGACTTTTAGCCAAATCTTGCCCTATAGTTTCCAATTACAAGATTGGAAACAGTAGAGCATCAGTTTAAGTATGGGGTCAAACACTTGCAGACATCTTCAAATAACTGGTTGCTCTTATGTTCCAGGGTTTAATCGTTCCATCTTTTTGGCCAAGTGTTACTTTATTACCCTTAGTAGAGAAAGAGTTTTTGTTATAAAATAAGTCCATCTGCTTTATTTTTAGGAATGGCAGACCTTCTGTGATTTCCATGAAATTGTAGACATCAGCATTAAGAGGATCTTAAACGAGATGGTCCCACAAGACAGCAGGATGGTAACGATAACTCGGAAGGATGACAGATGCTTGGTAAATACTTCCTTACAAAAATCTCTATTAGTTCATATTTTATATTAATGTTTTGCTTTTGTATTCTTATTCCGTTTGGTTTGCTTACTTGCCACTATAGGAAGCTAGTTTCCAGAGTCGCAAAGAGGCACTTTCATTTATGTCGCTGATTGACGGCTACTTCAGACTAATCACGGACTCAAGCCATTTCTTCTGTCAAGACATTGCTCCACCAAGCCTGCTAGAGGGACTCAAAAACTATTGTCATGGCCCTATCACGTGGGTCTTTTTGAACAGATGTTTAATTCAACTATTATTTTGATGTGAACATGTTTAAAATATCTCTTTTACATTTTGTGGAATCAGATCAGAGTTTGCAGTCAACAAGCTGAAAAGGTCAGGATGTACAGGCGGCACCTTTCTTATCCGACAGAGTCCAAAGAACTACGAGAACTTCTTCCTCACTGTTTGTGTTCAGGTGAAGACATCTATACATTGTTGAAAGAACCTTGAAAAAGTATTATAGGAGTCACAATCAATTTTATGATTTTGAATAACTGGCCATTATGTACTTATGATGTCTCTGTTTTTTATACTACTTCTTTATCTATAACCTATTGTAAATTGTAAATTAAATCTGTTTGTTCTATTTCTGCAGACGCCTCTTGGCCTTGACTATAAGGACTGTCTCATTATTAAAAATGAGAGCTACAGTCTTCCTGGTCTTACAAAATCATTTTCCAGCTTGAGAGAACTCACCGACTATTACCAACACAACAAGCTGCTGTTGGCCGAAATACCCGTCAAGTTAACTCGCTGCTGTCCACCTCGACCCAAAGGTACAAAGTTACGTGAGTTCAGGGACACTTTGGAAATGTAAAGCTTGAAAGAGAAAAAGAGAGCTGCAGTGATTCTTCATCAGATGCTTCAATTGAAATGTCTGCAGCTATTCGACACAGTATTATGGACAAATGGGCTATTTTTTGAATTAGTTGAATAAATTTCATAAAATCTTTTTTTATCATACAAGCTCAATATTGTTTTGTAATAATGACTAGATCTAAAGTTATAGCCAAAGTTCTCTTACAGTATATATGTGTTCGAGTGGAAGTGAACATATCTATTGCTGTCTCTGCAGAACTCACAAATCTCATAATTGTACGAAACAGCAGCTTGTTTGAAGCTCAAGGATCTCCAACACCTGAAAGAAACAAGTTCAGTCACATTCAGATCCACATGATCAAATTTGGAGACCTGAACTGGGTGAGTATTCAGATGTGGGACCAAACCTGACATAGCACAACCTTTATCTTTGGGCCATATGATTTTTATTTTTGTTCTTATTTAAGTCTCTCACAGCAATTAGTGCAATGACTTTGGTATTTCCTGTCAGGGTGACAGCCTGGGACAGGGCACCTTCACCCGAATCTTTAAAGGCTACAAAACTGACATCCGTGACGGAGAAAAACACATGACTGAAGTCATCCTAAAGGAGCTGGATTCTGCTTACAAGAACTGCTGGGAGGTGGGTTTTTGTGAAGTAAAACAGAATGTGTGAGTCATTAAAGATTCAGCAAATTCAAGTTTGTTCCCTTTAAATGTATATTTTATGTAACATTACTATATTTTCCCCCTCAGTCGCTCTTTGAAGCTGCCAGTTTAATGAGCCAAATTTCTCACAAACATCTCCTCCATGTATATGGAGTCAGTGTACATGAATCGCAAAGTAAGTTCAAACCAATTAGGTTTTCTTATTGTTTCAACTGCTTTCATTAATGTTATAATAGTAAAATGAAGTGTTTTAATTGATCCAAGCACCATCTGAGACAAAAACGGCATCAAATTTTAGTGACAAAAGGTTAATTTCCTGAAATTGAATTTATGTTTCTGATCAAATCCATTCCGTTTGCCACAATATGTAACACGTCCAGTGATAATTTAGTCTCCCTCAGTCCTCATGTGACCCTGCTCAGTTTTTGTGCACGTTAGAGAGTATTTGAGAATTTGTATTTGAAGCCCAGCTGTAGAAACAGATCTTGCTGTGCCGTTACAGACATCATGGTTCAGGAGTTTGTGAAGCATGGAGCCCTTGACCTGTACTTGAAAAGAGGAACATCTGTCTCAGTGAGCTGGAAACTCAGTATAGCCAAACAGCTTGCATGTGCACTCAACTTCCTGGTAAGAATGTCATTTTACAAAAAGGAAAACAGAGTATACAGAAAGTCAGGTTAAATTTGCTTATGTGAAAGCTTTATGGGTTTTGGAACTAGCCTGCAAAACACAGTCGAATAAAACTTTATATCTATGCTTCAGATGAAATTATAATTCCATTACAGGAAGAGCAAAACATTGTTCATGGAAATATCTGTGCTAAAAACCTGCTGCTGGCAAGAGAAGGTGACCCCTCACTGGGCAGCTCTCCCTTCATCAAGCTGAGTGACCCGGGCATCAGTGTGGTCATGATGGGACATGATGGTAACATTAAAATATATATATTTCTCATATCACGTCTTAAACACATAAAAAGATCAGAGTTAAAGAAATGTCTTTTTTCAGTTATTCTGGACAGGATTCCCTGGGTAGCTCCTGAGATGCTTGGTGCTCCAGATAACCTGACGCTCGAGTGTGACAAGTGGAGCTTTGGTGCCACTGTGTGGGAAATTTTCAACGATGGAAACTCCCCATTAAGAGGCTGGAACTTAGAGCAGGTATAGTCAGTCATTCATGTAACACAGAGGCCGTGCAGCATTACAAGTCGCTACTTATTATCCCTCAGTAAGTGTTCCCTAATAATTTGTGCAAATCATCAGATTTGCTGTATTAAAAATGTAAGTTTGATTTAGTCATTTGCAGAAAACTATATTTAAGTTTTCAGGGTTTTTTATATTCTTATTTTATATCTTTGTGAATTAAGTCTTCTAAACTTGCTCTTAATAGGTGGATTTATATCTTTGCACAAAAACAGGAGAATAAACTGTAATTTGGTGGAGAATGATGTCAAAATACTGAGAACTTTCAGCTGGCTTTTCTCTTGTAAAAATATATGAGGACAAGTTATTTTAACTCTGTTTGCACAACATAAATTCATAAAGCTAGAATTATCTGCTTTTAAATATTTTTTTGTACATTTTAATGGTACTTAAACATAAGAAGCAATAACATTTTAAATTGCTCACTAATCTTTTGTGCTAGTTTTATTGCACTTGTGATTATTCTGATTCTACTAATACACAATCCTGCTAAAGCAGAGAGCTGTTAATTTATAAAAAAAATTAATTTCATTTCCAATCTTGGCTCCAAACAATCTAAAAAATATAAGACTTAAAATGAATAATTTTAAGTCTTATATTAAGTCTTATATCTGAATATATTTTAGTTGTGTTCCTGCATTAAATATGCTAAAAACACTAAACTACTATAATAATAATTATTAGGTATACTAGAGCCATATTTGCCCATGAGGGGAACACATTCATGCACAGATCGATCAGTGGGCAGCTTTGGGTTTTATGCTTTACACACTTACATCATCAGACCAGCAACTTTCCAATTGCCAAGTGCTTGTTTGTGTTTTTTCTGCAGAAGAGGAATTTTTATGAGAACATGCATCAGCTGCCTCCTTCCCAGTGGACAGAGTTAGCAGATCTCATCGCTCAGTGCATGGATTATGACGCCGCCTTCAGACCGTCGTGTCGCAGTATCATCCGTCAGCTCAACAGTCTCATCACATCAGGTAGTAACCTACACTCAAGTAAAATATTTTTGCTAACCAGCGCCACCTGTGGGAAGCAGTGTTAGTCACAATCAGGCCAGCTGGCAGCTTTGCCTTGGCCCAGGCATGATGCTGACATCCACAACATTCTGTAATTAGTAAAATATTAAGTAATATTTACCATTTAAAGGCCTAATTAATCTTTTCTAGCTGTAGTCTGCAAGCTGTAGCTAATTTGACAGTAGGAGGGTCCGATTCTAGGCCTCCTCTGCCTTGACCCGGGAAAACTAACTTGGTTGTCTACACCTGTTGGCGGGCATGGTCTCAATTATTCTACTCATCTCTTTTTTTATAGCTTTTTGTGTAATAAATATTTAGCTGTGTAAAATTGTAATTAGTTTTACTTTGTTGTTTTAAATGTCTTTATACTGTGTATATATACACAGTATATAGTATTATAGTATTTTCTATATTTGCAAGACATTGTATCTAATACAGCTGCTTTGTGCATTTATATGTTTTGTGACAGATTATGTAATACTTCACGCTTCTGACCCGGTGACACAGAGCTCCATGTCCAAAGCTCTCAACCTTGCTCCACAGGATCAAACACTGTTTGAGGAAAGACACTTATGCTACATCTCCCCACTGGGAAAAGTAAGTTTGAAACAACAAAGTATCTACTGAATCCTGTGTCAAATCTGACTTTTGCAGAATGGTCATTCCCAGAATCATCTGGTTATATCCGTAGGGAAACTTTGGGTGTGTTGAGCTTTGTCGCTACGATCCTCTGGGTGATAATACTGGGGAGCTTGTGGCTGTGAAGAAGCTCCAGCCGAACAAAGGCTCCAATCTAGAGGATTTCCAGAAGGAGGTTAAAATGCTCAGTGTTTTACATTGTGACTACATCGTCAAGTACAGGGGAGTCTGCTACAGCACGGGTAAAAATGACATGCACACTTATGGACTGGAACATAACAGAAAAAGTTTTAAAATAATCCTTAAAAGAGAATAAAATTTAAAACATAAAATTGTTGCTGAATAATCAAATCCTATGTTATTTATTAGATTATGTCTAATTATGTCTAATTAATTATATTTATGACTTAATTAACATTATCTCAGGAAAGCATGCTTTTCCTGGCAAGATTTTTGAAACTTGCCATTATATTTATGAGCATATGACATTATACACTGGGCTAACCTGGTTTATTGAATTGCTTGCTTGTTCACAGGTCGCCGTAGCATGAGCTTAGTGATGGAGTATCTGCCTTATGGCAGCCTTAATGGCTATGTGTGGACTAACCGTCATAACATCACCACCAGGCGGATGCTGCTTTTTTCTTCTCAGATTTGTAAGGTAAAGGTCACAGACATCACACTTTTCCAAATACATAAAAATGGATGAGGTCTATATTTCATTCATAAAAATTTAAAGATCAGATCTTTACTACCACAAAGTATGGCTCGTAGTGGTTGGATGGATGCATACCTAACATGCAAATCAAAAAAGTCTAACAGCAACAACACATGCAAATTCTGACTGTGTCAGCTGATATGTTGGTCAGCTTGTTCTCTCAAATCAGCGCTACTTCACTTTAGATCTTAACATAAAGTAGAAAAAACATGACTTTTTTCCGTTTTAAATTTAGTAAACGTGCTGAGGAAACACTTCTGCTTCATATTCTTTTGTGCTCACCTGTTTTAACTTTTGCAGGGTATGGAATATTTGCAGACGCAGCGTTACGTCCACAGAGACCTTGCAGCAAGAAATATTCTTGTTGCCAATGAGACGCTGGTGAAAATTGCCGATTTTGGCTTGACGAAGGTCCTTCCCTTTGACAAGGAGTACTACCGCCTCTCACAGCCTGGACAGAGCCCTCTCTTCTGGTATGATCTCTTCTGTTTGAGTTATAAATGGGAGAATAAAGTACAACTACCAGCATTTTCAAACAAAAAAAATTTAAACATCACTTGTAATATGTAAAGCACCAACTATCTACATCAATATGTGAAAACATTTCCCTCCTTTTGTTTCACTGCCTGATGTGTTCTTGGCTTATAGGTAGCATTTAAATCACAAATTTAAGATCAAGTTAGAAAAAAAAATGGATTTTGCTGATACCTTCTGCCCTTCATGGGCATGTATGCACTTGGGTATCATTAGAGCTATTTTCTTTGTGAATAAGATATTGAGATGTGAAATGACAGCCATACTTTGTAGCTGATGCCACGTTAAGCACAATCGAAAGAGAATCAGGGTTTCCATACAGAGCTGACATGATCATTGCACATGTTTCAACCAAATGTCTTGAAATCAAAGTTCTTTACCTGAAATGTAAAATAAAAATCTGTGTGAAGCTTTTGATAAAACCTCCTTGCTGCATGTTTTGCAGGTTAGCTCCGGAGTGCCTTAATGAAAATAAATTCTCCCACAAATCCGATGTCTGGAGTTTCGGGATCGTTCTCCATGAGCTCTTCGCTTACTGTGACAATAGCATCAATCCCAAAAGAGTAAGAAAATGGAACATGGCTACATACAGGATTGCATGGTGGCTAAAGTTTATTTTAAATTACAATATTTTTTCTGCTCAGCTTTGTTTGCAGGAGATCGGACAAAATGTCCAAGGTACGTCTCTTTCAATGCATCTGGCAAACATGCTGGCGAGCAACTGGAGGTTGCCAGCTCCTCCAAACTGCCCTCTGCAGGTATGTTTGCTCTGTCTCAGTATTGGGCACCACCTGAATAAAAAACATCTTTACAAATATAATTTATTACATCTAACCATTTTCCCATTAATCCCAGGTCTACAGTTTGATGAAGGACTGTTGGACGTACGACTTTGACAAGCGTCCATCTTTCTCTGACCTGTCAAAAAAGGTTGAAAATATGATCCAGGACGACAGATAAATGCTGAGAAAGAGGCCTTTCTGAACCACACAGACATTGTTTAACAGCAGCAGTATTGAATTATACATTTTACTTATTGTCTTCCTAAGCAGTATCTCCTTTATTTGGAAGCCTCTAGATAAAGTTTTGGTAGTGAGTAATGGGATTGTATACATTAGTTTCAGTGAAAGCAGCAAAAGTTAATGTACAGATTTTTATTGCTCCTTATTGCATCATATTGCTGGGATTCTGGGGGGTTTTTTTACATGCAAAGCCATAGGAGACATAAACAGAACATTTTGCATATGATTTACTTTCAATACAAGTTCTTTGTTAAATAATAATTATTTTGAATCTCTGCAGGTACTTTGTAGTTATAGCATTTGACAAGTACTGACAGTTTCTCTTAAGATATACCTATGTAGAGTTTCTGAAAGGTTTCTTTAGCGTCACTCAATATTCTCTGACATTTTATTGTAAATGGTTAACTTCAAAGTAACCATGCTTAGCAATGCAGTTTAATTAAATTAATCCAATCTAGCTTTTTTAATTTTTCGCTTTCTTTAAAAAGATCTGAGAGAATCACTGATTAATCTAATTGTCATTAGTAATATGAATAAATAACTCACCTTTTTAAGGCTATTTCTAAATTCAAAATAAGCAAATATGTAAACATCTTCAGGCAGCACATTTCAGTGTTTTATTTAAACATTTGCAAAAGCAACAAAATGTAGGAAAAATATATTTCAAACAACGGGAATAAAATAAAAACTATTCAGCAGATGATTTTGTCAATCTCATAAAAGTTTATTGAGAAAATTTGTTGAAGATCATCTGATGTGTTTCAGAGATTAGATTGCAGGTGAAATAGTTTTACGTTTTATTAATGTTAATGTTTTATATTAGTATATAATTTAGTATAGCGAGGATTTTCATTTATGCTGTTTGTTGCCTTGTGTTTTAACTGATTTGCTGAGTAAATATTCATTTTGCCCCCGTGATTCTTTATTTCTTTTATAAAACATTTGAATAAACCTTCTTCTGATGTACATTTTGTCTTGAAATTTTATTAAAGATAAGTTTGTTGCAAACGTTTGCCTGTGTCTGTTTGCTGGTGATGCATGATGTTACTTTACTTGCCTCCACTGTCACAAATGTACCTGCTCTGTACAACAGTGTTTCTGTAGGGTACTTCTACTGGGTTGGACAGGCAGCCTGTTGATTAGCTTTAGCATTGCTGCTGCCACCAAGTGACTTACCTATGCTTATGCATAACTATTTTTTTAAAAATAAAAGTAGTTTAGAATAACATAATAAAAAAAACAACAATTAATTTAATTTTAGATAACTTGTTGTCTCTACTCATGTTGTACTTTCCCACCCTTACATCTCTAAGTTTGAACCTTAATCTATTCAAACCAAGTTCCTGGAATAAGCTACTGCATTATCTTTTTAAAACTGACTTACTTTTATCTCTCACGATCTTCATATGGCTGAAAGTGGTTCCTTCTTTATCACTTCTTACTGCCAAATAGCCTTGCAGTTTCTGTCTTGAATCACAATCCAACAAAAGCCACTCAGACCCTTCGGTAATCTTCTTATACTTCAGACTACGGTTATGTAACAATCGCCATTATGTTCCACAACATCTTTATGCAACCACATACCAGTTAAAGCTTATGAGGCAAAGTTCAAAACAAAACTTTTTGTGAAGATGAGAAAAGAAGAGGTACAAATTAATTCTTAATTTTTGCACCATTCCTGATGGTTACAAAGAGAGGGAAAATATGTTACTTTGTGGAAACCTAAGGAATGAGACCTAATTTAGAATTATTTCTTAAACACACAAATAAACACAAGAGGAACTTCTAAGTCAAAGTTATTTAAATCATCTGAAAACCCGGCCTTAACCCAGTTGAACATTTTGGGGATATCTTCCAACGTTCTGCAAGTCAAACGTTTGACTGACAGGACAGAAATCTGTCTCTTTGTCCCACTGTTTTCATGATAATGTACTTTGCTTCTCCTCATGATGACAGTGTGAACACTGATGCCTCTGGTGTACTCCACAGGATTTAGGTCTCCTCCACATGGAAACTCCCTGAACTTGCAGGAGCAGCCGGTTTCAATGAAGTTTGGTCTTGGCCATAAAGAATACCTATTTGAACAACCCCTCACAAAGAGAACTGTGACATCAGTCATTGTGAGTTTCAAAATAGTTTTTACATTGAACCCTTTCCTCAATTCAGTTGACTAAAGAAAACTACAGCTTGCTTTGTATCCTTCCAAAAAGATTTACAATCATAAAAAAAAAAATGTTTGTGCTTGGTAAAACATGATTCCTATGCTTACTTGAAACCTAATTTAAACTTAAAACACCTGTCTTTAAAACCTTAAATCTCATTACTAAATTATTTTCAAAGTACAAATTTGTAAAGGAACTTCTAGATTCAACATTCAAACCAAAGATTATATAGGTGTAAAAAAATTACTCTTCCAAATCCACTTCGGTTAAGAAACACATTTATTTTTTGCAAAACACAGAATTAACTGATAGTTGCGAATAATATATAATAAAAATATTGCAGTAATAAAAAATTATCTGGTTGTAACTTCATATTAGAATGGATTTTTCTATGTTGCTGCACAGCAACAAAGTAGCTCCCCAGTCACAAGTTAGCATATAGGAACTGACCTTCTGAGAGCCACATTCTGAAAAATGAGAAAAACTGATCAATATAACCCTGTTTTCCAATAAGTTAACATATCAGAGCCTTTTTTTTTCAAATATTTTTTCTTAGAATTTTCTACTATACAAACACAAGAAAACAACAAAACAGAAAACAATCAACATACTGACCTGCCCTCCCAAAAAAAACAAAAACAACAAAAAACACAACCGCAGGGCTCCCTCTATCGACACAAAAAGAAAAGAAACATTAGCTCTACATGTTACAGTGTTTGATAAGATGTAGGAAGGGAAACCAAATATCTTTAAAGTCTTCAAACTTTTCTTTGGTTAAATATGTCAGTTTTCCAATTGCCAGGTTGTTACTCACTAGTTTGATCCATTCATTTATCTTTGGTCTTCGGTGTTCCTCCACTTCACAGCAATCAGAGCTTTACTACAATTATTTTTTATGGGTTATGAATTCAATCCACACAAATGCTGCAACTAGGTGTATTAATATGGTGTCTACACCATATTAGAAAAACGAGTTCTATAGACACTCAACTCGTTCTCCGACTGACCTGCATTAAACCGGTTCTGTCAAAGTCCATTAATCTTTAAAACAATTAATATTCTTTTGACTACAAAGCAAGTGCCCTTTACTTGACTCTTCCACAACAAACCCTATAGCTTAGAGGCACGTTACCTTCAGGATAGTTTCTTTTCCTTGTTCTTCACATTTAATTATGAAGAGCTTAAATAACAACCTTCAACACGCCACATCTTTAGCCACATTGTCCGTTTGTGCAAACTTATCACATTTAGCCACATTTAACAAAAGTATGTATCATTTTCACATTAGAAAATGTCACAGTTTCAAACATAAATATGAAATAGTGAAGAAAAAACATGCAAATATTCAGACAAGTCATGTCTAGCATTCCCTTCCCTGGTCTCCTGTCTTCTTTCTTTAGCTCATCTTTTTTAACAGACATTTTCTTTTTTTTTATAAACCTGTAACCACACATGGTCATATGCAAAAAATTACAATTTGTGTTCAATGAACTCTCCTCTCAATAATTAAAATAACCTTTTTAAAATAACCTTCAAGCTTCTGAGTACAGCCCAAATGCTTAAAAAAAACATCAAGCCATTTTTTGGCACCGTTAAGCTACGGTCCATGTATCCAACAGACTGGAGTTCTTATCTGTCTTTCTTTCAGGTGTTACATTTCAAATGTGGATTATGAACTTCTTTCCACATCACATACATATCAGCTGGTAGAAATCTGTGTACCAATAGAAGATCTCTCAAATAGCAAGGTTCAAGATCGTCTGCTCCTTTAGAGGGCATATTTAGCCCTAATGTTTTCACACCGATGTGAGAAGAAGGTGAAAGTCCTGCTTTGGACAGACACATCCCCATGTAAGCATCATCAATGGGGTGGATGGGTATGGACTTCGACATACTGTATATCACCAAAGCCGTGTAGCCGGACAGAAGGTATCCCCCTCCTCCACAGTAAGGTAGGTATGTGTTTGACTCCTGTATCTGGACTGGAATAAAATATTTGCTTCCCTTCCACCTGACGACTTTTTCGTTCAGAAACAAGTAGCCAGTGAAAAGGTGCTTGCTTCCATCATTGTCAGGGAGGTTTTGGAGATATCCTATCATGTTGTCAGTGTGGGCAAACACATCATCGTCGCCATTAAACAGGAAACGAGCATTTGGACAGTTACTCTCCATCCATCCAAAAAAGAGCATCTGTTTCAGTGTGAGGTTGTGAAATGTGTCATTAAAATCCCACTGGAGGATGTCATTGAAGTCGTTTTGTTCCACTTCCAGTAATTTGTTTAGCTTTTTCTTCTTGTAACCAGAACCCTTTGTTCCTAAGATGAATATCCGTCGAATCCACACACCGTTGTGGAGCCTCTCTTTGGCCCAGGTTTTACGCAATACTTCCCGACGGTCGTAATTAGAAGGAGAGCTTTTGATGACAAGTAGAAGGAAGACTTCTTTGGACCTTTTGTCTCCTCCACACTTGTCTGGTACGTCCAGCAGCAGGGGGAAAGTACGGCAATGGCGGTAGACCAAGAAATCTTTTATGACATTGGGAAGAGAGCTGAAGTCTTCCATGTCAGCTACTGACATGTTTGCTTCACATTTTGGAACTAAACGTTCATGTGAGTGTAATTTGATGACAGTTTCTGATTGACTGTCACTATCAAAGGCATCAGTCAGAGGGTGCCTGGGGAAATTGTTGTTTGTAAGGTCAGCACTGTACAGACAGAAGTAAACGACCATGCAAATAGCTCCCAGCACAAAGACAGCTACAATGGTTGCTCTTCTAAAAATCCTGTAAGAAAAAGAACAAAAGAATAATAAAATATGTTGATTGTTAATCAAACTGGCAACCGCATACATTGCTTTCTGAATGAAACTGCTAGGGTTAAACTTGACTAGAGATTTGAGCATCTAAGTGTTACTAGTGCTCAGTGCAAATAACTGAAAAATGGACCTGTGCATGAGTAAAATTAAAGATTACACAATAGTTTTTCTTATCTCCATAATTTTGTGCTTCATTGATATAAATTTTCTGTAACAATGTCTAATAGCTCAATCTTAAATAAAATATGCAGAAGGCTCCATATTTTATTGTTTTCTCTATAGACTTTCCTGGAAAACTAGTCCAATCTAATATTAGAAAGGTGCATAAATCCAGTGTAGTGAAAAGTAAAATAAATTTTAGTTTTACGTTATTAATATAAAGGCACAAATATAAGTGAAAATAATTTCAAACATATAAAGTAAACCAGATCAACAAATGAATCAAAATATTATTCTAAAGTAGTGCATAAAAAGTTTAATTCCAATTAAAAATGAGATAATTTCCTGCGACATCAGTATGCATGTGTTTTAGCATTTCCTTGCTTATTTTACTTTAAGGAAATACACTTTCCATGCAAAAAGATATTCAATATTTATTTGTTATTAAAAATTACAAATATACAAAAAAATGACAAAGTTTCCATTGTTACTACAATAAATTTTTGAAATTTTATTTTCCAAGTAGATTCCAGTTTATAATCAAGTAACTAGCATTTTATAAGGATTATAACAAATACAAATTAGCCAGTCCAAAAAAAACTTCAACTCCTGAAACATTTGCTTTGCAGGAGCTGGAAAAGAAGCATTTCAGAAGCATTTCCTGAACATTTGCTGCATTTTCTGGAATGCAGCAATGAACCTGAAATGTATGCTGCATTTCTGGTGCTCCTGCATTTCAGGAGCTCCTGAAACCAGTAAGCTGGTTGGACTGGTTGGATTTTACTGTTGAACCAGTAAAACCAGGTTACTGGTTCAGTCAAACCAACTAATTGTGCGGAACAGCATTGTCCCCTTTCAATGAGTGAAAGGGGCACTGCTCAATCCCGCTTATGTTGGACTTTACATACAATTTCCATCCAGTGCGCCACCACACTCTGCTCAATAGGTGGAGCTGTTGGGTTGGACTGTTTTTTTTTATACTTTTCTGACAAGTCATTCTTTTTAGTTTCTTCTAAGTACAGATCTCCCCATAATCCAGACCATTTGGAGTACACCAAGGTTCTGTTCTGGGGCTTCTACTGTTTTTGTTGTATTTGCTCCCCATTGGGTGCAATCTGTCATCCTCTTCTTACTGCAATGCAAATGTTATTTAATTGTACACCTCATATCATCCATGTGAAAAATCTAACATCCACAGTAGTGCTAAGACTCTGTTATGCTCTTAAAAGTAGATGGCATGAAATTTTCTTCAATTAAAGTTGGTTTCTAATTCTGACTTCCGATTTGGTTAATGGCTAAAGGGTGATCCCAAATAATTTTTCCACTACCTCCTGCATCTTTAATCTACTCTAGTTAAAAAACTACAACACCTAGACACTTCAAACTTGGACTTTATTATTCTCAACTAGTAGCAGAATATTTAAAACCATGTTTGGGATTTGTGGGATTTTTGAAACCTTTTTCTGATTTGTGAAACTTCAATGAAGTGCAATTTTTAGGCTTTTCTGCAAGAGGATCACACTAAACCTGCAACGAACAAGTGTGAATAGTAACCTGATCTTTAGTGAAGTTTCACAAATCACATAATGATTTCACAAATCCTGTGAGTTGTAATTTTGGAATTGAAGCAGTTCCAGTGTGATACTGATGCAAAAAAGTGGTGAAATCAACATTTATTGAAGTTTCACAAATCAGAAAAAGGTTTCACAAATCCCACAAATGGTTTTAAATATTCTGCTACTAGTTGAGAATAATCCAGTCCAGGTTTGAAGTGTCTAAGTGTTGTAGTTTTCAACTAGAGTAGATTAAACATACAGAAGGTTGTGAAAAGTTAGGTGGATTCGCCTGTAGCCATTTCCCCGAATCGGAAGCTGGAATCCGTAACTAACTTCAGCTTCGTCTCATTCTCTTCCTTTAATTGAGATCGGTGGACTCGGTCTCTGAAAAGCCAGTTGTCATGAATTTTTGGCTTTTGAAAACCTGTTGTGATTGTATGTCTTGACAAGTACTCCGTAAATAAGGTTTTACTTACTTACTTTCCTTCTTAAAGTCGGAAGTAGATGAAATATCTTTCAAACAAAATGAAGTACCATAGATATCTATGCAATCAAGTTGGATTTTCAGAATCTATTAGATCGATTTTTGTATTAGTTATAAGCCTGATCTCAAGCTTTGAGAAAGAAGGGGATACTTCCCTCTTTTGACATACATGTGGAGCGCAGTTACAGACGTCATTATATGGCGGAAAAGCATTTGAATATTTAAAATAAAGTCTGAAGAAAATCACAAAGCATTTTCCAGAAATAAGTCTTACCTCATAACGGCAATAAACAAATAATAAACAGATTTGATGAGGCCACCTGACTTGCATCAGAATCATACAAGGTTTCCAGAAAAAGACCTCGGCGCAGCAACAGAAAGGGGCGGGGACGAACCGCTTTCAGTTTTACCTTATTTCAAGTTCACCTCCGTGCAGCAACAGAAAGGGGCGGGACGAACCGCTGTGAGTCTCATACCTCATTTGGAAATGAGACAAAGTTTCCATTGCGCTATTTCCTATATTATCAGCGGCCTCCGGTTGAAGTAAATAAGAGAGAGAAGTTCAAAAACATACTAACGTGAAAATCCTTCCTGAAGGTGAAGATATATCACAGATTTCAAAAAAAAAATAAAAACGGGACAAAATAGCACCCCTTTCTGTTTGCTGCAGCCAGGTGTAGTTGAACCAGGTGGTCCATACTGACCAAGAGCGGAACAAGTCAGAGTCGGGCCAGGGGGCGGGGCTAATAACCCCCGGGTATTTGGTTCAGTTCAGAACCGCGGATAGCGAACGGATCATTTTGACACTTCATCATTTTCAACTTAGAGCCTGGAGCAGCTAGCAACTGCTCAAGCTAGGTTTATTGCTGACGCAATGAACTGAATTAAAATATGTTGAAGTAAAAGAGCACCATAGTAGAAAAGTATTTGCATTTTCCATTAATGGAACATTTCTCCATGTGCACTGGTTTCTTCCTAGTCTAAACACAAACATTTGGTTATAATGTAGTTTAAATTCAGATTAGGTAGGACTGTTCCATGTTTGTTTCTGTTGTGTTGGCCCTATGGACACACCTTTCCAGGTACTTTCAAGGAATTTTACACTCCTTTGTCACAATGTATAGGCTCCAGTTTCAAAATAATATGTAGTCATAGCAGGTTGGATAAACATTGAAAAGAAAAGAGCTACCATGAAAAACTCTACTGTTTCTACTCAAGGAAGACTGGAGAGAAAAACAGGTAAAACAGAAAAATGAAAACAATTAAAAAAAAGGTTTTGTTTTTTTAAGTATTATTAATCTTATACACACAATATATATAAAAAATGATTGCATAAGATACAGGAATGAGGCACAAACAGTAATTATAATAAAAATGACACAGCTGAGGAGCTGACAGCTGCACTATTTGGACAAACACTGTCCAAATAGTGCAGCACTAACCATTAAACAGATGGTGAAGTAGTTAATTCATCAAAATGGAAAACAATGCATAATGCAAATGTTAGAGCGTTTTTTCATCCTCTCTATCTCTCTTTCCATCTATTTGCCAGTTCAGTCAATATAAATTGGAAATTGTGTGTCTCAAATAAACATTTGACCAATATTTGTTCTGTTTAAAAAAGTGTTGCAAGAAAATATGATGGTACACACCCTGGCTGGCTAATGACGCACTAGATGGTATCTGACCCAAGTTGATGAATTAGCTAAAAAGGTCATTTCAGTTCAGCCTTTCCTCCAAGGCTTTATGATTTTATGTTGGATTTGTTTTTCCATTACGAAAAAAAAATTTAATTTGACTTTGGAAATAAAAACTAAATTGTATGAAAAACTTGAAATATTGAGATATTTTGTGTAATGATTAAAGTCATATTGAGAATAAAATGAAAATAACATCTTAATGAAAATGACGGAATCTGAAAATGCTGTGTTCTTCCTGAGCAGGTTTGGGACAGCCTTCATGTATCGTATATGTTGCAAGAGAAATATTTATTTTTGTCTAACCCTGCTCTGAAGTACTGGCTCACTTACACAAAGCATGACTGTCATGTCTCTGCACCAGAGTCATTTTGACTTCACTGTGTGCAAATTTGTGCAAGTTTACCTTTTTTCATTTAACCTTTCTCTCATCATTTCAACTGTTATCTTAAAATGTCCAAGTCTAAGAAAATATTTTTCCGCCCTAAATAATTCCTCAGATGGAATTAACAGTTGGTTTCACTGGAAAGCATTAAAACAACTAAATCTGCTTATATTTGGCATATAGCTAACCATAGCTTGAGTTAAGTTTGAAAGCCACATGTCATCCTGGTCTGACTTACACTTCATAATAATAAAAAAATTATTTGAAACACTAAACAAGGTATTGAAACTTATGGAAAAGCTTTAATTTTCTTAACAAAATTTCCTGTCATGTTCTTGGTACAAATAAAGATCTCGCTCAGGATAGCTTTCATTCAAGAACCTACATTTCTAAGTAAGAAAGTAAAGAAATTTATTGCACAAAAAGTATAACTTATACTACAAAAAAATTCAGAAATGGATGGGAAAAGTCATCTTGTTTAGGGCGTGTCCTGCCTCTCACTTCATGACCTCCATGCAAACCACACAACCAGCGGGTATAGACAACGGAGGATGGAATGATGGGCTTATAACACCATTTATTAACACTAGATGGCACTGTTACATCATTTTCTCTATAAGTACTCAACAACTTCAAACTATTGAATTAGAACCTAATGGCCGTACAGTCAATAATGTTGACCAAATTACTCTGGCTGTTGTTTTCCTACCTGAAAACCATAAGTGTGCTACCTGAAGCCTAAAGATGTAATGACCAAATCACACATTATTGATCATACATTCTGCTTTTGCTTTGTATTTATTTGGCTGATATACTTTACATTAAGCTCTGTATTGAGGAAAGACATAGTTAGGGGTTTCAAACAGATTAAACAATGAAACACATCTGGCTTTGTTCTAAGATATTAATCACCAACTCAGAAGGACAACGAGTTAATTATAATGCCCTGTGAAAAAACGGTAACCAAATAAAGATATGTTTGTTCAGTCCTGCTTTGATGACTGAAGTGTTTATCTAGAAAATCAATCGTAAGTAAACATTCAGTGTTTTCTTTCAGTCATGCTCTGGAAAGGGAAAGACTGCATAATGTAGATGGTGAAAACTTTGCATTAAATTATAACATGTTTTAACATACCATACAAACCACAGAATATTTCAAAGAGTTTTAATTATGAAAAATATATAATAGATACAATCTCCACAGTTCTTCAGATCCCAGCCCATTAGGAAATTTAAACCACACAGAAAAATACAATTTTACTTGTCAGAACAAACAGTTCATATTGATTGGTAATTAGAAATCAACCCACCACAGCTATCTGAATGTATAGGTCATGAATGTAACAGTCATTTTGATATAGCAACACAATAATCATTTCCACAATAAATATTGACCAAAATAACAGCTCAAGATCAATTTTTCAGTTTTTCATCAATAATTCTTTTTTATAGTTTTGAGAAAAAACTCTGACTCAAATGTAAGGTGGTGCAACACAAACCAAAGTATTATAGTGGTCAAAAGATACGCTGACTTATCCCTTATTTTAAAATATATTCAAGCCAGGAAATTATTACAGACATGAGTAAAGGACAAGACGCAAAGGGGAAAAAAATAGATATATATCTTCTCAGTTGCTCTGTACCAAAACATGTTATAGCGCTGTGCAAAAGGCTGAACTCATTTTCTTTGGTTTCCACATTGCACTTTATTATAAACTTCTATAGTAATATTTATCAATATTGAATCAACTTGCTTCATACTGTATTTTTTGTAGACCATTTTCAAGAAAATGTTTAAATTTTTTAAGTCAATTCACTTGTTATCCAGAGCTCACACACTGCTGCTAAAATTTCACATTTTTGAGACTTAAAAAATTTGGATTATTGAAAAGGATTTTCCAACTACAAACAATCAAACAATTGTTATAAGAAGCACTTGTTGTAACCTGACTTTCTTTATGTCTCACATTAAAAATGTAAAATGTTTGAAAAATATTTTTTCTTTGTCTCAGTTTTTTAAATCTCAAGAACCAGATATTTCTACAGCTGTGAGTACATGTTTGAGAACCACTGTAAACACACAGTTGTAGTACAACACATGAAGAATTGCTCAGTGCTTACTTAATAGTAGGTTCAATATCCTTCGCACAAAACATTCCATTTCCATGCCACATGGAAATTTTATGGCAAATTTCCAAGCCACCGAAATTTTCATGGCATGAAAATTCTTGCGGCAATATGCACAAATTCATTCCATTAATTCTTATGCACATATATATTTAAGCGCTTCTTGAGGATTTATCTTCTCTAAATTAACTCACTCAGCTTCATATTACATTTAATCTGAGAGTGATTTTTTTTTTAATAATTGCGCAGTATTATAATTGTTATGGTGTGCACGTGTCTTTACTGTACAGTTTATTATTCTTTTTTTAGTTTTACTTCTGTTTGAAAATGCATGTTCTCACTTTAACTTGCAGTTGTGATTCCCCATTCACACATGCACACACTCCCCCACCTTCCTGTTGACCCTGCATGATGTTCTGTTTGCGATTGACGGCCTGCTCTTTGAAATGCTTTTTACTTCTTGCTTCTTGAATTTACAAAGAGGTAGGTAAAAGGCTTGTGCTGGCATCTTTTCTTTCAACTCAACCAATAATGTTCAGTTCGTTAACTATAACTCTACAAATAAATAGATTAATATCAGCTGCAACATGCGAGTGGAAAAACTGGTCTGGTGAAAAGCTTGGAAGTTTAAATCCAGTAAATGTCTTCTAAGATGTTAATGGTTTTGAATGAATGAAAAACAAATAAGAAGCTAAGCTACTGCAGTCAGAATACAATAAAACAGAAAAAACTATTATTATAAATTATTCTTCAGACTTGTCAATCTGCATAGTGACCTACTGTCCAATCTCCTTGCTTGCACTGTCACAAGCAAGATAAAGAAAGGCAGATGTTTCCTTTAAAACCCCGACTTTTATACAGCAAAACAAAAACACGGTAATATTCAAAAACATTAAAGTGAGAATCACCTTTTGCTTCATTCCTATGCTTTAAACATTTTCAATTAGCATTTTATAATTTGTGGTTTTAAGATTTATTGTTGGTCTCAATCTCTCAGGTATCATTCAGCAAACAAGATATGAAAAACAAGTGCATAGAACCTGCAAAGCAACCCCTGAGAAACTTGTCTAGAACTATTGACATAACATTCATTAAGAAAGAAGAAAAAAACAATGCTTTAAATCCACCTGACACACGGATAGAATTGATCCAGTAGTCAGTGCCAGTGCAATGTTTCTGTCCATGCAAATTTCTGTTCACTTGAGGTGGTGTTCATTTAATAAGCTCCATCCTCCTAAATGACACTTTGTTTAGTTGTTATGTCTTTTCTAAGCATTATGACATTTTAATTTTGGGTTCTGTGTGCTGTGCCACATCAGGTATATCTGAGCTGGGAGGAATCTGTGCACCAGCAAAATGTCTTTATAGAAGCAGGGACTGAATTTGTCCATTTTGTTGGAGGGAATGTGGAGCCCCGCTGTCTTCACACCCATGTGTGAGGACGGGCGAAGTCCAGCTTTGGCCAGACACATCCCCATGTAAACATCATCGATGGGAAGAATCAGTATGGATTTGGACATGCGGTATATAAGCATTGCTGTGTATCCTGACAGAAGGAAGCCCCCTCCGCCACAATACGGAGGGTATGAGTTTGATTCCTGAACTTGAACTGGGATAAAATATTTGCTCCCCGTTGCTCTGATGGGCCCCACATTCTGGATCAGATGACCAGTGAAGAGATGCTTGCTCCCATTATTTTCCTTGAGGCTTTGCAGATACACAACCATGTTGTTTGTGTGAGCAAACACATCGTCGTCCCCATTCAGGAGGAAGCGAGCATTCGGACAGTTTCTTTCCATCCATTCCAGGAAGAGTATTTGCTTCAAAGTGAGGTTGTAAAACGTGTCACTGAAGTCCCACTGGAGGATATCTCTGTGCTCCTTTTGCTCCAGTTTCAGGAGGTTGTTCAGTCTTTCTTTTTCATAACTGTCACCTGAAACTCCAGAAATGAAGATCCTTCGAATCGACATGCCGTTGTATAACCTCTCTTTACCCCACGTTTTCCGCAGCACCTCCCGCCGTTCGTAGTTGGCCGGGGAGCTCTTGATGACCAGCAGAAGGAAGACATTTCCCGATTTCTCAGCTCCTCCACATTTATCAGGGATGTCCAGCAGCATGGGGAAATGTCGACAGTGACGATAGAAGAGAAAGTCTTTGATATTCTGAGGAAGATTTGAGAAGCCTGTGATGTTGGCTGCAGTCAGATTTTGCTGGCATTTTTCCCAAGAGTATACGTAAGAGATGTTTCTTATGAGTGTCTCTTTTTGCCTGCTATTCTCGGCAGTGTTCTTCTGGGTATGGAAAATTTTTTGATGATCAGAGTACCTAAAGATAGGGAAAGCCAGCAGGCTGAGGGCTCCAACGATGAAGAAAATTCTTGCCTTGATTTTTCTCATCTTTGAAGCTCTGAAGCGGAGACAAAACAAAGGCTTAATTAAAACAGAGAAACAAGAACAAGAAAATACTAAATATGGACAAACAATAAACAATTCAAGTTGTGAAAGTATCTAGGTAAATACCGGATCATATTAAAAAACTAGATGTTGAGCTATCATCACAGTGGATTCCCTTGAATAGGTCTCTCTAATAATGAGTACAACGTCATATTTTAATCATTTATATACCAAATAAGCATTCACATGAATAGTGGGAGCTGTACTAATACCACAGAAGCTAACATCTGTAGTCTTGGGGTACAGCCAATGAGAGTCAAGGGAAATAAACTGAGCTCCTCAATATGGAAGCCAATAGTGTGTTAAATAGCATTGTGTAAAGTTATTCTAGCTGCATTTTATATAAAATGTTTTAGATGTGTCCACCAAAAAAGTCTGTGAATTGACACATTGTCCGCAAATAACTCAGTCACGTTCCACAGAAAATCTACAAATACTGAACTGAACTGCGAATGGGTGGGAGGGTTGACTGTACTTCTGAGTCAAAAAAACACATGAAGGTTTTCCTCATGGCTAATCAGATTAAGGTACATATTCTGCTATTGGTCAATACAGGTGAATTGGTTCCGCATCAAAAACAGGCAAGAAGCATGACACTGTCACACAGGACATGTTGCTGTTTCAAGACCTGAGTGGGGAAATCTGAGGATGGTCAGCATTAATCACCTGATAAACCTCCTGCTGCATTCCTTCTGAGATTTTCATGACCAGAGAAATAAACTCCCACATCCAAGTCAGCAGCTCATTGCAAACACATTGTGTAGGCTTGTTTGTGTTGCGGGCTGCCCAGTGGTGCAGCTGGTAGAGCTGTTGCCTTGCAGCAAGAAGGTTCTGGGTTCAATTCTCAGCCCCCGTCTTTCTGCATGGAGTTTGCATGTTCTCTCCCTGGGCATGCGTGGGTTCTCTCCGGGTACTCTGGCTTCCTCCCACAGTCCAAAAACATGTCTGTCAGGTTAATTGGCCTCTCTAAATTGTCCCTAGGTGTGAGTGTGTGTGTGCATGTTTGTTTGTCCTGTGTGTCTCTGTGTTGCCCTGCGACAGACTGGCGACCTGTCCAGGGTGACCCCGCCTCTCGCCCGAAACGATAACTGGAGATAGGCACCAGCAACCCTCCCGACCCCAGTAAGGGACAAGGGCGAAGGAAAATGGGGATGGATGGATGGATGGATGGATGGATGGATGGATGGATGGATGTTTGTGTTGCCTCAGAGCCTCCATCTCTAGTTAAAGCTTAAAAAACCCTTCATCCTCAAAACCCCAAACTCCAGATAAATTGGAACCTAAAACTGGCTTTTGAAACTGCAGCTGCTCCTTTGAGTCTAATTTTTAATCTCAGTTTGTAATTTTTAAGTTGAAAATTTCCTTTTATTATTTCCCTCTCAAAAGGAGGAGATCCAACTTTAAACAATGATGCGTTCATTTCTAGATTATTTGTTCTAGCAAAGACATTTGAGCCCCTTGTCACTGAACAAGTACAACATTTGATCACTAATTCTATTCTTTCAATTTCCCAATCAGGATTCTGCAAACAGACAAAAAATATTCTACTATGCATTGACTGCGTCCCAGTCAATGTGGGACGCAGTGGTCCCACATTGACTGGAAAATGAATACAATGGAAAAAAAAAGATTCATATCTTAGGTAAGCTCTTGTGGAGTGTGTTTAGTGGTGAGTTTAAATTAAGGCTGTACTGCAACAGAGACATTTTGCTGTGGTTTAGAGAACAGTGTCCAGTGGGAATGATCACCAAGGCTGCAATATGTTTTTAATTAGTCACTGATTTCAAGACGCAGGTTAGAAGTCCCTAGCGAAGAAGGAGGCTGGGAACTCAGGGACTGTTTATCGTGAAAAAACAACTTGACTGCTTTGTGTTAACAGGAACAGGAACAGGAATGTCGTGCAAAAGCACCAGTAGAAAGGAAATGTGTGAACAATGCAGGACCTTAACAAAAAAAATAACTTAATGTAGTTTTAGCTAAAAAAAAAAAAAAAAAAGCTGCACTGCTTACAACAAATGCTAATAATAAACAGCATGTTGAAATTATAAACGGGCTGGTATTTTCAATTTTGGAGAGGTTGATTTGTAGAAACAGGATTTCCTCTGAAGACAAACATAACAGCAAGAGTATTTATCAGAGTCTTCATGGTCTCTGATAAAATTTTTTGCTAACTCTACCCATTTCAACATATCTGTCAAAACCAATGAACAAACAGAGAAGAGGAACAGAAGCTACTTTTCTTATTTTTACATAAAAGTCCATCAACATGAAAAGATTAGATCAAGCTTGACTTCGGGCAGGAAAATGACATAGATAGCAAACCACTGTGCCCTTTGCTTTTGAATCTCCAGGATCATCGCTGTTGCCTTGCAGCAAGAAAGTCTTATGTTCAAATACTGGCCTTTCTAAATATATCGCGTTTTGTCCCTGTGTGCATGTATGAGTTCTCCAGCTTCCTCTCACAGTTGAAAATCATGCATGTTGGGTCAATCTAAATTTTCCTTTGGTATGAAGTGTGTGTTTGCATGGTTGTTTGTCTCTGTGTTGTTGACCTGTCCATAGTGGGTGCTGCACCTCCACTTGACCAGGAAGGGTTAAGAAAACAGCTGCATGTACAACCTCAGTTATATATTACAAAATCTGCACTGTTTAATAATTTATGTGGTTTCTTCAGCATAGATTCTATGCCAAAAAAAGGCCGTCAAATATCTTGTTGTCAAAATGCTTTTTCATATTAAATGAAGTGGGGGGATTTAATATGACAAAGTTAAATACTGAGGCACAGTGAAATCTAGCATATCTGTTTTGCTTATCTTCCAGGAGCACATGTTAGGAAATCCAAAAGCTCAAAATATGAACAGGGTGAGCGTAAGAATGACTATCTTACTATCTATTTCTATTTTTTTTATTTTCGGTTGACTAAAATTAGATTGAAGTATCTCATGAAGTTCCTGTCATGACATAAGGCACATTCACAATTGTCAAAATTTAGCAAGCAACTATGCTGAAGAAATTAGAAAGGAAGCTGTCATCATGTGACTTAGTGGAGGACATGAATGCATGACTATCACAATAACAAATTTTGCTGGACGATAAATTTCCCAGACCTTATTACAATAAATGACAGAATTGTTGTTTTAGAAACTATTTTCAAATAATATGTTAATTATGGCATAATAATGCAAGGTCGGCCTCTCAGAGACTAATATACTTTAAATTTGTACTGGAACAGAAAAACATTTAATTTCCAAAATAAAACACAACCAAAAACAATAAGTAAAACAGAACTAAAAACCACACACAACCACAACTAGACATAAAATGGATTATAAACAAAATTTCACTTAAAAAAATGTTTACCACCAAAATGGAAATTATTGTGCTCATTTTAAGTTATTATAATAGCTTAATTTGTTACTGCGACAAGCTTAGATAACTAATCACAACGCTTTATGAATAGGAAAATATTAAACTTAGATATAGTCATATTGAAAACAACCAGAGATGTTCAAACATCCATCCATCCATTTTCCTACACCCTTTTCCCCTATTGGGGTCGGGAGGGTTGCTGGTGCCTATCTACAGCTATTGTTTCGGGCGAGAGGCGGGGTCACCCTGGACAGGTCGCCAGTCTGTCACAGATGTTCAAACATGTATTCCTGAAAATAAATGGCTACAACTGTTATTGTTGTTTCTTAGGTGTTGCATAGTTCATTGTTGTATGCTCATTTTCATACTTGCTAACTCCTGTCTCTTGTATATTTGAATTCATTTTCTTAGAAGTCTATCACGTCTATTTCTGCTTTTGGTTTTTTGTCTTAGTTTCGCTCCTGGGTTCGTTATCGTCTCTCTTTCCTCTGTTTTCTTTTTGCCACAGCTCTTCCTCATTTCTTCTGATCTGTCTACTTCGTTCTCATGCAACTTTACTGCCCTTCAGATGCTTGTTATTGTTGTCCATGATTATCTTGATAGGTGCAAGTTTTATTTTATTTTATTTTGTAGAATGCACATTTCAATAATGAAAAATGTTCACTTTGTCTGCTTTCCCAGATAAAGTAAACTACCCTTAGTTCAGTAGGTAGTTGTAAAGTTTTTATAAGCTACTTATAAACCACAAATGGAGAAATAGCTTTCTTTTTATGAGTGCAGTCAAAAGGACAAAATGCCTCAAGTATGTTATGTTTACAAAATCAAGCTTAGATTTTGTATTAAATGTCTTTACTAACATTAAACCTAACTTGAGAAACTTCATGTCTCTCTCCAGGTCAGTGAGGAGGAAGTCTGAAAATGAAAAAAAAACTGAAAATAAAAGATGAACCGAAGAGTGTGCATTAAAAAACCTGAGTGTGTTTCACAGCATGGTGCCGGAGCTGTTTTATTATATGTTATGTACTTTGGCCCTATAATTCAATCTGCACCCGCTTCCGTTTGAAACAACTATGAAAAAAATAATTCAACTGACTATATCTAACATAACTTAATATAAAAAGGACTCACTTGTAAATGAAATGCTTGTTTTTACATTTGAACATGAGCAAATATAATAACTACATACATTACATTTAGGACACTACAAAAGAACCAGGCGTTGTTGTAACGTCCTGGTAGCATGTTACTTTAAGGATCTGAAATTATTATTTTTTTTTTTTATTATCAATTGATCAACGATCTGAAAATGTGTCGGTTCTGTTCTACCAGTAGTTGCATCACACAGTTTGTTATTCTGATTTTAAAAATAAAATTCAGTTCTCTTTAGGAATTACTATTTTAAGTACAAATAATTGAATATATTACAATTACCACTGCTTATTATTTAATTTTAATCATGGCAACTCTGGATTAGTGTCTCTGAGAATTGGCAAGTTGTTTTTTTAATGTAGCCTTTAACAATTTAACAATTTCCCTCATTCATGGCTAAGTAAAATAATCTGTGGCAGATTTTTGTTGTTGTTTTATCCTTGTAAATCTTTTCTGACCTCTTTGTTGCCATTGTATTGAATACAATGGCAGCAAGACAGAATGAAATTAAAATCATTAAAGACAAAGACAAATCAAATACATCAAACTAACTCGTTTGGCTTTTGAGTTGAATTACAAGAGCAGCTATGCCTTAAAATATTAAAATACTGCTCATAAAAGATTAGCAGCAAGCTCTGAAAATCTGCAAAATCTGTTTATGATTAACATTCTCAGCAGTTAAAATGGTTAAGTCGTTCTTATAGCAGCTAATTTTTAGATGCCTATTGACAAACATATGCTGCAAGTATAATTTCCTGTCTGATCAGAAAAAAGAACAAATGACACCCTGAGCGGTTTCCATCTCACAACCATCAACAATGTTAGGCTCCTTTCACTTGCTGATGTGTCACACAGTTAATCTGTGGCTTACAACTAAAATGTTACAGATTTGAAAAGCTCTCATAGTATTTTCTAGTTTAATTCTTGATGTAAAACATGGGTGCTCAGCTCCAGCCCTCAAGGCTCGATGCCCTGTCCTTTTTAGACGTATCTTTGCTTCAACACAGTTGATTCAAAAGAGCCAACTATCTCTTCAACTTGTCATAATATTGTGCACAGGCTTGCTAATGAGTCTTCACTTGATATGAGCATCTTGAACCAGGGAACCTGGATCCAGAAGACTAACTTTGGACATCACTGTAGATTAAGGTTTGGTAGACTGCCAAGTTGTCATCCTTGTTTCATGCTGTTGGACTCGGTCTAAATACTCAATGTAACCCTGAGCAGGAAGGAGTGTATATAAAACAGATAAAATCATGAGAACATATTGAGTGTGTGAGGTTTTCAGGTTTCCTGTAGCCTAGTTCGAATTAGAAATGCCATGTCAAAAATGCAGCATGATCTAATTTGTGCTGTAAGAGTGCAGGTCTTGAAAAAGGCTTTGAATCTCAGAAGGTTGCAATAAATAGAAGTAGCTCTCCAAAGAATATATCTTGCTTGTAAATGTTGGCTGGTAATTGTTCATATTAGTTTACATGTAATTATTTGCATGTCCAGGCAGCAATATAAAGATCAAACCTTGTTGCTAATGTACAGAATGACAAAGTGTCATTAGGAAAGATTGGTAGGATTTCCCCCCAGCAAGTCACCAATCTATCAAAAAGTCCACCAACAGCAAATTCTGAGGCCAATTTGGAACTGCAGATTAACCAATCTATTTTTGCACCGCGGGAGGAAACAGGAAGCAGGATGAGGGCTAACAGAAAGCCTCGAAGAGCACAATGAAGAACCCTCACGCTTTGGTTATATCATTCTTTGTGTTTTATAAAAAAGAAACGTGTTTGGAAACTAACAAAGCAGCATTTTAGCCAGGTTGTGTAACTAGGGAAAATTTTACATTTTTCATGATTTCTTTCCTTCTTGTCTTTTATATTGTTTTAACAAAACAAAAACATCTGTGCCAAAAAATGTAAAAAATAATGAAAATCCTATTTAAATGAATAGGATTAATTCATTCATCCATAGGATTCATTCATTTGCATGTGCTGTAAATATACCAAACTGCATGCACAGGATAAACAAACCATTTCATTTGACATCCTTAAAAGCTTTGAAGATTAAGTAAAACATTAAAAAAACGTCAATTATGGTATTTTTTCACTCCCAGCTATAGTTAACGCTTCATTTGAAAAACTGACATTATAAAAATGAAAATCAAAGGGAAAAACAATTCAATGTATTAGTCTGTTTTGTTGTAGAGGGTGATCCAAATGCAGGAATAAAAAGTTTCATAGAGAATCTAAAAATATAAAAAACAGTACATTGATATAGTGTATCTAGAAAAATGATGGCCAGGAATATATGAAAATAACAGGCAAATAATAATAATCCAGCAAAGACTGACAGAACCAAAGGGCAATAAAAACTAAGGGAGGTGATGAGCGTAGCAAGACCCATGAAACCAATTAGCCAGAGAGAAAGCATCTGAGGTAGAAATCTACAAAACACAGATGAATGGAAGCTGATAAGTGGCAAAAGAAAAACATACAGAGATCAGAAAACATAAAATGTCAACAAGAGATTGACAAAAATAACGAGATGAAAGACTAGAAAGTTTCTCTCCAACCAGGATAAAACTAAGAATACTTCTGTGGCTATCTTTAAGAGCCTTTTTGTGTCTAACCAACACAACCTGAAATTAAGGAACCCCAAATTGCTAAGAAAAAAAAACAACTAAATGACTGATAAAAACTAATATTTTTATTAGTTTGATCTCAAGGCAAAATGTCCAACTCTGGCATATTTGCAGCCAATAAAATATGTACTAGATATTCAAAAACTTCACTTAAAAGGGTTTATATGCTAATTAAAAAAAAAAAAAAAACTAAAGACAAGACTATTATAGTTTTTTCTTTATGCTACAGAAACATAAGACGTTGCATCGACTGATTCTGCTGGATTCTGGATTCTGCTCTAACATAACTTTAAACCACACTGTGGATTAAAGCCAATATAAAATGAAGTAATGGTTGGGTGTGTGATGGCAAGTCAATTGTTACATTTGTTAAAAAACGGTTGGAATAAGTTAGAGTATATGGGCTGGGTCACACATTAAGTCATTACATGAAAAGTATGCTCCTACTATGAAGGCAACTTCACGGAAACAAAAAACATTTTGCAAATCATCTTCCTCAAAGCAAAAGCAGAAGTTTGAAATCCTCTAAACGGCACTACAATTTAAGAATCAACAGTTACTAAAGCCATTATGCTACGTTCTGTTTATTTATTTTATTTTTTTCTAAAAATTGGTTTGCCAAACCGTATGGGTACAATTAAGAACTAAAGTAAAATGAAATTGCTCTGTAACGCTATAACACATTAATACAGATACTATGGACCAGATCCTAATATGTGATCACTTGATTTTTAAGCAAGTATATTCATCATCCTTCAAGGTTACCATGACCCTAAACTCTTATCGCTAATCTCATTTCTCTTGTTTGTTCAAGTCACACACTCATAAGGATGGTATATAGGATGGTGCAGTTTGCTCAACATCAGGTCTTAGTTTTCATTCGTTACTTGTAGGAATGAAGAGTGTGACTTTTACAACCTCTGTAAAAAAAATTTCTAAAGTTGCAACACATTCGTTATCTATTGTTTCATAGGAATCATTGTACAATAAGAGATAAGAGGCAAGAACAAATTGTTGCACCTCTCCCACGTTGCTAAGTATCGTCCGAAGGGGAAATAGAAACTTAAACAGACAACTGTAAAAATCAAGCTAACAGAATAGCAGGGCAGGTTTAGAGACCGCTAAATATATGTGTGCTTCTGCTTTTAGCAGTCTTTCTAATTTACTGTACATAATAACAAGACTTAAAAACATCTATGCCTGGATAAGATGCAAGCTACAAATTGGAAAACTCAATTTTATTCCAACCATAATTGATTTATAAGTAGCTGATCATTATCAGAGTAACAAAGTGAAGTAATGCATGAATGACATGTTTCAACCTGAAACATCGTCTTTAACGAGAATACAGACCATTTTAATCATTAATCTGGTTTATGTGTAAAGGCGTTTCAGAGCTTCTCTTGTCTGTTCAAGTCATTCATAAGGATGATATATGGTGCAGTTTGTTAAACATCAAATCTTAGTTTTTACATTTATAGGAATGAAAGGTGTTACTTTTGCATCAGTGCAACCTTTGTAAAACACTTTCCTACACTTAATGCTATGTGGTATAATGGATGTAATGCTATTGTCAGGGAAATTTGTGTTATTAAATAATGAGAGTCTATAATTAGAGAACGATCAATCTTTGCCTTTATGTTTCTTTATTCGAAGGCAAAAAGCATTCGAAGACCCGTCTGACTGAACACAGTCAGTGGAATAGACCCAAACAACACACAACACATAATTATATAGTGACAGCAAAAAAAGGCTCAATCTAAGTCTGAAATTTCTGGACCACAGATTAATTCTTACCCTGCCTGTCCCCCACCTCATTGGAGATAACGATTTTTTAATGAGTCTATTTGTTAGAAACCCACGCCCTACATGTGTAGGATTCCAACAGAAGCTTCTAGCTCTGTTTTTTTTGGTAACTCATAGCCCCAGGTGCCGACAACTATGAGTGTAAGTTTACACAGTTCTATTACTCTGTACTTAGAAAGTAACAGAACAAAAAAAATCATATACATAACACTATCAACCCAAACTTAGGTCAAGTTAAAATGAAATAAAGAAACAAAGTTAAGGTTAAAATGAAAATTTCAAATACACTATGCATACCACAATACTCTACCCATGATTTTCCTAAAAAGGTCAAATAAAAGTTTAATTCTATTAATCAGAAAACACACTGTAATATCTCTACATGCTGAGGCAGCATATTTTCTGCAGTGCAGGCTGAGTGTCTGCTGTAAGTACCATGAGATTTAATAATCTTAAAGGGGGTATCATGTATTTTGCAGGCACAAAGTGCCATTTTGTGGCACAATCAAGTAACTATGTTGCATTCAGTTATTCTAAAATGTCATATATAGGTACATATAAATATATATATGTCAGACATATAAGACATTCGATTATGTAATTTGATGCCTTGAAACTGGGCCGCTGTCCCTTTAAGAAGCATTCTGACACGCTATCAGCACATCATAGTAACAATACTCCTCATTATGCCATTTAATATTATTCTTAGGAACTGAGTTGGACTGGGAAGTAGTTTGAATGATGAGCTCAGCAGACATGCATTTACACCAGGTGTTTGCTGATTAGTGCTGCTGCTGCAAGACTGGTGTAACTGAATCGGCAATTACGACATCCTTATCACAATGTATGCAATACAGTTCAGGTTTAAGCAATATCTTTTAAGTAGTTTAGTACTTTAAATTATGTCTATTTTATTTGTCTTAACTGGACTACAAAGAGATGGATCCGGTTCTGCATGATAGACTCAACTGTTTAGTGCCAGGCTTCCTCTCAGCATGGCAAAATGACGGCTGCTAATTTGAGAAAATTTCACAGATTAAACAACTGTCACACAAAAGCAATTGTGTGCACAAAGATAGATAAAATGTGGATAAATTTTAAGTTCAAGTTGTTCAAGATGTGCCCTCAAAAGACTATTTCTGACAACTCTTGACTATTAATCATTCCTTTAAGAGTTATTTCAACATGGCGCCTTCTACTTTCAAAAAGCCACTGGCAGAAAGTTAGGAAATAACTTGAAACAAAACTTCCCTTTTCCTCTCATTGTTTGAGCCCATTGAGTTTGGTATGGTGGAATAACATCTTATAAGAAGAGCCAAGTCTTCACGCTGATAGTCACCAATTATACATTTTTCTTAGGGCATCATTTTACTCCATACAGTTGGGGAAATCTAAAATGAGGATATCGAATTAACCTCCAGTTTAGCAAATGTGGACATTCAAGTCGAGTAGAGTATTCATATAGTGAGTTTTTCTAATGTTTTGTTCCTAACTAATTAGATGAGGAGCAGTAACAGAAACGTAAAGCAATAGTTATTTGTTAACCAATTTCTATGTTCAGGACAAATGAGTCAACATTTGAGAGTCAATAAACGTTGGTGAATGAGTCATAGTAGTATTAAAGGAAAACTATTTGTGGGAACAAAACTGGGAAGAAAAATCCGAAAGTCATTAAACCCGTAGTTTTTTTTTTATGTATTTATTATTCTTTTTAATCTCTTATCTATGAGTCACACATATTAAAATGTGTTGAAACCTAATGCGATCTTGGAGAGCGCATGTTTATTTTAGTTTTAAATCAATTTAACGGTCTTTCCGCGTAAGAAGCGGGACTGCACGAGTCTGAAAGCACTCGGGAGTTTCAATTACATTTGTATATTTAGCACATTGGAGTAGACACATGCACCTATTTTAGAGTCGCAGAGGCTTCTATAAAGAGACGTTATTAAAGTAAAAAAACATCCGAAGTAGCCAGTTACCTAAATGAACAGGATGCGAGAAAATATAAAGTTTCAGGGAGTTGAAAAATGTGTCAAATGCCGTTTCCCGTTGTGGCTTAATAGACGATGCGCAAACTCAGCCCGCTCTCCCAGCTCCCTCGATGATAAATGAGCCTTATTTAGTTGAGAAAAGGTTTCAAAGTTGTATTACCTGTTAATGCAGATAGTCGCTCTCCTCTCTTACGTGTGTCAAATCAATCATAACTGGTTTTCTGAGGCAGCCTGGCCATATTGTGGAGCCGCTGGGCGGTGTCTGAGTTCGTCCGCCTGTCTATTTGTCTGTCCCCCATATCAGCTGTCATACAGGAGCAGGAAAAGAGCAAACAGATGCAATTATTAGAGTACTGTTTAAAATTATTTATATATAAAAAAAAAAAAGTCGTATTCACATTCATACAAAGATCAAATTAATTTATCTCAAAAGATTGGAGCATCAATTTAATCACTCCCTTCACTTTTGGATTTATTACATTTATATCAGGCATAACATGCAGCTAATTGAAACACACATTTTTCTTTCTCAGGAAATCTGAGTAATACATGAAACTTATTAAAAATATAATTTTTAAATTATAAAAGATAATGTATAAATGTTACCTTTTGTCCATATTATGATCTGAATAATTTTTACAAAGACTGTTGGGAAAGTCAAGTCATTGTTAAAGCAGGCTGTTCACAATACTCAATGCAAGCATATTAATAGAAAGTTAGGGGGAAGGAAAAACTGTGGGAACAAATGACACAGGGATAATCAGAACCTTGACAGAATTGTGAAGCAAAGAGGATTAGTGATTTTGTGATACTCCAGAAGGTCTGAATTGTGCCTGCTTCAAAACCCACTACACACAGATGTGTCCAGGATATGAACTACAACCTTTGTGGTGATGATTTAGGTCACACCTGACCTGGACTAAATACAAAATGTACAAATCCAACATATTTTATAAAAATTTTTTTTTATTATTTTATATTATTTGGTTGTTATGGTGTCAGAGTCTGTAGAAATGGTGCAGATGCACAGAACCCACGATGGGTGACGTTCAGTTTGATGTTTCTACATTTCCTCAAACCATTGATGATTAGAGGAACTGTGTCTGCTGGTGTTGTCTCACTTTATTCAGTCCAAAGTCAGGGAAGCCTTCTATCAGGAAATGTGTGTGTAGTTAGGGAGGTAGTTATTTGTTATTCCACCAGTACTTTGCATCTGCCAAAAACCACTATATGAGGTGCCACTGTGCCAGATTCACAACACCTGACTTAAACCCTTCAAAACAATAAGGGAGTGTTGTCAAGAGGAAGATGAACACTAGAGCCAGTATTGCAAATGAGTTAAAGTCAGACACAACACCCGGGCTTATTGAACGCCACAGAAGAGCCATCATGTCTACGCCATAAAGTGATTTAAACAATAGTTCATAGACGTACTTCTCAACATGCACATATTTCTGTTTTAAAAGTCTGTTTGAGAATAGTAATTTAATATTAAAATTTTCAGACACTGAGTTTGGGTTTTCATTTCACTAAAAGTCATAATAATTTATAAACAAGTTCTGCAGTACTTTCTCCTCAATCTCGTCCACACAGCTGGATTCTCCTGTTCTCTGTCTTTTACCTGCTGCACTTCCCAGATTTTACCACATTGGGTCACTTGTAAGTTTTATTATCATTTTATTGAAGTCTCTTAATCAAATCTCTCCTATTGACTCTGCCAGCTACTCACCTGACAATTTTGTCTATAATGAATCTAAATGATTTCCTTTCTATACCTTTTTAACCTCTCGATCAATCAGATTTACTCAAATGTGCCTGTTACGATAATTATGAATTCAATAGTAGTAAAAGATGCTTAAGTCACATTATTAGGCAATGTTAGAATCAAACAGTTTTAGTTTTTATTTAGTGCTCCATACTGTCAGAGTGTGTCTCATTGCAGGAAGAAGTAGCTTAAATTCTCCCACAGAGAGCTTCCTGTAAAAGTTTAAATAACTCTAAAACCTCCAGATAAAAGCGCAATCTATGCTGTGACTGAAAGGTCAGAATGTTTGCACTTTTACACAATTCATGTAATTTTGTGTCTCTGAACTTATGGCCATTGTATTGTTGCAAAAATAAAGTATTGGTCTCTATTGAACTCAACACTCATTACATTCAGGAAGGAGACATTAGTCTTCATTATTAGTTGTTGTTTCCCTCCTATGTTTCAATGGAGTATGTTTCTTATTTTGACAGGAAGTGTTTTAAATGAACTAAAACACAATACTGGGATGTTTCTCTTTATCTCAGTTTCTCTTTCTCTCTAAATTAAAGATCACAATATCAGAGCGTTTGAAGAAAGCCTTTTTTTAATCAAATATTTGCCATAAAACATTTATTTAATGTCTTTATCTAATATGGGAAAATCTATTGTAGTAAGAGTGCTGATGCAACGCTGTCCCCATACAAAGCAAGAATCAGAAGAGAAGATTACATGCGGCACAATAAATTCATTATGTTTAATTCTGACCAAAAATGTTTTTATTTCACAAAAAACAGAAAAGAAACAAGAGTGTGAAGTTATACTGGTTTCCTGGGCGTTTTCCAGAAATGCTGTTGTAAGCTTTCCCAAAACTTTTCAGCTGTCTCTATTAGAATCAGATAACAGAAGCTAAATGCACAGAGAAAAGGCCCTGGTTGTGTCACAGTACTACTATTTGTTTGAAACAGTAATTCTTGAGTAGGATTCAGACCCTTCTGTAGCAAATTTGTGTGAATTAACTGAAGACAGTAAACAGCAAGTTGATATTAACTACCCCATAACCGCAGCAGGAGCACCAGTTATTTATTCAAGGCACTATTCAGGTTATTTATTCACATTAGTGTCAAGGTCATTTGACACTAATGTGAATATAAATGCTGAATAAGCTTTGTTATGTTGGATCTTTGTTGTGTATGGCATTATAATGTGGCTGTTGGACAGGTACAAAGGACTCATATTGAAGGACCTTGATCATTATTCACGCTTGGTTTTCCCTCTTATTCAGTCATTAATTACCAGAAAAGTGAGAACCGGCCATGGAGTATTAATAGACACCACCTGAGTGGTAATTTCCCAGAAATGTCTACTCAGTGGAACCGCATGAACATCAAGTTCAGAGGACAATATCTTGTTACATTCCTCAATAAGTCTAAAGTAAATAATGTGATATCAGTTAGACTAGATGTCGAGTAATTTGATCTAGGAAAAGAACAAGTGTCGGTTCTTTATCCTTGCTCAATATTTACTCAAAGACTTGTCATGCTGAATGGTAAAGTAGAATGAACAGGAAAAAAGCAAGGAAACACATCAAATTTAACTGTGTCTTGACAAGCTCTGCTTTAACGCACCGTTTTCTGTTTGTGCCTCACGCAGACGTGAGAGGTTAGGACGGTGTAACTACTGAAAGAGCTTTAATAACGCAGACCACATCTGTTTGAAGAGGCATAAATGAATCACATTCTAAGTAAGCAGGACAAGTCTCAACAAAAATAACTGAAGGTGAAATGGGAGCAGGAGTGCAAGTATTACACTGACTTGGTGTCCAAAGTCAGTTCTTTCCCTGATTCAACACATCTGAACCAAATGGTGGTCATTAGCAGGCCGCTGCAGAACTTTATGGCATGCTAATGAGGTAGTGTGTTATTTGAAATAACTGTGTTGGAGCAGAAACATTTAAAACTGGCAGGACTGGAACTGGACACTAATGGTTTATGCTGAGGTGCAAAGTTTTTTTTTCCTCCAAAAATATAGTTAGAAAATCCAGTGACAAAATGGAAAACATGAGAGCATAATTTTATTTACCGCAGACGGGGCGAATGCAGGCATCTTATCACGTTATGCAAATATATTGAAGATGGCATGTAACGCATAAAAAAACTTTAAAATGAAAAGTGAAAAGAAGGCCTGAGAGAAAACAATAGAAAACCTGATGGAAAACACAATCAAGAAATGAAATATGTTGTTCAGACTGAAAACCTAGAATAAAGATAACAGAATGATCTGACAGAGAGCTAAGTAAAGGGAGTATTTATACTGAAAATGGTGATCACTGGAAAAATGACAGGTGGGGTGATTAGCTGACTCAGAAAACCAGAAAACCAGTCTAGATTACTATGTTAATCTCTGCAGGCATAGATTCCACAACAGCGAGGAGTAAAGTTCTGCTTCAGATTCAGGCTTTTATCAATGCTGATGCATGCAAGCTTTGATCAGACGCTACTGCTGCTTAACTACTTTCTCTTGGGAAGAAAAAGGAATGTTCCATTGCTTTGTTACATCCAGAGGGACAACTGACAGTAGAGGCGGGACTGTAAACATCTCTGCAGCCACCAGTTTAATCACCCTTAGATCACAGAACTACTGTGATCTAAGGGAGCGTGTCAAGCAAAACTATAACAACAGATGCAATGACAGAACCTATTCTAAATTTAGGTTGCATTTACGGCTGTAGCCCCTGTATATGGTGTCACTGCTCTACTGGCGCCACTGTACGCAATGTAGACAAAAACCAAGATTTTTTTTAAGTCCACATAAAACTAACATACAAACTGACTCAAAAAGGTAGAAAAGTAATTGAAGGAAATTTTATTTGTTTTACTTATAAAGACTTTAATAATGGAAAATAGGATGTTATGTCAAATTGTGTTTGACAAGATTTGGTGTTTTGACTTGGGAAGTTGCTGTGCAAATGTTTTTCATGGAACAATAAGCTCAAACAATAAGCTCAAACCTTCAGGCAAAATGAACCTCAAATAATTCTGGTAGGTGAAATCATTCTCAGCTTTTGTTATAGAAAGGAAAAAAGAACAAAGATTTAAAAACCGCGGTTTATCCTTAAGGGCTCAAAAGGGATTTGTGATTAAAACAGTATGTTTCACTTCTAGGATACAGAACATGAATATGTTTTATTCTCAAATAACTTAAATATATCCCAGAGTGTACAAAATAACACAAACTGTGATTATTTAAAGAGGGTTATTTAATGCCTTGAAATTGTGCCACTGTCTCTTTAAGAAGCTTCTGCTCTGTCACTCTGCCTTCAGCTGAGTGTTGTCACAACAATGCTTCTCCATGTTGCCTTCCTAGCTCATTTTTACCATTCTTAGGAGAGTTGAGGTTCGTAGGATAAGTTCAGCATAGTGTCACTAATCGCTGCTGCTGCTCCGGGGACCCGGAGAATGCAAATCCAAAAAAGAACTTTGTAGAAATAGGCGGCACATTGTGGGAGTCAGCATTTAGGAAACCCCGAATAGCTGCCATGGGAAATGAAAGGATTTCCTAAACATTTATGGAAGATTCCAAGCAACAATCCAGGAATGTTTTTAATGAGGGAGGAACATTAAGAACATTATAATGAAAGAAATTAATAAGAAGAAATAGAAGTGTTCCAGATACCAGGATCACTGCTGGGCCAGGGAGTGTTACAGGACACCAGCGTTCAAAGCCTGGAGTTTGAAACCTCAGGTCTGTTAGATAAAATGAATACATCCATTTCATCCCTGGGAATCAGGGCCCATTTTCTCAAAGAATCTGACTAAAAGTAGATCATATTGGTGTTATTTTAGAAAAATTATTAGAAATTTTGGAATTGTAAAATTTTTTTTTAGAGATTTATCTCAGTAAGATAAAAGTTATTCACAAAGCATTTTATTTCTTAGAGCTCCCAAAGTGACAAAACAATAGCACTGAGGAGGACTTTCAGTGAGGGTCTTAAAAAGGGATCCTGAATCTTTGAGAATAAAAAAACTCCAAAATGAAGTTTTTCTGCGTATGTGTCACTTTCTACATTCCGGTTCGTCTGTTTCCCTGCATGCAACATGCTATAAATCAAGACAGAGAGGACATTGTGAAACCAGTTCAATGCAGTTAGCTTTACAGTTCAGGGAATCTGTAACGCACAATGATTTTGTCTTAGAAAGCAAATTATTCAAAAAATCCTAAATTTTCTTGGATAATTAAGGTGAACCAGAAAATAATATTAACATGACAATAACCTAAATGGAAAATCAGTTTAAAATCAGATGATACAAAAAGAAATAGACTATTTTAGTCCTTAAGTCGTTTTTATTTTGGAGCATTACAAGTAATTAAAAAATGGGATTTGTGGGTGTTGTGGTGGCGCAGGGGTTTAGCACACCCTCATGCGGAGGCTTTAGTCCTCGACACGGCTGTCCCAGGTTTGATTCCCGGCCTGCCGACCTTTGTGTCGCCAGGCCGTGTCTTCCCCCTCTTTCCTGTCGATAAACTGTTAGATAAAGGCCACTGGAGCCAATAAAACCTTTAAAAAAAAAGGATTTGTTGATGCAACGCTTGCTGAATTGTTTGAATGAACACAATAAAAAGGGATTATTTAAAAAGGAGCTGGAAGCTCTGGAACAAATGGTAATGGATGTTTGACTTGTTCAGGTAATATCAGTTTACAAAAGGCTTATAGACTCAAAGCAGTTGTGTCACATTATCAAACATATTGAATTCACAAAGCTGTATTTGCTGTGTTTTTATAAACAGGAAAAATGAGATCTCAGAAAGGAGACGATCAAAGTGAAATAACTGTTTAGACCCAAAACATTCATTTATTGGGTTCATCTACAGCATCAACAGTGTTGTACCAAGTACAAATAAACTTCTACAACATATGAAATTCCACCCCAAATAAATAAGCCCTTCCTTAAATATAAATACCAACGGTAGAACACAGAAGTATAAGTTACAGCATTATCTCTCAACCGTCTGCCCTCAAGGTGTCTAGGTCTGCACAAAAATGTAAGACTAAAACAAATTGTCAGATATTCAAACACAGAAATGTTAAAAAAAAGGAAAAGATGTGTTCCCATTCCAGAATAAGGGCTTAGAAAGCAAACCATTAGTCAAAGAAACCCTCGTCGTTTCACCCAAACTATTTACACAAAACAAAACTGTGACGCTGCCATTACTCACCCATTCTGAAGAAATATTGATAGAATATTTATGGCACAACTCAACAAAGAATTAGAAAAATAATCAGAAGAAAATAATACTTATACAGTAGCTTGCACAAATAATCAAACCACTTAAAAGGTTTCACATTTGATCCCATTAAAACACAAGCATTATAACCAAAAACATGAATTTTGAACAGGAGGGAATATAATGCATGGTTTTCAGAGGTTTTTTTTAAGCATTCATATTCATCCCCTGTACTCTGATACTGCTACATATTTTTTAAATAGTTCAACTGGTATTAATGAAATGATTAAGAAAACCTGCAGCGATTCCAGAAGACCTCAAACTGAGAGGAGATCAAGGAATATTTATGCGTCAAAACGGTCTAGTCAAAGTCCAGAACTAAATTCAGTTGGGAATCTGTGCAAAACTTGTAAAGACATACCTAAAAGTCTTTGCGGTACAACTGCAGGTCTAACAGAACAGCCTCATTTTGCATAAAGGTGGATTTAATTTGTATTTAAGAGCACCAGACTAAAGGGGTTGGAGAAGCATGCCACACACTTCTAGAAAACCGTAATCTTATTTCCTTACCCTTTTAAATTGTGTGTTTACGGATCAAATGATAAAATACTTTCACAAGGCACTGTAGGTAGATTAAATTTAATTGTGACATTTTACATAAAGCTGTACTGTAATGCAGGGATATTTCCTTTTAGCCTTTAGGCAAAATAAATCCAGACACAATCTGGATTTTGGTGGCATCTTCTTATGTGAAGAGAGAACGGCCACTTGAAGTTTAATCTCATTAGAGTTTTAATTAAACTATTGAGCTTCAGATTTGTTCCTATTTTAATGTGATCAGAAACTAAAATCTCAACTCAATAATAGGAAAGAAAAAGGAATGTGACAATATTTAATTAGACTCACTGAAATTAGCAGCTTTTTTTCTACCTTTTGACAGTTTAGATTTAATTCACACATTTTGTCTTCAGAACATAAAACAATAATCCACATTTTAAAGTATTCAAGTACTCATTGGGCAGCAGGTAGGTCACAGAAGATCCACAGAGCTGATGGTAGTAAGAGAAAACCAGAACAACAATCGTTTTATTCAAGAAAACAATCAAGTTACCTCCCAATGTACTCTCTAATTCTTATATTTATAATCCTATTGAATGCCCAAGGACAAAGTGCATTTAAATGTATTGCATGTGCTGTTCTTTAGCTCTCTGAAAAACAAAAACAACTCGACCAAACCCACTCAGCAATTCAACACCCCAGCATCTTCAGACAAAACAATAGAAAGTCTGATCCTAGAAAACTGTGATCCATTCTAACATCCAGGTACCCAGTTACTGTAATTTTGAGTTTGAACAGTTCTTATTTCTACTACATGTCAAAGAGTCTCAGGTTGCAACTCTTAACCTAATAAATATGTTGCATAGCTAATAATTTGATATTCTCTTGATCATTTGTGGACAAAGCCTCTCAGAGTGAATCAAAAACAACAGCAACAGCAAAAATCCATTTAACTTAAAGTTATTACCCTTCAAACTGAGGGAACTAAGTAATGATGGCAGCCCACCACATCTCCCAGACCTCAGACATTCATGTCATTACTTCAACGATGTTCACACCCGAATGATGCTGGGAAGTGACAGCATGAAAGTCTGGGAGTGTCTGTTTACTGCCATGATGAATTATCAGCAGGAGGGGCGCAGCCAGCTGTCTGCTGGCACCACACCTTCACTCAGAGTCCAAATCCAGCCTGTGAAGGGTTTCCTGTCAGAATGGGAGCCACGTTATTTAATGAACTCACACTAGAAATCACAAAATAGGGTCTGAGAAGTTGCAAGTATGACACAACCACAAGAGCTTAATTCTTGAGTGATAACAGATGGAACAACCAAAAGGATAAAATATTCAGACCCTTTTGTACTTAGACTAAAAACTTTAGCTTTAGTTATATTTCAAAGTTATGTTACAAATTTAATTGTTGTTGGAGACAAATAAATTACAGGAACTGCAAAAAGGAGAAAAGGTCAAAGCATTTTCATGCTCTCTGCACAACAGTTTATACTGACAGCTGGTGGTGTTGCACACTCTTGCTTTTTTGATTTCTTGAAGAGGAAACGCCTGCTTATCTTGTGGTTACAGAAGAAGCAGCCTTTACCAATGGAAGGGCCACAGACAGTTGGTGACAATGACATTTAATAAAACAACAGAAACTTGAGCGCGCATTATGAAACATTCGCTTTACTTTATTCATTTTCAGGCCTATTTTTCTAGTTTTTTCATGGCAACTGATATATTAGGTCACCATATAAAAAAGCTTTATGTACTTTGACAAACTTGTATAAATGTTACACGATCAAATTTTTCTTAAGTTGAAAAGGGAATAAAAGATTTTCTACAATTTTTCAACGCTAAAGCCTTGTTCATATTTGTTAATACACCCACTCAAATTGAATTGGCAAGAAGAATATTACAAATATTACTTCGTTTTTGTTTGTATTCATACTTGAATGTTTCTGATCAAACTCATCTTAACATCAAAGATAACCTAAGTCAAAAAACAGTTTTTAAGTGAAAACGCTATCCCAAACAATCACTCTTCTAAAATTATGAATTAACCGGGATAAACTACATTTATTTGGTTCTACAGTCTGACAACATGAATTGGGCTAAAAAGATTGAATAAGCAACACCAAGCCATGCTCCGATCTAAAGAACAGCAGGATCAAAATCACTCCAACTTGGAAGGCTAAAGAAGAACATTTTGGACGATGTGTGTCCAAACCATTTTAAAGTCTGGTCTTTGGTCTGGTACAGTGGCTAATCCTCAAAACCTCTTCAGTGTGGAATAATTAATTTTCCACACAGAATAGTGAGTCACAATTTTTTTTCCAGTGATGTAAAAAGTTTCAGTGCCAATTATTGACGTCAGCTGTTTCTGCCAGAAGGTGGCACAACCAGATGTTTGGATTAGGGAGGGACTTAATTTTTCTCATAGGGCCAGATTGGTTTGGACAGCTTTTAGCCACCTAAATAAATGAATCATAGCTTGACCACTCTGTTTTGCATTACCTCAGATTAATTATGACTGTTATTACAATTAGTTTTTTTTTTTTTATATGAAATACTTGAGTAAAAACAGAAATCTGTATGGGGCAAATGCATTTTTACAGCTGTGTATTACCACGTGTTTCACCTGAACTTACCTTGACTAAAGTTGTGTTAGGGGACCCAGGAGGCCCCTGATCGATGAGTGGGTTCTGGGACTCTTTCAGAGAAAGGTTCTGCAACGTGAAAGACCTGGAGGGACGAAACTCTTCCCTCCACCACCACCAAGCCGTCCCCACCAGCAGCATACTGAGGAGCACTGGGAGACACACAGGAGACAAGCATCACTCTGCAGGACGTGCCAACCTGGCAGAGGCTCTTTGAGACGCTGATGTAAAGTTTCTGCATGATGTCGTCCACCTCCTCTGAGTGCACAAACATTACTCAGCAGAGCTGTGACACGTAAAGTTTCTCAAACACAGTTTCTCAACAGTGACTCATTATGTCCATCCAAGACAAGTCCATTGATGTGTGAACTTTTTGATGTAAAGAAAAACATTCAAACTAAGCTCTATTTTTGCTAGCCAACAACAGTCCACTTCCTGCTTTTAGTGTGTTCTCCGGTACTCGTACGAATTGGACTGTGCCAGAGTTCACTTCAACCGAACCGAGACGTTTGTGTTTAGGGAGACCAGAGTTCACTTGTTTGATCCACTGAGTTCGATTACACATTCAAACCTCCCCAAATGAGCTAGACCTTCAAGGCAAACAAACCAGAATTTGGTTAAAGTGGACTAAACAGGGAAGGTGTGAATGCACCCCTAGATTGCATTCTCTGGTTCAACACACCTGAATCTAATGACATCTGCAGAACATCATGACATGCTGAGGAGATGTCATAATGTTTGAGATTGTGTTGGACCATTTGAATCAGCTGTCGGGGCAGAGACACGGTACCTGGAACTGGCAGGATCCCAACACTTGAAAATAGGTTTGGACACCCAGGCTTTACGTGAAAAGGAAACCCTGTGTTTTTATATACTTGAAAAATAATAATTGTGCTTTTCTCAACTTCAGCCTTGCTTCTTAGCCTAACTGGTGGAATCATTGGTACAAACGATAACACACTGACTGCAGGTTTTTAAATCATATTTTTGATCACAGTTTTGACTTTTCAGTTTCAGATAGACCTCAAAAGGCTCCACAGCAACATTGATGCTGTTAGATACTGAACTGTAAAGGTTTTTAATTAAATCTGCACTGAAACACGTGACTGCATTGCATCTTTGTGTGAATTTCATTTGCGCAGGTTCAGGTATGTAGGCTTTCCCAGTCAAGCGGATTGGTCCACTGAGTTCCCCTCATGTTTGTGTTGAAGTTTTACCTTCAGCTTCCCTTGACTGTTTATTCTGTACTGCACCGACATTGACATTTACAACGACATCAGAAACATGTCTTAGCCTTGCAAATCTAGAGGTTATCTTGGTAAAGTTTTGCTTCAGACAGAGCTCAAAAAGATGACATTTGCAACTTTGACATATTTGTTTGAGATTTTGTGAAAATGTTTTTAGTTTGGTTCTAATAGGCATGCTTTGCCAGTGAATGTTAAAATGTATTTCAGTTGAAAAAGAAGCCAACAACGCTACAAGGAAATCCGGCAGCTCCCAGCATTTACTTTTAATTATAAACATATATCCACTCTCATCTCTCATGGTAAATATTGGACCTTCAGACAAACATTTATCAAATGTTTGTGAACTTTCCTGAAGTCATGATTAAATATTTGGAGGAATTATGACTTACTGATAAGAGACAGGATTCCAGCAAATGTTGGATCAGATAAAGTTGATGCAGGAACAGAGCGAGAGATAGAAGGAACTTGAGGTTTGCTGGGTCTTGTTTGTCGAGAGTCACAGCTGAATGGTTGCCTCTCAGACGTCAGATCAATAACACATCCGTGCTGGCACACCATCCCTGGACTCCCACACACAGCCGCTCCTAAGGAGACGCAAACTGCAGAGTTAGGCTGAGAGGAAATGTTTACTTTGAGATTTTATCTTAAAAAGACAACAAAAAGCAGATACATAAAGGTTCTTTAGGAGACTTTAACTGGTCCTACCTTTTGGTTGAAGCGCTGGATGAGCGATGACCAAGCCGCCAGATAAGGTGACGTTTGACATCATCACCTGGAGATTTTTGCCATTGTGTTTGTTGGCACGACATATGGAGTGTGTAGCTTCATCACCCCAATATAAAGATCCCTGACGAAGAATGAGCAGACATGGATATCAACTGGCATGTCAGAAATGTTTTTTTTTTATTGCACTATCGTTTTGGAAAAATATGACCTTTTTGAACACTTTCACTACACCATAGCTTTTACTCTTAAGTGCATTTTTATGAAGTGTCACTACTTTTACTTCAGTAACTTCCCTAATGAACACAAGCTTGTCTCAGTCAAAAATCCATCTGACCCAAACAGAAACTTTCAGTTTACGTTGAAGTGAAACCTCTTGTTTGTACACAAGCTCTGATGTTCTGAGGCTATTTTCTATCTACTGATAGAAAATAACCTGTGCCATTTGGAGAACAAAAGTATACAAATATATTTTGACATTGGAAGTATTGTACGCTGGTACAACCTATAAATATATTACCTATTGTAAGTATTACTTCCATAACCCTTTTATTGGAAGAAACTGAATTGGAAATGTGTTTTTTCTTATTTTGTAATCATTCTGTGTTGTAAGGCATTAATGTGGTTATATTTGTGTTAACCCTTGCAGTTTGTTTAAAATGTTTATTTCAAACCATTATAACTAGACAATGAACAACAGGAATCCCCTTTGTTCACTCAATTTGTACGCCTGACTCACACTTTGGCATAACAAGTAGGGGAAGTTTGCTATTGCCCTCCATATGACTAGAGAAATGTCCAAACTCATTAAGTGAGTTTAAGACCTAAAGACAAGGGCACGACTGATATTTTTTTGTGGTTTAACACTGCAGCTTTTAAAGCTGTGGCCTTGAAAATAATCTAATTTTGACTTTTGTACCTCAAATACTGCGAGTCCAAACAACCGGTCCAGGTAGCCGTTGGATTCTACCACAGTTTTACGGTGGCGGCCTTCAAGATCTATTCTGGAGATGCTCCTCATCCCCTGGTCAAACCAGTAGAGCAACCGTCGAGGCAAATCTAAGGGGGAATAAAAACACACGCAGCGCATGTATTTATTCACCGCTGCTAGCAGAGGTGCAGAGTGACACACATTTATTCAGAAGTGTTGATTTAAATCAAGGAGGCCAGAGATCTTGTGATTTGGTACTGAAATCTAAACAATACATCAGGTGTTGATTTGAACCACAAAGGTTGTCAGTCATCAGTGTTCTAGAAATTCAATGTCTTTTATTCAAGAATTTTTTCCTAAAAGAAATGTGGTTACATCTTAAAATATGGAATCCATAAAACATTAAAGCATAAAAACAACTTTATGTGCTAAAACAGCTTTTGTAAGGATTGAATGGATTCACAGGTCTCCAAACTACTGAAACACGGATGATAAAGTTCAAATTCACGCTGCAGCTGTCCCTGTTGAAAAGAGGAAACAGGCTTTCCTGTTTTTCAAGCTTTCTTGAAAAAAATTTGCAAGCAAATGGTATGTAAAATTAAAATGAGGAAGCCTAAAACATTCTGCAAGCTTATCTGCATTTCTATGCAGGACAGAATTTCTCTACGTACCAAGAGAGAGGGCAACAGGCTGGCGAATTAAAGAAGCGACCAAAGGAAGTTTTGTCCGTCCATCTTGAGTGACCCTCTGAATCACTGGGGTGCTGCCACACTGAGCCAAGAAGAGGAAGCTGGGAAAATAAAATATTCACAGATTTGGTTGCTTTTTAATCCCCCTTTAATCTATGCAAATTATCTTTGGAAAGCACATCTATCCTTCTTTGTAAGGTCAGCTTCAACTTTTACTTGAGTTCAGTTCATGACAAGAGGGATGGAGTGGGTGATTGGTTAATTTAGTATTTTTATGTAGCAAACTTTATCTACTTAACCACAAACTCAGATTGCTTTTGTAAAAACTCTTATAATCAGTACTTCAAGTGTCCCAGGTTTTCACCTCACCAGATTTTTGTCCCACTTTATGCCTTTTCAAAGCAAATGAAGCTGCTCCAAATCAAGACTGATGTAGATTACTTTTTTTTGTTTGTTTCTTTTTGACTAGATGTGAATATACAAAATGAAAAGCACCCAACAGTGATAACAATAGTGGTCATCAAATTTGACGCGCCAAGACAAAATGTTCGTAATTCCCTCTGAGGTTGTTCCGTCCCACCATGACTCAGCAGCATCCAGGTCAAAGCTTGCCTCACTTTTTATTTGAAAAATATGGTCTTGTAGTTTAATTCCAAGTTTTTCCTGTTGCACGTTGATGTGCTCCTGGGCAAAGCATTTAGCCACAAGTTGCCTACCAATCTGTATATAAATGTGTGAGTGAATGAGTGAATGGCTCCAGCATAAACTACATTGACTCAGTCCATTTACCAGCAGTCTATATTTGATGTCAGACACTTTTGCTCACATTTAACAATTTAATAAATAATTAATAGACAGTTTAAATAAAAATAAGCCTCTCCAGTATTAGCTTCATGTAAATGACATAAAACCTTCGATTAAATTCTTGCTACAGTACCTCTTTTGGACATTAAATCAATCATGTCTAAATGTTAGTTTGCTACAGATGTCAAATACAGTTAATTAAGAAGCACTAAATTTATAGCTGTATGTAAATATCCCACTTATTACAATCTGGAGTTAGATAGCCATTACCGTCCACAAGTATATTTGATTAAGTACGGTTTGAATTTCAAATTACATGGCCATCGTTAAAAAAATACTTTATATTATATAAAAAACAACTAAAACCCTCAATCCAAGGCCTGTTTGCCTCTGTTCATACAGTAAGGAAGCATATTGTGAGGAAATATTAAAACATATTCCCTTATGATGCCTCTTACTTTTAATCACACAAAACATTTGTTTCAAATTTTTGATCAGCTTACCCTTGGAGAGGATCCACAGCAACCGCAGAGGGCTTGTTGAGCCCGGTGATCAGTTTACGTTGAAACGAACCATCCAGCAGCGCCACATTAAGTGAACCTGCCTCAACGTTGGTCCAGTAGAGAAGTTGGTGAATCCAATCCACAGCAAGCCCAGACACTGAACTTTGAACTTTCAACACCAGCACGGCTTCCTTTGTATTTTCAGCTACTGACATCCTGAAAGATAAAATGTGAAAATATACAGCTCATATCAAAACTCTGAGGAGACTCATCTTAGGAAGGGGTGTCATATTAAACATCTAAAAAATGTTTTACTCAAAATAAAACTAAATTTTTTATGTAAAAATTAGACATTGTTTTTGCTGTTCAACTTAGGTCAAATTGAAGGATTTGGAGGCAGTCGTTCTTCATCCACTTTGTGCAACCCATCTGTAAAAATCTTTTCTCCAACAGGTCACCAAACGAGGCAGAATATTAACTTATTTTTTCCTTACAGGCGAATGTGCTCCACACAGAAAATGCATTTTTGTGTGGAGATGAATGACTAATCAAAGGTTTATGAGCACAAAATAAATTTTTAATCTGACCATGCAAACTGACTAACTGACTGAACCTCACCGGCTCGACAACGACCAAAATGACGTTTTCCAAGCTGGACAGAATGTGACAGACTGACTGACTTCTCAGCAAATTCCTTCAGTGGGTGTAGATTAGTACGGCCACACAATCTTATGTTGACGAAAGTTAGTGTTCGTGAACGGTCAAAACGTTCCACATTAATGACGACCTGACAGGACAAGAAGGACACAGATAGAAAATCAACTCATTCCATTATATCTATTAATTTATCTTACAGAGGAGACATGCAGCATAGAAAATAGATTAGAATGTTTTCAGCCGTTGACACGTCTCTAACTTCTCTGTGGTTTTAGGTGATAATGCACAACTGAAATTTTTTGCATGTTGGTTTAGTGTTTACTTTGATCAAATGCAGAAAAATACATGGCTGGATTGTTCTGTGCAATCAGCCAGTTCACTAAAACTTAGCAAGTCAAACTTACTTTGTCACATACAAATAAACTACACCTGAGCTCACTGTGATGCAATTCCCATCTTCCAAAGTAATCGCATCAGAAGTAAATGAAGAATTTGTTTGAACTTGTACTTAGTAGAGCTCCACTGAAGAGCATGCTTGGATGGAAACCTTAATACAATATCTCCAACATTTCTTTCTATTTCTTGTCTTTCGCAGTTGGGTGTCACCGTTTTTGTTTGTTGATAGATTTTTATCAGACGAAGGGAAAATCCCTTCTTTAAACAACAGACATAAAACCAGGAATCAGTGTCTGATAAACTTAAAAAAAAAAACGCATTTGCTTATTTGTCATCTCTATCTTGCATAGAATTTGAATTCTTTCTGCCTGTTTGATCTTAGATTAAAATGTTGGTCTTTTGTATTTTTCCCACTGCTTTCATAACTTTCCACCTTAAAAAATTCATTTTTCTTTTGCATGTTTTACTGAATTAATTGTTCGCTGAGATAACTTATATTTTCCTTCCAGAATCTATTATTTCATCCACAAGGTTAACATTTTTCCAAAACACCAGAACAAAAACTCAAGGTGAAGTATTTCTATTTTGTTTGTCCTTTTTAATAAAAAAAATATATCAACAAAAATTTTGAAATAATTATTTTAAATTGAGCATTTTTCTATTATTTTCTTTTTGGTGATTGCAAAGCATTTGTTCATTTCATAGTGCATATTTTTATCTTGTCCATCAGGCTGTGTGCTTACATATTATGTCAGCTTATATTTTTTCTCAAAAACAGCAGACAGGCAGATTTCATCCTCAACTTAAAGAGAAAATATCTGAAGTTTTAAAGATCAGATTTCAACATTGAAAGAATAAATGAAGGACACTTACTCCTCTTATTCAGGTTAGAGACTTTATCTTTCTCTTTTAAAAAGAGAGAGAGAAAGTCAGGAAACAGGAACTGATGCTGATTATATGATACTGTTTGACTTTCAAAACTGGTTTTCTGTTAGCCAGTTTTTCATATATTCCCTCCACCTTCCCTAAAAAACAATGAAACGTTTGCTTGTACTTATCCCAGTTGTACAAAGCTAAACATGATTATTTCGATTAGGTGTTAGGGTTGCACTTTGTCAGAAAGAATTGAAAAGCATGCAAGTTACCACCAAGAATGAATGAAGATTTTTCTTCTTTGTAACACCTATGTGTTCGACAAAACAGAAAGCAAAAACAACAAAGCACTATTGACTGAAGCAAGAGACGGAGGGAACATATGCGGGGGCTATCCGCCATCGAAATGTGCTTACGCACATATTTCACACCCTGAAAGGAAACACACACACACAGGAAAACCTCTTTTTTTCTCCAACCACTTTACACTGTGTCGTCCTGCACCCACAGGCTCATTTATGCTGTACAGACACGGACCGGGTGTCAGTTTGCATCGACTTTGACGATTGTAAGTGAAGGACTGGTTCGACAGCATGCACATATTGCACGAAAGGATGTTCCCTCACTGTACACAGAGAAAAGTCCATTTTAAGAACCATGAAATGCTATTGGGAGTGAAAACATAAATGTAGTGGTGCTGTTTTACCTTATTTGCAGAGATATGAACATGAACAGAAAGCTTTTCAAGTAGCTCTGACCTGACCTGAAAAATAGTTAGAGTCACCAAGCAAAGCTCCAGTTGTTACCTGTATATGGAGCCGCGTTCCTGATCCGCCCAGTACACATTAAGGGTGGAAGCCAGGACTGCTACTGGACCGGGTCCTGGTGAATATGGCACCAGTGTCGTATACTCTTTGTTAATCAAGCTTATCACTTGGATTCCTTTTGAAGAGCTGAAAACCAGCTTAGCTTCACTTCCTGGAAAACAGATGAAAAGAATATTTAAGATTTTCCTAATTTAATTTGAGCAAAACAAAATGATAACATTGTCTTGCTCGACTCAATTTTATTTATAATAATTAAAAAAACAACAACACCACAACAATAAAAAGATTCAAACAAGCTTCACAATCTAACAATAGTGGTAAAAAACATGATGTTTACAGACAACCTGACTGCTTTACTAGGCACAGCTGTTAAAATACTTATTAACACAAGCCAGGTTCTTTAACAAAAAACTTTACACATGTTTTAACCCTACACATCATCTATGTATTAAAAATGCATTTTGATATGCTACTTTTATAAAAAGATAAATTTCTGCTTCTAATCAGCTTTAAGACAATCAACAAAATTATCGAAAATAAATACTAGAACTAGCCTCACTTTCCGAACTGAATTCTTGAACTGATTGTTTCATGATTTCATAATTTATTGAAATGCTGTGTTAGAAAAATATTTGGCCACCTATTGTAGGGCTGAGCACAAAAACACTGAGTGTTTCAACAAAAAGGATAGCAAACAAAGTTAGAATTGGTTTTCAAAAGTAAAGAATTGAGCTTCTGGAATGGTTTTTCCAAAGATCTAACCTCAACACTATTAAAATGAAGGGAGAATGCTTCAGAGCTGCATCCAAGCCATAAAACAAACATATATAAATTAACTGTAGCAATAATGTCAAGAGGAGTGGTCCAATATCCAGAACTATGTTTATTAGATCATTAGCTTCAAAGAATGTGTGGTTTCTGTGTCGCTTACAAAAAATTAAGCTTTTAGAAATATTTTGACCTTTTATTGATTGGAGAAAATCCACAGTAAATTAAAACTTGAATATCCAGTTCTGGCTTTAAAAATCTAATAAAGTTGTTTGTTTCCTCATTATTTTACCTTAAAATCAAAAGCACAAAAGTGCATGTAAACTCCTGACCAGAACTGTATATTCTCACGTTATTTCAGTCTCAGAGCAAACAAAATGAATTGACACCAGTTCAGAAGCAACTGAAATCTGATGAGAGAAAAAGGGAGTAGGAAAAGTTTTTCAGCAATGAGACCACAAACCCATTACTTTCAGTAAGTGTTGTAATCCAAATTGTTGTACTCTTGAGTTGTTGCGTAACTTAAAGTCATGGGATGTTTGTCATTTTCTCTTTTATTGTGCTATGAGGGCAAAGATTTGCAGGGCTGACCAACGGCTGCAAGTTACTGTCAGGAGGTATTTTTTATATACGTCTTCATTGCATGGACTCCTCCTATAAAACCAGCTTTCCCAGCCTCTCTCCCGAACCTCCCACACTAAAGCAGAGACCCCAGAGTTCCTGTCATCAAGGATCCAGGTTTTTCCTGTGGTAATTCACTCCACCGTTTCATGGTGGGGGATTGATAGAGGGATGAATGTCTTACCAAATATGGAAAAAGATGGCACTGAAACAATTTGAGGAGAAAGTTACATTTAATCTTGTTTTTTTTAAAGCAACATTAAACATAATGCCACTGTTTCCCAACTGGTCTGTAAAGGCACATTACCCTACATGTCTTATCTGTTTCCCTGCTTTACTCCACCTGATTCAGCCTATTGCAGTTCAGCAAATGCCTGTCAATTGAAATCAGTTTGGCTGAAGCAAGGAAATAGCTAAAGCATGTAGGGCAGTGTGCCTTGAGGGTCAGGGTAGGGAAACACTGTGCTGTGGTCTGCCAGAGCATCTTGCCAAGAATTGAGAGGAAATGACGAGTAAGCTGATCAGGAAGACCCATCCACCCCAGGATGACCTCCTATCCCATTGGAAGTGGTGTGAGACAGAACAACATAAATGCTCCTGGTCAATGTTTCCTATTCCACACATGACATCATGGTCTGTGTTTTTGCATCACATTTCTGAGCAATTCAATCAGTAAGTTAAAAAAAAAAAGCTCCCTTTTTAATTGTTGTGCACAGTGAGGGATTTCTGATGCTATGGGCTAATTTCTCTTTGAAAAAGTCAATGGATTATTGCTAGAAGACATTAAGACAGTAAGTGTTGTGGGAGTCGTATGTGAAACACATGCAGGTTCAAATGGTTTTTGATTTTGAGCTCTTTGAAATGACGGGGCTCACCCTCAGCCTTGCACTCTTTGGCTAGTGGGTCCATGTGGAAGCCGTCTTGACATTCACAGGTCAGGCTGCCATTTCTGTGGACGCACAGCTGGTCACAGATGTCACTCTCCAGACACTCATCGATTTCTACATCAATCAAACACATTAATGGCAAACGGACATCGATTAGCGACCATACAGTATTCTGTAATTTTCTCAGAATGCTGCATGGTAAAATCTGATGATATAAACACACAAACATTAATAAACAGGTACAGAATCTGTAAGTTGAGAGTTACAATATTGTCCACAGCAAAATAAATTGAGGCCGTCGTTCACCTTCACAGCGGCTGTCTTCGACGAGCTTCATGTTGTCAGGGCAACGGCAAAGAAAACCAATGGGCTGGTCCAAACAGTAATGGGAACAGCCGCCGTTATTATCCTGACATTCATCCTGATTGCTGATATCTGCAAGATCAACCATTACAGAAACCGAACACTGATCATCAACAATATTCTACAACATTTCTAACTTGCACTCCACTAGATTTGCACATTAGTTTTTATTTTCACTTTGTTTTATCTTTTTTATGTTCTGGTCAATGAAGGCTGAGGTATTCTTATCTCTGTGCTCCTTGATAAGTCTTTGAGAAGCAGACATTGTTTTTGAATGTGCTCTACAAATAAATCTAGACTTTTTTCTGATACATACGTTTCATTATTTGTGGCAAGTACATTTTTTTTAATGGAACTGCATTGTCAATTCAGTAGACATCAACAATAAACGTTTTTTTTTTTATCACGAGGATATGCAGCTCTTTTCAATGCTGTGTGCATAATATTTTGGTAATGGTTAAAAAGGGAACTGGCTTTAAAAAAAACGCAAAGGTCACACACTAAACACTCAACTAAAGTCTCCAACAGGAGAAGCTCAGCGACAAGAAAGACAGCCAAGCAATTACATACGACCTGGAAGAGATCCGGAATACTGCAAGGATTAGGAATGATGCTAATACTGCTGTCAGGCCACATGGGTGTGTGCAGCTCTGCATGTTTGAGGCACAACAATGGGTAGATTTATCCTGCTGAGCAGCTGGCCGCCCAGGCAGCCCAGATTGGCATAATTTTATATTTGTTGTAATTTTGATTAATGTCAGAGGTGTGTTTCAGGTATTTGTAAAAATATATATATATTTTCCGTGGTGGTTTTGTGTTTTCAGGCTTTATTATTCTAACCAAATGCTTTTCATCAACGCACGCTAATGTAAACGAACAGCATGTGGTCTGCTGGCCCACTGGTCACATTTGCAGAGTGCTCCTAAACTCTGTCCTACAGAACTGGGCAGGAAATCACTGTTTTTCCCTGTTGTTTATTTTACTGAATAGAGTGACTATAAACATGTTTACTGGATAACACAGGGGTTTGCCAGGAACATCAAGAGAGCGCTGTTTTTTCTGCTGATACAGCTCCTTGACATTAATCAGCTCTTCATACTTAATGTTTGTACATTGATAACAGCACAGCCAGCAGATATGCCTGCAGTATTTATGTGCCTGACATGAATTGTGGTGCATCTCTGACCGTAAATCAGAATAGTCACAGGATGCAAAGGGCTGCTGTTGTAGGAAATATGTTTATACTATTCTTTAAACTTGGCAGGACAATGGTTTGGTTTGGCAACAAAATAAACAAGCAAACAAAGAAATAATTATTTAAAAATCACTCCCCCAGTACATTTATGGTAAGGATGGGCATTTTCACCATTTAGCTTAAAATACAGATTTAAAAAATCCCTTTTGGGACAAATCTTTGTCCAAACTCATCAAAAATGTGTTAAAGTTGTTGTTCCTGTTCATTTATATTTCTGTTGTGGTAATGACTGAGGGAAACATGTATCTTTTTTTATGTTTCTGTTTTAATGAAGTGTTTTTAAAATGCTTGGCTCCTTTTTACAACTGAAGTGCTTTGAACATAAGAATAACCACAGTCCAAACAATCTTCATGCTTTACATACCAGCCTTTAAGCTGTCATATAAATAACTATCCAAGGTCACAACCAATGTGACCCACTCAATAGGGCTATATATGCCTGTTGCTGAGAGAGTCACACCGCAGTGGAAGAGTGTTAAACATTGGACACCACTGTTTTAAAGGATATCAGAGGAGCTAAAAGTGTTAATAAAATGAAACAGTCTAAAAAAAACCTCATCTATTGATGTATTTATGACTTGTAACAGTCATTTTTTGTTATCTCAGTTGTTTATAATTACAGACATACAGAATAAATACAATAAAAATATAATCCAAAACCCATTGTTCCTAGAATTGTGTTAAAAGGCTGCAGAGTCAAGCAGACCACAGAGATCTGTTTCAGAGAATTCACACTAGCTGGGACAACAAATTTATCTTCTGAGAAGCTATTGTTTAGTTATGGTGTCAATTCCAGTAACTTCTGCGTTGTTAAGAAGTAGTTCTCACACAAACCGCATTTCCAACAAAGAGCTACAATTCTGTTTAAAAATCATTACCAGAAGCTCAGTTAATAACTCAGTAATTCTTTAAGAATTAAATGCATACATTCAATGCATACATGAAATGATTGGTTATTATATCTGAGTTTAAACCTGAATATTTTATGATGTTTGCAAAGCCAGTTATCAGAAGAAGCACTTGACTGCCCTCTGCTGGTGCTCAGCAAAACAGCAGATTCCTGATTTCCACAAGGCAGTTTGAAAACTAGCTGAAAACATTTTAACCAAACATCTTGTTTGTTGGTTGATGAACATTTGGAGAATAAAGTTGTTAAGATTTATAACCAATTTCTATCCTCCTCTTGGGGGAATCGACCATTTCCAGACTCTCCTCCTCTTCCTACCCTCACATATTTTATTTGTTGTGAATTTGAGCCAAACTAAAAATTCTCCAAGGGCTCTATTAATAACATTTGGATTAATCAGAACTGGTAGAGCCAACACTTTTACATGTGGAGTATTTTTTCTTTTCTTTATTTTCTGAATATGCATTCTTCCCCAATGGTAAAATATTTTGTTGTTGTATTTCTGACTTAAAAGGTAGATTAAGTTCTACAAAGTGAATATTTTGTAAATTTCTTTGCAATGTACATCCAGATGCCTCACTTACCACAGTTTTCCTCGTCGGTGCCATCATCGCAGTCTGGGGAGTGGTCACACCTCCACGCATGCCGGATGCACGCTCCGTCTCCACACTGAAACTCTGAGGCTGCACAAGCTGAGGACTTCTGAGGAGAGGCCTGGATTGGACCGCACAGGCCCTGGGCTTCATCTCGTCCATCTTTGCAATCGTTCCACCCATCACAAAGCTTGTTTCTGGGCAGGCAGGCCTCGGTCGGCCCGCAGGAGAACGACCCAGGGGTGCAGTTGTGACAGGAATCCTCATCGCTCCCGTCGCCACAGTCGTCAACACCATTACAGAAGAGTTTTGGTGATATACAGAGTTGACTGCGGCAGGTGAACTCATCTTTCCCACATCTGCTGTGGCCTGTCAGGGTATAAAATGGGGAGATACAGTCTCTGGAGGCATAACTAAAAATATATAGAAGGGTTCTGGCTTTTATTTAAACTGCACTTTATGGCACATAGAGAGCACAATCACCTCAGTTCTTTATACATCATTTTGAAGAAGCCAGACTTTCTAATAACCTTTGAACAACAGCTCTCAACCTTTTTCACATATCACATGTCCTACTAGATAAAAACAACTCAGAATTTTTAGATAAATTCTAAGTTAGGCTCTAAAGTCATTTAGAGTCTTGCAGATCTGGAGCCACAATGCGGTTCGTGCCTAAATATGTCCATCTTTTTCTCACATAGAAAATCCCCCAACTTTTCCGTTCTGTTTGTTTTTGTGTTCTCCTAGAGCCCCTCGCCGTAGGCCAGATATTCAAACCTGCTGGCTTTACACAGATCAGTGTTAATGTTTAACATCTGAATGGTGTCAGGAGGTTTCCCTCCTGTAGAGCTCTTCTCTGCAGGTCAGAAGTGTTGAATTTTATATCAAAGCCTTCTGGAACTTTGCACTTAGGGCTCAAATGACCTCAGAGGGATTAGAAAAATGATAATCCCAAATAGTATCTGTGTAGTGATCTTTGCTGCAGAGAAAGAGCAACACTTTGCCTGCCATGCAACTTGAAAATCAGATTAATGTCAGGTTTAAAAATTCAACATGGATTTCAGAAATGGTGCGCAAAAATGTTGTAAAGCAATGTTGTTGTTTTTTTTATAATGAGCCATTTAAAAAAACACCAGCAAGACTGAGCCTATCACCATAATTAGATTAATCTAATAAAGCCTTGGTGTGAGCCTGCTAGGCTTTGAGGGGTTGGTTAAAATGTCACTAATGATTTTGGAGAAGCTGTGAATATTCTGGGAATTCATCTTTTATCTAATCTGTCCCTGACAGCACTTGTTTGAACTCAGCGCAGATTAATTGTACTTTATGAATTCAAGGCACTGACTGAATCTCATGACTCTCTGGTGCTATGTTTGGATTTTTGCTCTAAGTACACTTATATTAAATCGATCTCTTTACACATAAATGTATACCTTAAAAAACTGAGGTTTCTTATTCTATGTTATTTTATTTGTTAATTTGGTCATTTAAATAGCTCTCTTAAGCAACATTTATATTATATGACCTTTTCTTTTTTGTTTTTTAAAAAAACAAAATTTATATTTGATTTAAAATGTATATTTAAATCAAATATTTAAATATCTGATTTAAATATTTAGAATCCAAAAGCATTGAAAGAAGGAGTATTTTGAGTTTACTATGATTGCATATAGTTAAAAATCCCTTCAGACCATGAACTCACCACAGTTGTGCTCATCAGATCCATCTGCACAGTCTCTGTGGCCATCACAAAACTTCAGCTTCGATAAACACGATCCGTCACTGCATCTAAACTCCAGTTGCTGGTTACAGGTGGGTAAAGAGTGAGACGCAGCACCTGAAACACACAAGCACAACACTGTTTTAATGTCATGGTTCAAATTATCTGACAAGAAGATTCTTAATTGGTTAAGCACAAATAGTTTGACTGAAATCACTAAAATGTCATTTCATTTTAATTGTCTCCTATTTTTAATAACTTAAACATAGAATTACATTATTGAGATTGCATAAAATGCAGCTTTACTGACACCAAACATACCTTTTTCTGTGTTTGTAAACTAAACAATATGATTCAGACATACTTGTGTGAAATAATTCCATTATTTTAAAATAACTTTTAAAGGGTTTTAGTATGTCATGACAGTCTTCACAGTTCTTATATTTGCTGAGAGACATACTTCATGCCCACAGCTTCACAACACACAATGAGTTCTTGAAGATATTTATATGATTTTGAATTAGGACAATATTACATTTGGAATAAATAAAGTATTTTTGAATTGAATTGTACCATCAGATGTTGACTTAAGTTACTCGGAGGTTACTGTGATGAACACAGCACGCAGATTCGTTGCCACTAACATTTATATTTTTTTTACCATCAAAATAAAATAAAATAAATTTCAAATTTACTTGATACATATTTCAATCCTAATACGCATGTGCCAAGTTATGAAAATGAAAGTCTGATTTCCTGCAGCAGATATCTGGAGAGGCAAATAACACCATGGCGTGAGAACTGCACGAATCTACTGCAAGTTTGAATCGAAGCCAGCCGGGAAGTAAACTCAAATTTGCAGACAAATTTTAGTCCGCCACCACAGAGCAAAAACACAAGTATAAGGAAACACGTATTGTAATTGTCGTGCATGTATAACTGATGCCTCTTACCCCGAATATGAAGCAAAATGAACAACACGACCAGCAGAAATGAGCCTCCAAGGTGCCCCATGCTGGATGCGTTCTCAGCAGCGAAGAGCCGAATGGCGCGGAAATATGACGCAATAGCCTTAAACGCTGTAACCTGTCAAATAATTGCTTTTAAAATATTTAACAAAATCTGCTCTAAAAGACGTCAGAGATTTATTCCATCCAAGACCTTAAACAGATCGATTATTTTCTTTCCAGAAATATTTATTTGGTCTTTTTCTCATTCATTTTTTATTAGTTTCTGCAACATTTTACGTTTTGTGATTTCTCTTATAAAAAGTGTGTTTGGCTTTGTTTTACAGTGTACAACTAAAGGTTAGAATTGAACTAATTTAGATTATTTATTGATTAAATCCCATAGTAATGAATAAAAATGTCCTACCCAACATTTTTCACGTTTTATAAATAAAAGCAAACAGAACTCTAAATAAATAACAATAAACCCTTTAGAGTTCTGTTTTTTAAGATATTAAAATTAAAAACCCAATACTTCTTTTTCATAATCTTTAAATGACCTTTTTGTTTAACTGATATTTTACATTTTCTTTACATATTTGGTCTATTAACTTCAAGTGTATATGTATTTCCTTTTAAATAGATTTTTATATAAAATGGTGTTTTAGGTTTGCAATATTTGGTCATTTTTAATTAGGTGCTAAATAAAATAATATTCTTACATATTTTTGTAAGAAATTCTCAGTTTTCTAATACCCTAAACCAAGGGTGTCAGACTCCAGTCCTCAAGGGCCGCTGTCCTGCAGTTTTTAGATGTGCCGGTACAAACACTGGAATGAAATGGCTTAATTACCTCCTTCTTGTGCAGATAAGTTCTCCAGAGTCCTGATAATGACCTAATTATTCTACTCAGGTGTGGTGCAGCAGAGTCACATCTAAAAGTTGCAGGGCAGTGGCCCTCCAGGACTGGAGTTTGACACCTGTGCCCTAAACCAACCAAAAACAAATAAAAACACAAAGCAAAACAAACAAAAAACCAGTTTATTTTACTCAACTATCCAGAGTTTATCCATCTGTGATCACTTTTTGATACAACCTCAGTGCTTTGATATTAAAAACTATTTCTAGCATAAAGCCCTGTTTGTTTTCCGATATCAATTTATTCACTTGTTTTGACAAATGCCATCAAGTCACCAACACATGCTCTTATGTTACTTACTGTTACCTTTTAATATCAGTTTTCCCTCTTCTCTTTGTTTTTAGGGCAAAGTTGACAGTTAAGAAGACTTTGGATTCGCAAATCTTAGCTTGTCCTAATTCACGTGACTGGCATAAAATTTGTTCAATTGGGTATATTCTTATGTCTGAGTTGAAGAATTTTTAATATTTCAAATTCTTACATAGTTGTGATGAATAAATCAGAAACAAAAACTTGAAACAAATAGTGTATTTTATTCACAATTTATTTTATTGTGCAAGATACAACAACAGCAGAAGGAATCAGGAGGCTCAGTTTGCTGCTCATAGGTACGGCTGATCTGTGGACAGTGGTGGGGATTCATAAACAGTTCCAGGAGTCACGGGAGCCTTTGTTGTCTTAGCAACCTCACTAAAACATATCAAACATTGTTAAGAAAACATTAGAAATTGACACATGAAAAGTAAATTACCTCTTTGAAAAGTGGGACAGGTCTATTGTCTTAAAGACAGAACTGTAAATGGTTTACTTTAATACTGGTGGAGCTTAACATGCTCAAAAAGTCAGACAATTTTATTTTACCTCCCAGCAGTAAGAGCCTTCTGTGAAGACATCACGACCGTCGCAGGTACCGACTCTCTGCGGCCGTCTCGGGTGCAATAATAGTTGTTGGCAAACTTGTGGCTCGGGCCTACGGGCAGCTTAGGTGGTGGCTGTGTCCTTATAAAACATGGACAGACATCAGTATCACTGCCTTCAAAGATTTTACTGCATTGAATCTGCGTGGAACTTAAAATCGGCTTTTAATTATTTTTCTTTATCTTTATTTTCTTTATCTAGAAAATAAATGTGTCTAATCTGTGGACTGGGCTTTTGTACACTTTAAATTATTTTAAAGTGTTATTTCTTTTTTCAATCTCGTAAAGACCCAATTGGTAGACCATGATTGGCAGGATGGTGTGCATGATTTGTACCTCGACTGTATGTGGCAATCTGGAGCTAACAGATGCTAAATGGTAATCTTTTCAAATTGCTACATTTTATGAATTCATGCTTAAGACTGCAGAATTTTAGGTTAAGTAACTCCCAATTTTTTTGCATATAATGGCTATATGTTCACTGACCAACATGTAAGTAGTTAGTATAACAACAAATTACAAATTTGGAAGCACTGAGATCTGTGGTTTGGGCATGTTCTTTGTTGTAAATTCCAACCTTAAACAATGTCAAACATTCAGATACTTTGGGAACCAGAAACAAATTTGGGTATAATCTAACGATGGGTACAAACCCTTAAGTCTATGTTATAAGAGGATGTGGCTGTGACAACCCATCAGACAAGATATGCTTGTTTCCTGCTACTTCTAGATGTGTCTCTGGTCCAACACATCTGAATCAAATAACTGCTTTGTATCCTAAAGATTCAGGCGGTAATGTCTTCATTAATCAATCCAGGTGTGTTTACATAGAAGGTGCAGGACACCCGGTTCTGGAGGACCGCAGCTTCATACAGGCTATCCACCATTTATGTAATGGTAGCTGCAGGTATTGTCAAAATTAAGGCCTTCCTTTTAGTTAAGTTGTGCGTTTTTAGAGGGCAAAAAATAACTCCACATTTCACAGCATGATGGATTAAACATTACCTCTTTGCTATCTCCTCGTAACGCAGCTGCAGCTTGGCTTGCAGGTCATGCTGGGAAATTTAAAAAAGTGAAGGTTTATGTTTATGCAGTGCAAACATTGCATTTCAATCAAATCTAGATAGAGTTTACATTAACACTGTTCAACATTAGCCGACAGAACCGCTGGCTCGCTGGGCTAACCGACCGGATTTATCATCACCAGGACACCATTTAATAAATTAAGTCCCAGATTATCAGTTTATTTTAGCTCTATGACGATAACTTTATTTCTTACCCCAGCCAGTAAATTTCGAAGCCTCTGGATGATTTTAGTAGCAGTAGCCATGCTAGCTGTTGTTGTGAAGGACACGCAGCTTCTTCTGTGGTGTCACAGAACTTCTCAGCACAGCAGTGACACCAACCGGCCACATAGGAGAACTGCTAGATTTAAAAGAGAAGTACAATACAAGTTTTACCTCTTGTTAGATTCATCAAAGGGTCTTTTTAAATAAAAGAGTGCCTATTTTACGCTTAAGTACTCACAAATATATTAATCATAAAAGTATTATTTTATGTAATTTTAAAATTTATGTTTTACTACACCTTTTGTCACAGAACAGAATCCTGTTATCTGCAGAAGCACTTAGATAACAGATGGACAATAAGTACTGAGAGCTGGTGGGCCACTTTGTGGTATGGTGAGATGCCTGAAGAAGAAATTATTTCATAAAATGGAAAACGTTACAGACAGCCCTGAGTATTCTCTGCAGGATGACATAATACTATGTCTTTAGTCAGAGGTTTTGTCAGATTTGCTCTGATACTTCAAACACTACGGGATAACCTTCTTGCCCACTTCCATCCATATCTACAACTCCTTAAAGATAATATACAAAGTATGTAATTTACTTGAGTTATAATAATTATTTTCCCTTTTGAACTAATCACCTAGTCTGGAACCAAAAATGAACTGATACAGGGGTACAGTTTTAAAAGTAATCCAAAAGTCTGTGGAAACCTTAATTTCTTCTTCTAGAGTTCACATTTTAGTTTCTCTTTAGCCACATTCACTAGCAGTCAAAGCATTAACTGTTGTTAAAGTTTAGTAGGGATGTAGCCTTTTTTGGGGTGGAGGGGGGGGGGGGAATATACAAGTATGCACTACTGTTAATTTCACACTTTTCCCTAACATTCTGTAATTTCTGTAGTAAATAAACTTTGCTTCACATTTAAGATTATTTTTGCTCGCTTTACTGTTACTTCTCTTCTTTTAATTTGAAAGGGACAAACATTTTGGTAAGAAGTTGATTTTTTTCTTCTTTAGTCAAGAATGATCAGAAGACAATAATAGTGTATCTTTTTTGCCTTTTTCTTAAAACGTATGAAACAGAGGTTATTCTCTTTACTTTGAGCAAATTTCACACATTTATCACATTCATGAACATAAAGTAAGATCTGCAAGTACAGAATATTTTCTTTAATTTCTTGAATCCAGTTTCTTATATTGTCAAATTAAATTGTATGAACCTTACTGCTCTGCAATAGATAAACAAATACCCAATAAACAGAAGCCTATTGTAACGCCATCCAGAGTTTGACTTAAAACCTGGTTTCAACAAATCAAAAGTCAAGAAAACAAAGGTGTCAAAGAGAAATACAAAGTTTATTCTTTGCACAGGAAAACACAGTACAGGGCAGCAACGCCGGTATACCATGCAGTCAAGTATTACAGCTGTGTGCTTGTCTCATGCAGCATGCACTGAACGGAGGAGTCCACAGGAGAACACGTGCACATGTACAACAGCTTATTAAACCTGCCGGTTTGGTCATTGAGAGCTTTTTAAAAAGCAGCCGACTTTGCGTCTACTGATCTTCAGTGGCCTTAAAGGCAGCTGCATTAAACCTTCAGTAGGTGGAGATCAGCACAGTGATAATACATATAAAAACACATGATGGAGATCTTCACTAAAAATAATTACAATTTCAGAACTTCAATGAATTAACTCATTTTGTTACACCATCTTATATGATTAAAACATTACTTTCCCTCCAAGATATTCATCATGTGACAAACCGGGTTTACTTGGCTTCTATAGGTGCACAAATCTAGTGGTCTGAACTACATTTCCCTTCGCCATATAGAAAAGCACTCCACTGTGCTTTTCTATATGAATTCTCAGAAATGAGGCAGCAAAAATTAAAACTGATGATCTTTCTACTGATGTGGACGAAAACATACAAAAACAGTTCAGTACCAAATTACTCCCTAGGAACAAATAACTTCAATAGAAAAACAGATATGCAACTTCTGTATTTTTCTTCCATGGTATCAAAGAGGATAGTCTCATTAAATACAGCCATGTGATATAAAGTATTCATACAGTACACCGCATGTTTGTTCATTGTAAACAATTCAGTCAGACTGCAGAAAGAACTGAGCCATAAAGTGATCACTCCACTTCAGTAACAACAGCAATATGCAAGATTTTCAACAGATTTGAGGACCTAAAGGGGGAGAAAAGGGGCCTGATTGACTCATCAACAATTAACAGATAACAAATCGGTACAAACTAGAACCACTGAAAGAAAAATAGGACAACCCAAAGCTCTCTACAGAGAAAATGTCAAATATATGCAAACAAATCGGATTCTTTTTCCTCAATTTGTCATTGTCCCTGTGCATCCAGTAATGCCTCCTCCAACACATTTGGAGATACACAAAAACTTCAATATCAAAATATACATCAATATTTGTACAAAAACAAAGACACAGAACAGCTTTATTTCAAAGAGCTCCAGGACTTGTATTCGCTGAAAACGTGTCTCTCTGCTGATTCCCAGCCGCCTTTCACATTTAGTTACAAAACGTACGTCAAAATAGTGCACTTTCCCCCGTCTGATGTAAACACGACTCCACAATAAAGAACGTAGGACAGGTCAATGATGCTTGGTCTCTCTCACAACATAGAAGAAAAATAACAGTAAACAATGTGGGTTTTTTAATCGAGATAGCAGGTAAAAAATGTCATAAAATACACACAATGAGGAATTAAATAAGCAAAAAAACAATCCTGTTTTCTTTAAAACTCTTCCAGTTTGGCTGCTCAGCAGGTTGGAGCAAGATGTTGCAGCGTGACACAAAGCAATGTCGCACTTGGAAAAGCAGCAATATCCACAATTTCATGATTGTCCTATTTGAAAATCAGGATGCCAGTGGGGAAGAGTTGCTTTAAAAATGTTGGTTGGCATCACAGATATGGCTTAGGGAGGGTGCTCTGATATCATGGCACTTCAAACTCTTCAAATCTTTTAGTCTCCGCAACAGATTGCACTTCAAAGTTTCACCCAGATGGAGTCTCAGTGGGATTTGAGACACTGCTCTGCTCCGATTGGTTGAATGTGAATGAAACAAAACCCAGAGCTTTGCAAGAAACACAAATAATCAATTTTATAATAAAAGAAAATGCTATAAAGCCACAAAACACAGGGGCCAAGCAACAAAGTCCAAGAATGTTGTCTTCTGTGGCTGAAATTATGAATAAATCATGTGAGCAAAAGACTGATAGTCATCAGTACATCTAAAGCTGCCCTTTCAAATCCAGAGGGGAGAAAAACTAATCCTAATTTCTATAAAGACTTATCACTCCATTTGGTCCTACAATTATCCAGCATTACCTCGATACCACCACAATTTCATTAAAAAATAGACATTTTTAGAAAAAAAAATCCATTCAAAAAACATAAAAGCACATTTTATGGATACAAAAAGCTTTAACCTTGGCTGATCACACAATGAGAACCTTTCCTTGTCCATCTTCTTACAAACATAATAAATACAACCAGAAAGTCTGCAAATTTTTCCCATACAAAATTCAAGTAGGAGCTTCTTCCGTGAGTTTAGTTTATTTGGGTTTAAACGGAAACAGCTCAGCTTCATTCGAAGTTCCCCATGAAGCGATAAAGCGTCACTTTTTGGGGTTTTCTTTTTGCTGGGTTTCCTCACTGCTCTCTGTGCTCTGAGGAGCTGAGGAAGTGTCTCCCGCTGACTGAGACTGATCAGACGCAGGTCGCTCTGATTGCTGCTGCTGCTGGGACAGAGCGATCTCTACCTCGGGGTCTTCATTTCCATCCTCTCCGTCTGAGCAGGGCTCCCACTCGTCTTGTTCCTCGCTCTCCGTTGAGCCCTGCACAGCGATCTGAGGGACCAGGGTGAACCTCCTAACCACTGGCACTTCCAGCTCCACTTCCTCTCTGCTCTGCGGCCGACTTGACGTCCATGTCATCCTGTGCTTCTGCTGATGCAGGGGTCTTGTTTGGAGTCCTGGAGATGCGGCGATAACGGTCGCCAAGCAGCTGCTGCCGCTGCTGCTTTTCTCCTCAGGCTCGTCGAAGCTCACCTCCTGCACAGCCTCCTGCTTTTTGAAGGAGTCCCGTCGCTCGGACAGGTTGAGTTTGCGCATCACGACCAGCTGCTCCGACCGCTCCGTCCTTTGACCGCCCCCATAGGCTCCCAGTCTGCTATGGTCTGCTCCGATGTAAAAGCTTCCACAGGCCCCCTCTACCTCAGAGTCGCCCAGCAGGTCACCCTCGCAGTAAAACGGCACCTCCAGCGTGTGCCTGCGGGGGGCGTACGACTTCTTATCGGCATGGTACACACCAGACAGTTTCTCCGCCGACTGCACCCGCTTGAGTAATGGGGAGCGAGGAGGCTCTGCGCTGCGGGGCCGGACGACGTGCCGGATGATGGTGGGGGGCGATAAGGTTTTGCCGTGATAGGTGTGGAGAGTTTTGGCAAAGCCTGGTAGAGGGGACGGCGAGCGCTGCGGGGACAGAGGCTGGTTGGAGGACGAGGAAGAGTTGCAGGCCAGAGGAGAGGGTGGGATGTTGCTGGTGGATTTCCGACGGCCCACCTTGGTGAAACGCTGTGTACTGAGCTTGGAGCCAAGACCGTGCAGAGAGTTGGGCCGAATGTGTGTAGCAGGAGAACTGGGAGAACTGGAGCAAGGAGACGTACTCTGAGGAGAGTTGTCTGAAAAAGAGGCGGAAGACAATAATCAAAATAGTTGAAAATATTATACATAAATCACCAATAACAAGTCCCTAAATACAGAGGTGGGTTGAGTATCTAAGAATTGTACTCAAATGAGAGTAGAACTACTTCAGCATATTTTTACTCAAGTAAAAGTAAAAAGTAGCTGTCCTGGTAATTACTAGTAATTACTAGTAATTACAAGTAAAAATGTATTTGGTAAAATGTTTACTCTAGTATTGAGTAACCGATCAAAACATAAATCATTTGATATTTCAAAATAACAACAGACAAACCAAAATGTAAAGTTATGTTGAAATTTTGACATTTTAAAAATCAAAATAAAAGTAATTCATATAAGTGACATAATTACAAGAACAAAAAGAGATATTTATCCAAATCAGTTTATTTAAATATAAACTTATGAAACTAACAAAAACTGCCGGCGTGTCTGATGAATATTTGGTTAAAATAAGTTTGTCTTCACTCAGAGAAGTTACTTACAGTGGGCAGAAATTTTATTCAAGTAAGAGTAGTGATATCTCATAATAATATTACACAAGTAAAAACACAGCATAGTAAAAATACTCTTAAAAGTAAATTTTTTTCAAAATGTTACTCAAGTTAACTTGTTACTCTCAAACTCCTAAATCCACCAGAACCTTATAATGCCTGCATGGCTGCCTCACCACAGCCCTGATGATCTGGTGCTGGGCTCCTGCAGGGTGTGGAGGGCCCAGGGGACAAGCTGTGTGTCGGGGAGCCTGGGAGGCTCTCACTGGAGGAAACGGAGTGATGAAGACCTGAGGAGAAGCTGCGGCTGCTGTGCATCACCGTGCTCTGCTTGGACAGCTTCTTTAGGATGGTCCGTCGCCTAATAAGCAGAACAGTAGCAAATATGACTGGAAGAAATTTACCCACAGGTTTCAACTTTCCTTTTCCTCCATTTTTCAACACTTGTAGAATATGGAGAATACAGTACATCAATAAGTCACAGTTTATTTTGTAGTTTGTAGAAAACACAGTAAGTAAAGATACTCTTAGAACCATTTTACATTTTATACTTCAGGGTGCTATATCTTTGGATTTTATGCGAGAAGCCAACACAAAGTTGTACTTACTTTTAAAATGGAAGGATGCAGTCTTACATTTTTTAAATGAAAAATCTACTTTGTGTTGGTTCATAACACAAAACCTCAATAAATACATTGCAGTTTGTGCTTGTAATGTTGCAAAGCCTGAAAAAAGGTTGCATGATGATAAACTTTACAGACAGTCGAACACTAGGGGGAGACATTGCTGTCCTTTACAAGCCTGATAAAGTAAACAAATGATGATGACTAGGGCTGCAGGCTGCAGCTGATAGCTTAGCTCTTTACCTGTCGTAGTTATCTCTTTTTCTGCTCTTCTTGCTGCGTCGGGCCATCTTGCCTTTGTGTTTGGTCTTCCTGGCTGGACCCACTTTGATTGATGTGTTCTCCAAGGCTATAGTCTGCAGAGCCACTTTGTTGCCACTCTGCACGTTTCACAAGAATAAAGGTATTAAAGCAACTTTTAATAAAAAAAAAAAAAGAAAGGTCAGCTGAACATTAACCCAACAGGCAACTTCACCTTCAGTAGCAGTTCTATCAGCTCTGGGTGGACCAGGCCCTGCACAGACTCTCCATTCACGTGGGTGATGAGGTCTCCGGTGCGGAGACCTGCCTGGTGAGCCGGGCTGCCCTCCTCCACACTCTTTTTAAACAACCAGCAGAGGAGTTTCATTTCAGCATTACGTAATCACCTCTTTAAAGTTGAGATCATCCAAAACAAGCAAAAGCAGAAGAACCCACCGACACCATATGATGGACAGTGTAGACGTCGCTGTCGCCCATGTAGACCCGGATAGCCTGTAGGGTGAAGCCGTACTTCTTCCCCGACGTGTGGATGACAATCGGAGGCTTTAAGCTGGCGGGGCTGAAGGAGAAGTCTCTGTTAGGCGACGAGTCACGAGACGAGGGGTTGGAAGACAGAGAACGTGGAGAAATGGGACTGGGCTGGAGGCCGCTTGGTGAGTCATCTGAAACAAACATGTTAAAATACAGTAGAATATTAATCTCTACTATATTATTCCAAGTTCGAAATCTCAGCTCGGTGATCCCCTCCTCTGCTTTTCAGCGGTTTGCTTAATTATGTTTAAAATCTCAAAAAATAAAACTGCTGAGTTTATCCTTTGCTCTCTTGGACATCGGCGCACCTGCAGTGATGATGAGGGACAGGGCTGAGACGGACGCTGACTTGGGAACCTTTCCTCCGCAGGGAAGCCTCTGTCTGTCCGGTGTCTCCAGCTGGTTGCCGAAGCGTCGGGGACCGGCCGGGTCCTTTGGTGATGAGTGTTTGGCTCCAGTGCTGTTGCTGCGAATCCGGATCCTCCGGAGGTTTGACACCACAACTTCAGCTGCAGATGAGAAACGTAGAGAGTAAATAACATTTCCACTGTTTATGAAGCAACTCAGGCTACGTTCACACAGCAGATCTTGATGCTTTATTGTGATTTTTTTTTTGCTGAAATCCCAAATTTTTTTGTATTGGTCTTGTATACTACTAGTGATGTGACCACATCTGTATGGTTTACAACCCCAAAGTGACCCACACATGCAGAAGAGGAATGTAGATTTTACACAGCAGCGAACCGTTTATGGCAGTAAAAAATGAATGCCGTTAGCTAAAGATTAATTTTAAGTTGTTGAGCAATGGAGTAGATATTATCATCACAAGATCATAAAAACACAAAGGAAACTAATAAAAACAAATAACTAATAGCAACAAGCTTTAGTGGAGCATTAATTGGAACTTCTTAAAGAGAAATTTGTTTGGATGTGTAGTCGGAACCACGAGTGGAGGGATTGTGATCTGATGTGCTTCACGGAAAGAAGTTTTTCAAAATTATAATTTTCAGCCCTAGTTTGTCTGGATTTACCACATCTAGCTGCTTTTCGTGCATAATTAAGATGCATGTCTTTCCTATCAATGACGCAAAACAATTGGACACGTATCTGACTTAGTACCACAAATGGAAGTGGCACAAATCAGAAAAGGGCTGTTAAGACTCCTATGAAAAAAATTGGATATGGGTCGCATATATGGGTCACATTTGCCTGCTCTGTGAATGTACCCTAATTGTGAATGAAAATGTGTAAGGTCAGGGTGTACCTTCATCGTCAGTGGAGAGGGCGAAGCGGGGCATTGTTTCCAGGCTGTGGGTGCTGCTCATCACCAGAGGACTCGCGCTCCTTTCAGACTGTGAGGAACTGGAGGACGCCCGAGGGCGAAGGCTGCAAAAAGCCAAACAGTGAATTTAGGAAAATATCTTCTGGTAGAAGATCAAGCTATCAAGTCAACACACACAAAACCTCCAATGTTTATAATCTGTTTCCTGCCAAGAAGCCCTAAAAAATGATTCACAACACAAATGTTTGCAACTGCTCACCTGGCCATGCGTGCAGAGTGCCTGTTATCCAAACAGCCTTCTGCTGGGCTCAGGGACAGACTCATTTCCCCGACATCGCCACGGTCCTCCTTCTCTTCGCTGTGGCTGCGGTCTGAAGAGAAGCTCAGGTTGGATGGTGTTGCCAGATGTTCTGTGCTGCTGTAAACCTTGAGAGAGAAATAGCACAGCAGGTGCAGAGGGATCAGGAATTACTGTACAATCAGCAGTAACACCATCCTTACTGAATCCAAGGTGTATCTTTTGAAACAAATAACCTTTTCAAAGGTTTGTTTTTGACGTAGCAGTTTTTACCTTACTGAAGCGATGAGACCAGGAGGAAAACTGACGGATTTCCAAAGATGACTCTTCATCATTAGTTTCTTCATCTTCATCAGATGCCAAATGATGGTAGCGATCAGAACGAGCTTCACACAGAAAGAGAAGAAACTAAGAGCTACAGCAGCATGAACTGCAGACAAAAAGCATGATGGAGTCTAAATAATAAACATAATATATAGAACTAAATATTTGGACTCATACTTCTTTGTAAACAAATTTAAAAAACCTGACATTTTCATCTTGAAATTTCAAATTAAAATGTTCACCGATCTGGTTATTAAGCAGAGTACAAGGCTGAACAAGGAGCTGTTACTTTTGTTTCTCAGCACTTGTGTGGCTTTTTACCTTATGACTAAAGTCAAATGCTGAAAAGACAAACAACAAAAGACAACAATCTTTACTTGTTGGATATGTTTCAGATATGTTTCAGATGGGTATAAAAGCCTTTTATGTTACTGACATAAACAAGTTTCACATATTAAGATGTAAAAAATGTTAAGTTTTAAACTACTGTCTGACTCTCTGGAGTATTTGCAGGTTAATGAAAAGAAGAAACCAATGCAGGACTGTGTGTGTCTGTGTGGGTGTTTAGATGCTAACAGTCAGAAATCCTCTGGGAGCAAGGTCAGGAAAACAGGCCTGTCCACTGCTATGTTGTGCTTTGCAGCACAGATTCTTAACTGGAGCTTACTGTCAAAGTAGCTGGTGTCATCTTCTGCTTCCAGCTGAGGAATGAACTCTGCTTTTTGTCTGAGGAGTCCATTCCAGTCCAAACCCACAAAGAAAGGATGCTGCTTGACCTCCGAGGTGCCACCTGCATCCACAAGGTACTCAGCTTTAAACTTCAATCAAACAATAATTCAAGTTCCGGGCTCCTATGGCTCTCTATAAATACTTTTTAAAATAAATTACAATCTAAGTTAATTTCAATCAGCTAATTAGGTTGTTTTTTATTAATGAACTGTACCTGTTCCCAGTCGTTCTAAAGGGCTTTGCCACAGTAGGCGGGTGATTAGGTCCTGAGCATCGGCAGGTAAGGCATCGTCTCCTTCTGGCCAAATGATTTCATCTGAGAATTAAATAAACACAACACATTTAACTAATTTATTAAATGATCTTTAACAGTTTTCTAAAAAAAAAAAATGTTTTCTCCAAAACAGGTCATCTGCGTTGGGCAAATTTGATTGACTGCTATGTGAGCAACTAGAATAAAAAGAAATCAACCATCAACCGGCTGCAGGGTTCAGACATTTTTCCCATGAAAATATTTGGTTTCAAATGTGATTAACTGTATCCAAATTTAGGCTTTTAATCAAAGTTAGATTGCACATTATTAAAAAATTGTGCAGTTTGGATATCAAGTACTTTCAAGGGCTTAATACAGAAATCAGGCACTTTCTGATCCTTGAAAACATTGAATTGAGACCTTTCAAGGATTTCAAGCACCAGTACAAACCCTGTGTTTGAAGGTGAACCCAGACTTAATGCCACCTGTTCTGGCAATAACAGAACCAGTGGTTCTGTCAGTAGTTTGCTGCAATTACCAGCCAATTATGTTACAGCAAGAAAAAAATACATGAATGAATTTCTGCTGGATACATTTTCATATCAACACTCACCGCTGACGACCTGCCCAAAAAGCTCTTCAGGCGTATCTCCAAAAAATGGAACACAGCCAACCAGAAACTCATACAGGATGATCCCCATCGCCCACCAGTCCACCGGCTTTCCGTAGCCCTGTCTGAGGATCACCTCTGGAGCGATGTACTCGGGAGTGCCGCACACCTGCATGAGCAGACAAACAGAGGTCAGTTCTGTCATTCCTTTTTAAGCTGCTTGTCTGTCTTCCATCCGAATCTGTTTTACCTGCTTGTCGATAAATTCCCTCGTGTCTTTTTCTATGTGACCCTCATACAGGTTGGTGGTCATGTTCATCAAACCGATTTTAGACAGTCCAAAGTCAGTTAACTTAATGTGACCCATGGATGTGATCAACAAACTGGAAGGTGGAAAAAGAAAAAAGATCAAGCACAAATAATTCATTTTTCCAAATTCTGATTTGATAAAAGACAAAAAGGAAGGGAATCCTGGTTTCTGATGTGCTCAATTATAGAATTGTGTTAATTTAGCAACAGTGAAACATTTCTCACTTGTCAGGTTTAAGATCTCGGTGCACAATGCCATAGTTGTGAAGGTACTCAAGTGCCAGGACTGTCTCAGCAAAGTACATTCTTGACATTTCTACAGGCAGGGGGCCCATATTCTTCAGCAAGTTGGCACAATCTCCACCTAAAAAACACAGAAAACAATAAAAAACAATTGTTTAACAATTTCCTATTTCTGGTTGCTCAAACCAGATGAAACCTGGATGCTAGACTTTTCATCTTTGCATTTATTGTGGAAATGTTAGGTATCCCCCAAAACAGTATAAGTACTTTGTCAACCTAGTTCAGATTTAGTCAAATGTTTTTAAGTGTAAGGGTTAAATTTACCTTCTACATACTCCATGACCATGCAGAGATGGCGCCGTGTCTCAAAAGAGCAGAACATGGAGACAACGAAGGGGTTCTCAGCAAAGGTCAGGATGTCCCGCTCCACAAACGCCTGTTGGATCTGGTTCCTCAGCACTAGGTTCTGGCGATTTATCTTCTTCATGGCAAACCGCTGCCGTGTCTCTTTGTGGCGGACCAAATACACCGCCCTGTTTAAATAAAAGAATAATGCTCATAATACCGCAATATGAAGATGTGGAGGAATGATTTGCTTAGGTCAAACCTCTTACCCATAAGCTCCATTACTGATGAGTTTAATGGTCTCAAAATCACTCTCTAGAGGTTTCCTTCGGGTTGGAGTTAGTGTCTGCGGGGCTTTATTCTGGACAAATTACAAAGGAGAGAAATGTTTGTAGCATTCAGGCTTCATATAAAAGAAATAAAGTATAGAGCAGTATACAGGGAATATTAGCTATTTTCTGCAATCTTGAAGAAAGGCTGCAAGAAGTTTGAGATTTTGGCTTGAAACTCTGAAGGAAACAGATTCTCCAGAACAAGTTTAAAAGAAGTATGTTTAGAGTTTATTGAGTCTTCTACTTCGAGTGACAAGTCAAGTTCTTTCCTTCTATCAAACGCTGAAGACTTACCTCTACAGCAGGTTCTGGCTCGACTGACATTGAAGGACTGGCGTCATGTTCAAGCTGCACCATGTCTGTGCAAACCAGAATGAGAGTGATTATTAGTACACAAAATATCCTTGTCTACTATCATTGTCCCACTGAGTTTTCTCATGAATATGATACTCTTACCTGAGCTTTACCATGTTTAGCTGTACATGCCTAAAGCCCTCAGCAGAATTAGATTAGAAAGTTTTATCAACCTAAAGGTATTTCCTAAAGAGCAGCCTGAATTACAAAGATGAGTTTTCCTTAATCAAGAGCTTCAACTGCAGAATCGACAGAATCAAGGTCAAATTAAATCACACTACAATAAAAGAGGTGACTATAACTGGTGGGAAAAAAACTATTTTCTTTCAGGAGGCAAAATTCTTTCACCATAAATTAACCAACAAAACAGGGCTTTAATTACTTCAACACAACCCTGATGACATAAAAGCATAAATGCTCACAGTGCTTTAAGCCCATCAATAAAATTAACTACATTAACATGCAAATGTATGCAGCAAGGCACTGCAAGCCATTATCAGATCTTCTATTCCATATGGATGAAGTATGAGGAAGAATTCTCCTCTGCATACTGCTGCTAAGTTAATATGTTCAGAGGAGACAAGGTGTTTGATCCTAATTAAGCTAATTATCCATTAAATTAGCACTGATTTTTTTTTTATAGAAACACATCTATCTCAATGAGTGCTGCATTTCTTAGTATCTGAAACTTATTAGCTTTAAGTGTTAGGGAGTTACAGCGATGTCTAAGGGATTATTTAAATGCAAATTTATGCAGCCTTATAATCAGATCATCCTCTCCATATGGAATACCTGTGGTCTAAGCATGAATTTCTTGCCATGTATAAGTGATCATAAAAAGTGTTAAGAGAACCGAAATAAGAGGCTCTGCGGTAAGCAACACTGTTAATGAAGTACCTGTGATTTTCCCGTATATGTACTGCGATAACATTAGAGATCTCACATGGAAAACCTCACCTCCAGGGCAGGTAGCAAAACTGATCCAAAAATGTTGATTTTGTGCTACTAGAATCATGCATGTGAGCCACACTCGGTAAAAAACAGCTTTAATTTACCTTCCAGCAGGTCTCGGGTCAGACCCAGCTGGCTGATGATGTACCGTGGGATGTCTGTCTTGATCCCCTGGCCCACTTTGGCGTGACCCTCTGCTGCCTCAAGCAGGTGATAAAACTCTTCTGGGTCAAACTCCTGTCAACAGCATCCAAGAGTAATGAAAGAGGAGAGTTTGAGGCCAGGCTCCTGTCAGTGTGTGTGGTGTGTAACACAAAGGTCCTAATCAGCACCTCAAATCTGGCTTCTGCTGATTTCTTACTTCTAACAAAACTTCATATCCAAATATCTGACAAAATCAAATATTTTTAGATGAGACTTGTGTGTTGTTTATAGTGAAGCCCTGTTTTAAGGAGCTGATTTCTTGCACTTGAAGTATAACAGTGAATTTATTTAGTGAACGTCTGCAGAAATGAAAGCCAGAATATTTCAGTCCAGAATCCAGAGCGAGGTAAGATTCAATAATCTTATTTTCAATTAGGAAGAGCTTTTCTTCTTCCGCAGCTTACCAGGCATTCAAGGAGACGAGCCGGCCGAGAGATTATGATGAGGATCTTCCGCACCAGCTGGGTGATGATGGTCACCTCCTCGCTTTCAGAGCGTTCGAAGGCCTGGGAAAGTGTGGAACAGGAAGAGGAACATTTTACACTTGCTAGCATCAAATAACTTCTCTGTACTCTTTTATGTTTTTGCTCAACTTGTTACGCCAAAAGTGAAGAGATGCAGTACTAACTGTAATAAATATAAACTCTATTATGAAAAATTTAAAGTGCAAAGAATTTAGCTAAAAATGTCAAAGTTTTAGATAAGCCCTCTTTTAGTAACCTGTAAAAAAAACATACTGTTAGGGATTTTTAGGTTATTATCATTTCTACATACGTCATAACCTTGTGTGGCGCTTTTTGGCACCAAGCGTCTGTGTTTTAAGATCTGATTATTCCTCCTCTAGAGCTAGATGACCTGTATGCAGATAAAAGTTGCTTTGTTTATCTTTTCACATTCTTTCTCTTCCTAAATAAAAGGCTTTCCCGAGCTGAGAGCACGGGGGGAAACGCTTGGTGAAGAGGATCGGAGGATCCTTTTTGCTATGCTTTCTCCTAGAGCAAAAGCACGGCCATAAAACTTATTACGTTTGTCTGTGGTTCTTTTATGAAGGTTCAAAAATACCCATCACATACAGTCATGTTTTACAAAAGAGGGTAGTGTAAACAAAGTAAATAAAGTGGTGTTTACATCACACAAATGTAAAAATATATGTTGTGATGGGTTCCTGCTACCACAGTCTGGAAAGTAGAATATATTTTGATAGTTCTGTCGCAGTTGCTGAGTAGGCCTAGTTTAAAAATAGGATTGTTTCAAGACATCATCATAGTATTTACAACAATTATAACTAAAAATATATATAGCATGATCTAATTGCTTTAACAGAAAACATGAAATTTATATTTCATGTTACAAAGTAATATAACAAATTATTTATTACAGTTGTAGTTATAAATAGCACTTATTTTTGCCATTTAAGCCTGTTTATCTTAACAAATGGTCTTAAGGAAAAGGGAAATTCAGAATAAAAACCTGCTAAAGTTATTAACATTTTAAGCCAATGTGCATAGTTCACAAAATTATATGTATTTATCCAATGTATTTGTTCTTCAGATTAACTCAAGTAGCGTAATCTACTGCAGTCAGCTGACTAAACGACATGAAGCTTGTGGTTTTCTAACTGCGGTTTTAAAGCAGCATTAGCTTAATTAGATTAATGGCTTGATAATTGTTTAGTTTTCACATACCAATCGTAGTCCATGTTTTTCACAACTGGATGTGGTTAAATCTGTCTTTGTGGTAATCAAAGGGAAAAGAGCAGACACTTTCTTTCAATCAGCTGGGGGGCAGTGTGCAGCAAAGTAGAAGAAGAAACTTTCAGTCACTCGGACAGACCTCATTAAAAAGACAGTAAGCCAGGTGTATGATGGAAACCTTGATTTTTACCTTGGCTTCTGTTCTACTGCAGCAGAAATAGAGTCAGATTTATTTAATTTCTCTCTCTGTCCATGTTTATCTTCAACAAAAAAAAGGAAAATGGAAAAAAGTTACAGCTGGGAAACAAGTATTAAGTCATGTTTGTGAAAGGGAGAATCTGTTCCACTGTATGGGAACAGACTTATCAATACAGCTGGATGTACAACGAGTTGGCCATGCTCTCTGACAGGGAAAGAAGCTGCTCTGACCACCATTATTTTGTCACCGTAACAATATAAGTCACCTTTAAATTACAGGGTTTTACATTTTCTATGTGTATTCACATGTGCATAATCCAATGTATTTGGATTATGCTTAATTTTCAAAGTTCTTCCATGTTGGCTTAAAGTGCCTCCAGCCTTTATGCAGGATTTCAGCTGCCAGATCTATTGTGTGTTCCACTGGCTATCAGATGATTATTGACTGACCTGTGTGACTGTGCATTTCACTTTAACTCAATCAATCTGCTTCCAGTACTTTATCGCCAATTTGTTTTTGCTTAAAACTCCTGTGTAAAACCTGGGAAGCCCATTTCTGACATCATTTCAGCAGCTGCCTGTTTTCTCACCTCGTGCAGCAGCTTTTCCAGCTTCTCCTGCAGTTCGGCGAAATAGCGGGACGTAACCAGCCCTTTCTGAGACTTGTCCAGACAGTCTCTGACCAGCTCGACCAACTGGTGCTGGATGAAGCCCAGCACGCCGTCAGCCAACCGGAGGGAGCTGTCTGGAGAGTAATGGGTGGCAATTTCCAACAAGCGCTCCTCCATCTGGGCTGTGGCCTTCAGGCGGGACAAGAACACAAACACACAGTTAAAATAATCAACAGAACAGTAAATATGATTTTCACTCCCTTGGAGGCACCAAATGTCCTTAATTTCCTGTGGGTGGATTCATATGGCTGTATATCTTTACCCATGATTCATTCAACAAGCTTTTAGCACCTGTTAAGACTTGTAATGCCTAGGACGGAGCAACTGCGTCTTCATAAGTCTAAGAACAGTATGTTTTGAGAAACTCCAGTTGTTTTTGTCTTATACAGATTAAATATCCCAAATTTAGCTTGCTTAGACATGTATGTGTGAAGGCAGATGCAGAAAGTGCAAGGTATCTTTTAACACTCACCCTTGGGAAACGTTCTCGGTAAACATGGTTCATCATGACTATCTCGTTATCAAAGGAGACGGTGGATCGCCCGGGACTACAACAAAAACAAAGAAACTAAAGTTAATATCAGGTTGGCATCCTCAAATCCAGGTTTCACGGTCTGGTATCCTCCAACCTTCAGATGTGTCACCATTTCAAAACACCTGAATCAAATGGCTGAATCATCTTCAGAATGCAGTTAAGTTCTCCAGTTTGACTAATGACCTATTTCATTGACTCAGGTGTGTTGAAGCAGAGACAAATCTAAAACTTGCAGGACATCCGCCCTCGAGGAGACATACCCCTGATCGAGGGTGACAGATCAATATTTCATATTTTTTATTTTAATCAATACATAATTAATCACCATGTCTTCTGAACTAAAAAGTGGTTTGAAAGTAGATACAGTTAAGATATTTACATACAGTGTGGAAAAAAAAAAGTTTTTTTTCTCACATCTAATTATAAATCATACCAAATACCAAACTGTTTTCTGTTTCAGGTCCATTAGGATAACCAAAATAATTTCTGTTTGAAAAATGCCAGAATTTTGTGAGATTTTATCAAACTTCATATTCAGGGTTTTACATACTTTTCCTAGTAATTCCAGTTTAGTTTGCCTAAATTGTGCCCCATTCCTGCCGACAGAACTGCTTTAACAGATGTCGCTTCAGTATTTCCATATTATAACTCATAATGACATTTTGTGCAACAAAATACAACATGATGCTACCATGCCCAATGTTCTCAGGCTTCCCAGGCCCTTTTTTTGTTAAAGTGTCTATTGTGGCCAAATACTTTAATTTTAGTCAAATCACAGGACATGTTGCCAAAAAATGTCAGACATTTGTTCCTGTGTGCGTTTACAAACTGTAGTCTGGCTTTTGTTGTAATGGCTTCTTTTTATCAGACTGGCCTTTTAGCCAACGCTCGTACAAGACTTGTTTTACTGTGGATAATGACACACTTGAAATACTGGCAACTGGTGATGTGACGGTCCATGTTTTATCCACATTTCCTCTTAAACCTCTTAATCTTCCCCTCGCTATTGTTTTTAATTTTCAAGCAATTATGAGGCACGGTGGCAAAACCTGAAACTGCAGTGCAACAGGTTGTTGCTAGCTTACCAATGGAGTGAGTTAGCTGATGCCACCAACTTTGCTTAACTGGCTGTGAGGTTGACAGGCTGAAACCTTTCCATTACCTACATGCCCCAAAGTTCAAAATCGGAGCTCATTGAAATGACTGAACATTCTATCAGATGCATTTTTTATTAATATTGATCATATATTATATCATGACATGGACTGTTATAGATTTATTGGCCAGCCCAGTATGATACTGAACACTCCAATGCTGTTTCTATTCTTCTAATATGTTGGCTGATTTTCATTAGATTTTCATGAAGTCACTCAAGGAAGTAGTGTTAATGTGTTGACACAAGATACTGTAAAAGGTGTGGCTCCGTTGAATTAAAGGTAATGCATTAACGGTAATCATAAAAAACCATAACATCGTCATCTGGGATTTCCCAAATTGTTAAAGTGAATGTAATCTATAATAATCTACCCAAACAACAGTAAAGAATATAATTTTATTTCATCATCCGAGCACTTAGGGAATACAAATAATTTTGATGAATTTAAATGATGTGTAACACGAGATGTATAGTCAGAAGAGAAAGGTTATATCTTTTTATAAGTGAACCTGTACATAGCACTCAGATCATCCCTTTTTCTAGACATAGAAGCAGTCTGCTAACTTCACAGCGTTTAAACAAATGCACATAAACTCGTTGTGACGGACAAGGTTTTTTAGGTCAACTTCAAGCAGCATGTGATTTCATTCTGTCGAAAGTGAAGCCAGAATTTTAATTTGACAGCACCTAAGCTGGAAAAGCTGCACTTATGGTGGATTTCGCTGTCAGGCTTGAATGTTTCTATATAAAACATATCTTTACCAACAGCTGAGGCTTCTCTCTGCCAAGCTGTGTGAGTCATCAACACCAATCAATTAGTCATGTACTGCAACACCACTTCAGCATTTAAGCCAATGAGATAAGCGTATTTGAACTGCAAATACTTTCTTGATGGAGCTTCAAACAGAACAGATGGAGGGAAAACCTATCACATGCAAACAGGCTCCCCAGGCCATTCCTTTATTTTTTTTTTATCATGAAAAGACAGCTCTGTTGCTCTGGATGGCTGCTGCCGAACACACACTGCTGCATCTCTCAGATCAAGACCTCCAATCACCTCTCTTTTCCCGAAAACCAACCCACCCTCGATTACAGTTCGGCGGCTTCATCCCGGAGGCGCTCTGTTAGCTAGCACGCCCACGTACTGCACACCATGGTGCCAGAACATGGAGCACTCAGGCAGCGCACAAACAGCACAGAATAGAGCCAACAGACAAAAGTTGTCAAGATCACATTGCCCTGCAGTCAGATCTCCACCTGCCTGCCTACCAACAGGAACGTGCCGACATTAGGAGGTGAGAAGAGGCTCTAAAAGCTGCGTTTGTCCAGGTCATCATGACATCTGGTAGTTTGAGAGCTAGAGCCTGCAATCTCTGCCTGAAATTAATCCAAAATATTTTCTTGCATAACAAGCGCGAGTTAATCCCTTTAGAGGGATTACTGTTTTTAATCTGCATAAAACATCAATCTAATATCTTCATCTGCACAAAACAGATCATAATGGGGGTTCACACAGAGCGGTGCAACAAACAAACACTTATGTAACTCAAAGTTAACCGAAAGTAATTAAAGTATGCAATGTGCTTTGTTGCACTTTTTCTTTTCCATCCAGAAAAATGAGGAGCTAAAACTTTCTCTTCAAAATATACATGGAGGGTTCTTAGACATTTTCTATCGTCACATTTCCAGATTTTCCAGACTCTAATTTCCTGAATCCTCAGTCCTTTTAAAGAGATTTCTAAAAGTATAAACATGAAGATTCACTACAGATTGTTGCCAGGTTTAAAACATGGATCCTGCAAAAATATGATGGATAAAAAAAATATATTTATTGCCATTCATTTATTCCACACATTCTAAAAATCAAAAAGGGCAGGAAGTGCTGTCATGTTGCTGCTACTTATTTTGTTGTTTCTGTAAGTGCCAATAATATTGGTGCACTGATTGCAGTTTTCTGGCCAATTACCAATCTTTAAAAAGCCTTACATGCTGATTTAGATTTTAACCGAATTTTTTTTATTTTTATTGCTAAATAGAGCTACAAAGACACTAAGTTGGCATCAGTGAATGACTATTGATAACCTTGCAGGTGCAGACATGACCTGGCAGAGGAAAGGGGGACAGTGGCTTATGAATATGAAATCGGTTTCCTGTGCAAGTGTCAGCCGATTACAGATCTCTCAAAATTAAGAAAACAGGGGGCTGATTTATTGAACAGCCCCTAACAAATAAGCAAATATTTTTTAGGATTATCTACCTGAGGCTCCTTGACCGAGGTCGTATGACCAATGAGGGCCGTCCATCCTCATCAGTAATGCTGTCTGTGCTGCGGAAGTGCTTGAAAAGGAAGTGAAGCTCATCTTGGGTTGGCTGGTAAGGAAGCTGATGAAGACGCTCCTGGGAGGATGAGGATGACTACACACAGACAAAATTAGATTCTTAATTATATATATATTATATATATTTCACTTTTGCTTACTTTTTATCTTCACATTTTGTTCTTCTCAGGTTAGTATTTGTAGTTCATTATAGCGCTGAAGCTAGAAGCAACTCTGATAAACTTCTAAAACAAAAATTATTCAAATGAACAAAGAGGCTACGACTCAGCAGAAGAGCTAGGGAATGGCAATGGAAAAACATATTCAGAAAGCAACACATCAGTTTATATCAGCACTAATACAAAGGACAGCTGTTTCAAACCAAATGAGTCATGTTGCAAAGAGGGCAATTATGATTCAAGCCAAACTATTTCAACAAGTACTTTGTGCAGAAAGTTGACAGTGTCAACATCACAAATTTGTCAAATTATGTTTCCTTTTTGTCTTAGAAGCCAATGTTACTTGTTAGCTCTGCCTTTTAGGGTAATGATTCAGAGAAAGAGGGATGAGCTAACAATCCAGAAAACCACAAACATGATCGGACAGGTTGGACTTCCTTCCCTCTGTTTCCAACTCAGGGCATCTGAGGAGGTTTTCTGATGGGTCTTGAACTCAAAAAACAAGACGTGAGTACAGAAGTGTTTATCTGAAGCTAGGACTAAGACAGACAGGAAATTAAACACTTCTGCTAATTTTGGAAGGAGGGTAAACAATAATAAAAACAACCAAATCACTTCTTTTATATATATTATGTCTGAAAAGGCCAATGAAGACCTGTGAAGAGGTCATTAGTCCTCATTGACCTTTGGGCCTACAATGTCTGACCCTGACTAATAAACTACCTCATTAACTATAACACATCTACTCTGATTACAGACCCTCCTCTCTTCAAACTTGCCATTCAGAGGTTTCCACAATCATCAGACATTTTGACATTTCTTTTCAAAATTCTCCTTTTAGCAAAAAAAAAATCTTCTGCACGCTGGTATTGTCCCAAATATAAAAGATTTTCATGAAAAGCCATCAAAAGTATAATCTTTAGACACAGACTCTTTTATTTGCCCCCTTAACATCCAGACTGCGTGTTCTCCTTCTGATGTCGAGTTTCAAAGACTGCGAGAGTGACTCATTGAAGCAGACGACGCAGATAAACTATTAGCAGTTTGTCATCTTGGGCTTGGCATTATCTGGCCCTCATTGCACAAACGAAATGTGCTACTTGAGCTGACAAAAGTGTGAAAAATGCTTTGGCTGCCTTGTGTCAAGCAGCAAGGATGTTGTCGTGTTTCTGGGGGTCACTTACCGAGACGGTGGAGCTCGGTGGATTGGTCCCATAGCCGGATGAAGGGAGGGAAGCCAGAGACCATCGTCGGCCCTCAGCTCTGAGACACACAAGCAGAAGGGTGTTATATAAGCCTCGGCAGCAAACGCATTAGTTAGTTGGATGTGGGGGTCCCTATATGAGAGGCAATCCTGTTACTATAAGAGCATAAAATTATTGCTCAAATTCACATAGAAGGCTTCGTCTTATTTTTTTATTTACAGCATCTGGCCTGAAGCAATGCTTTAGAAATGTAAGCTTTATGTCAGAAGGAACATTTTGTGAAAAACAAATAGAAAAGACGTGGAGTAAGAAATGAAGAATTCAAAAAGAAGCTACCTTTCAGCACGAGCCAAGTGACTGAGATCAGGATAGCAAGGGGGGGAAGAGAAAAGCAAAGAGAGAGAAACTGTGAGTTTCAGGACTCTTGCACAAGCGATCCTGTGACCTCTGGCATTCAGCTGAAGGATTAGTACTGACAACGCTGCCTTCCTTGCCAGTTTTCATTTGTCCACATACAAGGAGTTAGACGGCACAGAAATTAATTTCAGAGTATTTTTTCTACATAACAGGAAACACAGAAGTCTTGAGCCGTGCAAGTTTGAAGTTTCTATAAATGAGTTTTTAAAAAGGAGTGAAAGCATGGTATCTCAGAGGTGACAAGCACAAACAACACCTTTGGAGCATAAGAACAGACACATTTATATGTGTTTGCACACACTTGTGATACCTTAAAAAATATAATTATGTCTGTTTTATTACGTAGATACTGAAATACTTGTGTAGACTGAAATCCACCAAGCTATAATATAATATTTCTAAGGGTAAAATGTTTAAAATTAAATATTCATCCATCAGCTTTCATCTCTGGTAAGATTTTCACTTAAATCAGCAAAAATTGTCTCTAAGTAGAGGGTTAGAAGGGAAGCACCGAAAACTCTCATCAGTTTTTAATGACTCTTCTTGAGTTTCTCCGAGGTGCAGCTTTACTCGAAGGGCTCGCACGCCTGCAGCAAGACAAGCGTGTTGCCAAGGGAACCTGATTGAATGATGTGCAAGTGGGCTTAGGGAGTACCCTCGGTATATTTGCTCTCCTCCTGCTGAGGGGGAGTCAGCTGTAAGAAGACCTGGCAGAGGAGGAGGGGAGGGAAGGTGTGAGCGCTCTAGGCTGAGTCAGCCTCCATCACCGTACTGCTGCTGCTCCTTCCTTTCCTCTTCTTCTGTCCTCTTGCTCTGGAGGGGTTTCCTGGAAACCCCTCCAGAGCAATGTCAAGAATAATGTTTAGCTTTTTTTCCCCCGTTTGTATATGTGTTTAGTTAATTTTGATTGTCAAGTTGCAAAAAGCTACAAAAACATTGACCTACGTTTACTTTTAATCTTGGTGATCACTTGCATAGAAACATATTACAATCCAAAAACTGCAAACTACAAAGTAAATTGAAACAATATGCTTGCAAAGACTGTATAAAAAGACAAACAACACTTATTGATCCATTTGATTTCAGTGATGGACGTTTTCACCACCCAGATGAAAATCTGATAAATACACGTTTGTCTGTCCTTGTCCTTGTTTGATAAATAAATTTGATTTGTTCTTGTTCATGTATCTTTGTATTGTCAAAATATAGCTGTGGGAAGACCAATCATTTCTCGAAACTTATCTTAAAGACATTAAAATGTAAATTAGATTTGGAAGGAATCCAGAGAATCTTTCATGCCCGGGAACAGCATCTCAACTAAGTGGATGTATCATGTTTGTGCGGAAAAGACTGATGCACTGCACAAAATATACATTACATGAATAAATAGAAATAATTTTGATGAACCTAACTGATGTAAAACATGAAAAGTTCAGCTTTATTTGATCTCAGACAGGTAGAAAAAAAAGGCATGTAGGTAAACATCATCCTTCAGGCTAAAGATAATGCGTGTAATAAAGAAAAATACAATTTATACCAAACAACAAAGAATGTTAAATACAGGTATATGAAGATATTAAAAGCAACTGCATTAATCAAAAACTATCGAAGCAACCAAACAAAGATGTAGCTCAACAGGAAGAACAAGCTTCACAGATAGGGTTGGCATACCTTCGGGCAAATGGAAAGTTGAGGCAGGCACTGGTCGACACATTTCGAGGGCTGTCTAGAGGGCTGTTCACAGCTAAACAAGGAAACTCAATGTCATTAGCAGAACAATTCACAGCTGTAAAAACAGGCACATGGCAATAGCACAAGCAAACTGTCTTGGTTCTATTTGCAATGGGCAATGTCCCAAAAATAGTGACGTCATGTCTGGAACCCTTAAAAAGGGCAACATAAGTCAACAATGCCGAAGATCCAATATTAGAGCTTGGCATTATCTTTTAAAACATCCTCAGTCTGCATTGTTTTGCTGGAATCTGGGGATGCTGGTACATTAGAGACTGTGTTTGTTTACATCCAGACTGTAGAGTGCCCAATTAGGGCTTGACTTTATTCTGTGATTAGATAATCCTTAGCATGATTGAGTTCAAAATGGAACGCATCTGCATATTGCTGCTATGAAGAGCTCTTCAGCAAAACCGTTCTCATAGAGTGCAGCTGCCTGATGGTGTTAAGGGGCTGTGCGCTGTGTGCACTGCTGTTTGAAAAAGCAGGAAGATAACACCCAAATATTTAGAAATGTGAAACTGAGCAAAGAGTTGAGTCATCCCTCACTTCTTTATATTTTTGCTTGCAAAAAGCCAGATTTCTTTGTCTTTTGTAAGTGATTTGTTGCAGTACTTCTCCAGAATCCATGATGTTTTTGCTTAAGGTTTACAAAATACTCTTTTTGCTGTTGGCATATTGCAGGGATTTTGGGCATGTTTTCTTGTGAGTAAGAACAACAATGACGTTTATTTTCTCTTGTTGAGCTTAAATAATTTGTGTTTTAATAACCCCTTAACTGTTATAACGACACAAGTGTCTTCATGGATCCATTGACTTGTATTCATTTTGCGGTGAGAGTTAAGGGATTAAATAGCAAAGCAAAGATTCATCTGATAATTGTAAGTCTACAAAGTATTATAAACATTTTGATGACAACCACTTTCAGGATTACTAGAAAATGTGTTTTTCAGGACTATCTGCTGGCTTGAAGATCTGCATAGTACTTTATGTTTACATTTGGCCCTCTGTAAATGAAGTAAAAGACTGCACACTGCTTCAACATAAAATAACTGGTCATGCTGAAACATTAGACAAACACCAGCATGTTAGGGATTCCAGTTTTAAACCTCTCAGTTTCCTGCTCCAAAGATTGTTTCCTCATCTGGAGTTGTTCCAGCTCTGTGACGCATGACAACGTCTTGAGCAAGCTGAAAGGTTGTGGCTCATTTTTGTCAACTTGCCCCACCTCATTTAAATCCACTGTAATAGCACTACACAAATCCATGCAGATGAAACAATGTAGAATGTTTCCCTATTCTACATAGTTTTTTTTGTGTGATTGCACTTGTATTATTTCATAATCTGAATGACTAATTTAGGTTTATGTCATGCCAAATTTAGGTGAAGACACAATTAGGTCACAACTGCTTGGCAGAAATTGTCCTTCAGTGTTTCCCCAGTATATTTCTTGTAATCAAACTGGTTACATCTGCAAATTGCTGTGTCACTTGAATTTAAAGTTAATCACAAGAACCAGTTTTCAAGGGTTTTCACCCAGGATCGATGCCCGTCATTCTTAAGTTTTGCAACAGAAAGAAACCGTCATCAAAACAATTATTACCTGTGTTGAGTGAGAGTGGGGAAAGAGGACGTGACAGCGTCGGTGAGGGCGTCCCGACGCCGAGACTCTTCCTGTTGCTGCTGCGACAGCTGAAGTACAAACACAGAAAGACACAGTCAACACACGTCACTTATCTGCATCTCTCCAAACAATTCATATGAAAATGATTCTGTGTGAGTTTGCATGCTGAACAACTGAGGCTGAACAGGGAATAGAAGAATGGAAGAAATCAAGTTTAACCACCTGATTAATTTCAGCTCTCAAATGCACACTGTAAGCAGCATGAGGACTAGAAAAATAAAGCAAGCCGAATCAATTTGAAGCAGGAATGACTGGTAATCTATGCAAATGAAATCATTTTATTTATCCCTTTAGTCCCTGCATTTGCAAAGCAAGGGCTATGCGAACAGTGTACTCTCATCTTGCTCTCAGAGAGCTGATAACTGGGTTTTATTTTCTTACAATGACAATTCAAGTCTTTTATTTGAATCCCCGCCCAAGATAATATCAGTCAGGAGAGAAACAACCCCAGTGTATTCACTGAAACTGAGCGTAATTGCAGTGGCCCTGACTGTATTCACCTACAATCATGCATTTGACTAAATGCAGTGCTTCAGGTTGTCTTTATGTACAAGACTCAGACTGTGTGTGCGTTTACAGAGCAGCAGCTTGTCGACATAAAAGCTCTGAGACAGCATCAGTTGGCAGATTAAAAGACACTTGACCTCTAAAGTAGTAGACTATTATCCTCTAAGCACCGACTGTTGTGGAGAACTGAATGACACAAAAACATACCTGTTTGTGTGTAAACTATACTGTATGTAAGATACGGTTGTATCTTTCATACAATATGGCTTCACAATATGAATTTGAGTTTATCTCAAAGTCACTCAGACATATAATAAGCAAATAAGATATACTGGAGAATGACAAACAATTTTTTCTGTTTGATCAATAAAATTATGTTTGGCTGCTTGAAAAGGTGAAAAAAAGACCAAAGAAAAGCTTCACAAAATCTATACAGTCCACAGTTGAAGCAGCAGACACATTATGTGTTTACATATTTCAGAAATGTAATCAGAGAGAGACAACTAGAAGAGACTACAGGATGACACCAGCATTCCGCTTAGCCTTTAACCTAAATAGGAAGGCACCATGTAAGGAAAACATGCGACGTACGGTACATTGCAAAAATATATATCCTTCTTCTTTAGGTTCATAGCAAACATAGACTTCCAATAATGAATAGTTAGTCCAGCAACTATGAAAAAAATCAAATAAAATCCAACATTTCCATATCAAAAATACATTTTAAATAAAGGTTTCTTCCAGCCATCATCTGCTGGTTTAGCAACAACAAAAAATATAAAAGAAAGTTAGTTGTAGTTTCTTAACAACTTGACCAACTGCTTACTTTCGAAAACTTTTTTTCAGCAATATTAAACAATAACCGTTACCAAATACATTACGAGCCTCAATGCATATTAATGTTCAACTTATTAGACTCCAGGCAGCACTTTGTTGTGTGTGGTAATGATACATTTCTGATATATATGCCCCAATTCCAATTATACCTCCAGTAGTAATTGTCTGCCCTTGGTGCTGTTTACGCTGTCAACGAAACTCAAAATAATTTAATTTGATTTAAAACGTAAACAACGCCACACCACAGATAAGGGGGACATCTTAGAATGTTTACATATTTTTATTATTTCTTCATAATTTCATCACCGAAAGATTTCTGTATGTTGAGTCTACTTAGTAAGATGATTTAATAAAATGTCCTATTTTGAATTCAGATCACAGCATGTTTAAGGCTTTTATTGTGAAGATTTGGAAGAAGTTTAGATCTGTTTCATCTGCTGAGTGAAGGCTGAAGAACAGACATTTGTCTCATTGCTCCTGGCAAAAAGCCTCTGACCTGTACTGGTGAGCATAAGAAGACCTTTGTGTACTAAAACAGTTGACCAGGGAGTTTTAAAAACTGGTGACTGGCCAAGCAGACAGACCGTATCTTTCTGAAGACCGAAAATATCCGGCTAAGCTAATTTACTTAGCTTTAGTTGTTACGTACTACAGCCATCTGTTTTTCTTAGTTTTTACTATCATGCTAACAGACATTATTTTAATTCCTATTTAAATTTAAAAGGCTAGAATTAATAACTAATACAAAATATATCATTGTAATCATTAAAACCATATTTTTAGCTTATTAATGAGCCTAAAGGACAAGAAGTAAAATTTGACTGATGAGTCTATGTGAGAGTGTTAGCGATGTAAAATACATCAAATTACAAGTGTCATCACAAGATCACTGTTTGCAATCACAAAGGACAGTTTGGAAGCCATATTTGCTGGAATAATGTATTTTCAAGTGCAATGCAAATTAAATCTGCATGAAAATAATTAATCAAAGTTGGTCCATCTCCAACTTGATGAAGACCAGAGGTGAATCTCACAGGAAGCAATCTTTGCTCTTTGGACATTGACATTTTTTAATTTGTGGTCCCACCCCTTACTTCTGTTATTTCTCTAATCTGTAATGCCAAAGATTCCCAGGAATACAATGACAGCACCTAATCCACCCCAACAGTGTCTCTTTCTTCACTGATCACATTGTGTTATTGCACTCAACAGTAACAATAATACTATCAAGTTTATACATTAGACTGCCGAAGTCTAACCGCAGGTATCAAATAGTTGATGCATGCACACATGCATACATCATCACAGCTAACAGATGTCTTAAAGAATCAATTTCATGTCAAAAATGCAAAGATATACAAACAAGGCAAGGACAACTCAGACATCTACAGATCTTAGTTACCAAAGATAGATATGCTTTATAGTCTAATACAGATGAGACTTATCATACTTAGCACATGGAACTGAAATCTCTTTATCTTTGCCCTCTGAGATTTACCTCAACTTGTGAGATTATTTCCGCCCTCAGAGCTGCTCTGCCATGAGAAAGATTATACAACTACAACTACAAAGCTACCGGCACATGCAGGACAAAACAGCATGGTCATATCAGATGAAGAGGGAAAAACAGTTGAGAGCCAAAACATTAAAAAAAAAGCAAATCGACTGTCAACAAGCTCAAGGCTGCAGGGAGAGAGGGCTGTGTGTGCATCAACAGCAACAGCAGGGCCAGCTAGAACGACAGATGTCTGGAGCCGTGGAAGCATGTGTGTTTTTTTTCCCTTTTGAGCATCAGACTAGAGAAGCAATAATAGAAAATAATCTCAGGCCACAGTAAAAAAAAAAAAAATTGCATTATTATTTGATAATTTGAGAAATAAATGGACCCCTGACCAGATTTTAAATAATCATTAAATAGAAGGAGAAAATGCACTGATCAGGTTTATCTACAGCTGATTCTGATGTCCAATTTTCTCTGACATCTTACCTACCAATTCCAGTTTTCTCGAACCATAACACACCAAACAAAAAAATCTGTGATGGGGGTTCTGCCATATTGTTGGTTCTGAATCCAAGAGAAAATTAAGGAATTACAATATTAGCACCATTTATAAATCAAAGCAACATTTATCAGATTTTCTACACATCAAGAAGTGCATACTTTTTATCTAATAACTGAAAATTGTGTCAAGTACTGTTGTTTTAAGAGGAAATTGACATTTTATTTCTTGCAATTTGGTAAACTGCAAGAAATAATTGTAATATTTCTCATAAAATATTGTAATTTCATGAAAAACTCTTAAGACTATTTTCTAGTCTCTATTCTATTCTTTAAATTAGAATTTTTTTATTACTCTACAACTTACCATTTAGTTAAAGCCAATGGCGCTATCGCAATATTGTTGATTTGCTCAAATAAATGTTGGTTGCATTACTGTAATTTTTAAAACATTTGTGCTCTTTAAATTCCAACCAGTTCAGCTCAGAAGGAAAAATCAGGATAGAAAAAAATAAAGCAGAAACCTGGACAGAACGTGTGTGGCAAACTGATTCAGGATGTTTACAGGTAAACATGACAACAGAATTGTGGAAATCAGCCACCTTGTTGCCAGAGATGACCAAGTTTCATGGTAACCCACACAGTGTATCTGTTTCCTTAAGCCTGCAAACTGCTCCTTTTGTTCAGCCACAGCCAGACAAACATGTAGACAGAGCTGCTGAAAAATGCTGATGTTCAACGATGCTTGTTTTTGTTTTTTTTTTATTAAACTAGCATGCTGTGTCTCTGTTAACGTGTTAGCCTGCGCCAAGAGCAGCTGCAAACATTACTCACATTTAAATCAACAATGAGTTACGTTTAAGCTTTTAAAAATGGTTTTTGTCATCATACACGAACTCCTTATTAAAGTACCTTTTGGATCGTTTCAGCAGCGAAACAGGAACAAAACGGGATTTGTTCTGGCTCGGAACCGCAGAACAGTGACTCGGATCCGACATCCTGGAAAAATTTCAAGCGAAATAACTCTGTCTCCAACTTAACGAGGGATTTTTTCTTTTTGTTGTTGTCTTAGAAAACTGCAGCTCTGGTGGACGTGAAACCCGCTTCTTCTCCTCCTCCTCCCGCCGCTACTGCTGCTGCTGCTGTCCCCACCATCGGATCTTCTTCTCTGGGGTTCCTTTTGTATTCATTCTGTCTGCCGCGTGCTGTTCGGTCGCAACGGCTGCTGAGCTGCCGTCCTTCACATCCTCCGGTCCGCTGTCCCACAGCCCTCAGTCCGGAAAGCCCGCTCCATGGCAGGTGGTCAAATGTATGTAAGACCGTCTATCCACAACAACAATAATCGTACACACAATAGTTTTTGGCAGAGAAGCCGCTAGCTGCGTGTGCGTCCGTGTGAGGAAGCTGGACACTGTTGATGCGTTCAGGTGCTGCTCGGTAATCTCGGTTAAACAATGCTACTATATATTTTACTATGTATTCAGTTTGAACAAAATGTTTACAATGTAGCTTAAATTAGTAGAGTTTAGTTGACATTTAAAGGGCTATTATGCCATGAAAATATTTGCGCACTGTACCATAGGACCTGACTCAGTACGAATAGTTTAAATAAGAACAATATTATTTACTATTAATAATATAATATAGAAATATTATTTAATACATATCTTACTAATGAAAAGGAACATTATATCTTATACTTGCAGTTGTCTACATATTGCATATCAATCTTTTCTTGTATAATGTTTTTTATTCACAATTTTGTAAATCATCAGGCAGATGATTTAATGTTTTAATCTTACTTTATGCCATTGATATGCAGAAAATTAAAATGGAAATTAGCTCAATCGGGTGCATTAACATTATGGACTGAAGTGATCATGTTGATTAATATGCCCTCACATTTCACACTTTGCTCTGTGATAAAGTACAGGGGTTACAAGCACCCACTGCAATCTTCAAGGATTAAAAGGATATATAAAATTGTTGAACAAATGGATGGTAAATATTTACAAAAAATATGATGAAATACAATAAGTTAAAAAAAATCTATCCAGCTAATGTGCAGAAAGTGACTGTTATGACAAAGGCTCATTATATCACTGTTATCTTGTCTATGAAATGCTGAAAAGTATTTTTATGAAGCTTTGCATTTTTGTTGAATAAAGTCTTGTTTGGCTTTGTTTGCCAAAAGTATTAACATTTATAATTACATTCATATTTATTTAGATAAATAATGACACACAAAGTAGTGTCCCATATATTTAGAAAGTTTAACCCTTTACAAGTCCCAGACAAAATATTTTAAAACACCAGCGCAAACTGTGCAACTTCTGGTAGAGTGTAGACAATACTTGCAGTGTATGCTTCTTTTGAAGTAGGGAATGCAAAATGTCCCACAGAACCTGAAAGCATCTGAAAAAGGTGGATCATACCATGAGGAGCCAGGTAGAGGGAGGATAGATTCAAGCTTCGCACTTTGTGTGTTCCACTGTTTAAAGCTCTGTTTGCTATCAATTTGTTCTTTTGTATCGATATTTATAATAACTGAAATAATTAGTATTTTACAGCTGGTTTCTCTAGTCTTTACAGATTAAAACTGACCCAGAAAACTTTACCTCATTGCTCCCAGCTTTATTATGAGGTTTGGGTTTTGGTCTTGTTTTGTACAACATATTGCCTCACTAAAGAAAGGGTTTGGTTATTATTTAAGGGTTATTTTTTAAATTTGAAACTATTACAAAAAAATAACCTTAATTTTTATTTTTAAATGGTGCTTAATCAAACATCCGAATGTTAAAATAACTTTGAACGTCGCTGTACTCAAAGTTCAGAAATCATCTTTGGCATAATTTTAGTATGATAAGTATTAAAGGAAAAGTAGTGAAATAATTTCCCCCTCTCTACCTATAGTTTCTCCATTCCACATATTCATTTTGTGCAGTAATGGGTTACAGCATCCTATCTGCTGAATCTCAGCCCTTTCACCAGATATGAGGCAGATTGTTGTCATATTTACTTTGAGACATTCTTTTGCATCAGTATTGCTGAGCCAAGCTGCTGCACACGATGTGCCAAAATCAAAGACTGATGTCAGGAAGCAAATCACTTACATCCAAAGATAGACTCTGATGCAAGAGAAGAAACATGTTTCTGGATTTGTGAAGTAACAATGGAGTGGTTTGTGGAAGGCGGGCTGTCTCCAATGTAAAAACAGTGTGAATGAAGAACAAACACCTCCTGCCATGCTGTGGCACGACTGTCTGAAAGGGAACTCACTGTGTGTCTGTGGCAGATTTTCGCAGCTTAAATCAAATTTGCTGATTTTTTTTTCTTCTTTTTACCCCCCGACAGAGCGAATAAGATTCATTAAAGTACAGAGCGTACTGAGACAGCAAAGCACAGCTCAAACATCCAGAAACACGCTGGATGCAGCAGTCTCTGTTTGCAGTGCTGGCTTCCTCCACAGCACCCTGATCTGTTACCAAGCAACCCACAGAGGCACAACTGATAGGTCGAAATAGGAGCACCTCAATATATGGTGGAAAAAAGAAAACAAAACTCTGAAATTTTCACCCAGTTATTTCTTTTTGGACCAACAGCTCCCTTTATTCAGCTCTTGTTTTTACCAATCCTCCATCATCTGAGTCAATTCAACCTGTTCTGGTCTATGTCACCCATCGGTCCCTGCATTTATGTCTTATAATTGTAATTTTTAACATCTAGAGAAGCTCCTTTATTAATTATCAAAAGGTACAAATGGCAAATTTTCTGAAGGCATCCATAGCAACATCAATCCTTATTTGCTGATTATGAAGTTGTAATCATGAAGCCAGAGCAACAAAGACAACTTGTATATATATTTTTTTTCTTTTTTTTGAGCTATTGCACAGAACTTTTAAACCTCAGCTAATTTCTTTTAGCAGTGCTTCCATGGATACTGTATGATTGTTTTAATCAGCAGCTCTCCAGGCTTTTTCAAGAGCGTTCATGGTCTTTTGTTGGAGTCCATTGTGCACAGGTGAAAGCATGCAAGCCAGGTTAAAAAAATAATAAAGCGAAGATCTTACACAGGACTGTAATTCTTCAGTTTATCATCAACTGTATTTAGCTCCTGTCAAACTGCCTTAATGTTCATATTTTTTTTTTTTTATTCTTTTCTTCTTTTTTTATTTTTATCCCAAGTGACATGTTGAAAGAGGATAGCAGTTCTTTAGGACATAGAAAAGTGTAAAAGATTATTCAATTAACACATAACAAAACATACTAATCAGATAAAATGTACAGAATAAAAGCAGTAATGCAAAGCACATTTTCACCAGCTTTTGACAGGAATCTGCAGCTTTGCTGGTAGTTTTGCTTTTGCCTGTTGCAGTTCTGTTTCCCTGATTTATACAGCTAAGAAGGTTCGTGGTGAGGGTGAGACGTCTCTGACAATATTCAGAGCCATGTTCCTGCAGTGAAACTGGTAAGAGACAGAAGGAAGTGACACTGAAATTATCTTTCTAATATTCCTTCACTGTCATCTGTAAGGATCTGTTTCATGTTGTATTGCAGCTGGAACATCACATTTTAGTATTGCTACACACATTGTGAGGATGCTAGACTACAGCCTTTTTACAGATGCAAATAGGGAAATGAGAGCAAATTGTTTTTTTGTGTCTGGCTACTTTGGTAAATGACCTAAGTATTAAATGTAAATCTGATTCCACATTGTCTTTTATGGTCAAAACTCTGGGTCACACCCAGTCTTCTGTTTAAATAAAATGTGCTATTTTTTTTACCCTCTTCTAACTAAAGAGAGGAACACAAATACATTTTTTTCTGAAAATAGGTAAAAACTAAAGATGAAAGAAAAATAGCTAATATCCAAAAATGTCAGAAGACCTTTATAAAGCTATTAATTGAAGTAAATTATAAAAATTACAAGCAACCAGTAATGAATGCTTCACACATCAGGAATTAATATCAAAAACTATATGAACATTAGCATAATGTGTAGTAGTTTACATATAGCCTTTAGGAATGCATAAAAAATATTTTCCAAACAAGACAGATAATACATATGCAACACTATTAGAGTACTGGAGCTGAAGCATTTTCTTTTCTGTCAGTAAAAATGCCAATAAAAGAAGTCCAGTATGGTTGGATCATAACTTAAATATCTCTTGGAATAATTTCCGTTTTTGTGTAACCTAGCTGTCTTACCTCCATGGGTGTAGAGTTTGTAAGGGGCTGCAGGGACTGCAGGGGCTGCATGGGCTCAGGAGGGTCGGGCTCTGGCAAGTGGGGGACAAACTGCAAGGGAAGACATGGTGGCATGGATTAGAGAGCCGAGTCATGAGTTTGGCAAGTCATCACCTGGCGTCAGAGAGTTGTCCTGTAGGGCTAGAGGGTTGTGCCTGTCACTTCAATGATGGACTCTCACCAAGTCGCAAACATTTGTGACAGGATGCTTGGATGCATCATCTGGCAGGTTTATCATTTTATGTCGGCAGAAAGGGATTAATGATGACCCAGAAAAGGAATTTTATCTTCTAACATGTCATAAATTAACATTTAGATCAGTATTGGAACTTCATCAGAACTCTATTTCCAAGATCAGAAAATAGAGTTGGGTAAAAATATTTAATCCATCCATCCTCTGGAAAGTTGTGTCTTGAAACTGTTTGATTTCTAAATTAAAAATCTTTAGGAATCTGAAATGGAAATTTAACTGGATGAGAGAGTTTCTGAGGGCCTGATAAGAATTAAACCGATACATTATGATGTAACGTTTACATAATCCTCAACTTTACACCTCATTGCACCATTTTTGCATAAAGACATGCAAGCTCAGCCAGCTCAGCCACCCTAAAGCGTACATTGTACTAACGCTGACCGGGCAAAGAGGCTATTTCCTATTGATTTATAAGCTCTGCCTTCTGGGCTCAACTATTGTCTCTGTGCTGCAGAAGCTTCTCAAAGTACAGCATTGACTAGCACAGCACTAATGAACGTGTTGTCATAGTAATGCAGGAGGAGGGTGAAAAAAACAACTCCTTGTACAAAGAGTCCTCATTCTCTAAATTCAACTCTTAATCATAAGACAAATACCAGACATGTAATTCCCTCATTATTATTCCCAGAAACAACGTCTTTATAGGTGATTCTGTGCTGCATTTTCCTTCATTTATGACTTCTCTTTTAACACACTCCTGTCCAAAGTGTGAAGTGAGTAGAGAGTCTCAGAATGACTCAATTGTGGCATTAACACTGAATTTATAATTTTACTTGGATGTACACAAGGGCTACAACTACACAATGGGAGCATGATTTAGGACGTTTCCAGCTGTTTCCTGCCTTAAGGTTTCTCATTTAAACCTTATTATGCAAACATTCTTGCATACAAAGAACTCTAATAAAATTAAGCAAATATGAAAATACTCAGTTAAGCACAGGCAAAAGTTTTACGCCTTTCTGTTCACGTTTGATGCTGATGTTTTGGTTCGGAGATGCGTTCCTTCAGCTGTCATTAAAAGCCCGTAACTGCTCCCTTTCTCATGGAGGGTGAAAACCTCTGAATCCCTGCTGTACGCAGGAACAGATGCTACAGAGTGCCTAAAATGAAAATGACATGAAAATAGCGCATGCTCAGCTGAGATGGTTCATGCAGGAGGCAGATGGATGGATCAGAGAATAAAGATGTAAGCAAGTAGCTCCTACGCCTTATGGATCAGCATTTTGTGGGCAATGTGTACCCCCCCTTCACTATATAAAGAAAGGCTGCATTCACTTAGGAGGAAGAGTGGGTGGACGTAAAACTGCAGTCTTTTCACATAATTTAATGAAAATGGAAATCACAGGTTCGTAAGATAATAAGAAAATTACATATCTGTCTTTCTTCATGTCTCAAAACTCATAGTTTCTCCAAGTGCTGAGGAGTGGAGGGCAGTGTGTGATTCATTCAAAAATCAAGCGAGAAGACCACTGAGCTTAAAATCTTAAAGAAGTAATATAAGGAAAATATTCAGTTGAGACCTGATTTCCATATCTTCAGTGGTGCTAACAGCTCCTGTTCAAAACTGACAGCTTGACTTCTGCACCTCAGGTTTAAATATTAATAGACGAGCAGGAGAGGAAGTTGTTTGCCCTTGATTTCGTAACAATTTAAGAAATAAGAATGTATATATGCAACTTTAAAAACTGAGCTGAGGAAAAAAACGACATCAGTGTGTCTTTTGACAGCTAGATTTTCTCATCGGAAATGAAACACATTAAAAATTTAGTGGTTTGATTCTCACAAAAAATATGGAATTGAAATACAAGCTGATTTTCTTCAACAATGACAATATATTTAAATTTGGTTAGATTTCCATATTTAAATAATAAAACACATAACATTACAGAAAAATAATGAAGAACAACATGGGCTCCCCTGCAGCTCATCTTGTGCTAGCTAATGCTGTGAAACAGCATTTTCACCATAAGGACTTCTTTTATTTTTGTTAGTGTACTTTCACCACATGTTTCAGATAGTCACGCAAATGTTAATATCAGACAATAAAAGCCTAAAAATTCATGTGATAATTTCATTTAGATGGGGGAAAGGCTATTTAAACAAAAACAATCTTTTGTGGAAAAAAACAATTCCCCCCTAAAACTAACTGATTGTACAATCTTTGGTGATAACAACTGGCATCGAGGGTTTGGACTAATGGATGATGAGTCTTTAAAGACATTTTTGCTGAGTTGTTTTAAAATAGATACATTTGTCCAATTCTTCTAGAATAAATGGATGATAAGGTCTTGACTTCAGTCTGGACTTTCACTAGGCCACTTCAATACCTTTGTTTGTTTTTTGAACCATTCAGCATAGGCCTAGGGCTATAATGGCTTGATGAATAAAACCAACCTGTTATTAAAATTAAAATGTATTTCTATGTTGTTGGCAAGTTGATGGAAGCGGACGGTTAGTATTTCTTTGGTTATGTGATCACAATTCAACTTCCACCTAATCAGCGCTTTGCTTGTCACTGGTCATATTATTTACACGCAGAAAAACATGAGTTAACTACAAAAAATGATGACTAGAAATATTTTTCTTTGCCCCACTTTTAGCGTCTTAACCCCTTTGCCTTTCACACCCATTTTTTTGTGCCACTGACATTGACAGTCATGCAGCACTGGGTTGTTGAGAAGTCAGAAGGATGGGTAGTGAAATATAATACAATATTGATAATATTATTGGCTATAATAGCTATATCTACATTGGATATTGATATTATCCCAAATTGTCGCATTCCTAATTAACATGTATTTTACATAACCTTATGGAAATCTATCTATCTGTCTGTCTGTCTGTCTGTCTGTCTGTCTGTCTATCTATCTATCTATCTATCTATCTATCTATCTATCTATCTATCTATCTATCTATCTATCTATCTATCTATCTATCTATCTATCTATCTATCTATCTATCTATCTATTGTAGAAAATAAATAGCGCCTCCTAGAGCCACAGTCTGAATCTGGTGGACCACCTGTCTAGGAATGCAGAAAGCTGTATTTTTCTCTTATAGTGTAAAACAACTTATTTTCAGAGCATACCACACACCCCAACATTTATATTTTATACATAATTATGTATAAAAAACTTACATACATACATACATCACCTGCCCTTTGTCTCTTTCAGTGCTTTAGAATATTACTGTTTTTATTAGTTTAGAGAAGAGCCATAACGAAATGAAAAGTCTGTTGACATTGAACACAACATGAACGTAAACGCTTTCATTTCCCTGCAACTTTTAAACACCGCAGTTTCACAACTCTTAAGCAGCTGCACCACAAATATAAACATACTAATAATAAAACGCGGAACTTACTCCAAAGTCAGAGAGGGGATCTTCAGTTTATCTCGCCTGGACTTCATGCTTGCCGAAGCAGGAGCTTCAGTTCTCACACAGCGCGGCACCGCTCCGTCTCACCGCCGGCTTCCAGCCTCTCATCGCCGTCGTGTCTCACTAAAAATACACAGGGTATCGTCTAACTGCAACTTCAGCGGATTCCGAAAAGAAGGGGGAAAAAATAACAACAAAAAACAAGACAGTTAGAAACAAGCGAAATGCGCATCTAATGCCTGATGTCCGTGTATGAGGCGCATCGCAGAGAGACTGCCACAGATATCGAGGGAGCGACGGGTCACCGCGAACCTCCATGTGACTGCTAGAAAGGGAGGCTGAGGGAGGGATGAGGGGGGCGCAAATCAATTTCTCTGGTGGGTGACACTCAGCAGAGGCGAGAAAGAAGGTGGCGTTCATGTAGACTGCAAACATATTCTGAATGTTGTCATTTTAAAGAAACATCGTAAACAAATTCACTTTAAATCAGTTGAAGCAAACATTTCTCCTGTTTTTGTTCATTCTTTTTAACCAAACCATATCTGCGTTGTTTTTAAACAGCAATTAAAAGTTTCAGATCATTTGAAAATGACTGAATGAAAGTAGAGAGTCGTTGCACTCTGCTGGCTATTCATGCAGAAACTGGGGAATACCTTCGCTGGAAAACGTGACAGCTGCGCTCCTCGCTGCAGGCGCGCGCGTCCGTGTGCGAGCGCCTGTTATCTTACTGTGCGATGCGAGCCTTTGTTAAGTCTATGCGAGGTGGATATCGCAGGTTGCGCCTCTACAGCCACCGCCTGTTTAAAAGTAATTCCCCTAACGCGTTAACGTGTAGGATGCGTTTTTTGCAGATGCATGCACATTTATGACCTGCGGGTGGGAGTCATGCGTGATGTTTAAGAAACGCACATTTATGTCCTCTGTAACATGCTGTGAGTATGCATCGTTTAAGACCATGAGGAATATAATATACTCGCTGTGTTACTCCCCCACTTACTTTTTTGGATGCGCCGACGGCACCTGTGCCCTCCTGGTTGCTATAGGAATGAGCTTGGCACAGGCACACAGCAAACAGTGACCGCATATCTGTCTTTTGCTTGCATGCACGCTCACGCAGTCGCTCATCTACGACTTTCTAGGACCTCATTCGTTTTCTGAGCTTTTCTCTGACCACAAAGGAAGAGGCGTTTGTTCTACAGTGCAAACTGGTTTTGTATACACTTTGTGGTTTACACACCTGAAGATGTAGGGGTGCTTTACGCAGCATGGTAGACATGGCGAAGCACTTGTTTGTTTCACCAAATTCCTTCCTGGTTTGGGCATCTGTCTTGTGTTCTCATTGAGTCCAAACACAGAAGTGGTGAAATTTAGCTTTACTATTATTCATAACTAACTAAAGACTTCTACGACTGTGGATACTCACAGAAGACCAGTCAAAGGAACTTGTATGACGATAACCATTATTTGAAACTGTTAAACACAGTTACTCCCACAATGAGGAACCCATGAGCAATCCTCTTAAAGCAATCCCTCTGGAAGCTGAAAACATTGTTTTCTAACTTTCTGCAGCTGCCGACTGTGCTGCAGTTTTAACGCTGTCTCACAGGACCAAGTGAAGAGTTGGTTTTGGCCATTTTAATTTCTGCCTTTCTCTACTGTTAAAATATTTGTTTGAAATCTCTCTGATGAAATATTAGGATGTATTTTGCTGCCTTTTGGAAGTTGCTGTTGAGTAAAGTTGATGTGTCTTTAACTACCACAAGGTGGGGCTTCAGCCTTCCACTGCACAAACAAATGGTATTATTATCAATCTTTTGAATATTCAGTTTATGCTCATGTTTGTGACTATCAACTGGTGGACACCAACACCTGAAGAAAACCACAGACACTTTATCTGATAAAAGCCACACTTTAGCTCTTTATAATCGATGTTACATTGCAAAAGTATTCATTTACCTTAAACTTGTATCTTTGCAACCACAGGTGTCAGTGTATATTGTTATGATGCCTTATTTCAACTCAAAGTAGCACAGTGAAAGGAAAATAATTCATGTTTTTTGTAAATTTCTTAGTGAATAAACATTTGAATGTTTCTACAGCCGTTTTTTTACATTCTTTGTAGAACCACATTTCAGTGCAATCAGAGATGCAGTCTCATTTTTTTGCAGTTTTTATAAGGTTTTCTTCTAGGACTAACCTGTATTTATCTCCATCTATCTTTACATCAAGTCTGACCAGCTTCCCGGTACCTGCATCTGTCACAAAAGCACATGATGCTGTCACTATTAGGCTTAAAGATCACAATGTTGTATTAGCAGTGATGTGCAATATTAGGTTTCTTCTACACAGAAGAAACCTGTGTAGAAGAAAGTTTTGCATGGAGGTTAGAACATTTAATTTTGACCTTATTTTACCAGAGCACCTTCTTTTATACTGTTTCTATGTCAACAATAGAATTCAATATAAAACAAAAAGCAAATGAAGTTTTCATGGCTTTCTTTCAAAAATGGCTTTCTTCTTTCCACTTTTTCATCAATATTAAATTTATGAAGTGCACAACTAATAGAATCGGTGCCTGTTCAAAGCATTGACCTACCTGAACTGTAGACCTCTGTCGCTCCTCCAGGGGCAACAGCCTCTAAGCTGCTTCTCTAATAAATCCGCAAGTTTGGCTCAGTTGGGATGTTATTTATTTACCAAGCACTGCTTTAAACTTCTTAACAGATTCAATATGGCCATCTGATGACTTTCTTTAAGAGTGTCAGAGTGAAGATGGCTTACATTAGGAAATGATACATGTTAAAAACATATATGATTTTCCTAGTTTGTATGGTTCAATCCTATAAAATCTAAATAAAACATGTCGACTTTTATGGTGGTAAAATATGAAAGAGTTCAAAGGGTCTGCATAATTTCACAAGGCACTGTCTATATGTGTACTGTTTGATGCTGAGCAGATGGAGAAGTGTTTTCATGAAGACAAATGACCATGTGGGTGAGGTGAGAAGCTGAATCCAAGCAATTCATCAGGAGCAGCATATTCAAAATTCTTACAGTTATCTGCCCTCCAGTCTGTAAATGTTTTAATGATAAATGAACACATACACAGTGCATCTTTAACCATCAATAACACCATGTGATTTTGCAGCAGCATGACCACCCAGTGTGTTGTCATTAAATCACGTTTCGTGCTGACCGCTGTATGTCTGTGTTTGTGTGTGCCTCGGTGAGTTGCCGGTGGCGTACAGTGGTGGTGCAGAGATCCCATTCCCCAAATGTTTTGTTAAAACAGCGTTTAACAACAGAGTTGGTATTCTCAGTTGCCATGGCAATAAGGGTTTTCCTGCTCTTCCCTTCCCATCAGTCTGTGTTCTTCCTCCCACCTCTGCTGTACAAGATAAAGCTCAGCTAAATGCTCAAAAAACGTCTCTCAGCAAGTGGCAGCCGAGTCAGATTCTCAGCATTACATCATCCTTTGTTTGGTCTGCTCTGCCAAACCACTCATGTGAAAATAAACACTCAGTTGTTGTTTCACTGTGGTTTAAATGCACTGGATGACTGCACAAACATTTCAGCTATGTTGCTAAGCAGTGGAATTGGAAAAGTGTATGTTATGTATAGAAAATGCAAAAAGACTTTTGAACATACCTTTCTCCGGACACTGAAAGTAGAGGTTTCAATATAATCAATGCATGTTTAAATACATATGTGCAGAATCTCACCCACAGACATTTGAGACTCCTACAAGGGCACCAGAGGATTCACTGTGCAACAAAACCTGTGAAACGTGAGGGGCGAGGTTTGGTTTCAGTCAGCACTGCTGCACAGGAAGGGGAAAAAAAAGCAGCCTGCTTAGTTGTGGTGGAGAGATAAGTGACACAAACACATTGGAGAGACAATAAGAAAGATTGTAGAGGTAGAACAGCTTTTGTAGAAGTAGAACAACCAAAGTGCATACTATGAGACACATCTAAAATGATATTTTTGCAATGCTTTTTGCTACCAAAAACAAATAAAACACTGTGCAAAAGTGAAAAGCATTGGGAACAAAACAATTACAATAAACTATGCAGCCACTGCAATTAAACTCATTTAGCTCAAAAAAAGCTGTTTTGTGTTTTCTAATAATAACCCTATAAACAGCAGTAGTGCACAAGGTTTTGAAGCATGCACATGGAAGTAATTTCAGTAACATGCAATGCAAAGTGAAACGTCATGGAGGAAATTAATGGTTTTAAATGTGAAGGTTTCTATTCAGTGTCAGAACAGAAAACAACACGAGGTGGCTATTGCTGCAAATTGTTGTCATGGTTCAAATCAATCCACAAGATGGCGTAAGGATACAACACTGAGAATTAAAAACACATGCGTCAAAATTTTGTCCTCAGGCAGAGGAGGTTTATTTTTTAATATGTGCATCAAGGATTGAAACTGCTATGACTCTACACTTCCAGCCTAGAATAAAAATATAAAAGATTTATTTACAGGTTGGAGATCTTTGTGTTCATTAGTCAACATAAGAACCTTAAAATGAAGACAGAATAATTTTGAGGAATCTCACCTCAAAATTACTTGTTCTTTAGAAAGAACAACAAATAACTTTATGGTATTCATCACTGCTGTAGCTTGGAAGTTTTTCCTCTGGCTATGAACTGTTGTCTAATCTTTACCAAAAGACTAGTATAACTTCAATGTGGTAATTTATCAGTTCTTTTAATTAAAGAGACACACAGTGGAAAGCCAACAAACTTAAATTTTTAAGGGCAAATTTGATTACCAAAACTATTATTATTTTTTTTTTTAAGGTTTTATTGGCTCTAGTGGCCTTTATTTAACAGTGAATGGACAGAAAAGAGGGAAATGAGAGAGGGGGAAGACATGCAGCAAAGGTCACCAAGCCAGGAATCGAACCTGCGACAGCCACGTCGAGGACTAAGGCCTCTGCATGTGGGTTGTGCTAAATCCCTTTGCCACCACAGCATCCAAAATGATTTATTTTTACCAAATGCGAAAACGATGAGATTATTATTATTTTCATATAATATTCTCACACTACGTCACTGAGGTCAGGCCTTTTCATGATAGCTTGCTGGACTGGTCCACCTTGACAATGGTCCTGGTGTGAAGAGATGAAAATGTGAACACAGGCAACACAAAACCATTGCATTATTTCGAGTTTAAACATTTTAGAGCTTTGAATTGAATCAGTGTCTTGCATTGTAGGAACATTTACGAACATTCTCTAAGCCTTCTCCCATTGAATATCAGTGATTGTGCTTTCTTAATTCCTTTCCTCAGATTTAGATTTGCTAAAAGATGAGTTTATAGGATTCATTCACATCAAACTTTTGTAGGTACAAGAGACGGATTTCAGACAAGGAGGTGAAAGTTCATTGCCCAGCTTCATAACAAGCTTTGACCATACTTTATCTCCTTGGCAGATAGATTTGTTTCACCCCAAAAACATTGTTAGGCAGAGGCCTTGAGAGTTTTCATAATTACTGCAAGGTACTGTCACCATGCTATAGGTGGCATCAGTAATTTTCTTTGAAACAGGCACTGTGCATTATGACTAACCAACCTCACTTTGGTCTCGTCTGTTACAAGGACATTGTTTCAGAAGGCTTGTGCTTGATTTAAACATAGCTTTAAGTTTTGCTGCCATATTCATTTTAGACAATCACAACTTTCTCCTGGGAACCTTTCCAAACAAGCCAGCTTTTTAAAATGTTACCATTGTGTACTCTAACATAAAGAACACACCCTACAGTAATTGTATCTGTGATTAAAGTATATATGTCCGTATGTTTTAGCAGAGTTATGAAGCTAAGGAGGCAATTCAGACACTTAAATCTGTTGTGTTGAAAAAGACACATCTAAAATCTTCAGCTCACTGGTCCTTGATGACCAGTGAGCCCCATGACTCCAGATTCTGTATCAGAGGTTTGCCTTCTACCCCTACCCAGATTGATGGGGTGCGATATTTGGTTCCTCCTTGAGATTTTATTTACATTATTCTGTGCTAAATAGCATTGCAACAGAATATTCCCCCTCTCTCCTGTTGTTTCTAAACCCAGCTAAGAAAAATATGCACGCATCAACACAAAATAACAGAAAATCTAATGTGACTTGCAGCTGAATCATCATTTTCAATTTCCGCTTCCACACTGAGACGACCCCCAGTGTGGTGATTGTGAAACCAGACATCCAACCAATAAAATCCTCCTCAGGCTGCTGAGAGTGTTTTATCTTCAAAGCCCCCCACTTCCTGTGTGGTGTTGTAAGTGTGATGTGTGTGAATTACAGTATATGTTTTTTGTCAATCTCAGAAGCTTAATGGCTTTTTTGCTATAAGCAGAAATAATTTTAAAAGTGCTGAGGAAGCTTTGATTCCACCCTGACCACAAATATTTAAAAACGACATAATCAATATACCAGGAAATAAAATGAGAAAAACTGCAAGATCAGTTTTAAAGATACGAAGACATTAGTGCATTATGTTTAGTGCAGTGAGAGCAACGTTTGTAATCAGATATACTCCTGGAGGTCACTTTGGGTGGTAAAAACATCTGCAAAAATAAGATTTTAAGCCCTAAAACAAATCACTAGGTTTGAAAGTCATAGTTTCCACCAAGAAATATCACAAATTAAAGTTTTTCATCCTAAGAAATAAAGACTTATTAATTACTTAAGTTCATAAGTAATTGTATGTCTGAATGAGTCATAGGTCAGAGTTATTAAAAAGAGAAATTTGGAAATTCTGAACAACTGAAACTGAGTGAAAAGGGAGACAAAGTCTGAATAACATACATTGAAATTGCATTTGATAGATTACCATTTTAACAGATTACTTATAAAGTCTGACTCCAGTGAAGTAAAACAGAAAGAAGCAATCGCTATTTTGAATTTGTTGTATAGTTTTGTATGTAATAATTTGTGGTCAAAGTCAAAACTAACACTGTGACTCACAAAGGAAAGAAAACATCCAGGATTTTGTCTTATTTTCAATTTAGACATTTTAAGATGATTTTCTACCTGACTTGATTTGATTTTGGGTCGGTTTCTAGAAAATAACTAGGGTTACTTCAACTAAACTAAGCTAAGTAACTAGTTACTTCAACTAAGCTATATGAAGCTTTGTTTTGTCAATTTATTAATAGGACTCAGATTAAAGGACTACTTAAAAATGACCATGTGAAAAGAAAACATTTTTTTATGTGACAGTTTTAAGTGGTTCTCTTATGAAACCTGAAAGAAGTATTTGCTCCTCCTGAATTCACATCATGCGCGTGACATCCTGCTCCACACAGTCTACACCACATGTCCATGAAGCTCTTTGAAGTCTTCGAAACAGGAGGCGCTTCTGATGCTGTAGGCTGATACACGTTGGTGTTTGTGCAAGTTCCTGCCTACTGCTTCCTCCCTGTAGAGGAGAAAAAAACTACTACTACTTGACAAGAAAAGCTAAGGTTGGACGATAACAACGTCAGGCAAAGTATCTGTAGGACCAAACATCGGAAAGGCCATCAGGGCAGGTCTGCAAGCAGAACGCGTTTTTAATCATGGTTGAAAACGGTTTCACAAAGCCTCTTGGGTTAGTTTTAGTTGTCACAGCTCACATGGTTTTCTATGGTAAGATGTTTTATTCATAACTATTGCTAGTTGACTTTTGGTTTTATATGTTCTTAGGATTTTTATCTAAAGATTAACAACTTAATTTACATATTTGATATTTTGCTTCTGTTGATGTATTTAACATCATGTGTGTGAAGGAGGGATTTGTTGATTTTAGTATTTTTGCTTCCTGTTAATTCAACACAGTATTTTCTTTACGTGCAACAGGTTTATTCCTCATTGTAGTTCTTGAGGGAAGTGTTCACAATTTGGTTGTGGCATCTACTGTGGTTTTTCACCTCTGAAAATAGATTTATGTGAGTGTCACATACCTGAAAAGCTATACTGGATCATTTTTTGGTGGAAGATAATTACATTACTGTCTTCAGTGTTAAATATTTCCACACTCAGGCATGGTTAGTGAACGCAGTTGACATAAATACAAGTCAAGCACCAATACAAGCCACTCAAAAGGAGTCCTACAAGATATTTCATTATGCTATGTGTTTACATATGAATTTGCTCTGTATAAATTATCTGAATTGATATGAATTAATAATTTTTCTTGATTTTTAAAGCCAAATAAATTTGTGCCTCATGCTACCAAAAAATTTTTTTATACAAGGGTTTTGGCATATTTCTCATAACTAAGTTAAAATATATATATATTAAAATATATTTCATCTTTCAGACGAAAACAACACTGATTGTAAAACTAGCATACCATCAGTCTTTTTTTTTGTTTTAAAATGTAATAGAGAAATTAATATAGAAAACTATGAAGAACGTCTTCAGCTTCGTCCTTCAGCTCTTGTAGAGTTTTAACCACAGTGTTACAGTCTTGGTGTAATTTTGAAATGCAAAACTTCTTTTGTTTTACTTGTCTTCGTAGATAATAGATATATATTTCTAACTATGAGATTAATTTGATTGATTAGATCCCATCAGTGTCAACAAAATGTATAAATATTAATTATTCAAAGAAGAATAAATCACAGTAACTATTTACAATAAAAAGGCCACCATTTTGAATCCATACCAAAGTATAAGTAATCATTCCAACACTTCTGACATTGTTTTGTTGTATATGTATTCATAATACTTCATAAATGTCTGTTGTAATTACTGTTTGCAGATCCCAGCCATGCAGATGTCATTGGGACCGTCGGCCAAAACATCTCACTTCACTTCACATTTAACACTACCATCACACTTAAGAGTCACATTGCTGTTTATAAATGTTTAGAAAAGCAAATAAAAATCTCTGAATATCCAAATTACAAAAATGAATTTAAGATTTACCCTGAAGATTCTTCCATACATTTTCACATCACCAATCTGAGTCTAAACCACAGTGAAACTTACTGGGCCATTTTATTCCTAAGTTTAGAAACAAAACATAGCAATAATGAAGTGAAGTTGATTGTTCAAGAGGAGAACCTAACCACCGCAGCAGGTAAGATCCCACTTCTTACACTAAAAGATACTGTACATAAGTCATTATCTTTAACATCTATTTCTTACAAATGGATGCAGTTCAATGTTTAATATTAGTCTGTAAGTTTAGTTTGTCATTTCACTCTTTCCACTCCATATTTATTTCCCCTGTGTTTCTTCAACAGTATGCTGACTCACACACAGTGAACAGAATGATAATGGAGATAAAACCTAAAACCCATTTTAGACTACTGATTATCCTCATGCAATCAGTAGTTTCCATAGCAACCATTAGATTCAAATACAAAATGGCAGTTTGTGATGCATGTCAGAAAAAGCAATTTTGTCCAATAAATATGTAAAGTTTGCCGGACACCACTCAGACTTACAAAAAGGGAGAATTTATTCAAACCATTTCATTTGGGTAAAGGGAACAGAAAGTAATGCTAGCAGGCTTAGAAGCAGCAATATTAGTCTGTACGTCAAATGTTGTCACAAAGCAAAGTTTCAATTCGGATTCAGGGCGTCTTTTCTAGAATCCTTACTTGGTGTTTTCTGTTAAAAATAGCCCGATAATGAAAAACTTCTCTTTCATAGTAGATGAGTAAATATTTTCGTATTCTTTTAACTCCCACAGTTCCTCCAGAGACGAGCGCCGCTACCAAAACAGCTAACAATGGAAGTTCCAGTTTCTTTTCCTCTCAGATTGTCACAGTTATTGTGGTTTCTCCATTTCTTCTGCTAGCTGCATTGCTTCCATTCTTGGTCATCTGTCTTCCAAAACCAAGAGGTAAGTTGAAAAAGCTTTGCTTTATTTGCTTACTTTTTAAATGCAATTTATTTTTCCATATTTCTAAAAATATGACTTATTTTGTTGTCCAGAATTGGGGATGGGTTGTTTTTAATAAGATATGCAGCATCTGGATCCAAGTTCATATCTGAAAGTTTGACTTGGTATGATAACTGTTTCTTAGTCACTGTGTTCCACATCTAGTGTATAGACATCTGCAGATTACCGGAATGTGTAAATACATAACTTTTTTTTCAACCAAACACACATGCGAGACGGCAATGTTTATTTGGTGGAAAAAATGTGCAATTGTGTGGTTAGATGCTGAAAATGCAAACCAGATTGCAGTTTCACATCCTTTTAATGCACGCGATGATTCATATTTTTCAAAGAGGAATTCTGCCTCGATGCATGCAAATTTAATGGTAGCTACTATCGCAGAGAGGGGTGGAAATAAAAAAATAAAAAAAAAAAACACCAGAACCTTGAGTGTGCTGTCATTTCAGAGGCAAACCCTTTTGGCCTACTTCGAATCAGTGCAGTTTTGAAGTCTCTTGACCTCAGAAACCACTGATGAAGATTGTTTCTACTCCATGCTCACAAATGCAAGAGTTTTGCTGACTTTGCACTCCTTTATCAGAGCAGACTGGTTTAACTTTTGCTCAGGGCCATGAATTTTGTTTTTGTGGGGTTTTTTTTTTATTTTACTATGAATGGAGTATCCTCCTGACTTCTCATTAATGTGCTGCACTTGTGCATAAAACCAAACATAAACATAATTTATCAAATTTAAAAAGTCAGGGAATTTAGTTTGGCTACTTTCACTTTTATTAATTCTTATCAAAAATATAAAACATTCATTTTTATGTCTTTTATAAACTGAAAAGTCTCCAGTCTGTATCCATTTCTTTTGAGCTCCTCCCAATTAAGGACTGGATTTGTCAAGCCTGCAGTTCTCCCATGTTGCTGGCACACCGTCTCCTACCACTTTTTTCTTTCACTCAACTTCCCATTAATATATTTGGTTCATTCTGTGAACGACCAGCTTACATTAATAAACTTAGTCTTATTTTCCTTGTGGCGGATGACATGGTTGTCTGCAGTCTTCCCTCTGGTAGTCAGTGATGGTATGACTATTTCAAAACATTTAAACACTTAACATTTCTAAAATTTGTTGTGCAATTTTCAAATTTTCTGAGACACCAAATTTTGGATTATCAGCAATTCAATCACAAAGATGCGGTCGTGTTAGCAAACCAACTAGTTTATGCTAATAACCTCTTATGATTTTACAGCACTGCAAAGGAAACACTTCACGTGCTTTTATGTGAAAATGGGTTACTCATAAAGATGATCTTCATTCTCAAAAATAACTAAAGTTACGTAAAGAAAACAGTTATGTTTACAACTAATTAGCGCCAGCTGGAAGGATAAGAATGTTTACACAATAGATAAATGGAATAAGGCTTATTCTCTCTAATGAGTTATAATTTCAATGCGTTTTACTCCAATTACTTTGTTATTGGAGTAAAACGCAAAAAATAAAGAGTGTATTTTAACCCTTAGAAAACTGAGCCCTGCTATAATAAGGCTCCTGCACTTCCATAACAAAATCAGTTTGTCTTCAGTCTGTCGGTTTTGTTCTACCTGCTAAAAACCAGTTAAAAGACAAAAATAACAATTATCCTATTGAATGCATTCAGTAATCTAAGCTACACTTTTCATGCAGACGATCAACAGAAAATAGAAAATATGAAACATTTTAGAATATGACATTCCCTTTGTTGTGTTCATAATGCAGAGCGAACACAAGAAGGACCACAGAGATCCTCAACTCCTACAACACAGGTAGAGCTACTTTTTAAACCTTTCAAAGCGCACGGGTCAAAGTAAATGTTTCATATTTGCTAAGTTTATATCTGACTGTGTTTGCAGGAAACAATTGAGGTGTCGGTTAGCACGACTGACCAGTCATTGGTCTACAGCGTCCTGGACTTCCCGAAGAGACCCCCATCAGCTGTGGAGTTGGGCTCCAACCAGACAGAGTACGCCACAGTCAGCTACCTCTCAGAAAAGAAGCTGAGGCCCAACACAAACAAATGAACTAGTGTAAATCTTCAGATCCTTTTCAGTTTCAGAAAAAAGACTTTAATAGCCCAGAATCTAATAATATATTTCTTGTATGTATGATAAATTGTGCTTTGAGTGTCTGTACACATTTTGCAATATTAGTCAGGGGAATCAGTTTTTGTATGGAAAACACACACCATGTGTGTGGTGATCAACACACATAAATGACAGGAATTACTGTGACAAACCACAAATATCAACCTCGCCCAACTATTTCCTCAAACCAAATAGTTTTGTTTCTGCTGAAACTGGCAAAATTTGATCTTTACTTTATTGTTAGCAGAAACAAGCTCAACTAGAAATATGCTTGAAATAATGTAATCTAAAAGGCATTACTTATATACCTGATGAAATATTGCCCACTCTATGTGGAAACAGACAAATTTGTTGTCTGTTTTTCTAGTAAAAGAACTGCTTTAGCATTCTGGCAGAATCCACCAGATATTTATTGATATCTTCTTGTACAGGAGTCAGGTGTGTTGGAGCAGGGATGCATTCAAACGTTGCACTAGCGGACTGGAGTTTATGACCTATTTTGTCTCTAACATTGGCAATTATTACTAAGTGTTAATAATGCCTTGCGCTCTTGCAACTTGTTCCAAGCTTCTGGAGGAAAAACAAGTACACAGCATCCCACATCATCCATCATGCTTCTTTATCGCCAGTAAGCTTCGAGTAGCTCAACCTTGGTATCATCTGACAGAGTTCCCCTTAAAGTCCCTGCTGCATTAGGCAAAAACACGTTTGTTTTCTGACGTCACTTACAGATAAAGGATTAACACATAGATACAATCTTGTGGTTATCTGGGCGATGTCTTTGCTGCAGCTCTGAAACAGCGAGCTCTGGAGTAAGAGCTTTACTTCTATGGAATGTTCTCTTGCTGTCTGCATTTTTAAGAGTCACCAATAGCTGGGCTTCTTGGTCATGTCATATGCATACCCCGAAAAATAAGAAGACATGGAGAAGAGATTACATTTTCAAAGAAAATTTATTTGAGTTTATTTACATTTATTTTCACACTGTTATTGGGATATACAATAATACAATAATAATATTTCTTAGCACGGGATCCTTTTACTATCTTTAATAAATGTGTAAAATTAAAGGTTAGATTTTTCAGAATAGGGTCACATATCTGAGAAAAAGCTGGGTATTTATTTTCTGGTTGTTTGCACATCTTTAACTGGTGTGTCAATGTGTGTGATGGTCACTGCACTTGTACTTGTACTTGTACTTGTTCATAGTTTTTTCTTTGATCCAGAAAACATCAGACCTAACAATGCAAAACAATATCTATCAATGGCTGGCAACACATTATTAATTGTTTGTTAACAGGTAAAGACAAAAAGGTGGAGTCAAGCCACTGAAATTATTTTAAATTCAAGCCTACCAGGCAAAGCAGCAATGCAGATATCTGGCTCTCCTAAAACTTGCTGAATCTCTTAATGTAAATACAAAACTATAAATACTTTTGATTTTAAGACATTGTTAAGGATTTGTTAACATCCGATCTAAAAGTGAGTAAAATCCCTTTTTCATCAGTGGCATCTACAGCGTTTTTTCACCGTTTTACTCACCACCTCAATGGCTCTTGGGTAAAATGAAACCATTTTCAGAATCACAGATTAGCCTTGTCAGCTTTAAAAGTGTGAGTTTCCACCAGCTCCTCTGTATATACAGCAGTTTGAATGTTTGCAGCCACAATCTGACACTATCGTACTGTTATTTTCCCGCAGGACAGTCTTGAAAGTTCTCTGATCCCTGGTGCTAATTTGCTTATCTCATTTTTGAGAATAGCTTTGTCATATAGTGACTGCTGTTGTGGACGAGTAATGATACTCATGCTTTAGTGGAAAACAAGTAAGTTGACAGGATATTGGTGATTTTTCAGAAGGGGAAGTATGTGGTCTCAAAAAATGCAAATAATGCATTTGTTTTCTTCTTTTCATGGGAGACTTTTTTTTTCTCTTATGGCTACAATAAACTCAAATAGGACAATGAGAATGTATTCCTAGTTTTGTAATGGTCAGTTTTTCAAGCTGCCTTTAATAAAGCTGCTGTTTCCAATAATCTGAACCTGAGAGTCTAAATGTGTGTATTTTTTGAAAATCAAACCTTGGCATTTGCATTTGTGATATCACGTTTTCAACCTAATTTGCTTTTCTGCGAAAAGCCCTCCTCCTGCTGCCTGTGAGGCTGCAAACACGGCTCCAGGTGCAGATGCATTTTCAGTTGTCAATCATCTGAAACTTTCAGTGTCAGTCAGACAGGCTCAAGTCAGACCTGCAAATGTGTCTTGGTCGATGTAATAGCAACATCATGAAGCTATAAGTGATGTGAAAATCATCTAATTTATGTCCAAAATATTTTCCAGTGTGCTTAAAAAAGTTTGAGGAATGTTTTTGCTGTGTTTTAGTCAGTTTAGTCCTGTACTTTAGCATCAAACACTTAGTGGAGGAGACAGAAGAAAGTGGACTTGTTAGGCTAAACTTCTGATTTGAGCTCCTTATTATGTATTGAACATTTTAACATTTCCTTTAAAAAGTTTTAAAAACAGTTTTTTTAGAACATACATCCCAACTCAGAAACTGGATTGCTTTAAAGCGATAGCATTGATTTCTGAAGTGGAATCCTGACACAGGACACTTATTAACATCATTGATGAAGATGTGTAAAAACATGTCGCAGACCTTTTTGCTACAGGAAAAGTAGGCTTACTTTTTACTTTCTGATGGATAACTATGCTCTCTGATAGGATGGCATTCAGATTGGACATTTTGGTGACAAACAATCCAGAGGATAATAAAATATATGATTTTGAAGAGCACTTCATAATCTCTCTCAAATATGTTGTGTTGTGAAGCTGTTTTTCTTCCACATTCCCTGAAATCTTGTATTTGCAAACTCTGTGAAATACCAGAACATTCAGAAAAAAAAATCTGATAGCCAGAAAGCTGAAAATCGATCATCACTGGATATTTTAGCAAGATCTAAATGATCTAAAACATGTGTAATTGCCAAAAGGGTTTTGCAAATAAGAATGAACAAAAATGTCAGTCTGGATGTCAAAAGATGCTACAGATAAAATCTGTCTTAGATGACTTGCAAAATACTTCAGATCTTTATTTGGTGAAATATTTTTCAAAAACAATATTTAATTAATTTTGGTTTCACTTCATGTTGATATATAACATAACATCCTTTTAAATAATTCACTTCATAGGATTAGTGGCTATGAAGTGAAAAAGTTCAAGTGGTTAGAACTATTTTGCAAGGCATTGTACATGAAGCCACAAACAGCCGTCACAGTTTAGAGGAGCATGCGATGCAGTAACTTCAGGTTTAAAGAAACAAAGCACGAATATTTTTTGTTTATTCAGCAGTTTAGACAGAAAGATTTTATAGATAGTCAACTTTAGTGGCTGAACTGCTGCCCTTCCTCCACTTGGAAATAAAGACGCTTTGTTTTCTGTTTGTGTGCATGCTGGATGCTGCACTCTATACACCAACACAAACAAATGATGTGCCTGCACTTTGCAAACAACACAACGCCCACCTCTGTTGTATATCAAGGTTTCTCATAAAAAAAAGCCTCATCTCACTTCACCATAAATGAACTGTTGCACTTTCTCAGCCGAGCAGCATTCACATCATGAATATGTGACACTTCCTCAGTCAAGCAGTTCATGTTGCTGCTTGTTTAAGTCGTTACTTAGAGGATAGAATATTTAAGTTTTTATTTATATAGGGCATATTTCTTTTTGGATGATACATCTTAATACATTTTCCTTTTAGTTGGGGCTGTTATTGGTTGCATGGAAAGATAATGTTTCCATCACACTAGAGAACCATCATGAAAATCATATCGAAACATACATGTATGTCTTGATCTGAGTATGTTTTTTTGACAAAGTTTTCATTTTATGGTTGAATTTTTACATACATGACAATAGTGTTTGGTCACATTGCCATTAAACAGTGGTTGCCCTTCAACAAGCTATTGTTTGCTTCAACAAAAATATTTTGAATTACCCAATCAGAAGATAATGAAGTCATTGTCATGTTAAGTGGTGAGAGGTGGTGAGGGAGAAGCTGTGGCCCCACGTCAGTTAAATGAATTGATTTCATGAAGTCAGAAATCCACAATCCTAAAGTCCAGGCAGCAGAAGGCTAAGGCTATAAACTGGTAGCAACTGGTAACCATCAAAAATACACTGATGACAAACTTGACGGAAGACAAGACAAGGACCGGACAAAGAACACAGGTGGGTTTAATAGAGAGGAAGACAATCAGCGGAAACAAGAAACAGGTGTAACTAATCAAGGGGTAGACGGGACAACACAGAGACTCCACAGAACACAGAATAAACACACAGAAAAACTCAAATCGCACAGTCATGGCTTTATCATCCAAATTGTTTAAAGACAAAGTCACGTCATTATATGTAAAGTTCAAATTTAAAGACCATAATACAAACTGCTCTCTCTTGTTACTCAGTCAGATGGTAAAGATCATTTTAACTGATCCCTAACAGGAAGTGGTATGATTTAATCTCCAACAATGAAATTAAAAGGTCATGCATCTGTTTTGCATAAGACAGTTAAATAAAATGGCCATGCATCGTTTTTGATAAAACATCTAGTTTTAACTGTCTTTGCGACATTTAAAATAAAAAAATAAAAGCAAGTTGAAGAAGGCACTTTGCTTCTATAAGGTTAAACCCTTATGTTACACCAGAATTGTGCAATTTCCATGCTGTAAATTTGCAAAGGGGATGGACAATTGTCAGGATTTTTCTCGTCCTGCCATGATTCATCTTGAGGCCAACAAGATGATTGCTTTATAGCTGATTGCTTCCCTCTATATTATCAGTGCCTATAAAGTATTGTCTTTCATCAACCAGTCTCACAGCCTTTGTGTGGTTTTCATATCCACCTGCCTGATTGTGTATGTGACCAGCTTTCTGCCACTTGGCTGCTCTTTGAGTTTATCTTCCTCTGGTCTGGCTCGAAACTTAGCTTTATACCTGAGGTCTGACTACTATCTCATGCACAGCAAATTCTGCAGAGTTAAATCAACACTATACCGAGTCTATTTGGTCCTGAACTGTTGTTACTGAATTTAATCATTTATCTGATCTGATTTATCTCAAGGCTAAGGCTATAAACTGGTAGCAACTGGTAACCATCGAAATTACACTGATGAAAGACTAGACTAAGCACTGAATTATGGTCTAACCTGGTATTCTCCTTCCCTATGGCAAGACTTGATCATTAGATTAGTGTGTATAAACTCACTCAGCTTCAGGAGTTTCTGCACTCCATCACATAATCATTCCTGGTTCCAGGAGCATATAGAGGTTTTCCCTCCACATTGATTGTGTACGATTATGTATAAAGCTCTACATAATAAAAACCCAGACTATATTTCGGATCTTCTTCAGCCATATGTACCACTCAGACCTTTAAGACAAACAGAGTCAAACCTATTAGTTATTCCAAGAGTCAGAACTAAACATGGTGAAGCGGCTTTTAGTTTTTATGCTCCAGCCCTCTGGAATAAGCTTCCGGCTCACTGCAAGTCTGCCCCTACTTTGAGTTTATTTAAAACAAGGTTAAAAACCTTTTTATTTGAAGTTGCCTATTCTTAAACTCTTACTTTTTTTATTTAGTTTTTTTTTCTTTCTAATGTGTACTTTGTCTGCTTTTAATTTGCTTGATTTGTATTGTTTTTCTGTACAAGCGTTTGAATGGTCTTCGGCTGAAAAGGTGCTATATAAATAAAGTTGCCTTGCCTTACGTGACCTGATCCTGTGGGCGAAAAAGTCCCCAGTGAACAGAAACCACTCTATTCTCAGTTTCTTCTAATAGGACCAAAGCCAATCAAGGTCCAAATCTCCAAAGAAGATATCCAGGGAAACTATCTGTGTTGGGTAAACCAGCATTTATTGTATATGCAATTCTTCCTGTTCATTCTCATCAGTCTATTTTCTTCACAGAGACTGGTCAGAAAGCTGACCCAAGGATACTGATGCTGTTCAGTTTGCACATTCTTATTGCTGGAAATATAATCCATTCAACCTTTTCTGAACTGTAGTTTCATTATGGGTCCAAGTCATATGGAACTCATTACATTTTAGTTTGTCATTTTAAATCCTAAAAATCTCCTCAACCTCCCACCAGGATCTTGCCACCAGATCCTGGTGGCAAGGACAACATTTTGGACTCTTCATAAAGGGAAAGACTTTTTTTTTAAGGCAGTTTATTTCCAGTTCACCACCAGGTCATATGCTAAGGTTTTGAGAAACTGAAAACAGTCATCATTGATTTTCAAAATATTTCAGGTGCAGCTGCACACATGAAATGATGTAAACACTAAAACTGAGATGTGAACACAGATCTGCACATGTTAGAACCCTTAACAGGCAATTAATTTCCATTAATACCAGACATCATCAACAGGATTTCCCTTAGTGGACTGTTGGAATCAAATCATTCTTTTGTGTTTAGATCAAAATATAATAAACACTTACTGTTTCTCTTCCCCATTGGTGTGAAATTGACACAGATCCTGTTTTCAACTTCACACCAGAAGAAAGTGCAAAAAAGTTACGAGTCTAAAAATGGAGAGGTTTCAAAACTCATTTGGGGAAATCACTCATTTGCTCCACATAACTCAAAATATTTTATACACCTATATGTTTCCTCCTCAGAGCGTGTTCTCATGAACAGAAACTATGACTGACTGAGGACTCTGGCTGCACAAACCCTGCATCTGGAGTCTTTCTTTGTTTCCAGCCAAACCGGAGCATTGCTCTGTTTGACTACATTTTTGCTGTGCATAGATGATTTAAACCGCAAAACAATTAAACTTCTTCATGAAACTGAAAGGGAAAAAAGTTCACTGGGTTATGAAAAAATACCTCCAGTACTAGTGCTTTCCATATGGGTTCTTGCATTATTTATTTGGAAACCTATGCTACTGGCACTATGTGAGAAAATAAAGACACCATTCTATAAACTGTTTTGTTTCTTATTCTAATTTATTCTTTTTCTTTTTCTAATTTATTCTCAAATATCCAAATTGCTTAGAATTTGGATATTTATCTTTTGAAAGTTTTCCTTCATGGTAATGACAAGCTTTGTTTTCTAATTATGGGAAATTACCAGCAAAAAAGGCAACATTATAACACTTCCCTAAAAAGAAACCTGCCTTTCCACTCTGCAAACTTTCTCCATTCATATCTGATAAGAGTTACAGCCAATCATATAGTGCATAATATTATCAGATTATGGTCTGGTCTTGCACAGTGATGAAGTCATTGCCTGCTCTGGCCCTCCAAGAACAAGCAGAAAAACTGTTAAAGGTGACAGATGTCACCTTTAACAGGTGACATCTGTGAGGGGAGCAAATACTGGAGCTGAACTGAAACTCATAGGGGTACAAATCAAAAGAAAAGAGTAGGGTTGCTCCAGTGGGACAAGTGTAAAGCAGAGCCCGAATATGGAGGCCTTAGTCCTTGACGTGGCTGTCACAGATATGCATGCTGGCCTGATAATCTTTGCCATTTGTCTTCCCCCTCTCTCACAGCCACTTTCCTGTCCAACCACTCTCAAATAAAGGCTGCTAGAGCCAATAAAACCTTTAAAGAAAAGAGAATAATATTTGCAAGCATAAAGAACAGAGCATAAGAATAAATGAAGAAACAAAATAAAAGGGATAAAACATAAACGGGAAAATCTTTAATGAATTGCATGTGCCAAGATCTGTTGAACAATAAGAAATGATCACAAACATAAATGAAACTCCAAAAGTCTAACATCTAGAAGTGCATTTACACATAAAATTGCCTCCTGTGTAATTGTGTTTCTGTTTCCTTTAAGAACTTTTCAGACTCATTTTCCACCCATTGTCTCTTCCTCCTGTGCGTTGTGTGCATTACTTCTTAGACAGAATAAGAAAACGTAGACATTTGTGCATCTGTCTGCATTTACAAGTGGGTGTGTCCGAAGATATATTTATTTTTGTTAGATGTGTTCAATTCCACAATAAATGGGATTTGCAAAATATCCTTTCTTGGATTTATGTGTGCAGTTTCAGACATTTCTTTATTTAAGCATGCTTCAGAAGAAAATCTACTACGGCTTTTGAAAGTAAGGCCTGTAGTTTCCATTGTATTTCCTGTCCAGATATCCTGACCACTGATGTTGAACGCTTTAACCACTGGTTCTTGTCCAGAACCAGTGTTTAAGGAGTGACCTATTGCATACTGTGCCCATTACTCATATTCAGCTGTAGCTAAAAGCTATGAACCACCTGATCAAATAGGAGCATATTAGATTAAGCTGTTAAATGTGTTATTGTGATGGATTTGAAAGACATGTTCTGTTTTATTATAACATTCAGCTGTGATTTACTTGTCTTTATTACCTCCTTGATTCTAATTGTGAACCCTTCACTTAGTCATAACCCTCATAATGAATATACTTTCTTGGAAAAATGATCATTATTGTCTTCTCTTGTCATAATATCAAGCAATAAAAGTAATTTATTACTCCTACCTCCATCTGGCTCATTTAACTGAGTGTTATCATGAAGCATTATAATGAGTGTCCGTTACGGTCAAATCTTCATTTTTTTCCCTTCCTCCTTTTTGAGGCCAGTTCCTCATTCTTATATCTTAACAAATATCGCAGAAAAGTTTTTCCCCTGTTATTTAGTCACAATTTTCATATTTTCCTGAGTTTTTCAGCAGAACAAGGCAGCTGGTTTCTTTTCACACCTTTGAAATCCTGCCCACGACTTGTTAACGGAAAAAACTTTAAAGCACAAATAAAAAAAAAGTGTAAATTTAAGTTGATTTCCTATGAAAGCGTTTAACTGCAGAGTTAATAAATGCACTCAGGAGCAGTGTCTTAATATAATGAGAAACCTATAGCAAGAAGCAATATTAATAACATATGGATTACAACTTCTTGAAAAGACATATAGAAGCTTCCTTTGCCTTTCCATTGTCTTACGATATGTCTTCTGGACAAAACTCACATCCAGTGAGGTATAATCTTTTCCTAATATTATGACCCATCTTGAATTTATATCATACTTGTTCAGGTGTAACAGCCACTAGAGATCTTTGCATTAGAAGTACAGTCACCTATCCATACATGGATTGGTAAGTAACCTCGGTTTAAGTACCTTGCCCACGCGTTCATCAACATGTAACTGAAAAAAGCTGGAATTGAACCCTCAAGTTTCAGATTGCAAGATACCTATTCATCCCACTCAGTCAAATTTGCCTTGAGCAATAACTGAAATCAGACACGAGAAACTAATAAAAATTACACACACAGAGTCCAAGTAGGGACGACTAACACTTACACTTTTTTGTCCGTTTTTTTTTTTTGTCAAAACGGACAAAAACAGGAAACACAGATAGCACAGAACAAGAAGAGGTAGATTTACCAAAATAAAATATGAAACAACCAATAACAAACTCAAGAACTAAAGATAGTTATAACTGCAACATAACATAATACACAAAGTACAACACCACTGGAGTTCAAAACCGATGTGGATGAAATTTTTGAAGATCCAAATATCACGCGATTTTAACCCAAAATCTTAGGGATGCTTGTAGAAAACTAATTCTGAAGAGGGATCAATATCCATATCTAAGTGAGTATAAACATAGAAACAAAGGGAAGGCTTCAATAAAAGAACATTTTGAAATAGTCTAGGCAGAGGCCAGAACTAAACCCAATAGAAATTTTGTGGAGTCATCTGAAGATAGCAGTGGAGAAGAGACATCCTCACAATCTGAGAAGTTTGGAGAATCCAAATCTTACAGATTCAGACAAAAGAAAAGTGGGTGTTGAAAATGGAATAAAAAGCTATACATTTGCTAAAGTATGTTTCAGTGTGCACAAATGAACCAGGTTACTTCAGCTGTTTTTTTCTTATATTTTCTGGTATATCATGTTATTTCTTCTAACACATGGAAAACCTCACATTATCATGTCTCCATTTGTTCATGGCTCCATTTGTTAGTGTGGCTTTTGAAAACACCTTAAAAAAATTTTTTTCTAAAATTGCAAACTCATATCCAGATTGCTAATTTATTGACTCTAGCAGCTCTTTTGTGCATAAGTAAGTAAAGTCTATTCTCATTGTACAATTCCGAATAGTGTATATAACCGCAACGATTGAAACAAGGAAACAGTAAAGATAATTTTGGAATAAGTTAAAGAAAAAGAAACAAGCTAAATAAACAAAAAAATGTCTTTGATAACTAAGTGATGCTCACTTTTACTTTCCAATTAGTAATTTTTCTTAAAAATTTCTGTTACCTGAATATATCTGTATTCAGTGTTGTTTGGATACAGATGTGTATGTTACTTTTGTAAGATAGTGAAAACATTCCTACATTGTATATCTGGGGGAAATGTACTAAACGTTAGATAGTTTTCTGCTCACAAAAACACCTGGTCTTACCTAAAGTTGAGACTGCCCTCTGGTGGTAGTAAAGCACACTACTACTAATTTTTCAAAACACTCCTTAAATTAGCTCCCCACTAGGTGGAAGCATTTTGTCATGTAAAATATGAATTTCAGAGATGAAGGTTTCGGGTAGTCCATCCACCCAGCCATGCAAGTTTATCCCTAGTGAGACCACTAGGGGTGCTGATGCCTATCTCTAGCGACGTCACGCTGTCATAGGTTTTACGGGAGTTAGTTCATTAATTCAGCTACATATTTATAATCCATACTATGCCTTTTATACATAATTTCATTGAATCATTTGATGCCTGGAAAGGATTTTATTGTTGAGGACACAATAACAAATCAAAACAAATATCTAAATTCTGTCTTAGCATGCATCTTAGCTAATTTAACGTAGGAGAAAGGACATTTATAAACTAAGGCAGTGTTTTTCAACCCTGGTTATCCAGACACTCTGCCCTGCATGTTTTAGGCATTTCACTGCTTCAGCTTCAGTTGATGGCTGGTTAACAGGCTTTTGGTGAAATGCAATCATCTGAATGGGTATAACAGGTGTGCTGAAACTGGGGAATATGTAAAATATGCCTTGAGGATCACGGTTGGGAAACACTGGACTAAGGCACACAGCTGACTGGTCAGAAATAAAGATGTGAAAAAGTTTAAATCAACATTACAATGTGAAGGAATAACATATCTTACAATGTCATTGAGATATTCCCACATCCACCAATCCTTAATGTGCTCTCTCTCTCTTCAAAGTTCTTGTGACAAAATCAGCATGAACCCAACTGCAACTAACTTCATGAAACAACTAATGTTGAATACACAGCTGACACAAGCTGTCAGCTGCTCCTCTGAGAGCCTCCAACATGCAAACCCTATTCTGATCTGCTGCTGAGACTCCAACTAAAAATGTCTCCTTCAGATCCTTTCAAATGAAATCTCTTTGATCAGTGCAAAACTGAAGGACACTAATTACTACTAACTACCCCACATGACTCCACTTCATTCATATAATCAGTGCAGGTTGCTCTGATTATAATAATTCAATATCGACATGGTTTTTATTTATTTATTAATTTATTTTTTTTGCCAAACTAGAACAATAATATTCAAAGCTTGTTTGAAACTTTCCACTATAACCTGAGTTTTTTCGACCCCACTAACACACACACGTCCCTGCCACTTTAACCACTATATTTTCAGTTTCTCAGAAGTATCACTGAAACTGTGGGTTACCTGGTCAGTTAAACTGTTTCTATTTTTGCAAGCAACTTTTTTAAACAAACATGTAGAATCATCGGGTGTGAAACTTTATGGCTGGGAAATGGGGAACAGAATGAGGATCCAGATTGGGGAAGAGTTACAGGAAGATGCCCCTTGACACACCACAATGTGACCTGAAGTTCGTTAAGTCCCAGAAACTCCTCAAACGGCTTCTGCCTTACTATAAGCACAAATTCTGGTAATAAAGACACACTTTGTGGTCTACAAATCACACCAAGAACAATAGACTATTGTATTTTCTTGTTGAGCCTATACAAATAAATGTAAACTTAAGAACAATGATTAAACTACATAAAAAACTATAAGAACATCATGGGAAAGAGGCTTTGGAACATAATATTCTAGATTTTCATGCCTAAACATAATCTGGTGGAGAAGATTCGAATGCAACAAAAAGTTCAGAACCAACTTTGATCTGTCAGCTTCTAGGAAAAGAAGCTGGAACTGGGAATGCTGCCATACTTTGTGTCATGAGCCTTTGAGGTCTCTTAGATCAGAGTTTGTCCTTTCCCCTCAGTTTATCTTTTCAATGGGTTTTAATTTTTCTTCATCATTGCCTCAATCTATAAGCTTACTGGTTAAATTTGCTCATTATTATGCCTCAGTTCTTCCTTGATATTGTGAAAACTAAAATGGTGTCAGTTTAAGTTACACAGCAATTCTCTTCAGTAAGAGACTGAGTGTAAAAACTTTCTGTTGAGGTCTGAAAATTTTGACCTGTTCATCCATGTTCATCCATTGAGTTTGTAGATTTGCTTTATTCTTGCAAGGTGCAAGGGGCTGGTGCCTATCTCCAGAAGCCAAGAGGCAGGGTTCATTATGGCTGTAGACACACACGACATAAAGAAATTAGAACCAGAACCTTCTTCCCGCAAAGCAGCAGTTCTACTGTGAAGCTATTTGTTACACAGAAACCACAGATAAAAAACAAGATTTTCTATGTGTAGTATTTTAGCCGACACTGAATGCTGCTTCAGTATGACCAGTTAGAAACAGCAAATGAAACTCACTACTTGTCAGCCACCACTAAGTAACAAGTGTTTTGAGTAAACAGACTCTGGGTGTCGACCAGTCACATCAGAGATATTGTGATGGTTTTGGCTTCCGGATATTTTTAACACTTGTCAAGCTGTAGCTCACACCAACAACAAAGATCTGGGTTATACGTCACATCAAAGCCATAGAGACGCCAGAGACATACAATGCTAAACTATTAGAATTGCAGTTTGAACAATTTCAAGTTAACCCCATGACATTGTACGTAGCATTTATTGATGTATTACAGTACAATATGGGTGATAAAAATTTGTCATGAATTGCAATGGACCAAAATGCAGACTGGAGCTGGGAGAATGAATAATGTAGAAGAATTTCATGAAACAATAAAAAACAAGAACTTAAAAAAAAACATGGAGACACAGACAACGCAGCGAGCAAGAGGAGAACAAAAAACACAGGAATCCAGGAAATATAGAACAGCATAGGAAGGTAATAGGTTATAACAGGAACCAGAAGAAGCGTGACAGAAGTGTTTAAGTACTGGGAGAGTGAATGACGGACTATGGACCTGGCTGATGATCCACAGTCATTAGCCAATCATTAGCCCTTCAGCCCTTCACACCTTCACACTGATTGCAGGTGTGAAGAGAGAAAGAGAAAAAGTGGCATGGTGGCAAGAGAGAGTACACAAGGCTTTGGGAAATTAATCTAACACCAAAGAATAACTAGACCTAAGAAACATAATAAAACTAGAGAAACAAGAAATAAATAAAAAAAAAAATAACTAAGGAGAACAGAAAGTAACAAGACCTCAAAACCAACTCAAAAAGCCCAAGATGCTGACATATGGGAGTGATTTTTGCATCTCTCTAATAATAAATGTTTTGATACTTATATAAAGCACCAAAACATGAGATGACAAGTTGGCAGATAATAAAACTGACATTTTGGATGAATAATTAAGAAGTGAAATGTTAAAATGTCCTATCCAGATTTGAAGCTAATTAAAAAAAACTAAAGGTAATTTTACTAACTATTTGCTATAGATTTTAACTCAAAATATTGTCTCCAAAATGGTTCTGCTCCTCCACTTTTGCAAAGCTTAGTTTCTGCAAAAATTAACATTCTACTGTCATATTTCCATACATTTAAAATGCTTTCTCTTTATCCTTCAAATAAACTGTGTGATTTTCTTGTTGCAATGCAGCACATTCCCTGCAAGGGAGCCTCTGTCACTTAGCAGTCAAACAGGATGCAGAGAAAAGGTGGTGGTCTGCACAACGCATCAGTTCTAACGAAAGGAAGTGACAATCGCAATCCCCTCAGACCACGCTTCTCCATGTTTTAGGACACTGAAACTGGGTTGCATATAATGATGTTTAACATAACACTTTTGTTGTCTCTTATGCCAAATCTTACAGTTAACTGAGATCTCCAGAAAGCCCATTTAGCACTTTGCATAACATAATAGAGCCCTTTGATGTTGTTTCATTATATTGTTTCTTTTCCAAATTAGTGTACATTGCTACTTTTGTAGTTTTGAACATTTCTTTTTCAACAATTCCTGTTAGTAAAAGAGGAGAAATGGCACACTTGTCCTCGACAACAGTGTCTGATGATGAAAATAAATGTTCATTTCACTGAAATCATGAAGCCAAAAACTCTTTGACCTAGATGATTTATACAGTTTCTTAGATTCTTACCCAAACTGAGAAAACTTGGTATTTTTCCCCTCCTTTTAATAACTCAGTTAGGTGTGCAAGCAGCTCTCTATGTGACACATCACGCTACATGTAGGTGTCTATAATCTTCTACTGTAGTTTCCCCAATTATTTCTCCACTATTGATGGTAAGCATAAACAGAAAAATAAGTGTAGGGAAATGAGCATAGAAAAAAATCAAGAAAAGACTTCAAAGAGTCACTGCAATGGATGTCTGTAAGGGTGACGAACACAAGCTCCCCCCACCCCTGACTCTTTGTGGTTTTGCTCTAACTCATATAAGTTGAGATGTGAAAATGTGACGTTTCTGGGAAACACAAACCAGTTACTCGAACACAGGTTGGCTTCATGGGCTCTCCTACACTCAGTTATGATAATCTTTCTTCTTTACCTCATGGAAACTTTTCAGCACTTGAGTTCAGTAAATGGATATGTGATATTTCTGCTCCTTGCAACAATCAGCAAAGGTAAACTCATCATCTTATTGTCTCTAAAGAGTCATTGTTAAACTTTTATTGACAACAAAATGATTCCTGGATAATAATCTTTCAAATGAAAGCGACAAATCAACTAAAGTAAAGATCAGCCGCAGAACATTGGTTAGCTTATCTCCATTATGTGGTTTGCACTAGCAGGTGACATCCGTTCAGCGCTGTCTGAGCTGCCTGAGTGAAGACCCACTGATCAAATTCAAACCGATACCTAACATGTTATCCAGATGCTCGTTAAAAGTTGCTTTGAGATTTCTGCTCAAATTCACTTCAAACTCTCCTTGGAAGAGGAAACAAAATCTATTTTATTTTGAATGTAATGCTGCATAGACGTTCAAATGGATGCATCTAAAAAAGAAAAGGGAAAAGAAGCACAATTACACAAAGATTTCCCAAAAGGGAGTGTAAGTAAGTCCATTTATTGAATAATTTGGCTTAACAGCTGCAAAAAAAACCCCCAAAACATACCATTTAATCAAACTGATCATTTCTTTGTTTGCTCATATATTAATTTCTTGACCTAAATAGATGTATAACACTATTTTCTCCAAAGGGTCAGCATGTGAAGCTCCTTCCAGTCCTCTGTGCTTCCGACAAGATGAAGACAAGAATGTTTACATCTGTGAATGGGACTTCAACACCACTGAAACAGAAGTGACATTTGATTTTTACTTTAAGTGAGTATTGCTTGGTGTGGAAGAGACCAATTTTGTAAACAGAACTCCTGAAAGAAAAGTTGAGCAGCATGTAGATAATTTCAGTTCTCTCAAAGGACTAAAGAGGCAGAAGATAGGTCACCATTTCCTCTAGTATGAAAGTTAAGCTGAAACACTGCAGATTTAAATGTCATCATAAGGATTTACCATGAATAGACTGAGTGCTTTATTTATCGAAACATACTGAATGATTGCTAAATTGGTGCTAATGTTTTGTTCCTTCTGTGATGTTTTATACTTAAAAAACTTCGGTTTATTATTTCAGATTGCAGTTCTGAGGTTAATCTTAACCAGTGGTTCTCTGTTGAGTGAACTATAAGGTCGTGAAATGCCACCTGATAAAAGCGACAGGATTGAATGGATAAGAATAATACAAAAAAATATATGTACTCTTGCTTAAGGTTGGTCTGACAAAGACTCTTGCTGATTAGATCATCAGCAGTACCTGTAGAAAAAGATGCTTTTTGACACTTTGAAATTTCCAATTGATCATAGCTGTCAAACAGTGCAATCAAGTTCAGTTCATTATTCAAAATGGTTAAAAAAATTGTACTGAATCATTGACTTGTAACATTCACTCCTTCTGGACAACCATGTAGATATTGGGCAATCACTTGCAGTAATCGTCAAAACAAACAAACAAAAAGCAATCCATACAGATTGGATGGAGGAAGCTATGGAAGGGCAGAGCAAAAAACAAAACAATAATTCAAGGGGAGCGATTGAAAGATCATACAATTAAATTAAAAGTTCAGCTGGAAGACAATGAGGTCATCCTGTAATATACACAAAGCTATTCTGGATGTAGAGTGAACTATAAGGTCTGAAGGAACCCAAGAAAATATATAGGAGGTCAGCCATGGTTGAGAGTCAGGAGGCTTGTGGTGCTGGAGTTCTGGAAGACTGTGGTGCAGAAGCTTGGAATCTTGAGATCATTGGCAAAGGAGGACAGGAGACCTGAGGCCTGTGATGAAGGTTCTCAAGAGGCCAGCAAATCAGGAGGCCATCAGCAAAAGCTGAGCAATACAGGAGGGAGATTATGCAAATGCTTGAAGACTGAAAGCTAGCAACGCAGGAACAGTGGAGTAGGAGAATCCAGAAGTCGATGACAATGACTGAGGATTCTGAAAGACCGATCCTAAAGGTCGAAGAACCCAGATGATGGCTGGCGAAAAGGCGAAAGAACCTTTGGGTAGGCTATACTGGAGGCCTAAGGTGCATCTTGAGACAGGGACCCACGGAGAAGCTCTGTAGGCTGGAACGCTTGGTGTGTGTCTGGAGTCCATTCAGATGCTCAGGAGTCTGGCACTGAAGCCAGAGACATCTTTGGAGGAGCCCAGAAAGAGTTAAACTGTCAGAGAGGAGGACAGGAGCTCCAGCAGCAGCAAGGTCAGCCTCTGCCGCTGCAGGGGAGAGCTGAGTAACTTCCGCTGCTGACTTGAGATCTGTTGGGGCCGCTGATGGTCTGAGCAGTAGGATTGGTTTTATGGTTTTGATACGTGACACTAGTTGTGAATTTAGTGACAGCTAAGAAGAGGAGGAGGAGGAGTGGAGACCACGGCCTGATTCCTTGGAGAAGGTGTAAAAGATCAGCTAGACCCACCTCAGGTGGAGAGTGTCCATCTCGGACACAGATGCACGGCTCTGTTGGTTGCACTGGCGACCTCAGGTAGACCAAAGAGAGGACCACACCGGGAGCCAGGGCAAGAAAACAAAAGAAAAGAGTTAAGGAAAGAGAGAAGCTACAACACTATGGAGTTTTATTGCTGACAAGGGCCAGGTGGCTTATTAGTAAAAGTCTTCAGCTAAGATTCAAGACCAAGACAGAAAGAATGAAGGCAAGAGAATGACAACACAAGAGGATCAGAAGAAGAGTAAACATTGGTCAGGAAACAGGCAAAACAAATCAAAAAGAGACAAAGAATTGAACATTGTAGATCCACACAAAAAATTGCCACTGGGCAGGCTTTGCACAAATAATCTGGACTATTGTTGACAGAAAAATCAATGAATAGGGAGTCATAAAAAGGTGGAAGTCCACTGTGTTTGAGAACCATGAAAGAATTAATTATATTTTTCTCACAATAAGAGCAGTTTGAATGAATAAGAAATGTACATGTTTAACATATATGACTGTTTCCTACATATGATACGAATTACAGTAAAAACATAAAGTTCATGAGATTAAAAAGCATGCATATAGATCAAACTGGGGTTTAAGTATGGCAAGTTGTATTTACTCATTTTACAAACATGTATTTAATTATTTTTATATCTCCATTTTTCTTGGTAGGGAGAGGGACAGTTCTGAAATTGTCTATTGTGAGAAAATTGGAGGCTTTAAGAAGAACCACATAGAGCTTGGCGATGAAAGGCTGATTGTCACTTTAAGAGTTGACATTTGGGTGGTGGCTCATGCTGGAAAATCAAGCTGCTCCTCACCTAAAAGGTCTGGAATATTGCAACATACAGGTACTGGATGCACCGAACAACACTCACCCACATGTTTTCACCAAATGTTTAACAGTTGTTTTTCTCTACAGTTAAATATGAACCACCACAAAATATAAGTGTGTCCTGGCTGAGAAACAATCTCAGCTTAAGTTGGAAGTCTGAATATCCATCTTTAGCTGAGGTCAGGTTCAGGAAATATAAAACAGAATCATGGGAAAAAGTAAGAATTGTTGCTTTTTCTTTACATGTTCTTATATTTTTGCTTTTCTTTTAAGTTACTTATTGATTAATGTTAATTTATGTTGACATTTTCTTGCAGAGACTAATGAATACGACTACCGACAAAGCTTCTAACCGTGAGTGCACAAATATTTCTTCAGTTAGTTTTTCAAATTATATGTGAGCCCCTGGATTTCTGCTTACATTCTGGTTTCCTTTTCATACAACACTGCATGCTTGATATTAGAATGTAAAATTGCCTGGGCATGGTAATTGGAACCACTGTAGCCTTTCAGCAAAGAATGTTCAAATTCTGAACATGATTGACAGCGCTAAGACCCTCCTCCTGGCTTTCATTGGTTGCTTCTGACCAAGCAGTCTAATTCTGCAGATTGTTGTAGAACCATAGGGAGGCAGAAGAGGAGCTCCATGTTTTCACTGATTATCTGTCTCATGTTATGCTGTCATGACATAGTAATAGTTTTTACAAATAATTTTAAAAATATATTCTTGATAAAAGTTACTTACTGCAGCTTTAATGTGGAGAAGACATATGCTTTCAGGCCAAATGCCTAAAGGCGAAAAACTAGCAAACATACATAAACACCGGTCATAAAACAATATAGACATCTTTAGAAATACAAATCCATACAAACGAAATCTAAAAATTCACAGTCCTGGAGAAAGCCTATAGTAAGTTAAAGTATAGTAATATTTAACAGCAGCAGCATGACATGAAGGAAACAGACAATATGCTCAATAGAAAAATATATACAATCTCAATAGAAAATTGTTGCTTTAAAATTTCTATGCAAAATTTTGTGCATGTGGAACAATATCAATAACAAGTCACCAGTAATAATCAGACTGAGTCATTGTTTAAGATGATTGCATATGGAAGGAAAGATGTTCTGTATCTCACCTGTGTGTGGTGGAGCCAGGGTTGGTCCAGGTTGTCCATGATGAATGACAATTTGCTCAGTATCCTCTCCTTCACAGTGTCGAATTCAGTTCAACATCAATTACTAATTCAAACCCAAATCTGATTGCTTGCAACAGGCACCAATATTAAAACAACTGTAAATTCCACCATCTTTTATATCTGGAATCCTATTTAATTCGCAGCTTCTCACAACAACATATTTTATCAAAACTCCTGAAATATCAATTTGGTGTTATTTAAGAATCAAAATTGTTGTAATTTCTAGAAACTAATACATGTGATTAGTAATTACAATGTTGAGATCTTGGTGATTCATTGATATTTTAGTTGATGTTGATGTTCTGACCTTATTCAGGACATGGTTTTTCTTTCCATGTCTAGGTTTCATGTTTTGTTTGCATCGCTTGTGGTTTTTTTCTTTTGAAGTTCAGTATTGCTCTTTATGTGTGTCACTGAAGGTACTAGGGTATGGTAAGCTCTACAATTAGAAACCTAGTTGCCCTTCAGCTGGGTTGTGTGTTCTCATTTAAGATTGGTTGTCGTTGCATGATTTATTTCTCTGGACCCCTTTACACAACAATCAGCATTTTTTTTTAGTTTAAATAGAGCAAACATAAAACAAAAATCACCATGTAATGTGCAGTTCTGAAAAAATTATTCCTGTTTTTTTCTACAATAAGAAAGAAGTATGATTAATCAGTCATCCATTATATATTTGGTGTGTTTTCATCTTTCATCTGAGATGTGCACTCCTGTTGCATATGGACTAATAACTTACATAGAAAATTCTGAAAAGCAAATAAGGAAACTATACTGTACCTGTAGGTCTTGCAGCTTGAGGTCTCAGCTTCAAATTCTGGTCTCTTTCTTCATGGTGTCATGCTTAGTGGTGCTGAGCTTGGACAAAGGCACAAACAGGAAATTTGATAGTTTCCCCTGAATAGTTTAAGAAATAAAAATGGAACAATGTACAGAACTTGGTTTGCAGCACAACGTGAAAACAATAAGGAAAACACAAAAGACATAAAACATGAAAATATCAAATACAGAAAAACTAAAAAATATGGAAGGAATCAGGGAAAAGAGACCAGGGAGCTATAAATACGATGAGAAAGGAGAGGGGAGCGATATAGAAACCAAAAGTGTAATCATAGGCAATTAGGAACAGTTGGGGACTGAATGGGAACTGTGTGTTACCCTGTGACGGACTGGGAACCTGTCCATGGTGTAACCCACATCTCGTTTGATGACCGCTGGAGATAGGCACCAAGTGGTGAATTTATGCAGATCTAATGCACAGAGGAGCAGATATAGACAATGGATTGGTAAACAAAAAGGTTACAAATAATAGTTCATTTCTTTTTATTGAAACAGAAAAACTCCTCATTGTGAATCTTCTGAAGAATACAGCTTACCAGGTTCAAATCAGACAGAGGTCCATCAAGGCTGAAAACCCGTTGTGGAGCGACTGGTCACCAGTTGTGATCGTTCCTGCAGGTAAACCGATGTACTTCCCTGCTTTCTTTTAGTACAGCTGAAAACTACAAACATATATGTAAGCTATAAGGTACACACAAAAATCATACCAACTCATTGAAACTGCAGCAAGTGCATGCAGCTGTACCCACAAAGAGAGAACTTTTCTGTAGATATAAAATGTGCTATAATCACCACTCTAACCTCAAAATTTCAATGGTTATATTATCTTTGTAAACAATGGAAGGACTGTGTCTGTATTTGTGAACGACAGAGTGCTTTAAAAATATGATTTCCTTATTAGCTCTTATTTGATCTGATTAAAACAAAAATATGTAAAAGATTTGTTTTATTATTTTTCCAACAGAATTTGAACAACCTCCTTTAGTCTGGAGCACAACAAAACTTTTAAATGGCTCTCGACAGATCAACCTGACTTGGAAGGTAAGTAAATTTAATTTCCTGGATATTTTGTTACATAATAAAACCTACTGAAACAAAATTGAGTTACACAGTAATTTTAAAAAAATCAAAACAGAACAAAGACTTAAGATCATAATAGAATTTTTTAAATTGTAGTTTAGAACCAGTGTTCCAGAAATGTGTAACTAATGTATTTACTGCATAATTGTAAATGCTGATAAGGAACATTTTGTGTTAGGGTAAGTTAATTATTATTAACTTCCTAAGTGTTAATAATAATTAACACAATTGACACTTCCTAAGAGCTTATATAATTATAAGCTCTATAAATAGTGGATAAAACAATTAATAGCCAAAAATTCAGAGCAAAAATAAGCTAAAATTATGTCAATGATTTAAAAAAAATTATATTGGGAACATTCAGTGAGTTTATGACATATGCACAAAATAGTGTGTGTATTTTTAGCATGCTTTATCTGGTAATGCTTACATTTTACTGAAATAGTATACATTTTGACAGAACTTGACACATTTTTGGGTTCAAGTTTTTGCATCACACATATTAATATTACTTTTAAAATACTATTTATCAGTCATATTATGTAACTTTTGGTCATGAATTTGACAGATTTGTAACAAATTGGGTCTGTGTTACTTCAGGCAAGTAGCATAAATGTTACATACTTTCAACTTATGAGGCCTTTTAGAAACCAAATGATTCAGGAATTAAAATAATAACTTTGACGCCTGCAAGTCCTTCCAGCTCCTTGAAAGCCAAATTTGAAGAAATTCAAAATAACTCCAGGCTATTAGACTTTAGTGAGTGCATCAAGCCTTTCACTTCAGCACAAACTGAGATTTGTTTCCTCTGTGTCTCCACTCTGACTCATAGAGCTGCAAAATATTGTGGTAGACAGTTAACGAATAAACCACTAGTCATTAACAGTGCATATTCTTCACCAGTCTGGAAGCCTTACTGTGTTACTCCATTCTGTCTGTCTTACTCTTTCAGCTTGTGAAATTATCATGTATAACAATTTTTATTAAGAAGCCTGTCTGATTCAAGTACTTTCAAATACCTTCTGTACATTTGCATGCAACTTTTTAGAGAATTTCCCAAAATCATCAAGATTTACTTTTGTGTTTCTAGGCTGCTTTACTGTGCAATGGGAGGTGGGGATTTTCCATTTGTTTCTGTATATAATTCAATCTCTGTTCGTCTCTTCAGCAGATGCCCCAGGCAACAGCCGTAAGACGGGTGAATTATATTGTAAACGTCACACAATCCTCCCTAAGGTGTCCCTGTAAGAAGACGAGTCACAAGACCAGACAGAACAGCTACACCGTTTATGTATCATACTCAGCCGCCAACATCACTGTTATTGCCAGAAACGCGGCAGGGTTGTCTCCTCCAGCAGTCGTGCATGTGCCAGCTGCTTCTGCCGCAGATTTAAAAAGTAGGTCCTACAGTCTGCGTGCATGTATGCGTCAGAACATGTTTATTTCCTCATGTCAACCACAAATGTTTTTATACCCTTCCTTACTGGTAGCTTGTGACAAAACAATGCTGGATGAAGGACTAAAGAACAAAAGCCTTGAGTTTTACGAGCTCCAAGATGCAGATTTGATACCAGAAAGAGTCTGGTGTTTAACTTCAAAGAACAGAACTAACAAAAAAGAGGAAATAAAAAAACGTAAGTTGGATATTATGGTTTCTGCACTTTTTTTTATAACACATATATCTATGTAATTTTTGCAGCTTTGCTCTTCCATGATGAAAATGATCAAACATGGCTCCCCAGACAGCTGAAGCACCTGTTCTGTTTCCGTTACAGACATGAAGGACTACACACGCTACCTTTACTTTGAACACAAATGTTACCGTGGCAAACCACAGACAGAGAAAATGTGCCTATACTATAAGAAAGAGGGCGGTAAGTGTGTGCAATCAGCACTATAAACCTCAATATGATGCAAGTGGAATACTGCATTATCAACATTATCGTATACTATTATGCTTCTCAAACATTGATCACTTCTTTACCAGTTCATACTCTCATTTGTCAACCATGCCGTTACACTTCACTTAGTTGATTTTTTTCTTGCTAGTTAAGTATTTTTGCTAAGCTAGTATAAATGATCCTGAAAATATTCAACTCTGTAATTTATTTCTTTTTTTTATCAGTTCTGATCATTTAACATCACAATCTCTTTCCGCTGATCGAGGTGAAGAAAGATTTGGGCAAGTTGAATTAAGACAGATCAAACTAAATTAACAAAATTTTTTAAAGACATTCTTTCTCAAAAAAGCACATAGTATGTAAAATTAGAACATATGGTTTCCAATTAAATTGTGGTTAATTGTGACTAATTAATTACTCTGCAATTAACTCTGTTAAAAAAATTTAATCAAGTAGCACTACTAACAAAAACTATTTCACAATCAAATAATAATCATATTTCCATATTTTGTTACTATTACAGTGAATACCACTATATAGTTTTATCTATTGACACAATATCAAAGTTGACTGAAAAGATAATAGAAGTTGTTGTTGTTCTTTTGTTTCAGTACCCAGCAAGGAGCCACAGAACTTCGTGACTGTTTCTGACACACACGACACTGCTGATATAACCTGGAAACAGATTTCATATGAGCACCTCCATGGCTTCCTCACACACTACAAATTATGTACTGTAAAAATAAATTCACAGAGCAAGCCTCCAGGTTTGAAAGACTGTCTTTTCTATAATGGTTTCTCTTAATCTGGAGTTAGAAAGAAAATGCATTTGCTTGTGTTTTGTCTCATTTGAACAGAGTGCATCAACATATCCGCATCAGCAACAAAACACCATCTGAAAGATTTAACACCGGCAACCAAATACAATATCACCCTGGCTGGAGTGACACAAACAGGAGAAGGCCCAGTAGCCATGCAGAGTTTTACCACACTGCCAGCGAAGCCTTTCAATGGTATCAAGCCTGCAAATTCAACAACTACCGTGTTGAAAAAAGGCTTTTGTATTGATGTGCACCCTTTGAAATCACAACAGTGAATTTTCAAGCTGCAAATATCTTACCTTCTGTTTTTTAATCTGCTATTTTCTCCTTGTCCTTAGTGTGGATAAGTTTTGGATTGTTGCTTGGGTTTTTCCTCTTCTCAATATTTTGCACCGTTGTCTTGAAGAGGTTTGTGAGACTTTCTTCTACAGACATATTTATATCAAATGTCAGTGTCAAAGTTCTTCACAAATTCTTCAATGGCTCACTATATTTTTATTATATATTCTATATATAAGTATATATAAAGATTACAATAGCTGGGATTATTTAATAGCAATAGCTTGTAGTGAATGTGTACAGGCAACCCAATAGAGATGTTTAGACATTTTATGATAAGCAGACAATAATAAAATAGTAAAGATTGTTAAGTGACAAAATGTTAAAAAGTTCAACAAGTCTAAGTTTGTAATATTTTAAAGGTTGTCATATTTTGCTTTCCTCTATTTTAAGTTATTGATTGTTGCCATATTGTTTATTTAATTTTCCACTCTCCAATTCAGTGCATTTTTGTAATCTAGCTGTATTTTCCATGTAGCTCACATAAAATATCATACAATAGTACGATTCATGAGTTCTTTTTTTATTTATGCTAGATTCTAATCATGTGTGTCCTATTTCACAGCTGACTTTCTGAAAACAAAGTTTCACAAGTTGCTGTTGTGTAAACATTTTCTGTTCTGTCTTTCAATGTTTTAGAATCAAAACTAAAGTGTTCCCTCCTGTGCCGAAACCCGTGATGCCAAACTTCAGTCTTCGTCCACCAGAGAGCGAGGTAAGAAGCTGTGTCTCCACTGATTTCTTTAACAATATTTTTCTATAATATAAAACTTTGTTTGGTTCAAATTTGACTATTTCTGCATCTTGCCTCTTGAAGCATTTTTAAATATACCTTCAATGTATTTTAAAAATGCACTAATTTGGGCACATTTGCTTCAAGAAGGAAAGTCCCTATCAAACATATAGAAAGATGATGTGAAAGAAGTACTAACATTTTATTTCCCCATAAAACAGAAGTATGTTTTTATTTAAGGATCAAACAAATTAAATTTAATGTAACTACATCAGAGCAGGTGGTAAACAAATAGATTTTTGTTTAATAATAAACCAGGAGAAATAGTATACTTCATTTTATCCATATAGCAATGTTATTAATTATGTTACATCACAAAACTGTAAAAAGCATTTATAAAAGAACAGCAATCAGAAAAAGTTATAGCGCAGAGATATGCAAAATTCAAATTATTTTAATAAAATGTGAATTTTCAGTGCAAAACTTGCCATACAGTCATGCAGTCAAAGGTTCTTACAGCCCAGCTACTAATTATATTCACATTTTCTTACACAAAAGTACAATATATAGCCAAAGCAAGAACTATTCATTTGTTAAACATAAGACAAATGTGTATTATATCCCGGGACTGGTATTTAAAACCTGTTCAAAACATGCAGAACCAAAAAAATAAAAAATAAAGATGAAAAGGTCTGTATGAAAATTACTGAGTGTAATTTACTGGTATTACTTTCATCTTTGACACCAATGACCGTAACTTAAACGCAACGTAACTTCAGACTTTGTAGTTGTTCTTGTGCCCCAGAACACTGACTCTGTTCTCCGCTGATGTGACCCAATAACAGGAGATGTGGGAGAGAAAAGAGGAAGTGCACGAGGTCACGCTACTCAAGCTCGTTCCAGAGCAGAAGCCCGTTTCAGAGGCCACAGTCCTGAAGGGTAAATGGGATGATGAGGCAGTGCAGCAGGTGGAGAAAGACGGGTGCTGCTCGGAAGAATCTGATGACGAGAGATCGAGTCTTGCCTCAGGAGATGACACTCTGAGGAAAGCAGACCTGAAGGACCTGGAACTGGTGGAAACAGAGCTGGCCATGCTCAGATACAGGAATGGTTTGGTGTTTGATGTGAAGTCAGAATCACTTTGACTCACTTGAACTGTTTAACTGCCTCAACAGCACAAGACTGGGCAAGCATTGGACTAAGTTAGCGACAAATATTTGCCTCTGTAAATAAAACTGTTTATACAAATGTGAATTTTTAAAATTTACGTTTGTATTTTGTTTTTGTTTACGTTGTGTGTATTTTCTGGAAGTTATTGATGTCTGACTCAACACAAATTCAATAAGGTGCCAGTACTATCTCAGAAAGCAGAATAATTCACTACTGCTTCATATTTGCACATTAATATTTTCACATTTTTCAAAAGTCGGAAGGGAAATCCTGAGCTGGTTTGTAGCATTTTAATAATTTCATTGTATTTTTCTTTTACTGCTTATTAAAATTTGAGTAGTCAATATCTTTGTTTTCTTTTCTCTTCCATTTTCATTGTCAAATGCCTATGTAGTTTTTCTTTTCCAAATTGCATAATTTAATTTCTAAACATCATGTAGTAATTATTACAATTATCACAGGCTTGAGGGGCAACTTTGCAACAACTCTAAGTATATACCTATAATGTCTCCCTCTCCATTAAAATCTTTTTATCTTTTATCATATTTTAAGTATAATAAAACTTGTAGTACTAGTGATACAAGCTTTACTTAATTTTTACTCTGATGGTTAAGAGTCTGGCTCGTTGTTGGTTATTGTAAAAATGCACAGCAGTTAAAAACAAACACACATGATGGCTCAAAAATTCAAAACTAAACCTCCAGCCTGTTTTGAGGAAGATACATGACAGGAAGTGGTCACAACAAAAGAAAATTCTTGACCTTAAAAAAAGAAGCAAACCAGGACAAACTACTCATTACAAGAGACACAAAAGCTTTTGGTGTCTCTTATTCAGACTAAACTATGTCCTGTTTATTTGCACACACACAATAAAAGAGCTGACCTACTTGTATTTTCCACCGCATTGCACATGAGTTTGAAATATTGTTTGAGTCAGTGTCTCTTATTGCTTAGCTTGAAAGACCAAAACCAGCAGAGGGTATCTTCTGTAAAACAAAATTAACAGTGTTTATCTTTCACCACATCGAGATAAAGACTTCCCAGTTTTGACCACAGGCGGGACGCCATGTATCTGATGAACAATCTGTGGTCATTACGATAGCATGGTGTTTTGTCTGCATGAGCACAGTAGTAAACATACCAGTAAAGCTTCATTCATTTTGCTTCCAGCTAAATTAATTTTTAAAAAGTTTTAAAAACTGTGAAATTTCTGTAAATTTTGCATTACATGTTTCAGTTTTAGTTTGTACCCACCACTGTGCCTCTGGTTCGTTCCACATATAGGATACAAAACATATGTGTGTATATATATACATAAGGGCGCTTAACAACAACATAATTTCCCTTCACGCATATATATTAAATGGAAAATGACAAATTTAATTTTTGCACATTTCTGCAAATTTCATGCAAAGGCCTCTGACTTAAGATTGTTGCTGGATGACAATCTCATGACTGTCATGACGTGCTAACAGCTTGATTTTCAGGCTGCAGAGGCAATGTTCCACAGGTCCTGGATGACACCTTCAGTTTTGGCAAGCACCTCACTCTGTTTGGCAGTATAATTATAAAGTCTGGTACAGAGACGTTCTATTTGAGGATGTATTTCTTGCCCCTTATGATCGATGGACAGAGTGGTCCAACTTCCTGCTCCTTCTCTCTGCTCTGTCATTAAGTCTCCTTTTTATAATTTCTCTGGGAATTATGATCATAGGTCCGATATTATTTGAGCTTTTGAAATACATTTTGATATCACAAGACCAAGACAACACTTGCCATTGCAAGGCTTCAAACAGGATGTTTTCAGATGAAAGTCTCGACTGAGGTTAAGGTAATGCACAGTATCATCAGTAAGTTGCAACTGAGATACAGAAAATGGAAGAGTCACTGTAACGCATAGAGTGGGTACCCCTAGGCCACATGCTAGACTGATGACTGCTTTACTGTGAACAGTAACTCTTTATGTTTTCCATAAATTTAACCTAAAAGACAAATATTGTATTGAGAGTAGTTTTCATAGCATCAATCAGAAGAACATTCATCCACTGAGCATTGCAGATTTAGATCAACATGGCAATTTCATATTTTGTGAAAACTTTTTTTTACTACCCAATTTGATCTGACAAAAAAGATACCGAGTTGTCCGTTACTGAATATTGAACAAAATAAAACTGTATTTTCATCAAGAGTAGAGATCTCTTATTTGCTGCCAGGGTTTTCATGTTGGGGAGAAGGAGCACGCGACTCTGTCGGCCTCTAGTGGTCAGGTAGCGGCGGTACAGGGGGGATTCGTGTTTCAAACAGCCACCAAAGGGGGACGGGTCATTTCTTTTTTCACCGCAGGACCTCGTGTGTCAGAAGTCGCTAAAGGCTCTTTGCACGAAATAAACAAAACAACAATGAATCATCCATTCGTGCCGATGACTTCCTGATAACATTCCTAAAAATGCTATATGCCTGTCGGTATGTGCTAGAAGATGGCGGAGTCGGACGGTGGCGATTTTACTCCGAAACAGTCGGAGAACAGGTGAGTGAGCTGGAGTTGAAGGTTGTTATACTTTGGCGGTGTTTATCTGATGCCACGTTGTCTCCGGAGGACAATTGAACCGACTGTACTCTGAAGCGACTCGCGGCACGGCTTCTTTAGGTCAGGAAACACCGAGGCTCTGATTGGGCCTCCAAACCCTGGAGCTTCGGTAGCTTAATATGAGGATACCATAACATGTCTTCACCTGGTTAAATTACGTTTACATTAATAATACCTTACACAAGACAGTTCACATTTTTTAAGTTACATTAATAATTTTCTTTAGTTATCACAATACCACAAGAAAGTTGAGAATTCAGATAGAATATAAAAAATCAAATGCCTTATTTTTAATAAATAAATTAGGTTTTCTTAGTCAGAGGCTAATCATAGAGTATTTCTCAAACAATAAAATTAAAACTCACTTCATAGTAAATTCTTTTTTTTGCAGTATTTGCAAGTTGTCTTTAACTTAAGTAAAGTAGAATTAGTATTTTATTTTTACATGTTACCAAAACATCAAATATTCAAATTAAGCAATTTGTAAGTGTAAACTTTAAAAAATAAAAGTGTAGAAAATGAAGGAAAAAAAGTAACTTTTTGTGGTTCACTCTAAGTTACCACCATTGGATATTATTACCTTAATTTTCCAAGGGTTTCATTTTATTATTGCATCCAATGTCATCCTCCTCTGCTTTTCTATTTTTCCTAAATGTTTGATATGTACACCCAGAAAAAAAAAATCTCTTTATGGATTTATACAATTAGGAAGACTTTGTGTAAATGTTTGTAAACATAAAGATTTTCCTCAGGCCTGTAATGGATGCATTTTTATATTTTTATTCTATCTGATGTGATGCTAACAAAAATTTTCAGACAACACAGTGCAGTGCTGTTTTTATACTGTTAGATGCTATTTTTACAAACAACTAATGGAGCAATATTTCCTTATTCTCTAATTGTTGTTTTTCCTTGCTAATTCCTTTAAGCATGTGAAGATTTAAAGTGGCTGAAAAGATAAATGGCTTTCTGTTTAGTGTCTTTGTACATACAAATGCATTCTCACTCATTCAAAAGCTCTACGCTAAATGCATTCCCCTCTGCTTGACTAGTAAATTACATTATGTTTCCATTAGAATGTTACTAGATACTATATATCCACACACTGGCCTGTTTTCATCAGCAGATAACAGCTTCTAAATGTAACAATTCAGCTTAGATTTCTGTTAGGAATATATTAGATTTGCATTTGAAATGGGGGGGGAGGGGGGAATTGCATTCTAGCTTATTGATGGTTACAAGGCGTATTTCTCTTTCCAGTATGGCTAAGAAGAATAGTACCCTGCGCTGTACTTTCTCCGCCCCGAGCCACAGTGCCACTCTCCTTCAGGGCTTGTCGGTTTTGCGGGCTCAGGGTCAACTCCTGGATGTCGTGCTGGCTGTCAATGAGGAGCACTTCCAGGTCCATAAAGCAGTGCTGGCCGCCTGTAGTGATTACTTCAGGTTAGTCTGGAGATTTCACCAAGTCCATTTGGATTTTCAATCGAAAGCACTTAGCTGATGCTTGCAAAAAATAGAGTGGAAATAATGACTTGTAAAATAGTGATGTTTTCAATATATCAGAAGTTATTGAGTGAAAGTTAATGGTGGGTGAAAATGTTCAATAGGAAAGTGTAAAAAGCCTACAGTGCCTTCCAAAAATGTTTCTACCTCTTCAACTTTTTGGGGTGGATTTTTATGGTTATTGCTTTGCAGCAAGCTGAACCTCCATCCCAGTCACGTCTTTTGCAGCCTTTCTCAGGATTTCTTCCACCTTGTCTTGTTGCTAGTTACAACCATTTTTCCATTAACGTTGAGCATCTTGTCTTGCTGAAGATTAAATTTTTCAATACACAGTTTTTAATGTAGGCCAAAACTTTGACTTCACATTATTCATGTTTGTTGTACCTCTTACATGGCGTTCAGCAAACTGAGCTTTGTTTTGACATAATGGCTTTTGTTGTCATCCATAATTAGCATATTTGTGTAATTTCCCTATTCTCACATTTTTCCATCTGATCTGTAAATCTTTGCAACTCTTCCATATGCATCTTGGCTGCTTTTCTAATTAATGTTCACCTTGCCCAGCCTGTTAGTTTACATAGAATGCTATGTCTTTGCAGGTTTGCGGTTGAGCTATTCTCTTTCTGCTTGCATATTAACCCAGTGGTAACATGCAGGATCCCAGGTCTCGAGGACCGACTTGGGGAACCACTGGATTAACCAGTGCTCAATGTGGCGTTCAAATCTTTGGATATTATTTTATAGCACAACTCCATTTTATAGCACTGCTCCTTGATCTTTGTGGTTGTTCAAAATGGTATGAATACATTTGTAAGGCTCAGTAGGCAATTAAGCCAAAAGATAACCTTAATCTTACTTTTTATTCATTGGCTGTTTACACTAGACTCAAACAACTTTTTCCAAATAGAAGTACACTTGTAAATAACATGATTTATTGTGCTCTTTTTGATTTCAGAGCTATGTTTACTGGAGGCATGAGGGAGTCAAACCAAGACATCATTGAACTGAAGGGTTTGTCAGCCCGAGGGCTGAAACATATCATTGACTTTGCCTACAGTTCAGATGTAACTTTAGACCTAGACTGTATTCAGGATGTTCTGGGGGCTGCTGTGTTTCTCCAGATGGTTCCTGTAGTGGAGCTTTGTGAGGAATTCCTTAAGTCCGCAATGAGCGTCGAGACTTGCCTTCACATTGGGCAGATGGCCACCACATTCAGCTTGTCTTCCCTCAAAGAGTCCGTGGATGCCTTCACCTTTCGTCACTTCCTCCAGATCGCTGAAGAAGAGGACTTTCTGCACATTCCTATGGAGCGCCTCATCTTCTTCCTGCAGAGCAACAAGCTGAAGGAACTGCAAGGAGATCGACCTCTTCCACGCTGCCTTAAGGTGGCTCCAGCATGATGAGTCCCGCCGGGCTGAGGCGAGCAGCGTCCTCTGCCACGTGCGCTTTCCACTCATGCTCTCCTCAGAGTTGGTGGATAGTGTTCAGACAGTGGACATCATGGTGGAGGATGTGCTGTGCCGCCAATATCTCCTCGAGGCCTTCAATTACCAGATCCTTCCCTTCCGACAGCATGAAATGCAGTCCTCACGGACGCTCATCCGCTCTGATGTGTTTTCCCTCATCACCTTTGGTGGGACCCCCTACACCGACAATGACCGCACAGTGAGCACCAAGTCTTACTACCTTCCTGATGCTGCTTCCCGTCAGTTCAAAGAGCTGACAGAAATGGAGACAGGGTGCAGCCATTCCTGCGTCGCAGTGCTTGACAACTTTGTGTACATTGTCGGTGGGCAGCACTTACAATACCGCAGTGGGGAGGGGGCTGTGGACAACTGTTCCGCTACGACCCACATCTTAACCAGTGGCTACGCATCCAGTCCATGCAGGAGGCTCGAATCCAGTTTCAACTCAATGTCGTTCAGGGACAACTATACGCCACTGGAGGCCGTAATCGATCTGGGAGTCTGTCTTCTGTGGAGTGTTATTGCCCAAAAAAGAACGAGTGGTCTTATGTGGAACCATTGAAACGCAGAATTTGGGGCCATGCTGGGACTTCGTGCAGGGAAATGTTGTACATCTCAGGAGGTTACGGGGTCTCATTGGACGATAAGAAAACACTCCACTGCTATGATCCAATATCAGACCAGTGGGACTTCAAAGCCCCCATGAATGAACCCAGAGTGCTGCATGCCATGATCAGCACCCAAGAGCGTGTTTACGCTCTGGGTGGCCGCATGGACCACGTGGACCGCTGTTTCGATGTGCTGGCGGTTGAGTATTACAATCCAGAAAGTGACCAGTGGACCACCGTCAGTCCCATGAGAGCAGGGCAGTCCGAGGCAGGCTGCTGCCTTCTGGATGCTAAGGTCTATATCATAGGGGGTTATAACTGGCACCTGAACAATGTCACAAGCATCGTTCAGGTCTACAACACTGAGACGGATGAGTGGGAAAGGGATCTGCACTTTCCAGAATCATTTGCTGGCATTGCGAGTACGCCGATTATACTTCCTCAAAACACCACACAACGCTGAGCTCCTGACCTGCAACTGTGAAGACTATTGTTCTGTGTGACCTTCTACTGCCCAGTGGATTGAATGAAGGTGTGAACATCTTGTTTACATATGGATGAAGGTTTGTTTTTTTTAGTCTTCAGTTGACATAAACTTACCTTTTTTTATATATTGTATAGTATATTTAAGAAACCTTCTTTCAGCTTTAGGATTTATAGCTATGATTGCTGATGATCAGGTTTCATTGAAAAGGCAATGAAACCTCTGATAAGCTAATAATAAGGGTAAATCCAGGTCTGAAAATGTATTTATCCAATCATAATTATTGCAGAGTTCCTACAGAAAATGCTAGAATGTGATTACCCTGGTCTAGTTAACCATTGGCAAAGATGATGATAAAATCTTTCCAGGCTTTATTTTTTATTCCTTTGTAGAAATGTTTTGTTTTCCCTCCGTCTTTTGTTTCTTCTTTGTGTCCTCCCATCTTTCCTTACTTCTGTTCACATTTCCCTCCCTCCCTTCTGTCCATTTCTTTTTTGTGTGCTTCTTTGCCTTCTTTGTTCCTTGTTTACTTACTCCCTCAAGTCACTCCTTTTTTCTTCTCCTCTTCCCTGCTCCCTTACTTCTTTGTCATGTGTCCTTTTTTTAGTTCTACTTCTCTTCGTTATGATTTTCTTGCTTTCCTTTCTCATGTCCTACATTTGTTCATTACGTGTGCTTCCTTCCATGCTTCTTCCCCTCCTTCCTTGGCTTCTTCCCATTCTGCTTCCATTCCTTGTATTTTTCCTTTTGTACTTGAAGTCATTCATTATTTTTTATTCCTTGTCTCTTTTCTTCCTTTCATTTGTTGTCCACCTTCCCTTTGTTCTGTTCATTCCTTTATTGTGTCTTTTCTATTCTGTCATTTCATTCCTTATGTTCTATCTTTATTCCTTCCTTCTATGCTATTTCTTTATACAGTATGTAAATCCTGCTATAAATTGATGATGAATGTTTGGATTTTTAGATTTTAAAATGGTAATAAGACTATGTCTGAAATCTTTATACATGTAGGAACACTTCTTGCTTGCTTGGCAAGTTAGAAAGTGTATTATTATAGTCCAGTTAACTGGTGTAGCATTAGCTAAATTATAGTAGATTTTCGAAGGAAAATATTACTTTAATTTGTAAAAGTGATAAAAACCAATGAAGGGCTTACATTACAAAAGGTACATCATAACATTCCTTAGAAAAATCAGCAGTTAAAATGTTGGACAATTTGATTGTACAGAAGTTTTATTTGTTATGCTGTTAAATTTTTAAACAATTTACCTTTAAGTCAGTTACTGTAGATATATCCTAATACACAAACTACATATTTGCACATGATAGCGGCACAAAAAATAAATAGGATGATTTACAGTTTAAAAGGTGTTCCACATTAGGATTTTCCTCTTTATGTGAATGTCTTTCTGATTTCTGATGTGTTTAATGGAACTGAAACTGTTTCAGATGTTTCTTTTTCTCACCTAAAATCACAAACAACTGCAGACCTCTTGCGGCAGCTACATGAATAATTTATTTGTGTCTTCCCATTAGAAACATTGGAAGACGTGTGTCTCATGTCTTCCCAGGACATGAGGGGATTTGTCATGGAAATACATATTGGTAATATGTCTTTCTGTGCGTATCCACAATGTTTTTCATTGTTTTTTTTCTCTTTCCTTGAAGCTTGTTCACTTAATTTTTACAGTTTTAATTTTTCTGCACCTTTAGCACTTTTTAAAGCTGTATTTATGACATGTTGTCTTTGAACATGACCTAAATATTTGTTTTTAACTTTAAGAAGCAAACCGTTTTTGTTTTTCCTTTTGAACTTGACCATAGGGAGGAGGGTTTTTTGTGGAAAAATGTCTGCTGTCTGCTTGCCTAAGCGTGTTTTGTTCTGCCTGTACCAATCTAAGCACATTATATCGTCTAAGTGCAATACAGTGAAAACTGATGTACTCCAGGGGGAATGTATAAGTTTGTGTAGCTTCATATCAATCCTTTATTCTAGTCAATAGTGTTTTAAAAATGTAAACCTTTTGTGTCTGTATTGGTTTTGTAAATGTTTTTTTGTGAAATGTGACAATAAAACATTTGCAGTGCTTTGCAAAGAAATTACATCCCTTTCTTTTCATATCATGCATAGTTACAACCACAATCTTGAGTGTATTTAATTGGGATTTTATGTAGTAGACCAATATAAATAGTTAGATGCTTTTCATTTTGTTCAAGGTGATTGGAGGTTATACATTTCTACTAAGCTGTCATTTTTCTTATAAAGTCTGAGTCAAACTGAAAATGAGGCTTTTCATGACTTTTAACAGTTACTTTTTTCATACCACCTTTCTATGCAAGCTATATTTGTAGTGTGTCACCAACAGTTATGTCAATAAACTATCTCAGCTTAGCTGTTATCCGGAGCCAATCTACTATGTTCCGTCATATTAATGGTGCTGTTTGTTCACTAATGTAATGGAAGACCCTTCACTCCCCCTAACAAACCTCTGAAGCTTTCACACAGCAGCTGGATTTACACTGAGATTGGATTACAAACTAATTAGATTACTTCTGATTTCAGTTTGCTGCTTTAGATTTTACTTTACTTAGGGCTATGAAAATAAGTGACAATACATTTTCATGTCAGATTCTAAAATGTAAAGCCTATGTGCAATTTTCCTTCATCAGTGATTTGCTTCTTTACATGAGTATCACATCAAATTTTAATAAGCCAAAATCACACTTTACTTTAGTATCGTGACAAATGTCACGAAATTTATCCCAAATGTATTCATTATATTACAGTCAGTTTGCGCCTGGTCACGTTTTCTGTGTCCAGATTTTATTGTCTTTCCGTGCATATCCATGTTTATTCCCCCTCTTTATGTTACTATTAATAACGAACATCTAGGGCACACAATTCCCCCTGTGGTGAGTCTTATTTTATCTCAAACTCGGCCTGCCTCAGATTCTGCAGGCAGCTGAAGCAGAGAGGGGTAACATCAATAGAGGCGTTCAACCGTGCGTCGTGACGACAGTACCAAGGCCTGGCGTCGTGCGTAGCGTAACATTCCATTGAGAAGAAGAGGGAAAGATGGCGTCCTCTAACAATCCGCGCAAATTTAGCGAAAAAATCGCTTTGCATAATCAAAAGCAGGCGGAGGAGACTGCCGCTTTTGAAGAAGTGATGAAGGACTTGAACATCACCAGAGCCGCTCGGGTAAGACCCCCACCCTCTCACAGGCTGGTCCCAGTTTGTTGCATCGCTGTTTTTGGCAGTTAACGAACACTGCGGTGATATGTTTGAGCGACTGCTCTCTATTTAGGTAAGATCCATGTTTTCATTCTTAGCTGGATCGGTCTACCATAATCACAACACACTCCCATTTCTATTGACAGGCGCTACAGATTTTTATTTTGTCTACAAAACATGCGTGTTTAGTGCACTGTTAATTGGCTTCGCTAGCAGTTTGAGTGTAAGGTGCACCTGTTCCCTATGTATGATTTCAACGGTAAGTGCACGCGTTTGGGCTGCTTCAAGGCGCACACATCACCGCATAATAACATGTTGAGGCTGTTGGCAGGTAAATTAAAGCGGAGCAAATGCGAGTGGGATCTCCGACAGGGTTAAGGCAGCCTTAGCTGGCCAATCAGACTCACGGGACGTGGATTCCTCCCGCCCCCACGTCCACTGTTTCCACCGTGGCACGTTTTAACGCAAACAAAACACAATTTAAAACGGAAGCTTAGTTAATGTTTTACATGTTTTTGGCTTATCCAGCCACACCCCTTACTGCACTAGTTTTTACAGATTTGTTGAAAGTCAGCAGTGGATCACAATGAAATGTTTTATCAACTTTCTAATGATAATATAATAAATAATCCTGCTTTTCAGAGCCCACTGTCCTGAATGTTTTAGGTGTTTCACCACTGCCGCACACCTGGCTCAAATGAATGGGCGATTAACTGGCTTCTGCGGCGTTTAATAGCATATTGAGGAGGTAATCTAATCATTGGAACCAGGTGTGCTGGAACAGAGAGACATCTAAAACATGAAGGACGGTGGGCCCTGAGGAGCAGGATTGAGAAACATTGCATTATGTCTCACAATTATGTGCGGCCCATGGAGTGTGTATGTGTGTGGTGGAAAGACCCCTCACAATGATAAAAAGAAAAAAAAACTAGAGTAAGGGAGAGCTGTGGTGCAACAACTATACAACTTGCTTACTTCAGATTGTTCAAAGAAATAGAAAGAAATCCTTATATTTGTTACAACTTATTGTCGTTTTTTTTCCTTCCTCAAGGCTTAATGCAAATTGCTTTTAACTTTATTAATTGTCTGTTATTGAGTGCAGATTTTTTTCCATGAAGTTTTTTTTCTTGTTTTCATTATATTTTGAGCATATGAGTCTTATGAAATACTTGATGCATACATACTTGTCTGTCTGTAAAGGTCAGAAACTTTTCTTTGATGTATAAAAGGAATCTAAGCTCTTCATTGTCTTATATCCAAAGCTATTCCCACTATTTCTTGGTTTGTTTTAAATATTATAGCTCTTGCTTATGCTTCGTTGTTGATCTAGATTGAAGGTTATCCAACTGAGTTTGTACGAATCTGCCTTGGGTAAACACATATGTTATGCTGTATAACAACTAAAAAAGTTACATTATTTAGAAAAACAATAAAACTATAAATTTGCTCCCTGTTGTGAGGACAATATGCAAGCATCATGCAGTCAGGATAAAATTGCATCAGTTGTGCAATTAAAAACAGAGGAGGGAGTTACTTGTTGATAGTTCATATTTGCAATTTGCATTTCATAGCTATTTTCCCCTTTTAGGAATTAACTGAAAATGTGAGAGCTTCTGTGAACTTGACAGATTAAGCACAAATTCTGGATCTCTTTTTTTTTTTTCAAAATGTTGCATCTTTTTCCTGCTCTTGTTCTACAATGTTGGTAAAAATGTGATTGCTTGTTAGTTGTGGGATTAAAAAAACCCCTAAATTTCTACTTATGAGACTTGAGCAAAAAGTGACTTAACTTCTCTTCAAAGAGTAGTCCACCTTCAAATTATTTTTAATTTCAAATCATATAGACTATGCTATATTATATAACCAGGGTATTCAGTCAGGTTTCCAATAATTTAAGTTCCCATTTAGTAGGTCACAAGGATCAGTTGAGACCAACAGTGGGGGTCAATGCTGAATGTAAGGACATGTCAGAACTGTTATAGGCATATAACTTTTTTTAAACCTTTACCATTTTGTGGCAAACGTTCACATTTACTACATTTTAAATGTGAGGACTGTTTTGTTTCAGATTATTCTGTTTGGATTGGAATAATTTTTTTTCAAGACTTCTTTGACTTAAAAGATATCTTCAGAAATGTAAATAATTGTTTCTTGAACATAAAGGCAGTATAAATCAGTTGGAGTTTGTTTACTGCCACTCTCTTCCTCTGGAGTAACAGAAATTCTTCAAAAAATAAGGATTATCTATCAAAATTTTAAAAAAGTTTACTGTCTCTTTAGTCAAAAGAGGGAGGCTGGGACCATGGTAGAAAGTGTAGAGGACATTCAGCATGAGCTGCAGACAGTAAGTTTTTCTCTGCTCCAATCTCCAAATGATGAGGGTTAATCATCCAGGAAGCTCCACCAGCATATATTGGATGAGTCAATTGACTCATTTCTTCAGCTGCACTGATGTCAGGAAGTGTTTTAGATTTTTTTTTTCTGTTTGCTGGAAATGAAGCATACTTATTACTACAATGCGTGTGTCTAACCCTAAGCCATACTGCTATTTCCTAGGAGGGAATCACTCTTCAGTTGTATAGTCTCTGCCTGATTCCCTTGTGTTGCCATTCAGATTTTCTGTCACTGCATTATGTCTGATCATCTGATTCAATTCCTCTGGGTGTACAAGATGTCAGTTTTTTTTTTTGTTTTTTTAATAGCATACATTACTTTTTATTACTGTTATATGCAAGTAGTAAATACACAACTGTGACAACTCAAGCTGTCAGTCTGGTGTCATTCAAATCAGCTAGTTTTGTTTGCTTGTCGGTAGTTCATGAAAAAGCCACATTTGCCTGTTTCATCTTGTTACATTTTTTCAGTTTATAAAAGCCCCAAAGTCATTAATCTTGCATATAATCACTGTAGACTTGCACGCATTGCCCATTTTTAGCATCTCTTTTGTTTGTGAATCAGATCAGTCATTCACTCATGCTTTCATGCAATTTTACTTTGCACAGTTGCAGTTACAGAAGACCCAGTATTTGCAACTAGGGCAGAATCGTGGACAGTACTATGGAGGCTCACTGCCCAATGTCAATCAGATTGGGAATGGCAACATTGACCTGCCTTTTCAGGTGAGCCCCTAGCCTCTCTCAGCAATGGTTTTGTTCTGGATCAGTGTACCCTTGTCAGCTGTTGGTGAATGTTGGACACACACAGGTTTCAGCTGTCTTTCAGATTTGTTGAAAAATAATTTCTGTACCGACTATCCATTTTTAAAGAGGAGGAAAAGAGTCTGCTGGCTTTTCTTTGGCTGTGACAGCTGTAAGACTATTTGCTGGTTAGAGTTGCATCTTCCACCAGGTTTCATCATACCTCAAGAGTTAAAGAAGAGCTTGTCTTAAAGTTTTTTTTTCTTCCCCATAATTGAGAATTGGTTCCTAAATTTTAAAGTATACCATTGCTTGTCATGGCTTTTCATCTTTAATTACATTTGCCAACTTGGCTTGACTCATCTTAAAGTGAACATGTTTAGCACCATTTATTCCAATGCAAAGATTTGCTCTGTTTGAAAGGACTCCTCTCATCTCATTTACCTGGTGTGTCCACCTTAGAACTCTGTGCTGGACACCAGTCGGACAAGCAGGCACCATGGACTTGTGGACCGTGTTTACCGCGATCGTAACCGCATCACGTCTCCTCACCGTCGCCCACTTTCAGTGGACAAACACGGTCGCCAAATATCCTTTATATTGCACAGTCACATGTGCTGATCTGACTTGGAAGATACTTTGTCTCTTAATTTGTCTTATTTATCCATAATTTGGAATATCAATCAAATTTTTAAAATATTTCAGTTTACTTTCAAGAGAATTAAATGAAAAGTAGTTGTTTGAATATGTTTAGCAAAGTTTTCACTTCCTTGTACAGGTACAACTGCACAAAATAGAATATGAAAATGTCAAATTAAACAATTGAGACTGGGGAATCGAACCCAGAACCTTCTTGCTGCAAGGCAACAGCTCTACCAGCTGCGCCACTGGGCAGCCAATATAATATGTATATACATGTATATACATACATATTTTTTTAATACAGAAATGCTTAGACTTTTTTCTAGCAACAGAAGGGTAAGCCACAAAACTTTGTGCCTAAAGAAGCTGACTGTGCAGTGTATTTTATCCCAACATACTAGGTTCAGTGGAAGGAAAACATGTAGCCAGAGTCAGAGCTTCAAGGGCTGGAACACAGACACATCAAGAACATGAATTGCAAGTTTCACATTTCTTTACATGCTATCATACCTTGACTAAGGAGAAAAAGGACATGTATGTTGCTGAGTATCCAAAGTCCTTTTTGCAGCTGAAACCACATTTTGCATTTCATATGGGGATTAAGGTCACCATGTCTGAAGCATTGTGGTCATCTGAAAGTTCCTTTAGATGATTGGCTTTGAAACTGACCCACCAATATTTTGTCCCTTATCCACCTCTGGAAGTAGCAGTCACTATGATGTTTGGGATAGAATGGGATTGTGTAACTAGTGAGACATAGGCACAAAACAAAGATGGCAGCATGTATTCATTATGGAGACATTGTATCACCCTCCCTTCCATCTGATCTGAAAAATATATTAATAAGCAGAATTTGATTGTGATTAAAAATGTTGATTTAAAAAAAAATTATTATGACATTGGGGAATTGCATCAAAGAGCATAGCTCTGGAGAAATTCTCCACATGCTACTGAAAACTATAAGACACACCCATTTGATTTTGTAATTGAGTGCATATACGATTCAATAACATTTCTGTGTTAAAAGTCTGTTTTTCTTTTATGTTTTTCTATTTATGTTGATATGAAGATCAATGAATTAATGATTTATTTTTTGTAAATCCTCTGATAACCATCTATTGAATTATACATGTTCATATGTTGCACTTTAACAGACTTATTTTGACAAATGTTTTCTATTTTTAGTTTCGAGATTTGATCTCCCTATAGGATTTGTCCAGGATTATTTATGCATAATGTTTTAGGCACAAAGGGATGAACTAAAGCCTATGTCTGATTGATTCTTCTATTTTCCCTCTCATAATTATTAGCCTTAACTAGATTTACATTGACAGCTGTCCCTACAGTTCAGTTTACCTGTCCCCACCGCCAGACACAAGCTGGAGAAGGTAAGTTTCTTCGCTTGTCCGTTTGCAAGAAGCTGGAACTACCCAGTCAGAAACGTTTATTTTTATGCCTTTAATTAGAGTAGAAATTACACACAAGGATGGACAACAGATTGGGCAACCTGGTGGCAAATAAAGTTCAGTAATGAGGGCTGTGACCCATGATGGATCTGGTGCTTAACAGTTGGCTCTCTTCCAGTGTTGGGATTCTGCTGACGTCTTATCTTTCTGTCACATTCAGGACGAATTCAGACTCGGCCTTACACCAGAGCGCCATGAACCCGAAGCCCCAGGAGGTGTTTTCAGGAGGGTCACAGGAGCTGCAGCCCAAACGAGGTGAGGGAGGATCCAGTGACAAAGACACAGAGAAGCTTTCATTTATTCATGAGCAACGTGCTAATCCAAGCTGCAAACCTCTGAAGACACAAAAGAGCTGGTGTCAGAGAGAGGCAGATGTAGACGCGTGGTAAAATATTTAAGGTGAAAATGGAAGCTGATCTACTGAGAAGTGTTTCAGTTTGCCTTTGTACTCTGCTGGCTTTAGAAATTTCTGAATGAAGCTGATTCAGGGCAACCTACAGAACAAAATCAATCATTTTGCTCGACATAATCGACTCTTTATCGATTATGTCTTTTTATGTGTAAAGCTCTAAAACAATGAAGCCAACTTTAGCTGGCCTCCGTTCAGCGTCTGGTGGTCGCCTGTGCTATTTTTAGAAATGTGGGAAACTGGTGCACAGCAGTACTATTTTCTGCCTGGCAGCTTGGGATATTGATGACAAATTTTTTTCAGTACGGCTTTTTACATTTTTGGATATTGTCACAACAAAAAAAACGTATCTTGTTTTTTGTTTAATAGTGCTGCTGCTTACGGTGCCTGGGACGGAAAATTCAGAGTCGGATGCAGACAAGGATGTTCAGAAGCAGCTGTGGGACGACAAGAAGGTACCGGTGGGACAGTGAGGGACTGTAAAGTGAACTCATATGGTGAATTAATCATGACTCTTTTTCGTTTTGTTTTTTATTAGGATGATGCATCTCAGCCTAATACATGTGATGTCCCAGGAATCAAGTGAGTATTGCTATTTTAATTTTCCAAACCTCTGCTTCTTTTGTAGCTTCCTTTGAAAAATGACTATTTTCTTCTTAGAATGACCATCATCACATAAGTGGAAGTAGATTTCTAATTAGACAAAGCTTTGCTAAATGTAATGAAGCTGTAGATTGACCATATAATTAAAGCTTCAATGTAATTTGATGTTTTTCCACATCAGAGAATTAAATTGTATACAGAGAATTAAATTGTATACAAGATCAACTTTTTTAATGTTCTAGATTTATTTTTGTCCCTTAAGTTCTCAGAGAGGCCAAGATAGAAATTGCCAACTGATTAAGAGTTACAATAATTTGAGAGCTTTGTTTTCATATTGCAGATCTGAAATACTTCATAGAGTCTAAATATATGTAACTGCTGATGAGTGCATCAGCAGTTAGAATTATTAGAGCAAGTTATCCAAAAATATTTTTGGTGCTGTTTTTGTGTTTCATGTCACTAACCAACTGGTTGCCTTTTTCCAGTATATTCCCTTCACCAGACCAGGAGTTAAGCCCGTCTGTGGTCCCAGCTGCACACAACACTGGTGGTTCGCTGCCGGATCTGACTAACATCCAATTCCCTCCTCCGCTGTCCACACCACTTGACCCCGAGGACACCGTGTCCTTCCCCTCGCTCAGCTCAGCCAACAGCACGGGCAGCCTGACCACCAACCTCACCCACCTGGGCATCAGTGCTGCAAGTCATGGTAAGACTTGTACCAAAAGTAGGGTGACGGGAGAGAAAGACAAAAAACACTTATTACCCCAATTATGAAAGTAGGTTGTTTTAGCCAATATCTTGAGCTGCATTTTTTTTAACCTGTTTTATTTTTATCAAAATAATTTTAATTTAACAGGACATTTTTACTTACAATAACAGAAAATTAATCTTTAACCCAAGGAAGAGGCACATTAGAACCCAGATGATTTTAGAATAGGTTTTGTTGTGTATCTATCTGTGTGCAGAAAACATTAAATGTAGCTTTGTGTCAGAAGATGCTGCTATTGCTCTCCTTTGTTTTGGTCTACTGTTTGTGCTAGTGGGCTGCTGGCTGTCTCTCATTATGTCCTAAAATCTCATCCTCTCAGAGCGGATGAGTATTTAGGACAAACAACAGTTACTTTCTACATCTTGTTCTGGTCACCAGATGGCTGTTTACTTTTCTCATTTAAAATGTATTTCCTGCATATTCGTTTGCTTTGGATGGCAACAACTTGCTTGTTTTTGACACATGACATAGGTGAATAAATGTGGTCTGTGGTGAGCCCAGTATGTATGTGTGTTGCTGTTGCTTTAAGAACTAGTATATTAAACGTTGCCTATTGTCTATGATTTCTTAGCTGATTCTCATGTTTGGATGTTTAGTAATCTGGCTTTCCTCTAACAGAACTCAGTGACTTGTGCATGTGTGACTCTTCTGTTGCCAGGGATCACCACACCCTCTCAGCCTTCCATGACTGTAACGGGCCAGCGCAGGCAGCCACCTGTGGTACCACTTACTCTCACCTCTGACCTCCATCTCCAACAGTCCCCACAGCAGCTCTCACCCACGCTCTCCTCACCTGTTAATATTACACAGGTAAATGTCTGGCGTCAGGCTTCACTTGGTTTTTTTCTTGGCGTTCAAACGCTAGAATGTGTGTGTGCTCTTGTTTTTAGGCTTTGCAAACAGAAACATTAACTTTGGAGCAGCAGCTTTCCCAGTACCCCCTGTTCAACCAGCTGACGCCTCAGGCCCAGGCTCAGCTACTCAGTGACCTCCAGAAACAGCCGGCGCTGCCACAGGGCATCCAGCTCATCGCTCTGCCCACTCTGGCCTCGTCTGGGTCAGCCACTGCAAGCAGTCCCTCGCCGGATAGCCAAACCACCGCCAGCATGAGCATCAGCTCGGTAAGAAACACACAACTCAGTTAGGAAAGTGAAGGCAGGGTCACAGCTTTCTAGAAATGTTTCCTAATATTTTCATGATTACCACTGTGTTGGTTTTGCTCAATATTTAAAATCTTTTGAAAACATGACATGATCATTTTTACTTAGACTTGCTGCTATTGTGTAGGCAGACAAAATGAACCCCTAACAAAATTTTCTTACTTCTTATGCGGAGGCTGATGATAAAACCCGTTGTCTGTGCAGTAATGGTGAAAGGCTTTGGCAGTGACATAGATGTCATTCTGTGGTTTCAACATTTCATGTTCAACTGAAAAAACAACTACAAACATATGACTTCTAAAAACTTTAACATGAAATACATAAAATTTATGCAGAGTCGGTATGTGAAGTTTTGATGCCTTTTCATCACTTAATTTATTCTGGCATCCTGGATGTCATCTACACTGTTAGATCTTCACCATTGGTGCTTGGAGTTGACCACAATTTGCTGGTTCCTGCTTATCCAGGAGCCACCTTTATAGAATTCACTACAGTTTTTTAATTCCAGTATGATTTTTTTAACACCCTCCATCAACTATAGCTCTTGGAGTCTCTTTTTAGCCTAACATTATTTATGGCAGTGTTCTTGTTCAGAGATGTGAGTAAGCCCGCTTCCTGGATGATGGACATTTAATCAGAGAAGGTACCTTTTCAGCAGCCTTCTACTGTCCGTCACTAAACCTCCTCCAGAACTTAACTCTCTCTCCTTGATATCTTTTTTTAGACACAAGTATCTTATTTTCTGCCCCACAGTCTCTATGTGCATGCAGATAAATTCTCACTCAACTGCTGCCGATGTTAAACAAGCTCTGCACTGGTAACTTGATTCTGTAGATGGATTGATCAGGAAAAACTCACTGAAACCTCATGAAATTGTTCTGTCCTATTAACTTCTTCCCTTGAAGTTCTCAATGATCCAGAAAATGTCGCGCATGCTTTTCTCCAGGAGTAAGCAAGAAAACAATAATTTCAGTCTCAGTAGTAATAAATTTTGATACCATGTTAACACCCAACAAACCACTAGGTAATATAATAATAAAGATGCAACATTTGCAAAACATAGCATATGTCTCACTGCCAAACTTTAACCTGCGACTGTACACGTTTTGATCTTATTGCTAAAGATGTGTGTGTTTGTGCCGGACATGAAGCTTAGTGTTAGCTAACCCTCTTCCCTCCAACAGTATCGCAATCAGACTGGCTCACCAGCCACTCAGTCTCCAACCTCCCCAGTCTCCAATCAAGGCTTCTCCCCTGGAGGCTCGCCTCAAGTAAGGGCCCACCCTCTGAGCTCACTGCTGTCTGGGGAAGGGCTTTGCTTCTGGGGGAAAGCTAACTGTTCATAGCCAGGCTGCTTTTCATTCTGTGTGTTTGCACCACTCATGGTGTCAGCAGCTGCATAACTCATCTCCTCATCTCCACTGTCACAGTTCACTGTATGCATGACAACATGTTGGTTTTCTCAGTTTGCACCACACCTGATCGAGCTGGGGTGCTCTTTGTATAATAAAATATTTTTCTGGAGAAAGTGATAGATTTTTTTAACTACTCAGTTTATGATTTTTTTTATCTTTTCTGTGCATAAAGATACATTTTTGCATTTTTTTTTACTATACAATTGTGGATAAATTAATTGTGGGTAAATCAGTGCCAGTCCCTTTGGCTAAGATGACCCTTAAGCAGGGACTCTACCACATAAGAAAGCCAATTCCACACTGTTGATAATGTGCATTTGCTTTTCAAGATTATTTCAGGGAAGTTTCAACTCTTTTCTACCTCTGTAAATCCAATTTGACCTCTCTGTCATGCTGGCTTTTACCTCTTCTTTTTTTGTGTTTTTGATCATGTCTTTTTTCTTCCCAAGTTGCCAGGGTTTATTGTCCTAGTGTTTATTATACAGTTGTAGACTCACCACCAAGGCCTCTCTTCAATAAACTGAATTGTGATTCCTTTCTAACGGGGCTGCGGCAGCCAACATTCACTCTTTCATAGGCTTGTGTTGGCCCTGGTAATGAGAACCACTTGCTTATATTTTCTGCTCTGCTGGACAGTTGTGTGATGTGTTGTCTTGCTTGGTTTTCCTTGTTATTCCATCACTAAGATATGACCTTATTAAATTGGATGACTTTTTTGTGTTTATTAGAGAAACTTGCATTCTATTTTACGATTTTAATTTATATTTCCTTTCCCCTGCAGCACATTCCTGTGGTGGGCAGTATATTTGGCGACTCCTTCTATGATCAGCAGCTGGCATCGAGGCAGACCAATGCGCTCTCTCACCAGGTAACCAAGACTACCAATAACCCAGGACAGAATGTTGTCCTGACTCTGCTCTGCCTCACAAATCTGTGCTTTTCAGCTCGAGCAGTTCAACATGATTGAAAGTCCCATCAGCTCGTCCAGCCTTTTCAGCCAATGCTCCACCCTCAACTACACACAGGCGGCCATGATGGGCCTCACCGGTAGCAGCTTACAGGACTCGCAGCAACTCAACTACAGCAGCCATGGCAACATCCCCAACATCATTCTAACAGGTAGCAGCACCACCATCCATCCATACATTGTCATTCACCCATCCAAATCTGGGTGGCAGAAGGAAAACCCAGATCATTCTGGGGTATCTGAAAGTGTTTCCAGGCAAAAGGATGGGAATACAGTTACAACCAGATATTTATATATTATAAAATACAACTCATAACCATTTCTCCCCCACTGGCCATTTTAAAATCAGACCGAGCTTTGCCTGTTTGAGGTCAGTTCGGATTACAAAAACTATTTATATTTGTTACATACCAGAGCTAGGAGATTTTTTAAAAGCTCTAAATGCTTTTGATATCCTTCTACAACCTTCCCACAACAGTTTGCAGAAATTTTGGTCCTTTCATTGTAACTGAGTCAGGTTTGAGCAGTCTTGCTCAAACATACTTCTTCAGCTCTTCCTTAAACACTTTCTTTATGATATCAGTCAGGGCTTTGTGATGGCCTCTCCAAAATACTGAGTTTGTTTCCCCTGTGCAAATTTGGTGCTAAACCCCCTCGGACTTGGGCAGGCTTTACAATGCGGAGCACACACCTGCTCAAAGGTTTATTTTCACGTCCATGTGCTCTTTGTTGCACAGTAAACTGCTTGGCAGGAAACAGGAGTTCACACTGAACTGTTTTGTATGTTACGTCAGGCTGATAAGGTTGAGAGTCAATGCAACCAGCTGCAAGGACTCGCATCAGCCAGACTCCCGCTTTGTGCCACTTAAAGGTATGTGGTGGATGCTTTTTATTGAGATGAAACAGGGCTAGGTTAGCTGTTTAGAAGCTAGGTTACTCAATCTTTCCAGTGAGCTGTGCTGGAAAGATTTGAAGTCTTACCTTGAAAATGATTGGAAAGTGCTTGAATTCCATTGTGGGAGAATTCAAGATTTTTGGATTGGGGAATTAAAGGAATCTGTCATGAGAAATATAGGCAATCACTACACCTGACTAATAAATCTCAACCATCCACATACGGTGTGCGCAGAGTCCGCTCATAGAATATGCCGAACGCCCAAGTATGTGGGGCCTTTGGGGCTATTGATCAATTGGAAGATCCATTTGTGTTGAGATGTTCGACTATCTCAACACCTGATCAAGATGCCATCTGTTTTGTAAAATATATCCGTCCCATTGGTAGCTAAATGACTGCTTTGTATTGAAGCTGTCTGCGTTTCTCAGCTGTCACCTTTCTCAGTCACAGGCGAGTCTCCGCCCAGCCTCTCTAAAGAGCTGACCAACTCTCTGGCGGGCGTTGGTGATGTCAGCTTCGATGCCGACTCCCAGTTCCCCCTGGATGAGCTGAAGATAGATCCACTCACACTGGACGGACTGCACATGCTCAATGACCCCGACATGGTGCTCGCTGACCCTGCCACAGAGGACACGTTCAGGATGGACAGGCTGTAGCGAGGCTGTCTTGGAGCAAAGAGGGAAAAACAAAAACACTAACGTGAGTGAAGAGAAACAAAGGGCAGGATGAGCCCTCTCCCTCGTTGCATGGCCGTCCTGCTGTATGACTCTTTGAAAGATGCGCCACCAAAAAACACAACAGGGAAAAAATTGTCCATTGGCTTGCAACGGGAATGGCCTCGCTGTTGTTTCCATGAAGATTGGTCGCTCGGCGCTTTTGCTAGCCTACTCTTGTTTACAGTACTCCATTACATGCCACATATATTTAAAAAAAAATGCACATTATAGCCGTTTTCTTTTCATATCCACATTTGTTTTAATCTTTTTTGCTTGTAGCAGTAAGCTTCTAATTTACTGGGTAAAATAATTGTTTTGGCTATGTATAAAAGAGGAGGAAAAGAAACAACATAGCCGGTTTACTCGCTACTCCTCAATGAAACAAGTTCTCTTACCATAGCAAGATGACTTTCTTTTTGACACTCAAAGCTTTATTTTTGACAACCAAATGTTATTTTCATCATGTATATGTTTTTATTTCTTGTGTATTTATGTTTTATTTATTTATTTATTTGGTCAAAGGGTTGATATTTTATAACTTAAATTTGATGCCAAAATGTCTGTAGGTGAGTGTAAAATTTCACTGATGTAATTAATTATAGACACATAAATGTTTTTTTTTATTATTATATTAAGCTTTTAGTTGGGAAACGACGGAGTGCAAAACCTCCCCATAGCTGCTCTTTTGGTGTTAGTTGTGCCATTATTTAATGTTGTGCTGCAGTCCAACAAGCAAATCTAGAAATCAGTTCTAAGCACCACTTCAGGTGGACTTTACTGAAATTACCACTCATCAGGAAATTCAGTTTAACCAAAACAAAAGAAAAGTGCATCAGAATTCATTCTCGGCAAGAAAAAAAGCCATTATATACACTATATTGCCAAAAGTATTCACCTAGCCATCCAAACAATTCCTTTCAAGTGTACCAATCACTTCTGTGGCCATGTGTGTATACAATTCCCAGATTGTATACACACTTCTACAGACATTGGGGAAATATCCAATGTGTCATTCTCAGTAGCTTGTTGGGAGTTGTGGTCTTATAGAAAATCACTTGAATAATGTGTCATGTGGTGACATTTGCTGACCACTAAATATTCCTCTTAACTTGTACCAGTGTTACAAAAGTGGAAGTAACTCAGCCAGAAGCGGTAGGCCAAGTGATTTCTGCATTCAGAAATCACTAAATTCAAATATTTCAGATTAGCTCAGTGCATAGAGCACTTCATGGAAAAGGTTTCAATGGCTGAGCAGCTGCATCCTTCCCATACATCAATCAAGTGTAACATACAGAATCACAATCGTTTCTGTGAAGATTTGGTGAAGAGTTCATACTCTTAGTTCCAGTGAAAGAGCTTGAGACGCTTCAGGATACAAAGTCATTTAAGACCATAAAGATGTGGATTAGAAAGTTTGGTGTGGTAGATCATGACTGGCCTGCACAGGGTCCTGACCTCCCTTTAGGATGAAGTGACGATCATGTGCCGAGCCTTATGCCATGTTCCTTTTACCTTGAACGTCTGACCTTGAAGCTGGGTTTTACCTCACATCCAAGGTAGCAGTGTTGCAGTTAACATAGTGTGAAAAGTCCTGTTTGCAACATGGCGATGCCCAAGTAGACCTTGCTTGTAGTACCTCTTGCCATCATTATTTTAAGCTTTACTTTCCGTAAGCAAACACCACTCTTAATTTTTGTTTATAGTTGCGAGCACTACATGTAACATTGATTTTAGACACGCTCTTTGTTTTATAAAAGAAAAATGTTTCCGCCTTACTACTGTTGATAGCAGCCATATTGAAACTGGAAGTCGGCTTTACAAATTGCATTGAGTGGGAAGTGCATCTTCAGGGGGCATTGCAGTTGATTTTTCAGACTGGGAAGTCAGAATTTCCAACTAAAAATGGAACACACCATTATCATCCAGCAACAGTGTCTGGTCTCACAAATAGGCTTTTGAAAGATTCACATGAACACACTCCTAAACCTTGTGGAAATCCTTTCAGAAGAATTACAGCCTGTAGAGCTGCAAAAGGCGGGCTGACAAAATAAAAGCTGTGAATTAATAGTGACATTCCTATGGGATGTCACTCAAGGTCATATATGTATTAAGGGCCAAAAAGGAAATACTGATGGCAATGTAGTTTATATTTAAGCTGAAAAGTTTGCTTGAAAAGTAACACATTTGTTTTTAAACCGGAGAACATTCAAATCAGAATATTTTTCGGTCACTGTGAAATCACCTGATTTTGCCTTACAGTAATATTCTGCTGTTCTACTTCAGTGTTTTATGTGACGATGTATTTTCCTAACTGAATATTTGACCTTTTCTTGTATTTGAGACAAACTTTGGTCAGTCAGTAATCTTTGTGGTTATGTAAAGTGTAAACAAATCGATGTACTGTATTTTGTAGCTGTACACTTGATAGCCAAATTGTCTTTTTGTTTTTTACGTGGGACAAAAAGAAAACAGGGGAAAAACAAATGTCCAAGAAATGATGTAAAGAGTGCAATTATGGGGAGGCTTTATGCTCCTTTTCAGGGGGTCTCTAACAAAAATGCAACTGAAGTTAGATACAGAGAGAGGAATCTGAAGTTAAGTGAAGTGTTTTAAAATGCAGTCTAAGATTTTTAAGAGACTTCTCTTGAAGAATGTTTATATCCTCTGTTTAGGATATAAACAGCAAATTTAAGCAAATGAGGTGCTTAAAAATTAGCTAAAGTTTTCTTTAAGATGAACTCTTAAGTGTAATTATGTAAAATGTGCAATGTTTCAAAAACTCAAATCTGCCTTGTTCGTCCAGTTTTGGAACAAACACTTCAGAAATCTTGCAAGCCAAACCATTCACATTGTCATCTGCAATGAGTTCTGATCTTTGTTGCCAAAATGTTTCCAGTTGCACGGCTGATGTTGACAACACTACCTTCTCATTCAATGCCAACTGGTCCGCCTCAGCCTTTTTGTCAGAGTTTCCCTGAAAGGCTTCTGTAGATTTTTTGGATCATTTTTGGCTAACTTTAATATTCAGGTGTATATGTATTAAAATTTTTATGGACTGTCTAAACACACCCAAGATGGGAATTACACCTGGGCGGGTTGTGTGGTTTAAAGCGTTTGTTGTGTCTAGTAGAAAGCTCCATCAGCAGTTTTGTTTGCCTTCAACACACCCTGACTCCTATGCAAATGAGATGACAAAGAAATCTATGGAACTTAAAGAAAAAATCCAACTTTTTCCATAAGCTCAGCTGGATTTATTCTTCTGAAGCAGAATATTGGAGGTGTTTTTACTTAAACATGCATGAAACTCCTCTGAAAGCTTTGACAGACATGATCATTATGAGCTGCTTTTTGTAAAAAAAAAAAAAAAAACATTGTAGCGGCTGTTACTGAAAACTTTATTTGGCCAAATTCAAGCCAAAAATCTATTGGTCATTCTTTGTAAAAATATGGCAAAAAAAAGCTAGTTTTAATGTTCGAGTGTAGAAAGGGAATGTTTTGGTGGCGGTATGACAATCAAAAACCAAAATTGTGTTTTGAAATGTTGACATAAGAAAAAAGTCTCTATGCTGAAGCATAAATCCAGCTTTAAATTAATGCTTGATGTTGCCTTCTTCTTTTTTCGAAATGCTTAGATTTTGTGGACAGTAGGGTTGCTCAGTTATGAAAAAAAAAATCATGATTATAACAATTATTTGAGTTTGACTACATTTTTTGCACAAGCTTTAGCTCAAATTTTTTATAGATTTTTCTGAATTTTGTATTTTGATTAGTAACCCATCTTTTTTCACCTAAGACTTATCTAATCAAATGATTGACATAAAAATATCCCATATTTCAGAAATGTCTTTAAATTTTAGAGAACAGCAGCTAAACCTGACCATTCACTAATGGACAGGAAGCTCCAACCAATACTGTTTCTATCATGTTCTTCGATTGCCAATATTGTTGCAATATTGGGTGTTCCAGTTTTACAATCATTTTTTTTTGGAAATTAGGAACACTAGAATATATGAAAGTAAAATAAATATTTTATGTGATAGTTTGGAGCCAAGATTGGATTACTAATTTGATTAATTGTGCATCCTCACTGGACAGAGCACTTCTCTATGCTCAGTAAGCTGATACCCAAGTTCAGCTGCCAGCTGTTAAGATTAAACATAACCTACAAGACTTAGTTACCTGAAAACGACTCCATAACTCATGTTGGATTTTTTCTTTAAGCCTAGACATTTTGTGCAATGTTCTGTTTCCAAAGGTTTGCGTACATAAGACTTTGCTGTTGTGATGCCAGTGATTGGAGCTTCACCCCAGTCCCTCATCCTGCCGCAGTCATTCAAATGGACTTTGTACATAAAGCTGCAACAAAATGCATGACTAAAAGGACAGTCCAGACCTCTAAACGAAGGCCTTCTATAGCTCTGCAGGTTTGATTTGTGTAACATTATGCTAACACAAACCGTCTAAAGGGATGCATGTTATAGGTTTCTTCCTGTGCAACAGTAAACTCCTGTTAAGTGACTCTGTTACCTCCATTTCTGTACGATGCTACTTCATGAATGATACAAGAATGTAACTTCTGTGGCAGTGTTGTGGTTTTAGCCCAATGAGCTGATGTTTGGAGTGTTTGGTTCTGTCCCAGCAGGTCAAGGCTTCCCTCCCCCTATGAAGGAACTGACTGTTGCTTGTGCCGCTCTCTCTTCACACTGTAGCATCTCTCTGCAGTCGATTGTGAAAGACCCTTTTTCAAACAAATAGGAGATGCCGCCCTGTAAATGTTCCAGATTGGCACGCGCTCTGATTGTTTGCATTTGTGGACCTCTGAAGCATCTACATTATGCAGTCAGCTGCATGACATGATTGACACATTTAGCAGGTTCTTATCCCATGCTATGTACTGGATCCTAATCTTGCTATGCTAAAGTGGAGCGTGTTTTAAGACATGTTTATTTGTTTTCTGATGTTGCCTACCATGTTTGGTTCTGGGCTGGATAAAGTGAACTGTTTCTGTTATTGTGCAATGTTTTAGTCCACTAGTTGCTTTGCACTTTAACTGTGATTCTCTGACTTTTGAGCTGGGACTGTTCGGCCCGATGTGAATGCTGACTGTTTCATAGCAGATATATTTTAATGTAAAAGAAAAAGATGGATTCTCTATTTTCTTTTGGGAACTACACTTTGGCTTGTCCTGTTTGTTTTTTTGTTTTGTTTTGGGGTTTTTTCCGTTTTTGTTTGAAGCTGTTAAAACTTTTAGAAGATGCAAAATCAGAAAGGGCTTATTCCGGTGCAGCTTACACTCTAATATTGGAACTGAACGAAGGATATTGCTTTTATGTTCCCGTGCGTTTATGTTCCCCAGTTTCATAAACTAAATCTGATATGTGTAAAAATACGTGTTGAGGAACTTGCTTTAAAATCGAAATTGTACAGAACTGGAAGGAGACCTGAAATTGATAACCATCTTTTCATTTTTCTCAGATTTTGTTGAGGGAGATTTTGGATTAAGCACCTTCTCGTGCATTTTCAGGGTTCTTACAGTCTGGAAAAGTATAGAAAAATAAATTGGAGGGAAAATATTTCTGCATTTACAAACTATCTCTTAAAATTTTCAAAATGCGACCACACATTTATCTGTCCCGTTATTCCTGCATGTCTATCCATCTTTCCTTCTTTATGGAAGAAATATAATGTCAACAGACTCTTTTTTGACATTTAATTTATAATAGAATTTTTATTCTGTTCAATTATGAATATGATTATTTTTATATTTTGCTTTAAATTCACCAGTAACAACCTTAAGAAATTTGCTTGTTAGGCTCCTTTGGTCACATGACACCAGTATATTGATTGGCTAAAAGCTGCTCAATGCAATATGGTGCTGACTGCTTTGGCTTCTGGTTACTTTAGGTCACCAGAAGGTCACTACATTTACAGGCAAATTTAAAGTGCATACATAATTGCACAAAATAAGAATTTTGTGATTTAAAGTCAGTGTCTAAAATAAGTCAGATTCTAATGTGACTATATTTCTTATCCATCACACGTCTCTGTTAGTCTTTTTGTAGATCTTATATTGGACCTGTAACTTGACCTCTGCAGAAATATCTTGTAAAAGTAAACCGTGTACCTCAATGTTCTGTGTTTTAAAATGAGCCAAAAAAGATGAATTGATTTTAAACATTTTGATCTGAAACACATGCAGGAAACCTGATCTTTACTATGTATATATGATTAGGATTAAACTTCCAGGTATTGTGTCTTACCTTCAAACATATGATGATGCAAAAGCCAACCAAGCCTAAAGCTGCGAAATGATGAGACGTGCTGAAAGTTTGACTTTTTTCACCAGGCATGTTTGGATGTTGAGTATTTGTACACTTTTAAGATAAAACTTGGTAAATTTAATTCCCTCATTGCATCTGCCTGAGATCAGGTTGACCAGAACATTGAGCTGGGGAACATGTAACAATGGAAATATAAATGTCATCTATTGTACCTCGGTTTTTATGTTTGAATACTTCAAAAAAAAAAACATTGGAGTAAATTTGAGATCTCCAGCTCTTACTGGGACTTTCCTTTGCTTCCTTACTTACTTGTAATCTCAAACCCATTACACTCAAACAGTTTGTATTTGCATCGACGCAAAACTTATTAAGTGTACTATAGGCTGTTGCAATGCTTCACAGAAGTAGCTTGGATTGTAAAACAATGGTTGTTCAGTTTGTCTCACATCTGGACATATGAAACATTGCAGGGCGGGTAGGTTCATACAGGAGACAGTAGTGTTGTATTAGTTATCAGCAAATGCAACATTAGGCTTGATGTCATTTTTGGCAGCTTGTTAACTTTATGTTTAAGAGGTACAAAAAGTCCCTTAGAGTAAAAGCAAAATTAGAAATGAAGGTGAAAGTTTTTACCTGACTTGTTTTTTGTTTTGTTTTTTTTACATCTACACATCTTAAATTTTACTTTAGACTCTGTTTTAGTCTGAGACAAACTTGCATTAAGCTGCAGCACAACAATCAGGTTGTGTTTAAAGACAATTGGAGATGGATTATGTATTTTGTCTGTAAAAGAGAAAATGTGTCCAAGATTTGCTGCTCAGTCAGAAAATTATGTCCCTTTAATAACCAGAGGTTACTTTTCATTGAAATCTATATGACAGGCTCTAGAAATACAGTTTTATGTTCCACTTTAAGCTTATCGTGAGAATAGCATTATATCACTGTTGTCCTGTAAGTTGTAGTGAGACCTGTAGGTATTTATTTGTTGCCATGTAATTCTCTTTCATGTGACCATTTGTTTTTATAAAGCTGAAAGAAAACCCTTGATTAAATTGAATGTGAAGGACAGAATTTTTCTCTGAATATAGTCTTGATTTTCAAAAAATACTGATTCGGGACATAAAAAGAAAACTTTTATTTCTTAACATCACAGCGTGTTGCTGTAGACATGCATGATGTTTCAGTCCTCTTGTAAAAGTGTTTTGGCTATTGTTTCTATTTTGTAACTTGTAAATGCAAATTTAAAAGATTATTTTGGATATGTGCATGCTTGTGAAATGTTCAGAATGTTGATTTCCACTAAAAGCTGTTGAGTTTGGAACAGAAAAGGTCATGTCTGTTGCTTAAAACTAAATATACTGGCCTTTTGATGGGTAGGTACTTTAAAAACGTCTAGACATATCTAATTTTACTTCAACTTTAGCTTGTTTATCAAAATAATAATAAAGGCTAAAGATGAAGTTGTATTTAACATTTGAAATATTGCTTATATAATAATATATACGCTTCCAATGTAAAGCTAAATTGGCACTAAAGTTTGTGAATGCCTCTGAGGGTCAGCAGACAAATACTGAAAGTATTTTGGGGAAAACCAAATAGTGTTATTGGAAATTAAATTGTTGCATAATTTTGAATTGAACAGGAAAAGAACAGACAATAATTACAAGAAATGAAAGCATTCACATAAGAGTTGCAGGAGGCTGGAATAACTTTCTGAACTGCTATTTGCTGTAAAGCAATGCATGTTTTGTATTACACTGTGCTGTGGCAGTGCATCAACTACTTTTACATTTAACCCCTGGCAGCGCTCAGATGTTCTGCAAACAGTTTTTAAAAAACCCATCAAAGTCCTAATTTAAGAGCTAAACATTCTGGATTTCTAAAATACCCAAGGAAACTTTACAAAATTGCCACTATTGCTACATCTTTTTTTTCTTTTTAATTACTCAGGAAAACAAAAATGTAGCCATCCTGCAATTTGCATTTTAATCACATAGTTTAATGGTGCTAATAGTCTGCAGGGTCAAAAGCAATTCTTGCAGTTTAATTGAGCTGCGGTAGCTGCGTGATTACCTTTAGAGATGGACCCAACAAAATACCTATCAGCTAAAATGATAAGGAAGATTTTAAAACTACTTCAAGAGAGAAAGTAATGTGACAAACGGTGATTTTTTTTTTTGTCGACTGTCTCCAATTTTTCTAACAACTCAAGCAGAAATGTTCATATTGTAAACAACCATCTATGTAGACCACAGAAGACACCAAATAATCAGAACACAAAAAAATTCGATATGACAGAGAAAGATGCATAGCATAAGAAACAAACCAATAATGAGCATAAACACATGTCAGTGTTTTTTCTAAGAAGGACTGGATCTATGTTGAGAAAAGCCAAACCTAAATTATGGTCTAAATCACAAGCTTCAAATCTTTAATGGCAAATTGCTTCTGTTTCAATTTCATAAGATCACCAGATGTGTCTCCAAGAATTAAAGTATTAGTCCCTGAATGCATTTGCAAAGTCTAATCTGCTTTTTACATTGCTTTTGGCTTCTTCCTCAATGAATACCCACTCAATGAGTGTGTATTCAGCCCATGTTAGTGTATGACTCATTTCATAATGATACTCTCTTACCAGCTTCAGCCAGCATGCTACCATAGTGTTTTTGTTTTGTTCAGGCATTGATACACATGCAATTGAAACCAGAATTGCATGTGTAAAAAGAAAATTTTTTTTTTCTGAAGTTAAATCAGATAATATTTCTCTTGCTTTACATTAGTTAGAATTATCAAGACTATTTATATGTTGTAATTGAAAGAAAATAAAGAGAGAACATTTTTAGAGATTATTTTCGTAATCAAATGTACAAATGTGCCCCAATTGGCTAAAATATCACAAATTGTTCCATCAAAAATTTTAAAAGCCATAAGATGACCCTTTCACCAAATGAGTCAGATGCATAGCAATCTTAATGTATGCAATTTTTGATTATGAGGAAAGCAAGAAACATATATTCAAAAATAATCTCTCTTATTTTTCTGGCAGATAGGAGATATAAATAATTTTGGAATCAAATCACTTGGAACTTTCTTACATTTAATAATTTTTTAATCTCTGACCCAACTATAAAAATGACATTTTTTTTATTATGGTCTATTTGTTTAATGTTTAAAAAATTGCAGCAGGATGGATTTGGTTACTTTTTAGAAAATGCTATGAAACTGGTTAATTTGCTCAACTGAATTCACTTCATACTTTAACTTTCATAATAATACATGAATTTTAATATATCTTTCATACATTAAGAGTGGCGCCTCGAAGGCTTAGGATTTTTAGGAGAAGGCTGCTACCTGGTGGTCAAACAAAAAACATGCACTCATTTTGAGGCATCATGTTGTTCAGAAAATAATTAATGAACTAGAAAATTCCTGAAGAAATTTAACCGGGGCCTGCCAAAGTGTGCCCGTCGGTTTCTGATGCTAAAAGTTAGCATCAATGCTAAGCTTAGCTACAGTATAGTCAATAGCATGTGCAGAAGCAAAAGCATGTGCTTCGCAAGCCAGACACTGCTCTCCTTATGCATTGCTATGGGCAGGCCCCAATAATTGTCACATAGTAACTATTATCAGTATCGCTACACAGCTGTTAGAAACAAAGAGAACACCACAACCATTCCACAACCGTCGTCTCCTAGCAACGGCGGAGTGATACTGACCCCCCTCCACAAATGCGTCAAACAGGACTAGTTGATAGCACAAAAAACTAAAAAAACAAAAAAAAAAACAGTATTAATTCACATAAACTATTTCAACAAAATGGCCTGTGTGTCACATTAGCTCACAAACAATTATAGCAGCACTATTCTGTAAGTGCATTTGGCTTACTCAAATTAAATATTTGATTTTATTTCAAACAGGTCTTTAAAAACAAGCAACTTATAGGACAGAACAAAAATTATGTATACATAACAAAGAACAAAATAATTGGCTTAAGAAAACTTATTTAATCCTTTCCCTTATCTCAGTTTACTTGCCATCAGCTTACTTGCCATCAAAAATATGTAATTAAAGCTATAACATTCATGTTTCTGTTCAATATTCTGTGCTAAAGAGCCAAAAAATAAATTATATTACATAGACAAAATGGTTACAAACTCAAGACAAAAAAATCTATGGATGCATAATAGTAATAATGACAATTTAAATAATCAGACCTACAGCCATAGAATAATTACCAACTCCTTGCCAACGTACACAGATAAATTCTTCTTAATTCGTGTTTAACCATTACACTCCTGCATAAACGCCAATTTTTCCTAGTTGGAATGAACTTCTACAATACATACGTTACTATAATTGAATTACTAATTTCAGAATTGTAACAGAAAAGTAGAGCTTTGCTACTGAACTTATCAAAAACACTTAAGGTTCCAAGATTTGAGGACTTGAAATCAAATGAATTGTGGGAAATAAAGTTGCCCCCAATGTTTATCTTCAAAGCTTAACATTGTCCCCAATGTTGAGCTTTGGCCACCAATGGTTGTCGTTATGTCTGATGTTTAGCATTCAGTGTTATCGTGGCTGTTTAACTTCATTTCCAATGTTCAGCATTTAATATACAGGATATTTAACGTTGCACCGACTTTATTTAATCAAGGATAATGCGTAACGTTTAGCATTATTGCCAATGTTTATCAGATGTCAAACCTCATCTCCAGAAAAGTTTCCTTTTGCGTTAAACATTGGAGAAAAAAGGAAAACATTGCAGACACAGTAAACATCAACTATAACCTTAAAACGCCAAGGACAATGTTAAGCACTGGAGATCAAATAAAAAATTGGGGACAATGTTAAACATCCTGGACAACTTCAAACATTGGCGTTAACATTGTCCCCCATGATTAATATCGTCTCTTCTCTCATCTCAAAATAAATCTTCATGTTGAATCTCCACATTTAAAGAAACTCCCAGGATTTTCTGCTTTTATTCATTTTTATTTTAACAGATTATGAGAACATCCTTGTAAAGGCATTAAAATGGTCACATAATTCCCATGAATGGAAGGGAAACAGAATAGGTGAATAAAGGGAGAGAACCAAGTTGGATGGATGATCCCACTTAAAATAACAACCCTGAAATTAAAGCCTGGTGGCCCGCCAGGCTGATAAAACGCTTGGAGAAACTCTGACTTCTGTCTATAGCGCTGGTTGTAAGCAGGAACCCCATCTATATCGGCATCTCCAAACTGGAACCTTCTGTGTTTATGTTTCTAAGCGATCTTTGGGCTGCTCTTGGTCCGATCCCTCTTCTAGGATCTGTTTGCCACAGCAGACCCGACCCAAATAGAGCCATGAAGCCTCTGACAGCCCTAGGATCACTGGGACACTCAAACCCCTCCACCACGATAAGGTGGCAGCCCATGGAGGGGAAAAACAAAGGCAGAATCAGTTCCCTTCTCTGACCTGAACTGATCTGGGGAGAGGCCAGAAGGTGGCGCTCTGATGTTTCTAGCCAAACACTCAGTTTAGTTAGAAACCAAGCCTTTTCCAACTAAAAGTTTAGTTAGAAACTAAACTGTTTGTGTTCTCAGTTATTTTCTCTCCATAGAAGCAACACCTGGTCTGGAGCTGATTGGCTGTGGCTGCTTCCTGGAGGACATTTGCTGACATGATGCTGCCATCACCTAACCGTTCTCTCTCCTTTTCACTTCCATGAACATGGAAAGTTCTCCTGATAAGTCGACCTGTTGTATCCCGCGGTCTCCTCTCAGCTCGAGTCGGTCGTGGCAGATGGCTGCTGGTACTGAGCCCGGTTCTGGTTCTGCTATTGGTTTGCTCCTGTAAGAGGAAAGCTCTTCCTCTCCACTGTTACAACATGCATGCTCTGTATGAGGGATTACTGTAAAGTCAACAACTCAACACAAGCGATTTGCTGTCGCCCCTGCTGGTCAGAGGAGTGAATGCTGTAAGTAATGACTCCATACAATCTACTGGGTTTCATTTGGCACAAACTTTTTAACTACTTTAAAATTAAGTGGACCTAATGAATTGATAACTTGGATCAATAGTAATCTGACTAAATTGAAATGACTTTTTGTAAAATGCCTTGAAAACAACATTGTTGTGAATTAACATAATTATAAGTTTTGAACATTTTGATATCTACTTTTGAAATCTACTTTTGTAGTTTTGAACATTTTAATATCTACTTTTGGGGTTTTGAAATCTACATGAACTTTCATGTATTGGTTGTTGGGATTTTTGTTTGTTTTTTATATTGTTTATTGGTGGGGTTTATTTATTAGTTTGAAAGTTCAATTTTATGTATTGCCAATTCACAACAAATGTCATCTCAATGCACTTTGAAATAATTTTAGTTCAACCACATATACTGCAATTGCTGCAGTTGATTATTAAAGTAATTTAAAAGTTTGTACCAAATGAAACCCAGTAGTTTGTATGGAGTCACTACTTACAGCCTTCACTGCTCCTGACCTGCAGGGGGCGACAGCAAATTGCTTGTGTTGAGTCATTGACTTCCCAGCAGTCCCTCATGCAGAGCATGCAAGTAGCGACAGTGGAGAAGAAGAACCGGGCTCAGTACCAGCAGCCATTTGCCATAACCGACTGGAGCTGCGAGAAGACAGAGCAGAGACACAACAACAAGTCAACTGATCCAGGAGACATTTCCATGTTTATGGAAATGAAAAGGAGAGGGAGAACTGTTAGGTGATGGCAGCATCATGTCAGCAAATGCCCTCCAGGAAGCAACCACAGCCGATCAGCTCCAGACCAGGTGTTGCTTCTATGGAGAGAAAAAAAAACTGAGAAAACTAAAACAGTTTAAATAATAATGTAGTAAAAACAGAAAATTACAAAACAGCAGCATAAATACTGACAGATCACAATAAACCAGTCTAAGCCTTCTCATAACCAATGCCATAACCATGGTAACGCTAAAATGATGCAAAGACATATTCTCAAAAAAATAAAAATCAATAAACATTAAATTCTAACATTGACACTGAAGTTGGAAGACATTTTAAATATTGAAAATAAAAAAAAAAAAATTAATTATGAAGTCTTTAAACAAAATTGTCCATTTAAAAAAAATAAAGAAAAATGGCTTGATGAGGCCAAAGTACCAGACCGAAGACTTATCCAGTTTTTGGTAGAAACAAAAACAAGATGATCCAGGAGGATTCCTGAAGGACAACAGGACAAGTGCAGGTTTAAGGTCAAACCCTTAACTCAGAATGAAACTGTAAATTTTCAAAAACACGCAACTATCACTTAAATAACAGCAAAATACCTGCAGCAATTCTTGAAGAAGACTACCAAGACTGATGGTCGAGTAATTAAGGTCATTCATCAGCAGAGGAAAGGGAGGGTGATGACGGGGGCTTCTTCTGTTGTTCGAGGGGGTTCTTCTGTTGTTCGATTCTTCTGTTGTTCGATTCTTCTGTTGTTCGATTCTTCTGTTGTTCGATTCTTCTGTTGTTCGACGGGGGATTCTTCTGTTGTTCGATTCGACTTGGGTGTCTTTTTTCGACGGGGATTCTAATGTTGTTCGACGGGGATTCTATGTTGTTCGACGGGGATTCTATGTTGTTGACGGGGATCAATGAAGGATGAAATCCGAGACGAAAACCAGATGATCCAGGAGGATTCCTGAAGGACATCAGGACAGGTGCAAGTTTAGGGTCAAATCTTTAAGAACGAAACTGTTACTTTACAAAAACATGCAACTATCATGTAAAATAACAGCAAAAATACCTGCAGCATTTCTTGAGGAAGAGTGTTAGGGTCACTGAGGTCATCCATCAGCAGGGTGGCGATGAGGTTTTTTTCTGTTGTCATTGGGGCAATAATCCAGGAGGGTTCCTGAAGGACAACAGGACGGGCACAGGTCTAACCCTTTAACAACTCAATGTACAGTTTCCAAAACCTCACACTTGTAAATATCAGACAGCAAAATACCTGCAGCATTTCTTGAGGAAGATTTCTGAGCCGGATAGCGTGATCACTGAGGTTATCCATCAGCAGAGGGGGCAATGAAGGCCTTTTCCGTCTGTCACTGTCAGGAGCAGTCAGGGAGTGGATGGGTCACTTGAGGACCTTTCCCACCAATTAGTCATTGGTCTCGTTGGTTTTTGTTGCCACTGCAATGGATTCCATACACATATTTGACTGAAGAATCTAAGTTTGGTTGGTTAGTTTTCAGACCCCATACCCGTCGGCAGGGTTCGTTTCCACACAAACCCGGCCGAATGGCAACCGACCCCATACCCGTCGGCAGGGTTCGTTTCCACACAAACCCACCGAAGGACAACCGACCCCTTACCCGTTGGCAGGGTTCGTTTCCACACAAACCCGACCGAAGGATAGCCCAAGCCCTTTATCCGGGCTCTCTTTGACACCTTTACCCTTTTGTACCGAGATCAGAATTATCTTTCAAATAGCCTACTGTGTTTTTCTTTTGAGGAGCATTATGCATGTAGTGGATAATGCTCCACTCCATGCAACATTTGTTACATTCCTTGAACTCATCCAATGACTTGAGGAGTCGCTACCAGAAGTAGCATGCCACATTTCCTGGTGCTGGATTCACACTCCAACCTTTCATAGTCCGAGGCCATCTGGCATCTTCAGAGACATCGTTCCATCTCAACAAAATCTGTTTATCAACTTCTATATCTTCCAGGTCCATATACCATGTCTTCTTCATCCATATACCATGCATTGACAAGGCCTTTACCAACCATAAGCTCAAAACCATCATATCCCAACATACACACTGAGGATGCATGCATTATTTAAATTGGTTAAAAGTTAAGCTAAAGCAGTGGCTTGCACTGAGGGTCCTACCTGGGGACAGTGGAGAGGAAAAACTTCCCTTTAACAGGACGACTTTCCAAAAGAAGCTAACACTGCCCCAATTTAAATTTGTTAAGGTATACAGGTAAGCTTAGGCAATGCCTCATAATGAACATGCATGTAGTGACAGTAGAAAGGAAAAGCTTCCCTTTAACAGGAAGACTTTCCAAAAAAAGAAAAAAAAAAAAAGACAGACACCGGTTATCAAACATTGGTTGAAAGCTATGAAAGCTGGAGCAATGCCTCTTGTTGAGGTTGCATGTGGTAACAGTGTAGAGGAAAAACTTCCCTTTAACAGGACGACTTTCCAAAATAAGATTAACACTGCACCAATTATGTAAATTCATTAAAAATAAGCTTAAGCAATGCCTCCTACAGAGGATCCACGTGGTAGCAAGAATGGAAAATCTTCCCTTTAACAGGAAGATTTTCCAAAAAAAAAAAAAAACTGCAGTTATCAAACATTCATTAAAAGTTATGCAAGCTGAGTGGAGACTCATACCAAAGATGTATGCTGTGACAGCATATAGGAAAAACTTCCCTTTAACATGAAGACTTTCCAAAATATGATTAACACTGGACCAGTTATTTAAATTGGTTAAAAGTTTAGCTAAAGCAATGGCTTGCACTCTGGTGATAGTGGAGAGGAAAAACTTCCCTTTAACAGGAAGAGCCCTCCAGCAGAACCAGAAGATGGCTCTGTATTAAAGGCCATCTATCACTACCCCCAGGGGATTTGGAAGGACAGAAGAAAGAGACAGAAAAAGAAAAAGAGCTGCTCCAGGAGTGTTTCTACAGGAGAAAAGAGCGTTAGTCGCAGTAGAAGCTCCTTTGGTGGCTTTATCTATGAGAAACAAAAGTTATTTGCATCAAAAGGTCCGTCAGTTGCTTAGTCTGGGAGAGAAAATGCGTTATAAACAAACTTAAACACTGAAGTGCAGGTTCTAGTCGATCCTCTCCAGAAGGAAAGCATGGAGTCCAGCTGAAAGCCTGCACATAATGGTGAGTTACAGTGTGAACATTACCTCCGTCAGCTCTGGTCTGTGGCTCCAGAAGATCTCTCTGTTGTCCCTCATGGTCATCCAGAAGAAATGAAGTCGCATGACGAAATTGCGCGAGGCCACACGTTGTTTTGGCCCAAAAATTTATCGGTTTTCGCTTTTAAATTGAACGTAAATTAAATTTGTTTGAGTTATTGAGTTATTAAAGTATGGACCCTAAAGTTCAAACTAAATATTATATAGGTACAAAAAATAAAAAAAAATATGTATGCATGTTGAAATATAAAGACCCAATTTTCACCCAAAAGCATATTGGAAAGATAATTATGCTAATGTGAACAAAGCCACATTATATTAGTACCAATAGGTATGTATGTTTTTATAGTGATATTTACAAAGCATAAGCTTCACCACTTCCTACAACCTCCAAACTGTATTTGCCATGTCCTTGGCAGCCATCTCTCTTTCATGACAACTGACTTTCAGCCAGGAACTTCAGATTGTAGATATCAGATAGATTCTAGTTACACCTAAACCTCCACAGGTCACAAAACCACAGAAACTGCTTCAAACAGCACTAAAACCCCAAAGATAGAAGGATTTAAAACAGCAGAATCCTTCTCAGCTCATTGACTCTCAACGGAGAATCAAACCAAACCAGCAAGCGAGAGGCCTAGCGTTGGCCTTCAACAAACAGCGTTTGCATCCGCAGCGTAGCAAAACCCGCAACAGCTCCTACCCTGAGATGTCTTCTGGACCCGCCATTGGAACAGTTCTTTGACTTAACAAACCTTTGACGGGTTGGGCGGATCCGCCAGGCACCTTGTAGCGTTTCCTCAGCTTGATGAGGCGATCCTCAGCTTGATTGAAGGAATCCTCAGCTTGATGAAGATCCTCAGCTTGAGCGATCCTCAGCTTCATTGAAGGGAATCCTCAGCTTGATTGTAGTAAATCCATAATCGATCAACTTCTCGCTCCAGACGTCATTATATCTCCTCAGATGTTTCAGGGACGCCAGCAAACAAACAAACAGCCGCCGAGAGGCCATGGTCGGGTCTCTCCTCTTGTGCTGCTCTGTTTAGACACAGAAAAAATGACTTCACCAACGTCATTAGTGGAAAAAGACAAAAACTTAGAAGGTTTCGGAAAAATAACTTACCGAATAACAAACGCAGCGACTTCAAACATGGCACTCCCGCAGCCTACTTGCCATCACTGCTCGCAGGTCGAGTACAAGACGCCAAACTAGGCCTCGATGAACACCGACACGATTTCAATCGGGTCCACAAAAGTTTCAGTCATTAAGCTGGGCGTCCACTCGGATTCCGCGTCTTAGGAGATCAGAAAATATCAAGACCGACGGCGTGGTGACTCCACGCTGCCGGATGCTAGCCGCATCTTTTAATTAAACGCACCTGCGTCATATTTCTATCCAGCATGGCGCATGCGCGTCACGCTCATTAATAACAAAAATGGCGCCAATCGCCACTGTTGCCAGATTTGGCATTTTCCGGTCCAAACATTGTAAAACTAAACGTGTAAAACCTCCCCAACTGCAAAGAAACGGTACGAATCTAAACCTATAATAAAACTCACGTTAAGCACAATATGTTTTATTCATGACCTATCCTTAATATATTTTTAGAATAATTTAGAGAAGCAGCAAAATTTAACATTTAATTTTTATAATGTAGGACTGAAGATTTTCCTTTTTAGGTTTTCAAAATGTTAAATTTTCTAAGAACAAACTAATACAGTTTTAGAGAAATTTTGAGAAACAGCAAAAATTTATTTATATTATGTTTTTATATATATAACTATATTCATAGTTTTTAACCCTAAAACTACGAGGGATAAACTTACGTTTTATATTTTCAAAGCTTAATACCAAACTTCTGCTCCAGTAATGTACTGACTCTTATGGAGAGTGAAGAGTGTCAAATAACAATAAATAACTTATGTAATAAGTTTAACTAAACAATTAATAACTCAATCAGCATGCAAATGTAAGCACTGCCTTGATCTATTTTTGATTTTAAAACTACAAAAATCGATTGACTTATTTTTAAATCTTTGTTTTTACCTCCATCAGATTATAAATTTCAAACTTTTGTTAGTTTGAAGGGCAAAAGGAGCTCCAAATCTGAAGGTTTTATGCAGCTGCCGCATTGAGCTCACAGCAGATATCCTACCTGGTAACTGATGACGTTCTCTCTGCAGACGAGAACATCAGGGGAGCAAAGAGGAGAAAATAAACAGTTTTTCACTTCCCTTTTGAAACTGATTTTTGTTCAACATTATTTCATTCAATTGTAACATGTAGTTTATTGCTAAAATCCATGTGCATCTCTGTAAATTGGAGTACAGAAAGTACCAATTTAATACAAAAAGTTCAACTTTTAATACAGATTGATGGTGAATTAAGAGCTTGTTATTTTGTAAGGCTCACAGTTACTGAAAAAAACAAGAATACAGCTCCTCAAATATTACATGATAAAAAAAGCCTTTTAAAACACAGAATAACAGTTGTTCGGCAAAAAAAAATTTGAAGAAGTTAGGGTAAACCACTAGACTCATTGCAAAAGATGAGCTGTTCACACAGTTCCGTATCCAAGCATGTTAATGGAAAGTTGAATGGAAAGAAAAAGTGTACTTCCTTAGCTCTCAGCAGTCACAGGCTTATCACCTGTATACCATACAGCTTTGATTCAGTAATTAAAGCCAAATTATGTCCATATACAACATACTTTTCAGTAGGCCATTCATTTCTATATTCATGTAGTATTCTTTCATTAACTGTAAGTCATAAGTGAACATTTACTTTGATTTGAATTATTGAAAACTTTATATTTTTATCTACTTAGATACACCTCTACTGGACTTAATCAGTTCCAATATTTCTAAGGGCGATAAAAAACATTTTTATTACAAAATAAATAATCTTCAGTTACTATTACTGCGCAAGACAGTGCATTAACCTGAGATCAAAAGATAGTAAGGGCTAATATTATTTGCACCGCCTTGTGGCGGTGCACTGACCTTAGGGCAACAGATAATAGAGGCTAATATTATTTGCAGCACCTGTGGCGGTGCATTAGTCTCAGAGGAATATTTAGGCTTTTATTTTGAAATTTTCAATTAGCTTTATTTTAAATGACCACACTAATTCAATGTGTAACAGTGGTTTGGTTAATCCAGCTATATAATGGCCAAAAGAGCAAGTAATTCTAAATGCCAGCTCATCCCTCTTCTGTAGTAACTGAGAGTTCCGCCATGTTGTAGTTCTAAATGCCAGCTCAGTCCTCTGTATTAACTGAAAGTTCCGCCATGTTGTAGTTCTAACCTGTTTCAAGCAGTTAGTTTTTCTAACTGCTTCTTGAGAGAAAAAGATAAAAGCTTGAGAGGAATATTCAGGGTTAGGGTTATTTTAGTAACATTTTTTTATAAATGGCTACATTAATCCTATGAGTAACTCTGGTTGGGTTAAAACACTTATATGGAGCCCAAAACATTCTAGTTGTAACATTGTGCTCAGCTGTCTCTGTAGTAATAGACAGTTCTGACGTTCTGCTCAGAACTAAAGTGATGGCGTTTCTGTAAGTTCAAACCAGCTGCTCTGCCTGCCTGTGTTCCATTGCTATGGTGATTAATCCTCTGCCAACTGCCATGTGTGTGTCAGACAGAAAGCTGAAGAAAATTCTATCTATCTGAGCTTTGATGAAAAAAACAGTCCAAACAGATGCTTCTCATTCAGGATCCGTAAAGCCGACCGAAAACCGTTTGAAGCGTATGAGAGATTGATTTCTGTTCTCCGATACTACCGCGATTCATATCTGTTGCACAAACACAGAAATTACAGCGACGAGAGAAAAATGGCTGCGCTGAGCTCTGAAACTTTTCAGAAAAGTCTCAAAATGAATGGCTCAGAGTCTGGGTAAACCTGTCACTTGTTTTGCTCTGAAACACCTTGACAGAAAACCGTAAGACCTAGAGAAATTTTGAAAACATTTTACGGGAGCAGGCATTCGGTGCGATGTCCTGACCAACTTTTAGAGCAATCGAGCAATATTGGTAGCCATTAGGGCGATTTCAAAATTATTTTTTTGTCAAAAATCCACTCTTTTTCTCACTCTAAAAGAGCGGCAGTTAATGTCAGTTACACTCTGTTTCGTTTTTCGTTTCGGCAGTTGGAAATTTCGCTCGTTTTTCGCTTTTTACGTCGCCGTTGTAACTCCGATTGCCAATAAAAATAATAGCTCCCCTCCCGGGACCGAGCCGCACGGTTTGATACCACTTTTATGGGGGTACACGCAGCGGTACGAGCCACGTAAGAAAAATAAATAAAGAAAGTCAGAAAGAAATAAAGAGACATTCTATTGATAGAAGAACAATAGGTGCCTGCCATGCAATGCATGGAGGCAGTGTCACACTGCTCTCCTTATGCATTGCTATGGGGCAGGCCCCAATTATCTTATGCATTGCCGTTTTTATTTTAAGGTTTAATTCTAGTTTAACTTATTTAATATCCGTCACAACAAGCGAAAGTAATTGACTGCAACTGGATAAAACACTGTACAGGGACGAACCGGCTAATCTTCAAATATATTTACGATTAATTAAGAAAATAAAAGATTATAATTCTATTTAGAAGATAATCCTTTTTAGCGGAAGCAAAGTGTTACTACTATTATTTGAGCTGTTTCCTTTTTCGAGGGGAGGCTGCTGCTCCCACCGTTTTGGAGTCGGTACACAAGCCACTGCCCCTGTCGTAACCATAACAACGAGCTGAGCAGTAAGAGGTGGGAGGGGTAGAAAGGGTACGCCCTAAGAAACTTGTGATTGGTCAGTTGAAGTAGCCGTTCTGCCTCTTTCATCTCCTTAATTTGCTCCGTCTACCGTCACATTAAAAAGCCTCTTCCTGATTGGCTACGTTCCTTCTCCTTTACCCGCCCTCGGTGAGTAATCTCTTTCAGAACTCCTGAAAACAACGACTAGGTTTTATCAAGAGAAAAAAGTGTTCAGCTTGGCTTGTTTTTAGGAGATACAGGTTCCCCTGTCTTTTGTCAATTCTTTGTTACTTTTGGTGCGTTGCTGTTTGTACAAAGCTGGCAATGAGGCTGTAAGAGATGTAGGGGCTGTTTAAGCCGCCGGGTGTTGTTGGGTTACGATGGAGGGACCTGCCACAAGGCAAGTGGTTTACCGTTAGCTGTAAAAAGTTGTGGCTTATGTGAATAAAACTCGTTTTGCTAGCTTTTTTTTGTTTGTTTTTTTAGTTCAAATTAAATGTGAAGTGCACACTACTGTGCAATGTGTGAATGTGAATAATGAGTTTAATAAATCCAATGTCGTTACTCTTCACAGAGACTTTGAGTTATCTCTGTCAGACGGCGCCTCGGACGACGACGACGACGACATGCCCATGACGCTGCCAACAGACAGCAGCCACAGCGGGAGCATCCGCAAGGTGAGGCACCAGAAACTCACCCTGATATGTTTCATCTGCCTATTATGGCTTGCTGCTAATAAAAACGCACAATTCTCCATCTCAGATTATTACACTGTTAACCAATAATAATAAAAATGTTTTTTTTTATAGCAGAAATGTTATGTTATGGTCTATACAGTCATGGAAGATTGCTGACTTGACACTTGTTCAGCGTACAATCACTAACTCCTCCACATAGAGGATAAGACACAAGTGACACTGGTTGTTATAGTCAGTACTTCAGCTTATTGAGGGAAAATTGAGTGGTAGGAAAAAGGCACACAAGTTGCCATATTCATTGTGTTAATTATTAATGAATGAGAGGTACAGAGAAAATGGACTGGACTGCTGTTCAATGATCCATTTCTGCTCTTTCAAATCAAAGTAATTTTTGCAGATTCTTGCTTAAACTCAAATCACCTATTTTTAGATGGTTGGTAGCCGGACTATCCCATGGGAACTTCATGTGACAAGTAAAGACCCTGTACAGCTGTCCAGTCCTTGTTCTGCATACTACACAAAAAAACACATAAGTATTCATTAAAAAATGATGGAAAATCAGTAGCTTGGGCAAAATATATATCTTTAATATATAATCCTCCCAGATGGAAGGATTTTTTTTGTTGTATAAAATATATTTTGCTTTAAAGTTAGATCATTATATTGCAGAATTAAATCCAGATCTGAGAAAACATGTATTTTGTTTCGATCAGTTAATCCTTTAATTTTCTAAATCATGTGTGGACATGTTTGAAACCATTCACCTCTTGCATGACTTGGCAGCTCATATTTGTGCATACCTTGTCATTTTCCTTCACTGTTAAGTGAAACTGAGCATTTTGGGGTGCATGCAGTGATGATTCACCAGTGTCTCCTCCTCTAGATGTTTGGTGCTCTGTTGTTGAGCTGCCTCTGTCCTGCTGGCTCCCTGATGGTTGAGCAGAGGTGGGAGCTCAGCCAGAATCCTAATCCACACAGGCACTTTGAGGATTACTTGACGTACGCATGTTAAATAAACACTTTCATTGGGTGAGCAGGAATGAAACAGGGAAGCGAGTGCATTAAAATGAAAGAAGGTTACAAGTTTCCTGTTGCAGGAGGGAAAAGGTGATTAGAAAAAAAAGCAGAGGGAATATCTGGCATGTTTACACTCCAGCCTCTCCATCTGGCATATTACTGTACGTGTGTTTACCTAAAGAATCAGAACTGGTGATTGTTTTAGAGGAGATATTAAATATTAAGCTGTGGGAAACATTTTTGCAAATTACCCTGAGGAGCAAGATTTAATTGGCCATTAAGTTATCTGTTACTGTCCGATCTGACCAGGTCCTGTTGGAGAGATGGATCTGTTCATGTTTTTATAAAATGAAGGTTTGCTGTTTTGTTGTCCTTGATAAGAACTCATTTTCTTCTCTTTTTATTACTAATCTTAAACTTGCTCCTAAAACCATCTGCACTCTACTGAAGCAAAAAAAATACATACAGATACTGGAACAATCCTAGCTCTATCAAATTAGTTAAACCAAATTCTCATGTTTGCTGCTCGATGTAAGAATCAGAAAAAAGTTTTCTCGTCCTGTGGTTTAATGTTTCCCCTGTAGGGCTGTGATCCCTTCGCTCAGACTCAGCGCAGTAAACTGCAGCATCGACGAGCTCGCATCAACCAGCAGATCAACAAGGAGATGCGCATGAGAGCAGGAGCTGAGAATCTTTTTAGGTAAGCAACATGAACGTATCACACCTATGCCTTTCTATGATCTGCACTGTTAATATACATTGATCCTCTGGCGATGCAGAAATTAGACGAAACGGAGAGGAACATGGACGTTTAGAACATCTTTTTTTGAATTACTGATCACTTGTGGATTCTTGTTCACAAGCTTTTGTATTTTAACCTCCTTCTTTCACCATGTTTTGCTTTGCATATCACAACAAAAATCTAAAGCGCCCTCTACCATATAAAACCTATAAGAGATGTACAAACTGTGTTTTTTAAATCACTGTAATGTCTTTGCTTATTAACAAAAATCCAATTTTATGTGGCACAGTGGTTAGAGCGGGCGCCCCATTTGTAGAGGCTATGGACGGCCGTCCCGAGTTGGACTCCCGCGCTCGGGTACTTTTGCTGCATGTCTTTCCACCTTCTTTCTCCCAACTCAAAAATGAAAGTGTTTATTTTCTCAGCGGTTCATCCAGCATGTACTGAAGAAAAAAAAATACAGAACTGAAAAGATCAGCACTAATAAGGACAGAAGTAGACTGTACAACCACAGTTTTATATAATAAACAAATGTTAACCTTTCTTCCAACGAAGTTGCATGATTTAAAAGAGCACGACATGTTGGTTTAAAGTTGTTGTTTTAAGACATTTATATGTCCCTCATTCATTCTTCTCAGAAGTTGTTTGACTGCAGCAAGTTGTTCTCCACCAATTCTAATTCTCTGGATCGAAAACATGTTAGATTACACAGCTGATTCTCAGATGTTAAAACTGTGTTCTTGTGGTTTGTAAATCCACAAAAGAGGAGAACGTTTATTTTTTTGGTTGAGGTTAAATTCAAAATGTGCTTCTCTTTATAGTAACATGCATAGTAAAATTAAACATTGCACTTTATCTGAAACATCCAAAGCTTCAGATAAAGCAGTTTCTTTGTGTTGCTGTAAATCTACCAGTACAGTAAAATCTCCCAGGTTATTTTTACCTGTGCTGTACAAATAAAAATCAACTAGTAGAATTAGAAATTATCTCTTTATGAGACGGATTTTTAATGTAAATGTTTCGAGAGGTGTGAATGTGCAATCAGACGCTATTGTTGACTAAAAAAGTAAACTCTGCCAACAACCTGGGACTCATTTTTGTTGAAGTGAACTCCGAAGCAGTTTAAATGCATATGTGAATGCCTAGAGGACCGGAGACCGCTTCACAAGCAGGAAGTGGACTATGGCAGAGGGAATTCTGGGTAAATAGAACCAAAACAAACACACATCTTTACTGCTAGCAGGAGAAATGACTTGTGGTCTTTTAACAAAGACAAAAGAGAAATCCTAGAAACTCTATTTTTGTTTACATTTTACAAAGACGTAAGTTGTGCTCATGTTTTCCTCCTCAGAATTTCAGAGTTTTTGTGTTGCTTCTTTCAGTGGTTTTTGGTGTAGCACCTCCACAGCTGAGGGGTGAACAGGTTTTTTAAAAGGGCTTAGTTAGTCAAAGTGAACTGGACCAGCTGAAAATGTAACAAATGTTGCAATTGTGGTCCAGCTAAGTCTACAAATCATTTTGTACACTGGTTGCTGTGTTGTTTGTGATTTGTGAAATCTTTGTTTTCTCATTTTCTGCTTTTTTTTTCACTGAAATTATTAATCACACATTAGAACTGGCAGTTTTTTAAGCTGTTGTGTTAAAAGGCGATGACTCAGTTCTGTGCAGATAATGAGAAAAAAAAAAGCACTCCTGCGCCTTCCTTTTGGACGCTTGGTCACAGAGACAAAGAGGACCCCCACACAGCCCGGCAGCCTGTAATCAGCCAGCTTTGTGTCCGCCTCCCGTCCTGTTCCCATGCAGAGATTCCCAGTGAGTTTCACTGAGCTCATCCCCCCACTCATCTGGCTGGCAACCTCCTCCTTCATAGTTTGTTAGTGTGTGTGTTTGGTTATTCACCTTGCAGTTTTACTCACTGAAACTGTTGGGAAACTGGCTTGTTTTTCGGAGTGCTCTCCTGTGGGCGGTGTTCGGTGATTCTTGATGTTTACAAGAAAGGTGTTAGTAATATGCTACGCTTTCAGGTTTCCTCTTAAAACCTCAGGATCGCTAGTGTTTCTTAAGTGAGTTAGTCAGGGTTTTTTTTGTTACCTTATGTGCGTGCAAGTGTGTGTAAATGAAGGGATATTTGGCAGCCCATTTAAAGCTGACTAATCAGATTGCCTTTGGCGTGAGACTAGATATATGTGTATACTTGTGTGCATGTTGAGACTTGAGATGGGAGTGACCAGTAAAGAGACTGGTAAAGGTTAGGTATGTATGAATTAACCCCACTGGTCCCTTTTTTCATTTTTTATTCCCAAAGTAGAAAGAAAATAAGACTCTTCAGTTATTTGTTAATTCCAAGTTGTACAGTTATTGCAAGACTCACCAATATTATTGCAAATCACATGATTCTCAAATATTTTCCAAATATTATGCAGTTTCACATTTTTTTTTGTTTTGTAAATATAAAAAAAAGACAGTTGGACAATTGGAAATTAAGGAAATTAACATATATGAGGACTGAAGTTAATAATAACATCCATGAAAGGAAGGAAATTGGGGGGGAAAAAATTGCAAAATGTTTTTTCACTGATGGATTACATGGAGAAGCGAATGAAGTTAGACAGTGCTGACAAGGAAAGACTCTGTGATCAAAGTGTTGTGAAATTGTACAGCTTCCGCTCCTTACACTCATTAATTCATCTACAGGTTTTTAATAAATGTCCTCCAAATATGGTGGAGATGTTTGCTCTTCTGTGCTAGCATTAGAGTTAATTTTATTCTAGCCTGTTCTTATGTGCTTATTCAGTCATTGAGTTTTGGAGGTGGAATCATTCCTTTGCCAAACCCAATGATTCCTCAGACTTCCTGGAACAACAGTGTGAGCTGGCTTTGCTCTGTGCCAAGTCTGTGTTTAGAGAACAGTAAAGGCTCTGATCGACTAATAGGACAGTGTAGTTACCCAATAATAGCAAAACCATATGTTTTTTTAACTGTGTAAAAAAAAAAAAAGGTCCGTAAAATAAAATTCATTTGAATTACACTGTGTGCACTATTAGATAAGTGAACAATTTGACATATATATTTCTGAACACCAAACTGCAAAAGCACGCACACGCCTATTAGATTAAAGCAGGCGGTGTGTTTTCAACACTCTACATCAAGGTGTGCATATTTATTAGGCAGCTTCTATTATATCACAAGTACTTTTGTAGGGGAACAGAAAAGGAGGTTTCTGTTGATAATTGTGCCTGTTTTTAGTTTTGTATTTTATTTTGCAGGGCAACAACCAACAATAAGGTGAAGGAGACGGTGGCTCTGGAGCTCAGTTTTGTCAACTCCAACCTGCAGCTGCTCAAAGAAGAGCTGGAAGAGCTGAACAGCAACATGGAGGTCTACCAGACAGACAGGTAGCCAGACAGACACAGTTCGTGGTCTGTTTGTTGCATGCAATTTAGGCCACACTCATTAAACTAATTATAATAGACAACAACAAGTGGATTGTCATTTTTCTATGGTCACGCTCTGTTTAGGTTCCATATCTGTCTACATGGTTTGTGCTTTAAACTTTCAAAGTAATATATTTCTTTCTTAGAAAGGATAATTTTAGGTTTGATTTAGGTTGCTCTTACAGTTGAGCGTTCAGTAATTATGCCAGTAATTTGCAGCAATAGAGATGCAAATTTTGTGTGCCAGTAGTTTTTTTTTTCCCTCCACAGCCCAAGGTCAGGGCCAGGATAACCCCCTCATTTGTGTCACTAATGACCTCATCACATGCATGCATGCTTTGTTTGCAGTACTAGTTAATGGTGGGGGCTAACCTAGGGGTGGAGCAGCCTGTGAGGCTTAATAATTGGCTTTAACTTTGCTTGTTAGCAGGATCAGTCAGAGAGTGGAGCCCCCCTGCTGGGTTTTAAGATGAGCAGATGGCGGTGCAGACTTGTCTTCTGTTTGAAACCTGCTTAATGCTTACGTATGACTAAGATCCACAACGTGTATTTATGTCTGTCTACAGTGATGCTATCAGTGTTCCCATGATCCCCCTGGGCCTTAAAGAAACCAAAGAAGTGGACTTTACTGTTCCCATCCAGGTGAGAGTATGATTGTGATCATTATTCAGCTTTTTGTTCATGAAAAAAACATTTTGCCTGATTAATTGTATATTTTTGTAAGAAGAACTTGATTTGACTAATTATGGACCTGATGTTCCAAACAGTTGATTGGATGAAGCATTTGAGAGAAAGTCACACAATTGGATTATCCAGGTGGAACCACAGGAAAACGCTCTGTTAATTTAGGTGTCCGCTCTTTGAGCCAATCAGCAGACCTCAAAGGAAAATCATAAAGCGTGGTGAGATGAACCCTCGGTCAGATCCTCTTTAGATCTTCCGTATCCTAAAGGAATAAATGTCCATTACAAGTTAACCAGTTCCAGTTTAAACTGGTTTCAGAACATTGAAAAGTCTTTACACAGATAGATCTATAACCTGCTTGTTAACATAAAAATTAGGAGGAACTTTGATCATTTTGTCAAAATTCCCTTTAAAAATACAGATGTTTAGTGTTCAGTCAATTACCTAAGAAAAACATACTTTCAGACCAAATACCTTTTAATATTTCTGCTATTAAAAGTTACATTATATTTGTTTTAACACACTCAAAGCACATCACAGTGAGTCTAGCATGATTGATAAGTTTTCAACTTAATTTGGGAAATTTATATTTTACCTGAAACAGAGAAAGAAGCCTAAACTTGTTTAACTTTTTAATCTACTCATAAGAAGGCTGTTTTCTTTTTTTTTATCTCAATAAGTTAGAAAATCATTAAAGACTGAAATTATTTCAGTTAAAATAGTAAAACCTCAAATATTTGTTATACACAGACTGATTATATATTATAATCATTTCTTGCTGTTATGTTTAATGATCATATTTTACAGCTTATTAAAAAACTAAATTTGGTCTCTCAGAAATCTTAATTGTACATAAAACCTAAAAAGAATTTTCACTCCTGAAGCGCTTTATGTACCTCTACCCTTAAATGGGCTTTGCTTCACAGTCCTCTCAAGGCTGCAGTGATGCATGTTTACTGCACCTTTTAGCAATGCAAACATTTTCTTTACTCTCAATTTTTGCTTTTATGCTGAACAGGAATATTTTGAATTATTGATGCCTGTGCATAATTTTCCCTCTTCATGAAGGATTCTTCTTACTGTGTTTAATGCAACAAGATCAGTTTCAGCTTTGATATATTAAGTCAAGATTATGCAGCAGCAAGAGAATATTTTTCTTTCGTCTTTTACCTAAAGAAAGCTGAAATTTGTGCGTCACAGAATCCTCTTTTGCTTTTTGAAGGTACATAAAACTGCTTGTCCACACATAAAAACAATGAGTTTCTTCTATCTGTCCTCTACTGTAGGATTTCATCTGTGAGCACTACGGAGAGGACAGCAATCAGTATGACAAGGAGATCAAAGAGCTGATTGAACTCAGACAGGTTCATAAAAGCACCATCACAGTTTTATACAGCAGACCTCCCAGAGGTTCAATATTGGATTGAAAAAAACCAAATGATCAACAGTGATGGACATTAGCAGGGATTTTGTATATCTGTTTTTTTTGTTTGTTTGTCAGGCGATGCGTACGCCCAGTCGGAACCAGGCTGGACTGGAGCTGCTGATGGAATACTACAATCAGCTGTATTATCTGGACCAACGCTTCTTCTCCTCACACAGGAACCTGGGTGTTCACTTTCACTGGTACAACATGTTCACTCTCATTATAAATCTAGGAAATTATCCTCACTTATATGTCACCTTTAAGGCGATTACCGTTAACATGACCACATAGTACCAGCCAGACGTGGACATAATATCTTTAATTTTGCACTCTTTAGGTATTTATTTAAATGAATGCTAACTCCGTTATCCTAGAAAGGTAACAAGTCTTCCCTCTAAATAATCCCTCAGGTACGACTCTCTGACGGGGGTCCCGTCGTCCCAGCGTGCGCTGGCTTTTGAGAAGGGAAGCGTGCTGTTCAACATCGCAGCCCTGCACACGCAGATCGGAGCGCGGCAGGATCGCTCTGCTACAGCTGGCATCGACAAGGCCGTAGACGCCTTCCAGCGAGCTGCAGGTGCTGACAGGGCTCAACAACAAAAACACCTCAGATATTTTATTCAATTGTTTTGTGAGACTTGTGCAATAGAGGCGCAATGGAAGAATCTCTGAAGTTTCTCTAAGTAATCCTGTACAGAAATGGCATTTATTTTTCTCTTTAACCTTAGATCTAATTTTAATTTAATGCCTAAACTGTTCATTACATGTAGCCAGTCATTAGGATTACCAATATATATATTTAATAAATCTATAGATTATAATTTTAATTAATTATTATTGAAATTTTAAATTGAGAAATTGATTTAAAAGTTAGCATTGTTATGAATGATACATTTTATTAAATTTAAATAAAAATTTGAAACTAAAGAAATACCATTTTTTTGTTACTGCAAGTTTTATTTTATTTTTACAAAAACATTAATATGTCATGAATAAGACATGAATATGTCTTCGTAAAAGAAGACGTCTTTTACGAAGTGTTATTGTACGCCGTTGTTCACAATCCCACAGTCAAGATCATTTTAGGGATCTTCGATGTTCCTTCTCTTTGAGTTGTGCTCCAGCGCATAATTTCAGTATTAAATGTTTGATTAATCATAGAAGATCCAAACCATGACTGAGATTTAAGCCTGATTATTTTTCTGGTTTTTCCGCAGTTGTGCAAAATCTTTAGTCCGATGTTTCACATTCTGAGATACTGCCTACGTTGTCCATTTAGGTGCATTTAATTACCTAAAGGAGAACTTCTCCAACGCTCCAAGTCTGGACATGAGCGCTCTGTCTCTCAGCATGCTGGTCCGCCTAATGGTTGCTCAGGTGCAGGAGTGTGTGTTTGAAGGCATCACAATCACCACACGGGACAACAAGTTTACCTCCCAACTCCGGCTGGCACAAGAAGCTGCACAGGTGAGTTAACTTTAGGTGAGTTAAGTGAGTTAACTTTGCTTTTTGTGTAACATTCAATAAACATTATCAGTGTTTTGAATCTAGTAGAAAATGATGTGTCAAAGCACATATTCACAACCTTTACCTGCTGCTTTGTGAACTCAGAGTTTCAGTGAACATCCTGTTGGTGGATGCATTTCTAGACTGGAAGAAAAAGAAATAATCTTTACATGTAATAAAAAGACTTAGGGTCTTCAATAATTTGAAAACACAATCAAGATTTATTTAGCTACTTTTGCTGAAGAATGTAATTTGCCAGATTGTTTCCTTTCCAACACACGCTTTCTTAACACTGTGTTCTGCAGGTGTCGGATGTTTACTCGCTGGTGCACCAGACCATGACGCAACCCCTGATGAAGGACTATGTGCCATTTTCATGGGCCTCCATGGTTCAGGTCAAATCTGAACACTTCCGTGCTCTTTCACACTACTACGCTGCTGCTGCGCTCTGCGACCACACAGGTACAGAGATGCTAAGATTATTTAGTTTAGTTGTTTTGGCCTCGACTTCAATAACTTTTTACTGAGGAGTTTATTGATTTAATCTATAAACCTGAAAAACATAATGAATGTTCATCAGGATAAATGTATTCAAGTAGAACAAGAACAAGAGCCTTAAATATTACTAATGTTTAGAAGTTTTTGAAATGTGGGTTTTGTGATATTAACATTGTGTAAAAAGACATATTTTTTCTTGTTCCTCTCTGATCTTGTCACTGAAGCGCATCACTTCACAATCTCACCGCCTCTGGTTCCGACAACGCATCTGAACTTAACTCGGTGTATTATTTCTTCCTTTAGTATCTTCTGACGGAGAGGAGTGTGATAAGGAGTCAGACAAGGCATTCATCAAGTTTTATGTCAACATTGCTTCAGGGCAAACTCTCAGCCAGATCCTACAGGATCCTGAAAAAAGGCGAAAGCTCGGTGAGGCTAAATGTTTCAGAAATCTGCTCTCAGCAGGAATTACACGAAATCAATGTGGACTTAGTGCAAATTGATCACTCACTTCTTTATATCGTGCTGATATAAAGGTAAAGCCCACCTTCGGCGTGCAGTTATGAGGCACGAGGAGGCCATGCGTGTCCACAGTCTGTGTAAGATCCTGAGGAAGATGGACATCCTGCAGGACGTTCTATGTCAAACACACAAACGTTCCTTGGAGAAGTACTTGGAGCTGGACCGCGAAGACGACTTTGATGAAACGGCAGAAGCCCCCGAGATACAAGGTGAGAACTTCTGAAATGCAGTGTTGCAGTTAAGCAATTCATAAATAACTTAGTGTTATTTCTTACGTGTGCAGCTCATACTCAGCAGAAACCGGACATCACTCCACCAAGCTTCACCACTGTCCAGGTTTCTGACATCTTTCAAAGACTGGTGAGGAAGAGAAGGCCTCCTCTTAGATACGGGAGACAACAAATTGATGCTCTTTTGAATCTGGTGTATAATTGGTCTCTATGATTTCTTTCATTTATATCAAGGCAAATTATGAGAGCCTCAGAGTTTGTAGCAAGCAGTGGCTACAGTGGCTATTATTATAAGGGCAAACATTTATCCCTATAATAATAACAGTTGCTTCATCTTCAGCTTTTTTAACACATTAGTTTGTTTTTCAGTTGATCTTGACATAATAAATATCACATTAGATGGTTTGGATTGACATTACATTTAAGTTTATTTGATATGGACAGACACACATTACAAAAACCTGATCTTTTAACAAGGGTGTGGACACTTTAGAGAGACACTGTATATGTTTACTTAGAAATAATCAAAAACATCAGAGTCAGACAGAACTGCTTCTTGTGCCACAGGGCCCGTTGTCAGTGTTTTGTGCAAGGGCCAGCTGGGGCCCCCCACGTGTGATCTGCCTGCAGAAAAGAGAAGGTGGGATGGGTCTCACACTCCGAGGGGATTCCCCTGTCCTGGTTGCTGGAGTCGTACCTGGAGGCTGTGCGGAGGTGAGGCTAACTGCATGTGTTGAGGATCCAAGCCTTTAGAAGAACTAAATAAAAACAAGATGAATCCTCTGGAGAGTATTTGTATGCATAACATGTTTTAACGTTCTTCATGCTTAAATAATGTAGTAACGATCAGTAATGGAACTGAAAGGAACCAAGTGTTTGATCGGCTGGTATATTCCTTAGAACAGAAAATGATAAAACAGACTTTACGTTCAACTTTTATTAAATAAAGAATAAAGTTTAAGAACAAAAAGTAAGAAGTGAGGATTATGAAAATTATGTAAAAAAAAAAAGCACCAATCAGAATGTTGTCCATGCTATCTAGTTTTTCAGCCAAAAATGAATTAGTTTAGTTTAGTTTCCATGACTTGATAGAGTCATAAAAATAAATTGTTAAATTTTCTTACTTGCTGGTCACTGATCAAGGCAGATCAACTGAAAATTCAACCACCAGCCAATTTCTAGTATGAACTAGATATTTCTTACAGAGAATGTAAAAAATTCAATGTCCTGATATGTGTTTTTTTTTCTCTATTTTGTTTGGTGTTCAGGAGGCAGGACTAAGAGAGGGAGACTACATTGTAGCAGTGGATGGACAAGACTGCAAGTGGGCCAAACACGGGGAAGTGGTCCTCATGCTGACGGGCAGCAGTGACAGGGAAATAGAGATCAGTGTGGTGACATTACACTCACATGACACACAGGTAAATGTGACAATTTGTGTGCTCAGATCGACAGTAAGTGCAGATCTGAGAGATAAATCGTATTTAATAAACCTTAATTGTCCATGCAGGTGGAGAGAAAGGCAGCCATGTTGTCCCACAGCAGCGACAAAGAAAACAATCGCCAAAGGCTGCTGGGCGGGGCCAAGGGGCAGAGCTCCGCCTCCTTGTTGAACTGGAACAGGAAGAAAAAGAGGGAAGGCAGCGGTGTCACCAAGAAACTAGGAAGCACTTTTAGTTTGTCTTTTGGAAATATCCGTGACACGGAGGCCATGTACTGATGCGGGACAGTGGAGGAATCACTCAGGGACCCACAACAGCAGAGAAAGTAAGGTGTGCAGCAGCGGTTGGAGCAAAGGAGCTCGAGCATAGAAAGGCAAGTCTCTCTGGAGAACTGGACAATTTTTTAAGTCAAAATGTGTGTTTGGCAAAACCTGCCTGAAAAAGAAGCTGTGACTTACTCATGTAATGAAAAACTCTACTTTAAGACATCATGGATTTGTTTTTACCATGCATACTTTTTAAAAATTTGTGTGTAGCAGCAGATAAAATCCTGATTTTCTCTGCAGTAAATGTAGTCTTTCTACAAAATGACACTTATGGAAACAATAATGAGACCAGAGGGCAACAACACCACTAACAGGAGTTTCAGTATTACTGGATAAATAGGTTATTTTGTCCAGCTCAGAAAGCCTCAGTGGTTGCATCCTTAAGTTTTCAGTACACACTGCACCAAGATACGCTGTGAGGCTTGAAAAATGTGTTGTTAGTTGAAAAAGTTTTGATCTCGATTTTAGGTCAGATGAAATCGCCCTCACTTAAAAAATGTTAAGTCAAAAGACAAATCAGTCAAATTTCTTACTTAAAAAAGTTGTTTTAATTTTATTTTCAATCTTTGTCTTCATCAGTGTCAGCCTCTTGTATGCAGGCCTTGGAACACTTATTGTCAAATGAGGGAATATATTGTACTATATATAGAAACCCGTTTGATTTTATTCGTTTTACTACAAAAGAAAATCCAGATCCAGAAAAGATACGTTTATCACATTGCTGAAGGAGCCTACAGGGATTGTGATTAGGAATTAGAAACAGTGTAAATATTTAATGTTTTATTGTAAGTCAATGGTGCTGACTGTGTTTTAATGAATTCAAATATTTCTTGGGGAGATTAAAGAAGATTTAAATTCACTTCGTTAGTGCAGCTGTCAATCCGCTCATTTAGCACAGAGAGAAAGAAAATAGTTGCTCATGAAGGTAAATATTGTGGGGAAAAAAACAGGTTAATATTTGGAGAGAGGAGTCAATTAAAAGCTGCCAATCAGATCAACTTCTTATTCACACTACAGGGGGCGCCCTTTCACATTAACCGGACAAGAAAAAGCAACAAAAACTTACTGAATGCAAATTCAGTAAGTTTTTGTACGCAGTGAACAACCCTGAGAGCAGAACCTCACTGAGCTGAGCACTTAAAAAAAACACTAAAGCATCGTACTGAAATCCTAAACAGAGCATCAGTTAGCCACTGATTGTGCTTCATGGTTCTCTACCCTGTAAACATTGCAGTAGATGTATGTTTTGGGTTCCTTCATATTTTTTAAAAGTATTAAATTTGTTTTATTTTACATTTACTTTACACATATGAGCATGGAAAACAAAAAATTAAGAATGGAAAGAAATATTTTCAGACTCTTTTTCTCTTTTTACTTGAGTCAAAGATGAACATTTTTTATCTTTTGGTAAATAATTACTCAAAGATCCAGATTTCTTCATTTATTGCAAACTTTGCGCACCAGGCCAAATTATATTAGGAAACAATTTAAGAGCAAACCAATTGTATAATACTTAATTTCAGGGTTGACTCTGCTCTAAGGCATAATGTAGCTTTTTCATTTTGTTTTACAATAGGCAGAAATTGGCAGGAACTGTGTCTTTAAATATTTTGATGAAAAGTCAGTCACAAAGTACTTGTGAAAACATGAAAATGTCCTGGACATGGAGGGAAATTTATGTATGAATTATTACTCACTGGTACTGCTCAGGTTTCCCTGAGAACATCCTGTAACCATGGCGATGAGAAACGTCTCTTAGTTTGGATGACTTTATGGCGTAAAGCTCAACTCTCCTTATAATAGTTTAGTTGATATCTCTTTAGATTACAAACACTTGAATTTTCATTTGTTTTGTATTTTTTGTAGTTTAGACATCTTTAATGCACTGTGAGATTTTTTTGATTATAATGTAGCTTTATTGTTCCAGTAATAAACTCACACTGAGGCTGTGATTTGTCTGGTGAAGTTTTTTATGTGGTGCGACTATTCCAATGTCAACAGTGGGTTTTTTTTGTATGTATATGTGAGTCGAGTCACTGTCTTAGTTTCTTTAGGATGTTAATGGGAAAATATTTTTCATTTTTTTAAATTTTAACAACTAAAACAGCCTCATAGTGCGGCTTGTTTCAGGTAAATTTCTCCCGTCAAAATGTGTCTTTCCCTTCAGTTGTTTTTTGTAGTGATAGTCTTCTGTATGCACAGATGAAGCACACAAATGTTTTGTATGTTTTTTTTAGTTTTGGTTTTATAAAATTCACCCCAAAAGTACAATTTGTAAGTTCCAAAATGAAAACCTCTGTTTTGCTTTATGATTAATTCAATGTGTTATTGTCAACAACTTTGAAGACAGTATTTCAGTCTTTTTGGTTTTAGACACTTGAATGTTTTGTATTTTGTTTTTAAACCTGGTATTGTGTTGTTTTGTATGAAAAAGCTCAGCCATGATAAACTGAATTCATGTTTGTATGTCCGACGATCCCCAACAGTTAGGGGTGTGCACTGTTTTTGATGTATAAAACACCATCAAATTGGTAAATAAACACATAGTTCACTTGTGAGAAAACTGAACCCAATATTGAATTGTTTTATATAAATGAAAAGTCACCTTTGCTTATTTTAAAGAAAGTGGTTTAATTACAGGTGGAAACCAAAAATGAACCTCGTTTTTCTCCTTAAAAGAATGTTAAAACGGTGAGTTCTGAGGAAAACGTCAGGACACCGTGTCCAACTCCTAACCCTCAGCTAGGAAATGTTTAAAGAATTGATTTTATGGACAGCTCCTTTCATGTTACCCCTCAGCATCTCCATAAATTTAAAATCCGAGCTTTCACTCAACCATTCCAGTTTTTATTTTTGTTTTGTCTTCAGCCAGTCCTTGGAGGACTTCCTGGTTTTGAGTCCATGACATGCTATAGGTTCCAGTTCTGGATCAACTCACATTTTCCTCAAATAGCCTCTGATACACTATAGAAGTCAAGTTGGAAACCATGGCGATGAGCTGGTCAGGTCCAGCTGCAACAAAGCTCCCCCACATTATAACACTTAATTATTAATTAATATAGCAATTATTCTGACAAGTAATCAGGTAGAAGCTGAAGGCAGGCATTTCTAACTGTTGTATAACCGAAGAGACGAACACTCAGACTGTTAGGAAATAATTTTTTAAATTAAATATCAAATGTAGAATTTTGAGCATAGCATCAGTGCTCACAAAGTCTCTTGGATCCAGTCTGGCACAAAGTGGGGCAAACGCCTCCATTTATTCCACCACATTATTTCCTAAATCTCTAAATGTTGGCTCATACGATGCTGTTCCTGCGTCTTTCTGCTCATAATCTCCATTTACGAGTTTGGATCCACGTGGAGAGAGGAACCATGCCGCTTCAGTCCGAGACAAATAAATAGTCCCTGTTCATCTTCTGGTCTTAGGAGCCCCCCGGGGCGCCTGCTGACCCCAGCCCACTCTGCTCCAGCTCTGCTATCACCGACATGTGCTTAAAGTCTTCAGGCTGGTGGTTAAACGTCTCCACCAATCGGTATGTCTCCTGCCTCTGTGTGCCGTAGAACAGCTGCACCTGATTGGCCAAGCACTGAGCCTGGTGGACAGTCTGAGAAACGGAGAGATGCTTTAAATGTCCCTGAAGACATTTTAAAAAAACAAGATTTTAAAACAGGCTTACAATGAACTTGGGATCCATCTCTGCTGTCATGAGCACGACGCCCTTCTCCTCCTTCAGCTCCGGGTAGTGGTAGAGGATCAGCTGACTCGGAGCGTTCTCGCCAAGCGTCTGGGTGCAAACACAGGAAAAAACTTTGAATGCTGGAAAATATATATTTTTATGCTGATTTTAGATGTCCAAGTATAAAATATTTACATAACAAATGTATTGTGATATTTTTAGCAGCGGTACAACCGACATATTTTAAAAGGCTGGATGTCTGACATTTCAGAAATCCTAGATGGCTGAAGATTGTCAAACAGTTTAATCTCCAGAGTATATATATCCATACATAAAACAGTTTTAATCCATTCATATCATTTCATTGTGTTCTAGGTGTATTTTTTAATGTAATTTCTGTTTGTTAGAAAATAATCCAGATACAATGTAAAGCCTTTTTAAACTTAATTTTGGATCAGAAAGGAGCTGAATAAACTTATTCTGACAATGTCATTAAAATATTAAAATAATGACTGACCAGAAAATATAAAAGATATGGTGTTTGAGTTCTGTTCTGTTTGAGGATGCTCAGCTTGTTTTTTGGAAATAAATAAAATTACATCCATGAGAAATTAAGTGTGGACCATTCTGGCCATGCACAATAACCCTAAAAAACTTACTGAAATTGTTAAATTTTATTTAATTGATATTACCTTAAGTCAAACAACTTAACCATTCAAATGAACTGGTTACATTTGTTTTGCCAGAGTTCATATTTTCCAGGCCTTTCAAAGAACAAGACCATTTGGAGGAAAATTTGAGAAGCAACCTGAACTAAACATGAGCTCATTTCCTGTCTGTTGGAAGTGTGAGGTATCAAATGTGAATCGGTTTACCTGGATGTTTATAAGTGAGGTGTAATGCAGCTCGTGTCTGGACCACTGACCCACGAAGAACTCATAGCCCTCCTTCTGAGGCAGAGCGTAAAGGAACTGGAGAGAACACACAGACAGAGGTGAGCAGGGAAACCATGATAGAAGAATAGTTAGTAATGAAAAATCTGAAATGATTTCTGGTTCTGCAGTTCGCAGTCTCTCTCACAAACAGTCTGATTTGGTGACTGCGCTGAAACTGAGTTATGCTTAGTTTCAGCAGGGTTCTTACCATGGGGCAGGACTTAGATCTGCTGAAAATCACCTCATACATCTGGGACTGCAAACAAGACAGAAGAAAGGTGTAAAATGATCAGTAAATTATTAAAGTGGAGATGTAAACTATTTGCCAGGATTCATCGGTAATGAACTCACTGGAATGGTGGCGCTGATCGTGTCTTTGGTTGAATAAAACTGCATCCAAAGCTGGAAGAGCAGAAGACAAAAATTCAGTCTAAAGCTATTTTGCAATTTACAAGTAAAAAAAAACCCAGAGGGCGCTATAGAGCAAAAGTAAATCTGAAGGTTTGATATCAGCGATTAATCAGCAATTAAAGGGAACAGAAAAATAGTCTGAACCAAAATGAAGAACCTAACATTTTTTAGTTATTTTAGTCTAGTTTTTTAGTTTAGTTTACCTAGTTTAACTAAATTTACCAGTTACAGTGGAGTTCAGAAACACAGATTTACAAGGGGATACTTAACCCAACAAAATGTCAAACTTATTAAGTGCTCAAATCTCCACTCATAAACATTAATGAATCTGAATATTCTCCTCTGTAAATTTTCAGTCAGATATTAAAACTTTTATGTGAACCAGGTTCTGCTGGACTCTCCTACTGCGAAGAGGGCGCTGCTCCTCTCCACTATCACCACGTGCTTGATCAGGACGAGAGATCACAGTGTAACAACCCACCTAGACTTTGCTTACACCAATTTTTACTATGTGGTTCCATCTTACAAACTAAGTCTAGCTTGAAGTTAAATTGAATTAAATGAACTTGGACTGACTTGGACATTTGGTATCATGGAATGTTACTTTTGAATTGTCCCATCCACAGTAATTCAAGTAAACACAGTCTGAAGTGTCGTTTTTATTGTTTTTTTAACCAGAAAGCTCATAGACCAAACTCACCTGTGAGATCTCCTCGCCAGTCTTGTCCTTGATCATCTCCAGATTAAGGATGGAACCTAATGTCTAAAGGAACACCAGGTTATTTTTACACATCTTACTCTTAACTGAAAGGTTTTAATTTCTCTCTTTTATATATAAAAAAGTTTAGTATGTTTGTAAAAAAACCTAACTAAAATATTTTCAGCCTTTCTATGCTATGCTAAACACATTCAAGATCTGATCCTCAGCTTGGCTTCTTCGCCCAGATCACCTTGTTTTTGGTAAAAGCTCCAGACGCTCCATCACCAGCCGCCATCTTATCTCTTTTCTCAAGCTAAAAAGAGGAAGGAACAGAAGGAGTTATTTATTTTTTCTGATTAAAAATGCCTGAATGAGGAGCTAAGCAGAAACGTCACCTCCTGCTCCATGACACGGACAAACTCCGCCTGCTTGGAGTGTCCCAGGACATCCTTCTTGGCCTCATGCCGCTTCTCCAATCGCTCCTTATATTCCTGGGGTTTTGCACTAAAAACAAACAGAAAAATGATCACCATTTGATCCTCAACAAGCTTCTTCAGTTTAATACTTTTCATATTTTACTGCCAACACATTGCAAAAACACAAAATCTTGACTAGTATTTTTGGTCTTGTTTCTAGTGAAAATATCTTGGGACACTTGAAATAAGACAAACTTTTCAGCAAGGTGGAGGAGTTTAAGTCAATAATTTCTTAATATTAATGGAAAAAACAACTTTCATTGGCAGATTATTTTACTTAAAAAAAAATGGAAAATGTCTCATAAGTGATATAATCTGCCAGTGGAAATAGTGCTTTTTCCATCAATATTAGGTTGATCAGAATCTTAAAGCTGCAGGTCAGTAGTTCTCAGGCATTTAGCTGTTTTACATTTAAAATATATTTCCTCCATGCTCCTGCTGTTTTGATGAACCTGTGCTTAATCTGCAAACGGTGAGACTCCAGTGAGAGATGAATACTGTGGTACTAGTATGGAAGTTGAGATTTACTTTTTGTACAAAAATCTGAATGCTTTCCTGCTCCATCTCCGCAGCCTATGGCCACAGGCTGCCTTACAGTCTTGCATATAAATGTAGCTTAGTCAATTTAGATTATACTTGACTTATTGCAGTGAATATGCTCAAAGCATTTTGTAGCATTTTCAAACAGCTGGTATTAATTTTCTTCTACAGTTTTTGTGTTTGCACTTTCCAGGATTTTGCTTTATTCTGCTGCTTATGCCTATTTCTTACATTTCTGCAAATCTTCTGCAACTGACTTCAAATTCTTCTGAATTTTTCACTAAAATATTCAACATACAGCATTAACGCTGCATGATCGCAGGAAATGCATTTTTTCCCAATTTAACTTAAATTTTGAATAGCTAACAAAATTCTTATTTTGGTTATTTCCACTCTTTCTAACATGGGCTAAAATTCGGCACAAGGTTTAAGCTTGCTGTTGAATTGGCCTAAAATGTTCACGCTTTTTTTCTCTAGGACAACATTAACAGTTGACAACTTTTTATGAACAAAGGTTTAAAAACATTTACGGACTGAATACAACAGCATCGACTAATGGGCCGAAATGATTATATGTCATAAAGTCTTTCAGTCACACTTTCCATGGCTCCACTGACTCCTCTCTGTGCTGTAACATCTGATCATGTTCGGATCTGCTAGCTCCGTCCGCTCGCTGACCTGCGCAGCTTCTGGATCTTGTCCTGGTACTTGCTGTAGAACGGATTCTCCTCCAGCTCCGGATCCTTTCGCACAGAGAAGGCCCGAAACTGTTCTGGGACCAGCCCTGGGATCAGCGTCCTGGTGCCAGTGGCCCTGACGGCCAACATGCCCCGATAGAGACATGACATCTGGATCAACGCCGCCGACATCTTTCCATGGCTGCGGTCCCACATCTATAATAGTCCGACTACGTATGTGGCGGCGCATGTTTTTGGTTCCGACGATTAAGCGCCTTACCAGAAGTGGTGCTTTTTTCTGTCTTTTTTCAATTTATGCAAGTAAACAGTTTGAGAATTTGTGTGCATTTTTGTTCATGTGTCGTGGGTATTCTTATACATTTTATATATTGATACCTTGGAGACAAACAAAGTTCCAGATGAAAACATAAAGACCTTCAAACTTTAACTTTAAAACTGTTAGGTTTTTTTTCTATGCTTTTCATTGCAAAACCAGAGTGAGGTAGAACGAATCACACCCTACAGCCACCTATATCAAACCTGTTCTATTTTTTAAATCTTATTAATAAACACTGTAAAATTGTAACAAGTCCTTAATGGAAATATTAAATGAAATGTTATGTCCTAATGTAAGTTTTTGTAATAGTTTGAAGTTGTAGACTGTATGTGATTGCTGAGACACCCATTACCCTGAAGAGGTCAGTACAGACTATGTTTTGCCCCGGTTTCAATCCTCAGCTCCCATCTCTATGTTTAGTTAAAACCCCCAGCTCTGTCGGTCACCGAGCTCAGCAATAATCTGTTGCAGCCGGGTCCTGTCCTCCCAGCATGTAAACACACACTCATCTCTCTGTGTGTGTTTGTGTAAATGTTCACAGACGCTGTAAATTTCGTATGCATTTCCCTGGTGATGGTTTGAGTGCTTCAGTGTTTACGCTCTACAATAATTTCTTCAGTTTCTTCTGATCAATAAACAAAGCAGCCCGGAACAGTTCAGTGCTTCTGGAGCCGAGCAGATGACAACAATAATGTTTGTGTTTATGTGTTTACATTGTGTCTCAGCCGTTCATCACTGCACCACGAGGCTGACTTTTCACCCTTCAGTTTGATTGTACATAATACACATCACTTTGCTCATGAAGAGCTGTCTCTCATGGAATTTCATAATAAAGAATTTTGCAGGTAATTTGATCAATGACATCATTTACTGTGCAGCAGGGAAATGTGCAAAAAGAAGAGTGGATTGTATGCTCAGGCAACATGCCTCAGTGATCTTTGCTCTGTATTGTCAAAGTTATTGAGAAGTTTGTTCAAGTTTCAGTCATTATTTAGGCAGAAGCATTTATCATACTTCCTGAAAGGAAAGTCAATTTGAAGTGAGACGATCAATTTTAATAGAGCTCGAGCTTTTAAAGATAAAAATGCTTCTTTAGAACCTGCTGCAGCTCAGTCAGTTTGCTGTATAAAAAAATCCTTTTCACTATAAACGTTTACATAAAGTCCAAACTTGTAAAAATCAACCACTCTGTGACAACAGTGTGATCATATGTCACTGACAGAAGGTAAAAAATCTGAAACGCCTGTTTCTCAAAAATGAAACTCAAATATAAAGCTCCAAGATACTTTTTATGGCCTAAGGTTGACTGAGTTTGAACATCAGTATATTTACACACTAAAGAGATTTTTTGACTGCAAAGCCTGTCAGATTACCTTCTGGTTGTATACCTCCAAATAATGCAAAATAATGCTGTACACTGAAACATAACACACTTTTATAGATGCTCAGGAAGAAAGCAGCTAAAAGTTACCAGGAGATTTGAGGCTGAAAAGGTCCTACAGCATCACAGATTTCCCTTCATGCAAAGCAGGGGATCCATTTTCTATATATAATCTCCTTTGATTGATACCCGACCTTCTTGAAGTTGTCGTAGCTGAAAGGCTCAATTTAACTATCCTCATTACCACAGCACAGATTTCCAGATAAAGTCCCAGTACAGTTTGTCAAAATGTCCCATGTTTACATGTGACAATAGGACAGAAGAGACTTTTGTATGACAAACTTTTCATTCATTTGGGGAAAATGTAGAAAGAAACTAGTGGCTGTTTTGGAGACTTGGTAACCAAAACATGCCATGCTCTCTCTAACAACGACCTTTGGAGATTTCTGTTTGCACACTTTGTCTTCCTCCTGTGTTTTCTCAAGATAAACTTCGAACCCTGTCCAGCCCCTTTGTCACATTTCCAGTTATCTTGATCATGCTCTGACGATGGGTGTGGGAAAGTTTGTATTTTCTGGTAATATTTCTTTATTTAGAAAGAAGAACACATGGCTGCTTTACTTCAAAGGCATGTTCTCTTGTCTTTCCCATTTCAACGACGAGCTAAAAAACACAAGCCAAATCACATTTAAACAGCAGAACATCATGGATTACAAAATAAAAAAAATCCAGGACTTGAATAAAATAGGTATAATTATAAAATCTTTGATATTTTTTTTTTTTTTTTTAGAAAAAAAGGGTATCAAAGATTTTGCAAAGAAAAGTTTAACTTTTACTAAAGAATTTCCCCTAACTAATAAATGTATTAAAATGATATATTTTTAAAAAGTTATTCTTTTTTAATGTAAATTTTCTGAACTGCAATAAAATGTACTTATTTAACAGATTTGTACACTTCCTAAATATGCTTGCTAATTATTCAGTGAACTCTATTAGCATCTTGTTCCCACAACAAATAAAGTGCCGATCCAAAAGCAAAAGTGTGGTTGTAATATTTGTCATTATTCCAGGCTGTCTCAGAAGGTTATTCGGCAGAAAATGTTCACTTTGTTTTCATTTCAATACATACTTATCTTCTGTGCTGTTAGACTCTAAGCTCTTCTTTAAGTCTCTCTTCTCACTGACCCACTGTCCCACCTCCTCTTCCTCTGTGTTCTCTTGCTCTCTTTGTTATGGTGGTGGGTTGCTGTGTGGAGGATGTATATTTCATGCGCAGCTCTGGAGGCTTTTACCATTAATTATAGAGAAACACTAAGCTCTCCATTTGCCGGACAGATGTTATTTTTTACTTAAGGAGAGAAAGGGGACTGTTCCATAATTCAGAGGTAAATCCCGTTCTGCAGAGAACAAATAAATAAATGAATAAATAAATAAAGCGAAAGCAAAAACCACAAACATTTGGTACAGTGCAGCTGCGTTCTCAGATGTGTAACAAGGCAGCCGAAATACAGATTTTCCTCCGCAGCCTTCAGCCTCTAAGTGCCTTTTGTGTAATAAATATGGAACAGCTGCTTCATGCTTTCATTTTTTATTCAGTCTGCTGAAGTATTTCACCAAATCACACACTTTGTAGTTTCAGAACAATGCGGTGTGTAAAACCTGCAAAGAAACACCAACACTCAGAGATCAAACTATTAAACACTAAAGATGGATTAATTTACAGAAATCTTTTGATTTCAAATGAACTTGACTGCTGTTTTTAAACTAAAACTCTTGAGTGCATTAATTAAGCATATATAGATATGTTAAGGTAGCATTTCAAATATTTAACAAATCCTGGTTGAACAAAGTTTTACTTTCTTATAACATATTTTGTTACATTTTGCATAATGTTAAATGATTTACAGTTCTCTCAAAATATATAACAACAGACAAGAACTTTCAATATCAAAAACACTACTTTATTTTTATTTCATATTTGACTAAGAACATTTGGTATTCACAACACCAAACAAAATCAATATAAAAAAATCAGGAGCCACAATATTTCTTCAATAAAGTCTTCCAAAATTTAATCGACAAATATATTTGGTTGCATTTGGGGGACTTATTTGTAAAATAAAAATGATGCTCTTGTTTTAGCCAATAGTCAGATTTGATAAATGACGAAGCAATTTTGTTGGGAAAATGGCAATACATTTTAAAAGTGCCAGAACCTGAAATCAAGGGAAAACTGAACGTATGTTGTGGAAACTTAGGTGTATTACTGATGTTACCTAATGCAATTTTTTTTCTTTACTCTGATCCATTCAGTTTGAACTTGGCTACTTATTTTCTCGCTGATCCACTTGATTATTTTAAGTTATCTACTAAGTAAAACTGGTTTCATTTTCGTGCTGAATGTACGAAATGTACGAAATGTGCTTTCGTACATTTAAAGCATGAACTCAGTTTATATTCTGTATGCTTCAAATTATATTTGCTTGCTACTGAACGAAAAGAAAGCAGTGAGTGAAATACAATGAAAAGAAATGCTAAAGAATACCAACAGCTGGGAAAGCATAACCAATGTATTCGGATGAAATGGTTTAATGGGATTAGTTCAAATGAGAATTGAGCAAATGTTTGTTGAAATAATGATTTGCTTGTTAGCTCCAAACAAATCATTATTTCAAATATATGTGACTAATTTCCCCCCCTGAAATCATACCCTGCAAACTGGTAAGAAGGTCAAATGTAGGCTTGTAAAAAGCTTTAGAATCAACCAGAAGTAAAACGGGTAAAAACCATAGATGTAAACCATTTGCTATATATAAGGAAAAAAAAATTCTGCCAGGTTCTAAAGAAAAAACAATGCCTGAAAATTGCTAATAATTCAAAACACAAAGAATTTTCAATGATTTTACAATGAAGTCTTTTATTGCATTAAGCTATTTGTCAAATTACATAAAATTTTTTTCCTTTCAAAACTTTTGACTGTAACAATAAAAACCACAAGGTGCACATGAATGATTTAGCCTGTTTTTAACCAGCTAGCTGTGGATGCTGAGTGCAGACTCAAAGCAGAGCGAGTAACTCTGAATGTTATGCACAAAAATGCTTTGAGCGACAAAATCCAGAAATTTGTGTGTTCAAATGTAAGATACAGAACACTTGTCTCCTATTTGGTTTCCATTGAGTTCTGACCATTCAGTTCAGAATTTGAGCAGTTCTGATATTTTAATTCTGTTCTATAAAGAATTGGCATGCTGAATAAACACAAATGTTTAAAGTCTATTAGTAGCACATCAAGGTTCATGCAATTGGTTCATGTATTTATGGACTGAAAATGGCGGAATTTATTAGTTTTGATGCATTTAATAACAAAAAATACAAAACCTGACCGTCCAATGCAGCAATCAAAGGTGCTTGACGAAAATTGAACTATTTTTAATCTCTGACAGACTGATCGCTGCATCTCAAGTTAAAATGAAACTTATTGTTGTTCTTTCTCATTACAGTGTTTCTGATGCTCCTCTTCTGAGGAGCAACAGGACCAGGATGAATGATAATAATAACAACAATAATATTAATGATTATTTTTATTATAATAATAATAGCTCTTATTATAATAAATAACAGTTTTATCAAACTGCTATTTGAAAGGGTCTGTGCATCTACTTTCACTGAATCTTTCCAACAACATCTAAACAATATCCTTGCAGATAGAAGATAGTTTTCATTTATTTAAAGAAGCAGAAAGTCAACTCTAGAGCCGTGAACTGAATCACTCCGCTTCTGGATAAGAAAACGAAAACGGACCCTTCTGCATGTCAGCAGGAGATCTGGGATGTTTTGAGTGTATGTGCGCGGTCAGTCTTAATTTCAAGCCTTAGGGTCTTCGGGGGTCTTGGGACCACTCAGTTGCCCTCCCTTCGGCAAACTAAAATCGCACCCCTGGGCCAGTGGATGCAACCCCTGTCCACACCTCCTGCAAACACACACACAAACCCACCCACACTCTCACACACTCAAGAAAAGAGTCGCACTTGGCAAAGGAATCCCATGGTTTTAGAGAGGGATCCCATTAATAGTGCATGAGTGTGTCTGTCTAGGAATCAAGACAGCCGCTCTGCCGCGGTGCTGATAGTTCTACGTGTGTGTGTGCGTGTTTTATTTATTCATGTGTACATTTATTAAAGCTTCTTGTGGTGGTCTTCACTCACTTTCTGTGCTAGGAGTCAATGAAAGCAGAGTGTGTGCATGTTCTGTCTGCACCTCATGAATCCATGATCTTCATGCGATCATTACCGGGACCTCTGACCCCTGGAGCATTTTGAAAACAAGATGCTATGCGCTACTTTAACATAAGGAACATGAAGTAAACAACAAAAACAGGACAGAGATTGATGCTGCATTGAAACTTCAACACTTAATTTTCATGTTAAATCTCAGATAAAACTCCTTGGACCTATTCACCAGCAAGAGCTTTATTTATATTTTTATTTATTTGCCTTTTTTTTCTTCTTATAAAACTTTGGATATTACAAAAAAAGAGTGGAGAAATTGAATAAATCATACTAACAATTTCTGAAAAAGAAATTAAAAAAACAATCTGATGGCCCTTTATTCAATATTTGTTATTTTATAAGGTAAAGATTAAAAACATAACAGGACAAGAGTATTCAGAAATGCTTTAAATTAAAATGAAGCATTTCATTTTGGATAATGACACCCTTTTTTTTACTAGTGTGGAGAGTGCTACCTTCCTTCCATCTTTGTTAATGTAAAGAATAAACAAGATAAACAAGCAAACCAAGACTTATTCTGGACAATCACTTAGTTTTTCATTAACATCTTTTTCGTGAACCTGAAGTCTCCTGGAGTCTCTTCAGGTTAAGAGACTCCAGGACTCCAGGACTACTCTTTATAAGTAAGGAGTAGTCATTAAAATTTAAATCTGTTTCTTTGATTTGATCTTCCTAGGCAAAAATATAAAAACATAATAACTAACTAAAAAGAAAAATAAGCATACTTACATCAAGTAAACCTCGTCGATTTCTCGTGCTAATCAGAATAATTGTCTCGTGTCCGCAGCTCCACAGCTCCTGTTGTCAGAGTGGATGTGAAGCTCCGCAGCACTAGAGCGCTGACTGCGGCAGGCTGCGGCTCCGCCCCTGGCCAGCAGGCGGCACTGCTCGCACACGGACCCGGCGGAGCTGCGGGGCCACAGAGAGGCCAGAGACCCCCAACAGCAGGGATGCGAGGGTTTGAAGCAGCTTTAAAGTACGTTTTCAGATGATTTAATGGCTGGGGAAGGATAATTTCTAATAAAAATGCTTGTCATTTGCATCACTGTTTAATCATTTACTGACACATTTGGCCTTATTTCTTCTGCTTGTTCCTGCCTTTCCTCCTCCTGTCCCATTACTGGCTTCTCTTTTTATATAATAAAATATAGTGTATATAAATATCAGAAACGGGTATTTATATGCCCATATTCACATAATATTTGGTCAATACCTCCTGCCTCAACTGATGGAAAAAAAAGTAATGTAATGGCTTCTTCCTCTTTGAGTGGCCATTCAGCCAATGCTTGTGCATATTTTTCACTCTGGATAATGGCACTTTTTTTTCTTCTTACCGGTGTGCAGAGTGCTCTGTTTCCTTCCATCAGGTATGACAGAGAAGAATGCTTTCAAATGATCTTCACTGGGGTTAAAACATGAAATAATTTAAACAAGAGTAAAAACAGATGAAAGTGGTTCACGGATTCTTGGTTGCAGTGGCCACAAGTCGGCTAAGTATCAGATTTTATTTTGGCTAACTTAATCTTGAACCAATAAAGCATTCTCTACAAAACAAACAAACAAACAAACAAGCAAACAAAAAACAAACAATTCATAAGTTAGGATATTTTTACTCTACAGATCAAAAAGCCTGCACATAGTTTTTACTCTTTTAATTTATTTGTAACAATTGTTACTCAGCATGCGGGTTCATGTTTTTGCCAATTCACTGAATTACCCTTCTCAGAAATGTGATTTCTTTTTTTATCCTATTAATTTCTCTTCTTTGTCTTCCATTTCTTAAATTATGCTAACCTGTTTTGTTTTGTGATTGTTGAAATTCTTTTCTCCCTCTTTTTAAAAAAAACATTTCTAAATTGTTTTTAAACAGCAGGGTGTAGGTTGGGACCCTGCTGTTTGCTTCTTTTCTCTTTCCTTTCCTTAGAATGTTTTCCTTGCTCACCTCTCTCTCCTTTAAACACAGATTTCTGTTTTCTTTTCTTGTTTAACATACTTCTGTCCTCTTCTTCTTCAACCTGGCCACACTCCAAGGACGGATGGGTTGGTGGGAGGTGGGGGTAGCATCCGGAGCGAGCTCAGTGACGCTGACAGCTGTCACTTCTGTTGGTGCTAATGCACATGAGCTAACCTGAAATGAGCAGCGACAGGCCTGAAGCTCTGCACCACCTCCTCCACCTTCTGCTCCTCTTGGGGAGTGGTACCAGCAGGGACGTGGCAGGGCCTGGGTGCAGGCTGCTGAGTTGGGATAGATAAGGCAGAGGATATAAGACAGGGTCATCAGGGTCATGCTGCTGTTAGCAGTGACAGCGGGACTCTGAAAGTGATCCGAAGCTAACAAAGAGGCCAACTTCTGTAGAGAAAGAAGGAGCAGAGCCAACGCTAATCTGAAACAGGCAAACAAAAAATGTTGTATGATGATTTTTCCAGAATGTAATTGAATCTGCTCTCATCTAATAGTGAAACAAAACTTCTAAAATTATCAAGAGGAAATGGTTAGTGTAAAATTTTAAAACATTTAGTTTTGCATGCGTGAAACAGTTCTGTCTGCATGAGTCTTGTGACAAAATGTACTTTTTTTGTTGGTTGACATTTACTAATTATTTTTTTACAAAAAAATTTTTGATCAAATTTGAGTAATAAAAAAAAAAGTGGAAGCTCACCAGAGTTTCAAATGAAGGCTTCAAAATCATGTTTTTCATTTGTTCCCTGACGCTGCTAAACATGAAATAGGTTGATAAAGAGCGCTACAGATGATTTGATGAGTGAATTTTACTTTTCGTTTTTGTCTAAGATGGATTTGTAGCATGTTGTTCCTCACTGGATAAAATTTGTAATTAGCAAATCCAGTCGTTTTTAAGTGACTTTTTCCAAGAGTGATGCTGTCCTAATTCATTCAGCCTATCAATGTCAATGCTTTAAACTCAGGATGAGACTGATAGACAATTTAACCTTCCTTTTACACATGTGCCTAACAAATAAAATATTTGACAATAGCTTAGTCAATAAATCATCTTAGAAGACTTGCCAATATTGATTTTAACAAAATGTGTAATAAGCATAATTACTGCTGCTATAGAAAGTCAGGATTCATCTGCTAGGGGCAGAAAACTGAAATTAAAAGTATGTTCAGATGGTGAATCAAAAATTACAACAGAAAAATACAACACAGAAGTAAATAATGCTTTAATATAAAATCAATATAAAACAACAGTTTAAATGTCAGGTTGTGCTATATAAGTACCTGTGTTAATTTAGTATCTGATGTTGTATGGTGGCATATTTAGTGGTGTTTTTTAAATTTTGATCACACATTACAAAACTCTATTATATCATCATTGTGCTTGCCATATCCCAGCACAATTTCTTTTCTGCACATTGCTTTTTTATAGAAAAAGGCAAATGAGTTTTCAAGTCTGCATTCCAGGACATTCATCCACTTTGGCATTTCTTTGGTGTGGAGTGACAGAGCATCAAGCTTAGAAATTACAGTTCCCAACAGTCAGATTAATAGAGCCACTAAAGTAACAGAAGTCAAGGGCTCAGCCCAATTATCTGTTCATTGTTTGGGTCAGTATCACTTTTAAAATGCTACTTAATAAAGCAAAGATACAAGCTGCTTTCTTCAGGTCTTTGGATGTGAATGGTTGAACCTCACCCCACCTCCACTGTTTAATGTTATTTTCTTATGTTTAATGTAGATCGCTTCTTTTCCTCCATTCTCAAGCCATGTGTCTTACCTGTCCAGAAGGGGCCCATTGTTGTCATCAAAGGTATGGGTCTTGTTCTTAGGATCTAGATGAACTGCTCAGTCTGACATCGCCAGATGTCAATGAAATCTCCAGAGTAGGGCAAACAAGTCTGGATATTAATCCATCTTTACATAACTTTTGACTGTGTCAGACTCTTAAACCAAATGTTCTGAACTGCTGCTGTTGAGAAAGGAAACACCATGAAACAAGGATGCTGAGGAAAAAGAAGTGTGAAGAAAGAAAAGAAGGCGAGAGATGATAAAGTGACAGTTGTGTCTCTAAAAGGACCTTAGCTCATTATATCAGTTCGTGCCTTTCTCCCGTTCCTCTCTGGATGTCAGATGCATGCTCACTTTAACGCTGTATTTGTGTGTGTGTTGTGTTTCTGTGTGTGTGTTTATGGTGCATGCTGATTCAGCTCGTTATCTGAAGCAGCCGTAGACAGAATGAGTTTAAATCTCGGCGTCGCCGCCAGCGCTCACAGTACTTAATCAAGTGTTTGCTCTCTGGATCACTCTCATAGTGTTATGCTGCACAGGTGCACACACCCCACACTCCCCATGAAGGAGGGCAACCAAAACATCCTTGTGAGAACAGGGAATGTCACTCATGTCAAAAGTTTACCACCAAGTTTTTGGAGAACCTTTTAAAGCTTCAGTTCAGTTTATGTTCACATAGTCATTGACAGGTAAGTGTTGAAGGTGGGTTTATTGGAGTGTGCTTAAAACGTGTGGGGAAAATGGAATAGAAAGTTTTTCAAAGGGGTTAAAAATGTAGCACCTTTTGAAAAGTTAACAACTTACAAGGAACTTTTTGAGAGTCTACAAAACAAGCCTCTGCATTTCAATCCACAGATTATTGTCAGCTGTAAAACCTTCAAGGAAAAGAAAACGTCTGGGCTGATTCCTAATATTGTCACCACATATTCGCATACTAACATTTCTATAGCTCATGACCACACACTACAGGTGATGCTACAGGTGATGCTACATATCTGACACTGTCGCACAGACTGTGTGGTCTTCAGTGACTCATGGGTAGCATGGATTTATTGGTCAGGTCGAAAAAATCCATTATTACAAAAGCTACACATTTTCCTCAGAACTTAAACAAATGCAAAACATAAATGAAAGATACAAACTTTACAACTTCTGCAAAAGTTATTCTATGACTATATAAGTCTGCTAAAAACATCCAGCCATCTTCTGCTTCATTCTACTATCAGTCATGATTAAAACAACTCCTGGAGATCAGACAAGTCTCCTCGACCTCCACCCCAGAAGGAGCATTTCTGCTTTGAATAAATGACAAACAAGACCTTAAGCTGAGAGGAGATTTATTAGTCTTCAAAACATTGGTTATGTTTTAAAGACACAAATATACTTGGCAAAATGGAAGATATAACAGCAGATTTAATGAGAACAGTATAAATCAAAATGAGTACAAATTTATTCCTGGAAAGATAATTATTGAGTTAACCTTAAACATGTTCACAACACACAGCATTTACATTTGATTCAAATTTGTAAAAGTTCTGGGAGGAAGTTTTAAAAACTGTGACCACATTGAATAGAGACCAAAGAAAACTAATTATAAGGTTTCACTGCATGTCTAAGAGACTTCAGATTTAGCTCTTCCACAGAGGTTTTACAAGGTACTAATACTCATTTGGGGATTATCCTAAAGTAAAAATTAGCAGTGTTTTCAATCAGCCCTTTTTTTTAGAGATTTGAGTTCAGGGTCTGTTGAGCCAGAGCTGGTGTAATAATCTGGATAATCTTTCTGTAAAAGCTGGATTACTGCAGGTTGGTGAAGTGGTACTCGTTGGCAGAGGTCCATTTGGATCTAAACTCTAATTTATTAATGAACTAATGCCCAGTGAATGTCCACTCAAACACAGAGGTACCCAGCGGAGCTCTGAAAGACACCAGCGAGCTGCTGTTATTCTGTATTTTTATCATTAATCTCATTTTGAAGAAAGGTTGAGTGCTCCCTCTGGGCTTGGGTTGAGTGTCTGAATCAAGAAAGGGGAATTCAAGCATTTTGTTCATAGATATGGAGGCATGGACTGTGGATTTGATTGTAGTAGTAAAGCTATTACTGTAGGGTGTTATGATAAATAAATAGTTTAGTAGAAAGTCAAATTGATTGGTGCATCCACATTCTGTCCCTTGCCTATTACAAGATATAGATTATGACCCAAAGTGCGAGACACTCTATTGAATAGGGAGGAATCTAAGTGGAGCGTCTTCTCTTCCAGTTGGAGTCAGAAGAAGAAGTCATGAAGTTTTCAAGGAACACTCTACATATAAATCACATTTAAAGAGATTTTTGTTCTTGTTTTGGCCATAATATGATTCATCGTTAACAACAGAGAATGCTGTTTAGCTTATTTCAAGCCATACAGAGTAGAACATGAATGTCAAAGGCCTGTAGTTTAGCATTTTGGAGCCAGTTCAGGGAGATGCACCTGAATTAGAGGCACAGATTTAAGTGGATTATACTCTTCTCACCTGTTGGGTCGAAAAGAGAACTTTTGAGACTTTCAAAGTGTAAACTTAAGTCGCTGCAACCAGAAACAAGGACGCACATCAGCCAGACTGCCACTTTGTGGCGCACCAACAGGTGTGCGGCAGCTGCCCTGGTAGAGAGGAAACTGAGCTACACAACTAGCTCATCAAGCTTGCTAGTGTCCTCTCAGATTGTGGGAAATTATGACATTTGTCACAAGACACATATGCATAAAGATACACTTGACTACAAAATCTTAACCGTCCATGTGAAGAATGCGCAGAGTACATATAGTAAACCCAAAGATGGAAAAGTCATTAAGATGTCAATGTCTGCCTATTGGTTGGTTTGCATAGCACCGCATAGCTCAAATCTGTATGCTAACGGCAGCCACAGTCGTTAGCATATGCACTCACAGGATCCTGGTAGCATCCGGCGACAGAGGATCAGTTTAGCAGTGACACTGAACATGTTTGGCTAAAGATTGCTATTAATCATACGTAATAATAGCAAAATCCAAACATTGTTGCAATCGTTGATGACCAACAGTAGCAGAGAGAAAACAACGGAGGAAGCTTTGAGTGACAGATGAGGAACGGGAGTGGCATCAAGGTTGATTTATTTACATCTGGTGGTCAGATTGGTTATAAACAAACATGTTGACAAACACATCTCACCTCCTGCCCATCCCCCCCATAAAGCCCACAGCATCCTCTGAGAGGGGCCACGGGTCCAGTGTGAAATGCACGCAAACATTTAAATATTTCAGACAGTGCTCTCACTCGCGACGCAAGCGGCTGTCCAACACACACTTGCAGAGAGGGGGACGGCGACGACAGCTTCATAAATAGTCTATGAAGAACGGGCAGACCCCCCTTCACCGCAACCGTCAAAGGCCTGCAATGATTTATTGATTTCTTTATTTGTCACAAGAAAAAGGGAAACTTGCTCCTCCTGTCTCTGTCTCTCATCTCTTGTTCTCACGCCTCTTCTCCTCCTCATCTCTCCTCAGAGGAAAGGGGGGAAAAGAGGACAAATGGCCACTTGACAAGATGAACAGGAGGGAATTCCCTGCCTGGTGTGAAAAATGCTTCTTTTAGCACAGAGTGTGCTGTGGCTGACAACTGTGTGTCTACAGGTGAAGGTGGGTAACTCTCTGTTTGTGATGCCTCAGACAAACAGTTTCTACAACAAAGAACATTATTCCATTTCGCCACATTAATTTTATTTTATGTCATGTTGTACAGTTTTGTTTTAGGGGTTCTTTTCCCACTGAATTATATCAATTCTACCAAGTCTCTGTGTTGGATTACATGCAGGTTAATGTGCATATAGACTGTTGAAACTGTTTCTTTCTCACTGAAAGCTAAAATGATTTGTCTCCTTCTCTGTCTTTGGATTTCTCCTTTATTTATTCCTAATCACAGCCGGGTTTGATGCAAATAGAAACTTCAATATACAAAAACATCAAGCAGAAAACAGTCGGCATCAGGTAAAGTTGTGTTTGCTGGTGATTAGATCTTTGAAATTGTTGCTTTTTTGTTCAAATTTATTCCTCAGATTTAAATGTGGCAAAATTACTCTCAAAACCGTTTTCTTCAAACTTCAGAGAAATTGATAGAGTTGAAAGTTAAGCTTGTTGCTTTTCTATGTTTTGTTTCTGTTAGTTTATTTTAACAGTCAAAAACGATTAGTGTGATAACTAATGCTAGAGATTGATTCTTTTAACAGAAATCCTTTAATTTCATTTAAACTGTGACTACTAATTCTTTCATACCTCATACCTTTAATAAATATATAAAAAAATTAATTCATTGCTTTTTTATGATGGACCATTAAAAATAATCATCCTACAGATTCAGATTTAATGGAAATGAGAGAAATTAACCTTATTAATGATACTAATACACTTTTGATTATAAATAAAATTTAATGTAGCCTTTATCATTGCTATATTTCACTTTAATGGCTTTGTATTAAATCTTTCTCTTTACTCTTTATTATATATCAAAGTATTTTTTGCAACCATTGTCAAAGCTGACACAGTCTTCTGTTTCATTTGACTTGACCCCTTTTTCAATTTCTGCTTTTTCAATCCCATCCTATTCAAAGAAAAGTTTTCAATTCTCTTAAGTGTTAACTGAGGCCAAGTGGAGCAATACTTGACCAAACAATGGGCGATACTTAGATATTTTCATTTCCTTCCCTTTCTGGTAAACCATAGCTCTGTCCTGTCACTGGTAACCCGCCTGGCTCATCCTCAACTCTGGCCGTCCAGTTTTCCTTGTCCACCCCGCCCTCCGTCTGCCTGCCCCCCGCTTTCAGAGCCTCTCTGAGCGCTGGCAGCCTGTCGATGAGAGGCATTGGTTGGCGTCCGGCGCAGTCGATGACCCTGACAGTGTGCAGTTATCGTTCTAATTAAGATGCCACACTTGAGTTAAACTGCAGCATTAGGATTTGATGGGGAATTGATCAGGGTGTCAGAGGTGGAGTGAGATGGAGAAAGACGTGCGTGGGTGGGGGTGATGCTGAAAAAGGAAGAGACGGTGGGACGTTAAAAAGTCAAAAGCAATACAGGCGGAGAAACAGGAAGGAGAATCAAGTTGTCAAACATTCAGATTGTCACACATAGTTGAGTTTGGATCTAAATCATAGTCAAGAAAAAGTCAAAGTAGGTAGAATTATAAGCACATGTTCTATGCTTTAAAAATACAGGGATTCCCCAGTAATGAAGCTTAATAAGCCCACTTAAAAATGTCTTTAAAAAAATCTACAATCAGAGCACAACTTGACAAACTAGGTTATCCATTATGAGGTCTTCTAAACAAAAAGTGTCTGCTTTTATATTTAACTTTCTCCCATACAAAATCCACTTATTCTTTGTAGTGTGTCCATGGTTTATTTTCAAGATGGAATATCTATGATTCTTAGTTAGTCTAAAAATATTTATTTAGTCACTGATTCAATGTGAGTAAGAAAGATTCAGGAATCAAAGTTGGTAAAATGTAAAACTTTAAGTGCCTACAACTTTTACTGGAGCTACACAAACTTGAAGTCCTGAGTTCATAATTATTGCTGCCTTAAGACTTTAAATTTTGATACATTTTATTTTTTTACAGGGTAAGATACAGGACGCCAATAGATTCCTGTCTGAATTCTGAAATCCAATTGAAATGTGATTCAGCAAAGTTTGTGTTTAATAAATTAATCCGGTCACAATCACGTCACAGTATCTTACATATACCTACAAACACATAAGCCTTGTGGTGGCTTGATGCAAATTCCTAACAATGGGCTTTTTATGTTTTTTCTTACTAATGGATATATTGCTTTTCTGTTTAATTGTACAGAATGAAAATATTGGTTTGGGGAAAAAAGATTTTAAATTATTTGCCATCGCCTAATTTTTTCATCAGAGTTTACATTTTTGGAACTTGAGCAATAGTAGAGAAAAGCATCCATCAAATCCATTATCGTTCCTGTGAAAACCTTGTGGATGCCAAGTTTTCATCTACTAACCCTTTGGAAGTCCACAGCTTGTTAATACCACCTACTTTCTGTCACTCACACTGTGTTAGATAAGCGAGTGTTTAGGTACTTTTATTTAACCTGTTTACTGTATATGTGGCGACATTCCAGTAGTTTTCTCCCAGCAGGAGGTCACTCACAGTTCTGCTGGTTTGCCATACATATTTCACAGGAGCCACCTGGTCCAGATGAGAAACCAAACCACAGTCAACAGAAAGAGGATGGAAAATAAAATCTTTAGAAAGCAATATGCAATTAAATGAAATCAATTTGACCAACATGAGATTTCCATGGATGATTTTTGTGTGAAGTAAATGTTTACTGTCAGTGACTAACACATGTAACACACCATTATTCTCACTGTGATGGAGCATCTTGTTCGTTTGTAGAAGCAGAGGAGCCTCAGGGCGAAGGTTAAGATAATCGTGACTCTACTTAATCGATGACTCAGTATCCTTATTGATAGGTGCTGAGTGTGTGTCTGTTTGCGTGGGGGTGTGTGTGTGTGTGTTCTTTGCGAATTAGCCTGACACTGAGAGCTGTTATAGCTTCTCACTGTGTTTTTCACGAAACAACATGACTTCATACAGAAACTATCAAGATTAGTCAGACTGTTTGCAAACACCTGAAGTGTGTGAACTTCATATGCTGCACCAGAGGGTCGTTTCACATACAAAACCTGCAAGTGCCCGGCTACCTGCTCAGGAACAGCTGTGGGCAAGAATACACACATGTGCTGCAGATAAATATGAATGAGCAGTAAATAGGCTTCATGCATTAAAGTGGGTGCGGTCATGCATATAGACCCACTGCACACATTCTCATGCATATTAGACACAAACAGCTCTGCACGCACGTCACAGTGCAGCTGGCCGAGGGTCCAAGTTTTGTTGGTATGTTGACTGTTTTTTATTTATAGAAAAATACAATCCAGCATTTTCCTAAAGTCAACAGCAAATCAAAGGAACATAACTTGTCTGAAAATTTGTGATTTTGTTGAAATGATTTAATAATTTAACTACTAAATGGGATGGAATTACACAGCAACAGATAAAACAGAAAGTCTTCTGTGTTTAATTTATGCTTCTTGGCCAATCATAGCTGATTCTTAAAGAAGTACGGCCGTATTATTGCTGTAAGTTTAGCTGATTTTGGGAGTTTAGAGGATGGAGAGCTGGGTTGATATTGATATGACTGGGAGGAGTAAAAGCTTCACAGTGGATGGTTATTGATGAGAGGTGATTACTCCAGGTATGTATTCTGTATGTTTGGTATGGCAGAGGCTTTGAGGTTTTCTCCGGGAGAGGATGGAGGTTGGGCTTTGGGGAAAACTGGGAAACAGCAGGTACAAATCCAAGAGGCATAAAACAGAGACCATAAAATGAGAGAATGATTTCCACCAGATTTTTTTACACTTAGTGACTGATCAAGCTGTATAAACTTTAACCACTATCTTCAGAATATTAATATTAATGACAAAAAGCTGATTACATAGTAAATATTTATGCATCAATAAACCGTCGGTGTTAGTATTACATCAGCAGGAAAATCCTGTTATGCTTGTCCGGTCATCACACCTCCTTGTGTGAACGTAGGCTTGTGTGCTCACTTGTTTTTGTGTCAGATCTGGTCAATCAGAGGGCTTTTTCTGTGCAGCATTTAGCAGCAGGCAGCACTCAGAGTCTGGCCACATGTCAGGCGTCATTCATGCCTCCTGCCATAGTCGCTGATGAACTCGTCCCTCAGGGGCTTCGTGTCACTGTGTCCTTCTTCCACTCAGACAACGGCCTTACGAGGACAGACAACACAGCCTTGAAGTGGATTGACAGCTTGCAGGCAACTTTCTTCTGAAATCACTGAGAGAAAAGCAGCAAGTTCACACATTTTAAACTGCACAACATGTTACCTCTTTACTATATTCTTATTTACACAACTATATCAATGGGATGAAAACAATCTGATTGCACTTGTGAGGGGGCCAAAAAGATGAATCGACAGTGTGACCCTCATCTTGTCTTACAAGGCTGTTATGACCAAACTAACAACCGAAAACGCTCTGTGTAACATTTAAGAACCTCAAGGCTATTCCATTCATTGATTACCACTGATGGAGATCATTTACATAAGTATGGGAATGTTCAAGGTTAGTTCATGCCAAAATGATATTCCGAGACCATTTCAGGTAATCTTCACAAATAATGCATTTCCATAGAATCAAGGTCCATGTGTGGCCCATCTCTATGCTCTCCTCTTCTGCCTCTGACGACCGAGAAGAGCTATCGACTAACCATCAAATCTTCTATCTACACGGCGGGCCATTTCTCCTTGTCTCAGCACTCCACACCTCCTCCATTATAGCTCATAATCTCATCTGAACAGGCAAATGACCCTCCGAGACATAAGGAGTGAGAGGCGGAGGGAAAGAACAAAATATGTGCAAACTGCCGCTTTACCACCGCACACTTACCTAATACCTCAGAGATCTACAGAAAAATGAAAATATATAAGTGGATGATTTAAATTATACTATTCAACACAAAAAAAATGCTGAAGATGAGCAGCAACAGAGAACTTTTTACCATTGTGGCTTCCTAACAGCAGGTTTTTTTATTTTTTTATTTATTTTTTTTTACCAAGTTGTATTTCCCCCACTGCATCTTATATATGCTCAAGCAGGAGACCCATCCTCAATCTAAATGTCTTAATTTAGTTTTTAAAAGTAAGTGTTGTGTGTGTCTTGAGTCCCACATGTCGACTTGTATGTAATTATGGGCTGTGATTGGGGAAGAGGGAATGGAATTCCTCAGTATTTAATTTAGGGACATTTTAGTAATATGATAAAACTGTTATCAGAGCATTTTATCTTCTAGGTCCATGCTCTTGAAACAATGTCCTGTTATACACCAACCTAGCCTCAGTGTGAGGGGAGTTCTGTCCTGGACTGGGATGTTCAGTGAAAGTTTGCTTTTATTGGAGTTGTTAATTCATTCTTAAAAACGGCATTTTGAGCCTCTCTTGTCCCAAACCTCTGTAATAAAACTCTACCTGTTTCTGTGGGTGGCTAACTGCTGCTCCTGCCTCCTACTCTTCCCGCTGACCATTGATCACCAGTGACAGTGATGTCTCTACTACTCTCTGTGTGTTGTCCTGGCTGCTGTCCACCCAGCATGCTTTTTGGCCCGCCAGCATCAGTACCTGCTGGTTACCGTGACAACTGCATCCCGAGCCATTATTGCTCTGGTCTGTCTGCTTTGTGTTAGTGGCCATAACTCCTGCCAAACGAGGCTTATGATCCCTCTGCTCCTACGCCCTTTATGGGTGCTTGGGGAGACAATGGGGCGATACAGAGCCCTCCACCTCCCCAACAACTGTATTTCTCCTCTACCCACACCACCTCTCTTTTCTTTCATCACACACATATATGTGGCTTGAAAGTGGTCCCTTACCCTACAAAGACACCCCTCTTCTTTGCTGCTCAGTGATGGATGGAGCGGCAGAGGGATTAACCTTGGCTTTATGGGGACTCCATTGCTGCCTTAGGTCCCTGTTTGCCTCTCTGACTCTTGATCGTACTCTTTCCTCCTTCTGTGTGTGGGATCCTCTTAGCAAACGTCCCATGAAAAGAGCAAATGATGCATAGTGAGAATTGCTTTCAATTGAGAAGTGATTTGTTTCTCCTTGACTGGGGGCAGTTAGTCAAACACAAAGGGCAGTTTCCAGGCTTAAAAGTCTCAAAAGAAGAAAAAATACTTTTAAACATGCAATATCCAAAAATGTATCACAAAGAAGAAAAATATGGAAATTTTTCTTGAAGTTCTGTGAAAGCTTTGAGAATCATTACTATTGTAGTTTCTGCATCAATTCCTTTATTTCCATCTGTTAAACTAAACTAAACTAAACTAAAACTAAAAATCACCAATGTGTCCTCAGTGAGTGGCCCATTCGTACCATTCAGCACAGTCACTTTTTGGTTGTTTAATGCATCGCTTGTAATTTGCACCCATGACAGGTCACATCCCTTTGACGTTTCTTGGAAATCTTGTTCATTATTCATTTAATGCATTTGGTGTTTGTAGAGGCAGCAGAAAAGATCAGAGCTTTTTTTTTTATCACATTGAATCTGAAACTGGATTTCCAAAGCTCTGCTCTGTATCCTGTAGAGCCTTAGAGATGCTGCGGGGCATTTTTGGATTTGTATGGTTAGCATTTAGATCTATAGTCTAAAACAGTAAAGCTTAAATAAGAAGTGAAACCCTTGCAGGATTACCATAGGTGTGTCCTGTTATAACTTGAAAAAGTACATCAGTTAAGTTATTATTAATTACTTAATCTAATTACACTTGTGTATAGGAAAAAGCCACATAATTAGAAACCCAAATAAAAAAAACAAGACAAATTGTTTTTAATAATAATATTTTGTATATAATATGACAATAATGAAATGGCAATACTTCAAGGCTTGGTTGCCACTAGGGATTCCTGAATCAGTCGGAAGGATAATGCATGGGAACAATTTAAAGGTGAAAGTAAACTACAGCAGCTTTTGGTTAGCTTTCGAGTTCGAGTTCAATCCATGACTTTCAGCAAGTTCTTGAGAGGTTTGGGTTGTGACATTTAAAGGGGCTGGAATGAGAGTGAAAACTTCTAAGTCTAGGGCCCACTAGTTATTTCAGACAAATAATCGACAGTGACATGCATGCATATAAAACCAACCAGCACAATGTGTTCGACTAAGTCACTGACCCCTGTCTTAACCCCTGTCAAAGGCCTCCAGCCGATCCGACCACAAACCAGCCACTAACTCACCCACAGCTGTTTTCAGGTGGTGATATTGAAGAGGAAGCTGAGGAAGAGGGGAGAATGACAGGGCAGTGAGAGCAAGGGATGCCGGGTGATGGAGGTTAATAGTCCGTCTCTCTTTAGTGTCCATGCTGGGGCCAGACAGTCTGTTAGTGCTTTAGAGTGGGTCAATCGTACATGTCCCTTTGTATTAGAGCTCAGAGGTGAAAGACGGAAGGATAAGCTGGGTGAGGGGAGCTCAGGATGTTAGAATAAATGGAAAAACTGTTTCTAAGGCAGTTTATGTTGTAGCACCCAAGACCATTCTTAGTTTTGAAAGTACTTTTGAGAGGCCTTAGTCTCACCTCTCACCACATTTTATGTTGTGGATCATATTGTGTCTGCAGGTATGTTGATCATATGTCTTAGGTTTATACTTTGATCCCTGACAGATTGGGTTCTTTCTGGTCATAATGCACTGTGAATATCAGGCTAAACTCAGTTTATTTAGTTTAATTGACAACTCCACAACTATTACACAACAATAGTAGTCCTCATTACAGTATTTGGTACATAGAATGGACTTTTTAATGTCTATTTGTTTTCTATATAGTCAGTAACATCTACATTTCCTTGTTTTAGTAAAGAAAATCAAGGTTTATTCATTTAATTTTCCTTGTGTCTTTCATGCTCTCATCCAGTTTTTAAATATGCAATTTTCCCAAGCCTGATTCAGAAATGTTTGCACATCAGCAACTCCATGCTCTCAGATTAAGTCAAACACCAGAGCTTGAAAAATAAAAGCAGACTCAAAATATGCTGCTGCCTTAGAGTGTTCATTATCACAAATATAAATATCCACTTTGCTTTAAAAATCTGCCAGAACTAGAATATTCTTTGTGGCTTCAGATACTCGAAATAGACACATCAGTGAGGAATATTGTGCAGTCTTCACTTCCCGTCAAAGAGTGCTCTTTTTTATCATAAAATGTTGCATTAAATGTCATACAATATATAGATGCAAAAACATTGGATTTTGCTCACATTGCTCTCAGATCATAAAAAAACAGGTATGTCAGCATTCAGGACCCGCCTTGTGATGGGAACTGTGTCTAACCTGGACGCATGCCAGGCTGCGGGGGTTGGGGTCAGAAAAACAGTGAAGAAAATGAAGTCAATAAACCAACAATAACAACTTTAGGCCAATGAAATATAACTGTGACTAAAAACTAAAAAAAAAGACTGCTGTTGTAATTGTCCAGTTCCAAAATAATTTCTTTTTTTTTAGGGCCGAGATCATTTTCAGTCAGGACACAGTCAAATGTTTTATGATACTTTATACATCCTAACTGTTTTGGACTCAGTAAACTACAAAAGATGGCTGAATGTGACCATTCATGTAGAAATGCAAACACAGAAGTAAAGACACATGTTATTACATCCACATTGAGCCATTGCACTGGTTGTTTGGTTGTTTACATGACAGCCAGAAAGCGAATGCTCGCTGTGTGTCTATCAGAAAAACTCTCATCCTGCACCGTGATCAGGTGTGGCGGCCGCAGCTCGTCTGTCTCCCCATCAGCTTGTTACCGCGGCGATAGGAGTTGAGCCCTGTCTCCTTTTAGTGTCACTCACAACGATGCCTATGTCAGAGTGCGAGGACTGACAGTCCGAACAAACAGCACGTGTGTGTGCATGTGTATGTTTGTGTTTTGGGGGGAGCGTCTGAGTAGGCCTGACAGTCTGTCCCTTAGGATCAGCTTTTTCTCCAAGGTCCGCTGACCCTTGAGCTCACAGTATAGGTTCAGGTTTCTACTTTGCTTCGATGCTCAGAAGGTGCACAGAAACAGGACGAAGCACATATTTTCCATTTATGCAGTTTTAATTAAATAGTTTTTCTGAAGATGCCCAGAAAATGTAAACAGTTGAAAATAACCTGAAAACCCCGAGAAACACTGAGTCAGTACTGGTGTTGGATTTTAAAGCTTTTTCTGTGAAGGTTAACTTTGGGAAAAATAAGAGCTTTTATTAAGGTTAAGGAAAGAATCTACAGCATTTTAAGTTTTCCAAACAAGTCTTATTCAGCAGTGGGATTCTTCAAAAATAAAAATGTATAAATTTCTTTTTTGGGTGGTGAAATTGGTTGCCTAATTCATTCAAAATGATACAGACAAAAAATATATGTAAACCTTCACTAACCCTTAGTTTGACTCTTTCAAATATTTTATCAAGATGTGCTGAAGGCGTCAAATTGACTTAAGGTAATTTAGTTACTTTATTATGCTCTAAAAGGACAGTATATGCCTGGAAAAACATAATGCTTCCCTTTTTAGGCAATATATAGATACTTTTTCCTGATCTTCATCAACCCAGGGCCTACACAATAATATTGGGCATTTTTATTAGTATTAGAATCAAGTTTGAAACTTTATTACTGGGACAACTGGAGCAAAGAATATGCAGGTGTAGGGAAAATTGGTGCATGGATTTGTTTTATTTTTGTTACTGAATGGGTTGGAATTTGGTGCTGAAATTATACTTTCTAAATATTTTTAAATATTTTTGTCCAGACAAGTAGCTTAAGCATATTCCTATCACCCTGATCAATGTTGAAAAAGTAACCTAAAACTTTTACACAAAGTAAATTTCAGAGGAGCTACTTTTAAGTTTTACTGCAGGACATTATTAAGGTTGCTTTAAACCAATGCTGGGAGGATTGTTGATGACTTTTTCGATAAGTCTTCTGCTCTCTCTGATTTCAACTCGCAGGGAAGGTCATGGTGGGAAGGTCAACTGAAGTTGGGAAATTATCGGTGTAAAAGTGCAGACAGTGATGAGGGATCAGATTGCTGGAAAAAAAAGCCACAGATCCATCTTTAACTATATGTGCATTGTGTTGTGAGGAAAAATACGCTGGACTGTCATTTTTAAACTCACACACATGCAGTGATGTGGTTGGGGCTCACGGGAGAGAAAACCTTGTCTAGCATGTGGGGGAGGAGGAGCTGTTCTGCTGTTTCCCATGTCTGAGGAGGAGCATTAGACCCCGGACAATGTCACAGCCAATCACCTTCAACCCCGTCACATGACTCCCTGCAGTTGGCCGTCTCGTCGTGCTTTCCTCCATTCTAACCCCTTCTGACAAGTTCCCAATCTGAAATACTCCACGTCAAAAAAAAAAACGGCCTCCCTCACTCCTCTCTTTGCTGCTTTTTTTTTTTATTTCCCTCCCTTCCAAATGCTCTTCCTTCCTCCTCCCTTCATCTCTTCTCTTTGCGTCCACGCCAGCTCATTGATCTCTGGCAGTATTGAATGTCAGAGACACGTTCAAAGATGCTTTTCGCTTCCCATTAATAATTCACACTGCCTGAATCATCAATAATATTTCTCACAGAGCAATCATTCAGCTTTACCACCACTCTCCTTCCTCCCAGACCCCCCAATCCTTTCTTCCTCTTTCTATCCTCTTCCTGCCCTAGGCCATTCATCCCTTCCACACCTTATTCCCTACTTAAACTCTTCTCACTCTGATATCTCTTTTTGCTTATTCGGCCCACTTTTGTAGCGCTTTTATATGTATCATATCTTCCTCCTTCTTTCCCCTGGCAGGGCACTTTTTTCACGAGGTCAGTCTTTGCTTTTACAGTGATGGATTATCTAAACCTGAGTTATTCCCGCTGTATTCTAATGGAACAAACAGTGGTGAGGTTTTCCTCTGAAACATTAAGATTATTACTGGGCTCGCCGGGCGATCCTGCTGCGGTTCTCTTCCTTGACTGGGGCTATTATTCAACTTCTGTCAATCACCTGCTCAAAAATGAATGAGGATGGACTATGTGTCACCACACAACCTAGTGTATATTTACTTTAATAGATATAGTGGAGTGGAAGAAGAGGTGGAGGAGGACAAATAGAGGCAGAAAGCCTCTCTTAATGTACATGTAAAACTCTCCAGTGGGCCCATGCCAAGTGTAAGTGGTTGAGTGATATTGGCAAAGGGAAAGAGAATGGGATGGACGGAGAGAAAGTGTCAGATTTAGGCATTTTCTTTAATGCTATAAGAGCTTATTGATATTTTGATTTTCGCTGGGGGCCGGCAGGTGCTGAGGCAGCTTCTTTTTCCGCACGACTCTTTACGGGCGAGAGAAGTGGAGCTCATTCCATACTGCTCATGGAAAACTGTCCAGAAAACAGTCTCTTGGGAATGTCTCCATGGTGAGCCAACAGCGTAGACAGAGGGCCGTTAGATGTGGGGAACAGGTCATCTAGGGTCCATCAGTTTGAGGGCTTTTTTTTCTTAATTATTGAGAAGAGACTTCAAATGTGAGTTTCACACTGTGATTTCTGTGGGAATTTTGTGGGAATCACAGGTTTGGAGTCAAGTGTTCACAGGTCTAGACTTTATATGTGAGGCCAACACAACATGATAAAAATTTGTAAAGTGGAAATCAAAAGACATGTTTTTGCAAGTAGAAACTTCTTGTATTTGTACTCAGCTTCCATCAGTGCATACTTCGTAGAAAACCATTAGCATTGAAGCTACATATTTTTGGGGTACGTCTCTACAAGCTTCGTAGATCCTGGAGCTGAAATGTTTGCTAATTTTCTTTGAGCAAAAAAGCTCAAACTCAGTCATTTTGGATAGAAATCACCTGTGAATATAAAGTCCTGCCACAATTTCTGCATTATTTAGTTCTGGACTTTGACTGGGCAATTCAAAACTATGAATACATTGTGATATAAACCATTCCATAGTAGCCCTGTTTGTATATTGAGGCTTGTTGTCTTACAGGACAGGGAAGTTGCCTTTCAGTAATCTCCCAGCTTCCTTGTCTCTTTTTAAGAAAACATCACCACAGCATGATGGAGCCACCAATATTTGGTTAGTGTATGCAGGGTGATGGACAAAAAAATAAAAAATTTTAGTTTCATATTACTTGTGACAAACTCCAAACTGCAAACTTTCTTTCATAAACCATCCTCATGAAGGCTACAGCTTTGGAAAGGTGCCTCAAATATTTCCCTCCCGAGCAGAGCAGCTCCTCCATAGTTTGCATGGTTCTTCTGACTGGTTATTTGATTAATGCTCTTTCTTATTTGCTTTAAAACCAGGTATTAACTTCATCCCACCACCATGTGCTATTTTGTTGGTCTATCACATTAAATCCCAGTAAAAAGAAATTGGACATTGTGTCTATAACTAAACAAAAAGCAAAAGAGGAATATTCTTTTCTTAGCTGTTAGAGTGACAGAGATCAAGAGATGTGAATACTTTTGTACACAGTAGTCCAGTCTAAGTTAGTTAACCTGACACGGTCTAAAATGAGATGTTTGAAAAATATGGTTTTCCTACAATATGTGCTGTGAATTTTCATTGCTCCCACAGGAGCTGATATATTCCATCACTCTGACCTTTACTTTGCTGCAAACTTGCAAGCCACGTCTTTTTTTTATGCGATCTACTCAGATGTTGGTTTCTACAAATCACACTTGCCCTGTAAAGAAATTATTCCCAATCTTTTATGACTGTAACACCTTAAATAAGGTCTCATAAGATTGTTCTGTTTTTTATGTTGTTAAAACCTAAGAAATTAAAGCTTCTTAAACACAATGCATCATAAGAAAAAAAAAAGAAAACTGAAACTGCTGCGTTTTATTAAAAAATGTAATCATGGATAGCAATAAGTCAGTGTACTGAAAGGCTTATAAGACCTTGTTTATATGAAGTGGGAGGAGCATTAATGTCTTTGCTTAGATATGAAAGCATTGCATTCTTCATCTGCCTGTAACACAAACACAATGCAGATCAGTCAGTGTTAGAATTCAATAAATCAATAGTATTTCTCTTTTTCATAATTTTGTCTTGATTTTTTTTATGTATTCTACTAATCCTAAGTGCTTTCAGAGAAAGTGACTGCTCTTCTCTGTTTTGTTTCATTAAAGTGTTTCAACTTTCATCCAAAAAGCTTCTTTAGTGAACATTGTTGAAAGTAGCAGGTTTATAAAATGTTGTCGATTAAATAAATGGTAAATAGACTGAACTTACATAACGCTTTTCCAATAATTTTTCCAATAATTTTTACCTCTCAAAGCGCTTTACACTGGAGTCACATTCAACTATTCGCACTCACTAACACACACACATTTATACATCAATACGCAGATAGGTAGGCAACGTGGGTTTAAGTGCCTTGCCCATGGGCACATCGACATGTGACAGGAGGAAGCTGAAATCAAACCTACAACCTACTGATCACAAGATGGAAAGTCCTAATCAATCAGAGGGTTTCTTCTAAGTTGAATACAATTTATAAGAATTTTTTTTAACTTTGTCTCTAAATCCAAAATGTTTCTAACATTTTAATATTCTATTTGTGCTAAAATAGCAAAGATGTGGATATGATGCAATAGCAAACAGGACTTGAGCATCCACTTACAACAGTTAGTAGTTTCCAGTTGCTAACTGTGAGAGGTCCAGAGGTCCAGAGGTCCAGAGGTCCAGAGGTCCAGAGGTCCAGAGGTCCAGAGGTCCAGGCATCGGCTGATTTAGCAATGCCTTCTGCCTCCTTCAACATCTGATCAACTTGCATCGCTTACATGTTGCTGGTGTCTTGTTTGTCACTCTGTCACCATTTATCACTCCTGCTGAAAACAAAAATTGGTTACCAAACAAATGGCTTAAAAGTAGTTGGGGCTTGTTATACTACAACTTCATCAGGCGAATCCGCAATCACCGCAATTGGTTAATGCTTATGAGATTTCAGTCACATCAAACAGAAGAATTGCAATGTTGTAATATCATGAGATTTCATGTGACTGCTGATTGACTTAACTGTGTAGCAAATATGTACAAGTTATTCTGTCTCATTAAGAAGAGGAGGCTTGTCACCAGCTGTCCATACCTTGAGTCTCCTCCTATTGAAAACACTGAAAACTCTCTCTGGGATCCAGGCCTTTTTTCTCCGGGTCTCAAAGCAGAGGGTGAGTTACTAATGTCTATCTGGCTCACAGTGACTCCTCTTTTAGGAGGTCAAGTAGAAAGAGAGTTTGTCTGATCGACTGCTGAGGACTGCTCATTCCTATTATATTTGATGGGCTGTTTCTAAATATCCTTATTACTTTCCCTTCACCTGACAGTAAATCAGTGAACATCATATCATTAATATAATTAGCCTTTCTGTGTGGGTTTTTTGTGGGTTCAGGTTGTGACAGAACCCATTGATCTGTGTACTGCAGACTCGGTGAATCGTTCAGGTAAGGGATATTCAACACCTGATGAGGACATGCTCACCTGTGTGTCACTGTACGTATTCCTTTAAGTCAGAAACACAGTTTTTACTGTTTGCTTTGAAGATTTTTTTTTTGCATGTAAGGCAAAACACTTAAGCCTTACATGTGTAGGGTACTTATGTTCTCTCAGTAGAAAACAGCAATCATTCAGTATAAGGAGTTTTGGACTATTTAGTTAATGAACTGCAATAACTTAAGCTAGTATTTTAGTAATCACCAGCCAATGATGGATAATTTTAGTTTTTTTTTCTTTTAAAAACTGCTTTCAGAATCCATATCAAGTGGAATTAACTTGATCGATAAAAATATGGGTATTTGAATGATGATTGTTATTGGTTGTTTTCCTATTTACCAGAAACAATGTAATTCAAACTCTTGACTTGATACACGTTTCAGGCATCAGACAAGACGAGCACGGGCCTGAAACTAGACAAGGAGAGGAGTAAGTTTCTCATTCTCTCAAAAAAATTAAATAATGTTCATGATAGTCTAGAAAAAAATTTCAATTGGGAGTATTTGACCTTATTAAAAAGATAATTAAATTGCAGGATTTTTTCTAAGTTAAATGGCTTTTGTAATTGTGTTATCCATGAATAAATGTTTAGTTGAGTATACATAAAAACATGTCACTGCATTTGAAAGTTCAATGATACATTACTGATGGCAAAACTGTGTTTTGTATTCTATATTCTCCCTTCAGGAGTTGCCACAACAAATCATTTGTCTCCAATTAGTCGCATCATCTACCATCAGACCAAAGATTGAGGAGTCTTTGCTTTCCTACAACAGAGGTAATCCTTTAATTATTTTATTTTCTGTTGGGTCCTAAATGGCCACCTCCATCAAACGATTCAACAGAATTTTTTTTTCAGAGTTTGTTCTATTTAATTGCTGAAATAAAAACATCTTACACACATTTGTGTTAATATCTCAAAAAGTTACAATCAGCAGGTCAGACGTCAAAGGAAAACCGGAAGTCGTTTTCTGTCTGTAAAAGCTGATCAGTGCATCTGTAGTCAGGTGTAATATTAACTTTCCTTTAGCGGGGATTCGTTACACAGCAGTGTTTGTATACAGGGTGTGCAGGTGTGTTAGTGTGTGTGTATATCAAAAGAAGTAATGGTAAGGGATATCTAACACCTAAGAGGGCAGTTTCACCTGAGGCTGGTGCCAGTTTTCACTTCCTGTACTTATCGGTACCTGCTTCCTGTTGCAGGAGGAAGTGGACACGCAGCCTGAGGGAAACTGGAGAGAGTGTTTGCGCTGCTGTGCTGGGATTGTGTCGACAAAAACAAAAAAAAAAGCCTCCGGATAAATTATGAATGAGAGTGATGGAGGGGATAAGAGGGGAAGGAGGAGGAAGGAGACAGAAGGGGGAGGAATGACGTTGGTGTCATCCACTGTTTTACTTAAACAGCTGAGAGGGAGAGAAGTGACACACATGATGTCAGGGATACCATGCAGATCTCTTTTCCCTATATGATCCCATCACCAAAGGGAAAAGCAAACAAGTTTCTTTACTGAGCTTAAAAGAAACTCGGTTACAGCTAGAAGTTTGGGAGACACACTTACAAGTTATCTACCAAAATCATGGCTTACTTTTACATGGGAAAATGTAGAAGGAAAGCAAATTTACTTGTGCAGCACAACTCAAACCAGGATAGTTCAAAATGTTTTACAGAAACAACAAAAAAAAAAAACTGAAATAAAAAGAAAAAAAACACCAGATATGGCAAAATAAAGCATCACATTCAAGCATAAAAGCATGAGACGCACGCTTGAAAAAGGTTAAAACAAATGTTAAAATGACAATTTTAAGTAAAGAACAGCTGCAACAGAACTGATAAAACAATCATTTTAGGAGGCTACATTAAACACTAATGTTTTTGAAAGACCCAAAAGTTTCTGAACATCTCAGGTTGTCAGGTACTAAATACTGCCTCACTGTCAGTCATACAAGACTAATAACACTGACATTTAATTAAGCCTAAAACCTTTCAGTGCATCTTATAGCATCAAGAAGAGGGGAAGACAATTCATTTAAAGCACAAAAAATTAACTACAATTGAACTACTTATTCTGAATTCACTAAAATAAAGCAATTGGTACAAATAATAAAACAAGGCCAATACGTAGTTCAATCAAAAAATAATTGGCCTACAAAATGAGTTAAATATATTATAAATAAAACCCTATAGAACAAGAAGATAAGAACAGATTTAATAGGAGGAAACGTTAATAAAATAAAAATAATAAACAAGTAATAAAGATAAAAGGTAATACTTACATGTAATTGCATATGAGTGGAAAGGAGGACTCTGAACTTAAAAAAAATCAGCCGAAATGAAATATGTGGTAATTAAACTTCTATATTTTAATTAAAAAAATAAAACAGATTTTTTTGGATAAACTTTGTTTCTTTTTAATCAAAACGTTATTAGTAAATATCCCATATATTTATATGAATTTAACCTTCATGTACTATTCATTCATTTTATTGCCTCTACTTTATAAACAAAAACATAAGCTATTATATTACAAAGTTTAAGCTGGTAAGAGACACATGTATTATATTATAATAAATACCATATAAAAAACAGTTAATGTCAGAAGCTTAAAACTGAGAACATTAACTTCCCCTCTTTATTGACTTTTACTGAAAATAATAAAGTTTTCAGTTTTTTATGTCTACTTCATCATGTGAAGCTTGCTGAAACCTATATAACAGTGACCGGATAGAGAGGTGGGGTATAACCCGATCAGCTATGACTGCAGCAAGCATTGCATGCTCACACATCGGTAAGGTCAGTTCAGACCTGTCAGTCTTTAGCATGAAACCAGAGCATAAATGTTACATATACAAACTCCACAGAAAAAAAAACACTCAGCTGAGATCTAAACCTTCATGAAGAGAACAAACTCCTGTTCCTTTGTGCAGCTCTGTTTACCGAGCTTTTCCAGTCAAACACGTTTTTATATTTTCTTATAGTGGACATACAGTATTAGGGTCCAGAACAAGACAACACACTTACATGCACTAAGTAAATATCAAGCAAATTGTAAAATGTCTAAAAATTACAAACAAGGGGTCTATGACATGATAAAATGGCAGATAATTTTGTAAAATACAGGCAGTTTGAATCTCTATGTGTTCACTCAGCGAAGACATGTGGAGGCAGATGTTGAACGTTGTGTCCGTTTTATTCCCACATGTTCAATGAGTGCAGGAGGACACAAAGCACAGAGGGAAGCTGGGATGAAATAAAGAGAAGCCCTCATTTGATCCATAATTGATCGCCTTCATATGAGGTGGCTGGTGAGTCAAAAACAGAGGGAGTCTGATCTAGATAACAAGCGCACCTCTGTGCGCCGTGACGGCTGTATGTGACCGCAGGATGGAGAGAGGCGAGCGTGAGAGTGCCTCGTTTCTGTCTCTTGATGTTATTTTTTTTTTCTCCCTCTGTCTCTTTTCTCTTTTAATGAGTGTCAGAATGCAGGTTTCTTTTTTTATAAGACGGATGAGGGGTGGGGAAGAAAAACAAAAACAACAAGGAAGCAGAAAAAGACGAAAAGAACAAGCGTTTCTGATAAAGTGCTTACAGAGCATTTACAGCAAGTTCTGCAGACATGCGGTTGAGCGCTGATGTAGGGCACAAGCCCACAAGATAAGAAGGGGTTTATCTCAGTGATTAGAAGCACACAGCAGGTGAGCCTGCACATAAAATACCACCACCAGTTTTATTTCCATAATGGCATCTTTGGACCACTCACCCATAAGACGATAAATACTCTTAAAAGACCTTTTTTAGTGGGTCTCTTCATTATTTCTGCCAGAAATATTGTTTGCAGATCCAGCCTTTTGTACATCATATTAATTTCTCAGCATAATTTGAAAGAGCAAAGTGTTGCAAATAATAGCTTGTTGGTCAAAAAAAAAAAAAAAAAGACTACTGCTGAACACAAGGGGCTTATACAGTTTCTGTAGGTTTAAATTTGAAGATTAATAGTTAAACAGATATCATTATTCTTTGCAGAGAGGGAAGGATACATATTTGTGGGACCCAGTTAGATTACATTTTACAAACAATACGTGAACATTTGGGTCAAAGGTCAAGGTAAGTAACCAGAGAAACATTTTCAGTTTGGATGTTGTTTGCTTCACATGCAGTGAGTAAAGGATTCAGTTAACCAGGACCCTTCATGACTGGAGCAAACAGTGTTTCAGGAAGTTACCCAAACATCTGGCAATCAGTCAGAAAGTTAACAGACTCAGAAAACGCTTCACACAATCGCATTACGCTGCATTACCAGAACATGAAAGAGTTTCACAGGAATCTCTGAGGCTTTGAGCAAAACACGGCACTTTTCCACTGGTGTGGTTTGACTTAAATAACCAGAAACGTCCATGTGTTTGCTAAATTTACACATATATTAAAAGGCAAACATTCCTTCTACTTTGTGTTTTATTGACTTCATTTATAACTTAATCAAGGAAGTGTAAGTTTTAATTTTTATGAGAAATCATTAGAAAACTGTAAAAATGTGGGCTTAAATTTGTCCAAATTAATTGAATGTTGAGTCAATCTTAATGGGGCTTTAAGAAATGTATGCAAATAAAATATTTAATTTGTAAAACATTTTAGCTTTTTAGAAAATAAACATTTTTATTCCTAAAAGTCTATAATGAAAAATATGAGAGCAAATTCTTTTTTTATTATTTAATTCAAAAGGGAGTGCCACATATCATACATACTTTGTACATCTTTTATTTTCAAATGTGTTTTTGATGATTTTCATTTTGATGGTTATGGTTTACAACTAATGAACAATAAAAATTCAAATTTCCAGGAAATTGGAACATCACATAAAACACATAAACTTCAAATATTTTATTTTACCTGCTTTAAATCTGAGCTCCGATGAAATGGTACAATCTGAGTTTGTACCATTATGACATCATAATGGCTTTATGGTAACATCCATAAAACCATTTAATAAAATAACAAGATGAACTTAAAAGACCAAAGTTCAACATTAAAATAAGGTGAAAAACTAAGAAGCAACAAACTTAAGAGACACGTGAAAGGAAACGGAATAATCTGTAATAACTGGAGTGGAAACCGATGATTGAAAACATTGATGAGTAACAGAGGACTCATGGACTGAGAAAACTGTGGGAGGCTAATTGGAAATAACAAGAAATAAAAGCACACAGGAAATAGAGGGAGCAAGGAAAACCTTGACCAGTAAATGAGAGAACAGAAATCCAAAAAACAGAACAAAATTATAACCAGTCCAAAACATTCTACCACTGACAGGACAAGAAATCTGAAAGTTGTGGCTCCTTTCATTCCCTGAGAACCACAGTTAGGGGGATTTGTTTACCTCTGTACGAAACAAAGATACATATGAAACAAAAGAGTAATGGCCTCCTATTGAGATGTTGTCTGCTTTAAAGGGATGAGTTTTATTAATAAACCAGTAGCATCTGTCACAGCGCGTACCTTTCCTGTCTCCTAACAAATACAGGAAACAATGACTGTCAAAGAAAACAAAATGCCAATAAAGAGACAAAGAAAATATTTTAATGACTCCTCTCAGTAAACAAAAAGCCCTGCTGAACTCCCCCCTCCACCTGCCCTCTCCTCTCCCTCTCCTTTTTTCTCCTCCACCTGTCTGTTCTCGCACAGCAGCCGGCTGACTACCGGAGACGCCAGCAAGCAATGAGCTCTGACTGCGAGCGCAGCTCGTTTGGGACACTGGGTCGTTGTGACAAGTGCTGTCCCGGTCCTGCCTGGGCCCGTCTCCGTGTGACTCGCTGTCTGTGGTGACTGGCTGTCTCCATGGTGACAGGACTGTCTGAGGATGTACGGAGAAAAATACACACATCTGTTAAATGGTGCTGCATGGGGAAGATTTGAGAAAAATTCGGTACTATTTAGATCAAACAAAATGCTTTAAAAAAATTAGATTATTCATTTGCAAACAACAGAAAATATTTAGATTGCACCGGTGGACTTTAGCAGAATGAGCAGACACTTTGAATTGTTTGAAATGACTCATGTAATAATTTAAATAAGAAATAAAACCAAACCGAACACGATGCTTTGCTCAAGAAAATGTCTAATGTTCCACCAAAGGTATTTCTGGATCTAACTACTGCATATGACTTTGCTGATCAGATCAGACTGAGTGATTCATATTTTACTGAGCAGAACAGGATTACTTTGGGTTATAAGGCCGTTATAACTGAAAAATGAACGATCACATGTGGGGTTCCTCAAGGCTATCTTCTTGCACCATTTCTATTTTCCTGCTCCTGACAGAAGAGTTTAAATAGTTTTACAATATCCTGATGACTAATTTTTTTCTACTTAATTCAGAAAAGAACAAAGTCATAGCTTTTGAGCCAAAAATGTAATAAAGTCTAAAGACTAGCCCTTTAACTAGACTCAGCAAACTAAAATCTAGAAAGTCATGTGGAGTCAACTCTGCCATGCAGAGAGATCTTTAGGTCAAAGCTACAGAAGAGGATTAGGGCCACCGAAAAAAAAAAAAAATAGAATTCTGAGATTAAAGTCAGAATTCTTTCTTTTTTTTCTCGGTAGCCCTAATCTTCTTCCGTACAAAGCTGCTGCTCTCCTGCATCAAAAGAAGAAAGGTGAAGAGGGCTGGAAAAAGCAAATATGAACAATGTAAGGTAGAAGCTTGCAGGTTTGGATGAAAAAAAGCACCTCTTCTGATCCTGTTTACCTCGCGTGTGTCCGACATCTCGGTACATGTTGGGACTTCTATGCAAGGAAGAAAGACTCAAAGCGGCAGTAAATTCAGCTTGATTGATTACCAAATAAAATAAAAAAGTGTCACCACTTGGCTGCCAGAGCAGCTTTAGATAAATTCAAAATAAAACCTTAAGTGCCATAATCACCAGTGTGCAATTAAATTTGGAATGAAAATGTCAGCTGGATAGACCCCAAATGGCCGTAACTGTTGTCCCATATCAGCATCGCCAGGCCGCAGCAGTAAAGCTCACGTTTGTTTGTGCCCCTCCGTTTTACCGACATGCTTTTACAGTCCGTCATTTACAGTATCTTAACGATGATGGTAATTAGAAAGTAGGAGAATGGGATAATTTAGTTGCAGCCAAAATGTGGAGAAGGTTGGTGATGGACTGCATGAAGGTAAACAAAAAAAAGAAGGAAAATCTGAAGGAAAAAGAGTGAAGAGGTCAATTGATCTTTAGGTCATAAACGGCACGGGGTCAGAATCATGAGGTCCTCTTTGGCTTGGTTAATACAATTAGTCTGACTCTGCTGTGTGGCTTCATAAGCATATAAACACCCCCTCAGGTCCAGTATTAATACATCAGGGGATATCAGTGATAAATAAACCACAGGGCTGTGTTCACGTGTGTGTGAACAAGCAGGTGGAGTAATGATTAGATTTCCATTAGTAAACGGAGTAATGAACGTGTGTGTGTGTGTGTGTGTGCATATGGGCCTGTTAATGTCTGTGTGTGCAGAAAAAAGTGAATTAAAAGTGCATTGACTATGTGGCAGCATGTGCTATATATTACAGGCAGGCAAAGCTGGCCGAAGCCACAGGACCTATTCATCTTCTGAGGGAGGCCCCACTCCCCCCGGCATGCTCACCTCTCACTCCACCTAACCATAGACCCCTCCCCTCTTCTGGCATAATCAAATTAATTAACATTTCTAGGATCCCACGCTCATTAATCTATCCAAAGCGGTCAGCAACAACTGCCTGGAGGCAGCAAGCTTGACCATGGCAGTGATCTGAGCAGGCGGAACAGACTTTTGTGTTGTTTGTTTTCAGCAGAGGGAGATTTATCGTTGCACTTGATTTTGATCATGTACGTTGCTGCAGAGATATAAGATGTGGTCACAACTTCTTTGCAGCACAAATAGTGAGGTTAACTGGAGAATTTGCTGCAGGCAAGTGTCACAGTGGACAACAGAAAACTCCGCCACCCTTTAAACTACTGTGTAAAAACACTTTTTGAGCTTTCAATTTGTTTCTGCTTTTCAGTCGTTTCTATTTTAATTTACAACTCTGACCTTGTGGCAATCTGCAGAAGAGACTTCTGATTCATTCATTTTTTTCTCTACTCTTTCATAAAGGTGGAGCACACAATAATAGTTGTCATTTCGAAAGGTTCCCCCACCTGAGCTGTGGATCTCTGCAGCTCCTCTGTCATTCATATAGATCTCTTCTCTGATTGAAGTCTGTCAGTTTAGATAAACCAGATGTTTGGCTTAAGTTTTCAATTTTAATATGATGATTTAAACCATGCTATCTATTGGGCTTTCTCACTGGCTTCTCTGTAGTGTCTCTTGGTAGTCACAGTGATGTTAGTTATCAGCAAGGCGCAGTGATAACTAATTATTACAGGTTTTATACATCAAATCATCCATTTTTAATGCCTAATTTTTAATACACACCTATCTCTAATGTGTGAGAGGCAATTGATAGCCTGCACAGGTTACCGACCTCTTACCAACAGGACAACCTTTATGCAGCTGAATCAAATGATGAGACCAGAAGGACAGAAAACTCTCAGAAATCATTTGAATGTCACAAAAAAAGAAACAGATCTCACATGGCTGTACATCAGTCGTCTACATCTGCGAAGTTTATTTCAGAGCCAAACTTAGTCTCACCTTTTTAAATTAATTATTGGATGATACTGTGAGGACACAGGAGCTGGAGCTGCTAATGAATTCACCAGAACAAGCCGTAGGAGATTGATTAATTCATGACAGGTAGCTGATCCCCCCGGTCTTAGGGGCTCCCATGTGATCCAGTCCCACTTTCCCTTATCTCTTTACAGACCTGTACCCCTTTTAGTTGTGTTGTTGTTACACACCTATCCCTCCTTCTCACTCCCTCTCCCTCCTCTGGGACTGGTGGTGACACTAAAAGAAAACGAGTTATATTAATTAAAACGTCAGAGAATTAGTTGTTTTATTTTAGGGTTTTTTCCGTCTTGGGTTTCTCTGTCAATCAAATCATCCTGTATTTTAAATTTAAAAGGATCAAGGGAACAAGTACAAAGAACAGAAAGGTGAAAGACAAACTGGAAAGGAGGATCAGGAGAAGTAAAAAGAAAAAAATCATCGTGTTGGATGGTAGTTTTTTTTTTTTTTCCCCAGCTGGTGCTGGAGTGGAAGCTGCAGCCAGAAGAGAGTGCTGGATTGATCCCTCTCTCTTCTCTAACAAGAGGAGATTTGAACAGATTCCCTCTCCATGTCTGGAGGAATTCATCCCTTTCATCCCCCTCTCTTCTCCCGTTTATCTCCCCACTCGTCTGAAGACCTCCTCCAATCCCTCCGTCCCCTTCCCCCAAAGTCTGCGAGACGGGGGAAACCCTGTTTGTGCAGGTTTCCGTAAGCCTCCCTCTCCCCCCCAAAAACGCACTTCCAAACACAAATACAAAAAAAAAAACTCTCATGCCAATGCAAACTTGCACCCAACCTTCTATACCAGAGTTCATGATTCATGTATTAAAAGTTTGAATTTAAAGTTTACAGCATTTCTGTCATTTATCAGATAAAACTGTGCAGTTTGCAATTAAGGAAGTTTCAAATAAAATTCAAGCCGTGACTCTTTTACTGCACTTCTCTGCATCCTTTAAGAAAAGCCACAGCTTGCAGAGAGGGTACAAGAAAACAAAAAAATCTTTAAAGGAAGAAAGTCGAAAAAAGAGTTCATAAAATGAATGTATATACATATAACAGAAAATTTGAGATAAGAAATGCAAAGTATAATAGTTATATTTACATTTGTCTAGAAAAAGGGGCAGGGCAGCATCGCAAAAGCCTTTTCTTCCAAATAAAACAACATACAGGCCTGACTGAAACATCCCAGAGCCTAGTGGGAGAGAGTGTTGAGTAATCTAGACCTTCTGGCCACCATTCCAAAAGGTAGTTTTGGTCCCAAAACAAATACTTTGCATCTCTTAAAAAATTCCATAGTCAATGTGAAACATGGTGGTGGCAATATTATGATGAGGGGTTACTTTTCTGTAGGTAGAACTGGTGGCTGTGTGGCAATTAGGTACTGCTGCTGCAAATATTCCCAGTTTATCTGGAACAGTTAACTGTTCTAACTGTTCCAGCTAACAGTTGGGACATTGGAACAGATAAACTGTTAGCTGTTCCAGATAAACTGGGAATATTTGAACTAAGCCTTGAGGTGTCTGCAAGAAACCTGAAGATTAGGAGGGACTTTTTTTTCCTATTCTGAATATGAGCATCAATCCTAATCAACAAAAGAACAATTTCACCAGAAGATGATTTATGTTTTGGATTCTCTATTTATCCCCCACAAGCCAAGGTGTAGCCTAATGATGTTTTGAAATCATTAGGCTAGACCTCGGCCATTCATATATGCAACATCAAATGTATGGATAAAAGAGCCATTGGTAAGGAAAATGTCAAAGATTATATATATTGATCCATCCATTGCAAAACTTAATTTATTATTAAGCTCTACTTAATAGTAAATTAAGTGAAACTTTTTTTTTTACTAAATTAAGTTTTAGTAATTTAGTAAATTAAATTAAATATTTTGAAAGTGCTTTAGAGAGAAAAATTACAACCCACTACAAATCGTATCAGAACATCCAATGAATCAATGGATTGATTTCCAAAAACGAGTTTCTCGTTGCTCTTAAAAAGCTCGACAGAATCTGCAAATCTCAAACGAAAGCGAAGAGCGCTCTGAGATCTTGGTGCTGCTTCTGAAAATGCTCTTTCGCCTTTAGTTTTGGGACAAAATGCGACAATATAGTGGTCATGTGACCAGGATGTTATAATTTTCCCAAAATCTCAGATTGCCAAGTACAAATTAATTTGAAGGTTTTAAAAAATTTATATTTAAAATTATACATAATTTGTTGGTTGGAAACGTCATGAGAAGGTGTACAGGCTAAATAAAATGAACTGGCTGTCTGGGAAGTGCAGAGTGTGAGAGAACAAACACAGAGAGACAGGCAGTCTGGCTTATCTCAGGCCTCGTAATATCCATTTTTCTGTTTGTCATCTCCATTAATGTGCTCCGTGAGCAAGTGGATGCAATCAGTTTTGGCCGATTTCCAGCGTGTCCAGCTACCTGGTCACCACGGCTGGACCGCCTGTGTTTCTGAGGATAGGAGTGAGGTTTCCGACATGTGGGAATGCGAAGGGGGCTGCAGGAATGGAGATCTCTTCACAAGGGGACAGCTTTGTGTCCCTGTTCCCCCTCTTGCCTCTCAACAACCCCCTGGAGAGGCAGTAGAGTCATTTGCTCAGCCTTATGATGTGGTCACGGCGTGTTACTGTCGAGTTGTGAGGCGCCTCCGTTCACTCTGCCTGGCTTCCTACCCCTTCCTCAAACCATCCAGCCTTCTCTCCCACTACAACTCCCCATCCTTCAGTGGTCAGTGTGGAGGGAAGAGCTGCTGACGCAGGGCAGCAGAGGTAACAAGCTTACCTGCGGATAATCTCCTAAGAGAAATTTCAAGGGAAGAAATAAGAGAGTGAGAGAGGGTGGGAGACAGAGAGACGAGGCGGGAGGCACAGATGGAGGAAAAAAAACTTAGCAAAGTTTTTAGTCCCCGACTTGCTGCGGCAAGCACTTCCTATTCCCCGAGTCAACTTCCCCTCCATGGTCAAGCACTTACTGCTCCCACGGTGCCCTCGCTGTGGAAAGGGTGGAGGAAAGAAGAAGCAGGGAAAACACAGACAGTGGAGTTTTTTTTTTTAAAAAGCCAGAGAACTCCTCTTTAAACCTACCCTGAGAATCAAAAACTACTAGAAATATACAGTAGCTGCTGGAAGTAACGTGACCGATTTACCAGTACGTCCAAAAGATGGAATGCTTCTGTTGTAGCAAAACAGAGAAAAATTAAGTCACACATAAGTCTCAATAAAGATATGTTATTTTCTTAATATAGAAATATATAGAGTGCTCTTTTCTGTGTTTATGAGAACAGCCAGTTAAATATTGTGAAATATAACTTAAAAGTATTTGAAGAGGAAGTTGATCTGGTCATCTTAGTCCACGGATCATCTGTTCTTTCCTTCATCGCTTCAATTCACAATTAAGAAGTGGCTTGTTATTTGTTGAATTAAAATTTTCTTTAATAAAAACAAAGAGAAATCACTTTTATTTTTTTTTTCATTCCTTTTGACTTCGGCTTAGTTAGAAAATAAAAAAGGAAAAAAAAATTTCATATTAATGCTGTTAATTTTAATTTTTAATTGGTTGTGCTTATATGACCCAGAATCAAATTTCTTTTAAATTATATTTGATATATATTGCATTTTATAGCAACTGAGCATACCATAGTTGCTTGATTATGCTATAAAATGGCATTATGTGCCTGAAGATGTGTAATTAATACTGCCACTTTAAAACTTTGTAAAGCAAAAACTTCCATTGAAGGTTTTGTCTCTGTGCGCCATGTAAAGTAGAAAATACAGAATAATGAATATGGGCATTTGCATTAGGTGGTTTGCCCTGTGAAACCATGAGAGAAATCGTAAAAGTTTATGAATTAAAAAATGCAACGAGTCAAACCAGCAGACCGTTGCACAAACACACACACATTTGCGTGTGTGAGTGTGTGTTTGGACTAAGTAAAATCCTCCCTTTTAATCAAGACCAACTTTAATGAACTGTCTTTGTGCATCACTTTCATTAGCACATTTACTCAATCAATACGCACTGTGTATTCAAGCAGTTCAATGAAAAGCATAATGTGACATTTGGACTTAAAAGAAAGGTTGCTGGTTTGTATGTGTGCATGTTTGTCTTGTGCACATATGTTCTCAAATGGATGGTGTTTATGTATTTTCATGTTCATCAGGATGTAAAACCTACCTGGAGTGAATTTGGCTCACTGAGATTGCATAATGTTGCTTTAAACCTTGAAGGCGCACCGGGATGCCACCACAATTAACTTTGTCACTCCAGCTCAGGCTGAACCGTCAATAGCAATCCACATCACTATTCTTCTCTATTCATCCCTAACTCCTATCCCATCATGCAGCAGTTTGGCTGCAGAATGCACTGATTAGCCCCCCCGACCATTTAATTAATTAGACTCGGCACTTAATTATGACAAACTGCATTACTGCTGCGGCATGCCGGGGCTCGGGCAGGTTATGTTCGGTAACAATTTGATTTGAGTGAAAATGGGGAGTACTGATGGAGGAGGGGGGGTTATTGAGCAGAAAGAGACATATGATGAGATTAACAATAACCAGAGCAGCGGGAATAGCCCACGACCAGCCAGGGAGCAGCGAGGGAGGGCCAGAGGGTGAGTGAAGGGCTGAGATGGATCAAATTAGGTTTTTCTCTTCTCATTAGGATCTGGAGAGCAAAGTGATGCTGAGGGGAATCTGTATGTGTCTGTGTGGTCGCTTGGATGGGAATATATTAAGCTCAGAGCGTGAGTATATTTTTACTGAAGTGGAGCTGATAATCTAATCTATATTGTTCCACAACGCACTTTGGTGGTATGGCAATGAAATGAATCAACTTATTCAGCAGATTTTAATTAAACCAATATGAATTTTGTTTTAATTTTAAATACAGCTAAAGCCCAAATTCAAAATACTGACGACTACCAAATGGGCTATATATATACATATATGTATTCGGTGCTAAGAAAATATAATTTTTTTGTTTTACAACAAACATACTTCATGATTTCATGTCACCTGATGTTAGCATAAAAACACTTTTCAGTTCTCCTTTAGTGACTGAGAAGTTAAATTTGGTTTGTTTATCACAAAACCATGTTTGTGATAAACACCAACTCTGAGGCTGCAAAGAGAAACAATAAATGGCCAGTAGTGTATGATTCCTTAGCATTGTAGCAGCGTTATAGTTTACATGATATGGAGGCTATTTTAACTCACTGGGTTGCACTCCTCTTTTTTAACATCTCACTTACATAACACCAGCATCACCTGTGGGCTGTAAGAGGACAAACATGATGCCATGATTTGGTTGATAAAATTAATAAACCAAATGCGACATTGTTAAGGCTTAATCTGTTTATAGGGCTGCATATTGTAGAATCATAAACATGTTTCCCTTCCATTGCTATGATTTGTACAAATGCTTTTAAACTTCAAAACATGTCCAGCTGCAAAGCTTTAAGAAGATGTTCAAGGGGAGTATTTAAAGGGATAAAGTCTCATTCAGATACACCAATGTCCTGCGCTGTTTACCCTGCAGCCACACCACAATATGATAATGCCCAAGTGAATAGTGGGAGAAATGGGTTTGGTAAAATGATGAATTATGATAAATGAGGCCATAGCATAGGCATGAAGGAGTGGAAATCACCCCTCTAATGCACCGTGGTGTTGGTGTGAGTGTGTGTTCTGGTGAGCCAAATCTCTCAAGATCACAGGCAGGGCCAGTGACAAAAACACTCTGATTGGATAGAAAGTGAGGGCCGTGCCTGCAGGGAGACCTTGTTGGATAGATTGAGAGAGGGATGGATGGAGGAGGGGGATGAAAAGACCGCCTGCCAGACACATATATTAACCCAGGACTTCCCCCCTCAAAACCAAACCTCTGATCCCTTCACCTCAGTGATTTAACATTGCAGGACCTCTTAACAGGGAACATTATTAGCTTGATACAGTGTTGCACCTACAAAGCTTCTCCGACCTGGAAAGACTTTAGCAAACTGTTTTCATTCATTTAAGTTTCGCAAAAAACAACAAATCACCCAGGCGATGTGGTGTAACTAAAACTTGCTCTATAGTCAGTAGGAATAAAGATATTAAAGCCTCTCTTGGAGTCGCCACGGCAATCAACAACAAATCGATCAATCCCATTGGACACGCTGCTGGTCGAGCTTATGCTTCATGTCCCCATCGACCGATTCGCACCACACACAGAGATCCTGCTGGCCACCACTCTCAGCCTGCATGGCTGAGCAGCAGTTCTTGTAACACATGGTTTCAAATCATTTGAATGAACTGCATGCTACAGGTATTTAAGAAATGAAATCAGTCCTGATTGTTTATAGGGACTAATCATCTGCTTGGCTTTCAAGGTGATATATTATGCTTCCTTGAACGTGTTAGAATAGGTCTACAGGCTATACAACACATGTTCATTACATTACATTATCATTCTTAGATAATGAGATCTTCGTTTGCTTAGTTCTGCCTACTCCCTTCAAAATGAGCTGTTTTAGGGCCACTTGTCACTTTAAATCTAAATAAGCTGCTGCTGGCCACACTGCCAAACTCAACGTTTACACTCACATGAAAATAGCTACAAACATATGTGCAAATATACAATCGTCTTTTTGAAAAGCAGAAGAAGAGTCAACAACCAAACACTTGTGCTTTCCAGAAGCCATTGTACAGTGCATAAAGAAGTAAAACCAGCTGGCCAAACATGCTGGAGCTTTGCTGGGGTTGCTAAGTAATGGTACAGTGCCCTTCAGATGTGACTCAACAACTGTGAGGTTTTTGAAATGGCTCATTTTCCAGACCCTGGAATGTGTTTCGGCTGCTCTTTCGAAGTAGTTGAGCCCAGAATGGGAGTATAAAAAGAGTGAATAGGTTTATAAAGGAGGAGTACAACCTCATATGTATTCAGCTTGATCTCAATTCAAAAGCTTTTGAATATTTCAGACATTTAAGTGTTCCCAAATAGTTTTCCAGTTGGTTTTAGAAAGGATAAAGCAGGATAATATTGGCCTCCATCCCAAAGAAAGACCTCAAAACTTGTGAACTCTTTTCAAAAGATGGGTCTGTGCCAGGAGGCCAGCCAATTTACATAAAGTCTACCAATTCTGCCAAGAGGAATGGGCAAATTTCCACAGTTAGCTGTAAAACAAATACACCAAAGTATATCAATAATGAAAAAATGAACTGAGAAAAAATACCTTTTGATATTCTTATCTTTCTATTCATCTCCAACTTGCAGAAATACACATTTTACAGTGTAAGTACATGTTCTGCTCTGAGGACTCGACAGACATCACAAGTCAGGCTCAAGCCCCACCGTGATGACAGCTAATATGGTATTGGTATGGTGCGCTGATTTATTCTAGTGTTAGTGTAATTCACACAGCTTCATATGGTGAGGGCCCCTAACAGCCCCTCCCTACAGTGTGGCTTAGTTCCTTCCCCCAGGAGCCTGGTTCAGACACTTAACCCACCCTGCTAATTGGCCCCTGATGCCTCTGCAGTGACTCAGGTACCTGGAAACACATTCTCACACTGCTGCTCCAACACTGAACAGAAGCTAAGATTAACAAAGCAAAGGGAGGAAAATGACTAACTCCTTAAAGTTTTGGGAAGTCTTTCTGAAACTTTTTTTTGTCCATGTTGAATGAACATTAACTAAATGTTCAACCGGAAATTGTTAAGATGAATAGATGGATTTGAGAATCTCGTTTTATATGTTTTATATCATCACTGGGCTCTGTCAACACATTTATTCAATGATTAATATATTACAATGTGAAATAGATAGTCCATATTAACAATGGGATATTCTTCTAGACAAATATGATGCTGTGCTGTATGATATCAAACTACACAAAAGTTTTTGGTCCAAAGTAAAATACTCGTTTTTCTTAGTGAAAAAAAAAAAAAAAAAAAAAAAAAACTATCTTTGACATTATAGGCTCAGGCTATTTCAACAAAAAGTAAGTTTGGATATGATGTTAGGAAAAAAATTAGCTAGTTTTTAGAAAAAAAAAATAATTGTGGACTGTGCTGAAAACTGAACAAAAATAATGACACCCACAAAACAATTATGAAAAAAAAATGTTGAGGAATTATTTATGTCTAAGGGCAAAGTAATTTAATTAGAAAAAAAATCATGTCTAAGAATAACACCACAAAGTAACACCTTCTAGGACTTACAAGTTAAAAATACAATAAAGTTGGGAAAAAATTTTAGCCTCTTATTTTACCAAAATTATGAACTCTTCAAGGCACAGAACTAAAAAAGTACGAAAAATGAACAAAATCTAGTGCAAACCTATTACAACTACAAGGGCATTCAACCACCAGACAATGTTGCTATAATTAAAACTGTAGATAGCTAGAAAGAAAATGCCTCATTGGTTCATTGGTCCAATGTGGTTCTTTTTCCCAGTTCACTTCTGCTCCACCCTTTGACCACTATAATAAATACTGACTACTGCAAACAGCTAACATCCCAGAAGGGCAGCATATTTAGAGATGGTCTGACTCTGGGATCTAACTATCATGTTTTAGCCCTTATCAACATTACTCACCATCAACTTGCTGAGTAACATATACCTACTAACAGATGTCATGATCAAGAGGTAAGCAGTGTCATTTACTGGTCACAATGTTATGCCTGAAGAATGTTCTTTGTCTTTTAAATCTAATTGCCCCAGAGTTGCAAATCTTTTTAGGCAATTATCCTGTGAATTTTGCTCCCACAGACTATTTTTAAAGTTTTACTAAATTAATAATTTCAACATTATCACATAAGCTCACCTTTTCACCTAAACATCACGCTCCAGGCAATCACATTATAATGACTTGGATCGAAGCAATATAATCATCTTATGCATGACGTGAATTTGCGCTGCAGCCTCTCAGCTGTCGGGTTCCATATTTGCAGAACCGTTCCTGTCCTGTCCAGACCCCCAACCTCTCACCTTGTGTCAGGGGTGGAGGGAAATCAGCATGCTGAAGGCAGCAGCTTTGGGACGTCCAGTGAGCGCTTGGGTAAACCTGCTTCTATATATATGCAAATCCCATTCATTCCACTTCTCTGGAGTAATTGACAATCTATGAAGGTTATTGATTGACTGCAAGGATGTCTTTATGTACATTGGTTGTCAGCTGACATGCATGTGTTTATGTGTTTGCACATGTTAATACAGAAGATAAGGATGTTTCAGACTAAGTGGAATGGAAAAATGGTTATCTTCTCATGCAATTTAACTTTTTATATGATCTCAACTGCACATCAATTGGAAAACATCCAAATGAATATACTGAAGGATACAGATATCCTTCCGCTCCCGTGTAGTAACAGTTAATGACTGGTACTAGACATGTAAAGTAGTACTGGTTATTTCAGTAAGCAGCGTTACTTTACATGAACTGAGTTCTTGACTTTTGGTAGGAACTTTGTAAGCAAAGTTTCTCAATAACAGACTGGAACATGTGGGAAAAAAACACTTTAGACTTTAAAAGGGATAGTATAATCCTAGCTAAATATTCATCTTTCAGTTTGGCTTTATATGAAGCATACTTTTTCTTGTTTTATTAATTCAAATGTTCTTAAAGAGGAAATTAGGAATATAAATGTATTTAATTTTATAATGTCAGCCCATTATTTGTGTATTTGCCTCTTTTTCAGTGGCAATGTTTGTGCGAGGCCAAAATCCTACTTGGGATTAGAAAAACTTGACTGACATTGACTTATTACTGGTCATTATGCTTCCTCTGATTATGGGCACCACTGAAAGATTTTTTTTCACTGAAAAATCTAAAGCTTTTAAATCTGTTGTATTGTAAACAACGGCAGCTCTACTAGTCAGCATGTAACTTCCTTTACTTATGTTCTTTAGCCATCTCTGTTTCTGCTGCAAAATTCTGCGACCATGAGGAGTTCCTGCAAAATCTGTGCATTTGTAAGACAGTGTGCTGTGTGAGTGCATTTGCACATCTGTGCATTTGCAGGTCTTTTTGAAAACCTGCCACCTCAGCAAGAGCAGCCAGCTAGTGCAGAAATTAAAAAGCAGATACACGTGCACACAAACACAACTGCTGTTCAGTTTTTCCTCTGTGTAAAACTGGCCTCCATATGTGTGATCACAGGAGGAGGAGGAAGGGATGAGTATTTACCAGCTGACCAATGGCTCAGTGACAGATTGAGATTGGGATGCTTTCGGCACAAGGACGATTTATGGGCTCTTTATGCCACTTTCCTTCTAAATTACAACTGGCCCGACAACAATGAGATGACCCGAGAATCAGGTCTGATGGTCCAGAGCCTCCCCTGGGGTTAACAGTCCCTGACTCGACCCTTCAGCTCTCCATTTTAAACCCCCATCCAGCAGCTCATCCTCTTCCAAGTCTCAAAAACAATCTGGTGAAAGAAAATAGTTGAATATTTTCCTCACATAGAGATATAAATCAGGTTATATTTGGTTTTAAAGAGTGGCAGTCGTTTCCTTCTATCTCAGACTCAAACTATGACTAACAAAATTATCTGTTTCTGTGATTATTATCATAATTTCTGCAGGATTCCATCTTCTTCCCCCTGTCACTTTCGTGAGGTCTGTTAATGTTTACCCCCTGCAGGGCAGAAGATGGGCCACCTACATCGATTTCACACCCGAAGCTCAGATAAAGAGGAGAAAATCAGCTGGTCTGCTGTCATCTGTGCTTTTGATGTGTGTAAACACCAAGTGCACTGAGCTAGACCCTTTAGCCAGATAGAAAAGGTGGGATCCATGTGAATTATGCACCATTTTACAACTGCTTCCATATGGAGTAAACACATACGGTAATTCATTGTTCAAAAGTTTAAACTGCTGGACCCAATTATGTAATTGCATTTGTTTAAGTGGCATTAATGGGTCTCATTATTTATTCATGACAACTTATTTAAGAACAAATCAAGATCAATTTAGATTGCATGAGGGAAGACAGTCACAAAGAAGGTGAAGGTCTTAAAAGCTACTTATGGTCTGTTGAATCTGAATTTAGATGCAACTTGGTTGGTTTGCTTCAAATCCCTGTTCATGCGTGCTAAAATAAGAGGTGATAGCGTTAAGCTACTGTATTACTGTGAGTTTGTCTGAAATTGCAATGAATTTACATGAACAACAGGAAGAACTACACACTGTTGGTAAAAAAAATAATCACTCCACCGATGAAAAATAAAGAGCCTGACAAACGGTTTTCCAATCTGAAGTGTGACTAAGCTGAAAAACTAAAATCCTATTGAGGAAGAGTTTTATATCCTTATTTCTGATCTGTTGTTCGTTTACTTTTAAATAGACAAAAACAGAAACGAGTTACTCAGCAACAACTTTATGAGATTCTTTCATCAACATAAAATAAATAATGGGGGAAAAGCCCAATCACATTCACGCAATCACATAGATTTCTAGTCTTTGGTCTCAACAGTCTCAACAATACAGAACATATATGAACCCAAAAAGATACAGTTAAAAATGTTTGATAACTCAGGTAGCACAGAGGTCAGTAGTGCCTTCAGAGCGGTGGGGAAGGTTGTTTATGGTGATCCTGTCACGTTCCGTCTCTCTGGGACAATCAGGAGATTAAGTGTTGAGGAGCGGCTGCAGTCACATGCCATTACTCACTCTCTGCATCACAATTAGAGCAAATGGCGCATTACAGGGAAATTATCATCAATATGATATTAAGAGACGCTGGCTAAACCAATCAGGGGCAAAGTGCTTATTCCACTGGTAACCAAAGATGACTCTGAGTTGGTGGGACATGGAGGTGACACTGGCACAGCCTCAGAGAGCTGAGATGAACTCCAGGGAGTTTATGCTGTTGCGTTATGAGTCACACTGGGAAAACTCCATCAAAGAATGTCTAAAGCTATCAAAATCTCTCTTTTTTCAAATCTAGTTCAAACCTCAAGCAACATAAACCTTGAGGTTATATGTCAAAAAGGACAACATGATAGCTGATTATATTAGGATTTTATTGCCTTGAGAGTTTAATATGGGGAAGTTGTTTGGGAAAAATGACTTAAGAAAATGCATTTTGTGAAAGAAAGACATGGCTGAAAAACATAAAAACCAACATTTCTATAATAACGAAGGTTATCTTTAATTTACACCTTCAGCTGTGGAAAATTTAGTAGTAATAATCAATAAGGTGTTGGTCACGATGCACTAATCCAAAAATGAGCAAATTGTGTTTTGATTCCACAAATTTTAAAATAATCATGCTTCTGGCTTAAATCTTTTTTACAAAAGAATTTATTATTCATTTCCGCTTCTGGTTTGAAAATATTGTTAAAAAAAAGTTGTGAATTTATCACCAACAAATCAATTTGGCTGCATGATACCTGAGTCTCATTAACAGCAGCCTGTGGCAGATTTCCCAGCATGACTTGTATCAAGGTGCTCCTTCAGTTTGAGAGATCATATCACACTTTCTGATGAAATAGTGCAGCAACCGAGGATTATCTTTGTCAAAGCTAATTTATCTGAGTCCTTTCTTATTTTACATTATAGAATAGACAGCAGTAGTGACAGAAGACCATTAAGGCCGTACCCTTGGGAAAAGCTGTCCTACCCGTCCGTCCCGCTGGGGACAAAAGTGGTGTCAGATAATTTTATATACATTTTATATGATGAAATGTACAGCAACTACACCCATCAGGCCGACCGAAAATACAGCCTTTCACCAGTTTGTTTTGGCATGTGATGAATTAGCAATTCCGCGCACTTCATAAATATTATCCATCCATCCATTTTCCTACACCCTTGTCCCTTACTGGGGTCGGGAGGGTTGCTGGTGCCTATCTCCAGTTATCGTTTCGGGCGAGAGGCGGGGTACGCCCTGGACAGGTCGCCAGTCTGTCGCAGGGCAACACAGAGACACACAGGACAAACAAACATGCACACACACACCTAGGGACAATTTAGAGAGGCCAATTAACCTGACAGCCATGTTTTTGAACTGTGGGAGGAACCCGGAGAGAACCCACGCATGCACAGGGAGAACATGCAAACTCCATGAAGAAAGACCGGGGCCGGGAATCGAACCCAGAACCTTCTTGCTGCAAGGCAACAGCTCTACCAGCTGCGCCACTGTGCAGCCCCCTAAATATCATCCTACAACAAAAATTCGAACACATCCTTACTTATTTCTTTATCTGTGAATGATAAAGAGATAAGCAAATTAACTTTTGGTTTGAAAAAAAAAAAAAACTTTCTCAAATCCTGCCATTTTAAAATCAGCTATGATTCTTCAGTCCTGTACTCATTTCCCTCACTTTTCCTCCATGCGCTCCAACCCTCTTCCCTTCATTACTTCTCCATATGTAGATAGCCTCACATTATTACTTCCCTGCCTTATTTTGCTGACACAACGCTAGCCAAATGAAGTGAGATATACGGCGGAGCTTATTGGTGGAGATGGCCAATCCCTTCTGGCCAAAACCATTAACAGAATGGACCACACTTTGTCTCCTCGTAGTTTTCAAATTGTTGTGTGCTGAGGGGATGGGAGCTATTTTTAGAGCTTAATCAGATGTGAAAAATAAGAAATAAACAACAAATCAACTCTTTCAGCTGTCTGGAGGTTTATGCTAAGGTGGTGTGTGAAAAATAATTACCATAACTGGATCCTGTATGCAGCTTGTAATGTGCAGCAGTGAAAAAAACATTATATCACCACAAAAAGCTGATGGGATTGTCAATTAAAATAAAAAGATGTCATGTAAACAAAAAGTTGATAATAAATTAAAGCGGAACCCTCAGAATGAGTTGTTGCATGTGGCACTCTGTTATAATTGATTTTTTTTTTCTGATGGGTTTAGCCAATGGCTCTACAGTGGGACTGTTGTCTTGCAGCAAAAGCGTCCAGGGTTCAAATCTCTTTCCCCCTCTTCTGCACGGAGTTTCCATCATCTCCCAGTCCATATGTGGGCTCATTTCAGGTACTCCGGCTTCCTCCCACATTACAGAAACATGACTGTTAGGTTAATTGGTCTTTCTAAATTACTGTTAACTACTAGCATGGTTGTTTGTCCTGTGTGTCTCTGTTTTTCTTGTGACCCTGCAAGGAAACGCAAGTATTGACAACGGATCTTCACATGAATGGTTTTATTCTGTCTTTTAAATTAGACTGGTGGAAAACTTATCTTCTAAAGTTTAAGTTTTAAGCAGAACAGGTGGGCAACCTCTATGTTTCAGTTCTTGTAGTCAAACTCTAAGTTTTGTTTGAAGTTGAATTTAGTCTTATAAAGGCAATTGGAACTGGATTTAATTTTGAATCCAAAAAGTGGATTTTAATTGGGCTGAAACAGAGTAGGCTGCACAATGAAGCAGCTGGTTGCACTCTTGAAAAAATGTGTTTTACATATTTGTTAGAACTGTTATGTCATAATAGCAAGAGACAAAAAAATCGAGCTCTTCTTGCTCTCCCTATAGTTCTACTGTAATCTGCTCAAATACTTTGGTCATGATCAGAAACAATTGATCAGAGCCAAGAGAAAGGTCAAAGCTCAACGCAGAGCCTGCCTCTGCACTGAGCAGGCTAATTACCATGAATGTTTTTTCTGCACGTTTATTTCTCTGCCATTAGCACCTTGAGCAGCAAACCTCAAATCCTGAGTGACAGAAATCTTGAGCAGTGCGTACACTAGCATTATTGACAGTGCTAAGACCGTCCTCCTGGCTCTGATTGGTTGTTTCTGACCACATGCTGTGCAGATGGCAATGGTAGCACTGGGAGGATGCAGAGGAGCTCAATCTTTTCACAGATTATCTGTCTCATGCTATCAGGACATATAGTTTATTTAAATGTAAACATGCTTTTAGCATTTGAGATGAAACAAGTGAAGCAAGTAAAAATAGTAAAAATAAAGTGAACAATTTGAAGCATGTTATCCAATTGCTTCCATTTCAACAGCATATGCAACATGAATAAATTGAAATGGGCACAAATCATTTTCTAAAGTAACTCTGGGATATAAAAGCTATTATAAGGTGAAAACAGGACCACCTGGCATTTTAATGAAGCCACACCTTTAGAAATAAAAACCTGAATATTATCTGCCACTGAAAACACCTTCAGAGTATTTGTGCAGGTTGGTGCTACAGTTCGGTCTGAGTGTGTGCACACATGCAGGTATGCTGTAATGTGTGTATACATTTTGGGTGGTGTGTGTGGAGGTGGGGGAGAGGAAGAGAGGAAGCCACAGCCAGTGTGGGTCTAGGTGTGGTGTGGCCGGCCGGCTCATTTCACAGCTGTATAGGGATTAGGTGGTGGAGTGCGGTGGGGTAAGCTGTCTCTTTTATCTCATTCAAACATGTTGCTAATTCAGCAGAGAGCGGCTGCCGCGGGAGCCTGTGCCGCTAAGCGCTGTATCATTCTCCCTGCCGTGAATAAACTGCTAGTCCTAATCCCCAATCAGGCGCCGTGACACGGATTATCACCCGCGACAAGCACAGCGACCCGGCAGAGAGGAGGAGAGAGAGGAGAGGGACTGTCAGGATGGAGCAGGAAGGGAAAAAAGAAAAGGAAAGGTTGAGGTTAAAACATGGGGAAAAAAATATTGTGGCGGAGTTGGGAAAGGAGGATGCAATGCGCAAGAGACAAGGCAATTTCATATTTAAGAAGTTACCTGAATGCCTCATGAGGAATTACCATGGTTTCAGTTTGTTGTCCTGTCTGCGTTCCCACTTCTGTGTTTGCGTCCTTTATCTGTAGATTAAATCCGGCCCAGAGGGCTACAAGGCAAGCTTGTGGGACGATGAGGTTCAAACAAGACCCCAGAGAGACTGGGGCCAGTTTTTCTTCCAGTGCTCTGCGCCTTTCCTCCACCGTGTGTGTTTACTCCTCAGCTAATTGAGAGCTAATTGCTGTAACACGGTGTAAAGCCTCAGCCTGGCCTGTCGCTGGGGAAATATCGCTAACAGCCAGTTTCTCCCGTGTGGGACTGTGGGTAGCAGAGATGTCACAACTACTTAATTTCAAAAGCAGATCTTTTAAAAAACAAACATTTGTAGCGTCAAATAAGAGAAAAATCCCGGTGATCTGCACTGAAACTCCCATCTGCTGGCCTGCTTTGTGTTTGCCAACTTTATGTCCTGTGAAACTTTTCTATATACTTTTACTGCTTTCTGGTATCCTGACGAGTGTGGCGTTAATAAAGCAAAGCAGCAGATTCCAATCAGGTATTGAAACGAGCCGAGGAAGTGCTTCGGTTTGCCTCCGAGGCGGACGTCGGCTCCAAGGAGACACAATTATCAATGGCATGAAAAAGAGATGAGGTATTGATATAGTTATGAAACCAATGTTTCAAAACATGCCATGTCATCAGCACAGCAAGATGAGATATTAAATATACATCTTCCTTTTAGTGTGATTATAGAATTACAGCTTAAAGAGAGAGAGGCAGACAGAAACATCCAAAAGCATTAGATCATCTCTGGGGTTTGATTTTTTTTTTTTTTGATACTGTATGCAAAAAAGTTCATAAGAGTGAACTGTTGTACCTAATTTAATATAGGGCATTTTTAAAATCTAATTTTAATTTTAAAAACATGCAATTTTACACACATTTCACAACTAATGTTTGTGTATTAAACTGTTTTTTTATTAAACAATTTATGAAATGAATGTTACAAACTTGAATATAAAATATGTCAGCAAATTATGCAACAGCCATGTAAAGTAAGACTTCTAAAACAGAAGAACAAGGCAACTAAGATTAAAAATACATTTTAACTTTTTCTTTCTTACTTTTGACACTACAGAAATACATCCCCATTTATACTTTTTTTTGGAAATCACAAAATATTTCAGAACACCTCAGTAAGGAAAAAAGGCCCAAAACTACCTAAACCTTTTTACATAATCAGGTTTAGGTAGTCTGCAATTGCAGAGAACCTTGAAGAAGAGAAGAATGACATTGCAGAAGAGACAAAATGTGAGTAAAATATATGTTGCAAAACTACAAAATAACTTTCTTCTATGCTTTTATAAAATCATAATTCCAGCCCAGTAAAAGTGGCCCAAAAGTAACCTTAGTAAAGCCTCTTTTAGAGGATCAGCCTGCATCTCCTACTCTGTCTACAACTGGGAGGGACTGATGTGTGAGGATATGTCCGCCTGTGAGTCTTTTGCACCTGTTCAGAAGAGTAAAGAGGATGCATTTCCATGTTAGACTCCAGAAATATCAGAACATTTAGTCAAAAAGTCAACTTTTCTTTATTAATGAATTGAAGGGGTGTTTATTACTTTACCAGTGCAAGTATGTTCAGTTTGCGAGTTTGAAAACTAAATATAGTTACAAAGTAGCAGATTTTTTTTTTTTCTTTCTCAGATGCTTTATCTCTTTCTATCCTCCTTAACAAAGCCATTCTGTTCCTGTTTGTGCAGCGCCCCGTCACGGAGCACACTGTAACTTTTCCCCTCTGGTTCGCCTCCTTAGAGGCTTCCTTGACAGTTGCTCTCATTTCCATAAAGCGACAATGTTCTGCAGAAAGAGACATTTGAAAAGGTGATGAGGAGCTCATTCCCTAAGCAACAATGTCTGCAGAAGGACATTTGAAAGGTGAGTCGAGAGGAAATGCAGGGAGATGGAGACAAAGGGAAGAGAAATAGAGGGAGTAAAAGTTGGTGGTCAGCAACACAGTGGGCATCATAAATCAGATTTCCCACAATCCCCTGCGGAGGGGCCCTCCGCTCGGCCTTTTGCGGACACGCTCAGCGGGGCGCGGAGCATCGATTGGCGTCGCCATACCGATGCTGACTGTGCCTGGTTCGGAGGGCGAGAGAGGTGAAGAGGTGAGGCGGTGGAAGAGGGGTGTGCTAGATCCATGAGTGTGTGTGGGGGCTGGGGGTGCTGGGTGTGAAGAAATCTGCCTCAGCATCAAACTAAAACAGCAAACCAAACTCAGGAAAACATAGGTGTGTGTTTGCGGGCAGAATGTGCAGACTCCGGGGTAATTTCCTCCCCTATCAGCACACTCTCACTCACTTCAGCACTTGCCCTTATTCTCTTTCTTCTTCTTCTTCTTCCCCGTTCATCACAATCTTCTGCCCACTCACCCCGGGGCAATCAAGGCTGCTGAGAGGCCAAGATCCAAGGCACACAACCAGAGGGCAGGAAGGAAACACAAACTGACATCATCCAACTTGTCAGCTTTTATCTGTTGGGATGTTTGAATAAGCTGCATGTTTATCAAACTGTGGTTTTGCTTGAACAGAAATCAGTACCCATTTATTGTCCATCCCCGCTTATCCTTGCAGAGTCTGGGTGGATGAGAGGAAGCTGTGTTCTTCTTGCCTTCATTGGATGTAAGGTTGGGTACCGTCCATCACAGGGCAAAAAGGAGAGACAAAAAACAAACATCCATGTAAGAGCTCACTCTCATAGGCAATTTTAGACAGACCAATACCCTAACCCTTGTGTTTTGAGCTGTGTGTAGAAGCCGGAGTACCCAGGATGAACCTGGGCATCTTTGCTGCAAGGCACAGGATCAACCACACAAAAAGTATACTACTACTTATAATTTATCATGATGCGTAACCGTGGCAACAAGTTATTTAAAACTGGAACACAAGCGCTGTCTTTGGATATGTCCAATTACATAATAAACAAATAATAATGCATTGTTAAATATATATAACTTAGCATTTTCAAGTCTCTGTGATGGGATTTTGAGTGTTTTATTAATGTTTCATTTTGATGGGGATGTATTTAATCAATTTTCAATCTAAACTGCAATTTTGTTAAGCAATTTAGTCAATTCTTGCTCTTTTGAAAGGACTTGGCATGTAAAGCCAATTTTTCCCTGATTAATTTATTTTTCACATTCCATTCAACTTGTTTTTGCCATCAAGTCTAAGGCCATGGTTGTCAAATGGAAAAGATGGACTACTCTTTTACTACAGTAGTCTGAAAATCAACTGTGTTGCAGTTTAAACTTGGTAAAATTTGCGTGGTTCGTTGGACATTACACTCATTTGTGAGACAAAGAACAGAAGAAAGCTGCACAGCGGTTGAAATTGTTTTCTCACAATATGAGAACGATCTTTGCAAGCTCTTAATGTTCATAATTTGACTTTCTTTTGGCACTGTGGTTTCCTCCAATGTTGCAAAGATCCCATGCTCCTAGAAACTGCTTAAATAAGTCTGAGACCTTTTCTCCACATGCTTTCCTTGTTTTTTTTTTCAGGTACTCCTATTTCCTCTCATAGTTCAAAAGCATGACTAATAATTAATCTCTGTGCATGTTTGTTTGTCCTGTTTAAACTTTTTAAACAGGACAAACCAAAACCTTTTGGGATTTTTTTTTTTAACTCTTTCCATCAATCCCACTCAGAATACAGTAAACTAAATCTTCAGGAAAGTGGACTGGCGTTTTCTGTTTCTCTCCATAGCTTGTATGTGTCCATCCTTTTCTCTCTCTTTTCTCTCCCTCTCTTTTATAAATTTCATTAACAGAGAAATCCCATTAGCTACCACTCTGGCCCTGCCTCTCAGGGTTAACAACTTTGCTTAGCCATGTAAATTCAGAGCTTAGTCAGGCCGATTCTCCACAGCCAGCGCAGGATGCACGCCGTCCTCGGCACATTAAGCGCTATCTTTGGATACGTCCATGTGTGTAAAAACCTGTTTGCATGCGTGTGTGCACTGAGCGAAGGTCTGTGTAAACCTCTTCCAGCAGATTATCTGGATCCTGAGTATGTGTGTGTATCTTCATATCATATACATGCTGCACATATTCTCAGGGAGAGGTGTATGAGGTTGAAGGGGTAGGACACTTATCTCTCGTGGGCAGGACCTAGGTGTCTTCTAGTGGCCCCCCGCTCAGCCAGCCTCCTTCTCACTCGTCCTCCATTCTCTTCCTTCCTTCTCTGAGGCTTTAACACACAGACCCAAGAAGATTTACTCCATGTTGGCACCACCATCAGCTCGCTGGCTCCCAAACAAAGTGGAGAAGCTTAAGGTGATATTTCACTCCAGAGTAGCAGTGTATATTCCCTGTTATAATACAGGTATGTGGAAGCCCCGTCAAAAGTGTTTCAACATCTTAGATATAATTCCAGTCTATAAATTTGGAATATAAACTAAGAAATATTGTTAACTCGAGGCAACTTCAGAGGGAGTTTTGCAAGTTTTACTTCCATTTGGCTTGTCTTACCCTTCTAAAGGCTGAAAAAAAGAAGACATGAGTCTGATTAAATCCCATCTTTCCTGGGAGAGATTTGTATATAAACCATATTTAAACCATAAAAACCTGCAGAGTGAGGCTATTGGGAATCTTCAAGTCTGCAGTTTCTGGTGAGGGCATAGAAAAAAGTTGATTAAACTGATTAGATTTGGTAATACTTCTGTTTTTTGTTCTGTTTTTTAATTTAAAAAAATGATGCCTGTAAAATTATTGGAAATATGTCCTAAATGTCCTAAGGATTTGATTAATCCGTAGGACAAATTTGTGTAGAATATGTTCATACAACCTAGATTTTAGTCAGAATATCTTGATGAGATGCTGTCTGGAGCTGGTAGGAGAAAGTCTTTATCTACTTAATTCATTTTTAGTGGCACAATAAAGTCTCAATAATTATAATTTCATTATTATAACTGAAATGAAACTTCTCACTCGTATGATGGGACAACTGTGAAAACAAAACAAGACAAAGCTGAAGAAAATTATACTTTTTTTTCTTTTTACAAAATCTTGCAATGTTTCCTTGAGTTTTAAGCTGCACTTATCGCTGCATAGATGAAACAAAAAACATTTGATGAAACACAACTCTGAAGCTGACTTCTTGCCTTTACAGATCAGAGTGGGGACAGACAGTTTTCATTGTGACTCCACGTTGACCCTGTTCTCTCCTCGCTCTCAGGTGTTTTCCATTCTATTTTTAGAGCCAGGCTGTTCAATCCTTTCCTGATTGATTGCGATCTTGATCAATGGCTGGCAACGACCGGACTCCTGTCCCAATACTGGATCTATAGCGCGTCCCTTCCTCCACTAGCCTGGACTGCTTCCTTCCTTTGTCTGGGACCCAAGGAGGTTTTATCAATGAAGTTCAGCTACAACTTCTCTGTCTTCAGTCACTTCCTGACCCAGTCAATGTCCTGTCTGTGTCCTGGTGCTCAGACACACATTTAGCATGACAATGGAGGGTTACAAAGTTACTGCTGAGGTATGCCGGGGTTCAATCTCGAAACTTTAAAGGGTGTTCCAATTATAACTAATGTGTAAGAAAGTATTTCAGGCTTTTAATAGTGTCTAACAAGAATAAACATTTGTGAGTTGAACTAACGCTGCTCTCCATTTACTTGAGATCCCAGAACTTTGACTTTGGATTGATATCAAACCCAGGTTAATTGTTTTTGAGTTTCAAGTTTGAAAATCAATGTTGTTTGTCAATTGTTGTGAATAGAAACTATGTCAACTAATATTAAGAAGCCAACACCAACATATTTCTCTGTAAATACATTTTTGTAACCACTGTCACCACATCTTTATGACATTGTTAAGGCATTTATATTGCTGTTCTGAAATAAAACCTAAAAAAAAGAAATGACTTGGCATTAAAAATAAATTGCAGGATGATGCCCTGCTCTCAATAAAATTTATGTTTTACAAAATATGAGTTTCGAAAGAAAAATTAAAAAATATATATAGAAATGTAGGAGCTGATTGAGTAAATATTCCGGGCCAAGAAAACATGCAAACACTCTTATAAAATCTCATCTTATTCATCACATGTCAAGAAAAATTTACTCACTCAGCAAATAAAAAAAATCAAGTGAATACATTATTTCACCCACACTTACCTTTCAAAAGAGGCAGAGGGGGTTGTTTATTCACACACTCCTAAAGCACTTTGGACGTCCCTGGAAGGAGGAAGGAGTCTAAAATCCGTCCTGTCGGATGTGCAGCTCCCCTCTTTAGGATCAGTCCTGGATGAGCGCTGGCTGCAGAGACCCAAAGCTGAGAGATTCAGGCCAAGCGACAGCCAGGCGAGCGCCGCTGTCAGTCAGTCGGATAGGACAAACAGCTTCCAGAGGATCAAGAAGAAACTCCTCAGAGCTTAGAAGAGACAAAGACCGAAGGGGAAAGAAAAGGACATGAAGTTAGTGTGGAGTCCAGAATCAGACTGAGCCTTCAGATCTGAGGAAAAACAACAAACGAAGTTATTTAGATAAAAATGACTGTTTTCTGCTCAGTGTTTCGCTATTATTTGTACCGATGCAAAGCAGATCAGAGTGTGTGGTAACAACCAGTGATCAAATATTGAGAGTGCACTTCAGGGTGCAATTTACTTTCACAGTTATTATTTAGATTTAAAGCAGCAATTACATCTCACTTTGCTTCTCTGTTGCAATCAGAAAACAGTCCTGACTGCTACACTGCAGGACAGCACACATTAAAAAATACATACATAAATAAAATAAGTTTTGAAAACCAATTGTGTACTTTGAGCTAGATTTAGGCTTATTGTCCTGATTGAAGGACAATTATATCCAAACCTCAGATTCCTCGCAGATGTAAATAATTTTTTTTTCCCTAAGATTTTGTGATACTTGATATAATCGACCTTTCGAAGTGTGCTAGTTTGTTGTTAGGTGTGAATATGTTACTGAAACATGTTTTGCAATATTGTTCCTTAATTAACTTTAATAACAAATACAAGGTGGAAACGGCTTAACATCTGACATCATTCTGAGTAAAGTGAGGCCACACAGAAAAAACGAGAACGTGAGGAAGAGGAGGAGGGGTAAAGAGACGGAGTTAAATTTTTCAAAAGCTCTGTCAAGGACACAAAGGTTGGTTCAGATCCACACACTTCAAGATTGTTTGGGGACTACAGAGAGGTTAATATGAGCATTTTTTGTTTGTTTTTCTTGAGTAATTTTGGGTGAAAGTCCTTAGGAGAATTAGATTTGTGTTTCAAATAAATGAAGGGAGGATAGTAGTATGTTTATTTATTCAGTTTTATCTACTCAGAGGAAGGCATTTGAAATGACAAACACACACACACACACACCCACCCCCACACTAACTGTGCCTTTCCTCCCTAGGTAGCTGTTAGCAGTGTTTCACATGTGTGGAGGAGCTCCCAGCAGAGAAGATTCAAGGGTCTGCCACTTACATCAGGGATCACCATGGTGAAAAATTTATATCACTGACACTCCCTGCATCTCCCTCTCCCTCACCTGTGTGTGTGTATGGGGGGTAAAACAGAGGGGAGCACTTTAGTTCTTACATGCTGTAGCAGAGAGCTACATGTGTTACTGCACATGTACAGTAATATTTTATTCAAATGTCATGCAAATTACCAATCCGATGCATTCATCAGACAAGTTTCACCTAAAATTCAGCCTTTCCTTAGTGATTAAAATCCATCCTCTCACTTCTCTGCCTCCACAGGTGTAGGAAAGTAAGCTACGCCCTCTTATCTCTCTCGATACGCCTACCTCTCTCTCTCTTGCGCTCTCTGTCTTTCTCTCGCTCTTTATATGTATATATATAAAGTTTTAATTAAAACTTTTTTTTGACTTACTAAATAATTTACTATTCATCCTTTATTGTCCATTTGACTAAATCTATCAATTTATTCTTGTATTTATGTTATTTTGGGTGTTTGTCTTCCCCTCTTTGTACATTCCATTAATTCACCAAACAATATGATTTATTATTAATAATTCTATCAGACATCCATATTTGCACCTCAGGACCGAGTGCACATTTCAACTTTCCTCAAGTTACCTCAACCACTGAAATTTCATTGCAAACTTTCTTGTGTTATCTGAAACTGTGGAAGAATATTTAATGGAAGTTGTTTTAAGGAGACCATGTGAGCCCAACATTTTCTCACATGCAGCCCCGTCAGAGTAGATTAGGATTAGACGGAAGGAAACAGGATGTCACTCTGTGTTAATCTCTCATAAACTCAGTTTAGGTCTAGTGCAGCTGACAGCTGAGGTCCATTTGGTCTGAGAGACGGCTGGTCGCTGCTGCCATTACCAGCGCCCCATCACACACACATTCATTTGGTGAGGCCTGGAGGAAATGTGGGAGAAAGGCAGCAGCCACCTGAGAGAGCTGATCCACACAAGTGCCTCGGTCAGCAGCTTCCTCTGGGCTTTTTAGCCACTTTCCTCCTCTAATTCAGCTCCTTTTCACAGGTTCATGGGTTCTGCTCAAGAGACGTTTCGGGTTGGCTTGACGTCCGCAAGTTCTGCAGCGGAACATTCCCAACGTGTTTCTCCAGGTGTGAGGAGAGCTGCCCCTTAAATCTACCATCTGCTCACATATTCCTCCATCCTTTTTTTTCTTTTACCTCCTTCTCTACTTCTTGATGCTCTACCTCCATCTCTGATCCATCAGTACCTAAAGCACCCAGTGACAAAAAGGTCCCAGCTGATGGACAGGTGGCTCATCAGGAGGGACGTGTTCAGCCTATTGAAATCTACTTATTATCAATTATTCACGGAAACACCACGTTCTCCGTCTGATTTCTCCCACAGAGTGACCGGTGGAGGCAGAAAGTAAATTGCCTGGCCACAAACAAAACCAAAAACACAACCAGAGACGAGGTCACATGTTTGAACCCGGCTAGACAAAACCTGCATTTAGAAAAGACCAAATCACAGACCTGACCAGGAAAAGAGTGTCGTCTTCATCAGTAAATCACCAGAGCTCTGACACTAGAGTGTCTATTATAAATACACTGAGATGTTTAATAGCAGAGATCCATAAAATGACATGCATAAAATAATTTATTTTGTTAAATTCCTACTTTCGGTGTCTAAAATATTAGTAAATATTATAAAGGTTTAGTAAAATAACAATAGGCCTTTAATTCAAACATGTCACTCTTATGAATAAATTACATTCATAAGATGTTAGTTATCAGTTTTGTTTTGGCTCTGTTTTCATTAGATGATTCATTTAGCCTACAGAAAAAAAAGCAATGAAACAATGAGTTTTGCTCTGAACTTTGACTAGGCCAAGGATCTATGGCTATGTCACCTTCATTGAAGCTATCATACAACCAATTAAGACATATTTTTAATCATAAAAGCAGTTAGAAATGGCTATTCTACCAGTTCCTCTATATGTTTTAATGCTCTGTTTGTATAGAATATCTATAAGAGAAGGGCAGAAATGATACAAGACTTCTAAAGCAGTGTAAAGTTGTTCAGCTTCAAATTATGCTTTTCAAATGACTATTTTCAAATAGGCTACATATCTTTTGTTGTTTTCCATGGTTATGAAAAGAACTCATCCAGAAGCCTCATGCTACAAAATAAAGAAAATTAATAGAAATACATTTTAGTTGAATTTCATTAACTTTCAAAATAAAAATAAAAAATTTGTACATGTTCAAAATCTTTTTGTGTGGCTCTAGACAAATTTTATTTTTTACAAGACCAAGAGCAAAGATGGTCCTTTGATTGAAAAAGTTGCTAGTTATGTCTATTCAGTAAAAGGCTTTTCTATTATGGTGTGAAAACATGTGGTAAAGTTGAAAAGATTGAAGTAGTTTTTGTGGCCCTTTTACTTCTGATAGAAACATCAAAATCAGCTTGTATTTTTGCAAAGTTAAATCTTGTACATATAATTATAACTAAACAAGAGTAGCTACAGGAATTGAAGTTGTTCTCTTTTTAGATATCAAGTCAGTCTCACATTTAGGAGCTAAATGCACCAAATCTATCATCCTCCTCATTTCAGCCGGAGCTGTAAAAGGATTTCCAGCTGTGTGTAAAGTGGCGGCCGTCCCCTGTTCACTCTGACTCTCCTATTGAACATTTTTTGTTTTTCAAGGTGAGGCAAACCTTTTTCTACTCCTCCTCCTCTTCTATTTCGAACTTCTTAGCTTCCCATTAACCCTTCCAAACCGGATCCCAGTCCGCCCAAATCCAGGCTCAGGAGGAGACCGGCCAGAATGAATAACAGGGGCCGAGGAGGGTCAGCTGAAAGGCATGATGGGACTTATCATGGAGCACATATGGGAATTGTGGGGGATTTGAGTGGGAGCGTGGCGGACACAGGAATGGATCAGCCTGTGACATCATTAACCGTCCGCTTGGATTTCTGGGATTTCGGATTTCCGTAAGCCAGGCGGTGAAGGGTTGGGTGAGTTGATTTGTTCTGTTGGGGGGAATATGAGCGATTGAGGGACCCAAAGTGGGCGATTGGTCTAGAAGCTGATATTGTTGTTTAATTTAAAAATTTTTTTTTAGAAATAAGAGCTGATAAATTCAATGAGAAACCCTTCCTGCTCACATTTCCTCTGATTTCTACAGATGAAATACGATGCATTAAAACACACACACGCAAATCTGTTCTGTCTGTTCTGCTTCCTGAGTGGGTGAGCCCCAGAGGCTGAGTTTGGGAGCATCAGGAGACGGGTTTGTCTCCGTCAGCAGCTCTGGTTGCTTGATGGTTGGACTTTGTCGAGGTGTTGTTTTTCCTCCCTTCGTTAGGCTCGGCGTTAATTACTAATCTCACGGTCCAGCGCAGGACACTTGTGCTAACGTTGACTCTCTCACACTAATGAGGGAGAACGCAGACAAACAGAGCGGGATTTATGGCACAACACATGAGCATTATTTCATTGTCTCACACACATCAAGAGACACAAAAAACAATCAGCAAAACTGGAGACAGAAGCTTAGACAGTGTTTGGTTTGTACGCACACATGAGTGGAAGGTTGATTGGTAAAAGCAAGGCTGATTTAAGTCAGTTAGTAGCTCACAACTTCTTTTGTGGAGGAATACCTTCACAACTAAATACATGTGAGAACGAAATTCAAACACTGGCTTATGAAATATATGCAGTCCACAAATGTGCCATCTGTACATACATGCACACACAAGTAAAGCAGCAGCATGCTAAAGTGCTAAACCAGCAGAATGTCCACCTCACACCAGATGCAGCATCATGACCTCGTAACCTCTTCACACACGCATAGAAAAGGAAAAAATGTTTGCATTTCTAGGACCATCTTAATGCAGAACTCACTTCACTGTTAATGTTAACTTCAACCAACTTTAAAAACTTTTTAATGTTACTTCTTTTTGAAGATATCTTCAATTACTGCCTTTCAGAACATTTCCTGCTTTATTTGTAATCTGAGGTTTTTAAAGTTATTCTAAATTTGAATGTGTTCTGAATAGTTCTGTTTTAAAGAGGAACAAATGGGGCTTAAACAAGGCCTTGAATTTAAAAAGAGCCTTTCTCCCATCATGCTTTTCTATGAAAACCTAGAGCTCTTTGGGAAAATCTTGTAATTCTTGTAAACTCAGGAAACTGAAATGAATGATGATTCTCACATGTTTTTGTTCTGACATGTCCTTCAGATTGTGCTTTGCTTTAAACTCTGTGTGTCCACTTCAAGAGGCTCCCTTCACCACCGGTTCCCAATGACCAAACCACATCAGTGCATGAAGACTGAATGAAAATGCTGCCACCATATGTTATATAGTTTTTCAGAAACACATTCAATCCAGTCTGACAGAACTAGAGTTATTTCGAAGAAAGGGTAAATATTTGTATGTCAATCACCCCTAAAAACTCCCAGCTGTAATTTCTCAAAAATATTGACTCAAAGGCAGAATACAAAAACCTCACAAAGGGTTTTAGTTGAGAAAAGTGTATGCCACGATATTTCCTCCCCAACACAGTGATAAACCATTTTGTGTTGGCCTGTCATATAAAAACCACAAATCATTGAAGAATAGTGTTAAAATGTGACAAAATCTGGAAAAGAAAATGTGCATGAATACTTTGGATAGACTTTTTCTGTCTCAATATGCTTAATATCTGCCAGTGATTCTCTCATTTCCTAACATTGTCCTCCAAACATCGTACGTTTACTGATAGAAGAAAACATTTTCTCAACAAGAACACTACCTCGCCCGCCCCCCTGATGGACAAAACAATGAATGACCCCAATGATGACCGTATCAGTGCTGCTGGGGCAGGTGGCATCCTCTGGGGTGCAACATGACCGTGGATGTGTGGGGGTGTGCGTGCGTGTGTGTGTGTGAGGGGGATCAGTGCATATGGAAGAGCTGAGTGAGGCATCTCTGGGCCAGGTGATGCCATCGGTCGCTGCACATGTGTAGTTTACTCTTGCGTGTGTCTTCCACACTTTACCCTTTGGTTTCCAAGCGCCAGGTGACGGGTGTATATCGACGAGCCGCGTGAGTGTGTGTGTGTTTTTCTTTTCTTTTTTTTTTTTTTTTTTTTTTTGCTGAGATGTGAGTGGGCGTATGTGTGTGTTGGAGGCAGACGCAGCATTTTAAAGCTCGTACTTCAGCACAAAGGGAGCTGTGCTAGCTAACCATCAGCGCTTTACCGCCAGCGTCCAGCTCTGAGGGGAGGTGTCGAACCTCCTGCACACCCACCTCCCACTCTCCCCCAACCCCCTGTGGCCCCGGTAGGGTGATGAAGGAGAAACCGTCAATAAGACAAGAGGCCACGCAGAGGTTCAAACAAACTGCTGTTAGAGACACAAACCAACACGCCTCAGGCCAAGGCCTCCTCTTCTCTGTTCTTCTTCTGTGGTCTTCACTGTCGACGTTTCAACTGCTCAAAGAGCCCTTTTATCATGCACGTCACTGATTCCACCTTCTTCAGCACTTTGCGCGTTTGATTACACCTGTTTATGTGCTGCTGTTGTTGTTTGCTCAGCCACTATGTGTGCATGTGTTTTGGTGTGTGTGTGGTTTCTCCTAAACCAACCTGCTGACAGAAGGTCTGTCCAGTTTACACATCCAGCTCTGAGGGCATTTCTGAACTTGAAACGATGTCTTCAAAGTTTACACTGACAAAAGCGGCTGCATGTACACATTCCCTCCGTGTGTGTTTTAGCTGCCGGCTGGACTTCTGCTGCACATCAGGGTTAAATCTGGATTCCTGCACACACACATTAAAGTCAGAACCTATGAGCAAAGTTTTGCACCAGTTAGACTTTTCATCCTAACTGATGTAAAGTGAAAGTGCAGAAACAGAAATCTGAGATTTTATGCTGCTTCAGCATGCCGTATATCTGTTTAATCTGATTAGGTATCTGGGTTTTAGGTGCAACTGCACACCTTTGACGCTGCTCAAATATCTACATCAAATCATGATCTCCTCTATTTCCTTAAATGCATTAAACTATACTTTTTTAATTATAATATGCAATTTTCAAGGTTTTGAAAATACAAAACGTAGCCGAATCTTAAACTCTTCTCTTTAAAATACATTTTCCCTGCATTTATAGACAAAGTCAACCCTCAGCCTTTCTGAACAGCATGTTTTAGATTTTGTCCTGATATGGCTGATATAGATAATATCCTGAGGAGGTAATTCAGACATTTGATTCAGCTGCATTGAAGAAAGGACAAATCTAACATCTGGAAGGCACCAGCCTTTTAGAGACTGGAGTTTGAAGAAAAATAAAACATGGTTTCCAAAAGCAAATTTCCTTCCTTTGGCTGGTAAGTTTATTCAATCTGTTTGAAGTTCCAGCTTTCATTCACTGAAATACAATGGTATTCTAAAGGCACACTACACACCTGAAGAAACAGTTGAAAAAAGTAAAACGGTAATGAAAGTCTTCTACTTTGGCCAAAGACACATTGATGAAAGATGTAGGGCTTCCTGTATGATGAGGACACACACACAGCTCACCCCACTGGTGGTGGAGTGACCCGTGGAAACTCAAGTTGCTGAGTGTCCCGTCCGGTGTGTTCTCATGCAGGCCTGTGTGTCCTCTGACCTCAGATGATACCCATGATTAGTTTTTATGAGGCTCTAATGAATGCTTATGCAGCTTCTGACCAACTCTGATTAATATTGATGAGATGCTGAAATCGCTGACTTGGAGCTTTCCAGAAAGACTTGATTATGACCCTCACATGTTAACACACGAATCAGTGTGAAAAGGGACAAGGGGGAGACAGGTAGCATCAAAATGTAGCATCACAACAAGGATGGAAATGTTATTGCAGCAACAGAAAGATATTTGCATTACAAAGCTGAAAAAAGGCATTTAACAAATGCAAGTTTTGAATTCAGCACCAGTTATTTGTTGCTTTGCAGCAAGAAGGTTCTGGGTTCGATTCCCGGCCCCAGTCTTTCTGCATGAAGTTTGCATGTTCTCCCTGGGCATGCGTGGGTTCTCTCTGGGTACTCCGGCTTCCTCCCACAGTCCAAAAACATGACTGTCAGGTTAATTGGCCTTTCCAAATTGTCCATTTGGACAATTTGGAAAGGTGTGTGCATGTGTGCATGTTTGTTTGTCTCTTTGTTGCCCTGTGGCAGACTGGCGACCTGTCTAGGGTGTACCCCGCCTTTCGCCCGAAACAATAGCTGGAGATAGGCACCAGCAACCCTCCCGACATCAGTAAGGAACAAGGGTGTAGGAAAATGGATGGATGGATGGGTCCAGTTGACCTGGAGAAGGAATGTAAACAGACCACCCAGAAAACCAAAAAAAGAAAGTGACCCATCTTAAAAATTAAGTTTTACAGACAAAGGATGCAAGAACACAATATTCTTGCATCAAAAAACGTTATTAAACGGAATGTGTGTGTAAATTGCCCGATGCATTTAGCAATCTAATACATTCATTTACACTGCACTTAATAACCATTAATGCACCAACAATGCTTCACTCAAATACCAAATATCAGAGTGCATGGTCATGCAGTTTTAGCAGAGAATTACATGAAAGATAAGTGGGCCAATACTTTTTATTGGTCTAATGTAATATTACAGTCTTGAATGTCGTGTGTTCATCAGCTGCAAGCAAAACAAAAAGTCACAATAAATACAAATAAAGGCTTGAAAACATGCAGTATATTTATATAATGTGTTTCGCTTAATGAGTTTGCTGAAATATTAATTTTTCAATCATATTTTAATTTACTGAATAAGTGTGAAATTGATTATATTCATGAAGTAACAGTTGCAACAGGATTTAAATAAAATGTGTGTGTTTGTTAGGGGCGTTTCTCTTCCTGGCTGGAGTGAGAACTATCTCCTTGGTAACCCATCACCTTCGAACCCCAATATGAAGCTGACCTCCTGCTGGGTGAAATGACACCCCTTTCATCTCACATCTCATCAGTTTACACACACACACAGAGAGCTGCATGTTTCATTAATATGTAATCAGAGCTGTTTCTATGACATATCACACCAGATTAAGAGCATCACAGAGGTTCTGGTACGAGGTGGATGAGGATACCATCAATACAAAAGGGACACACCCACTCTGGGACACGTATATGCACATCTTCCATGCACTGATTAAAAGAAATCAAAAACTAAATTTGTACAGTACATTATAATCAAAAGGGGTTCATTGAGTGAGGGTGAAATAAGTATCAATGTTTCTGATTGCACAATATTAATGAGTTTTACAGTGAATAAGACAAATCTTTTCTGAGTGCACAGTCAAAATTTCTGATTGATTAAAACCATAATCCGTTAAGTTTTAAATTGGGTTAGGTTGACTAATTATGAGCGGTCAGTGTCTTCCTTGCCTCAAGTTAAACCATGATACCGGCGCTGACTCATCAAAGTCCAAAAGCAAAAGCAGGTACCGACAGGTTAGAGACTCTCTCTCTTTCTCTTTCTCTGTCTCTCTCTCTAATTTAAAAATAAACCAGATTATTGCCTCTTTTGTTTAATTTGTTTGTATTTGTTTATTTTTGGAGAAATACATTAAACTATGAATTAGCTGTCAGTTTACATGAGACTGCACTTACTGCTCACATAAGACAAAGATTTCACATGAATTAAACCTCAATAGTCAGAGTTCCAGATGAGGCTTCATGTGTTCATGTGTCAACAACTCCTGTATTCTCCATAAATCTTTTTCCAGGAGTATAACTACACCATAAGTCCTGCGTTCACTGTCGGCTCTCTGAGTTGTCCTCACCTGTGAGGTGAGGATGTCTGTGGGGTCCCCCGAAGAGCATTGGCTGCATTATCTATTCAAACGTTTTCCTCTAACAGGTTTGTCTTGTCCTTACTTGATTTGCACCGTTCATATACTACATTAAAGGCTGAAGGCATTTTCAAAAATGATTTATTGTGTTATATGCATTGCAGTTAAAAAAAGGAGATTACTATTGTTTTTCTTTTGTCATTTTTGTTGAGTCATTCTTTGTGAAAGTTTGATGTTGACATGTTTGTGATGTAACTGGATCAGTTTGGTGTAGCAGATTTAAAAAAAATCATTTTACATCTTTTAGCGTGAAGTTTCATTTTCCCTCTACTACTTAGAAGATTTAGATAGATTTAAAATTATGGAAAGATATGATGTTTTGTTTAAATTACTGCTTCTATAGACAGTATAGCTGAAGCTGTGGAAAAAAAAGAGGCCGAGGACTGGGCACGCTTACATATCAGAAACACTAATTTGGCCCAGAACAAAGATTTATCCTCACAGTTTGGAGACAAAAGCTTTGAAACATTGTGAGTCTGCAGATGCTTGAAGCTGACTCAGTTAAACTAAATGTGAAGGGTCAGTGCTGGAAAGGAACTACCATTTTTCTGTTTGAGCAAAATTACTTAATAACTTCCCCTTCTGGCTCAATCCAAGAAGTGAAAGCAAGAAAGTACAAGGAAATTTAAATAATTTTATCTCATTTCCAAATATTTTCTGCTGTGTAACATGTATTTGAGACCCCCACCTCCACGCAGTGGTGTGGTCCTGCCTCAGCAAAGCTTTTCTTTTTTTTAAAACCGAACATCCTTTCAGCTCTGACGGTGCAGATCTGTTAATAACATCCCACAAACAAGCTGAAATTTGACATATAACAGAACTTTGCATTTAGTTGAAAGGGAGCAGAAGCACAACACAAAGTTTGCCCTTAAATCTTAATAAAGATCATGCAATTTTAATTGAGATAAACAGGCCTGGCCGAGCAGACTGCAGAGAATGACTTATTCATGGAGGCCTACCTAACCCACACCTGCAGGCGGAGGAAGGAGGACTGCTAACATGTGTCCAGCTGCTGCTCACACTGATGCCGTGTGAACTGAGCCTTGCTGCCGATCCGAACCAAGCAGGTTGTGGTGTCGAAGTGAGTATATACTGTAGGTGATGTAGCAAGGGAGAAAGAGCAGCAGAAGCCCCTCCACGGTTAATAAACTCCTGGTAACAATGTGCAAAATAAATAACTGAATCTTCTTCTGAAGTCGCAAAACCTCAGATTAAAAAATTTCTGTCATTTTATTGAGTGGGAATTTTCTTTTTCATAAATTTGCTTCTGCCTCTGTGTTGTTGATACTTTGTACAGTAAAATGTGCCAATAGGAAAACATGTAGTTCTCAATTAGTTAATCCTGATTTCTCAAAGTCCTATTGATCTGTGGTTCCTGAAGTTGTCATTATGAATGAAGAAATGTGTGCAAGGAACAAAAATTATCACAGTAATAGATATTCCATCAATATATATTTAAAATGTATTAGAACAGTATGTTGGTTAGATTCTTCTTGCTGTCACTACAGTCCTGTTTCATTGTGTTATTGCTATTTTAGGCAACTGATCTTAAATTTCTGCCAATGTTATTTTGAAAAAGTTTGGGAATGAGTGATCTATGGTGTAAATCCAAAAAATCATATTTTTCAGATAATATTATGTTCATAATGTTTTAGCACATTTTATGTGACTTTATTTCAATTTTATCAATACTTTTTGATTCCCTTATTTCAGGTTAAGTAGCAGTATCTTTAAAAATGTTTTGCAATGTTAAAAAGCAAAAGACTTTACATTCATCAGCTCTTTGTATATCTCTTTTGTTAAAATTATTGAAAGAGTAGAATAACAACTTTCAGAAACTCTGGATGACATTAACGTCAATAAATGGTTTTGATCGTTTTGGAGGTATGAAGCTACTACAGACAGCTGTCCTCAGAGTCTTCGATATTTGCTAAGGGATGCGGGACATTTTGTAGGCAACTCCAGTCTTTGAGGGTTGGAACTAAGTGATGTTATTTCTCAACATCAGGGATCCTCACTGCTGTGGTAATCATCTGTTTTAAAGGACAGTCAGAGTGAATTTTTTCAATGATGTTTTCAAGCTTCAAGACTCATTTGTTTTTAATTGGTGGCATAATACTTGAATTATAGAGATTTTAAGCTACCATACTAGTACAACATTTACAATGTGTGTTTTTTCTTTTTTTGGACATAAGAGACATATTTTGGAAGTAAATGTTCTCCCTGCGCTTACTTTGATTTTCTCCAGCTTCAAAAACATGAATGTTAGATCAGTCATTGGTTGAAAACTCTACTGGTGATGCCTGGCCATGTTGTCCTGGTAGCGCATGCCTCCTGCTGAGATAGAGCAGGTGCAAAGAACGGATAATTACTGCACAGCCTGAAGCTTTATTGTCAGTCAGAACAGGTCCTATATCCAGGAGCAGGTCTTCATAGCCAGTCTGGAGCAACAAAATGCCATATTAAATGTCACAACAACTCTCAGGAGAACATTTAATAGTAAAAACCTTTTCAAACAACTCTGTTGAAAGTGCTTAATCAGGAAAAAAGAAAACGCTCCTTACTGTGAACAAGTGAACACCAGGAGCTATGATCTGAGAAAAACGTGAACTGGAAGAGAATCTGTGCTAAAACTCTCACTTGAGTGAAACTGTGAACCAACAGTGAACCAGAATGATATGTCTCTTAAAAACAGCAGCGACGACCGCATCAATAGCAGCAAAGGTAGAAGGATTCTCAGTTAGAGGAATAGCACAGCTGGCCCCAAACTGCCAACATCTTTCACCACAAAAAATAGCTCTAAATAAAAAGGCAACATGTCAGACAAGAAGCTTCTCTTTTCTGCTAACTTCCTTTACTTTTCTCAGTTTCTGCCTCCTGTTCTCGAACTGTGTCGACTCTGTCACCCAACAGGGGCTGCCATGACAGTTTGGGCGCTCCGTCTCCTCCGTATGCCGTTAGCACCGCTGACTCTGCACTTCTTCACCGCAGTCACTTCTTCATTCTCTTTACTTCTCCTCTTCCTCGTATTCCTGCAGAACTCCTGTGCGCCATATTAAACAGGCTAAATGAGGACAAGCATTTAAAAGGCAGAAACTTTGAATGTACCCCAGTTTAAGTCACAAGAAACAAGCAAGACAAAGTTGTATTGCTGCTTTGTGTTTCAGTGACAGTCACAGCGTGTTTTCTCCTGCTCTAATATTCTTATTCTTTATTTCTTTTAGAAAAACTTTTGGCAAACTTTAACCACAACATTTCACACATGGTAGATGTCGAAGTTGTCTTAGTCCATATTTAGAGTCTTCTGTTGTCTTTCCTGGCACCTGTTTTTCCAACAGAACTTTCCTGCAACTAGCCACCAGGTTCTGCCAATCAATACACTTGATCAGTTATACATAGATGGTGAGACCACCTCAATTAAAACAGGAGCTTTAGCACTTTGCTGTTGTGTTGCGTATAGTGATGCATCAGCACAACGTCAAGACTGAAAGACACAAGAACCTACTGTTGGGGCCCATTAACCTGAGGATGGTTGTAAGAAGATTTCTAATCAACTTTGAGTCCATCATTCTAAAGAAAAAAAAGTTTCTAACAAGTAAAACATATTTAAGGACACCTCCAAGCTTATCAGGAGCCAATTTTATTTGCATACCAGCAAAATCCACCCTAAGATCAGGCTGTGCAATGCTCAGAGAAATTGCAAAAATGCCAAGAACTCTCCAGGTCCAGAGCTGTCAGTTAGTGTGTTAAATGTTGGAGATAAAGACTGCTCAGTTAGAAAAAGACTCACTGACTCTGTTTTGAAAGTCTCTTATTTTTTTAAGGATTGTTTGGCTCTAGTGGCCTTTATTTGACAGTAACTAGGGAAACGAGAGAGGAGGAAGACATGCGGCAAACGTCACCAGGCTGGGAATCGAACTTGTGACCGCCGGCATGAGGACTATCGCCTCCATATGTGGGCTGTGCTTTGCCCCTGCGCCACCACTGCACCCCCAAGTCTCTTATTTCTAAAGAAGTCATGACAGCATGAGTTTTTTTTTTTTCAGGTTCTATCCTATTGAAACAAGAAGTCTGGAGGGACATCCTTGTTTATACCACATACAAACTGTTAGGCATGATAGTGGAGTGATGATCACAAACTCGTCTGTATCTCAATGTACTCAGGTCACATATGAGCCGTCTGTCCAACAGCTGAGGCTGAGCTCAAACTGGGACATCAACAGGACACAGCAGCAAATCTACAACAGAATATCTGAGAAAGAACCAAAGTCTTGAACCAAAGTCACGTAATAAATTACTTACTCCAAGGGTAAGAAAAAAAATAGATTAGACTTCTTGAATTTAAAAATATTTTATCTTTTAAGCCACTTAAGATTATTTTTATTTTATGCCATAAACGGTGTTAGGTCAGTATAACATGTTCAGTCATTAGGTTCTGGATTTGAGTTTGAAACTAAATACCAGCAATAAAACTGATGATTAAAGAAATCTTTTTGGCAGAGTATGCTCCACAAAAAAGTTATTTCCAACATAAGTTCTTCTAATAAAGTTTTATTTATTATTCCACAGAAAACATCAGCCGAATGAGATAAGCAATGTTAAGTGAAAGTAAATGTGCAATGCATACTTTCCAATAAATAAACACACAATTAAAACCCCACAATTCACTGAAATGGTTTATTTCTCATTGGCATCCTTTGGATGAGTCTTTTTTTGAAGAAAGTTTTGATGTCAATAACACACTTAAGATCCTTCCATGAGAGGTAAAATTAATTTAGAAGTCAAATGTGCCAATAAGTAACTTTTCCTTTTCATCCATTCCTGAATACTGAAGTCACAGTGGAAAAAGTTTTGCAGCCAAATGAGTCTTTGTTTCAGCTGTTTATTAAGAAAAAGAACAATATCTGATTCTGCAACGCAATAGAAAGACCATTCAGACAGTTGCAAGGAATGCAAACTTTGATGTGCAAACTCTGATGTTTATGCAGTACCTTCAAAATGTGTATAGTAGATTTGATCAAGTTTAATGTGTGCTTGTGGCTTGTGCTTGGCTGATCTGCCTGCCGTCCAGGTCTTAATGAAAATGCTCTGAGCATCAAGAAGAAGAAAACCTGACAAGAACCAAAGAGTGTTGAGCAGCAAACATCTATTTAATGTTTAACTTATTTCCTAACAGATTGATTAAATTCATAAGTAAACAAAAAGGATACTTTAGCAAATTGTAAATGTTGGTCAAGTATCTGGCTGATTTTTCAAAAATGTCGCTTCTCTTAAATATAATATTTGGTCTTTCTTGTGATATCAGATGAGAAGGGACTCAGCCAAATTCTTATCTCCTGATGTTAAACCTTCAGTAGACGTAAAGTTGCTCTTTTTATTTTCACATCTTCACAAACCTGACTGTGTGTCCTTTCAACAAGAGAAACCTGACACAACCCAGTTAGCAATCAGTGCACAGGCACTTCAAGTTGGTCAGTATAGACAGTGTGTGTCTGCCTCCAGGCCCGCGTCCTCACTTTGTGTGTCAGGCTCAGTGACACCTCAGTCACTTCAGTTTGCAGCTGCGGTGTGTTTGCCACATGACTGCCTGCCCAGTCCTTTATGTGTGTGGACATAACGCACGACAGGAAGTGGTATTGGGTTATGTTTTGTTTTTTACTGAGACCTTACTGTTTAACTAGCCGTAAGGGATGCTTTGCTATGGGGTGGGGTTGTGTAGAGTAGTTCTTGGTAGTGAATATTTTACATATGCATAAAACAAATGTATTTCTGCTTGAGGAAACGTGGTAAAATTGTCAGAGTCATATGTTTATTTAAACATACCTTACTATCCTCTTCTTTGGGAGGTTTGTGGCAGTCTTCCCCTCACCAAGGTGCAACCAAGATATAAATAGCTCTGTCCATGTGACAATTTACTCTATACATATGATACTGCAAAAGTATTATCCAAGTATTATCCAAACACTCTAAACTTTCAGTATTTGCCAGATATTTCAATATTTCAATATTTGCCAGACATTAACTGAAGATTTAATCAGTAAGCTTTTTGGAGTCCTTGAAAGTGAAATAAATGTATTGGTCACGATTGTGACTCGTGGGTTTAAATGGGTTAACATTAAGACATTTAAAATATACAGTATTTCACTAAAAAAGGACAAAATGAAATTGTGCAGTGTACTTCATGTTACTAAAGCATTTTTGACTGTAAACTAAAAAATGTCCAATAAAGCGAATAAATCTCAGACGTCCTCCAGTGTTTACAGGGAGACCACATCAGTTGGATGACAAGGACTGTTCTCCCCTGGGGGCTAAAATAAAAACGAGGAAGTTAAATGTGCTGTTTAACTTATACAGATATACAGTTCCACATACAAGGCTCAAACACACTGTAAGCACTTTCCTCTGGCATTTATAGTTAATACTTAGAATCTGGACTGAAAAGTGCCTTTCTGAGCTTCCTTCCAAGATGACTTCCTCATTACATTAAACCTGTGGGTTCTGTGGTCTGTGTGTCCAGTCAAGACTGAGTGGATGTAAGTAGAGTGTCTTGCACTGTGTGTATGTGCTCTCAATGCAGGAAGCCAGTTTGTGGTGTGGCTGCAGGCCAGGCCGAGTGGAATAATTGATTGCCGATTGACCCTCCACTGCCACTGCGGACAGTCTTCTCCACTGCATTACTGCACAGACTGACCAACAGCAGCTTCATGAGAATATGAATTATTCAACTGCGTGAAAAACATCAATTGAAAAAGGAAACATTAGTATGTTGGTATGCATTTCCTACAGGCTTTTTGAATGCTATAAATTAGAACAACAAATAATAGTGCTACATAACAAATATAGAGACTCCAAGAAAGCTCTTCGTGTGAAATTTGAAGTATTTCTTTACTGATAAAGTGAAAAAAAGTATTCAATAAAAATTAGGACTGGTTAATCATTACAGGGATATCTCCCAAGCTGGCCTTTTTAATCCAAATCCACAAAAGATTTACTTCACCACATTAAACTAAGATCTCAATTACACAATCATAGCTTTATTTTGGGAGAGTGGTACTGCATTAACATTAAATTTTCATGTTGCTACCTAAATTATTTTATATGAGGTAAGCTGGATAAATGTTACATAGAGATCCAAGTAACTCGAACAGGAGCCTGAATGTCTCCAAAACATTTACTTTAAAGAGACCTTTGCTTTTCAGCTTAGTGTTTTCCAACCAATAAACCAGTGAATTCCCTCATTACAGCAAATAAAACCTGCATCTATGTCCATGAAATGGCAGTCAAGGGCATAAAAGAGGTAGGTGGACTTTAACCCCCTCATTTCACAAAACACATAAAAGCAGCAAAAAGTGGGATCAAAGTGTCTTAATCCCACTTTGAAATCTTTTATTATGGATGCTTTAGATTTCAGGACAAAGAACCTCCAAGAAATGGACACAGTTTTTCCTCAAAACACCTGAGCCGCAGCTCCACCACCAATAACACAGCAATGATCTTGGAGGACTTTAGGAAGAAGGACCCCTGCAAGAACTATTAATTTATTATCTTAGAGAGCAGAAAACACAAAGCAAAAAGGAGAAATGGGAGGAACCAAATGGGAGCTGCTAGATATATCTTTGCAGCTAATCAGCAGTGACTAATCACTGGCGCTCACACAAACACACAGAGAGAGGAAGTGAAACATGAAGGGAAGTGATAGTGGCAGGTTGAAGGAATCAGCAGGAACTGGACCCCTCCTTAAAAGCTTGACTAAGTAAATCTGCTGGTGCTCAACTGAAAATAATATAAGGCAAGCACAATTATCTTTGAGGGAATTATTGGAAGCAAATTAAGACCAGAAAACAGAGGCATAAAAAACATAAATTGTTGTAAGTGATGCTAGTTTTTCTGGTTAAACTCTTCAGGTTGGCGATCTGGAGGCGACTCCTCCTCTAACCACTTAATTTACCACTTTTAGGTAACAAGTATGCCATTTCCTTTGATTTACCCCCCTCCTTTTCCTCAATGTTTTCAGCACATCCAGTCTCATTTGTTTGTTTGTTTGTTGGTTTATTACTGTATTTTCAAAGCATTGGACAAGGTTAGATTTGCTGTTTGGGCATATTTTCTCCTGTGATAGCATGTTTGAATTTGTCCACTCAGCATGCAGCATGTCAGTGTGTCTGAATGTGTGTGTGTGCTTGGTGTGGAGGCAGGGTACGCAGCTCAGTCAGGGGGTCCCAGCGCCAACGGTGCCAAATTGCTTTTCCCCGGTGTGTTGGGTAAGGACCGCTATGGTGAACCTCCACTGCCCTCCCCCTCTTAAGTGAAGGTGGAGCTTCAGGCCCCTGGGTCACTAACTCCATCACCAGATCAAGAGTAATAATTATTAATACCCCGTTGAGTGTTACCAGCACGCAGGTGATTTATCAAAGATGTCGATTACGTTTTGCGCGGGGTGACAACTTTTCAAAGCTGAGCACGTCCCACAGGAGCCGCTCTAAATGGAGCCAGAGGCTGCAAGACGGCACTCAGGTTTCTGCTAAATAAAATAAAAAGCTCAACACAAACAGATCAGAATTACTGTTGTCACAGGACAAAAAATGGAAGATGACCAAATCAAACATCCAAAAAAATATAAAAAAGTGAAAAATTAAACTCTAAATCCATCCATCCATTTTCCTACACCCTTGTCCCTTACTGGGGTCAGGAGGGTTGCTGGTGCCTATCTCCAGCTATCGTTTTGGGCGAGAGGCGGGGTACAACCTGGACAGGTCGCCAGTCTGCCGCAGGGCAATACAGAGACACACAAGACAAACAACCATGCACACACACACCTAGGGACAATTTAGAGAGGCCAATTAACCTGATGTTAAGTTATGTTTTTGGCCTGTGGGAGGAAGCTGGAGTACCCGGAGAGAACCCACGCATGCCCAGGGAGATCATGCAAACTCCATGCAGAAAGACTGGGGCCGGGAATCGAACCCAGAACCTTCTTGCTGCAAGGCAACAGCTTTACCAACTGCTCCTCTGTGCAGCCCAAACTCTAAATCCACAAAAGTAATATAGTTGAAGCTAAAATGTTCAAGATACAAGCAATAAAAACACTCTTAGTGAGTAAAGAAAATTGAGCTACATATGTCAGAAAATGACTGTTAAAATAGCTGCTAACTTTATATTGTCTGTATGTGTTGTGTCGTTAGAAAAAAAAAAAGAAAATATATTTTTTTTAAATTTAGAATTTGAACAGACAGGTTTGGTTGAGAAACTAAGCCAACATTGTTAGAAAACAGAGAGGATGACCTTAGTGTCAGCAAGTCTCCATAACAATCATTAGGAAATATCTAGAGATGAGCCAACAATTATTCATACTCCTGGCAGATATATGTTTGAACTTGTCTTATTAAATTTATTTCTGGTTTCTTCCAACCAGAAATAATTAATAAGTGACTCAGCTTGAGTGCTGATTGTAATGTGATAAAAAATCTGTAGAGAAAGACGAAGGCTAGGGTGATGGAAAGGAGCCCTTTCAACGTGGAAGCCAAAGCTAAAGTGGAAATATGCAGAAAGCTGCTCAGCAACTATAAGAAAGGTGTAATAATTTTGTCAAATAAGGTTTTTCCACAGATTTTTGAGAATAGAATGAAAACATTTTGACATGCCATTTTTTTTAAAGAAAATATAAATAAGAACTCTTTTTTTTCTTTTTTTTTCAAAATTAATACTCAAACCTCTTGATTTCCATGTTCCTCATCTGTGGTCAACAGTTGGGTAGAGACAAGAGCCCAAAATGAGCTTCTGGTTCAGACACAGGTGAGATACAGAGAAGAGCAGCTGATCCTAAATATCGAAAGGAGCTGCTTGAGGTGGCTCAGGTGTCTGGTCAGGATGTCTCCTGCATACCTACCTGCTGAGGTGTTCCTGGGATGTCCCATCGAGAGGAGGCCCAGTACAGGAACACCTTGGGATTTCCCCAGAGGATCTGACCCATGTGGCTGGTAAGAAGAAAACCTGGGTCTCTACTGAGGCTGCTGCCCCCACGATCTGACCCTAAATTAAGCAGAAGATATTTACTTTAATTGAAAAGTTTGAAGAGGAAAACGATGAAGTCGAAAGGTGAAATACCTTTGAGGTTATGTAACTATCACACTGGTTCAAATGATATTACAGTCATCTTTGCAGGAAGTGAATTGCAAAGATGTTTGATTCCTGGATAAATGTTAGATATTACTTCTCTTTGAGAACCAGAACTGAATTATAATCTACACCAAAGAGTTAATCCTCATGGGTATGCTAAGCTCCGTCTCTACTGCAGGCGCATGAAGGTTCGCAACACAAAACCTGCAGTGGCTTCATAGATCAGATGGTGAACAAAAACAAAATGATACAGTGAAGAAACAACAACAAACAGGTTTGATTATCTTTCTCTGTATTCCTCAATCTGCTTCGACTCGACGGCCATTATTAAACATACAGCATTATCTTTTCAAAACCTATTCATGTTGCAGAGAGAGACAGATCCCAAATATTTGATAAGAGTATTGGTTGCTGGAAGCTGTTTGTGCTCAAAGTCTAAAAGATGCAGAGAAATAATCAAAGCAGGAAAATACAAGAATGACTTCAGTTTAACTCTGTAAATTCTGTAGCAAATGTGGCTTCAACTATGAATTATGTTGAAAAGTAACAAGAGTTATAAACTATCAAAATGAGATCATTCGCTTTTAGAAACTTCGACATGTTTCACAGGTTTTTAAATAAACCTGACGGCATCAGGAGTGTTGCAGATCTTGATCATATCTGCTATATAAAAATGAAAAGTTTAGCTAAAACTGAAATCATGATGAAGGATGTTTCTAGTCACCTTCTCAGCTGAGTAGATGGTGAGCAAAGTTAGATTATTGAAGGGATTTAACACTACAAGCTGTTTGAGCAAACGCAAAATAAGAGCTCAGTTAAATGTGTAAAAAAATGTTGGTCATGAGGGTAAAAACATCCAGATGTGCCCAAAAAGAATTACAATGTTAAGATGGTAGAGAATTTTATAAAAATTCACAATACAGAATAATCAATACGTAAATACAAGCAAAAACACTTTTTTATTATCTGAAAAACCCTTTAGACTGATAAGAGTTGGACTATCTTACTGTCAAAGTTCCCCCCCGCCCCAAGCACCATAAAAGAGAAAGAGAGGGTTTCCCAAATTCAGAGAGCATCCTGGGAGCATTTGACAGAATCTTGGTGGATCCAGTATCACAGCCAATAACATGATACGGCTTATGCCTCAGACAGAAAAAGAGAGAGAGAGAAAAAACTGTTTCAGGGCTTGTGAAACCATCAAGCAAACTTTGTGCTGAAAACAAATTCACAAAACCAATAAACATCCCCCACAGCTTCCATCCGGAGAAACTCGTGCAACAGCAGTGAAACGACGAAGGGAAGGAGGTCATTATCAGTTTGATTAAAAGGATCTGAATCCATCAGCTGCTGTTTGTCTGCACTCTGTTTATGATGTGTGTGTGTGTGTGTGTGTGTGTGTAGGTATACTGTAGGTAAGCCGAGCCGAAGAGACGCTGACTGTGTCGAATCTCAGCAGCAGCAGACGCCAGAGACGCACCGCAGCCCCCCCTCCGCTTCCATCTCTGTTTCTCTCCATCCCTCCTCACTCGCTTTGTTTGAGCTCAGATGGACTCTGCCCTGATTTATAGAAAGAAAAGCCCTCAGAGTAGTCACAGTGATATCTCTCTTTTCCACACACACACACACACACACACACACGTGCATATATAACACACACACACACACACAGAGTGAGCCCCGACAGTCCACCGCATACCACCACATCCTGCTCCAGGTACACACACGCACACACACCCGCAGTCCCCGTCTGTGTGCGAGGTGACGGCTGTCACACAGCTCAACGTTTCCTCTGAGTCAGCAAAAGCAGCAGGAGGAGCAGAGTGATGGAGAGGCTGGAGAGGAGAGAAAGAGAGAAAAGAGCGAGCAGGAGAAGAGATATTAGGAGAAAATGAAGATTTCAACTCAAAGCTGAACGTTCAGCCCATAAAGAGACTCAGCAAATTATTTAATTTGGAGAGTTAAAGTGCAGTGATGAGAAAGATGCATGCACTCATACCAGCCAAGAACATTCATCTGTATCATCACTCCATGGGCGATAAGTGGAAACTGACTGATTTTAAACTAAGAAATGGCAGCTTTTTTTTTTTATTGAAGCAATCTGTAGCAAGCTATGAGATATTATTAAAGTGGTTGGGCTATAATGTATTAAAAAAATATTAATTGGAAATTATGTTTCATCAAATTAAAAGTGTAGAAGCTTGTACAGCAAGTAAACAGAAAGAGCAATTTTTATACACCAAGAGACTGAAGATCATCTCTAAATCCACAGATTTCCTCAGACAGAGATGTTTGGTTTAACTTACCGAGTTTGGTTTTGGGAATTTGCTTGAGAGTTGCTCCGAACGCGGATGCCACAGACATTACTTCTGATTGGATGGAGTTAGGTTAAATATTTCATTTTGAACAGTTTGTTACATTGTAAAGTCGCCTAAAATGGCTTTTTATTGTGATTTTTAATCATGATATAAACACATTTCAGTTGGGCACAGTGACAAAGGCTGCAGCGCTCACACATAACTCAAGAGTTACAAACATAAAACAGCAGATAAATCAATATCAACAACAGCAATCTAGCCTCAAACTGCACCGTATCCAATAATTATTAATGATGATGAACTTCTGACTAAAAAAAGCCACATCACAGCTTTAACCAGCGAAGCAACTCAAGATATAGCTGCTGTAGCGGATCACTGACCTGCACCCACCCAGTGGTCTCAGCAAACTCACGGCAAGAGACACGCACACACACCATTTCCCAATCACACACTCCTTCACGGCGGTTTATGATCCGTGTTTGAAGTGAGCCACAAGCCGCTGGGTCTGACGGCGGTGTCACATCAGCACCAACTCGGGCTGACACTTGTCTCAAGCTGCGCTGTGCGCCATCCAGCGCCAACAAACAGCTTCATTTAGCGTTGGCACAAGCACGAGAGCGCGTGCGTGCGTGCATGCATCCCACGCCACGCGCGGACCACTAAGGTGTCATACAAAGTTACCCCCCGTGGAACACGTGTTCAGTGGTTCAGAGGAAGCAGGCGGGCAGAGAGTAATGAACCAGCCGGGCTTCCAACATCGATCAGCGGCTTTCGCGAAGGCCCGTAAATATGCAGCCGGACCCGCGACAGAGAAGAGGGCGCTTTTTATATGGTTCCGTCCTTCACTCTCACACACACACACACACACACACACACACCCCCACACACACTTGCATATCTGAAAATCAGGGCAGTGTTGCAGGAGGTCAGAGCATCTGCTGCCCTAACATCCTGCAGTCTGAGGCGGGACGACGGAGTCAGCGCGGCCCGGGGAGAGAAGCTCCATCACCGGCTCCGAATACAGCCGCAGTCTCTAAAATACCAAAATAAATAAATGACGACTGAAAAAAGAATGAAAAACCTTTGAATAATAATAATAATAATAATAATAATTGCTTTTTATGCGCGGAATTTATGTTATTCATATTTTTATTAATATTCGTACTTTCAACAATCGTTTAAAAATATATTTAAATTAAAATGGAATCCGCTGTGATATAAAACTATTAAGAACAAATGTTTTAAGTTGCGCTTACAGCTGCAAATGACATTTATTTTCTGTTAATGAGCAGAAAATAATACATATTATTTAAAAAAAAATCAATTTTTGTTTTGTTTAATTGTTTCAAAACCAAAGAAAGTTTCGATGCCGCTCTTTCCCTTAAAAAAGTCCCCTCAGCAGCAGGAGGGGTTCGGAAACTTAACATTTCGTAAGTTTCATAAATGTGAAGTTCCGAAACTTCAACTCATTTAAGTTCCTCTTGTTTAATTGTTTTTTCAATTAGTTTAGATATTTGGACAAAGCATTTCGCAACAACGACAGACAGCAGCCGCGCCACAGATTTGGGACAGAACTTTTTATTAAACATTATGAAAACATGAGTTTCTCAACAATTTTTTTTCCACTTTGCAGATTTTTCCACTTGTTGACACGTCAGGACAGGTCCGTCGAATAAGTATAGAAATCATATGTACAGATATACATCCACAGCACTGTGCAGAAGTCTGAGTCTAGAGACAGATCAAATTAATCAAATTCAATTTATTTAAGATTTTTTTGTTTTTAATTGGCCGATATTTTTGGCGGGAACATGAATCCTCGGTTTCGTTTTTCCACGAACACCAGAGCGCTTCTGCACAATATTGCACATATATCTTAGGCAGCAGATAACACACGAACTTTTTCTGTTGACAGAGTAATGATCAGCTGTGGACCACCAAGCAAAAATGTCCCGTTTTTTCTAACAATCAAGCATCCTCCCCTTCAGCTCGCTTTAAGACATCGGGGCTGCAGGGGAAACCCCGCAGGCCCCGCAACATTTTTCATTATTTACCATAAAAATAAAAAAGAGAGAAAATAAATCATTAAGTCTTTTTAATCTTCAGATTGGTGCATAGAGTTTTAGCAGCAGTCCTTTTCCATCCTTTAAATCAAATTTACATCCAGGTTAAAAACAGAAACATTTCTCCAGTTTGCTCTTTAGTGCAGGTTCAACATGTTCAGCAAGAGGAGGAGGATACCACAGACAATTTGCATGCTGTAACATACAAACATTTTTGGATTAAGACATTTCGAAGAATCCAAGCAACAAAAGCCTTAAAAAGAGAGAAGGTAAAATAACACAGATCACTGCTTGTTTTTTTTTTCTCTACACATTATGTACAGGTGGAAATAAATACAGTCTAAAATCTGGCTCAGGTAATCTCTTTTTGTCGTTTTTCTTTTCTTTTTTAAAACAATAGAAAAAACTGATTGAAAACAGCAGGTAAAGACGCATCCATGTGTTTCGCAGTGAAGCAGATTGTTTTTGCATTTCAGTCCGCAGTTCTTTGCACCTCTCATGGGGGCGGGGGGCTTTTTCTGCATACCCAGGCCTTACTGATGGCTCAGGGGTGGAAGGATGGCTGGGGAGAACCCATGGGTCATGCTTTCCATACATATGTGGATGGGGTTTTGGCTAGAGGTTACCATACATGTCCTGCATGCAGGGTTGCAAAAGGATGATGGGGGTGGAACTATTACACTTGCATTACTGAGAGTCTCTGCACCGCAGCGCATTCTCCTCCTGCAGTACTGCTGCTGCTTCTGCCTGGTTCTAACACAAACCCGGCGTACTCTCTGGATTAAGACAGTCATTGGTTCATAAGACTTCTGACAGGAGAGGAGTCTGCAGCCTGAAAGTGATCCCATGTGCCGACCTGACTTGTTTGTTGTGGACTTACAGAAGTTTAACATCTTTAAGACTCACAGACGTGACGCTTGTGCGCACCTAACCTTTATTTGTTAAGAAGATGAGATCTAAAGTCTTTTTTTTGTTGTTGTTGTTGTTGTTGAGGAATAACTGTAAACACAAATCAGAAAAGATCGATTGGAGTCAGAAGAGTGTTGAGGTGAGCGCGGTAATGTCTCTCTCACATGAAGAACTCGGTGCTGGCCTGTTTCCCGGACGGATCTCTCGTGTTCGCGGGCCCGCCGGAGTTGTAGGTCCGGCTGGCCAGCTTCTCGTACTTCTCCTTGTACAGATCCCGTTCCTTGACGAGGCGTGCCACGTCCTGCTTCAGCTGCTCCACTTGGTTCTGCAGGGTGCACTTCTCCGTCTCCAGCATGTGCCGCTGCTGGACGCGCTTGAAGCGGCAGGACTGCGCGTAGCCGCGGTTCTTCAGAGTGCGCCGCTTCTGCTTCAGGCGGATCACCTCCTCCTTGCTGAAGCCCCGAAGCTGCCGGTTCAGCTCCCGCACCGTCATGCTCACCAGCTGCTCGTCCGAGAAGCGGTCCTCCAAGCGGGTGTGGTGACCGTGGTGGTGGTGATGGTGGTGGTGGTGGGCCTGATGGTGGTGCACAGCTGAGGCCGCGGACAGGTCCTCTCCGACGTACTGCTGCCCGCGGAAGCCCTCGTAGGCCTGGTGGTGGTGGTGGTGATGGTGCGCGTTACCTATCAGGGCCTCGACCGCGTCCTCCGGGGTCAGGTTGAGCGCCTCCGGGTTGATGTGATGCTGGTAGCTGGGGATCCAGTATAGGTCCTCCAGCTGAGGCTTGCCCGCGTTGTTGTGATTGTTGTTGACGCTGCTGTTGTTGCTGTTGCTGCCGACGTTGACGCCGCCGGGCAGGCCCTGGTTGGGCTGCGCGCCCGGACTCGGGGCGCAGAAGCTGGGCGAGGAAGGCACGGAGGAGCAGGGTGTGCTGATCGGGGTGGAGGACAGTGAACCTGACGGCAGGCGGTGGCAGAAGCGGTCGGCCTCCAGCGGCTCCTTTTTCACCTCGAACTTCATCAGGTCGAAGTCGTTGACGTACTCGATGGCCAGAGGGCTGTTAGGCAGCTCTGCGCTCATGGCGAGGTCGGTGGCCATGTCAGTCCATGCGACGACTCCCGGCCTCACAGCCAAACCGACAGCGGGCAAATTGCAGAGGGAATTAAAAGCCTGTATGGTGTATATATAGGTACACGCACACGCCTGGTGCGTGGAACTGCTGCAGGCCCGCTGGGTGGGAGGAGAAACTTCTTAAGGCTGCTAGTTCCACAGGCCACTTCTATATATAGCGGAGTGAATATATGTCTGCATGTAAATGAACTTGTACACCTGCCAGTTCGCCTCCGCTCGCAGCTCTTGTTGACAACTTATCCCAGGTCAGATGAAGGCTTTAATAGCAGGAGCCCCCGTCGCGGCTGAAACTGGAGCCCACTGAATTTGGAGACACCAGCTTGTGTTGTCCTCGCTTCACCTCTGCAGAGCGTTCTCCTCCTGATTTATTGCCCTCTGTTGTTCTGTTTTTGTTGGTCAGAATTAGTTTCCAACCATCGGTCGTCTCCTTCTGCAGTTCTAGTCACCGCAGCATGGCCCAGCTTCAAAAGTTTCGCACTCGGTCACATCGAGCGGTGCACCGGCGTGCGTAAAAGTGTGTCAACAGTCCCAGGAATCCAAACTCTGTTCTGCAGGCACGCCTGTTCTCAAAGTTCATAAAAGTCTGAGATGAAGCATGAAAGTTGGAGGTCTTACTTGGAGACAGAAGCTGCTCCTTGTTGCTGTCCTCAGTCCATATTTCTACTTGAAGCTGGCATCGTTCGCCGGGTCGCGCTCCTGACCTTAACGTGTTGATTGTGTGTAAAATTGTACGCAAGAGGTGAGAAATTCCACTTTGCTTTGTTTCTAATTGCCTTCTAAATGAACCCCAAAGCTTCCCGGTGAGAACCACGCAGTATCAGCGAGGCGCTGGGAGGCAGCCTCTTATAAGCGCTGCGTCCCGCCCTCCCCTCACTGCCGACCCTCCCACACCGAGAGGCGACAGGCCAATGGGAGGACACCGCTGGCGCTTGGTTTAACTGAAGCTGCTTGCTCCGTCCGAGGATAGCCGAACGAAACCGAAGAAGGCGAGAGAAGCGGAGCGCGCATGCATGCATGCAGGGAAAACAGGTGCAGCAGATCCCCCCCTCTAGTGACCAAGCAGGCGCTACTGCACGGTGGAGCGCGGGCCAGTCAGACACCAGGGAGAACCTCTGGAAGAAAAATAACTTCACTCTGAACAAAAAAACATCTTAGGTTCAGTAAAACAGAGCATTGGATGTATAGAAGTTAAATCAGTATTCAGTACAAAAGTAAACGTAGATTAATGAATTTATGCACACCTGGAAGAGTAAAGTTGCTGAGTATAAGCTTAAGCTTGGAGGTTTGGAGGAAATGTAAAAATAAATTGCACAAATACTTAAAACCTCTGAAATTACTATCTTGGGCTTTAGTATTGATGTGTTGCAGTATTATGCTAATTGGAAATATGTTAATTTGCTTCATGATTGTGGATGCATTTATTGATATTACATTACCATAATGAAACAATGGCTTTGCACTTTGTGGGAACTTCATATTGAACCTGAAGCAACATGGACTGTTCTTTTTTGTTTTTGTGCACTGCTCCTTTAGACTTCAGATCATTGAGTTCTATTTCCAATTACCATTGAAAATATGATTATAATGTTTCTGGTCAAATGATATTATAACAAGAATTAACTGTTGTAGTGAATGTCACAGATTTGAGGCACTAACTCTGCTCATACCCACATTTTTTTCTTCCACTCAACTTTCTATTAATATATATGGGTATAGCAGTCTATGGCCAGTGAGCTTGCCAAGCAATAGCATTTTGTGTCTTGTCATTCTTCTGGAAAATGTAAATGATGCTGATTCAGCAGTCTTCCCCATAGTATAGGCCACAAAAAACATTTTTTTCTTAAATATTTTTAATAGTCTTTACGTTCAGATTTTATAACAACTATCTTTTGTGTTTTCATTATCTGTAAATGATAATAATAATAAAAGTCAACAGAAACAAACATTTGACAAAGGTCAGTCTGTATAGTGACACTATATAGGATGATTTACATGTAAATAAACTGACTTTTCAATTATATTTTAATTTACTGCGATATTCTCCTTAGACTTTATTGGATCAAAAGTGCATCAAAGTGGGCATAGATGCATGTCTTATTTTGTTAGTTTTGGTTATTTTATAATTCAGAGAATAAACTGTCACATTTTGCAGTACAGATTAATTGATCTTCCGATTAACGATCAAAATTCAATGAAGAAAAAATAGATTTGTGCATCTCAATGTTAAACTTCTCAATTTTAAAGCAATGGTCTATAGAGTATTCCCACTTTTGTTCTCTAGCTGTGTAAATCGTTGCTTTTTATATCCACTTATCTCCTTTAGGGCCTCTGATACCACAAACCAGCAAATCTATCAATCACTGATCGATCTGCGGCCCTCTGCCAGAGGAATAAAAAAAATCAATCTGCATTTCCGCAAGTCTGCGTGGAGCCGTGGCTGCGTGGGTTAAGTATGATTGGACAGTCCCAGCAGGTTTTCATTCCCAATTAACCACAGATCGCATCCCCAGCCTCATCTCAGCGGATCGACGGATAATTAAGCTGCACCGCCGCCCCGCTCTATCCGGGACACATCTGTCTCTCTCTGCGTGTTTTTTATTTTATTTTTTTATTTCTGGGTCCGGACAGCTTCCAGGTGAGGGGATGGAGGGGCAGGATGTCGATACCGCTGATAAGCGTCGTCGGAGCAGGAGTTTAAACAGGGACGTCGCTGCGCCTGACCCGTTTAGCCTTTTCAGCAGCGCCCCGGGGCCCCCGGGGGACACATACTCGGCGGGCGATATATCCGAGGAATAAAGTGCCGATCAGTGTAAAAAAAACAGGTGGCAGTAAGTTTAACTTGATCAGAAGTGGAGAGGAAAGCCTTGCGCAGCTGCTGAGCTTAATTTCCAGTCCGAAGCGGTCATGAAATATACTCCCCTCCTCCTCCTCTCCCTGCTTCAAATCTGCTGGCAGGGACGAAAAGGAGGATATGAGATGAAGAGACGGAAATCATATCAAAGTATTTCAAGTTTAGGTGCGCAAAGTCATTAGAAGAGGCTTTTTGGAGCTGGCCATCAAACGGCCAGCTAAGCAGTCTGCATTGAAATGGCGCAGTTAAGGAGATCTGCGGTGGTCCTTTCATTGTGAAGGGAAGGGGAGTGTCTGCGGCCGCAGCTTGGGACAGAAATATTTGAAGTCAGGCTTTTCCTTTGTGCCTTTACATATTAGGACTTCGCTGCAAATGCACTTCTGGCGACTTAAGTGAAACGGACATCAGCAAGGTGGAGGATCGTTGCTAGGCTTTAGAGCCAAGGTGGCCCCGCATCGCAGCTCCTGGAAGGGGCTCAGGGTTATCACAGGCCGGGATGGAGGGAGTTCTGTCACTAATGCTCCAGCGCAGGAATCAGCTTTAATTTAAAGTTAAGGGCCATCTCTCTTTACAGAGTAGAGTTAAGGTATAGCTTAATGTTTGTCCCTCCGACCTGTAAAACTGTTTGTGGTCTCAACGATGGAAAAACTGCGTCTAAAAACTGATTGCATCATTTAATAACTTTGTAGGCTACACACCAAAGCAAAAATTGAGGAGCTTCACTCAATTCAGGGACAGACCTGCTGAAATCAAATGAGGCAATTTGTTAGACATTCACAGATTTAAAAAATGTTCCAGTCAGAAAGATTCATAGAGCAGAGATAAGGAAAAGCAGGTCAATTCAAACTGCATCATCTATCCATCCATCCATTATCTATATCAACTTGTCTTTGCAGGACCACAGGGGGGCTGGTGCCAGTTTCCAGCGGTTAATGTGAAAGAGGCAGGGTAGACCCTGGACAGTTTATCAGTCCATCACAGGACAACAAAGAAATATACAGTACAAACATCCATTTGTACTCACTCATACAAAATGACAATTTAGAGACCAATAAACCTAAAAATCCTGTTTTTTATATGTGGGAAGAAGACAGAGTATTCAGAGAACAGCAGGGCCTAGACTGGAATCCAGGCCAAGACCTTTGTGTGTTAAGTTTGCATGCTCTCCCTGTGCAGGTATGGGTTCTCTCTGGGTATTCCAGCGTCTTTGGACAGTCCAAAAACATGACTGTTGTCAAGTTAATTGGCGTCTCGAAATTGCCCATATATGTATTGATATGTGCATAGTTGTCAGTTCTGTCTCGGTGTTGCCTTGTGACATCTACCAACCAAGGTATACTCAATAAATAATCATGAGCCTTCTACAACCCTTCAAAGAGACAACCCAGTAGGCATTGAAAAAGTCAGCTGAACCCTACAGATTTAGCTGACAAAGTTCTAATATTTGTTCTTTTGTAAATTTTGGTTTTTACTTGCCTTAAAGATCCTGACTGCAGAGGAGAAAAAAAAAGCTAAATGTCAGAATCCCATTTGGATAATCAGGAGGACATGAGGTCAGGAGTTTGATGAAAGGTTCTGGAGATCCTGTAGGGTGGTAAGCTGGTATCTGTGAAGGCAAAAGCCAAGTATAATCAAAAGTGAAAATAGTGTAAAGAACCACCGAAAATAAAGCCTGCCATGAACTACAGGATGCTGAAACACCAAAGCCACTCTCTAAGTTCTTAGGCATTCTGTTAAGTACAGGGGAACTAATCTCACTTTCAACCTTTTTGAAAACTTATGGGCTTTGTTGTAAACCTTTGATCAAAACTATAGTCTTTTAATCCATCCATTCCTAACAAGGTGAAAATAAACCTTAAGTGGGTAAAGATAAGTAGAAGAAATTGTAAAGAATCCACTTAAGTATTTGAACATGTAAATCACACACCTTCTGCCAAAACGCCTGTTCAAGACACTCTCACACACCATGAAGGATCACGGTTGACCTTTCTTTTTGTCTTTCCGACTCTGTGCGGACTGATGATTTCTTTCCAGCCGACTCCTCTCCATCTCGTGCGCTTTTACTAAAAATTGAAATATTGATCTTAATTAGAGTTTGCCGAGCTCAGCAGCTCGCATTCAGGGTTTTAGACACGAGGCAGCAGACATCTGTCTAAGGCACTTACATCTTCAGCGCAGGAGCAGAGCCACGTGGGTGAGGGGGAGGAGGAAGGGAGAGAAACGGGTAGTGAGGAGGGAAGAGTGATGGCTCCCTGTCTCCTGCCTTTTCTAAGGAACATGTCGAGCTCTCCATCTTTGCTTGCTGCTGTCGATACATCTGAGAAAGAAACGAGCTAAAAGTGACACACACACACACAAAGACAGGCATACACGACTCCATCCTGTCAGAAAGGATTCAACATGGTTTAAAAGTGTATGACAACCGGTTCAAGAACAAAAGTTTTCCCAGTCAGCTGTCTTAAAGATGGGAAGCCAGATTTTACCTGGCTCAGTGCTTGCCACAACCTTGCATCATTCTTAAACAGCCTAAAACGACAAGCCAAAAAAGAGCATTTGTGCTGTTAAGCTGGCCATTGTCACACTGAACTGTGAAATTACCACAAATGCGATAAGTTTTCAGCTACAAAAATGCTTGGGAGTGCATTGTTTAGGTTATTGATAACCTTTTAAATCCCAGACCTGGCATCTAGGACGGTATGCTGAGTCAAATTCACAGGAAGGGAAAAAAATCTTAATATCTGTCTAAGTAGCAAAGGATTAGCACCACAAATGACTTGTAGAGTCATTCAAAACAGACGCTGGGAGTTTATCAAGAAAAAGTTCCTTCTAAGACTCTACAGGCCACATTTAGCATGTTAAATATTAACATTCATGAAAGCATAGTCACAAATACACTCCACAAATATGTTTTGCTTAAAATGACTGAAGAATACATTTTCTAAGATCGCAGAATAAATAAACGCATGTTTATTAAGATGCATACTGGTATAAGACCTCAACCCAACTGTCCAACACGGTGGTGGGTGAGGGGTGATAATTTGGGCTTATTTCACAGACACGTGACCTGGGTACCTTGCTGCCATTGAGAGGCCCATGAAATCCTCTTGGAAAGTAATCTACAGTCTAATGTGAGTTTGTTTTTCTGACAGGTGAAGCTTGCTCAAACTGGATCATCACCAGGACAACGACCTCTAAACACAGCAGCAAGTTTCCAATAAAATTTTATTTTTGCCAAATTTTAGATGAACAACATGCAATTCAAATCCTTGCGATAAGGAGTCTACACTGATTTTAAGTCAGCAAATTGTATTTTTTTAATTTAAAGAAATCATCTGTGATTGCAATCATATCCGAACAGGCATTTAGCGACCCTCTTCTACCTTAACAGCTGAAGTACTAAACAAACAGAATTACAGTGGCAATCGGTAACCTAGTTCTTCTCAGTATTAATACCAAAAGACATCACAAAAGCTTTTCTTTTGAACTGCTAAAAGACACTTCTGAAAAAACAACCCTTGTTAATACGTTTGTTCTGCCCACCTCAGCTCCAAATAAGGGCCAAATTAAGAGGCAATAATATTTCACTTATTCACATTTTGACATCAGTGAAAGTTTTCGTGTAGATGTTTTACTAACGTATTTTTTCTTAGAAGGAAAAGTTGTATTTTTAATCACGGTACACTTTGCACAAAGGAATTCAAACATTAATATCTTCATAAAGTTAATTCTAGCATGCTTTACGGTTCTTTGGTAACTGCATAGCAAGCCAACTCTGCATTCTTTACTATTTGGGAACATGTTAACCACAAGTTTTAGAACATCTGTTTAATTTCGTAACGTTTAAGATGCAGTGCAGAGTGTGATATGTTAATCCAGGCTGAATGGGGCTTCGGCGTTGATGGAAATGTGCGACTGCTGCATATGTCTGGAATATAACTGTAATTTTAACACATGAGGCAGAAGAGAGACGGATTCCAGCCCGCAGCGAGTGCCTCCTGCAGCCGGCTGAGGGTGAAATCACTCTGCGCTCATGTGTCTCCTCTGTGCCGGCTGCTTCTGTCACCACCTCGCCGATGAAAGTTTTCACAAACATGCTCGGATCATGTGACGCTCGCAGCAGAAACCCACAGAGCACCAACCATTAACACTACCACAGAAACATCTAGGAAGGAGCATGAGGCTGAAGTTCAATGTTTTATTTCCCTTTATTTAAAACATACACCGAGGGGCAAATAACTTTGACTACAAACATTTATTCATAAAAAAATATGTTTACTCATAAAGAAGATAAAACCTTTGGGCCCTGAGTGAAAGGGACTGGGGCTCAAAAAATCCCAGATCAGTCAGATGTTTCCATCTTCAGTCTCTCTGGTCTCTCAGTCGAGGTTTGATCTGCAGCTTTCTCTCTGTGGAGGAAAAGTAGTAACAGGAAACAGAAATGAGAGAAGGAGCTTTCGTAAAAATGAAATGCTGTATTGTGTAACCGCCTCTAATCTAGTTCGCGTTAGATCCTGCTGAAGCGTTGAGCGATGATGTATCAACTGATGAGTAAATGAAGAAGAGAGCGGGACAGCGGCGATGGACGGAGGAGCGTGCAGTGATACATCACGCCTGAGCTCATTTATGCAAAGTGAAGAGCAGTTTGGTTGGCCAAGTTCCACCTTTAATGAGGCTCTGGGTGGTGCAGTGTGTTACTCAGGGAGCACACAGTCATTAGTAATACTTAAGAGCTTAAAGCAGCTGGACTGCAGGAATGGAGGGACAAGCAGGAAAACTGCTGCTCTCTGTGTTGCAATCATCCTCAACTACTGTGTTTGAAAAGGGGGTCTAACAAAAACCTGATACACCAAACCCATGATAAGAACTAGAGTCCTTCTGGATGAGAAGTGAAGCACTTTAAAAAAAAAAAGAGAATCCCAGCTTCCCTTTATTTATGCACTTACAGCTGTTGTGTTCCAGCTGATGGATCTACACCGATCAGAAGAAAAGGATTTACATAACTACTAAAACTCGTCTCGTTAATAATTGCTTTTGGTGAGAAGAGAAGAAAATACGACTAGCTGCATTTTATTTAAAAGACATTTAAACATATTTTCTTGAGTTTTGATTAAACAAAGAAATGAATCCACTTGTCTTTTATTTTAAGTTGTGTCCCAGATATGTATCCATAAAAACGCAAATGCAATAGTTTTTTTTTTCTAAATGCAAACATCTGTCTACATTTGCCTCATACTCTTTCACTTATTTAAATTTTCAATCAACTGGTATTATTTTTATCAGCTGGTATGATGTAATCCATTTAATTTTTATGTGTCATAATAAATTAAACTGAATGGTATTTTCATGAATCTGAATTGGACTTTAACTTTGCTTTACATCGGCACTTATTTAATCAAACTGAATTTTGGATCCATTTGCTGGTCATGAATTGGACCTGTGTCACTTATAAAGTGCTGTATGGTGACATTTGTTGTAATGTGTAACCTGGACCGAACTGGGACTAAAAATATACATTGTATAATGAGAATAACCCCCAACATGTATGTGTTTTTAAAATGATATGACAGGGTAAATGTTGGCTCTGTTTCTATTTAAAACCTTGTTAAAATAAGTAAGATATCAGTAGAGTTGAGAAGTAAAGACAGAATCCGAGCAGGCCGGCACAGCTGACCAATCAGAACTAGGCATTATCTTCATGTATGTGCTGGTTTCTTCTGGTTTCCTCTTATGTTACAAGCATTCATGTGTTTATTAAATCAAAGTAATACAGTATTAGCTCCTCTCAGACTAAAGTGCATGTACATGTGGGTGTGTGTCTTCAGCAGGATCCTGGTGAAAGCGGGGGAGGGGTGAGAGTGATTGGGCCAAAGAGGCCTCTATCCTAATCCTCTATCTGTCAAATCTGTCAACAGATAGCTGAGACGAGCCTCGGTCAAGACCAAAAGCTAAATATTATGACCTCCACCACACTCTGTTATCTGACTCTGATCATTATTATCTGTTTGGAGCTCAATCACATAACCACTTCTTCCATTGAATAAAATAACAGGATGATTTGAATTTGCAGCGTTCCTCTAGTGTCATGTTGTGAACGTCAAGGCTGCAGTGTAAATACACGTGACATTTCTTATAAAACATTAGATATGAGGATAATGACTCTTGTATGCAAGCACATGACAGAAATGAGTGAATGTTGAGATTTCAACTTAAATCCTCCAAACTTGTCCACTCCACAAAGGTGGAAGGAGTCTCAGGGCACTCCTGATTATACCGTCAATGTGGCCCGTTGAGGGTGGCCAATATGCTGAAGTGGCCCTCGCTGAAATTGAGTTTGACACCCCTGATCTACAGGAGTGAAAGTAAGTTAAGACACTCAATTCAGCATTATGTCCATTCAAAAGAAATGTCAGAATCTAGATGTCTAATCTCATTTTTTATATCTGGAAATCAGGTGATTTAATGCATTTAAAACTTTAGCTTATTTTACCAATTACACAAATGACATCAGCAAAAATATCTGCATATCTGAGGAAAAAGTTAAGACACCTTACCTCCCTAATAGTTAGTATTATAATCCCCTTTAGTTGGAATTCCTTTAGTGAGATGTTTTTGCAGGCATCTACCATCAGCTGTGAGATGTTTGAGGGGTTCTTGCATAGAAAAATCCATTTCAGGTCACCTCATAGCATCTCAGTGAAATCAAGATCTGGGCCCAGGACTTCAAATTTCTTCAAATGTGTAATGTTTTGGACTCTTGCTATGTTGCAGTGTCCAGTTCAGCTTTAGCTTTAATGTTTCTCCAAAACGGTCATAAATGTTTCTCAAATAGCCTCTGATTGAAAAATCAGAGGCTGGTTTCTCAATCAGAGCTAAACCCAGCGTCAGCTTAACTCTGACGGTGAGCTTAAATGGATATTAAATATCCAGGTGTCCATAGTTGTTGTAGCTATTTAAGGTTTTTTATGACCATTTATGTTTCTGCACCATTTAAGAAGTTGTGGGGGCTAATACCTTTGACTTGTGTTGCACCAGCCTGAGGTGAATCTGGTGCATCTGCCTCCTCTGGGGAGCTGGACAGAGAGATGAAGGATGGTAGAGCTAGAGGACCCAAAATAGGTGTTCCTGGAGCTGCCTGAGCGTTCTCTGGCATGACGACGGAAAGATGAGGCCTACAAAAAGGAAAAATAGATTTGCAGAGGCCACAATAAAGAGTAATGATTGTGAAGGGTTAGATGCCTTTCTAACCTCTTCATAGACTCTTTAGAGCGACTTTTCTTGACTGGAATGGCGGAAGTGGTGCTGGCGCTACGTTTGACCCGCTGGCGGTGCTGCAGCTTGCAACGAGAGCCTCGGGGACAGGAGCCGGTCTTAGAGAAGTCTGGACACACCAGAGTGTGTTTCTTCTTACACTAGTGATCAAAGATATATTCAAAGTTAGGGATTTTCTTTGCTCTCACAAACATTCAATTGTTTATTTTTTGGAACTCGGCAAAGCTAGTTTAAATTTATAATGCAAAGGAAGGTTACTTTATTTTTAAATTGACTGTTGTAGCTATGATGAAACTCTTCAGTGGTTGCAAAGGGAGTGCCTTGGACAACACCTGGTTTGCAAACGCAAAAGGTAAAACAAATCAAATTTATTTCCCTATTTAAGCTTCTTGTGCAAGTTGTTTATTAAAAAAATATTTTGCCTAATTTAAAATGAGGTTAAAATAATTTGGGTGTAATATCAATCACAATTCAGCAACATGTCACCTTTCCACACAGTCACATTTATTTAGCATCATGTCAAACGATTTATGACTTTGCTGCAAAACATGATCAGTGTATCTGAACCTCATGAATAAAAAAAAGTATGCATTGGCAGACTTTTATTTTATTCTCCCTACTGACAAGGTTCAATGCAGGAAAATGAACACATCTTCTCACATCAACACTAAACTTCATTTAGTAAGAGACAGAGCATTGAAAAGTGTTTCGTTTTTGGCAGTGTTGGCCCACACACACACGAGGTTGTATATGGTCTAAAGCAGCATCTGATTTTGGGAGCATCTTCCTGTTAAGAACATTAGCAACACTAACAGCGTTTTAATACAGATCTGGAGGAATATGGGAGAGGAGGCCAAGTTTAATTGGCTGAGCTTAAAAGCAATCAGGGATAATGGGTCAGTATTTGATGAGATGTATTTGTGAACAAACCAAGCTGAAACACACAGAAAATATTAAACTCATGGCAAACTGTAACTATGTGAAAGTAAAAAAACAACATGTTTGCAATTTTACAATGTAAACCTGCCAATTCCTTTAAATCTTGAAACTAAATGTTAAACAATTAAAAATGTTTAATTCAACTAAAATCATAAACTCAAAAATCATTGTCAATTAACAAATAAAATGTTTTAAGTTTTTTAACTATGATAAAATGCAAGTATTAAAGGGAGTCCCTTGATCACTTGGATGCTCTAAACAACATCTTAGTTTGCTTGTGCCTTAGGCTGGCTGTTGTTTTTGGAGCAACATCCTGGAGTGAACTACAGATTGTTTTGTGACTCAGCAGGATCTGTTGTTATAAGGCCGCACTGTAGAGGCACAAGACAGGAAGACGACAAATGATACCATTTTAAAAATTGCAAAATGAATCAACAGCTTGAATAGTTCATTGTGTCTGCAGTTCAGTGGGGGTCCAACCAAAAAAAAAAAAGCTTCAAATGAATTTAAGTTTCATATTAATCAACATTGTGTCCTTCAAAAATTAATCAGGTCCTTCCAGTAAAATTATTTGGATATCAAATGTTCAAATCCATTGACACTAAAACAATTTAACTAGTAGTTAACTGGTTTACTGTCACACTACTTTTAAAATGCAGAAAAAAATGGTTGAACTCCCATGCACAGAGAAGGGCTGTGCAGGGGAGTGTGAGCGTTCACACACATGTTTGCAACTGAGCGTGTCCGAGTGTGTAATACGGGTGTAAATTGGTAGCTTCATTCTCCACGAGATCTGATCCCTCCCACCTGTCAGAGAAGCTAATTATATTCACTTCGGAGTGCAGGCTGCACAGTGCGTGTGCGTGCGCATGTGTGTGTAGGAGAGAGATCGATTTTCCAGGAACATTGTGGACTCTGGGTCCACTCCCTCTGGAGAGTTTTGGGGGGCCCCCAGACTGCCATCAGAGCCCCTCTCACCACCCTCACACCCATGTTCCTGCCCCCCTCTGGGAGACAGGGCGGCCGCGGATCAGTTCACTGTCAAATGTTTCTCCGGATCATCTTATAGGCCTGTGGTTTTGACGCAACATTTCACTAAACAAATCATTGCTGCTGCAGGTGTCAGAGATGATAATCGTGCTCTGTTTGGTTCAGACGTCACTACTGAACCCACCAAAGGCTCAAATGTTGCGAATCACTTTATGGCTTTGGCTAAAGACTTTTCTAAAAATAATTTAAAAAGCGTACCGGTGATATTGTAGTAGACCTAACGGAAGAGGTATATGGTTGCAAACTTCTCAGCCAATTGTAGATCGGTGCAACCAAATCTTGAAATGAGCATCAGATGCAGAAACATTGTGGCTCCAGGACTTGCATGTCATGCCACAAGGAGTTTTTTTAAGTGAAGATTTGAGGATCTAAGCTATGTTTATTTTCGGTGGGCTAGAAAAGCAATTACAATTCTACCCACTTACTCTAAAACATAAAATACATTTCAAAATCTTCAGATTTTTTTTATGTAAGTTTGAATTGCAAACATGTAACCAGATCTACTGTGCAGCTCTCATTATGAAATATTAACAATTAACGACGACGGTGCAGATTTTTGTTGAAAGCTCATTTTTCTTTTGGAGTAATCAATGTTGTAATAACTGCCATTAACTTTAAAATATTTTTTGCTTTCTTCCCACAAACTCCTGGGGGAGCTACTGTGTTTTATTTGTGTCTTTTTCCTGCCATCTCAACCTCTGAATAGCCACCTGTCTCCACCTACAGAGTAGAGATGGGAGAAAGGAGATACAAATAAAACACATTAGCTCTCCCAGGAATCTATTGGAAGGTTTCAACAAAAACTGGACCAATGTGATTAACCTAAAGTAACCTCTAGTAGAACCTGGCTTCATATTTATTTTGCTAGCTACAGTCATATGTTCTCCAGAGACACATACTCTTTACAAAGCTGTTAAGTTGCATCATTCTGCTCTTAACATTGTGGAATGACTCTGCTCCAGATTAAACTCACTGCCACAAGTGTAGTTCTCCGAGACCAGATGGCATGTCCGCCAGCCCACTGTGGTGGATGAAATGTTATTGAAGTTTGCAGTCACGTAAATCACTGACCAAACAACAAATCCAGTCTTCTGTCAATCAAATCCGCTGCATGAAATGGCACGACTGCGCTATGCCTGAAGTGAATACAAAAAATGGAAAGCTGTGCTAATGGAGATGAGTCTGACTGGGGCAGAACCGGTTAAAGCTGCACCAGAGGAGAAGTGGCTTTAATAGGAAGGTTGCCAACAAGTTTAAGCACTGTTGCTTTTCTAGTAATCGGGTATTTTTAAATGTGGAATTATTATCCAGGTTTTAAGAGGTTTCACATGCCTACGAAAAATAAAGATTTCTTTTTGTGTGTGGGACTCTGATGGGTTAAACCTGAAGCAGCATGACAAACGGAAAGTGTCTTAGTCCACTATCCACACCTCCATACATCTTCATTTTCATAAAAAGACAAAGCAGGAGGGACGGAGGAAATGGGAGGAAAAAAGCTAAAGTGAACAGAACATCTTTATTCCACACCAAGTTAACAATTTTCCACTTGATTTAAGGAATGCTGGGATGTCTCTGGGGCCTATTAGAGGGCTCTCTGCTGGGCCAAAACCAGGAGGAGTCAGCACATTCACTAAAGAAAAGAGAGAGGGAGTGAAAGAAGCAAGGCAGAAAACGAGGAGGAGGGAGGTTGAGAGATGGTGAAGACAGTAAAATAAAAAAAGGGACCTCACATGCATTTACAACTCAGGCATTTAGCCAACACTCATTGAGGGCTGTTCACCCAGAGTGGCTGGAACAATAAATGAGTCCAGATTGATACATTATCACATCTACAAGAATGAAACACAGAAAAATGGGGGTTCATTATGTCACTGCACCGCAGGCTGTGATCAGAATCAAATTAGCATCGTCTAAATTCATTGAAATGAATCCGTGTTTGATGTAGTGGACGTGTCAGAGCAGAGAACAGAAAGAAAAACTGTTGTGCAGTACTGCTGCCAAAAGTGAAACTCGGCTTCGGTTTTACTGCACTTTCAAAGGATATCAAACATTGGGCAGCACACGGTTTAATTTAGTATTCTTAATGGATTTCGCTGTCAATTACTAAATGCTCCCTTTAAACTCAGTAAAAATAATGTTGCAACAATAACAAGCTCATTAGAACTTCCACCAGTTCTGGGCATGATAACATCTTAGAGTTGAACCATTGTGGTCCTGTATTTATGAAAGTAATGGAATATGGAGTATTCTCAAGAGCAATAAGACGGGCAGCAGACAAGCTGAAAGCCGCTTTTAGAGCAACCTGGTCTTCCTACGCATACCAGCACAGCCACTGACTGATCACCTCCATGCTACGCTGCAGTAATGCAGTAATTCATGCAAAAAAAGCCCTGACCAAGTACTGAGTGCATATTCAGCACAGTACATGTAGATACCTTTTAGTAGGTAAATATATTTGTGTTAAAAATCTTTTAAAATAAAAATTTTCTGGGAAAAAAATTGTTGGATTTTCCTTAGCCGTAATTTATACCAAATTACAGAAATAAAAAAACTTGATACCTATGGTTTTGATACCTATTGATTGTAATAAATCTTATATACTATTATTATTTTCAACAAATTACATACACAGATTAAACTTTCTATGATATTCTTTTATGTTACTAAAGAGGGGCAGGGTGTGTATTTTACAGGCACTTAGTGGCATTTTATAACACAATCCGGTACCTGTGTTACCTGCTATGAAAATGATGCATGTATCAAACACGACTGCGACTTTACATCAAAGCCGTATTCTTTAAATGGGTCCCTGTCTCTTTAAAAACCTCCTGCCCCTTCCTGACACCTCCTTCATGCTTCTGTATGGTGTCCATTGATGAGCTTTACAGCCGTTCTCAGGAGCTCAAAAGACACACAGTTCAACCAGGTGTTTGTTAACTGGTGCTGCCGCTAGTCTGGTGGATCCGTGTGGGAGGAACGCTTTGAAACAATCAAGTCTCAAATGTCTACAGGTATTTGCTTATACTTCATTGTTTTACTTCTATTCCAATATAGACTCTGAGTCCTTATACAGGCACATTGGTTCTGGATTTAGCAGAAATTGACTCCAAACAATGGCAGAAACATCTGAATGATGATCAGTGAAAACAAGATCGAGCTGTGCTCGATTTTGAGTGTTATTCCAATAGGTGTAAATACTTATGAACTAGTTATTTTTAATGTCTAAGTAAAACATAAAGCCTAAAACACATCGTTTCACTTTCTCACCACGGACTATTTTGCTTAGACTTATTCTGGAACTCAAATCAGTTTCAGAAAAAGTGAAAACAGAAACATTATTCTGCTGACTCCTTACTCTAAAAAGCATGTCAGAGGTCTCTGTTAAAGACTATTAAATGATTTCTATCAATTATTTAAAATCAAATATAAATTAAACACCCTGAGAGTGGTGAGTGACACTTTATCATTTGTAATCAATAAGTTCTGTTTCCAATCATCTTAGAAATAAATTTGGCAAAAGAAAATTTGAGTTAAAGGGACCATGTGAGAAAAACCCAGAAAATGTAAAGTAAAAGTAAAATCATTGCAGAAGAGAGTTTAGGCAGATCTGGTCACGATAGAGGATGAGACAAAGCCAGAATGAGGCAGGATGAAAGAGACGGAGGGGGAGAAGAAATGAAGCCGAAGAGCAGACTTAACCCCTGAGCTGCTGCGGTGTCTGCCTGCCCGGCTCAGAGTGCCATCCTCAGCAGTTTTCCCATCTATAATTACTGCCTGCTATCCATCATGCAGCCGCCAGTGGCTCACAGCGAAGCGCTCCGTAAACACACACACAGAAGCACTCAGGCACAAACACACACAGGGGAAAATCACAGAGCTAAGCACTTCAGCTAATAGAATAAATATTAATATCCCTTTTGTTTTCTATACCCTCATTTCCCCACGCACCATTTAAATGAGGCCTGACAGTGTGAAAAAGCATCTGTTTCACACTCAAAGATGAGCAGTGAGGGAAGACAGAAGAGGGAGACAGAGTGAGGTAAAAGCTCAGGAGGAGGAGGAGCAGAGGGGATGTTTGAGGAGGACAGGGGGGATGCTGTGTGTGTGTGGGTATGAGAGAGTGTGTGTGAGGGACGGCATGAGCATCTCGAGTTATGTGTAAGTGGCTTTCTGTTACCCATCAGGCCCTCAATATGTCACTCAGACACTACAGTCATGCCATTATGGACCAGCACCCCTGCAGCTGTTGCTGCCAGTGTGTCTGCGTGTATATGTAGGCGTGTGTGTGTGTGTGTGCTGGGAGCGTGTTGGTTACCAAACCACTTGTTTACCTAAGCCTTAGTTTAACTTCAGTGGAACCTTATACATGTTACACAATAAACCTTCATGTTCATGTGAAGAGCACAGCTTAAAGGAAGAACTCTAAAGTAACGCAATATCATGAGGTCAAACTTCACCACTTTATTTGACATGACTTGGGAAAAAAAAAATGTTTGCTCCGGTATCACTTGATAAAAACAAAAATTCAAACAAAAATATAAAAATGCATAAAATGTGTATGCAGGAATATTTCTAGCCACGACTAAGTTTTACAAAATCTCTGAGCTAAGGATATTTTTACAATCAGTCTTCTAAACTAGTTCAGATCTTATTTGGCAGAAAAGGACTCCTTTGTGTCATGTGGTTATCAATAAATCTGGGCAAAAAAGAGCACAGAATTTTGTCGAATAGTCATTGTCAAGAACCTGTGATATTTTCGGCAGTTTTTACCTTCTCTCCCTCTGGACAGTAGCCTTTGACAAAGTCATCACACACTTCAGCTTTACGAGACACATAAACGTGGCTGTAGGGACAGTCGCTGTTGTTACAGATGCCCTTCAGAAAGTAGGAACACACCGGCATCTGAGGACACATGGAGATCTGAAGTCAGCAAACTCAAACAGAGAGAGGGTGAGAAAAATACCACAAAATTTAAGATAATTTCATCTTGTCTTGCAAACTTTCAACTTTTTCTTTTTAAGCATTTTGTCATGTCACAGCATCTCTATCAGCATTACAAAACAGGAGCTGAAAATTTTTTTCTTGAAAACTAGCTTCACCTCAGTTAGACTGGAGAAGACATCACCTTAAGTTCTCAAAAAGATTTAGATCTGGACTTTTACTAAGCAACTCTAACACAAGAACAGCTCTGTAGCTCTGGCTGTATGCTTAAGACATCGTCCAGCTGGAAGACAAGCCTCCGTCCAAGTCTCAAGTGTTTTTTTTGCTGCTTCTAACCGGTTTTCTTCCACGATTACAGTTTATTTAGCTCTATCCATTTTCCCATTGACTCCGTTCAACTTTCCTGTAACTTAATGAAGAAAAAAACAAGGCATTGCCACCCTTCATTTAAAGGTAGTTTGCAGTGCCAGTTTTAATCCACAAATAACACACAAAAAAACCCTTTTAATTATTATCTGACTTTCTCCTGGTGACTCTACCCCTTTGTAGAGTGCACAAGTATTAAATGTCTTCCCACAGGAGCTAAGAATCTCTGCAGCTCCTCCAAAGAAACCATGGGCCTTTTGGCTGCTTCTCTAATTATTGATCATTCATGTCTTGACATGTTTGCAATTGTGCTATAATCTTTCCATTTTTGCATGATAGATTTGCATGATAGTGCTCTATTGATATCATAATAAAAAGAGTTAATAATAATGCTATTTTGTGTAAAAACTGAAAACATTTTTAATGCATAATATTTAATACATTGTAATAGTATATCATAGTAATTTTAAAGTACAAAAATGTTTGTGGTGTTACAAAAAGCATCTGTTTCACACTCAAAGATATGTGAAACAGGACACTGCAGGACACTTTTTGCAGGCCAGTGTATTTTAAACCCTTTTAACTAAGGGGCTGGCAGAAAATGCTAATTTTTGATCTAAATGTTTGGCAACTTGGTTGCTGGGATCTGTTAAATAATTTTAATGAAGATGGAAGAGGAACATTGACACGGAGACTGAGAAACCGGAGCCGTTGAGGATGAGATTAAATGACTCTGTAAACATACATGCTGTTCTGAAGCCACGCCACTGTCCGGTTCTGTTCAGAGGAATCCCGCATGCCAGCCGATCTGTCACACTGAGCAGCTAAATGACCTTAATTGCAGCTGACAGGAGCAGCAGGAAAGTGGATGTGGATCTTGACAGCATGTGTGTCTGTGTGCAGAGAGATGTCCTGCTTGACATGGAGGGGGGAGTCTGCTCTAAATTTACCACAGAGGGAGTTCAGTGGAGAGAGAGATGGGTGTGAGAGAGGCTCCACCTCTCTGAGAAGGGATCTCTTCTGCCTAATTAACTGCTACAGAAATATTTATCCAGACTGCAGCTCGGCCATCTCTCATGATGTGTTTATGTGCCCTGGATGTGAGCGCAGCCCAGGGCCACGGGTGGAGTTCCTGGTGGAGTACTAGGGGAGTTGGCCGCCGTGTCTCTGGTTTCCAAGTATTTGTGGTAGCTGGAATGGCGGTGGGCAGGATTCGGGATTCAGGCTTGTATATCCACACTAGTGCTTGGATCAAGTTTGGAGAGGTAGAGGATGCATCACCCTAGAGCCCCTTCCCCTCCCCCCCTCACTCCTCTTACCCCTTTAACCATGATCGGTCCAACTTAGGGGCTCTGCATGAAATAGGAGCGGGTGTATCCCCTGGAGGGAGGGAACCAGCGTTTGGAGGTGAGGGGGTATTGCAAACAGACAGCTGGGCTCTCAGCATGTACAGACAGCGGGCTGATGACCAGCACAGGTGTGGTGCATTGTGGGACTGTGTGTGAGAGGGGTGAGGCAACAGAGCACCTGTTGTAGGCTTGTTTGTCAATACAAAGAAAGCTTTCACTCTTTTTGAGTTGCTACACAAAGACGACATTGAAAAACACTCTTGCTGCTATAAATCAGCAGATTCAGTCGTCTGGTACACGTTTAGTTGGGCTGCTGTTTGTTGTTGTGGCTTCTTGGTTTTGTTTTTTCTCTTTTCACAAGTCAAGAGGCAGACCTCAGGGGTGTTGGCTTGTGTCCTCTAAAAGACACTCAAGCTCCTATAAATCAGCAGATACAAACATACAAATCATAACCTTTGGAGAACAGACTGATCATGAGGTGCAATTTAGTTATTAATTAATTAATTTCAGTTATTAAAACTCCAATTTTTAAGCAATAAGTGCATGTGATGTTCTTGTACACAACCTTTCTAGTCTCCACAGTCGCTGTGGAGGAACTTTAGACCACTGTTCTGTCATATGTTGTTTCAGTTTATTGATGTTTGCAGACCTTTGTTTCTGCACTAGACTCTTATAACAAACCACAGCTTTGCAGTCAGGTTGAGGTATGGACTTCAACAGTACTACTGCAACAGATGATTACTTTCTTTTTCAGCTTTTTTCATACATTTACTGCTGTGTTTAGGATCATTGTCTTTTTGACGACACTGTTTGGCTGTCGGACATATGGCCTAACATCTGACTTCAGAACACATCAGTATGCAGAGGAATGAGTTCATCGTCGACTCAGTGACTGCAGGGTGTCCAGGTCTGTTGACAGTAAAGAATAATCCACTAGGTAGATCAAATAAGGTTTTTATGCTTTTATGGTTTGTTTGGGTTTCTCTAAGCATGGCAATGGCAATGTACATTTTGTCTTATCAAGTCTACTCCTGTCTCATCCATCTAAAAGAGCATTATTTTAAAAGTTTTGTTTTTCATGAAGATGCAACTTTAAAAACCTAATTCATGATGCCATTTTCTTTTTCTACCTTTACAAAAGGTCATACTTCTTTAGTGTTTATCAGAAGTTTAATATGTAAAATGCCAACTAAGGCTTGTGGAGTCTGAGTTTGAGCTCTTCCGTTTTTCTTGACTGATCTTGGGGTTAAATTTCTGAGTCTATGAGAAGACTGCTGGCTGGCCTCGATGTTTTACTCTTTTTTTTTTCATTTTTCATTATTTTTGAGAAATAATGAGAAATTACTGTTTGGACATGAATTTGTAAAACTGTACAGACTAGTTGGCAGAATCAAATGCATCTCTAAGGCCATTGCAGTTCTCTTTCTATCTTACCATACACCAACATGCTTCAGTAGTCTGAACAAATTCAGACTATACTTTACTAACTGGTGATGATCAGTTAATTCAGTACATTTGAATAGGTTCTTTCATGCTTTAATTCTGAATGAGCAGAGGTGGAATACTTTTGACATTTTTTTCATTTTATCTTTTGTGTAAACTTTCCTCAAATAAAATTATATGAAGGGAACGTTTGTTAGAAATAAAATGGTCAAAAGGATAACAAATAGTGTAATATTTACTACTATCTTGTTTATTGTCTAGTAACTATCCACAAAATGATGTAACCGTTCACACACCAATATTCAGATGATCTGTTCAGCGTTCCAGTTGCTGGTTAGAGGTGTGAAATGTGTGTGATCACAGCTCTGATTGTTCACTGTGTAACAACATAGTATATAAAAGAAAAAATAAAAGTATGTCTATACTATAAGTAAAAGCTGTTCTGATAACACATGTTCCTCAGACGGACAAAGGCTGTTCTCGGTTCATCCAACATATACAGCTCCAGCCCACCACCAGGTCATGTCTTCCTAACTCCACTCCATCCATGGAAACAGGAGCCGTGCCAAGACAACAAATACGATCCACAGAAACTTTTTCCAACAGCTTGTCATCTTATACCGTCACAGCGTTTCAAAGCCTGGCCTTTGCCATGAAAAGCTATAAAACACTAAGTTGTCCAACATGTAGGCTGTGACGCAGGTGTATACATTACCTTCTCTTTGGCAACCTTATGGGAGAATGGGCAGGTGCCATCTGCCTGCTTGCATGTCCCTCTGAGAAATCTGCAAGGAAAAAAATAACAACTAAAATTTTTTAAAAAGAAAGGCTAGGAATGAGGCAGAAGGAGCTGTTTTTAAAAAATATTTTAGCCAAGACGACTCATGACTTTCTTTATCATGAAAAGACTAATACACTTCATTTTTATCCAGTAATCCAATGCCAGTCTTTGGTCTAAAAGAAAAGCCTGTAGTTGTAATAGTTTGAATCAGAAATAGTCTCAAAGGTAAATTCATAATGAGCTTAAATATCTGCTTTAGACCTCAACAGAGTCTAATGACTCAGAGGACAGGGAAGAAACTAGACCAACATAGAGGAAGTCAATTTAAAAAATAAGGTTTAAACATCTAAGTTTGATCATTCATTTACTAATCACAGCAACTATTCTTCCACTAACTTTAACCCAGGTTATGCTTTATACATGATATAATTTCTACATGAGAAGTAAGTTACTAATGTATTTTTCACATGTGCAGCACATAGGAAAACATGTTGTATTAACGACTTTTTCACTTGTGTAACAGATATAGATCATATATATATGACAATATCATAGTCACTAAACACTTGGTAAAACTTTGAAAAGCCTTTTTAAGCCTTTTTAAGAGGCTTCATTTTATCCTAAAGGTTTTAGATGTGCTACACAAGTAGCTCCTAGATTTGTAGATTCAGCAATTTCTCAATCATGAGGCAACAGCAAGTCTGACTGTATCAAACATATTTCCCATGTACAAAACATTTGGTATATGTGTATTTCATGATCTCACATGTGATTTAACATTTCCAACATATTTAGATATTTAACTGGGTGCATTGAGTTAAATAATTAAGGCAAATTATGTCTTAATTATTTAACTCAGTTGAGAAAATTTCACTTCTATTGAGAAAATCTAGACCTTACGTTGTGTATTTTATTGTTCAGGTAAGTTCTCTTTCCATTTCTATTTGTCCTCGATAATCACCTATTTTTTTTGTTTGCAATTGATAAAATAATACAAATGGACTAAAGTGCAAGTTTTAAAAGGTAAAGTTGAAATTGGAGTCCCTCGTTTGCGTTTGTTTAGTTGTTCTTGTACATGAATGTTACCTTGTGCAGACAGCCACTTTGTCCGGATCATGTATGAAGGGACAGCTTGTGCCACGGTTACACTTGCCAAAGCGATTGTAATACATGCAGTACTGTTTTTGTTGCTTTTTCTGACGAGCGTGTCTGATGATGGCAATGCTCCGCTGGACTGCACGACTGGAGATGGACAAAGCACAACAATCCACAATAAACATTAGGTCTGAGGTAAGACAGAAAACCTTTCAGCAGAGTTTCTGTTTCAACTCCGGACCATTTGAGTGTTTCTGGGTAAAGGTGCTCTCCATATACTAATTTTAAAGGATTACTTCTGGACTCAGTCCTGAGCTGATGGCGATGAAAGGCACTTAATACTGTGGGAGAGTGAGGAGGATCAAATGCAAACATGCTGGCTGGATTTAGTTTCATGAAGGTGCTGTCATTTTAAGAGCGCTGGCAGGATGACCCATATTTAACTGTAGATCATTTAAAACTTTGATCAACTTTTAAAGCTGGCACTGCAAGAGTAATTAAAATGTAACAGGATATAAACAGCTACCTGGCTAAATGACGGGCGAGGGCCGGAGACGTGTGCGCACTGGAGGACTTTCCTGAGGAGGAAGGAGAGAAAGACAGGAGCAATTCAAAATCTTTTGTTTGTGGTTTCATACAAAACACAAAAAATCTCACTAATGAGTTCTGGCACTATTAGCAGAAGCACAAGAAATATTCAGATTTCTGCTGTTGTTACACTTTGCAGAGATTAGAAAGATGAGCACAACGTGTGTTTTTATTTGCCAACACAGTGACAAGATTTAGAGCTCTAATATTATTATATATAGTCTCAGGAGTAAAACAAGAACAATTCTATTTAATACACATATTAAAAAATCTTATTTTTTTAAGCAACTGGTTTATCTCAATGTGTGTGGTGCTAGAATTTCATAATGTCATGACATCCAACTTCATTTTAGGGAATATGCATAATGGGAAAAGAAAAATATACTTTATATAACGTTTCTAAAAATGTATTCCATAGAGGGCATGGAGATACTTTTCAGTAGACAAATATTTTTGTCTTTTTAAATAAATCTTTTATAATATTCTAGGTATCTGAAAAACACAATTTGGAGTTTTCAATATCCATCAGTGATAATTACAAAGTGAAATACAAGCTTGAAATTTATGAATTCCTGCCAGTTTTTCAATTGAATTATTGAAACTTTTAAATTATATTCTAGTTTAACGTGAAATAGAATATTTGTTTAGCAGCAACATGATACAAGTTGAAGGATGTCATTTAAAATAAATTCCTGTATAATGTTCTACCACAATAAATACTAAGATAAATTTAATTTGATTTACTAACAACCCTGAGAATTCAGCATGTGACCAGTTAAAGCATGAACAGTCTGTATAAACCTGATCCAGAATTTACAGCTTGTCAGTCACACTGGTGCACATTTCTGAACTCCTTCAAATTGAAATATGCTGTGAAATGTTAGCACAATATTACAAGCAAGTACAGCCACATGGTGATAAAAGCATGGCTGCATATTTGAATGAGCCCAAAAGAAGTCAAAAGTTTTTATACATTAGTCATCCATGTGCAGCTTTCTTGTGTTTTAGGTTTAATCTGAAAGATAAAAACTACAATCTATTCACAACAGATGTGACAAAAATTAGGCCTCCACTGTTTGGGTGTGTGCATGTGGACCTATGCAATAAGAGCCTGAGAGGTAACGGGATATTTATACTGTGGTGGATTGACACATTGGAGTCAAGACAAATCGTGACGTCCCTTTTTGGTCTGAGGACATCATAAATAGCCAGCGGATGAAAAGATGTGTCAGAGTTGGAGGAGGTTATGAGAGGGTGAGGATGTTAAGGCTGCAGTTTATCTTGATCGTGATGCTAAATTTGGAACTTTCTGGCTCACAATGCTCTCCTCAAGGACCAGTGCTTTGGCGTTGCTCAAAGCTTTTCAAGATGTGAAATCACAGCTCCTGCTGGACAGAAACCTGATGCGTGTTTCTGGAGGATGCAGAAACAGCATGAAAAAAACATGTTGGCATGCCAGTCACGAGTTGAACAGAACACAGCTCTTCAATTTCACCTGAAGGTTTAGTTGCACAGGAATGTGTGAAAGAGAGGCAGGAAAGGGAAGTGGGGAGAGGCCGATCGGGGCTTTAATCTGCACCATCCACTTCTCCAGGCCCTCCCCCTTGCCGCTCTGACAGATGACAACTTTATTATTTCAGATGGCAAATCCAGCCTGCTCCCCTAAGTCTATTAGGAAGTATGTGGACAGAGCTCCAGCCACAAACATGAATAAACACGGCTGTATCGCCTCAGGCTGTGCACACAGTTACAGTCATGGACCACCAGCAGCAGTCCTCAACAGAGCTGGCTGTAAAACCCAAACAGGCTGTAATTTTAATACCAACTGAAATGTGTCCACATCGCTGAATGAAAAAAGCTAAAAACCAAACAGAAGCCTGAACAGCAGGTAAGATTTGTGGTCCAATTCACTTATTCTTTTCTCAGATTGCTTCTGATTGAGAGCCAAACTCTTAAGTTAAAACCGCAGTAGTCGTTAATGTATAAGGTGATGTAGTACTTTGTTGGTATCGTTTAAGGTCCTCTTTGTTAACCACAAAGCTCTATAATGACCTATTTCAAATAACTGTTTTCTGGAATGTAGTTTCTAATCTCAAAGAGTTTATAAAACAAGAAGCGGGGGAACAAATTTTACCATTTGGACTTTTGTTAATGTAATTCACATTTTCACCATCTGAATCACGAACATCTTAATTTATCAAGATTTTGCACACAAGAACTGTGATTTTAGTTTCACTTTTCCTGTGTGTGTTTTGTCACGCACACACACACACACCCCCCCACGCACACACATGAAGACAACTTTTACTGTTAAGTGATCATCAGGGATAATCAACCTAAAGAGACAAGTCTAAACAGTTTGTGTCCAGGATGTGTGGGGTCACCAGAGATGTTAGCAGCCCATTTCCGGACTCTAGGTCTGTACCAGGACGGACTGAATAATGGCGGTGTCTCTTACATCAGTTTCTGATATAAGCAGAGAAAGACTGAATCATCATGAGCTGGAGTACCTCATCACAGCTCAGGAAGTTGGTGGAATCCATGCAGCACATATGTGAAGAAGTTGTCAGAAGTAGTACTGAGTTCAGCGGGTCACAAAAAAACCTACATCTTCAACCTACATCTTCAAAAAACCTACATCTTGTACCAACTCAATTAGAGTTTGTACAAGAAATGTTTGAGTTTATATTGGAATAAAATGCTGAAACTGATTTTTTTAGCAACTTATTATTCATTTTCTCTCTGTTTCTGTGGAATGGTAACACATTTGTTTCCTCATTCTTTGATTTGGAATAGAATTTCCATAAAAAATAAATAATAAATAATTTTGAGCTTTACCCAGTTATTTAAACACGCCTCTATTATTTTAGCCAGAATTCATGTGTGAGACTCCTGACCACCGGTACCTCTCCGGTCGATCGACGTCTGTAAGGCCACTGTGCGGGACAGCTTATTGGCAGACACCCGGTACAGCGAGCCTCGGATCCAGCACATCTCCATCCCCGTCCAGCGCCGGCTGGATGGTTGGTGCCTGTCGTGAGGAGATCGTAGGCGGTTCTGAAGGAATGTCCTGAGAGAAAAGGAGTTAAGGGAGATTTGAAGTAAGACTTTATATGATAACAGTGATCAGTTTAGTTTGAGATAAACTGTTTAAAGTGTTCAGATCTGACTGTTTGAATCAGAATATTATCAGGTCATCCCTCTGTTAATTCCACACCTCTTCCACCCTCCAGTTCTTCCACAATACCTCCCCTATTCACTTTATGTTTCCCATCCTGTAGTCGCCCCCTCCCCTCCTCTTCCTCCCATGTCACAGCACTCTGTTAAATTGCTCCTCTAATGGAAAGGACGGCAGTGTGGAAATGGAGAGAATTGAAAAGAGGAGAGGAGGAAATCAATGAGATAATAGGCAGGGCAGGGGGCCAGAGCAGCGAGGTTGGCCCCTACACTGGAGTGTACAGACCATACACACAGACACACACACACACTCCTGCTACAGTATGTACAATGCACACAATCACAGCTCTCTGCATCCAGGATCCAGTCAGTGGGCTGCTGCATGTGTGCGGGGGTTGGACATGGAGGCTGCTAGGTGGTGGTGGGGTGGTGCAGGGGTTATGGCGATAAATTGCGCTGTCCTGTCACTTCTATTTGGGGTGGATTGGGGCTGGTGTGCAGGGCGCCGCTGGTGGTAATTTGCTGCCGTATTTCAGATGGGCTGGAAATGGGTTTAGAGCTAGAGTTCACGCCTCCCATTACAGAGAAAAGAGAGGGTTACCCCGAACGCACGGCCCGCACAAAACAACCTGCATGGACGTTTGACGCGCACAGGGCTGCTGCACTTTTGCAAATAATAGGGGAAAAAGTAAATATCAACTCTCAGCTGCGTTCACGTCCATGAAGCACCTGAGCGTGAGCCATAACTCAGCAGCACAGACACTCGGTTTCACTGCTACAAGATCAGTGGCTGCCCTACACGGGGCAAATGCAGCCAGGGGAGCCGTAATGGGGGCTAATGTTGAAGCGCTGACTGCCACCCAGGGAGGCTTAAACAAGAACAGGGTGGCCCCCACAACCACAATGGAGGTTAATGGCCATATGACATGAGTAGTTAACACAGACGGCAGTTAACCCTGACACAGGGCTACCGTCAGAGGGGTGCCATGGGGGGGTTAATGCTGTCTGTGTTAGAATGTTTATCCACTGAATTTGAATGTCAGAGTGACAGAAATACTGAGCTCATTGCAGTTTGTGGTGAATTTATGCGCCATCAGGTTTCAGACAGATCATAGATGATTCCACACACATTCCTGTTTGAATGTTCTCTGAGGCACCTTCTGAAAACAGGAATGTCATGTTGGGACAAATCTCCTCTGCTTCCTTTTTCCATCACACAAGCGGTTCCCCCTGATCACCAGCTGTTTATCGTTACAGTTCATTGAGACTGCAGTGACTGTGGAAGAGCAGATGTTGAAGTGGGGAACTCTAGGACGGATAAACAGAAAATGGATGGGGAATGGAGGATGGACAGTTGAATGAAGGATCAATGGATCGATAAATGGATGTATGGGTGAAAGAAAAGAATGGATGAGGAACAAATGGATGGATGTATGGATGGATGAATGGATGGATGGATGGGAGGATGGATGGGTGGATGAATGGATGGTTGGAACTCTAATCTCCTTCCATCCAGTTTTCCGAGACCTTGTTGGAAAGAGACAGTAGTGTTGTGGTGCATTCACAATGCATTGCTGCATACATGACGCTGTTGCACTCAGAAAGCCAATCATGATCCAGAACATTTTCAGGTCAGCTTTAGATATTCATAGTCATGGTTGAAAACTGCTTAGGTATAAATATGTATAATTATAATAGAATATAATAATTCAGTTATACTAATGTAATAGAATCAAGTACGGAATTTGTTCTTTGAACAGACACATAAAATTGATTAGAAAATAAATGACAAAGCATAAAAGGAGAAGTACTTGGAACTCAGAGTTATAGCTTAACTAAAGAGAAAAATGTCTGTCAAGGCACCCAGCACCACAGCATAATATCAAAAGCATGCGCAGTAAATTTTCCCCCAGGGAATAGATGACTTTAGCACTACACTTCCCACAATTCAGTGCAGCAATAAGAACTCATTAAAGTGGAAATGAGATCAACATTTTCAGCAAAATATTTTTAGCTGTTTCAGTACTAATAGAGAACAAATTACAAAAGTATCAACAGTGCACATACCAACTCAATGTTCTACCTTTTACAAGCTAGAAATTTCATGTAAAAGGATGAACTAACAAAGAAAAAGCAAATCGGGGTTAATGATAAGAAAGTTAGGATGTAGTTTTCTGTTTCATTGCATTTGACAAAATTTGCAGAGAAACATCTGGAATAAAAAGTACTATTCTAAATTTAATGTGACAAGTAAAAAGTATCATCAAGTTTTGGTTTAGCTGGGTTTTGTATATGTGTTCGGAGATTGTAAAAGAGATTGTGTTAGGTCTGGACCGTGGTGGTCGAGTTGTGTGAAAATGATGTTCCACACACGCTGAACTACTCTCACACAACATGAGGCCAATGAATCCTGGCATTATTATGGGAATATGTCTGTGACATTATAAAGGAAATCCATTGATGGCATAAGCAGGTCATTAAGAATATTCAGGTAGTCATGTTTTCACTCCTCAGTCTGGGCAGATAATGCTGCTGAATCTATGCCTGACCAACTACAGATACCCCTGATCAAAGCTGCCCCTGTACTGTAACTTGTTTCCAGCTGTAAGATAATTGCTCACACAATAATTATCCAATATCCCATTTGCTTAGTAAAATTTGGGTATCTACTTTTCTTTGGCCAGGTGGTTGACTGGTGCTCTTAAACCTCTCTTTGTAAAACAGTTCACAAACCTTGATCCGAAAGTGATCATTCAGAATGTGTCGTCGGGTCAGACCTTACAAAAACAGAGATTGGAAATTGTCCACAAAATTCTGATCAGGGCTTCAAATCTGTATTATTATATCAGTTTATTGCATGATTAAACCACAAGTAAGAGTTTGCATTTTTGTTTGAATAAGGACATACCTCACATCAAATCAGCAGACATTATCTGTTATTACTTGACTGTCTTTAAAGTCTCATAAATGTGTTTCTGAGTCTGCAGGTGTTTCCAGGCCTGCAGGTGATGTGTGTATTTTTGCATACTTTGCCACCTTTAGGTGTGTTAAAAAAAACAACAAAAAACTTAAAGATGATGTCTGGAGGTCAAAGCAAAAGAACTTAAACTCATCAAAAACGAACAGTGAAAAATACAGAGGGAAAAAGGAAGAAACGGAGGACAGAAAGAAGGGCAAAAAGAAGCTCCCCTGAGATGAGTGTGTTTGTGTGGGCAGGTGTGCGTGTGAGTGTGCGGTCAGCTAGGACTGCGCGATGCACAGATAAAGGAGAGCACGATTCAGCACTACGGGTTGATGAATGATCTGACTTTTGTTTTAGTGACAGGGAAGAATTTGGAGGGTCGCGCGACTGCTCAGAATAATGCTGCCCTTGTCTATTTGTCTGCAACCCAAGCATTAGTGAGCTCATATTGGGAAACAGTTACCCTTGAAAGAAAGCGCAGCAAAAACAGTCACCTGGATAACTCTGAAAGGCAAGGACTGCTATTCTTCTCCAGTTTCCTAACGGTCACCAAGGCAGCAGAGAAAGACTTACCAGGAGTAGAGTGTGGTAAAAGGAGCCACCGGGGGGAAAAAACATGGGACTGTAAGCGACAGACAAATGACTAATGTGATAAGTAATGAGTAAATGAGTGAAGTGGGGGATAAAAGAGGATGTACAGGACTGGGAATGCGGGAAAAGGAGGAGAGAAGTGAAGAAGAGGGAGCGCTGCTTCACTTTATTGCCCAGTCTCTTACATCCTGTGCTGATCGATACTGAAGCACTAAAGAAGATGAGCGTTCAGACCAGGAGTGTGTGTGTGTGTGTATGTTTGTGTGTCCACAGATATACAGCATACACAGTCTTGAAGAAACTATACTTAAGGAATCATTGCCATGTTGCAAACTTTGACACGAATGCGAGAAATAATGTGGAAAATGAGTGACAGAAGATACTAAAAAGGAGAAAAAACAGAGATATAATGCTAACGAAACGCTGGAGTGTTAAAGACTGCATAAGAGCGGCGAATCAGGGGGGTGTGAGAGCGATGAAGAAAAGCCCGGCTTGTAATTTATTCTCCAGAGTGCATGCTTTACGGCTTTCTTAATTCAACTCCTGATACTATTAATGGAGTTAATGTTGAGATTATATCTATTTTCTGGTGGCGGGGCCTGAAATACTGCAGCTAAGCCCACCCCCCTCCACTCTCCTCTTTCAGACTGCCACCCAGCAGTAAATCAGCCCCCTGGCTCCACCATCTTCTAAAACTGGGTAAGAGTATGGCATACTGGGTAGAGAGGCCCACTTCTGGAAGTACTTAGGAATTTCAGAGGCTTTATTCACAGAAGAGTTTTGGACTCTTTAATTCTTTTCCAAACTTTTTGTAAGACAGCAGTAAGGCATTTAGAACTCCAAATTATGCTAATAAAACCATTACTTCACCCATCTCAGAGAGGCCGATACATTTCAATAAATAAAATCTTTATCAGCTAAAGAAAATTTCAGTGTTACTAAAATGTTAATTTCCGATGTAATAAACATTCATTTCATGTAATAACTTATGTCAGTTTAAATAATAATAGTTCAACAACTGATTCTTTTATTAGCCAGATGAAACAAAGCCATATGGTGAATTTGACGATGATTATATTTTTATTATATGCATTTTTTGTTCGATGTACAATTTAGCTTCCCTTAAAAAAAAGAGACTTCTTTGGTTCTTAATTACTGGTAGATGCTCACAAAAAGGAAAGATGTCTCATTGTTCCAACAATGAGATTGCAACTATATTGCAGGTGGATGTCAAACTATATATCTAGTTGATTTTAGGCTGCTTTCATACATAAATCAGTTTGGGTCAATAAAACATTACAAGTAGCTTGTTTGGTCTGCTGTTAATTTGCAAGTTAATGGAGTTCCAAAGTGTTATTGTAGAAACCCGTTACTGAAGAAGTTAAAAGTCTCATTAATTTTTCCCATAGTCAATGTGATCTGGCTTTGAGTTGCCATATATCCTGAGGGGTTGATCAGCAGCAGACTTAGATGCTAGCCTATCAGCCCAAATGATTCATGACTGCGTCTGAAAACATTTGGTGGACTAATTAAAAACAGTGGCATAATATCAATGCAGACATTAAAGATAACTCTGAACCTGCATTTGGCAAGCAAGCTGGCAATACCTTACTTTTAAAATCTGCAACAACAGTGCTGCATTTTACCTGACTTGACTACATCCAAGGTCTGGGAATGTTGTTGCATTCTGACACTGGAACATAGAAGGCGTCAGAAAAAGTATGATTTAAAAGTTGTGGCCAAAGACCCAGTGATGGCACAGGGGCAAAGCATGCATGGAGGCCTCAGTCCTTTATGCAGCCAACAACCCACTTCCATGCCCACTCAGTTAAATAAAGGCCACTAGAGCCAAGAAAATCCTTTAAAAAAAATTGGCCAAATATGAAGTTTCTACAACTGATAGCTTGATGTTTTTAAACTGAAACAGCCATTCAGCCATTGGAGTTGCTTCCTGCATGTTGTTTATATAACATGTAATGTAACGTTCACAAGTGAAGAGGTTTTTGGACTAATTAGCAGAGTTACAGCCTGGCTCAGATGACCGCAACAAATACTGAAGGACATGACCTTTTAGAGGCATTTATTATTAAAATGATGTTTAGGGGTAGTGGACAGCGACCCAGGAATCGTGTGAGCCCCTTTGTCTGGTTGTCTGTCAGGCACAAATCTTTGGACATGAACCGGCTGGTCCTCACAAGTCTCAGCGCCTGCTAAAGGTCTGGTCAAGTGACGCTTCCATGTTTGGTCCATTTGAACCATAAACTGGTTCCCACACAGTGTCAAGCGTCCAGCCACACCGTCTGGCTCCGGCTGTGTCTTACCCAAAGACAACAACTGAGACACACAGAGAGGAGGTTTGAACTAGCAACCCTCTGGTTACAGAACGATCTCTGACCACCATCTCCACTGTCACCCCAAAGAAGAAGTGTCAAACACAAAGAGGAAAACTATGCAACTTTAGCTAATCTTTTTGTCTGTATGAATAGAAGAGAGATTTAAAAGGTCCCATCGATACATGATTGATATCATAGATAGGTGACCTACAAGTCAGCATAGGTGGTGTTCTTCATTAGGAGACAGACCTCCAAAACAAACTCAATACAAATAAACCCTCAAATGATTTTCTATAAACTTTGCATTGGAAAGCGTAGTTAAAATCTCAAGTTTTCTCTAACCAAAACCTTTATTGTGAACAGGAGGTTTATGTGGAGTATGTGGTTCAGTGATGAGCATGAACAGAGATAAAAGCTGAAGACCTATGTGGACCAGGATCTGTAGGTGTGACATGCCAAAGATAAAGAACAGCACTCAGTAGTTAAGAATATGAGCTCATGCACCACTCAATAGCATCAAACTGATAAAAGGAGCCGCTGGTCTTTGGAGTTAAACTGATACAGATAAGCTTGAGACATGGACGAGTAAGAGGACCCCGTCCCAGAGGACCTGACCTGTCCCCCTCCCTTCCTATCTCTCTCCTCAATTGTACACACATGGTGATATTTCACAGCATGCCAACGGGCTCAAATTGAAAATCCCTTGATGAATCAATATTTACTGCAGCAGCTAAATGAATAGTAATAAGTCACCAGAGAGGCTGAGGCCAGCCACACTCCAGCCCTCTCTGTCTCACCAAATCTGGATTATACAAAATAATGACCCTCCCGCACTTCCTCAACTCCCTCACCCCCTCAAATACATGGTGTAACAGGAAAAAAAGCTAGTGAAAATGTACCATTATAAACTTTTCTAAACAAACAAATAAAAGTCTCACCAGTTCTTGTTTGGGGACATAACTGTTTCAAGAGACATGAGCTGGAGAGAAGTTTCCCTTAAAACCTCAATTTGTAAGAACTTGGGAAATATTTGAAAAATCAATAAAAACAGTAAGAAAATAAATTTATGTGAAATACCACTAAATTATTTTGTTTTTCGTTAACCCAAAAAGTAAAAATAACATTATAACCCTTTTGAAATTGTACTTGTCTTTTGCTTGTTTCTCTTTATAAACATGACACCATGGCCTTTCTTCCACACAGCTTGACAAGAAAACCTCCTTCAAAATCTGGTGTGCCTAACTTTTCACAAACTTTTCAGCTTTTACTCTATGGTTGTTCAAAAATAATTATATGGTGCAATTTGTATTTTTTGTTCCTGGTCAGTTGAGGTTAGATTCAAAGAAAATTGGAATCTGATCATTGAGCTGTTAAAACCCTAAAGTTGCCTGGAAAATTATCAAGTGTTTTGATCCCATAACTTCTAGGAAAAATCCTCTTTGGACAGACGAGTCTACCACTAAAAAATTATTTGGACACCAGAACAGAGGACCAGTTTGGTGTAAACCAGATACAGCACTGAGAGAAAAGAACTTTGTACCATCTGTGAAACATGGAGGTGGAAGTCTCATTGTTTGAGGATGTGTTACCTCAGCAGGACCTGCTCGGTTGAAATTATACTATCAAATAATAATAATAGGAAGTCTATTATTTATCAAAGTAAAATGCCAGCCATTGTGGGTGGAGCTTACTGATGTCAACATTTTATTCTCTAATAATTTCCTTCCCTTTCCATGTTTCCTGCCGATTCCTGCGATAAAAAACAAATATTATCATAAATTACCTGGCTGTCTGGATCTTCCTGGCTCGCCAGGAGAGCGCTGTGTTGTAGTGCGGGGTGTGTGCAGCACTTGTACCCAGACGGGTCACCATCTTGTAGCGGGTCCTAAACACCCGCTTGTAGGCAGGGCTTAGATGGGATGTGGAGATGGCGTCTGTGGACAACAGTAATTAAGAATGGATGAGTCTGACCACACACAAAATCTATCCAGTCAGCATATCAACAAATGCACATTCACATCACTTCAAAACACACACACACACACACGCACACACACATCCCGGTTTGAAGACTCTGGCAGGTGTGCTCTTTAATAAGCTTCACATATAAAAATGAAAGGGAATAACAGAGGCAGAATTTTTATGAGTCTAATAAATCATGTGCTCTGTCTCTCTGTGCTGTGCCTTCATCCCTCCTGCCCACCCTCTCTCCTTCCTTCTCACTTTAAGTCTCATTCGTTATATCTTTTTACAAATCCATCAGAGAAGACGCACAGGAGTAGAGCGAGTGGAATGGGGAAAAAAGAGGGACGCTTGTGTTTTTATTTATTTATTTGTCCTCATATCCATCATGTTGTTTTATGAAGGCCTGGCCTAGATGACACTCCCAAACAAAGAACTGAATTTACATTGTGGATAATCGGAGGTCTTGTTCACATCAGTTTACCAAGACAGAAGGTGTCGCAGGAGCAGAGTGTGTCTACTCAAGTCTGAAATAAAGGAAATAAAAAGTTGGTAAGGTTTTGCTGTTTGCAGTTGCCAGCGCTGTTTGCTGCATCTGGTAGTTGATGCTTCATACAAAACCCTGAGCAGTGGCCAACAACTTTTATTAACTCTTTAGGCAACAGAAGATGCTGAACTTTGTTCAAATAAAACAACTGGGTTAGGATCCAATTTATTATAGTTTTAAGTTGCTTAAACTTTTAAGCATTAGAAACTAAGTAGAGTTATCACCCCACTGACACTCTTTGAGTTACGTATCTAAAGAGCTCATCAGCATGATCACATCTAAATGGTTAAAAAAATGAATGTTTTGGATTGGTCATGTCACATTTACATTAAAGTCAAATTCATACTTAAATCCAGTCAAGATAATGTTGGATGACCTTAAAAAGGGCAATTGTAAAGTGGACTATGATGGCTGAATTAAAACAATACTGAAAAGAAGATTATAAAGACTCTTTGGTAGTTATCACAAACACTTAATGATTGAGTGTTCCACAACCATTAATCAGGAGACAATTGCTTACTCCCACAGAGCCAGGCTGGTTTAACTGAAGAAAATATGGAATTCCTTTGTAATATTAATATAAGATTTTAAGTGGTATGAGTATATCACTAGCTCCACATTTTTATTAGAATAATCATACTGCCCAAAATGTCATCATGTACACTTCTTCCCCCTGCCTCTGTGGCAGAGACAACACTCAGTCTTCCTAATGAGCGAAGCCCACAGAGCGGTCAGAGGAGTAAGGGAGGGATAACAGATGAGTTTATGTATCTGATGACAAGCTCATTTTGTATCATCTTTTTCGCACAAGTCTTTAATAAACCACACCATTTTAATTAGTGTCCAATAACAAAGCATGAACTACACAGCTTTGGTAGCAAACAATACACTGATTTCCACTTTCACACCTTCTGCCTCCCCTCCCAGGTGTTAGTTTAATTTGTCAGCCATGTTGCAGCTCTGGATCAGCAGGAGAATCCATCTCAGGCAAACATTTAGCTCAGAACAAATCAGAGTTAGGAAAGCTGCTGAGACATCCACTGGAAAAAAGCAAAGGCTCACACATGAGCACCTATGAAGACTTTAAATTAACATGGGCAAATATAACATAATAAAGCCACTGTGAAGCAGTTAGTAGTGAAATAACACCCAGTCATAAGCAGATGAAATAAAAACCTGACCTGAATTAAAGGCCAAACATTGAGAAAGTAGAGATTGCTGTGCTATGCATTGACAGCCATATGAAAGAAGTAATAAATAGTTCTTACCGTCACTTTTATCGTTATCACAGCACTACCAAAAAATGTTGAGATAAAACCTTAAGTCCATATCACCCACTCTTACTGCAAACATTTCTTTTTTTTCAATATTCAAACTTTTAAAGACTGTAGGGACCCTGTAGTAAATTTTATTCTATAGATTGTAAGCGTTAAAGGTTGTGCGCTGTGTTATGAAAAAAGAACACAGCAAAGGAAAGAACAGCAAAGACAACAAGCGCAGTGCTGCTAGTTTTTAGAGAAGTAGCTGCCCAGCTTGAAGTTACTTTATTCTCACATCAGTGTGATTTGCGCAACCAGTCAGATGATAAATAGGGCTTGTCAAAGGTGTTGCCATGATTCCCACCCCACAACCTCATACATACCCGCCGTCGCTTCCCTAACCTGGACTTTAATCCATCTCTAAATCCTTGCTGCCAACACCATGATAGTCACTATGTTCGGGATGCTGACACACAGCTGTTCCACCACGGCTGTTGCTTAATGGCACCTAGTGGTAGTGTTTGTCCTTTGATATATATTTGAGTGTGTGTATGAGTTTGTATGGGAACATGGATGGATGGACGGTGCTGCACTGATTGTAAACCAATGCAGGTTGTGTTGGTTGAGTGGCTCTGGGAGCACTGGGGTCTCAATCTTCCAGTGAAGGACTATGACCAATGAGCATGTGAACACACTCACACACACACCTGGGGTCTCAATCTTTCCTTAATAGACCTTTGACAGTGGACTGCCTTGCAAGTGGCGCTCGGCTCTCGGAAGACGCATGCAGCTCGCACGGTGCCCATCCATCTCTCCCTGACGCACCGCCGTGAATCCACAGATAATCTACTCTCGCTGCCTCCCCGTGCACTCATCGCTCTGTCTGGAACCAGTCTCCACATAAACGGTTGGTTTAAAACGTTTTCTAACTAATCCCTTTACCGGAGGTTTTGTGGCAAAGTCTCAGTGAAAAGTTAAAGTTTCTACAGTGGAGTTAATTTAGTTTTTTAGATTTATAAGTAGGTTGTTATTAACAAACATACTCTGAGACTATGCTGATTTCCATGTTTTCATCTCATCATTGCAATTTCTGAAGATGTATACTTTTTACTAACCATGGCTGCCTCTACAGTAAAAATGTAAAGGCAGCCTTCTGGTACATTTAAAATAAAACAACCACAACCTGCACAACTCTGCCATGTCTCCTCTACGATTACAGGCCTAATCTGCTTCCATTAAACCAGCTTAAAATCTGGTAAAAACTCTTTTTAAAAAAATCACTCACTTAAATGCTGTTTTGTCAGCATAAAACGAGAGATGGGGCATCACATGAATGGATCTCAATGTGATGAACAACGTAGACCCCTTCGCTAAGATGACTGAGCCTCGACTAAATGGTGTGAAGTAGGCTTTGAGAAAACTTCTCCCTCTTGATCCTTCAGCCCTCTGACTGAGGCGGATGACAGGTCACAACACAGAACATCCAATCTTCCATCCTCTTATGAATCTACCCGAAGTCTGCTCCTCCATACCTGACGGCTGCTTCCAGCGAACAGCGGTCTCTGTGTGCCTCCTCCCTGGGACAAGCTGATGGATAATAAATCTTATTATTGACAGTGTCTGTTCCTGCTGCCATTCCATGCTCCCCTCCCCTGGGGCTCATCTTCTGACTCCCACAGCTCCAGCGCTCTCAGAGAAGACAGCCGTGTCATGCTAACATCAGATTTAACAAGGGAGTTACCACGATTTAATAACTCAGTGTGAGCCAGCACAGGATGATAACATGATCTCTGCGTGTTTGACACTCAGTGATGCTTTTTGACACACTATCTGGAGGTGCCAGGACAGTTTAATGCCAAACCGTATCGACAGAGAACTTCATTCCTTGTTCTTAAAAAGCCTACATCCCCTTGCTTATGTTGCATTCAATGTTTGAGCTATTGCTCATTCTTAAATTGGGGCAGGATATCCGAATTGGTGCTTAAGCTTGTGTTTTTACACAAAGAATGTATCTAGCCGCCTTTCGTCAATACTTTGTATCAACATTTTTGCTGAAATGACAACATTGTGTAGCACTTTATCAAGTCCGAGGACTCCAAAGAGCTTTACACTACATTCAGTCAATCACCCATTCATGTAATTTTCTCCTATTAAAAAGCACTCTAAAAGTAAAATATAATTATTAGAAAAATATGAGGCTTTAAGGGATCAGGGATTTCTAAAACTAAAGTCATACTTTACATGAGCCTAATTTATTCCTGCAGACTAAAAACATGAGTTTATTCAGACACCCAGTGTAAATGTGATAACTAACAGATGGTTCAGCTCCTCTTTGCTTCATGACTAAATTAACACATGACTGCAAATTAGCTAAAATAGAAAAACAACTTTATATATAAATTACCACTAAAAAAAAAAAAAAAAAATTGTCACGTCTTCTGAATGTGCTTCAGGATTTTAGAGGAATACTTGAGGGCTCTACAACCATGTGTGCATGAAGAAATGAGTTGGCACAAACTGATGGGTCAAGGAGGCCACCCACAGAAATTGTAGACCTCTGGCGTTTGCTGTGAGCAGATGATGCCAGCCAGCAGGGTGGTAGTGATGTCATATCTCCTCACTTCACAGGGGTGTGTTTAAAAGCAGGGGTGATGGTTGGGGGTGAAAATGCATGTGTGTGTGTGTGTGTGTGTGGAAGGGCTATTCGCTTGTGCCTCGTCCATCATCATAGGGGAGTCATCAGCTGTAAATGACACCAGCTGACCTGGAAAACTTCAGTATGACGAGGGAAAGGAGGGTAGGAGGAACTCTCTACTCAAATTAACAGCAAAGGGTTGCTGCACAAAACAACATCTATAGAAACTAGGAAGAGAGAAGATCAGAGTCTTTGTGTGTTTAATGCATTTTAACTTAGTCAGTTGGAGTACTGACATGTTTTTGGCATAAAATTATCAATGCGAGAATATAAAAGTTGTTACTGACAAGTTTTATACATTTTGAAGGGGGCATATTATGCAAAACTTAGACTGCATAATATGCTCAACTTGACAGCCCAACCTGTTAAGTTATTGAAATCAAAGTTAGACATGTTCCTAAGAAATACAAATATATTACATTCAACATATTGAATCTAAACAGACACAAAATACATAATGAAATACAAAATCTTGCACATTTTTGTAAGTTATTTTGTAAAAGATTATATTAATTAGATACTAAATTTTAGATATTAGCAGCGAGTCATAAGTCAACATTTGGCAAACAATCATAAAAAAACAAGATTTAAGGTTTACTCATGCATATAATTTGCTTTAAAAGAAGTAACTATTTATTTTATGGCCTCTTCCTGTGGAAAAAGTTGTTCAACCTTTAGAGAAATTGTACAACGACAGATGGTCAAAGCTCCCTCTCTGTATGCTCCAACCTTGTGGAATGTAACATGAGAAGACAAAGTGCCATCCTATAGCCAAAATAAGGTGGTACAAAGTGTTAACAGGAGCGGTGCCAATAACTTAGGAGACAAGTTAACCCTTACAAAAAAGCAATTGAGAAAAAGCTTTTGAGGGATTAGAAGACAAGAGTCTATAGTTTCTTCATTGTAGTAAATATGCAATCTTTAAAAATTATAAGTTGATTTTGAGTTCAGTCAGTTATAAATTAAATTAAAGTGTAAACTCTTTTACTACCATTGTCTATAAATATTAAAAACACAAATCAAAGTTTTTTTTTTTCCTTATGTTGAGGAACATGCGATGAGACAACATCCTTGATGAATAATTAAATAACAGCTTCTATATACGGGTTTCCAGAGCAACTGAATGTTCCTGCAGCCATAAAGAACATCAATAATGGAAATAAGACATGATGAAAACATGTTTTCCCTGTGAACTAAACCTTGACCTCGACCTGATCCCGAGAGCTGCCAGGATCTTTAACCTTGATCATCACTTTATGATCCTGTCGAGCACATCCAGTTGTGTCCCATGATGTTTGTGCCGCACATGTAAAAGTCACGTCTGCTCAAAAGGATGACGCTGGCTGTCAATCAGCAGATCCCATTACACGTCAGGAAGAAGAGCCAAGGCTTTGCACAATCATTATTACATAAGTTACAAGTGCATCTATTTGTGAGCACCCTGAGTGTGCATGTAGGTATTTGTGAATGGAAGGATAAGTGTGGCTTATAAAGTGTTTGTCTCTGAGAGGTTGGGCCACTTGGAGGTTAAGTGAGGGAATCTCTAAAGGACAAAACATTATTCCACAAGGGACGTGAACTTCTGCCCTGAGAGAAATATGGCAAGACCTTTAAGCTAATAAACAAGCCTGACAGGGGCAGCAGTGACCACCGAAATGCTCCACTGACAAAGTGACAGATGGCTGGACTGATCTTTTTCAAAATGTGAGATTCAAAGAAGTTAATATTTACAATATTTTTTATTGTAAATATGTCCGCATTTTATTTCCATTCTTACATTGGTTTGGAAAATGGTCAAATCAAATTCCAGATTTTTCAAGACGGTTTAGAAATTCTTGATTAATTCTATTTTATTGTTCTTTAAATTGCTCTTGCATCTTATGTAAAAAGAAACTTTTTGGCATCTGAACATTTCCTATGGTAAGGATGCCAACAGCCTTTTGTCAAAAATATTAGCTATTCTTCACAAGCAAGTAAAAATGAGGTTCTTAAATCAAGAAAGAATCTGGAAATAGTCCGAGCAGTGGATTGCCTATAGATTTTTCATTTTTTAATGATTTACATTCTCTCCAGCACAAAGTCACAACCATATGGATCAAATTCAAAAAACATGTATCTAAATTCAGTCAGTTTCCCCCTTGCAAAATTGTTGCTATCTGATCAACAAAGCAATAAGATTCCAGGTAAAACAGTCAGGGTTAAGTTCTCTCCTAGCTGTCCTGAGACTCAGTGTGATTTCTTTGTTGAAATTTTTGTTGCTACAAACAGAAAATGACTTTTGCTTGGACATGTTGGCTGACGAGACTGTTGCAGTGAAATGAAGCAACATTGAGAAAGAAAGGATGTTGGTTTGACTCCATCATACTGAGTGATGGGTTGAAGACACATGCCGTATCCTGCAGTTTGTCAGTCACCACACACACAGAGAGCAGAGGTGGATCACCGGTGAAGATTTAAAGCAGGACTGAGCTCCTGGTAGCACACGCCAGAATGGCGCACATCCATCATGCTGCTGATTCTTTTGGGTTAGTGAGTGATGAGCCCCAGTCAGCCAGTCGGACACCGAGTCTCAACTTCTGTTTCAGCCACAGAGACAAGAGACAAGGCCAATGGGAGACACTCTGGCATCATCAATGTGTCAAAGTGTTAAGAGAGAAAGGAGACACCAGAGGATGCTACTGCGCTAAAAAGTATTTACAGAGTGTTCCCTCCAGGACTGTAACTGAAAGAAGATTAAAACCCCCAAAATAATCTAACAGATTTTACTTCGAACAAAAAGCAAAAAAGCAACAACTATTTACTGCTGCTAAAAAAGCCCATCTTTCGATTTTGAATATTACCTGTAAAGTCTAAAATTACATTTATTTTTTTAAAACAGACTTAAGCAAAACTATAAAATTAATAATAGCTACGTCACAAGCTTCCACATTTTTAATGTCTATTAGCTGTTCTGCTCTTCATAGAGTTACACTAATAAGCCCATAATAATTGTTATTTAGCTGACACATCTGCTAAATGCAGCCTGTTGACCCCATGTGGACAATTTTTGCAAATTCGCCACAATCTGTTCTTGGTCTCACTTAAAACAGCCATAATGATATGTGTACTGCACTAACATGAGTTGACTCTTATGCCACCTAATGCCTAATTTTGCTCATTGGCAAGCTAAATGTATACATTTCAGGTAATAAGAGGATAAACATGCAATCTGCACTTTGCTACCGTTGTAAGATAGTTTTGTGTTAACCGAGTTAGAAGTGATGCTAATAAAATTTCTGTACCACAAATGTCCACGTTTTCATGTCTATATGCATTTCAAAATAGTCTAATTTGTCTTTCCAATAAGCAAGTGAAAGTTTAGGGGGGCTTTTTGGTCAGCTGTCCAGCAGCAAACAGTAGCATTAGCAGCGCAGAAAATGAGATGCAGTCACACCTTCAATAGTGAGGGGCTCTGAACCAATCCGAACTATCTCAGGAAGCCCACTATGAATGTTGATGGACCATTAGGGGGGGTTCTACCTCTACTTCAAACCATGTGTGAACTAAGACTATGTGGCCTCCATGTGTTAATGGAAAGGTTTGCATGTCAAATAGTCCAAAGAGTGTAGATTTCAGATGATCAAGGTCAATGAGGCTGATATTTGACCTCGGAGTCTGTGTGAAAAGAACTAGCTTGAATAACTAAAGAACTGATGGTTCACTTTGGCCCTTGGCCTTGATCAGTTCTATGAGAGGAGGTCAGGCTCCTGACATTACCGAGGTGAAAAGTGAGGGTTCACAGGTTAAAGGTCAATAGGGACAAAAGGTGAAGATGGAGAAGACTCTGGTCGGCCAGGGTGCTAATTTGGTAAGGGTGTTAAGGTCAAAGCGCTTTCATTCCCCCCCTTTAATTCTGTGGAAGGGCAGTAAGCAGGACGGCTCAAGAATAAACAGGCTACTTTTAGACTTTTTCTTACTAACTAATTCTCTCTCCAGGAATTTACTTGTTTCTCTTCACCAACTTTAGCTGTAATAGTAAACCTTTAACTCTGGGTTGTTACCTTGTATGTCTACATATGTGTCCTTAGCACTTTTTGCCCTTCTCTTGTGCAGCATCCTCACCCACTCACGACCCCCTCTTTTCACAGTGGCACTCTGGGTGCAGCTGCCAGGGCCTAATTGGTCCCTTTGGGCCCAGAGGGAGCTGGCAGCGGTCCGCTAAAGTGCTGATCACAACCAAGAGGAGTGGGCATCTGCTAGGAAGAAACACTACTGCTGAACCGCTGGCATGAATACCCAACGCGCACACACATTTATATACACATGTACACAGACATACACTGTGAAAGGTCTTTGAAAGTCACAGCAAGCTACAGTATAACACGACTGGATGTAGCACATATTAAAATAAAAAAAAAAATCCTTATGATTCCTAACAGAAAATTACAACAAGATTCACACGTTTTTTTCTTTTCATGATAATATTTTAAAGCTGTTTACATGAATCACTAAATAAGGTCATAAAAAGGATGACTTCAGAACAGTCTACTAGATGTCACAATATTTAATGAATGTTCTCTGTTTTATTTTTGGTCAACATCAGCAAGGTCACTTTCTTAAAAATGACTGAAAACTTTTCAAACAGATGAGATCCAAAATACTAACAATTGTCCTTTATCCATATAACCCATTTTTATTTTTATTTTCCTTCAATTGATGACCGTTTCATCCTGACGCTGAAGCAGTAATCTACTAACTTGTCTGAAAAACACTGAACACTGCAAAGCAGGACTGCATTACATAAATGTCCACTTTTCTCAGAAACAACATATGAAATGCAAGATTTTATGTGGTTGGCATGATTATTGAATCTTGCTCATCAATCACGATGCTCATTGACTTTTAATACATTAATATTTACATTTAGTAACTTAGTGTTTTTGCTCTTCATTGGTCTCTAGACAGTGTTTTATTTCAGTTGTTACATATCTGAGGAGGATTGTTAACAAGGTGAAACAAACAGAAACACCTGATGCATCTACTCTATATTTTGTCCGATGGCTCCCAGCTTAACAAACAATCTGATTTTCTTGTATACCCATGTTTAAAAACTAAGTTTAATTTTCTTTCTCTAAATTGGAGTTTACATTATTAATGACGGCTGTTTGGATAATGAGTCCAGCATTACTGCCATCGAACAAGATGATCAATAATATCTGCTTGTGTCTCTTCAGAGACAGAGTGAAGTATTTAACAACTAAGACCCCCCCAATGACACGACACAAACTACCCACACACACATCACAGGTTAGGAGCACTGTGGACAGGAGACAAATTAACCACTTTCAAGAGAGCAAATCACAAAGGAGCAAAGGACAATAAATGGTCAATGATCAATACTGCCTGCTTCAGGAGAGCGCCCTCACAATATCAACATTTAACACACGTACATGGGAAAACACACAATCGTATATCTCACATCAAGTGTGAGTTTTTTTCTGTGATGGAGTAGGTCTTTACTGATGATACGCTGAACATTGAAAGATATGTGACATTCTTCTCCCAATTCTTCTGTTTTTCCTTCCTTTTTAACACTGAAGCTACCATGACAGGAGACAAAGTAGCCATTTCCCCCAGACCAACTCACCACCAACAGCAGAAAATGAACTACCCAGATCAATACTGCACTCTCTCATAGAGTCACTGCCGTCTTCTCCAAGGCTGCACAGTTAAACAAGGCCCACTACAAAAAAATATAACAGGTTTTACCTCAGTTATAAAATGACAAAGCATCTGTTTGGTTTAACTACCATTTAAAACTCTAACTTGACTTTTATTTTTATCATAGAGTGATGTGGTTGATTAAGTTTATCAATTGGTTAGGATTACCTACAAAGTAATTCTATTAGCCGGCAAATATTCCTATATAGATGTTAATATTGCCAGCAATATTCCTACATTGCTGGCTAATACCTTTAGCCAGAAATATAAGTGGTGAATACAGGACTCCAGTCCAGTAAAAAAGAAATTACCTACCATATATGGGTTCTTTAATGTCCTCATTACTATTGTTCTTAATTTTAGATTTTTGTGCCATCTCAAGCTTCCAAATGTCTTTGTTGTCATTAGTAAGTTAAACAGAACAAAGTATTTAGAAGGCTTCATTAGAATGGATGGTTAAGACCACAGTAGCTCAGGTAGCTGAGGTAGATAAAAACATTTCCAGCAGAGAAAAATGGTGAAAAGTCCAACGAGACATGTTGATTAATCTGGACATTGTCGGGATGTTGTGGCTTGGGACAATACACGCAAAGGGGCAGACTGTGGTCAACAATTATAGGAAGTAGATCAAATCTGGCTTACTCTTATTATTGTTCCAACTATCGAGGGAACAGACCTGTCTCTCTGGCTTCAGGAGAGTCATGAAGCCAGGCTGATCTGTCTGGTAACAACCAACATCTTTAGTCACATTTCTCTTCCTAGTTTCACAATCCTTACCATCATTTTAGCTGACAGATTTGTTTTTGTTGGTGTAATGATTCCTGCAGATCAGCTTAATGCAACAGATAATAATGATCTGTAAGCTCTCTCTTTAACAACAATAATAATCCATTTTATTTATAAAATATATCACCAATTGAAATCTCAGAGGGTTCATTCACATGCTGATGATGGCAAGTTATTGGATTTAACTTCATGTTGATTTCCCTAATGTGAGCTGAACAAGTATTTCTCATAGAATTTTACATTTAATATATTTCATATTTTTATAGATAGTTTATCTATTTAGAGATGGCCAAAGCTATAGTGAACAACGTGATCATTGTCCCCGACATCTCCTGGTTTAAGCATGTGGCGTGCGTTTCTCAATGAAAGTGTATTAGCATAATTGTATGTTTTACATACAAAATTTGTCTCATAGAATTAGCATAAAATCATATTTTAAAATTCTAATGAGTCATCAAAGACAGACTACAATTATTACACAAAATTTTACGTGTTGACAAATAAATTTTAAAAAAGTAATACAGAAAACAAATTAGGCGTTGGTTTTCTTCATTACATTAGGCTGCCACATTGGGTAAAAAAATAGTTTATGCTAAATTAAGATCAGTTTTAACTTCACAAGACAAGCTATTGTTCTACTTGAAGCAAAAGACCAAAGTTCATCACCATAAAGTCGCTGATCCAGCAGAAACAATGCTCAGAGACCCCTGTGCAGCTTCTTTGGCAGAGATCCGAAAGGCAGTTTCCGCTGGTGTATTTGGATATGTACACTGTTTATATGAATCTTGGACCTTGCTGTACATCCTGATTTACTCAAAGGTGAGAACTAACAGCATAGACCAAACCTCCTGACTTTCCTGCAACTGAATTCTCAGTGCTCTTCTTCTGTAACTGATAAGTGTTTCCTGCTAAAGTTTTACAAACAGCCAACAGCTAAACTGGAGTTAAAATCCTGCCAGGTTTTCAATTAAAACCTCTCGGCCTTTGCTCTTCTATCTATTACTGTAAAATTTGTTTAGATCCACTCCATTTATGTCATGTGGAATAACATAAAAAGAGATACAGTTGTGTCTCTCTGACTTTTGAATGCACAAACTTCAATTCCAGATTTAGTTTTTTTGGCACATGCAAGTATCTATGGTGTTTAGTGTGAGATTTTATAAGCACACATTGAGATTGATAAATATACACGATGGCTTTAAACAGAACTGACTGATATGTTGCCAAACTGTTCCTAATAAAAACAACTGGTGATATCAAATAGCAGGAAGGCGAGTAAGGATATTTTATCTGGTTATATCTTGTTATAGCTCTTAAGGAAGGAAGGAGGTGTAAGGGAGATTATGCAAAATAATTTTTTTTTAGCTTTATATCATTTATATAAAAGACATCTGGAGTGTTGTTATCATTCTTTTGTGCATGTTTGAGGAATCTTTTAATCTCCTGTGGCAGCCATTTCAATGGTCGCTTGGTTGCTTATACAATGTGCTGCATATTTACCCAACCAAGCTTCTGCCCCAGGTGTCGACACCTCCCCGCAACTCCCCCATTTAGCAATTAGCAAACACCTGGTGGAACTGCGAGTCAGCTGACCTAACTACTTCTCTGTCCAAAAAACAAGAAAGGTTGTACATAGGATAATGCAGGAGCATTGTGATGACCTGTTTCTGGCAGGTTTTCAGAAAGAGTAAGATCTTCTTAAAAAGACAGAGGAATCAAAATTTCAAGGCATCGAATTCCGAAGTTAAATGTGTTTTTGACATATTCATCATTTTCATAACAACTGAAGGAAACGGTTACTAAATTTAGCTATAAAAAGATACTACTATCCTGGAAACACAAAATACCTCCCAGACCCTCTTTAAAAAGAAATTAGAATCTGTGAAAATCAGTATGAACAGGTTTACCAAAACCAAAGATCAGAAATCGGCTACAGAATTCTGATCATCTCTCTATAGTTAAAGAGGATCAGACCAAGGAGGGGGGAAACCTTGACAACCTCTAGCTAGAAACAGACTCTAGCCCTTTACTTGGGTTTCCAAGTTGTTCGCGGTAAGAAGGAACATGAACTCACTTCAGTTAGACCTGGGTCTTCCACAGGCTTTCCTCTATTGCAATGAACAACACATGTTGAGACCATCATCCTGGTCACTTTACACTTGGCTGAAAAATGATGAACAGGATGTTCAGTTAGTTGAGTGACCTATGAAGTCATAATAAAAATGTATTTTTATCTCAAGCTCCAGAACTATGTAAACACGATAAACATATCAAATCATTATTTAAAGAGGGAAGACCACAAAACTGGATGAAGTAATACATTTTGTATACTTTTACAGAAGCACTGTTTAAAAGTATAATTAGGCAAACAAATATATTTTTAGTTGTAATATTTGAGTTCTAAGTTGGTGTGTAATGCTATGCAGGATCATCATATTATCAGAAGATAAAATAAGTCAATCCAAATGTCATAAATGTGACATTTAGATTGATCAGCTGTTTAAGCAGATCAACACATTTTTATTGCTCTGGCCCATGATAGCTGTTGATATGATATCTGCAGCTTTCAGCCCAGCTCTCCACATCAACCCTGCTGGTGGGAAACTTCAATATCCAGTGCTGAACGTGGTAGTAGAGTGGTTACTCTATTACCACAAATGCCACCAGTGCTAATGCCAACTCACTGACAACCATGTCAAAGAGAGAAGGAGTAAATCTTAGGAGCAGCATTCAGCATTGGAGTGAGCTACTTTGTATATTCAACAGTTACAAAAAACAGAGCAGTAGACTAAATTACTCTACTTCTGTTTAGAGCAAATCTAACTAATTAAATAGGCTGAACATTAATTATTCAACTAGAGAAAGGGAAGAACTACCGACAAGACGAGCAGGCACTGAAGGTGCTTGGAAGTGAAATGATTGGAGGGGGATCCCCTGCTCCTATCTGGCTATAAAACAATCCAGCATGGTTAATCAATAAGGCCTCGCAGGAATTAGCAGCTGTCTTAAAGTGTTTTGACTGACAAACACAAACAATCATCCATTATTAAATAAGTACCACAAACAAATCTAACATGGGCCCGAAGGGAGAAGCAGACTACTACAGGTTAAATGGAGGACATACAAAAAATACTTAATTGTGTTGATGGAATAGAGAAGAGTAAGCCAGATTTACATTTCTCCATTGCCCAATGGTTAAAGGCAAGGGCAATCACATCTAAAACTCAATCACTTCAATGATACAGCACTGGAATTTAAAGTGACTTATGTCAGATATCCTTTTAAAAAACAAGAACATCATTAATTTATGGTGAATTGCAAATATTCACACCCTTTTATAGTTACCTGTTTTTCAAACTTACGATTGAAAATCTCTGGGTTTTGTTAGAATTTTATGTGACAGTGATGGGTTTTTTTTTTTTACATATTTGTTCACCACGTCATGACAGCATGAGACACACCCATGTCATCCACATCAAAAACCGCCACTGATTAGATGCATCAGATCATATTTGCACCTGTGTACAAGAAATGGATCAGAAAATTCACAAAGTGCACCACATCATTTCCAGTGCCATTTGTTTTCATCTGTTTGTTGAGTGTTTTAAATCCACTATTATGTAAAATGTGATTTTTTTTGGATACACAACAGAAAACATTTTTAAAAACATTGTCTTGTCTACACAAGGCCTAACACAAGAGGAATTTGAAGTAATACCAGCAATGCTCCAAAGTGTTTTTGTGTTTGATTTAATCAAGTCTCCAAACTTACCTGGCTCAAATAAAAATATGGTAGAATCTACTTATTTATTATTATCTGTAATATTACTGAACATAAGATAATTAGTTTTTGGCATGCAAGTCCAGGTCATGGAAAAGCAAATCAAGAGAACTTGGGAAGAGATTGATTCATCAGTCAAGACTGGTTAGTTTTGCCTTGCTTAATTACCTGTTGCTTAGGTCTAATATTACTGTCTCTAATGGTTCCAGTTGGGGGGCATCTGAAGGAAGGTTATGGTTGTGTTTGGAAGGCAATCAGGCTGCTTGTAAACAAAAAGGTCATACATGTAAAAGCGAGTTGGAGAATCATATTTAGGAGGTTAAAATGCCAAGAAAGGGAAGGACTACTCAAATACAGAAGTGGCTTCAAAGGAGACAAAAATCCAACTTTTCTCAAGAGAAGGAAAACTACAAAAAACATAAGTGGTAACCAGTGTTACTAAGATATTTGGAAGGATGGGAACAGAGCACTGTTAGTGGAGCAGTCAGTGGGGTTCAGGGAATAACTGACCAAGACCAGAATAGCAGTGGTAGGGGAGTAAGGGCGGTTCGGATGTCCAGGCCAGCATGACAGAAATGGAAAGTTGGAAAGGCTGGGGAAAAAAAAAGCTCAAGATGATGAAGCATCAGGTTTCTTTGCAAGCAGGGGGCATGACCCACAACCTGGCTCTGTGGCTTGAGTGGAGAGCCAGGCGGAGACGGAGTGTTATTGGAGGACATGCAACTAAATCAGGGTCACAAAAGAAGTTATGAAATAGTAAGGCTACGGTGGGTCTTTACCTCATCTATGCTTCATTAGCTGAGACTCTAGACAATCAGCTAAAACAAAACATATTATTGTAGAGTGGCTGTATTGTGCCCACCACATCATCTTATCAGAAAATATGTGATGAAAAGAAACACATTTGCACAATTCTACAGTCATTACAAACCTTTTTACAGACTGAGCTGTAGAATAGCCAAAGATGTTCCATTGATGTATTATGCTGTCAAACAAGCATTGTATTTGAATAAAACTTCCTTCTCTTCACAAAACTCAAAGCTGTTTAAATTATGTTGTATTTAGGGCCACTGAAGTGAAATGAAACCCAGTTATACAGCATTACACACACTCCTTGCCCTTTTTGTTCCTGTAAAGTTGTTTACAACTCATCAGCTGCAAGCTACAGTTAAGACCTGCTACAATTTCAAGGCACAGTTTCTGGAATAATTTCAATACTTAACATGATCAGGTAACTAGAAGACTCCTGTTAATTTGCCTGGAGGTTGACGCGTTGTTGTTTATAACCAGGCAGTGCTGATCATAGTTTGGTTCTAGAGTACCTACACAAGAGCTGGCACCAACGCATGCAGCGCACGCTTTGTTGGCATTAGTTTTGTAATTTTATACAGTTTGTGTATCCTGTTAAAAACTTCACTCATTAGTTTAAAGAGCAATTTTTACGCCTAATTTGTATTGTGATCAAACAGAAACTTCAGTCACACAGCTCAAGATAGTTGGGATGATCCAGTCAACGAGATTATTATAATAACTGAGAGTGACTTATATGTATGGAACTTTACAGTTATGTGCAGGATTAAATGCATTTACTCCATTTTTTTTTTTTAGAATTATTTGTTACAATTTTAATTCCATTTAGCTTTACTTGTTATTGCAGACAGATCAGCTGCAACTTGAATGTTGTAATAAAACTAAGTGTTTTTATAATGTGCAAGTAACTTTAATCCAGAGGCCCTTTTTAGTTTGTGTCTCCAATTGCTTAAGCACTTTACTCTCAATTGTAAAGTTTAATTGAGCAGCCTTTTTCTCGAGAGTTTCATCGAAAGTATATGAACTTACTGATCCAGAATCACGTTGTGAGCGCTTATAAGCACTTGGTGTGTGGAACAAGAATAAAATGCCAGGAGCTCTCCAGACTGTCTTCACATGTAAACGTCCACCCCCCCTCCAGATGATCATTATGGAAACACGTCAGCGTGTGAAGACATATGGAGGAGAGCTTGCTCAGATTGGGTTACTGTCACAGGGTCGCAGGGATAGGGCCCGGGCACTGATACCAGCAGACTCTCCAGCTGACAAAAGGTAGAGATTTATGAAGCAGCAACTAATGGCCTCTGACTTTCCCTTCCCCATTACCAGAACAAACACACACACCTTCATGTAATAAGTACCACCTACACAGAAGTTCTAAATAGTAAATCATTTTATAATACACCATTTATTTTTTTAATTTATAGAAATATTAACTAGTTTTGTATTTTGTGTCGAATCATTCTGTCTGGGGATGAATGAGCCTCCCAAAACCTGTGTGTCTGCACATCAGCATGTCTGCATTTACCATTAAAATTAAAATAGTAAAATTGACAAAGTGTACAAAAGATCTTGAGGTATTAGTCTATATAATATACATAGAATAAGATTTTATCACTAAATTAGCTGTTGTTGAAAAAACAAAAACAAACAAAAATATGACATAGAAAAAGCAATAATTGGCCACATGATAAGGGGGAAGAAACCGCAGTGATAAAATATAACAGCAAAGTAGATCACAAGTTCTTAATTGAATGATTTACTTTATTAAGATAAGCACTTAATTAATTAATCACAGGATGCAGGCTCAAGGTATTCAGTGATAAATTGTACACCTTCTGTTCAATTTATCATTGAAATTGAACAGAGGAATTGTGGATACAGGAGTCCAGTTATGGGAAGTTCTTGGCAGCTGAGCCATTTACCAATAAGCGACACATGTTGCCTGCCATGTGTTCTCAAATAATTAGAGGCCTCTGCCTGCGTCCTGTTAGGTTTCTGATTTATTCGGACAGCTTGACTCGTGGGCCACTCCTCTGGATACCAAGAAAACATTTACCTCCTTAACTGGGAACGAGTCACTATCATCTCAGGGTCAAGTTTCTGTACTCAATAGTATTGATTACACATTTCAACACATGCCGGCCACCCCCCTCAACACGCATAATCTTCCCCCTCTTGAAGACACATAAGATGATCGGGGAGTTCAGTCAAAAAAACACGGACTAAGTGGTGAAATAGAAACTCTGGATGTCACCCGACAGATATTTTTTGAGAAAATTAAGAACTTTACCCCAGTGCAACAGTGTGGTTGCACAGTGGAAGAACAGCGTGTTGAGCTCAAATGAGTCAAATTTTAATTATGGCCAGCTGACAGTTTGATAGCCGCTCAGAAGAGGCGGAGAGACCTCAGACACAGTTGAGAAGGTGCAGTGTTCGGATCACTGGCATGCATGGCCCCTTGAGTCCTGAGAGGTTAATCAAAATGCCAAATGTTACAGTGCACCAGCGCAGAGAGCTATACTAAGCCCATCCAGCACATCACATCATCTTACATGAGAAACAGAATCATTCATGCAACGTAAGAGCCTCCAGGATTAATGCATGCAGAAGTTCATGCTCCGTTAAGCATCCGCAGAAATGTGTGCAAGTTGAAAATGAAAAGCGACCAAAAAAAAGTTTGCACAACCTCTGTCTGCAGAGACAATTGCTGATCCTCTTTAAATCGTTACGGCAATGTTACTAAACTGAATATGTGGTTTGTCGCGTGTGTGGGGGCGCACATGTCATGGGCAGCATGTGCGAGAGAGACAAATGGTGACAGACACAAAGAGAAAGGAAGTGGGCGAAGGCCGTGACCAGAAAGAGAAGACAGACCTCCACCTGTTTGACACAGAGAGCCTGAGAAAGTGAGCAGGAATGAGCAGAATGTATGCGAGTGTTTTCGACCAACCGATAATACGATCAGGAATGGCATTTAGAGAACCGTGTGTCAAAAACAGCTGATAGGACCATCATTCACACTAATGATCAAAATCATTCGACTTATAAAGTTCTGATACAATACAACGATTTAAGCATGCACACAGCAACTGGAGTTGGTGCAACTGGTTCAACAGAGCTGTAGTCAGTCTTTGTGTGGGGAGTGTAAATGTGGGACAGTGAGTCAGTGAAACCAGACTACGGGACAAGTGGTCGCAGTGTGAAGGAAAAGTGGGAGAAACTGGATCAAGTGTGAACCAGAGAGTGATGCAAATAAACAAGCAAAAATAAACAAATGGCTGCTGAGCCAAGACAAAGTCAAAAAAGGAAACAGTGAAGAGATGCACAAGTCACAGACTTAGAACACACTGGCTGCAAGGATTTTTTTTTAATAATCAGTCAGCAGGGACATGTAATAGCTGCTGCTGTAAAAACGCCTTTAATCCCTTCATGTTTAAGCTACTCCTTTATTTATAGAGTTTGTGAAACTTTACAACAGAAGTGACATCAGGGAAGGTGGGAGACACACAGGTTAGTATTATGTTTAAAATAGAGGTGCAATCATAAGGTTTTAGAGGCCAATCCAGGCTACATTATTCTTTGACATAAAGGCGAAAATGCTTTTATAGATGTAGAAGATTAGAACAGAAAATAAAGGAATTGCAAAATGCTTCCCATTTATGCATCAGAGCATAAATTGATCTGATTATGAGTAAAAATATGCATGCAACAGGGGAAATCAAGTTTTTGCCCCTTTGAATTTCAATGCACATCAGGTACAAACTATTTTTCAGAGAGCTTCAACATCAAATCAAGTTTTATCAAGATTGATGGAAATACAATTTCACAATAATGTCACAATAAAAAAAGAAAACCTTGAAATAGCTGCTATAAACATCTGATGTATTATCTTGGTATATGTATAGATATATGTCATTTCTACATGGGAAGTCCTGATTATATCACCTTAAGATAGAAAAAACAACAAAAACAAAAATCTACTGATTGATCACAAGCTGAGTTTCAGATAAACTTGTTCATCATGGAGTTTTAATGCACAACAAGGCAACACACTGGCTGCAGACATCATCCCAACAACATGTATCTGACATACAGCAAAATGCATGGATACGTCACAGAGGAGAGTGGAAAATGTCAAAGCAAAGCAAAGCAGCTCTCATGATTTATGAGAAAAATAAATGGGATCGCTGCAGGCTCGGCAACAGGATCCGTGTTGGAAAGAGACGCGGTGGTGAGCAGCGAAGATTCTTTTGTGGTGGTAATCGGCTCCATGGTGTCATTTTGGAGCGGGCAGCGTGTTCATGAGCTAAAGCTGAAAGCGTCACAGAGTCAGCCAAACACAAACATCTGAAAAGGATGTTTTCTAGATGCCTCTTTTTGGAGGTTTTCCAGACTTCAAAAAAAAAAAAAAACACGTAAAGTGCTGAAAGATGTCTCAGGGTATTTTCCCGCCTATAGTTTGCTCACTGTGATTTGAATTATATTAAAAGTATCTTATTTGCAGAAAAAAATATCTGAGAAGTTTACCAAATGCTTTTGAGAAGATATCTTGAAAATTGCACAGGGCATTCATTTTCTTTATATTTTTAAATCAAACTGTGATGATTGTTTTTAATCCCCCTTTGAATCAATACTTCATAGATCTATCACTTCAAGAAATTACAGCTAAAAATCTCTACCTGCTTTACACATCCAGAGTCTGAAATGTTTCCTCAGCCCAACATACTCCGCACATACGCCTATAAACTCTGACTAGCTTCCCTGGTGTTGCTGAAGAAAAGCATTCCAACAACATGTTTTACAGTGGAGACGGTGTGATCAATGTGTAAGTTGTCCACACATAGTTTCTTCAATGTTGACCAAGCACCCTCTTCCATATGTTTGCTGTGTCTCATTTTGCTTGAGGTCAACTGCAAAAAAAGACTTCTTCTGACATTCTTTCAACAATGGATTTCTTCCTGCGACTCTTCCACTCAGACCAGATTTATGGGTTGCACAACTAATAACTGTCCAGAAATATAAATCTGAAAGCCTAATTAGCTTTTATGTCGTAAAAAAGGTGGCAATGTGAAAAGTGATATTCAGACGTAGGCTTAAGGGTTATCAGCACAGCAAAGACAGCAACAGCGAGTAGAGAGATGTGTGTGATGGAAGGAGTTCAGATAGAGAGCTAAAACGCTCCAGAAAGCTGTCACATGGGGCCTGAAGCCGCACGGCTCAGCACTCTTCTTCACTGTCTTCTGTCCGTTCCTGACATTTATCTGCTTTATTTGATTATCTGGGCCCCATGGATGCCTCTGGGTACATGGTAACACAGACACACACACACACACCTCGATTCATTACGGTCCCAACTGCTTTCTTGGGTTTATGCCCTCTTTAAATTAAACCAGAGATAACCAAGCACCTCAGAACGCCACCTCCCCCGTTAACGTGGCCAAGAAGGCTCAAACTAGTCATTGAGGAGGAAATTAAGAAACATTGTTTGTGAGTGTATTATCATGCATGTGTGAGTGGCCATAAGGTTGTTTTTAACAGGCTCATCTATAGGGACTCTGCTTCCCATCATTAGTAATTCAATTTGCTCTTTATTAGCGGCTCTTATCAGAGGTGCAGACGGCTACGCGCAGCTTCCCTCGCTCCATCTTCCTTTTCACTCACCCCTGCTCCACCTTTCCTTCCTTGGAGTCTTAACACCCATCTTTAATTAGAGATGCACACATCCCCGCTGCATGCCATTTAGGTTGTTTGTAAGGCATAAAAAAATCAGGCAGAAAAAATGAAGGGTGAGAGAAGGAAAACAGGAGGAGTCTGAAAGAATTCAGGCAGCATTAGAGAGTCTGGCTGATCGACAGAGAGCCGTGAGGAGGAATAAAGCCTAATGTTAATAGTGATGGCTTTTCTAATGTCTTCTGACTTCACTGAGAATTGGAGATTACACCAAGATGGGCATGAGGCGTGCAGGGTGCGCACAGAACGACCGGAGGGTTGAAGGGGCCAGCGGAGGGAGAGACCGAGGGAGGAGGGGGGCTGTAAAAACAATGATTGCTTTCCATCAAGTTAGGCCTATATTCTACAGTTCGTTAAAACAATCCAATTTGCAAAAGGATAATTATGCATTAGCTCCTTTTTATCTGCTAAAGGGAGAGTGGTGCCAGGGCTTGATAGCGGCGGCGCCGCTCGCCTCCACCTCTGCAAATTACCCGCTATCGGCACTTGTTCGCCATCACGGCTGAATTGGGCAATCAATTAACACCCCCCACACCCCACCCTCTCCTCCTCTTACACTCTGTCTGTAAGCCTCTTCTGTGACAGCAGGCCCTGCAAAGCCTTTACAAGCAGCATGTGGATGCAATTTGCTGCCCTCTACTGGAGTAGACTCAAAATATGGTTCTCAAAACATTGTGTATCTATCCTAAAATAAGACTACACTAAAAAACAAACAGCAAAAATAACAAAAAACAAACAAACAAAAAAACTAGTATGTAGGGAAACAAACAAAAAAATAGGGAGATTGATGATTAGTAACCCACAATAATCTTTAGAAAATATTTGAATTCCCAGAAATAATGGCAATATATCCCTTTAGCTTTAATGCAGCCATCCCTTCTCACTAGTCACAACACGGTTGGTTCAACCCATGTTCTGCTTTATCTTTGTAAAATAATCTGAAGGATTACACAATTCCTAAAATCTACCGAGAATGCAGCTGTTGAAAGACCTCGACACTAAAGTGTTTTCTTCTTTGACCTCTGAATCACAATGTGAACTGCACTAAAAGTAAATAAAAAACATTTAAAACACACATACGGCTCATTTACTAGATAAAAAGACAGTTGGTTAGAACAAAAAAAAAGATTGGTCATATTCAATGGTCATCTTTGTAATTCTAGCCAGAGAACACCAAAACACCAAGGAGTCAATCCTGTCTGCAGAAAATCCGTCCTAAAACATGATGCTGCCTCCGCCATATGTCACAGTTTGTTAGCCTGGTGTCTTCAGGCTAGCAAACGTCCCTGTTTTTCCTCCAAATGTTATTATGACCAAACAGTTCCACTTTAGTTTAATCAGAAGACAGGACAAGTCTCCAAAATGAATGTACTTGTCTCTGTGTGCATGTGCAACCTGAAATCTGGCTTTTTCATGGTTTTTTTTTTTTGGAGTAGTGACTTCCTCCATTCTGAATGGCCTTTCAGTCCATGTCGGTACAGGACACATTTCACTGTGAATAAGGACACTGTCTTACCAGCTTCAGCCAGCATCCAAATGTCTGTCTCCACTTAACTCAAATATGTCAGTTAATCTATCAGAGATTTCTAAAGCCATGAAATCATCATCCCCTCGTTCTTTAAAGAGACAGTAATCACTGGGTATGTAAACTTCTGGTTTTCAAGACAAAATAAAAAAAAAACTTCTTACATATTACTTCTGTCATTTTTTTGTGGTATTTAACAAAAATAAATCATTCTGGTAATTCTAAAGGGCCTAAAACAAAATAAGTTTGGTCTGATTTAACTTCCATCAGTGAAAAAAAAATGTGTATGTGTCTTTTTATTTGGCTTATGTAAAAATGGTGGGACTGCAAAATTGATTGAATCTCTATTGTAATTTCAATATGCACAGATACTTAGATCGCAAAGCACTCCAAAGGAAATAGCCCTTATCTTAGCTCTACCTAGATCTAGATCTGTTACCATTAAATTGTTGCCATGTATGGGTTTTAATGATGCTGCAAATTGTTTGTCCCATTTTCATCACAATTATCTGCACTATAAAGGCAGAAAATGGCATAATGTTCCAATCCACACACGGATAACTAACTTGAACTACAGGAGAAAATGTTTAACACTGAACAAAACCGTTATCTGGAACCAAGCATGGAGCAGGTGTGAGAAATACAGACATGACAAGCTGAAAAACAACATCAGCCACAATCCCTAACCAAGACATTTGGAAGGAAATTAATGGTGCACTTCTCACAACACTAAAATTAAAACAGAAATCAGTCAAATGACAATTGTGTTTGACTGAAAAATGAATAAGACTTTTACAATACACTGTAGCATAATTGTGTCAGATGGAGGAAGACAAATGAGCCACAAAATCCTAGTTGGCAGGACTGAACCACCAGTAAAAGCAGAGAGTCTGTGGGAATTATTGATTGATTCAAAGCATTTCTGGGATTTTTCGCAGCTCTATCCTGAGCAGACTCGGTGCTGTCAGAAGAGGTTGAACAAATAAACTTAAACGCTATCTTACACTAATTGTCACCAATTGTATGCAGAACACCAAAGCAGGTAAAAGTCTCGTCTTATTTATAGGATAGAAAATTAGGACCATTGTAAATAAAAGCAATAGACATCAAAGGAATAAATAACTGTCAAAAAACTAAGAAATTTTGAAATTAATTTAAAGTATTTTCAAGAAAAAAATCTTCTCATGTCAGAAAGTCATAAACTTGTGATAAAGGATATAAAATGTTACAAAACAAAGGCATACATTTATGATATTAAATTTAGGGAATTATCTGACATTGCAAAGTCAGGAATTTGTTTTGACATATACAGGAAAAGAGCCAGGATGTAGCACTTATACTCTGGAAAGCATCCAGATGAGCATCTCCTAAATTTACCAGAGGACTTCTCTCACTTTTTGTCACAGATGTCTGAGTTTATAATTTCAGAAAACATTTTTTCTCCTACAAATTTCTAATTTTATCACATCAGAAAAAATCCCAGCTTTACTATCAGAAATACAAAGCGTTAATCATCACAAATTTATGCAATTTTATAAATTCTTAATTTTTTGACATAAATATATGTCACCGACAGCAGTCATTTATTCTTCTTCTATCTACATTGGGTCTAATAATCTGTTACAACAGACCACATTTTAAAACCTTTACGAAACAACAAGTGGAAGAAAAAAAATTCAGATTTAGAAATGTAATTTGCTGGCTAAAGTTCTGAAGTTACTTTAGCCAACACAAAAGAACAACCAAACTATGAAAACCCAACACACTCTTATCAATGTCCATTAATTATTTTTGCAGATAACTGACCAAACTCAATGACAAATCAATTCATCCTTTAACACTGATGTGTGTTTCTTACTAGTTTTTGACGAGGTCAGGGAGAGACGCCTCAACTTGTGTCTGCCAAAGCAGACCAGTTCCCTGGAAGTCGTCCTCCGAGCTCCTGCAGGACTCCTGGTAAAGGAGTACATTCGACTCCGCAGGGGAAACTTTCCTGCAGCCGGACTGCTCGCCTTCTCTGACGCAGCAACACTGAGGACAAAGTAAGAACGCAGAACAGAGAACAAAGCTTAAGGTGAAGAACAGAACAAAGACAAACAGAGCTGGTGAACATAAACAGCAGCAAAATAATACAAGTATGTGTTAGTAATACAGAATGACAGTCATGTTTCATTCGTTTATTTCTGTTCATTTTTAAAATTATGCTTTTCAAATAATGGAAGAAATCTAAGTTCATTTCATGGAAAATTTTAATATAACATGAAATCAATTACATGATATTTTGTACAGAAATGTTTTCTTAGGTCAGAAGTGTTTGCTGTCCAATCGGGTCACTATCAGGTATGGACACTTTTGTTAGTGTGTGCAGGTGCCAAGCCTTATCAGAAAGAAAATCTGCATCTACATAAAGCTTATCAGCATGTTATAGCTGTTAATGTGAAAAAAAAACAGCTCTTCTGGTATTATACAAGATTATATTTCTGAAAACTGAATATTTCAGCAGCTCAAAGCCATGCCATCTAAATGATTACAAATAAATTGTCATGTCTCTATCTATAAAATATATTATTTTCACTGTGATATGCATTCATTTTTTACTTCATTGAGATGAACCTTTAAAACTCTTTGCTGCCACCTTCTGGTAAAATAATGCAAAGAGCTTAACTGGTAAAAATGTGATCAATCTTAATAACTGGGTGAATCAGTGTGTAAATGTACCTGATGCTGGACTTCCGGATAATTTTCATTCTGCTGCGGAGCTTGAACCCAGCAGGGGAGGAAGAGCGAAGGTATCCTCTCTGAGGGACAGACGGAGAAGGATGTCCCATTTTCAGCCCTTTGCTGCTTTTCTCTGCTGTCCAGTGGAAAGCGGATCTACGACGAGCCACCGGTGTAATTCCTGTCATCGACCCTGCTGCAGTCTGACCTCCGGCCTTCCAACGGTAACGGCTCATGTGTGTTGAGCTGGCAGGAGAAGCTGCAATTCCCCTCTTTGTCTTTCCAGAGGGTGTAGAGGCTGGCTTGAGTTTCTTGGCAACATCTCTCTGAGGAATAATCAGGGCTTTGGGAGACAAAGGCTTACGCTGGTTCTTAGCTTGGACTCCTGTGGAAGAAACCCATCTGTACTTTGAAGTCTTTGGGGGCTACGGTGACAGGACTGAGCTTTGAGGAAACTTCCTGGGAGGTGTTTTCTTACTCGATCCACCTGTTAATGGACTGGCAGCAGTTGCTACAGCTTTCAGGACAGATGTCTGAGAAGCTGTGACTCTGCTCATCGGTACAGAAACAGAGCTGGCTGCTTTGGGCTCCAAGCTCACAGTCTGACTCTTCACCCATGTGAACTTGGATTTTTTTAGAAATGGCGCATTAACCTGGCCATGGAGGGTTTCTGCTGAGGGTTTTGATTCTTTGGAAAGAGAAGGTACGGTTGGAGAATTAGTAGTCTTGTAAGATTCTGGGCCAGTTTTCTTGTTCAGGGAAACTTTGTTCTGTATTTGAATTTTGCTCTGAGAACTTATTAACCTGTTGGCATTAATAGAAGCAGGAGCATTGAATGAAGTTTCAGTTTTCTCTGCTGGCAGAATGACAAGCCTGTTTTCAGCCTTTTGTGCATCTGGCTGGATATTGGTGCTACCTGAACTTGAACCTTGCAGTTCAGAAAGTGTGTTTAATCGTTCTGCTGCTGCTCCACTCACTCCACTTTTCCTGACTGTAATTCCTGCTTTCTTCTGCGCAAGATTCCTTGGCAAAGAAGTAGCAGCTTTAGAATTAGGTTCATGCCCTGTGCTGCTGATTGTTGCAGGGATGCTGCTAGTTCCATACTGGGAGGCAGATGGATGAAGGGAAGTGGAGGGAACAGCTGAGGGTACTGGTACTGTTGTCTGGGGGCAGTTGTTCCTCAGAGAGTAAGTTTTCCTCCAACTTCCACGGTTCTGAGGAGCATACGTTATCTCTCTGGAGTTGTGAGGATGGACAGCAGACGTACTGGAACCTCTGGCTGTTGTAGAAACCTCAGGCTGCCTCTGCTCTGCTGCAGCAACCGGTGCATCTCCATGGACGCTCTTATGCTTATTGATCAGATCTGAGAATTTAAAATAAAAAAATAAAAAACACAATAAGAGAGGAAAATAACTGACACAAACAACCTTTTTTGACAACCAAGCTAAAATCATGGATGGTAAATTAACAAACATGCCTAAGCAAGATTCAGAAACAGCTTAATTGAATGTATTTTTTTCCTGCACTTGTCTACAGTGGCATTAAAGTTCTAAAGCTTAACACAAACATAAAGCTAACGGTTAACGTTTGCCTCTAAATTATCCGAAAGAAAGGTTTTCAAACCTACACACGACTAGTTTAGGAAAATGCACAAGAGCAAAAACGTTTTCACCCTCGCTAGTGTAACACAGAATAGTCGACATTGATAAAAACAGAAAAACACCTTGTAGAAGTTCAATCTGCCTTTTCAGCGCTTCTCTTTCCTCCATGTTTACGTCCGATGCACCTCAACGTCATATCCTTACGGATGACGTAAATTGTCCTGGCCAATCAGAGTCCAAAGTCTCCTGAGGTTTTATGCTCTTATTTTTGACTTCCAGGCTTCAATATCGTTTTGGGGAAAGTAGCTGATGCAGAAATGTTATTTTTAGATAACTTAGGTTTTTATCAAACTGTGGCCAATTTGCATTTTAAAATAAATACCAGCACACTATTTATTAGCTACTTATTAGTTTGTACTGCAGTACAATTTGCCAACTTGCAGTTGACTCAGGCCCAAACAAAAGTAGTCAACTGAAGCAGTGAAAATGATGACAAAACTCCTGAAAGTAGAAAAAAATACATGTAAATAACATGATTGTTCCCAGTCAACATAGAGGAGGAAGCAAAAATGAACCCACACAGAAAATTGTTTCCTAATAACCTTGGAAAATCCCTTCAGAAATAGTCAGGGCTTTGTTGTCGTTTCTTACCTGTAAGACTTTGCCGAGGGCTTTCTTTCAACTCTTGCTGACTGTCAACAGATTGTAAAACAACAATGTCACTCTAAATATTACGGTTTTTACGCACTTTAACAGCAAACAACGCTAGAAGAATAAGTCATTGGTATTCAGGGAGCTGTTTAGAAGATGTACTAAACGTTTCCACAAAGTGTCATGTCCGTGGGACCGCCGTGAAAGCTGCGCTGTAGAGAAAGTGAAACGAAAGGATGAAAGGGGAAGTGAAACTTTACGTAGGAGCTAGAACGTTTAGCTAGAAGAGCGACGAAGCAGCAGAAATTAAACTCCAAAGTTGTCAAGGTAAACTTAAATAAATGCTGTTTTTCTTGATAAACACTCACTAGTGTCTTTTCCCAGTGTTTACTTTTAAGTTATTTATTTTGACATTAGCTGACAGCTTCAGGTATTGAAATTAATGGTTCAACTTGCTATTGACTTAGCTTCAGTGTTGCCATACAAATCAATAACTTCAAACTTGCCATTGTTTGTTTTGTGTCTCTGTTCAGGACCTCGCTGTATATCCAGACTAGGACAACATGAATCCATCAAACTACGTTTATTTTATCATAACCAAAAAACCCGAAAGCCCCCACCATATCAAGCTTGGAAGTATTTGTTACATCCGTGAGCACATTTATAATACACATGATGTTTCCCTATCTGGTCGTCGCACAGAATTACCAGTCACGTTCTTAAAATCGCTGAGCAACTTAATTTATAATGTTGACGTTACCTGCCTGGAGAAACTGAGTCTAGAGGAGGCCGATCTTCTGTTAGCCTGTGAGCCTGAAAATGAGAGGCTGAACTGGTTCAGAGACAAAGATGCAGTCCAGACAGCCCTGGGACTCGCCTTGGGAACTAATGTTATGGTGAAAGAAGAAGATGAGATGTTGATTGGCATCATTCGCTATATTGGACCGGTGGTGAATCCAGATTATGTTAATCCCATCAGAGGAAGATTCTTTGGAATTGAACTACAGGTATGGCCATTAGTTAAACTAAATAAGAAAACAGCTTTTCTCTTTTCACATAAAACATATACAAGCGCTAGTGTTACAAATACTTAACACTACATAATTCTAATAGAATATTAACAGAAAGACAGCTTCAGATGAACAGCATCTTATATTTAACATTTTGCTGCGGTTGAGGAAGGATGAACTCCAAAAGGCTTTGACAGTTTAAGTTCCCTGTGGTAGAAATAACTTAAGTTAGTTGCTTTCTGTCAGACTTTTTTTTTTTTAGGAAATTCACTTGGAGTTTTTAAAAATGTCCTCAGATTCTTAACATTAATTTCTTCTATAACATTTGTTTGAAAATGACCTTCCAAGGGTAATGAGTGACATCACTTGCTTCCCTACAACCATTTTTGTGTTTCCATCGTGGCATGGTTTGCTTCAACACTCACCTCCATGTTTCAGAGCTGCAAGCTAGAAAACTTTTGTATCATTGGACACACTGATGGAAGATGACAATGATCGTCTTGCTTTGCAGTTTTTCTTATTGAGTGTAAAAATATTTTAGTTTTTGTGTTAAGCACTTAATTGTTTTTTTAAGTATTATCAGTGAAATATAATTTGGGGTTCATTTAAGATTTTATTTACCTTGCATAGAAAAAAATATGGACCAAAAGATTTGGTCTGAATGAAATTGCAATTTCATTTCAGTGGTACTGACAGAACATATATCTGCGTTAAAATTGAAAACACTTATTTGTAACTGCGCTTGCATATTTGAACTGAAAGCAGATTTTCTTTACATGAATTTTGCAATTTACTGAAATACATTTGTCTCATGTTTGCCACAGGAAATTCTCGTTCTATGTGCCTCAATGTCTGACACGTGAACATAAGCAGTAAAAAAGCATTACTTATTTTCACAATTACTGAATCAACTTGCCCTTTAGTGGCTAAAAGCTGAGAGTAGAGTTTATTTTATGTAGATGTCTCCTCATCTGGCAGCTTGTTTTAGCTGCTAAGTATTAAAATTTCAGAATGGGAGTTATGCCCAGTATTGGTGTGTTAATATTTTCTGCTCCAGCTGTGCTTGATATATATATATTTATATTTTTTACCTACAATTTTCTGAGATCTGAGTAACATGAAATTCCATCACACTGCCTTAAAATGATATTAACGTTGAGAAATTTTGTGTGATTAGACAATGTTCTTGTATGTTTGTCTGTGTGTGTCTCATCAGTATTTTCTGCCATCTTTCCCCTCAAGGAATCAGACAAAGGAAAGGGAAAAACTGATGGAACCTATGGATATAAGACATATTTCCAGTGTGAGAAAAACTGCGGCGTTTTTGCCCCATTCTCCAGAGTGAAGCCTGTAGTTCCTACCCCTCTGTCACCTTCCATGGCAAAGCTCCACAGTCAACAGCAAGCACAAAACATATTTCCTGGAGACAATGTATATTTCTTCATTGAAGGCAAATATCGCTATGGAATAGTACTAGACATTAAAGAAGATAAAGGACAACATATTGTGCAGATCTCCACAGTAAGTATATAATTTGATTATAATATAATTATAATTCTCATAAACCTGAGACACAAGTAAAATAAGACCTAGAGTTAAAAGGAGACAAATTGTCATTTCACTGTGAGTTTAAATGGTGAAAGTATTCCTTTGAACTTTTATGGAAAATCTGGCATCACCTGCATCCAGCTATTTTAATACTTTGTATTTCCAAAATGCACTGATTCCTAGTGAACACAGAGAAAAGTTAAGGGTCTACTACTGCGGTCAAATATACCATGAGGGCAATTTTAAACAATAGCAGGCTGATGGAAGTCAGTATCAAGAGTTTTTATAACACTGGTCTTTTTCTATACAACTTTTTTATAACTTTGACAAAACATAATACAGTTTAGAATTCAACACTTTAACCCTAACCCAGTAGCTTTTATGTAATGTTTTTTTTCTGCCTCAAGCTTTAATCAGTTGTGGAAGATGGGCCAGAACAACGAGCCAGGATCTTTCGTTACAAGTTGGGAACCGGTTTTGGTTTCGTCATTTAACTACACAATAACTTGGACTTGAGTGAATTGTTTAAAACTAATTGGAATTTATATGATAGACTTTGACTTTATGGGATCTAGAGGGCTGATAGTTTTGTAAAGTTTGTTGTGACAATATTTGTTTTGAATCTGCCTCACATACATAAACTAACCCAGAATAATCTATACAAGTATAGATTTAAACTAGTATAGTTAAATGATATAAGGTATATGTGTTTTAACTTTAGACAAGGAATGATCATATACAGTTCAAGTTTCTTAGCAAAACATATACAGATTCATAATGTTGACCTTAAATCAACTCACTGGTGATTTAGGACAAGTCTGACATTGTTTACACTGTCATCAACAGATGAGGACACCCTCTGACTGCATTCAGGAAATCAAAACAAAACTTTAGTGGCACATTTGACTTTTCACTCCTAGCAGTCCTAAAGTTGCCACTGCTTGCTAAAACCACAACTGGAGATTTTACAACACAATTACAAAATATTAATATTGTGTTTTCTATGTTTTTAGGACAAGGATGAGAATGGAAAAAGAGGGGGAGAAATTAAGCTTCCACTCTGCATGGTTAACAAAGGAGAACTTCCTACAGGTTTGAGCAGTGTTTTTGTATTTCTATACAACAAATTTTTGTTCAATCTGATTATGATATTTTCTACACACTGTAGGGTCTGAAAGAATGGACATCGATATCCCTCCTGTGGAAACTCACACTGATCTCAGCATAAGTCTGAACTCTGTGGTTGAGGTGACTTTAGGTAAAGGGAACTCGTATGGAATTATCCGCTGGATCGGCAGTCTACCCGGCCGTGAAGATGTGATGGTTGGACTTGAGTTGGTAAATCTATTTGCTGATGTGTTGATATTTAGATTAAACTGTGAAAAAGGCCTGTAATTTTAATCTAACATGGCTTAAACCTGTAAAATGTGAAATATCTGAGCATATTTGTGTAAAAAGAGAAAAATGCTTTAGGGGTTTTATTGGTGTTTAAAAATATACCAATAAAACATTTATCAGGGAAACTCAGACACATTACACATAATAATTTATTAACAACAAATACCACATGGCCAACAAACTCCCCTTCTCCAGAAGCACAAACATAAACACAACAACAAAATAGAAATAAACATCAGTTGTTAATATTGACTCAGTTTTACTGATCGGACAGATAAATGTTAAAACATTACTAACATCGATGTTGATGTTGATACATTGTGCACCTCTAATATTAATTGTTAGTATTTTACCCTGAAGTGATTTGATTTCTTTGGAACCCCCTGCAGGAGGAACCCTGTGGCGTCAGTGATGGAACCATTCATGGAATACGTTATTTCGACTGTCCTCCAAAGAGAGCTTTGTTTGTGAAGCTGACGTCCTGCCGTCCTGATTCACGTTTTCAGAACATATCAGCGCAAAACAACATGACGCTAGAACTGGATAAAAATGGTAAGTTCAGAGTTGCAGGATGCATTTATCAGGATGTGTAACTCCTACATGGAGTTATCTCAATCTGAACATCTGTTGTATCTTATAATCTGTGGATATTTGATGGATATGACATCATGTTAATCTTTGTAAACAGAAGAAGTTGGAAATCACAACGCAGGGAAGCTGGAGACTGTTCCTCCAATCAGCACAGAGCAGGTTGAAAAGCTTTTGATTGGACGAATGAAGGGGATCCAAGGACACTGCAACTCCTGCTACATGGACTCTGCCCTCTTTGGGTCAGAATCATACATTCATAATGAAATGCATTATTAAAAATCTGCTATAGAACTGGATCAAGGATTTTTATTTGCAGCAAAGTAAAAGTCTCTGGAAATATTTAAAAGTTGAAAATAACTAAACTTTTGTTTTTCCTTCATGGCCTTCAGATTGTTTTCCTGCTCCTCTGTGTTGGACTCTATGTTGTTCAAAGCAACAACTCCTCAGGATGCTCCAATCCAGAGAATTTTGCTGCATAATATTGTCAACCCGCTCCGCAGGTGTGTGTCTTCTTTTGCATCTTCTGTTTGTGTTGCTGTGGGAAGGCAGTGTTTAATGATTTGTGTGCTGTTTGCAGTAAGGGATTTGTTCATGGGCAACACATCATGAGGTTTCGAGAGCAGCTGCAGAAACATGGCTACTGTCAGTCCTTCACCACTGATGAAAAGGGTTAGTCTGATCCTCAAGCTCTTAAGAGATCCAATTTGGTTCTGAGATTAAAACTCAAAGTCTTGATGTAACTTGTCTGTTTCAGATCCAGAGGAGTTCCTCATCATTGTGATGCACCACATTCTTGCCCTGGAGCCTCTGCTGAAGCTGTATTCCTTCATCTTTTCTTCTCTATGATTTAACTGTACTGAACATACTTTTACAATTTCTTTCTTTGTCTTTCTCTGTTTAGATCGGCTGCTGGTAAAGTGCAGGAGAGCTATTGCTATCAGATATTCCTGGACCAGAACCACAGCCTGGTTCTGCCCACAGTCCAGCAGCTACTGGAACATTCCTTTCACAGTGAAGGACTCAAACTGGCAGAGGTGGGCTCCCTGTTTTCTTTAGTGACTATTAATAAATACTGAGATGTTTTAGTTTCAGCCTTTTCTGACCTGCTCCTTTTCCACCACTAGGTGCCTCAGTTAAACCTTTTACTCAGCACTCCTCTTTGCCTTTTTCTCTGTTTTTAAACTTTAGGTGCCGTCCTGCCTCATCCTTCAGATGCCTCGCTTTGGGAAGAAATTCAAGATGTTCAACAAAATTATTCCTTCTCTGGAGCTGGACATCACCGACCTCCTCTCTGAGGGTAAAATTAAAACACATCTGATCGGACATGATGCAGCACAGCAAACAAAACTCATTGTCTGAGTGTATTTCAGGTCCTCAGCAGTGCATTATGTGTGGACACATGGCAGTGGAAGAGTGCGCCGACTGTTTTAAAGAGCCAGTTTTTAGCCAAACAGGATTTAAAGTCTTCTGCAAAACTTGTTCTACTCAGGTTGGTGGTTTTACTGCAACATCTGTGTTAAACTTAAAGTTTATTTGTAAAACACTTGTCTTTTAAGACACTATGTGAATGAAATAATAAAATACAACATACCTTCTAAGTCAACTAAGTAAAACATGAAGTGGTTTCTTTTTCAAGTGGCAGTGTGGAAAAGATGCTAATGTCAGGAATCTGTAGGAACTTTATGATTGAATTTGATCCACTGAAGGTGATTTGCACTCTCATTACCTGCTCTTGTTTGGAACACACTACATGATAGCAATGAGTATCAGAAAATGATATCTGATTCAGTGGCTTTAGCTGTCTATATTTAGCTGTCTGTCCCCCTGCTTTTAAACTTCATTTGATGGTCGCTGATCACTCACAGTAAAAGTTGCACTGAACTTTGAACTTAGCTGTGCTTTATCTGAGCTAGTGCGAGTCTTTGACATATCTGCGGTCTTGTAGTTTAAGGCTGCATGTAAGATCAGCTGTTGTACATCCAACTTTAGGTGGATGCATAAAATATTTTCTTTTAGTTTTACACAATCTGCCTGTGGTGTGACCTTGTCCAAGTAATTTTCTTTTTAGTGCTGAGGGTGCTTTTTGTGGTACGTGACAATATTATGTGTTTATGATGAACACTTACATGCTTCCCAGGCCCAATTTTAAGGATTAAAATTAGAAAGTAAAGTTTCTTTCAAGTTATGTTTGCTATACACAGCATTTTCATAACAACTCAAGGTAACATACGTGATGGTGCTATAAAATGACTCTATGTGTCTGGAAAAGACATAACTGCCCCTTTAAAATCAAGTGTGGACATTTGTAAATTGATTAAGAACCGCTCAAGTCTGCATCTCGTGTCCTGCAGAAAATGTCCAGATTTAAAGATGAGATCTAAACTATTCTAGTTCATTTACTGAAGCATCAATGCTTCACCTAGAAGGTTAGAATACTGGGGTACATTTTATTAGATCTGTGAGGTTTTTAAGCAACAGAATGGTGGTGTCCTGAATCAGTAGCTCATAAAAAAACATTCTGTGATGTGAAAAGCTTTAAAACCAGAGTGAAACTTTTTGAGAATCTAAATTATTGGAGCTGCACTACCACTCTAATCTTTTTAGAGTAAAATGGTTTAATATTGTTTTGTTGGTTTGTATTGTACGTGTACTTTTGTTGGCTTATTTTACAGCAGTCAACTTGAGGGTTATTTGCTCATCTGCTGCTGCAACTCAGTAGTTGGAGTTTTTACGAATAAGACTTTATCTTATAATGAGAGTTTCAGATTTTGAATATTTTCCCATGAAAGTCTGTGTTTCTCCCCAGGTGCACTCTCACCCTCAGCGCATCTCTCATCTGCCTGCAGCCCTGGAAGTCCCCAAAGGCTACATCGACCGCGGCGTCCCCCACTCGCTCACCAGAGACCGCCTGGAGCTGTTCGCTGTGCTCTGCATCGAGACAAGCCACTATGTGTCCTTTGTCAAACACGGACCAAACACACGTGACTGGATCTTCTTTGACAGCATGGCCGATAGAGAAGGTGGGCGTCGAGTTCTGACGTAGCATTTCTCCAAACGGAGAGAAAGCTTATTCGGTTTGTGCTTTGTTCTCAGGAGAGAGAGATGGATTCAACATCCCTGAGGTGCAAGCCTGTCCTGAGGTTGGCATGTACCTGGAAATGTCTCCTGCCGAGCTGGCCAATCAGGTGCCGCGGGACATGAAAGGTGTGGCCAAGCGCCTGTTCTGCGACGCCTACATGTACCTGTACCGGAGTACGAGCATGTGTCTCTATCGCTGAGGAGACATTTCACTACTTACTTTATTATTTCCTTTTGCTGCATTGCTTCAGTTTTACAAGGCTCTGTGTGGAAACTTTCACAAATTGTAAATTTGTTTTGTATATTTGCAAATGTAAAAGAATTCCCTTGAATATTTTCCTTCTTAATCCAAGAAAATGTTTTCAAGCTAGAAAAATTTATAGTAATACTGACTTTTGTTGTATGAATGAAGGACAAACTGACAGGAGTTATGGGTGCAATTTTGCACTAAAGGAGAAAAAAAAACAAATTACTTGTTGATATGGAATATTTGAATGTAATATTAATCTGCTGATGAAATTTTGTAGTATTCAGGAGTGTACAGTATGATCAGAAAATTATTTCAGACCAAATTTTACCAAAGACACATAATTCAAAATATTTTTCAAATACTGTAATACAACATATAGTACAGTAAATCTTGTTAATTTTCTTTCTAAAAGTGAACTATTTTTGTAAAAGCTCCAAGAGTACAAATTATTATCTTTTTGTTCTGATTTTCTGAGAAGTTCTGTATTTTGTTGTAAAGGTAAAGTGGGACATAATATAAAGCTGAAGAAAATGCACTTAGAATAGCTGCTAAGACTTTTATAGTGATCTTTTCAATTCATAGTGTATGTCTAACTCCTCTTATTGTTATATATTACATTAAATCCAGTTAAATAAATGCAGACTTCTGAAAGGATCAGTATTTGTCTTTTTTTATGATGGGGAAAATGTGTTGCTACGTGCTGCTTGAGGTTTCAGTGTGAATTTTTCTGCCTTTTGATGCAGAAGTGGAACAGTGCTGCTTCAAGATTTCCCAGAACGGAGATACTGGCCCCAACAGTGCAGCTAATAAATCAATATAAGTTGAAGTTGTTGTTATCTCAGACTTGTTGTTTTTGTCATGATTCACATCTCGTGGTCATACCTGGGGTTTTACATGCTGACGAACCGGTAAATCCAGAACTTTCCCTTTCAGCTCAGCTGCTGTTTTACTACAACAAAGCGGAGCAACGCCCTCATTTCTGCAGGAAAACCCCTGATCCACCAGTCCATCACACAATCTATTGTGACACAGCATTTAAACGAGAAGCACGTTGCCTTGCAAAAGTATTCCCACCCTTTAAATTGTCTCATCACAACCACAAACTTAAACGTATTACATTGAGATTTCATGTCTTAGACTGGCACAACGTGGAGCAGCAGAGAGGGCTCTCTGCTCTGTCCAGCCAAAACACATTTTCTCAGATTTGGGGGCACTGACTCTCATCCCAGCTGCTGCACCACTGTGAACTACTCCAGCGAAAGCAGGACAGCGCTACATCTGAAGAAGTTATTGAACATTTCTGGGGAGCTGTTCATTGTATTGTCAGTGAAGGAGATATTATGGCACAGTGACAATCCTTCCAAGACAGGGACTTCCATATAAAATGACATGTCTAGAAAGGAAAGAGATCCACAGCTAAGGTAGAGGAGTCTGCTGATAAAACAACTGTTAGCCATTCACTCCTCTAATCTGTAATCCATTGTTTTTTTTTCTTTGCCAAGTCATACACACTCCAAGAGCAGAAGAAGGCGATTTGGTCAGGACAAGCCTGAAAACCAAAGCTGCTACAGGGTGAAATAGATGTGAAATGAGTGAAAGTTCACCTTCCTGTAGGACACCAACACTTAACATAATTCCAGATCTATATAGGAATCTGTAATGTTTTGCGTTGTAGACCAGTTCAATATTCTACGAAGAAGAATATCGCCTGCACAACCAGGCAGTTTCTGAATGTGCAAAATTGATAGTTGTATCTGCAGTAAAAGGTGGTGATACTGAGTATGATTCTTTAGGGGGGGGCTACTTCTGAGACAAAGTTTAAGCCGGTGGAGTCAGACTGAACTCACAACCAACTCAAAGATTTGTTTTTTTCCCTTCAAATTGTTGTTAGTGCTGATTTCTTGCTCAGCCGTTTCCCTTGTTTCGTAGCAGCCTCCTGTCTCTGCATGAACTCACGCTGAGAGCAAAATTGGCTCCACATTGAGTCTGAAGTCTAGTCTCCAATCAGGTGGGAAGGCTTTGCTGATTAAAAAACAAGTTGTCATGATGTGATTTTGTATCTGAGTTTACTCCAGTAAGTGTTTCCAAGCAAAAAAAAAAAAAAAAAGGCATAAAGGAAGGGTTAGCACTTCTTCAATCATTTAGATTACTGCCAGGATGTAAAATATCTGCCACAATTATGGTACAACAAAATGCTGCTGTTTTGGCTTTGAAGTGTCAAATCTGCTACAACGCAACACGATTAGAATACAAAAAAAGCTTTTTCTCCCCCATTAAATGCAGAAACCGGTTGGCTCTGGCTCCCTCTGCCTCATCTTTCTTTCAAACGCTGCCTGCCTGGATATTTGTCTTCGATCTGGATGCCTTTGATCCTGCTGTCTCCCTTTGTCTCGCTGTGATCAGGTCTCTGAGTGACCTCTAACACTAGAATTAGGAGTGCTGAGCTGTGCTGTGCCGCCCTGATGATTCGGGCTCTTTAATACACTCGAGGGCACGGATTGCAATGAAGGAAGCAGCCTTGAGTCGTGAAACGAAGCCCTGCAACTTTATAAAACAGCCGTCCTTTCATCCAACACGCTCAGCATATTCATCCATATGCAAAAAAATTCACTGACCCTGCATGTGTGTGTTTACACAAGGGGAGGAGAGTTGTGTTTGTCAAAGCAGTAAAGTTGGTCTACTGCTGCGGTTGTTGAAAGAAGATAATGTCACAGTAGTAAAACCTACAAATCCACACCTCTCTCTTTAAGAAGCAAACAGCCTGATCCCTAACAAAGATTGGTAAGGAGTATGTAGCTCTAATGTTTAGGAATTTTCTATGGATTTTTATTCTAATAAAATTCTGAACTTCTGACCCTTCATCTTTAAAGGGACACGTCATCCCTTTAAAGATGAGATCAAGTGTCCCATCTTTAAAGGGACACATTGTGAAGCATTGTTGTGATGACCATGATGAAGCATTGTCATCACAACAATGCTTCACCATTATGCCGTTTACAACTGTTCTGAGGAGTATTGGACTGAGAAGTGGTTCATATGATGAGCTCAGCAGACTTGTAGTTCCACCAGGTGTTTGCTAATTGCTGCTGCTGCTGCTATTCTGAAGAAGCTGAAAGGGGGAGATGAGGTTGAAGTGCCCTGTGAGGCAACAAACTCGGAGACTGAACCTAAGGAGTCCTGAAACGTACATGAAAGAATCAAAGCAACACTCCACATATGCTTTTGATGAGGAAATGGCATTATAACATTACATAAGGCTAAGAAAAATATGCGTTTACATAATACCTCCCCTTTAAATGCAACAGTATGTCAGGATGTGTTTTTTCTCTTCTTCTTCTGAATCTGTGGGAAATATTTATTGCAATCTTTGTGTCATAAGCAGCACTTGCCTTTTACATTTGTATGTGTCTTGCGCTGTATGTAATCTACAGAAATACACAAATATGGGTAGATTATCGTCTAATCCACATATCCACACTTTGTACAGGACATCAATACACTAAAACAGGGGTAAAGTTGCACATTGAACAATTTTATCGCAGCCATGGCCTGGTCTGTATTGAAAATGTTTAATTTTATATTTTCTTATGTTTTCAATTTCAAGGTAACAATTCAAACGAGGACGATCAGCACTCTGAAGTGCTCCTCAGTTAACATTCAAAGGAGCAAAAAGGTTTTTGTTTTAATTTCAATCATTTCTGTGTCTGTTGGTACAATAATTGTTCTGTGTAATGTCAAGTTAAAAGTGTAAAGATCTTTTAGAATAAATTCAGCCATGGCTGATTAGAAATCTTCTCTACTGGCCACAGTAGAGTAAATCTGAACAGCCTGCATTGATCACCAGTAAATAAACCCTGGTTGTCTGTATATTATCTGTCTCATTTGATCTGAACACCTTGTTCCTCGCGGCGTTTCATCACGAAGCTTCCAAGCCGGAAGGTCATCAAATATCATCAGCCTTCACCGACTGGAAGTCAGAGCGACGTCCTGCTGATGAGGCCTGTGGTGACAGATTCTGAGAAATGAGTGAGATAATTTCTGTCCTCCATTGTTTGACTTTTCATTTATGTCATTTGTAGTTTTTAAAGTCATCCCTGATCCTTTTTTAATGAATTTGTGATGTAAAAGCAACATATTGATGTAAAGTAGCAGTCAAACGTCATGTGGTTTTCAAAACTTTTTTGTATAAATAATGCATGTTCTACATTTATATTTTCTTTATCTTTTTGTATACTTGTGACAAACTTTAAGCAGGACTTCTCTCTGTAACAATTTCTTCTTGACAAATTTCCATTAAAGGCCATGTTTATGGAAGACTGGATCACTAGTTGTCCTATGGATAACATGTTGTCTTACATTGACTGAGAATATCTGCAGCTCCTCCAGAGTTGAGGCTGCTGCTCTGACTAAAGTTCTCCTTGCCTGCGCTGTAAGGTTAGGTGAATGGCCATTTCCTAGCAGATTTCCAATTTTGCCATACTCCTGCCATGTTAAGATGGCAGATTAAAGATTTATGCAGGGTGTTCAGAGCATTATATCCTACTTTAATCCCTGACCTGTCAGTTGCGTTCCTATGTCTCTGTGATGCTGTGACTTGTGACGGCAATTGATTGCACTGAGCTTTATTTAGGGGTAACAATAAAAGCTGAATAGGTACACACACGTCAGCACACTTGAGATTTTTTTCTTTTACCTTTTTCAAAAAAGATGTGAAAGCAATGTATCAGGTTTCTTTTTTTTCTCAGACTATACTTTATGACATTCTTTGCATATAAATTCCCATTAAAATACATTTGTATAAGTCTGTAATTCTAAAGTGACAACATCTGGAAATGTTCACGGGGTCCAAAGATTTTTGTAAAATGAAATGCAATAAAGGTTTTATGGGGATCGTTGTTAGTTTTGCTGCACTTTCCATCAAGTCAGTTTCACCAAAGCTTCCTCTTCTCCCACGAGAAGTAAAGTTTTTATTGACCCTTCTTCTCCACAAGAGTTATGACTTACCTCTCCATATGGTCTTTCAGTTACTTAGCACCATTAGCAATCATAAACGTGTCATTAAAGCAGACATGTTGGCCTAATACAGCAGAGTTCAGGAGGGATTGCTATCGCTTATGTCCCCAGAAAGGGACATTAATTTGCAGCAGTAGATGTGATCTTTAGATATTAGTACGTCAGCACGAGGGATCATGACCCACATCCATCATCAGTATGCAAACACTATTAGTTGGGCAGTGTTACAGCTGCATAATTAAGTGCTGGAAAGGTTATCGTTTTGTCATTTGCAGTTCCAGAAATTCACCCGGGGTGGTTTAAATGCCTCTGTTCTCCACACGTCAGACAGCACCCACGCCAGCAGGAACATGGAAAAGTATCAGATGTGACAAAGTAAAGACGTAGTGAAGGAAGTGAAGCACAATGATAAGAGATAATAATAAAAGCTGGGAATCTGTTTGCGCAGTGAGAAGCTGCTCAGGGACTCTGCCGCTGATTTATCCATTCCAATAACCAGAGAGATGAGTTTACCCTTAATGGGGCCTGGAGACGTGGCTGTTAGTGACAAATTGCGGATCAATTCCCTGCAGGATGCAGGTTTTCAGTGTAGCTGGTGAAGTTCTCTTAATCTCCTGCTTAATGTGTTGTGTGGAGGCTGCACTCGCTGATTTGCAACCTTAATACAGAAACTTTGATGGACCTACAGCTTCAGCCGCATTTCACATGAAGACTCATAGATGCAATAAACTTCTCCTCAAATTAACTCTGAAATAAAAATTGCTCTCAGTTGTTACATCTTCCAACTGTTTAATTTTCACATTGTGACGCAAACATTTCCAAAGAACTCAAAACACTCTGAGTGAGTTTGGAATAGATTTCAGGAAACTTGCCCTCAGTTCACTAATTTGGTTCTAATGACATAAACCAGAAGAACATATTATTTCATCTAACAGCATTGGGAAGAGTAAGCATTTTTCATTAATTTCATCTGTACATCAGACCTGTTGTGAGATGGTATTTACCTTTATAAGAATCCAACAAAAATGATGCAAAAAGTAAACAACTAATTATATAAGTTTCTATCTGTGAAAGAGTATTATTTTTGACAGCAATTTTAAATGTCACTTAAAAGTGTTTTAATCAATTTTATTCCCTTGCCTTTTATTCCACCACAGTCTTAATTGGAATTAAATTAAATTGCAAAGAGTTCATTTTCATCCAATTATAAGATAATCAGTTGCAGTTGATCATAAAATGCCAATTAGTAAATAAATAAATATATACGAAAGCCTTCATCTTTCTGGCTGGAATCCCCTTACCTGCATAAACAGGTCTACAGTGGATGAAAAATACTTTTAGTATCAGCTAAAAAAATACATTCTGTTGACAATTATTCTATTTATTTCCTTGATGCTCACACCATGTCTGCTTTTACAACTCCTCTTGAAACTTATACAGTTATTTAGTCTGTCCTGAAGAAATCATGCCTTAAATTATGTAACAAGATCAAACCTAAGAAGCATCTTTACTTTCATTCCTCTTTAATTTTTGTCGTGTTATTAGTTATTGTTACCAACCTTTATGTGTGTTTGTCTGCATCTCTTTTGTCCTTTCAGCTCTCAGCAGGCCAACACAAAAGGATTGGATGAGTTAGGCTCTGATTATGATGTCAGAAAAAAGTGTGTTCTGCTGGCAAAACAACAACAACAACAACAACAACAAGATAAAATCCCTAGGCGATGGCTGCAATGGGTAAGTCTGGGCCTAGAGGCAGCTCATAGGTTGCATAATGGTTTATTTTGCTTGTTCTTGGTGGTTTTATATATTTTGGTTATTTACAAGCTTTGTTTGTAAGTTATTAATTATCTAACATTTTTGCTTGTTTTGTTTTTTGTTATTTGTCTTTGCATATCAGACAGAAAAAACTGTGGGTCTTTTTTCAAAGTATAGGGACTGGTATAGGACCAGCATGCACTAGGATAGGCAAAATATTTGTTGTTTTTTACCAGAGCAGATGGAGATGCAAAAGGGCACAATAGGAAAATGAATCTATATTTATTGCTTGATAATCTGGATAAATAAACCTTCACTTTTTCTGACGAAAGACTTTGTTTGCCTGTGTACAATATATCACCACAACACAGTAGTGTCTCACTCATGTTTGAATGTAGGATGTTTGGTTTGACAAACAATGGAATCACCACTTTGAATTGCAATTTTGAGGCTTACCAGTTAACACATATTAAACAATTTTTCACAACCACTCCATGCAGTGTTGGCCAATTGTAGAAGCTGTTTTCTTTTATTAAAAAGCTGACATTTTTCATTGTTATGCATCACTAAATTCCTCATGAAATTAGTCTTACCCAAAGCTAGCAACATATAGCTTACCCCTCCTCTATGTGACAGCTCCAACTGTAAATATATATCCTGTCCTTTTCTTTAATTGCTGAGGTTATGTATGCATTTTGTTTCATTTACTTTACAATGTTTGCCTCTTGTGGAGCACTGAAGCAAATCATTTCATCCTTGGAATTGAAATTGTGTCTCTGGCTCTAAATCTGATCACTTCTTTAAAATCATCTGGTGCCTAAAAGCCCTGACTGGACTCCCATGGGAGAGGAAGAACAGCAGGTCTGCTCTGGGCTCATTACAGCTTCCTGAAGTTCTTATTCAAAAGCCAAGTGCAAATCCTTGCAGGCTCCTGTTGAGAGAATGAATTCCAGGCACTTGGATTCATTCTTATTCTTTCAGTCATTATCCAAACTGCATGGATCTGCTCCATCTTTAATAGAAATATAATTCAATGTAATGCAGACCTCATCATCCATTTCCCTTTCAACCTCCAAACACTAAATTCCCCAGATCCTCTATGTATAAAGACAACCAACTTTGTATTTCATACTAGGAACATCTTTGATGTTTGGGCTGATATCTATTCCACATACATCACACTTGGATATAAACAGTTTATGGATAAGCTGGACATCCTTTTGTTACATTGCTAAAAGAACATTTTTTACATTTTTTATGTTGCAGCCACAAGCCTCAATGCTTTATTATGTTTTTATACAACACAATGTAGTGGAAGAAAAATGTATGATTTTCAAAGGATTTGTCTCCTCCAGGTCTAAGCAACTACAGACTGAAACCTTCGGTAGTTTTTCTTTGCAAATGAACTCAAGTCAGATTGGGTTGAAAGGTTATGTGGACATGAAATTACAGGCCATAAACTCTAACCTGGATTCACACACATTGTAATTTTAGGGTCCTTGTCCTCCTGGGAAGTGAAACTGTGCATTCAGGTTTTTTTATTTTCAGGATTTCTCTGCATTCAGCCCCATTCATCATCTCTGAGCAATTTTCCTGTCTTTTCTTAAAACATAATCTCTGCAGTTCATTCAGAGTTTCCATTAATATCGTAGCAACATCTCTGATTAAGGCTCTACTTAGTTAGTGATGTAGTTGTACCCCACTCTTTTTATTTTAGATGATGGAGTACACATTTTCTCTATAAACATAAAAGCAATAGAAAAAATAGCAATTGATTATTTATTTAATTTTAGCTAGAACTTCAACAAATTCAGTGCACACAAAATTTAACTGAATTTTTATTGGATATGTGTTCAATAATAAAGCATTTCTAGTGTGTGATGCTTGAAAACGCCATAAAAAAAAAATCCAGTAAGGACAAGCAATAAAAAGTTTTGTTCCATCTCATTCTCTAAATATTCTCTTTAAATGAGAAATAATTGTAATCCACATTAATTTCCTATTGGAAATCTGGGATGAAAAGTAAAGAAGTAATTGCCAATTAAAATTTTTACATCAAAATTTCTTAATGTTGATGTCCCGGGTGCCAGGTCTGTTCTGGCACCTGGGGCTCATCTACATTTTGGAACTAGTTAATCCACAATTTCATCCTATTCTCCAGTTTTACTGTCAAACTGTCTTAATTCATGAACTTCTTCATCTGCATCATCATTAAGAGGCCTTTTCTCTTGGGAAAATCAATTTCAAAGTCTTCTAAGTAGACAATCTTTAGTCTGTCTTGGGGAGGATGAACCAGGATCATAATACCTTAAAGTCTGTGGTCAAAATAAGACCAAAAGTGACATTCAGGTCATTTGGGCACTTTTGTAAAGCCTTTGCTCTTGTCTTGTTAAGATAATGATGATAAATATGAAGCTTTTAGAGTTCAAGTATGAGAACACCATTAGACAGAGAGGAAATGCAAAGTAATATCTTTGAATTATCCAATTAAACCAGTACTTCTGTAACCCTAGAAGTTGCTCACACCATTGAAAAAACTCAATCCTTGCATGCAAACCAACATATTATTGCAAGCTTTGTACATGTCACAGTTTAGATTGCATATTTTCAAGTCTTCTACCCTTTTACTTGTATAGTTCTTGGGGCACATGTTCTGTTTCATTGCTTTGGATCACAGTTTAAGTAAAGTCAGAACTTAATGTTGGCCAACATTATGCATTTCACAACCAGTTTAATGTGAATTTTGGTTCATGTTCTTGTAGGAACATCCAGCTTCTATGCGTCTACAAAAAAAAGAAAGCAGACTGGGAAAAGATGGATGAATACTAAGATGGCATCCTCTGTTATGTTCAACATCATACAGACGTCCCACAGGAAACTACAGCAAACAAACATAACACGCTGTAAAGACCCCAATTGTGATTGTCGACTGTTGCTGCTACATGTTGGGTGAATACACCCTGAGACGGATCTGCTCAGGCACAAATCTTGCTGCAAGTGGACCTGAACTCCCACTGACAGATGCAACAGTTGATGAAAGCAGGTTGGAGCAGTAATTGCGACTGTTACCTTGGGATCAGTGCAGCTGTGAAGCATCACAATATAATGGTTGAGCGTGGATGTGGCTGTGCAGCAAAGCTGCTCTGACTTTATTTGAGCTGCTACTAGACTGATGCAATGCATGTATTCTGGACAAAGGGAAGCATTTACAGTCACATGGCCACAGAGAAAACGTGGTTACTGTGCTGCACCTGTTTTTCATATAATACTCTGCCCTAAAATACATTCAGAGCAACAAACACAAAGAAAATTATGCATTTGCAATAAAGATGTAAAATTATTGCTTCATTAAAAATGAAAAAATGTCAAGACCACATCAAAATACTCTATTTTTAAAAAACTTTGAATGTGAGCTGGTAATATTATGTACACAACTGCCTGATTTACTTGCTTTCTGTGTTGAAAGTGGTTTTTGTTAATATGCAGTGGAGTGCAGAGATTTAATTAAAAAATTATAAGAAGCATGAATTTAACTTAAAAATATAAGGCCTGCTTTGACCTCAAAGAAAGTCTCTGCCTCTGTGCTTCCAATGGAAGTTCTTAGTTGCTTCTCACAGTTTATTTATCTTTTTAGTCAGGACCAGCTTATGGAGCTGGAAAACATTTTTCTCAGTGTGACATCTGATGTCCAGACTCCTTTCATGATCATCATATGAACACATCCCCTGTGGATCATTTCCTGCAAATCTGCCTTTTGACCGATTTACCAGCAGCACTGCCCACGACACCCATTAGTGCCCAGGTCAGATGAGAAAACATGAAAAGATAGACGCTAGACACTTCTCTCGGCAACACAATTAAATCTGACCTTCAGAGGACTGCGTCCAGAACACAGAGACTCACATTTAAGTTGACCATCTTCGTTTGGCTTAGCATTACAGAGACCATTACATGAATTCAAATGTAAGACGGATCTAAGAAGTGTGCCTCTGCTGTTAAGATGCTAAAGTTTGGTGATGCAATGAATGGCTCCATGATTATTAATTTAATAATTTTTCCACTTTAAAAGTGTCAAATCTGTTGTGCTATTCAAATGAAAAAAACAAACATTTTTTTATATATAAGTCTGTCAGAATTGCATGTCAACTTGATAATAATTGTTCCTTCTACATCATCTTCAGCTTCAACTCAAATCAACAACTAGAGATGTAAACAGGCAGTGTAAACAGTGTGTTACCACCTTGTAGCTGTGCTAAACAACGTTGGCTTTGGGATCCCAGAGAAGGTGCTGAGATCTACAGAGAGGGTGATCGACAGAGCTTCAACAAAGCAGCCTCCAATTCAAATATACAACTGTTTACATATTACATATGAGGACATGTCAGGTGCATTTTCTGAAGCTGAAATCATGCATATTCAGTCACACAAAAGGAAAGAAGGGCATGTCCCGAAAAGGTTTTGAACTCCATCTACATTCTGCTGAGAACCAGAAGCTCTGGTGAATGTATTGTGATGAAAGTCGCAATTTACTCTGGCTTGATTTGTTCAGCGTCGGTTCCAGACAAGTATTTGTCTCTGCAAAAAAAATGGAAGAAACTATATTTGACCAAATTACATATCTGTCATCAACAGGCTCAAACTATAATTTCTACAGTGAACTTACCTCAATTTCTCTCTGTGACTAGCCATTTAGATCCAGATGCCATTGCTCTGCTGCAGATTGTTTCATTTTTTGTTCATAAAGTTTCAAAACAGTCAAAACTTACTTCAAATGGTCTTTGAAGTTACAAACTATATATTTACTTCAGATAACCAGTTTTGAAAAAAGGGTACTTTGCAATGTAGTGCTTGTATAGTTGGAAATCTATGTGCTGAGATTATCAACTAAAATGCATTATTGTTTTTTATTTTTGCCAGAAACACATAAAATTTCTATTTTTTACAGCTTTTTTATTTATAACTTTATACATAATTTCTCAGAGGTAATTTTTCCATTTCACTCCACAGTTATGCTCTCAAGATATGTTAAAATTTATAGATTTAATGTGGTAAAAAGTGAAAAAGTTTAATGGATTATTTTTGGAGTAAAATTACCACCCACAAAGTTATTCTTCCACTGAAATAAACCTTGTGGTTGTGCATTTGAAAGAACCCTCTACTTGCTTAGTTTGACTTCCTGGTAATTAGGCAGATGGGGAAGAACAGTATGATGACGTGGAATCCAAGAAAACAAACTACTCACAGTAAACTAAAGAAAACATTTTTTTTTCTGATTTTTCAGACTAATGTCATGCCTCAGATTTCAGATCCAATACATTTTAAGATTTGTGATTATTTGAGTAAAAATAGCATTCACTTTCCAAATTATCATTTTATTTATTAAGGTGCTCTCCAAACCAACCAGACCCAGAGTAAAAATGTAATAGTTCACATAGTTAAATCATTAATTCATTAATCATAAATTAACTGCATCCTTTGGTTAAATTTTGCGACTGATTATTCCCAATTTGTACAATCAACTAATTGCTAAAAATTAACACATTTGAAAGCATGTAATAGCCTTGAAGATCCCTAAAAGCAAGATGTTTTGTCTCAATGTATCACCTTTACTAAAGGCACAAATTGGTACATATACAGAAATAAGATAAAGTATCAAAATTCAAGTCGCTAAAATAGAAAATAGAATTACAAATATTAACTGCAAATTGACTAAAAGGCTAAAATTTCAGTGGTTCCACATTCAGGACTTTGCATCTTGTATTTTTAACTTTTAACATCTCAGCCAGTCTTTTTACTGACAAAATCCCAACAAGTAAATGATACGTGAGAAATTGGCCTCAGACATTTCCTCTGCAGATTCAGATCATCTTATGGAGCTGTGCCTGGATGTGCAGCTGCAAACAGCAGGTGTCCAAAAATGACAAAAAACAAACACACAGAGTAAGCTGGAATGTTGCTCAAGGCTCAGATCAGCCAACCCAAAAAGAGCAAATCTGGATAAACAGAAAGGAACTGTAGGTCAAAAGTTAAGAGACTCACAAAATTCTCTAAATCTGCAGACATAACATCATCAGAAAGAGCTGCATTTGGCTGATACAAGAGCTCTCTGCATCATTTTTTGAATTCGTATGTACAGAGATTTTACAAATAATGCTAAAAATAAAAATACACAAAACACATTGCATCATACATTCAATTGGTACTACTAAAGGAATTTATTTGTAGTCAACTAATTAAAATAAAACATATTTATCTCAGTAAACTTTAAATAAATTAAATAGTAAATAATGATTAATTACAAACTAGCTGATAGTTTCAAAGCTTTATTAATAATTTATTACTGCATTAATTATTAGACTTGTCCTGTTTACAGTGAAAGAAAACACAATATTTAGTTTTTTTAGAAGATAAAAGTATTAGCTCATACAAGGATGAATATAATATTCTTATACAAATCTACGGGTTTAATGAGATGTGTATTTACTACTTGCTTAAAGGTTAGTTTTAAAAAGTACTTGTAATCAAGTGAATGAAATTTGTTAAATTAAAATTAGTTCTGACCACTCCCTTTTGGTTAACAGCCGAAAGAGAGTGGTCAGAACTAATTTTAATTTAACAATTTTAATTTAACAAATGCATATTATAACTTGTCGAATATGGATGTATGTGAACTATATCTGTATTAAAATGTTTATTTTTTCACACAATAAAGTCTCTTTAACTAAATCAGATAGATGTAACATGTGACAGTGGTTTTTAAATATCTGGACACACCTAAAAAACACAACAGAATAAACTATCCATCCATTTTCCTGCACCCTTTTTCCCTTATTGTGGTCGGGAGGGTTGCTGGTGTCTATCCCCAGCTATCGTTCCGGGCGAGAGGCGGGGTACGCCCTGGACAGGTCGCCAGTCTGTCGCAGGGCAACACAGAGACATACAGGACAAACAAACATGCACACACACACCTAGGGACAATTTAGAGAGGCCAATTAACCTGACAGCCATGTTTTTGGACTGTGGGAGGAAGCCAGAGTACCCGGAGAGAACCCACGCATGCCCAGGGAGAACATGCAAACTCCATGCAGAAAGACCGGGGCCAGGAATCAAACCCAGAACCTTCTTGCTGCAAGGCAACAGCTCTACCAGTTGTGCCACTGGGCAGCCCAGAATAAACTAATAACTCTAAAAATTTAGAACAATTTTCTATTTTGTTTGAGTTTATTTATTTTGTGTAGGAAAAAAAAATTCCTACATTAAGAAATAATTGCTTTTATCAAAGTCATGGATGCCACACCTTACACAGACAGTTATGTAATGCATATATGGCAATCTTGATAAATAATTGTTAACTAATAGAACGTGTGCATAGCTATATTCAGAGTAATAATGAAAAAGCTAAAGACTGAAGCCAATCAGGATGGACAAGTCAATGTTTCCACCATGCAGATTAACCACTGTATGGTGTCTATGTACAAACCAAACAGCCTGCTGTAATGGAAATACCTACCGACCTAAAATGGGTCTCAAAGAATAAACAGCCTCCTAAACTCCTGTGTTAAAACGTATCTGCTGTCTTTGACAAAGCATTAAGTTATCCTGCAGCGATGTTTTTGTAATCATACTACCTTTATTGCTGTGATCATGGATAACAAATATAAACATAACTTCAAACAAAAATGGATGCATGACTGTGAATCTCATTCTATCGCCGGGCTTCTGCGATGCATGCACGGTTCATCAGACCTGAATGCAAAAGTCACTGTATAAAATGCCTCAAACCCCTTCTGGTTTCTACAGGTGCTGTTGTCTGCAGGATGTTCAGTGCCGGTGGTCTGGTGAATCTGCCAAAAGCGCAGCAACTCATCATTCATGCCTCCAACTCACACACACACACACACACACACACCCACACACACAGATACAGTGTTGCTCTGTGGGCAGTTGTCCATTGTTTAAGTATATTCTGTTTATTTAAACTGTCCCTGAGAAGTGGTGCAATTCTTCAGAGGAATGTACCCAATAGCACAACACAGACACATCATACATCGTCTGCTTTTATAAAATATAATCTTTTGTTCCAGCAGTACAAAACATATTTAAAAGAAACGCATCTCTTTTTCTATCAAAGAAGCTTTTTCTCTGACAGAAAATAAACTAAGAGCTACATTGTGGCTTTAGTTTTCAATATATTTTGATGATGATACAGGGATGGTTCATTTTAAATAAATTTCCCGGCATAAAGATATACAATTAACTTATTATGATTGTTACTGCAGAGGCATTTCTAGTGATTTTATCGCTTTACAGTTTGATGCATTCTGGATAAATTCCAGATATCAAACAAAACTATTTTCCAGAGTTCTTCATTTTCTGCCTTTGCTTTTGCAGTGCTTTTAGTATTTAAGTGTTCAAAGCCATTTATTATATTTGGTTTATTTAACTGTGAATCACTCTATGACATTTGTATGAAAGGTCCTTCAATGTTTTCGGATTTTTGATGATTTCTTTTTTGATTATGTTCAGGGTGGAATGGTTTCCCAGCCTTCAATCTAGACTTCTCCATTGATCCTGTCTGAGTTTCTTGTCTGAACTCTAAAGTGTTGATATAACTTCCTTTTGTTTACCATTTTTTGTTTATTTTCCATTACTTCTATCCTCTAGCATTACTTAAAGCAGAGCTTTAGCAGCATTCCTTGTATTTTTCTTACGATGCTCCTCATTTATCATGATTTGCCTTATGTTTATTTGTTTAAGTATGTTCTTTAAATATGTTTTCCGGCCTCTGCATTGTGAACATCACATCCCCCATCACATCCTCATCCTTCAAGGATTTATTGTACTTCTTTCTAATAACAAAAAATAAATAAAAATACAATTCTTTGGCCCATCATATTTTTCTTCTATATTGGTTTGTGGTGGTACCAAACATTTTCCATTTAAGGAAGATATTAGTTTACTGCATATTTGTAAATTGTGGCAACACAAAATTATTCAGAGGGCTGAAAATGCCTATTTGGACACCCCATGTACAGAACCTTAGGCTGTTACTTAGTGACCAGAGATTCATTTAAAATTAGATAAATTTTTTTATTTAGCCTGGAATGACTAAGGAAAGCCTGCCTGACTAGATATTAGTGTAAAAGTAGCCAAAGTAAAGGAAATATCAGAACCTTCCTCAAGTCTGCAGTCTGAAGATGAAAAACACTTTAATAGCAAAATGTAATAAGTACTTTGGGACTTTTGCACAATATAGACTCAGCAGCTAACGTGTATCTCCTTCAGCTGAGTATCCTCCCACCCTCCACCTCCTCTTCCTTCGTCTCTGTCTCCGCCTCTGAGGAGGAGAGCAGCGGAGCTCAGCTCAGTGCATCCGCGGCTCTCCTCCGCGCGTCATGCGGACATCCTCATCCTCACCCCTCGGACACCGTAGCGCCACCCGGACCTCCCACAAACCTCCCAGAGAACCGCTCACTTCTTGCTTGCCTCCAATACTTGCCAGGAAAACACATATTTGTGTTCCTTCTTGAAATATTCTTGAATATTTAAGTACAGATTTATTTATTAATTTGCTTCTTGAGACTACTTTGGGAAGCGTAATTGCTTTCCCGGGTCAGTTTGCTGCTTTCTGGACGCTCAAGGATGGACAGCTTCCTTCACCTGGCTCTGCTCCTGCAGCTGGCGCTCTGGGAAACGGTGAGTAAAGGCGACACTTTCCGATTGACCTAACTCATTTATTAGTTTATAGGTATGCCGATGGGTTTACCTTTAAAGGCAAAAGAGAAAAAAAGAAAAAGAAGGGTTAATTAAAGTTCATTTCTACTACCAAATAAAATAAAGAATCAAGCTTTTACATAAAATTTGACAGTTATATATATTAGATCCCAATATATATTTGTAAAACAAGAAAGTTATTTTTTTAATATTAACCTTTATAACATAAATAGTTACAGTAATTATATACATTCATCTAAACTTTTAAGAGAACTCATGAAAGAATTCTCATTAAAACAATGTGAGCTGATAATGAGTTAATTCATAAAGTTTCCTGAACTCCTCAGACATTTATGTGAATTTATGACCTGACTTTACTCACCTGCTGTCTTTGCTGTTTGTTGTGTCAGCTGTGAATTAGTGTCATAATTCCCTCAATGGGCATCTCTGTATCTCTAGATCTCTAACTTCCTCTGGGATCTGAACACCCAATAAAAATGTTAAGTTTTTGACATATTTGACATGTTTTTTACCATTTGCATTGTTTTTCCACAAACAAAAAGAATCAATTATTTCAAAAAGCCACACACTTTAAGAATATCTAATGTAATGGATTAAAGAAAAGAACCTACAACATCTCTTGTGGCTCCATTAATGTTGCGGACTGACGGCTACAAAGGGAAATCATGAATTTCTTCCTCCACTCATCTGAAAGTACACATATTTTTGCCTGAATTTCAAACAATGCAGGTAATTGTAGGAGAAGAATATTACACTCTTATTCCATTTCATCTTCATCTGAACTTCACAGCATTTCATCTCCACCAGCTGTGGCCACATTTGAGTGTTTGTGTCTTTTCACATCTTGAAGGCTTTCCGATGTAATTTTTTACCACTTTTTTCCCTTCACATGCAAACATGGATTTGCTTATTTTTACATTTATATATTTTTCTGGTAGTATGTCTGGTAGTATTTCTGGTAGTAAAAAAAATGACAGTACCTAAACAGTAAAACACTGAACTGGATTCGTGATTTGGAGTAGAAATTAAGCAGAAATGAAAACAGTCAAAGTAAAAATAACTTAAACAACAATTGAAACTGTGTTAATCTGTCACAGATTTAGTGAGGTTCCTCTTCTTATTTCCTACAAGAAATACTTCTAGAGCTTTTGAGCCCTGACATCAAATTACTTAACTGCCTCTGAGCCTCAGGCAAGTGTCTTCTTGCAGAACAAGTAGCAAAACCTTAAAATCAATTCTAAAGGCCACAGGTAGTTGGAGGATGGAGGCCAAAATGAGGAAACATGCTGTCATTTTTTTTTCCTCTGCATCCTGTCAGTGCCCTGCCGATTGACAGTGTGTTTTTCTTTCCCACATACAAGGAAATCAATAGATTTTTGTGGCCAGATAATGAATGCCAGCAGCCCACTTCTAGGAAACAGATGTAGGAAACAATTTGGAGATAGAAAAGAATAAAAATGTTAGTTTTTCCTGTTTGAAAGTAAAAAAAAAAAAAAAGAAGTGCCGAGAGAGTTGGAGGGAAATGTGATGTGTTACATCTTTCCCCAAGGACACTCCAACATGGTGTTGACCCCCAAGGTCAGACTGTGCAAAACGCAAGAGCTCCATCTATGGCTCTACCGGTCTTAGTTATGTTAAAGTACAAACACTTGGAAAAAAAAAAAAGAATGGTTTCTTTGGAAAAGTTGAAGAAGAAAGCCTCTCTTCTGCTAAGTGACTGAACATTTAGTTTAGCAAAGTGTTATTGTCAGGATCCCTTAGACCTCTGGAATAATCTTTTTTGGACATATGAGGGTGAAGTACAGATTTTGACCAAAAATTCAAAACACAATATTTTGGAAAGCAAACAGCATACCAACCCAAAGAACACATACCGAATGTTAAGCATGGAGGTGGAAAAATGGTGACTTCAGCTTGTGTGCAGCCACTGCACTTGGGCAGCTTGCAATTGCTGATTGGATGCTGAACTTCTCTGTAAACTCTAGTTTTCATGAACCAAGGACAATAACACTCTCAGTCAGAGGGAGGCGCCAAACACACAGCAGGTGACGAAAATGATAGGCCAGAACCTGACAACATGTAAACAACAAAGATGCTTTTCAAAAGAAGCGCAACAAAGAGAGATCTTCTGTTTTTTCAGAGGGTGTAATTTATCTCTCAGGGACAACAAGAATAAGAAAACTGCATTGATGTTTTGGTAAGAAGTGACTTTTTCAGTATTTTCTTCTTCTCCTCTTCTCAGTCAACAGTGTATATTTCAGAAAATTATTTCCTGGTAAGTGGAAACTGTATCTGAGTGGAGCATGGTTTTCAGCTGAGTTAGGATAAATATACAGTATAAATTAGCTTCTATACATGGACATGAAGAGGTTTATCAAGCCCTTAAGAGAACAGAAACAAATGTGTGTAATCCCCAATGAACTGATGCCACATTGGGGAGCAAATTCCTTCATGACATTGTGAGATAAAGAAAGAACTACTGAGAGTAGCTGAAGCTTTTTTTTATTATTATTTTCAAACTTTAATTATAGGATATTATTTTCTTGGCTTTTCAGGCTTCTGTGTTTGGTATTTAGTGGTTTGGAAGCTAAGCGTTTGGAAATTGCTGTTTTATTATTAGCAAAAATACAATAAAGAAAGCAGTTCTCAGAGGGGGCAAATTAAAAAAATCACAAGGAAAAAAAAACATACAGCATTCTCTCTGAGAGCCATTCTCTTTTAGATCAAATTATTAACATTGGTATAAAATAATGTCAAAATTTTTTTTGCCTTTTTTCACAGCAATTTAAAGAGCAAGAGAAAACTCAGCTGCCTCAAAATTTCTGTATATCCATCCATCCATCCATCCATTTCCTGTACACCCTTGTCCCTAGGGGGGTCACGAGGGGTGCTGGTGCCTATCTCCACCGAACGTTTCGGGCGAGAGGCAGGGTACACCCTGGATAGGTCACCCGTCTGTCGCAGTCTTTATATTTATATTCAAAACATATTTCAAAAGCTGTTTAAAAATAGGCTAGTAAATATTGTTGTAAATGATTTATGGTATTAAAACCAGCTGAAATTGTATCGTTTATGTTTCCATAAGAGGGAACACCTGCCTCACACTTATTAAATACACAGTTAAAAGGGTCAGATTCATTTGTGTTTAATCGCACATTGGTGTTACTGATAATCTGCTGATACCTAATCTTGATTCAGATCTCACCTAGAGTCAGAAGGGATGCAAAATATCAGTTTTAATTGTGATCCTACTGCTGAATATTACAATTATGATATTGATTGTGATTAACCTACAATTTCCTGACTGCGTCATTTGCAATAACCATCACGTCTTTGAGGGTTTGAGCATCCTTTCCACTATGCATCCATTTTAGGCATCAAGGATAGTTAAATGCTGTCCATCAGGTCAAACATATTATTGGCATGCAGAATGAGCATCCATGGGACTTGTTCTGCATTTATACTAAATATGATCCAAATTGGAGAATTCAGATAGGAATATAGAAATGACCTTAAAGTCAGACTAAACCATATTAAATCACTTATTGGAATTGATTTAACATGGTGGTATAAATTCACTTTACACAAGAAACCAAAATTAAATTAAACATAACAGAAAACCTGCTCCAACTTTAAATGTCAACTAAAATTATTCATGCCACAGTCAGGATGTCAAATACCATACAATAATCTACCCTCTGAGTCGGTGTGAAACTCTGAATGCAAATGATGGCAGCTCATTTAAGAATGGCCCTAGGCATTGGGGGCCCTGCGATAATGACCTCATTACGACAACGATTGAATTTAAATGATGACGCTGGGAAAGCAGCTGCCATTTAGGATGAAAGGTAACAACAATTAAAGTTCACTCTCAGAGGGCACTCTTTAGTCTCTCACACACAATCGAGTTTCTTTCACCTGCACCTGATGGTTTTATGAAAACATCTGTCAGAGTCATGCGAGGTGCTCCAGGTCCTACTCAAACTGATAAACTGTAAAATGACTCGTTGTGTGGCCTCAGAAGGGAAAGTCTTCTCCCACTATCATGCTTGTATAAAGTAGATTTGTTCCATAAACTTACAGGACAGATATGACAGGACGATGCTGTCACAATGAGACTCTGCTTGTGACCTTTAAATAACCAGGGAGGTTTTATTTAGACCACTGAGGTAAATTAGATTGTGAAAATATTTTACTTTTTACTCCCTATTTACTTTTATGTCTGAAGAAGAGAAGACCAATGGGGAAAAAATCCTTTCCTGATATGGTGGGTTTATTCATTATTTCTCTGCCATGTATTTTAAGTGCAACTGGATTTTTTCTGCTCTTCAGACAGAGGCCATGCATCCAGACTGTAATGTGGTGTTGCAGCACATGAAGGCTCAAGAAGAATGCTACAATATTCTTGAACAGGAGGAAAACAACCACCCATCCAAGACAGGTTGGTATGCTGTTATTCTGCTGTGGAGAAACTCAGTCTTTGCAAAAATAATTAATAGAAACCCTTTTGAACCTTTTTTTTTATTTTGTCAAGTGGTAGATAAGAAGTAAAGAAGTAATACCAGTTCTAAGATTGAAGAGAAAATTGTATTAGTTTTTATTTTCATTTTATTCTCTGTTTTATTTTTCAAAATGAAATCCTGAAAGAGTAGCCAGCCTTCGTATACAATCTCTGTTTCACGTTTGTTCCGATTTAAAATGAATGGCTAGAGAACACACTAGTCATGTCAGCCTTCATCTTGGAGTGGCTCATGCTTTTAGTTCTTCATCTTTCAAAGCCAAACATGCCAATCTTCTTCACAAATGTAAATTTTTTATGTGCTCACCCACGTAGCTACCACAGTTTGAGTTACTTATCCTCAAGCTAAATATTGTTTGCAGAGAGAATGGAAACCCAATATCTCAAGGTGAGATGATGGGCTTCAGAAGATCTCAAGGGTGTCAAATTTAAACACTAAAATAGACTTACAAAACGAGGAGAAAGAGATTATCTATGTGACATAAAAAGGGAGTTCATTTTCATCAGTCAGGACGAGTGCATTGTAATTATGTTATTTGCTAATATTTATTACAGTTTAAGCAGGTCTTGGCAATTTTTATGCTACATACAAAGATATAAAATCAATACTAGATTTCATATTATAAAGCCCATATGCTAGACTTTTAAATTAAAATTAATCTTCTTGATATGTGAGATTAAAACATTATGTTTATAACCTATTGGTTTCTTCTGGTTTATGATCAAATGTATCATTTTATTTGCTTTTTCAAATGAATCCAAATGTCTTTACAACTCTTGGAAATGTGGTTTTAGATGTGACTATTGCTTTTTGTTGTTGGACTTCCAGACTTGTGTCAGTTATTTCAATTCTTTAGTTACGTTTTTTAATCTTCACAGTTAAAACCATGACCAGTGTTGCATTTGTGAGGAGAGTGAAAACCAGGAATCTCAGCAAGAAACCCTGACGCTTTCTCGTGTTTAGTGTAATGGTGCATGAGGTCATAGCTGACTGTGGCTTGTCATAGATATCTGACTCTGGTACTTATAGGCTTCTCCATAAAGAATTCAAGACTGCTTGGAAAATTAAAACAAACCACCATAATCTAAACATAGAAGTTTTGTATATGCACAAAACTGCCTGGTGTCTCTCACGCTCCATCTTGTGTAATGGAGTGTGAACTTAATTATTGGCAAACTCCTGGGAACTTCTCCAAGAACCTTCACTAACCATTCACATCAACACTCGTTTGGTTTATGGCTTTGTTTGAATAGTTGGCATGGGAAGCATCAGTCCCAAGTTTTGAAGTCCGCAGTAAAGACATTCTGGACGGGGAAGTCAAAGTTTGACCATCTGTCATGAAGAGAACAGTTTCTCAATGTCTTCTTCATGTGTTGGGGCAGAATGCACTAGGAGACTGGTCAGAACTTGTGCGAGCATCTGCAGGTCTGTCATTGCTGTGGAATGGGAATACAGTGGGAATTAGCCAATCTTTGATTCTCCTACAGGCCTCCCTATTTAACAGCCCAGGCTTTTCAATTAAAAATAAAGACAGCCAATGTTTGTAGGGTTCTGATGCTTTTTGAGTTCTCTAAAAGTGATTCAAAAGTGTCCTGATATGAGGAGGCCTCAGTTCACAGCTACAACTCCTAGAAGAGATTGTATATTGAGTCTGGAATGAAAATATTTTTGTTTTCTCCAAAGAACCAGAAAACAAATATATACAGTCTGTGATGAGTCTTTCAGCCTCATTTAACTTGTAAAAGAAAAGATGAATAGAGGGAATTAGTTGAAACTTTGGGTAACTTCCTACACCAGTCAGTTTGTGTGGTAGGGTGTTTGTCAGACATTCTTATATGTCTGACATTCATAACAAATGATGGATATACAAAGTAGTCCAGCTGGATAACTTTCTGTAAATAATGATTGATTTTCTTTTACCAAATGCAAAGTATGCTTTCTTCATCTGGCTTGACAGCTCACCATCAAAAGTAAAGAGAAATCCCTCTGACCTTTTTAAGGTTTGCTACCTACTTGAATAGAAGGTGAACTATCTGAATCTGATAATATTCTTCTTTCATCCTTTCTTCCACATCTCAAAACAAGACAAAACAAAACACTTGTACAGCTTGTGCACAAGGGGGTGGAGGGCTTCATTTTCCTTCTGTGATGATGTCTGAAGCCAGGTTTATTACACCTGAAATGCTTTGTTTTGAAGTGTTTTCAGTTATGTGACATGATCATTCCAAGCAGTTAAGCTTTGTTCTCGCTTGATGAGCGTCATCTGCTCACCAGTGGGGCTTCCAGTCTACACCGCAGCTGCTATTGCTCATAATTAATTGCATCATTTGCGTTCAAGCAAAGAGGAGATATGACAATCAGACTCTGAGGTGGCAAAACAGAGGGTCTTTGTGTCAGAATAGATGAGCCACTGCAGCAATCTGAGAAATAGTTTGTTCTCTTTACATGTGCAGGAATATTTATCTGAGTTTGGAAAGAAGTGTTTCATCAAAAATTTAACATGCTAAACTATTAACTCAGATATAAGCCATGCAGCTTGTGAGATTTACCTTCATCTCCTCTTAATTAACATGAATAAATCCAAACGGATTTAAACATTCTCAACATTCTCAATTAAGAATTGGTTGGACAACTTAGAACTTACTCTCAATTTTCCCCAGTTCTCACAGGATTTGACATATAGGATCAAAAATATTCACCGATATACATACAACTAAATATTTCAAAAAGTAGAGTTTTACAGGAATGCTCTTTATACAGTTTGACAATGCAGAGGCAGGGTAAACCCTGGACAAAGGCAACACAGAGATACACAACAAACAACTCTGCACACACACTCATACTTAAGAACAAATTACAGACCAATTACAATTAAATCCACTTGTACCTAAAATTAAGGATTTAGGCAAACAGAATACAAAAAGTTGTGAAAGAAAGACTCACTGTGTAAGTCTACTCATGAAATTTCCTTTTTCCTAATTATATATATAACAAAGTGGAAGCAATTGGGAGCTATACCAAGTTAATCATGAAATGGCAAATCATGCAAAATCACCAGGGGGAAGGAGGTTTCTGTGTTTGTCAAAATTCTACAGTCAGTAGCTGCAGACCCCCAAACTTCATCTGGCCTTCAGATTAGCTCAGGAATAGTGTAGATATTCATGGAATGGATTTTTAACCCCAATCAGCTGCCTTAGATCTCCATGTAGAAAGCTAAGCATCAGAAACAGTGATGTAAAGGACACTGCCACCGGACTCTGGGGGAAAGAAGACCTGCTAGCTGGATTGATAAATCACGATTCTCAGTTTAGCAATCCAAAGAACAAGCTTTGATTTGACAGATAACAGGACGACACTCGTCTGATTTCATTAAGCATAGGAGTGTTTCTGAGGAGATTGGCATGGCTCTTTAGTTTTGACTTTTTGGACAATTTCATGGTGCCAACTTTCTGGAAACAGTTTGGAAATGCCCCTTCATGTTCCAACGTAAAGAAAGCAAGAAAGTAATGTTTTTATTATTATTATTATTATTATTGTTATTTCTCTATCCTCACCATTACACTCACCCTGAACATCAGCCACCCATGTGAATGTTTGTGTGTTACTGCCAGGTTCCATTCGGCTGTCACTTTCTCCTGCTGGCCTTTTCACAGATCATTACACAGCTCGACCGCTCTGCCCTCTTCATATTCTCAGGTCAGTTGCTGCTGCCACATTGACAATTAATTACTAGTGGAAAGTGCCGCTGTTTACTGCAGCAGTAAACGCAAATAAATTGACAGTAACATGGATGTTGGTATTTTCAGTTTTCCTCCCTCTTCATGTAATGTTAGGTTTTATATAACATATATCAACAAACTCGGAAATCAAAAGTTTTGTTCCAATATGTCTTTGCTTACTGATAAAATCTGTTTTCCAAAAGATACAACCAAAAACCATAAAAACCAACATGATTTGTTTATATTTTCAAATCACCAGCTGTTTCCATGACAGTCAATGACACTCATAGGATAAACAACATATATGAAACACCAACAGCTGTTTACTCTGAACATTTTTTGCAAGTCACAATTTTTTCACAACTCTCTTGAGGTCTTACCACAGCATTTCAACCAGATCATGAACTGGTCTGTACCATTGTAACACCTTCATTTATTTCTTTTTCGGCTATTCTGTTGTTGATTTACACTGAGGATCATTGTTCTGTTGATGATCCACTTTGGACTGAGCTTCAGCAGTCAGACAAATGGCCTCAGATAGAACTAAAATAATTGACTATCCAGAGGACTTAAAATAATTTCAAGGTTCTCAAGCCCTGTGGCAGCAAAAACAAAAACCTCAGTTCATTACTCCTCCACAATTGTGCTGGGCAGTTGGTTTGATGTGTTTGTGTTGAAGTGGGAAGATCGGCAGCTTGTTTTCTCTTTTGTGAAAAATCTTTCTCAGTGTAGCAGTCATCCATTTGTCCGTCCGTCACTCTGTCCCTCCGTTCTTCCATCTATTCATCCATCCATTCATCCATTCTTGTGATTGTTCCCCAGATGATGGGCAGCAACAATTGCTCTCCAAGGCCATTTCTGTTTTTTTCCACCTTTGCACTGGACTGAAACCTACATGCTGAAGAAACTCACAAACTTACACAATTGCTGCTCTTACAGAGGTAGTCACACTGGTAATGAGTAATTAATAAATTGTTTTTGTTTCGTGGGTGGCTACTTTCCCTCTTAAATCAAATGGAAAAGTTGGACTGTATTGACAGTCATGGAAACTTCCTTTTCTCCAGGTATGCCAATAAATGTACTGTTGGCATTTTTGTTATCTGCTTAGTGTTGTGTCCTGTGAAAGATTTTACTGCTTTGGTTTGTGAGGCAGGAGAAAGATAGGAATTCAAGGGATAAAATTAAAAAAATGTTTTTTCAGAACAACACACACCTTAGAAGGCCTGTATTATGTGTTCTCCAGGCACATGGTGTTATTTTATAGCACAAAAAGGTAGCTATGTTACCTTCAATTGTTACAAAAATGCTGTATGCAGCAAACATAACTTAAAATAAAATTGACTTTGCAATTTGATGCTTTGAAATTGGCGTCTGTCTCTTTAAGAAGTTCCTATGCTCTTTCTGATATTCTTTTGCATATCACCACAACAATGCACCTTTACTTTACCATTTACAATCGTTCTTAGGGGTTTTGGACTGAGAAGTAGTTCATACGCTGAAGCAGAATCTCCTAGCACTAGGAGGAGCTTTGTGAAAATAGGCAGGGCTTTGTGAGAGCAAGAGCACAGACACCTGAGAATGGCTACCAGCGGAGATTCAAGGGTTTCTCAAATATGCATGAAAGAATCAAAGCAATTCTCCATATATGTTTTTGATGAAGGGATAACATGACAAAATGGAGCAAAGCTCAAAAAGTTGATTTTATATAATACTTCCCTCATAAAAATCTAACACCTTGATTAAACAAGTGACAAATTACAGTTTTTTTCTTTAATATCTCCAGATTATCTCTTGATATACAGTTCTTCTACCTACATCTCATAACAAGGGTTATAAAGGGATTTCATAGTTTTATCCATCCCAGGGGGGTTTCACTGCTCTAATATTTGAAACACTATTACAGCCGTTAGTGTACCTGTGCTTTATTGAATTCGGAATAGACTGAGAAATGAAGCGTCGAGGGATAAACTGGCCAGACCTTGAGCAGGAAATAAAGGCCTTCCATTTAGGCTGACATTTGATCGATATAATACTCCTTCCCCCTTCATGTCTGTCCTCGAGGATGACAAATCTTTCTTCATAAGTTGTTGCAGATGTTTTTTTTCCTTCCTTTTTTTAATCGGATACAGAAATGTCAGACAGGTGAATCCTTGAATGCGACAGAGAAATTACTTTAATACTGTTCAGCCAGGTTTGACCTTTCACAGCCCTCAGGAAGAAAAACAAACCAGTAAGTCACTTTAGATGCCCTGTGGGCTTTAAATAGACAAGGATGCATTTTGTTTTCTAATACTGCAGGTGAGTTGTTGTGTGTTTGCATGATTGTGAATTTTAATTTTACCAACGTATTTAGTTTTTTAATCTTACATATTAAAATATCTTGGCGGTTTGTTGTGTTATTGAGGCTTATTGTCTAATTTATTAGATCCACCTTCTCAACTACTTATGAATGCTGAAGAATTTTAAATGGATTTGAACATGACATGGTCGTTTGTGCCAAACAGACTAGTCTTCCATACAGACACAGTAAAAGCAACAGCTGTGTGGATGAAAATATCTTGTTTATTAGTGAAAAATTTAAAACCTATTTTTTGAGTTGATAGGAGGCAGCTGTAGCTCATTACAACTAAAGTATGGGGAATACCATTTGTGAATGTAGTGCACACTGCGCCTTGAAGGAAAGGGGCCACTGCAACCGGAGGGTGAAGTCAGGCATTTTGGCTGTCAGTTAAGACTCAGTAAAATTTGACCATGATCGATCGGAAAATGTTTCTGGTTCATTGAATTTGAACTAAGGGTAGAAAATGTGGACTTCCGGGCAACAGTTGAGAAATGTCCATCTTTTTATGACCAAAGTGAAAAGTTCTTGTATTTGCAAAAGGAAAATGCAGCATGTCACAAAGCTCAGTTTGTCTCAAAGTTCACTGTGCTCAAATGGCTCAAGTTCTCAGGTTTCTATTTCTCATCCACAGACCACTGATCCTTCAGCATTTTGTCCCTGGCAGTGATGTTTACTAGCGTTTTGCTCATGTTTATTTAATACAAACAAGACAAAAAGACAACCACGACTATAATGAGATGCACAAGTCAATCTATCCATTGCTAAATCCCATTATAGTGCTATTTGCTTTGCTTTAGTGAGCATCTGAAGAAGGAACTGTTTCCCATGACATTTTGAAACCGTTATAAAGTTATAGCCACTGTGTCCATTTAAATGAAGTCCCAGTTTATAGGGGAAATCTGTCAATATTACAATATTTAACATTATAAAGGTACTCCATCTTGAGTCAGTGCAGACCATAATAAATGAAGATGTCATCTGCAGCTATGATGGAGTGGAAAGTATAAATGAAAAACAAGTTCAAAGCCTCGTTTATCCTGCGAGATGTCTTCTTCTTTGCAGCTTTGGCAGGAGAACCTGCAGCAGAAGCCAAACGCTGTGTTTCATTATGAATGAGTGCTGCTGCATCTCTCCGTGCGGCCGTTTTAATTGACGCAGGGCCGAGGAGCTTTGATGTATGAGACGATGAGATGGCGGATTGAGTCCGGCGCCTCATTACCACCGTCTCTTATCACAAACATGCTCTCATCCAGAGCACCAGGGTCCACAGGGAGAGACTCCGTCGGCCATGTGATATGAGTGGCAGTGTAGAGGAAGCGTGGGCAGAGAGGAGGGCTGAGAACGTCACAAAATCAAACACCCTTCGCCTTTCCCAGACTGAGGGAAACCCCTTAAAAACTAACATCAGAGAACTAAGTTTCTGTTCCGGGAAAATGCTTAATTAGCTGGTTCTGCAGGATTAAGATGCATTCAAGGTCAAAAAAGTCTATTGCTTTTAGAATATTAAGTGTGTTGTATAAGAAAAATTGATAAAATGACCAGGTGCTGGCTTTTTACGGGACTACAAGGAAAGTCAGGAAGGTGTAATAATGAAACATTTTTCAGCCAAACATGCTGGACCTCAAGCTTTTTATTAATGGGAGAGTAAGTTTAAAGGCTCCAGTGCGTCATCCAATAAAGAAACTTTTAGTATGAACAACATAATTAGACACATGCTTTTATTATGACTGTTGAAGATATTGACATCTCTTTGCGCCATATGTTTAAATTGTGGATGTGATGCTTCAGTTTCTCTAAGCAAGTAAAGTAAAATTGTAAATTAATGAAATACATTAAGTGCAAGTAAGTTTAAATTAGTAAGTGCTTAAGAAAGTGCTTAAGGAAAGTGCTTAAGTCTAGAGAAGTAAAAGGACTCTTTAGAAATTAAAGGAAAATAATTATTAGTAGCAGATAGGTTTAACTAAATACTCCAAGGTAAGGTAATGGTCATTATTTTTAAGCAAGCAATTAAAGTTAAAGTAAGTTAAAGTAAGTATAAAAGTGCAAGTTGAAAAGTATATAATGAAGTGCAAGTAAACATCTGCAAGTAAAACCAAGCAATTGTAATTTAACGTTGCTAAGTATAGGTATGTAAAGGTACCTAAAGTGCATTTTTAAAAGGAAGAGTGTAAGTAAGTAGATAAAAGTGTAGATAAAAGAGTAAGCAGCAGAAGGTAAGTATAGGTAAAAATGTAAGTCAAATTGTTGACAATTGTGAGTTAAAACTAAGCAAAAGAAAGAACATTTCTGGTTGTGTTGCATCCAGAGGTTGTTGTTTTATCACAACCTCTGGCATCTGTGTTAAAAATATAGTAGAAAATAGAGAAAAAAAATGAAGTGACGTCATGTGAAATACATTCCTGATAAATATTTGTAAAATAAATTGTCAATAAAAATGTTGTCTTGTGCAAAGTTAGTTCTGGTCTCATGCTGGAGGTAAATTACGTGCTATTTTATCATTAAATATCTTTACATATTTCAGCACAACTATTTTGAAAACCCTTGTATTTGATTGTACAGTCAACTGTTTGGATTCTTAATGGCAATAAAAGTCCTATTTTAAACCAGTATTATACAATTCTCTCCAATCCGACATCCCACAAGCCAAAGTTTCTTATTTACAATGCAGTTGTTTTTTAATTATTTACACGTTTTGAGGCTTTTTTTTAAATGTAGAGATAAAGTAAGAACTCTGGCACATAAAATTCCCTTTTCCCTTGTCTGGCCTTTTAATGACAGTACATAGCTGTGGCTTCAGATCAAAATGTCCTGCTCTTAAGGTCCAGTTTATTTTGAGAAGAGAAACATTAACTCTTAGGTTAGGCAAACACATTCAAGAAAGTCAACAAACTATAGCTGTCTATTAATCTAACGTTTGATTAGTGTGTATAATTTATGTGTTATCCCTGAACACATTGATCCAGTCACTTTGGTCAATGTTTATTACATTTTGATTGTCTTCCCAGGTTGCCCAACACATTGGGATGATATTTACTGCTGGCACCGGGCCAATGTGGGACAGGTGGTCAGGGTTTCTTGTGCGAACGTCTCTCTGCTGTTTGCCGACAACCAAGGTAAATATTTTTTTTCAAAACACGGTCAGTGACATAAAAACCACAACTAAAATTCTGAGATGTGTGTGTCTGTGTTTTTTAATTTTTTATTCGCGCTGTTGCACATTGCATTCTGAAAGGGTTCCTGCTCTAAAGCAACTAATGTGCTCTGAAATATATGCCAGTTGTTTATGTTTATAATTTGAGCAGAAATGCTCGGGTCAGCAAGAAATTAATATTCCTGCCAGCAGCTGTGCTGACCTTTTCATCCTCTTGCTTTTTTCTCTCCTTGATTACTTTCAGTCCATAATTTGTCTTAAAGCCACAATGATTTGACATTGTGAAGCTGAATTTCGGGGTTTTTTTTACTAAACAAAATAAAGAATCCTGTTTTAATAGTTTAAATCTATTATGATCATCTGTTCTGATCATCCATCATAGCGCAACCCAGAAAAATTACCATGTTATTTTGGAGGTCCCCTGGGACTATGTTGTGTTTTTGTTGGGCGGTTTATGAAGACTGTTTAGTTTTCAATGTGCACTGCTGCCTGTCTGTGTGGAGAGACTGCTTAGATTATCCGGCCTGTCTCTTCCAGACCCCTGTCAGATCCAGCTGGTATTTTTTTTTCTCATCGAAACAATAAATACACACATGCAGGAAGGAATAAACACCAATGTAGAAAAATGGATTAATGTCAGAGCTAAAGAGGAAATTAATGCTTTCAGAGCACTCTGAATGAATGTCCGAGCAAATGAGGATTCAACAAAGAAACACAAATTTTAGTTGACAAATTGCTGCAAACAATACAGGAGACACAGTAAGCATTGATAAAGATGTTCTTGCCAAATGAAATCAAATGTACACACAAAGAGCAAGAAACAAGGAGACCTGGTCAAAGTCAATGGAAAAATAGACTTTTGGTCTAGGACTATGAACCTGGTCAAAGTTCATAATCAACAGTAGGATGATTTAGAGCATATTCAAATGTAAATTTGTCACAACAAAAATCTGTCAAAAACAGTTATTGGATTTAGTAATAGCGCAGCATGTGCATAAAAACATATAGTGTAAAATACACCAGTTAAAACAAAAAACTTTCATAAAGCGTGATGATATTTTGATTGAAATATTACGGGAAAGGCAGGCTGCTTGGATGAAAGATGTGCAAGAATGTTGAATGACTAAATAAACAAACACATAAACAATGTGCTTGGTTTTGCACCTTTTGATTGCACTGGAACAAACAAAGACATTTCTGTCATGTCACGTAATGGTTCTCAGCCAAATTAGCAATAGCAGAGTGGCTACACAGATTGTGGATGCTGATAATACACTTGCATGTTTCCTGTAGTGAAATTCTTAGTGCAAGGAAAAATAAAAGATTATGAGTGAAAGTCAACTGAAAGCTTTGCTTGCATGCATCAGGAGACTAACTTCGTTGTGAATGACCTCATAACTCAGTGTTAGTCATTCCCTGGACCTTGCTGGATTTCCTCCTCCACAGGTTGGTCCAGAGTTTCCAATGGGACTCTGCAAAAAAAAATAAAATCATGAATTGGAAAATCAAACAGTTCAATGAGGAGCCAGAAGCATGAGTTTGGAGCTGACACTGCTTGTTAAACGAGGCAATACGAGTTTTAGCATTGTCCCAAGAGTCGCAACCTTCAAACCTTAAATCGCATCCAACCATTTGCTGTAGCTGCAGGCTCTACATGCTACGGTGTTCTGCTGTTGGATATCGGTAAATCCACCCACGACTCAAACCCCCACATTCTGCTGTGCCGAGAAGCTGGATGGCATTTTCACTTCATGAAGTCTAGCATTTCACTGTAAACTTTGTCACTTCTGCTGAAAGGGTGAATTCAGTCTTGGTATCTGAAAACCTCTTTATGCATCATAAAACTTCAGGAACTCACGATTTGAGCTCCTCCATTCTATCTCCAGGCTGTGGTGGAAGAACAGAGAATGAAATTCAGCTCATTTAAATTCAGTTGAAATGGTCAAGATGAACTTTAAAATTCAGGAATATATGTGCATATATTTTTATTTGACTCATATAGGAAGGCTTTTTTTCAGAAGAATCAGTCTACACAAAAATAAAGAAGCAAATAATGAGCACATAATTCATTCACTGAAACCTTGCTCTTCCTCATCACCAGACTTTCACTTACTGTCTGTCTTTATGTGAGTTTTGATACTCATCAATATTGCTTTGACTACTGCTTTGTGAAGCATGATGCAAAAGTGAATAAAAGGCACCATATAAATCAATGCAATAATTTTTCAGCATTGACACAGATGTCATTCATGCTGGAGTTTGTAGTCTATTCCAGGTTTGCTAAGTGTCACCTGCTTCTTGTTAATTATCACACCTGTACCTTGTTGACTAATCATCACAAAGGTTCCTTGTTTACGGACAGTAAACACTTGCTCCCTATTTACCTATTTGCACCAATAACGTGAGTCTTCTTCTTTTTTGTTTTGTAATTTAGTTTTAACTGCTGTGAACTGCTTTGTGACTGTATTTGAGAAAAGCGTCTTATAAATAAACTGTCAATTTATCATCACACCTGATTCTCATTCTAGTTCAGCTCTTCTTCTTCACATGCTCTTCACTACTTGTCAGAATTGCTCTTTGTTTCACCAACACACTTTGGTCACCAATCATTCCACCTAAACTTTATGAATTAATTATCAAAGCTGCACATTGTTTTTACAATTAGGGACACCTGGTTGTGTAAAAATAAGGAAGACTGTAGATATTAACTTCTGCAGTAGTGCTTAGATTGTTTTTCACTGTCCTATGCAAAATAACTATATTCACTGTATTCGATATGTGAACTACTACTATAGGCAGTTGTTGGGATTTTAGAAAATGTCTGGAGTATTTGCTGACTTTAACTACAAGTGACTGTTCACTAACCCTCGTGAATACCACATGGTACACAACCAGACATAGGCCCATTTCTTCCCTCTTTACATGACTTTACATGTGATATTGGTTTTCCAACTATTGAACATTGTTTGTTCTAAGCTTCTTATTAGGGTATAAATACTCCTTTGTTAGCTTTTTCTAGGTCAGATCCATTTCTGTCATTGTAATTTTGTATACAGTGAAAGGGATTCTTTACTGTTTTTTCCCTTTATAATAAAGTTGGCATTTATTATCAGCATCATGTGCCTGCCTGGATTTGTTTTTCTTAACCCAACCACCATCTAGTTATTTTATAACAAGCTTTTTGCCTGATATCTCAGGTACAAAAGAAAGAAAATAATAACAAAGCCTTTTGTACTGTGCGTAATTTGCGTAATTTGGCTAGCTATGCGTTACCTTTTTTCAGCTGGTATTTCAAGCTGTATGTGAACTGCAAGTATATGGTGAATAACAAAATTGCCCAAGAATGTCTACACTTCATATTTCGAAGGTTTGCAAAGGTTAGTCTTTTTCATGTTGACTTAAAAACACAACATTCAAGAAGTAATGTCTTATTTTTCGAAGCACAGATTCTTCTTGCTCCCACAGTGACTGCATGAAACATCAATCTTTTTGATTTTGTTCCTCCAGACAACAGTATTGTCTAATTGCTGTCTGTCTCTGAAAAAATGTTCTTGTGATATTCTGTCTTTAGTTTTCCTCATTGGTTGCTTTTAATAGAAAGTTATTTTGCTGTAAAACCAGCCAATCTCTCTTCCATTTTCCATCTTTCACTGGCTGTGACTTTTGACCAGGGTTTGGCTACTTCTGTTTCGATATCATTCAGTATATTTGTACATTATTTTGAAACAAGTTCATTAAATGTTTAGCCACTGTCCAGATCCTATTCTTATGTCAAACAATGTTGAAATGTGCACTATGATGAGGTAAGGCCTTCAAGCCTGTCTTACATCACCCTTTTATGTATGAAATAAACCCTGCTTTCTGATAATTTCGTCTTTTACATCATTCAAGTTGAACACATGAGATCACCGGCTGAATGTGCTTTCAGAGCAGGAAACAAGGGGCACGGTTTCGTAGCATTCTCTTGAGCATGAACTGTGGGACAAGTATGGGGTTTTTCCTCTAAATCTGGTGTGACACTGTTCCCATGTAGATCCAGACATATCTGGAGTGTTGCTTTGATTCTTCCATTGTTTTGGATTCTTTATAAGTGGTTAGAATTATTCTGCAAAAACCTTGCAGAAGTTTAAGTGCAAACAAACAATAGCCAGGACCAAGACTTAAGAGCCATCCCTGAGAGTTTGCCCTTAATTCGAGTCATTCCAAACCCAGGGGAACTTTGTGAAACCTTAGCGAGATATTCGGAAGAGTTTGATGCTTAATGTCAAAAGAGATGGCACTACTTTTAATGTTGTGATTTCTGTATGCATATGCCAGTAATCTGCAATTTACTCCCTGGGTGAGCACACTTCAGTTTATCTTAGTCCATTTCCAAACTCTTCAACTGCCCTACTTTGTATCAGAAATGAGAATTGTTTTTAAGTGTTTCCTTTGCTACACCTCTAGCTCATTTCCACTCTTTTTTTGTCTTAGTTATTAAATGCATTTTCTTTTTTTTAGCTTATGTTTTAAGGAATTGCACAGAAAAGGGCTGGTCCGAATACCTGGACTACCATGAGACCTGTGTGTTTAAAGATGTTGAAGAGCCAGAGCCTGTGGTAAGTAAGACTTTATTAATATGTTGGTGGAATTATAATATATTTGGGACTGATTACTGTGAGTCTTTTTGTTTTATGCTGGGCCTCTACTCTCTGGGTCACTTTTTAAAATATTATTTTCTGATGGGTTAGGGTTTAATTAAATATTGGCCATTTTATTTTTTAAATTTACCTTCACCTTTGAGACAAAACTGTTGTGTTGCTGTCGTATAGTGTGAACTTTTGGTTGACAGCACTTCTACAATAAGAACCTACTATTACAGATTTAATTACCGGCTATAAACTTCTGCTCTTATTATGCTCATAATTAGACAGGGTAGATGACAGATGTCAAAAATATAACATTCTTCTGCGGCAATATGAGCCCTTACAGAAAAAAAGAGAAAATGTTACTGTTTTTATTATAATAAATCCCCTGCTGTTGACTTTGTCGTACTTGGACACACAGAACAAACATTTATAAGAGTTGAGAATATTTTCCTCTGTAGAGTTTAATTTGTGTTTTAAAAACACATGAATCCTCAACTTGTGGATTCCAGATGTGTTCTGTTTAAAAGCAAGATTTTGATAATGATAGATAATTTAAAAAAAAACTTTTTCATTGATATAAACCCTACACAAATTCACTGAATAACAAACAAATCAGGTAGGGAAAAAACAGGTGTGGAGGTATGCTTCAGCAAGTCAACTGATACTTGCTGAAGCATCTTTTCATTCAACTTCGTCTGGCAGCATGCACATACTAACTTGCTGCTATCTGACCATTCTGTTTTGCAAAATTCTTCAGCTCAGTTGTAAGGACTTCTCTTATCCACAGCCCTAACAGATTTTCTGTCCCAGCAGACCTGAATCAAATGGCTGAATTTACCAGGCAATTCAACTATTTGCTTCAAGTGTGTTAGAGCAGTGACACATTTACAACATGCAATCAGATTACGGTTAATAGTAATGTTCTTTATTCCTTTCCCAAACATATTTGTGTTTCAAAGTTGAAATCACCTTAAAGATAGAAAATGATGTACTAAAGTTCATTTTTACATACCCAGAACTTTTAATTGAACAGACTCTCACTCAATATACTTTCCTCAGAATTTCAATAATCATCGTTGAATCTCACTAAAATATCTAAGTTATTCATTCACTAAGTTTCAGAAAACTCAAAATGTTCTTTTTTTGATGATTGAACAACTTGTTGGAAAGCAATTCAGTGAAATGTGCTAACTTTTTTGTTTGTCTCTTTCAGCCAACATATTTCTCCAACTTTAAACAGGTGTACACTGCTGGCTATGCTACCTCACTCATCTCACTTATATCAGCTATTTTTGTCTTCACTGTTTTTAGGTAACAATTTCAAATCTTCTGCTACCTTTATTTATGCAGACACATAGAGTGGCTAAACACAAGGTATTTCAAATCTATTTATTCTCTCTCTGCAGGAAATTTCACTGCACCAGGAACTACATCCACATAAACCTGTTCTTCTCCTTCATCCTGAGAGCCAGTGCTGTCTTCATCAAAGACCTGGTTCTTTTTTCTGATGACGATCTGGACCACTGCTTCATGTCAACTGTGAGTGCCGCCGTTTCATCACAACTCACTAGTAGTAAGAATTTGGTAAAAGCAGAAATTGTTGTGGATCTAACATCTGAAAATGCATCTGTACCTCCTCTGAACAACTTGGTCAGGTTTACACACCCTTTTATTTTGAAAGGAGAGAGATAGAAAGATAAAATACGGGGGATGCCTCAGAGCATTAATGATGAGGTTTTAACTTCCTGCTTTTCTGCTGATAAAGCTGCTGTGAGAGGTGTTGTTGTTTGTGAGGCCTCAGCATAAGCACTTTCTGTGACTCATTTAGATGGGAAGTAAGACTGAAATAGGAAGGATAAGAGCAGTGCAGTTTTCCTCTGCAGTACTAATAAAACATGTAACATGGTTTACATCTTTTCAAGTCTGAATATGAATGGAAATGCAAAAGAGATGTAAGTAAAACACCAGTGTTTTGTGATTTTACAGAAGATGACCATTTTACTTTCTTAAGTTTAGTCAATCAAACTATCAAAATTTAACAATACATTTCTGACAACAGTATTTGTATTTTTAAACTATAGACTGAGAATGAATTAATTCATGGATTGTAAATTATACATGGTGCCAAGGCTGGCTCCTAATCATATGCCAACTCTTCTAAATTGGAAAGAAAAAAATCATTTTTGAATCTTACTGTTAGAGAACTGTTCCAAAGACTGACATGTTGCTACCTCTAAATAACAACCTTTAGATGCCATCTACAAGCCAGCTGATTGTATGGGAGACCACAAAGTAACAGCATTTTTGTGCAACTAACACAAAAGTAAACATACAAAGTTGGCTAAATTCTAGCAGGACTTTGAGACCAAGATTTTTGTTGTCAAAAAAATATCAGAATATTTTAAATAAATATCTTTGCTTTGAAACTGACAATGGATAATCACTGTCTTTTAGCAGTACAATTACACAAAATATATGGCAATGAATAACATAAAATTTACAAAAACCTGGGACTCTCAATTATCACTGCCACATTCAAATGATGTATTATTATCAGCACTTATTATCACTCTAGTGATTGTGTGCAGTTCAAATTCATGAAACAAAAATTACCTTTTCCAATAATATTAATAGACTTTAGTCATTAGGATGAGATATTTAGTTCAAAATTAACTTTATTAATAGCTTTAGGGGAAAAGCTGTTAAGAAATGTTGAAGTATCAGTTTTGATGGATCTATTTTTCCCGAAGGCAGCAATTCATCTAGGTGGTGGGCAGGATAGAGTGAGTCTGTCAGAATATTGTATGCTCTCTGCAGGCAACATCGGTTGATGAATTGTCCAGAGTAGGTAGCTGTTGGTCGATGATGTTCCTGGCAGTATTTATAAATCACTGTAGAGATTTATATTTCTCTGCAGAGGCATACCACACTGAGATGCAGTGAGAGATGGAGTTATAGAAGGATGTAATGAGCTGTTCTAACAGGTTTACCATCCTAAGTTTTCTAAGAAAATACAGCCACTGCTGTGCCTTCTCAGCTAAGACTGTGATTTTTGTTTGTCCATAATAAATAAGTGGCTACATGGCCTTCAGCTTAACATGGATATTCTACTGTTCTACCCATCACAATGAACAGGCTGGATTTATTTATAGCCTCAATTCAGAAGGTGACCTCTGGGCACTTCTTAATAAACAGGATCTTCACCAAGTAATTTATCATATACTTTATTGTCATATTTATTCATTGAGAAATCTTTCCTGTCCAGCTTGAGATTAAGTTTTTTATGACTGCTGCTTAGTTCTGACCCTTCAGCATCATGGGCCAGTGGTTGCAGCAGTTGTTGCCATCAAGTAAACCGAGTCTTTTAGATGCTGGCACAGTGGTAGTTTTAAATATAAAGCAGGAAAACAGGGAAGCTGTCGATAACACAACTGGAGCAAACCACAGAGAAATCATGCCATTACCATGACAACTACACTGCTGTGAAAAAGTGTTTTTCCTCTTACAGATTTCTTCTGTTTTGGCCTTTTGTCACTCTGTAATGTTTTAGAACATCAAACAAAATTTTAATATTGGATAAAATTGACTTGGATAAATGTAATGAACAATTTTCAAAGTTATCCAGACCACTCTGACCTTCTGGGATAAAGCAAATGACCCCTAAACCTAATAACTAGTTGCGTGATATGAGCAGCAACAATTCTCATTAAGAGTTTGCAATAACTGTTAGGTTAATGAGTTTAACATCATCAATTATGGCTAGTATATCAGAGCTGTCATCCAAACTCCAGGAACACATTGAAAAGATGGACCCAAGGGATGAAGTGCTCAGTGAAAATCTCACACAATGGCAACTGGAAGAGAAGGATCTGAAGTAAATGTCATGGGAGGAGAAGAACATGCATTGAATGTACCACAGACAGTCAGCTGAAGTGGCTGATATGACCAAGTCCTACGGATGGCTGGAGAGGGCTGAACTGATGGACACCATAGAAGGTCAGGTCATGGCAGTACAGGCTGCTCCTGCAAGGCCCCAGCTGCAACAGAGAGTAAGATACCAGCAGGAAAGGAATATATGGAACACCATAACCGAGGGGATGATATATATCTGTACAGATAATCTGTACAGATTAATAAGTGGTGAACCTAGGATTATTCATCTGTCTATTTATCTGCAAATAAAAAACATTTAAGTGTGTAAATGTTTCAGTTTCTCTTCAATAAAAGTGTTAATGCTTTCTGTCACTACCATGACTGTACACCCAAAGTTTCAGGTTTGTGAAGAGAATAAAATAAATAAATTATTTCCATTCTCAACAAAAACAAGAATTCCATGAACAATGGTTATTATGAACTTTGGTACTGTAATCTACCAAGTTAAGTGAAGTTTACAACCTTGTCTGATGTTTGTCTTTGCCTTGTCCGGCAGACGGCCTGCAAGTCCGCTGTGGCCTTTTTCCAGTTTAGTATCCTGGCCAACTACTTCTGGCTACTGGTGGAGGGGATGTACCTACAGACGCTGCTCGCACTCACCTTCGTCTTTCAAAAGAAATACTTTTGGTGGTATATACTAATCGGTTGGGGTGGGTTTTTCTGTTACTTTCTCAAAGTTTCTTGTTAGAGCGGTAACAAGTTTCTATTGTGTAATGATTTGGTTTCTGTTTTCTTTGCCTTTTTTCCCAGGCCTACCGACGATAATCATTACAACCTGGATTCTCAGTAGAAACTTCTACAATAATAAGGGGTAAGCCATTCTTGCAACTGCTTACAAGAAAAGTTGTGTCTGCTTTTCTTGTAAGAATAAGCAGACACACTGAAATAGCCACATATTTTATTTAAACAACAAGCTCTCACCTATATGCTTCATGTTAAAAGGGACACAAACAGATTTAACTAAGAGGGCGCTAAAGAATATTAGGATGTCAAGCCAGTTTGTATTTCTGGAGGTGATATGCTGCTTAATATAGTGAGGGATGAGGAAATTAGAAATTGAACAATGTGGCAAACTCTAATGATGGCTTCAGTTTGAGCGGAAAATAAAACTCCCTATCCAGAATTTATGGAAAATGTGTTTGTTGATCTGTTGGCAGTTAAGGAAGTTGTGATGCTTTATAAGGAGCCCCTTTCAGATCTCTCTTTAACAGTCATAGTGTATGAACACCTAATAGCAGTGTTAAAAGTAGATATTTTAAATCCTTTTCCAAGAGAGTGATTATTGGTTCATCAATATTTTAAAACCTAGTTGATGTTTTAACTACCTTTACCATTTGCAGAGTTAGCATGACAAACAATATTCTGGATTGATGTTTCACCAAAAAAACAATTTTTCCAGATTGACTCAGACAATAAACAGGCAATTCTGCAAAGATGTTAAATCTAATATGTCCCTTTAGAAAATTGGTAAAATCATAATGAGAAGGTGTTTCAGAGAAAGATTTATAGTTTAATTTCTAACATTCTGGCTCCAGAAAATGTTGCATATTTCATGATGAGACTTAAAAGTGTGTGGCCTCATATTGCTCAGTTTATTGCAAATCTGGCTTTTATGCATCCCAGGTGCTGGGATGACACAGATGTGGCCTTCATCTGGTGGATCATTAAGGGTCCAATAACTGCCTCCCTACTGGTGAGTACACTGCAGATAGAGTGGGAGCTCTTGATGGATCAAAAGTCTAGGATCTGTACCGAGGTTTGACTAAAACGTGTTTTTATCTGATTGGCAACAATCCACAGTTATGAGAAAGCAACTTATTTTTTGAGGTTTGATCATATGGTAGGCACAAATAACAAGTATCCTTGATTGTCTTTCTATTTGTTTTATAAAGTATTGACTGTAGGTGGGATCTGATGTATCGGGAGATCCTAAAAAAAGATCAAATTGTTAAATTAATCACAATACAAACACACAACAAATTTCACAATTTCTTTAGTTGTTAAAGATTAAGTCTGAATGGAAAGGCTGTACGTGAGAAACAATACCTTTCCTGTTACAAAGGAGTTAAAAGGAAGAGTTGAAGCCAAGTACATTTAAATAAAGGATTTCATTAATTGATTATTGCCTGTTAGATCAGGTCTTTGTTAGCACAATGCCAGAGTGGAAAGGCATCAACAATCTGTAGAAAAGCAAACATTGCTCAAAGTCAATCTGGGAAGAGTTGCAAGGTCATTTTCAAACTATTTAAACCCAATTATTCTACAGTGAGAACAAGTTTTTTATTAGTGGGAAACATTTAAGGCAGTACCCAGGATTTCCGAGAATGTTGCAAATTCCCCCTTGGGTCACTCTAAGCATTTCTCAGTGAAAGAGCAAATCCCAAGAGCTTCATCTCAGACTCCATGGACCTTATCCATGCATCATATTTTACATGGATAGTCACTATGAGAAAGCTGTTTTTTTAAGAAAGAATGGTAACACAACTTAGGTGTGCAAAGCTCCACGTGAGCAAAACTTGCTCTGGAACATTGTCTTAAGACAGATAAGACCAAAACATTAAATATGCAAAGCGCCATGTTTTTAAAAAGTAAACATTTTAACTGTTGAGCATAGTGGTGGAAAGTTGATGAATTAGGATTTCTTTCCCAAGACAAGACCTGATTACCTGGCTGCCATTGCATTGCTCATGAAGTCCTCTTTATGCCTATGTTTTATAATCAAATGGCCCAAAGTTCAGAGCCTAACCTGTTTAAATGATGTAATGGAAACATAAAGAGGAGTTGTTAAGTAGTTTTCAGCCACTTAATGGCATTTTATATCACAATCTAGAATCTATGTCACCTTAAGTGACTGTATATATCAAACCTAAAATAATTTGGATTCCTAAAAATTGGCCTCTGTCTCTTCAAAAAGCTCCTACTCTTTCCACCACTCTGCCTTCAGCACATCATCGCAACATTGGACTGAGACGTAATTCATATGATAAGCTCACTAGACATGCAGCTCCACCAAGTGTTTGTTAATTGCTGCTAGAGGAGTTGAGGACAAAAACATTGAATAAACAATAAAACGTTTTTCTTCTATGTAGGTGAACTTCATCATCTTTCTAAATGTGATCCGTATTCTGGTTCAGAAGTTGACATCTCCTGGAGTCGGTGGCAACAACACAAGTCACTTTAAGTGAGAGAGCATAAATCCTTCTGTATGAGAATCTGTGCTGACACCTGGCTGTATACCCATGTAATCCTTATGTCTCTGCTGTGTGTGTTTGCAGGCGACTGGCCAAATCCACGCTGCTGCTCATTCCACTTTTTGGGATGCACTACATGGTGTTCGCCTTCCTACCAGAAAATACAGGAGCAGAAGCTCGGATCATTATTGAGGTTGGCATGGGATCCTTCCAGGTATGACTAGAAACGCATTTTTAAAAATAAAGAAATAAAAAGTTTCACAACTTTTATTACGTGTTTGTCTTTTAAAGGGATTTGTTGTAGCCTTGCTGTACTGTTTCCTAAATGGAGAGGTGAGTACACGTTATGCATATTCTCTCTATTGGACCTGTCCATTTAGAGAACTTAATCTCACATACAAATAAATGTTGAAAATATTTTATGATGTCAGAACAAGTTTGATTATGTCATTGAATAGGTCATTACCACCATCTGGTGGATAAAATTGTTGATTTGCCTAGTATTTTATTTAGCCTCACTTATTAAATTCTAGTACTATAAAGGAGTTCAGATGTGTACTGTAGCTATAAAAAATTAAATAATATCTTTCAAAACAGAGTTGTTAAGGTTTTGTCAACGTATTTCAGAATTTGTAGGTTATTTACAAAAATGTGTGTAAATTTTATGATAATATAATTTTGGTGTAATCACTGGATACATAGCAAAAATAAGCTGACAGGAGAAACCTTAAGTGCTGGACCTTTTCATCAAAGCTGTACTTGATTTTTAGGTGCAGGCTGAGCTGAAGAAGCGATTTTGGAAGTGGCAGACTGAGAGTTACCTGAACTACAGTAAACGACGGCGTACGCTGTTCAACGAAAGCAGCACGGTCACACAGATATCTGTTCTGGACAAATCCAGTCCCAAAGAGCAGCAGAGCTCCGAATCACATGTCCTTACACCCAATAATGTGTCTGCAGTCTGAAAACCATTAGACGGGTCAGCAGATGAGTTGTTGTTTTTCGTATTGCACCTCATGCTGTGCATAGACTACACCTCAGAGCCTGGTTGTTGGCGGGTCTGTTTATCCTAAACTGTGAGACCTCTGAACTTGCTGTGCAAGAAGTCAGCATCATCCCACACACGTTTACAGCACATTCAGATTTCCCCCAGACACCAGAGTATACAGTGTTGCTGGAAAACTACGTCATTTGCTTTGGGGCAACTCCTCCACGTTTTACTTTCCAACACTGAACTCTTTCTTCTATTTAAAGAAGAAGAAAGAAAAAAACAAAAAGTAGACAGGAGCCTTGTTCAAAACTGAAATAAAGCAAGGTGGAACATAAATGAAAAAGAGTACATTTTAATTCAACACAGTCCCAAAACTTTGATTCACTGGTGTTATTATTAAATTAAATTAAAATATTTTCACACTTAAATTTGTTACAATTCCAACAAAATACACTACATCAGAAAATAAAAGATTTCATACTGTGAACCAAAAGAGTTTTTATTATGTCAAATGTTCACATTTACCCAACTATGCCATACTGGCATAACAAAATTGTTTTGTGGTACTATAAGTACAAAATACTTGAAAAGAGATTAAGGTGTAAATTTTCTGTCTCGGTTGATGCTGATCCTGCAACCGCAATACTAACCTGACCCCTGAACATAAATAGCAATTTCTTTAGTCTGTACCATTTTAAACTGGTGGATGCCTTTATGAGGAACTCTTGGATACAGTAAGAGGAAATCATATTTGTACACAAAGATTATCAATTCTTTTTTTCAATTGCTACTCTGACAATTGTAAAATTATGTGACTAATAAATGAAATACTGTTCTTTTTCAGTATGTAAGGCATATTTTACGTTTAACTTTTAGCCTGTAGCTGAATTCCTACCATCCCTTAGATGACATGCAACATAAACACCCAATTTCACAATAATTCTGCTGGCTCTCAGGAAGAATTCAGATTCAAACATAATTACAAGCTTTTCTCACCCTTAATGTTTTACTTTAACAGTCAAGGAATCCAAAGAGTTCCATGTTTGCTTTCATCTAAGCAGACTTCATAGCCGAGCCATCTTTTTCTTTGGACCTATGACATTAGATTGCAAAAGGAGATGTAACTAGAAGCCTCTTTCTCAAGGACGTCAACAACTTGTGTGTTAACAGCCTGGCATGACCATGAAGAAGATATACTCCAGCCATGAGGCCGCTTTAGGCAGTCCTGTTTAACATTCTTTGATGACCATTGCACACAGATGTATACTCTATCATTTTTGCATGTTAGCAAAAATGATAGAGGCTAAAAAAGGTTTGCTGGGTGCCATGTCACACCTTATCAACTCGACACCAACCCTTAACCCACTCATGTGCAAAGTACATCTATAATATGTAGAGATGTACTTTTAATAATGACCAGAAGACCTTCCTGCAATTACTTCGAGAAACTATTAACCCAATAGTTACCTGGTATTATTGCTTGTCACCAGTGTCTTTACGCTTGTCCAGCGATCCATGTAAAAAAAAAAAAAAAAGCTGATACCTGTGATTTTGAAAGATCCAGAGTCACCTGTTTTCTTTAAACTTTGGTCATTGCTGTGTTACATTACTTGTCTATTTAGGAGATGAAAATCCATGACGCCATCCATGGCTATGTCTGCAAAATGTTGCACAGTGCATTAGCGCACATCTGGAGCACTAGACTGTAAAAGCCTTTTGTTTTGTCTTTGTGAATGACCAGTGTTTTTTGACTGTTGCAGTTGACTTTACACACTGACCATACTGAATTTGTTAAATTTATTTGGCTATAGAATCTTTACAGCATCAAGTTGGTGTTTGCAGGCAATTTTCTTTTTCTGTAAGACGTTTTATGTCACAGTTCTTTTGTAAAACCACATAGGAAGACCACATTTTAGGCATAAATTAGGTTGTTGTCTCAACCTATGCTTTGACACTACTACCGTTGTATCAGTGTAGTTTTTTCTCCTTTTTGACACTGTAGGTAATTTGCACAAATGTACAGCATTGTGTATGTATGCATATACCACGGAGCCCCTAAGGGGACATGGAGAAAAAAAAAGGAAAGAAATCCCGACTTTTTTATTTCTTTTCTCGGGATCTCGAGAAACTAAGTCGGGATCTCGAGAAACTATGTTGGGATTTCTTTCCTTTTTTTTTTTTTTCCATGTCCCCTTAGGGGCTCCGTAGTAACATATAATGTGTTTATATATGTGAATGTTTAAATGTATGTATTAAGGAGATATAGGCCTCAGCTATTGACCAATACCGTGCCTTTTTCCACACCGTTTTTCACATTGCCTATATCAGCGCAGGTGAGTTACATTTGTTGATGTTGTGCAACTGTATCTTGTACATCATATACATATTTTTATGCTGAACAAATTTGCCTCTGTGTTCTTTTGTAATTTTAAGAAAGGATTATTTAGTGTGATTAATATGAAGTTAAGATGCCCAAGTAAAGTGTGTGTACTCTGCTCTTATCTTATGATCATAAACGGAGCACATATTTAATAATTCACTGCTCAAATGTCGAGAAGCCCTGGTAAACTAATTTATGGACTTTTATGTAATTTGTCATGTTACAGCCAGAAACTTACTATATTTCATACGCTTTTGTGTGGTGGAACAATACAAGGTATTGCATAATTGTGAAGGGAAAATGATACATGGTTTTTAAAAGTGTTTTTTTACAAATAAAATAATGAAAATGTGGGATGAGTTTCTCTTCTGCACCTTTACTCCAATTACACCTAAATATAATTCAGTGAAGCCATTCATCTTGAGAAGTCATCTAATTAGTAAAGAATTCAGGTGTGTGTAAATTTGTTAGTTTATCTTCACAATTCTGAATCCATTACAAAAAAAATCATTTTAATGTGTCATTTATCTGTTTGGGAAAACAATAAAAAAACAAAACAAAAAAAAAAAACAGATTTTTGTCACCTTTTTTTAAGAAAAGAAAAGTAGATAGATTTGGTCAATGTTTACATAAAACTACACATTCTGGCATAAAGTCCACATCAAATACATTCAGGTTTATGGTTATAAAGTGACAAAATTGAAATAAATTTACTGGTGTGGACATTTTGGGACAGCATGAAAACTTAGTGCCACCACAAGTGAGCCAACAAGTTAAACATTTATTTTTATACACTTTTTTTGTCATAATATATGAAAACACTTGATATTCACAAAAAAAGATGATACAATGAAAACATTTGAAAAGCAGCAATTAAAAGAAGCTCACATGATACATTCAGCAACCTAGAAACAAAATGCTGAGCCCAATGTCATCATTTCAGCGGATTCAATCAATATAGTTAGGCATATCATTTTAAAACAACCACTATAAAAAAAACTAATAAAAAATCTGGCCATGCTTCACAGTAAAAACAAAAAGTCTTGCAGCTTTTATGGCACTACACTTTCCCTCATGTCTGTTAACATTCAAAGGAAAAGCATCTTACAGAGTGAGAACTAAGATCCACAAAACAGTTCACAGTTAACCCCCGCAAAACACACCTGTTAGCTTATTTGCTGCCTCATGCAGTCATTACAGTAGTTTCAGCTCAAGAGAATATCCTCTCTTAAAACCATGTCTCACAAAAATGCATGGATCGGCCTTTCTGAGTACAGGGGAATTACGTGAGGCTTTATTTAATAACACAATCCCTATTTAAGAAAATAATATTAGAAACATGAGAGCAATCAGCATAAAATCTTTAGATGGCATCTATTCACATAAAACTCCATTTACATTTACAAAGTACAACATTTGCAGCTTGTTTCTGTTTTGCACATTTAAACTGCAGTTTAAGTCACAACTGTTGGCTACAGAAGACTTCACCTAACTACTTCATACTTCAGAACAAGTTCAAATAATAGATGCAGTATAATAACACCAACTCCTTTGTCTGACATCAACATAGTACTGGCAATAAGGCTCCTTTATTCAACAACAAAATAAATAAAGCAGTTGAGATTGTCTTTAATGTTTGTGATGGATGCTTAACTGAGCCAGAGCGGAGGTGATGCGTGATTGTCCAGCCCTTTCCCCAGATTGAACAGGGCCCTCTTATGGCTGCAGCTGGATCTGCACTGCTATTACTGCAGCTCAGGGTGAATGCACAGCACAGCAGGACGGTACGTTTTCTGATCAGCCCTTCCCTCTTTATGCGCGTGGGAATTAAACTGATATGTGCTTAAAGTTGAATGTCTGGAATAATCATGTCTGTGTAAGAAGGAATGAGTCAGGGATGTGATGAAGCTTAAATACATCAATTTTGGTCCATTTTATCATTTTTAGGCTCCAAAGGAAAATGCCGTTTAGTCTGAAAATGAACCAAATTATGTATAATGAATACATAAAACAGTACAATACTGTCATTATCTGGCATAAATAAATAATCAGTATTTAATGAAAATGTCACAATCTACATATTTTAAAAAATATGTGGAGTCCATTAAAACTCCTGAAAAGCATACAACTTCACTGAAATGTATACATATGATGTAGGGAACAGTGTGTTTGTGTAATTGTAAGATAAAACACTGCTGTAGTGAAAACAATTAAATGGTCATATTTTTAACTCATCCTTGAAAATGATTAAAGTTCTCTCAAGGCTTCCATGTTGTAAGTACAGGATTTTTGCCACAAGCAAGAATAAACTGTGCATTAACCCCTTGTTTTACTTTGCAGTTTTGTTTTTAAAAGCAAAGAAAACTCTCTTAAACAGAAGTCAGAATACTGGTTTTGTGCTTGAAGGCACTTCTGGAGACACAAAGCAGTGTGGAGCGTTGAGATTCAGAGAACAGAAGGACAAAATAACCTCTGCAAAACAAAAACTCAGTGAGTAATTAAATAAGCCATATTTAGAATGACAGTTACATAAAAATCTTCTTCTGCCATCACAGTAAAATTACAGAACACCCTCTTTCATTTTGGAGGGTTTTATGTATCAGGCAATAATAAACATGAACTTTTTTTAACCAGGTCATAAAAAGTATTTTTGATCTAACATCAGGTGTCCAGAACACAACAGATTTACCTTAGAGTTATTTCCCAAAGATGGAAAAGTCAAGTGCCCTGCGACAGACTGGCGACCTGTCCAGGGTGTACCCCGCCTCTCGCCCGAAATGACAGCTGGAGATAGGCACCAGCAACCCTCCCGACCCCAGTAAGGGACAAGGGTGCAGGAAAATGGATGGATGGATGGAAAAGTCAAGTAGACTCTTTTAATCTGACTATGACATAAGGTGGGATGTAGAAGCCAGGTTCTGCTTATTAAAGGATCTGATCAAATAGTCCAGTGTGGCCACCTCTTTGAAAGCAGGATCTTTTCAGTTTGCTGGTGAACATTTAACAGATGAAAATGTGGAAAGTCAAACAACTGCTGTGGTCCATCCATCTGGAAAAGACTGATAGGGTCATTTACAGAGTAATGAGATTAAAAGACTAAATAGATGTGGCTTGTGTGCAGTGGGTTCAAGGAAAAGTACATGGCAGGACAACTTAGTTTTGCAGAACTGCAGATGAACTGTCACGTACAGTAGTGGAGGTGTGAAGGTTCAAAGGACAATGATACAGCAGCCAATCTACAATGACTGAAAAAGCAAAAATATGAAGGTGTTAATGTCCTAGTCAAAGTCTAAACATCAATCTGATTGAAAGTCTGTGCAGAAACAAATATCTGCAAATGGTTATGGATTTAAGAATGGTTGGAAAGAAGAGTGGCAAAAAAATTCTCCTTGACTGTGTGAAGGCTGATCCAGTCGAACAACAAGAAAATGACTATTGAGAGCTTTTGCTACTAAAATCTGTCCCACAAGTAGCTTATTTACAGTATGATGTGTGCTTAGTTTTTCATACACAGCATCTTCATTTTTGTTTCATCTTCTCTTAGGTACTGACTGTGTGGACCTGGTTATGCTTTTCTGACACTTGAAGCAAGATCTAAATTATTTTACAACCTGGTAAAAGCCAGATCATTTCATAATTGTGATATGTAAACAGTTAAAACAGAGTGTACTTTTGTAAAACCATACTTTATATAATCTTTTCTCTTGGGTTCTCAAGCAACAAGACACCAAATACCTCAAGAAACAAAACTGGAAAGCGGTTGAAGTTTCTGAGGATGTAGACCTTTCATTGAAGACCTTTACATTATCTCTGCTAAAGAGACAGTAAATGGATTGAATAATTAACATTACAATGCTCTGTCTCCACAGCAGCCCATTCAACACTAAAACAAACCTTGCATCCAGTTAAAGCACTGACTTCTCAGAAAAAGAGAGAGAGAAGGACAAAAACAACTGCATAACAACAGTTACTTCAACTTCATGCAAGTAAATGAACTCACAATGTTTCCATTGACATGTTTTGTACTGGTGGCTGTCCTCTGAGCAGCGCTGAAGTTTTGAGAAGATGTGTTTGTGATCGTATTAGACAAACCTCAGTGTGTCTCAAAGATTAAAGTCAGAATTGAAACCTTGCATCTGTTTTGGCGTTTCACATAATGGTAGAAAATATTTCTTTCTGAAAACCACTGGTTATTTTTCTCCCTGACATTCTTCTGTTTGCTTGGATTCATCACACATGTTTGCTATAGAGCAGTCACAGCTTGACATTAAGGAAAAATATTAATAAATCATTTATAGTCACTTTATATCACATTGGCTGCAGACGTTTGTCTAAATAATCATGTTGTTGGTGAAACCAGCCACAAACACCAGCAGCTACTCTCTGGTTCTTTGTCCTTTAAAAGGTCACTCCATGAATTTAGTCTTGCAGCTTTAAGTCGCTACAGACACCAGTGTTGGAAATCGGTGAAAGACAGACAGATTAATGTCGGCAAGCAATTTGGAGTAAGCTCTTTAAGCCACAATTACATTTTACTTGATGCAACACAGATTATTGTTTTTACTCTCCACTAAAGTTCCAGTCATCTCTGCGACAGGATTAATTCGATTCAGAATGTACAAGATATGCTGACAGTCACAACAACAGCTCCTGCAAAGCCACTGAAGCTGTCACACAAGTCTTTTTTGCAGAGTAAATAAAACCCAATGTAAAATGAAAAGTAATCTCTCACTCTTCTAAGGTATTTACAGCTCTGTGATTAGTGTCTTTTTGCAGCTACAAGCTAAACAGGAATGCTGAGGAACATTTGGATGGACTGGAACCGACAGTTTGAGGACGTCCCTAATTAACGGAGCAGTCCCATCATGTTGCTCAGCAGCACCAGACAACTTTAAAACTATCACAACACATAGAGACAGATGGCAATACTTCTTAATGTTTCAGCCAGGAAACAGCAGAGTGCAGTGACTATTTATTTGGCACATTCAGGTTCACACAAGAGGCTGTTTGGGGTCGCTGGAGTTCAGCTGTGTCTCCATGGTGGATTCATCAGGGTCTGTGTTGAAGAACGGGTCGGTGAGGTTGGTCATTGGGACGATGGTGGGCGGGTTGGGGTCGGTGGCGGTAGCAGGTCCGGTAGAGACATCCTCACAGGGGCCACTCAGGTGGCCGGGGTCTCGGCCTGCAGGCTGGACATTCGGATCTGCGAGCTGCTCTTGCTGAGGATGGACAGCTGCGTCCCCCCGTTCACCCCACTGCTCGCCAGCGAAGGATGCCGGTGCTTCAGGTCCACAGCAAAGTATCTGTTCACCGTCCAGCTGCGCCATTTCCTCTTGATCTCCGATTGCACCTTGAGGGATATACTTCACAAGGTCATTATTAATGGACCGCGCTGGAAAGAGTCGGGCTCGCTGCCCTTCATTCTCTACAACTGACCTGAAGTAATCTGTGCTGAATCAAAGTCAGATTTTCCCTGCTGGAAAAAAAAAGCTCCAAAAGCATCTGCATGTCAAACGAATAAGCTAAAAAGCATAAAAACTAAATGAAAACATTAAATAAAGCATGTGATTTCTACCAAAAGATTACGAGAGAAAATACATTTACAAGATATTTTTCTTAATATTTTCTTCCTGAGACATCAGGTTCAGTATGCTATGTTAAAAGAATTTACACTTTGAAAACTTTTAACAATAAAAAAGCATCTAATTAATTATTGCAATTATTTATTAACAAAAAACTGACTAATAGAAAATACAGCATCAAGAATAAATACAGATATTTAAAAACTGCAACAAGAAAACAAAAAATTTTGCTTGTTTTGAGCAAATTTTTATCTAGAAAACATGACATTAATTAATATTTCAATTTTAGTATATGACTTTAGGATTTTACTGTTAAGTGATTTACTATTTTTTTGATTCATAGCAAATAGTTAATTACACATTTCAAAGAAATTCTAAATAAAAAAATATCTATATATTTTTTACAATATATTATTAAGTAAAAATAAAGTCAAGGAGTAAAATCATTGTTTTAAAAATATCTAACCAGCCAATTTAGGTTTTGTAAGTTAAATATCTGGAATCAGGAGCTATTTTTTTGTTTAATCTTGCATTGATACACTTTCTTGAATGAGATGATTTGAAATGTTTAAGTTGAGACTTACCTCTCCGTTCAGGAAGCAGTAGAGAACAGCCACCACAAAGCCCTGCAGGAAAACAAAACACAACTGAACATTGAATCATATGTGCAGCAGAACAAGCCTCTGCCTTTCAGCCATTAAATCAAGTTTGGATTTTTGTAAAATGTTCAATTAAACTTTAAGCTACTGCAATAAAAGTTGCAACACAAATGTCTCAGCAATATGAAACAGTAATTACGTAAAACCCTTTAAGTTCATTCTAAAAGGAGATGCAACCCTATATATAATATGCTAGATTGCACCATTGATGCATAGTGTGACTAATTTAGAAAGCCACCTTACTGACCTGCAAAAATGGTTAGCATTTGTAAAACCCATGCAGAATTTAACTTTATAGAACTGAGCAAAAATTAAATCCATGTCAGTTTCCTAGTATGTGAGCACAAAGTCTTCCTGATTTCTGATCAAGACAAAATCTATTATCGAAGTAAAGGTTATAAATATATTCAAACACAAGCAGATATTTTAGTTTTGAAAGACATTTTGTTTTGTATGTATTTTTCATTTCATCTCTTGCTTGACAAGTTTGAACAATAATTAAGGAAAAGAAGGAAGAATAAAACAAAGATAAATAAGAACAAAGTTTCTTTCGGTACATTAGAAAATGGATTCCAATAGATATTAATTATTCAGAAAGATGAACAAGTGAATATGTATTTATTCTCTTTATCTAAATTTGTAGATTCAGTTTGACACAGGTTTGAGTCATACATTTCTCTATGAGTAAAGCTCTATGAGTAGATAAGTCCAACAGGATATTTAGGAAGTGGATGGAGTCACCTGAAAGGATCCAAGACCGAGCTCAAACACAAGACGTTCCCTCTTGCTGACGTTTTCCGGGGAGAAGGCGAACACGGCGTAGTGGATCCCAAACAGGGGGATCAGCAGCAGAGTAGAACGGGCCAGTCTCCTGCAGCACAGCACACAAGTATTTAAGTGATTTAGCCATTGCTATGTTACGATTGTTAACCTAAGCACACTTATAGACGTCAAAGTAGTGATAAAGCTTTACTTGTTGTTAGTCTTAAATGTTTTTGATATAGACATAAAATGTGAAAAAAGATTTACTCACAGGTAAATACTGGACTCATTCCCACCGATGTCTGGGGACTGCAGCTTCTGAACGAGGATGACGATGATACCAATGAAGAGTACAAAATTGATCTGCAAACACACACACAGAAAAACGTCACTTGTCTGTGCCTATAATAGAAAAACTGTGGCAGTACTTACATTAATATTCAAATTTATTTAATCTGACTGTGCAAAGCATCCAACAAGAGTAAATCCTTTATCAAAGTAGTTTCACCATTTCCTTTTTCCAGATTTTTACTTTACATATTCTAAAACAAATATGTTTTATTGTCTTTCATTTACACTCCACTTTGGTAAACTCAATTGACTTGAATGTTGCATTTACACTACACCTCTATTCAGGCATTTGTGTCCTTAAAGACACAAGAAAACCTCTTTTAATTTAAAATTGTACTCAAATTGGCTTTGAAGGATGTCTGTAATAGAACAAATGTGGAAACCGTAAAATGGTATATATTATTGTGACAATGTATGTAATGTTTTTATCATTGTTTCTCACCATAATTGAAGCCAGAACAGGTCCCTTTATCACCCACCAGATGGCAGCGTTGTCGTTCATGTCCCAACACCTGAGAGAGCAAAAAATGCAAAAAACATGCACAAAGAGACCTCAGCACAAGATTCCTTCCATCATTTATTTAGAACCAACCCTATGTCATCATAGTGCAGCCTCAGGACCGCCCAGATGGTCACACACACCGTTGGTGTTCCTGTTGAAAATCACAAACACTGATGTAATCAAAGCATCAAACGTTTGACCACCTCATTCAGACTAGGTTTAAAGACCTCACCCCAGCCGATCACAATGTACCAGTAGAAGTATCGCTTCTCAGGGAAGAAAGTCTCCACCAGTAAAGTGAAGAGGTACAGACCCTCGATGAAGAGCCAGAAGTAGTTGGAGAGGACGCAGTAGTGGAAGAATATCATCACAGCTCGACACTCCAGCTTCAGGAATGATGGAAAGTTAAAAATCACCAAGAGAAAGAAAAGACCTGTGTGGGGGTGTGCGTGTGTGTGTGTGTTTATGTAACTTACAGTGTGTATGAAGCAGTGGTCGCTGTCTTCCTCTGCGTAAAGCACGCTGTCTTTGATGAAGACAGAAATTGCTCTCAGGATGAACGACACGAAAAGGTTCATGTGGATGAAGTTCCTGGTGCAGTGTAGCTTCCTGTGTGGAAACCAAAGAAGAGCTTTGCATGCTGAAGATGCTCATATTCAAGAATTTATTTTGTCTGCTGATAAACATTATCAATTGGTAGTAAAAAGAAATATAAATGCAATGGGTCAGAAAAAGTTCACACTGAGATTTAGTTCACAAACAGAACATCTCTGTGTTAGGATTTTGTGAATTTTTACATTTTTGAAATTTTACTCCTTGGTATAAAGTATTCATACCATACAGACATTTTCACATTACAACCAAAACACATCATGTATTTTAGTTGTATATCATAGACCATCACAAGATTTGCATGACTGATGTTTGGGATGCTGGTTTCCAACAACTTGTTCATCACCTAAATCCACATGCTACTGGATGTTAGCATATCTTTGCTATACAATATGATGTTTATTTTGATATAAATGGGAGATTACTAATCTTTCACTTATTGGTTTTGCAGAAATTGTAACATTACGATTATCCTTTTGGCAGCATTATCATTTTGCTGGGCAGCGGCCAGCATAGTGGGCAGCTGCTTCCTCACAAGGGCCATCAAGTCCTGCGGGACCCCATAAATCCCTGAATAACCGAACCACCTCTTCATCACACTCCCCTCAGGCAGATTCAGACCTCACACATCCATACAGAAAGTTTGTGAAACTGTTTTCCCACCCTGAGCCTTGAACACTCTGCAGTCACACCAAGATGGATGATAGCACAGAATCAAATTTGACCTTAGACTCTTTAAAATGTGATTCTTACTGTCTTCAAGCAGCAACTGGTCCAAACAGACCATTTTTGTATATTGTGCAATGACAAAAGAAAACATCTAGGTACCAAGTAATTTCCTTGTTATCTTTTCTTTTTCACTTTTGATTATATTACATTAAAGTATTTAAGTATTACTTTATGTTTTCATCTGCAACAAATGTGCAACTTATCAATAACACAATTTTTCCTTCTTCTGAAAGTCTCACCTGAATCTGCACAGGATGACCATAGCTGTGGTGAGGGACACCAGAGAGGTGCTGTAGCCCACTGTGTACAGAGCCTTCACTGACACATAATACATGTCCTGAAAAAGAAAAACATGCATACAATAAGAACTGAGTGCAGAGGCTGCAATACGAAGGTCTGAACCTGACAGTTGGTGGTAAACTCACGGGGTGGCTGCTGTTTCCTTCCTCATACATGCAGGCTTCAATATAATGAGGAAAGAGCTCTGACCAGCCAAACTCTGTGCAGTTACGACTCACCTTCCCCAATTCTGTTGGTGCAGAAAAAAGACAGTTAATTCCTAAATGAAATAACTGTAGAATATATATACAGTAAAACAATTGATCATGGAGTTTTGAAAGAATCATTAACAAACTCAATACATCCAAATAGGAAAAATAAACAAAATTGAGATATAACAACATATTCAAACCTTACAAAGAAACTGATCTAGTTCAATGTTTTGAATAATGTTTTGAAATGTAAATACATGGAACATAGGATTTTATGCTACCAGAATGTGTAAATAGAGCTTTTATTAAATAAAATAATATGATAGGACTAACCGTAGTCTTCCTCGCTCATGAACTGAGAGAAGAGCTCTGGACAGTTCATCTGGATCACGTCCCCGACCTTGGCCGGCTGCCAACATGTAAGATTGTCCCAGAACCACGGACAGTCTGAGGACGCAGTGTGAACACAAACACCTCCTTTTAGTCTTAAAAGGCCACCACACATTCACAAAAACACCCAAATACCACTTTAAAAGATCAGCGACCAGTTGGTTGGCTATCAGTAAATTGTATAATCACACATATATTTTCCTTATGAAAGAAAAAAAATGTTTCTACTAAACCAAATTACTCCCACAGAAATGTTTTTAAATAAGTTATCTGGATCACTGGTATCAAATTCTTAAAGCATCTTGGCACATCTTTAAGTGCCAAGATGTTTTAAGCATGTCCTAGTGTCAAAAACAACTGGTCTAACCAGTCAAGTTACCTCCTTCACATGAAGGAAGGTCATACAAATACATTTAAAAACATGATTATTTTTTTCAGTTTTTTTATTTTTATATGTCAAGCTGACTTATTTGAATTATTTCGTCCTAAACCAAAAAAAGTAGATAATAAAGCACAGCACAGTGCCTCTCTGATGTCCTGTGTCAAAGTTATGCTTATTTTTCCTCTATGCTGAAAGTCCTGAATTTTTTAGTCACGTCTTCAAAGGATTTCAAGAAAGTCTGTTTGAAATTTTTAAAAAATGTATTTAGTCTGTTTAGCCATTTTTACTATGATCTGTGCTGGCAATCAAACTGAAACTGAAGTGAAATACAGAACTCAAATCTCCTTAGATGAACAGAACTTAAATTGCACTTTCAAGCCTTAATGCAGGTTTTCATTTGATGTATTTTATATGTCTTCCTTTATGGAAGCTATTCCAAATATCCAATACTTCAGCCCTGAATGCTCAGGTCGAATGACACACATGCCACCTTATATTCCAGAAAAAACACTTAGCAAGAAGACATTTTTTTCTGGGGGGTTTTTTCAGAGCAAGATAGGATGTTTTTAGCATAGCCAGCTAATATTTTATTACATCAGTTGCTTTAATGCCTAACTCAACCAGAACCTGAAAAAGGCTGAAATACTATGCTTATTATTTCTGACCATGTAAATCAGAGAACATGGTGAAGAAACGTTCCTCAGTCTAGTCTCCCCCTCGTCCTCCATGTTTACTGCAGGTGAAATTCAGTCACTAATCTGATTGAATTTTCATCATCGTCATCATCATGAGACAACTTTAAAGTCTCAAAACCATCAAGATCTCTGTATAAAAACTGGAGGCACAGACTGTAGAAAAGTGATTTCTCTCTGTTTTCATGCAGAGGAGCACAGAGGAGTCTTTTACCAGCTCCCTGCAGACAAAGCAGGTCAGAGTTAACCACAGCAGCAGAACTATCTACTGCTCATTAGTATGACGACCCTCAAGATGTAATAATTATTAATCTCAGTGTTACTTTATTTTAATTAGCTCCCCATTGAAAACAGTTAAAAGAACAATTAATATGTCGGTAAGGAATAAAAAAAACCTACCAAATTCTGAGTCTGAAACCTCCAGAGCCATCATCTCCATGCATTTTTCCTGCTCCCTCTTGATGACGCAGTTATAGGGGACCTGTTGACACGAACCCTGGAAAACAGAATAGAAAAAAACCCCACATACAAATAGCAGAGGTCATCGCTCGGGGAACTGTTTAAGCACAGCTAAATAAATCATTGCACAGCGGCTGGCAGCCATCCCAATGCGAATTGACCCTGGAATAACCGCATTAGTCTGGCGAAAACAAAAGCTTTCAGGCATGCACTTTTTTCACACCGGTCCAGGCCAGGACTTGCTCCTAATCGCTAAACACTCAGACATGGACAGAAAGAGATGTTTGCTGCAGTGACGTCTTAACAATCAGGGATAGAGATCATAAAGGCAGTCACAGCTCTGAGATATGACCACAGAGATGGAGGTCAGGTCCATGTACACCATTTTTACAGCTCCTCTGAGAGGTGACGGCAGGAGTGAGGCAGGCTTACTGGGATATTTAATTGGTCTTTTTATGTGAATTTTGTGTCTTGGTGCAGGCGCCGGTCAGGAATACGTCACATCAAAGCTGAGAGTGTGTCAGGAGAGCATTTAAACTTTGAGTTTCAGTAGCTAAAAGAGATCAAGTCAAGTCAAAGCTTATTTATAGAACAATTTAAAAACACCTGAAGTTCACCAAAGTGCTGAACAAGTCAAAAGTGGTTATGATCGAAACAACAAATTGACTCAAGCAGACTGACATATTAATACACACAATAAAAACAATATAAATATGTTGAGCTTAATATGAAAAAAAGTAATGCATAAGATACATCTGCATAGAACCTCTACACAGAAAAAAGTATATAAATAAAAACATTAATTGTGTGAATCATATCGTTCAGATTCACACAGTCATGTGAAGACATTGGCAAAGGTTGTAAATATTTAGTTTTCTATTTTTATTAAATTTGCAAAAGTCTAAAAATTTTATTTTTTTTCATAAGTGGGTATTGGTGTGTAGAACTTCAAGGGAAGCAACTAATTTAATACAATTTGAAATAAGATTGTAAACTGTAGCTACTAAATAAAGTGTTATTTTGGACAAAAACCTGCAAAATGATGTCTGATCACTTTACATTTAGTGTTATTTTACTGCCAGGTGTAAACATTCATGCTCAGAGCTGTCCACTTGAAACTAAATACTCCAACAGCAAAATCTAAACAAGGCCTGTTAGTGGAGTTACATGTAGTGTTGAGAAACTCTAAGAAAACCCAGCTGAACATTTAGAAACTGGTTCATCCCATTGAAGACAAAGGGCTCGTGATACCTCCAGACCATAATAATAACACACAAAAGCACAATCATGGAAAATGTTCATGACCGATCAGGAATGTTGAACTTTTAACAGTTAACAGCCCTGAATAATGCTGGACCAACACTGAATAAATGATGAGAGAAGATCTTTATCCATTGTTCCTGCCACATGCTGATCAATGAATTATTGATGCAGACACTCCATATGGTTACTTTAAGTGTGTGAAAATCAATCCTTGTTTACTGAATTTATTCAAATGACACCTGCAGCTGACTCGCTTAGCTTACTTTATTTTCTTACACTTAAACTGATGATTCACTTGTGCAGAAGACAGGCGGTTTCACAAGCATCTATCTGGCGTTAGTAAAACTCTGTTATCCCATTTACACTTCTTAATCATAAAAATTATCCTGTGCTTGCTGCATATTGTCTTGGCTTTTTGTGAAGAACATTCACAAAATGTATTACGACTTTATGTCTACTATCAGAAGTAAGAAACATTAATAACTGTAGGTGATACAAATAAGCAGTTGTTTATATTACGTAAAAGGGCTTAAAACTTAATTTTTAAGAAGCTGATTATATCTTAGTTCAGGTTTCTTTATGATCAGAGTTTTGCATCTAACCATTATGGCCATAAATTCCGCATTAATTAATGTGAAATGTAAATTAATTTGGAGCATATAATGATTTATTTGAGTTTTTTATGATAGAGAAATTATTTATTTTAACAAAAAAAAAAAGAATGTTTAAATACAAGATATGGATATATAATTTTTTATTAGTTGTGGAGTTTCTCTATTACACATATGATCATAATTATACATCCAAGCTTTAATATTAACATCCTTCTACCAAAATCTATTCATAAGTGGTGCTTCATAAGAAGCTATCAACTTCTGCTTAGACTTTATGATTAAATGACATTTATCACAAGTCTTATTGAGTTGATCAATACGTAGAACAATGGGAAAGTCTGAAGAATTTAATGAAGGCCTAAGAATGTAAATTGTGGATTCACATAAGGAGAGAAAGATTTTTGCAGTAGTTGTGCAAGAACAAGTCAGTTGTGTCTCCATTTCACTAAGATACAGAAAAAAACATCAATAAGTCCCGTTATCCCATTAAAAGACAGGAAATTAGCATTAGCAGTGCTTTTTCTTAGCATTCACTAGAAAATTCTGGAACATCAATGTTACTATCCACTGAAGTTAGTTTGTACTACCATAAACTTAGTGGGTGCTAACCGCAAAAGAAGTCCTTGCTCTGAAATTAACTAATTAAGCATGAATGAAATGTGTAGTTTCATTCATGCTGAGGATTCATGTGGGGATTTGTTTCTCACATGAACAAATCTTCTGGATTTGTTCATGTGAGGAGCTACACATTTCATTCTTAGAGAGGAATTTTGTGGTTAGGCAAGAAAAATGTTGAACCATTTGGCCACAATGACTGTCTGTGGGAGTTACAGGGAGGCTTTCAATCCTGAGATGGTAGCATCATGCTGTATGAATGCTTTAGCATCAAAGGTGCTGCCTCACAGAATGGAATAATGACAAACAGGATTACTTCAAACACACCTCAAATTATTTGCCAGATGGTTCAAACTTATACTCAGTTAGGTTGGATTGGTTTGAGCAATACAATGATCCCAAATATAAATAATAAATGGTTTTGGTTTTGGAATAAATTGAACAGGCTAGAGTTTAGGCTAATGAAATGGCCTTCCCAAAGCCTCTATGTTGAAAATTTATGGACTGTGCATAAAAGATGAGTCTGTTTCAAAAATAGGATCTAGCCATATTGCCAAGAGGAAAGATCACATTTCCATTCATAACCATTTGATTAGATTAGTCTCTATCCAATTCACTTTGAAAAAAAATTTAAAATGAATAATTCATTTTTAAATTAATTTCATAATTTAAAAAGAATTACACAAGTTCAAATCAGAAACTGCCTTCTCTATGTTCTGCTGTGAACATAAACAGAGTGAGGCCTTGTTTTGATCCCACTACATTGGTAATTTGTGAACTGTCAAATAAGATCTGAGTTAGATTCAGATCTTAAGCTGGCTTCTGATCCTGACAATGATACACTGTCAACTGAAGCATGAATCACAAAAATGTAGAACTTACCGAAGGCAAAATTAGAAGAAGGGCGAGGGTAAGAAAGTTGATTTTAACAGCAGACATTTTGTTCTTCAGTTGTTTCCAGAGTTTCTGCAGCTACACAGACACCACACAGCAGGATGCCAGTTCACCTGGGGATCTGAAACCAGCGTGGGAAAGAAAGATGTTACGTCCTCTCTGATCACTTAGCCCTTTTGCACTGCAACAACAATTTCAAGCTGTATTTTAAAAAGGCACACCTGAATAAAACAATCCAGTTCAGAGTTTTTGTGTTTGAACAAAAATCTATTAAACGAAGCTCAACTCTGAATCTGTTTCAAGAAAATAATGGTGAATACTAAAAGTGAGTGATTGTCTGTTGATGCTTTCTATGTAAAAATATAAAAAAATGTTAAACATCCCTACTCAGTTGCACATTTATTTACATGCAGATTTTACTAACTGCACAACATTATTTCTCCTGTGTTGTAAAATTGCCCTCACTGTATAGGCTCTTATTTTTTATTTATTTTTTTGCTGCTGGCACACCTGAATGTTAAGATAGTGGGGGCAATAGAGGATATTTACTGTTCTATTTTATTCATGCTACTGCACATTATAACTCTTTATTTTTAAAAGTCTTCTCACAAAACATGACTAGTCTCCTAATATAAAATACAGATGGATTTAGGGCAGAGACAACAGAAAGTGTAAAGCTTTTCAGAGATTTTATGCGTATTTAAAATAGTTTTGCTACCAAAAGACACTGTAAAGCTTTGGTTTTGTACATACAAAAATCAGTCATATTGTTAATCAATGGACTAACCAATTATGTAATTTGTTTTTTGTGCAGTTGCTTTCTGATGAAAATGGTCCAATTACAAGCTTGTGGATGTGAGAGTTTAATAGGCTTGGGTGCATGCATCATGATGAGTCAAGCCAGCAGGGTTTTGCTGAACAAAGCCAAGTAGCAGGACCAGGCACTCGGGCCTCGTCCCGCAGGGAGATCATGGCAGCTTGGCATTCCTACTCCACCAAACCCTGCCAGCAGCAAGCGTTGTCAACGGCAACGACTGGGAAAGCTGCTGAGTTTGGATCTCAACTTGAGCACGTGGACCTGCAGCCTCCTCCTGCTTCTTCTTCTGCTCAACTGGAAATAGACTCTCTTAGATTTGACTATGTTTCCTTTTAAGGGAGCAACAGCAAATATTTCAAATTAAATGTAGAAACAATTTTGGGGGAAAAAAAACATTAAACTCAAATTGCTTGAGTCATCTAGCGTCACAAAATGAAGCAACACGATTACATACAATATAAACTTACTTAAACAGATAATCACATTTGCATGTAGCATTGCAAACACTGAGTTCTAATGCTTTTCCAAAGAAAAGCTCCCATTCCAAAAGTTTTAGGGTGTAATTTAGCCAACATCAAATAAAGATGTTCTTTAAATTCTTCACATCTTCATTTGGCCACCAGAGTAGAGGAGTAAGAAGAAAGTCACAAGAAATCTTGTTTAAAGTTTGCTGCAACCACAACCTACAAGGAAACAACAAACTGAAAATGGCCAACATGCATAATCCCTGTGTGGTGGAAACCTAATTCACATGGTGAAACATGGTAGTGGCAGGATCATTCTGGGGGATTTCCTTTCTTGAGCAAGGACAGGGAACATAGTGAGACTGGATGATGAGGTGAATACAGGCTCATCCTATAAGAAAACTTGCTGCAGGCTCTTACAGACCTGACAGGGAGGTGAAATTTCACCTTTCAGCAGGAAAAAGACGTTAGACTTATAGGCAGAGCTTTAATGGAAGGGTTCAAAAGCAGACAGACTCTTATTTGTGAAAATTACAAAAGAAAATAGTTTTCTTCTAATTCCCAATGTGGTTTTTCAAAATTTTACTAAGTCATAGCATAAAAATGGACTCAGAGTTTATAGTGGTGATTTTTGAAACTATACTGACTGTTCCTCCATATTCAAAGACACAAATTACCATATTACTGCCCAAGGCCAATTTGAATATAATATGTTTCACTTAAACTCAAAGAGACACCATGTTGGAAACCGCTGTGTAAGCAATTCAACAAAACACACACGATGCTTAAAGTTGGTTAAAAATGGAAATAAAAATGTGTGGGCGTGTTTTTTTTTGTCTGTGACTGTGAGCTCAACAGCTGCTCACGGCCGTCCTCTCCGAGTTGTAATCAGCGGTTTAATGAGTCTCAGTAGCTTTCATGTTCAATGTGTGTTCAACTCAGTCAGCCTGAGTGTATGTGATGTCTGAAACTTTGTTTAAAAAGTACTTGAGTGAGACAACACAAAAACAGGCACGTCCATCCTCCAAATTAATTACAAGCACATATTTCACACTGGGTTCCACTCGCATGCGTGAGGAAAGCAGCACCAAAAAGGAGGAGAAAAAAGTTTGAGAATGTGAGTGGGTGTTTGTCTTAGCCATGATGAATCCTCTCAGGGAGAGGAGTTATTTCCCTCAGGAATAAACAGGAAACACAGGGATGATCAATCACCTGTATTGCTGCAGCGCTCTCAGCAGAAACGCTTTGAAAATTCTCTGATGAAACACAGCGTTGGATAGACAAGGAAGATGGAAAGGAGAGCGCGGTGTAACCCACTTTTGTTTTAAGTGAGAGCAGTTTTGCCCTTCGGGACACGGTTTTGTCAGGATTCGAAAGCCACCCTGACTTCATCCTCTGAAATTCTCCTCTTTATCTGTCATTGAGAGAAATAAATTGACTCTCTGCTTCAGGATTTATCATCTAATGTGTTAATCCAGCTTCAGACGGTCTAATTCCCTCTGAATATCTCTGCAAGTCACTCAAGTCCATGTCGCTAAATTTAGCTCAAAGAATTATGAGAGGAATTAATACTCCAAGACATGACTTGGTTAATTTGTGGGCCGAGAGGAATGGACAGAGAAGGCATATGAAAACTGGCCTGGTTTCTCGCTCCCATTAGGTTCCGTCCTTCCCACAATTCATTTGGGAACTGGGCCACCACAAGTCTGAGGAGAAAACACTTTGAAGCAAAAAAAAATAAAGGAGCTATTAAAATTATATCACATCATCCTGGGACACACGTAAACAGCCAGTGTCCCAAAACACCAAACCAGTAATTAAATACATTTTATTAAATAAGTAAAGATCCCAACCACATAATGACTTTTGGATTTTACATATTTTACATCTGTAAGTTGACAGTGTTTGTTGATTTTTTCCAGAGTCCTTTCTTGATCTTATTTTAGAATCTTGGACTAAAACCCAGTTTTTTATGTGTTGCATATCTTTTAGGCTCTAGTGATGTGGGAGTTAAAGCTGTTGTGTTATTGGGATTATATAGTTTCATTATAGAGCTGGTATTTTTAACTCCAATCCTTGTGTCGCATTTCCATTACAAATCTTTGTCTATATACTCCTAATGTTGAAAAAAGATAAAATTTTGCAGTTGCTATGTTTTCATTATTTCAATATATTCATAAGTCAGCCTTGGTGTTAGCAATCATCTATCAGCTATTACAGGAGACTTTGACATCCCATTCAGCATTTTAGGGAAATTGCAGTCTGCATTTTAAAGAAGACACAACATTTTATGAACTATGCGATGCTGTGCGAGTTCACTTGGAGCCAGCTGCACATTGTCTGAAAAAAGAATAAAACAAATCATCCTCCTCCTACTACTTACTTACTGTTGTTTTCTTCGTTGTTTTCGCCAGTAATAACATCCAACTGTTGATCATGTGACTCATGAAAAAATGCTTTGTAAAATGCATCTAAGGTCAATATTTTTTTTTTAATATGAGGTTTTTTAGTCTTAGCGTGTTACCATTAAAGGAATTTATTTTTGTAATTTCAATTTGCGAAATTCTGTGATTAATGGAAACGCAGCTACTGCCTTGCTCATTTAGACTCATCCCTGTCCAACACACCTAAGCCCAAAAAAATAAATAATCTCCTTGGCATGTCAGCTGGTTCTGCAAAGGGATTCAGTTGTGCTGGAGCACGGATACCGAATAAAATTCATTGTCAATTTGAAAAATTTCAGCTTCTGTATTTAGATCTAATTCAGCATAATTAGTTATTAAAAGTTATTACAATAGGAAACTGCGCCTTGTTAAGAATTAGGAAAAGGGCAACACTGAAACAGAGACTGTGTCTGTGAACAGAGGCAGAGATTATAGTGACAAAGGAAAAACATTTTGCAACAACCAAAATAAACAAAAGGAAGTGTTACATTTTTTGTCATTGCTGGTGGAGGCAAAGTATGATACTGTTTGCTTTAAAACTAGTTTTTATGGCTTTAGGTTGAAAGGCATCATTAGACCGAAGTATCTAAGGTTTACACGCAGGATTAAATTAACCCAAATGGACACATACACGCAGCTTAACATTCATTTAATTAATAAACAAGGAAAGTTATTTTCTGTAATTGCTTGACTCTGAGGACCCAAAATGACAATCACCACAGGAAATGCTTAAGGAGTTTATTAAAAGCAATGATTTTGGTGGGAGTACAGAACTGATGGAGGAGCACTAATTAGCAGCTCAAAAGGATGTCGCTGGTGCTCTGATCCAGATTGTGCAGATCTGAGTGAGGCAACAATAACATTTGGGGAAAGCCAGCTTGCCAAGTGACGTCACAGCATGTGTACTGTCTTGGAAAATCCAAGACATAAGAGCCACAAAACTGACTAATCTAATCTAGCAAGACAGAGCTCGGTTAGGGGACAGGAAGGGTTTGTTATCAGAAAAGCAGATTTTAGGATGATTAAAAAGGGAGAGTCAGTGATCAAAATCAGAGTGGAAAACCAGGAAGTGTTTGTCCAGAGGGGCAAGTTGAGACAAGACCACTGGACATATTTTCACACACTATGGCTTTCGACATTCTGGCAGTGACTAAATGGCACAATAGAGTTTATAGAAAAAGAGCAGGTGAAACGCATCCAGCGGCAGGTGAGTTGAATACACTACATTGTATGGAGTCTGTGGCATGGCGGGGAAACAAACTGATTATATCTAGATGATATGAATGAGTTTTGATTGCAGATTTGGGACATTAGACATGCATAATCATAATATTCCATACAATCACTTTGCTCTCCTCAAAAAGGAGGTACTCCCAACAAACAAGAAACTGTGCCACCTCAACTATTAATGCATTCTTTGGACAGTTTCATAGTGATCTGGCTAAGGGGTCATGTGCATTTAGACTGTATTATTACATAAGAGCTATGTGGCTTCCTGGAGAACAAGTTTCCTCCTGTTGCTGCAGTAACAGCTGAGCCACGCTGTTTCCACCACTGAATTAGGTTGTGGTTTTTTTTATCCAGCTCATCAAGGGGATCTGAAGCATGTCATTGTTTATGAAAACATTGAAAATGTATTTTATTTGAGCAGGTAAGTAAAGTAAAATATCAGAAAAAGTTTCCTTCAAATGTTGGCTAATAACTATTTCTGAGTTGAGATAAGTCCTCAATGTTTCAGCATCCAAGCATCATCTGTCCACAGATTCTTGTGTTTTAACCGTTTGTGGTTTAAATTTGCTCTCTATGGCCACTTTTCAAACTTTGAGCATGTGAATGGCGCTCTGATGTAACAATAGAGTATTGCTGCTTTTTTATAATAACTGCTATAATAAAGGGCAAGAGAGGGTGAGTGACTGCATAGAGGTCCAACTGTAATGCTGAAGGATTTAAATATTATAAACAATCATTGAGAAAGTGACAGAACAAAGTAATCGTAACCATTTACATCTTTAAATTTGGACATGGGCAATCAACACATAAGACATATTAGTGTTTCATGAGCAAACAACACACACTGTCAGGAATTTGCCTTGCTTTACTGTAACATAAAGCCTCTTCCACCCTCTGTAAAAACGTAGCATTTTGCCCTTTAAACATACACATCATCAGGCATCAAGGACAGTCAGAAACCATCCACAGATCAAATATTTGTGTTGAGAGAATGAATACTTCACACATAAAATTTAACACCCGACCAAATATTGCTTTTAAGCAGTCTATTGTCATTGTAATCTTGCAGACACTCATTTGAGATTGTGAGGAATGTTTTTATCATGCAGCTCTGCACAAAATTTCCTCACCAAAAGACATAAAAGACGTTGGCTACCATTTAAAAAATGAAAACGCTAATTTGACACTAGCATAGGCATCTTTGTTCATGTTAGATTTGGACAGGACATGTTCACAGTTTCAACTTAGTTTTCTGAATAAATTAAAGACATTGGTTGGCCAACTGAAAAATAGTGTTAATGTTTAAAGGAAAAATCTGAAGTAAATTATTGCTTATTACAAACAGAAATCCAAATTGGTATTAAAGAACCAGGAGCATTCGCAGGGACAGCATAACTAAAAGCCCCATTCCCAGAATGTCTTATCCATAGACACTTCTGATTTTCCGCATGGCACACTGGGCAGTAAGACACGCTTGTCGCCTGCACCATAACACTCTACACTGGGAGCATCTTTATAGCCCAGGTTCCAGTGTGCAGCACAAGTTAAAAATCCACTCCCTTTCAGGCTTATCAGTGTAAATTTCTCTAAGCATCTGTCATCTCTTTCTGCATGGCTAGGCTCAAACGCTTCAGCTGCAAAAAGCAAGTATCTTCACAATCTCTCCATTTGCCAGATGGGTCAAAATGGTTACCACGGAAATCAAATTTAATGTACAATAAATGTCAGAAAATTAGGTATATTGACAAATAAAAATGAGGGTCTCTCCAACTTGTTAAAGATGATCTCATAATAAAAGCAGAGATGACGTGATCGTCACAGCTTTAGGGCCAAATGTTGAATCACTTTCAGAAACATTTCAGAAGCACTTGCCTTGTTTGGTTAGCCACTTAACGCTGACCTTAAAATCAGAGCAACATTTTCACACCCATTGCATTTTCTCACAATCTGCCACATTACAACCACAAACCCCTAATGAAATCAAGTGCAAACAATAGCATTCAGAAGTCATCCAATAAGGAGACAGAGTCTGTGTGTAATTTAATGTCAGCTCTTCTGTTAGCTAGAGGACACAAGTGGACAACCAGCATCGTCAAGACCAAAAACACAGCAGAGAGAAGGATCATAAAGCAAGCTTTAAACATCTTTAAACATCTGACAGAGCACGGTTCCATCCCTTAAAAATTGAGAATGGCAAAACCACAAACCTACAAAGTCATCACTATCAACATCAACATAAAGTTTAGGTAAAAGAAGCAATAATCAGAAAGTTATCCAGGAGATAAATGGATATTCTGGGGTGATGCAGAGATTAGTTTGGGTGATCTGTCAACTGGAGAACTTTATCCCTGTAGGAAGGTGGAAATGGCAAAGTTGTTGTTGAAAGAAAGTTATAAGAAATTCTTGCAGTTTTCCGTGAACAATGTAGGGAACACTGCACAGCGAAACATGGTGGAGTTGCACTGAGGAAATGAATTTTTTTAGCAAAGACAAGAACAATAGCCAGATAAATTGGAAGATGGATGGATCTGAATACAAGGCGATCCTAGAAGACAATCAGTATCGGGATGCAGAAGACTTCAAGTTGAAATGAAGGTTCACCTTTCAGCAAACAACGGCCCAAATCAACTAGTGCAATACTTCAGATTAAAGCATTTTTCCTTCTGAAAAACAAAAATATTATATGCAGCTGTAAGCACTAAAGTTGCAACCTTATGCACACTATGTACACTTTAAAATGAGATACTTGTGTTTTTGTTTTTGACTTTACATCAGTGTAAATGTGTGAAAGCTCATCAATACATTTCCTATTCATTTTTAGTCCTGCAACATTACAGGTATTCTGTCAAGCCAGAGGCAACAATACCCCTTACAGAGGCTCATGCTTTATCTCTTGCAGCTGTTTGCATCAGCATTCACTTCTTCTTGATCGCCAGAGACGCTGTTTGTTCACATACTGATCCGGTAAGAAGCCTGGGTTCGGCATCCTTCTGTCCTCCACTCCTTCATTTCCCGTTTCTCTTTTGTGCTGAAAGCCTGCCAACACCGGGCTAATTGGATGATTTAAATGTCAGCCTTTTTCATTCGCAGCTGTGTCCTTATTCTCCAAATATTTTAACATCAGTGTCCAAGTTATGCATTTGGATGTATTTCTCAACCATACTAAAAAAAAGAATCTAAACAAGACTCTGTGGTTTCTGGACCCAGATGTGAACAGCATATTTAAATGAAGAGGAACTGCACACACTGTGTTGGCTTTTGGGATAAACAAGTCATCTGTTTGACATTTCTCACAGATGATTCTCTGCTGTTTGTCGTGTTTTGAGTTTGTATTTTGGACATAGGTGAACATGTAGCACCTGTTTGGCACCGAACAAGGATGCAGGGTGGATGTGGAACTCATTCATCACTCTTTATGAATGAGGCTGCAGCTGAACACCCAGTAATGTAAACAAATAGCTCAGCAATGTTTAATTTTTTTTAACTGTGTAACCAAACCAGACGGATGTGGACTATTACAAACAAACTGGAATACACCCACACTCTTTCTCTTTTTAACCAGTCAGAGGCGTTACAGCACTGAAAGAAAGCAGACAGAAGGAAGCAGCACAGAGGGAGGATATTCCATGTATATCCACCCATGTTATCCATAGAAAAGAGAAAAAGCTGCAACTGGATTTCAATGAAAGCATTGCAAGGTCACATACAGACTCTACATGCAAAGAGTTGTGTTTCATACAATGAACATAACCATTTATGTGTGAATGTCATTTATAAGAGAATTCCTGCAGGAATTTTGATCTGTATTATACCGGCATAAAAAGGATCAATACTGCACTAAAATTTTGATGGAGTCTTCATTCCAATCCTGCTGTCATTAATTGCATTGGCTAACCAACTTGACCCAACTGTATCTCCACAATTGCTTTATGATCCCGTGTACAGAGCGCAACCGCGCAAACTGCGCTCAGTATACAGCCACTGATAGGAAACCTCCGTAGCTGCATGAGCCGACACATGCCGCAAGACCCCAGCAGACCCATTTCCATCAATCCCTCACAGGCACCACCTGGTACCCCGCAGAAGTGTCGTGTTCAGCTCTATGTGATATAGCTCTAATTCATCATTTTCTCATGTAGCTTACCATTTTCTCCACATCATCCCAGTGCAACTCCTGCGCGCTGGTGTCGAATCCACCCTCTCCGCGCTGAGACTGAAGGATTCCTCGGTGCTTCAGGGCGACACAACTTACGGAGGGAAATAAAAAATAGATATATGTTTATTTGTTGCAGGCCGAGGAACACTGCAACAACATTTTTTTAGTCTGTTTCAGCAGCACATATATTAAAAAGCAGAAGCAGATCTGTGATTATTTGGAGCGATGCCGCTGCCCCGCCGATCGCTTCGCCCTCCACGCAAGAATGCGCTGCGCATTTCAACTAAGCCCCCTGTCTTCTTCTCTCAGCTTCCCTCTCCCCCTCCCTTCATCCTAACTCACACACAGACACTCTCTTATGTGCGGGCAAAATGAAACACAGCGCAATACTGGGAGATGACGGTCTGACTCAAACTGAGGGGGTTCAGCCATTTACTGTCAGACATAAAAAGACCATATGGATGCGACAAAGTGGAGCAAACGGTCGGGGTGCGTGAGTGTGTGTGTGTGTGATCCTGGGGTGACTATGTAGGATCATGCAGTCCAAACAACAGACGCCGGGACCATGGACAGCCATCATAATTATTTTACGGATGCCCAGAAGGGGAATTGAAAGCAAGGAGAAGACCTGGTGTGTTAGAGAGCTGCTGCATCATCTGATCTCACACGGCCAGAGCCAGCTCAAAAATGTCAAATATAGTCGAAAAGTTCATTATTGTCTGTGGGACAATTCAGAATGAAACTCATACATTACAACGATTCACTGCAGACAGATAGATGTCAGCGTTGATGATTCTCACTTAAAGCTGTCAATTTAGTTTGATTTAGTTGATCTGGAAATCAGAAAAACTAATGTTAACAGTGATTTTTCATCCAGAATGCCAACTGTCCAACAGTTCTCACATCCACTACAAACGGGCTGATCACAGAGAGCAATTTTCATTCATATTAATGGAAAATCGAGTGGAAGGAAAAAGTGTAGCAACAAATTCCATAACATCCCATACTCACTATGAAGTAGAGTAGAGGTCCTGTAATGCTGTGGGCTTGTTAGTTGGGCCTTAGGTACATCTTTGTGTGTGTGGCATCATTAACTCTACAATAACACAACCTTAATAAAAAAAATCTGCTGACCTTTGGCAGTAAACTGAAAATGGACCATCACTGTGATCAACATGATAACTGACAAAGTCAATATAGAAATAATTTACATTAAATACATTTTCTCCTATGGCAAAATCATCCACAGACCTAAATCTGGTAGAAAAGGGATGAGCTGTAAGAGAAGAGCACAGAAAAGAACTCTAGATGATCTTAAGACAATTTTTTTTCTGTTTATTTTTAATCTGTATTAAAAATAGATTTCTCAAAATGTTTTTAACATGACATGTTGCTTCTGTGCTGAATGATGAATTCAATTTCTCACATCTTTGAGGTTAGAAATTCATGGACTGCATGGATTTAGGAGACTTCATGGTGGAGTATTTTACAGCTGAAAAAAATGTTCTAATATTTGTTACATGTTTCAAATGAGGTATGAAGTTCAGATTTGTCATAGCTTCTGAGAATTTAAACTATTTTTAGTGGAGGATCAACATTTGGCAAGATACTCATCAATATTTACTTTGACCACCCAGTCAGTGCTTAGTCATATGTTTGTTTCTATAAGTGAACAAACAGGAGCAAACCTGCAGATGTCAAACTTGAAACAACTCACAACATCTCCTTAGTTGCTTTGACTGTTGTTGAACTCTGCTTTTTCTGCAGAAAAATTAAAAAGAAAAAAAAAAAACAGGTGAAATGCCAGAAGATCAAGTTGTGTGATCCCAATTCCAACTTTGAAGTGAAATTCATTTGAAATGTAACCTCATTGCTACCTTATCTTCCTTTTAGAGGGTTGAAAAGAAGAGACTTCTTCTCAGAAGTGGAAGGTGGGTCATTTAGCCAATTTATATATTAATTTGCAACAAAAAAAGGCAATGTGAAGTCTGCATTTCATGTGTAGCACCTTTGCTTTGAGATAGTTTGTGCTGTACCTAACTTTTCCACTTCCAGTTTCTCTCTCCTGGTACCAAAAAAACCTAACATCTATTATTTGTTTATTTATTTCCATTTTCATCCACAGTGAAAGCTGTGAATTTAATTCTACTTTTAATCCCCATCCTACAGCCATTCAGTCCTCCCACACAGCGTGGAGTGGTGACTCAAGCACCTCAGGTCTGCCTTTATCTACCTACCATCCTGAGCTGCAGAGAAAAAGAACAAATCTTCACTTTTTTTTCCCAAACATGCAAACAAAGACAAACACACAGCTGCCACTGACTGCTTTTGATGCCATCGTGATCAGGATCTCAGCTTTTTGACGCAGTGACATCATCGCTAATTTATCCATGTTTGATGCCTGAAAGAGGAATAATATGCGGCTGTATGGGGTTGCTATGGCAACTGGCCCGTTTCAGTGCAAGGGGATGTAGAGTGCTGCTTGAGGCTTGGGGTGATTGGGGATGCTGTGCTGGAAAAAAAAAAAACGAGGTAGTGGGTGTTACAATGTGTCTGTGTATGCATCCATGTTAAGGAGGAAGAGTGTTAGCTGGCCAACAGATAGGAGGGAAAAAAAGAGCAAGAAACAGAACAATTGGAGCCATAAACACCCACACAACAGCATTAATAAATGCAAAAACTCCTTATGTTTCTATCATCCATGAAAATGTAAAGAAGATAGGAAGGCCAATCTGAAAAACAACATCTATAATCTTGACCAAAATAGAATTTAAGTAACTGAGCTATTTAAATTTTGATCAATCAGAACGGTTGTTGAAGCTATTGATAAGGTGCAAATACACTGATCCATAACCACAGGAGGGCTAAGGAAGTAAAAAACACCAGACAAATAACAAAAATATCATTAAAAAAAGCAAATAACATAATGGTTTGTTATTTACAGAATGGATCATCTCAAAGAGAAGGACTATTATGCTGACCAAAAACAAATTCTAATAATTAATAGGGTAAACAAACAACAGTTTTGGACTAAGCAATGAAAATAGTTAAAAACACAATAGAAATGTAACAAAAATCAAAGCAATGAATATATTTTATTTTCCAGACAATTTTACAAAATAATAAAATTGTCCTTTTTAATTAGTTGGCAAAAGCTATTTATTATTCTCAAGATTAATTATGTTTGGGGGTGCTGTGTAGGAAGTGGAAAGTTGTCAATGGACAGTTGGCTCCGATGATATTAAAACAATTTTTATTTTTCACTCAAATCACAGAGTTTGTGTGGTTGAAATATGTAATGTGGTCAGCAAGTGTCTGCTACCCTTTTAAAAGCATAGGGGGGTATTAAATGAAGAAAGGAGCAAAAACAACCATCTGAAATTAACCTTAGTGTCCACCCAAGTCTACAACCAATTCTCAGCTTTTCATTACATTTAATGCTCTTCATCAATGCAGTAGTGATGGTGGTTAGTCAACCAGATCAAATCTGAGAGTACTGCAGAGGCTCATAACATTGCTGTAATGGACCTGTGCAGGTTGGATGAGCTTTGATTCTCCACAAACACACAGAAAGATGGAGAACATTTATAAATCTTTCAATAAGACTCAATTTGCTTCAGCATTCATACGTAACATGTCATTTACTGAATTTTTAAATATGTCCCAAGGACAACAGCTTGGGCTGCTCTGCCAGAGTACCACTTAAAGAGTTCTGCACTTTTATCCCTTCAATTACTGTGAAAAACTCTCTGAAATACATTTTTTACCAATGCGATGCCTTGATTTTATAAAAAAAAAAATAGTATGACTTTTTTTTGCAGCTGTGCAGCAGGAAATTCGAACATCGAGTTACACGTTATCTACCTACTTACCCTAGATAATCAGTCCTTACTGCACCACAAGGAGGAGACCCCAGACACATTAGAGGGTGTTAATACTGTAGCTCGAATAAGCAACTAATGTGACTAATATGCAAATCCTTCATCCTACACTGTTGATTACACGGTGTATAATACTGAATCATAGTGCTTCTGGATATACATCTTGTCAGGGCAATAAAACCTGCCACAAATTTCCACAGGGAATATAAATATATCACATTTTTCATTAAAGCATGCTGAAGCAATCAGTAATTGAAAATACCATGCACAACATGCAGCTTTTCTCTCAAAGAGAGAAAAACTGCAAAGAGGCAAAAGCTGCAGAGACATTGGAGAAAGTGAGACAATGCAAAATGATTTATGAAATATTTGCATCCTCTTGACAGTCAAAAGTACGTGACTCATAAAAGGCCGGACTGACATTTAGAAATTACAGTTGCGAGTCACTTTTAAACACAATTCCCATTTTTTGTCATTTTTTGAACATAATCACTTCCTCAGTGATGTCAACTAAGTCATTCTTGATATTTTCTTTAAATCTGGTTTCTCTTTTTGTGCTAACACTCTCAAACATTTTTTTACATTCTAAGCTATTGATAAAGCCCAGGACAAAAATGTTCTAATTGTTACATTTATCTAACAGTAAAAAGGGCCACAACATGATTTAAAAACAGAAGTGCAGATGAGCTAACGAGTAGCTGTTAGCAAAGTTTATATTTAAACTGGACAGTGAAATCAAATGAGACCTTACTCAGAAACAAGTCATTCAAAAAATGCAAAAGAAATTCCATAGTTTGAGCTTCAAAACTATGCAATGCAATATATAAAGTTCACATGCAGCATTGCTGATGAATTTATGCAAATACCATTCAAATGTGGCAGGGACAATCCAATAAAATTTAAAATATTCTATTGACTTTTTAATAGGAAAGTATCTGTTATTGACTAAATGCTTTTTATTTCCTCATTTAACAAATTTCTTTTAATATGAAATGCACGACAAAATGGAGAACAGTGTGCAAGAAACTTAATATTGATGTTGGTCCTGTCATGTTATTTAGTGCTATTTGCTTAGTGAATTTGAAGCCACAAAAAAGTATCTCGAAAAGATGCTGAAAAAATGGTGCTAATTGCTGTACAGCTGTTATGGATTTGTTTCCTTTATGTCTAATTAGAGATAACCACATAACTTTTATTCTCTTGTGCCTATAGTCTTACAGACAAAAGAGATAAATGTAATTACTAAATGGCTTTTTAGTCTGAACAGAAAATTCTCCAATTTGGTGTTAGGTTTGCAGATGAGAGTGATTTCAGAGTTTCTCTTTAAAAAGCTTGTGCCTCATATGTCCTCATGCTCTTACTTCTCTGTGTTCTTGTTTTCTCAGCCGAATGAGTGAATCATCCTCTCCAGCTACGGTCTCGTCCAGATCAATGGAAATCTCCGCATGGGTCCTCACAACACTCCTCGCTCTTGTGCGTTGCTTTGCCATTGCCATGGAGACCCGAGCTTGTGGCCTTGCTACAACTTGTCAGACACATAGAGGTTTGTACAGAAAACTCAGGCAACAATACTGCCTCCCTCAGCAGTAAAAACCTGATTGTCCTCCCCATGGGCTCACTGCACTTCTTCACCTTCTTTTAAATCAACGCTCCTCATAGCCAAACCAAGTATTTGAGGCTTCGAAGTAGATCACAAAGTGACAGTAACAGTTCAGAGGGACAACAGGGTGGCTGACCACAAACAGTAAGCTGAGAAACTCAGTGAGTGTGAACAAGGCTCGGGACATGTAAAACAAGCAAAGTGAGTAATTCAAAGACTTTGAGTAATTAATGTTAAATCATGTAATCAAGCATTTCTGAATTAAAGCTTACAATAAAGCTGTAAAATTAGCTAAACTTGTGAAGGGTAATCTAAGAAGCTAGTGAGTAAATATTAACCCTGTTCTTAATACGCAAAATTCTTCCAGATTCTTAATGTTGGCTCTGTTAATCTATCCCAAAGCTAGTTTGGAGGTGCTTGTGATTGTTATGCAGTTGCATCACCTGCAGGACTCAAATGGCTTTCTCTGTCAAAACTACTTCATCTAGGAGGTGACATAAGAACACAGAACAACTAAAGGGCTGCAGTCAAGGTCAGGGTTCATGATTCTGCCATAAAAAATAGGCAGGGCCAAAATGGCATTTGTAGGAACAGTGAAAATCACTGCTGACCAAAAGCAACACAAAGACCGGTCTAACACTTGCCACAAACACCTTGATGACTTCCGAAGACCTTTGGAGAAATATTCTCTGGACTGACAGCACAAAAGTGAAATTTTTAGAAGGTAATTGTCTCATTACATCTGATATGAACCTAACACGCTGTGGCAGAAAAAGAACATTATGGCAGTCAAGTATTGGTGGTGTAATGGTTTGTGGCTTCTTTGCTGCATAATGTTGATGACATGCTGTAAGTGGTGGAACAATTAATTCTTCTCTCAACCAGAAAATCAAAAGATGTCCAACCATCAGTTTGTTACCTTCTTCTTAAGTTCACCTATGTACTAATGACCCAAAGAAAACCAGCAGGTCCAACTCCAAATGGCTCAGAACACAGGCTTTTAATTTACATAACCGTAGTTCAGTTTTAAATTAAAGTGTCTATGAATTAAAACCATTCTGCAAAGAATTACATTCAGCAATCAGAAAAGTGGAATGGACATAAAAGGAGGCATGAGGCAGACGATAAGTGTAAAAGAAAAAAAAAAAAAAACGAGAGAATTTTGTTGTCAAGTCCCACATCTATTATGGCAGTAGTTACTGGAAGCTCCTTCATGTATTCAGACAGAACAAAGCAGTGCTAACTGGTGCATCTACATTATGTACAGAACATCTGCCCGACATGCTGCTCAGACATGATCCGACCTGAGAGAAAAAGCTTGGGGGCAAATAGCAATCACTGTGAAGAAAAAGTAGGTTTTTATACAGAGACGAGCGTAACATTAGCAGTGCTCACAGCATAAGCACCATTTCCACCATGATAAATAAAACATCCAGCATTTTTATTCAGGCTCTTCAGACGAGGCTCGATGGCCCCGGATGAGAAATGAAGATTGGAAGAGTGAGTTTCTGTGTAACTGCATGCATTGTGTTTGTGTCAGCTGTTTCTTCCTGAAGGAAAGTAGTTTAGTTATTCTCAGAGGATGGGGTTATGAACTCTTTTTAATGACAGTCGCAAGCCTATTGCAAATAAAATTGTGCTTTTTTTTTTCCTGTCATGGTTGAAGCCTCGAAGCTCTGCATGCCAATTGCGTCAACTGTCACTCAATCAGGATAAAGTGCATGAGAAGATCCAGAGCACACTCCAAAAAATATAAATGGTTAGAGGAAATGAGAAGCTGCAGAGATAATTCAAGCCTATCAAGCTGTGCTGTGTCCTTTTTTTCCAAATGCTTTAGATTTAAAGTCCTTGTCTATATCCTTGTAGTATCTTGAAATACACCACAATCATTAAAAAATACATTGCATTTGTGCATGCTCAGCCATAACATAAGAACTTCATTAATATTGTGTTGGCCACTTTCTGCCTTCAACACAGCTCTCACTAGGCATGGACACTTGGCCTTTGTGGGTGTCCTGTGGTGTCTGCTTCAGAGTCGTTGACCGTGCATGCTCTGTGTGGGTTTTAAAGCTTGAGAGGATCAAGTTTGCTCCAATGCTTAGCGGATGGTTAAACAGTCTGGGATCTGGGAGCGTTGGACCAAATCATCCCTCTGCCTCCTGGGGAAGATTGCTTTTTGTGCTTTTCACAATGTGGCCAACCTGTTCTTGTTCCCAGGGTGTCAAGTACCGCTGTTGCTGAAATATGCAAAGGTACCAGTTGGAGTGTTATCACACTTCATTAAGCACAAGAGATGTCCTTCAAGGTCCCAAACAAGAAGTTAAAATCACCTTGGAACAGCTAGATTGTTCATTTTTTCTTCATTTCACTTCTGACTAAACTACATGTATGTTTCATTAAATGTAGCATCTTTCACACCCTGGTCAACACTGTTGGACGGCTTAAAAAATAAATATTTTGTTGCACCTTTTATTTCAATATAGGAAGAGAGATCCTTCATCATTCATCTTTGCACAATCTCTCAAGATCTTTCAGAGTCCTGGTTTCTTGTTTATGCTCTCTGGACCATTGAAAAAGGGGTTTAATCCCAATAAGATATGTTTTTTTTTTAATCTGTAAAAATATCTGAAATAAATTGTTGGCTTGCATAAGTTGGAACTTGCCCTGGACACCATTCAAGCAAGAATTGGCACAACTGTCAAAAAAAACTTTTAATTCATTGACAAATGAGTCAGCATTTGGCACCTTTAGGCACCTTTTGCTGAACCTTTTTGAATCAATTAATTTTTATTAAACTTCTTTGACCTCTTTTCTTCTGCAAACAAGCCACCAATATTATTCCTATCACCAAACTAACTCAACTCATTTCCCGTCATAACTACTTTCTCTGTGACAAATAACAGGTAGTTTGTGGTCTTTCTTGGAGTAGCTGGTCACCTCACCAAATAATCTGGGCCTAATACTCTTTCAGATTCATGTTTAAATTTATCAATAATTTTTCAGGTTTCTACCTTGAAATGGGTGCAGAACTGAATAACTGGTCACAGCATGTCTCTCTGAGAAGAAACATGCCACTACACAAAGACAGCTGGTGGTTGTGAAACACTTGACTCTTTGCCTGACAAAACCCCCATCAGCGCCTGCCTACTGCAATGAAATTACTGCCTTTATCAGTGTGTAATCACTGGTATTGTGCAGTCTCCTCTTTCACTGTCACACAGCCAGGGAAAATGGCTGCAAGTCTATTTTCAGGCTCCCTGCAGATGGCAACTTGCAGTTAGGTCCTTCTGTTTGAACAACTTTACATGTAGCAAGCCTCACATATACACGCTAACTCAGGGGTATCCAAAGTCAGTCCTCGAGGGCCGGTATCCTGCATGTTTTAGTTCTCTCCCAAGTGGTGGCAAAAACCTCCTCAGCAAGTCAATGTTCTCCTTAGACCTTCTAATGAGTCATCATTCGATGCAGGTGTGCTAAACCAGGGAGAGAACTAAAACATGCAGGATGCCGGCCCTCCTGGATGAAGACCAACTTTAGGCACTAACTCAAAGAACTACACTGAGTAAATGTTGATATATGAAATTTCAACTATTGTTTTCCTTAAGGTTTTGGAGTCATAGTTTTAGTCTTCCCACGGTAAACTGAATGGTTTATACATAGATAAAAAAATTCTCAGGCTGAATTCCCGCTTTGGGCAAATTCCCAAAAGCAGTAGCCTTAAAGTAGGAATTTTTCATGCTTTCTTTACAGATTTGCCATTCATTAAGATTACTGTCCGCTCTCAAGCAGCAGAACCATGAGTGATGAGTTCATTTTCAGAGCCAAAGGTTCTGTTGGGAAGGACGTGGCCCTTGGTTTATTTGAAATGTAGATTCTGAGCCGCGTCTGTTGCGCTTTCATCCTGTCCATGAAAAATGCATGCTGTGATCTCATTATCCTCCACTCCTTATGGAACGCTACATAAAATCAATCCAGGGCAGAGGAAGGGTGAGAACTCTTCAGATTCCTCTTCTCCTTTCACAATGCGTGAGAAGAGGCCCTTCGAGTGGGGGGATAAGTGTGTGGCTGCACTAAAGTGGTGGTTTGGCTTAATAAATATTAACTGCGAGCTTCTCCTTTCTACTTTACACTGTCTCACTGAAGATATGCATTATGCTGAAATTAAGTAAATTAAAACATTAGATGAGTCTGACCATTTTAGATTGTGACTAAACAGGACTGTAAATTAGACATATTGAGTCAAATTAAACTGTATGTGATTGTGACTTGGTTAAAAGTGCCGTGGGAAAGACATTTGTTGCCAGTTGGGTATTAAGGTGTGATGTACACATGGTGCTCTGTGTTTTTGTTTTGAGCTGATCCATGTCATGTCCCTCATTCCCATTATTCCTTGCACCTGTGTCGCTCCCTGATTGTTTCCCTTCTTAAGCCTCTTTCAGTCACAACCACCCTGTTGCTGATTGCCCATCTGGATCTTGACCCACGCCTGTTTTGGTTACACCGCTCTTGCCCACTCCGACGGATTCTGCTCTCAGCCCCATTGTGCATGACCTCGGCTCATCTGACCAAGGATTTGAATCTTATTTGGTACTTCTGCTGGACTTCTGCTGCTTCATGGAGTTAGTGCAGTGCCCTGCATCAGCGCTTCCCCTCCCCGGGTACTCCCTCCTGAGCCCTGCATCAGTGCAGCATCTGCTCTCCTCCTCATCCCTCAGCTGAACACTCCAGTACCCGATTGTCAAGCCAGTACTGCAGCTGACGATCCAGTGTGCCTGGTTTGAGCTGTCTTTTAAAATATCTAAGTTTTATGCTCAGTGAGTCATTACAAGAAGGTATGAAAAAAAATTGACTGAAAAGGAGCTGGATATATTTCAGTTTGTTGCCAAGCAGAGAAAATTTTGCTTTAAAGAAGAATTTGAACAACTGAAATTGGCTTTTGGATGAATCCTAGGAGGGAAACTATTTCATGCAGGAGTGAAAAAGTAAAATCCAAAGCATATAAAAAATAAATGGTTTGATTGTTGATTTTGGCTTTCTGGGATAAAAATGATTCACAAAAGAAAGACATAGCAATTTATTAATAGATATAAAACTGGTGAGAAAATTTAACTTCACAGTTTCTACTTTGTCATGATGTTCCTGTTCCCAATACAACCAGGTCAGAAGGTTGAACTGTAGTTATTTTTCCAGCTGCAGACTTCAATGCAGGACGGATATGTAAATGCCAGACAAAAGTCCTTGTATCAGCCTGACTGATGTTAATGAAGAGAAAGGAAAACAAAGCAGCAGCCAAGAAAGATGCATATTCATAATATCCTCAGGCCCAAACAGGAATTTGTTGCACCCACACAGCAGCTGCTTCCAGGTATTTCTCATGATGATTGCAAATAAATCTGATAGGCTGTCTTTGAGTAAGTTTCACCAAAGCACACCCCGAAGATTACTTGCTTTCATTTCTATACTGCACAGCAAAGTTACTGACAAGAAAAGGCAGACTTTGTTCTTATACAGATCAAGAGGTTACAAAAGTTCCTCATTTGCTGAAAGTCAAAGTATTTTAAATCCAAAATGCACCAGAGTATTTTTACTCCTAAAAACAGCATCATGGAATATGTTTCTTAAACATCAAAATTCTAATTCAGAAGCCGTCATTTTAAATATATTCTGATCTGGATATTTTTATTGGTAAATTTGCAACAGGTGGGGAGCAATATATGAAGCTGATGTTTAACCAATTATAGGGATGATGGTTGATGGCTGAGTCTCATTTTCTACTGTAATGGGCTGAAATGAGCACACTTTACTAAACACTCAGCATACTGATGGTACACCTGAGAATAAGCCTTGTGTTTACGTGAGTGCAGAGTCAGGGCTGAATGTATATATGCATAAAATGTTTTGAAGGGAATCCCTGTTTATTGTGGCTGTTTGTGAGTGAGCTGTGAACTTCGAGGTTAATTGCCTGCTCAGTCTGCCTGCCTTAGATTAATATCTCTTTCTCATTAACACCAGTAGATAAAAAGCTTTACATAACTGTCTTTACAGAGTGACTGATCAATTGGCACATACAATTTGCTACCACACTGCCAGACGTGAATGACTTGCAATAGCTTCAAGGAAAAAAAACAAACACCTACAGGCTAAAAAATAAATTAAAGTAATGAAAAGTCCAACAAAAACCTATTTATTGTCTTACTTATGGTCAACACATTTAACACATTTGTGGAAACTCACGATAGGATCCCTAAAAAGCTATGCTGCTCTGGCAACTCCATGACAACACAGTCCAACTGTTTATTACAGACTACTTCTTCTTTGTGTATCTTAATGCTCTCACTCACACAGCTGAAAGTATACGGAAACCTTTACTTTTTCCAGCAAAGTATTTTTCCACAAAACGGCAAGCAGCTCATAATGGATCAGATACCATCAGTTTGCTCTGTTGCTGAAGCTGTTTCATATTGATTTAGTCTCTGCTGTAATCTCATCGGAATAATAGTCAGAAGAAAGTCTGTTTTCAACATGAGACTTATTCAGTCATTCTTCCCGGGAACTCAGTTTGCAAAGAATCATTACCATTGTTGTTAGAAGTCATTACAATTCAGCATCCAAAAGCTGAACAAGTACAAACTAATTCAAGAAGAGACGGAAGGATGGTTTTGTATGAGTGTGAGTGCAAGAAATTGTTCTAAAAATGACCTTTTCTCCTGATGTCAACAGAGGCTTCCTCCGAAAGCAGACACCACCGTCTTGCATTCAGACTACTGAGGTGGAAATGTCAAATGAAGTACTTTGATTGGCTGACATTTCAGTAAACAATAAGCTTAGCAGAATTTCAGCCCTTCTCCTCCCACGGCCTAAAAACAGGATTTATGGCACGTACCATTGCTAGGATGTAAAATAAACCAAAATATAAACTGGAAGAAACTCAACTTCTTAACTCTGCAAAACTACATAATAAGAGTAACAATGAAAGTATTATCCAGCATAGACGTATAAATACTATATAACTGGAAGCTTTAGCGCCAGGATGAGTATAACTATTAAATGTGAAGGTATGAACATGTTGTCTAGTCAGGTTGGAGAAAACATTTTTCATTTTTCTGCTCTGTCAGGTAACCTAGCAGAGGTTTGATTGTTTGATTAGTAAAACTGACCTCATATCTGCTTTTTACATGACAAAATATTAATCAAAAACAATCAATGGAAGAGGTTACAAAATATGATCTGGCAGTGAACCAGATTTATAATGGTCAATAATATATACAGTAATAATTGGCTTGGAGCAATCCATTTCTTTTAATTGTTTATTTAGTCTTGGGGATTTTTTAAAATAATTATTTATTATAATATTCAGCTCTGGAAAAAATTAAGAGCCCACTGCACTGAACCCCATTGAAAACCTCATGGTTTTGTTATTTGACCATTTCTCATTTTCTGCAACTTAATATTAAACTTTCGCTTTGAATTTTGGAAACATGTTGTCAGTAGTTCATAGAAGAAAAGAAAAATGTTCATTTTACTTGGAGGAGTAAAATGTAGATGGGGGAAACTGATAATTTCATGTGGTCTCTTAATTTTTCCAGAGCTATATATATGAAGCTGGTGAATCTTCGACTGCTGCTGCCTATCCACAGCTTCTGTTACTGTATGTTAACTTCCAACAGAAACAGTAGCAGCAGCAGAAACACCTCAGAGAGGTGATTTAATTTTTTTTCACTAGCCCTACGTTTACACCTTCAGGACTTTGCAGAGCTTTTCTCCCCTGAACATTACATGACAAAACATTTGACACTGTTATAACTGGAGTCTATGCATAAATATTACCAGCAATGCTAAAAAGTTTGGATTATATCAAAAGCAATTTGGATGTTGTTTCAGGTAAAGCTGAACAGGCTAGACTATATGAGAAGTAGTGTTATATTATATTGCTTGCTTGAAACAGTTTATTTGAATGAGATGCAGACATTGTATCTGTTTTGTAACGCTATCGACTGTTTGCTGGCGAACATCAGCATGAAACCCTCGGGAAATCTTAAACTGTCAGTCATTCTCTCTTTTTCCTCTGTCTGCTGATCTTCATTAATCTGATGAGGCATGAAGATGGGCACCAGCTCCAGGGAGTTAATTTCTTCACTGAGCCTGAACATGTATTCAGAAATTATAAATGTAATTGTTTTAAGTTTTAGACCTTATTATCACTCACATGCATGGCAGTCATTACTGGATTCAGTTAAAATGGATGTTAATATGGACATGAAGACCCACCTGGTAATTAGTTCCTTCAGTACCAGAAAGAAGCAAAACACCAAACATTATTTTCAACCTGAGAATACAGAAAAGCTTCAAACAGCAAAAATGGGGTATTGTATAACGGCAACATGTCTTTGATATTCAGACAAAAGTGATCTAGCTTTACTGCTAGTTGGGCTTGTTGACGTAACTGATTGGATGGGTGATTTTCCTGCCAGGGTTGGACATAAGCCTGATGGGAGAACAATGATACTGACCACCCTGGTGGAGGGAACAATGTATTTTTAGGGGAACCAGCAGAAGAATCCCTCACAGTTTGGTTGATCCTACTGTCAGCTGCAAATAGCTTCTTATTTGTTGGATCCAGTTCACACTGATGGGGATTAAAACATTTGGTTAAACATTCTGGGAGTAACTGCTCAAATGTTAACATTACCTTATTGGTAAAACTTAATCTGCCACAATTACTGGGGTTAAATGCACTTAGACTCATTTTCTGCTCTTATCCATAACAGTAGGACTCAATAGCAGCTGAATTGTCTTCACTAACTATAAGGCAGTCTTGTGAACTGCTCTTTTTCCTTTTAATGCCTCCTAAACAAAAAGTGCTACCTGTGAATGAAGAAAAAGTGCAGTACAAACTGGTCAGCCCATTTTATGAGCACACATTTCCAAAACTTTGTTCCCACGACAGCCAGAGGGGGGTGGACCCGTCTGCAGTGAAACTCTTCTGATGAGGCTGATATGCACCAAATGTGCCACATGGCTCATCACATAACTATAGTGAGCATATGTGTGGTGCTAAAACAACAGTGTAATATGACTTATTTTCAAGTTTATCTTGTAAAATGTATCTACAAGATTAGCTAAAATGGTTTTTAAATATTAATGCGACTGAATTACTATAATACAGATGAAGAGGTTAGGGGAAACTCTAGATGGGAGTCATTGGGAGAAAAACCAGAAATCTGGGTGGTGACATCCCTGCAGTGAGGTTTGGTAGACAGACAGTGGGTGTTAAAATTCAGATCACACACACAGTCCTGCAAGCCTTGGTGTTGACAGAGAGGGGAAGGGGAAAGAGATGATGTGGATTAGGAGAAAAACAGGGTCAGGAATGAGTAACAAACCACAGATTCCTGTTTCAAATGTCTTACTCAAGTTAAAAAAGCCTGTGCAGAAACAATGTGAATTCAATGGGAGTCACCCACAACTTCACAGGAAGAATGTGTCATACATTGTAATATATAATATTTCTGCAGTTTATAGCAGATTCTCCAAAAATTTAACAGGAGAAAATGTAGTTATAATGAAATCAACTTCCAGCTGATAGAATTTGGATATTTCAACTTACATGTGAGAAGCTTTATTTCAAGCAGGAACTGTGTTGAATTTGTTAGGGCCAATTTGTGAAGGAATAATATTAGAAAATTTTTAATGTTTCATGTAAAAGTTTTTTATTCCACCTGTTTGATTATAATATATATATTTAGTTTTTATTTTAAAGAAAAAGTTAAACTTCACTGTTTATTGAGGCTTCAGATTGATCATCTAGTGATCGAGCTGCTCTCTTTACTTTATTTTTGTTGTTCAAAGATTAGTTTAGGTTTATGTGTTGCAACATTTCCATTGTTTTAAATATGAATTTTATTTTTATGTGCCTACTCCTTCTTACTTCGTTGAAGAGTCTAGAATCCCTTATTCTCTGTTTTGTTAGAACAAATATTTCTTTATGTATTAACTTCTCATCACCCTGATGAGTTAAAAGGTTTGTTTTATGTGTGTCTATAATGTCTAGCATGTGGCTCAAGTGAGAAATGATGAATAATAAATAATCCTCTGCAGTTTGTTTTTCTGTAAGACGATCAGAATTTTGAACATTGTTTTCTCTGCATCACCTCTAGTTCATAAATCACTATGGCAACTGAAAATCTTTCAGCTTCCTGTTATTTTGAATATCAATAATGTCACAGCATCACTTTGTCTCTGTCACATATACTCCTAAGTAAACGTCTTGCAGCATTGGGAATGGCCCACATATCCTGGTATTTGTGATGCTGTGCTCTACTCCATGTCTGTCATCCAGCAAAGTGTTGCTATTCATAGAGCCAATCAATGCCAGCCAGCAGGAAGAGTGACAAAACAAAGCTCAGTGACGTCTAAGACTTCTTTTGATAGCATTTATAACAGAACAGCACACTGCAGCTCACCGGTGAGCCTGTCCTAAACAATGAAGGAGTGATCAGATAAAGGAAAGCTTCTTTACAAGGACGGCTGTCTCTCCATGAACATCCTCCTGCAGTTTATTGATTTCCGACAAACAACTATGAGAGGTTAAATGAGCTGGATATGTTTCATTTATTAGTTTTCTTTTTTTTTACATATTAACAATTGTTCAGTGACAACAAATCCCAGAAAAAAAATTATTTGCATAAATTTTTATTTATTATTGCTTGATCTATACACTTTTGTGGTCTGGATTTTACTTATCTAAAAACTATATGTTACAATATAAAAAGGCCATGTATTACTAGTGCTTTTATTCTGCATTCGATTTCATCCCAGTTGTACTCATGTACACACAGATTCTGAGGCAGCTTGTGGTTAAGTGCCTTGCCCGTGAGCACATTTACACGTGGTCAGAGGAAGTTGGAACAGAACCGTCTGATTTCCAATTGCAAGACCAGTAATCCTCCCACTGAGTCACTGTCGCCCACAGTAGATGATGCAAACCAAATAAAACAAGTCCACCTGCCCCCAGAGATTACCTCTTCCTCAGGTTACTGTTGCATACTCTGAGTGTGCCACAGCAGCACATTTTGCAAGATGTGCTTCCGCTTCCTCTTCATCTCCCTATTTTTCTAATTAAAAGCACCAAAGCCCGGGACGCTAAAATCGGTGAAGAGGAAGGTTAATTACTTCTTTTTTTTTTTTCTTCTAAGCTATAAGTTATAATCAAAAAAATTTTTGCATTGATGTGAAACTGTTTTAAGTTTTAATTATGTACATTTTGTGGCTGGAAAAATCTCCTGATCTAAATATTATTCCAGCATAAAAAGTAAAGCTTTTCTTTCTATGCTGTGGGATTTTTGACACTTAAAATTTCTTGATGGTTACAGACTACTAAAGGTCTGTGTAGTGTGAGGAAAACTGCCACTGCAATCCCCTCGACAGTCCTTTCCCACAACCAATTAAATAAATACAGTAGGGAAATAATGGCTGCATGTTCTTCCAGTGCTACCCAGAAAAGACTGCTGACTTGATGAGTCAGTCGCTGTTCTGGATTTGTGGGTGTGTGTTTTTTTTTAGATGTAGCAGGTAAAAAAACCATCTGCCAGCATCATTCTGACTCTCTGAAGCTCTGTTCTCTGTGCAACTTATCTGAAACATTTTGTATTACTGCATTCATTCAAGACGTCATTTCCTAATCCTGTGCAAAGTCGACACAACACATTACACAGAAAAGCAAAAACAGAGCCCAGAGGAGAATCATTTTGCAGCCAAATTCTCTCAACCCCACAGTGAGCAGTTAGTCAGTCTGTAGACTCTGGACTGCTAAGGTAATGAGGTGGAAATATATGAAGCCTAAACATCCCAAGGGAGACATTAGGGGAAAGAGACACCATTTTAAATGAGGACAGAAGGCGCACAGGCTGAGAGAAGCAACAATCAGACACAATAAACACAAGCTGGGAATTCAACTTATACACAAATCATTTAAAGATTATTAGAGAAAAGACAAGTATAAAACATCATCTGACAAACAGCAAATTAAGCTTCAAGAACTAATGCTGCACTTTAGCCATGATGTGGTCAAAATGTAGATGATTTGATTTACAAGGATCTGGCATGTCAAAAACCAGAGGGCATGAATGGTATCTTCATGAGTTGGGAGATGTCACAGCCTGTCAAACAGACACTGAGGCAGAAACATTAGACAGCTTTAATAGCACTTGCTGGAGATTGCTGGAGATTGATAGGGATCAGGTTTGGGCCTGCATGAAGCTGGAGGGGGGGGGGTTATACGGTGCAACTGACCTGCATATGGGGTGCACTCTTTACAACAGTATCGATCCACTTTGACTGTGTAGTTGCACCTGAATTATACAAAGTTCACAGCGTTGACATGCAACAAATATTCAAAAGTTTTACTCACATAAACCTTAACACCAGTGTGAAAAATCCAAATGAAATCCTTACTGATATGTTTTCCAAAAGACCTTGGAAACAATGAGCTTTGGAAACAAGGACTTCAGAATCTGTTTTTTTATTATTTTAGTCTTTATTGTAACAATTATCTAAATAGTTACAGTTATTCTCTATGGCTGTGTATTATATTTGGTGAAGAGGTGAAGATTCAGGATTCAGGCTACGGCTGCTATGATCACATTAATTTTCACTCTGCTGTAGTGAGATGGGAACCTCTAACAATTCAAAATATGCTTTAATTATCTCAGAGATTGCTGGTACAAATTAACTGGTGTAATAAATTGTTGCTGTTGACAATTTTATTAATAAAAATAGGATTTTATAAATAAAATACCCATGTTTTGTTTATGTTTTTGGTCACAGATAGTTGATTTCAAATTAGACAATTGCACATATCCAGATTGCACAAATGTAAACAAAATTTCTGGTTAGAACCTAAAAAGCAAGAAGGTAAAATCTGTTACAGCTATGAAAAGTCTTGCAACTTCATCTCCATTTCCATTTTATGTACTATTTATTTGGTTAAAACTCTCAGTTCTTTTGTTCTAGATGTTTGAATCTGTTTTGGGTTGAAGGTGAATCAGGTCAGGCATTTTAAAGTAGCACTTTGGAGAGTGTATGACTGGAAATGTATGCTAAATCTTTGCAGACATTGGGGTGGCATTGTGGATCAGATGGCCTGCAGTGCTTCATAGTTCATAGCTCATAGTCTTGTCATTTCTCTCTTTCAGTATAATTCAACACAAATCCATTAAATGCACCCAAACTGCTACTTGCTAAACAGGTTATGCAATAGCAAATTTGATGTGGTGTACAAATCCACAGAAGTGGTATCTAATGTATATAATTGTACATCATTGCTAATCTTCTTTTGGTCAAGAATTGCATTAAAATGTTTTGAAATCAAAATACTTGGTAGGTCAGTTTTGGGTACGCATACAGAAATTGTTTTCTAGAAATACTCAGAAGTTGAAAATGCAAATGTTTCATTCAGTTTAGCTGCAGACGTTTTTCAGTAACCAGGTCTTAGTTTCAAACTAAACAGAGGACTGTTACTACTTACTGAGTCATCAGAGAATTTCCTGATGACTTCTATCCTCTGGCTTTTATAAAACATGGCTAAAGTTTTGATGACAATTATAGTTCTTCTTGATTGCTTAGATGCAGTTGTCAACTCAGACTCCTCATTTTCACAGCAGTTCACACACAGGCAGTGGCCCTCGATGCCAAAATGACAGATTTTGTTTGCAGAAGGCATTAGCGATGCCAAAACATTTACAGTTTTTTGCCAGTCACATTGATGCATTTCTCGAATCCTTTTTGACATTTGCAAAACTGTAAGTGCATTTCTCAAAACAATTTGGACAAAGTGAAACACCATGGATTACCTTAAAAAAAAACAGTCTCTCAAAAATCCCTAGTGCTCCTCTCTTTCTGCCGTCTGTGATGTATGATTTGTCATGTGAGACTTGCACACAGTTTTTGGTAGAGGAGAAAGAAACTTCTCAGTCGGTAAAAATGAAATACTATGTTTATAAAGTTGGCCAACAATTATTTTTGGACTGTTTTTTTTTCTCCTGACCCCAAAGCAATATTACAAGCAGAATTACCAGAGATTAATCAAAGTAAACATGTTAACGCTTCAGTAAATTTAACTTAGTCAATTTATACACTTATATAATTTATAAAAAATTACATCTTTTGACACTTCACAAGACAAACATCCAATACATAAACAGAAATGTGAAATTAAATCCATCAAATATTAGGACAGATTCAAATGAAATATAATCTAATTTGAGGAGCATAGTCTGAGGCAACTGAGATAAAGCAGACACACACAGGAAAAGCACATACCCACTATTCCAGGAGTACTTTTTATTTTATAGAAAAATAAACAGTTAATTACAGCAGTAGCTCTAATGGTGGCCTCATAGCTCTGAGACATTAGGACAATATTTAGGTTTAAAAACAGAGAAAAAAGAGCAGCGTGAAAAGCAGCAAGAGCAAGAGGAGAGTTTACTGAGGACTGCATCTGTGTGTGTCAAATGACAAGTTGACACACACGATTTAATTGAGTCAAACCCCCTGTTGCAGCGGCATATAAAGGCTGACCTGCAAAAACCTACAGGTACAAAATACCTGTACCTGTCAACAAAAATGGGTAGAAGAGACTGCAACATCCAGAACATTAGTGACTAGTCAGAGAAATCATTGAAACTTTGTGGGGGGTTTTTTAGTCAAAGCAACCAAATTTTGTGGTATAGTAGTACACCATGTATCACTCTGTGTTCATTAAACATAGAGAGATGTATATCAAACCCTTATTTTTTGCAATTTTGTTAATTAGGATTATTCTATGGTTCTTCTGAGGTGTAATAGAATACTTCAGTTCACCTGCATTGTTGGGTCTGGCGTCTCACATATTCCTTTGGACAAGACTTACATGATGGGGTTCTGGTCAGGTCAGTTTACTTGCTAATCAAGCACAGCAACATAACACAATGGTCTTTGGGTCAGCTTTTGGTACCTTTGGCATTGTGACCAGGTACTAAGTCAACTTAGCAACAGTCCGGCTCTTTTCTTTTCCTTCACCCAGGCAACATGCTTCTAATACTCTCATGTCTGCACTCCTTTTGAAAGTCCTCCAAATTCATAAATTTATTTTGTTTGACAATCCTTGCAAGTCTGTGGCTGTACTTCTTCTCTGTGAGCCTTTTCCTATCACACTCTCTCCTTCCACTCAATTTTATGAATATGCTTGGATCATTTTGTGATCTATTTTCATTTTGTGAATAATCATCTTCTTTGGCAATCATGTTTTGTGGCTTATCCTTCTTATGGAGGATTTTAATGGCTGTCTTCTTGACATGATTATGTAGGCCATATATAGCTCAAAGCATTTATATAATAAAAACCTTATTTTCAAAATTGGTGTTATGCAACATTTTAATCTTCTGAGCCAACTAATTTTGGATTTCCATTATTTGCAAACCATTATAATCAAAATTACACAAAATAAAGGGTTGAAATGTTTTTATTCTATTTACAAACAATCTATACAATGCATGAATTTAACTTTCTTCAATAGTAGAGAAAATCATAAAATTTTTTCACAATATAGCATTGATGCCATTAATTTTGCTGAAGTATTAACTATAATTTATGAAGAAATTATGTCTATTATTTCATGATTCAGATCAACAAATAAGAAAAAAAGATTCAGGCTGGGTCCATTAATTCCAACATATGTTCATATAAAGTGATTATGAATAAAATCTTTCTTTTTGTTTCTGTGTATCAGTAAAAAAATATAAAATAAACTCTTTTAGTTAATTTATGAAAACCCTGAACCTCAAATAAGGCCAGGATTTGACTTTGCGTCCATCTGAACATGTTTTCCTCTCTTCTCTGACAGTAATGAGACTACAGAGCCCTGCAGGTTTTGGGAACAGTATGCTAACTGTCCGACCCCTGACCCGGGCCTGCACCGTGGCCTTTTTTTTATTGCCGCTCTTCAAAGTGGAGGCCACCGGGGGCAGCTGTACCTGCCAAAGCTCCACCAATTCCCTTGCTGCGCTTCAGCCGGCTCTACTCAGCCCCCAGGAGCACCTGCTGGCTCTCTGCAGCTAAAGGAAACAAGTTTACAGCAGACAGAGCTGAGCCTGATCCACATGGGAAACAAACACACACAGCGAGCCTCATAGAAATGGGTGTCTGCTGAAGTCTCTTATTGAAAAAAAAAACTTGCTGTAGAGCAGAAAGAGATTGGAGAAAAGCATGCAGGGTGGGTATCCATGGCAACGCTTATTGTCAAGCATCAGTCCTGAGAAGCAGTGCATGACACTTAGCTGAACTGGAGTGTCAGCTCTGCAGTTCTGTGGCATTTCAAAACTTCCCCCATCATCTGTCCTCAACATGAATCCATAAAGAGCCAATTATGTCTCAGAGAGATATTAACAAACAACACAGAATGACTCACGTTGCTACTGCAGATGGATCTTCTTTGGCCTCAGAGCCATGCTGATGTTTCCTGCTTATCATCCTTGTGGTATTAAATTATATTGTGCAACAAAAAGCCACATAAAGAGTTGATTAGTGCAGTGGTTTGTGAGGAATAGTTTAATGATCCTGCTGCAGAGTCACAGAGTCAGAGAGAAAAGGACAGAGAAAGGTCAAGTTTGGTCAATCTTGAATTAAGATCTCTTATTCTTGCTAAGTTCATGTGTTTTTTCCTGTTTTGCAAATCCTAAATTCCCAATTTCTTTATTTCTGATCCTTCATCCACTGCTCTGTTCCAAGGCTCATCTCTGATTTCATCCTCTGACAAACTATTTGTAGAATCTCCGCTTGCCTTTGTCACATTTTGACATGAACCAGCCTGATGCTTGTACTATAAACACGTTTTTGTTGTGTTTACAGTAGTTTTACTTCATCAAGGTCATAATACAGCATTCAGATGGAATTTTATTGTTCTTAGTTAAATGTATGTGATGCAAAAGAGCCCGATGGTCTTGTGAACTTGATCATTAAAATATTTCAGATTTTACATTAGTCTTAAGATGGTTAATTTCTGAACTGCATTTTTTTGCTGCAACAAACACTGGAAATCTGTCTGGATGTGGTGAATTGATACAAACAATGGATGTTCCTTCCTTCCATCTATCCACCATGGAGTTAACAAGACTTGGAGGGAAACACAAACATTCCTCTCCCAACAGAACAATCATTCTTGTTGGATCCCAAGGCATTTCTGAACCACGAGCAACATATTGTCTTTCCAATACATTCTGTGTGCCCAAGGGTAAATAAGCAGAGGTGAGGTTTAGAAAGCGAAGGAACCATTAAATAGAGAACTTTTTGGCAGAGCTCCATTATCACCACAACAGATCGGAGAAACACTCCCATTATCTTGATCTACTCTAGACCCTAATCCAGCTGTTCATCTCACTCTCCTACAAAAGCAATTTCACCAACTCATTCATTCATTATTGATTATTTGCATAGGAACAAGTGTAAAATATAGACAAACACTGTTGCCTGTGAAGGGAGGATAATTGTTACTCAGAACAAGGAGCTACTGGTTTGAGCTTGAGAAAATGTTTATGTATAATCTTTTAAGTGGAGAGGTGCCAAGATGGAGTGACTCACCTGTCTTTTCTGTGTCCTCTCCAGGGTGTTTGGACAAATACTTCCCCAGGGCTTCGGATACCATTTATAGGTTCCTGAAGAGGCTTTGGAAAAATGGGGGTGGAGAGGCTTGTTTATGGGTTGTTTTTGTTTCCTTTTTTTGTGGTGTTTCATAATGGTGTGTAAGGTCGTATAGGCAAAAGGGTCGGAAGGTGAACGGAAAAATCAGCATCAGTCACCGGTTTCAGTTTCTTCTGATGACTTTTATTCATTCTTTTGACTGACTTCTCTCCTGAGCTTCCAAAGTAATAGCCAATTAGCAACACACCTGTGCTTGAGTGGACTAAGCCACAATGAAACAGGTCAACAACAAACATCTAAACAGAAAAACAAGAATAAAATTATTCATCTAATTTACAAACTCATCTACAAAATGTAATGGTCTGCAAAATAAACCATGTAATACAAGATAACTCAGAAAGTTACTTTAAAGAAAAACAAAGCAATACTCAAAAGAAAACCCTCTAATTGGTAGATCCCAGCAAGTTAATTAATAACATCATCCAGCCATTTAAACAGGAAATACTGGGCCGGCCCTCCCATACTCCTGCACTGCTGCAGATCTACAAGGGACAAACAATGGAGAGTAAAAAGGAAAACAAATTCCATAAATATGCCTTGAAACAAATTCAACCAATGGTCCAGAAGTATTAGCTTTAACCTAAACATAAATACATGGAAACTGCAACATAATGCTAACACAAACAAAGTCGGGACAGTAAGTGAAGCAAAGTTGCAAAGTAATGTTTAAATTTGAGCATTATAGCTAACTATAGAAAATAAGTGAATCGGAAATAAGATAAGGGGGGAAACACAATCTGAACCACTTTGTTACATGGTGATATAGTGTGAGGATAAAATATAAGATATTTATAAAAATTAAATGGAAATGTGCTTGTATTTGGTAAAAAATATTTTATTTCCGTTTTTGTAAATTGAGATCCCCTGTGTTTTAAAATGGTTTGGTCCTTCATGGCTGGAACTATTTAAGGCTGCAATTTTGCACTTGTGGTTTTGCTCTTGATGCTGTGTTTGAAGAATAAACATTTGCTGCTTCCACCTTATTCTGCCTTAACTTTCAACCTCACTGTAAATCCAGCCGCACAAGGCCGCCTTGTTACCAGCTTTTACAGATTTTTGTCTTGTCTTTCTGCTTCAAATTGTGATTGAACTGGTGCAAAGCTATGACACTAAGGATCAAAACTCCTTTCATCTGTCTGCTTTTGTGAGATTGATTTAAAAAATTGTCTTGCAAGGGAAAATAGAAAATAGACCTGCTGGGTCTCCTCAGTGAACATCCTTGTGTGCTGCAGGACATAAACATATCCCTGATTTAAGTCTGATCCTCGTCACCTTCAGCACATCATGTTTATATTAAGGTGTGCGATAAGAGCTGAAGCACATGAATGCCTCTCTGTGGAAATGAAAGCAGTCTGATTAGCAGGCAGATGGCCAAATAAACATGTAGGCAGTTGTGATGGAGAATGGATTAGCATGAGGATCGAATTGCATTTGTGAAACCAGACAAAGCGCATAAGGCAAAATTAAGTGGGATCCAAATGATGGTTGTTTCATAGCAACAACGGTACACAAAGAAGAAGTCTGCAACAATTTATCAGTCTCTTTTGGACGCTGGCTCTAAAACACAATAATTAAAAAAGATAAAATAAGAGTAAAACTGATAATCATTTCCATCATAGATCACCAATTGCTATTCTTTTTGAGTGGTTGGGCGAAATTGATGCTGTCAGGCTTTCATTTTCATTGTTTCATTTCCTGTCTGAGATCTGTTCAGTGGTCCTCTTTATGTCAGGCTCAAAGAAACACAGATGTTCTTGTATCAAGCCAAATTACCCCAGTGTCTCCATGCTGCTAATTGTTACCTCAGTCTGAGTTTCCTCTGTGCACCTAAAGACAGTCTAAATGTAATTAAATGCTAAGTGCAAATCATCTCTGCTTTGTAGAGTTTTAATAGCTTTGTATACTTATTGTTGAAGATTTTGAGGTTGCTCTATTTATATAGATGCTGCCACACTTGACCACACTTGCCACTTATTTATTATTTATTTATGTTTATTATTTTATCCACAAAGACTTAGTTAATAATTGTGCTTCTAAAAGGAGATAAGCAGTTTTCATTTCTTCTGTATGGATTTGAGAAAAGCTGCTTCTGTCATCTAATAAAAACATTACTTGAATTTTTGCCATATCGTCTTATTATTGTGGTTCTTAGCAAATAGAAATAACTTTGATAATTTTAACTGTAGAAAAATGAGACGTTTGGTTTGATTTAATTAAGTATGTTCAGAGTATTTCTCTTCTGGTTGTAATTGTAATCAGTCATCAGTCAGGATCGCTGATTGTATTTCTTTCTTTCTTTCTTTTTTTTTATTTTGTAGTCTTGGTTATAAACTCCATGGTGGTGAAGTTGATAGCACTGTTTCCTGTTGATAGAAAGTTGCAAGTTCAAATCCCAGCCTCAGTCTTTTTGCATGGAGTTTGCATGTTGTTCCTTTCCATGCATCAGGTTTCTCTTTGCTTCCTCCCATATTCCATAAACATCAGGGTTATGTTAAATGGCTTCTCCAAGTTGCTCTTAGGTTCAAGTGTGAGCTCATTTTTAATCATGTGTGTCTCTGTTACCCTGGGATGTACTGGTGAGCTGCCCAGCATGTACCTGGCTTTTTGCCCAAAGACTGCTTTAGAAGGAACCCCCTATGTTATTGCAGAAAGCTCAATGAGACAGTGAAAAGGGCTCTTAGCCCCAGATTGAAGTGTTTTGTGAAAAAGCCTAATGATTTAATGACAGAAATGCAGATATTTATTAAACTCATAATTTATTTGCATTAACAGCTCTCTGCAACAACAAGATATGGAAATTAAGCTGTTTATTTAGTACCTTGTTTGTCTGTTGTGTAAATCTGCTGATTGTGCGTTTATGTAGAACCTCTGAGATTTTGCTGTGGGTTCCTTCTGCCTCATCTGTAGCTGGCAGAGCTCAGGCAGTGTGGAAAAAGGTGGGGGAAGTGGGAATTGTTGGGTTTTGCTTTTGAGGAATGATTACCCCTCTCACTCATTTTCCCAGAGCTACTGGAGTGGAATAATTAGGTAGCATTTGCAAATCTGAACTCCATTCACGGTGAGAGGATAGTGATGAATGATAAAGAGGAGCAAGAGAAAGAATGGACCCTACTTCCTGTGGCTTGCCCTGAGCCATGCACAGCAGCGATCACATTATTTACAGCTGAGGATTTAATGCATTGTTCAGTAATGAGCAAGTAGCCGATGGCCTGTGATCTGAAATTCACTTATTCACTCACTGGGCTGGGCTCCAGGTCTCCAGACCATCCGGATTGAAACAAAGCCAACTCCGCCTTCTAATTCAGTCACTTTAGCCTTTTGCATTGTTGAGCATTGCATGCATGCTTGGTAATTTAAACATATGACATTTGACATTTTTAATACAATAAAGTCATATTCACATGCATAATAAAACGCCCTGTTTTATGCACACACAAACCTTTTTTTATGATGCTTCATTAGTAAAACTCCAGCTTCTGTGAAATCTGCTTGGCGAAAATCCAAGTTTACAGCGACATCAAGTGGTAAACACTACACATAACTCCACATTCAATTTCTAGGCCAGAGACTGAAACCTTTCCAATTTTTTGCTCTTATAGTTAAACTTAAGAAAATTTGTTTAGAGATGCAAAAGTTACACAACCTTTCCAAAAAAGACAGCTTATAATTTTGATGAAAATCTAGTGTAGGACATGTGTGGTCATTCTTGAATAGCTGCCACTTTATTTACATTTTGTTGGTTATAAACTCCATGGTTGCTAATGTTTATGAAAAATATAGTACAGACACAGTTTTCAGCCTAATGTCAAAAATATAGATTTTAAAACGGGTACTATTTATTAGGGATGTTTAGTGGTGGAAATTCAATACATGCATTCCATGAAAAAACACTGAGTTTATTATTGTAAGAGTCATTGTGGAAGATCCATTGAGCTGTGGGTTACAGACTCCTGTTCTAGGCCATTTCAGCAGCTCGGTTCAAGTGGGTTTAGCTTAAATGATGCTTCCAATAGTGAAGGCCCTCTCTATTTTCCAAAACTCTTCTTAACTAAGAATCTTTTTTTCTGCTGCTTTACAATTCCTGGTGAATTGTGGCAACCAGCCTGAATGGGAGTAGCTGACCAATCTTCCCAGAAATGACCTGAATCGCTAGAGCTAGGTGAAACCTGCTGCAGTAAAAACACAGACTGAGAGCAAGAGAAAAGCTCATTGGAGCTGGAGACATTTTTATTAAGTGCCCAAATCCTTTCAGCAGACTTTTCAGTGCTGAAGAGCAAGTGACTCTCCTTTGAGGTTCACCCATATGATGATGCGCTGATGGTGGTCTCCAGCTCACTATGGTCAGTGGACCTGCATTTCATTTATTTATTCTTTTTTCTGTGTAACCTGATAACTTTTTTGCCTTGAAGCCATTACCTGCAGAGATGTCCTGTTCAACTAACAATTCACTGTTGTCTGCATATCCAATATTGGATCACAAGATTAACAGGTTCTGGGGGGAAACCCAAACATTCTCTTGGCGACACTCTGGGGTTCACCCCTGGTGACCTTGAGATGTTTCCAACCGAGAAGAGATAAAAGATTCCTCAAGCGTAAACAGGACTTGCCCTTGAGTCTCCTCCCAGTAGAGAACAATAAGTTGTGGTTGTTTATTTTGTCTTCTTTGAGGAGCTCTGGGTAACAACACAGTGATAAAACATAAAATATATGACTGCATGTGAAGTTTTAGTGACTGAAATCTTATTTGTGTGATGTAAAAGCCTTAGCTTACATTCTGGCAAACATCTGCCAGTAAGATTGCAGAAGCACCAATCATTTCTCAAACGATCAATAACAAAGTCAGGTTCAGCTGTGAATATTCAAGCTATTTAAGAAACTCCAAAAGTTTCAATTAACACATGGAGCTGCCACCAGCGCAGAGCTTGTTCATGAATGACAGCAATCAATTATGAATGTTTCTGCTCACAGAGGCAAAGAGATGGAGATTGTGTGATAAATGGTGTCAAGTAGGACAGCATGAAAGGCACTTCTCCAAGAAAAGGACAGGGACACTGCAAAAAGTGGCACAGTTGGACATGGAGGACAGCGATAGATGTGTATTCTTTGAAGAATCATGTTTTAGATGTGTCCCTGCTCCTGCACACCTGATCCAAAAGATTGTATGACTTCCTTGGCATGTCTTCAGTTACTGCAGAGCCTGTTAATCACCCTTTCATTTAGATGTATTTTATTTTATATTTACACCAATAAACTTGCAGAGCAGTGTTCGGGACCTCTGATCATGCTGACCATTTAAGACTTCTAGTAAATGACATCTCAGAAGAGATAAGATAAACAATACAAGTCGTCCTTCCAACAGTAAAGATCCGAGGGCCATTAACGTGTCCAACTGCCTGAGCCATGAGGGTTCCGCATTCCCACACACTGTCCTCTAGTTATAGAGTTAAAGCAAAGAACAAACTTCAAGCCAAAGACTTGATTTGAAGGTTAATCATGAAGCTAATTAGCAAACAGCTCTTCGGACTGCTTCAGGTCACAGTTCAACTTCAAACACTTTCTACAAACAACCACTGAACACTGACTAAGGTGGTATTTAAAATATTTCCATTATGCTTGTTCTATTTTGCTCAATATTTAATTTCTGATGTGATACTGCTTATGTTTCATAGGATTTGTGCAAAGTTGAAAAAATAAACTTCTGAAGTTACAAAAGTGGAGTTACTAGGTTGACCTCTAAACAGCTGCTAAATATATTCAAAATTTAGTCAGTCATTTGACGTTAAGCATTTTTATTACAAGGAAACAAATAAAACATCAGTCCAAAAATTTATTTTGAAATGCAAGGTTTTAGTATTTTTTTATAGTTTTGCTAAACAGGAAATGAGAAGTTTAAGGCAGTTTCAGTTTATGTTGATGCCAAACTTATGATGACTCACCTGTGCAATCTGCTGTGAGATCTGTGCAGCCAGACTATGCAGGTTCACTGGGTCTCTGATCCCCTGGACCTTTGGGTTTACCTCGTGAACAGAACTCATCTCAGTCCGACTGACTGGCGATCAGGGTGACAATCCCTGCACCACTCTCAGGAGGCGAGTGTTCAGGAAGGTGGATCTGGATGAGCAATTCAATGCTATTTTAAACCTACCACATAATAAACTTCACCTTCATTCATTGGCATATTTCCAGATGCTTCTGTTGAGCTTGATGCTTCTTTTTGAATTAATTTTCAAATAGTAAATTAATGCAAGAAACTACTATATAAAATGATGTTAGATCTGTTTATACACAGGCAAATTAAACTAACTCAAACTGTCAGATTAAAATATTTTTCAAATTTATTTATTTTTTGTAATATACAAATGCTGAATAAGAACTGATGCCAATTTATTTCCACAAATTCTTATAAAATTTGTTCACTTTGAAGGGAAAATCAAGGCTTTTCACTTTTTTGCAATTTGTCAAATCTGAGACATTCAGGTTAAGATTAAAATAATAAATGTAAAACACAGTTTTACATTTGAGGGATTTAGTAAGTTTGACTCTTTACTTCCCAACTTCCTATTCTGTGCAAGTACAGGGAAACAATAGGGAGGAACAACTATCTGTTAACATAATGAAACATGAAACAGTAGATGTTTTACTATGCACGAGCAGTCGTCTGCTGCATCTGGACGGTGGCTGAGAGAGACAGGAAAGAGAGGAAGACAAACACTGAAGCAGTGAGCTTTAACCACAGGACCTGCAGTATAGCAGGCTTTAATTAAAATTTGGTTTTTTCTCCACTCTGTTCAAGTATTGTTCAGTGATGTCTGTCCTGGATCCGCAGGTGAAAAGAAAGAAGACGTTTCAGGACGTCCTCGAGAACTGCAGTGGGAACTGAAATACAAAGTCTAAAAAACAAACAGAAAAAATATTCCAAAAATGTTAGTTTTGCATCAGATAGATAAACTCCACATGACTGAAATTTATATTTTTATAGGTCCATTTGTTAAAAAGAAAAAGAAAATTTGGTAGATCAGAAATCAGATTTAACAAGGTCTATGAAAACTAGAGTTAATTAATAATGCAGCTCATACAAGTCTAACATAAACAAATGATCTAAACTATTCTGTCCTCACCTAATGTGATAGTTTTCAGCGTCATGTCCGTTCTCAGTGCCTGGACCCAAACAAACTCCTTCCTCCTCCAGTAACTTCTTACAGTACAGAACATCAGCCTGCAGCCCCTGATCTCTGTCATATAACAAACAGACTTAATGATATTCATGTATTACATAAAAAAAGAAAAAGTATGGAAGGCTGGATCTAAGGAGTTGGTTTTTTTTGGTAACATATTTAACTTTTTTTGTTTGTTTGAAGCTGACCTTAGCCTCTTGTATGATGTCAGCAGGTAAATGCAGACGAGGATAAAGGAAGACTCCTCCCATCGCCGGCTGGCAGCTCATCCCTGGAATGCTGTTTAGAAACTCACATGCTCGTTGAGCGTTTTGGGTGAGAGTTTCCACTTTCTGAAGAATCTCCTTTAACGAATAAAGCAAAGACATCAAGAAACAAAGATACATATAGAAAAGAAACCATTTTAGACATATTGCATTCATTTCTCAGTAGCCTTCGGTTGATGCAGAGTCCACTCAATCTATTCCAAACCCAGCTGTGACGAATGAGATTACTGTATAACCTGAACATCTTATATGTCTTATGTGTCCAAACAGTGCATACCCTCAGAAATATGCATTTTAAAATATTTTGAAGTGTTCTCCTTACCTGGTTAAATACTTCATATGAAGCATCACCAGGTGATGGTGGATTGACCATGATTTCCAGTGCCAACTGTGGTAAAACTGGAGGGCTGCAAGGACCCTGCATGCTCATTAAAAAGTTTTTGACCAGCAGGTCCATGTTGATGACCTCCATATAGCCTCCTCTCAAACCACACCTGAACAGAGCAACTACAAGTCAGAAAAGGTCCACATAAATAAAATAAGACAGATATATTATATTAATACCTAACCATAAAAAAGAACAAAAAAAACCCTGAGGTTGTAAGTCCAGGGCACAGGGCATCATAGAGACATACAGGATCAAACATACACACTTAGATGTTTTAGTTATTTTTCATTCCAGAATCCCAATTTTGACACTTTTATTTAAAAAACTCACTATTTCTCCATACAAATGTTGACTTGATCATTAGTTATCACACTGGTACTTTTACTGACTAATCAACTAAAAAAATGAAAACAAATCATAGAATGCGTAGAGTGTTATCTCACTAAAGGAGAAACTTTCTCAATAACCATAAAGTCATTTAAGCAAAAATGCATTTGTGTTCCCGTTGAACTACTGGTCACACTCACTCTCCCACTGTGCCTGCTGATATTGAATGGAACGACACCATCTCCACTCTCTCTGAGTAGGATGCTCCCATCTCAAACAGGACTTTTTTGTATGAAAGAAACTTCTTGCCATGTCCAAACACGCTGTCCTGATACACCTATAATAATGCGAGAAGGTGAAAGAAAAGAGCCAAATTTTTATTAACAATTTGCCTGTTCAGGGTGTACTTACCTCTTCAACTAACAGAACGAGCCGCTCTGATGCAGCAAAACGAATCACTTCTTCTATGGTTTTTGCGTCTTGTACATGACCTAACAGAACAAAATACTTTTCATTTGCTTCAGTGAAATAAAATTTGGGAAAAAAGTTAATTAAAAATGTAAAAGTGAATCTCCCAGCGGGATGAATAACGTTGGTTCTTATTGCATGTCTGGTGATGGTGGGACTCTGAGGCGTGTACCTGTGGGGTTTCCTGGGTTACTGATGTAAATAACTCTGGGTTCACAGTGCCTCCTGGCGGCCTTCAGGGCTTGGTGCAGCTCCTCTATGTCTAAGGCCCAACTTCGCTCTTCCAGCAGTTGGTATGGCACCAGTTTGACCCCCACCTCGTCCAGCAGCATTGGCAGGGTGTGTGGACATGGGAGGGGGGTCAGCACACCTGTCTGAGTGGGCCCCTGTCCACTGGACAGCAAGTGCAGAACCAGCTAAACGCAGCCATAAATAACAGAATAAGACATTTAAAATTGCATCATGAGGTATCTTGCCTATTCCAGTCCCAATTGTCATACCTTTATGGTCCTCTGGGAACCGCTGGAGAAGATAATGTCCTCTGAATCTGAAGCCACACCACCGTCTCTCCTTGTGATGAACTCAGCAACAGATTTCTGTATTTGGGGTATCCCACAGGAGGAGGCAGAGTAGGAGCCTGCCATGGTCAAATCGATCAACTTTTAAAGTAGAAGCTGCTAGAAATAAATCACATATATACAGTATAGAGTAAAATATATTTTACCCTACCAACACTGCCTCCATTACAGGCACCCAGCAGCTTCTCTGCCCTCTGATGAACATCCACAGGAAAACTGCGTTCCTTCAGGAGCTCAGGGTACAAACAGACTGCCAAGACCTGAGAAAGCAAACAAAAGATGACAGGCTGTAAAGACAAACTCAGGGAAACTGTGAAACACATTAAAAACTAAATGCTTAGTACCAACCTGGCGAGCAAACGAAAGGGGCGGCATCCCGGCCCTGTGGGGATCCCCAGAGCTGACATCGATCACCCTCTGAAAAGGTTTCTGCTCACCCTGAGACGAAACATGCCAAACCTTTCACAAACGCTGTCATAGTGTATGCTGCTCCCTACCATCCAACTCCATGTGAATAGGCTTGATCAAATCAGAATAAAACATGTAGGTAGAAAGTATCTAGGTTAAATATGAAGGAAAGAAATCAAGTTGCACAACTCCACAACTCATCAAACATCACAATCAGTAACATCTCATCTGCATTTATTCCACCTGTCTTTGAACTCTGATAATATTATGGTTTTGTGTCAAACCATAAACTAACAAGATTCATATCTTAATTGCTGTCCTTGAAGGATTATGACTTCAAAGAGCAAAGAGCAGTTATGGCTCCAGTTTAACTTTCACCTCTCTATAAATGTCAGTCAACGAATGATGCAACCTACATATTCAATTTTTACCTCATACGCCTAGAGCTGTTTTATATTTGTTCTACATTGTTCAATATTATATATGCTCTTGTAGAGTACGTAAGTATTTTTACTGTGCTCTTGTAGAGTACATAAGTATTTTTACTGTGCTTGAACTAGTCATTAAGTCAGGATTAAAGCTGCAATGGTCAGGGTTTATCAGAACCTGTTGGATCTGCTAATAACTCACCTGTGCGATCTGCTCAGTGATCCGTGCAGCCAGACTCTGCAGGCTCACAGGGTCTCTGATCCCAAGGACTCTTGGGTTCACCTCCTTGATGGAGCTCATCTCGGTTCGTCTGACTGAGGAACAGGGCGACACGCCCAGATGGATGGGAAGGAGGCGGATATTCAGGAAGGCAGAACCTGTTGTTGTTTATCCAGCTCAATATGTTCTTTGCTTTGTAAAACTTATAATTGGAAGAATTTTATTTAATTGCATATTTTAATGCAATTTCATAACAGATCTTTATAAAGCTTATGTAAAACATTAAAGTTTTATTTCTTTGTTGAATTTTATTGATCAGTTTGACAAATACTTTTTATTGTTCACACAGTGTGAATCCAAATGTTTTTTTTTTTCTGATGTTTCAGCAATTTATTAGATATGTATTAGATATATTTCAGACACTTTGTTCAACATGTGTCCTAAAAGAATTACCATAACTTTTGTCTTTTTGTAATACGAGACAATAAAAGCACCAAATGAATTATTTTAAAACTTATAAATGATAAAGTATTTCACTAAAAAAACCCAAATAAATAAAAGCTATGAGCCCATTATTTTAATTTTTTTATTTTTACAATCTTTACAAGATAAGTTTGAGAACAAATTCTGATTTTCAACCTGTTCATAAAACATCAGTGCATCATGCATCATACTACAGAATATTTCAGTGAATGTCAGGAGAAGGGATTCGATATTTTGAAAATTAAAAACAATCAACTACCAAAGTAGTCGAATCAGGTGAATAGAGAGTTTAGAGGCAGTAAAGAACCACATAAATATTTGTTTCTCCTATTGTGTGTTTATTCACATAAGCCTTATTTTATAACAGTCAAATTCTTAAAACAGCGAGTCTTGTTCATATATTTCCATGCTATGTTATCACAATCCAAGCAAGTGTGAAAAGCAGTTCACATATGCATTGTGGTTTGATATGGAAGCTAAACCTAACAGTAATTTTAAGAATGATCCAGACTTTTTGGCTGATAAAAAGGTAAGTTTCACCTTCAATAAAAGCTTTTTCTAACATTATTCTAAAATGTCAGGAAAGAAAACAAATATCATTTAATTAAATATGATCTTTCTGCTTGTCTGGTGTGGCTTTGGTGTATTTCTATTGGTGACAAATTGTTGCTTCTCAGCTTTGTCCTCCACAATTCTGTTAAGTTTTCTTTCAACCAGGCGAAGGTGGAAGGAAGAGAGGCGAGACAAAACCTCCTCCAACGTGTCAGGCGGAACCAGAATACATAATCTAAAGGAAACAGAGAAATTATGAACCGTAGTATTTTGCACTAATATATTGTCTGGTTCCAGATCAGCAGGGTTTTGTCACATATTGTTTCCTACCTGAGATGATGGCTGCCAGTTGTTCCATCATCTCCTGCACCTATGATCAAATCCTCCTCCTCCAGTAACATCTGGCAGTATAACACATCTGCTTCCAGTCCCAAAGTCTGAAAACAAGGCCATGCGCAACATTACAAGAAAAAAATAAAAGATTGCAACATAAGACAAAAGAGAGCAGCTATAAGAAAAAACATAGCAAATATTTTTTACAATTTTCAACTAAAGTGTCTGCAGTCAATTTTATTGATGTCTTTTTTTGTGAAATACTGTTTAATCTTATTCTGTGTTGTTTTTTTATATCAGTTACAAATTTTACACCTTATTTTCTCTTAATAAGTGGGATTAGCAAAATGTAATGAAATTAAATGTCATTAAATTTAATTAACAACATTGGCTTGCTCTCTGATCTCAGCTGGTAAATCCAGATGTGGGTAAAGGTAGATTCCTCCCATCGCCGGACTGCAGCTCATTCCCGGTAGATCGTTCAGCAGCTTCAGAGCCCTCTGAGAATTTTGGGCCAGAGTGGCTCGAGTCAGGAGAGTCTCCTTCCAAAAAACATCATCCAATATAAGAATATAAGTAAATGAAAAGCTGCTGATGAGGCTTTGGTTTTGCTCTTACATGAACAAATGTGTTATACGAAGGGTCACCCAGACTGGGTGGGCTGAGCATGAGATCCAGTGCAAGCTGTCCTGTGACTGGCGCATTGATGTCAGTACAGAGCATGGTATCGACGAAATGCCTCACCCCTGAGTCCATGTTGACCACCTCCATGTATCCTGCTCTGAGGCCACACCTACACATAGATCACCAGGGGGAAGATTAATGGAAACTAGAAAGTGTGCATTTCCTATGAAAATGCAAGTGTGAATGCTGAATGCTTTTGGTGAACATGGCAAAAATGTTTGAAGCCAACTGATGAAGACTTGCAGAAAGGTAAGAAATAATCCATGCAGTGTGAAAAGCCCAAGTAAAAGCCAAAATTACCTACAAAACTAAAATTAGCTAAAATATTAATCATAGCATCTAGGCTACCTCTGGCATGCTGGAATACAGTAATATATTCCATACAGTGTAAAAAAAAAAAAACTCATGTAAAACCTAATATTTGAAAATGACAGAAATGTTCCCCTATTCCTTCTGATAAAAACGGTGGCTGAATGAAATCCATATCTTTATGGTTCCTGAGATCGACATTTGTTTTGAGGCATCGTTTAGCACGGTGACTACAAAAAATATGCCACATGCAGTACGAAAAAAGCAATGTCAAAACTCTAATTATTCCCAGGTGTTAAACAACATTAAAGCTGTTAAACTGTCCAACGTCAAAACGAAAAATCTATTTAGTCTCTTTCATAATAATAACCCATATATTATTATGTTTGTTTATCACTATACTTTTTCATTAATATACTTTTCATTCAATCCCATAAACTAAATATGTTAAAAATAACTAAGATATAAAAGCAAAACATTTATGTAAAAGTTTGAGTTTTATTATGTCTCAAAAATTTTAAATCATTCCCCATACTTCAATAAGATTGTCTGAGATCTGACTTCAACTAAGAGGAAGGGAAGAGAAACTCACTCTGCTACACAGGCGCAGGATAAAGAGTGGAAGGAGACCAGCTCCACAGTGTCTCTCAGATGTCCGTCCATCTCAAACAGAACCTTCTTATATGAAATAAACTCTTTGTTTGGTCCATAAACACTGTCTTGGTAGACCTAGAGGGAAGAGCAGAACAGCTCATCAATAAAAATATTCTCCTGATTCTGAGACATTTTATCATCACCTCATCGACTAGCAGAAGGAGTCTCTCAGATGCTGCGAACTCAATCACTTCCTCTATGGACTTTCTGTCCTGCAAATGTCCTAAAAACAGAAATCAGCAGCTTCATCAGGGTTGATAATGAGCTGAATTTGGCTTGCATACAGTGAAGTGTGCAGGCCTGCCTGTGGGGTTTCCTGGGTTGCTGATGTAGATTGCTCTGGGTTCGCAGCGCCCTCTGGAGGTCATTAGAGCTCTTTCCAGCTCACTCCTGTTGACAGCCCAGTTTTCCTCCTCTTTCAGCCGGTAAGGCACGGCCATCACCCCGGCCTCATCTAGCAGGGGAAGCAGTGCATGTGGACAGGGCTGAGGGATCAACACACCAGTCTGAAGTCGCCCTTCCCCTCCAGACAGCAGCTTTAGTATTACCTTAAAACACAAAGACAAACTTTATTCTCCCATCTAAACTTAGGCAATAATCTAACCATTTTATTACTTCGATTTTAATAACTCAGTATTGGTCAGGGACTTTTATTTTTTCTTCATAGAGAAGCAGAAGTTTCTGACTTGGGGGCAGGAAATTCTGACTGATATATGTTATGATCTGATATTTTTTCTTTATAATACTAATATAATTAAATTTATTTTGAGGTTGTTCCTGTTGCTCATTTCTGGAACCACACTAGTAGAATTTGCAAATGTAACATTTTTTAGATGTGTTTTCAATATCCTTTTAAAGTTCTTCAAAAACAAATCTTTGTCTTACCATCAGGGCTCTCTGAGCTCCAGAGGATATAAAAATGTTTTCAGCATAAGCGGGAACACCTTCGTCTCTCTTCATGATGAACTCGCCGATAGTTTGCCTGATGTGAGGCAGTCCAGAAGAGGCAGTGTAGGAACCTAAAGATCATAATAAACAATCAGTTAACTCATTAAACAGAGTATTAGAGAAATATTTAAAACTTTATCCATATTCTGTGCTATAATGAGACTTTTTTTGGGCTACTGAAGATGGCTAATACTGTAAACAGCTTTTTTGGAATAGTTTTTCTTTTGTTGTTTTATATATGTACAATTTATTTACATGTGTGTACTACTTATACTGTATATATGTAAACAGTATGACATTTTTTATTGTTCGGTTGTTGCATCTGATCATGTACTAGAAGTTGCAAGATGGTGAAAATAAAATAAATTTGTATTTGTTCTCTCTGGCAGCTGAGAGAGATGACGACACGTCAGTCAAAAGCAACAAAAATAAATTGGCCTTTATAAAGTTGCTGAATTGAATTACTGTTTTCTTAATATTAACATTGTCTAATTTAAGTAGTTTTCTGTGTATTAACTTTTAGTTGCAGCACTTTGAGCTTTTAAAGCCTGCTTTGCTTAGTTACTGTAAATGATAGGCAAATCAGTTTTATTTTGATAGCACAAGGAAGAAAGCTCAGTAAAATTTGGGTTTAATAAATGTGAAGTAAAATGTTTTTGTTCTTGTTTTGTTTTTCAAATCCTCACCCACACTTTCACCATCACAAGCCTCCAGGAGCCTCAGGGCTCTTAGTCTGACGTCCAAAGGAAGATGTTCGTCACTCAGCAGTTCAGGGCACAAACACACCGCCAGGACCTGGAAAATTGCATGAAATTCAAAGAGGAACTGAAGCAGAAAAATATTGCATATGCATGATGTTGATGTTGATATTTATTGCTTAAAAAATAATTATTTCCTGATTGTCACATATTACATTATTCTCAATTAGGAATAACAACATTATTTTTGTTTGATTACTACCAGAATAAGAAGACTATTTTTCAAACAATATTTTGTTTCTTTCATCAAAGTCAAGAGTAAATCACCTCATGTTTGGTGGAGTTTTGGTCGCTTTCTCTTGACAAGCTGATGTGACTGAGTCAGCTTGTCTTACTCAAACACACTTTTCCAGCTGTGCCTAATTTATGGGACTAATATCTGGGCTTGTTGTGGCCAAATAATATTTACTATAAGAGATCCTAAATATTTGATAAATACATTGATGTTGATGAACCACTGACAAGATATATACTTTTGGGATTGTTCACATTAGGAGTAAATTAAAAAGGGGTTTTTGTCTGAATCAATTTAAGGAATGTGAAAAAACTCACCTGGCGAATAAATGAGATGGGTTTCATTCCTGCTCTCTGGGGATCACCTGAACTGACGTCAATCAGCTGCTTGAAGGATTGTGGCGCCCCCTATATGAGAACAAGATATAAGGCAGCACATCAGTATTAAAATTCATCTCCTTCCTCAAAGTTTCAACAGTCCCATTACAGGCTTAAGTGCATTTAGAGGGATTTTCATATTCAGAGTTTCACTTCTATTGTACTTGTGAGCAAATATTAGATTGAAAAACACATTATTGTTGATTACGTTTGCTCCACTCTACTTTATGTGCGTTTGTTAAATTTGCAGACATGACTTTCTGCTCAGGACTCTCTTCAGTTTCAACTGCAATGCTTTAATCAGGTTAAGTCTGGACTTTAACTAGACCACTGCAACACATTAATTCTTTTGGTTTTCAGAGACTCTTCTTAGGATTTGATGCAATAATTTTATATTTGTGTTTTCATTTTGTGGCAAATTTTCAGTTGTTGGACACACTTTTTTATCTCATTATTTATTAGCCATATGATGTAAGATTTTTTTCTACTTTGTATTAACATATTAAGCTTTTGGCTGTAAAAAATGGTTTACTGTTTTTACTATACCTATCAGTAATTATTAATAAAGGAATAAAGATGGCTGGGCTTACCTTAATGCTGTCTCTGGTGATGTTCTCAGTCAGACTATGCAGCCAACTTTGAGACGAGAGTCTGATCCCTCTCACTCTGGGATTCACTTCTTGCAGGGACGTCATCAGCTTTTGCATCAGATTGTTTTTAGTCAATACTTCTAAGATAAACAACCTTGGTATCACAGGTTTCTTACAAGGTTTGAAGCCTTTGCCATAACTGATCTTAAATTACATTTAACAAGAGTTAAGTTTGATAGGTTTTAGCCAACTGACTGATGTCCTTGTTTAAATCAAACCTCGTTAGATGTATGCTTTTTTAAGAGCATAAGCTGCAATAATGTTTCAAAAGTGAGTTTAACAGCTGTTAAATTGATGGAAAGTTGTTAAAGTAAGCCAGCTTAAATGTAAAAACAAAAAACTTGAATGCCAGAAAAAAAAAAGAAAAAAACATGCAACTATGCAAAACTTCTGCAGATTACAGGATTAAATATACACTGTTGGCAATAATGATGGATTACATTTTTTAATCTAATGAAATGTATATAACTTGACTTATTCTTGATAAAAACTGTATCTAAAAGTTTTACTGATTGATCTCAAAACATTGACAACTTTAAATCTAATTTTAATTAGCCATGTGGGTCTTGAATTTAAATAATATTAAAAATGTATTAGAAAATAGTTAAATTTAACTTACTGAGATTTCCAGAAACTGATTTCTTTACTCAACGTATTTTGTCTGATAGATGTTGTTGGTGAAGGTCTCTGGACTGCTGTTCTCAGAACTGGATGAATGTTTAGCTGATATATAGTTACATGTTCATCTGGCCTTCTGACTTGTTTGATGTATAATCCTATCAGTTATTCAAGCTGGACTTACAAATGAGGTCTGAGCAGGACTTTGGACAAACTGTGTTTCCTCTGATTTTTTTTCCCTTTTGGAGGCCAACAGTATTTACTGCATTAAACAGAAGGGACATATTGAGCTATCAAGATTTACCCAAATCACAAACTGAAAAGCATCAGATATGAGCATCTCTTAGTTTTTCATATTGACAAGAATTTAAGACTCAAAACTTTTGCTAATAAAATTTAGGAGAATTGGAGTTTGATATGAAATATAATCTGATCTCTTTGCCAGACCAAAGAGATCAGATCTAAGGCCCAATTTTCTGACTTGATGGATTGGAGGTGAGTTGAGTTTTAGAGCAACTCATCTGGTTTGTGAATGATGCTAAAAAGTCACCAGAAGCTGAAATGTTATCAATTATTTACAGCAGCACAAATGTCAGTGGTTTTAATAAATCACTGCTTTACATCCTTCGGATGTTTGTATCACCTTAAAGCTCCAGTGCAGTCTTCTGACAGGTAAACAGGTAAGGACTCGATAAATAATCTCTCACTTTATTTCATAACTGTAATTGTTTTACCAAATAAAGGCTCTGTCCTCTTTCTGGATTTAATTTCTTCAGGTTTGTCTTTATTTGGCATCATTAATTCTTTAACTTGACCAAAGCTTATTTAGGAGTCAGACTATTGTCATATATAAGTCATTCTCACCTCCCAAATAGCATGATATGGTCCACATCATGACCTTTGTAAGGTGAGACACATATGGACCCCATAAGTAAACGTTGGTGAAAATCTGTTAATTTTTATACAAGTAGGCAGGTAGTTATTTTCTCTTTAAGACACAAACTCACTATAGAAATATACATAAAGAGCTTTATTTACTGGAAACTTGCACAGAATTTGTAATACAGAGTATTAATACTGGACAGTAAGCATAGGTACAGAGAAAGAAAACACAACTGGAGTCAGGTTTTCTAAAACACAAACGCTGTAGGCTGAGAAGAGGACTTTTGCATAGAAGTCCCAGCACAGTACAGCGTACTGCAGGGAGAAAAGAGAGGATTTTATCTAAGGAAACATTTTTTTTAAAGGGAGCTCCAGTTACACAATATTAATTTTACCATAAAGTTACAGAGTGTATTCTTCTTGTAATATGTTCTTCTTTCACCTAAAATAAGTTATGCACACAATGATCAGTTAGTCGAGTGTAATGCAGCTCCTGATGGGTGAGTCAGACAGGAAGCCATGCAGTAATCAAACCTGCTTTTTGCAGATCCAGGACCAGCTCGTCCACATCTGTTGATTAGAGTCAGATGATGGAGGCTGATCCCAATCGGGTTTATTAGACTTGTTGAGAAAAGGGGGGGATCCCAGTACAAATCAAAAACAAGTGCTCTACTAGTTTTCTGTCATAGCCCTTATTTGACTTGTGTGTAATGGTTGACATCCAAGGGGCGCCCTTTCTTTGAAGGTAGTATGAATTAGTATAGAGCCCTTACATGTACTAGAAAACGACCTTCTTATGTGTTTTGGTGAGGATTTGTTTGACATTTTGTGCTCTTCTGAGGGTCTTGTTCATGTTATTGCCCCAAAAAGACTCGATAAGGAGACTTCAGTCTTTAGATCCATTCCTGATTACTGGTCTGAGCCAAAAGAGTGAATTCCTTCTCCAGTATTTTTACGTTTCCCATAAAGGAAAAATTTCCAGTTCTACCTAAAAACCGTTCTTTTTTGACTTTCTAGCCAACTTTACATAGTTTGACAACAAAAGGCACATACAGGATAGTTCCTCTTTGCTACATGTGCCCACACCTCCATTTGAACATCCAGATATCATTTTTATTCACTTTTTGTGTGTAACCTGAGTTTCCTTCTCCCTTTCATCTGGTTTTTAATTGTAAACTCTGATACACAGTAAGAGCAAATGTAATATTTCATTTTCACTTAGTTGAAAGCTAAAAGCTTTTATGTGAGTCAAACTCTTCTAAGATCATTATATGTTCAGTTTTAGAAATTTTTCACAGCAATAAAAAAATGCACTTCTATCCATATATTACCATACCGTTTCAGCTGTTTTCATCAGACCTTTAGAAGTAGCTCCCACAGTTTGCTCTTAATGTGTTTCAGCTTAAATCCTGATTGTTTAATAGCTTAGTTTTTTGTCTTTAGTCCATGAGATGTTTCTGTTTGTAATCTTTTCACTATAAGTGCTTTAATATGTCCCATTTTGCTTTTCTCTTCCAGTTTCAGATTGCATGTCGCTTCTTTAGAGGCAGCGGCTACACAGTGTGCCAAGCACTGTGTCTGTAGGCTAGCGCTCTCTGGTGGTCGGAGTGGTTAACTGCGTTTTGCTGAAAACTGCTGCCTCAGTTTCTCCCTCCTCTTCTTCTCCATGAACCTGGAAAACAAGGAGACGTTTAGGGTCTAGACAAGTTAGAATTCAAAACATTTACTCAAACAAGAAGCTAAATAGAAAAAAAGGAGAAGAAAAAGGTGATGTGGACAGAATAAAAATTAATCCTTGGTTTTCTTTTTCAAACCACTTCTGAGTTTAAAGTTCTATTCATCTGAACATCACAACTAAAAACAGTAACAATAGAGAAGCAGTGATAAAAACATTTGCTTTCTCATAACAGCAACAGATCATTTGCATGAACTTATTAACTCCATATATCATTTTAGAGAAATGTTATGATGTTGCTTCAGTCCATTAAAGTTTCACTCTAGTAGAGTCATTGCAACACTTTGATTCTTTTCTTTCGGGTGTTTGTGCTGAGAGGCAAACACAGATGCTCATTTTTTAAAAGAAAATTGCCATTTTACTTTAATTCTGTAAAACAAGTCATTATTGTTCAGTCCATTATACCGATATTTAATTGTCCTGTGATCTGTTTTAACATTGCCCTCAGTTGCAGCTACAGTCTGAGATGGAGCTTTTTGTTTGGTAATTTTTTTAAGAACTGCATGGTTTTAGGTTAACTAAAAATTATGCCAAAAAAACAAATATTTTATGGTTTTGCCTACTCCACCAAGCCTTCAGAAGTCAGTTATTGTGGACAAGGTGACAGTTCTGACTGTCATCTTGGTTGGCGGATGGTTTGCGGCTGCTCTCCATCATGGTGGTGTTGCGATCTAACAGGTTTGGAAGTTCAAACATCTTGTTTTCCTGTTGTCACGGCAGAATGTTGTGTTGAAAGAGAGCATCAAAATCTCAGTGCTACTTTAGCATTTTAAGGAAGTGTCAGTTACTTTTTTAATATTTGCATTTCATGCAATGTAGAGTTTACTCATATTTTTTACAAGTATTTCTGTATTACAGTATTCAGTATTACATTTTTCATGACATTAGAGATATAAAACAGCTTTTGTCCTGTTCTTCTTGTTGTTTAAGATATAATCTGATTTGATGCCGATGTCAAGAATGAAGATTCATTATTTCTGTATGTTTCTGTCCCTTCTGATGGTGCGCCATCATTTACCGGTGGTTACGAGCTTCCACCATCTCATTCAGCTGGTCTTGAGTGGCCCTGAGCTCCTCCACACTCTGCTGGTAGCTCAGATCTGCGGATCCCGACCTCTCCAGGAGAGAAACCCTGCTGGACAACTCACTTGTCCGATCCCTCAGCCGCTCAATGGATGTGTACATGTTCTCGTCGTCTTCTTCCTGCAGTCGCAGACAGGGTGAGGAGAGCAGCACAAGAGAGATGCTCTTGAGAGACACACACTGACCCACACATGAGGTCAGTGTGGGTCACAGCAGTGATGTGCAGTCAGAGAAGGCAGTGCCTCACCTGTCAGCATGACAAATAAAATACTAACAACGATTAGAAATAATCAATTTCTCCAACTGAGTGTTGTATTTTTTTTCTATTTGATTTAAAAGAAATTTGTGGTCAAAAACTACTGAAGTTGCACAATGTGTGTGTGCTACGTATCTACCAGTTTCCATATATGGGATGCAAAAACCCGCAATTGGAAAACATAAAAATAATCATATTATAAAAGATAATTACTGACAAATATTTCTATAGTTCGCAAGATTTAAATCTACAACCTGAAATAACCATGAGCAATACGCTCAGTGGCAATTAAGCCAAAAGTGTACAAAAGTATATACATTTTACAATTAAGATAATAAAGAAATCTTTGTCTATAACAATGCTCTACACAGAACTTCTTAACTGGCTTAGCTTTAGCTTAACTTGTCTTAAAATTCTGTAAAAAAGAAATCTATTAAGAACATTTTGCTATCCAATTCTTAATTGGTTATCCAAAACATAGTCAACAGTTCAGCCCTATACTGCACTGATGTTAAGTCAACCAGAGAAGGAAATAAAGTTTGGAAACACAAAAAACATTCCAACACTCTTCTTTCTCAAACTTGCATAGCGATGGAAAATACTCAAATAACTTTTAATACCTTTCCAAGTTGTGGAGGAAATCTGTCAGATACAATCCCCAAAAATAAAAAAGAAACCTTAAATAACTAAAATATGCATTTTTATACATCATGTCTGTAAAAGCTTTAAAGAAGCATTTGTTGTTTTTTAGAGGCACAGGAGCAGCACAAATGAATGAACCAATTATATATCATGTCAGTTATGACAGAAGTATGCTTTTGTCTCAAATGAAGTAGGCAAGAGAGATTTCTTCCGCAAGCTTTTAATTGTTTCAATCATTTAACAAAAATACCGCTGCTGGAGTGATGTGGTTGGTGTAGATCCACCGTCAAACCTCACCCAGGTAAAAACCTGCACCAACCTTTGCATTGTAGATCTCTATGTGAACCAGAAGTGAGGCCAGCTCCAGCTCCTCACTGTAGCTGTTCTTCAGAGGGACACTCCTGTAGCCTAGGAGACAGAAACGTAACAGGGAGCTGGACGTTTATTAAAAACATATTTTCTCTCTAATGCATTGAGGGGGGAGCGGCTCACCTGGCCGTAGCAGTCGGACCGGATATGTGGCCTGTGCCAAGAAGTTGGGATCACTGAACATGTCCTCTTCGTAAACGGTGAAGCGCAGGAAGGAGAAGGTGGGGTTGTGGATGTCGAACACAAACTGCCTCTGCACCCACACAGGATTCAGACCGTTATCAGCTGGGAGGGCCGAGAGGAGGAGACGGTTAACGTGCCGAGTCAGAGCACCGAAACAAAACACTTCAGATGCAACGCAGCAGCCCCCTCACCTACGACGTCAGTCTTGCACTTGAAGCCGTCGTAGTCGGCTCCACAGAATTCCACGTCCACGAAGGGACAAACGATGCTACGGCCATTTTTTGGGAGATGGCGTGCTCCCAGAACCTGATTGAAACAAAAGTTGAAATATTGGAGATTTTCAGGGTTTTATTTTCTGCTTCTCATCAAACATCTTCTTGAATGGCTCCAAATACAAGTCAGACTGACCTGTAGCTGGATGGTGATTGGCTCAATAGGCAATGTGTCTTTGTCAAAAGGATCAAAGGTATCGTCTCTCATGATGTCAGGTTGGGGGACGAAGCCACTGCTGCCTCCAAGCAGGAACAAGGCCTGGTTCAGCTGCATGGGTTTATCTGCAAACAGGCATTTTAAGGAACTCTCTATTTTATGATTGTCTTAATGTGAGATTTGCTCCTGAGACATAAAGAAGACGCCAACCTGGAGTTTGGAAATTGAGAGCAACCAGTTGGGAGCCGCAGAGCCACATGGGCAGCGGGTCATAGTTGGAGGAATCCAGTCTCTGGCCTCTGGGATAAACTCTGGACAGCTGCCGGCGGTTGTACTGCAGAAAGCGCTTCCCTCTGGCGCGAGTCGCAAACTTCTCCGCTTTTGTCTCCGGGAAGGAAGACATGTCCTTGTAACAGGCGCGCTCAGTCCCAATTTCTGCAAACGGAAAGATCACAGAAAAACTTAAACATGGAACATTTAACAATTTTTTATTTTTTTTTTTAAGTAAGGATGTTAATTTTGAAGCTCACTGTCTTCGTTGAACGGTACCGGCCGGCAGTAAACCACAAGATCAGACAGTTCAACAGCAATCCTCTTCCTTCTCTCCATTTGTTTCTCCTCCTGCATCTGTTGCCGTAGAGATAAATCAAATTTAACATCTTCTCATGACTTGTACAATCTAGATTTTGAACCATGTATTGTTTTCTTTCCATTAGTCAAGTCCCTAAATGACTTGACTAATTAAATACATAGAGGTTTGTGGTTGTAATGTGACAAAACTTCATGAGAGATTAACAGCTTAGCAAAGCACTGATAGTTGCACAGAAACATCTGTATGGATGTTTGTAGGTGTTTTCTGTGTTGCTATGCAGCATTGCACTGACCCGTGCATCAGCATTCTGTGCAGCTTCTCTGATTTTGCTGACCCAGCAGGTGAGATCTTCCAGACTCTCGGCTGCCACGTCCAGACTCTGGACCGGGTGAGAGCTCAGGTGCTGCGAGTGGATGGTAAACACAAAGGGCCGGGAGTTCTTCCCATCTTTATGCACGGCTGGAGGGAAGGAGAGAAACAGGAGGAGGATAGAAGAGCATCCGGTGGGTTTTATGTTAAGAAATTGTTTTTGGAGAGAATCTGGGAGCCAAAACACTGACATAGGAAAATCATCTGCATGGTGCGACTGTAACAGTACATTGAAGGTGTGGGATATTTGCAAAAAATTTAAGTTTGGAGCCTCTTTAATAAAGTTTAAAATAAGCTTTAAATCTTACTGTTTTTGCTGAACTAAAAGAAATCCATAATTCTAAGAAAGATTTACTCACTGACATGGCAGGTGGGTACGTCGATGAAGCCTTTCAGGAGATTACCCAGAGGACTGTTCTCTGTAGACTGAAGCAACAAAAAATAAAAGAAATATGTTTTATTTCCAATAGTAAATGATAACCTGAAGATCTTCGGATGTCAGGCTCAAATCTCGACTCACTGTTTCATCCATTTCTCTGGTAGGAGAGCTGGACACCTCCTCCACGTAGTTTGCAGGAAACCACAGCTGCTTCTTTCCTCCGTAGTCACCTCTCCACCTGAATGCAGCACAAAGCACGTTTTTATATAAAAACAAGTGACCTAGAGGAAGCTGCATAGCTGAGCACTCACCAGCCGCCCTCCTGCTTGTCCACATTCAGGATAAGCGCTTGTTTGGGGAAACAAAGCTCATCTTCTCTCTGCGCTCGGTAGTCATACAGAGCTTTGACTGTACACTGAAATGTAAGGTAAAGAGACATGTTTGCACTTAGACTATGAGCAAAATATGCCTCTACAAAACAAAGGCCTTTCGTTTCTCTTTAAATGACTTCAGGCATTTTTACAGATGTTTCGATGAAGATATAGAGTTGCTTCAGAGATGCATGTTATAGTGTGCAGGATTATCTTTTCCTGGTAACAGAAACTGTCATACTTTTAGCATTTGCAACTAATTTTTTTATTAAAGAAACAAACTACTAAAACTACCAATCCTGGTTCTCCAGGGTCACTGTTTTGAATGTTTACCTGCTGCTACACCTAAAACATGCAGTACTATATGGTCTACTGGGTCAGTGTAGAGGATAAATTCTCCAGCTCACCCGCGTTGTGAGCATCTTGTTGGCCTCTACGTAAAAATGAGGAGTTCTGGCCTCATACAGTGCTCCATAGTCGAGCTCCTGAGAAGACAAACAGAGAAACAGATTGTAACACATCCTTTAAACATCTGGGGCTCTGTCTTAACTGGGGCTTCTGGTTTGGTGTTTATGTGGTTTTTCCTCTTTAAATAAGCAAATTGACATTTATGAGTTTTACCCCGCTTTGATTCAGAAACATGATTTGTTCCAAGAAAGCAAAAACAGATTTTACTCACAGATTCCTGCCAAGCTGAAATGTCTTAGTAAAAAAAAAAAACAGCGCTAAGTCTAATAGGGCTGAATTAATCCAAGAGCTAGACAGCATTTCTAATCTCTAGGCTCTAAATGATACGACAGGATGTTGTGGTTAACTAAAAATGTTGATTCAAACATTTTTAACAATGAATATATCATATAAAATGGGCCTCAAATAAAAAAAAAATACAGATAAATGAAATATGATGACAAATTAATGTTTTATTTTTAATTTTGAGCAATGTCTTACCACGGTGCCCATTCGGTCCAAAGTGTCTTCATTTATTGGGTAGCGGAGCTTCATCTTACGGTACAGAGGATGTTTCTCATAATAACAGACCAGATCCACCAAACTCTCAAACTCTGCCGAACCCCCCAACATGAAGAGACGGCCGTCCTGCTGGATGCGACAGTGTTTGATCTTACCCTCTGCCCTGCAAGCCAATAGAAATTTACTTATTAAAAAAGATACACAGAATAACTCAACAGAATTTCATGAGCAGTAATGTCAATAATTCTATTCAGTTCAAATGTAGGGATATGTTGATCAGTTACCTAAAGGAGATGGCGTAGGAGTTGTGCTCACTGCGTTTTCGCACCAAGAAAGCGCCGTCTCGGGGAACACGCATCAGCATGTGCTCAGCTTGAACACGGGACAGATTGGAGTGGTACCACCTGGAAACAAGAGATGCTCCCATCAGTTTCAAACATTTTAAGCTATTATGTATTTCCACTTGTCTACCCTTTAGTTTGTTTTAAAAAGGGTTTGAACTGGTTAAAATATTGAGGATGACCTATCAATCAGTCAAATTTATTTGTGAAGCAACATGCCTTGTGTTTTTATAATTACTATTTTTAGTCTAAAAAGGAAAAAGTAAAGTTTTGTTTGCATTTCTTAAAAATAGGAAGAAAATTGTGTCAAATGTGACTGGATTTAAATGTTTGATTCCACCTTAAACTCTGATGTCCTCCCCTGCTGGCAGATATTATGCATTAAATTTATAAACTATATTGCTATTAATACTATGTATTAATAGCCTTGAAATAATGACTAATTTTAGTGAATAGCTTTGGGGAGAGAGAGGAGGGATTAAAAATAACATATATTTTATGTAACTTTTGTATAGAAAAATCTCCTTCTACATTTTATAGTGCAAATAAAATAATGTATGTATTTTAAGGATGTACTAAGTAGGAAAATACACATATTTTCTCCACTGGTGAAGTTTTCCTGGTCTGAGTCACTCACTCTCTGCTCTCGTGTGCATTGGGTTGCGGCACAGGATTTTGCAGCCTCATTTCAAACTCATTGCAGCGCAGGGGCACCTCTCTGTAGTGGCAGATGAGAAGGTAGAGGCTATCAAACACAAGGTTGTCTGTCAGGTAGAATCGGGTGGACCCAGACTCCTGACGTGAGTGGATCCTGCAGTGCTGCACCCGACCAGAACGCCTGGAGCAGAAGGAAAAGTACATTTCCTTCTGTGATTTGTTGAATGAGAATTTGATAACTTTAATTTATCAACCGCTTCAGTTGCCTTTGTACCAAATTAAAAGAGAAATGACTCTAACCAGAAGGACAGGGTGTAGTCTCCAACAAACGTCTCGCTCTCTCGCACCAGAAAGGTGCCGTCTTTACCCCCGCCTTCACAGTACTCCTGGAGCAGCTTCTCCGCCACCTGCCGACCGTCGCGACCTCCTCCCAGCTTCCCATGAAACCAGCGCTCTGCGCAGTGCTGCTCGTTGTTGTTACACTCCTGACAAAGCCCAGAAGGGGGGAAAAGCATGATGATTTAAAATTAAAGATTCCAAACAAACAATATAGACTTTTCACTCAAGTAAGACCAGATCATCTCTTTACCTCCTTTAACATATCTTCCTCTTCTTCGTCAGCTGTTTGGTAGCGAGATGTCTCCTCTGAGTAGTAAATCTTATTGCTGGTCAAGACGAAATAATGTGGTGTCCAAGTCTGGAAAGTACACAAAAACATTTCAGTAAAAATATGTTCAGATGTACAGAGGTCTTTACAAATGACTGCAGTGTCAAAAGGAAAATACTATTAATATAGAAAAGTTGTAAAACATCTTTTGTATTTGCATTTTTTAAAATAAATTTCCCTTGAAATATGTCATGTTCATTCTAGCTGGAAAAGGGTACAGTGCTTTCTCTGGGTTGAGGGGGGGTGTCCTGCAGCAAGTGGAGGACTTTAAGTATCTCAGGATCTTGTTCACGAATGAGGGAAGAAGAGAGCGGGAGATCGACAGGCGGATTGGATTGGCGCAGCCTCTGCAGTGAAGCGGGCGCTGAACCGGTCCGACATGGTGAAGAGAGAGCTGAGCCAAAAAGAGAGGCTCTTGATTTACTGGTTGATCTACGTTTCTACCCTCATCTATGGTCATGAGCTTTGGGTCCCGGATACAAGCGGCCGAAATGGGTTTTCTAGGGTGAGAAGCTCAGACATCTGGGAGGGAGTCAGAGTAGAGCCGCTGCTCCTTCACGTCTAGACGAGCCAGTTGAGGTGGCTCGGGCATCTGGTCAGGATGCCTCCTGGACGCCTCCCTGGTGAGGTGTTCCAGGCACGTCCCACCTGGAGGAGGCCCCAGGGAAGGCCCAGGACACGCTGGAGGGACTATGTTTCTCGGCTGCCCTGGGAACACCTTGGGATTTCCCTGGAGGAGCTGGATCAAGTGGCTGGGGAGAAGGAAGTCTGGGCCTCCCTTCTTAGGCTACTACCTCCGTGACCCGACCCCAGATAAGAGGAGGAAAATGGATGGATGGATCATTCTAGCTGTATTTTTGTGCCATATTTTTTTATTTTCTATTTTATCTTATATTTCATAATAACTTGCTCTGAGCCAATCAGGCGTAAGCCACAGTGAGCTTCTGCCTCTTTGGAAATAAAAGCCAGTTGAATTTGAGGTTTAACCGCCTTTGTCTTTGCTACAACTGCTGTCCTTATGTCTACCTTTAAATGTTTTCTTATCCTATTTAAGGTGAGAAACTTTATCAATAAAACAAGAATAGCAATAAATGGGAAAATATTAAAATGGTTGAAATAAGGCTAAATTTAAAAGGCATGTTATGTTTTGTCATTTGAATTCTTTTTTCATTAAAGTGGATCTAGTTTTTATACTTTTGTATTTCAAAGGTTATTCCGTTTTTAGTACATTTTCTGAAATTTGTTATTTATGAGAAACATTCAATCATTGTGGTAAGTTGAGTGTTTCTTGGATAAAAACAGAAATACTTACATGGTCGATGGGGTCCTCCAGGTAAAGGATGCCATTCTTCAGTGAGTTGCTGATGTCGTTTTCAGCGTAGCTGGCTGAAGTCACCTCTTCATACAGGGTTCCTTCCACCAGCTTTTTGTGCTGCAATGAAATAATTAAACAAGAGATTCAGTAAGCAACTTTTCTCTTTTTTGTCAATTTCAAGGAATCAAGATTCCTTGAAATTGAAGTTAAGCTCATTACAGCTTTCCAAACAATCTCATAAATATGGAGAGCTCCATTTGACTTGTCAGATTTTCAACCTTCAAAGATGTTTTGGTCTCAAATAGGCACCAAGATGTCACCTTGATGAGGATCTTCCTGCGGAGCTGGTAGGGTGAAGGAAGCTCGTCCGCGTTATTGTCAACCGGCTTTGTGAGCAGCAGCTCTCCAAACACCTTCTTGAAGTGCGTTGCCATGTTCCTCTGCTGGACCACGCTGCAGTGGTCCTCAATGGATAAGATCACAGGATACCTGCAGAGGTATAACATCGGGAAGGTGAGCTCAGCTGTTGGGGAGGGTCTGGGTTTAAAAATGTTGTTTCACTCATATTTTGACGGTGATTTTAGCAAACATCAGGGCTGAAGAAGGTTAGCTCAACTCACTCAGATGTGACAAAGGCGTGTTCTTTGATGGTGTGCAGCACATCCAGGAATTTGATCTTGGAGGTTAAAGTGTGGCCATGGTAGATGATTGGCAGATCATCTGGTCCATCCCAGCAGTCCACTGAGAGCACAAAGCCGAGAATCAACACCAGCTCTCAAAGACAGAATCAATCTTCCAACCCCAGCAATTACTAGCAGCTTTAATATGCCTTCCTTACGTTCAATGCAGCGGCAGCCCATCCTAAGACAACGAGCGTAGGCTTCTAGAGATGACTCACTGGAAAACTGATCACCTGTCAGGTACCTGAAAGACCAGGAAACACATGCTCATAATGTGTACAGGGTTAAAACTGAACAAACAAAAAATACCAGTAAAAGTCTAAAAGTAAACAGGTTGTTATGAAACAATGGTGATTGGTAGTTTTAGATTAATGCATATAATATTTTCTTTGAAAATTATTTAATTTAAAAAATACAATTACTAGGAAGATTTTTCTTTTTCTATTATTGTAATCAATTTTAAACTATATGTTGCTAAACTGTTCAAAACAAGCTGAATGTTGCAAATTTTAAACATCTGTTTGATTCAACAATCACAGCTAAAATCCCTTTTGATAAACCTTGAGAATGGGGGACACATGAAAAGATTAAGACAAAGTATAATAAATAAATAAATATGAATTTAAATAAATCTGAAAGTAACTATTCACAATGAAAAATACAACTGTATAAGTCATTAAAACTTTTCCATAGTTCTAATCAAAATATCACTCTTTATTTTCTTTTTGGAAGTTCATTCTTTCAGCTTTTGAATAAACTGAGTTTAATCTACCCAGAGGAACAAAATGGGTACCTGTAGTACATAGAAATTAGCCATAAAAATATGTAACCTGATCTATTTTCTTTTACTCCTCGTTTCTTTTTGAGTTATGGTTATCTTACGTGTTGTGTGAAGAGGAGATCCAGTACTGTGACAGCGGCCTTTTCATGTCGTCAGGGACAACTGGTGAAAGCCGAGGGTCTGCCACACTGTTTTCTTTTGAGAACAGGAAGGTAAGGAACTAAAAAACAGAAATGAATGTACAGTAAGATGGCGAAGGTCATCAAATATTTCTTTCTTGTGTCTCAGAGGTTTTGTCACCTCATCCAGCTGCAGCATTGGTTCAGGCTGAGGTCCTTCTCTCATGTAGGTCATGAGGAATTCCCTGACTCGACTCAAATCTGATGCCCAGTACTCCTGAAATAAACACAAAAAAGAAAGCTGAGGCAAAGCTGGCCTCACGGATTTTTGCTTATGTGTGTGGTGCTGATGAGGACTCTTTACCCTCTGGTCCATCTGCAGAAACTTCTGGAAGTCGTAGAGGGAGATCTGACAAAGCTCTGGTCGATCCACGTTTCTACGAATACACCAAACTTAAGATGTCAAACCACAGATGTGTGAAAGCTGAACAAGAGTAAAGGTCAGCTTTCAGAGAAAAGAGATGTGACACATTAGCAGACTTTTTCCTTTGGTTGGGCCAAATCTAATTACACCTCTTTTAAGGTAATGCCTCCTAACATTAGGAAAACGTTTCTCATGCACCAAGCAGAAACAGAAACATTTTAGTGCCATTAAGACAACACTGACATATGGAAACATTTTCTGTAATACAAGACTGTTGTAATAAAGACTAACTGGACAAGTACAATGGGAACATTGGGGTGTGAAGGAGGAGGAGAAAATGGAGATGAAGATGGAGGAACTCACCGCAGGGGAAAGGAGAGATCCAGCTGCTCAATAATCTGAGGTGGTAGAGGGAAGGATCCAGGTGAAAGGCAGGTGGGAGGGGGTCAGGTGAAGCATAAACAGCAGAGGACAAAATAAGTGCAGAGGTGGGAATTGTCAAAGTATCAGTGTAAAACTCACTAAAGAGGGATACTTAACCTATTTGTTTAATTTTACATCATAATTAGGTCTTTGAAAATCGATGGCCTTTTGTGCTTTTCATGCAACTTCTTTCTAAAACTGTTTGCAAGGCCTTTTATGAAATGTTACTATTAAAGAAAAATTGTATCTGAATTAGTCTGAGACTTACAGTCCTCTGTGCGTCAAACATAAGTGTCCTGTAGAGCTGTGCAAAGTTGGAGTACAACAGTTCATTCTTTGTCTCCACCTCCTGGAGAAACACAGAAAACAGGAGTTATGACACAAGCAGGTGATAGGCTCAATTTCAAAGAGATCAAAAACACAAAATCTTAAAGCATCTGGCCTGCAGTTTGTCTTTGAGAAAGCGCATGTTGGGGACTCTGTAGTTGATCTGCGGCAGAAGAGCTTTAACATCTTTCAATGTGATGCTGCAGAGGAAAGACAGGAAAAGTATTAGTCATACTATTACACCGTTTTTAATGAGTCGCCAAGAACAATTTTAAAGACAACAAACTTCACCGTCAAAGCTGAAGAAACTTTTACAGGAAATATCCTAAGCAGCTGCTATAGGTGTGACTTTATTTTCCTATAACATTGTTGTGAAGGAATTTTGATCAAATTTTATTTTTAATGGTGCTTCAGGTCATCGAGAGTCACACAGATTTTGTTCTGTTCAGCTTCTTTATGCTTCTAACAAAGCATGTCAATCAGGTTGAGGTGTTGACCATGTTAAGACAAGTTGTCAAACTGATTCACTTCTGGTTTGGGATCATTGTTCTGGCGATGATCCAGTTTCTACAATCAGCCAATTCAGCCATTTGATTTGAGGGTGTTGCAATAGGGCTGAATCTAAACGTAGCAGTACCCACGCTACAAAATATCTGGACAAAACAAATACAAAAAACGAGGATGCCAGTAAGTGCATATGCTTCAGTTAGTCACACATTTTGTTTAATGAAAGAATAGCACATGGATAATCATTTGGTAATTAAGTAAACACGTGGAACCGTCAGAACCAGAAAGAGGAAGGAAGTTCATAAAGCAGGTGGAGAGAAAAAAATCCAGTTCAGTCCTCTGAACCAGTGAGGGCTTTTCAAGGTCATCGACCTGGATCTCCGCTCACTTTGAGTCCGGTCGCCTCTCAGCGCTACAACTGGCTACTGATTCTATTTTCACAGAAGACAGGAAGTTGCCTTCTCCCTATTCTTTCATCACTTCCTGCTTCTTATCAAGCAGTGACAGGCTGTTTGTTCTGGAGAGGCCAACACCAAAACAGAAGCATGAAATCCTAACATGCTCTCTGACGACACCGAGATCTGGTTTTACCTTCCCTTGCCAACTGTTTCAAAGCTGTAGCATTCCTCACTGGCTGCTGTTAAAACAGTGATTGGGTGTTGACATGTTTACTGTGAGTCACTCACGAGCCTTCGTGGTTCCTGTCCATGACTTCAAACTGTTTCCTCAACCACCTGCAGAGACAGAGGAAAAGGATGCTGACTGAAAACTGAGCTAAAATGTTTACAGGAAAATAAGCAGTACTGAAAAAAAACAATCAGACTTACAGCTGGTCTTTAATGCAATTTTTGTTTTCAATGAAAAATGATAGTTTTTGTCTGACTCAATGGTGGAAGGGAAATAATATTTGATTAATGCTAAATACAACTAACAAGTTTCACCTTCACAGTACAACTCACAACTCACAGTAACATATGTTAAGTGTTAATTAATTGCATGTATTATTTACATGCAATTGATTAATTGCATGTAAATAATACATGCAATTGTGGTTAAATTGTGGTTAAATTAAGCATAATTAATTGTACTTAGAATCGCAATAAAACTGTAATCAGTTGTAAAACTGATGCGGTCGCCACAATAATAACAGGTCAACGAGTCAACCATGGGCCCAGATTACTGGCAGACAGGTGACATGTCTTACATCATTCAGCACCTTGATAAAAACTTTTTGTCTTGTTCCTGCCGCCTCATCACCTGCCCTTTTGTGTTTTTACTAGCAAGGCTAGGCTGGAGCCGGTCCTGTTGACTTGTTTTCTTGGCACACCCTGAGCATCTCACTTCCAGGATAGACCACAATAAAATACTGCAAATCATCTCAAACTGGTTCCTCAAGTACGACCGGCTGTAATCCAGCTGTCTCAGTGCAACACCTTCAAAATGTCCTGGAACTGGAGACTTTTAAACATGAATGAAGTCGACAGATACGCAGCAACTGTGTGATACGTCACGTGTCTGAAAGCTTGTTGAATCAATGTAAAAAAAAAAAAAATGAAGGAAGTTCTGAGGTTAGCAAGACATAGTAGATAAAAGCCAAATGGGTGGACTCCATAGTACACCAAGTATGACAAAGTATTTACTCTGAGCCTTATAATGAGGGCTTTAAATCTGTGTGTTCATGAGGTAACAAGATTTCTGTCAACACATGAAGCGTTTAAGATCTATTGGAAAGCAGGTTCATCTGCTCTGTCACAGGTCTTGATGTATTCCCTCTCTTTTTCTCAAGTATAGATCATCCTGCATTTACTTTTACAGATTAAAAAAATTTTAAATCAATATTGTAGTTATAGGTTATGTAAATGCAAATACATATTTCAAGTAAGTACGTAAGTAACATTGTTAGTTCTTATAGGTGACAAATGGAAATACTACTTATATAGAGATGACTCATTCACACTTTATTTTCCATAGAATACAATTCTATTTAATACTTAAACTAAGAAAAAGGCTTAAAATGCAAACTTAATAAGAACTACTTGAATCTAGACACAAAAGTTATGAAAACATTTGTAATTTTTTTTGTCCTTTAATCAAGTCAGCTTAAAGATGATCCGAATGAAATCTGTGAAACATCATCCAAATCAGCTGATGGGCCGTTTCTAAAAACAACTTTAGAAAAACAGACAAAATTAGCCTTTTCATTTCCTCCCAACGTTCCAACTAAGCTGTTTGTCTGCTTCACAGCCTCGTGGGGTTTTCCTGCTTTTACTCCTGACGCCAAAAACGGCCTCTGCACATTCACCGGTAATAAATATTTTTATCTCTAACTAAATATTTGTCTTCTCCTCTGAGTCCATGTCCAGGCTGCCTCTTCCCTGCTGCAGCCAGATGTCACTAAATGGCATCCAGCATGGGGAGCACTGATAAGTGCTTTAATGACTTCAGAAACATGTAATTTTATTGCACTGTAAAACCTACCAGTCTGTCAGCTCCTGACTGGAAGGTTTATTTGGCTTATTAATGTCAGCACCCTCCACATTTATTGGTATCTCTGCAAAAGATGTGCCTTAAATTTAATGAATCTTAACTAATCTAGGTTTTAGGAAAATTCAGTCTTTAAATGGGGATGTATTCTATTATTCTTTAGGGAAAGGGAGTCTAATACTAATGTTTCTATTATAGATAACCACTGGTTTTAAAGTTACAAACATATTCAAAGCCAAAATGACAACAGCGCAAAGCTTCATCAAGTAGTTTTCACAGAAACTGCTATGGCATATTTTTGAAAATTGAATGGTTTACAGACCTTTCTATCTGCTGTGGTGCCGGTGCTCTCTGGGTATCGACCATCAGCCAGTTCAGACCGGCAATCCACATGTTGACTTCCTCTTCACTGCAGGCTGCCATCGCACAGAAAAAAATATAGAACAAATCAGTAGTATCCATTAGCAAATATTTTGGGACAAAACATCAGTATCATTGACAAGCCAATGAAATTATAACAGCCTTTACATGTTACAGAAATCCATGATATACAAAATAAACTAGTTTGGCCCAAATATAAAGCCATGTTGCACCTCACAGGCCATCTTCAAAAAAATCTCAATTTTCATGACTTGACAATAATTTCTAAGATAAGTATGTATTACAACCAAAACCTTTATTTTTCTACATTTTGTAGAAAAGAAAAATTGTTGTCATTTTTGATGAGTCAAAGTTCAGCATCAGAGGAAATACTGAACCTCTGGTAAAGAAACACAAACACAGACACACACACATACACAAAGTAGCTGTTCATTTTGATAATCACTTATTAGTGTGTGATTTTTTTTTCTTAAAGATTAAATCAAGATATCCTTATGCTTATAAAAATTGCAGACCTGGAACGTAGACCCACGTGAACAACTGTTAAGTGTCAAACGTTTGCTATCTTTGTCTAAAACCAGTGAAGTCGTTAGTGATAAATTCTCTTTAGATTTTTGGATACAAGCAGGGAGAGGATTTATTCAGCCAAAGCATTAAAGCGGGAAACTTAAATCATACCATTGGCTAGAACAAACAAAATATACAAACTCCGATGCATACCTGATTTTTAAAGATTTCTTAGGTCGAGAAATAAATCTACAAAATAAAAGTAGGAAGTTTTGGGACCTTTAATCTATCCAAATTTATGCTGACCTGCCAAGCTGAGCGTCCGCAGGCGAAACTCGAGGCCATACAACACGATGAAGCAGTGGGTCTGGTCCAGTTTACGAGCCTCCTCCGGGTACCGCTCAAAGTCACGCGAGCCTTTCCCCAACCGCAGCTCCCGGATCTCCCGTATGTCAACTGGGGGAGGAAGCAGAGGAGGACGAGAGAGGAAGGATAGAGTTGCATGAACACAAATATGTTCAACCATTAATCACACTTTGGCACGTTGTTCATTTCCGTGCCAAACACACAGAAACCTGTTGCTGGAAAGCTGCACAAATGGTCACTTTGTGAGCAGGAGACCAGAAACAGATGCCCAAACATCTCAACCGTGGGCTGCAGCAAGAGTAAAATATCTGCAGACATCTTTAACTGCAAGAACACTTTTCAGACTCACAAAAAGACCTGACGTTTTTATTGTACTTTAAAGCTACTTTAAAAAGATAAATTATTCTGGTCAAGTTGACCCGTAAAAGCTGCATCAGTAGCAGGGAAAGAGAAAAAAAACAGCTTTTTTTCTTTTTTTTTTTGTTTGGTTGTTTTTTGTCTCCAAAATAATAATGTAGGTCGCTGCAAAATAAAACTATTTTCTATATTACTTATTTAAATTGAGAAGAAAACTATAAAATGTTAATGTAGGTAACTTCAGGACATTTTAATAAGAAAATATTCCTAAAACAAAAAGATGAAGTCAATTTTAAGTTTGGCAAACATTCTGATTTGTTCATGTTAAAGCATATTCATGAATCAAACCTACAAAGCATCACATTGTGGTTCCTTTGACCAATTTTATTTGCCATACATGTATATTTTCAATTGGTAAAATATGAGACATATGGAATACATTTCTATTGTTGTGCTAATCATACTCAACCATGATGACTGATGGAGATAGCCAGGCATAACCTGGAAAGCAGGCATAACCTCTGCTTTCAGGTATAACCCCTGCTTTCATGCATGAATACACAGGTATAGGCAAAAGATGGATAAATGGATATCATCAGCATACTCTCATATATATGCTGATGATACTCCCGTAAGCCTGATAAATATAATTCATTTTCTTAGACTACTGAACTGAATTGCTTAATAACAAAGAAAGGCTTCTATGTATTTATGTATTAAAGACATAAAAGTCTGATTAACTTAATCTTCAGCTTTTAAACTGAGATTATAATGTTTGCACCAGAGCGTTTGAAAAACAAACTGCTTATAGTCAGTTGATAACTCTGGATGGTGTCCTTGATCTCATCTTTTTTTTGTCATCTTTGAGCAGGACAAGCCATTTAAATCCCATAATGAACAGGTTTAAACATTTGAATGCATTCATGATTCCCATCTTGAAGTTGCACACAGACAGATTACGACTTGTGGTATCCATGTAGGCCAAGCAAAAACCTTGGGTATGTTCTGTGTCAGCAGTGTGGGTTTGCTCTTAACCAGATATAAATGTCTTTGTCTAAGCCAACTTTCATATAAGATAGGAGTCTATAGACTACTTCTTTTTTTTTTTACCAGAATATATTATGTGTTGTAATTTAAGTCATAGAAATAACCTTATAATGTGTCCATTGTCAAAGAGTCAAAGTCTGACCATGTATTAGCAGTCAGTGAAGCTGACTCTGAAGGGTTAAGGTTCAGGGAGCAACCACAGAATGTGATGTAAACTCTGGACTCTACTTTCACACTTGCAGCAGTTGACACACCCACAAAGAAAACCTCCAGCTTATTGACATAGCAGATGTCCAGTGCAAACACACATAAACACACTCTCATAGACACTCAGCACATTCACACACGGACTTTACAAAAATCCTTGAAAACAATTTTCCACAAGTGGAACTTCTTCTACATGAAATCAGCAACTTTATGCATTTTGGCCACTGAAAAATACGTCTTTGCGACTTAAGACGTATATCCACCAGATAGCAGACAAGCAGCAGAAGAAACAAATCATGTTCAAATCACTGTGGGTTGCCTTCAGGAGGTTGTAAATAATCCTGAATCAAAGAGACAAGAGTAGATCTGGTTCTGCTCTGAATGGTCTCCATGTGCAGACAGCAGGGAGAATGTTTGGCATGAGATTAATTGAGAGCATCATCTTCCTCACATGGTGGCTGGATTTTAGTTGATCGTTTTAAGAAATCATTTTTTGATCTCCATTCAGGTGTTCAAAAGCAGAAATATAATTTCGTATTCAAACGAAACGACAAATGTAAAAAAAAAACATTTATCGCTTTGTTAAAGATAAACATTGCCTTTCACTGTAAAAATTTTTTTTTGTTAAAGTGGCAGGTGTTGAAATATTTAAAAGCAGTTAAAACAACGGTTGATGTTTTCCAATTAATTTTGGCTCGTATTTCTCTTTGAAAAAGTTTTCAAATTAATTCAAACTATACAAAGGTTTCCGCCGTCTGTCCTCACTTCCTGTCTGGTTTAATAACTAATCATCTCTCTTGTGACGACACCAAAGACAGATTCTACTACTGCATACATGGGCATAAAACAGGTGGAAGCAGTTGGGCAGACTATTATTGCTTCAACTACACAGAGGAAAATCACAGTGCAGGAACCATGGATGGTTATTATGACGAATCCAAAAAAGAAAAGATTCTTGCAGGTCTGGGTACAACGTTCATGTTAGAGGGCCTGCATCAAAATATGTATAGTTCTTTAGCATCTTGAATTTTTTTTACCTTTTATCAAATTTGGTACTGTATTAGAAAGCATACAGTCTCACTGTTAAAGGTAATATAGGAAGAAATACCTTTATTACCTTATATTAGAGATTTAGTTCTGAAAAAACATACAGTAATTTAGCTTCCTACCAGATTAAAACTAAATTGGTAGTTTTAATCTGCTGCAACTGAGCATCAGTTTGATGACTATCTACTGTCTTCCTCAGAGTAGAGTCAGCTGTAAAGTCTGGCAATGTAAAGCCTGGGATCATCTGCATACTTCAGTTGTAGATTCCTGACCACATGCAAGATAAGCTCATGGACAGCTCTAATATTTTCTCCAACTTAATTAGGTAGAGGAGCTTGTTATTGTTGAAACATTGCTAACTTGGTGCTTGGCAGAACGACATTAACAATGAATGTCTTCCATATTCTGCCCTGTACATACCTGGTAATAAATACTTAAGTGCCCAAAGAGAAGTCTAGTAACCTGTATGAACTTGCAAGTTGTTTTGCATCCAAATCAACACACAAGTTATGTATGCAGATATAGGCACATTTGTTGTACTTCAAAAACGCAATTATTAAATTGTTAATGTCTAAAAAAAGGTCCTATTTTTTTAAACAAATCTGAGGTGTCAATTAGAGGCCTCAGATCACAAAGTCGTTTAAGTGAAAACTTCAAAGCAGCAAAGCACAAACCAACACACTGCTATGATTTTTTTTATTTTTTTTGCATTCCCTTTATCATTTCCTGCCACTGTTTGGGCGTTGGACATTGAGGAAAGCAGGCTCTCAGCTCACAACTCCTCCACTTCACAGAAACACACCACAACCTTTTAATCGTGGCCTTTGCTGTAAACACGGCTGTGATAAAGACACAGTACTGCTTCAACTTCCAGACTGACATCACCTTTAAATGAGCATGAAGGGTCAGAACATGAGAAACATACAGAAGACTCAGATCTGATTTTCTACACTAGCATGTTTCATTATCAGAGCTGCTTCATAGGCATCTGTCTCTCCCTTTTCAGTTAGCTCTCATTGCTACAGTGAAACATAGCTTACGAAAACAGCTGCATGTTCTGTTGACCTGAAATTGCCAACTGCTCATAATTGCAGAGTATTTCCAGTGAAGAAAACTAGCTTGTGGTACAGTTGGCCACATCGTTCCCTGCCAGATGGCACCCCAAGTTTAGTTGCAGTCCAAGAAATTTGATCAAACTAAAAAAAGTGATTCTGGTGGAAGTGAGCCCTTGAAAAAGTGTCCAGTGATCACAATGATGGACTTACATTTGGAATACAATCCTTACATATTTTATGTTTATATTTTGATTAACCACTGCCATCTTCACAACTATTGCCCCGGATAAAAAATTGTAAAAAGCCTTAAAAGAAATTAAGCTTTTATTTCAGTAGCAGAAGGTCAGTTCTATTATTATGTGGACAAAAACTTCTTTGAGTCATAGTCCATATGGCTTGGGGCGGAACAGACTGGTAAATCAAGTGCTTTGCTTATTGGCTTTGCTCTTTCACCATAACAGACTGGAGCAAGGTCCTAATTACTGCAGTCTGTCTGTCTGTCTGTCTATCCATCTCCCACTTCATTCCACAAGATACTACTTGAAGTTCTCTGTTTGAGGAAGATAATACTGATTTTATTGAAATTGCCATGTAAAAGGCATTATCAGAAATTGTGTAATCTAGAGAGCTTATTCACAAACTGATAATATACTGTTCCTTGTAGGACTAATTGGATGTTATATGAATCACCAGTAGTGGAAAGCATTGTGTTGCTGGAGCCATGAAGTATAGTTAAATATGCAGCAGCCATATTGGATTTTCATGTCAAAAATCCCATTTCAGGAGTGTTCCAGTTCCTTTGTCAGATGTACAGCTCAGAAATTTAACTTCAAGAAACAAGGGTAGCACAAAAACACGTCTGAAATATTTTTTACAGATTACAACACATAAACTACTCATCAAAGGAGTCATGTGTTGCACTTTTTCAAGGCATAGAAAGCTCTACTATTATTCCATCTGCCGTCAAACTGATTTAAAATTAAAGAAATATTTCCATGAGCATGAGGACACAAAAATTTTCGACTACCACAAAATACACTGGGCAAGTCAAAAACTGGATCCCAAGGCTGTGCAAAATAAAGTATTTAACTAAATTCCACTGCTAACTCTAACTCTAAATTTACATTTCATATGAACAAAGAGCTAACATTAACTGTGTTCTAAAATACTCATTTCATGAGTCAAACCACTCGTAGTATCAGAGGCACCTCAATTGTGTTCAATGTCCCTCCTTCCTGCAGAAGATTCAGAGCTTTTGTTTTCAGTCCTTCAGTCTGAGACGGGAAGGGAGACACTCCCTGATAACCCAACACTTCCTGTGCCTCAGGATTTTATACCTCCACTGCTTGGCAAGGCACTCATCTCAAAGCAAAACACAAAATCAGAGTCTGTGTTCTTACATTTTTTTTAGTTTATTTTAGCATTTTTCCTAGTGTAGTACCCAACTCTACTGAAGCTAAATCTTACTGAAACTCATAGGACCCGGTTGGAACTGAGGTGAGAGTTAGAGTATATATGACAAAGTCAATCCAAGTTTGGAAAAAAGGATATCTGCAGAGACTTGTGTGTGTTAGGATAAAACAAATATTAAAGCAAACCACAGGAAAAAGAAAAACAAAAAGTTGGCAGAGGTGATGAGTTAGGAGGTCAAACAGATCAATGTGAATAACGACCTCAAAACGCAAAAGAAAAGCGAAAGAAAACAGAGTGAGACAGAGGGACAGGGCATATCTGAAAACAAGCAGGGTGTTTAGGTAAACGTGTGGGGGCCGGAAATTTGGAAATTATAGCTGGGAGGAAAAGAATGGAGAGATGAGAACAGGAGGAAGAAAAGAGGCAGAACTGTAGGAGATAAAGTGAACGAGAGACCCGCTGAGTTCCTGGAATCTGCTGGAGGCTTCGTCCGGTGGGAGGTTGTTTGTAAAAGGCCGATTTGGGGTTATGAAAACATGTGCGTGTGCGTGTGTAAAAGGAACATTTTCATTGGTCTGCATGAGAATGTGTGGATGAATAAACCTGTTTGGGAAATATAGTGGAGTTAAAAAAAAAAGACAGAATCCTGACGATGCTAAATTAGAGGAGAAACCAGAAATGAGGCGGGAATCTTAGGAAAACCTCATAAAATAAGCCGAGAAAAATGTCAATCTTTCGAATAACAAGGAGAAGTGTGCAGCAGCTCTGATCAATCAATATGCTACTGGCAGGTTCAGATCAGATTCACTAGAACTGCTGGCAATTCTGAACACAAGGAGAGTGAACGAACAAAAGGAACCAAAGGCTGCTCAAAGTAAATCTGGAAGAAGTTTTGAATTTGTTTTCTCTGTTTTTGCTTCATGAAAAGCTTCTAATTTAAAATGGGAGTGGACACCATATTCTATATTCAGACAAAATGTTGGTGTATTCATGTTACGCCTGTTCATACTTTTGCTATTCCTTCCTTGTCTTGAGTTACCTACATCTGTCTGATGTGAAAAATATCTGGCCTGTTCTTCTGTGGCCGAGGGATTATTTTCTTTACAGAGTTCTGCCATAAAGTTAGAAAGACACATGGCAGACAGAAGGAAACTCTATCATGCCAGTTGAGAATGCTTTAAGTCTTTTTTTTTCTGCGCCAACTTTAACTGCAACAAATCCATCTTCAGACCACAAAATCCGGGTTGCAGACAATAGCCTCCACGCCCTAGACTGGGCGGACGGACCGCACGACAACCGTCTGCTGTTTGGGCCCACATCCAGCCAGGAAGCCTGAGGCCAGTCGAGGATCCGTGCGGCAGCAGCATGCCGCCATGTCTGGAGAGTTAGTGAGAGGTCGAAGTGGAGGAAGCAGAGGTCACAGGGTTGTGCTCTGTCTGTCAGCTGAAGAGGCCGTGACAGTGTGTCAGCTGAGTGGGGACGCCACCAGCCTTTCAAACAGAATGTCACATCTTGACACAAGCAGGGGGAAGGGACAACTTTGCAAATGTGTTGCTTTAGAAGGCTTAGATACTAAAGACTGGATGGAAGTCAGTATTTGTTTTTTAAGTTATTTTCTACATCTGCAATTAAAAAGTCTATAAATTGGAGAAAAAACAGCTGAATATTGTATTAAGTTTTCTTTTCTTTTTTGTGTATTTTAAAGGCCAATTTTAGCTTAGAAAACTAAACTTGTGAAATTTTTTTTTTTGCTTTTCTGCAGGTTTAAATAAAGGTTAAGAACAGTAGCTCTCTAAAACAACTCAAAAGCAGCAGAGAAGCTTTCTGACGCAGCAGCAACCTGCAAGACAACTCTTGTATCTGCTCTGTTTGGCTGACAAAATTCTCCGGCGGGTCATCGACGCCTGATATAAGACGAACACAAACCAAGCCGTCGCCTCTTTCCAGAAAGAATGCAGCAGGAGGAAACAGTAACTGGTGTTGAGTTTCTGTCTCCATCAGCACGACTTCTGACACGTTTGAGTCAACATGACCTGGGGAAAATCTAAACGATGCACAGGAGCTTTTGATATGCTGTGGCTGGGAGTTCCATATCAGAACCCTTGAGAAGTGATATGGAAAGCATCCGACCTCCCTGATAAACGAACAGAACCCCTCATTTCTACTGATATTCTGCTGTTTTTCAGTCTGTAGCATCATTTTGTTTGCATAGCCTGAGCCTCCTCGTTGGCTGGGCCTTGCTGTCTGACCTGGAAACTGATCTGAGCAAAAATATTTTACAGGATGTATCATTCCTAAGAGAGACGGCCTGCAGGAGGAGTTACTAATGAGAAAACTAAATCACATTTTAGGTTGCATGCATTTTGGTTGTTAAATTTCATTGTCGCGCCACTGTTCGGCCCAACCCTGTATCTCTCAAAGCCTAAAACTAACAAGCATCTTACAAGTTACAAGTGAGCAGATGTCAGTGTGAACACTCACAATCCATGCTGTGTGATCAGCCAACATCTGTCTGTCAACAGAATCTCCAACCTGAGCTGCTAACCTGTGCAGCTCCTCCCATATATATGTTTCCATTGACCATATATCAGGCCAAATTAGAATTACAAAAAATAAAACACTTGGAACACAGCAATTTAAAAAGAAATTCATTTTTTGATAAGAGGTTTTTGCGCAAGAATGTATTTTGCAAAATTACGATGGAAACACTTTTTTTCACAACACATAAGCAATGCGATTCACAATGAGATGTTGATGATGAAAAGACGAAGAAGAAGAAGACAGGTAGTGGTAGGAGGAGATGATGGCACAGCATGTTTTTAATAACTTATAGCGTGAAAAAATATATGCACGTGTGATTTTAATTGTGTTTCTTAGCGAAGCGAAAACAATTGCAAAACTGTGATTTTTTTGACATAAGCAGAAAAAAAAGGTTTTGAGCATATTTGTGAAGGACTAGCAGCTCCTGACTGATGTTCTCCTTACCTGGATTGTGATTTTAAGTAGACTGCTATTTCTTTGCAGATCTGTCCATATTTAAATCATCAAACAATACTGCGAGGGATATTGGTTTATTACCAAACCCTGCTGTAAACCTCTCCATAGCTTTATCCCTGACCTGTTTGTTTGGTGTCTTCTTTGGTTTTAGAATAGAAGATTAAAAGTAGAATAACCCTCATTGTCCCTCACTGAAGAACTTCTGGTGTACCTGAAGTCAAGTCACAGGCAAGTTGAAGCATGTAGAGTCACATATATGTAAAAACAGAAGTAAGACTAAAATAAGATTCAGCAAGGGCAAAGTTGCAGCATAAGAAAATGCTGTGCACTTATTCAAAATACTCAAAATAAAATAAATTGCTATTTGTTGTTGGATGTCCTGCAAACCTTTGAGGCCTTCACATAACATCTGTGGTTCCATTGAAATCGAATTACTTTTATTGGGCTTTAATAGGTGACTTTGTAAGTTAGGACAGGATTTTATTTAGACATATCAGATTTGAAAGGAGCTAACTGCTTGTCCTGTCATATTTTAAGTTTTTATAAGTAAAAAATGTTGAAAATTGTTGACGGTTCCTTGTATTTTCAGGGTTACAGGGAGAGAGGCTAGTGGCTGTCTATAGCGGTCACTGGGCAGGAGGCGGGGTACAAACTGGACAGGTTGCAAATCTATCCAGCCATACACACACACACACGCATACAATTTATGAAGCTAATAAACCTAACAGTTGCATTTTTAGACTGTGGGAGTAAGCTGGAGTACCTGAACCCATGCATAGGGAGAACATGCAAACAAACTTGCCTTGCAGTAAGACCCCAGACTGGGATTCAAAGCCCGGCCCTTCTTCCTGCATGACATCAGTGCTACCAACTGTGCCACTGTTTTCTTCCCCTTCCCATAATAATATGCTACCAGCCCAAATGTTAGTTTGTGTATGTCATATGTAACAAATGTGACGACTTTCCCTAAAGTAGCAAAATATATGCTTATAAGTCACACATTGAGTTAATTTTGGTTTTGCAGCCAATTCATTTGCACCAACCATCTTCTTAGATTTCTGTATTTTGCTGCTTCATTGTAGTCACTTTGCTGTTTCATAAACATCTGGATTTGGACTGAACCTATTTTCTGCCACATCCACTCTGACAGTCCTCAGTGCACACCACACAAATACTTGAATGCCTGTAATGCAAATTGTCTCCTATTCAAAACAGGCATGGTCGCCCTGAGTGACATTATACCATTTTAAAGGGCGAAGCAGGTCCAGAAGTGCACTCCTCAGAGCTGCTAACACTCACCTTCTCCTTCCATTTTATCCGGACTCCTGCCCCACACTATCTGCCTGGTGTCCTGCCTGATCTGGAACGTCTTCCTCTCGGGCTTCTGGGACTTTTTCTGGTGGAAGATGGTCATCACTGTGCCCATCTCCAGACTTTCGAGGATGCGGGGCCCGACCTCGGTCCAGTCCAGCATCCTGGAGGCCATGGCCGGAGCGACGGCACCGCAGGCGGCCTCCTCTGCGCAGCCATTGAGGCAGCCATTGAACCTGGCTGCGCACATCCTCACTGCATAGCTGGGATCAGGATCACTGATCTGCTGAGAGAGCTTAAAGTATGAGCAGGATCCAGGTCCTTCAGCCAATGCACAGAGGAGCACCGCTATCTAGCATATCCAAACCCACTGGTGCCGGGGGGGAATCTGGGAATCTCAGGACAGCCAGCGTGATTACAGCGACAATTTCTTAGGGAAAAAACAAGCTAAAAGACATGCCTCAGCAGCAGCCGCAGAGCTGACACGCCAAAATGTCTGAGATGTGAATTATGCTCTGGTGCTCCAGAGGGGGAGTGGATCCCTGTGTTATCCTTTCCAGATGCTTTTGGCAGCACACCAGTGAAATCCACTCAGGGTTAGTTCTCATCACCGCTGGGCTCAGGTTTCCACCCAGTTCGCGTTTTCCTTCTGGTCCTCCCGAGTCCACGACAGAGAAAGGAGCAGCGCGGTCCGGCTGTAAATCCTCCCTGGTTCTGCAGCCGCTGGGGTGACAGACAGTAATGTCCCACTGCTGGGTTCAGGAGAACCGAGTCAGAAAGAGGTGACAGAAACACAGACTAAGGTAATGAAGCGTCGACAAACACGCAAAGGCGGGAGCAGCAGCTTGGAGTGACTGGCTTAAAGTCCCCGGCTCCTGCTCGTCCGGGACTCGATCCTGAGCCTCCCTCAGCTCTGGCAGCAGAGGCTGAAAGGAAACCCGGGCAGGCAGACCGGAAAGGCTCGATCAGATTTTTTTTTCTCCCCTCCTTTTTGTAGCTGCTAGAAGGATCAGAGGGAGAAAGGAAAGGGGAGGAGGGAGTGAGGGTGAGTGAGAGGAGAGCTGAGAGAAGGAGGGGAGGCAGCGAGGAGAGCGACCTCTGCAGGACAACAACAGACCTGCAGCTGGGAGGCAGGGAGGATTTTTCTCTCCCGTTAATGGGTCAAATCTCCTTAAACTTTTCTTCTACTTCTTCTTCTGTTGTTATGCTGTTTTTGACCTTTTTTGTACAAGCACTTTGAATTGTCTTTGGATGAAATGTGCTATATAAATAAAGTTGCCTTTCCTTGCCTCAAACTCAGCAGGTCAAAAAGGGCTCAAATAACAGAGGTTGCTCACATGTATCCTGTATTTCACATGGGAAGGTTTTTCCCCTTCAACTAGTCGAGATTTGTTGTCAGGATCCTGAAACATTTGACAAACATTATTTTTATATTTATAGATATATTGAAGTAAATTTTAATAACTCCCAACTTTTATGCGGGGGTTTTCAATAAGTGTGAATTAATTCAGGTTAAAGCACAATCCTTGCAATTGGTTATATGTAGAATATCCTTCTGCATATTTGATCTCAGTTTAGAAACTTCTTTTAAACTGCTGTTATTGTCTTTATAATTTCTGTTATCATTTAGTCAGATGTTAAGCTGGTCTCACAATGTGGGCTTGTATTATATTTTTATTGCTTATAGGTGTACTTACAAAATAGTGAGTAACAAATAGATATGACCTATGAGCTATTCAGCTGCAAAGTTGATAATCAACTGAAGTGTAAAGAACTTTGTGTGGTCAGTATGACACAAAAAAGCACCATATGATTTCAGACCATTTACAGACCTCTAAGATTGACGATTATTAGTCATTTTTTCCCCATTTGATCTACAAAAATAATCCTTATCTAATAAAACCTGTAAAAAAACTTCATATTTGAAGTTAACTGAATTAGGCTACTTTTGTGTCCTCACTTGTATTAGGACTTAAAGTTATGTAATCACCTTTAGAAGTTCCTCAAAATAACTAGAGAAAGCAATGACTCACTGCAAGAACTGGAAGTTTAAATTGTAAATTCTTGGCTAAATCTGTGATTTATGCATATATCCATTAGAATTTGACATTTACACTATGCATTTTTGTTCCTCTACCACAATTAGTTTATGACTATAAAGCCACTTTCTTCCACTACTGGTACTTAACTTAAAAATTGATATGTCTCCCAGCATCTGCACAATTGTGAGAAGGCTGTAACACAGCACACATGTGAAGTATGAGAGCGCCAACTGATCCACCTCAGGGGGACGAGTCGGTCATGGATGATATCATGTCCTCTCCATGTCTAATAGGCACCATATGTCCATTGGGTGTATCTGGGCTCGCACTGCTGCTGGACAAGAAAGCGACCAATCAGAATTGAAATAAACTTTCTTTGCAAAGAGGAAGCAGGGGGGTGGAGAACCTCGGTTGGAGTTAAGAGAGGATGAATCTCCAATCTTGTAAGCCTGATTCAAGGACACGAAAAAATTGCTATTAAAAGAGTAGTGCTCTCATATTTAAAACACATTTCAAATAATATTTTTCTGCCACCACTAGAGGGCAACAAAGTCCACAAATTGGAGGAAGGAGGGATGATTTGGGCAAAAGAGAAAACCTTTGAATTTAACTGAATTTATTAGACAAAATAGAAACATGTTAAAATAAATAATACTGTCATGGCTACTTGATGTAAGCTTACAAACATGGTTTTAAAGTTTGGAGGTACTTATGCTAGACTTAATCAATAGCCTCACATGGTCTTCATTTACATTCCTCAGCAGATTTAAGATTAATGGAGCTTTAACTGAAAGAGCTTTTTGAAGATGCAATTGATCTAAAACGTTGTACAAGTCTACATCAAACTCATACATTTGTGGGATCTTCATGAAAAATGTTTGAATGCTTTCTCTAAAGATGTTACAAAAAACTACATCTTTCTGCCTCTCTTTCTAAGTCGATTCAGTTAGAAACAGGACTTGATGCAAACTCTGCAAAGAGATGGTTTATATGACGCATGAAGTTATTTATGATGAACATAAACATACTGCGTTTAACCAACACCAGGTTGCATGGCAGCATAGCGCATGTGAGCTGCAAAACATTCCTCTGAATCACAACACTCCATCAGAGTTCATCTTAATGTTTTTTAGCTTTCTTTTCTATAGATTATGAGCTCGCCTCTTACATTTGGGAAGAAAATATTTTCTCTTCCATTCCATTTGCAAGCAAGATTTATGCTTGCTTTACTTTCACTTGAAAATAACTGCTAGGTTTACATAACAATTTGAAGAAAAATGGTGTTGGACAGGTACTAATATCCAATATTGAAATTGTTATGTAATATTCTGATCTTAAATGTTGTGCTTTCATTAGCTGTACGTAGAAAAATCCTCATAACTGACAAAAAAATAAGGGCTTGAAATAAAAACATCTGTTTATTTAATATGTTATTTTTTCCACCTTGTGTATTTAGTTACTTAAATAAAATAGACTTCTTAATAATATTGAAACTTATTGAATATGACTTTACCCAAGGCCACAAACACACTTAAGGCTATGAGTCTTTAAATTAGACCCAGTCTAATTTCAGATGTGCTCCTAATTAACCTCTGAAAAGTCATGTCACATTTCATCCAACTTTTATATAATTTTATGGGACCAAAATTTACCAGATTTGGCATCGCAGGAGGTGGGAAGTGACACGATCAAAATTAAACAAAAGACTGGTAAGACATCTACCAGTCTTACCAAACAAGACTGGTAGATGTGACAGATGCTCCATTTATTTTGCATGCTCCTGTCAAAGTGTTTAGAAACATTAAAGCAGAAAGTCATGGATTTTGTCAGTTCAGATTGCAGAACTGCTCCAGAGCAAACGCATGCATGATGACATGAGTGGCACCTATGTTTCCTTTTACAAACACAGCATGTTGCATGTAATGTCACGTCTTATGCACATGCATATCAATTCAGGACCACAAACGTTTTATACTGGAGTGAAAGTCAGATGGTCAAAGCAAAGATCCCACCAAAAAAATGGAAACGCTAAAACCTGCAATATGAGCATAACCCAAGTTACAAAGCCCACTTTGCATTTACCAGATTTTTATAAAACATTCTAACAGCAAAAACATATGTTAAGTAACATTTACTGTAATGATTTGTTTATCATTTCACCCTACTCTGTTCAATCGAGCTTGAGATAATCAGTGCTAAAGACCGAAGTCAACTTCAGCTGGTGCATATTTGACTGCAAGGCACTTCGGAAACAAATAACAAAAAAAAAAAAAACATTCTTAGTTGGCTAACAGAAAGTTGCTGTCGCTGTTGCTGCCTTTTTGGAGCTCTGTAACCAAGTTGCGGAGTTTCTCTGAGAGCGCCACCTAGTGGGAAAGAAAATCATCTGCTTAAAGTCCTTCGAATGAAGAAAGTACGATGCACTATTTTTATTTGTCTGTGAGGTCGAGGAAATCTAAGTAGGTTTGCATCGGATGCAAGCCAGATTTAAACTCACTGTGTAAGAGTCAGGTTCCTGCAGCCTCTTATGTCGAGGGTGCAGGGTCTGCAGGGAGCTCTGGACCTTTGCCCTAGTTTCTGCAGCACTGCACAGAGGCTCTGTGACCTAGAAAAAATAGGACACAGTTTAAGTGTCAAAGATCCTCAAGGAATTTCCTTTGTACATTGTGACAAAAAACTAAAATATAAATTCTACATCTTATAATAAAATAAACAACAACAAAAAAAACTATTTGGATAATTAAGTCTCATTGTTTACAAAAAAAAACCTTGTAATAACATAATGTTTGGTTTGCATGTACAGATTATTTTCTAGACCCTGCAAAATATAAAACCAGGGTTGCACGATGGACGAAGAGGACAGGGTGTGGCTTCAGAGGACACCTGAAACTTTTCATCTCTTCCTCAGTGCATGAACTGATTTTAAGTGTTTGGGAAAACAGTTTTAAAAGCTTGATGTAGAGACTAACCTGCCCTTTTAGGAAGACTACCTTTCGCAGACAGGTCACCTGAGCTGGAGTGACTGAAACAGGTGAGTTGTCGTCCCCTACAGGATAACAGGTCAATGTACACCCAGCCTCAGGAGGAGGCTCGATCATCAGACACAACAAGTCCAGGAAGGAATGACCTGCAGGGGGAAACAAACAGGAAGTCATATTTGCAGCAAGATCAGGAGCAGAACAAGGTTCCACAAAACAAAAATACAGAGCTGCTGTGGGAATGCTCACACGTGAAAAGTGGAGTAAACATGCTGAATCTCACCATCAGCATCTAACAGTCGATAGACGGCTTTCTTCCCTGCAACAGTACTTTTCTTTGGCTCCTCGCTGATCTTCATCCTTGGTCTTCCTCTCACCTCCACCAGCTTGGATCACAAACAACACAACACAGAGCTCAACACGATGGAGCCATCGGAGCATGGCCACCCCTTGTTGAGAAATTACCTTATAGACGCAGCCCAGAGACGGCTGCTTGGTGCAGGTCACCAGATGCGTTCCAACGCCAATCACATCAATCTCATTCTCCTGAAGCAAAACATAGAAAAAAATTAGAAACTTTCATTAAAAGCTGGTGTTTAATAATAAAGGTACTTCTGTCACCTTCTTGCTGAGTTCAGTCATGCTTTCCTCTGAGATGTTGTTGGTCCCTACGATGATCAGAGAGTTAAATGTTGATACGGAAAACCTGCAGATGAGAGAGGCAATAGATTCTCCAAAACAGCCAAACCAAACTTAAGAAAACCTGCACGCGTGTGCATCATGCACCTGACTCACTGCTCGCTGCAGAGCCGAAACACCCGACGGACTTCAGTGGACTGCCTGCAGAGGTCTCCGCTGTCCAGTCGGACTCCCACAGGCTTGTAACCCAGTTCACACAACGCCAAGGCTACGGCGCAGAAGTTCAACAGTCCACTACTACAACACATAAGAAGAAATACTTGATTAACCAGGTCTCATAAAACATTCTCAGACACAAACTGCTACTAGCGAACATCAATAAGGAAAGAGATGCTATACATGTATACATATGTATATATATATATATATATGTATATATATATATATGTGTGTGTATATATACATGTGTGTGTGTGTGTGTATAGTATAAGTCACTGTCTTGTCTTCTTTTTCCACACTTTTCCAAAGCTGAAAAACAGCTTTAACATTTTAAACAAAACATTTTTATTGTAGAAATATTCAATGCTTCTTCCCAGTTTGGTTTTTCCATATTCTAGATTTTCCGCACCTTGTAGGAACCCTGTTTGACCTGAGTTAATCAAATCCTCAAGGAAGTGACTGCTATAGGTCTTAGGTAAGACATAATAGAGTAAGAGAGGGGGCTTAGGAAGTTGATGACATCCAATCCAAATAACTCAAAAGCAACAGAATAAAAGCCCAGATAAGAGTGTCAGGAGTTACCATCCCACGCTGTAGCTGTCTATCACAGGCAGGAAGTTGTGAGGATAGGCGATGGCATAGGAGAGGAAAGCTGCCAGCTCGCCCTCATGGATTTTCCCAGGCTCTGCTCCCAACAGCTCACAGACTCTCCTCAACCAACCTTTAGTCAGAGAAATGATGTCGACTGGATTGGGGTCTCCATTCGCTGTCACAAGTGTCTGAGTAGGAACAAATACAGCAAATTCACAAAACAGTCAGACCTCAGGGTGCTAAGGAACTCTTGAAACAATATGTTACTCAAATCACAGAAAGCTCTTCTGACAGGTATCTGATTAAGGTTTTATGCCCCAAATTCTTCCTTTTAGATGTTGAAAAAGTAGTTAAAAAACAAGAAGTTGTTACTTTGGCTTAAAAGTTTATAATTGTCTAACATGAAAAGTTAGACTTCAAAAAGCTCTACCATGTATTATTATTGTACTGACCCTGGTGTTAACCCAGAATGTCAAAGATTTGTCAAAGAATTTGTAATATAAGGTACAAGCACAACATTACTCCCACTTCCATTTCAAAATGACGGTTTGGACAATCAGTCCTGACACTTTAAAGTTAAAAACTGCTAACATGAAGCCACTGAGATGGTGTTACCTGTGGCCAGACCTCCTCCAAGGAGTTGAAGGAAGTGATGTAAGAGTGTGCTATTGTCCCCGCAACGGGAATCCCAAACAGGTAACCAGCCTGAACGTTACTGGTGAGATCAAACCCTGAAAGACAGATTGCTGGTGAGTCTCTGAAGGTGTTGCTTTTGGAAGGATCAGGCTTGTCCACTCACCTCCGATGTGTGTGTATCGTGAAGCGGTCAGCCCTCCGTCTGGTCCCTGTGCCCGTCGGAGGCCCATCTCCAGCAGCCTCCTCTGGTGTCCGGCCGCCAGGCGGAAACGAGCTGCGTTACTGCAAACCAAACTGAGAGAAGGAAAGAAATAGAACATGGGAGACTGAAATCAGGGAAATTCAAGGAAATTAAACAGGAAGCAGGGGCTAAATTATCCTATGCATAAACTATTTTGGCAGAAAAATAAAAACGTTAAACCTTTGTTTGCATTTGTTAGCTAAAAATGTTTTGTTACTTCCTGCTTAACGATGGATTTCACAAAATAGATGGAAACAAATATTAAGAAACTGCAGCAACATTTGAAGACACCAGAGAGGAAGCAAAAGCTTTTGAGTCAACAATGATCCTAATAGCTCACTTCCACTGAGCAGTACGAAACAGGTCAGTTCAATAAAATGAAATGATCTGTTTCCATCATAAAAGCGGCTTTTACAACCAAACCGTGCAGTACCATTCCGGGGCCTACAAGGTCCATAGGACAACAGCATGGTTAGAGTGCAGCTTCTAGCGTCACACATCACAGCCAATTGACTAGTAGTGACACAGTAGTTATTGCACTAACTGCATTTGGGTTTAACCCCCCCTGCTCAATGAGCGTCCAACTAGCAATGGAAACTTACCTGAAAAAAGCGGTTTGAAAATATATCAAACCGTACTAACCTGTGCCGTACCGCTAAGTGGAAATGAGACACAAGTATTCCTCAAATTAGATGGCAAGCAACAAGATCAATGTTTTGGAAAGGTCGTGGATGAATGGATGAATCTAACTGCTTCAAAGACATACAAAACCAAAACAATGCCACTGCTGACAAAGACATAAATGTGAATATAAGGCTTTAGGCTAGATGATTTTCCTTTATCTCCTGACCCAAAGCTGAAGCTTTCACCTTGCGTAATTGACCAGACACAGTAAACTGGTCTCCAGCAGCTGAACCACAGCCAGCGGACCCTCCACCTCCATTAGAGGTACCTGTAGGTGTGAGAAACTTGTCAGTTTGTTATATTTCCTTCACCGTGACTGCAGCAGTGACAGGGCAGAAACTCACCCTGGCGAACGCCACGGAACCCTCTGGGAGGGAGCGTACCGTCACAGCTGAACAGTCAAGGCCTCGCAGGAAATCGAAAAAAGCAGGATCGGTGTTGGGAGGCAGGACGGAGTGCAGGAACTGCACATCTGTATCAACAAAGACAGCTGGAGCTTGACCATGACCTTTTTATTAGAAGTCAAGTGCTCTAATATGCAACATGGATGACCTGTCAGGTTATAGAACTGAATCTAATGAGCAGCTAATCTAAATCAGCAGACACCAGCGGTGTGACTTAAATCAACCTGCCAGTCAGCAGCTGTAGTAAACCATTTCTGAAAAAAATTCATCCCCTTTGATTGTTTTCACACAAGCATAAACTTCATTGCATTTAATTGGATTCTGATGTAATACACCAACACAACATAGAGCATGCATCATATTGCAAAGTCAAATCTCTTTAAGTTGTTTGATACATATAACATTTTTTTTACAGTTGATGGTAACAGTTACTTCATGTGTTATACAATGGTACTGTGTCTGGAAAACACACAACAGCATCCCTTTAAATCAAGCTAAAACCCACTTGTTTAGAGTTGATTGTTATTCCAACTCTTCATTACTTTTCTTTATTTTGCCACTAAAATGCAAATATTTTTGTTGTTTAATGTTTTAATCGTGCAAAATATTTTGAATTGTCTTGTTAAAATGAGCTTCACAAATCAGCCTATTATAGGTAAAGTCGTTTTTTAAAAGCCTCCTTCAGTAGCTTTCATGCGCGCAGTATAATCTGTGTCTTTTGGGTACCAATTACTTCATCCGTTGTTTGTGTCCTGTTTCTTCATGTGAGCCTCTTAATCTGTGCAATACACAGCAGTCTGTAGATTATTCTTGGTGTTTTTAAAGGTCAAAATCTGCAGAAATGCTGAACTGCAGCTCACGTTTTCTCACACTGGGTGAGTTGCACAACCAACTCTGCGTGTGTTAACAGAGCGCAAAAGAAAATAAAAGTCCCACATTCCGCAATCCGTAAACAGATCGCAGCTGGTTCGGTGGGGTCATTAAGGTTGATGATGATAAGCGCGACGGCAACACTAGAAGGTAAAAGCCCTCACCTTGCTCCGTAAGGCGAAAGCTCCGCAGGAACAGCAGGCAGTCATTCAGCCCAGCGAATAGCGAGAAGCCGCCGCCGAACGGGTTGTCCCTGAAGAACATCTCGAACACGGCGGGCTCCTGATGCCGGCCGGCCCGCCAGTACGCGTAGGCCATGGTGAACTGGTACAGGTCGGTGAGCAGAGGCGGGACCCGCTCCCGGAGCGAGCGCTCCATGGGCCCGCATGTGTCTGTGGACGGAGCTGCCATGTTCTAGTGATGGGTCTTTCTGAAGCTTCGAGGCGTGCGCCGAGTAAAAAGGGGGCGTGTCAGATGAAGCCCCGCATCGACTCTTGTGTCGTTTGAAAACCACGTGATTGACAGCAAACAATGCCTCATTTCCTGGGTGAGGAAAGTGAAGCAAAAGTGACTGCTTCACTTTGCGTGTCGGTTTTCAAAATAAAAGCGCGATGAGCCGTGCTGCTTCATGGGTTATAGGTAATTTGGTCGCGCATAAGAGAATATTTGTCTTCAGCAGTGGCCAAAATAAAAGGACCATTGACCACATTTGCTGTGTATCGATGATGGCACTCATTAAAATGTAATGTTTGTTACTGGTTTTCTCAATTGCTAATTATGGTGTAATTTATGACTTCATTTGTTTGTGTTTTATGATGCAAATCTCTTTGCAATACATTGTTGCTGAAATCTGCTACACAAGAAAACTTTCAAATGGAGCCAGCAAGAGGAAAATCAATGACATCTGGGAATACCTTGAGATAATCAGTCACAATAAAATTCTTCTTAAATAAAAATAATTAACCACTCCACCTCCCAGTTTCTCACCTTCTTTAAATTTTGATCAGACTACTGTTTGTAGACTACCGTTTGTAGTCTGATCAAAGATATATCAGTCTTGCACAGCAGAAACAGATTTAATGCTGTTGCAAGACTAAAATTCTGTATTTAGCTAAATATAAGTGATCAGAGCCAATTAGAAATTCAAGAAGGCGAATGCCCCAACAAGGATTAAATTGGCTACAAATCATTTTAATAACTAAAACATATGATACTTATTTTGTTGTATTACAACAATGTGAGGACATAAAATAAACAAGATAAAAGAGAAAATACAACCTTCATTTTTCACATTTTCACATGGGGATTGTTGTTATTGATTAAAACCAAACTCGAAGCAGAATGATGCAGCACGAGAGGCAATCTCATCAGACTGCACTGTTCTCTCACAGGAACACATACAGTTGAATTACAGCAGCAGTTTTTAGCTTGCCAGAGATGAAAACTGATACTTTAGATTTTATAAACTGTTTTGAAGATCATCTCAGATTGCCCTGCTGTCCACTGCCATCCTCTACTCCTGGGAAACTTCTTGCCAGCTCATTGGTCAGTCTGTGCTGCTGTCCTTTCCACAGAAAGTGTGTGGGCTGTCCAGACTGGCCACTCTCTGGTGGATAAACAAAGCTGGGACTGAGCTCTATGGCTAGGGACGACCTGACCAGTCCGACCCCGCCCGAGCGCTCTAGTCCAGGATGATAAACCCGACCGCTGACTGGATGCATGTACAGCGCCTCTGGTTGGAAAGGAATAGAGAGCTTCTCTGCTCCGCCACAATATGAGAGCAGCTCCTGGTCTCCTGCTGGGTTCGGCAGCAGGTGGGTGAAAACCACCGGCCTGTCGTCGCAGCGCAGGAAGTTCCTCTCTCTACCGCACAGAGACAGGAAAGGAAAATCCTCCTCGTAACGCCCGCTCTGATTTATCCTCAGGCGACTGAAGAAGAAAACCAAGAACTGTTTATCTGGAAAAATGAGACAAATGCATCAGATGCTAAGAATACGAACAAAAAGGCTATTTAAAGCTGTAGCAGAGAGCTTGGTGTTAAACTATACTTTACAAATAAAATTGCACAAAAAAAAACTGAGAAAAAAATGAAGTTGTGATTTGTAGATTCCCTTTACATTACAGTAGAATTACCAAAACAGCAACACATTTTAATTAAGGTGGGGAATCTATAATGCCATGGGCCTGTTTCTCTCCCACAAGAACTACGTCAGAGTGCATGGCACTATGATTGCTTTGAAATATAACATTTATAGTAACAAAAATGTATTACAATGTCACAAGATCAAGTGTTCATCTCCAACACTTTAAGGATACCCAGAGACTGATCATTAAAAAAGCAGAACATTAATTTTACATTTAGAAAGAGTACAATGAATTGGACAACAAGCTTTTCTGTTTGTGTAGCACAACTTTTCCTTTGCAGATACAGCTTTTATTGTGACCGTTCTTTTTTTATCTGCAGAAACACTTCATGGAGACGGGTTCAAAGGGTGCTGGTTGTTGGCAGTTTTCCACCCTTTCTGAGAAAAACAAACTGCCTGACAGATGCCTCCACATTTAAACCTGTTGCCATCTCATATACATATTAATGCTTTCTTTTTGTACACACTTTGATAGGCAAATATCTAATAGGCTTTGTACCATCTGCTCATAGTGTATTTTCATGTAATCTAGTTATCCCAGTTTAAGTATTCACCAACAGTCTGGCACCCAGAGCAAACTTGTTGTAATCGAGAGTCATTAGACCTATTGAGGTTCATGTTGAAACTCTGACCCTAGAACTGCAAGATCCAATCTAACAAACTTCAAATACACCAGAAACACCCTTACATTAAGATATTTAAAACACTCTTAAATCTCAAGCATGGTCAAAAGCAAATAAGACAACCCGGAAGTCTCTCAGGAGGGTATCATCACTGTAATATACATGCCTAACATATAATATATTTCAAAAATTATATTCCGTATGCAGAATTATACATGGTTTTCAAATAATACTGCATATCTTCTCCTGCATTCACGTGACATCTGGACAGATGACTGGGTTAATATGGTCTACCTCTAGGGGGCAGTAATCTTCAAGATAAATCACTCAAAAATGATTCGGCAAACCTGCTTGCACAGAGCAAATATGAATTAAAATTTTATTAACTCACTATACAAAATGTAGATGTCTCAGTTGACATTGTATATGTCAGTTAACTCTGACATATACAAAATGTAGATGTCAGAGTTAAGAACAGAATTGTTCTTAACTCTGACATTATATGTATATCTGCCACTGAGACTCCAGAGGAAATTAGCTGGTAAACAAGGCTGTAATCTGGTGCACCAAATATTTATTCTCTGAGACAAAGGTTTTATGTAAAGGATTTTATATAAATAAAGAAACAAAGGTAAATTCAAGTAGACCAGGGCAAAATTATGTTTCACATTAATGAACATACAATATTGATGAAATTCACGTTGGTCTCAGTGTCATTTGGAATAGACTTAAACACACATACCAATCTTACTCTGGAAAAACAACTAAAGCATCACTGCTTTAATATATTTACCTTTATTTTAGATAAAAAAAAAATAAAGGTAAATATCCCCCTGCCCCCCCCCAAAAAAAAAAAAAACATATTTAAACATCACGTTCTCAGCAGACAAAATAAAACATGCAGTCATATTAATGGAGCACTGAGTGATACTGGTAAACACTCCAAATATCTCTACAATTTAGTCCATCCCTCAGCTTTAGTAGCACTTAAATAAGAAGTTCTAACCTTTAAAGCAGGTGACAAAGTTCTTCACTTTAGTGTCATCGAGAAAAAGCTGCAAGCGTCACAGAAAACATAGTAAACAACTGGAATACAGTTTGTTTGAAACGTTTTGTTTTTGGCTTAGACAGATGCTCACCTGTCCTTGATGGTCAATGTAGTAGAAATACTCCCTGATGCGGGGTTCGGGACTCTGGCCCTGGATGTATGAAGCCGTGCTTCTGCAAGTAATGAAGCCGCCAGGCGGACAACGAAGATCGGTCAGAGTTCTGCAGCTTCGAGCCGCTAACCGAAGGAACGTCATGACCGGTTTGACAGGCTTCAAATGTCCTGGGTTAAAAAGCAGAAAACATAAGGCACAGCATTCAAATGACGACTGGTTTGTTTTTGTATTAAGGGAAGGTTATAACGCTAAACTTGAGTCCTCATGGGTTTGTTTATGAGTTTATGTACCAACCAGCCGACCGGAAATGTTCATATTTTGTGTCGCTGCTGAGGAAATTGTTTTATAGATGTAAGTAATACAAACTGCCCTCTACTGGAAGGAGTGTTTACTACAGGCAAAATCCGCGAACGATAATAGGTCACAAGTAATATAAACAAAATGAAGTGGTGCGAAATACATAATATGTCAAATGTTTGTTTTTAGTTTTCTTAAATTGAATCAAAATTATTCATATCAATAATTAAAATGTTTAGACAGACTGTTAACTTAAGAATTTTCTTTTTCAGTCATTTCTAAGTTTTGTTTTTCTTGTTGCGTGATTTGTTAATCCTAGGTGTACATGCTGTACAGAACCTAAATATCTCCACCTGAGCTATTCAGGTTTTTAAAAAGATGTTCTACATTTAGCCTTTATTGTTGTTTTCTTGACTCTTGTATTATATGATTACCCATAAAACTTTGGATGCAATCATTTCTTTCAAATGTAAACTTTGAGGTAGAGGAGATTATGATGGGGACATATTTTTCAAGCTCCCTATTCCCACTTAAAGGAACTTTTATTTTAGCACTCCAAGACATTTTGGTTCCTTGAATGCACCAACATTCTGAGGAAAGCTTACCAATGACCTGTTGATATTCAAAGAAGACTGAACACAAAGGAAAGCAAATTTTGCTTAAATACTTTTACATAAATTGGGAAAGTGGGGGAAAAGAAATACATTATCTACACAAGTCAAGTTCAGAATTTAAGGTGACTTATGTCAAAGGTCTCATCCACCATAGTATTACTAAACAATTTGATCAGCTCAATCCTTATGCGTTTTGTTATGTCACTAACCAAAACTTTTTAAACGCTTTTTAAACTTCGTATTTTGTGAAATTCAGCAGTTGAAATCCATACCAAATGTTTTCATTTTCAGCCTACACTGACAATGAAAAAATAAATGAATAAATAAATAAACAAATACACCAGTGCATAGTATCTTCAAGAAAACTACGAGGTGATGTGAAAAAGCAGAGGGGGGCCCTTTAGGGAGATTTCAATCACATAAACAACAAGATGGCTGAGACTCAGACTGAGAGACAGTGCTGCTGCTGTTAGAAGGTCAACTCCTCCGTGAATCAGGGGAAAACAGAGGCTTCTTTTGGCTTCACAGCAAGGACTGACAGCACCAAACAAAGCGGCTGATTCATTAAATGTTCAGAACTTCATCCAGAAGGCTCTCAGTCTGTCTCAGCTGAAGCTCGGGCTGAAACCAACCTGACCTGATTACCTGCAGACCTTCCTCTTCCTCCTCCTCCTCCTCCTCTTCCAGGTTAGGGTGGAGCTGTCGCTACGTGAAACTCTGACAACACAGCAGGTGTCAGAAATAGCCCTAGAGTTGAATTAAAAACGGCATCTATCAACCTCACAGTAAGTTAAACCTCAATAAATCAAAGTTGGTCAGAACGGTTCGCTAAACTTTTCAAGCTAACGCCAAAAAATACCGTAAATAAACGTAAAACGCTACTAAATTTTAGAAATCAAAAGTGTGTTTAGTTTACGATTACAAGATTAGTTTCGGGTGTTGTATGTAGTCACTGGTTTTAACTATCGTCTCTTAAATAGTTAAACTTTCTACCTTGTTAACGTTTAAACTGACATCGAAGTTGGCTTCAGATTCGGTGCCATTCCTGTACTTGTCAGGTTAAATCCTGTTTTTACTCGGCAGTAGACTAAAGGCTTGACGAATCACTCTTCTTACATACGTGCACAAATATTCAGTTTAGGTTTGATTAGTCACTAGAATTTTGAAATTAACTGCATCTCAGATGATGCTTGAAAAACATTGATATTGTTTTTATTTTAATAAAATAAATGGGTTAAAATAAATCACTTAAAAAAAATATATATATTTTTTTTCTTCTGTCAGGATCTTGTCTCAAGTAGTTTTAATTTCCAACAGCATTGAAGTAGTTATTTTGTATTTATAGTCAGTATAAAAGTTTAATGAATCACACACTGTATTTTGTTTCTGTTATTAATTCAGAATAGAATATCTCCGCTCAGATGTGACCAGTCTCAGTACCACAGTTTTGGACAAGGAGAACATGTAAAATGGTTTTAATGTCCAAATTAAGCATTACTATTTCTCTTTCTAAAAATTAACTTGAAAGGCTTCTGGCCAAACTGACTGTGATGATATTCTGTATGCAGGCAAAATAAGTTAATTGTCCAAAACTTGAAAGTTGAATTTTACAGTTTATTAATCCTGTTTGAGAAAACAAAAATCAACTTTCTAGGGTTTCGCACGCTCTTGTTAAAAAAGCTGAAGGCACACCCCAGTTGGTGCTGATTCCATTCTAATAATTGTAATAAATTATTGTTATCACTGTTATTATAATTAAACCTTGTAAGTAAGTCAAAATATATGGTAACCCCAAAACTAAATTTACCAAAATTTAACATATTAAAATAAAGAATAAATAGCCCCATGTTTGTCTTCCAAAATGATCATGATGAATGAGTTATTTTTGGATGGCTAGAAATGGGCACCAGCCTGATGAGACCGTGCTCGAATAAATGGGCAAAGATGATGGATGGATGTTTCCACAAATCAGAACTATGTGACACATTTCTTTTTTTGTTGTTTGTATTTTTACTAACAGAACCAAGGTTTTACAAAACACAAAGTATATTTTAAAGATTAAATTAGTCTTAATTAATTAATTAATTTAGTCCAGATGTGACCAGTCTTAAGTTCCGTTTTTTCAGGAAGACCCAATATAAAGTCATCCTAATGCCTGAAAAAGCATTGATTGTCCAGTTTCTAACTGAAGTAAAGTATTCACATGTTTTTTATAAGATCTATAAACATTGTTGAATAATTCAGTCAAGGTCAAATCAGTCTAAGTATTTTGCATTTTGAAGTAAGTCTGTTAAAACTCGTGAAGATTCTTTAAAATAGGGGAAATATGATTTTTATAGTCCCAATCGAGAGCTACGAATCAGATGCGAGCTTCAGCGTGGTTTACGTCAAACCTTGAGTTATTTCCGTCAACGGCTCAGAAACCTTTTGGATTTAAATGATTAAAAAACGAAGACAATTTCCTAAAGCGAATTTAACATAGAAATGCTGCTTTTACAAGTGTCCAGAATAATTTTCTTGGAATTTAAAGGTCTTTTCTGTTTAATTTCCACTCGACAGGTATGAGTCAACCGCCCCGTTCCAAGCCGGGACACCGGGAGAGGAACGGAGAGCAGAGGCGGCCCCGGGAAAACAGGCAGTCCACCCCGGACAGGTGGGACAGTAGCACTGCTAGGAACAACTGCGGTTTCCTTCTCTCTGGGCTTGGTTTTAAGCCCATTTAATCCCAAATTTTTCCCAGACATGAAAATATTTAGGGACAATTTAGAGAGGCCAATTAACCTGACAGTCATGTTTTTGGACTGTGGGAGGAAGCCAGAGTACCTGGAGAGAACCCACGCATGCCCAGGGAGAGAACATGCAAACTCCATGCAGAAAGACAGGGGCTGAGAATTGAACCCAGAACCTTCTTGCTGCAAGGCAACAGCTCTACCAGCTGCACCACTGGGCAGCCCCCTTTGAACTAATCAAAGGGAAATAATTTAATAAATTGTAGACTATTGCTTTCTTAAATAGCCATTTAAGAATGCCACAGTCTAGTAGAGTATGGCAGTTAAGAAAAGCCATATAGCGTAATGTGAAGCTTAATCAGCAACAAGTTGTATAGCTCAATAATACTGATTTATCTCATTTTAAACATTCAAGTGAAATGAATCCTACAGTCACAGAAGCAACAAAACTGATTAAATTAGCTTTTAATTATACAGTGTCTTAACTTTATAATTAAATACAGTAAATACACCATACTGTATATGGTGTGAAGTAATTTCTTCTGGGGTCCTGAAGGCGCTAGAAACATCACTTATACCAACTCAATATATCTATATCTATTGTTTTATAAAAAAGAAAATAATTTTTGGCCTTATAGTTTTAGATTGTTGCAATAGTTTTAGTATTTCAGTTATGTTTTTCAGGAAAACATGTCTTCTTTTGCCAAACTATACAGTTTTTTTTCTAGCAAATGACCAAAATTATTTTAATGTTTTGCTCAGCAAAAATATATTTAATATTTAACCTGACTTAACATAGTCTACACAGAAGATTATTATGTCCTTAAGGACAAGTTTTACTTCATAAAGAGGAGCTGTCTAAAAGAATAGTGTCATGTTTATAAATATACTTGTATCCACCTAGACAAACTGTATGGGAAAGTAATTGGTATTGTATATGTGTTCCAGCTCCTCTGCTGCCCCCCGATACAGCCCCCGAGAATCCGAGCCCCCTCCCAGGAATTCGAGGGACGCTCCCCGGACGGAGCACCAGGCCTCCTCATGTACCAACATCTGTTCACGGAGAGGTATGCAGACTCTCAGAAGAAATATGTGAGTCAAATAAACCGAAAGCTGCTTTGAAGGCAGCTGCAGCATAAGACGAGTGCAGACTTTGGGTTCATCAAGCTTCACCATTTCCTCCAGGGAAAACCGGTCCGACCGGTTTGCTGCTGCGCTCTGTTCTCAGAGTTTCAGCAGATGGAAATTGTTGCTGATTCTGGGAAGAAGCCAAGCTACCCCCCCCCCCACCCCCCATCCGATTTACAATGCTGTGAAAGTTTGTTTTTTTTTCTTCCCTTTTTGTCATGAAACTAATTGTAGTAATAAAATACAATAATAAACACCAATTGTTTTTCCAAGTTACAACTTTGTGAAGTTAGAACAAGTATCCAGACTAACTTGGATACTCTTAAACCCAAGAAATGGTTGTACCAACCTTAACAGCAACAAGCCTTTTAGGACATTTTGATCCATTTTTCTTTGCGTAACTGTTCTAATTCAGCCATACTGGCAGATTTCTAGCCTGTTTGAGGTCATGTAATAGATTTTTATTCAACTTTAAGCCCAGACTTTGACAAGATCACTTTAATTTAGCCATCCATTGGTGGATCTCCAGGTTTCTTTATACTTAATTGTTTTTACTTTAACAATAGAACTAATTTCCCCTCATCTTTCTTGCCCTGGCCAGGCGTCGTGCTGATCTGCTCCGTCCTAACCAACGCCCTCGTCCTAATCTGCGTGGTCGCGGCCCAGATGGTGATGTCAGGCTTGTCGTCGATGGGCGGCATGGGCGGCGTCAGCATCAACAGCAACTTCAACATGCAGGGCACTGAGCTGCAGAAGGTGCGAGATCTGGACATGCAGTACAGCCAGATGAGGGCGCCCGGTATCTACGGCGGCGTCGCCTTCAGCCTGACCTTCGGTGTCGTCTCACTGCTGTTCGTGGTCGCTGGGAACAAACCCGCCCACCACATGAATCAGAAGCTGCTGGTGGGGGCGTTGGCTTTCCAGGCAGTGGGTGCCGTGGCCTATGTGGTCGCCGTGGGCCTCTACCTGCACTTTGTCATCCAGGTCAACTCCACGGACGTGTGCAAGCAGCGAGAGCGTCTATACTCACGGAATGGCTACACCTGGATGAACTGCAACGTGAGCGGGGGTGACGCAGCCGTGGCGCTGTTCGGGCTGATCACCGCCATCCTGTACACTGCCGGGACCGTGCTCACGGTCCAGACAATCAGGCGAGTGAAGCACTACCAACAGGAGAAGAAGAGGCGCCAGGCAGAGAAAGAGCAGGGTCAGGGGAACTACCACAGGGCCCCACTGAGGGCAGAGACAACGTCGGTGTGAGGCTGAAGGTTTTCAACCTGCTGGGTTCAGACCCAGGTAGGAGGACCAACCTATAACGAGATCTGAAACTGATCTCCTAAAATGATTCCTGACATGGATGTGTTGACAGTAAGATGACGTAGTTCATCATCTGGCAGAAACCGATGAGTCACACATTACTGACATTCAACCCAGCACTGATCACAGTTGCAGCCGACTCCTTTTTCTAAGAAATCCAATCATTCAGACAAGTGTCTAATTTTAAGATTATTAACACCTTCAGAGTTTTCAGCTTCTTTTACTTTGTAAAATCAGCTGCACAATGACTTCCTGTTTTTTCTACCAATCACAGTAAAGGAAGTGTGGATGTAATGTAAACTCTGGGAGCCATGTGATTTACAACAAATACAAAGAACAAGCAGGAATCAATCATAAAGCAAAATGGGACGTTTACTTTAACTGCTTGTTTTTCACCCGTTGCCACTTTTAACTTTCAGATTCTTTATTAAACTCAGGAAATAGTGTAGATAAGTTTTTATATTCTGTAAATAGCTCTAATAATTGTAATTCATGTTTCTTATTTTTATGGTGTACATGTTTTACACTCAGTGCTTGAAATTCTTTTTCATTACTTTAACCAAATAATGAGCTCAAGGATCACTGGACTTGTTTTTAATGTAATGGCAGTTATATAATTTGTTTTTACATTACAGATTTATTCTTCTGTATTTCTCGGTAGTTTTTCTGTAAACTAAAACCATCAGGTGAAATAAAAATGGACTTGATTTAAAGAGTTGTAATGTTCGCTGTAATCCTTGCTCCTGTAGGAGGCGTCATGACCACCACAAACAGGACAGTGAAGCAACTGTTCAAAGGCTTGATTCCAAACAAAACAAACTCCCACTTCAGAGGATTTTAGAAAACAGAGCAGTGATTGTCACAGCAATGAAAATGCCAGATATTGGGCCTTTCAGATGTATTCACTCTTAAATTTAACACTCTCATGTTAAAACCACAAACTTAATATATTTTATATTGCAGATCAACTCAAATTAATCCATAGCAATGAAGGGGATGGAAATGCTTTTAAAGTCAATCTGCAAAGGAAAATCTGAAAATTGCAACATGAACCCAACCATGTCGCCTTATTGAGTTTGGCTTTCAGAAGTTGTTTTTAGTTGTGTGCAGTCACAAGAAAGAAAATATTGAAACGCTTTTATTTGTCCTGTTTACATTTTTACCACAAGGCAGAAACACCAAACTTTTGGAAGGAGTGTCTAGTTAGAAAAGGACAGAACTGGACTGCTTGGCTTGCATGACAAATGTTTGTGCAGGAAAACCAACAGCCTCTCTTCTGCAGGAAAGATGTCCAAACCCATGGACGCTATAAACAGCAACAAAAACGTGGCTGTAAGCCACACTTACGACTTATTTTTTGCAAAGAATCTCAACTACATCCTTTTTTTACATCACAAATATGTGACACTTTGTTGATCTGCCACACAAAAATCTAAACAAAATACCACCATGTCTGTGGCTGTAATGTGATCAATTAAGGAAAAGTGTTGCTGTGAAATTCTTCAGGTCATTGTTGAAACTAAAAATTGCTGGATGATATAACTTCAGAGAAAGAAGGCACAAAGTAAACATGTTGCAGTTATCTGAAAACTTTATTGTTTAGCAAAAGTAGGTCTCTTGTTGTGCTGTTTGCTATAGCGCTGCTTTGAGCTGTTAGTAACTAGAAATGTTGCAGCGCCACCTACAGAACACGGACCTGGAACGTCGTCAGCCTTCAGGAATAATCATCTTTTCTCTCAGAGAATATTAGTTAAGCCTCAGTGACTAAATAAAGTATTAAACTCCTAGGAGTTAGTTAAACAGTTCCTAACTCCAACACCTGTAAGGCCATGAGCTGCAACCCGAACGCTGGTCCGGTTCTTAAAGTACCGTTTAATGTAGAACTGATCTGAAAAGCTACTACAACACAAAGTGCTTCTTCATATCATAGATATGGTAATCATTTACATGTGAAGATTTAAATCAACATAAAGTTACAAAAATTGCATCGTGTTTCAGGGCTTGTTAACAGTACAAAATAAAGTGGGTCAGGAAACCTCAAAAGGAGTTTCTGGTCCAAACTGAACTCCGAGTCCGCTAAATCAAGAGACTCCTCCCTCAGTGATGCTGGGTGATGATGATGGTGATGATTCGGACAGCAGCAGTCAGAGCGGCGTGACAAAATAGTCTGCCGGTCTCTGATAGGTGTGTGTCTGCATCTGTTCCTGCTGCTGCTGGATAATCTGCCGGACCTCCTCCTCCAGCTCCGGCGGGATGATCAGCTGGTCGTCCGGGTCAGGCTGGGCGGGGGCGTTGAAGTAGCCCCCCTGTTTCCTGATGGGGGCGTCTGCCGCCTCCTCAATCAGATCCTGGCTGCGGCCCTGGCAGGCGACGGACCCGTTGGCCCGCGCCCGGCGGCCCAGCATGGCTGAGCGGGCCTCCTGGTTCGGGGAAGGAGGAGGGACTGGTGAGGGAGACGGGGATGTGAGGTTGGGAGGTAAGAGTTCGTTACTGGGGGTCACTGGTTTGTATGTGCTTGTGGTGTTGGAGTGAGTGGAGCCGGGCCGGAGCAGGCAGTGGACATCTGCCTCCACCTCCACCCGGCTGCCGTTGGAGAACACGCCGGCAATGGGCTCTTCGTCCTCACTGTCCAGCCCGTTGTCCGACAGCGCTCCGGAGAACTGCCTCTGGAAGCCGCCGGCCCCAGCAGCAGGTCGCCGCGCACCAATTCGGCCCTGAGTGTTCGGATGGGAGCTCAGTGGCTCTGTGGACGGTGCCGGCGGCTCCTCGGAGGACGCTGTGGACCCTACCTCGCTGCTCATCTCAGAGGTGCTGAACTCGCTGCTCAGCTCGCTCACGGTTCCAGAGGAGGTGGGCGGCAATGGAATCGCCCCGTCGCTGCCAGAGAAGGGATGCAGAGCGGGTTGGGCAGCGGGCCCAGGGCTGGGCGGTGGAGGAGGCGGCTCGCAGAAGCAGCAGCAGTCCTCGGTGATGTTGAGCTGGACGACAACAGCGCTGAGGCTGTCGGAGCAGCCGTAGCTCTGGGCCAGCGTCACCAGCTTCTTAGCCGCGGCGAGAGCGTCTGGAACGTTCCGCACGGCCTCAATCGCCTCGTTGGGAGACAACAAGTCCCACAATCCTCGGCTGCCCAGGAGGAAAAACTCATCCTGAGGAGTGAGCGTTACCGTGGAGACATGTGGGCGGGGCGTCACGGAGGGACTGAGGAAGGAATATCCCATCATCCTGGTAGAGTCGGTCACACCGCTGACCTTGTTATCCTGCAGACAGAAACAGACATGTTAAAAACTCAGCACCTGATCACACGTAATAAGAATAATAATTATTATTGTAAACTGTGTTTAATGTACTAAATACATTAAACATAGTAATCGATTGAGCAACATCGATTGCTCAATGTTTGAGCAATCGATGTTGAGCTAATTTAACCTGGAAAACTTCAACTCTGTAAATACTACATATTTAGAAAAATTTTAATTATTTTGAATATTTTTTTAGACGTTTCTAATAATGAACTAGTTTAGCAAAGCAAGTTTCAACAGTGCACAATTATGTGTTTTTTTCCCCCCCAAAACTTAACAGACATTTGGTTTACAACAAAACACTATGAGCTTTGATTTTGAAAGTCTACAAGGACATCTTATATGAGAGATGGTAACTTCCAAAGTCTTGTGAGCATCTGATTGGTCAACCACCTCCAGCCTTAGTTCACTCAGAAACAAAACTCAATGGATTCAGGAAAGGTCTAATCCATACCCTCCCTCCACCTCTCTGTCTGAATATCTCACTGTACCAAAAAGATTCAGTCTTAAAATTAGGGGCCAATTAATGTCACTCAGCATCCATACAGAGATTTACATCACTTTTAGATTTGGAAAAACTATGAACTACCTTAGATTCCAACCAAGAGTTGAAGAACAAATCTTGGATGCTTTCCTCGTTACCTCTGTGATGACAGCGTTGTGCTGCCGGACCCTCTCGAACTCCATCTCCTCTCGGACGGTGTGGACGTTGGACAGCAGCAGCGCTCTCCCTCCTCGGCACAGCACGGCCTGGCAACGGCCCACGTTGGCCGCCTTCAGGGTGAAGCAGCTGCCGGGCTCGCCAGGCGCCACCGGGTCGTGTCTTATGTGACATAATGCTGCCGAGCCACCCATCCTTTGACCGGCCGTGCCGAGCTTCCTGCAGACGCCACAAAAACAAAAAACAAAATCAGCGTCAACAACAAGCAGTTGTTTTCTTCTTTAATGACGAGTCTGGTGAGGTGAGCCTTTACCGCTGCATGGTGAGGAAAGTATTGGTCATGTAGTCTTCCTGCCTCGGCCCTCGGTGCAGTTCCTCAGCCAAAACGTCCCCCATAGTGCACTGCAGCAGGTAAGGCACCTCGACGTTCTTGTCCCCGTCAAAGACGCCATACAGAGCTTCTCGTGTCCCGCAGAAGGTGTCCTGGGCCAGAGCGGCCACACACAGTCTGAGAACAACAACCGCTCATTAACAGGGATAACAGCCAGGAAACACTTCTAATTCTGGACATTCTAAACAAACAGGTGTAAAATAGAGCCAGTAATTAAAGACCGACTTGTTTTTGACTCCCGAAGCCTCTGTAAAGCCGTGACTCCACACCGCAGGGACGCCGTGGCTTTCACTCGCGGCAGAAGCAGACGGCGACGGATCCACCCGGAAACAGCGGATGTTGCTGAAAGAAGGTGAAAAACATTTTTTAAAGACAGTTCTGTGTCTGAAGATTTCTGCTGAAGATTTTCTGTCCATACTTGAGTAGTTCCAGGCTCTTGTGGTCGAGGTTGAGTCGAGGGTTTCCGGTGAGGTCGAGCTCCAGGAGTTTTGGGGGAAGAACCTCTGGCAGCGTAACCTCCGTCAGCTCGTTGCAGCTCAGATCGACGCACTGGGAACGGCAGAGAGAGAGCTCAACATGAACCGCTTCTTAATAGATTCTCAGATTTTAAATTCCTGCCTTTGTTTGATTGTTTAAGGACATGGACAACGGCCTAACTACAGCAGTCAGCTGCTTCAATTTCACCCAAACGCTTTGGCTAATGTGAATTAGTGGAACATATAAAATGTTTGAAAACACAATTTAATGTTTCTGTATATTTCCTTGCAAAATAAAAGTTATTTTATGGATAAAAATAATTAAGATTCTCAGCATTTTTGAAGCACTTTGGATCGATGCCGGGATTTTTCTGACGAACCTTAATTTCGGGCAGCTGGAGCACCTTTGGGAAGGTGTTGATGCAGTTGGAGTGGGCGGACAGCGTGTGCAGCCGCCGGCAGCTGAGGATGGTGGTGGGCACGGCTCTCAATCGGTTGCCACTCAGGTCCAGCTCCTCCAGCAGCTCCAGCCGAGCCAGTTTACTGCAGAACGAGGAGAAAATACAGAAACTAAAACTCAAAGATCAACCTGCATGATGACTGACTCACTGAAACTCTAAATTAATAACCTGATATATTTACAGGGACATCTTTATTGCGTTGTACCTGGCAGTAAAGGTTTGCAGCTGGTTGTAAGCGAGGTGCAACACCCTGAGGCGGCCGTGTCCCGTCAGCTGAGGGATGCATTTGTCTGTCAGGCTGTTGTTGGTCACATACAGCTCCTCCAGGCTGCTGCAGGAATCATCTGACAAGCTGGCTGCAGGCAGATCCTCCAGCTTATTGGCCGATGCATTTAGGTAGCGTAAACTGGGATGAAATCCAGACAAAAGAATAAGTACTGCACTGTAAAAATTGAACAAAACGGTGAAGAAAGCCAGAGAAATGTGAGGAGCAGAGATCCACCTCTGGGCTTTGATGAACAGGCTGTGGGGGAGCTCCGTCAGGTGGTTGTGTTGGAGGTCCAGGACCTCCAGCTGAGAACTCTCCAGCCTATCGGGGAGCGTGCATACATCATTCCAGCCTGCCAGCAGCTTCCTCAGACTTCCACTAGAGAGCAGCCTGCAACACAAACAGTCGGATCAGGCTGTGAACTGTAAAGCTGTGAGTGGAACTCCAGTTTGTTTTTAAAGTTCAATGAGTTTAAACCCTCAAGTGGGACTAGCAGAGAACAGAGACACGTTCAACACAGCTGGATCCAGATTCATGTTTCCGTGTCTATATGGAAACTGAAATGAATCATGTAGCTTGTGGCCAAACAGACAAACCGTATGACTGTTTCCCTGCAGAGCAGAAAGTTAAGAGTTTTTTCTTCAGTTGTTCAGTGGTTTGGTAGAGGCTCAGGCTGGCTACATAGAACATAACCAAACAATGACGCAATGTTATTAAATGAAAATCGGGAAGGTAACATTGTTTCAAGACAAACTCAAACAAAATGGCTTGTTCACATTGGTCTACAGCAGAAACATTGCAGAGCTTCTAATGGGCTCGAGCAGATGGAACAGAAAAAGATGCAGTTCCATACCAAAGAAAAAAAATATGATACTGGAGTTTTATTTGACTGTATTTACATCTAATGCATCAGTATAGAGAAGTGAACCTCAACTTTTTCTTTTATGAAATCTTTGTCTTTTTGTATCTGCTTGTACGCATTAAAGTCATTTTAAACTGGGACTTTACTTACAGATTAGTTATTATTTTTCTAGGACAGAACAAAGGTGCAACTGTGCTGATTTTTGACAAGGTAAAATTGAATTTATTGTTGACTTTTCCTTATCTACACAAACATACAGAATAAAATATACACAATAGTGCTAATTTCCTAAACTATGATTTTAATCAGTAGCGAGATGGTTAAAACTTGGACATAAACAGGAAAAATAAAAAAAAAAAAAAACACATGAAAACTGGTTTAATGGTTTGCCAAAATCCAACCCATTTAAATGAACGCAACCAGTTCAGCCATAAAGTTTGGTCAAATGTTCAGCCAGAAATAAACCAGAAGCTTGTTCATTGCTACAAAGAGTGCTAAATGTGCAAGTTCCAACTAAGAGACATTTAACCAAACATTAGTGAGGATTTATGTTTCCATTTCAGTCAGTATGCATAATATTACTCCTTAGTGGATTAAAGAGAAAAAAACAACTAGTTTCTGCAAAGAGGTCATTTAGGTTTTTTGCTGAACAGCTGAAAGTTTTCCAGGAACCACTGCGGTTTTAGGAATCTTTAACTCAGCCTTTTGTCATATTCAGTGCGTTAGACCTTCTTGTCTGCGTGTGTGTGTGGTGTGTTTTTGTGCCGCTCACCATACGGGCAGCTCGGTGACGCAGTTATGGTTAATGTCCAACACCTCCAGACTGCTGCTCTGACACAGCCAGTCTGGGACACCTCCCAGCTTGTTCCTTCAGGAAAACAAACCCAGTCAGCGAGCAGCTTTTACACACCGTGAGCAAGAAAATGCCGACACTTTCCCTACCTGCAGAGATCCAGAACTGTCAAATTCTCTGGCACAGGCTGCACCTCCAGCTGCATCAGCTCTGTAAACACAGGCACAGCAGTGTGTGAAGGCGATGCGTCAGGCCTCGTCAGTTCAAGGTCTCATGGTGATAGAAGTGTTGGTACCGTTATGACTGGCGTGCAAGCTCTTGAGGGCGTGGCCGCTGACTCTGAGGAGGGAGAGGGAGTTTCTGTCGCAGCGCAGCAGCTCCAGCTTCCCTAAGCAGCTGATGTCCAGCTCCTGCAGGCCGGCATCCCGCACGTCCAGCTGGATGATGTGCAGCAGCTGCTCCCAATCAGCCACCGTCACTTTGTCAAGCCTGTTCAGCCTGAATTACAGCCACAGGGAGAAGAAATTATACTGTTTAATTAGATTTTTTCTAAGGATATGTCAATTTAAAGAAAGCCACGATGTCAGAAGTTACATGATTCAGGGTTCATACATTTTCTCATAGAAAAATTCAAGCATTTTCAAAGTGTGGTTTCAAACGTTACCAGCACCACACTTTGAATACAAATGAAGTAAAAAAAAGACAGTTTCAATTTACTATTACATAAAATAACAGCAGGCACAAGGTAAAGTTAAATCTGACAAAAATTAGATGTGTTGAACAGTCTCTCCCACACGCACGCAAATGCACACACACACCTGAGTGGTCCAAGAACAAAACACTAATTTAACAAAGATGTTAAACAGCCCAATTGTAATAAAAATATTAGATAACCTTTATTTCAGTTCCATTGATCAATAGATTGAGAAATTAGGAATAAGTATTTATTACACTGAAACATGGTGTTAAAGTAAATGACCTTCTTGCTCAAAACGAACGATTAAACACAACAAACACAGAAAGTTACAAAACATCTTAAAAACAGTTAAAAAATAAAAAAAATCACTGTTTTCTGGAATTTAGCAAATATAAATACATTTAGTAATTTCAACTAACCTAAAAGAAGAAAAATGACTTCAGAATTTTTTTTGCCTTTTTATTAGTTCTGTGACAATATCTGATTTCAACTGTAAATGTTTTCCAGATTTAGGCTTTTAATTAAAATTTTGATTGCACTTTATTACAAAACTGTGCAGTTGGAAGATCAAGCACTTTTAAAAGCTTTATACAGAAATCAGGCACTTTGGAAACCTTGAAAACACCTAATTGACAGAATTTCTGGCATCATAAAATTAAATTATTAAGAAATGAATAAGTCTGTCATATTTTCTTTTACATGTTAAGTAAGGATTCTTCATCTTCTAAGCACGGTTTTTGACTGTGAGCAATCTTCTTACCTGACATCTACATATCGAGTGTGCAGCCACTGCAGCCCGGCCACGTCCAGGACAGACAGCCGGTTCCCTGCCAGACAGAGCTTTTCCAGGCCTCGGAGCTTCTCCAGGACAGGAGGGACACTGCTGAAACAGTTGAAGGACAAGCCGAGGTAGGTGAGGCCCTCCAGAGAGCCCAGCTCTGCAGGCAGCGAGCTTACAATGTTCCCGTCCAGGAGGAGAGTCTGCAAGCTGGCGAGTGGAGGAGAGCTGACAGTAAACACAGAGTACTGAAGAGCCAGACCAAAACAGTCAGGACTTGTTTTCCAAATCCAAATATATACTTATGATGAGCTTAGAAGAAATATGGCTGATATAACGTCTCACTTCAGCCAGATTCACGTTGATTAATTTGATTACTTGCAGCACTCATAAATCTAACCGCAAGCTCCAACTCTTGCACATAAAGAATCTGAGAGCATGTTAGTTTTGGATTGAAAACGTAACAATCACTAAAAAATGTCAAAAATAAAACTTCTCTAACACAGGGTGACCATGTTTGTCCCACTCATGCAGTGTGTTTGTGCAGACTAACATTTTTTATTATTTTACCGCATATTAATTTATTAAAATCTGAGACTTTAAAAGTTAAAACTACTTGCAATAAAACAAACTCCACTGTGACAGTCGTGGTGCTTTCATGTTCTGCCGTCCCGACCAAGGTGTGTTGCTAAACATTAACTCTTCTGAGAATATCTACAATGTCTGACAAACGGGTCTCTGGAGATCCAGTTGGTTAAATTCCTGCGTGCAGCGACAGAATCAGCATGACTCTGCACTGTCAGGACACATGTTTGTTTTTCAGCCAAATGCTCGTCTAATGCACAGAGGGATTATTATGGACTGATGCCTCAGCATCAAAGTCTCTGTCAGCCGCATGCAGGTCAGTGAGGAAACATTCCGCGCATGTGCAAAACAGCGCTTCAGTGCTCACTGCGGCCCTCACTTACTTGTTCATGGTCGCAACTTCTGCAGGCAGACAGGAGAGACGGTTTCCAGACAGGTTGAGCTCTGAGAGCGAAGTGATGTCGCAGAGGGCCAGAGGAAATTCAGACATAGCGTTATTTGACAGAATCAGGCTTCTCAGTTTACAGAACCTAGAGAGCAAAACAGAAAGAGACACCAAGTGAAAGAGGCTTGTAAAATATTTAGAACTTCTAATTGTTTAAATGTTTTTTCATTATACATCCATTGATTATTTGATCATTTAAACTCATTCGGCCCAAATGTAAGTACTGATTAGCTGTTTTTGAATAATGACTGTAACTTCACCACTTTTAATTTTTCCCCTACTTGAACAAGCTGAGGAGCTCAGAGAATTGAAAAAAACACCAAAAAAATCAGCAGGGCCAGATAATGTAGATCCTTTTTCTCTAAAATTAGCTGCAGAGTTTACAGCAGAGCCATTGTCTCAAATTTTTAATTTAAGTCTAATCTCTAATAAAATCCATAGTGTCTTGAAATCAGCATTTGTTTTGCCTCTAAACTGATCCAGCTTTATGGTCAGACTGAGGCTGAAAGTCCTTCAGAAGGGAAGGCTACTGTCAATCCTTTGCAAAACAAAACAAAAAAAAACCTGGTGGAAAACCCTTACTGGGAAGTTTGTATTTATCCAGAAACAATATTGATGTACATGTGAATTTCCATCAGGTAAATGTCAGCCTTCAGTGTGAAGCAAATTCGACATTAAGTTATAAAAAAGAGAGGTGGAATTTGAACACTTATTGGAAAATATCTGCTTAAAGCAACGTTTTACCAAAATTCTAATACTGGCTGGGGATAAGCTAGCTGTTAGCGGATTTACTGTGGCTAGTTTCCTCTGAACACATCTGAGAACACACACAAGTATAGATCTGTAAAAATGTCTTCGGCTGAGTTGTTTTTATTCAAAACAAGTAGTCAGCCCCCCCACCAAATCGACAGCTGTATACACAAACTGTAAGATGAGCCTCGAAGCTCGTCTGAGGAAGAACATCTTTGATGGAATCCAACCGACACGCTGCTTTCAGCACTCGCATGGTGGATGACAACGTCTGGAAACGCTGTATTATTTAGAGCAGGCTGGCGTACGTTTATACTTTCTGTTCAAGTTTCAGTTTCTATTCTGACCAAAAGCTTCAATTTGTGGTTTGAAGAGGGAATTTTCCAAGAGTGCCAGGTTCAGTTTTAGCAAGTGTTTATGTAATTTCCCCAAAAGTAAGATTTTTCATGGAAAAACTGAAGATCTAGATTTTGAAATGAAATTTGTTTTCAGTTGGATTTTAGGGTTAAAGGGCAACAGGATTCCTGAAGTTCACAGGAGCTGAACATCGGTAACTAATTCAGAATGTTGACCTAAATGCAAAGAGACGTCCCTCGCCCAAAGAGGTCACATGATGTCATGTCTGTCATCTCCACTGCAGCTCATTCAGAACCACAAGAGCATCATCTCTAACTGCTTCCTCTTTCAGGCATGTGGCATCTCCTCAAAAAAGAAACAGAAAACTGCAAACAGTCTCTTTAGAGTGTTGGATGAGCTGAACATTCTAACCTGGTGAGTGCGGGAACACCTTTGTGCAGGGACATAAAGTTGTTCTTGAGGTTGAGGTGCGTTAGGTCCTGGCTGTAGAAGAGCTGAGCAGGCAATTCCTCCAGGCTGCAGCAGGAGAGGTCCACAGAGTTCACCCTCTGAGAGGCGATCTGGGTAGAGACGGGACAAGAAACGCAGCCAGCTGAAAGGCCAATCTTTAAAAATTATAGCCAGTTTTTGTGAGCAGAGAACAGAAAATTGTTGCCTTAAGATGATCCTGAAACATTATCAGGGAGGTTTGACAAAAAAAGAAACATTTTAAGTTGTGAAGCAGCTCAGTGTTTGGAGTTTGTACCTTGGAGGCCATCCTGTGCCAACGCAGGTGCTCGGCATACGAGTCGTAGCTGACGTAGTAGATCTGACTCTGGGGACCGGCAGAGCTGAAGGCCAGACAGTGGCTGTGCCTCTTCACTTCTTCCACCTGAAACAAAGGAGGCATTTCAGTTCCCACCGTCTACAAGAAATGCAACTCTCCACCTGATCGAGGGATGAACCAGGGTTTGTTTATGTGTACAAGCTTTGTTGATGCTTAAAGAAAACCAAAGTCCAAAGAAACAATAACATTTGTTCAGAAAATATTGAGAGCTGTTAGTCAAGAATTTGAACGATTAGTAAAAAACTTTTACCTTTAGAAGGAAAATATGTAAAAAAAAAAAATCCAAAAAACAAAAGGTGGATTATGTTGATAAACTAAAAGGGAAAGTGTCTAGGCAAATCTAATTAAACAAAGGGTGCATTCACAACAAATTCCGTTTATTCCACTGGAATGCATAGTGGATGCATTCAAAGTTGCGCTCGGAATCTTCTTCTGAGGTTTTTGTGTCATTTCCGTTTTTTGTGCAGCGCCACCACAGGCGAAGAGAAGTTTTCCAAAGAGTTTATTTCATCTGGCACAGTGCAGTGTGAAAGCAAAACACACCAGCTGAAAATGTAACAAATGTTGCAGCTTTGCTCAGAGTCTACCAGACTACCAGCTGTGAAAACACCCTTACACTCATGTCACACATTAGATGTTCCTCAATAAAAATAAGCAGAAAACATCTCACCTTTCCTCCGATGAGGGGCAGGATGTGCATCTTCCCTGTGTGGGCGTGTTTCACAGACGACACTATGAGGCAGGTTCCACTCAGTGTGACCTGACGCTTTGACCAGCGGTTCACCGGCAGTGCCAGCTTCCCTTTCCGCACGTTGAACACCCCGGAGAGCTGCACGCGCTCAGAACCCCCCACGCTGCGAGGCTTACCTATTAGGACAGAGAAAGGAGGGTTAAATGACACTGAACAGAATCATTAAGGATCAGACTTACCAGCAGTTGAGCACTTTTATTTATTTATTTTTTAGCTCTTTGCGATGTTACGCATTATCTCTCTGTCTGTCTGTGGGTATCTCTTTCAGAAACGGAGAGTTGTTATGTAAGAGAACTAAATCTCGATAGGCTGCCACAGTGAGCAGTCACTCAGATGAGATTTGTTGGGTTTTTAAGCATTCACAAACACAAAGCCAGAGTGCAACAAACTTTGAGGCTAGCAACAGGTCCTGCAGTCCATTTTATCCCACGTGTTCAAATTTCTCTGCACTCACAGGCATTATGTACCCTCCACTAAAACCATCAGATCAAATCCGCCAGGGAACAAGAGAAAGTGAGACCCATGAAGGGCCTTAACCACAAAGAGGCCTGAAATCAGATTAGCTTGTTACATAACGTCTTACAACACCAAAACCTCCGTTCTCCTGGCTGCTCCGTCCAGCGACAGACACCAACATTGCCTCGGCACAGGAGGAGGGTAGCGACAAGAAGGACCCCACTCAATGAGCTCACTTCCTTTTCTTTAGTGAAAATCGTGTGAAGCGTGAATATTTCAGGTTGCTGAGTCAGAGGCAGAAAGCAGAGGCAACAGTAAACACGAGTTCATGTGTCAAAGAACTTTTTCTGTTTAGATTTTTTTGTTTGTTTGTTTTGCCCTTTGCAAAAATCATTAACATTTGAAACAATGAGCAACAAATTATGTGGAGCTGTATATGGAGATATATTTACACACAATGTAAATATCTCTCCCCCTTCTTTTTAGCCACACATAAAGGTTCAGATCATGGATGAGGACATGAAGAAAATTAAAGAAGTTACATAAAAAAGCTTTGCAGAAAACATATTGAGCCAAAAACAAGTTCTTTGTCTGATTTCGACTTTAACAAGTCCATTCATAGAACACTGACTATGACACACAATCAAATAACTTGTTTTGCCATAAGCCATTGTTCTAAAAATAAACACAGAAAATGTAATATTTGTTCCTATCTCACAGAGTATACATGATTTATTTGGAGCATTTTTTAAATGAAATTTTGCTTTTCACCTAAAAGCAAGATTTTATTGAATTAAAGTTCAGATTTTCAGAAACCAAATGTGGCTTTGCAGATATTCACCGTTTCACTTGACTAGCTGAAGATGTCTTAATAATAAAACATATTGTAAGCTGTCAGTGTTGCAGGGTGGCTACACACAGGAACAGAAACACTCTAAACTCTGCGGATGCAAGGCAGCTTTTGAAACACTGCTTTACATAGACGGTGCCTGATGGTTGAGTCCAGAAAACCTAAAAGATGTGCTTCTACTGCATATTTCAAAGCATAATGGGGAAAAGTATCTGCTTTCTTTCAGATTAACATTTGAGGTTTATTCTATTGTGATTGACAGGGGTATTCTCGCTGCTGTCATCCTGTTTCTATTTGAACAATACAGTGAATTATTTGTGTGGATCCACCCTTCCCTGGGCGGTGTACACATGATATGTTTTGTTGTTACATGCCCTTTCCTTCCTTCTATTTCTCTGTTTAGAGGAAATCCTGCCTCTCATCAAGCAATTGCTCATTTTTCAACTGAACCTTCTTCCCTTTTGCGACAGAACTAGCAGCAACAACTTTGCCTCCAATTACCGTCAAACTCCGAGTTCAGACCGAATGAGGAATCAGTCTTTAACCTTGTGGATTAAAGCAGCGTCCTCTGTTTGGAGGAGCCCTCGCCTCACAGAGATCCGAAACACTGAGGAGGTGAAATTCGAGTTCCCCTAAGGTCACTTTTCTCTTACTGTCAGCACACTGCGAGTTGGTATGACAGAAAGAGATGGGTGCACATGGCGCTTTGCTGGTGGAATTTGTGCTGTGTCAAAATCCCTTAGCCAGAAATCAGCATCCCAGAATGAGTCAAACTACACTTACTAACAATACACAAAGATTATAATCTTCCAAAGAACTTTACTTCCTAGTTCTTCCCAAAAAACAAAGAGGCAGAAATTACTCAGGAGGCTGGATGAATGCCAGTGAATGTCACCTGACAATTTCTTAGCCGTTTATCATGTCAGTCACACACATCGGCTTCTCCCGGTTGCCTCATAGCTCAACTGCTGTATCTGTAGTGTTCCACCCACAAAACTGTAATTCAGGTTACTACAGATGTCCCAGACTGTTGCAAGAAGCTGGCTTCAAAGTCTGATAGCTGTTTAAATCACTGATGACACCAAAACAGAGGACAGCTGGTATAGGTGAACTCCGTAAATGGTTGAGACCCCCTCTAAAAATGATTATAACTGTCTGTCTTAATAATTCAAATGCCTCATACACCATAGTATGCATCAATATCCACAGTGGAAACCATGTTGGCACTAATGCAGAAGCTAACGTCCACGCTCTTTCTTGTTTTCGTTCTTGGGCTTACGGCCAATCAGTGTCAGTGTTGGCACTGATTGAATGGTGCCAACCTGGATTGGCACCATCCAATGGTGCACCTGGATTGGCTGCTTTGCATCAGCAGGGTTGCCCAAAGTCGGTCCTCGAGGGCCAGGATCCTGCATGTTTTAGTTCTTGGTTTAACGCACCTGGATCCAATGATGGCTCATTAGAAGGCCTATGAAGAACATTGACATGCTGAAAAGGTTGTTACTACCATCAGGGAGAGAAGTAAAACATGCAGGATGCCGGCCCTCAAAGACCGACTTTGGCTTACAGTAACCAATAAAGTATTAAGCAGCATTATGCCCACGTTAGACCTTCCTAAGGTGCATTTTCTATCATATATTTTAGATATGCGCTAAGGAAAAATCTGTGAAACTGTCTAGGATCTGTATTTGGGGACTTCATTTAAAAAAACAACAAGGTTTTGTGGTAGTGCATCAAAAGCAACGTGTCAGCTGGGATATTTAAGCACCAAGCAGCACTAAGGGTCAAACTGTAGCTGTGTTTTGAACTAAACAAGGAGGCCTCTTTGGGGATCCTGGGTGTTTCTATTAGGTTTACAACTCTGAAATGAATAGACTGTGACACAAGCACTTCAAGGATTCAAGGTGTATTCAAGTAGCATTCCCTTAAATGCTACTGGTCACATATTGATGGAAGGAACAATGACTGTGTGTAGTACTACAGCCAGGTGTAGTACCGATGTAGTACTACACCTGGCTGTGTAGTCCTACATACATAAAGTTATAATATATAATATAAAGTTACAGCCATATTACTGTGTACAATAATTGTATCGCAAGCAACTGTTTAGAGTGCAATAATTGTCAGTTAATACATTTCAAGTGTTATGAATTTGTGTTTTTAAAGCTAATGTCATATTTAACCAGTTGGACAGAATCTCATGGCAGTAGATGTTCACATTGGAAATAAATGGCATTCCCTTAAATGCTACTGATCACATATTGATGGATGGAACAATGACAAAAGAGGAAAAGGGACATTTATATCTGGACTAATGTCGTCATTGCAATATTTAGCAAGCTTTTTGCCATTGGCAACATTTTCCAGCATCATGCAGCCTTAGCAGGTGTGCATACCTTTCATAGATTCTCGTTTCTGCTGTCATAAATATTTGACATAATATTCCTACAAGCAAAAAAAAACTGAATCAAGCTGTTAGGAAATAACACAACCATTTAAAATGGAAAGTGAAACTTTTAGCATCAATATTACAGTCATCATGCTAATATTGAAATTAAATTCATAATAGTGCTGTCTGACATGTATTTGTTAGATTGATTTTGAGAGGTAGGCATCCATATATGATAAGTGAGACAACATAGGAGAATGTTGGCCAAAACTTGGTTTAAAGTAAAAATTATAAGTTTAATATACTCACTAAAATGCATATATATAAAACAAATTTAGTCAACATCATTATTAAACAAAGGACTTCTAACAGTAAAACTATTTACTAAATCTAACATAAAAAAATTTAACTTTGTATTCAATTACTCACCAAAGCAACTGTCCCTAATTTAATATTAACATGAACACGATGCAAAAAGAAAATCACTCTTAATGCAATAACTTTAGCTGTCAAAATAACATTTAAATAGGTTTAAATCCCCCACTATTACTTTGATTACTGCGTTTTCATGCTCTTCATATTAGAAAAATGCCATATATACAGTAGAGAGAAAGATATTTCCTAAAGACAAAAGTGTAACCTGTTTTATTTATTGCAAACCTCTGTGTGGAAAACATGACAATATTAGTTGCAATCAGGCGCTCAGCTCCTGATTCTACAGCTCCCTGTTCTTTGTTAATGGTGTAGAAAATAAGGTCAAAAAAACAGTATCCAGTTGTGCTAATCCCAAAGGAGATCATGGATGTTTTTCCTATCCTCTTACCCGGATTATCTGCAAAACAGGTTCGTTATCAATAACAAAAACAACAGAGGGGCTTTAAGAAGAGAAGCCTGCCGTGTAAAGACTGAACATCAGCCTTCAACGCGCTTAGGGACAACACCTGTTACTTTCTGATGTGTCATCTTACTGGGCAGCAGCCAGAGGGGCTGGAGCTGCTTTAAAGGCACAACACTGGGTATTGTGCAGGCAGAACAATTGTATACACTCATTTCACAGTTTCAATGACCAAACACAAAGACGGTACTCACAGTACACTGAGAATGGGTAAACAATGACTGAGTGGAGACAAACCAAGCACTGCTGAAGTGGTCTGCAACAGCTTGGGTCTCTCACTGCTTAACATACAAACATCAAATCAGCCCTTCAGTTACCGCAACAGATTCCAATCAACCCGTTTCTGTTATACACAAAACATTTCTTACCAAAGTAGAAGCGTATAAGGCAGCCGACTTCAGGATTCATCCCCTCCTCCTGCACCCTCCACTCGTCTTCGAACCCCAGATTGGTGAGGTACTTGTTGAGGATCTGCAGAGGCCGTTCATCATCCGCCAGCCGCCGCACGACTCCCCCATGCAGCTGGATGAAGAGGGTCGGGATTGGACAGATACTGAGGGGCTCGGGCCAGTCTCCACCGCTTTCAGAGGTCTCCTGGTCAGGCCTGACAGATGGTTGGCTGGTGAGAGGCCGAGTCAGAGAGCTGCTGGAGCATTTGGAGGGAGCTTTGATTAATTCGGGGGTATCGACAGTGTCACTTTTAGTATCATCGTCCTGGTTATGGGCTTCTGAGGGCAGTTGGTCTGCTGCAGAATTGTCCGTCGAATGTGTTGGGGAGGAGGTGAGCTCCAGCTCATCTGAGGAGCTCTCAAATGGGTCAGGTCCCTCTGTAGCACTGTCACAGTTGGGACTCGGCACTGAGTCATCGACACCCATACCCAGGCTCTCGCTGAGGGAGTCTTGGTGCTCTGTGCTCCTGGGACCACTTGGGCTGAAGTCCTCACAGGTGCTGCTCTCTATATCCGAACCAGAGTATGCCCCAAAACAGTCTGCAGCACTCTGGCTCAAATCAATACCAATATCATTCAAGCAGATCTCAGATGAAGAGTTACTGTCAGTTTTGTCATCAATAAAAAAATTTGTGGGCATTTTAGAGTCTGGGCAATTTTTTGCATTTTCGTTCTCCAATTTAGAGGTTTTCACATCCACACTGTCCAAATATCCATTACTGTCTTTACAAAGATCATTTTGGTCTGAAGATACAGCAGCGGGTTTGCAGTTTATTCTCAGGACAGCCCCAGATTTACTTCCCTCCAGCTTAATGGCCACCTCTTTCGCTGTGGTGTCCACGGTGCAGAGCACTGGGCGCGGAATGGAGGGCGTGAGCCAGTCGTGGACGTGGATACAGCCTCGCCGGAGGTCCGATCTCACCCATGACTTGTCAGAGGCCTGGAGCTGCTTCGACTGCTTCTGCCGGAGGAAAGTCTTCCTGTCCAGGCTGAGGGTGCTCAGGGGGGAGGCTGAGGGAGCGGGGTTGGGTGCCTCTACTGAGGACGCCCCAGGCGGAGCCCCCAGAGACAAATTCCTCTTGTGTCTGTGTCGCCGCCTGTTCAGCAGCGAGTTTACCGAAGAGCTGCTGTTCACCGACGTCAAGCTGTACATGTTGGCGGCTTTCACGACGGGAATGTTGCTACCTTTTCCCGTAGCGTTGGCAACTTGGTTCTGGTAGATCCCGTTTCTTATCGCAATCTGGAGAAGGGAGGTGGCTGCAAGTCCCTTCCCAAAGAGTTTTGCCTCGGCTCCCCCACCCTCATCCTCCACGATAGAGGGTCTCTTTCCAGGGGGGAGAGAAGATAATCCGCTCGGCTTTACGAAGTCCCCGCCATACTCTAGTGTCCCCTGTAGTGCTGATGAAGCCGAAAGCGCTTCAGAGTCGTTGTTCTTTCCACTTTCCATCCTGTTGGCAAACCACGGCAGTGGCAGACGAACAGCCCGCAGGTGAACGCTAGTGTGGGTTAGCTTCCAGCAGCTGGCTCGGTCTACTTACTGGCTTTGCGTTAGCTTAGCATGCTAAGGTACTGCGTAGTTGTTCCAGAGAGTTATCCTGCTACATCATCCCATTTAATCAGGCGGCCGTTAGCTCTCCAACCGGAGCTAACGGACTATCGCTCAGAGGAAAACTGGTCTCTAGCCGTTTGACATTAGAGACACAGCGACGAAAAGAAGCAGCGGTTACTGATAAAACCCGGGAGATTGACGGTCAGCGGTTGAACGTGGACAGGGCGGGGTCTCATTGGATATGAATTATGACGCATTCAAGAACAACCATAAGGCTCGGGAATTTCACACACACATAGGCACATGACTGTTGTGGGAAGTACCTCGAAGTGTTTATTATAATTTAGTGAAAGTACCAAGTTCGTCCACCTTATCAAGAAATTGCACTTACCATATAAACTCAATGTAATTATAAAATATGTCGGCCTCTTATATTTCACAGCATATCATAAAGTTAAAATTATGTTAAGTACTCAAATAATTGTACATCTCTTTATGTTGAAATAATAATCTGACAAAAATATTTATTTTATGACTAACAACTGCAGTAACCATAATGTTGGCATTCCCCTTTACTTAAGATCATAACACCAACTTTAAGAAACTTTCCACTGAATTAACGATTTCTGCAATTGACAGTTATGGTACCACAGGTTGAAGTTACAGTGCTTTGTAAAATAATAATATATAAGGTGATATGAAGAGAAAAAAATTCGACAGAAACAGAACACAAACTCTTTAATTCACAGTCACGTTTAATAAGACAGTTGTCCTTACCTTTAGGAAGTCGCATTTAAATCATATTTTAACGCCATCTAGTGGAATAAATGTTGAATTATCACAGATATATTTGCAGTGCTTTGTAAGTGAAACAAGTATTTTTAATGAGACATTATCAATGTAATTTTCTTTTTTTCCTTTTCTACCTGCAATTATTGTAGGTATTGTAAGTTATACAATAAAATTGCATACGATTTTATTGTTTTATTATTATTTTTAATTTGATATATTTAACACTCTTAATATATTTAATTATTTTAAAATTACTATTATTATTATTATTATTATTATTATTATTATTATTATTATTTGTAGTGGCAGTAGTAGTTTATAACATATATTTATCACCAGTTAATATGACAAACTGGCTTCATTGTGTGACCTCCTCAATCATTTGCAAAGTATTTTGTTTTGAAATTTGTCTGTAAATAAAGTTTGACACACATTCATATAGTGAACATGATTTTTTAAGACAAGTTACAAAACATCATGACACTGATGATTAAAATATGTTTTCAGAAATCATAACACCATAAAAAGGTGTGGTTAGTTTGACAGATCCTTTTCCATTCTAAGGCAATCAAAAGTTGGTTGAGTGTCATTTTTAAATCTTAATGTTATCATCTGGCACCCTAGACAACACGGAGATAAAACTGTTTAATCAGCTCCTGTTTGTTTTTGGAGAGGTGTTGCTGGATTGCTATGGGCATCCATGCAGACGTGAGTGAACTGCTGTCACATTGCAGTCCAACAGAGGGCAAAGTGCAAGCAGGCCTGTCACAGTATACTTTATAAAGCTCTTTTTCCTTCCTCCTCCCACCTACTGTCAAGTCTCCACCTCGCCTCTTTTTAATACCATTCACTCAGATTTTCACTCATCTTGCAGTGCAGTGCTGTGAATATAACACATTGTTTGTTGCAGCAAAGGTAAGCCTTTTTTGTTGTTTTCTGACAGGTTACAGAAAAGTTTGAACTAGTACTGGCCTGCTCATTTTTCCATGAAGTTTGTCTTTCCCCTGTATGTAAATGGCCACTGACGGTGAAAGCATGTGATGACTGGCAAATCTCACTGAAAAATGGTTCTACTGTAAATGCAAAGACTTATTTGTTGAAACATTAAGGCAGAGAGTATACACAGATGTGTTTGCTGTGCGATTCAGAAGCTGTTTAATATCTGGCTCAGTGTTAAAGGACTTGAAAGGAGTGAAATCCCTGCCAGTAGGAGTGCTATAATTCAGCTGAGTAACATAACACATAACATAACCTTGATGCTAACGTAATTTCTGAAGCAAATTCCATTTTGATCACTTAGGAAGACTGGAGGTTAATTTGGAAACCCTTAAAAAGTGCTTAAGGAAGTTAAAAGTATTTGACTAAAACAGAATAAGAAATTGCCTTCATGAGATGCTGCTAATTTCATTTCTGTTTTTTTTTTTTTAAATGTACTTTCAGTTTCAAATGATCTCTTTGTTTAGGTAATAATCAAACTCTGTATCCAACAAAACAATGGTGTTCTTTTGTAAAATCATAAGTCAAACATAAAATAAACAAAGGTGGGTGATCCACTTGGGAATTCCATTCTATAAAAATGGGAAATAGAAACTGTAATTATATGTGGCCCACTTAGTGCTCAAGGACTTTTCAGGGTAGCATGAGCGTGGTTGAGACATACACTTCTTGTTTTGGTTTTTCAGGCGGAGCACTGACAAATTTAGATGTGCAGCAGTAAAAAATGTTGGAAAAACAGCCCAGAAATACATCATTGCAGAGAAGTCACTCATTAAGATTGTTTGCCCAGCCCTGTCAGCTGCTACTGCATGGATTCTCTAGAAAGAAGGGATGCAGCAGAGAATAGGAAGTAAGGAAACAGGCCAGGACGGTAGAGTCACATTTTGAAAACCACAGATTTGAGAGAAAAAGCTCTACAAGAGAGGAAATCCCCCAAATACTTTGAGACAGAGGCTGTTTTATTTTCTTGTACTCATTCATCAAAACACTTTTTACTTTTTTTGTGTTCTTTTCAAATTATTTAGTGGGCTACCTCATACTTATTGGTGATTGTGTTTCTGTTATTTTGTCATAAACATGTTTCTGAATGTGAATTCATTTTATTGTTCTTGAAGTATGCCACATAATCCCCACTAAATTAGGAGGACTTTCTCAAAAATCTTTCTGAAAATGTGAATTTTGTTTGACACGTTTCATAGACATAACATGAACATTTTCCCATTGTGCAGTTTTAATTCTTATGATAAAACAGAGCTGGAGGTTAATACTATGTGCAGCTGGTGAAAAGGGTTGCATCACTGTTTACTCTGCTGTGGTCACAAGGCTTGGGTGAACATGGGTTTAAGCACGGTTCTTTGTGTTTTCCTTGCAGCCCAGCTGTGTGTCAGTCTCACTCCCAAACCAGACCTATTTTATTATCCAAATACTGACATGTAGCCCAGTTGATGGGTTACTCAGGAACGAGGGAGGAAATTAAACTCCTTAGAATACGTTTTTATTATGATAAAACAATGTGAAAATAGCACTAGATCCAAGAAAAAACTGATGCTAGATTGAAGACCCTTCTTTTAAATTTGTAATCTGCCGATTCTTGTTTTTGGCTCATGTTCTTTTTTTCAAGTTTCAATGTGAGGGAGAGTTTAAGGTGACAAAGCATGTGCTCGGTCATGACCCTACTTTGTGAAGCAACATGGTCAAAAATGGAGAGCATAAAACTGATGAAATCAGAAATTTGTTGAGTGAAATCCCAATGTGACTCATGTGGTCAATGAACTCGTGGCAAAACTTTGATAAATGCTGCGTTTAATAATTTCACTTCCACAAAGTTTAAATAACTTTCTTTTTATATATGTCCTGTTCACTTCCTGAATGTTTTCAGAGGCCAATGTAACTAAAATGGAAGAACTACAACAAATTGATCTGACATACATCACAGAGTACATCATCAGCATCATCTGCCCTTCTACGTGTCCAGAGGAGCTCTACCTGCAGAATCTGAGGAATATTATCCCTATGCTAGAGTCTAAGCATGGGCACAACTACATGGTGAGAAAATATTGTTTTTCAACAGCTGTTTTGTTTTTATGATTCTTTTTACTCATGTATAAATCCAAAGAACTTTGAAGGTCTTTCTTAAGGACAATAACTATTAACATTAACCAAGACTACATTAAAAGATTTTTAAAAATGCTACTTTTTAGAAGCAAAATTTAAAGAGGAACAATAAATCCCCCAATTAATTGTAATTAATTGTAAAAGTTTTGAAAAACTAATTAAATTCCACTTATAGTACAAGGGCATAATTAAAAGAGGATCTTTAGACTTAAGAAATCCTTTAAATATATTTCTTACTACTGCAAAATTAAACAGAAATAATCTGATTATGATAATTATGTTAATAATGACCATGACTGTAATTTCTAAACGTTCACTTTTCTGTTCTACTGCAGCTCATTAACCTTTCCCAGAAGCATGATGTTCTTGCAAAAATGACCCACAAGGTAATTAAACACTCATAGGTATTTGGCTTCAAGGTTTCAGTTCTGTGTGAATGTGACTCCGGTTTGGTTTTCTGTCAGATTTTCAACACAGGTTGGCTGGATCTCTTGGCTCCCAGTTTGGATCAAATCTTTAATGTGTGCATAGCAATGGAGAACTGGCTACAAGGTTATCCAAAACACGTCCTGGTGTTACACTGCAGGGTAGGTATGGGGGCACTGCCCACTCATAGTAACATTAAGATGTATTTGAGGTGATCTGTGTGGAACATGGGTGGACATAATATTCATACTTAAATCTGTGAACATCTTCAACAGGGAGATATGGGACGGCTTGGAGTTCTCTTGGCATCATACATCCACTTCAGCAACATGTCTGCCAGGTAACACATTTAAGAACAGATTTTTCTTAAAATAGATTTGAACTGCAGTACCATCAGGTATGAAACAAACCTATTCTTCACTTTTTACATCGAACTGAAACTGCACCATCACACTATGTAGCCAGGAGGTGGATGGTCTTTGGAGGGTCCTGGAGACATTTTTGACATGCATTAGCAATTGAGTGCACTTTATGTTACACATAACAAGATTACCCTACCTGGTTGAGAGTCCGTAAATCTTCCATGGTGAAAGCATGTTGGCTCATTATCATTGTTGGAGCATAAGTGGAATGTAGTGTAGGTGAGCTTCCTGGCAGCAATGGGAACAAATCAATGAAGTGTCACCTGCATAGACTGGCTTGGCTTTGTTATCAGAGAATTTCAACCTGGCTACAATGTGATTAAACAACCACTGGCCTTTAGTGACCACACAATTTATTGTAAGACTCTTTGAGCTGCAAGGAGCCTTACAATAAAAGTTGCTACATCTATCACATTGCACCACTCATGTACACAAGCAGTTGAAACAAACTATTCAAGCTCTGGAAGGCAGTGAATACGATGCAATGATCAGGTCCTGTACAAAGGAATCAGACTTTGCTGTGCTACCTACTGAACTTGGGCTTGTGCCCAGACAGTTGGACATATCTCTAAATTGTGCATGTGGGCTGTTTATGAAGAAGCTAAGGAAGTTGTGAGCTTTGAAGCTGAAATGTAAAATATGGTTGTAAAGGTCTTAAAAAGAAAGCTGGTAATATATTTAGTGATGACAAAAAAGAGGAAAAGTAAAAGCAGTGGTTTATGGTGTTTCTGATTCCATGGCTCAGGAATTGCAGCATGATTAATACATCTTCAAGCTTCTGGACTTTGGGGTTGTGTGCTCACAGCAGTGCAAGATTGCAGGAATGCTTCTGTCTGTAATTATGGCACTGCAGCAGATGCTTGTCTAAAAACTTCATTAATGTTTACTAAATTGCTGAGATCCAGACACTGATTGATCTAATAGAGGCTTTCAGCACCATCCTCCTCTCCTTTCCTTTGATAAACACTAATTGTCCAATCAGATCAAAGCATTTTAACACCACATCATCAAGAAATTAGTGGAAACGATATAGTGATTGTAGAATGTTAACTTTGTTTTTGTGGAGTAGATACAGTATAAGAAGTGTTCTATGAGAATACTTTAGTTTACATGGTTTTTAGTTTTTAATCATGTAACATTCTGAGAGAAATCCTGTAAAGTAGGGGGCTTCTTGAGAGAATTTTAAGGTTGTTATTTTAAAGCGTTTCCTGTTGAAAAGATCTAAGACATTTTCAGCCTGAGGCACTGAATGTTGTTTGATTTTGTCAACCCTTGAGAAGCTTTTCTGGGTGGGTGTTAAGATCAAAGAGCAATTGACACAATAAAACACAGAAGCTGAGCTCTTGACAATCCAAAGGACAGCTTGGATGATTAAACAGACTTTAAACTCAAAGTTTTTTGATTTTTTGCCAAAGACCCTATTGTTGTGAAGCCAGTCAAAATAGTGCAAAAAATACATCTTTTACAGAGCACATCTTCTATTTTTAACAAGGAAGTCATATTAGAAATACTAGTTTAGATTGATTTAATCTTCATATGTCAGAAAAGTTTTACTGAATTCTAATCACATTCTTGCTCTTTGGACGTGTGTGTAGACTTGCTGATCATGGCTGAACGGTTGGGAAATATCTGATTGTGACCATTGTCCCTGTGTGCACGCTCCATGAGCTTGTGATCGCCGGCATGCTAAGACTTGTGAAAGACGCCTGGTTTCTGCAGGGAGCAGAGCCTAAAATACATAAATAGTTGTGTGAGAAAAAGACAGTCAAGACAGTAAAAGCATTCAGTTACTTTATGTGCAAATCAAATGGGATAGATCTAAGCAGGCTTTGAGACAGAAATCTCTACAGGATACAAAATGTCCTGCAGACACAATTAGTTGTAGCTAATAACTGCAATTTTATCTGAACATGTGCATTTCTCTCAGTGCAGGCCTCTCTCTGGACCACTTTGCCATGAGGAAATTCTACAACGACAAGCTATCTGCTCTGATGATCCCCTCACAGAAACGGTAACAGCCCCCTGGCCCAGGAAATCGAATGACTTCATCTGTCATGATCTGACGTATCCCTAGTTTGTCATTCAGTGGTATTTTTATTGGTACGCTTGCCAGAAACATACTTGCTTTGTCTTCTCAGGTATGTTTGGATGGTGGGCAGCATGTTAAAAGGAGGTTTGAGGATGAATCCCTCTCCGTCTTTTCTGCTCTGTGTAGTTCTTTATGGTCTTCCCAAAACAAGACCAGATGAAGGTAAGCAACAAAAGAAAAATGGCAGCTACACATTCATAAAGGTGCTTTGCAAACTGGGGTTGGCACACTTAGAACAGCACATTCAACACGTCTAAAACAGTTTCACAGGGAATGAGTGGTGGCATGAAGCGTTGAGAGGGAGTTTGACAGGTCGTACCACGTACATTGATAAAACAGGTGAAGATTGTCAGATAGAGGACCACCTATGATCCTAATGTCTTCCTTGATTTCCAAATGAAATGCAGAAATAAGTCCATATTTTTACCACAGATCAATAGTCCAACTAACTTTCTTCTTAGCCCATTAAGGTGTCTGAAAGTTGTAGCCCATATTCTAGACACAGATGTACAAACATAGACCAGAATATTATTTAAATGTTGTACCGTATTTGTTTCGATAACTCAATTCAAGTAAAACACATTACATGGATCAATTGCACACAGGCTGATGTTTACATCCTTCATTTCTGTTAGTTAAGATGAGTTTATGTTTACAGCTAATGAAAACTATTGTGTATTCTTTAAATCCCACAGGATGCTGCCTTTTCCTTAGAGTCTACCAAAGTCTGCAAGCAGTTTGCACATCACCAGTCTAGTAAGGCTCATCATTTAGACACTGTAAACACAGTAGATAGAGGAAAGCTACTAATATATGTTTACCTTCACTTCAGTCACGTTAATGGTGCTCAGACGGATCGGCTGTACATTGTGCTTCAGCCAGCTCAGCTCCTCAAAGGGGACATCCTGGTGAGAAAGTCATACTACTTCTCTATGTTTTTGTTTTCAGTATAACACATATCTTTCACCTTCTAGTTAGCACAATAACATGGATAGAGTCCATGGTATTTGACTATCAAGTCAATTGCAAAAGACACTTCTACCCATTTAAGATTATTTTTTTGTTTTTCAACAGTGGTAAAAATAGGTTGTTGGCGCAAGTTCTAAATATTTAATTTGATTTGTTGAGATCTTTTTTAAGGCTTTCACCCCTGAATTTTCTTGCTAAATAATGGGAGCTCTGTCCTAAATTTGGGATTTCTTATCATACTAGGTTGGCATATTAGGTTTCAAATGGATGTCTTTGATGTTTTCTACAAACTTAAAATGATACTTATGTATTAATGTCAGATTGGCACAATCTATGACAAGTTGAAGCACATATTGTTGTGTAATGTTGAAAAAATTAAGCCTTGAAAGTATGTATCCAGAGCACTTGATTCTCTAGTTGTTTTTGCCATCAGCTCTTACAGTGTTTGAATCAAGATAGGAGTCAAAGTGTTTTCTTAATTTCACCAGTTTAAACATAATCATTAATAAGAGAAAACTATGTGGCAGGGATCATGCTGAATTTGCACAACACATATAAAGGACAGAGGTTTTTCTTTTTTTTTTTTTTTTGCATAAAACTTCTGAAATGATCCATTGTCCAAAATAGCTACTTAAAAGTAGTAAATCTTAAAAGTAGTAAGATTTCCTTCAAACAGTCATTGGGGTGCAATTAGGGTAAACTGAAATAGATGGAACAGTAAACAGGATGCATTGCCACCCGAATTTTCCTCGTTTTTAGGTGGTGTGTTATGAAAAAAACCTTCAGTCAGCGAGTCGCCAAGTCGTTTTCCGCCTCCAGTTCCACATGGGCCTGGTGTTCGGACACTCCCTCTCTTTCTGCAAGGCGGACCTTGACTGTGCTGCTGAAGGTATTTATAACCTGCTTTGTTCCAGCTCTACTCAGGGGCTCTGTCAGGCTTTAATCTGTAACTGATAAAACTGCAGATTCTCTACACACCTGAACTAACGCTGGCACCACCTCGAAGGACAAATGGAAACACATGCAGCTGTCTCATTTCTGCTCTCCATATTCCAGATTCCCGTTTCCCAGATGATGGAAAAGTGGAGCTGCTGTTCTCAGAAAGCCCTGAAAAAATTGCAGGTAGAATTACTCCATACAACATTCATGTTATGATAAAACATTTGGGGACAAAATAAGCTTTTAATGTGTTTCATCAGAATACATAACAAGTCAAATCATTTTTAAAATGTTTTTCTCTGCAAATTAAGAAAAAAACATTTCATTACATTAATATTGGTCTCCAGAGACGTAAAAGTTAGTTTTTGTTGTTGTTTTTTGTTTTTTTAAACAGAGATTTTTACTTAGTAAAAAGACATCTTGCAGGATTTACAAACTCTTTATGAACTCTTTAAATCCTGCAAGCAAACACTTATTCCCCTGAATGAATGTTATGTAAATTGTGAGTGCGTCACATTCATGATAGTTTTTTGCAAAAAAAGTCTAAAACAATGACCTGATAGAGTGCAACACTTCAAGAATTTGATAGATAGCTAAATTTGTAAGGCATATGTATGCTGTGTCTTTTGGGGCTGATATCAGTATCATAATTGAACAGCAGTTCAGCAAAAGAATTTGATTGATTTGCTTTCTAAACAGTCTTAACACCCAATTCATTGTAAGAATGTGCAAGAGCTAAATTCCACTCCCGTGTAAAGCAAGAAGATAAAATGTTCGCCACTCAGTGTTTTCAAATAAATCGACTTTAAATAATTCAGTAAAAAAATCCAATGCAGCTCAAAACAATCCTCTTAGTACATTTTGGGTTCCTACTATATCAGCTGTAATAAAAATGACTCTTGCTTTAATTGACAGTTTAGTAAAGTCTGTAAAAACGCAGGGTGGGGTCTTATCGGAAAGAAAAGCAAATAGAGTACAAATATTGTAGTTATTGGCAACAATATGTATGTCAATGGTGGCTTTGTCTAGAAAAGAAACAGGGTAGTAAAACATTAGGAGCACTTTCTTTTAGCAAAAAGTTACAAGAAACTAAGGGAAGATGGGAAAGAATAACAAAGAGCACAGGGAGGCTCTGTCTCCGATTCCATTCAGTGGAGTTTCACTTAAAAATAAGCATCACATAATAAAAAAATAAAGATTTAAATGAACTATTAGTCTACCATTTTTGACCCCTCATTTCTGTTTAGTAACTTTTAAAAATAAGGATATTATTCATGTTCATGTGTAAATGAAAACGTTTTGCATCCAGAAGGGGGCAGTGCCCGACAGCACGCCTAAAAGCGTCCGGCTCAGTAGCAACCAGGCTCTTCATTTCTCAACAGGAAGCAATGTAAGGGATTTATCGGACACGCATATCAGTGAGGAATTTAAACCAGTAGATACTAACACAGGAGGAAAAACAAAAACAAACATACAATCAAAACATCTCACGTTTTGATTTTTATGAGGACTCGAACGAGGGGATGAGTTTTATTCCATAAGTGAATGGTGTTTGTTATTTTCTGTCTAGGCAGAGAGCAATGGTTGAATGGGCGCTGTGTGACGGTGGACTATGACACGATGGACCCATTAGTCAGACGAGATTCTTTCCAGGACTGGACTCGTCATGAAAGAAGTAAAGTATCTTTTACTCTTATTTATCCTCCCTGATTTGTCATTTTGTCTGGATGGAATCTGCTAATATTATGTCATGTGAGAGGAAAATATAAAAACATGGAAATTACACAATTGTGACTTATTAAAAACAAGATAAAACAGACATCATGAAAGTAAAAAAATATCCAAAACAACATCGGTAGTTGATATGTACATATAACAATGACTTCATTAAAACAGACAAAAAGGGCGACATGTTTGACAAGGTTACCTCTTCAGGTGTGTTTTTTGTTTTTCTACATTTTTCTTGATTTGTAGCACATCATTTTAATAGCTGCTTAGTTTTTTATATATTTATATGTGTATACATTTTCATTCAGTTTACATTTATTAACGTTTCTATATTTTTCTAGTTTATATTTCTTTGAAATATGGGCTAATAATGTTCCAGAAGGAGTTCAAATACATCCAAGCTGCAGGACTATTATTTAAGAAATAATGCTTGTTTAATGTGAAGCATGCTAGTGGGGCAGAAAGGCAATCAAATTTAGGATTTTATTTTAATCAAAGATGTTTATTGCAGTAACAGCGAACAGGTCTTCATCTTTATACTCTTTTTAGTGCTTTAACACATTCTGGTCTTGATTAGATCCCCTCTTTTTTCAGTATCGGTTAAACAACAGGTGTACGTATCTTTGTATATTTGTTGATGAAAGAGAGTCATTATCAGTGGAGTCCAAACTGGAGCGAAAGAGGAGGGATTTCAAAACTTTCACACAATTTATAAAAAAAAAAAGAATCAAATTTTTAGCTTCCTTTGGATTGCTTTGCTGTGGTTTCTTTCTTGGCCACCTACAAAATATCTCATAATTGTAGAAGATTAGTGATAATGACATTCCTTTTAATGTTTCTGGGAATTCTCATGAAAGCAACCAAGACAGCAAACAGACTGGAAGTTGCGGATTTTTTCCCCAAGAATTTTCCAGCTCCTCAGAATACAAACACCAGCACAAAATCACAAAATCCCACAGCAGACAGATGAAACAATGGCTTTAAGCTGTGGCTGAGGTTTCAGCTCCAGCTGTTTTATGCCATAGCTAAATCTGCCCCCACCAGCCGTGTAATTTAGATTTAAAGACATGTGAAAAAGCGGCACGTAAACACGGAAAACACACACAGGATTGCAAACAGGAATGTGGGACTCAGCTGCTCCTCCTGCTCCTGTTTTGGAGCTCAGGTTGTCCTACTTGAAAGTCTTAGCATTTCTCTCCTGTGCTGCTTCTATCACTCCATCCCCTCATCTGCCTTCCCTTTCTATCTGCACTGCTCTCAGGTTCAAGTTGCAGGTTGCAATTTGTCCAGTAAATTCCCTTCCCCCTCTTCCCCCGGAGTCCGGCTCCATGTTTACATTCTCCTCACCAAATTTGGGCAGCTCAAGGTCCTTGTGGAGGTTTTTTTTTTTCCTTGAAAGTGCATTATGTGTATAGCACACACTTCCACCTATGCGTGTGTATGCGTGTGTATGTGAGGCTAGTGAATGATCCACCCTTTAGTTTCCTTCCTTTCCTGAGATGAAAACGCATGAGTGCACCCTGGGCTACCTGTGTCGGCTGGGACAGGATGGGGGGGGGGACTGAAGGACTGAAGGCGGGGATTTGAAGCGCAGCAACATGAGAGGGGGAAAAGAGAGAGTAGAGGAGGGGGCACACCAGAGAGCTGTTAGCACCTTAGGAGAAAGAATGTACTTCACATGTCTTCCTGCTGCTGAGAAGACGGAAAAACCGGAGCAGAATCAGGAGCTGCTCTGAAACTTTTCAGTCTGCTTTCACTGTCATCCTTCTCCTTCCTTTTCTTCCTGTCATCCGTTTTGCCTCCTCTTTCTCCGAGTCCGGAGGGAGGCTTCGGCAAAATAATTCCATCCTGTTTCCAGTCAGCAGAGCGGACAGTGAAAGTTTCCTGCTGGCTGTGGGTAAAGTAAGCTTTCTTACTTTTATTTCTGTTTGGACTGATTGAAGCTTTACTCTTTCGGATCTCTGTTTATCAGTTTGTGAACATCAGTGTGTGGGAAAACCTCTGGGACATTTTTACCATGCATCTCTGGCATTTCAGCTTTATTGCCTCTCTGTGTTGAAGAGGCTGCACTTGTACAGCTGTGGCATTCACTGCATGTTATGCATTAGTTATTGTACAATGTTTTTTACTCTATAATAATTAAAAAAGCTTATATATCTTATTAAATATATCTTATATTTAAGTGGCTTATTACTGCCCAAATCTATATGCTTTAGGACTTTTACCACAAATTAGAAAACGCTAAACAGGCTTATATGCTTAAAGTTTCATATATATAAATGAGAACATTAATACCTTAATAGTAATTCAGTTAAAGAAGTGACACTCTTGTATTTTACTGATTATATATACAGTGACATATTGCAAACATTTATTTGTGATAATTTGAATGATCGTGGCTTACAGTTCATGAAAATTCACTGTTAGAAAATTTGAATATTCCTTCAGATTAATGCATATAATTTTTTATTATGTCATTGGCCGTCACAATCATGGCAAAGGCTGCAGACTAAGTCACCCTTACCAAGGAGAGAAAACAATGAAAGGCCATTGCTAAAGAAACTGGCTGTTTGTAAAGTGCTGCATTTAAAAAAAAAACATTAATGGAAAGGTAAGTGGAAGGAAAATGTGGTAGATAAAAGTTCACAAGTAACAAGGATAGCCTCAATACACAAGACATGGAGTGCTTTTCAGTGAGTCAATAGTTCCCAGACACAAACAAATTGAGGACAGGAGCTCCAAATGTTGGATTGTGTGACATAAACCACTCCTGAACCAGGAAAAATATCAGTGGTTTTACTTAATGTGAACGAAAAAACTTCCAAAGGCTTCTATTCAAGTAAAAGTAAACTTTGCATTACATTTGGAACCAATGTTCCAGAGTGAAGGAAGAGCAGAGGGCAAGCAAATCAGTTGTCTACCACTCAGTTTTGGAACATTTCATGTTTCCTTCTGCTGACAGGTTTTATGGAGATGCTGGTTTGATTTTTCAGTGAGATCAGGACCAATTTGATCCTACTTGCTGGAAGAGCAGCTAATCAGATCTGTTATCATATACTATAATAACTATATGCGAGTCAGTTGTCTACCTTGGGTCAGACGACTGGGGTCAGATATCTACCTGGGGTTGCATATCTGACCCCAGGTAGACGACTGTGATGGACACGTCCTTTTTCCTGTGACATGCAGACTCACCCATGGTCCTGTAAGCCTACACAAAAAGGTTATTGTCTTTTCTACACCAAGTGTGTCTGAAGTCATGATTCATGGGCCCTGGTGATGCAGGTGCACTCTCCACTGTATACAGTCAGACAAGTTTTGACTGTAAATTGGACTTTTCCAGTGGAATTTAAGTGATTCAGAGACAAATCGCAAGAGTCAGTAAACAACAATCAGAAAACATAATTATAGCAAATTGCTAGTGTGTTGTTTTTCTCTCTTATTTAAATTTATTTATTTACCATTAAATATCAGAGCGACAGATTATTGTCATGAGAAACAGTTTACTATCGAGCCTGGGAAAAAAAAGAGCAAATTACTTAGCAAGCAATAATTTTAGAAAGAAAACCAGTGAAACATTCACCCAAAGGGAGAGCTGTTAGTGGAAGCAATCAAAAAGATTATGAAAATCATCTAGAAGGTAAATCAACACAAAGTATTAAAAAAAAAACATTGGCTGTGTTCCATCAGCTCAAAGCAAATACAAACAAAATGTCCCAGAAAAATCCAGACAGATCTGAGAAGACAAAAGCATTAGCACCGGAAACTCATAGTAATTTCTGCATTTTATCTTCATCATCATCATCAAAACATAAGTAATGTTGATCATTCCCCTCCAGATCCAGTCATCTCCTATGATCAGCATCACTTCCTCTAGTCACAACATCCTCTTCTCCCCTTAACCTCACAGTTAAAATGAACTCCCACCTCACCTGGAATGTCATGTAGACTAACTCTGAAAGATCTACTTCCATTAAGATTTTAACACTGCAAAACTTTGCTCCTCTCTCACCCTACCAGATGAGAGAGGAAAATGGATTATCTCCTCCAGACTGGACTAATGTAAATCTCTACTCCTTGGGATGTCTTGGAGGAGGCTTCAGAGGCACCAGCTGGGATCCTGACAAAAGCGCAAAAATGCGAACACATTACACCTATTCTTCACTCGATACACTAGCTTCCCATCTCCAGCAGGATAACTTACAAAATCCTCCTCCTCACTCATCAACATATGACTGAAAAAAAATTAACTTCCTTAACTCAAAGAACTTCTCATTCCCTTGAAACATGCTGTTTCAACGATTTTTTAAAATTGTTGTTTTTAAGTCATTTCTGTTAACATTTTGATTTCATTATTTTGAAGGAATAGTTTTAATTAAAAGCAAGTTTGCTGTTGATGAAGTCTTGATGAAGCAAAGTCCTCAAAGAATTAAAGTTGATATAAAAAATAGAAGAATTGCAACAAAGTACTGATTATGGGGTTTTTCATCTTGTCATCACATTAATTTTTATCTCTGCCTGATCTGGGAGAAATATGTTACTCATGTTTTTGAAATGACAGAGTGTCTGTGTTTTAGCTAAAATGCTTCCTGTCATCTAGTTTAAGCTTAGTAAAAACAAAACAAAGCCTCTTCCAAAAGTGGTAATTCTCTATTTTTTTGAACCAGGTTTAAATTGACCAGAGTGATTTCTGTCTCCTTCCAGGCCTTCCTCATGTGTCCGAATCTGGAAATAGAGATTTGTACTCCAAAGTGAGGAAGAAGAGCACTGAGGAAGGAGCTTTGTACCCTCTGCAGTCTATAAGCCCGAGCTGCAGCGACAGCACGCCATCAGCCAGCAGTGACTCGGGCCTCTCCGTTGCCTCACAGGGGCGGACCGGAGTCGGACCCAGAAGAGGAGCAGTGCAGGACATCTGTAGCCAGGCTGAGAAGCTGATTTTTGGGGCTGAGTCAGAACCAATCAAGGCTCTTCTGGAGGTCATGACTGAACTGGGTTCTTCTGGTGCAGGAGATGGAAAGGTGACTGGAGATGAGTCTGGACTGGGAGACACCATCAATGGCGACGTTTCATCAAGCGAGAGGGAGACAGATATTCTTGATGATGAGGATGAAGGCTCTTCTTCACAGACTCCAGACCCTAACAGTGTTTTCTCACTTTCTTCTGAAAATGTACCTGCAACTCAGAGACAAGCCCAAGCAGAGTACTCCACTCACTCCTGGGTTCGACAGCAGCAGATGATGGATCCCATCCCTGAGCGTGGAACCAGCAGGTTGAATAAAGACAGACCAGCACCTCTGGAGCTTCCTGAAACTCCAACACGAGGATTAAGCAGCAGGGAAGCAGTGAAGAGAGGCCTCTTAGACCAGGACAACAAGCAACCCAAAAATACTACTTCGTCCTGTCAGGAAGATGAGCTGGCCTCCTTATCTACAGACATTGACGAGTCCATTGAGCAGCTGAACAAGCTGATTCTGGACTTAGACCCCACTTTTGTCCCGGTTCCCACTCGATGTTCACCTCTGTCCCGCTCAGCCTCTCTGCACACCAACGGCCTAAGCCACAAAGGACAAACCCATCAGACAGGTACTAGCTATTATTGAACAGAGACAGAGTTTTTTTCAGGTGACAATAAATCTGTCAAATTCCTGTCCATGTTTCTTGCATTACAGGATTATTGGAGAAATTAAGAGTGCTCCATTTGTTCCTTTCTTTGTAGTCAACAGTCCATTTATGCATTTGATATATACTCATAAGAATTTTTTATTTAAGTCAAGTTTCAAACTCTTAGTTTTACAGTTGTGGCTCCAAAACGCTCTTGGTGTGGCAAAAAAAAAGTATATTTTGAAATTAAATTATTTGGTGTTAAAGACAATGGAAAGACAAACGTTATTAATATATTTTTAATCTTAATGGGTTGCCTAGGTTTAAGACATATTTTCCCTTTAAATGTTAAAAGGCCAAACTTTAGGAGACAGAAATTCTTCTGATGATTATAAACTTTAAAGATTTTTATGGTTTTCAATGTCTGCCTGTTTGTCTGAAATACAAATCGTGTCACTTGTGTCAAGCTTTGAAGGTTCTCTAGGTTCCTTAGAGCCCAAACTTGAACTCACAATTGCACAAAAACATGGCAAGCATTGTGTCAAGATTTGCTCTGCGGACAATGAAACTATGGAAAAACCATAAATAAAGCCCAGTTGCTTTATTTATTAAACAATTCTGCTTGTAAAAATAAGGCTCCACTTACTCCTATTTAAAATAAATATGACATCAAGGATTATCAGACTAAGAAAATTGTGAGAAGACAAGTACAATTTATTACCGTTAAAGTTCAGTGGCGCTACACAGAAGTCCAAACCCAGATGTTCTCTAGAATATTTTTAAAAAAAGAATTGACCATTATGCAGAAGACACTTATGCTGCTTCATTTTCTAAAATGCACAATTCCCAGCAAATTAAGACTGAAGCTGTTCAGACTGAATTTCATGTTTTTGTTTGCTGATTTAAACTATTTGGGGGTTTTTTTCAATTAATCAATCAGTCAAGTTTATTTTTATAGCACATTTCAGCAGCAAGGCAGTTGAAAGCACTCGGTTCTGGTTTTGGGCATGCAGAGCTCTGGAAGGCTGATAGAACAACAGCAGATGTTTAATGTATTGCGGTGCCAAGCCGTTCAGTGATTTGTAAACTAACAACAGTATTTTAAAGTTTATTCTCTGAGCTGCAGTGTAAGGACTTTATGCTCTTTCTTCATGGTTTTTTTCTGGTACAAATCACCACCAATTGGTGGAAATCTCCACTTAAGACATAAATATGTATGTTTGTTGTAGGACAGAGGTTTGTAAATATGGGTTCTCGCTGAAGGTTGGAAGAGTTTAGTCAAACAGGTAGTTGAGGACTATGGTGTGTATGCAGTGATAACCAAGACCTCTCTGCATGTGACACACAATAATGTGTTTACTCTACTGCTTGCCTTGTTATCACTGGAAATATACAGACCCTGAGGTTACATTGTGCAACCACACATAATGTGAAATGGATAAAGTGACTAAAAAACTTACAATGATGATGGGTACAAATCATAGTTGAATAGTTGAAGCCAGATTAGCCTTAACCTGAAATTTTGCGTGTTCACACCAAGAGATGGCACAGGTTTCTGTGATGCCAGGGAGAAAAAAGAAAAAACTAAAAAAAAAAAAAACACCTGGGAACTAAGCTAAACGGGCAAATCTGAAAACAAATAGCACTGAATGTTTATTTTGAATATTTTCTTGCTCTCATTTATTGTTCCTTAATAAGGGAAAGAAGTAACAAGTGTTTATGTTTCCTGCTGGTGTGACGTGTATACATAACCTCATTTTGGCATCATGACGGTTTACATACAAGAAATGAGCAATATCTCATGATGAATTGGCTTTTTAAAGGATTATGTCATTTCAGAGTGGAACAGTTTAAACTGAGCATGGGCATATGAGTATGACTGACATTTGGAAACCATTTATACATTGAATGCTGAAGCCTTCCTTTGCATCTGTAATGCTTTTAACAGTCCATGCCCCATGTGGGCATATTTACGAAATATTGATTTAACATACTTGGTTATTTTGCAAGGCAGTCCAAAATGTGATTGCATCTGGACAAAGATTGAGATTCAGGCAAATTGACAAGCCACCATTTAGCTCCAATTAACTAATTAATTCTTATTCTGTGACCTCTGTCACTTATTTATTTTATGGTGTCATATGAGGAATGTCTCCACTTTGATGCCATCTGCTTGAGAAACAGTCCAAACTGAGCTCAGAGCAGTGAGGATTTGATTTATCTGGGACATATCAGAACAGGAATGTCCTTTGCAGCAACTCAGACAATTCTTGTTAGTGTGTTTGCATGAACATCAACCTCTGATTCTTTTCTTATTAGTTTTGGCTGCAACCTAAAATTTATGTGCCGGAAACGGGGTCTGAGTGTTTCAGCAGATTGACGTGTCAAAGAATTGGAAGCTTATATTTCCTCCCAGGCGCATTTTAAGCTGTAACTAACACTTGTTTTGGTTCATTATTATAGTGAGTGTTTTCAGGGGAAGATTTGAAGGAGGAACTTGTAAGCATTCAGGAATGCTTTTGAAGTTTTGACATAATGACTTCACCCTCTCATCTTCCTGAAAAGAGTACAGTCCTGTAACAAATGTAGTGGACATTAGGTGATACTTGAGACTTCCATGGAAGCTTTTTTGGCAGGCCCACTTCAGGGACAGTAGCTGGGTTAGTTGCAGTGGCTCATTCCAGCTTTTCTTTTATGAGACGATTTGGGTGGCTAAAATTAAGCTCTTACAATCTTAGCCTACTCCCAGGTTTTGACCCTCTTCCAGCAGCAGAGACTTTAAAGCCAAGCATAACAGGTTGAAGTGTCTGAAAATCAGTGGTACATCAACAAAATGACAAACCCAACAGGCTCTACAGTCATCAAAGCACGTTTTATCCACAAATAACTACTTTTTAGAAATCCTGTGGGCACTGCTTGTACTTCGCTCCCTTCTCTCCCTTCCTCTTGATAGCTAGATTCAGGGTCAGTATTTTGACAGTGTCACTGATGCTTTTATTGTTCGAACTGAAGAATGAAACAGACTCAGAATTTCTTCTGTGCTAATGAAATCAGCCTATTTACAATTTGGTTTCTCAAAATAGTTTATTTCAGCTTGGAAGCATCCATATTTAGGACAGACTTCAGCATAATTCTGAACTCAGAGGACACTACTGTATCAGTAAGAAAAAAAAAGAAGTGATTGTTATAGCAGATGTTTTTCAGACGAGACACAGTGATGTTCCACCATCTGTTTATGATGCAGGCTCTCTTAGTCACACTAGCTGTGGCTCCACTGATAAAACACATAGAGAGAAGCTTTTGTTGAAAGCAAACACGGCAAACACTAATTACTGTCATCGCCCTTTATTGGCAAGTTGGCATCTGTTTGCAACAAAGTGTCAATTTAGTTTAATGTCATGCTTTTTTAAAAACATAACTAGACTGTTTGTGTGTGTAAATGTGTGTAGCAACAGAACACATGACTGAGTTTGATTCTCAAATGGATTGCGTGTCAGATTATAATCTGTTTTACTCTCTGGCTCCCTCCCTCTCTGCCTCTTTATCACCCTTCTCCTGATCAGGGTGGAAACAGCAGAAACATGTCAGTGATGTGATGGACTATGGTGCCTCTCAGAGTCCAGGGTGGAAAAAAGGTGGAGCTCAGAGCTTTAAAGGCTCCCCAGCCAACAGCCCCTCCTTTTCAAGTTCCCAGGTAAAGTCAGTTTTACCTCATTTGACCTACGGGCAGCAAGAAAGGGATGATGATTAAATAACTTTGGATTTAGAGCTTTTGTGCTGGGTTGAATAAACAATAAAATGTGTTTGCTGACATTTTCGATGTCTTCTTGCTGCCGATACATATACAAAGGTATACAAATTATTTTTGGGGCTCATGAATAAATTTGACTTTATTTTAAAAGCATCTGAAGCAATGTATGGTGTGAAGAACATAAACCTAAAACATGTTAGTAACAATAAAACCGGTGACAAGAAAGTACCTGCAGCTTCAAAATGTTGATGAAAAAATAAGAATTTTTTGAAAAGATCTCCACCTGCTTTTGGCATTTCGAAATATGTAGAATTTTCTGAGAATAAGTCCAAAATCTCAGTTTTAGCTTCTTCATAATCACTTTTACAGCATAATAAAACGCGCCATCTTGCCAGAAAATAAATCACCGGCAAATTTTTCCTGGATTGTTGGATAAAGTTGCCGCTGCAGAATGCTTTGATCCCCGACTTTAATCATTTCAGTGCTCTTGGGTCCGTATTGTAGGAGAAGCATCCCAACACCTGGATTGTATCAGGCATTGGCGCTACACAGAACTCAGGGAAGCTCTTACCTTTTCTTCTCAAGATGTTAGGGACATATGAACTTCTTATTGAGTTTTGATGTGTCCTTGAATTTTTTTACTTATTGGACTAAATTGACTTTGTTACACATTTGCTGTCGCACCCACCTGATGCTAGTGATGAGCAAGCTCTACACTTGTGACAATCTGATCTTAGTTTTACTGTTTTTGAAGGATTAGACAGTTTTACAGCTTGCTGGACTCTCTGGGATGTCTTGATTTTTTCCATCTTGATAAACCAGCAAAATTTCAGAAGTAAAAATATTAGCAATAGTTTTTAGCACGTGAGTCTATTTTGATGCAAAGTATTGATGACTTAATGCTTTTTCTTTAAAAAACTGATTGGCACAAGAAGATGACTGAAGGAGCATCTGTCATTCTTTTATTATTATATAAATAGAGTGATTTTAGTCGGATTTCTGATTGGGATAAAGTTATTCGATCATTTTGGGAAAATATAGTAGAGAATTTTTGTTAAAAACGTTTTCAAACTATTAAGAACTTGGAACAATTGTGAAGCAAAATCATTGGAGAGCAGTCTTAAAACTATCTCTTAACAGTCACCATAGAAACTTAAAGAAACAAAACATTTAGGCACTTCCAAAACATTTAGGTGTCACTCTATGTTTGGCTTTTTAGTTTAGGAAAATCTGGACTTTTCTTTTCTTTCACACAGCCTTTTGCCTGTGTTGCATGGATGGCCTGAGTGTTTACACCAAAACACACATTGCAGCCACACACAGATCACAAGACTGATGTCTGCTGCTGTGTGTTTATGTGTGTGAGGGGGGAGGTTGTCACCTCTTAGCACTTCGTAAAAACATTTCCAAAGTTCTCTTGGTTTTCCCCTCACCTCATTCTCCTTGCTGTTCTTTTTAAAGCATGGTCACCTCTACAAAACTAACAGTGTGGATTACCGCGGACAAATGGACAACTCTGACTTCACCCCAACAACTCCAGCATTCCCAGTGTCTCCTCCAACGCCCTACGGTAAGAGATGATGTCAAAAAATTTAGCCCTTGTGGCCGTAGGTGTGTCTGCATTTGGAAATCTTATCCGTTTTGTTTTCCCTTTTCTTTCTAGTGAAACATTTCTCTGAGTATTCCCAACTCGGTGCGGGCAGACAGTGGGACCAACACAGCTGGACACAAGGTAAGCTTTTTTTCTAAAGTGAATGCTTGGCAAGATGCAGCACTTTGCAAAAAATTACACATACCCCCTGAACTTTTCCACTTTATTGTGGTTTTGATACCATATTCCTCAAATTTGCATGTTTATGTGCCTTTGATGTTTATGTAAAGTTGCCTACCAATCTGCTTCCATGGAATAGACTCTGCAGTAATAAGACAACATTTCTCCAATTAACATGAGTTGTCATCATAATGAAAACGTGACTTGTCACATGTAACACCACTCACCATGACACAAGAAGAAAGCAAATATACATTTTTACAAATGAAAGAGTCAAATTTGTAACGCACTATGACTTGGATGCTTTATTTTAATATGATTACTAGATTGGAAATAGTAACCCATTAAATAGAAAGTGGTCGTATTAGAGTAACATGTTACTGTCATCACTGTTGTATCCCTTTCATGTAATATGAAACTTTTAATGTGGGATATCAACAATGTGCTCTTTCTTGCCGCTCTTCTGCAAAGTTCAGATTTATAGTCTGATAAGTAGCTGATATCACGTGCAAACAGATTCTCCCACCTGAGCTGTAAACCACTGCAGAGCCCCCAAAGTTACAGTGGGAGTGCTGCTTTAAGCTTCTTCACAACTTCATCCCTGACCTATCTGGTATGACCATTGGTCACATGATGCTGTTTAGAAATGTTTTCTCTCAAGCCACTAAAGCCAACTCAAAGGAGAAGGAGATTGATTGCAGAGAGCCAACAAGGTAAAGCCAAGTGAATCTACTTTCATTATTTTATTTTGAACCCACTGCATCCAAAATGTTTACAGCCTCTTTTCCCACCTGATATTGATGCGCCACTTTGTGTTGGTCTATCACATTAAGACCAAATAAAATACATTATAACTTGTTCATTTAAAGGGACAAAATATAGAAAAAGTTTGTGAATACTTCTGTAAAGTACTGTATATACTCTTTGATTAAGAGTTAAGCTCTTTATTTCATATGAATAAGGATCAGGAGAGGTTTGGAATGTCCTTTTGGCTTAATTCACTAAAAACACACACCTTGTCTGGAGTTTGTTTTTGCTGTCTGGACATCTGAACATAACTTTTTGTTTTTGGTGATTCAGAGGCAAACGTATTTCTAATCAATTAGGATTAGACAATTAAATAATTTCAGAGATGGGATTGAATAGCCCACTAAGGCCCTGTGGGATAAGCTGAGGCTGGATTCCTGCTAATAATAGCTAACAGAGGAAAGGAGCTCTGCTGACAGGATGTCCACTCGTGTCCTGTTCAGGGAGGGTACAGGAGAAGAGGGAGGGTCTGTTGTTGTTTGAACATCCTGCCTGAGCAGATATTCAGCTCACAGCTGCAACAGGAATTTATTGTAGTGTCAAAAACATGACTGTCTTTCAAAGGTCAGCGCTTATATCTGATTTGAGACACTGTTGTTAGGTTGAATGTTTTTCAGATGTAAATGGTCATGCTAGTCCTAGTGCCCCTTATCTGTGTGTTTTGAACAGTTTGCCCCCTTAAAGGGCAGTTCTGCTTTGTTGTAAACATGTTCGGCGGAGAGGGGGCGATAGGATGGAGGGAGAATTGATTAAAGAGAAAACAGAAAAGCACCTGATTTACTCTCCCTGCGAAACTGAAAAGGGTACAAAATATCTTTTGGTTGCTGACATTTTGTGACTCAGACAACAGTTTCCTGTTTCCCACAATAAATGCAAACAGCTGTCTGGGAAATAATTTGCTGTGTCTCGCCAGGAGCAGTAAGATTATCCATTTAAATAATTGTCATTTTATTTTAAGTCATTATAATTTGTGCCAAAGCTGCTTATCTATGAACTAAAGACAAAGAGCTCTTTCATTTGAGCTTACAGTTTACTTTTTCTTTGAGATTTGCTCAATTTAAGCCTTACACTGAAAAACATTATTCTTGAACAAAGGTTAAAGCTACAGCTTTTCTGTTTTATAAGCCAAAAATATTTTAACTATTGCAATAACTGTTAATGCAACTAATGATGCTATTAAATGTATTAGTTTCTTTTTTGCTGACATATAGAGATGAGCAGATTAGTGTAATGTTTTGCATTTCTGGTAGTAGTTACAGGGCAGTTCAGTCGGTCAGGCCTGAATTTAACATGATCTAAAATGTATCAACATTTTCAGTCCTATTATATAGATTACAGTTAGGAATGTGCATTTCAACAAAATCCAACCATACAATATGAATCAAAAATAAGGAAACAAAAGTGAAGAAAAGTGTAAGTTAATCACACTGTTAAACCACCATTTTTTATGTATGATTGAATACATTCAAAGAAATTATTCTTGTCATACTGTAATATAGTGAAGTAATATAACATATTGTAATATAAACAAAACAAAAATAAAATGTTTAACTTGTACAAAGCTGATGAAAAGCAGCTACTTTTAAATCTAACTTTTTATTATGTTATTTTAAAGTGGTTTATTTGGTCTGAATTTAACTTATATCAATTTCAGAAGTTGATAGACGTCCCTATTTTAGTTAAAACCATCTTCATTACAAACTAGATTTTTTGTAGCCTTATAGTATCGTTTTTAAAAACAGATACTGATGCAAATTAAAGGCAAATGTTGCAGATAGTTTGATTAGCATATATTTTTTTTCTTTTGTTTGTAATATTTTGTCTTGCATTTTTGCTTGTAGTTGGAAGGTTTTTTTTTGTCAGTAAGGTTAAAGTGGAAAATTTTATGTTAAATATAAACTACATTATATCTATTACCTCTAAATGTTAACATTCGTAAGTTCTCCCCGTGCAAATCTGGGTTCTCTCTGGATATTACAGTCTTAAAGCATGACTACTAGATTAATTGGTCTCTATAACTGTCCTTAGTTATAAAGTGTGTGTGCATGGTTGTTTGTCCTGTGTGTCTCTGTATTGCTCTATGATGGACTGACGACCTGTTCAGGGAGAGCCTTGCCTCTCGCCCAATGACCGCTGGAGATATAAAAATGTATAACTGACACTGTGAAGATTTCGCAGTACCATCATTCTTACAATAGATCCAAATGTGAATCAAACCAAAACCCTGCTTCACTTGTGTACTTTCCTATGTATATGACAGCAAAAATGCAACTCTGAACTGTTACATAACTCAATTTCCATTGTGTACTTATGGTCACATCAAAATAAAGAGTGATATGCAGAAGTGGTCAGCCAGAGGAAGCAGAGTGCAGTGGAAGGAATGTAGATGAGGTCCAGCAAAAGGCAGATGGCTCTCTCAGGCAAATACTTGACTATCTGAACTTAACTGGTCAAAGGTCAGGTGAAAGTCTCTGAGCAGACTTCTTCAGATGGTTTGAATTGTTGTCTGTAATGAATGAGAGGTAGCTCAAGGGCCCTAAAAGCTTCAAGTGCCAATCTGTAGGGATGTTTTATGTTGCAGTAATTGTGCCACCCCTGTGAGATCCATATGTCAACCAAATATGCATTTTCCCGAGATTGAAAAGGCATAATACACATTAAATAATAATGTTAATCCAATAAATTGTAATGTTAACCCAGAAAATACTTTGCTGCCAAGTTATCTTTTAAACAGCTATGATGAATTAGTAGCTGGAGGTAAAAGATTGTGCTTTCTTCTCATAAGGATGATGGGATTATTTTACATGGAAAGCCAAACTAGGAAAGAAACATTAGAGTTTGTGTTTCTGTATTTTCTACCTTCAACCATATGCAAATGAAATTCTAACATGTAATTTATAACAGTAAAACACTAAAATCATGCAGTTGCTGCTAGTTGATTACTGTCTTGGTATAACGTCATGACGACAGAAGTAGTTATTCAGATGACATGTTTTGGTTTAGGCTCATTATGTCCTGAATTTAAAGGATTCTAAGATGAAAAAAATATGTATTATTTTTATTATGTGTCTTTATTATTTGTTCATCCAATAGCTTCTTTTGGTTGAGTGATTGAGGGCTAAGGAAAGCTGCTCTTGAAGTTTTAAGATCTTTCAGATGCACTTTGTTTGCTTCCAGATATAGTTATAGTCAGCTGAGTTATGAGGTTACTTCAGTACACACCTCTCACCTCTTTTTGGTTAGGGCAGAAAGAAAACAAACATATCAAAGAGGGACATCCCCCTATCTAAGAACACTCTTCAGTTCAGCCTTGAACAAAATTAGGCTACTGCTCACTTCTCCAACTTCCAGTGTGTTTTCCAACTGATTTCAGTTTCTCTCCAGAAATGTAAACATCCTGGCATCTATTTTAATAACTTTAAGAACAGATGCAAAATGTTGACATCCATGTCAGCTCATTTCCTGTGACACCAAGGTTAGTTTCACTAAAAACTAAACTAAACACAACATAACTCAATTCATCGAAAGCTCCTCTCTTTAATTTATGACATGCGAAGACAAGATGCATGGCAGAAGTCAGTGTCAAAGTGTCTGCATGCCTTTGTCCGCCGTGTCTGTGGCGAGCAGATGGTGGGAGTGGACACACATGCCTGGACAGAGAGGCCTTTTTGAAGCTCTACAAACCCCGCCACCTCCTGTCGCTGTCGCTGCTCCATAAAAGGCCACATGTCACCCCTGACCCCGCAGGAATCCGCTCTGATTGGGGGAAAACTCTCACAGTGACCCAGCAGGAACAATGTTCAGTGGTCAGTAAAACAGAGGGAGGGATGGAGGAAGAGAGGACGAGGAAGAAATTCCATACACCTCCTCCCCGTCTCCCTCTTTTTGTCCCTCCCTCCATACAAACCCAGAAGTCGAGTGGCGTCACAACACGGCAAGAACAAATGGGGGGCTTATTTTTCCTTCTGGGGGATGAAAGTAGTTGTGGATGGAAGAAAAACTATCCCGGCTTCAAAAACACAAGATCTCTTCTGAGAGTGGAGCTCAGGCTGGCTGTTAAAAGGCAGCACTGAATAAGGAGGAGGACGTTCCGGGTAAAAAGGAAGAATTCATTCCAGCGGGTGGTAGCAGAAAGAGCAACAGGAAGGTGAGAGACCCTGGAAGTTTTGAAATAACCGGCCAATAACGGGATAACTTCTGGGGCTGTCACCATCATGACTGCATCTCTTGGTATGTACACGCCCACATGAGTGGCAAAAAGCTTAAAAGTTTATTGTGCTGCCTGTTAAAGCTACGGTTTCTCAGTGAAATTGGTATTTTCAGATATTTATCTGGTTTTTGTATTTATTTATTTGTGCTGTACTGTTTGTCCTTCAGAAACTGCATGGAGACGTAGGTCCACAAGCCTCTGGCATATTCAAACAAGAAAAGGTGTAATTTTTCACCTTTTCTTAGCATTTTACAATATTTTTGAGAACCTGTTTTTTTTGTGCACATTAAAAAAAACACTTACCTCAGTCTGCATTCTCCTGGACTGCACCGTCTGCAGCCTGTCTGACATCTCATATTTGCTGGTAGGATGAGGTGGTTTGTTCCACTGCTGCGTTCATGATCTCATCCTGTTAAGGGCTTATTTTGGCCTCCATCGAGTGCTGATGTATTAGCGGTTAACAAAGAGGGGGCCATTCCCCCCTCCTTTTATTTCTGCTCTACTGACCTTGATTGCTTTGAAAAAGCCTTTCTTGTTTTCATTGGGGTGCTTACTGTGGTGAAGGCTACCAACAGAGATGTCACAGCCAATCAAAGGCACAACTTTTTTCATTCATAGTTTAGCTGTTCTTACAGAAAAAGAAGTAAAAACACATCTTGCTTTAGTTTTTGGGTTTAATGTCTTGTGTTACTTTTAAATAGTTAAAACCATTTATAGTGAGGAATGCAGACCAATAGAAAAGCCTTTTTCCGATGAATCAGTGCAATCAATGCCCAATATTCCAAGTTGGTTATTTTTATATGGCAAATGTTTTTCCCAGCTGCAATTTTGAGACCTGGAATCAGGTTTTCATTTTCTTTAGGCATCTATGGTCTCACTATCTGAAGTGATCCAGCTGAAGCAGCTTCTTTCTCCTTTTGTGCCTCTATACATCTGGCGGTGGAGAGATTTCATGTTCCTTTTTTCTTTTCTTTCCTTCCTTCCTTCCTTCCTTCCTTCCTTTTTTCTTTTCTTCCAACAGAAGAAAATCCTGGATTATAGATGCAGTTCATCTAGAGTCTTCAGTCTTAAAAAAATGCAATGACAACTCAAATCAACTTCTTAATCTGAGTTAAATCAGATTAAATCAAAGCTTTCAAAAACAGGCCGGCTTGATGTGTTGCTGATAAATAAAAGGGTCACTCAGGTGGTTCAGAATGTGGTAAAATTTAATGCAGAAATAGAGCAGCTGCTTAATCTCTGTGAGATCACGCACAGCATTGGTCTCGGCACATCCAATTAATGGCTTAATGGGTGAAGACCTTAAGGCAGACTGAGGGGACTGAGCTGGAAGAAGAAGGGGATCCTTCAGACATTTATGGAGAGAATTTCCAAAGAAAGAGGATCTGGGAATCCTACCTCCAGTGTTCGGTAGAAAGACATGGACAACGGCAGAATCAAATGTATTACAATTGTATGAATGTGCAAATAACTGTAACAGACAAAATGACATCTTTGTGTTGTTGAGTCTTAACAGCGCTAGAGAAATTATTATGTTCTCTTCTTAGAGAACATAATAACTTTTGTTTTCTTATCTGAAGCTGCTTCTCCCGCTTATATCACACTAAGAAGTAATTTTTTTTCTGGAGCCGAATAAAACAGCCCGCTACTGAATGACTGGAATTCCTGAATAAATCAGGAATGTGTAGGAGAGTTGTGGAAATTCAACACTTTGGTCTGTTGTTAAACAACAAATCATGGACTACAAGCAGATGCCTTTTCAGGACAGACTATTCAAAACCAGGAGATAAATTGATATTTGGTTCTTAACTTACCTACTTACTCCTCTCTCTAAACACACAGTTTCCTTTATGTCTTCATAATGTTGAATGTATTAGGCAACTTTATTTTCAGTGTTGCTTTTGTTTGCTTCTTCTTTTCTTTGTGGATAAACCTGCCATTCTGTACATCACAGAGCTTACAGTTAACATTAAATAGAAGGACCAATATAACCACCTTGTTCTTCTAAAGCACACCTTATTGAAATGGTTGAAGTGTGCCCTCAATATTCTTCCAAGTTCTGCAGGCACTTACTAATGACTAAATCATTTTAAATCAAGCAAGGAAGCATTTTAAAGATGGTTGTGACCCTTCAGGTCTGGAACTGCTCACCCTGGCCTCAGGCCTTTCGTCATGGACATTTTTCACTTCCAAGCAGCTTTTGCAAAACCCATTTCTTTTTTGCTAAGGATAGAAGTTTGGATACAGCACAAGTGTGTTTGGGAAGCAGTAGCTGATTTTCCCCTCTTTTGTTTTGATTCCTTTCTTTAAACATTCACTTTTTTAATGTGACAGATATAAACAGCTGTAAGATGGTCATGCGGGCTCGGTTTTAGCCTCAGTGCGAGTGCAAGTGCTTGTACCCACATTCCTGTGGTCTGTGGGCTGTTTGCCCAGCTAACTGCTCATGTATTATTGGCTTGTTGTATGCCATTATTTAATACTCTTCTTTTTGTTCAATAAGAAGTGTAATCAGATGTGAAGATCCCCTGACAACCTCCTCTTTTGATAAATAGTAACTATCTTCATGGCGAGCGTGAAGGTATGCCCCTTTTGTAGTCAGAGCCATGGTACCATCGCTCTGCCATGCAGAAAGTATGTGCATGTGTTGTGGGCCGGGGCTGTTGCTGTTGGAGGTTGGCAGATGAGCCCATATGGGTCAGTGCCATCTGGAAAAGGTTTTTCATAAGTTGACCGTAAACTGAAGAGAGGCATTGTGCTCACTCAAAGTGAATAGAAATCTGTGCAGTTTCAATTCTGGGGTTCTTGTTGTGGATGTGAAATGGTCTTAATTCTGGACATTGCAATGCATTTACTGTGAAGTTAAAACAACTAAATTGGATGATTTAAAAGAAATAGGACTTCTGCAAATGTTTAGCTTACTCCATTTAAAAAAAGTTAATGTAGAATGGCTTGCAAAAGTTTTCATTCCGTGAGAAACTTGTATTATATTTTATGTGATCAACCAACACAAAGTATTGCATAATTGTCAAGTGGACTAATGTGAGGCTTTTTGACAAAGAAGAGTAAAAGGTTTGGGATCCATATGTATTCAGAGCCCCAAAACTGCTGCTCAGCTGCAAGTGTTTGAGGCCATACTCTACCAGTCTTTTAAAAAAACATCTGTAGGTCGATCACATTGGAGAATGTCTGTGAACGTCACATTTTAGGTTGTTCTACAGGTTACCCAATTCATTTAGAAAAAGAAAACAATACATGGTTTATGCTGCAAGATGGCACTGAAACCTTGTCTTATGATTGGAGTTATTTGTTCATCACTGCGGCAGCAGGTTTGGTTGACAGGATAAGCAGAAGATGTGACAAACACCAGTGAGGAAAATGATCCATGGGAACTCAAAGAAAAGAAGAAGCGCAGCTGCTTTCCAGGAGCAATCCCAAGAGAGAAAAAAGTGACAGAGACTGTGGGAATGTTTAGGAATTGTGATGCTCTCCTCCCCTTTGGTTTAATGTGTTTCCTAGAAGCATCAACAGCAACAACTGCATATAAGCGCTAAGCCATGTAACGTATCCGGGGCCTTATATAAAATCCATTCTTTATTTTAATTTACACTATTCTAATGAATAATAAAAGACTAATTAGTCATAAATTAAATAATTCATGTATTCACTCATTTGTTCAGGTATCTTTTTTTATTTTCCTAAACGTGGTCATCAATTTGAAGGCATAGCTGGGTTGCAATTTGTGATTAGATCTTTTACAAGTAGAAAAATCAAATACAAAATGTAGCTAAATATTGTTTCAAAAAATAAAAAAAATGTAATGAACTGCTAAGACAGGCATGCAAATAACCTCAAAATGATTCGATGGAATGAAATATCTGATTTACCACGCTGTTCTGCTGAAGGACTGGAGTTTGACAACCAAAGAATCCTAACACTAAAATCTAAAGCACAAAGTGTTTGAATCTACTTTATACAATTCCTTTTCATGTGTGCACGCAACATTTATACAGACTAAGTACACAAGAACATTATTTGTATTGCATTATGTGCATTCAGTGTTAGTGTTACTATGAAATCCCCTCAAAATGATGTCGCCTGTTCAATTAACTCAGCTGGCAGCAAGCTAACTCCTGTACCTCCTGCACTGCAATAGAGAGGCGGAGCAGAAGTCGGGAGGGAGGAGGGGTGAAGTGGGGAGGCTCAGCAGGCCAAACAACGAGCCCTTTATAATGAATGACTGTTTTCCCTGTGACTCATGGTGCTTCATGATCCTGTTCTTTAGCTTGAGGAGGCTCGTCTGTGTGTTTGCAGAATGACACAATCAGGACGTCATGTTTGCATGTATGTCCTGACAGCCGCACACCAGGTCAGCTTCTGCTTCGTACAAAAGTGCATCTTGCAATGCAGGATCTGCTGAATTCAATGGCAGATCTGAAAAATGAAGCTAATCATTTCTGCTTATATCCCTTATAGATCAATCCTTATGTGCGAGAAGTTTGTACTGTAAAACACCACAAATGTGTTCTATTCTCTCCAACTATAATCCAAAAGTAAACTAGTTTTTTGTTTTGATGTCAAAAGTATTAAATTGATTCTGGTTTCTCTTTGTCCTTTGCTCAGAACCCAGAGGTTTCCTGGATGGCACGAACCACTCTGGTGGTTCCACAGATGGAGATCTGTTCCGATCGGATGTTCCCGTCACACAGAGGATCTTTGGCTCCCTGAGCTCAGTGTCAACTAGCAGCCCCCTCCAACCCACAGACAGGTGAAGGTCTTCAAAATAAAAAGACGTTTCTGAGTTATAAAGTGAATATTTATTTTGTGATTTATCCAGAAAGGAGATGCAAATCAATAAGGATTGGAAAACAGAAAATAATCCAGGATGTGGTGATCCATATACATTGTTGCAGCGTTCGCATGCACCAAAGACTAGAATTAAAACAGGAATAGTCACATTTTGACAGTATCCTCTTGCAACAATGGTTAGATGCTTAGATGCACCCTGACTAATTAGATTGAAAAAACAACACTGAGTAAATGAAGTATAAGAAGGACAACATAAAATACATGTAAGGTTGACAAAGAGGCAGTTTTAAGGGCTGCCTGTAAATGTAACTTTTTACTTTTTGTTCATCTTGTAGTAGTTTATTTAGCAACTTGTTTTTATTTAGTACTGACATTGCAATGCAATCATGTCATTGTATTTACTTCCTCTTCTCTGGTCATCATGATGTTCCCTGCTCTGAGCTTTATCATAGTCTAAATTTACATCAAGCGTGGGCATAGAGTTCAGACAAAGTTAATCTGACTGAGCAAATATGTTACTGGCATGCACAGAGGCCATCCATGTCATGATGTAAATGCATTTGAAACATAATAGTTTACCAAATATTTTATCCAAGCATTCCTGTACAATTGGAGTTTAGCACCTTTGTGCTTTGATATCTTTCGTATTGATATTGATTGTTACTCTCGCACACCTCAAAGTTGAATCCGGCTCAGCAAAAGCCGGATTCTTTCATCTACTTCAACTTCTATTCAAATATGTCTTTTTATCTCAGAAAAAAAACACAACAAATATACAAGTGCTATTACCCCCACACTGCAACATAAAACCACAATGTCTGGTTCTAAACAGGATTCCTGGACCAGCAGTAATCCAGGCTGTTGACACTGAGCTCGTTGGCCCGTTGATTCATGCAGCTGATTATGATCTGCAGCTTCAACAGAAATTCAAAATCATCAGGCTGTTTTCAGATGTGTCTGTGAACCTTTGGCCTGTGCAGCTTTCATATTTCTGACCTGAGGCAAAGTGGCTGTTTCCATTTATAGGTCATTCAACTCCAAATGGGTTTGACACAACACTTTTATGCTGTGCACCGTCATAAGAGAAGGCTTAAAATATAACATTAAAAACAGCTTAATTATTATCGGAATCTTTACTTCTGCATGCAGAAGTGTTATAGCAGTAACACTTCTGCATGCAGATTATTTGTATGTGTGTTTTAAATTCATATCACCTAAAGCCTGAATATTTGTGTCAGAGAACTCCACCCATACCCCAGCTCAGTTTGTTTTCTTCTACAGCCCTCCTAAACAGGGAATCTGTTTCTCCAATTTTAGATAGCGTCTTAAATTATGATGTGAACAAATATTTTGATCCATGTTCATCTTTATCTTTACTTGCAGCTCCACTCCACCTCCTGTGTGGCACAACCGGACACCTAACTCCTTGAACTCGCCGTATCCTCCTCAATCTACACCCCCACTACTTCTCAGCTCTCCTAATGCTCACAGTTCCCCGCGGGGCGCTCAGAGGGGCCGGGGAGGCAGCTCAGGGGACCGCAGTGGAACCGACAGCACAGACTTGTCCTCGTTGTTGTTATTGGGAAATGGCGGCCTGGAGCACAGCCTGCTGGAAGCCGTGGAGGGACTTGGGAATCTGAATCTTGGGGGAGATGCAGGGATTGCTCCCCTGCTGCCGGAGAAGAGAAGAACAGGTGAGGTGGGAGAGCTGGGCTCACAATCCCCCTCTCTGAGCGGGTACTCCAGCCCGCGCAGCGGCAGCAGCCTCAGTATCCCTCTGTCGTCGTCCCTGACCTCAGATCCGTTCAGAGGACTCAGTGGGGCCTCGTCACCCGGAGCAGGTACTATTAAGTCTTATTTGGTCTCACTTCGGCATCGGCACCGCATTTGATTTGTTTTCTTCTGATCCAGGTGTATTAAAACTAAATTATATTAAAACTCTACTTAAGATCCCATACCTATGTTCTCCAAAAATATCATGCTTTGTAGTTCGTAGGTCAAACTTTTAGCAAAATAAGTTTTCCAGTAACGTTTGTAAGGTGAAGGAAGCAAAATAAGTTAGGGGAAGAGAGAATCCTAGCACTTTTGCTGTCTAAGAGATAAAGTCATACACTTTTATCCCCTAGTTTTGCTGACTTGTTCAATCCCTTAAATCTTACCTAAAAAAAAATTGTTTTTTTGGCTTTATCTGACTGCAATCTCCAGCTTTCACTGGAGCAGTTCATGGCCGAGTGTGAAGGGGCTGGGATTAAGCTCAGTGCCTCCAAATCCGAGACAACGGCCTTAAGCCAGAAGTAGAGGTGTTTTAAGTATCTTGGGATCTTGTTCACGAATAAGGGAAAAAGTGAGAGGGAGGTCAATTGTTGGATTGGTGCAGCATTTACAGTGATGCAAGCTTTTTACCAGTCTGTTGTGGTGAAGAGAGAGCTGAGCAGAAAGGCGAGAGGCTCTTCTTTTACCGGTCGATTTAAGTTCCTACCTTCGTCTGTGGTGACGAACTTTGGGTAGTGACCGAAAGAACAACATCGCAGATACACGCGACTGAATGAGATGCGTCCCCAGGGTATTTGGCCTATTGATTATTGGGTATTGGTTGTTGATTTAGAAGACAAGTATTTTGGCAGCTGTTTAAAATGTAATTTGAAAAATTGCAAGCACTTGGGTGTTGGCTTGGTCTTGATTTGGACTCTTCTTAATCAGTAAAAATGCATATTAATTAAAACCAAAACTTCTATAAATGAGTTGTGAAATTGCAGACAAATGAGGCAAAATAGCTTTATAAGAAATACTCATATCTATTTAATAATAAATAACTTTTTGATAAGTGCCAAAGTTAATTTGATTTGATTCAGAAATATCCAGAAACCTCCAGAAACCTTGGTCTTCTTACAGTAGAGATGAAAATTATTTTATCTTTAGTGGTCAAAGGACTAGAAAACGCACAACTTCATTATTATTATTATTTTTTTAAGAAGAATGTACCAAATAAAAGGTTTCGGTGCACTTCCTCAGATAAAAGACAGTGAAACTTAAAGTCAAATGAAATAAAACAAACAAAAAAATAAAATCTGCCCAGATAGAGCAAAGCTTTATAAAACATAAAATATAATTTCAAAAGGGTGTCAATGACACTGAATGCTGTCAATTTAACATTTCTGATCATTTGTGTTAAAATGAAAATGATCCCAGTTCACCACCTGTTTAGACTTTGAAAATCTGCCTGAACTTTCCTCCTCATTTTACCCATCATCATCATCCTGAAACTTAACGCCAAGCTCTGATTTGTGCCTTACAGACTCTGGCAGTAAACAGGACACTGTGAAGTTTGTTCAGGACACTTCCAAGTTCTGGTACAAGCCCGACATTTCCAGAGACCAAGGTAAATATTGGCCTTAGAGCAGAAAGCCAGGCGGCCTCTAGTGAACATATAATACACCTCTGTGTAAAGTTTTTTTTCTTCCTCTTTCAGTATGAATGTGATTTTAACTTTAGCCTTTCACTGCTTCCTCCCTATGTTGACCTTCTGATTAGCCATTGCGGTGCTGAAGGACAAAGAGCCCGGTTCGTTCATTGTCAGAGACAGCCATTCATTTCGCGGGGCGTACGGACTGGCCATGAAGGTGGCCACACCGCCCCCCTCAGTGGTACACCACAGTAAAAAAGGTGATTGGATTACCTTAGAACTAATGCATGGTTTTGTTATTTTATAGTGGATCTTGGATGTGAAAAATCATAATGAGGAACCATTTAAAATCTTTTTTCACTTTTAATATGATTCATGTCCTTGTAAGACTAACATCTGTTCAGGGGAAATGCACCTGAACAGATGTTAGGTGCATAAAAAAGCAGGTGCATTATCAACACCTCTGTTGAAGCATCTTTTGATTAAATTTTATCATTCAACCAACAGCTTGTGATCCTGACTTGTCAACATTTACTCACTCTCAGTTTGAAACTCCATCAGATTCGGAGGAAATCTCTTTTTTAAATGGTGCAACAGATTTTCTGTAAGGTCTAGTTCTGGATTTTGGCTTGGATTTTCTTCTGGTTTATTTTTTTGTGTAACTTTTATAACTTAAATCCATCTTTTTCTTCAGCTTGTTAGACAACAGCTTCTAGTTTTGGAATAAAACTTGTTCATATTTGGAACTGTTTGTGATTTCATCCTTCTTGAAAAAAAGAAAAACAACAAAAACACGATCCCATCTAATGGAAATCCACAGCATGATGCTGCCTCCTCCATGTTGGAGTGTGGCTGTGGTGATCTTGTGTGGTGCCAGTAGAAATTGACCCACATATTAAAGTTTGTCTTCATCAGACTATGAGGCATCTTTCTACTCAGTTTTTGTTGAACATTTAAAAAATATATTTAAGAAATATGGCAAATAAAGAAAACTCATTCCAGCAGCTTCCACTTTTTATAGCTTATTAGTGTAATTAGAATCTTTATTTTAAATATTGAAAAAATATGTTCTAATATATCAAAGTTAATATAACAATTTCACTTGTAAATGTAGTTTTCTTTTTCTTCTTAAATTCTTTGTTTTTGTTTTTAGTGGGAGATCTGTCCAGCGAGCTAGTGAGGCACTTCCTGATTGAGTGTACACCTAAAGGAGTTCGTCTGAAAGGCTGCCCCAATGAGCCTTACTTTGGTGAAAACAATTGTCCAAGATTTTTTCTTCACTATATACTTGATTAAATTAAAAAAGCAAACATAGCTATAGATTAAACCAAAGATTTGGAAATGGTTTTCTACCCCCCTCTGCTGGTGGTAAAGACAAATTGCAGCTGTCCTTATATGTTTTAATAAAGTTGAATTGTTCACTCCTGTGACAGGAAGCCTCACAGCTCTGGTGTGTCAGCACTCCATCACCCCACTGGCTCTGCCCTGTAAGCTCATTCTGCCTGATAGAGGTAAACATTCACAGTTTATCCTGAAGGTAGAGCTGAGATTTCACCTTCTCTGTCTCAATCAAAATCTTAGATTACATTTTCGTCTGTGTTGTTATTGTAGAGTGCTTCCTTATTTTATTATTATTATTTTTAATTTAACAATAACTTCTGCGCTCTACTTTTATTTTTAATACATTTTAACAAATATGCTAAAGATTTGATCAGTTTCCAGTTATTTCTTCTTGACCTTTAGGCTTTATTGTGACTCGTGTGACATCATTGCTGTTTATGTCCAATAGATCCTTTAGAGGAATTGAGCGATGCATCAACACAGACAGCAACAAACTCGGCAGCTGAACTCCTCAAACAGGGAGCAGGTAAAACATTTACCAATAATAAAATAGTATTTTAAAGTAACAGCCATCTGTGCCTATTTTTGGTGGAATACTCATTTAATGTGTTTTTGGGTGTTAGCGTGTAACGTGTGGTTCCTGGGTTCTGTGGAGCTGGAGTCTCTGACGGGTCAGCAAGCGGTCCAGAAGGCAACCACACTGACACTCTCCATGGACCCCCCTCCTCCGTCCACCGTGGTCCACTTCAAAGTGTCGGCTCAGGGAATAACGCTCACAGACAACCAGAGAAAGTGAGCATTTGATTGGAAACATTTTGACAATAGAATTGTCACAGTTAGGATTAAGTAAATGGCTTGGTTGCTGAAAGGTTTTGCCATGTTTTGTCCCAAAGTTAACTATTCTTGATTTTATTTTGTGATTTACAACTTGTATTTGAATCTTTAAGTTGTTTTCCAAAGGACAACTGAAAGAGCATTTAATATAAATTCAATATTTATTCATACTGAATGAATATGTTAATTGTAAATATGGGTAAAAATCAGAGCAACACTTAAAAATACTAAACTGTCATGGTTGAATATGGTATACTTTATAGTGTTATATGTGTTATGTGATAACATATTGAGCTATCTATTTTTTTTTTTTTACAGTTGTACTTAATTTTCAGAGTTTTAGGTTTTCATAAAAGATACACAGATACCCAGGTTAAGGTAACTGCAAAAATAAATCTGATGTGTTGTGTTTGACTCTGCAGGCTGTTCTTCAGGAGACACTACACTGTGAACACAGTTATATTCTGTTCTCTGGACCCACAGGGAAGGAAGTGAGTAATTTCACCAGTTTGACAGCAGTTATGGCCTGCAAATGATATCTAAACTCTGCACCAGTTAGTAAAGTTAATAACAGTCACTGATAATTAATAAACATCTGAAAATCAAGTCAGTGATTTGAAACACTTGGCTAAAAGAATACAACAAAGAAATTATGTGAAAGTTTTGTAGTGACGTAATCAACGTTTAAAATTAAATTCAACTTTGAAGCTGTGCCATCATCTTGACCATACATTTTTTTGTTCTTTTGCATCCTCTATGAAGTAAGATTCTTTGGCTATTGTCAGAAACGGTTGATAGCATTTGTTGCTTCAAAGTTTAATGACAATCTACTTGGTAGGCTACTTGTAACCGAGCTACACATGCACAAATACATCATTATACCAACAAATATGTAACAGCTTCTTATTCTGGTGTGAAGGAGTTTTAAGGGTTCAACTCTGGCATGTAAATAATCTTACAAAAATATTTTATTACAGAAGTGATAAGATAAGTGATAGAGAATAACATAAATTCTTGCTCATAAAATGCATTTCCTTCCCTCAACATTTAACATAAAGGAGTTTACGGTGCAATTTATTTTAACCTGACTTGACAAAATCTTCAATTAATGTAATAATTTAGTTATTTCAATATCACACAATGCTAGATGATTTATTAATTTTATTGTGATCCATCTCTATGATGCCTGATGTCAATCATTTCTGTTCTAAATAGGTGGACAAGAGACAGCGTCTCCACAGCCAAGTAAGTTTATTTACAAGTCTTTGTGATGAGCATGTGCTCATGATGTATGTTAGCCACTCTTAAATGATTTCAATTTATTACACCAGGTATTAATCCTTTAGACAAAGACAAATGCAATAATTCAAATGAAAGCAAAGATTAATTGTAAGTAGCCAAAAGTTTCTTAAACAGTATGATTCAATCCCAGTATTTGACACCAGTATTTGTAGTTTTATAATTAAGGCGTTCATTGTGTGTTTCACACAGACATTTAGAAATAAGATTCTTAATGTGATTTGATACACAAATTATTTTGAATTATTATTCGAAAAAATTGTTTTGAACTACTTTTTGAGACTTTATTCAAATTGTGGATTTCCCTAAATGTTAAATCATTTTAGAGAGCTTTAGTTGTCATCGGCTCTCCAATACAACATTTATAAAACATTAAGCTAATATAAACATAATTCAAATGTGGTGCCACATTTGAATTGGACAGGAATTTGTTCCTGTCCAAATTATTTCAGAAAACATCATCCCTTTATTTTAAGTTAATCATTTATTTATTTCCTCTGTGCCTGTCTTCCAGGATTTTTGGATTTGTTGCCAGAAAATCTCAAAGTGAAACCGAAAATGTATGCCATCTGTTTGCTGAGCATGACCCAGAGCAGCCGGCAAGTGCCATCGTCAACTTTGTCTCAAAAGTCATGATTGGATCTCACAAAAAGTGATGGGACAAGGAGATGGTCTGCTGCATAAAGAGAACGTGGGGGAAGGATCAAATACATGTTGTTGAGTCCTTTCACAATTAATGTTAAGTTGAAAAGCCAAAAAAAACTTTTAACCCTGACACTCCTGGATACTGTTGGTTCTTTCTGCAAAATGATTTGTGGCTGCACTGCAGGATGCTTCCAGAGGAGGGAGCCAAGACTCTGATATCATTGTTCTTACATTGTTTGGATAGATGCTTTGCAAAATAAAGTGTTGACATGCCTTCCAGCTTTGAAAAAACACTGAATATGAAAGTATAGGCAAGATTTTTTGGACTTTTAAACTATTTTATAATTTAAAGTAATAAAAATATATTTCTTAAAACTAACTTACTAAAATTATATTAGTTTATATTAATGGCATAATAAAAGTGGGTGTTGTCATCAAGTTGTCACTTTTTGCCTCATCTTACTTATCAGATCCACAGTTTTACATTTTCTGCCATATTGTATAACTTTTCTACAATTTCACGAATAATCTTTTGTTTCCTCAAAAGATTTGACATATTTTTGTTCATTTTTTTTGTGTTCAAAACATATTTTCCCAGGCATATAATTTATTCTGTAAGCCCATGCAAAATTTGTTAAAAAGTGATATATATAGTTATAACATACTGGTAAAAACATGAAAATAAGTGATAGCTCCATGTTTCTTTTACCTGAATAGCAGCTCCACACTTCTGTCCAAATTATCAGTGATCTAAAATTTATATTTAGACAACAATGACATAAATATCTAAGATGAAAGATTTTAATCTGAATTTGAATTGTCAAGCGTCTTTGTTGAGCTTTTGTAAAATTAAAAACAAAGGTCTCTTAACCACAATGTATTTTTTCATAACACTGACATTACTTCTATTCAGTAGTGAAAAACATTAAAACATCCTTTGTACCTCAGTTTCAGAGTTTTTGGCACATAAACAGATCTGCAGCTCTAACCACAGCTTTCTGATAACCACAAGACAATTCATTTCAATCTAAATGAATAACAGCCAACATCAGAAAAGCAACGGTGTCGTTGTACTTAAGATGTATTGTGTATTATAATAGTCATCCTTCATTAAAGATGTTTTAAAAAATTTTTGCCATGCTATTTTGTGTATTAACACATACTGTACATTAGAATTTCATATTAGGGTCACTTTTTTGTTGTTCTACCAATGTGATTGTACTATATGTTCCTAATACCTAAATACAGGTTTGTTTTATCCCCTTGTATAGTCTGATTCTCATTTTTTTTATTAATTGATAATTATGTTGAACTACACATTCATCATCTGCAGCATTATTTATAGCAGTGGTTCCCAAATGTTTTTTTCTGGGTCCCCTCTATGGATTACATAAAATCCCCCGCACCCTCCGCCCCCAAAAGAAAAAATTAAATCAACTGGGTACACACATCATTCAACCATATATAACCTATACGGCCCCCACACTTTGGGAACCACTGATCTAAAAAGGTATTTGCTAATTTTTCTATGCAAAAGGTATTTGCAAATTTTTCCTGACAATTCCAAACTGCTTTTGGAATGTGCATCTCTACTAATGTGGCACTGCCTCATTAGTAGAGATGTGGGACAGCATCTCTACTAATGGAAATATAAACCCAGTCATCAATGGCAATGATCTCAATGCAGAAAAATATTCAGACTGTATTCTGCCACCAGTGACAACCTTAGATATCTACTCCTCAGTGCCAAACTCCATCTTTCAAGTTTGCAATGTTCACCTCGACAGAATAACATTTAGCAGAAACTATGCCTTCACAACTTGGGAGTGAAAAGGACACAATGCACTGCCAACCATCCTCAACACAACCCCACTGAACACTTGTGGTTTTATACTGGGTGTGCGCTTCATGCCAAAGGGACCAACATAGCCACATTGGTAGACTTGTGTGACAAATGTTGGTTGAGGAATGTTACTCCATTCCACAGAAATGTGTGACCAAGCTGATGACCAGCATTGGGAGGAGGTGCCAGGCTGTTATGAACCCCATGATCGGGGGTTGCAGAGCTCAGGATTTGAACCCCCACTCTGATTTTCTCAGTCATTGTGCTCTTGACAGTGTTTTCTTCTGTCCTTGCTCTATTCAGTGTGTGAATGTCTGTATGAGTTATAAGACTGCAGGGTATAGTGCTTTAGAGTCCTTGGACTTGATAAAGCACTGTACAAGTGCATGCCATTTACATGGTTTTCATGTGTGGTTCTCCTATAAACCAAGATCAACCAATTAATTCTTCAATCCAATAAATGATGCGGAATGAGCCAGTTGGCATTAGCAAGGAATATTTGACAAGTTTATCTTAGGTTTTATGGTTTAATGTCATGATAAATTCAAAAGAAAAAGTGTAAATGTTTTAACAGCTAAAGGAGCATACTAATTTAAACTACCAAAGAACAAAAATCAAGGAAAATACTCACATTTGAGTCCAAAATAACATGGGATCTTGGAGAGGAACATGTGCAGAAACCATAAAATAAGGATATGATTTTTTAAATAGAAATAAAATGTCTTGAAATTACTGTTTGGTTAGTTTTGTGTGAACTCTTTCTTAATCGAGTGCTGTAATTTACAATTTTACCAATAGATGGCAGTCAGAAGCCATTATTTGCATATACTAAAACAACAATAATATATTTAACGTTTTTCCTGGTTTGTAGTTTGCAGCCACTATGGATTCATAGCAAGGACCAGAGGAGGAGGAGAATCAGGACAAACCTTCTCATTCGTGGAGAACCACAGGCTTTCTAAGAAAAACCAGAAGGATATTTTCCATGTTTGTGTGTGAGTGATAACGAGAATGTTCTGGAGTGCACATGACAGATGATGGGGGTTGGGAGTTTAATGCCTGATGCATCCTGCAGGTGCCTTGCGGATTGAGTGATGGGACGTCTGTCCCCAAATCAGTAGATAGCAGTTCTGAATGAGGCTTTTTTTTCCTGAATCCTGGTCTCTGCAGGGAGCCTCGGGGATCTGGAAGTGGGACAGAGATGTGGGGATGTATTGGTATCCTCCAGTCCTGCCTGGCCTTCAGGGGACAGCATGGACAAGGGGGGTGTGCAGTCATGGTGTGTGGGGGTGTGCGTGCGTGTGTGTGTGTGTGTGTGTATGCGAATGAGGGGTGGGGGTAGCTTTCGTTGGTGGATGACCTCACCATTACGGGAAACTTTCCCACAGCCTGAACACAAAGAAGGCCGTCAAAAGGTAAAAAGAATGAGAAAGAATAGAAATTTAACACAGTGTGTAAAAGAAGGAAGAGCAGTTAGAGGATGGGAAAGAGGTTGTTTCGGAGGGGGAGTTGTGTTGCCTTTACAGGGTTCAGAGATTCTCGGGGTCGATAGAGGTTCTGCCTTCCCCCCCTCACACAGCCTGAGTCTGTCCTCAATCTGCTGAGTCACCTATTGCCATTTTCTGCCCCTCCATTTGCACTTCCTGCTGCACTTCCTGTCAGACAGCACACCAGCACCTGGTGGCAAGGTGGTTTTCACAGCCGCCGGCCAGAGCTTCTGGACAACATCACATTCCTGGCATTACTTGCTGCGAATGGTGTTTGGAAATCCAAAGGCCGGCTTCCGTTTGGGAATGCCTCCCTCACAGAGTCCCTCTCAGCCTCTGATCCCTGGTCTCCTCTCATTTTATTTGAGTTAGCTATTTAAAGCCCGTGCTAAGTACGCTGCTGGCTGTAAGGGGGTTGGGGGAGCAAACACACACACACTCCGTCTCACACGCTAAAACCACAACGACCCACAAATAATCCCACTCCTATTTTTAAGTTAGTGGGCTGAGGGGGGATAGTGCCTGCAGAGCTGCCTGAAGAAAATTACAGATTTTCCTTTAGTTTTCATGTTATGCTTAAAATAAAAGCCCATCAGAGCAAAACTAAAGCAACATCACTAAATAATTACTTTTGGACAGTTATAAAGAGAATCAGTGATAAAAAAAAACCCAACAAAAATATAACTTCAGATCGACTGCTTCATTTACCAGCTTGAAGAGGAGCAGTGATAATTTAGTAAGCTGTTGACACTTAAAGCTGTTACCAATTTTTACACACAGTAATTTCTGAATGTATTTGGCAAATTTCTGGGCTTTCACTTACCTTTAAAACACAGTTTAAAGGTAAGTTTATTGAAAAGCGCATTTTTATTGCACAAACATTTTTTTTAGGAACAAGAGTAGTTTCCCAGAACTTGTTTAATTACTTTGGCTGGTTTTTAAGTGCATTTCCATTCAGGCGTACAAATCAGAGCCATTTAACCAGAATACTAAAGGCATCACCAAAACAATTTAACAGACTCGAAACCTAATCGTATAATCATCTACCCACAATTAGCCACTATATCTATTAAATGGGCAGTGTTATGTATTTTCCAGGCACATAGAGGCATTTATGGCACTTTTTGCATAAAATCTTTCTCAGATCATGAAATTTAAGCTGCTCAGTTCTGCCTATTTTGAGCCTCTTTCAGACTGAGCAGTTCCAGAGCCTCTTGTCACTTTAAATCCAAACAAGCTGCTGCTGGTAACACCCCCCAACATTTACACTGGCATTTATATCCATGAAAATGGCTGCAGACAGATGCACAATTGTACAATGGTCCATCTTTGAAACCTGAGTGAGGCCCAGAAGCAGAAAAAGTGGAGTCTCCTGCACAACAATCAAAGATCCAGGAGCAGTTTCTGAATGGTAAGTAAAAAATAAAACACTTGTCTTTTCCAGTAGCCATTGTACAATGCTTACAGCAATAAAACCAGCTGACCTCTGCTTAAGTTGCTAGGTGAGTTTGACTGGGTTTGCTAGGTATCAGGGCAGACTTAATAGCCAGGAAGTTGTCAAAACAGCTTGTTCTCCTAGACACAAAACGACAGCTTACATATTGCCATAAAACAACAGAATGCTTTTATTTAGGACTTTGATTGTTTCTAGAAACAGTAGTGATCCAAATGAAATAACACAAACACGCAAAAAGTGAATTTTGTATAATAGGTCCCCTTTAAAGTTTGCCCCAGACCTTTATAAAATAAAATCTGCAAGATGTGCCATTTTGGAAGAATAACTTCACACTCATGCAAATAACTTCACACTCATGCTGCAGCAGTGTTTTTGCACCATACCAACTTAAAATCTTTGAAAGAACAACAATAGCGGGCAGTTGTGGCTCTTTTAGCCCATAAATAATTTAAAATACTTTGACTATACTGGTTACATTTTGTTATAAAAGCTGAAATGAAAACTCTATCCTCTGTGTGTCCAACATCATGGAGTTGTGAAAGAGGAAATCTGTATTTTCCTTGATAAAATGTTTCCACTAACGTTAGTGTATTTTATAAAAGTCTTTGTATGCAAACCATGTAAAACACTGTGATTCGAAGCATGGTCGGTTAGGTTTAATTGTTTTGTTTGCAAACAAGGATAAAGAACCTCTCTTGTATAATTTATAGTTAACAGAAACTATGAATAGCAGAGGATTACATAAACTGGCGACAAGCAAAATGCTGGGGGGTTTCTGCACAGCAACTACATGCAAGAAAGCTCTACTTTATGTTCAGCGTCTATCCAAACTGTCCTACGCACTATGTTTCCTAGGGTAAATTTCCAGTTTTCTGATTTAGTCCTGATTCCTGTAGTTTTTCCCACCCCATCCTTTTTGTTCTTTCAACGTGTTTCAAAGAAAGCTTTTTTTTTCAAACATGGTTAGTCTTGTTTCCACTAGTATCAACAAATCATGGCAGTTTTATAAACTTCTTTGAGGCTGAAGGTTAATCTAGCTCTAACAAAAAGCTAAAACAACCATGCAGGCTGCAGCCTATCCCAGCTGTCATTGAGAGAGGGGTGGGGTACACACTTGGACCTGTCGCCAGTCCTTAACAGGAACAACACACACATACACACTCACTTCAATGGAAATCACCAATTAACTTAAAATGAATGATTCTGGTCGTAGCTTGGGAAAAAAACAAACAAAAAAAAGCTGATCTCTTGAGGTGGAGATGTTTTTCTTTGAGTTAACGAACTACCTGATCTTGCAGTTTACTTAACTAGCTGAAGATGCTTTACGTCAGATTATGTCCCCCAAAAACATAAACTGAGTTTTAAGTTTACCTGTACCGGCAGGAACTCAGAGTTACTCAATCTCACAAAGACCATCTTAGATTTACGTGTTGAACAAAAACAGCTAAGTCAAATATGACTCCAGTGCACAGAAGCATCAAAAACTCAGATTAAGTGAGTAAGCATGGCATGCTTTTACGGATATGCTTCACCTCTCTCTCACACACACAAAGACATGTTGATGCACACACCTCCACTTGTCAGTCAAGATTTGAGGCCTACGTGAGTTCAGGCACATGCCTGAGAAAACTGCTCCTTTATTGCCTCTGCTCTGCATTGCCTCAGCTACAGCTGACTGACAACACACTGTTTCGTTCAGAGCCTTCGTTCACACACAAAGGCTCTGAGTACTTGGGTATCAACGTCAGTCTTAATGAACCTGTCTCCAGGGGGCGGGGCTAGGGTAATGTCCCACACAAAGAATCCCCCACTGGGCTACAGAGCCAACCAGAGGCCAACAGATTAACTTGCATTACATCAGCATCTCCACAATACACCTAATGAGGGGGGATTATGTCCGTGTGTGTGTGTGGATCTGTGTGTTTGTGTGGCTCTCAAGGCATTGCATCACCAATAAAATGCTCTGATTCACTTTTGCTGAATCAGTTTGCACTCAGCTGACCCAACCCCCAACATTTTGCTATAAATTTAACTCTATAGAGCCATACATTAGACTGGTAACTGATTATTGTTGTGAGAGATAAAATTGTAGCACCCAGTCCTTTTACTGTTGAGATTTTAGCTCACAAACTGACTTTTTTTTGGTTAAAAAACGTTAACCAATGCTTTCTACCTGTCTGACTGGGAATAAAAGAAAATCTGTGGTAAGAAGCTGAATCACAGAATAAATACCTCCTCAGTGCAACAACTTGATGTCCACAACAGCAGGAAAGTAATAAGAAAATTAGGTGGTTTTGTGAAAGACATCAGAAAATGTATGCGTTACTGAAATTGCATTTTTCAAAGAGCTTTTCACCATCTCAGCACAGGCAGCAGTTAAGCTCTCTTTAAAAGTAATGATCAGTTTAACAGTCCAGCTTGTCAGTTTGTCTTTTTTTTCAGACACTCAATATCTCAATAAATAAAAAAAAATATATTGTATTTTTCTTCTTTAACCAAGCTTCAGAAAACAACTGAAAGGTGTGGCCACAGAGATTATGCGATTTTAAGGCACTTCCATCTTTTTTTCAATGCCTAGTTAATCCTTAGAGGGTCATGTGGGCAGAGCTTGGCATATAACCAGGAAAGGTCACCAGTTACCAGTCTCCATCACCAGAGAGCCCAGATGCACACAAACAAATTACCTTGTACACAGAAACATAAGTTCAATTTAAAAAAGGCCAGCACATCTAAGCTGTATGTTTTTGAGTGGTGAAGGAAAACAGGAATACAGAAACCCCATGCATGCATAGGAAGAGTATGCAAACTCTGGGTGGAAAGGCCCCTCTTAGCATTTAAACACAGGACCTTCTTTGGTGTTATCTTTGAGGCAAAGCCTGTTCACTCTGAGGAAGTTTATTTCAGCTGTGTGGGTGGAGAGTCTTAGTTTTGCAAAAGATCTATATCCCATGACCATAAAGCAGATAAGGAACACTCCAACTGTAAATTAACATGAACATAACTCGGCTGCTGCCTTTGTTTGCCACCCAACTTGCTCTGATATGATGGTGTAAAGCAAAACCAAATGTAGGGAGAACACAGGAGGCAGGTAGGCACAAATAATGCATAATTAGCTAGTGTAAATCTAAAATAATACAGCACAAGAAAACAGACTGGTGATCTTAACAGGTTGATCTGACCAAGAGCTCATTAAGTGAGAGATATTTAAGCTGGAGAGTTGATTACTGAATTGAGGAGTTGGTTAATTAGAAACTGGATGCACCTCTTAAGGAAGTCAAGCCCAGCCATTCAGTTCAATTCATTAATACTTATTTAATTTTAAAGGACAATCAAATATCTTTGTAACTCAACTAATCCAGGTTTCTTTAAAGAGTTGTTGTAGATGCCGGTGGCTGTGGGCAGGAAGGATCTCCTGCCATATGGTGGTGGAAGAGATTGCACTCTCCACAACAGATTTATAGAAGATATGTGTTATCTTGCTGCCTAACACTAACAGACCTTCTCAAGATGTAAAGTCCACAAACAAAAAGATTAACCCAAACCTAAGAAGGCAAAGTACCAGACAAAATAACTTATGAAATAAGGGAATACACTTCCCTATTTAAGAATTTAACTGAGTAATGAAAGTTTCATTATACATTTTATTAATGATTTATTTGATTTATCTATGTGATCGTTTTGGGTTTGTGTCATATTCTACCTTCCAAAGGAGGCTTTCAGGAGGAAATGTGGTTTTAAAAAAAACCTGAATTACCGTGATCAGTGGTCACTTGAACGATTGGTGAATTCAAATAACACAGTAGAACTCAGGGTTATGTTAAAATGTGAATGTAAGAGAAACTCCACAAGCATAATGTGAAGGGAATTCCACAAATTGTTATTGACCAGCTGGGCAGCCATGAGAAAACCACAAATCAGTTAACCTAACTGGGGGAAAATGCTACAATTTGTAAGGGAACTTAAAGATTGGAATGTGGAGCGATGAAAGAAGGTCATGTGATCTGATGAGTCCAGATTTACCCTCTTCTAGAATGAGTAACACATCCGGGAAAGAAGAGAGGCAGATGAAGAGGTGCACCCATCAACCATAGTGTCAACTGTACAAGCCGATGGCGGAGGTACTATGGTCTGCGGTTGCTGCAGTCGGTCAGGTTTAAGTTCACCAACATTATGAGGTCAACTGAGATCTACCTGAAAATATTGAATCATCACTGCAATCCATCAATAGATTGTTTCTTCCCTGATCAGATGGGAGTATTCCAAGACGAAAATGCCAAGTTTCATCAGGCTGAAATTGTGAAAGTGTGGTTCAGGGAGCATGAGACATAATTTTCACTCTTGGGTCGACCTTAACCCCATTGACCTTTATAACATATTGAGAAACTTTGTGTTTCTGGAAAAAAAAATGCACAGTGGTAAGATTCTCCCATCATCAATTCAAGATTTTCATGAAAATCTTTTGTATCACTAGATGAAAATACATCTTTTGATCCTGCAGAATCTCACCTAAACAATGTTACAGCAAATGTGTGCTATAATCAAAGTTAAAGGCAGTCCAACAAAATATTAATGTGTTACAGCATTCATATTCAATTGTGCATAAGTGCCTTTAGGCTCCTTCATTTGGGTGAGCTCCACTCACATGTATGCAGACTGTTTCAAAAATGAGGATGTACAGAACTAGCCGGAACAATAGAACAAACCCCCTCCCAACAGCACTAGAGCATGCACCTTTGCTGGGAGATGCTTTTAGTGAGAAGAGAAACAGCAAGTATAATCCAAGTGTCAGAAACCAGAGGAACAGTTCAGCTTGAATCTGGGCTGGATCTGGGCATCTCCAGGTAAAGTAACTTCTAATATTTTACTTAGCTCAAACTCAGATTTGGGAGTGCTATAATATGAACCACTTTCATACAGAGCAAACTAACACAGTCTGGACCAACTATATTGGATTTGAAAGAGGTTAAAAATAAACAAAGAAACACAAACTTGGATTTAAACTTTATAGTTTTATTTTATTATCTCCATGTCCTGTTTTCTATATTTCTTTCCTAAATATTTAGCAATTGTTGTTAGTGGAAATAAGGCTCAAAAGTATAGTATGAACTTCCCAAAACAGTAACTTTATCTCATCACTTCAGAAAACAGTTTGTTGTCTCAGTTTACGTTTTGTGAAAACACCATGTGTATGGGGTCTCATTGTTAACATATTCTGCTTCTGTCCACAGTGTTTTATTGGAGCTGACATACCTCTGGTTCAAGTTTCAACTGTTTTTTTCCATCTTCAGTTTCAGGCACTGTCTCTTCTCTTTTTTATTTCCTGTCCACGTAGGAACTTTACAGAATGTGGGGACAAAGTGGTAAGTGTATGCCAGTCTCCTGCAGAGAAAGACCCAAGCTGCCAGTGCTATTTGGCTCTCTTCATCCATCTTTCCTTCCTCTTCCTTCCTTTCTTTTGTATTTGGCTCTATCAGCATTCTCATTTGGCACTATACCCTCATGTGTTTTTTGGCAGCCATGACCCAGATTTTTCTCTTTCACAAAGGGAAAAAAAATAAAGCAGGAGCAAAATAAGAAAAGGAGGTCAGCATTGAAAATCTAATCACCAATTAGCAATCAATGAACTAATTAATTGGAGTAAGTTAGCAAGGAGAATAAAGAAGCAGCTCTGAGTGAAACGAATGACTGTGAAGGTGACAGATGAAAAGAGAATGATGGACAAAAATAGAAATAGGGTCTACAGGGATCGGTCCATAACGGGCTGCAGTGTGAAGACACTCCAGTGTCTATCCCACATCGTTTCCCCACACTAACTTGGCCCCAGGGTCATATGGGGTAAATGTGACAACAAAGAGACGGAGGGCAACCAGTGCTACTGTCTGCTCATTACACAACCCAGGAGCACTCATGTGGCTGTAATTCGTGAACAATGTTCCTCCACTCACTCAGTTGCAGAAGTTATGATGTGATTGGACCAATGTATATAAACCTGATAATCACAGTGAGTTGCAAACAAGACCTACCACAAGGAAAGCTACCAAAAGGAGAGAAAATGAACATACTGTAATACTTTTCTATTATAAAAATATGTTGTGCATGTATTTTATGAAGTTGTCTTCCTGAAAAGCTCAAGGTCCCTATATTAAAAATGGGATATTAAATCATGTTTTTGCACTCATAAACCAAGTTTTTTTTCCCAACATTAACTCACAATTAGTGGCAAAAGTGTAGGCCATACATGTAATGGCATTGTTACATTTTCATAATTCTAAAGTATTTAGAGTTTGTCTATCACATCCATGCTTAATAAAACTCCTTAATAATTTGTGGCTGGTTTTATTTTATTTTATTTTTTTATTTTATTTTTTGTAAGTACTGTCCTTCCTACTGACAGTGTAGAGGGTTGAAATTCAGCCAGAAAGCTTTGTTTGCAGAGGCCCTTTTCTTGATTGCACAATGGACGAAAGTGGGACCATAACAATAAAACAATGGAACTTTATGTGCCATATAAAAAACTAATTTTTTCAACAGTCAAAACTAATGTCTGTGTATGTATTTAATGACAACATTAAAACTAAAATCAGTCAATTAAAATTTATTAAACAAAAATCTGGTAAAAATCAAAGCAAATACGCAACAAAAAGCAAACTCCAAAACTTTCATGAAGAAAAACCAATACATTTTCGACTAATGTCAAAAAGTCGAGGTTTGGACCACAAGAAACCCACGACCATTTGTAATGATAGACTTTTTTGTGAAACATATATTTCGGCTGGAAAAATAAGACAGTAAAGGTACTAAAGGTTATGTAGTTTTTATAGGTTTAAATCCAATATTTTTACGCAGACATTATTATGTTGTTTCCACTGCAATGCATTCTGGGTAGATAACATATGCAAGGTTGCTATGAAGCTATGTCAGGCAAACCAAAGCAGCAATTTTTGTGCAGTAAGTAACATTCAGCCCTTTCAGTTTGAACTCGAATGCATTGAAATGGAAGACAATGCAGAAATGACAAGGCAAAATGAAAATGACAAGTGCGTTGCCCAAAAAGGCTAATGTTTGTGCCACTTGGAAATGCTAAGCAGAAAAGAAAGCTTCTGCTACTAGAGGCTCCTGTTTCAAATACAAGCGGCAAACATCAGAATCAAAACATTTTCTCAAATGTATTAGAATTTGAGTTAAAAAACTCTAAAGATGCTTCATTGCTCTTTTAATTAGCCCGTCATTTTCTTCCAATTTGTTTTGGTTTTGGTTTATCCATAGTGTTAGCTCTAGCTAATATAGAAAACAGAAGATCACAAGCTGGTCATGTTTATTTCAACCGACTCCTCGTGCACAGGAAACTTTGAGCCAGTTTGCCTCAATCCAGAAGTTTTTTGGGCTGCTCTGACATTATCCTGTCTCCCTTTTACTACTCCTCGACCACAAGAGACATAGTCATTGTCTGCTACTTAACAGCAACAATGATAAACTTTATGGCAGTTTTCTGAAGAATTAATAGCGTTAAGACACAAATACAATATAAAAACCAACTTTAAAAAAGCTCTAAACAAACAAATTACTAAGTTTATTTGTAATTTTCTTGAGCTGGTAAAGAACAAAACAATCAAACAAAATAAACTTTATATTGATGAATAAACAGAATAGGATAACCAGATGCATAGTCTGCATTTTCAGATATCTTTTTTTATGTTGAACACAGACTTTCTTCTAAAAATATTTTCTTTAGATTTAACAAAATGTGTACCTTTGCTGGTCACCCAGTATGGATTGATTTTAATTGATCAAGCACATACATTTTTTATGCGGTTATGATGAAATGTTGCTGATTGGCTGCCCTTAGTGTCCTGAACACATCCAATAACACAAACACACTAGATGCTACATGAGAAGTCTCTGATGATATGACAGAGTCATTTAGGCTAACCTGGTGTACGTCTGCTGCTTCCTTGTTGTCACTGACCTTGACCTCTCCAGCACGGAAAATATCTCACAATTTGCCACAATTTTGCACAGGGTGCAAAATTTGCCACATGAAAAAGTTTGCACCCTTTTTCACAGGGTGAAAAAGTTTGCACTTTGTGCAAACTTTTTCATTTTTTTCCTACTTGAAGTTTTCTTCAGCCATCTCGTTCTCTATTTTTGGTGTGTTGGTTAATCTAAACTGCTCCCCTTTCTTCATCTCTTTGGTTTTTCAAATTGGAAGGGGCAGCTTGTGTCTCCTCTTATGCAAAATATCAGACTGACCCAGTCTGACGTGTCACTGCGCACCTGCGGCGGTGAGGGTGGCAGCAATGCTGCACTTCATGGAGTCAAAAATTAATAAAAGATATGACCACCAGCTGGTTGGTTGTGGAACAGACCGGCTGTTTGGAAAACCTCTTGCTGGCCTTACTGACTGAAACAAAAATCATTATTAGGTAGTTGAAAAACAGAATCTCAAAGTGGTAAAATATCTTCTCCACAAAATGGGAAAGAGCAATATGTCTTAAGATAGATTTTACAATTGACTATCAGGAAGATAATACCAGGAATTGAGAAGCGGCTAAATGCTTTTGAGCAGTTCAGGCGAAGCAGATTTTGCAGTGTCAAGGCTCAAGCTAATCTTTAGGTTTCTCCTGCCATAACCCTGTAGGGAAACACAATCTTCAGTGTTGGGTTAATTCCTTTTAACCGTTCAGGGTCACAGGAAGTCGGTCACTAAAACAGTCTAAAGATAATCAAATTAGTGGCTTACATGTCTGCCTTTCTGGCTTTTAGGGCTACAGTTCAGACTGGAGCTTTTCTCATAAATGTAGTTTTATTGAAATATCTGGATAATTTGTATATGTTACTTATTTTGTAAAAATAGCTCCTCTTGATTTGATTCTTGCTGATTAAATATCCATGTCTTGTGAGACAGGCCCAAGGCATAACAAAGATCAAAGAAAATAAACTACAGGGGTGAGCATGTCCTTTATCTCCTGTCCGGATGACCGAAGTTTTTGTGATAATTACCAGATGTTTTCCTAAAGAGGATAATTTATGTAACAAAGTTCTACATAGGCCGCTTAGATTAGAACTGATTTCTCTCTCTCATCTGCTCTGCAAGCCTAGATTCTTGATTTTTCAGATAGAACTGCCAAAATCTGACAAAATAGTCATCATGCTCATCTCATTACTGCACAGTCACGCTGATCTCAAGCAGAGTCAGCTGTCACAGGGTCCAGACTCCCTCACTGTGTGATGTCATGCAACACTATGCTGTGTGCGGGGTGTTGCGGGGTGAGGTGCGGGATAACAGTTAAGCCTGAACCCTCGACCTGAGGCTTGTGAACTTCCAAAATAGAGTCACCAGTCTGAAGGAGCTTCTTCACTGAAGAGTCCAAGAGAGGGTAACAGCTGGCTCTTAGCATTAGCATGGGCTAATGAGCCCCGTAGTCTTGACCTGCAGGTCAGAGGGTCGAGGGAACACCCTGAGCCAACACCTTCTTTTCTGTGTGCTCACATATCTGCATACAACGGCCATCTACTGCCGTTCCACCCAAAAATTGAGCAGAAAAAAACAAGGAAATAACAGGTAACCCGATGCACATTCATGCACTCTTTCAGCCATCAATGCAGGAGCGGATGCATGCACACACAATCCCATCAAGGTAGGGTTACCTCCAACATAAACATCTACACCCAAAGAAAACAACACACCCCCTTGGGGACGCAGGGATGTATCCTGAACCCTCCCGCTGATAAGCGTTATGTGTGACTGGGACACTCTAGGCTGAGCTCGGGCTAATTCAGCACCTGGGAACCCCTCCACACTCTTCGTCCAGCCCCGTCTAACTCACTCTTTGGGAACAAACCCACCCTTGTACGATTCCCAACAATGTCAGTGACACTCTACACTGCCCCATTGCCACTAATTGTTAGTTCACAATGCTTCCTGGTATTGTGTTCAACAATGACCACTCTGAATGGAGAGTCTAACCTACTTGTATTGTCACTAATTGGTTTCTTGAGAGGAGTAGAAAATGGGAAGAGAAAGGGAGAGAGGAGATGTTGGTAATGGACTGCAGTTTCATTGGAGTCATCAGTAAATAGAGTTCACAAAAGGCTTTGTGGGGTCGAGGGCTGAGGGTCAGAGGTGAAAAAGAAGAGCCGCACCTGCACTCTCCACAGCCCTACAATGAGCTTATTCAGCTGGTCTGCCCAGCAGGGCGATGGCGGACGGAGGCAATGGCTGTCCCAGACACACACCAACCCCAGTTAAACAGTCAGGAGGTGAAGTAAAAGCCAGAATGAGGGATATGGGGGAGGACTGGTCCTTACGTTTGTGGAAGGAATACACTTACAGATTCACTGATATGTAAAAGAACATTTATAGATTAAAGTCCACATTTTTCTTGTCATGCACAATTTAGGATTTTATATGTGGGATTACTCTAAAAACTGATGACTTTAATTTGGCATCTTAATCAGGAGTTGAAATGGAAGTCGTGATCTTGAGATGTTCAAATTTAAGAGTAGCAGTGGTTGAGCCACAAGCTCGGTTTCCACTGACCATATAATTGCGCAAATTGGGATTATAAAAATAAATCCACTTAATGGAATCTTAAATCTTTACGTTTTTGCACTAGGATGAGGCGTTTTTTTTCCAGCTGTATCATAATTAGTGTATTTTGCAAAACTGCAATGAAAACCCTTTTTTGGGTGACACGAGTCATGTGATCAACAACTGGATGTCACTACTGAAGGAAAGGACAGCGAAGACGACAGAAAGCGGTAGGAGGATCATGGTGCAGAATGTTTCTTAATATCTGACTATATAAACAAACTTATTCACACATGATTTTAATTGTACTTCTTATGTAATGGCAAAACTGTTATTGTAAAATTAGTTTTTTCGACATTAGTGGAATATCATGGACACGTGGTTACAATCCTGCAAAGGAACAACAAAATCTCTGATAAGCCATAATGTCGGAGAATAATTATGTCGCTTGTGCAGTTTTAATTGGGAAATGGATTAACTCTACATTGGATTGATACCAATATACAGTTCAAGTGTGGAAAGTTTATAACAAAATCTATTGTTTTATTTAGTATCTGTATCAGTATCTGCATTTGTCTTGTTAAATCTGTTCAATAGCAGCAGCTTGGCCCAAACTCAACAAAAATCCCCCAAACAGCGCAATCTTGGACAGAATGGCTAAAAAAAGAAAAGAAACAAGCTGCTGTAATCACCCAGTCAAAGTTTATAAGTTCCAAGGTTATGGAGTCTGTTGTGTCTTTGAAAAGTTAGAGTGGGGCATAAAAACTGTTACAACTTTGTACTAAATTATTCAATATCATTCACCAAGCCAATAGGTCTGTGATTTTTATTTACTTTGTATGTCTGTTTAAATGCTTCAAAAGACAATCAAGTTTTCAAAAGCTTTTCCTACAGACTAACTGCACCTTTCACAGGTCTGAGCTTGTGTGAGAAAATGTGCAGAAATACATGCCTAAATATTTATGCTGTTGAGTTGGTACCACCTGAAGCAACAGTGATTTATACTGCACCAATATAAACTAAGATTCAATAGATAAATTCCTGCACCGGGAGGAAGTGCTTTCATTCCTTTCACACCAACTATAAATATGTAATCCAAACATATATGCAAAGTTAAATACACATCTCAAATGCAACTCTGGTTCATATAAACTGAAATAAAACAAGTTCAGTGCAGCTGGTGGAACATGCTCTCAATTTTGCAATTTTGAATAAACTGCTACAATCATAAAAATTTACAGCACATACTTAAAAAAACATTCCTCACTGCTTACATAAACATTTAGTTCTGGAGACACAAGAAGATTCAAGATATTTGGAGTGCTTTCAATTGCCTCTAGCAATATAGACCCACATTAAGGATGGTAGTCTTCTCTTGAGGGAAAAATGCTGTCAAAACCACCCTGGCGCTATGTGAAAAAGTAATTTTCCCTAATTATTGGTTGATCCACCATTGGCAACAACGCCTGCCATCAAACATTTGCAATGGCTAACGAGTCTTTTGCATAGGCTTGAGGGATGTAATTTTGTTCAGCAACACTGGAGACTTTTTATGCAAGAACAGCATGTTTAAGATCATGCTACAGAATATCAAGTTCATTTAAGTCCTGACTTTGAATAGGCCACACTAAAGCTTTCAGTTTTGTTTATCATTTAAAGGTGGTGATAGTGTTGATGTATTCTGCCTCTTGCCTAGTGACCGCTGGAGATGGGCACCAGCAACCCTGCCTCCCTGGGGTATAGCTAATGGATGAATGGACAGAGCAAAGTTCAACATACTTGAAGCAGCAAGTCAGCCCAACCCATCATATCACAAACATCTTGTTTTACTCTCAGGATGTTGTGATAGTTTTACACCAAATGTCACATGAGCACACACCTCCCAATCAGAAATTGTACTCTAGTAAGGACTATGTTACTAATTAACATGACTCAAGTCAAAGTAAAATAAATCACAGTATTGAATCACAGTTCAATGCTTAGAACTTCAAAAATTTACTCAAGGAAAAATGTTGCTGTGAATATGTTTAACCACCTCTGATCACTCATGTTCTCTTGGAGTCATTTTGGTAGGGTCCACTTCAAGAGAATGGTCAATACTGTTCCATGTTTTCTCCATTTGTTGGTGATTATCTCACTGTGGTTTGCTTCCACACTGACACATGCATTAACCTTGTTATCTGTTCTTAAATTCCTTTAGCTCAGATCAGGGCATGAAATGGCATCTTTTGAAAAACCTTTTACCCTTCTGCATGTTGCCTGATCGATTCTATTTATATAGTTCAGTTATTTGTCTGGCATTAATTGGGTGTTCCTACTGAAACTGAACTAAAACAGGCTGGACTCATGATTTAGGATTTATTTTGTTTCTGGATTGGGTCTACACCCACTTAGGAGAAGTGACTCCCTTCTTTTAAATGGAGCCTAATTCTGTCAAATTATTCTGATGTTTTTATGAGCAGCTAACATTTAGAGGAGGTCTACAATGTGAAACTGGCCTGACTGTGTCCACAGTGCATAAGCACCTTCCTTGCTTTGTGGAGTATATCATACATTTCAAATAATAAAACTTTTATAGGACGTTTTTTTTTAAAGTGTGATATGTTATGAAATTTGTGACTAAAGCTGAATGGTGAATGTGAAATACAAAGCTAGATAAACCTGTACATTGTCTACTACCATCCACTTTATGCCTTATAAGGATACAGTGCTTGGATGCTTTTGTTGAAGCTAACAGTTGATGAATGGGTGAGATTATTAGGTGTATCTTAAATAAATATTAAAAAACCCAGGAGACTTTCAATAGACTAATAAGTATCAATCATTCTCTGATGGTTTATGTTGTTATAACTTTTCTTTTTTTTACTGATCACCTCACCTCTTATTTTCCCTCTTGTTTTCTTTGTCCATTTATGGTATCTGCTTGTATTCCCTCTCTCCATTTTCTCTCTCAAATTAATCAGTTTATCTTTTACATGTAACAGATAATTCTTAATACTTTTATGTAGATTCTCTCCCTTATTGCAGACATACTCCTTTGCACATGTGCATGCAGTGAAGGCAAGCACGCATCAGGACACTCTTCTGTGCATGTTATATATTGCTATGAAGTCCCAAGGCCATGTTTTTGTTTCCATTGTAAATATAATAGGGTAAGTTCAGCCACTGCTGACAGAGGAGTCTAGGCTATGGAGACACTCCCTGAATGTAAAGCCTGTAAGATTACATGGTTACACTGAGAATGGTGTGTGTTACAGTTCCAATGATATATCTATATCCCTGTGTGTGTGTGCGTGAACTGTTTGTGTGCAATGTAAAGCATTACTCTTTCATATAGGAAAGTAAAATATCAGAAGCCAATAATCTTTTCATTTTTGCAAGAAATACTGAAAAATGTGAATACATTATGTTCAAAATTATTTCCAGTTTTAATGTGATGGCATCTATAGAATTCAAATAAAAAACTGTGACAAATCAAAGCTATATTGACAACCTGAAAAGTTGCGATAAACTGGTTGTATAGGTGTGAGTTAGCATTTTAAAATATGCTACAACATATTTAAAAAGTCTTTATAGGTTTGGAGAATTGAAGGCAAACTTGAACTTTGAGGCCAATATTCCAAAAACTATATTGGGTCCAAAACTAGCTATACCTACCACAAGCAAAACATGGCGCAGCACTATGATCTGGAGCTACTTTTGGTCCGGAATGGAAGTTTTTGATTGCATGATAGAAATTATGAATGGTTTGGACCCAAATCTTTGAGGTTTAAGCTGAAGATGAACAAGTGGATCAATTTTGGTGCAGTGATACACCCATAATCCAGAATTAGGTCTGACAGAAAATATGTCTGGTCACAAGAAGAGATTTGGACAAGAAATGCCATAAAAAATAATTTTTATAAAGTAGAATGATTTAAATGTTCAAATGTCAAGATTTGGCATGTTGACAAACTCCAGCAAAAGAAGAGTTAACACTGAAATTAAAACACACTCCAACAAAATATCAGCTTTTGGGTTTGCACTCTTAAACAATCAATTTATTACACGATTTCTCTTTCTTTTATAACATAATAGTGTTGTTAAATTTTTAATCTAATTTGATGCCACTTTAGAAGTATAGATATTTTTTAATGTGTCACTGGTCTTATTATTTTACATCAAAAAGTCAGTTAACAATGAGCTGACACTTTTTAGATATTGGAGAAGTCAGTATTTTCATCCTTGTCAGAACATAATTCAACAAAATTTGAAATATAATTGCAAACGTTTCAGTCTCCTGTTCAGACTTTACATGTGACATAGCATCATTTTTCTTTAAAAAACAGATCCCAGACAAATTCTGAAACAAACACACCCACGACACACCAGAGTTCACTGAGTGCAACACATGCAAAATTATTTGAACAACTACCATCGTGTTACATCTTGTGTCTGTGTAATTATTTGCGTCCTTGCAGTTACAAAGAAGGAAATATTTTTTTATGGTGCTGTCAGACGAAAAATACATACCTCTAAGGAAGAACTTTGGAGGGCTTGTTGATGCAAGCACATATGAGGAAATTTCAATGAAGATGACAGAAGATCTCAGGGACCCAGTTGGCTCAGGGACAAGGAAACAGATTAGCTGCCAGTGTTGCCAGTAACAGCAACATCCCAAGAGAGCTGTGGCTACCTTCGAGCCAGTGCATGCTCAGAGCCTGGGGCGTAAAGCTCCAAGAAAGAAAAAAAAAAGCTTATGAATCTTTAAGTTTTACTGACATGGCTACTTTGTTACCAAGGTAAATCACAATTCTGAGGACTACAACAACCCTATGAATTTTGATTTTCCAAAGTCATAAGAGTTTGTAAAATCAACAGTGGTGGCAGCGACCACCAAACAACTATTACCTTTCATCCTGTTGGATAATATATCTGGTTATCCCCAAAGCATCCTCTATTACCATACAATCAGTGTCTGTGTTCACATTCAATTAGCTGTAGTCTTTTCTGAGTCATTATTGACTTTAGAAAATACTTTGTTGAAAAGAGGGATCGTAAAATGATTTTAATTTTGGCAGTTGACATAGTAATGGTAAACAACAGCTATAACAGTTTGAGTAATTTTAAAAGTTGCCATATTGTCACAGATATTAAACTTACTTATAATGCTGCATTTTATGACAAGCAGAAATCTGAATGTTCTGCAGAATAACTACTGTGTTATCAAAGAGACAACAATGAGGCAAAGTTGCCTTCATTGGTTAATTTCTTTTTCATTTTCTAGTCACTAACATAATAGATTTTGAGTAGCAGATCTTACATTTCTTAACATAATATGAGTATGTTTACTTCCACCTCTTTAATTGTGCTCATAGGTAGCTAAAGTAAACAAAATGTGCAATAAAGGCAAAATTTTAGATAAAAGAATTGATAAATCTCTAAATATTTTTAAATCAAATATTCCACTCTATGAGAAACAGTGGAGATAACTCAAAACAGTTGCCAACATGACCAGTACTGTCTGTTGGTTCTGTTTGCATGTGCAAACTTCACAGAAGTGTGCCGGGAGGAAGCCTTTATTTCTCTAAGAAAATTAAGAAAGGCCAGAGACAGTATAGACCTCTGGCGTAATGTCCTTTGAAACAAATTAGGCCACGATTTAATAATTTGGATATCAGAACAGAAGACATGTTTGACTTAAAACAAATACATCATTCCATAAAAACGTCTCACAGTTTGGGGTTGTTTGGTTGCAGTAAAATCACTCAAATATGACAGTGTCCCAAAACATCCTGAGGACTGCCTAAGAATTTAAGGAATATTTTTGTATATTTTCCAGGAACATAGTGCCATTTTATGGCACAATCAATTAATTATGTGGCCTTGAGTTTTTATAAAAATCCTGTATCAAACATGACTTCAAAGAAATTTGACATCTTGAAATTAACCTGTTCTTAGACGTTTGTATGATAAATTCAGCAGACATGTGGATCCACCAAGTATTTGGTAACTGCTGCTGATGCTAGTCTGGTGGAGCTTGATGGAGACTGCAGTTCCAATCAGAGGCTTTCTGGAAATATGTGGTGCTTTGTCTGAGCAAGCACTAAGGCACCCTGCAAATGGCTGCCTCGAAAGTCTCAAGGATCCCTCAAACATACATTAACTATTCAAAAAGAGTTGCATTTCCACATAATGTACATTTATTGGCTTTGCTCCCACATTATAATTCTAATGATGTTCTTCAAGTAGATTAGCTACATCTGACCACTGCAGGAAAACAGAGTTTGTAACCACTCACTTACAAAGTTCCTGTCTAAGAAGTTGTTTATCCCGGGTTTAAAAAAAGATGTAGCGTAAAAGGCTACTTGGACATTTATGGAGCCAACTTTTCCAACTTTTGATACTTAGAATAGTTAACCAGTAAGAATATATTGTGACATGGAAATATCAGCAGAGGCATTAAAACTGGAAATGGATGTAAAAGTAGAAGGGCAGAGGGGAAAAAAGGCAGAGTGAAAATGGAGGGATTTATGAAGGGAGCACAGAGAGCGATATAGTCTGTTTGGGTTTGGGGGGTGTTGTGAGGTCGCAAGTGAAGCAGTGCATTAGATAGCGAAAAAGCAAAGGAGTGGAAAAAAGCAAGAGAGAGAGAGCAAGAGAGGGGAGGGGGTAACTTTTAAAATAGTCTACATGGAACACCAAATCCCCTCAGCAGAACAAATCAGCTGACTAACCACCACTTGCCAAGAAGTAGGTGTTGGAGGGGGAGCAGTGCTTATAACTCTCCTCACTGACACATTCACCCTGCAAAGACTCGTACAACAGCTTTATCCATGTTGGCCCAGGAGAACTCTATCCCCGTCTCTATCCCGTCTAAACATAGACTGTGCATTGAGATGAGACCGAAGAGACCAGCACTGACATAAAGGACAAGGAAATGTTGGCTATCTTTCTAGATCCCAGCCATACTTTATTTATTCACACATTCAGAGTGTTTTCAGGATGCATCTTATAACGTTTCACTTTCAGTACTATTTCAAAGGGCTCTATTGTTATGAATATATTTTGCTCAAGATTTTGGCTTACAAACATTTAAAAAAAATCTTTTAGTTCAGGTACATGAACTATTTCTTAAACCACTACTAAAAAAACAACAATTTATCCAAGATTTTAAAACATTTGGCAATCATAAACTTATGGACACAAACTCCCTTTTTTACTTGTTACTAATAGTTTTCAGACAAATTTTGGCCAAGGAAACCTTTTCCATCCATTTGGAGCAATTTGTATGAGAAAGTGTTCATTACTGCCAATACAGTTATAAAAACATTAGGTTTACTTAATGATTCAACATCTTTGGCAGCAGTTTCTCTCAGTAGTCATTTTCTGTTTGACTTCATCAGTCTCTCCAATCACTGTGGAAGAATTTTGGCCAACTATTCTTTCTAATGTTTAGTCAGACATTTTGTTTCTGCAAAGCTCTCTTTTGATCCCACCCCAGTGTTTCAGCGAGGCTAAGGACTGGACATCAACTGAGTAATTGCAACATCTTGATTTTTATTTCTTTCTCCACCTTTCTTTCATGAACTGATAAACTTTTCTTGCCCATTGATGAAAAAAAACAAACCCATCAGGCTTTCAAAACCATCTGTAACAATTGGTATAAGTTGTTCTGATGTGCTTTGTTTGGTTTTCTTCAAATATGGTCAAACATCTCTAGTTTGGGCTCATCTGTTCAAAGGACAGTTTCAGAAATATTGTTTTATTCATATGCAATTATGCAAGCCAGTTTTGCAATGTTTTGCTTTAATTTCCAGTTTTGTAGTTGTTTTTGTTTATCTTTTCTACTTAATTTTTAATTATCACAACTGATCAGAGTAATTTAAGTGATTCTCTCTACAACAAGCCCAGAGTTTGTTCTTGCCTCACAGTATCTAACACACCTATTACTTCCAGTAAGCCCATTATACCAGAAAATTGCACTAAATGACCAAATTGTCATATGCAAAACCATAATCAGATCCCTTTCAAACAGCATCAAGTGGTTATACTGCTGCCCCATGTATTTATGATGCATTCCTTCTGCCTGGTGACCTTAGTATTGTAACTGACTGTTCGATGTTGAGGCCATATTGAGTTCATTGTTCTTCACATTCACCAGATAAGAAATATTAAAATAATACTTTTTGGGTGCAATTTCTTTTTAGAATGCTTTCTGTGACTGATGAAGCAAAGTATAATGCAAATGTTTAAGACATGCATGAGTCTCATACTCACAAATAAATAAAAGTAATATTTTTGTGGCATTTTTCAAAAGATATTGAGCCTTAAATGTGTTATTTTAATGTCTTAGTAAATAATTGTGAGCATAGGTTGCCTTCCAGGGCACAAGACAACTATAGATTGAACACAATAGAAAAATCTACCCTAATTTGCTGAATTCAGGGCTGTAATCTCCATTACTATACTGGTACCACCCAAGTTTTACCATTTTATGTCCTTTCTCCTACTCTGGGTGTCTTCTCCTTGGTTGAATGACTAACCCCTTGGAAGATGAGGATGGAAAATATGTCTAATGCTTCCTAATGAATATCAGATATGGGTGTGTCATGCGTTTCTGATTCATATCCACTGTTATCTCAAAAGCCCCATAAGTCCAAGCACTATTTCCACACAGGACAAAGAAGAATAGGAGAAAAATGATCTGAGCTTTGGCCAAAACTTTAGCCTTTACTTGGACTGATCTGAGCAAAAACAGATTCAGCTAATACAGTATCAAACAGCTTCTGTCATGCAAATCAGAAAATTAATTTCATCTGGCCTGATCTAAAACAAACAACATGCAATCTTTCATACCAATTAATTTTATACATTATAGCCAAATATATTGGCATTGTGGTTCTTAATTGAAATTAAGCATTTTTTTTACTGTTTTCAAGTTACTTTTTTCAACATTCACTAAAGGTTTACATTTTGCAGTGTAAGTCATGGTTGCAGACATTGTATCTTCAGGGTGTAACTCCACAGCTGGCAAAACACCCAAGATCTAAAATCTGTTGCCAGAGACCAATAAAATAAACATGACATGAAGTAAAAAAGAATGCTGCGAATTATTTTTCATAATAAAATATTACATCTTCCAGCACATAAAAACTAGTTACATTTAAAAGCTATAAATTTTATGATTTTTTTTTTAAATGCAATTTCTCAGTATTCACTGACAGCATAAAAATTTACTTTTGTTGGCTGGCCATTTAAAAAGGATTGGGAATGTTCCTTCAGGTGTCTGAACTAAAAAGAGAGCCTGTAATTTTTCCATTGGTGTCAGCAATTCGACAAAGTGCAACAAAATCTGTAGAAGTGAATGTTAGATTTTCTTTGTTGAATTAAGGTATTTTACATAACAAATTATGAAGTTTTACCCCAGATAGATCATGCAGCAAAACTGACAGCTAATGAATAGCTAGATTCTTTAATCTCAGCTTTTTTTGTCTGTGATTAAATGTTTCCATCAAAGTAAAGTCTGTGAATCTCAGAAAAAGTAGTTTAAATGGAAAACAATTCCTGACTAAATGCGCACTGCCAACTAACTTATATGAAAACCAAATACAGCAGCAACTCTAGCCAGAAACCCATTTAGTAAATTCGAGAGAACATTAGAGTAACCATTCTATCTTGTAACATTTTATATGAAACAGGAGAAACAATCTTCCACTGCCACATATACAGCCACCCACCACTTTATTAGGTACTTTAACTGTCTGGTTTCGTGTTATCCGGATCTGAATGTATTTAAGACAAGTTGATCAAATTCAACTTGAGCATTAGAATGGGGGGAAAAATGGGAAGCGACATGGTCACACTTTGTGTGAAGCAACTGGGAGATACAGCCTGTTACAGTCTGAGGCCATGATTATCAACCAGAGAAACAGAGGATACAGAACCCAAGGTCAGGGATCATGTAGGTAAAAACTGAGAGCGGGATAGACACATTGGGTCTTCATTTACAGAAGGAACAATTAGACTGTCATGATGAAGAGCTGAGCCAAATACAAAAGCTTTCAGTCTTCCCAAACCAGGACGTTTGGACATGCTTGTACATTCATCCAAATATGACAGACGACAGTCCAGACACTCTCTCTATTAAACATTTTCAAGAGCAAGAAGGCATGTAGTAAAGCTATACAACAAATGAGAGGACTGTGCGCACATTCATCACAGACTGACTTGAATCTGTCAGAAGGCATGCATGACAAATACAGTGAGTGGAATGACATGTGAGTCTTGTGTCCCTGCTGTGACACACAATAAAAAAGCACTTTGATTACATTCTTCTGTGAGCAGTTATATCCTACTTTCCAATCTGACTGCCGCCAGCTAGTGTTTTATGCCCAGATGCCTTGTTTTCATGATGCAGAGCAGTGATCTGGATCCTGTGGGGGGTGACTCAGCCATTATGCATCCTTTTGATTTCCTCAGCTTTAGACTTCCCTATGCTTTATGTTGCAGATGAATAAGTAGTGGGAATGGAAAGAGGTACTAAAGAGGTACTAAAATTATGACAAAGACTGTGGTACAGCTCAAATTCAGAGTTAAGTTTAAATTAGCTCAGTTACAATTGTGGAGATTTGTGGAGATACTTGTAACTATATCATTTTGTCAGCTAAACAATTTTAAAGGGAATACAGTTTAAACAAAATTTTTGTTTTAAACTGGTCTCCTGTTTTCCTTGTAGCAAAAATAAATAGCAGCTTGAAGCTGCTTCTCTATGTTTGATTTTGGTTCTGGGGATGCAGAGCAGACCAGAACCAGAAGACCTGAGAGCTCTAGAAGGTTGATGGAACAACAGCATGTATTGTATTGCGGTGCTAAGCTGTTCAGTGATTTATAAACTAACAGTATTTTAAAGTCTATTCGAGTTACAAGGAGCCAGTGGACCGACTTTAAACTGGTGTGTTGTGCTCTGCCTTCCTGGTTTTAGTGAGAATTCAGCAGCAGGGTTCTGTATCAGCTGCAGCAGTCTGACTGATTTTTTAATCAGACCTATGAAGACACTGTTGCAGTAATCAGTGTAATCCAGTGCTTCTCGATTCCAGTTCTCAGGCCCCCCTGCTCTGCACGTTTTAGATGTTCCTCTATTCCAGAACAGCTGATTCAAATGATTGCATGACCATCAAGTACTGCAGAAGCCTGTTAATCACCCAAATATTCAATCCAGGTGTGTGGCAGCAGGGAAACACCTAAAACATGCAGAGCAGGGGGGCGTGAGGACTGGAATTGAGAAACACTGGTGTAACCAAAGATAAACACATGAATGAGTTTCTCTAGATTTTGCTGCAACATTAGTCCTCTAATCCTGGAAATGTTCATCAGGTGATAGCAGGTTGACTTTGTAACTGTCTTTATGCGTCTCCGAAGAAAGTAGGTGCTATCCTCAACCAGCCTCTACAATCAGAGCAGAATTTAAAACTTAAGCTGTGACCAACAAGGCTAGATAAGGACCCGTTTATATAGTTCCATGCACAGTGAATTGAAAAGTATACAGTACAGTATCTCAAGGCTCACTGTGAGGCTTCAGCAAAGACTAGCATTCTATAGGTCACCAAATCTCCATAACAACCAAGGAAAATCTGTTATGATCTTGTTTGAGTTTGTTCTAGTTTTGTTATTTGTGTTCCTTTGGTTCTTATCTCTATTTATTCTGTCTTATTTCCATTTTCACTTCAGTTCCTTCTTAGTGATTCTAATTAGGTTTGTCTTTATTCCAGTTTGAGAATTCTATATTCATCAGTTTTTATTAGGTCAGCCTCATTTCTCTTTTGTTTCTGTTTTGTTTCTATTCAGTTCTTCTTAGTGTTTATACTCCTGTTTACTTTCTTATATCTAGTTATCACGTTTCTGTAGTCTAGTTATTCTTTAATGTTAGAATTATTTCCTGTTTCCCTTTGTACTTTTCTCTCCCCTCTGCCTCAGTCTGCCTCCTACTCCCTCCACTCACACCTGCAGTCAGTTAGCTCATCAACCGAGGTCTTTTGTTCAGCGTTCAACCTCCCCAGAATTTAAGCCTCTTTCTCACTCACTACTTGCTGGATCTTCTCGTCAACGCCTGTCACTTTCCTGTGTTTTCCTTGTGTTTCTCTGCTGGTATCATCCCATGGATTTTTGGTTGTGTGTTTTTGCCCTGCACACACAGGGCTCTATAGAATGCATGGCATGATACAGTCTTAAACACCTGGACATTCTAAAATAAGATGTTCTTTTCTTAAGAAACAGATTGTTTGCTTAAATATCAAAGAAAACATATGCTGATAGCCATAGCATGGCAATGGTTCAACAGAAATAGCAACTTTCTTCCTTATCCATCTTAGTTACTAATCCAAAATCCCGAACAAAACAAAAACAAAAAAACACACACACGTGGTCTCAGGTGAAAAATAGAGAAGACCTAGTACTCTGGATAATCTGAAAAGATTATAGCAAGCGAAATGATCAACAGTTCTTTCTTTAAGCCCATGTTTTATGAAATGTTACCAGTATTAAAAACAGTATTTTTCTCACTGAGTAAATGTACTCTATGCACTCTACTGAAGGCTGTATTTTTTTAAGGATGACGCTGCCATAAGAAAATATGTTTTAACTGTTTTTTACATTTTACCAGTTAATATTTTATGTCCAAACAAAAAGTATTCATGTTAAGAACTGACAAACTAGTCTAGAGTTATGTTTTTTTTTTCTTTTGCACTGACATTTAAAATTACCTGTGGCAAAAGAATTATGCAAATTTTCAATCCCCAAAATGAAATGCTGTACTTACAATTCGTGTGTTTGATACAAAATCCACTGTTAGCTCACTGAGTAATTTCTGATAGAGGTACTCACATTGTGAAAGTTGTGTTTGGTCCTCCACTTGCGGGAAAATAGGGGATTTCTGATGACTGGAGTTAAGATAGGAGAGCCAAAAGAAGCTGAGTCATTTTTACCCAAATGACAAGTTCTTTCTCATAAACAAGAAACTCCTATTGCAAGTAGACCACAAAGGTTTTATCATTTTAACCTCTCTCCTTCCTTACATTGTTTTGTGTTCCTTTGTGTGGATCAAAAGTTGTCATAATCCTGATACTACATGCATGTTAAAGATGTTATTCACATGCTGCAACACTTCACCAAAACTGTGCATTTTCCTTTTAAGGTCCCACCACAGCATTTCAAACAGGTCTGAGCTTTGACTTGGTGATTATAATATACGTTTTTTCTTAGTCAACCATTCTGCTTTAAATGTGTTGCTGTATTAAATATTATTGTCCTGTTGATTATTAAATTTGGTCCAAGCTCCAGCTTCGTAGACAGATTGCCTCACATTTTACAATCAAATGAACCTTTTTTCAGAATGTACTCTAATCCTCAAAATGAAAACAATTGCCAAACAGAAATGAACAATTATGTAAACTCTTTGTATTAAGCTATGTTGAAAATAATATTGGAAATGTCTAAAAAGCCTATCATGTGAAGGAAGTGTCTGCTCAAATGACTCAATCAAATGAATGTCTAGTTAACCCTTTAACTGTGCTGTTTCGGGGGCAGATCCTTATGGCTGCATTGGAACAATTGATTGGTTGAGAGAAGATGACTGACAGGGTTGGCCGCTGGCCCGATAGGCTGCTGAAACCTCCTGATCGGTCTCCACCAGTCCTTGCCAGTCAGGTGACATGGCTTTGTAAAATCAAAGCGATCAATCTGTCCCCACAACCAGCAGGAGCAGCTGTAACAAAAAACTGTAATTTATCAATTCACCTTTTTTTTTCCTTCAGGAAAAACATAGTTTTGTCTGCTTTGGATGGTTTCTGGTTTAAAGCAAATATATACTATTATGTGGATGAGTGGAGACTGACTAAAACTGCTGTACAGCGTGCTTGAGAGAAAGACAGCTTTCATCTTACAATTAGAATTATGTGATCATTATTAAAACATATATAGAAGCTTTTAGTGAAGACAAAAAACATAAATTTGCAATTTGTTAAATTACAATTGTACATCTTTGGAGTTGGAATTCATCCCCATTTCTGCTTCAAAAAAGCAAATTATTTGTTCTAATGTCTACCGGCTGCTGAAGGGACATTAATATCACAGGTAAAGGAAGACCAAGTTGACTTCAATGACTTACGGCAATTATTAGAAATCTGGACGGCTAATATTTGTTTTGGTGCCCAAAAAATAGAACTTGAATATTTACATACATAAAAACCAGAAATTTCTGTACACCGTATAATATAACACATAACAGTTTTTTCTTGCTGTCAGAACAGTTTTACTAAATTGGATCTTTAGTGAATACCTCTCATTTTTAATTTTCTTTTTTTTTGCAGTCTGTATATGCTGCCATGGTCAGGTACAGTAACTTAACTGTACATTCAGGAAGCAATGAAGAAGCCAAAGGACAAATCCCATAAAATATTTAAAAACCTTTAGAACTTTGAAATAAATCAAGAGAAAGACCTGGGAAGGAAAGTGTTTTTCTTTTTCTTGCTTAGCCATCTTTCAGTTCTTCAAAGCACCACAAATGAAGTGTGAACCAGTTTAATTTGTCAGCTCCAGTGTACAATTGGCATGATAAAACAGTTACAACATGGCTACGGCACTAAGAGCAGTTTACTTAGTTTAGCTTTGTCTTGTTGTTTATGGAAAAATAAATGGTGATGTGATGAAAAAAACTAAAACCGCACAAAACACACAAACCCTCTGCAACATCATCAGTCATTCAGTGGTGAGCACCAAGTAGACCAAGAAGCTTCAGAGACACCACAAAAAAACGTTTATTGTCTTTGGCAGGACAACATGAAACAACAGCTCTCCCAACTACTTAAAGGTTGCCATTCTTGTTTTGAGGAAAAAATTTCCATACACAAAACAACTGCGGGGGAATGTAAGCATGCTTCACATATGTGTAGTAGTAAACAAACAGGCAAGTAGTGTGTGCTGTGCGTTTGCAATAGAGCCAGCAACATAATGAAGTTGTGTGGAGACTGGACAGTGAGATCAGTGAACATCTGCTATTCAAAAGCTATAAAACAGATTATAAGTAGAGTGAATTGAAGTATTTCCTGAGGTAATTTTATTGTCTGCAAAACACAAGCTTGGGATTTTAGGCGTTTCATGTGTAAAAACTTTGATTACAATGACTATCAAGCAATTAGGAGGATGAACGTCCAAAGGAATTGGATAAGTGCAAGCTTATTGTTGTCATGGTTTGCGGGCTTTGTTGTGTTTTGGATTTAATTTTTGTTCTTTGTTTTTCTTTGATATAATGGGTCATGTTCCAGCTATAGTCAGTTGATTTTGGTTTCCACCTATTACTTCTGGGAAGGACACGTTTAGTTTGTAGAATTCATTTCACAATCACAATCTGTAGTTCTAAATGTTCTGTCTTTTCTGGTAGAATGTTTCTTGATTATCTGCTGTATTAACTTTTATACATGTGCATTTTGAGTTCAGGAACTGATCTCAGCAATTGTTTGCACATGGAGGGCTGTTTTCATGTTAAAATCTATGCCTAAGTAGATCATTGTAAAAGTTACAAAGCTATTGAAATGGATCAGTTTTTTATATGTATCAATATTCCCTGTCAGATAATCCTCATTGTGAATTCAAATAAAGAAACTAGACATTCTTGTGTCTAGTTTCATAAATCTTTCAAATTTATAGTTATATTTTGACAGTTGTGTTCTGTGTTTTTAACAAAAACAAATGTTTTTTTTCTTATCTTTTGGAGGTTTTTATGTTTCTTAACGCATTGAAGAAGTGGCCCTTTGAAAGACATCAGCAATTGTACATCAGATTAAAGCAACAAAAATCTGTAAGTATATAATTTGCTCTTCATGACTTGTTCTCTCTGACAAGCAGGAAACCAACCAATGGTGCAGATTCTCACTGATGGAGACACTTAATTGTTTTAATGTGCTTGGAGTTGATCCCAAATTCTTGGCTTCTGTTTCTCCACCCTCTTTCTGAGAACTGACCACAAGATCTCAATGGGTTTAAGGTCTGTGGATTTTCTTGACCAAAATGTTCTATGTTCTCAACTTTGACTCACTTCATTATCACTTTTGCCTTTTGACAGTGCTTCATCATGCTACAAAATACAGAAGTCACCAAACTGTCTATGATTTGTTTGAAGCAGTTGATGGTAGTGAATGCTTCTTTCATTGCCGGTTTTTGAACATGAAAACGTTGAAGTCTACTTGCTCGGATAGAAATTGAGTTTTACTTGCTCAGTAAATTTATTGAATTTACTAAATTTAAAGTATTTTTTTTCAAAATATTAATTCTTATAATTAGAAGAGAAGTTATCTGTTTTTTATTTTTGTAGATGTGTACATACATGACTTGATGTTTGAAAAAGCCAGTGCACAAATTTACTAACCAATTATTGTTTTGCTAAATTTGGGGCTGAAAACATTTTGATTATTATTTTCTGCTGTCCCAACCTGGTACTTTTAATGTGCATTACTATTTTTTGTTGTATTGTACAGGGGTGCACCGATTTATTGATGCCAATAAACTGATTTATTGGCATCAATTTCCTTAACTTTGGGAGCTCGGTGATCGGACCATACTTACATGTAAAGCCGTTCTTATCCACTGATCTTATCTACCTCAACAAAGGTCTAAAAAATACCACAGATTGTCGTCTTCTGCTCTCCTCTCCTTCTGAGGGAGGTTTGACTGACAGACCAACCCACCAGGTCATGTCTGCACATTTGTAATTAACAATATCGTCACGTCTCTGTTAGCAGATTAGTGACTTTCTTGCTATATTTAGCAACATTTCAGAAAAAAAAATTGGTGTCGACCAATATCAGAATCAGTAATCAACAATCAACCAGAAGACTAATAGGTGCACCCCTAATACTGCATGTTGTCATGTTTGGAAGCTGCATTGTTAGGGATCCTACATGCTCTGGCTTACTGTATGTGTTTTGTGAGCCACACAGACTCTGCACGTAATAACACTGGATGATTATTCCATAGTCAAGCATACCAATTTTCTACATTTCTCATGGCAAATTCCTCCATTTTGGAAAATTCCACTTAACTCCTTGACAACATGCCTCACCCTTACACAGGGTCTGAGCTATTTCTTTACACCTACCGTATTCTTGTTCTCTGAAAGTCCTTACATTGCCTCATTAACAGCTTTTTGCCAAACATGCTAACTTTAGCTGTGAAGATAACTAAAGAATTGGCAATGTTCTGTTTGTCCAACTCAGTGCAGTTGGACAAACTGCATTCTCAGTCCTATTCTAAGGTCATTTGACCTACAATTTAGACAGAAATTGAAGGCCAATGGCACAAACACATTGTTGGAGCTTTTAAAAGTAACCAGTAGACAAAAATCTGAAATATTTTTCATATGACCTTTCATGTTGATTAGCAGTGAAACACAAATTTTTTTAAGCCCCCTACTTCAACCCCACTAAATGCATGCAGACAATTCCCACCGCTCTGATTTGATGCTGGACTTGCAGCTCTGCCTCTCACTGAAGAAACATGTATTTTTGTGGCAAAGAACGGCACTTTTAACTTAATGAGGCCATGTACCGCCTGATTCATTTACTCCAAAATACATGTTGTGTGGACAAGAGCAGTATGTCATTAGAAATCACTTGACAGGGAAACAGAGACAGAGGAGGGAAAGAGATGGCAAACAAAGGCAAAAGAAACGGGAACAAGAGGAGTTAGGAGGAGGACCGTGAATGGGTGTGAGGAAAAGTGTGAATTCCTGCTCCTTTGTGACCTGTTAAAATGACTCGATGAGCATTAAGGGTCATTCAGGACAGAGGAGGGAGGCAAATCCTCTCTTTCTCTGCTCAGCAGGGAACAGCTCATGCTTGACTAAATCTTTGGATCCCCATCAAACCAATCTATATGTGCTTTCTTCTTCTGAAAGCGTGTCAATGCCAATCACTGTGTTTGTTTCAGATATCACTGACCTCTGTGTTTGGAAGGGAACCCTCGAGGCATTTTTCTCATGCACTAACTGTTCAGCATCACAGCCAAACCACACAACAGAGGCTCTCTGGTAAGGACTGCAACTCTGTCAAATACGTTTTGCGATGCATGCTGCTTCAGAGGTCTAATTATGCTTGGTTTGAAAGTACAGACACCCCCATGTCAAAGACAGACTCTATAAATTACACACAGTCATTAGTGGGTGAAATATGCCTTAAACTCTATTCTTTTGAGTTCTTGGCAATACTACATAAAGCCTTTACAAATAAAAGCAATAAACTATTTATTGTTTCAGGGTTAGAATTGGTTACATCTCTCCACACAGTCAGGAATGGCATTTACGTAAACGAATTGGCTGTAAACGCTTTTTATTTGAAACCCAGGATATAATTAGAAACTTGTGGCTGGAATACGTATGGATGTGCATGTGTGTATGACTGGGTGGTTGTGTGTGTTTTTCTTTTTCCCACATTAACTTTCTCCTTTTCATTATGTCAAGTAGCTCTCAAATATTTTGTGTCAGAAACAAAGTTTGTATGAGGAATTTCACAGTCAGCTGTTGCAAAAATACATTAGACTATATGGACAGAAAATATTAAACTGACAAGCTTGGTTGTACTGAAGACAAACTCAATATTGGGGAAAATAAACAACTTGTGTTGCAGTTATAATGGAAAGATTTACTTTTGGTCTTTAAAAAAACTTGTAAGTTTCTTGAAGCAGTTTATATATTTCAAGGCCATGTTAATTTCCATTTTACTTACAATTATGGCAGCAAAATCAGAGCCAGTGCAATTGACTTTCAGAAGACAATGTTCTGTTGATTCCATGAGCTTTGATTTTTTTCACTATACAAAACCAAAGCTGTCAGAATGAAGTCTACATATAATGACCATGGAGTTAATTAGAATGGACAGGACTGTATCTGACTCCCCCCGGCATTTATTGGGGGTTGCTGCAGAAATATGGGGCTCTGGGGTAAACTTCCATAGCTGACCGGGTCCCTATATCACCAAAGCGAGAGAGTTGTGTCCAAATTGTGTGTATAAACTTGAGGTTTTGCCAAGTGCAGGTTGGGCTACACAAGAACTGTTTCATGTTTTTTGCATTCATGAACAGGATCTTTTCTCAAAATATCTGGGTTTCATTTTTGCTTTTGTGATTGCAATAGTTCTATTCAAGACTGGAATGAAGGTCATGTTCTGTAAGCCTCATGTCATGGTTAAACCCTACAGGTCACAGAAAGTCTTTGTCTCAAGCTGAGAAATTAACTAGGTGTCATAGATTGAAATCTTACCTACAGTAATGTGGGTGCTGCTCCACTTTGCTATGTTGAAAACAATAAATAAGCAAATATCTAAATTGACCTCTCCATCTGTCTTTAATCTTTTGCTAATGACTGTTATATTTTAACTGATATCTAGTTTTTTTTTGTATCTCTCTGTGAGCTAGATTTTATGCGTTGAAGTCTCCTGTAGGGTTATTAAAACTTCTCTCCACTAATCGGCTGTTTTTCTTCCATTGACAAAACCCACCAGTGCTATACATTAGGTCAAAAAACAAGCCTTAAGCATGACAAAAGATTGTGTAGGGAACATGAGGATTCAGTGGAGCTCAGAGTAGAGTTACTCTTCCTTTCTGACAAAGAATAATTTCAGTTTGTTCAGATAGTCAATCAGAATAACTCCTTGGTCTCTCAGTTGGGGATATTGCAGGCATAACTTAATACAAGGTAACTGATAAACAGTAAATATAAATTTGGATGTAGTACATTGATTTATTGTAAAATACAGATTTTACATTCAAATTTAAACTTTACAACCTGACTAAAACTAGGTTATTTATGTTGTATTAACCTAAAACTGAGAGTCAACTTGCTTTTTTTACTGGTTATATTCATAGACCAACTCTTGCTCCTATCTTTCATGCTACAGTCTTTATTATGGGTCTAAATGCAGCCAACATATTTGTCTCATTACTGCTTGGAGTTGATCCCAGTCTATTGGCTTCTGTTTTTCTTTCGTGCCTTTTGAAAACTGACCACAGGATTTTAAAGCAGTTAAGGTCTTAGAGGTTTTTCTTACCACAAGTTCAGCATGTCAGTGTTCTGACCTTTGAGTTTCTTCATTGTCTCTGTTGCCTTGTGAGGCAGTTCTCCATTTTGCAGGAATACCCTTTGATCATTTCAAAAGTGTTCCTGAATTACTTGAAGAATTTGCTCTTGTGTAACCTTTGATCCCACTCTTTGTTCATTACCAATGTTCTTGAACAGTATTGGGAGGAAGACTACTCACTTGGAAAATGCAACAGACTCTCTTCTCCAATTGTCCTAAACAATCAGAAGGTGAATGCCACAGACTTTGTAACCTCACCCCTTCTGTCCATCTGTATACTTTCTGCAGACTCACAGTTGGTCCTTGGTTTTCTTGGACAGACTTGGCTTTTTTGCTTTCCTTCTTGTCCACAAATCTTCATTTATTTGTGCATACTGATGGAAACAAAACTAATGCTTCCAGGTAACAGGGTGTTCGTTTTGCTCACTTCTTCTGGGAACTTAATTTTTGTTGAGTTATTTTTCTATTAGTCATTTGCACACAAGACTATTTTTATGCAAATCCATGATGGCTGCTCCTTAATACCATTGTTAACATAAGAAGACAATGATTTCATGAATATCTGCATCTTTTTTACAGCCCTAAGTCGACATATAATCATCTTAATTATTTTCTGGTTCATAAAGGACCTGGTGAACCTCTGGTGAACTGAAATCCAGTTATTCACACCCCGAGCAGATTTAGACCAAAGGTTTTGCTGTTTTAAATAAACCAATAGGTTTTTTTCTGAATGGCACAAGTATAACTGACCTTCTGTTTTTTCATATTTGCGCCTAAACCTGCAATCTGAGAGTGACTTAAACTAAGTCTGAGAGGTTACGCCAAACTTGATTACAAAATGCATAACAGATTTGACATGATCATGACATGAAGACCTAAGCAACAGTTTCAGTTTCAGAATCACAGATATAATACTCATCTACAACGGTCTGGATGACATCATCCATTCATTCATCCATTATCTAACATATTTATCCTTGTGAAGTTATGAGGGAGACTGGTGCCTTTCTCCAGTGGTCAACAGGTAAAAGATGGGTCCACTCTGGTCAGGTCGTCAGTCCATCACACGGCAACACAGACACACAACCGTGTACACACACACATGCACTTACTTACACCTAAGGAGAATTTGGAGAGATCACATAAACAAAGTCAATTTACTAAAGGAACTGCTTTTAGAAATGCATGTCTAAAAGATCAGACCATTTTGCTTCTTCCAGCAGAAAATCTCAATGACAATTTAATACAAACTCAGCAAGCCTTTGAATTTGTTTTATCAAGTTATTGTAATTTGTCAGTAAGAAAAAATACAATGACAGTAGTGTTTAGACAGCCCTGTCAGCAGCTCTGCAGTCTTTTAATACTACAGATGTGGAATGAAAGCTACAGAAGGCTGCTGACAGTGATGCTATTTTCACTCCTAGCATCTTTGTTGTTGCTCGCCCCCCATGGAAATCAGATGATATGATGCATACATCAAGTCTGTTCTGACTACCAGCACAACGAGAAAGAACAGAATGTGACCATGCATTGGTTGCACAAAATTTATCCATGGTTTGATGGGGAGCACTCAGTGTCTTCCAAAGAAGACAGATTTAAAAGGCGACAGTGGGATTACATTTTCATTCTTTTCTCTTTTTCCACTGCTGACATAGTGGCACAGTCTATTTACTTTACCAGCCTTTTACTGCCACTCTGCCTCCCCACCTCAGTGCCACTCAACACAACTGCCTCACCAAGCATGTATGCTAAGAGATAAGCTGAGGGCAGTCATTAATTTCTGCCCCCAGCATACTCAGTCTTTCTATTCACTTAAGCAATCTGAGAGCTCAACATCTTTACAGAGTCACTGAAGTGAGGAGCACAGTTTTTTGTCTGACAGTCTGTTACCATAGAAATCACACAAACACAAAAATGTTCTGTAAACTTGTGTTCGCTATGATGTATGGCAATGAAAACGATTCTTTAGAACAGACGAAGCCAAACGATACAGAAAGCATATAGTCAGCAATAGTTTTCAGCATTACTATGATCTGTCTTTGTCTTTATAGTGGGGGAAATTTGTTGGATGACCTACATCCGGGAAGATGAGAAACTATACAAAATGTTTCCCACTTGTCAGTAATCTTGACAAATAGACTAATGGACTTCAGACACTTTGAAAATGCAAATATAATCTTTCCCTGCATGACAGGCAGCAATTGTGGCTTCTTTGAGGTTATTGATAATTTACTTAATCTACACCTGCTAACTTCCAAAACAACTACTTTTTATACAGATGATCCAACTTCTTGATGACAGTAATCATTCATTTTATACGTATCAATAGGTTTTCACCAAACCTTTTCCACCTTTTTTAACTATAAATAATTTCACCAGGATTATACAGAAAACTTTTTTAATACTTTATTTTGACATTAACATACTCCTTCTCAACAGGAGTTTGAAAGCTGGACATGCATATTATGCCACGTAGATCCCTGTAAAGCTTCTCTTGGCTTAGATCATTTTCTTTTACTGCTTACATCAAATAATAAGCTTAAGCCTTTCAGCTATGCAAGGTCTTGCTAATGGTATGTTTACTTAAAGAGTTTTTTTTCCCCTTTCAAAGCTCAGCTCAGTGCACTGTTTTTTGCTTTAATCTCAGTTGAGTGTTATATATTAAAAGTCACTTAAATCTAAAGCTTAGATCCTTGTTATTATGTCTAGAGTTATGACTAAGATTTTACCACTAATGCATTTTGTGACTACCTGGCAAGTGTCATGTCCAACATTTGCTCTCATTTAAGCTTTGTTTTTTAACTGTTCAGTAATATACTTGCAGGAAATGTTTGGTGTTTCTGCAGCTAATAATCTGTGTTAACTAGTGCTTCATTGTGTCTGTGGGCACTTGAGACAATGTGGTATAATGGTACTTTATTATGAGCTATTTAGTTGAAACAATTGCTTGCTTTAGTGTAAGCAACAATAGGGACAGAGCAGCAAACAGTAAACCACTAAATATGCTAAAATAGTTGAGAGTATGAAATAAATCACACAAAAATTAGACATGTAACATCATTACAGAATACAGCAAATACTTTTCTGAAACTTAAACATTTATGTATGAAAGGAGGTCGCTGTCGTTTGGAATGTACAAGTTATCATGTGGAGCATAAATGTTGCTTTCTGGTGGAAAAATTTATTTTACAAGACACGTATATCTAAAGTCAATGTTAAGTGACATGACTGCAACTATGAAATGAACAAATTAAGAGTGTTATTTGTTTGTGGGAAGTCAAGGTTAACATGGTTACAAATGTAACTACACCTAAGTGTATAGGTGTAGTTGTTAAACATTGTTAAACTCAGTTCCGAGTTCTGAGGCAACTCGAACGCAGCATTATAGTATACTGTTTCTTAACTTACAGGTTATTTTTTATTTAGAGGTGAGTAAAGATAAGACAGAAATGTTCCATAAATGATGAGGAACGTATCATTTATGTTCCAGAAATATGGAAATCACCTGATCTCTCAAAAGAATCACCTCTGAGTTCTAGAATATGTTCAGTGTAAGTATCTTAAATAAACCTGAACATTTCTGAAAGTAATGTCTATAAAAACTTACTCAAGTAAATGTAACTAGTCACCACCCACCTCAGGTCTGAGATTAAGACACAAATTTCCCTACTTCAACTACCTCTGTGTGTTTGCCTGCTGTTCTTTCTTTAGTCCAATCACAAAAGATCTACAGAGAATTCTATTCAGCTTCTGAGTAGCCTGTTTGAATCATCCTATGAGTAAGTTGTTCGTGCCTCCAAGCAGGTCTTTACTTCCCTGCAAATGGTCACGGTTTCACTCCAAGAGTTAAAGTTAAGATCACAATCCTCTTAGTGACGACTTTGTATTTCCAGTGTCACATGGCATGATCCCATTTCTGCTGCAGGAAAGCCTTTTTTCACAAAGTGAGAAAGTGTATTTTAGGTTATAAGCAGCGGGACTAAAGGCAACTGAGTGGGTCTAGCTGGGTAACTGTGTCAGGCAGGAAAAGGAAATTGATCCTCTTAGAAGGCTAGAATTGGCCTATTCTCAGAAAAGACCCATTTGATTTGGTCAGTCTTAAAATACCAGAAGTCTTCTTCTTCTCATCTTAAATCTGGTTTGCTTCATGTATAGAATATTTCAGAACCTTACATTTAAACTACTTATGTAGTTTAAATTATTGTAATTCCTTGTAGTCTGAAAAGGATTTACATATTCCCTTGGTCTATTGAAAACTATTCTCATTCAAAAATGTTAGAGTAAATTTCCTTGTTTAATAGGCAGTTTAATATTCAATCTACCTTGTGGCAAAGTTGTTAGTGCTATTGTCTTGCAGCAAAAAGACCCTTGGTTTGAAAAACAGATTGGGGTTTTACTGCATGGAGTTTGCATTTTGTTCCTGTCCATGCTGATTCACTCCAGGGAGACCATCATCCTCCCACGTCCAAAATATATATGATGGACTGCTAATTTCTCCAGGGTGGACCTGGCTTCTCACGCAATGACCACTGGACCTCAAACATTCATGAATCCAATTATAATTCAACGTGTCTTTACTTAACCAAATGTGCCTCACTGTCCCTGCTGCTTGGATTGTCACGCCTTCCAGACATTATCATCAGCGACTCTGTAATCCCCTTATACTCAATTACACCACAAGTCCAATAAAAAATTTGCTGGCAAAGATGAGAAGGCATCTACAAGTAAGGCCTGATCCAGTCACACCAGTTTGTGTGAAGGAATGGGTCAAATTTCTGGCAAACTATTATGAGAAGCTTGTGCAAAGATAGCCTAAATGTATGACCAAGGTCAAACATTTAAAAAAATTACAGTCCATAAATACTAAGGAAACATAAAAACATTTCTGAATTTCAAAAAAAGCATAATATATATATTTTTTTGCATTGGTGAAAGAAAGAAAAAAAAATGGAAATCCTGAAACACCATAACAGGAAATTGTTGATGTTGTGCATTTTGTAACAGTGTATATAAACATCTGGTTTTAACTGTATGTCTGAACCCTAATGTCTGTCTTTGCTCCCACATGCAGTTACCTTTATTAGAATACTCTACAAACTTGTTGGCATGTATTTGGTCCCATATTCACCTCTGAAGTTGTGCACATTCCTCAGCTCGTCTTTCTTCTCTTGTCTCCAGATGTTTCTCTAACCATGTCATGCAGACAGTGTTGGAGTGCAGTGAGACCATTCCATTAACTTATTGAAAACAGATACAAGAGGAACAGTTCATTCCCGAGCAGCAACACCCCTATTACAACAATCAATAAAAATTGCCTTGTTTTAAAAACATGCGTGGCATTTATTAGATTTCAATAAACTCTCCAAGCATTGTCCATGGAAAAAGAGGGGTATTGTTTTACAGCAGTAAAACCTGCATCATAAAACTCAAAATGTTAATGTCTGTTAAAATAAAATCTGTTCCTTGCTTTAAGGAATAGACATCGTATAAAGAAGACATAACTATGTAGCATCGAGGTCAACATATAAACGCATTTTTGCAAATACAAGAAACTTATGCTGCTTTAGACTCCATCCAACAACCTACGCTCTCGAACTTTCTGCAAAAACCATTCAACTGTTGCTCCTAACCTCAGAACAGCCAAATTAATGGGGTCTGAGGATGGTGGTTAACAAAGGCAGATGTCTGCCACCCAAGTTGGCATCCTACTATGAAAATATCCCTTCTTTTTTGCTCTCCTGAAATTAAAAGAGGGTTAAACACACTAAGTGGTGATGTTAGATGTCGAGTCTGATTATGATCAAAATTACAAGTCCCATGTATCTAGTGATTAATCCTCACTTTTTTTTAAGTTTATCAAATTTTATATATCCTGTGGAGTATGTCGTTATTTAAAGGCCCATAAGACAAGCAAGACACCATTATCTCCCTGTAAAAATATACCAGTCTTTATTATACGATCTTATTTCCTCCTTGATGTATGAGGCCTGTCTTTGCTGTCAGCATGCCGACTGAGTTAAAGAGCACCATTTGATTTTCCTCTGTGGGATGCTGGCAATGCATATTATTTATGTTTTTTGCTTGCAAGCCACAGTCAACATCATTCAGCAAAATTATGTGTTAATCATTTTGCTGATGGGAAAGCAAAGAAAAAACTTGGGACCGAAGGCAGTTGCGCTGCATAGTGTAAGCCAGCAACACTACAGACAATCTTAAAATATTTGGGCTGCCCCATGTGGTTGTTTATGAGTTTGGAAGAGATTCCCATTTGATAAGAAAGATTTCCATTTGGCTGCTTGAAGGAATAATCGATCTTAGTCCAGATATCCCAATTGGAATTTACTGAATGCTATCAAAAATGTTGGGAACTAATTTGCCTGTGATGAAGAGTCTATTGCAAAAAAAAAGGGTTTGGTTGGATTTTTGTGGCTTGTAATGTTTTTCTCTGAGAATAAGATGATTTAACAAAGTCAAAAGTTTTTGGGACGTCAATTTCATTTCTGGTTTGTTGCAGTTTTCGTCCTTTTTTAGTATTAATCAATTTAGTTAGTAAGTTTAAAATTACATCAGTTTTGGCAATAATGAAGTACATATTTGCACTCACTCATTTCTATTATGAAATTGAGGAGTTGTTTGAAAATCCCTGTTTATAGTATGGTAAATTATGTTATATACAATTTTAGATTGCTTTTTGTCTTGATCAGAGCTGATGACATGTAGCAGACAAATTATGGTTTTGTCTGCAAAAATGTGGCTTTTTTCCTTCTTGAATAAGTCCCAGAGCCTTTCATGAAATAAAAAAGAATGAAATCTTGAATCCAGTCTGCTAAAATAAACTCACTGTCATAGAAGAACTGGGCTGTGTCGAGTTCAATATGGTTAGGTACTATGTCACCGTCATTACAACACTGTGATTAAAACCGAGTACAAACCCCTTGAACTTACATAAGATCATTCTCCTACAAAGATACCCTATTTTCAGTTTTCTGACAGACTCCATAATGTCATTAGTTGAGGCTGCCTAAGTCCAGGATGGACTACACTTTTAAATTTCTCTCTCTTCCAACACACCTGAATCAAATGGCTGAATTCCTTCATTAGGATGCTGCTCATTTTTTAAGAGGCTTGGTAAGAAACCATTAATTTGATTCAAGTGTGTTGGAAAAGGGACATATCTAAAGGTTGATGATAGCTCTTAAGTACTGGATCTGGGCACCCCTTAAAGAAAGCCAATGTCCCCAGGGTCTTAGTTAAACCATGCCAACTTTGATGATCAAATGTCATCATCAACATAATCAAATATAATTATCATCAAATATGTGAATCAGTGTTCCAGTACAAATTTAGTGCTGTACAAAGCAGCACTAAACAAGATTTCTAACCTTGATTTAAAGGAGCACAATATTTCAGCTGTTTTGTAATATTGTGGAGGTTTGTTTCATGTTTGTGGTGCATAAACACTGCTGTTTCTCCATGTTTGGTTCTGACTGTGGGGATGCAGAGTAGACTTTAGCCAGAAGACCTAAGAGGTCTTGAAAGTTCATATAACGTCTAAGGTCTTTAGTTTATTTTGATGCAAAGCTATTGAGTGATTTATAAGCTAAAATAAATATTTTAAAGTATATTCTCTGCGTTACAGTGAGCCAAGCACCGAGTTTGGGCCTTTTCACTAGTCTCTAGCTGTAATAACTGAACTTGCCTGCTGACTCTTCATCATTCCTCTGGCGAAGGTTTTGACACATCCACACATTGATTTGCTCTAAGCATCTGTTCAGTGCTTGGATGGGTTTGAAATCACTTGGTGACATTGTAATGTAGAGCTGTGTATCATCTGCAGAGTGGCTACCCCAGGGTTAAATCTTGGGGTACTTATGCCCACCCTCATGAAAAGTTACCTACTGACACAAAGACGTTTCTGTCCTTTAGATGAGATAGTAAAGTTCTGGACAAGAGTGTCTAATCCAGCTCTCCAGTTGCTTTAATAGTATGTCATGGTCAGCAGTGTCAAATGTTGCACTGAGGTCCAACAGAACCAGCACTGTGGTTCTTTCATAGTCTGTATTTATGTGCCATGTCATTGAACACTTTGACAAGGGCAGTCTCAGTACTGTGGTGAGCTCGGAAACCGGACAGAAAGACGTCTAAGTACTTGGTCATTGTCAAGAAGCCTTTAAGGCGTTGAAGCACAGGTTATGGACTCCACAAATTGGCCTATAATTCTGCAGTAGTGACTTGTCCAGATTATTCAGCAGTTATCAAATTGCTGTTTTTTAAAGCATACATCTTATACTGAATAAGATGTATGTATTTATCATAGGAATCAGCTCAGATGGAATGTCTAGGCAGAACTTTCTCAAGAAACATTGTGGGTAAGATATCAAGACAGCAGGAAGAGTAGCTTAATTCATTTAATATTTCTTCTATATTTTTGTGGTTGAGTTGGTGAAATTCAGTCATTTTCTCTGTTTTTATGTTTGGGTATAGCAGGGGTAATATCACTCCCCTTGAATTTTCTCTGTAACATTCAAGGGGAGTGAATTCATTGCTACACCTCAGAAACGTTTCTCAATCTGTCAACTGTGGCAAACATGACAGAAGGGCTGTTGGTCTTTTTGTTAATGAAAAAATGTTTTCCTTGCGTGTTTAGTGTTAAATGATATCTTCGATCTTGCCTCATACCTTGCTTCATACCTCTTGTTGTTGTTTGAAGTTGAGGTTTCAATCGTAAATTCCTTTTGAAGTGCAAAAGGAATTGTAGTTTTATAGATGACAGGGTTTGTTTTGGCTGCAGTCCACTGTTTTGTTCTCAGTGCTGGGGTCGAAGAGGAGACATCTCAGCTGCTTGTCAAGATGCTGTCTGTCAGTCTCTTTATCATTTTGAATCATTGGTAAGGTTGTATAATTTCAAAATCCCATGTTGACACCTACCTCTAATGGATATATCCTCATTTCTATTGCTTCAGTTCTCTGGAGAAGCTTGTCAAAGACCTCTGCGGTGAACAGAGGTGTTTTGCCCTGGTTCAGCTTGTAGGTCATAAAAGAAAGGAAAAATCTCAGTCCTTCAATTTGGAATTTTCTAGTTATGAGGGTAGAATGTGTAAGAGTAACCCCCCTTCATTATACCAAATAATGAAGGATGAGAGACCAGGAGAAGATGCTCTTCCTTCAACAGCCAGCACCACTCACAAAAAACAAGCATAATCAACATAATCAACATTTCCCTAAAGAATTAACAATAAGCACTGAAGTACTGTTCTACAAATGTATCCTGTGTTTCACCCCATGCACATCAGGGGTGTTAACTTTCGAAAAGCTCAATCTTGGTCCCATCAGATCAAATGATGACCCATAGGGTTCAGACAACATCTAATATTTTTATTTGTGAGGGTGCCTCTCTGACAACTGCTTGCCCACGTAGAAATAACTGGTGTATGGCATGAAAACTATGGATATTTGGTCAAGTCAATGAATACCTGTTTGTAGTGAGAAGAATGGTGAACTGGAAGTCTAATTATTGCTCTTACTGTTTTATTATAAATCTACTGTAGATAGTTATTTATTTTGTCACCATTTCTTGTCCTACATAAATCTCACACATGTACACACTTAAGGGTCCCACATCCTCTGGCATACTGTGCATTTTGTGATAACTGGTTGAACATGGTTAAGATTTCATAGTCATTTTTGTAAATATTTGTCTCGACAAATTCCTTCTTTTCCCACAATCAAATAGATAACAGTAAGTTTGATGAGCTAGTTGTGCACCTAGCTCCATTTCTTAACTAGCTCAGCCATTACACCAATTTTAAATCTGGACCGAGTGACAGTCAAGCTAGAAGCTGCATGTTTGTGTTTGTGAAATGATTGATATATGCTATATATATTTCATATACATTTCATAAATATATATGTTGATATTTAAAAAATACAAATGATTATCCTTAGTGAGCTAAAAGCAGAATAGGTTTAGCTTTATTTAATGCCAGTCATGGAGAAAAGGTTAAAAGTTGTTTATTTTTCCTGTGTATATGAATATCTGTCTTTCATTGTACATTGGTCATTATGCTGTTATTAAATGTTAGGGAGCAGATTTTATATCAGAGGCTATAAGTCAGTGGAACATCTTCATAAAAATCCATAGATTGTGTTAACCAGGTTTCTCAAGAGGTCAAGACAAGGATGTGACCTCTTGTCACATCCTTTGAGAGAGAATGTTAAGTAAGAGAAGGAAAATGTATTCCTGTGGTTTTCCTGCTGCCTATTAATTGTCATAAAGCTATAAGAGAACATTATTCTTCTCCCCAGTCCCCAGTAAATCGTATTGTATCAATTAAAGCAAGAGCAAACATTATTTACGCAATGCTCAAACAGCATGCATAACATTTTCTTCTGAATTAGTTAAACCTCCCAGGCTGCTCATATAAACTAGACTCTGGCTGAAGTGCAGACAATAAACAAGCCAAATGTGAGACTCTAAATATTCAAGAAACTAAAATATCCAGAAACAAAAAAAAAAATCATACTAAGAAAACTAAGCATTGAGTTTTCTCACTTTTATTGGGGTGTTTCCGTACTCTCTGCTTGCTTTTTTGTAATGTAGTCTTAACACTATTTCTGCCTCTGTGGTAGAAATCATACAATGGTCAGTACTGATTGCTTTATTTTCTCAACATGTACCCCCCTCTCGTGTTTGTTATTGCAGCACAGGGGGATATATCAGACTGGAAGGGGCACGCAGTGCTTAGTCTGCACAATCTATGCATTTTTCTATTCAAAAATTTGGAATCATGTTGGGTCAGTTATGTTGTAGAAGGTGAAAGGGTGGAAGGTCTGGATGCCTTGAGCTGCACGATATGTGGTGGCAGTCAGGATGAGGGAAAATGCTAGATCACCATGTTTGCTCAGGGTATATGAACGGTGAGCAGACTGAATCAGATATGCAGACTGGTTATGGCTGGTGTTCTGACTGATGTTATTATTTGAACTCTGAGGCTTTCATAGACCAAGAGTAAAACAACATTTCTTTCGTTGTAGACATGACTGGTGCCTTGTTAACTGTTCATTTGCAAAACTATTTCACTTTTTCCGTTATGTCACATAACAACCACAAAGTTCAACCAGACTGATTTTGATCTTGTAGACCAGCAGCACATAATCCACTATTGTGAAGTGGAAGGAAAAGTGCACATTGTTTCTCAAATAGATCTACAAATAAAAATGTTCACGTAAATTTAAAAATGTGCATGCTTGTTTACCCTCCCGCAGTAAAAACACATTTTACTGTAATTACAGTTGCAAGTCTTTTGGATCAAGTCTCTAACAGCTTTTCACAGCCAAAGATACAATTATTAATTTAATAAATTTTTCCAAAATAGCTCAAACTCAGTCATTATCTATGGAGAGCATCTGTGAACATAAATGTGTAAGAATGTTTCATTGTTTAGTTTCCCTGGACTGTAGGGAAATGTTGTACATGCGCGCCTGAGGAAATGTAATGTTTGCGCAGCGCTCTCCAGAGTCTGAACGTAGCGGCTCTTCATGTAGGGGCTCTCCGCTTACATTATTCATACGGAGGAGGGTGTGACTTGCTGGCTCTTTTTCCGCCTGTATAAAGCGAGAAGTTTGCGCAAAAGAAAACACAGATGGAGAAGGCCAGTCGGCTCGCTGTGTCACAGAGAGTCACCTTAAGCCCGTGTGACAACTCCCATTCTGTCCCTTTGTGACAAGCTTAATCACTACAATGCCCGGTCTCTGCGCGCTTTGTCTCGCCGTCGCTTTGGCTGCGCTCGCCCGGCTCACCGGTTCTGTGGGGCCGGTGGTCCGATGTGAGCCGTGCGACGCCAGCGTGCTGCAGCAGTGCAAACCGCTGCCGAAGGACTGCGCGGAGAGCGTGAGGGAGCCTGGCTGCGGCTGCTGCATGACGTGCGCCCTCGGCGAAGGACAGGCTTGTGGAGTGTACACTGCGCGCTGCGGCTCCGGCTTGACCTGCAAGCATCAGCCCGGGGAGAACCGTCCTTTGCAAGCTCTGTTGGAGGGACGAGGGGTATGCACCAGAGCAACAAAAAAACTCATCAGCTATCTTAAGCCGGCGCAAAAACAAGGTAGAATGTGGCGCTTTCCATTTGCGCATTTCATGGTTACTTTATTCCCAGTATGTCTGTTTGGGTAATTCTGACAGGCGCCCTCTCCATGAGGCTGCTGTGACCGGGGCTGGGGAGATCCCTCTTTATGCAAACAGATTAAGTGCGTATAAGGTTGAGACTGATCTTCTTATAGGGTAAATGGCACAAGTAAACACGCGCGCAAAGATGCTACGTTTGGCAACTAAAGAAAAAATGTGAAAATCCGAGAGGGTCCCTGTTTAGACGATAATAAGACGTTTGTGTCGTTGTCCATGTGCGCATTTGTGGCAAATTATGAAATTTAAAATAATAAACAAAACACCTTGGTTTGTAAGATTTTTGTTATTATAAAGCAACCAATGCTAATTTAAAGATACTATCTTATTGTAATTCCTTCGTTTTATTGCCTTAACAAATTGACGCTGATAACACAGGTTGTCAGAAGGTATGCATTTACACTGCAAGACTTCACAAAATATAAATCATACAAAAGTGCACTGAATAATACTAATAATAAAAACTAAGGCTACCTTATGTGTATTTGAGTCGATGACGTTATCACTGGATGCATCAAAGTGAAGATGGTCCACTGTAATCAACTTTAGACAAATAAAGTGACTGAAGCTTTCAAGTCCTTTTCCAATTGGGCAGGATTCTGAAATAACTTTTAAATATTTTGTTGCTGGTCCACATACAACTTTGTAAGACACATTTAATTAAAGAGACCAGGAAACACCCTCAAAATTAAATGAACCCACTGCAAATAACTCTAATAATTTGCTTAATGCCATGCATAATGTCATAGGAGGCAGGTGTGCATAGACTCTTTTTCTGAGAGAATATATTTAAAATAAAATGGCACCATAATTTGGAAAACTAACCATGACATATTGTTCTATAGATGATAAACTATCTATAATGACTTAAACTGGCTTCATGTAAATGTCAGACTTGTAGCATTTATATAGTATCTACACAAATGCATTCATTTAAGATGACCTGACTATTTCACCCCACTACCAAGGGCAGTATAACCCAACATTTAGGTTGGCCAGCAAGACTTTTCATCTTTATTGCCCTAACTTATCTTCAACTCTTGAATTCTTGTGCACTGCATGCACAAGAATGCAGCAGCTTCCTTTAGTCCAGGATGGGGGCCAGTATAGTTCAGGTGTCTAGCATTGAATAGAGTGACATGGGGGTTGGTTGGCCTATATAAACAAGCAACACACACTCAAAAATCACAGTCCATTATCAATGAACTGCTTGCAAGCCTGCACAACACTGGGGGGTGGGATCCTGTGCATGATGATTAGTGTGGATGCTGCTCAGACTGGTGAAATGGCACACATGCCACCTTCATGTGAAAACACACACTTGTGTGTTTAGGCACCTGGGTGCCCCTGTGTGTGCTTTCTACTTGTGTACTTGGTTTGGACACACTTGTAGAACTGTGTTGTACTTGACTTTTTCTCTCTATTTTTTAACCATTTCCAGTTAAAGAATTTCAAAATTCTTACATGAAAGGATCTTATGCATAAAGATGGCATTACAGTGTCTCCAAAGATGGAGATGGAGTTTAGAAAAAAAAAAGATGTAGGTGGTCTTAAGCGCCCCTGTTGGTCAGATTATGCCATTGCAACTTAGTGGTTTCCACCCCCATTGGTTCCCATTTCCAGAGCAGCTTCTCCTCCCAGACATTAACAGGCTCCCCTGACCACAGTTTGTGCTGTTTACTCCTGTGCCAGTATACAAACAAATTGCGTAATGTGTTTATCCAAAATGCATAAAGCTATAAAAGGTGATTTATTTTGATCATAAAAAAATATTCTGACTGGAGTCCTAAATTTTGTCCATGTTATTGGCCATTGAACTTTTTTTTTTTCAGGGAAGTTGTTGTTGACATGTCATATAGTTATTCCCAGTTCTTTTGACTGGAGCACCACTGCCTCGCAAATTGATCAGGTAGCCACAGAAAAAATGGAAGGGTGGATTGCCAGCCTGGCTGCCCACACGAGCTACACGCCCACATGCTTGTCCACCGCCCTCACCACAGCTCGCGCACACTAAATCTGCTTTGAGTTAGAAACAGTCTTCAGGGTTCTGGTGTGCTTTTCCATTGCCCACTTTACTGTGTGATGATGTGGTTGATTGGGGGGGCAGATCGTGGGTAGATTGGTGCACCCCACTTTTGGGAGGAGTACTTGAAGCCCCGTTTTTTTATTTTACTCATCTTTAACATTTTAAAATGAAACCATCGCAGCCCAGTTACTTTTGATGTTCTCCCTCACTTTTCATTTTACATCTTCTAATCTTCTCACACATACTTTTTAATGTTGTCTTTCAATTTTTGCTCTCTATGCCCAGGAATTCTCAAATTTCTCCAGTTCCTTCTTTGTTTCTTGCTCTTCACTGTTTGCAAATTTGTTAATACCATTTGTAATTCTAACAGCCCAAAAGGCAAAGATCTAACTTTATTTTGTTTGATTCTAACAAGCCTTTATTACACAATCGACAATTCTCTGTTGGATTGTGAAGCTTAGCAGTAATATTTCTGTATTTGTGTAATTTACAGGATACAATCATAAAAGTTTGGTTTTGGTTTAGAGGTAAATGCAAAAAATGTTTTGGGGAAAATAAATTATTATAATTTGCTGCCTGATTTTCATTTTGAAACCACATGAGATGGAGCAAAATCTGGTCCAAATATGGCAAGTTTTTAAACAAGCTTGAGCTTTGTAATAAATCACATAACTCTTTCCATACATCTGTGTACTGTGCCAAAAGAGAGAACTGGCACCAATTTCACAGCTCTAATTTAAATTCGTCTTTGCAGAAAATGCAGGAAATCAGGTGGACGATGGCGCCAATGTGACCGTGACCGTGACGGTCATTCCTGCTGAGGCAACTGTGAACTGTGGGCACAGCCCAGGGTCAATGAACACTAGGCCTCCTCTGCACAACACACTTATCCAGAAGGCTGAAAATAGGAAGACGCAGAGCTACAAGGTGGAACCTGTGTCAGGAGGAGTCAGTAAGGACATGCACAACTTCTCCCTGGAGAACAAGAGGGAGACTGAGTATGTAAGTCACACCCAGAGGCAATGAGACTTTCTGTGGTAAAATCTGTGTTTGGGATGATAAAAACATAGACAGAAGTAATTAAAAATTAGCTCTGTGGTAAATGTGGGTTCTGCACAGCTCATTAGACAACACATCACATTGTAATGCACACCTACAAAAAGTTACCTTACCGTTTAAGTTTGCTTCACATGCCTTTTCAGATGAATACCTACTTTCAAGACGAATGCAGATTAACACCAAGAAAAGCTAATTATGGTCCAATTTGGACTTCATTCTGTTGACCAGAGATGGTTATCTAGATTATTTGTTTTGCAAAAAGATGCCATGTCATTTTTAAGCATTTTCAAAAACATTGTTAGTTTTCATTTCAAGGCCATAAGGTCCATCAAGTCCTTACCAAATATTGCAAATATTTGATGTTCTCAGGTGTTTTCCAGTGAATTTGAATGGCCTCTTTTGTCTACAAGAATATACAAAAAGAATTGTGTCCAGATGTGTGGAGTGAGTGAAAGAGTCAGCTAATCTTTTTAGGCTACTATCAAGATTTAGTCAGGGTATTGTATTCAACTACACTCTACAATTTTGAGATTTGACTTAGTAAAAACAAAAAGAAAAAAGAGAAAAATATATCTAATTGTATTTACACTTCATTATTTTTGCAATACTTTTTATTGTCTATCAGCTTAAGCCCCTTGAAATGCATTGCAGTTTATAATTGTAACATAAGAAAAGGGGAAAAATTTCAAAAGGTACAAATACCTGTGCAAAGATGCTGTTAGTGATGGCATAGTAAGTGAAGCAATAGCATTACAGGCAACTGCTTGAGTATCTGTCAATTGAAGTGATGATCAGCTTATGCTTCCTGATGACTTCCTGGGATTTTAATAAGATGACATAGAAAAGACCTAGTAATTGCTACTTTACAACTTGTTAATTTAACAGAAACATTTCAATCAGAAAGGCCAACCAATAATATCTTCTAGTGTTTCTGCTTGAGCTACTTTGGGAAAGACTTATGGACAAGAAAGTGAGTTTTTTATGGTTTTCCTATGGGTTAAATTGGGACAAAGACAAATATGTCCAGTACATGGAAGTCATTTTTTGATGATCTGACATCTACTTTACTGTTGTTCAGGTTGCACTGCTCCTCTAAAGCCATGCATTTCTCATGGTTTACCCTAGTGATTTGGTTTTTGCAACTAAGACATCGCCATAACTTCATAGATGATGAAAGATCTAATATGTCATTATATGTGTGGAAATCTTCCCATTTGTTGGTGTTTTGGTCATCTTTTGTACATCCTGACTGTGTCTCAGTTTTTGTCTGTTTACTTCACAGAAAAATGATCACAGTCTCAGGGATCTGGATGAGGCGGTCTTTGTAAGCCTCTTTGATGTCCATGGAGCATGGAAATTTACTGCCCATAGACTAGAGAGCTGCAAACTGTCTTCAGGCACTCCCAGTGTTGTATTCAATAGAGTAAAGCTTCTTTGTTGAAAACCCCTATCACTAGGCATGTATTTATTTACAGCTAAGTATTTTCCACAGTGACACAAGTAAAAAAGCTTAAAGACATCTGGGCACGAAAATGTGTCTCAGATTAATTTTACAGAAGAATTGATGTTTCATGAATGAACAAAGTAAACGACTGACACTGTGATACCTTGGCCATTTACAATTGGAGAAAATTTGTGTCACTGTCAACACGTAGGTGGTATGCATGGAGAATTTGATGCATGTGCTGCTAAAAACAAAACATACAAACAATGCCAAACACTGGCGTGCTCTGCAATTTGTGGATAAAAGTCCACAGACTAACTTTATGTTCTTTACTGTTGTTTAGGTACAATTACTTTTGATTACAAATATTTTGAAGCGGTAGGTACCACTTTTTTTCAAAGCTGGTATTTCATTTTAGGGCATGACCTCTTTAACCTGGACCCACCAGAAAGTTCATTTCTGCAAGACAATGAATACCTACAAAGACTTCCCAGTTCAAGCTTAGAAATTAGGATGTTTTATGCATGAAAGAACAGGACCAAGATTCAGTGATAGACACAGGTCAATTTTCATTGTTTACTGCTCAACACAAACTCTCAAATTTGTGAAAGTATTCCCAATATTCTCTGCACCTCCAACCTCTTGGCAATCTCTTTATGATGGCGTGTTTGCTGCGTTGTTAGGGGCCATGCCGACGGGAGATAGACAGCATCATGAACAGCCTGAAGATCAACAACGTGCTCAACCCTAGAGGCTTCCGCCTTCCTAACTGTGACAAAAAGGGCTTCTACAAGAAAAAACAGGTAAGTGGCTCTCCCTGCTGTTTCATCTGTGCTTTTTCTGTTACACACCAAACTCTCTCGCACACCCCTACACACACTCTGACACACACCTGCGGACATGCAAATAAACCCACCACATGCCTGAACACTTCCAAAGAATCTTCAAAGACTCATCCCAACCACCCATACATGCACAATCCCCCCTTTTTTGCTGCTCAGGTTGCCTTGACAGCCACATCAACACTATATTATCAGAATGGCTAATAACCATGTATTACTCCGGTAAATGCACTGCAGCCGTCTGACTCATGCCTCACAGGAAATGAAGTCGGTCAGGTGTGTTTGTGGGTGTGTGTTGTGGGAGCGTGTGGGGGGTAGGGATGTAAGAATGTGGTCTGAGTGTGTGTGTGTGGCGCGGTGGATGTGGCAGCAGGGGAGTGTATGTATGGCGCTTGTTTGATGGCGGTAGTTTTTGGTGGGGGTGCCGTTGGTGAGGTAAAGAAAACAAACAGGCCGTCACTGGTTTAGATTTTCTTGTCTGTGGAGCAGCAAACCGAGGCCACCCATGGCCAGCTCATTTAAAAGACGAGAGAAAAAAAAATCAAACGAGAGAAAGAAGGAAGAATGCGAAATTTTGTTGGAGGACAATTGACTGAAACTACTTCAGGAAATGTGCTGTATGAAGGCAGGTGGGGCAAGTAAATACCAACAGCTAATTTTATGAGGTTGCATTCCACACAGCCCATTCCAACAAACACACGAGTCACCAACAACACTCATTATTACTCAGAGTTGAACTCAAGATGTGACAAAGTTCTACATAATACCCCTGATTTCAACCCCACTCCTCAAGGTCCCAAACAGTGGTTTTTATGTGAAAGGCTATTAATCAAACAATGAAACCTCTATTTGATTTTCGAGTTTTCTAATATTCCTCAAAAGACTTAATTCAATATCATAACATTTAATGACTAGCCAAGGCAGATAGACATTTTGGTTAACCACAAGGTTTTCTTCCTGTCCAAAACCAGTGTTTTGGATATCTGACATTATTGGAAAGACAAGTGGTTGGCTCTTTTCCCAGTCATGTATTTAGCTTTGAATTCTAGAACTTTACAGGGAAATGTTCCTTCCATTTAAAAACAATCATTGGTGATATGTCTGGCAGATTTAGGTCTTAAGTAATTTTAACATTCTGGAGCCAATTTGAATCTGTGATGGCAAAGAAGGCCTTCTGACTCTCCACCAAAAACAAATTGTAAAAATACCAATGGAAGTGTCCAACATAGTTAATCAGAATTATAAGGTCTGATTGATTTACTGCTAACAGGATTTTTTTTATTGATTGCTCAGAAATGTAGGAGTAAGATAAAAAAATCATGTTTAAAGAAAAGACATCAGGATATGCTTCCTAAGGATGAGGGATAATGCAAAGTCGAAGCTCATTACCAACAGTGGCGTTTCCTTGTATAAATGTTTTAACGCTTTTTTTAACCAATATCATTAACTCTCCTTGCTCTAATTTTACAGATTGATAATGTTCATTACACTATAACTTTTCAATAAGCTTTATCCCTTGTAACACTTTGCTGATTAATTTGCTTTCTTTTGGCTCACAACAATAGATTAGTAAAGATCTAGAAAAGATCTAGATTTCCCACTAAAAAATATTTTATGTCTATCCGGTTTGGTTTTTTTTTTCAAAATTGAGAGCAATCCATAACAATTTAAATGTTTTTTTTATATACATAGTTTGGACAAATGGCAGTCTTCATATCTGATTCTGAATTGAAAGATTGAAAATCGAGATCTATTTTGACAAATCTGAAAAATTTGAATATCTTACAGGAAGCCATTATCACATATTTTTCTGATTGTCGTGAAAATTTCACCAGTGAAAAGTGTCAGTTCTGGTGTAAGGGTGTGTTAGGTTGAGGACAGTGTGCCTGGTCTTGTCGCCCTTTTCTCAGAGGACCAGTGAGTTGTGTTGAATCCATCCTCTCGTGAAGGCGAGGGGATGTGCCTTCACGGTGTGTTGCAGAGATTTATGACCGGAAACTTAGTGAAGAGGAGACCGTGTGAACGTCTAGGGTGACAATGCTGTGAAAAGAAGGGAGCAGGAAAGTTGGGGGTGGGGATGAGTGAGAGATTGAACACATGATTTACAGTACTATTTCTTCCTCTACAATCTTTGAAAAGAATTAACTCCCCCCAGTAAGACTGCCGAAAGGTGTCTGGTTTCATCTTTCATTTCTTCTGAGAACTAGATGGTGATCCGACTACTTCCAGGAAAAATGAATCATCAGGAGCCAAAAAGCATAACCTCCAGTCGACTTAGGCTCCCGTTTGTTTTTACTGCTTCTAATTATATTCAGGGATCAGGCAGAAATACTTTTGTGAATAAGCCCTTCACACTCTTGTGTGTCAGCCTTTTATTTCTGTAGTACAGGAAGACAGAACCACTGGGAAAAAAAATCCTCAATTTTAATTGATTTCTCACTGCACTTATCATTTTATTACCAGATAAACCAGTCTTCCACAAATTGTCTAAACAGGTTGGAAACCTCCTCTGCAAGGGCTCTACAGCTTTTACATAGTATTTTTTTAAACTCAAATATTGTTGAAATGACCCATTAACAACATTACTTGATCTCATAGTATGGTGTCACCTGGTTTCTTGAAAATTAAAGGAAAACTAATGGCATCACTTCCTGTTTGATTGATTCACCAAATAAAAATCTCACCACTTGGGGGAACTCTAATGACTCACAGGTAATTCCCAAATTGCTAGTTAATTTGGGAATTATCTGGCAAATTACTTTTTATGATTTTTTAATATAAAAAAATTAAACAAGCAGTTGGCATGATGGAAACATAACTCAGTCATAATGCAAAATGCCACACTATTAGTCCCAGTATGAAAAGCACATTAAAAGCCACACATGTTTCAAAGGTGTGACAGAAGCCGATGTTCCACAAAAATACACTTAATTTCCTTCCATGTAAATCCAGTTGAAACATGTGTTAGTTGACATGGCAATATAGTAATCAGTCTGACATTATCAGTTATTTACAGTCCTAAATGTGTAAAATCTAACAAATTTGCCATGTTTTTTTTTTTTTTTATGGAATAAGTATGATGTTACACAGAAGTCTACTCTTGGGAAAATATAGAGATCATCCCATGGAATTAAGCCAACCTTCAGAACTGAGAAAAGGGCTAAAATAATGTCTGTTCTCTTACACTTGTGGCACTAGAAATTTTGTTTAAAACACACATCTCTCCCAATAATTGCTATAAACAGAGCTAGAAATAACAAAGAGGTGGTGTTATTACATCCCTTGGTTGACTTAGTAAAGCTGGATTGCCATTGTTCTTATTGTACATTTCAATCTGGAAATTTCTTCTAATTCAAATTAAGTTAGAAAATCTTCCAAAAAATAGAGTCAAAATCATGATTGCTAGATGAAAAAGCAACCCCATTCACAAACTCTCAATCTTTGCTTATTAATTTTGTAAAAATCAGACATGAGAAAGTTGCAGACATGTAAGTGTGGTTTTCTGTTAGCTGGTGGCCTGTAAAAAAAGAAGTCAAGCGGCGCAGACTGTCTCTCAGCTACAACACATAGAAACCTATTTTTAGCTGCAGTTATATGAATTGGCTCCATATCCCAGCTCAGGCCCTACATGAACCAACACTGACCCACTCATTACACCCCTCAAAGCCTCACTCTCTCTTTCTCTTATTCATCATTCCACACACACCCATCATTACCCCCCTTTGTGCCTTGCCTACAGTCATGCACCAGCCTTTTGTTCTTCCTGCTGGCTCCATCATTCCGTCCATCCTGCCCTTCCGCCCACCTGGATTTTCCTTCCTTGCAGAGGGTTGTGAATGGGACAGCAGTGTCTGCGTGTACTCTGTTAGAGTTAAGTGTGTGTGTCTGAGAGGAAGAGGAGGAGAAGGAGGAGGCGGTGGGTTAAGGATGTGAGCCAGGTGCCAGTGTACTCTCCTGATTCTTCCTTCACTGGGTGCTGGCAGTGCCAGGCCCATAAGGGTTGACTTATTGAGCGTGACTCAGAAGGATCTGTATAAACGTACTCACTGACCACAATGGCTTTATAATAACTGACCAACTTTCAGAGACCCAGACATCTATTTTCACTCTGTCTCTCTGCTTGGTTCTGTTCCCTTCCCAAATTTCAAATCCAGATCTTCTTCCGACTCCTCCTAAACAAAGTCTGTTTTCCTCCAGTCAATGTTGCATAATGTACAAAGCGGATTTGTGTTTTTTTGCAGCCTGTGCAGTATACATTTGTGAAGATGCCAGTACTATTTTCTACAATATGAATCTAAACTTAGTTATCCTAATGAACTTCAAATTCAAAAAACTATTCTCAGTATCACAAAATATAATAATATCTAATGGGAGGAAGTGCTTAAGCCAGATCACAGTCATTACGCTACACTTTACGAGAACATAATGTGGCATCAATGTAGCACAGCTGTCAGTTATACCAGGTGCTTGTGACGTGTAACAAGGACCTGTGGTTCCCCCTCCTAAACAATAACTGTCACTGCTGAAAGATCAAGTACTGCCACTCTTAAAACACTGCGCGAGTGAAAGGCACACAACAAACACACTAAAGCTTGGTTGATATGTTCATTCAGGCTCAGCTCAGTTAATACATCTTCCAAATTGTACCCCAATTCAAACCTACATGTTGCCTCTTTGTCCCTTTCTACTTCCATCTTGTCCGTGTAAAAAGATAATTTTGTAGTTATTTGATGCTTACCAGTTTATTACTTAGCATTCTTTAATAATAATGGAGATAGAAAATCATGAATATTCTCAAATATTGTGTAAAGTATCATAGTATATTATTTTGTGCTTTTTGGCAATTTATTGCACTGTTTGCACTGTTCAAATCAGTCGTCTCTGATTAAGCATGACAGAAAATCACCCACAGTCAAACCAAAATCAATTTGCTAAATGTTTTATTAATCACAGAAAAAAAGGCTTCTTACTTTATTCAAATTCAAAAGTTCATGTAAAGTAAAAGTTTTACTTTTAAACAATTTGGGAAATCCTAGATCATGGTAATATGGTGTTGTAAGCTTCTTAAAGGCTAATATCATGTGAGTTAAATGCAGGCACATCCACCTCAAACCTGCTGCTCCCTGTAATCTGATCGAAAAGATCCACAAACATAATAAGAAGGAGCAAAGATATTAAGGAGATAATTGTGGATCTCTTCAAATTTAGTTCTTCCTTTGGTACAACTTTTCCAAACCTGAAATGCCACATTCATCTGTTTAAACAATTACATGCAAATATTACCAACTTGGGATTGTCCAGTCATCACAAAGCTCTGAAAAAGATGAGTTCTGTTCTTAAGATAAATATATTTTTGTGTTAAATGTGTTTTAGTCCAAAGCATAAGACATAGTGAAGATGCTGGTGGAGGATGCTTAGAAAGTGTGCTAAGGTGAAGACTCCAGAAAAACCTGAAGAGCAAAGAAACAACTTTATTAGTTGACTAACGTGTTTCGGCTTGTGGCGTTCATCAGGGTCATTCAAGGAAAGCCACAAGCATGCCCATACATGTACCTAAGAAAAGAGTTTATAGGATAAAGATTTGTAAATGGTAGTTTGTGTTTAAGAAAGGGAACCGGTTGCATGGTTCCTACCTATGTTACTTCCACACACTCGTTGCTCATTCAATAATACAGATATGAATGCAGTTTTCTTTTTTCGTCTTTTCGAATCATGAAATTATTCAATTGTTCTACAAAGTGATATAATGTACATTGTTAATCATCCAACCCTTTTTTTTTCCTGCAATTGCTGAGTAACGTCGCTTTTTCTAAGCAATTTGCAATGTGTCATTAACTGTAGTTAAGTTGGGCCAGAAAACAAAGAAGGACAAAAATATTATGGTGGAGGTAGTGAATTAAAAAAAACTTAACTTAGGCAGGAGTTTAAAAAAGGAAGAACGGAGTAGAAAATCAGTTAACTGAGTAGAACAGGCATAACTGGCAAGGATATGACTACAGACAGTAGTGTTTAAATCCAGCACAACTAATTACTGGAACCAGAATCAGATGAGTATAATAAATTGAATGACTATCAGCTGTATAGGGACATGAAGTGAGGAGCTTATTTACAGATGAACATAAGAAAAAGTAACAAATACTCAGATTACAACCAAAATCAAAGTCCAAGGGTAATGACAGTAGATTTAATCATAGCATTAAATTAGCAAATTCCATTTAATTATGTTGTTTGGTTGGTTTGATATATCAAAAACTTAATTAGTTGAGTTTTTAAATAATTTTACCCATGAAAAAACAAGAATGATAAAAATTTACAAGGGAAAATTGAAATAAATATAAAACCTTTCGCACAGTGTTGTTTTCACTCCTTCATACAAGTAGCCACAAAGAGTCATTATGTCCCCACAAGACAAAACCCTGTTTGGAAAAGCTGCAGGTATTTAGGGCAATAAATGAGAAGCATCCTATGCTGAGGCTCATTTAATGCCTCAGAAGTGTTTTTCTTTGACACATCCTCCTTATCACTTTTTTTGCGCTATACAAACTCTAACAAGTAATATGTAGTCTCCGTTTAACATTTATGTACATTATGTGTTTGCTTAAAAAAGAAAAAAGAATTCTGGACTTCATGTCTTTCAGATTTTTTTTTTTATTTTATTTTAGAAAAAGCAATATCCCGCAGCTACTGCCAATGCATTTCCAAACACATGCACAGATGCACCTTCTTTTACACAAATACACACGCCCCTATGCCTACAAACACACACCTTGCAGTTTATGAGCTTGTGTTTATCCTGTGGTCGAACCAGGCTCTTTTTAATGTCCGTGAAGCCCAGTGGCGCTGCCATTAGTTATAAAGACCGGCATCACAAGAGCACGCTTTCATACGCACAACACATGCATACACGTCTCATAAAGGCGGCATTATGAATAAGCAGCATGTATGTTTTTTTTCTAGTGACAGCCGTGTTGGACCACGCAAAACCAGGAGCATGAGGAGTACAGAGCACAAGGGTTTAACCTACACTCAGCTTGGACTCTGTGGTGGAGTCTGTTGAGATCATACAATAAATGGGTATTCGTCCCCCAAAAAACCGTTTTGACTATCAGTTTTCATTTAACATGATGGAAAAAAGCTGCCTTTCTGTTACATTGTAAGTCTCCACAATTTATGCCTTGGCTGATATTATGTTAATCAACAAAACTTAAAATTGCTTGAAACAAAAAGAACAAAAGGTTTTCACACGCTTTGTGTGTTTTAAGGTCTCCGTGCAGATATTTGTCAAACTACTTAAGTGATCTTTTGTTTGGGGATGGCACGGACTCAGGTGGCAAAGCAGGTGGCCCCCCACAGGTTTCTAGTTTAATCCCCAGTTATGGAATCAATCAAAGGGTCAGGATGGGCATCTGACCTAATCTATGTAGGTCATGTGCATGCAGCTCTGGAGTAGAGGGGACTGCTGGGCTGACAGTCCAAAAGGAACACCCAAAAGAACAATAGTGACTACTTAAGGGGACTTTTGATTAACATTTTTTACAGCTGTATAGCATTATTAGGTTTTTTTTTAAACATGACTGTCCCTAAAATAGTCACACCTTAAACCTCTAGCAATTTTCTAATTGAAGTTAGGGAAAAGAAGCCAAGAGGCGATAACATTTTAACATTTTTATGGTTTGATCACCCATCGTGTCACCGGGTGGAAGCAGTTCTAGTTGGCTAATATAACAGATTGCATTTTCAGTCTAAGATTACATTGATGTGTTGGATAAACTGGCTGGTATTGGACTGGTTCAATCCAGAGCGACGTTTTCTCCACTTGTTGATTAATCAGAAAGTTGTAGTCAAAAAGTTTTCAGCCTCAGTTTGCTTATACTACCAGCCTGATAAGGCTTAGAACTTAAAGTTATGAGGTAAGTAGTTATAGTTTGGGTGCTTTTATTGGTTTTCGCAAGCTAGACCATGACACATCAGGAGTCAAGGATTATCACAGTAAAATCAAATAATATGAATATAGTTTTAAAAGACGATTTAATTTTATTTGATCCTATTCAGAAATCTACGGAGCCCCTAAGGGGACATGGAGAAAAAAAAAAGGACAGAAATCCTGACTTATTTTCTCGATATCCTGACTTTCTCGAGATAAAAAGTCGGGATCTCGAGATCTCGACTTAGTTTCTCGGGATCTCGAGAAAGTAAGTCGGGATTTCTTTCCTTTTTTTTTTTCTCTATGTCCCCTTAGGGGCTCCGTAGAAATCAAAAATTTATTGTGGATTATTATTATTATTTAGATCGGGATTTTGATCATCCATCTATCCATCCATTCTCAGTCCTAGTGAGATTGGGAGGGGTGCTGGTGCCTATCTCCACCGAACTTCTCGGGTGAGAGGCTGGGTCACCCTGGACAGATCTCCAGTCTGTCGCAGGGCAACACAGAGATTTTGATCCTATTGCTTCAAATTTTCTTTTCATTTTTATGAATTTATGTCATGGTGGATATGTTTCAACCCGAAATATTTTGTTTTTGGTCATAACCGATTTTTAACTCGGTTCATAGTTTCATTTTGTCAATTTATTGCTTCCTTGGTTTTAAATGGCTCTGTTTTTGTTTGTTATTAATCACTTACTTTGGATAATGAGGAATAACATAGTTAGGCTTATAATTGGAATCCAAGAATTACACAGTATATTAGTATTCATTTGTTTCTGTGTGTGTAATAAAGCAATAAATTAAGAATTGCTTGAGATGACTGCTAATACTTCACCAATTAAAAAGAGACTAAGCAGAAATTCAAAGGAAGCCAAGCAACAGGGGAATGCACACATGCACATTTTGCTCTTCCACCTTTCTCTTGGCTTTCCGACTATTTTGTGCACACACACACACACCCCCACAATACAACACAGACACATGTATACACTTGTGTGCAACATTGTGTTGCACACGATACAACACAGACACATGTATACACTCCCTCCTTGCTCATGAAGGAGTCTATCATCATTTACGAGAGCACAGGAACACAATGTTAAGCTTGTCTCTGCAGTCTCGTCTGCTGGGTCAAGGCTAAAATAGAAGCTGTCCACAGAATTAGATGATGGCACAGTGAGAGGTAGGAGTGCAGAGCAAGAAAAGGTAGAAAAAGCGACAATGACAGTTAAAGAGGTGGGCAATTGTTAAGAAGAGAAAAGTTTTCTGTAAAAAAAAAAATCTACTAAAGATGCTGGTGTGTAAAAAGGGAGCATTTTGGGAGGCGTACTTGCTCCCCAGACTGCTGCAGTAGTTCTTGGAGAGGTATTTTAATAGGCCTGTGTCTCTATAAAGCTGCTTTTGATCATGCACTTAGGCTGCACGTGAATGCTGGAAACAGACACCTGGTCACACTCTAAAGCTTGTCTGTCTGCCTGCTTAAAGTATGAGGAGACTTTGCCAATTCATGACTCGAATTTGGGGTTTTTTCATACAGATCAAACAAACATGCATGTAGAAAAGTTTCTTGTTGATGGAATCTTGTCATTTCTTCACATGTGGTGCTATTACCCATAACTCTTTACTCAAAAACAAATAGACTACTCATCCTTAAGAAATAGCTGTTCAACTTCCCCATACATTAAAGGGCACTCATCATGTAAAAGGCAATTAACCAGTCTCCACTCAGTTGTTAATGATTATTTTCTATGTTTTTATGACCCTATCCATCAATGTATTTTCGTAAAATGTATCCATAAAAAGAGTTTTAATAGAGTTTTGAGTTTTGCAGGTTCACTATTTCAAGCCTGGTCCATGTAAGAGTATCCATTTTGAATTCATAGTGAACACTGACTTTTATTTGCTAAAAAATTGGCAAAACCTAAATGGAGAGCTGCGGAATCATGCATCATATTTTGATATAAAAGTGTGGGATATTTTGGAAAGGCATTATTCTGTGGCGGATACTGCTTGGGATTCATTTTTCTACCAAAACTGTCCTGATTAGTACTGTCTTTTGTTACTAGTTCCTGATAAAACTCTTTACTGGCTGGTCTCCTTCCTGTATGGTAGGAGATTGCAGGAGGAATAAAGTGAGTCAAGGTTTACCCTGACTTGACTGATCAAGTCCCTTCAAGTGCAACGCAAATGGAGCTCATAAAGTTGCCACCCTACAAAGCTTGGCTCCCTGTGGGACATCTGATATTACTGCATACATGTGTGTGAGCAGGTGGGAGGTATGTCTGCGCGCAGTCAATAGAAATCATGTTTGTGTGTAGCCTACATGTTTGCTGGTGCATGTTTATGTGAGCCCATGTGCACACGCAGGGAATAATCAGCTCCAGATGAGATTTGAGTATCTGCCAGCTTCCCAGAATAGCAGCGCTGCCTTCCCTTCAGCCCTCCAACTGGCCTTGACAAATATTTTAGCAACTTCATGTTTACCTTCACACTCGAGGATTCTCACCCCCTCACTCCCAGTCCCTCTCGATCAGAATTAATCTCTCAACCAAGTAAATTCCTCAGCAGAGCCTCAGTCGGACAAACTCTGCAGTACGCTGGCCTCATATAGATGCCTGAGTGAAGCTCCCCCGCTCTCTGCTCCAAAAAAAAATTCACTCCCGTATCTATCAGCAAGCACGCAGCTGCGTCGCCTGTGCTGTTTATCTCTAAAAGTTCCCGCACATAAAAATTCACAGACAGTCACAAGCAGCAAGGCACTCCACTCACCGTGATCGATGGGATGTTTGCCTTTTTGGAGTTCTAGCGAGGCATGACAGCTGAAAAGCGTCATAAAAAGAAGGGAGTCTGAATTAATATAAAACATTTCTGCACATATCTAGCAATTTCTCACTGTGTCTGAGAGAGAGGAAAGTATATTTTTTCCATTTTCACAGTGCCTTAAGAAACTGTACATACATCTTGAAGTTTTGCACATTTTGCCAATTGCTTCCACAAACTTTAATGGGTTTTTATGAGATAGAACATAAAGCAGTGAGCTATTGTGGATGCAGGAAAAAAAATTATGCATGGCTTTGGATTTTGTACAAAATACAAATCTGAAAGGTGACAAGTGCATTTAAGATTGTCTCTGAAATCCAGTGCACACAACTGCAAACAGTCCATCTGTGCAATTTAATCCCAGTGTAAATGCAGCTGCTCTGTGAGGGCCTTAAAAGTTTGCTAGAGAAAATCCCACACTTCAAATTTCTAAGAATACTGTACAATAAAGTACCACATAAAGTTAAAGAAGTTTGGCCAAACCTAAGTATTACAAGCATTAGAACTGGTACATCATTACTCAGAGGGTTTGCAAAGAGACACATAGTATCTCTGGAGGAGCTGCATAGCTCCACAGCTTGGTGTTAATACAGTTATTAGCTGTGCTCTCCAGATCCGGGCTTTAATGAGTGAGTGGCAAGATGAAAACCATAAGAAGACACATTTAAAGCTTGCCACAAGCTATCTAAGGGACACAGCAAACATGTGGAAGAAGGTGTTCTGGTCATATGAGACCAAAATTGAACTTTTTTTACCTACATGCAAACACTATGTGTGGCGGAAGTCTAAGTCTGAATATCCCACTGAACCCACTATTCCAATGGAGAAACACGCTGGTGGCACAATCCTACAGCAGATGTTTTTTTTCTTCAGCAGGAACATTAATGGGGAAATAGATGGAGTTGAACACAGGCCGATTTTGGAAGAAAATCCTGTTGAAAGATGGGCAAATATTCAGTCAGAGCTCCAATTGAATCATTAGGTCAAAGAATATTCATGTGTTACAATGGCCCAGTCAAAGTCTAGACTGGGCCATTGTCTAGACTTTGGGTCCTTTTTTTGGCTCCCACCTGAAGCCTGGGTTTGAGGATTATTGGCAATTGAAATTTGTGATAATATTCTAAAAAGTTATTTGTTCAAGGACACTTTCCATCCATTTTTCTTTGCAAAGAAAAATGGGCAAAACTTTAAGCTTGAAATTCTAATAAAATCTGTTGAAGCTTCTGGTAATGTGACAAAACGTTAAAAGAAGTTTAGCTTCTGTGAATACTTTTGCAAGGTACAGTAACTTGTCACTAAGTGGTAGAAATAACTGTTTTCTCATCTGGTTTTGTAAGTTTGATAACATTTCTAATTTTCCCATGTTTGTTTTTCTTTTTTTGTCTTTTTTTCAGTGTCGTCCATCCAAAGGCAGGAACCGGGGCTTCTGTTGGTGCGTGGACAAATACGGGCAGCCTCTCCCAGGCTATGATGACAAGCAGGGCAAGACAAAGTGCTATCACCTGGAGAGTAAATGAGGGGAGGACAGATGAGACAGCCCATGGACGGAGAGAAGGAGAGGACGGAGAGAGAGAATAAAACAGCACAAAAAAGTCGAAAAAAGAAATGGAACAAAAGAAATAAGGGAAAGGGAACGAGGACCTGTTTTTGCTCTTGCATGTAGATTGATGTAAACATTTGAAGGAACTTTGGACCTTTTGTTTCAGGTCCCATTTCAGGGGTGGGGGGAGTACAAGGGTTAGGGAGAGGGTAGGGGGTGGAGCACAGTCTCCTGTCCTTTACAGCTATCTGTCCCATACTTAGGGAACCTCCATCCTTTCTTTAAAATATGTATAAAAAACAGTTAAGCTGAGACAGAATGGGAGGAAAGAATAAATCCTATCATCTGCACTATTTTTAAAGGGGGAGAGGAAGGAGGGACTTTCCCACTCACTTTAAAGAGGACTTGTTTATGACTGTGACCCCAAGCCCCCCTCTAAGAAAGTCACACCAACACCGATCTATCATGTGTGTGTTTGTTGTAAGTGTGTAACCGCGAGGTTTGTTTGTCTTTTAATCCGTGAGCGCCTGCATAACTTACGTTTTCACAGCTGCCTGTCTGTGCAAGATGGTGTGTGAGAGCATGCTTTCCCAAAACAGCTTCCCTTCCTTTGACCCTGCTCCATCAAACAATGCAGAAAAAGACAACACCTTCTGGCTCAGGGTCCATTTAGTAGTGCAAGGTGTATGGCATGGCAGAGGTTTTTTATTTAGCACGTTGACCTCCTTTCTTTGCTGCCTTTTTGTTGTTTGTCACTGATGTGCAGGGTAGATGGATTGAAGGCAAAATGAGCAGTTTAAGTGCCTTGAAATCTTTAACACTTCATTTTTCCTTCTTAAGTTCTAATTGCAAGACAAGTTCTGTTTCAAATGTTAAGACTTGAGAAGTCTTGTGAAGACTTGAGAGCATCCAATACATGATACATTTCTAGATTTTGATAATCGTTTTAGAACAAATAGGTAAATCAGCATAACTTCTTGCAGAGATCCAATGCATCACATCCTCTGTTTAACCAGATTTTGAAGAAAGGACATTGAAAAGAATTGAACTGAATTGAAAAGCCGTTCAAGCTAACCTCATAAGTTCTCATGAGTGCATTTAAAAGCTAGTTTGCTCACTTGAAATTTTCTGGAACATCTGATTTGAGAGGGTTTTCTAGTAAAAGCAGTACAATCTACTTAAAATCTGCTTGCTTGTTTACAAATACGACATTAAGTTTCTCATCCCCGTGTTCTCTCATGTTCTATGTTCATCCTTCTCTCTCATCGTTCTTGCAGCTCTGAGGTTCTCTAGTCCTTAATCACATGCCATTGTCCTCAGCTTGCCCTCTTTCTGTGTATGTGCCTGATCCTGATCCCTTACCCCCCGCCCCTTCCTGTATTAGTGGTGCAACATGGTGTTTGCTTGTTTCAGTTTTTTTTTCTTTACGGGTCAAGTCAGGTGTGACCGTTTTGCTCTGCCACAGGTGCCAGCTGCCCCCTATGCTTCAAGCACAAGCACTTATAGCACTTTAGCTGCCTCGCTGCTACGCAGTTCAAGACAATTGGACCTATCTGTGTCTGCGTACCTTTCCATGGCAGTAATGCCAAATTTAACAGCGTGTTATAAGGAAACAATAATATTTCATTGAGAAAAAGAAATGAAAGTAAATTTATACAATTCAGCTCCATTTCTGTGCAAAAGCTTTACAGCATATCTTTGTTTTCTTTTACTTACAAGTTGACAGACTTTCATGTAATCTTTTAAAGTGCGTTTGGTCAGCTCTTTGTAAGAGCTTTCTCTGGGCTTTTAACAAAGTTTCTTTTAAATTCAACTCAACTGTCCGGTCCTTTTACCTCACCATGACAGTATACTGTAAAAATGGTGTAGTTTGGTCATTATTACATAAAATTAGCAAAAAATATATATTTTCTGCTATCTTTGTAGCTCTTCAACAGAATTAAACTGATTTTAGGTTCAGTGAAATGGATACACCTCTGTTTGAGAAGTGTCCCTGTGGACAAAGTCCAAGGAAAATCTGTCTGAATCCCACTCACTTTCTTTTATAGTCAACAGAACCCAATCGTAACTCTTTAACTTGCAATATGACCAATTAAGCCTACAGAAAAACTTTCAAAGACATGTAGAAAGGCTTGATAACTGAATCTTAACCACTTTAGTGACATTGTAAGAAAGTCTTTCTGCTTGGAGGCAAACTACGAAGGAAAGAAGGGTTGTTTAAAACTTTTGGACTGTAGTGGAAACCAGGTCAACTGGTAACAAACATAACAAACAACCCCCTTGGAGTTTTTTTCCATTCAGTGCATCTATTTTTTTTCTCCTTTGTTTTTATTGTTGACGCTTTTGTTTCTTTGAGAAAATGCTCGTGTGATCACATGCCAACAAATCTCCACAAGGTGGACACAGCACCAAAAATGCATTCACACATATGGCAGGGGGTCTTACAGAGGCAGTGCGGTCCTCTCCGTGGGGCTTCCTGCCCCATGCTCTCCCACATCCTGTGCACAGACTTGAAATGTGGAGAGACAGCCGAAGAGAGCCTGCCCAGTAGCTCAGTAGCACCACATCAACTTAACACGCTCAGATGGCGGCAACTTACAACCAGCCTATTGGTGCTAAATCCCATCTATTCAAAGACTTGATTAAAGGGGAGGAACAAACAGAAAACATTTAAGCTATTCCCTCCGTAATATTTGTACGTGTGTCTTTTTATATATTATTATTATTATTGTTATTTTTAGTAATATTTCCTGGCCAGCCACATGTCTGACTAGACATCATGTACAGTACGTAAAAATAAAAATTATTTATCTATGAAAGAATTATAAGCTGATCCAAAATTGGTTTCTTATGAAGAATTCAGTGACTCACCGATTGCACAGCACAGTCTATATGATTCAGTGTATTTTTGGGGACTATAATCACTAATGAATGTTTTCTTCTTAAAGAACCATTTCCTTCTGTTGCTAACCTCCACTCTCTCTCACTGTGGCATTCAGGCCATCCATGTTCACCAGCCGTTAAGGACAGTGAACCTCTCACAACATCACTTCCCTCCATGCACACCCAGCCATCCCACCTCCACCAGTGAGTGCAGAACCAGGGTCACATTTCTGTTCTGTCACATTTTATTCAGTTTTCGCACCAGCTTCTTAAAGCTGAAGCTCTCTCTGTTCACGGGTATTGTAATGTTTTATTCAAGCTTCTCGTGGTACAAGCTACAAATCACAAAGCTATTTTTTCCAAGAGAGGAAATGATTTTGAATCAAAATATACTTTGTATTTAATGTCATTTTTTAAATAAAAAATGGACACATTTTAAGAAGTTTGACTCTTACGTTTTGCTTTGTCTCTTTTGTGACTTGCACTGATGGTCATCTAAGCATCACCCACATGCAATAACATCCCATGTGAAAATGTGTAAAAACCCTTAAAATAAATCAAAATTATATAGTAGTACTACAATCTCACACCGAAATCATTTAGAAATTGTGATACATTTATTCGATCCAAAAAAAAAAAAAAAATTAAGATGCCAATAAGTCAACAGGTTGTTTGGAAGTTAGTATATTTTGAAATATGTTTATATGTTTTGAAATATAACATATTCAAATTCAGAGATATTTTAAGATGATTGAAATTGCCTTTTGTATGACTAGCCACTGACTGAAAAGCTAAAAACAAAGCAAATTTATTACTGCGGGTAAGGTACTGTTAGCTCATAAGCCTTTCCTGGAACAACATTTCTGAAAAATGTGAACTATTCCTTTAATTACTGCAGGGAATCAAGACAAAAATTTGCTCCAGGGAAGCAATCAGGCTCCCCTCAGGGGTGGAATGTGTCAATACAGATGAAGCAAAGGTTGAATTTGTAAAGAACAAAAATAAATCTGGTGGTGCCAGGCAGGCTGGCAGTGGGCATGAGAGGTTGAGGCAAATTCCTGTGCCCAACCAAGGCAAACAGAGCGGGTCAAAAGGCAGTGCTGAGCCGGCTAAACTTAGACGAGCACCTCCACTTTAGATCTCTGTGATAACAAAACAGACTACAGACATAGAAATGTGATCTTGGAAAGCATTAAGCCATGAATGTTAGAGCTTTTGTGATTATTTCCACAATTATAGTACCTTGGAAAAATATTCATCCAATTTGAACCCTCCAATTTTTTCAGATTATAGACAAAAACTTTAATGTAATTTTAAAAATTATTTTTACAAATAATTATCAGAAAAGATCGCAGCTACATTTGTCCTGGGGTGTGTCTCTATCAACTTTCACATCCAGAGACTGTCGTGCAAAGCTTCAAATTCAAAAATCACAGGCCCATTTCTAAGATTTATTTTTAGATTTCAGTCATTCACCCATATGTTCACACACTGATGAAAGTAAGCTACTACAATGCAGCCACAGCTGTCATGCACCAGTCCTTATGACCACCAGTAGGCAATGCAGGTAAGTGTCTTGCCCATGGATACAACAACTGAGACTGAAGCAAGGGCTCAAATCGACAACCCACCGATTACTTCTACCACTGTCACCACTATTGCCCCAAGGAGAAAAATAGAAGATCCTTGGTGAGTTACAGCCTCACCGACTTTCTTCTCTAGCATCTAGTGATATTCTGTCAGGAGACTTGAGGGCATCTAGACCAATGTCTCTACTGGATCTAACATTTCCCTTGCAAACTGTTGCTTATAGTATTTTGGTTAACAAACTTCATAAGCAGATTTATCAGATATGGCTCTTAACTGGTTTCACTATTATCTTTTTGATAAGATAATTCAGTGATATTGCAAACCATGTCAGATTCTAGCAACGTGTTGTGTGAGGTACCACAGTACTCAGTTCCAAAATCTATCCTTTCTATTTTATGTCTTATCCAAGGTCTATTCATTCGGTAGCTCCCTGATGGGTTCCATAATTTCTGCACTGTTGGCATTAATTTCTTATTTATAGCCAACTTTATATCTAAAGTTATCCTTCTTGATAAGATGTTTTGTCCAGTAAGCAGTGGCTTAGTGACTGAGTTACATGAGTTCAAATTTAGACAAATCTGTCTACTATATAGAATAATAATAAAATATAATAAAGGTTGTGGTTAAAATATAACAAAATGTGGAAAAGACAACAGGAGTGCAACTGAGATTAATGTTTTTATTAAATATATCACTTTTTTTCTTACATTACATCTCAGTAACAAAAGTGTACATAGAGTTAGTCACTTTGGAATAGATCCACATAAAATACAATTCTCTCTCCAACAGCAGCATGTATACAGAGCCGAGTCAAGCGGCTCACTCTTTGTGGTCATGTGGTCAAAGAGGACAGAAACATCAACAAAATAAAATGACAGCAAATACGTAAATATTGGAGGTAGGTTAATGTAGAGATACCCGTTTGAGAGGAGGCTCGGGAGAATTGCCACCCATCACGCTATCTGCAGACCCATGGAACCATGGGAAATGATATCTGAGAGTGTAGAGGATTCCCAACTGAGAGCTTTTGCATTAACTTACAGAAAGTGATGTATAATTTCATTAAATAAAAAAAAATTAAAAATACAAAAATAATAATCAAAATAAGACATGAAGTGAAAAGGAATAAGAAGATCATTTAGAAAAACTTCTAAATGAGATTTGGTCACTCAGTGCTTTTGTTCTTGCTTGGTTTTTCTCAAACCAAACCTCCAGACAGCTCCTTAAGGGTAGAGCGAGCTCAACTCAGCTGTGGAGCTGTGGGGGCCAAGATACATATATACACTTTATACACTCATAAAATAATAATAAGATAATAACAATGAGGCAAAAAGATATAAATACTCATGAATAATTACAAATAACAAATAAAAAGCAATAAAATAAATAAGGCTAAAGAGCATAATGTAAATGCATTAACATTAAAATCTCCTTTACAGAAAAAACAAAAATAGATTTTCTTTGTCTCTTTGGGATGGGAGTTTGTAGAGGAAGGGGGTTTTGGGGTTCAGGGCGGTTGGGACCTATAGCCCCGTAATGACAGTGTACCTGAATTAAACACCACCATGGACAAGGTCAATAAATAACAGCTACCCAAAAAAAAGGAAAAATAGTGGCTTGCTTCTTCGTTTCTTCTTCTTTTTTTCTCTCTTTTACTGTGAGATCGGACCAAACTCCAATCTCTTTAAGGACACTCGGCATCTGCAGGCAGGTCGCTGGAATTTAAAAGCTTGCCATTCCAGGTGTTCACGCACCAACATCGCCCCTTTTGTCCATCCAGAGATGATTCACACTGTGTGGGGGGGGAACAGAAACAGAAAGGCTTCTTACTGCAACTGCTTTCATTTTCACAGATCACGAGGCATGTATCAACTTTAAAGTGAAACTTGGTGTAAGTTACACATGGTTTCAAAAAACACTTAAACGCCTTTCAGTACTATTATTATGGTTAAATTCCTGTACAGAGTCCCCAAAAGTGTTAGTTCTGAGAGTTTTCTATGGCTGTGTCAGATTCACTCTCCTCATCCTAATGCTGCACACTGCTAGTCAGGTGGCTCAATAAGGCTACTATAGTTTTCCCTTGCCTACTAAAAATACACTTTTAATAGAATATTTTTGGGACATGAGAAACATGAATAGTTATGGTGTGGAAACTGAACGAATACCACCCAACATTTTTATTAATGTAGTTTTGCTGTTTTAAAGCTACAGCTGGGAAGCAATGAGTGGGACGTCTGAACAGCAACCGACTGCAGGCGCTACCTAAGCATATAGCCGGACTAATTATCCAACTAAAAGCTTGTAAACTTGTGACACAGAACACATGTAGACTATATGGAATTAAATAATTTTGTTTGGGTGTACATATCAAAAACAGAATAACACATGCATGGACAACATTAACATAAGAGTTTTAAAGAATATATGAGAGTGATTTTGTTGCATTACAAATCCGAGCATGCTTTCCATATGTGTCTCATATAGGTAAGAAATTAGATAAGTAATGGGCCCCAGATGGGACGGTCTACAGCTTACATAATGGCTCCATGTTAATCACCTCTACAGGCTGGATGCAGAATAACTGTGTAAAAAGGAATCCCATATGGGTCCAAGATGTACTGCAGAATTTTAACTGATTTTATTGAGGCTAATTTGAGACCTAGTAAGACCTGCTGGTGTTTAATCAACCAAAGCAGATCTCCTATGAGAAGCCTGTGAAAAATCTGCTTGAAGTTCGCATACACAGGTTTGCTGAGAATGCTTGCAAAAAGTCAAATATTGTGTTTCATATGTATGTATTAATTGATTTGAAATTACAAAAAAAACTGTCTTATTATAACTTGTGTTATCATGCTGTGCAAATGTCAGCCTCACCAATGCCTAAAATCTATGTTTGTCATCGTCAAAAGACACCGACCTGCTTGGGTTTGTAAAGGCCACGCTTGTCACAGTTGGGGAGGTAGAATTTGGTGAACTTCTCTCCTTGTTTCTCTTGGGATTTGGTAATCTTGTCCAAAGCAGTCACCAATTCCAGATGGCAAGGACCCTAAACAGAAGAAGCAGTGGCAAACGGATTAATCAAAACCTCATTATCACTTATTCGCAAGGAGAAGCACGGGGGGAGACAGGGAGGTGTTGATATTAAACTACAAATAAAACTTAAGGAAACATGAGTCTCCTTGCATCCCTCTAAACAGCGCACCAGCTCCCCCTGGTGGTCACCGGTCATCTCTAAAACCTCCAAAAAACTTTCATTCTCTCAAAAAATCTACATTTTCACGCCAGCCACGTTTGTCTCACCTGCTCCACCAGTTTCCTGCGAATGGCGATGAGTTTGGCTTTCATGCTCTCCTGAGCTTCAGTCACAGCCCGCGGGTCAAAGGGGAGACCGGGGAGGTAGCTGGAGCCGGTGATGGCTGAGTTGTCCATCTCAGCGTCTGGCTCTCCCTGGTCTGGTGGAGGAAACAAGCAAATGAATGAATGAATGAATGTATGAATGAATGAATGAGAAAAGAGTCTGACTGGCTGGACTTAAATCACATATATGAGGAACTCGTTTGATTCCAGAGGAGCGGCTGTGGGATGTATGACCGTGGACGTGGGAGGCCTACCTTGAGTCTGGGGCTCCGGGGTGGGCGCCGGCGCAGCGCTCTCCGTGCATACGGCCTGTCCGCGGGTGAGGGAATGCAGTGGCCGAGGGTCGCCGGGTCTCGGGGTGCATCTCAATCCGGAGCCGCACGGCGCCGTGTAGATCCCGCACAGCTCCCCCGCCTTCAGGGCGCAGGCGAGGCAGCATCCGCAGCCGGGTTCCCGCAGCACCTCGGCACAGCCGGGCGCCACCGCCGGACACTGGCTCAGCCGTTCCGGGGTACACGGCGCGCATCGGATCGGTTCTGACCCCACCACCGGGGACCCCAGCGTCACCGCAACGAGCAGCGAGCACACAGCCACTGCCACAGCGACGCGCCTCAATCCACGCATAGCCAACATGTTCTGAGTATTAAATTGGAATATGTAATAAAGAGCAGTTCAGAGAAAATTTGCAGATGGAAAGGCGCCGGGCTGGATTCCCACGATTGCTACTCTGTGCCTTTCGTTTGATTTTTGGAAGATGTCTAACTGTGCGTTGCGCGCAGCCGTATTTATAGCTGGTTGCTCTGTGAGTGTTTGACGCATCCGCGTTATGAATGATTTCTGAAAAGAAGGTGTAATGATACGATGAGCTCTGATTGGCCCGTCCGTGTCCGGTCATGCCGCTCATTTGAATACAACAATCACGTCAATATTTATTTTGGAACAGGCGGTGCTTGGCACGTATTGCTGACGACACCAGTGTTTGATGTTGCAATCAAGGACCCCCTCTTCCTCCCTACCCCCATTCTCACGCGGGTGCTACCCCAAACTACCGCATTTTAAGAACAACATACAGGCATTAAAGTCAGTTTCATCTTTTTTCTATAACTTGAAAGGGGAATGTATTGTCACTCTGGAGCTGAGCTGGTGATTACTTTGGTGCCTGATTTCTGCTCTTACACAAACGAGCCTCTATTTGTGACATTGTTGTCTATTCATGCGTGTGTTTCTCCATTAATTGTCCTCAAAATAACGCCTTACACAACTTTGGGAAAAACTAATAGCCTAATGAGCGCAAATTACGCACGCCCACGCTGTGCGCAAAGAGCGTGGGTGCGCTGAGAACGAACTGGCCGGTCCAGTTTGACATGAGAAAGCATCCCGAGCACTGCGGCGGGAAAATAAAGCCAAGTTTCAGAAATAGCAACGCGAGTAAGGGTCGCAGTTTTTGCCAAGGGACGGGGCGACTCGGGACTTCGGTATGCGCGCACAAAGTCGGGCTTTGGAGTTCTTCCAGGAGATGTCCCGCTGCAATTACCCTTTTCCTGGGGATAATAATAGAGCGGTGCTCTGAATCGGGGCAGTCTGACATGACCACAGACACGTCCCTCACATCGGCTTCCTCTGTGAGGGTCCCACGCTGGACAAACCTGCACGTTTTCACGGCTTGCTGCAAAGACGCCTTATGCACTGTCACTCCTGCCCAGAATGTGACAACTTTCCCCCCATTTGCAATCACCCTTCCATAGCAAGCATGCTTCCTCTGCTTCACGCCCGCACCTAGGCCTGATGACACATTTCAATTAACAGTCATGTCCTGTCTCACTTTCTGATGCAATGCAACGGAGTCCTCTACATGCAACTGTCTAATGGGATTGCATCATCTGAATACTGGCGCTAACCGTCACTCTCACTGATGCCCAGACTTCTACTTCGCTGAGCCTCCGACTAAACGAATATAACCTGGTTTTTCTAAAACCGTTTTCTATCACCCACCCCATGGCACATCCATGTGTACAGTCAGATAGAGAATGTGTAATTTTATTTAACTGAATCATAATCTTTTATCAAGGTGACATGCGACTACATACAGCATTTTTATAAGAACTGGAGGCAGCATAGTTACTTGATTGTGCTATAAAAGTTCACTATGTGCCTGGAAAATATGTAATTACATCCCTTTAAAAGTGGCTTATTAAATTAAATATAAACAGTTTTAGAAGTCTTTGAGTAGCAAAAATACTCATAAATTTTGACACACACAAAATTCTACATTTCTTACAGTCAAATTTCCACATAATCTTTTAAAGCAGTCTATTACAGCAGTTCCCCAACAGTTTTTTGGGGCAAAGCAGCACTTATACAGATATATATCAGGCTAATAGTATTTCGTGAAGTGTGTGTTTAGAAAGTAAGGAGGTTAAAATGGAATATAAATGAAGAAAAACAAGGGATTGACATGTTTAACAGATCAAAGTAATGTCTTTCAGAAACAAGCAACATGCACCTAAGACCTGAGACAAGACCTGGGAGATACATTTTAGATTTTTATTAATATGCCCTTGTGATTCATGTGGAATTTAAGTTGCTAACACTGCTTTTGTTTGCTAACAGAAGCAACAAATCCTGTGCCATTTCATCACAGAGGCCAATAATTCTGACATTAACTGTAAGTTTTTACTTTATAGTTTCTATAACTTATCTTACCTAAATATTTTTTTTTCTTTTATGTTAATTATAATAATTTGTTGCATACAAAAAATATAAACATTGACCAAGTAAATTTAGAAAAAAATCTGAAAAAAAAAAACCCTTTAGTGAGTCAAGAAAAGCTTTGATCAAATTCTCTGTCTACATTACAAGAAACGATTGCTGCTTGAAAGGAAGATTTGCAAATGCAGGCCACACCTAAGTAGTAAATACAAAATGGAAAAGGTGGAAACATTGACGATATTTGGCTGGAGTCCAAGACAGTTTTTCAGTTAAGTAGAACAAGTCTGAACCCCCTTCGGCAAGGTAAAAAAAAAAAAAATTTTTGGTGAAAAGGCAGTAGGAAGGTGTGAGTATACCACGAGTTGAAGCTGTAGAATGAGATGCTTTCGAACAGAGTCTGGAGTGGGAGTGGTTCAGGTCTGATCATTATTCCAAAATTGTATTATTTTACAACCAAACAAAGATGACTGAAGTCAACATGAGCTCCATTATCACTTTTGGAGAAAACAAAGCTGAAAACTTGGGCTCTTGTAAATGTCATTACATCTTTAACAACCTTAAAGTTAAAAATGCCCTTCAAATTGAATAATGTCTAGAAAAGTGGAAGACTTTTATAAAAAAAACAAAACAAAATACAAAATACAAAACCAAGAAGCCCATAAAATGTACTGAAGCAGCGCATGATGACTGAAGCTGCTCTCCTTGTTGCAATGCATTAAAGGACTTCCTGTTGGCTGAGAGTGAGCAAAAACAAACCACACTTGGACATCCTGTAGAACAAATTGTATAAGCTGTACATGAAAACATGTCACATGGAGAATAGCTTCAGTTTTTTTTTGAGTTGTCACATCTCACTAAGCCAGAGCAGATTCCAAGGTGCAGAGATTTATTTAAAACTTTTTTTGCTAGTATAAATTTGAGGGGAATATGCAAAGAAAAGAGACAGAAGATGATAGATACTTCTTCTTTAAAATAGTTTTACACCATGCAAGTATAACAAGATAATGCACAGTAAATTATCATGTCAGTTAACATGAAACGAGATGAACATTTGCAACTTTATTGCTAAAACAAATCTACATCTATTACAATTTTTAAAATGTTCTCACGTTTGTTAGCTATGTCCTTTGACTTATTGGTGCATGATGATTTTATTTACGAATATTCAGTCTGATTGAAAAACAAAGTAATGAGCCATCAATTACTTTGCAAAACTTGCATGACAGTAGTTTGCATAAGATGAAAGAATGACTTATCAGTTCAACTGAGTTGATTCAAATAAAGATTGCCTTAAATTGCAGTTATTACAAGCAGTCTTTCTCAAATGCAGTTTCTGATTTGCTAATTTGTGATAAATTGACATTACTTTTAAAATTAAATATATGTTATTTTTTGTTTCACTCCTGCAATAATGACCTCACCTGCTTTAAAGTTAGAGTAAAATCTCAAGCAATATGTCTGTTGCAAAAAGCATCATTAGAAACAGGATGCATTTTTGCTCTGGCAGTGTTGTTACTAATACATAGGAATAAAATAGGTGGAAACTACATCCATGATGGCAAGACAAGTTAATGTTTGTTTTGCATGCAATTTAAGAATGAAAAATAGTAGCAAACCATGATTTGTAAGTCTATGGTGAGCAGCATTTGAATTTACTTGAGAATGTAATGATGAATGCAGAACATATTTCTCCAGCAGCCACACAACTGCTAATTATGATTACTCTTCTTAGTAATTTTTAAGTTAAAATTTTTTAAATGAATGTGTCAGCTATTAACAAAATTTGTTATTGATTAAAATGGTGTTTTTTTAAAATCTATGTCATACAAAACAAACTTTGTATGTTTGTGGAAAGTCACATGCTTTGTTTTTTCCACTTTGCTTTAATAGAGCTAGTTCTTCTGCTTAAAGGTTTCATAATTTTGGTCTGGAGTTAAAGGTTTTCCTCAACGTTTCCTGACCTAAGCACACCTTGTGTCCCCAGCTGAACTGTGATGTAAAGATGATGTGGTGGAGTGGTGGCTCGAGGTCAGATGATCATCTGCAATCCTGCAGCTCTTCCAACCTAAATCCCTTAAAAATAACTTTTAAAGTCATCTGCTGGTGCATAAAGTCAGCTTTGTGGTATGGCAGTGCCTGGCATGGCTGGAAAAACACAGCATGGGATCGTGTTTAATTAGCAGGTTGATGCAAAGAGGGAGAGACATGCAGCATTAAAACATGTGAAGTATTCACATTGAAGAGCCACATGTCAGATTCTAGAGGCGGAGTGGTCAAATAAAGCCGAGTCATCCGAGGTCATGGACAGACCCACTTTCTCAAAAACATGTCCACACAGCGGGCTTTCTCACTTCGAGCCGCCGCTGGGTTTGTATTTGGGAAAAGCGCTGAAGAAGAGGAGCGCTCTCTCACCTCTTTCAGGTGTCACATGATACGAAGATCAAACGGCGCTTGGTATTGAACGTCCCAGGAGTGGAATGTTTGTCTTTGACGTAAGCAAAAGGGAAAAACAGTCGTGTTTTTTCAGGGGGTGCTCACACACACAGTCAAATACAAATGGAGGTCTTCAGGATTCAGGTATGATGATTCAAAGCTTCCCCTCGTTTTTAGGGTGTAAAGCCGGGAGCCGCGACAGGTGATCAGAGGAAAACAGAGTTCTTTTGAACATCCCCTCAGAACAGAATCTACATCTGTGTGAAGCCGTGTTTATTGTGTGAGCAGCACAGTAACTCAGCTCTGCAGGTAGTTTTCATTCTTTAAATCTCCGTCTGATTGTTGACATTTTTCCTGCAGTTACAAGGATGGATAGTTTTCCGCTAAAGGAATCTGTCACTTTTGAACATGACAGGAGCCACTGTTACCTTAAAAACATATTTATGTCATAATTTAAAACATTTTCAAGGTTCTGATAATACAGTGCTTTGGGGAAATATTGTAATTTATTGTGGTAGACCAACACAAAGCAGCACATAAAAATGAAATGTAGTTTTCCAACTTTGTTTTATGAATACTTTGTACAATTCAAAAGCTTTAGATACAGTTCCAGTTCCAAACCATTGGAACCATCAACTGTGATGAGCGTCTCTGTGCCTGCTGAAGAAAACCATCCCCACAGCATGATTCTGTCTCCGCCTTATTTCACCATTGTTTCCACAAATTACCTTCTTCTACACAAAATTTACAGGGTCCTCCACTCAACTTATGGAAAGTGAACTTATTGTTGCTTCTTTCTTAACATTCTTACATAAAAATCAGAATTGTAGCAAGTATGAATAATAATTATTCTGACTGTAGATTCTCCCACCTGAGCTGTAGATCTGTGCAGCTCCTCTGAAGCAATCATTCTCAGCTTGATTCTTTTCATAATTAATGTTCTCTATGTCCAGCCTTTAGATAAAATACTTCCTTTTTCAGATATGAGCTGAACACCTCTCTGAGTTTTGAATATTAACTTTTAATTTAATCTGGTTTAAACTTCTCTTTATGGTTTTGTTTGGTTGCTAATGTTCCTCTGCATTCTTCACAGAGAAGGCATATTTAAAAAGATTAAGGAACAGACTATTAGACTCTATAAATTAGGAGACATCTGAAAGCAGCAGATTTTATTTGGGAAGATCAGAGCGAAGCAGGTCTGAATACAAATGCATCATACTTTTCAGAATTTTATTTGAAAAAACAAATCCTCTTTTCATTTTCTCTCTACTTCACTTCCTTGCAGGTTCTGTTCTGTCCCATGAAATCCCAATTCCTCAGAGGTTTGTGGTTTTAAGGGACAATGTGGAAAAAAATGTAAGGGGTTATCACTAGTTTGCAATATGCCGGAACAATCAGTTTTATACTTCACATAGGAAGAGAACAAAGAATAACCAAAGCACTTTTTATTTACCTAACAATAAGAAAATTAATGAAACCAACAAAACACAAGAACTGTACTGCTAAAATACATTTTAGAAAATGTATTGCATTAGTTTGTGTCTGTCTACAGATCAGTCAGGGGTTCGACAAAGCAACTTATAATTTCCTTTATTCTTAATAAAATCTTAGTAGATCTCCTGCACTTTGTTGATTTTCTTCTTCTTTTATTGAAATCCAGAGGGACAAAGCAGTAAGCTGATAAATACAGGAATATTTGGACTTTTTAAAGCTAGTTTCTGTGAAGTAACTATTAGTTTTTAATACCTTTATAGTTGATGTAGGCCCACCCTTTTTTCCTTCAGTCATAATTCCTCAGTTAAACATTTTTTTGTCCATGTTATGTTCTGAAGATGTGATTAAACAGTATTAAACTCTCTGATCAGCTACAGCTGTTGAGTCTGTGTTCTTTTTAGATGTGATTGATTTTAGATGGGGTTTTTGTACCAGATTCACCATAAATACATTTTTAAAATATGCAAAAAATTGAGTATTTAGAAGTGTAAAAATCACCCCTATCTTGGGTGACACTCTAAAGAAAAACTGCAACACTTGCTGAATGGACCCAAAAGTTGTGTATTTATCATATTTCAGAGATATTTTATCTCCACCACCACTCCATGGAAAATATATCTCAGATATTTCCCATGAAATTTACTCAGTAAATGTCACATTCTCTCTGCTCTCTTCTTCTACTATATTCTGGTTATATTGCTCCAGAAAGGTCTCGTTAAACTTCAGTGAGGCAGCCCATTATTTTAAGGTTTTCTAGTTTTTTTGAATTGAATTTAACTGAATTAAATGATCAAATAAAAAAAAAGAAAACTGGCTGGTTGCATGATTTTACAAAGAAAAAAAAACAAAGTAGAAACAACGACAATGGACAATTCATGTATTTACTAGTAGGGCAGGTCATATGAGGTAAGAAATCTCCAGTGCAAAGTGAGTTTGTATTTTTGGAATTTGTATTTTTATGACCACAAAACAGTCACAATTGCTACTGCTTTGTAACTGTTTCATTTTACATCATCAAGATTTATTTTGGTGTAGTCACTTTATTCTTTATGCTGTGTTATGCATTGTTTTCAGTGAGTTCATTGGTGTTATTGCAGCTCAGCTCGAGTGTACACAGTGGTCCCACGTGGCCTTGTCTCTAATTTAGAAAAGTAGCACAGATCAGAGGTAGATTTGTTTTTGGACGACATGTATTATTTGGATCTCAACCCAGTGAACAACCCATCAATGGGACTGGTTGGGTTGTTTCCACTATCTCACCCTTTCTCTCCCTCTCTCTCTCTCTTTATTGGTGCAAATCTGGTTTTCGGGATTGGACCACTCTGTTCTGGGACACGTCTGTGGCGGGGCCTGTTTAATCGGCGTCCTCTCCCATGGCTGAGAATCAGCGGTCAGGAATGTGATCTGAGTGGGCACAATGACGCTTATCCCCCCAACAAAGTTTTTTTTCTTCTTCTCCTCCTCACAAGATTTCCTTAATTGGATAATTCCTGTCTTTTTGAACAAGGAGTGTAGATCATGGGCCGAGCTCTGGGAGAAAAACACTGGAGCAGAACTGAGGTCATTTATGACGGAGGAGTCTTGGACTGCTCTCAGAGCTTTACAGTTCTGAATGGAGGGAGAGGTTTATTCATTTGGAACCAAAATCTTGGCATGCTGCAGGATGGTCCACGTGTGTGAGTGTTTCGGTGTGTTTCCAAATGAGTGTGTATGTTTGCAAGTTTGTGATTGTACATTTGTGTGTGGGAAACCCAGGAAATCCAGTCTCCCATGCGCCAGCATCCATTGTGTTTGGTTTCCTCCTCTCTCTGTCCTTCTGAGTGACTGTGTGTGTGTGTTTAGTTGCAGAGCTTTCCTATCTCACTGCGGCTCTAATGAGACAGAGAAGGAAGTCCAAGCAGGAGGATTGCACTTGGCAGTGTTAACTGGAAACACTCTCATGAATGGGTGAGAGGATCTGTGTTGGTAGGATTATTATGTTCTAGAAGAAAAAAAAAATAGTGCTTTCATCCAAACTGTTTCTTAAGACACGCTTCTCCCTCCCCCTCTCCCTCCACCCGTTTGCAGATCCTTTCTTCATTCACAACAGAACAATCTGTCCAGAACATGCACATCAAAGAATCCAGCACAGTAAATAAAGACTGGAAGATCATATGCAGAGAGGGAGAGCCGTGGAATAAACCCAGACGCCACCCTTCGTGATGTTGACTGAATTGACTCTCTGTGGTTCCATTCGCTTCACTTTCAACTTTATTGTTTTCCAGGAGGAATGGATAAATATGCACAGCATGCTGTAGTAGGTTTCACAAAGTAACATTTTAAATATGTCTTAAACACAACACTGTGAAAGCGTCTTGACTTGTTACGTTTTATTGGATTTTTACAGGCTTCTGCACTGTTTAGCAAAATAAGTACGTAGATTTTATATAGGTTTCACATTAAAAATATCTCAAAGTGCTTCACAATGTAGAATAAAATAAAATAAAACAGAGGTGTGCACAAGATGTCATGAACAAAATGAAAAAAAAACAATTGAAGAGGTAAGAAAAGTGGGTGTAATGTTGGACGGCTAAAAATACCGCAATGAAAATAAACTACAGAGTAACAACGTAATGCCATGACCATTATGGGAAGGCCGGTTTAAAAGGATCCTTTTTAAACTGCTTTTTAAAAGGCACCACAAAGTAATCTGCTATCACCGAGTTTCCCAAAAACCACGAAAAAACTTGTAAATGAAGTAACTTTTCTGTAACAGCTGCAGAGATATAGAAACAAATTTATGTTAGGGAAAATCCCTGCTGGAGGCCTTTAGGCTTTAAGGCAAGTATGCATATTCCTGAGTCATTCAGCCGGAGTCAGAAAAGTAGACCAAAATTGCTTCTTACCTCATATGTGCAAAACTACAAGTCATTCATGTTGTCACTAGTTTTGATTTTAACTACAAGATTTTTCAAGATTTTGTTTTTTTGGCTGTATTGGCCTTTATTTAACAGTGAATGGACAGGAAAGAGGGAGAAGACATGCGGCAAAGGTCGCCAGGCCAGGAATCAAACCTGGGACGGCCGCATCAAGGACTAAGGCCTCCGTATGTGGGTTGTGCTAAGCCCCTGCGCCACCACAGCAACCCACATTTTCCAAGTTTTTATTTAGGCTTTAATTGTTTACAAATTTTTAGCCATCACTTGATTGTCTTAGGAGGAAACTTGTGGTTTCCTCTAAAAGATAATAGGTTTCAAGAGGAAACTTAATGTTTCCTGACCCACTGTGGTAAGTACAGACACCTGTGCCAGAATCCCATACATTAAATACAATCCTTTACCAAAAATTAAGAAATAAACTCCTGCTTCTTGCTTTGAACTCTGTCACTTCTCTGGACTCTTTTTTTTTTTTTTTTTTTTTTTACTGAGAGGTTTTCTGGTTCACTACCAACTGGAATATCAACAGTTTAGAGATGTTCTGTCCCTTAGCGGAGACCCAAGCTGCAGTATGCCAAGTAAAATGATTCTGCAGCTGATAGCAAAAGGATAAAAAGACATAGCTTGTGTAAAGGCAAAAGTCCAAAAGTCAACAGGAGAAAGGATAACTTTATGAGTGTATATCTTAAACTGAGAGCTAATTTTCCTTTTAATCTATTAATCAATCATCTATCAATCAGTCAATTTTGTTTATAACATTAGGTAGATTTTGGTTATAGTGAGGTGAGTCAGCTTTCTTGCCTGACAGGAAACTTTAACACAACAATAAAAACAAATAAAACATTCAAATTGGCCCAGTGCTTAAGACTGCTTTTGCTTTGAAGTGAACTTTCAGGATAAATAATTATGATTTTACTCCTGATAGAGAAGAGAACACTTTCTGACCCCAAAAGCATAGAAAAAGAAGCCCAAAAATAAATGTGTTTAGCACATGCAAAAAAAGCCCTAATAATCCACACAATGAAGGATTTCTCAACATGATCAGGAAGTTATGACATCATGTCATAACATAATGCACACATCTTTCGGAAGCACATACTTTCTTTTCATGTTTGTACCGATCTTTATGAGGTAGTTTGTACAACTATGTGTCTGAGGGATAAAATGTTGTTTCCCAGCACTGTTTTTCCACAGGATTTGTCAACTTTCCACAGGTCAGTGTGATTCATTGTTTTTCCAGGTTATTGTGACATTTGCTGCATGTTTTAAGGTGTTTTCCGCCAGCGCTTCATATTCCATCACAGTGATCAGAGAAAACCAAACAAGCGGTAGCAGTACAGTTTAGGTTCGAGAAGGTCAGCTCTTACACAACATGGAGTTCACTGACCTGCTGTGTATCTGCACAGTCTGTCGTGTGGAAAACATAACATTCACATTTCAGAACAACACGCTTGCAGTGGGGAAGTTCTTGATGAGAAACAGTCAGGATGGAGGATGTTGTTTTCCCCTCTTTTAATCATAAATGAGCAGGTTGGCCTTGTGCTAGACAGGAACAACTTTGTGAAAAAAAAAACTTTGTTGAGAGAACTTTTCAAATTTGCATAGTGAAGAGCTGTCCTATAAATTTGTTTAAAGCTCATGTTCTCTTACGTGATAAACCATATGGAATTTCTTCACTTTCAGAGATTTTCTACGCAGCATGCCTCAGCAGTTTTTTTCTGGGATTGCACTTACTGTCACAAAACTCAATTTTATATCACATCTGAGGAAACGATAAATATAAGCATGTTGTATATTACAATACTCCCTTTACCTGGAAATAATAGCTCACTTTCCAGAGTATAACAGGATATCTTGTTGTTGCTGTTATTTTGTTTAGTTAAATAACTAAATAAGGAGATTATAGGGAGAAAAGTTTTGAAACTGACAAAAGCTTATTATCCATTAACTTTGTTTTAATCTACGCATACTACATACTATGCATACTAAAGTCTGATTTAGTTAATTTTTTTACAGTTTCACAGATTCAAATAACATGGCTATACTCACAATTTTCATGAGCAAAATATTTTTGTGTGTGTGCTGCAAATACAACACGTATTAATGCTGAGGAAGTTCTCTGACGTAAATCACTTGAAAAAACTGATCTGAACAAACAAAAATACAAGAAAATGGACCATTTACGTTTCACCAGATGCTTTTTGGGAGAAGAGTTTACAGTAAGGGATGACACACAGGGGCATTGAGCAAGCATTGAGAAGAGGGTCATTAACCCTGCAAAGCGTACTGGCCTACTGCTATCTTCTCTCTCTGCAGCATGATGCAGGTGGTTGTTCCGCTGCACCACAGCTGCAAAAGAGGTCCGAAAAGGCCCATTTCCTCCTCTTATCTCAGAGTATGCGAATGTTTACGCTGGCACGTCTGAGTCAGATATGCTTGATTGTATCTAAGAGTCCAGCAGGTGGTAAACACTTGCATGTGTGTGCACATACACACACATTTTTTTTTTCAGATATCAGCAAATGGACTTTTGACATCCTCTGTGGTGATTGCACACAATCACCATGAACCACAAAGCTAAAAGACGAAAGAGGAGGAGGAAGGGTTCACTGGTTTATCATTTGCCAGCTGGAAAACACAACCTTGATGTTTACATGTTGGGGCAAAAACTTGTTTTGTTGCCATGACAACTGTCATTCAGGATGCTGAGCATGCCACACCAGAGGCTAAGTACACACACACACATTTTACGCTGCTGATGAATGTTTGGCAGTTGGTTCTTCCTGCAGCAGGACTTGAAACATCCTTTCACTCTCAGAAATGGACATGAGGATAAGATTCCACTGTTGTTTTGTTTTTCTCTGTCCTCTAAACAAGGAAAACAAGGCATGAGAACGAGGAGAAACAGAAACACCCTGAACATGATCCATCGAGGTCCTGGACTCTTTCAGAAGATAGGAATGTGAAAAATTCTCCCTCAGGACAATCTTAAAAATAATTACTGCATATTTCAGCCTTCGAAATACGTCACAGACATACATTAGTTTCAAAACATAAAAACCCAACCCCAGCCTACAGGTAAATGAAATATAAAAAAACTAGCCATTATATTAAATTTGAGCCGTTTGTAGAACTATCATTTTGCAGCAATAATTTCTAGCTACTTTCTTTGTCACTGTAGAAATCTCTCACATTGCTCTTGAGAGATACATGATCTCTGTTATTCTTTATTTATTTTTTCACATTTCTAATAGCTAAAGTTTTTAAACATTTGTTTCTGCAAAGTTCTTTTAAGTTCCTAACACAGCATTTAAATAAAGTTGAAGTCTTGAGTTTGACTGGGTCACTGCAGAACTTTGATTCTTTTCTCTTTCAGACATTATTTCCAGGTTTCAGGAGTCAGAGAGTTGCCCTCACATTTGGCTCCATAAACTGAATAGCAAATATTCATCTGTTGTACAAAGCACACCAAAATTCTGGTAGAAGTCACTACCTCTCTGCCACTATGCTTCACTGTATTTGGAATGCATTGTTATGGGGCATTAAATTGAAATAAATAGACCCCATTAATGTGGGTCTCTTGGCTTCTTCATTAATTTTCACCTTCTCTGTTCTGGCAGTGCCTTCGCAGGATGCAGTTGTGCTGTTCCCTTTGAATTTTATGTGATGGACTGAGCAGAGATCAATGTTTGGTTTGTTTTTTCTGCTTTAAACCTCTCAAAAATTCCTCCAGGCCTGCCTGCTGTGTTTATTCACTAATGTCCACTTACAAACATCTGGGTTATTCACAGAACAGCTGTGTTTAAACTGAGAGCAAAATACACAATGGTGGACTGTATTTACTAACAATATAACTTCATAAGAAAAAGGCGGCTGATGCTCCCACACTTGATTTTTTTACTCATATAACATTTCGAAAGTCTTTATGCCTTTTATTCCAGCGTTACAAAATGTTAAAAGTTCCAGGGTTGTGAATTCTTTTTACAATATTACAATTCATTCATACCAGGTAGCCATTATAGTTATATTATCACTGTGAAAGCAACATCGAGTGAACACTGACCTCGGTGTTTATCTTACATCAGCTACTTGTTTTTTCTGATGTTACGCAATGCTGAATAATATTTGATAGCCTCTCTGTAGGAACTTTGTGGGTAAAAATGAGCACAGCTGTGTTCGTACTGCAGGAGACAACAACCCTGCTGCCTTTATTTTTATAATCTTTATAATACGTCAATAATCTCGCAGTGCAAACACTTAGTATAAAATATCATCTTTAACAAAATGTCATTCACATAAAACATTTCCATAAATACATCTTCAACAAAAGGAACCTGACAAATATCAAATAATTTAGAATATATCTCAGAAAAAGACAATATCAGCAGGTAATACCTACATATAACAACTAAAACCCGTATCATACAGTATGAAAATATCCAATTTACAGGAAAAATATTATGCACAAATAATTTCCAATAACTTTCCATCAACTTTTTTAAAGCAACTTTATAAAAATCCTCATTTCAAAGCTCAAAGAAAGCATCTGAGATACTAGATATTTAATCTATATTAAAGATAAGTACAACACCTTTGTCATTTAAATGCTCCAAAATTGACACTTGCTTTTGTTTTTAGCTTAAAAAAAACTGTCCATTAACAGTTAAAATAGTAAAAATACAGGCATTCAACACAAAAAAAGATCCCACGAGAACCGTAGCCACACACATTCAGTTGTGCTACAGCTCGACATGAAAAGTTTGATATGTTTATGAAAATAGGTTGGCACGTTTGAAAGAAACAGCTACCTGTTTTAATACAGCAAAAGCAGGCAGGAGGTTTAGAAGGAGGAGGAAACCCTTCCAAACTGATCTGCTTCAGCTTGGTGTCTTTCTATCCTGAAATACATCCTCATTAAGATTCACACACCAAGCTCATAAAGAAGACGTGTCAATAAAGCACCTTACATTCAAGAGGAACCGCTACTATTAGCGCATGCATGAGGACGACATTAAAAAAGGAGCCTCCGCGTGTGTGCTGCTTGGCCTGCATCCGTGTTTCATCAAAGCATGCATGTATGAGCCGCAGGCTTGCAGGCATTGCATGCAAAAACTGATTACAGGAGAGTTAATGGCTGTGGTAAGCCGTACTGTGAGTGCCATACTATAAAATAAATCATCTGGGTTTGCATGACGAAGCCAGAACCAGAGGTTTGGGTGTCTCCTCATGAACGCACACATTTTCTTTTCTCAACCGAGACGGTTTTGAGTTGAATAAAAATAGCAAGATAGAACATTTTAACAGGAGCTTACATGTCTTCATAAACAGAAAAAAAGGTTTTCCTTAAAAAATTATAATAATTCAGAGAGAAAGAGGGAATCACACCAAACTGAAACAAAAGTTCTCTATGTCATGCTTCAACTCCACAGAGATAAAGACCAGTGTGGCTAGCTACGCACACTCTATTAGCTACAAACACTATCAGGTCAACTTAGGACCCAGCAGGCTACAGCATGCAAAGAGTGAACGCGCTGAGATAAGAGACAAACTGCTTTATTGCTACACTTTGACGAGGAAGAGTCTGGAAGTCAAGCATCACAGGGAAACGGACGGCAAACGCGACTGAAATGCAGCAGTGGCATCATGCACTTAGATAAATTTTCTTTTAAAACAAAAGGTTACGTGTGCCGTCAGAGGGTTTTAATAAGGTGAACGGCATCCCCGACCCGTAACTGCCATAAGGCAATGCCTTGTTTTGTTTTTTGTTGTTTTTTTTTATTTGGCAAGATTATTCCATTACCTGCCTGCACTGATCGAACATTGGCTTTAAAAATACTTTGACAGCAATAACCCTGTTAAAAATTCATCTTCACTCAGCTCCAAAAATCCAGAAATCAACTAAAAGGCAACAAAAATGAGCCATAGACATTTGTGAGGAGTGGCTGCTAAGGCAACAGCACTGATGTCTTATCTACACTCCTATAAAATGGTCAGTAATTCCAAGGTGTTGGTTGTTGTGAGAGGCTTGCATGCTACACCATCAGTTGTGGACAAAGGTTTTGGCAGATCCCAGAGACTTCCTTGGCCTTGGGTTGATGATAAAGCAACGTGGCTAAAGCATCCCATATCCTGATTGAGACAACCTGCTTCAACCTGCTTGAAGGGAGAGTCCAATCGAGGCGTCAGACTGACCCATAGAAAAACCAGAGTTGAGTCCAGGCCTCCTGCTGAAGAATCAGCATCTTTGCCTTCCTGTGCTCCAGAAACACAACAACAATGAGCGGAGACTAGCTTTTCTCTGCTACAGCGATTCTTTAACCCACCCCATTCTTATTTTTATGTTCCCAAATTCTCTTCGGGAGTGCATGCATCACACCATTGCTGCAGAAGCAGATGGCAGGTATCTGGTGGTGCTGGTGGAGGTGGTTGGTTTGGGCACACCCGGGCTCGGGGTCCTGATGTTGGAGTAGCTGGTCACTGTGGGTGCGGGGCTTAGCCTGGTGCAAACACTGCCATGGGTGAAGGCGCTCGACCGGCGCTCACTGTTGGTGTGCTGCAGCTGCTGGCTCTGAGAGGGCCTGCTCCCTTTCCTGCGGCCCTCCAAAAAGTATGTAAGCATCTGACCCTTGCCCTTCACACTGACCTGACCACGACATACAAAGTTGTAGTAGTCGGTAATGAGGCGGTAGACGTCCTCTGTCACCTGGAGGGTGAAGAAAGAGGACTAACATTAGTTGGAACCAACATTTTAAATAGTTACATTTTAATCTACATCGCCTATTAAATATACGGTAGCATAATATTATTACTACCTGCCTAATGCTGTGTTGTCCTCCTTTTGTGATCAGAACATCCCTGACCCATTGACAAGACTGGATCCCTTAATAATATTTTTTAAGTGTCTTATCCAGACACTCATTTGTAATAAGCCTTACAAATGAGTTGATGTTAATGGCTCTGCTCTGAAAGTGTCCTCCAAGAAAGTAATCTGTGCTTATTTTTTTTTTTAAATGAAAATGGGACAAAAGTTTTTCCACAATAAACTTATTTCTTATTTTTGTTGATTTTTTTAGTTACCTTATTTTCAACAAACCCACATTTCTTTATTTAAAAATAGTTTTTAAGGGGCCTAATGGAATATTCTAAATTTAAATGTCATGTTTTCTTTAGATGTAAAATTAGATGAAAATGGAAAATTATTATAATTAATCGAAATACAGGCTTTCAGACATTCATATGTGGATAGTTAACCTGGATATTTCACTTAGTGATGAAGTTCCTACCATAAATGGGCTTTTCAATGATAATCAAATTATTTTAATGTGTTTATATATGTATATATTATATATACACATTCAGTGGCAGACTATGAGGACCTTCAAAAACAGGCGCTGTGTAAAAACACATTATTTTTCAGAAATTCATATTTCATATACAGTATAATGTAAAGAGAAATAAAGTCTCAAAACTAAAACATTTTCTGCACATTGTTTTCAATTTTTGACAGTTATAAAGACTGTTAAAAATGCACTAATCATATTTTGTCCATACTGCACAGGACTCATGTTCCAGGTCAACAAGCTGAAAAACTGTTCAAAGCAGGAATAAAATGGATACATTTAATAAAGCCTTTGGAAAACTATGGATAAAAACAAGCCATTTAAAGGATTACAAGTCTGGCTGCTTTGAAACAAAATATAGGTTTGTGTATGAAACTGTACCAATATTTTATGTCAACACTGAAAATAATACATACCAAAACAATTATCTCAAAAATTCCACCAAAACACCAAACAAACAGTAGACAGGTGGTTCACTAGTTAATAACAACTTTCCTAGAGCTATGGCTGGTTGCTAAAGCGAAAACATGACTACTGCTTCTTAAAAAAACCAAAAAAACACTTAAGATTAGGTGAAAACATCAAAGGGTGCATGCAGGAATCAGAACCACGACAGAGGCCCTTTTCAGAAATCCACTTGTTTTTACAAATCTGATGACGTCTGTAACTACTAAGAAAGCTACCTGGTGCTCTGCCTAAACAATCTCAACAACATGTTTAATGAGGGAAAACAAACTGTTTACATCTACTTTGCCATTACAGACAGAGAAGCAGCTGCTTGTAGATTGATACTTGTTTCTTAAACAACTCCAACAGGTTATACAAATAAAAGCCTTGCAGGTTTTTGTTTACAGAGATGAAAGAAAATCCTTCACCGGAAACAGTAAATCTCTACAATATTTATAATAATTTTAAGCACAGAGAAGAGCAATGTTTAGATCCTGTCCAAGCCTCATCTGTGTTACGTAACAGCAGTGCTTTAAAAATCAGGACTGCGCTTAAATAGATACAGTAAAGTTGTTATTAATAAATGAATTAATTTTTCACTCCCTCTTACATGACTTCTTTTATCTGAACTGTATCACTAAGCAGGTGTGGAGCAATGTAGTGAAAATTCTTCAGTTTGTCTTTCATTGTTGCACAGTCTTTAACCATTATAAACTACAAATAACTATAATTTCTGGTTTGTTCAGGCTGATTTTGGCTCTATCTCAGTTGTTTGTGCAATTCAAGCTAAATTAAATGTGTTGGGAAGATTTGTTGAAGTGCTCATCATCAGTGATCTCAGAATTATCTCATGTTAAATAAAGATAACAGAGGGCCATTATCAACCAATTGTAAAGAGGTCATTGTGAGTTTTAGTGAAACTTAAAACATACTGAATCAGAACTGATTGTTCAAATATCAAATCTTCTGAATAGCAATGACAGATTTGTCCAAGTGGATGGCATCAACCTTCCTCACTGCACACACCCAATGGATGTTTTTAGTGACTGAGATGCAAAAAATGCTGGAAGAAAGTCATCGAAACATTGATGACTTAGTGTATTAGTAAAAAAAGAAAAGCATCTCATGAAACTATAAGCAATATCATTGTTGTATTTCGCCTGTTTACTGACAGGGTGCATTTACACTTAAAAAGAAAAGGCCTTTTGGTGTGATTTTTTGCTAAAATGTAAATATAAAAACATACATAATTTTTTTGTTTAAAAGTTTTAAAGCTTCAAATGATAAACAACTTTTGTCGTAGAAAAATGAATCATGGATCCAATTCTGATGCTTAACTTTTCTGGGAAAGCATCAAGTTAGTTCAAATAATTTTCTGGAGCCCCAGTGTAGCTTTTTGCAGTTAAAGTGCTGCAGCAGTAGCTTCGGTCTCATACCTGTATTTTTCCTTGGACTCCCGTACTGTCCATCCTGCTGGCTACGTTGACTGTGTTTCCCCAGATGTCGTACTGAGGCCTTCGGGCTCCAATAACTCCGGCCACCACAGGGCCAACATTGATTCCTGGTGTAAACATAGTGAACAAAGCCGCCATAATCACACTTAATGTTTTTTTCAGATTTTTTACCGTGTGACTTTGGTGTATGAGCCTTAAAAATGAGTTGATCTTAATGGATCCACAGTTCTGGAAATGTCCTCCAAGAAAATAATCTATGCTTATTTTTTTAAAAGAAAATCTGACAAAAGTTTTTCCAAAATGTACTTATTTTTGTTGGTAATTGTTTGTACTTATACAATTTAAAATCATACTTTTTTCCTCAGTTATCAGTACCTGGAAGTTAAGTGAAATTTACAGCAGGTTGCAAATCTGATTTATTGAAAGTCCAGCATTAAGGCACCACCTCTAGTAAGTTAAGCCAGTTTTTAATAGCTCAGTACTAACACACAAAATAACAAACACAAATACTTTCATTCTTAAAAGCTACAAATTGTAAATGTTGAACGTTATAAACATGTGGAAACAGACTAGAGTAATTTAAAGCATAAAACATACTGAATCAGAACTGCTTGTTCAAATATCAGATCTTCTGCATAGTTATGTGTGACTATTTCTCTTAACCACACAGTTGGATATCAGCTGGATAGTAGTGGAGGCTGAAAATTGTTTATCATTACAGCTCATCATTGTAGAACTCCAGCAAAGACAGATATTTTGGCGTAAAAAAAGTATTTTCTATCTGACCACTGCTAACTAAAGCATGTGAAATTACTTAAACATGACAGGAATTTAACTGGCTAAACAATATCAAAAATAGTTCACTAGACACAAAATCAACTTTCTTCCATGGTCATCCCAGTCCCAAGACCAGAAGCCAATACAAAACCTGTAGAGTAAAGTAAAGGGAAGAGAGCATATGAGGCTCATATTGCAACAATAGTTAAAATCCCATCTCCTTGTACACTCCAAATTTAGGAAATATGACACAAGAATAAGAGTAGATTGAAAGTAAACTGTGTTTTTTTCCAACTTTTAATAGCAGAGGTGTCAGCAACCACCAAATTAGCAAAAACATGTGGCAACTTTAATTCACAATCAATAAATGTGACAGAAAAGGTCAGGCTCTTCTAAATCTTTCACAGAGAGATTATGCTACTATCACAAGGTACGTTTATTTGAAAGTGTTTATGCATCTTTACTGCAGGTGTCAGTGAGTGTGGAGAGAGCTGTATGTGACCGTCTGCAGAAAGGGGTCTCACACAGGATTCCTCTGTTGATTAGCTAACAATGGAGCCAGATGTGCTGCAGCAGAGCAACACCTATTAGTTGCAGGACTCTGGTCTTAAAGAATGCAGATTGAGACCACTAGTCTAGAGTGAGGAAATGTTAAAATAGCATGAGTTGTCAAAATATATGAAAAGCTACCTGCTGTTTTTAAATAAAAGACCACTTACCCTCAAAAGAAATAAATTTTTTTATAAATGTGGAATCACTTAAAACAAAAGCTCAAAGGTGATGTTAATTTGTTCTAAAAGAGTCACGGATGAAAACTTTTGCCGTCTGACATTTACTTGTGCTTTATGAAAGTCTTCCTCCCTAATAGACCCAGTAAAGGTATACACCAAGATCCATTATATGCACAGTTTTTGAATGGAAAGCATGAAATATGTTTCTTCTTGTTAAAGCACTGTGGTATCATATTGTAACAGATGAATTGCAGTGTTTCTCTTGGTTCATGTTAATGCCAGAAACATGAAATTTGTTCAACTGCCAAGTAAATTAAGCAAATAAAACAGCCTGACTCTGCAGACAGGATAACTCTATGTACACCAGCGTATACTGGGATTAAACAAAACTCTCCACAGGATACGGAACACAATGGACCCAAGAACTTCAGCTGACAGGCTTCCTGGAGGTGATGCTCTGTTTGTGATGTATTTTCCTGGCAAATTTACTGGAATGGGCCTCCCCCAAGGTTAAAAGGTCTTTAATGTTTGGACTACTAAGAGAGTTTGGCTCTTTACTCACCTACTCTGAGGACAAAGTCATTATAGGACTGGTAGTTGATGGCATCCAGAACATCAAACATCTCAATAGCAAAGTCTGACACTGTGCATAAGTGTGAGGTGATGGACTTTTTAGTCTAAAGAAAAGCACACATTAAAAGGACAAATTAGTGTGAAACATAAAAAAAAATCTCAGACTTAAAGAAAAGACTATGTTCAGCAAAACCTGTCTTTAAAAATAATCGAACAGACTTAAAGGATCTGAGAGAAGAGTCATCTTTCAGTTGGTCATACATGTACTGTAGGTGCGTCTAATTTTTATTCACTGATTTTGAAAAGCCTGATCTTGATTGTAGCTGATTGAGATTTCTGCTTAAGAGCAGCAAAAAACAGCAAGATAATGCTTTTAACTGAAAATTTACTATCTTGAAAATAGTCAAATAAAACAGCCTATTTAGTCATCTCACAAAAAAAATCACAAGAATGAATTACGGATTTACTCTTGTGTTGAAAAAATTATTTTGAAATAACAATAGTGTTCAACTTAGTTTTTGAAAGACAAACATGCAGATTTTCAATTCTGTACGACATTTCTTCATTAATTTAATATTGCTCTACAAGAGGTGGCGACAGTGGTGCGGCAAAATCGGCATTTTGCCACGCAATCAGTGAATCACTGGTTTGATCCACAAAATCCACCGATCCACAAGACACTTCAGACTTATAGCTGCAATCAAGTGTGTGAATGTGCCCTTTGACACTTCAATTTGAGATACAAAGGGCATTATAAATAAAATTGATTGTTATTATTATTGTACAAATCTTAAGTGATCTGTCTATGTCAATAAAAAGTAATCCCTAAACCAGGTGAGTCATTCACCTGAATGTCCAGGAGCTTACTGTAAAATACAGCAAGACCAATGGGATCAAAAGAACTGGAGAAACAAAAGAAAAAAAACATGACTATGGAGCTGCTGGCCTCATCTGGTATATTTGTTGACATAATACTGACTCATTTCTTACTGGAGTTTAGGGGACTTTATGACTGTTTTGTTGGTCTTACAGTTAGATCTTGGATGTAAACTATGGTAAAAAAAAAAAAACACCCATAATCCAAAAAGAAACTCCTCTGAAATCAGAGGTCCTGAGTAACAACTGAACGCAATAAGTAAAATGAGATATTATCTCTATTTTGCATTTTGTTGTACAACTGCATTAAGAATGCATATCATCCTGCTTTTTTGTAATCCTAACTGGATTATTTGTATGAAAATCCAGAAATACTGCAACAGAGCACCCTCCAAAAAGTAACTCGGGGTTCCTTTAATCTCTGCAAGCATTTCAGAAAGGACTCCTTTGTCTGTCATCTTTAGCTTAGTTTAAGAAAGATGTACTAATGCCACAGAAATCAGCAATCTCTCACTTTTTACGTGTTAGTGTTTTAAGCAAAGTAGGCACATGAAACACATTGGATCTCTACACAATAAAGCCAGATATTGGGTTAACATTCACAAACACAAAATCTAATCCTGATCTAAACACAAATGCCACGAGTACCTTGGAAGCAGTCGTAGGAACTAGCCCCACGGCAGCCATATATGTGCTGCCAATGGTCTTGATTTTCTCAATATCCCTGTAGCACTCTTTGTCCATGAGCTGAAAAAGTATTAAAAATGGTAAGAAACACTCCCATAAAACTTTTTCTTTTTTAATTTGCAAATTATCAGTAAATTTATGTATTGCAGCTAGAATATTTAAAGCATGTTTTGTAAATGAGTGCTTCATGTTGCTGATTACAGATCCAAACAGGCCAAAAGTCATCTGCAAGTAATTTGTTACATTGAAGAACTTTCCCAACCATAACCAAAGCTCGGTATATTACATCAGTAAACATGGTATTTCTATAAACCTCACTCCAGCCCACAATCTCATTTTTAAAAGATGACGCTCTAGATGTCACCCTGCAGTAAGAAGGGGCTCGTGGACCTGAGCTCTGCAATGTGGAAAAAACATCTAAAAACAGATGATTTATAGTACAGATGGCCGAATGGAACGAATCGTTCTACTAACCTCGTCGAAGTCCGCAATGATCTCATTGAGCAGCCTCAAACACTCGACTCCCATGTTGTTCCCATCCAGCTCAATGTAGAAGTCATTGAAGTTGGCAATAGAGGCAAACAGAACACCAACTTGAGCATAGGACTGATAGTAAAGATCCTAAAGGGGTGATAGAGAAATTATGTATTAATATTTTTTTTTATTCATTATATTTCATAAAGTTGATCATTTTTCTGACTCCATGTCACTGATACAATATGACTACAAGAAAAGTTTTGAAACCTGTTTGTTCATAGAGTTCAAAAAGTGGTATCTACCAGTATTTCTTTCATGCTAGTTTATTTGTCACATGCTTTAATATCTTTTAACAAACCCTCTCTTAACAATCCTCTCTTTCTTAAAGTTTCTTCAGACCACCTGGATGTATTGCATGGTGCATGCTTTGTAATGAGATTCTCTTTCAGCTGCTCTAAAAGAAATATGAAATCATGCAAAAATGGAGCAAAATTGCCAAATGCAAACTTAAGTAGAACCCTTATCAGGGTTGACAATGCCGCAGGCAGAAGCAGAAGCAGAAGCATCACACAGTGAGAATGCTTTCTGTAACCACACTGTTAGTGGCCTGGAACCTTAAATCCCACAGTGTCGTGCCGTCTGTGGCTGAACTTTAGCCCAGAGGAAACAGAGGAAGTCTTTCTGAACGCTGCATCTCTGTGGGGGTCAGCTGGAAGCAAACTTCCTGGCTGATCCACACCATCTGATGATTTACCCCGCTGATTGTTGAAGGATAATCTACTGTTTTGTTTCTATTTTTGCTTTTGAATTCCAAAACCCATAAATGTGAATGTGCTGTTTCCAAAAGCTGTTAAGAATAACTATTTAAATGTATGAGTAATATTCCCTTACAGATGCTAAAATATCCCATGTGGATTTTGATGCTACTTAGAACTCTGCAGGCATGATGTGGATGCATTGATTTTCCATTGCTTTGTGCAGATCCCAAAAACTAAATTTGGGATCTTTTATCTTTTATTCAAGATAAAAGTAAATCTTTATCTTGAATCACTTCAAGTGTTTTATGCACTTAAAATGTCTCGCAGTAGGTTGTGTCTGGGAAAAGAATATAGATGTACTGACTTTTTATTTCTGTGAAGTCCTTGCAGTCCCCATTAGTTCTTTTTAAAAATCAGAATGTAGCAGTTATTTTGCTTTACTGCACATAATTTACCTGCTGTTTCCTCTGATTTATCTTAGTAATTGCTAAAGGCCCAAGATGAACATTTCCAAAAACTCAGTTTTCTTTAATCCATTTACTACTTTCATGACTTAAGCTTTTTAATTTAAACACCACATATAAATTCAGCTCAAGCTCTGTTACTTGTTAAAACGATGAGGAGATAATTAAGAAATAGCAGACACCTGTCCACTTTTTCAGTTGCTGCGAAACAGAACTGAATACTAAATAACTTTAAGTATTTTTTGTCTTTAATTTACAAATAAAATAAAATACCCTTATAGTAACTTAGGTATTCACTCCTGGGAAAGTTTACCACTGTCAGGTATTTTCTGCATTTAGAGGTAATGTCTCTCACTGTGGTTCAGGATCTATTAACCTACTTCATGCTGCAAAGAACGAGCATATCTGCAAAAAATACTGTGCTTTTGATGGAGAAATCTACATTTTTACATTTTAGTGGCATGATTTATTCATTTGAATTATATTACTTATTGTTCCTGTAAAACAAAGTTGTATTGTTATATATGAACAAATATATTGAAGGTTTTTGCTTTTTGTTTAGGATATGCATGTGTTTGTGCTAAATGGGTGGAGGTCCTTATAAGGACAACAACCTAAATCACAGGATGATTGAGACAGAAACCTTTAAAGAAATCCTGCAGTTTCAAAAGCCAACAGAACATGGGTTTTATTGACTGGTAACATTATAATTCAGAACAACAGCTGAGGGCGAGCCTATTTCTGTAAACTCTGCTCCGGTGCACAAACTTTATCAGGGCCTGTAACAGGATTAAACATGGCTCGTCTCAAGGCAACATAAACGGGAGGGAACATGATTATTGACTATTTTCACCCATTTATTGTGGAAAAAAGACCACAGAGCAGCTGCTGAACCACAGTTTATAGCTGAAATGTGAGAATGTTACCTATTCTCACATTTCTGGTCTTTGCAGTTTCAGAAACAATTTACAGAGCTATGAGAAAATTAGAAGTGTTACTCTTTTTGTACCTCGAAGCACTGGGGTGAAATTCACGTTTTTGCATATTGTTATCCTTTTTGTGCTCTTTTTTATGCAGAGAAAAATTCATCTTTGCGGAATACATACATTTAGGTTTCCTTTCCCTATTTAAACTTGATATTTCTGCATTTATCATGCTTTTTGTGGGGTTGTTTCTGGATTTCTTTTTACTGTAAGCTTACAGATTTCTCACCATGTTCCTGGGGTTTGACATTAGGAAGTGTTGAGCCACGTGAGCCGGCAGCAGGTTAAATAGGATCCTCTTATTATCCAGCTTCACCTTCTCCATGTCATCCCTCTCCTCCTCTGCCTGGAATCACAACAAACAGATGAGAAGGACAGCTTTCTTCACACCGGAAATGACACTAATGGTTAAATGGTGGGGTGCTCTACATGGAATTGTAATGGCAAGTCCTTATCACTAGAGGGAGATAATGATTTGCAATCAAGACAGAGATAGAGCTTTTCTTAAAATAGCAACAATCAGGCTTTTGTTCCACAGACAAAACACAATAAAACTGCAGCTTTTAGGAGAATACTTACTCTGAAAAACAATCATTTGTAAGAACAAAACAAATTTGACACAAGTCTAATGCTTTTAAGAATTTGTTTTGTTTAATACAAATACTCCACTGGCTTTCTCATAAGGCATCCACTTTACAAAAGAATCATTATCAACAAAGATATTTATGTTCTATTTTAATGTCCATTTAGCTGTGTCATAGTCTCTTCCTTATATAAACATTTTCAAACTACGTATATATAATAATTGAGCTTACCACACAGATAATTAGGATAAATTGTAGCATACATGACTCAATTGAAATGATTTTTAGTAAAGTCCCTCGAGATTGCATTTGTTATCAATTGCCGCAATTTAAATAAATTAAAGTGAATTTAATTAATTAATGTATTTGAGGTGTTTTTGTCATATGTGTGTTTGGAGCAACATTGAGAAAAATGTTTTCCCCTTTACATCATTCCTGTCCTGTTCAGTTTATTACTTTAACACTTTCTAGGTTAATTTTGTGTTATATATAACACTATATTAGATAGTCATATTAGATATGACTATCTAATATATATAGTATAGTCATATTAGATATAATCATATCAGTCATATCTGATATGACTATCAGATAGTCATATAGATAGTACTGAATGACAAAGTCATTAAATGTTTTCATTTTTAAGAATTTGTGTTACAGTAGCTGACTTTGGGATCCGAAACGATGGTGCTCAAAGTGTGGCCTGATTTTTGGCCTGGGTTCCAACCAAGGGTGATTGGGAGGATGCCCAAACTACAATTTAATACATTTCTACCTCCAAATGTTCACAATTGGTTTTTAAGTACCTCTTTGCACTCTCACCTGAGTTGCCCAAAGATAGTCGAGACGCAGCTTCAGATCCAGCTGCCTGGAATGAAGAGCCAGAGCTCCAGAAAATAGCAGCACAGCCAACACGGGATCGTAGCCTCGAGTGTGCAGAAAGCCGCCACTGAATGTTGATGTAAAAACAAATAAAAAAAATACTTTTATTTCTGATGTTATCCATACATAGTCAAAATTATTCTAATTTAGAAATTGTGCTGCTACAGATTCAGGATTCTACTTAAGTGAAAGTCCAGCTCATAAGAGCATTAGCTATCATGTGAACTTCTGTTTGAGTTACAGTCCTTCAGTAGCAGACTTTACCACAAAGAATCAGATTATTACAGGAATAAAAAAAAACAGTTTGGATAAAATTTAAATTTTGTAAACCAGCTCGAAACTAAAGCTAGAAGGTCTAACCCCACAGCCTGGCGGTAGCCGCTGCTTTCCATAACCGCTGTGTAGGTAACAGAGAGCAGGAGGAGCAGGAGGATCTTAGGGAGCGATGAAACACGGAGGTAAGGCACCACAGTCAGAGTCCCAGCCACACAGGACAGCAGGGCGTACGCCATGCTGGGACCAGTCTTGTCCACTGTGGTGCTGTTGGAAGGTCCGACCCCGAGGGCGTCCACAGCGATGTCTTCCACGAAATGGGTAGAGTTCATCTCAACTTTACCCCATGGTACACATCCCGCCTGGAAGAAATAAGACATGACCATTCAACAGCGACTTCCCAATCAGCATACATTGGATATGAGTGCAGATTAGTTTCAGTGATCAGAAAAGTAATCCATTACCTCATGATCATGTAAGAAATGGCATGAATCGGTTCACAATGGATCAAAATTATGTTTGTTTTACTATGGTAAAACTTCCTTCTTCGCAGGTGTATTGGGATCAAATTCTTGTTGAAAACTTCAAGTCTAAAATTAGGAAGTTGGATCCATAGTTCTGAATCATTCCCCATCAGAATACATAGATCTATAATTCCCTCCAAAAACTAATGGAACAGGACAAAGTCCTTCATTCTTGTGATTCATTTTTACTATAAAAAGACAATCCAATTAGCGAAATAATATTACATAAAAGAAAACAGTATGTCAAAAAGGTTACTTTTCTAATGGCTTAAAGACTGAAGTAAGCTTTTTGCAGCATTTTAAGCAAATGAACACAGTAAATGCAGCAGAAAAACAAGCCCATAATATAGCAACATCTTAAAAGAAGACATTGTCTGCATTTAATTGAGTGAGGAGCTGCTCTACTTTACTGTAACTGGGAAAAAATATATCCATTCTTCAGTTCATATATCGGAACATAATACTAATGTCTGGTTCTATATTCATTTTTTCTTAACATTCTTCCCTTCATATCAGACTGAGAGGACCATGGAACAATTTTTTCATTTCCCATTAAAAGGAACTATTTTGGCCCATTTTAATTCTTTATTAAAGTCCAGTAGATATTTATTATGCAACTAATTGTATTTCAAAAAGCTCAAGATGCCATTAACCCCAATAAGATTCCCAGGGGCTTTTGGAACATAAATCAACTCATAGCATCACAGATTTTCCACTGTACTTTAGACTGAGTATGATGTACTTTTCTCGCATTATTATTATTGTTTGATTTGGCCAGATCCATCTGGAGTGTTTGATGCATAAAATTCTCATTCTTAGTCCCAGATGATCAGGTGATGTCCCAGTGCAGTCTAACTGCCTCCACCTACCTACCTGTAGTTCATTTTATAATATTTCCCTTCATGTTTGTGAATGTAAGACAAAAGACAAAAAATATATATTTTTTAAGTACAAATCATCAACCATCAGGCCCTCAAGTCTTCAGAAACCTGCTTATTTAATATTTCCAGGAAAATGACTGAAAAAGGTGAGGCAGCATAATTGGTGCCAGTAATTACAAGTATCTACTGGTGTCCAGCACTCTGACTTACCACACAAGCCTGAGTAACAGAGTAGGTGAGCAGAACCAAGAAGATGCAGAGGACTGTTCGAATCTGGATGGTCAGACAGCCTGGTTGGCACTACAATAAAAATAAAAATAAAAAATAAAAAACTGATGGATTGAGAGTAAAAACACTCAGCAAACAAAGCTGAGTCTTAATGTATTTTAGTAGTATTTTGGACTCAATATTTTACAAAAGAAGTGAGAATATTTAGTGTGACGGCTTATGATATGCAAAGTTGGCTCAACACTGGATATAGCTCTAAATACTTTTGTATATTTTTTTATACAATACTCATTGAAGCTGTAAAAGACAAAATGAAAATAAAACAGATCGGCAGAGCGAATAGGAGGTCCAACCTGAATTCTGGTGAGGTGTAGGTACATCACACAGGCCACGTGGAAACACACACACAGCACCAGCAGCAGCAACACCAAAACCCCTCTGAAAAATAAAAATAGGGATCTAAAGCACATCCTAAAGTTTTCACTTAGATAAATATAGAATATGTGAGAGTAAGTGTGTTAGGGATGTTCGTACTGTGGGATCATTAGCAGATAAATAAGGCCAAACATGGCACCCAGGATCAGAGAGAGAACCACCCCATTGATGAAATGGTCATCATACACCTGGTGATACTGGGAAAACATAGAAGACAGTAAGAAATTAAAGATGCAAGAACAGTATGTCACATATCACTCATGACAAAGAAAATACATATATGCAAGAATAAATTGGGCTATGACTATGACTTTGACATAAGTGAGCAAGTGAACTTGCATCTATTGCAAAGAAAATGTAAAATGCTGACTGCTCATAAGTGCTTCACACAACCCCAGTTGAAAAAAAAACTTCTTTTCAAATCATCCATTAACTCATTATACCTGTTCAGTAACATAGACTGATTTTGGCGGCTATCTATTGCACAAAAAGCAAACAGCTGTTGTGCAGAAAGTTAACTTTCTATCCAAAAGAAAGTTAAATTTTACCAGTAAATCACAAGCTCAAAAGAACCATTATAAATACTTTCTTTATTAAAACTTAAACAAGGAAACTCTAAATCAAAGCGTGTGTGTTTCCTATAGATATTGGATTTCAAATGTCTCAATCTGGCTTTGAACTTACTTTAATTAGCGGTATTTCAGTATTTTTAAAGCTCTGATGTTGTTAGATCTAAATTTGCCCAGCAGTGATGAAGTCCTGAACTCTGTAAAAGAAAATGTGTTGTGTGGGAGTGAACAAAATCATTACACTAATTTGTGCCTTTCTGTTTCCCCTGCTTAATTTATTTCCTGAAGGAAAACTTTTTTTTTTCAGTTCAGTTTTAATTTTGATCTACCTGAACATTTTAATTCCTCTGTAGCCAGTTTCACAAACAGACAAGCCAGTCTGGGTCTCCTTTATCACACTACCCACACACGAGAAGGATGTCACGTGTGTCGCTCAGACGTTCCCAAATCATTATCTGAAACCCCTCCTGAGAGGGTGGGTGGATTCTTCATACAAACACACACACACACATACGGACAACAAGCGTGGGAGAAACAAAATTATAAACTGTGTAGGGCATGATGTGAGGGAATGAGACAGAGGGAGGCAGATCATGCAGTCACGAAGCAGTTTTTCTCATGTTTAATAAGGAAAAGATCATATTTGATGCATGAGTGTGTGTTGCTGTAAATGTAAAGCAAATGTTTCCCTGCAAGTGTGTGCATAGCCTCACCCTGTGCTCCCTATCTCTGCTACTGTAAAACAGGGTGAAGTGGTTCAGATCTGATGTCCCAGACTCGGTCTGCCGCGCTTCGATGAGCCGGCCGATGTAGCGATTGACTCTTGTGGCCGGGGACTGCTGCACAGCTGTGGCCGAGAAGGATGTCCGACTCTTCAGCTTCTCTGATGCGGTCCGCAAGGCCCGCCTCTGTCAGACAGGAAAAGACAGCACCATCAGTCAATGCACAGATAGGCTTCACCTCAGAACTGAATTGAAGGTTGGGCATACAGATTTAGAGCTTGGACAGCAGAAGTCTTGGAATGTTTAAACAAAAATAGACAAATATTTTTCTCTAAAGGTAGGGATTTTTTACATTGCGTCCCAAACTGTCCCTGAACCAAGAATAAGGTAACTTAAGGAAATTGAGTCCTTCAACAATATTTGTAACATAATGTAAAAAAAAAAATTTTTTTAAAAACTAAAGTAACTCAAATTGACATTACCTCAGTTTGCATGTTACATGTTGACGTCCATGACAGTTAGAAAAAGAGTGAATAAATCTAGGTTGAAGGAGAAAATCTTTTCTCTCTAAATAGAAATGGCAGCAGGGCTTCATTTTACAAATTGCATCTGAATAAAACACAAGATTTCAGAAATATTGTTCTTGGGGCAGATCAGACTCAATAGATATGGTTCACTGCAATTCAGACCACTATGTCGACAGAAAATCAAATGCTGATGAGGTGTTTCAACACAAACACCTCATCCTAACTGCCAAGCACTGTGTCAAAAAACGGGTCATTTGGAGGTTTTCAGCTACAGGATCAAAGTGTTTTTCAGTCAGTGAGTGGACCATGAACTTCTCTGTATACAGAAATCTGTTAGAGTGAAATATGTGGGTATATGGCCAACAACTAAATCCTCGTCTGAAGTGATCCAAACTCTGGAGCACATCACGTCTAAACCACCCAGGACAATAATGTTAACTTTTCCAAAGTATTGCATATTTTACTTTTTGCCAGGTTTTTCTCAACTAAAAAAAAGGCATTTTTCAACAACAAACCAATAACAAGAAAGAATTTGAAAAAGTCAGAATAGTTATATTTTAACAAGTCATTGAAATTAATATTTTTAACTCATAATGTCACTTAAGACGACACTTTGTTTCAAGATCAACACATCTCGTTGTTATAATTCTATGCTAAACTCTTCAGTGTCACAATGCCAGGATTTTGTCTACTTGAATAATCATGTAACAATGTGTGTAATGCTATTAGAGGAGACGATACCAGACTGTGGGTGATTAGCAGCAGACATAATGCAACGTCATCAGAATTGAGAGGCACTAATAATCTGGCCAAGCTCACACAGCTGGACGGATTAAAGCTAGTGGGCTATTTCTGACAACCAGACGTGATGCAAAGACCCCGACTGTCAAAAAACTGAGTTACTGCTGTGTTAAGACTCCAGATGACTTTTCTAAAAGTAAACTTAATTCAGTAACAAATACACAGAACATAATAAGATGCACACTTTCCATAAAGATCCACTTTTCTTGCAAGGGTCCGTTAAATATTCTCCCAACAATCTTCAACATTTGGTGTATAACGTCAAACTCTAGTCTTATTCTAATTGCTTAAAACATCACCTATATCTGCCTCATATCTGAGTAATATTTGGACTACTTCAGATATTGATATTGGTTGTTTCGTAATATGAAATTGATGCATTTTGGAGTAATTATGGTAGGCAGGCCACTCCTGTGAAGCTTATGATATGTTTTTTTCCAATTACTTGATAAAATGCTCAATATTTATAAATCTAGAGCAAAAATGCTTTAGAATTAAGTTTTTTTATTTATTTATACAGTTATTGCAACATTTAACAATATCGTATTTTCTTGAAACTGTACAGCCCTACTTCATAACTTTTGTTGCCATGGTTACCTTAAGACAGTAATCCAACTACTATTAAAAGTAGCAGCTTCGTTACTTTACTGATTACTTGATTTCAAAAGTAAGTTAGGTTACAAGCTACTTTATTATTTTCATTCAACAACTGCCAACAGTCAGTTGTTGAATGATTAGTTTTGTAGATTAGTTTTAACTTTTCAAATATTACAGAACTGGTAAAGGAAAAGTCTGAAATTCATTTATTTGTACTTTAGTCATTTTAATTTAATAATATCATTGCTAATTTAACTTAGTAATACTAAAACTATAAAAAATAAACAATAAATTAAACAAGAGTCTTATAGAAAACATGTCTTATATGCAAATATTTTTTGGAAAGCATTCATTTCTGCACAGTTAAAGTGATGTGAATAAAGACATCTTGTTTCATCCTGTTCAATGTAAAGCAGCAATGCAGTACCTACAATGTAAAAATATTCATTAATCTTAATCATAATGTTTGAGCCTGTGTGTAGATTAGAGACTCCACAACCATTTTGTAGCATGTGGAGCATGTCACTTACCTTGTCGTCATCCTCGCAGGTCATTACGTTAGAGAAGGGGATCTCGGCCTTAAACATCTTCCTACAGTGCATGAGTTGCACCAGCAGGTAGCAAACTGTCTTGAACTTCATCCTCTTGGCTGGTTTGATGTCTGACAGGATAATGCCAGGAAAAATCTGAAAGTTGAGACAACAGGTGTTGTTAGCAATAATAGTAAACTGGACCTGTTTTAATTCCCATCTTTCCAGGTTAATATAACTCTTTTTGGAGTCAAACAAACTATTGTTATGTCATCTCTATGCCCGAAAGCAAAGGGATGTTTGCAGAGTTGTACATATTTTAAAAATCAAGGTGTGTTTATCTTCTTTTTCTGCTTCAGAAGACTAAAATTCAAGTTTAAAATCATAAACAATATTAAAAAACAACAAAATCAACCAAAGTAAGGCTACAAAACCTCGACATGTCAAGCTTTTGCTTGTGTAAGCATGTTTGTGGATTTTTGAGGATTTAAAACACTATGACACACATATACGCACTCACGCACACACACACTGATGGTGAACATGTGCAGTGTGTGAGAGACAGTTTTACTACCCATGTGTATGCTAGCTTAGCACATGCTCTGTCTCTCCCTCTGCATGAGAGGATTATTATTACTGTATGACACTGACAGCTGTGGCACTTCTCAAGTTTTTGTTGGTGGGAAAAAAGAAACATGAAAAAGGTGTTGAAACATACTTTACGTCTGTGCGAAGGCACAATGAAGAATGTCTCGATATGGTGCTTCTGCAGGAAAGCGTGCCTCTCGTGGCCAAAGCCTGGTTCCACTTCATAGTCTCCGTTCAAACACTCCAGGGTGGTCCTCGTGATGTGCACCTTACTGAGAGCAAGATGAAAGTAGTTAGTGTTAAAAGTATCTGCTGAGGTCTTAAATCATTTCCTTCCTCATTATTTTTATCAGGCTAATAGCCCCTCAGTTTGCTCAAAACTCTTCACAGTAGGAACAGTTTCATCCTAATGACTCATTTAATCTTATGTGAAGAGGTAAAATCTTATTGCTTAACATAAAACAGGACCAAACTGGGCCAAAGAGATTACCTCATTTCACAGTGTTTTAATGCAAATCTGCTTGTTACTGTACATGGGTTTTTGTAAACTGAATTTATTACCAACGCTCAGACTTGTTTCTGATTCTCGATGCTGTATTTTTAGTGAAAAATCCCAGAAAGGCTTTAAATAATTTCAGAACATTATGAATAAAGTGACTTCAGAAGGAATAAGACATTTTATTCATATCTTTGGACATGTAGTTACACCAGTTGATTTAATATAGTCTCTGATTATTTTCCAAAGACAAAAAGGGGCTCAGTACTCGTTCCTGAGGTAACCCCTGTCCCACCTTCAACCAGTTGGTAGCATCTATTGAATTCTGGCCATTTATTTAGCAATATTTCTCATCAAAAAGATTCCTTGAATAAACAGAAACATATTGCCAGTATCATCAAACGGCACATAATTAGTAAATAATCAACCTATGGCCTCAGAGATTTCTTAGAGAATTTAAGGGAACAAACAACATCATAATCAGGTCAGGGATTAAGTTAAGGAGAACATCAGACCAAAGTTCATCGGTTTGACAAAAAAAAAACACTGCACATCATTCTGACCACCCAGAATAAGACTTGGTGCCAGCAGCATCATGCTATGGGGAAGCTTTACCTCTGCAGTGACAGAGAATCTTTTCAGATTGAGGGAAACTGGAAGAGCACTAAAAACAGAAAAAAACATTGGAGCAAAGCTTGATCCTGTAAAGCTGGTTACACTGATGATGATCAGTTAATCCAGTGCATTTGATTAGCAGCACCTGCCTGCTAATTTCCCTTTCAAATTGAGCTGTAGCCGCAAGTGCATAGTTATTCTTATTTTCATACACAGCTTTTTCCTAATTAGGAAATCCAGCTGCAGTCAGCAGTGTTTGAAGTACATCAACATCTGGCTAATTTTATTCATTTTTGACTTATCCTGTAATTCTTTATATAGAACACAACTTAAATGCAACTGATCCCCCTTAAAAAAAAATCCCATGAAATTCACATGTGATCACATGTGATTCCCATTTCCCACATGTGGGCCACATAGTCACATCATTCAGACATGTCAAAAGTGGTGTGAATCACATGTGATCACATGTAGTCACATGTGAATTTCATGGCATTTTTTTGTAAGGGCCTTTACACATTTTCAACACAGTTTTTTTTTCCTTTCTTGTCCCTGTGAGTGCTGCTTCATTTCAGTCTGACAGGTTCTGACAGTCGGTACTGACCCAGGCAGCCCACCAGCCTCCATCACATTTGCCAGTGTGACATCGTTTGACCAGACATCGTACTGCCACTTCCTCAGGCCCAACACACCACACAGAACCCGTCCCGTATGCAGCCCAACACGCATGTTCAGATCCACTTCGGTTGCTTCCACCACTGACCTGTTGGAAGACAAAACATTGTAAATTACGCAAGATAAATGGAAATGATTATCGCTAACTCTGACCACAGACTCTTTGCCATATTTGCAAAGTATCTAATTTCAAATATCACTTTTTAAAACTAGAATGTAACTTGAATTATTTTAATGCTTTAATGAAACTAAAAAGATATAATAGAAATAATGGCAAAATATTTCTCCCACCCTCCTTCACGGTGGGTTGATTAAGTAGTTAGTCTTAATTAATGACTGCACCACTGTTTAATTTGGAAATAAAAGTCACTTCATCTCAGAGCGGTTTTCTAGAAAGTAGGAAGGAAACATAAATTTGTCTGAAACAGTTTTTAACTGTTGTAACAGTGCTGCATCGCTCTCTGCCTCTGCATCTGTTCACAGAGTACATTACTTTGCCTGGTGTAGATTGACCAAACCCCATTCAAGTACTCATTCATAAAAGCAGCATCCCATGGACTGCCTTTCTAGCTACACCTAACAATAAAATCTTTGAACATTCTTTTCAAATCAGCAGTTATCCCAGACAGGGTGACTAAACAACAAAAAGATCATAAAAGGGATCAAAATCAGGTTCAAAACATAGCAGTCTGTCCTTGTACGCCACAAATTTGCACAGTATTGTTAGTAACCTTTCCGCTCCAGTGAACCACCTCAGCTTTTCAGTGACAGCTGGATATCTGTCACTTTTACATGACGTGGAGCTGAAGAAGAAATTTGAGAGTAGCAAAGGCTTGACAAATGGTGGGTATGTGTGTTTATACAAAAGGAATGAAAAAGTAAAAGTGCCAGCCAAGTTAAAGGAGGGATGTCTCTTTCTCTCGTACACACACACACCCACACGCACGCAAATGGGTGAGGATGCACAGCAGAAGTCTGCCCTCTGAGATAAAGCATTCCTTCAGCTGCATCCCTACACAGCAGCAGGGGACAAACAGGTCAGGTGAGTGTTCATATGAGACAACAAGGTAAAGGTGTCATTATTTATTTACTTACATGCTTGAAAGACAATTTGTGTTGGTGTCTGTTTTTTTCAAGGTGTTGTTGGTTTCTCTGCAGTTTGAGACTTCTTTAAAATTACTACAGAGACCAAAAATCTTTCAGGTAATCTGTCACAAACACTCCCCTTTGTCTTTCAACTGGCTTGAGCTGCCAGTCAGTTGTGTGCGATGCTGAGGAAATGCATCACATGCATCGCATACAGGTTAAAACCTGGGGATTTTAACCTGAATCTCCAGGTTAAAAAAGGAAATGTTTTCAAATACTGCATATGAATGTTTTCATTTTGAATCAGTCATTTTGGTTTGGTCTGTGGCCATATTTCTCATATTTTATCTGAATCCATGGGTACAAATATATATCAGAATTAATGGAAATAGTACAAGCAATATAATGCATTTGAATTAAATTACACTGTGCATGCATTTGTGAAAGATAGCAATAAATCAAAGAGCAGAAGATGGCAACAATTTTAAAACTAGGATTTTATATAATTTGTACATGTTTTTCAAAACGTCTCCAATAAGTATAGTATTTTGTATGTTATTTTTTTGGAAATTTGGAGTTAGACTTAAATAATATTATTTTGAATGAAGCAGAGTCTAATTTTATTTTACAACTATTGCAAATAAACTGTTTTGGTTATTTTTTCTAACTTTTTTATTTTTATTCAAACTAATTATTTTTATGTGTAGCTGCTGAAAAATCAGTTTTATACTATGAACCAGCAAACAGTTGGGTTTGTCACTGAAAACAGTATCATTTTCTTTATATAAAAATGTTTAGATAAAGGTTTGGAAACATAGCATCAACATATCTTAGTTTTCAGAAACTCGTCAAACTCTTGTAGAAACTTGGTTTCTATCTGAGATGTACAGTAAAACATTATAATTTTCAGAATTCTCAATTAACTTTGTTGTATTTCTCTTTTGGGTAGATAAACCTAGAAAAAATATCTAAAGAGTGAAATTAGAGGAACTGAAATGATTCAGTTCAAACAATTTAGTTGGAACAAATAAACATCAAAGTGAAAAGTACAATACATTATTTTGCTTCAAAGAAGAATTAATCATTTTCCCTTATATAATGCCTTCTGCAATGCCACAGAGGCCTGTCGGGGATGAATTTGTTTTCACTGTGGGTATCTGTTACTTACGCAATTGTATCAATCATATCCAATCCCATCTCCACACAGCAATGTGCATGGTCAGCCTTGGGTTGTGTTAGTCCTGACACACAATAGTAACAGTCCCCCAATATTTTTATGCGCCTGCAGTGATTCTCCTGCAACAACATGAAGAAGAGTACAATGAGTACTTAAAACATGAAGCACTTAGTTCAGTTCTTTGGAGAGACTGATTAATCCAAATTTTAAAACATGCAATATCCTTTAAATTGAAGTAGCTTTTTAATCAATGAAGAACTCATTATTTATAAGTGACATGCTGTCAGTGAGCAAATTGCTGTGCAGTAAACATTGGGCTATTGCAAAATCATTGCCACAAGAATTCACCTACACCTTTCATCTTCCAACTAAGATTGGATGTGGCTTTATATTTAAGCATCAACACCAAATCAAAATAGAATTACAACGACAATTAAACCACATCAGCTGAAAAAATATTGTTTTTACCACTCATAAGTACCGTTTTTAATCTTTCATTTCTTTTATATATTTTGAATTCTAATATCTTAAAATCCCAAATTTTTTTCAAGTCCCAGTTGGAACCATGAACGTTAGGAACCATGAACTAGATCAGAAATGTTATGTCGATAGATCTTGTTTCACCCCAACATAAAAACATTGGCGTTTCAAAATTGCTTTATTCAGTTGAAAACAAGGAAAAAAAAACAAAAAACACTTTGGACAAAATTAAAATGAATTGTAACTGCTTCTACATTTGTCAGCTAAATCTTTAACACCACCAAACATCAACTCCTTCCACCTGACACATGACTGGCAGTCTACGAGCTGCAGCTGCGCCCCTGATCATGTAAATCAGAATTGGTGGTTGTGAAACCATTTGTGCGTTTGTTGTTGGGGCCAACTCTAATTGCTCCGACATACAATTGAAGTAGAATCCCGCCCACACGTTCCCCCGACAGATCTTTCTATTTGTCACAGAGCACATTGTGCGCAGAGCTGTTGAAGTCGGAACACGAACAAAAATAAACTCACACCTTAGCATCACATTACCAGTCAAGAAAACACAAACAGCTGCATTCTTACATGTAAACACCCTGTTCACATGTAAGAATGAACTGTACTTCAATTTGGTTTCATGCACAGGGTTCCCTGTCTCACTCAGTTATCAGACATAATGATGGCAAACCCTACAAAGCTTCCCCTGCAGGCAACCTGTGAGTGACAAACGCACATACATGCACGCAAACACCCACATGTCACACATAGAGGGAGGATTCATGGCAACTGCAGAGTGAGAGGTGAGAGAGATGAGAAGGGAGAAGATGGGGTGCTCTGGTTTTCTGCTCACGGGAGCAGAAAGATTTGGGCGTGGGAGGATATGAGAATTTGGAACGTGGATGATTATCCCCGCCCAAGGATCAGAAAAGTGCGTTTGGGTGTACGTATTTGTGCGTCTGCATGAGAAGAAACGAGAGAGGAGTCATCAACTGACAGAAAGATAAGTCTCAGGAGAGCAGGAGCATTGTTTGCTTTCCGGGAAAAAAAATAAAAAGAAGTTTATTTATAAGTGAGTTTAAACCTGCTGACTTAGAGGCCATGGTGATGCATGCCTGCCTTCACCTGTCACCTGGTTGAAGGTTTTGTTTAGGTTTGTATCCATGGTGGTTAAGTTTAGTTTAAACCTTCAGGGAACAAATGTGTCGTGTAGCGTTCCACAGTCAAGCTCAACAGCTGTGACAGAGCTGGTTTCAAAGCAAATTTCTCTCTGGCTAACGCGACAGGGTATAAATCTCAATTAGGATGCAGCTGCTGCACACATGCATGCAATATATCCTCATCACAAGATGTCCATAATGTGGGTTTGCAAAGCATTAGTTCAGTGCTAGTGAGTCACATATCACCTTATATCTTGCTCTCTCTGTCCCTTCAGTCAATCTCCCTACGTTAAGCCCTGACTGATTGTGGCAATGGAGAATTAACTCAAAAGGGATTATCCTGCAGATCATGTGACTTTGCCAGTGTGCATGGTTGTTATAAAATAGGAATAAACTGTCTAATGAGAGGTCTTCTGGCCTTGTAGCAGAAGAGGTCACGACTAAGAGGTTAGGAGAAAGTTCTCAGTGAGGATTTATTCTTATGATTTGTCTTGAACTGTGTAAAAACAGCATTATATCTGCACAGCACAATAAAAATTAAATAATTATGCCAAACAGCGACAGGTCAAACCAGTAAATTATATGGAAAGGATCCAGCTGAGGTAACATCTGGTTAGCATGCCTCTTGGACGCCTCTCTGGTGAAGTGTTTCAAGCAAGTCCCAGTGGGGGGAGACCCAGAGGAAAACAAAGTACACAGTGAAAGGACTGTTCTTCTCGGCTGGCCTGGGAACGCCTTTGGATTTCCCCGAAAGGAGCTGGCCCAAGAGACTGGAGAGAGGGAAGTCTGAATCTCTTGGCTATTGATCCTGTGACTCTCCCCAGAGTAAGCAGTATGTATGTATGTATGTATGTATGTATTTATGTATGGATGGATGGATGGATGGATGGATGGATGGATGGATGGATGGATGGATGGATGGATGGATGGATGGATTTTCCAACTACTCATTTTCATTCAAAACTTTTATTTATAACATGTGGCATGTTCATTTTAAACTGTAAATGAATAAAATAAACAAAGAGATCAAACAGAAAGGATCTGAGTGTGGTTTTAAATGGAAATGACATTTGTAGAGAGCCAAGTGGAAAGAGTGGAAAGTAGTGCATCTTAAGGCTTTCAAGCTTGTTTTTGTTCATACCTATCACTGTGTAAAGCTGTGATTTTCCTTCGAGCGTGGGAATTTTCTCAACCATGTTCAATCGTCCTTATAAACAGAGGAAGCTTTTCATTTTACTGCCACTTCAGATGCACAGATTGTAACGAAGTTCTCCTATTAAAAAGTGAACGTCACGACAGAGAAAATATCCTTCTGTTCAACAAGTAGTAGAAGAATACACCTTCTGTTTAGCAAGTTACAGACTTTACTGCTCATAGCAACAAGATGAACATGGAGCTCACAGAATGAAACAGCTCGCACGAAACTAAAGCTTTTGAAGTTATTTGATAAATTTGAACTATATTTGTTACTATAGTTCAAAAAACATGATTGTTTTCTTTGGTACCACTTTTTGAGTTTTAATCACGATTTTATGAAAATGGATTCACTACAGGCTCACATAGTCCACACAGTCACAAGAATCTTGACCAGTCAAAGATTGATTCACAGGGTCTTCTTGGACAGTTCCAGAAAATAGCATTTAGTACAGACCTCACAGCAATACATTTCATTATAAAGACAGAAGCAAACCCACAGAAAAATATGTTTCGCATCAATTTATAAAAGGATAATGTGAAAATTTGCTTTAGGATAGCAGTAACTTGTAAGAGACTGGCAACCTGTCTAGAGAGTTATCCGCCTCCCGCCATATCACAGCAGGGATAGACTCCACCCAACAGCTACAACCAAGACCAGGCTTCTTTAGAAAATATGTGGATAGATGGAAACAGTGAAGGAGATGTCGTGAGGTTGTAATTTATGCAAGTCGATGAAATGTCCTCTGAGGTGACCGAAACGGGAATGTGTGTGGCTGTGTGTGGCTTATGCAGTTTTAATATGATTATAGCGGTGTGCCGGCAGATAACCTATCTCTCACTTAATCTCCTTTCCTGGAGAACAACACTGCTTTGCTTTTCTTGTGCACAGTGCATGCTTCTGTGCATGTTAACAGTAGTCTCAGTTGGGCCGTATCACACACATACATGTTCACACACTTACATTTAAACAATCCTCCTTCACAGCCCTCATCTCTCCTCTGTGAAAATCAGCCTTCTCATCTCCACTTCTTGACCTTCTTCAACTCCTCTTCCTCCTCCTCAGTGTCAGTCAGTATCTCCAGTCTTACTTTCACAATTTGGATCAATACATATATGGCTTGGTATAGTAAATGAGTTCCAGGACTCAATAATACATTCAGTTTTCTTGGAGACGAACAGCTCACTGAAACACGAATTCACTAGCTGCCTCCATGGCTGTGGGCTGAGCAGGATGACTCAGTGACATTATTTCTTTACAAAAGTTATAGAATAAAGTTTTCAATATTTATTGTCAGCTTAAGTGCACAAATAACACGGCAAAAATCTGCACCCCGAGCACAGACAGTACAAATAAACTTCAGCTCTTGCAACAGCCCCAGAATTACCTAAATAAAAAGAATAGAAAGAATTGTTTGGATTTGGATAGTGTAGATAGTTTTAAACTACATTCAGCAGACAAAATCAGTATGAATATCTCTTTAGAAAGTATTGGTAGAACTATGCACATTCCAGATGGTATGTCCCAATATTGTATTACATTTGTTTAACTAATTAGAAAAGAAATTACTAAAACAGATCACAGAGTAGCAGATAGTACAGAAAGTTCTGTTAGGTTGCCAAAAATGCTTTTAGCAAGTAAGTTGGGTAGAACACAACAGTTTTCAAAGTTGCTGAGTTTTCAAAAATATATAGGGTTTATGAAAAGTGTTAACAACTTTAACAACTTATTGATGGAGAGGAAAGGCACAGAAAGATATAAAAGAAAAATTGTATGTGCGAAGTTTCACGTCTTCCTTCTTCCTCTTTCTTCTTTATCTCTTTCTAGCCTGATCTCTGATTTTTCTAAATAAAATATCTAAAGCCAAATGTGCATTTCTCTGATTAACTCAGTGTTTCACTAATTAGAAAAGAATATTTCATTACAGTCTCAACCCATTTTATTTTAATACTGTGAAATCCATTCAAGTCACTATCTTCAAAAGTCTCCTGTTTGTAGTCTGTAGCAATGCAGTTGTTCTGTGAAGGAGAGTTAAAAGAACGTCGACCATTTTTGAGTAAAAAGTTAGAGAAACTTGTTCTGGATCAACTAAACTCATTTAACCTTGCAGCATTCTAAAACAAAAGAAAAACACTCTGGGTTTAGAGCCCATCATACCACATAAATTGCACTAATAAAGATACATGCCTTCGTACACATTAAATCAAACAGAGTTTTAGTGGTTCTTTTGATTCTTTTAACCACAGCAGCCTATAGACATACTCAGACAATGTGTATCCTGCTATTGCCAGCTATTTTTTTCCCCAACAATAGAAAATAATTTTTAAATAAGGGAAGTTGTTCAACTGATCTGTGAAATTATATTTTCCAAACATTTATATATTTTCATCAGGTTGTCAAAAACTTGGCTGGGACACTTATAGCTCCATCTGTTAAATCTCTTGTTTCAATTTCTTCATGTTGTCATTGTCATTTGAAGCCAGATGATTTATGTTTACAGGATGATCAAGGAAACTTACCGTTGCCAGTTCATCAAACTTCCCAAAGAGTTCATTCAGCAGCTTGACCAATTCCTGAGCAGTGCATTGAGAAGCTAAGCTGGTGAATCCCACAATGTCTGCGAACAGGATGCTGGAGGAAAAAACAAGAAGACATTTCAATCTGCATTTTATTTCTCCCTTGTTGTTTTAGACTAACTAAAGTACTTGCTGTTTTATTACAAAAATGTCAAAAGAGAATGCAGATAGAGCATTGTGCTACTGTGCTGTGTTTTCCATCCTTCCATCCTAAACACACAGATCACTTTGAAGCAAGAGTAATTGGCTAACAGTGATCAGCAATGAAGCAAACAGCAAGTACTATAATCCAATCCCTGATAAGTGAAGGCGTCTTTTAGGCCAGCCACTAAATCAATTACGGAGCTGAATTGCCTGCTGCTGGCTAACTGAAGTAGTGCACGAAGTAGGTGTTGAAAACCACTTAGCCCCTCATTCATTTCCTCAGAGGCAGCCCAGATGGCAGCAAAACAAGGTGTTATGGATCTTATTGACTCGGTGGAAACTCACTGCTCTCAGTGGAGCATGCATCAAAGCTTGAGTGGGATTTAGCTTAATCATGATAATTGACTCTTGAGTTCTGAGATACCTCATCCAGAAAAAAATACAGGAAAGTACTTTGCATTATCCGTGTAAGGTTGACATGCTGGCTCGGCTTTGCAGTGGGTGCATTTCATATTTCCTTTGTGCTCTTTATGAGGAACAGATTTCAGGTGGTGGAGCAAATTTGGGGTCATGGTGCCTATTTGGACATTAGTGTCAACTGCATAATTGTAGATAACTACCTTTTTATCAATGTGTAAACCTATTAGAAATAATGACCTATTAGAAATAAAAAGCACTGAAAAATATCAATGTTATATTAATTCATAAAAATCCTGTTTTTTGTGATCCGTTGTTGAAGCCCCACTATTTTCTGTTGTTAATACACATCAGATTCATAGTGAAGCACGATTTCAGATCCATCCAGATAAATTGTGCCAAACTATTTTAATTCTTCCTCAGAGATTACAGTTACTGCTGCATTTTCATGTAGAAGACTTTTTTCCCCCCCTTCCTGCATCGTGACTTAAACCAAGCTCTTTCTGCTGCTTGGTGCAGTTGCTCTGGAGCCTGATGTATGCAAAGCTGGGATCACGACCATCGCTCAGCTGAAGAGCTTTGTTGTATAATATTTGACTGAATGGCTCCGTGCTACAGGTCATACTGATGTGTGGATGGTGAGGCGAGAGCAGCAGGGTTGGCCAAGTGCATGTGTGATTAAATGTTCTCAGGGAAACATCAAAAGGACCCTGATCGTGGGTGCAACTCCCCCCTTCCTGCACAGCTACATAAAGAATATTTTTCCTACTTTTTTTTTCTTTTTGTAAGCCCTGTTCTGATGCGTGTGCTTGCAGAAGAGCCCTGGAGGAGAGCAGGAGCTGGCTTGCTGGAAGAAATAACGGGATATTTGGCGGAGTGCCAGTGTGGTGGCAAGGCTGCTCGCTCCCATGTTGTGATCGCAGAGGAGATGTTCACTCTGAGCTAAAATGATACAGGCAGACAGACAAGAGTTGAGGACTCCCTCTTGACAGAAGTGCTGTTGATATGCTACCTAACACTCAACTCCTGCACTAAGCAGCACTAATACACCTCTCCTTTTCTTTTTACCGCCTCACTGGAATGAAATCAGCTCAGTCGGGTCAGATTCTCACACTCTATGTCAACTCTGAAGTAGAGGGAGCACAAAAAAGCTAATTAAAAGTACAGGGAAAGACCAGTATTTATTGTTAACCTCAAGTAATGCTCATTTTACTTTCTCTGGTCATTTGCTCAATTTAGCTTCTTTGAACATTTTCCTGTCAAAACCTTTAAAGTTAAAAATGAAGTAAGAAAATCTGATGGATCCATCCATCCATCCAGCCATCCATCATTTACCCCATAGTATTTTTGCAGGTTTCTTATTTAAACCGCAAATGATGTACCCTGAATTAAATGAACCTTTTATTTTTTTTAGTTTTTTTTTATTGTTCCAGTTTAATGTCATTTAATCAGAATATAGAAAAGCCCAAGTAAATTGTTAAAATCCCAGAATTATGATAACTTTCATGCCCAGGAAAAGTGGATGTCAGATTCTAATTGACTCAAACACCACATGCTAATGCTACAAAATGATGAAGCTTAAGCATATTTCTAAAACTACCAACTACCAAACAATTACTCTCAATTGTTTTGCTCCCTTTGAGGGAAAACATAAACTTCTTTCTCTGCAGCTCATGTTTCTTGGTAACTGAACATGTAGTCTGTTATTCTCTAACTTTTTGCTCTGGTTCTGAACTCAGCCCCCTCAGGGGAAACATCTGCTTATATCTTTACCAGTTAGTCTCTAACTGTTTCTGCCTGCTGGTGGTTGCTTAGCTCAATGATTCTTACATTGCACTGAGTTGCACACAAAAATCAGCTTTGACATTATGTTTGACAGCCAGGAAGATGAAGCAGAAACTAAAACAGGAAGAACTGTCAGAAACTTCAGATTTAAGAAGTTTAAGAAGGTATGACTATTCTTCTTAACAATGGTTGTCAAGTAAGTCTATGCAAATAATTGGTCTGATTTCCTCTCTGATTGGTAAACTGCAATGTCACACCTGAAGTGAAAACACTCCCTGTGCACACCTCCTGAGTTGTCATGACATTCCCATACCTGACATTGTCATGGCGCTGGATGTAGATCTTGTGAAAAATTCTCTCCGGTGGCTTCAGGAAGTCCTCCTTCATCTCCATGGCAACATTTCTGGGCAGCAGGCTCATTAGTAGACGCTCCTGAGGAGGGAGGAGGCGAAGGCAGAAAGGAGGCAGTGTTAGGACTTCTAACTGCGTTGAACAAAGTCACCAAGAGTTGTCTCTTTCCCGCTGAACATGTGAGGATTTTATTTTTAGAAATGTAGAGAAAAAATTGTTAAACACCGAGCTCTTGAGGAATAGTTTCAGCATATTTGCCTTATACAATGTAATCCCCATCTGTGACTTTTTTATCAGTGAATTTACTTTAAAAATTTTGATTGAGAAACTTAATGTTTTTTCTAACTATGCATTATCTATATAAACTTACTACATAACTTAGCTGGGACATTTTTTCTATAAAAATAACTATGAAACAAGTATATTCTGTGCTTGTTTAAACAGAATAAATGAAATAGAAAATAAAAATAGATAAATAAAATATAAATAAATAAATATTCACAAATTCTGCAAATGGCAAGTCCAAAACTATGCCCTGAAGGCAGACAACTAAATAAGGCATACCACAAAACAAGATCTAGCTATGACAGAGGCCAACTAATACAGTAATGTACTTAAGAGACAGTGAGCAGTGAAAGCAGTTGTGGCATTTGGGAGCTGCTGCTGGAGATGACACAGTTAAACAAAGGTCCTCTCCACAATAACAGGAATATTTTGCAAAATGCACAATTCACGTGCAAATATCAAAATTCGTTAAGTCATTTGATGGTTCTAAATAAGTGCAAATCTGATATTATTTTCATTTTAAAATACAACACAGAGGCATATTTACTCATAAAATAAGGGAACAGAGCCAATACATCTCTCTCCGCTGACACAGTTTGTCCACATTTAAGTAATTCATTATGCATGCATGCCAGGGAATGCCCAACAGTATTTATGTGTTGTTATGTAAATTACACCCAGAACAAATAGCTTCAAGTTCTTGGAGATGAAAGGTGCTTTAATTAAATGAACTGTGCAAAAAACAAAATGTATATAAATATATAAATAATTAAGGTGGTTATTTAGGAGCACAAGAAAAGGTATTGTGGCGCTTGCTCAGGGATTATGTTTTTGCAAATCATTTTTATCAACATTTCTAAATTGTGTCTAAAGTCATGGTGTTCTCTCTAAGTTAACAATGCAGAATATGACTGTGGAACATTGTTGCCTTGCCTTACATGTTGTGACTAATTCTGTAAAGGGATTGTTGAGAGGATAATTATTAAACCTTTAGCTCGTTCTCTCCTCTCGTTCCCCGGGTCGAGGGTCTCCCGTGCATAAGGGTGAAAACACATACACACAATCTACTGTTCCACTGCAGACATATCCAGAGTTTATTCAGACAAGCAAATGCATCAAAATCATACCAACAGCACCAGAATGATCAGAACCTCAAAACCACAAGACAAACATTAATCACCTGAAAGAAGCAGAAAAATTGACAAATACAGAGACCGGTGCCGCCGCACCCCAATGATCTGATCTATTATTTTAGCTCCGAAACTTTTAAAGGAAGGTGTGTTCTCTTCTCTAATGTATGCAATCTGGGAGGTTTCCTGCTCCCCTGACTACAAGGAGTTTCAGATTTCAAAGGGAAGATGCTCTAAATGATTTTATGACTTTTCTTGCGAGGCCTGGAGGAAGTGTGACAACGTGCTTCATTTCCCACGTCTCTGTGAGATCCTAAATTCTCCTGGTGTCCACACAAGACAGGATCCTAACTCTTATATGGGTTCAGAAAAAAAAGTAATCTTAACACAGACCTTGTGAGAGACTCCTCTAAATAAACAGATCTTTGCTGTAAACTGAAAGTGGCACGGAGGCTGGTGGGGCAGAACTCTCCCCCAACCCAGAATATCCAAAAGGCCGATCTAGATACAAGAACTGGTACAATTATCTTCTACTTGTTGATTATTATAGACTAGCACATATCCAAATTAATGGCTAGAACTGTTAATATAAAACTACAGATTAGATTAATTTTATCAAGTCATGCACATTATGTCTAAGAAAAATGTTCTGCTGATCACACTGTTGATTGAGCTAAATCTAACTAAATGTTAACTTAAATTTGAGGCCAACTCAAGACAATGTTGATCTGTCTAATATTTTAACATGTGCTTAAAGTTAAAACTAGCATAATTTAATTATCATTTCCAACAGGATCCATATGCATTATCAAATTTAGAGGCACATTTTTGGGGAGAATAAACCAAAAATGTAAAAAAAATGTAAAATTTTATTTGTCAATTGAAAGAAAAAGCATTTATTTTATGTGTTTATGTGTACACGTAACATTTTTTTTTTTTTTTTTAGAAAGGCTGCTGTGGAGTGCCCAGGGAGAACCCACACACAAATGGGGAGAACATGTGTGTGTGGGTACAAAGTTAACAACCAGAGACATATTTTTATGTATTTATTTGATATTTTCACAACATCTGCTGGAGGACGCCTGTGACCACCTGGTAAAAAAAACTTACTGACTCCCAGAGGGATACAGTTGAACACTTCCTCTAAGCTCACAAAACACATGTAAACTGGTTGAGTGAAGTCCCATGCACCCTTCACATCCCTGCTGAGGGTGTGGGGCTGTTTCAGTGTTTCACAACCAGGACCAAAAGCATTCTGTCCTTCCTCAATCCAAGGCATTGTTACTGATGGACAAAATTACAAGGATTCTAATTGTTGCTGTACAAAATCAAATACAGTCACCTTATTTCTGCCTGCAGTGCATTGCTCATTAGGTACTCAGCACATTGTTTCCACCTTTTTCAAAGGTGGAGATTAAAAAGCTAAGACATTTCACAAGAACATATCACAGGAGCTGATGACATTCTGCAACACAGACAAACCAACATGTCATGAAGAGACAGAAGTGTTTTTATGAGCAGAGCAGATTGTGCGAGCTAAAGAATTAAAAGTCATGGTTTCCCACCATTGTGTTTGTGCCACTTATTTGTACATGTTATGCAACAGTTGACTGCTTAGGGATGCACTTACTGCCTCAGCTCAAAACGCCCTGTGGCCTATTCAACAGCCAAGTTACAATGATTTTCACAGTTTAAACCAGACCCTCCACCAGTTTAATACATCTGATAAGTTCTTGACAAGTTATAAAGACAAACCAGACTTCTGAAGAGTAAATAAATCAAGCAACAGGTTAACTGACTTAATATTAGCTGAAGACGGAGACGTGGAGAAGACAGGTGCAGGCCAAAGAGTTAATTGACACGAGGATATTTCTTTTCGTGTGTTGTACGGACCAAAAAAAGTCTGTATGTTTGGAGTTCTCTCCCCTTCACTCAATCTTTAAACCTTGGTGGTTAGGGGCACATTGGCAGCAACACTGACTTTTTCAAAGTGAAAAATCCTTTAAAAGTTGCAGTAATGTCTGTTTATTTTCCTGAAATTGAAAAATAAAAAGATATTACTGCAGCTGTTTTCTTGAGAGGAAAAACTGAATCCCAGACAAAGAAACAACTAAAAATGACAAGATATGACCTTGAACATTTGGTCTTGAGAACAAAGTTGATTTTGGAAACAGTAACACTCCTGCAGCCTGCAAGTAAGCTCCCATCTGCTGTTCTAAACAGCAGAACATTTAGTAAAATCTGCTTTGTAAATCTGGTGGAAAAGTAAAGTTTTTTCCCTTATAAGTTTTTAAACAGGAGTTTCTTTTAAAACCTTACAGTCATTTTAAATAAATTAGAATTTGCAATCCAATGAGACTTATTTGTCACATTAAAATTACTTTTTGAAAAGTAAAACCATAAGCAAAGATTGAAATAACTTTTTATTAGCCATTTTTGGAATTAAATCCTTGTGCATAAGGTGGGGGAAAATAATTTTTAGTTAAATCTTCCACTACTCTTTACATCAGCTTGAATGAGTGTATTTGCTCCAAAAATCTTCTGAGGGATAAAAAAAATTATTAGAAACTTGTATGTTATTTAATACATACAGTAACCTCTGCTGCCAGTGGAGTCAGAGTTTATGGGTAGGTTCTTCAGTTCTACCTCAAGTTGCAAAGTAAAAAGATTCATTTAGAGAAAACATTGACTAATTCTGAGAAAAGAAGCCAAGAGTACACTCAGTCCTCATCGATTGGCCCTTTTTTTTATTTTCAAAAGATCTGATGTGCAGCAGCATGAAGCATATTTCAAATTCTCACAGGATGTCAAATGATTGTAAACGCACTATGAATCATTGCAGCCTTGCTGAATAGCTGTGGAGAGGGAGGGCCATATTTCCATTCACAAAAAAGTAAAGTAAGAGCTGTAAAGTAGCAGCAGTCAAACCTGCTGAAGATAAAACCAGTTTAGCTTATTGCAGGCATTTCATTTCTGTGTTTTAAGTGTGGAAATTATGAAGGCAGAAACGTAAAGCTGTGACCATTTGCATAAAATATTAAGTCATTTGTTTTATTAATCTCTTCCACTTTTATTGCCTGACACTTTCATAATTGCCTGTTAATATTTAAAAATTCCCTCATCTCTTTCCACTGTATGTCACTAAGACTGTGTGAATCGAGAATTATTAATGAACCAAAATCATCACACAATTTTTTTTTGTAGGTTTGTATGGATGAATATTTATCTAATCCTTGCTTCTAAAATCACTGAAATTGTTTGTTGTGTAACCTATAGACAATAAACAACTGAAATAACTTAAATAAATCATTAAAAGCCCAACATAAATATATGCCATCTGTGCCAATGATACGCACTGGGCGTCATTGTAGCTCTTCTATTTATTGTAACATATTTGTGGTAACATGCTTTTTGAGAGGCTGACTAGGATTTTTTTTCTAGGAAGCATAAACATAGAAGTATACACGAAATAGAAAATACTGCAAATTGAAGACAGAAGTAAAACAAAGGACAAAAATGCAAGATGAAAACCACAACAGAGCAATGCATGAAATTATAAACCGTTGTCAGAAGTGGGGTATCTGATTTGCACTATTCTGCATGGTGGCTTGGTGAAATTAATGCCTGCATGAATAACTTTTTAAAATGTCAGCCAAAAGTCCTCGGGCCAGTCCAATGAGCTGTGGTCATGTTTGTTTTCATGCAGAACTCAAATCAGTCATGCTAATTGATTTGCAGCCAGTCGAATAATGAAACTAAATTAGATTCCCCCCTTATATCTGATTCTGAACTGTGTGCTGGAGCAGCAGTGCAACCAAACCCAAAGGCAGAGAGTGATCCCTGGATCATGTTATAAACATTACGCTTTGGATGAATTTTCCACCAACTATTACTGGCTTGTAATAGTTTGTGGAAATATTACATAATTGCCATGAAATGGGTAAAATATATATATTTTTTGCTTAGGACAGACTAAGTTGTTAAAATAATGTCAACTCACATCCCCACAGCCTCTTTATTTTTTTAGTTGTGCTCTTGCACTGTTTCAAACAAACAAACAAACGATGCCTGACAAAATTATCCATCGAAACTATCATTACCTTTTGAATTCTTAAACACAATGTCATGTAATATCAACAAATCTCTACATATTTTGTGATAAATAGCATAAAGTAGTGCCTAACTATGAGGAAGAAAGGAAGAGAGAGATTGTTCCTCAAAAGTTTTAATAAATAAAATAAAACACTGCCTTTCCATTTGTTTCCGCATCCTTTTCACATGTACCCCTAAATAAAATCAAGTACAAACAAGCTTCTTCAGAAGTAATAAAAAATACGATCCATATTTGTGTATGTTCATCTCAGTATAAATACAACTTCTCTTTGAAGTCCTCAGAGGTTATTTAAAGCACATTAGTGAACATTAGCAGCATCATGAAAGTCAAAGGATTTAGAGACCATATTAAGTCATCTGAACATCTCACAACTCACTGCTGCAAACCCACCAAGACAAAGGCATCATAAACGTATGGGTCAGACAGAGAGGATTTAACAGAAGCAGCCAAGAGGCCTGTGATGCCTCCTCACAGATCAGATGGGAATATTTGTTTACAAGACAATTATTAGTCACACATTAATAAATTTGAATTCTAGGGAAATGAGATTGAAAGGCATTGTTCAAAGGAAGACACAAAAGTATCTTTTTGTGGAAGAAGGTTGTCTATCCAAATACAAATGTATTTCTTGAGGAAGCTTAGGTTGTTGCAGTGATATGTTGAACATCTTCAACATATCACTGTCTAGAGGGCAATATCTAGTCTAGAGGGCAATATCTTCTGCAGTCCACAGCTTTTAAACAGGCTTATAAAGAAACTTGACTCTGTTCTGGAAATTGCTCTGGAGCATCTTGAGCTCCAGATGCGTCCTTCCTTCTGTGGAAAGAAGGATGTTTCATGAACACAAACATTGCTGACAACCCTGAGTATCATCTTCAAAACATAAAACTTCAACAAAAGTGATTTCAGGTCAAGGGCCTCCTCAAACCAATTCCACTAAATGAAATTCTCCCCTCTCCCCCCAAAGCTCATTATTTATAATTACTAATTAGAGTTCCAATACAATGTCTAATTTAGTCATTCCATTGTTCTTGACTTTTTGTTGTCACTTTGGTCTTATATGTGTATATATCCCCCTGTGATCCAGTTGCTCTCTATTCTCCTGATTAGTTTTACCTGGTTCACATCGCTCAACCACCAATTAACAGCCACACGGTTTCATTTCATCCTTGTCAGATCCTTCTATTTTCTCTGTATTCTCTCCTGTTTCACATGTGATCCTGTATCTGTTGCTTGATTTTTCCCTCATAAGTTTGCTACATGTACTCATGTTGGATTTTTATATTTTAAGTCCTTTCAATAAATATTCAAACTTCAACTGCATGTATGTCATAACCATACATTTTCTTTGGAATTAATAACAGATTAGTGAATGGGACTGAAACAGAACTTTTTGGCTCATTTCCATAACTCAATATGTGCTGGGAAATCAATACTGAATGCATTTTTTTAAGTCACTTAGTGTTTGACTGTGAATACTTTTGGCAGATGAAAAAATGACTCACTGTCACCTCTGTTGTTTGAGAAAAACATCTGCACACATCTCAAATTAAAACAAAGAAATAGAAGTAAGCAGAGAATTTCTGGCAGTGCTATTCCAAGCTGCATTCACATAATAATCCAATTTATATTTGTCTGAATGAATCTTTCCTAAATTCAGAGACACGAAGAAAAAGATTGAGACTTTCTATTTCAGATCAATCATTCTCAGAGAGGGAGAACCTTTTATTCAGATAATCTCATTTCAATCAGACTACTTTTTTTGGAAAGGCAATGAAAAGTCAGAGATTCCTCCTTTCTTGATTTATTGAATAAAGAGGAAGTTTTGAATCGCTTCCCATTTCAGAAAATTGAACAGGAGAGCCGGTTTACCACACAGGCGTACCGAATATAGCCCTTTCTTGTTCGGGAATCAATAAGAACTGTGGATCCTGCTCAAACACACACCCTGAGCGATAAACATGGCTGTGTTTCACGCCGCTTGATGGGTGATCATCAACTCTGAGACCTGCACTCATGGACACCACAGCAGAGGTTTGCTGGCAGATCCTGATCAGAGGTCTGTGTGTTTCTCTTTCCTAAATAACACATGACCTTTACTAGGGTAGGGAGGCCATGGAAGCAATCTGCTTGTATAATTGCCTGTCAGAAGGGAGCCTGTTACTGCTGGGGAAGAACACAGCATATCTTCCCCTAATCTACAAAGAACAGGTGCAAAGTGTGTAAGTGTTGTGTCAAACGAAGGGAGGATGTGCGTTCAGGCGTATTGAACACATTAAATACTGAGTTTTCTCTTTAACGAGTGCAGGATGAGATGGGTGTGGCTCAGAAAAAGAGAATATCTGCGGGTTAAAGTTGCCTGATTGTTGCTTAGTTAAATCCCTCCATGTAGGTGTGCGTGGAGGGGGAGGAACGTGTGGCACTGCAGCTTGTGCCTCAGTAATTGTTCTTTCCTTAAATAGCTGCTGTCATAGTTACTGCATGCCTGTGGGCAGGTTGTTGGAATATGCTGGCACCTGAACGCTTTAAAAAAAAAAAGAAAAACTTCTGAAGGAGCTATGAAGTTTGAAGTTCACTCCTCACCTGCTTCTCGTTTTCGTCCTCCAGCCGCAAACGCTCCTCGATACAGTTGCGCGCCTGCAAGAAGACCTTTCTCTGGGTACGCTCAGTCAGAATCCTCACAAACACCCCCGACAAGTTCACACTGGTGAAGAGCACGGCATTAGCCACCAGCTGCAGACAAACAAGAGCAGACATGCCTTGTTTGCTGCACACATCTGCACATGTAAGCCTCTGTGTGCAGCCAGCAGTCCCCAGTAGAACCATATAGAGGTGGACAGAGAGCAGATATCAGCACTAAAGATCAAAAACTGTATAGACAAAAGGCAGAAAGGCAAAAATCACCTCTAATCAACACCTAATGTGTTCCTTTGTATGTTTAATTCTGAACAAAATAGATTTTAGAGATTAAAGAGACCTACTAATACAAAACAAACATGAGAATCAAGCAGATGCACCTCAATAAATCAGAATATCATGGAAAAGATCATTTTCAATAAGTAGTTATGTTATATTAATTTTGCTAGTAAAGTTATGCAAAAATACCAATTTTACTCTTTGAAGAGAAATTCTGAAAAGATACAACTTTTTCAAAGATATTGAAATTTATTGAGATGCACCTGTAATATCAGGAATAAAAAAATATATTAAAAATACAAATATTTACAAATTTAGCTAAAAATAAAGACCCTACTTAGTTTCCTAAATCTTCAAATGATGAACTCAGTGTCATTGCAGTTGGCAGCACAGTGTGTCTAATTCCAGCTCATACTTCTGCTACCCTTTTAAAATGGTCTTAATTAATGTTTTCCAGGCTTCCTGAAAAAGCTTTGGATGATTTTTTTCACTTATTTCCTCCTATCAGAGCATGACAGCTTATTATGCAGTGTGTACTTAGAAAACAAGACATGCAGTGAAAAAGCAGTCAAAGTCTGAATGAGGTTCATTAGTGTTGGAAAACTGTTAAAAAAGACTACTTTAAAATAGTTACAAGGCTTAATATTCTATATTTATCTTCCAATATTTTGTGTATTGGAAGATAAATGTAGATTTTTTTTTTCCTTCCAAAAATATCTTCCAATATTTTATATATTGGAAGATAAATATAGAAAATTAGACAGACTTTTGGGCAGTACTGTCATTATCCATTATTAACTCTGAAGAGAGGTGATGGATAATGTATATTTCAAGTACAGGATGTGAAATGTACGCTTTTATTATGCTTTTGTTTTTTGAGCTATCCTCCAGGAACAAAAGCATGCATTTGTATTGTAGTACAGAGGCATATGTGCCGAGAACAATCTGTACTATAATGAACACAGATAGACGGAAGAAAAGGATCTGTCCTTTATTAGAATTTATTTATTTATTTATTTATTACATTAGGCAGGAGGTCTACTTTTTTATCAAGGTGAAATCATGTTTTAATTATTTTTTGGGTTTCTCAAAGAATACAATTAAGATTACAAAAAAAAAAAACTACAGGGATTAATTTGAGATCATTAGCAAGCCTTCGATACATTTTATGTTGGCAAAAAGACTCAGATCAAATGTCCTCAATGTTTATAGTTACCAACCAAAAACAAATGTATTCAGAATGCAACGGCTGGCAACAATTGTTATATGGCTGGTGTTAAACCATCCTGAGACGGAGTCAACATCCATCAAGTTATGATTCATGTTCTTTGTCATGTCCATGCCTTGTTTAGCCCTTCATTCAGTTCACCTGTCTCACCTGGTCCCGCCCTACTTTTACACCTCTCAGCTTCTGCCCCCTTGCCAGATTATAGACCCACCGGAGCCAGTAGAGATCCAGCATTTTCTTCTAAGCTTTCTGTGTATTTTGTGTCCACAGATTTGCCCTTCTGCCAAGCTCTTCACGGATCCCATCTGTTTCAGATTTCTGGACCCCAACCCTAGCTGTGTCTCACGACCACCGAGTATTGCCTGCCCCTTCTGTGTATGACCTCAGTTTGATCATTATCTTAGTGCCTGGATGTTGCTTATCGCACTTTCTTCTTTTATACATCGCACCCACAGAAGCCCCTGGTTACCTGAACTTCCCTGTCATCAAACCCTCAGTTCTTCTTCTCCACCCGTCCGCTGCTCTACAGGTCAGTGAAGCTGAACATTTCAACCATACCCCTGCTTTATCTGTGCATTGACAGCTTTCTCCCCTGTCTGCTCAGAGCCGTGTTTGATGATCTCATGCTTAACAGCAACCAGAATTTGAAACTAAAATTAAACTTGTTTTTTCCTGCGTGTGATTGAATTTCCGGGTCCCCACTGAGTGTCCTTACACCTAGAGTCTGAAGACAGTGGGGAGGCACAGAATCCAAATTTCTTGAGATTCAGCATGATGTTTTCATAGCCCCTGATGTTATGAAAAACCATGACATAAAGACTAAAGTAAATGCAGTCATTTCCCAGGAAAGTCTTGGCTTTGTGTGTGTGAGTGTGCGGGGGGTGCATGGGGTGTGTGTGTGTGTGTGTCCCCAGCCGATGTCATCATTTCCTCTTTCTGCAGTACCTATTGACTGCAAAATTCCTTCTTAAATGGCCATTGTATCACCATGCTTGATTCACCAGCAGACTCATTGAACCAGAACCCTAAAGAGAACACTTGGATATCATTGTGTGGAAAATGACAGACCTCAGAACAGTGCGGAAGAGATGTTAAAAAATAAAATAAAAACACCTCAGAAGACCCATAGACTGATTACTCATATGCCTCACTGTATTTAGTACAGTGTACTGACGCAAAAAGAAGCTCTGATAAAGTAGCACATAAAGTATTTTAAGCATTTTACGAGTTTCACTTCCTTAATGCAATTGCTGAAAAAAAAACTTTTCAATTACGTTCTAATTATAGGGATGCAGCTGTAGATTTCAATGCTCAAAAAAGCAAACTACATGACCACAGCAATGTGCATCTCAGAAATAAAGCTCAGCAGCAGGGTCTGAATCCCGATTCAGCACCGTGAGCCGGACAGCTCCTCGTCCGCTTCATTTGCTGCGGAAAAACACACACATCTTCTCGTCCTGGAGCGAAAATCGATGCACAGTGTTTTATTAACCTTTGCTTCTCCGGGGAAAGTTGGATGCGTAAACATGCTGCCTCTTAACTATCAGAGCGAAGCAAAAGTAAATCCCTTCCACAGGTCAGAGGTACTTGGAATGAAGTTGAACAGTAAAACTTTGACTCAGAGCTCATCAGATTAGTTTCAGATTACCCAAACTGTGGGGTGTGGGTGCATTCTGGTGCAGGTGTAGCACTCACCGGTCTCCACAGCCTCTGCTTCATCCCCGTCACGGACGTCGCTATTACTATGAAGTGGGATGCAGACAGCATCACCCCGAATAGCACCGCCAGCAGCGTCCTTACGGGAAGCAGCACGTAAGCCACCAGGGTGACCAGCATGAGCTGCCACACGCCTTGCTCCGGGGTTGCGGCGCTCATCGTTTCCGGCGTGCCGAGCGCCAGCGGGAACGGACAGCAGAGCAGCGCGAAGGTGAAGCTGAACAGCAGGGCCAGCTTGGCGATCTGCTGCAGCTGCGTCACCTGCAGGTACTTGACGTTGGTGACGATGAAGAGCGACAGGAACACCACGCAGTGCACCGGGTAGGAGCCCTTGGACAAGGTGAGCCGGGGGCTGGACAGCAGCTCCACCAGAGACAGCGACGACGCGGCCACGATGAGCACCGCCAGAGCCTTGAGGGTGGCGGTCTGCTCCAGCTTCAGGTTGTAGTTCTGGAAGAGAGCCTCCAGCTCCTGGCTGTTGAACTCGTCCTCGCAGGCGATGGCTCCCAGCGGCGCGCCAGGTGGGCAGCGACCCTTTCTCCGCCGCGTCTTAACTCTTTCGAACGGCATCTCCTCCATGGTCCTGCCATTCATGAAGCTGAGGTGGGAGGGAGGAGAAGGGCGGTTGGCGCACGACCCCTCAACTTTTAGGCGGCTGCTCCCCCCCTCTGGAGATTGAAGCTGGCACCCTCTCCCGGGTCATGGATGATGGATGTCGGGCTCGGAGTCAGAGGAGGAGAGAGTGGCTATGGCGCATCGCGCGCGCTGTATCCACAGGTTGATGGTTGTTGGTGTGCAACCCGACCACTGTGCCGCTCTCCCTCTCTCTCTCTCCTCCTCTCTCTCTTTCTGCCTCTCTTTCTGTCTCTCTTTCTCTCGGTGCGCTCAGACCACCTGCCTTGCCTCAGATGGGGGTCACCTGTGTTCCAAGTTAACCTAAATCAGGTTTAATTACCAAAACACTCATCCAAATAAGCAAAGCAAAACATCCTCCTACACAAAAATTGTTTTAAAAGCAAATGTTATTATCTTCCTCCTTTAAAGCATAATATCTCAGAGGCTCCTTTGTCGCTGTTTGATTTGCTTCAGTGAAGGGTCAGTGGTTGGATGAAGGCAGCAGCAGCGTTGGTGATTTCCCCTCTCAGTGTCTGCAGTCATAGCTGATGTAGTCCCCGGCTAAAAATAGACCAGCTGCACCGGTGGATGGTCCAATATAGCAACAATTTGGTCTTTCCCACATCTCTCTAGCCCCCCTCCCCCCAAACACAGTCAGACATTTCACTGCAGAGTAAAATCCTTCTAGCAAGTAAAGAATTAACGGGAATAAACCCAGCGGAGGTGGCGCCCAGAGGAAGGTTTGAATAATAATAATAATAATAATAATAATAATAATAAAATAAAAAACAGCGCATGTATGAATGATGACGTGCATCCCAAAATGTGCTGCTCCGCTGTTATGGTGGAGCGTATGTTTTGCATATTTGAAATTACGCAACCCTGCACTTAGTATTTCACTGTAGTGTGCCCTGTTGATATGTGAGAGTTAAATGAATTTCCCCCGGACGTCATAGATAAATGCGGCAAAATCTGAACCATAGTGTGAAGATAAAATAACTGATACTGACACACAGTTAAAACATACTTCGAGATTGATGAGTAACTCTTACTCCTTACACAAAGAGTAAGAGAGTAAAATTACTCCTTACACAGGCATTTATTGATCCATATATTTATCTGTGCTCCCACCTCCTAACTGATCAGCCACATTCTCCAGTATACACAAAGCTTTATTGATTTGTGCCTATGCTCCTTTTATCACCATATTAGACCTTGGAACTAATGTCAGGTCAGATTCTCCAGTATTTAGTTCAAGCTTGTTCTCAGACAGTTCACAATTACCTGGACCATTAAAAGCATCAGTCATTCTGCATGGATGTGTATCCCCTTTGTCAAGCAGAAACTTTTAAAATATATATATATTTATGTCCTTTTGTTGCCTTTGTACCATAAAGATGCAGCATAGTCCCCCATCAGCGCATACTTTTTCGTGTGTCTTCAACCATCAGATCAGACAAAAAGGCAATCAAAGCTTTTAAAAATCAATGGTCCCCTCATCTCTAGAAGACAGATGTAGTGGTTTCGATGGTCACTCTATTGACCTTGTTTACCTTTGCACATGTGGTTCAGATTGCTTGGATGTCTGAAGAAATCAATGAGCCGCCTCATCGATGCTTCAAGTCAGTTGATGCGAGGCACTCTGGGACTGTTGAAACTAAATGTCTCTTCATGCACATGCTCAATTACTATCTGGTCAACATCTGACATTTTTTCCCTCACCTTCTATCATTATGATGTGGACTTAAAAAATAAATTTGAGGCAATTTGATACCTAACTGAATGGAGCTAATTATATATAACCACTCAACTACCCATTTTGAGCTAATTTTAAACATGAAAATGTCAGCATTTTACCACAAATGCATAGTATTTCAGTTATGCTGACTCAATTGCTACAAATAAGCCTTTTTATGTGCAACAGCTTCAGGCATAAAAGTTGGAACAAATGTTCATGGTACAATGCATTACTGCCAATTAATATGTTTTACACTGAAGGTAAGTACAAGAAGTCAGGATCCTACTAATGTTAAAAGGCAAATTAAACTGGGAGGAAACTAGACATTAATCAAATAATTAAGACATTCAGTTGAAGAAATGGAAATGAGGCTGCAGACTTTGTTTTACACCTGAAGGGATCATATTGAGCAATTAACTAATGAAATCTCATGCAGCAAATATAACAAAGTACTGCATAGCATTGACTATGTAGATTCCATAGTTTCTTTTTCACTAGAACAGGTCCATACTCACAAAAAGAAAACGCACAAGGCTTCTTGCTTTTATTCATCAGGAATTGCGTCTGGGAAAGTCAAGAAACCATTGGCAACAGAAACCCAAAAACCCGAAATGCTCCATTCTTGATGACTGATTCTCATCTTCCTTCAGTGCTTCATCTGGGATTTATCTATTGAACTCGATTTGTCTGATTAAACATCAACCAATCAGAGAACAAAAGGAACAATGACTCTGATTTTCTGCGCTTTTTTGTAACAGTAGTCTGCCTGAAGTTTTAGCGATGATTGCAGAGGAAATGAACAAAGCCACTCAGTCTGTATTGGCCAAGCATTTGAATATTGACAGCCTTCTCGTTCAGCTTGGCACTTCTGTCTTCTTGGTGGGGGGCATTTGTTTACAGCACAGGCAATTTCTGGTGAGCTTCATAGTATTGAACTGGCACATTACCTAGTCATACATCCTGTTTCATAGAAAAATAGTTCAGAAGAGAAAACATCAAAGACAAACAAAATACAACCAGACATTCTTTTGACAAGCTGCTACTATCGTGGTGTGAGACCTTCCATGATCTTTAATCTGGTTGGGTTGTTTTCAGATCACTTTTCTCCACACCACCTTCAAAGCATCCTCTCTACCTGTCAAGGTGATTATGCCTCAGACAGGTTTCTCTTTAAGTTTAAGATTTGCTTCATTTCTGAGACTATAAAAGTGACAGATGCAGATTTTTTGGAGCACCCCTCCCTTCAGGATCACTGACAATCCCCCCATTGCCATGGCAACAGAGGCAGTAAGTTGTGGCTGATACGCTGCTGAGGTGTTTCCCAATCTGACAACCCAGCTCTCAGTCTTTGTTGGTATCTCTTTACTTTTGCCTTTCTCTCTGTCTCTTTCTCTTTCTCTCTCTCTTTCTCTCTCTCTCACACACACACACCCACACGCGCACCCCCACGCACTCTGCTCTCTCGCATGTCAGGTGGATTTTCTTTCTTCTTTTTTTGGAGATGATGAGTGTCTGTATCCCTCTATGATGCCACAGTGACACGGGCGCCCTGCCCAGCCCTGCTGCCTCATTGTGCTCACTGACATTTTCTCCAAATTGAGGCTCTGACATGAAGCATGGCGAAGTGAAGATGATGCTTCAGAGGTGACCAGACCACACAGACCCCTGGCACCTTCACACAGCAGGCAGGCTCATACAACAAGATTGGACTAGTCTTCTTCACTCACTTACCATGCTCAATAAATAACTGTTTTATTGTTTTTTTCTTTTGTTTTGTTTTGTTTTTTAAATACACAGCAGTGTAGCTATGCAGAGGCACACCTGGAAGCACTGTTGTCTTGCAGGAAGAAGGCCCTGGGTTCAAATTATACAGCACAAAGTACTTGTCAGGCACCTTGTCAAGACATCTGTTGTGAATTGGTGTCACACCAATAAGCTCAGGTGAATTGCTCTGAATAAAAGAGCATTTCTTTTACTTTCCTGTTTTTTTTGTTGCTTTTTGTTGTGCATTTTAAACAAAATGAAAAGAAGAAAATTTCAAACACAAATCTGATTAAATGTAAAACATGCAATTGACATAACCAGTTGTCTCAAACCATGCGACATGATGACTGCACCTCTGATTAATCAGCAGAGTTATCACAGTCAAGTGGTTTCCTGCACATAGACCCAGTAACTTGGATTTTGTGTGCAGTCTGAGCCAGACGGAAGGAAGAGAAATGGGAACTGGTCTCTTTAGTACATTCATGAATAGACACTCTCCAACAGAGCTAAGGAAACTACTGTCGCAGCCATGGTGTTGTTTGCATTCATGAATAAACCTGCTTCTTGTCATTCATGCAAACACAATTGGCTCCATGCTTCACCTGTGAGAAACTGAAACAGATGAACACAGAAACATCCTCTTATATGCATAAATGCTAATGTAACCACTGAAATCCACATTAGCTCTATTGTGATCAAGATTGTGCTGAAACACAAAATGCATTTAACATCTGTATATGTGGAGAAAAGTAGAGTTTAAATAATACTTAAAAATAAAAGTTTGTTGTAATGAGACATTTTTATGACAATATATCTGTCAGTTTTTTGGGGGGGGTTCTTTAAAGCGTCACATCTGCTGAAAGGTTGAATGCTTATTCTGATGCATAGGATGAGGATTAAAAAAGAGAAAGAAAATGCATTCAGCAGCAGAGTCGAAGTATGTCATTAAGCATGTGTTTGTGTGTATGTGTGTGGTTGTGGTTGGGGGCTCTTGTGTTGGGGTGTGCACGTGGGAGTGTTATTGAGAGATATTTTTAATTCTATATGTCATCGCCTCTCATCTCCTTTAGCAAGAGACATCGGAGGGAAGTTTGAAACATTTGCAATACTGCTATCATTTAAATTCACACACATCTACTTGTGTGCAGGCATACACACTTATGCACACCTGTACAGATTCAAGAGCCTTTCATATGAAAGCAGTTGCATCTTTGAAAATTGAAAAATGCCTCCCAGACTGTCTGTGGATTTTGTGTTATTTTTTCCATAGGATGGGAGGCATCCTAGGGAAGTTCTACATTATGAAGATTTGAATGTGATCCTAGGGTGATATAATTACAGATCAATTAATCTTTTTTTTTTTACAAAAATCTATTCACCAAAGTAAACCAAAATCCAAAAAAATCTGTTCTTCTCCATGTTATGTAAAATAGAGACTTGTTAGCTCCAAGAGATGCCACCAAGTCACATTGACCAAATTATACCAAACCAAAAGGTAGAGAATGACAATATTCATTCCCGGTGGAGAAACTACTGTCGATCTAATGACTTTCTATTATCCTGTTGTTTTTAGGAGTCTGCAAAGTCACTGTGGACTGCAAAGCAGGATTAGGTTTTCTCTCAAGTGGCAGGTAAATTGATTTTGCTCTCACTCCTCTTCACGGTGCAGCCTGTGAAAAGCACAAATGTCTCAATCACATCCCACAGCACATGTATAATGACTTTATGTACCCCCACCCTCAAGATGAAGATGTGGGAATCCTGACAGAGTATATAATTTGCAAAAAACATGTTGATGCTGAAGTACAAGAGGTTACAAATGTTCTTGGCCTTCATATTAATGAAAATAAAACAGCAGATGTCTCTTTAGACTCTCTTACTCTTGCAAGAGGGTAAAAGGAGCTTATGTCAACTTTTTGAGGCTCATCAAGTTATAATGGTATTGCTTCATCAAAAACATACCTGGGGTGTTTCTTTGATTTTGTTCATGCATGTTTGAGGAATCTTTTAATTGAATCTCCCCACATTCGGACATTCGGAAATGCCTAAACCTGCTTTCACAAAGTAACTCCTATTTCCACTGCAGCTCTTTTTTGGAGCTCCAGCTAAGTTTCCGCCTCACAGAGAACATGTCCCTGCGAGTCTACTGAGCTTCTCATACAAACTACTTCCCAGTCCAACACTCCAAAGAATGGCTGTAAAAAGCAAAATGGAGAAACCTTGTTGTAAAGACATATAGACGGCAGGAGTGATAAAAAAAGCAAGAGGCCTTTAATTTCTTTTAAGTTATGCTTGATATATAGAGCATTTTTATGACAACTTAATGCAACATAGTTACTTAATTGAGCTATACTGGCTCAACAAATCCATAATGCCTCCTCTTGATTCTGCTTTGGCACATTATGTGAGAAAATCTTCAATCATGTAAATTAAAGGCATCTGTCCCATTCGTTTGGCTACTTATCTGCAGAATTGTCTCAGAAAACAGCATATAGCTACAACTTCTCTGTTCATCTGTGTCATATCTTCTGGTCATTAAAAAATATCTGGGATGCCCAAAAGGAAAACATAATTCAGTTTAATTTGTGGCTCAGAGACTTTTAGTAATGTTTGTCTAATATAATCATATAGAAGTTTGGAAAGGAGTCTTCATAAAAACATACCATATACATTTCATGAAGGTGCTTTTCAGAAAGTATTCTGTGGAAGAGCTGATACTTTGCGGTATTGAGTTGGTTGTGTTGTGAAACAGTTTCAGTCCAAAAAGAAAATATTCATTAACAAAATTACAAATAGTCACTATTAGCTGGAGCTTCCTGTGCATTGGCCTAAACTTTGGCTCTTATACTTCACAGTCTGTAGCTCCACTCATCAAATATTAAAGAGGCGGTGTGAATTATTGATCCCAATCAATGGCTGCAGATCAGAGCTCACAGTAGAGGAACTCATGTGTGGGCGTACATGGTGCTCCAGATAAACTGCAACTGTACAGTGTGGGCAAAGCACATAACTCTGATCACAATGAAATAAAGCTGATAGTTTTATGCTTACATATATCAGATTATATATATTTATGCAAATCAATTTGCACATGAAGTTACATGAAAAACTACAATTTTCTGTAATTTTAGATGCAGTCACAGAAAAATTGGATTAGCAGTCAATACTGACAAAATGGGTGAAGTCTTACTTTTAATGAAAGAAATGTCTTCAGAAAATACATTTTCCAGAAAGCAATCTATAAGTTTAAGCTAATAAACAGGTTTTGGAAAGTAATATGTACATATCCTTTAGTGATATGTAATCACTAAAAGAAGTGATTCCTTTAGTCATCACTTCACTAAAGGAAGTGACGACTTCCTTTAGTCATCACTGACTTAGAGCCCTTTCTTCAGGGTGTCTACAATTTGCCCTGTTGGAACAAGAAACGAACATGGCACTGTTAATAACCTGATGTGAAAAGTATATTAATTTTAAAATATTGAAAGAAATAAACTCAGAAGCTCATAGCTTTGTGTTATGAGCTTCCTTTATTAATAAGATTTATGTGAATCCTAATCATCCTAACCAATGTAATTCTTAGCAATCCATAATCTCAGCTCAAATCGAAGATTAAAGGGTTTATTTCAAATACCATATGCTGATGGGGTTTTTTTCCGCTCCACATGTACACAGGCAGACAGAGAAAGGCTCACAGGTAGAGCAGCTGTGAGCACCACATCTGATTATGTTATTGACACCGGGCAGGAAGCACAAGTGGAAACGTGCCTCAGCTGAGAGCAAAAATACACAGAGGACAAGACTGCTCCATCACGTTCAATGACATTATCAGTTTACATCATTGCTGCTTTACTACACTCTAAAAATAAAGCTATTCAGAAATGTAGATTATCCCAATTCCTAAATCAGTTTGTTTATGTATTAGAATTGTTAATTCTGCTCGCTGCTTTGCTTTGCCAGCCTTGGTCATGTCTGAGCGCCTCCAAAGCCCCAGGGTCTGTGCTACAACTAATGATTAGCATTTACATAATGAGCTAAATGTTAGCTGCTGCCTCAAAGTGCTGCTCCTCAGTTGAAGGGGGCAAGCTGACCTCCACAGGAGGGAAAAAGAAAAAAGAACACATGCACTAGAAGAAGCAAATACATAATGTCCAATATAATGTTAAGGTTTAAGCTGGAACCTTTCCTTTGGAGTATTCTATTTTTAGCTTCATCTTTTGAGGAAGATGAAGCTAAAATTGATTTAAAAAATCAATTTTAAAATTGATTTAACAGGACCATGAACAAATCTCAACAAGTTCAAACATGCAAGACCTGATATTGTGCAACAAGAAACCAGTTATCTGTTTCTATTTTTGTACTTAGAATACAAAATCAAAACCCATAAAATAGAACACCATTGAATTTTAAAATACACAAATTGGTGTGTGTTTTTTCACGTACATAGTTGAATATGCCAATGCATTTGCTTCTAATGATTGAATGTTTCAGAAAATCACATAATTGCATCAATTATGAAACTGCTTACATTGCATGGCATACTCTCATTTCGTTAAAACATTTGAGCATTGAGGTTGTATTCTAGATTATGTACTGAAAGTAAGTTACTCTCCTAGAAATTTATGGAACTTTTTGGATCTTTAAAGATTTTTTCAAGCATTTACAAATTACTTTTAAAGAACTTTAAGTTCCCTGGATTTAAAATTTTCTTTCTGTGGATACTATAAATAACTTGAATGTTATATGTGAGAATTGTCCAGAACTAAAAATGCGTAATTTTAGGGAAATATTTTATAAAATTTTTGGATTATTTTATTTTTCAAAGTATCTGCTGTGGAGTATAAGTTACATCGGTCAAAAAATGCCTCATGGAGTGAAAGAAACATAAGTCACACCTGGCTAAATCACATGACTAGTCAAAATATGGAAAAAACTTGACTCATCATCTAGAAGAATGCTACTTTGCAGGACTTTCCAGAATTTGAAGGTCATTTTCACTGAAATGTAAGTTTAACTTTTACATATTGCTTTTCATAACTGTTCAGCACTCAAAATATACTTTTTCTCAAACTTCCAGGATACTTTCTGGAACATTCTGAAATTTCTAAGAATTTCCTTGTTTTTGTATAAATTTACAGTTTAAGCTCCAGGACTCTCTGACAGTAAAGATACCGGACAGTACTTTGTGGAACTGCTTGGAACTAACAGAGTAAGAAACATACTGGCTACTCCTTCTGGAACCGATCATCTATTTTTCCATGAATGTACAGGCAACATTCCAGTAATTTATAAGTTACAGTTCAGGTCTTTGTGGTTAGTTTCTGAAATCTTCCAGAATTTTCTGATTCCTTCCTTGTATTAACATATTGCTATTCCAAATTTAGTGGTCACAAGCCATCTTGAAATTCCCCTTGCTCCCTCAAAGTAACCTGCAAGTTCCAGTGGGAATAAAGTATAAACTTCAGGAAAAGTTCTGTAAATTCTGAGAAATTAACTCACAAGCATAAGAGAAGGTTATAGTACAGAAGTAACCTGTGAACTTTTGCATGTTAATGAAAAAATATATATACCATGGTGAACCATATGATGCAAAAGCTCTGTTGTTTCATAAAAAGGTGTGTGACATTGACCAAAATTGACTGGATTTTAAGTTGTTATAGTGAAAATATTTTTTTCAATTTAATATTTTAGCTGACTAGGGGACAACTAGTTCTTGCTAGTCTAAACTATCATCTTCTGTGGAAAAAATGAATGGAACATCAGAGGGCATAATCTACTTTTCAGACTCTTGGGGGCTGTAGGGAAAAGATCTGGATCTTACTAAACCTGTTTCTCCACAATTCATTCATTTCCTACACCCCTTTTCCCATGCAAACGATTTTTCTATTCCACTTTCTTTCACTTTCACTTACCTCTATCCATTCACCTCTTCCTAAACGCGTAATCACCATATTCTTCATTTGTTACATATATGGAGATATCTTTTTATATTCTTTTGCTGAAAAACCAAAGGATAAGTAGGAGTGAGAGGAGGGGCTGAGGTCTAAACCTAAAGACTGGGGTTCTAAATGTAAACAGTGGAACGCAGAGCAGCTTAAGAGGGCTATAAATAGAGCAATGGAGCATGAGAGGAAGCAAGCGAGCAAGAGAGAGAGATAGAGATGGAAAGCGAAAGCTTTGCTTACGGAATAAAAATTGCTCCCGACAGTCGGGGATTAGTGCTTCCCTGGAGGATTTTCACTCCAAAAACCCAATCTGGGGCGATTGGGAAGAGCACCAGCCTCAGTTATCTTAATTCAGTTAAACCCTACCAAGCACACAGAAATAGCATATATCTATATATGCTTGCACGCAGATATATTCAGCAGGTATAAACACACGCACCATGGCAGAAGGTACAAGAATATTAATAGAAATAGAAATGAAAAAGACAACACAAACACACCACTGAAAGCCTGATTAGCAGCATATTACTCAGCACCAATCAGTAAAATACGTGCTGTGTGTTGAATCTTAAAAAATGTGCAAATCTTCAATCTTCCAGTTGCTGATGCTGTTTTATTCAGCAAATAGAAATCAAGGGACAACAACATTCCTCTGCCAGGGGCGTCAGCTCCAATATCTATCCATAATTTGCTCTTTGCGTCTTCTCAACTTCTTATCCTCAAACAGTTTTAAGGATACTACGATACTAACAAGCCCTTCACCTTTTTTGTGTCATGTTGCAGTTTTATATACTATTCACCAAAAACAAGCACCAAAAGTACAAAAGTTACAGAAAGAAATAGAGAAATGTTTTTCACTGTCAGCTAGCTGGAACAGAGATTCCTCTGTAGATCCAGGAGTAATAATGAGTCTTACTCACGATGTTGATTAAATTAAGTTCACTAATAAATAAATGTAAAATATTCTACAATCCTGAGATTTGAATGTTAAATGTAAAAAAGAAACAACAGACAAGGTTTTTCAATGATTTGAAGAAAATACTTAATCCTGTTTGTCATGAACATTGCTATTGTTTGAGAATCTCACAGTTATTTCTCATTGCTCTGATTTAGATATACAGTTATTGTGGTATTTTTTTCTTATCAAGACCCCAATAATTTCTGGTTTTGTAGATTCACTCAACTATATTTTATTTGTAAGTCAATCTCTTCGATGATTGACCAGAGAATTGGACTGTGTTTTTGGAAAAATTTTTAGCAATTACATTTGAATATAAAATTGACAACAAAAACAAACTTGCTCTGTGAAAGCTAATTATTTGTTAAGATGAAAATCTCATTTGTAACATCTGAACGGTTTTCTGTTGAATTTTTGTGCAACTAGTCCTGAAAGACAGTGGACATATTAGAATTTCTTAAGAATAAATCATTTTTTTAAATGTCTTTGCTCACACACGCTAACACATGCTGTTCATTATTAATGACGTGGACTGAATCACAAACAGAGCTAATCTTGACAGTGCAGAAAATGACTTGTGAAATAATTGTAATGTATAAATTTGGTAAATACATGAACAAGGATGCTGGAATAGAATTCCCAAGCAACACCCAATCTAAGGGGTCCTAATGCAAAAAATCTGAAGTGAAATGGATCTTTCTGGCTTTTTAAATTCAGCAAACGCAACACAAACCATGAGTTGATCAGTTATGCTGTAAATACAATAAAAAGTTATTTAATGAAATCACAATCATGCCTTTGTTTTGTTTTGTGTTTCCTTCTGTTCAGACAATTAGAGATCACAGAAAAAGTGACTAAAAGTTTTCTTCTGTTTTACCAGATCTGCTGGCCTCCTGTAAAGACTCTGACAGAAGTGCTTGCTACAATATAGTGCTTTCCTGGACTCACGTGTGTTTTGAAAATATTTATTTGAACACAGTTAATTAGGGTGCATAGCAAGTTTTAAGCCAAAATAGTTCCATTAATGCAGACTCAGTAATCATGGTTGATGTTCCCTGACAGGTATAACACAGCCTGAAGTGATCTGTCATTAGGCGGTCACTGACTCCTTGGAAATGAAGAAATCATGTGAACTAGAGACATAAGGAAAGAAATGTCGAGTTGAGAGAAAAAGCACATGGATTCTTAAAGACATGCACAGTTCTTTCATTTAATCTGAATGCAACTCCATTTGTTAACGTAACGTCTGACTGAAGACCCTGGAGCATTTCTGGCAATCATACTTGTTGACTTCAGTCTGAACTACTGCAGTCACAACACACAGTGTTTTGGAGTCTTATTCAGCTGGCATCTTACAGATTGTGTTGTTAAGAAGTAATACTGTCCAAAATGTGCCTAAATTTGTCTCTCCTTTATTTTTGTCTGAATGTTTTTTAACTCAGACATGCATCAAATACATTTTTATTGTAAGATTCCCACTGAAATTGTAGAAAGAGTACATGACCCTTTAGGTAAAGGGAAGAAAAATTGAAGTGTGGATTAATTTGGTGATTCAACTTCAGATGCCTTACCTGTGGAAGCGGGCTGAGTTTCAAGAAACTGGGGAAGAAAATCTGAATTAACTTAGCGATTTGTGATACTGGAAATTTTGGTATTTATCTAATACCAAGTAAATGCAAGGTTAGTGTCACTGATACTTATACTTTTGTAGATTAGTCATTATTGTGGAGTAATTTGGTGATTGACTTCAGATAGTTCATTATGATTATGAAAAAATAGAGGTAAAACATATTAGGCAAAAACATGTGACATTTTATTAACCAACTATTTTAAAAAATAAAACCATTACAAATAAAAAACTTGTAATGGTTACATAGGAAATTATGTTATATCCTTAATCTTCTTATTACCTTCTTCTACATACAATTGCTTAAAAGGATATCTGAGTCTGGAACTGTACTCTGCATAAACCATAAAAAGAAATACTTTTTTTGTTCAATAGTTGATATGGTACGGCTATCATATTCAGACATACTCATATGTCAAGTTTGAGGTATGTATTTACATAAATGTATATTTTTGAGTTCCAATAAGACTTTTTTCCAACTTTCTGAATAGATAATAATAATCAGTGAGATACAATTGGGCCACTGAAAACAAAGTGAAAAGAATTAATTTGTAATGGAGTACATTGATATTGCTGAATTCTGCCTGAAAAGACTCTACTTGAGATCTCTGATCTCTGTCACAGCATCACAAATCATAAGGTGTATAAGGTGCATGATACTAACTCTTCCTTTGTGTCATGCCAGACCCAACAACAGCTCAATAATTGTCTTATTTTACCAAATAAAATAAGACACAAAATAAGTTGGTGTGCTTAAGTTGGTGAACTTAAGCACACCAACTTAAGTTCAAGTTCAAGTATTTATTTATTTATCCATTTATTTATGTTTATTTATTTATTTATTTATTTATTTATTTGATAGTAGGACAGAGATTACTTACCGTAATTTCCAATAAGTAATGCGCGATGTGTGTATATTAGCCACATCGCCGTAATACTTTGAACACCGTGATGGGGATAATATACGGCGTTTTGCCAACGGGTTTCGAATGGCTGAACTGCTGCCTGATAAAGAGGACCGCACAAGCTGAAGAGTGAGATCAAAGCGTTATTGAGATACAAACGAAAGAGAGAGAGCGAGGGCAATGCGTGAGGCCAGGGACGCCTGCTGGATATTGTCGGAGGGCACGCACAAAAGCCATCATCGCACCTGACCCACACGAACACAAATCCTCCAGTGCGCATCATGCGCGCGGCGCACAAAACTAGCACAGTACACACCAGATCCACAAAAATGCAAATGACATGCGCAGATGCACATGGCGCACAGAAATAGCAAAGTTGCACGACACACCTGACACAAGCACAAGGCTTTCGCGTGTGCGTGTGCCAATCACGCACGCACTCATGCCTACATAGCCTATTTGTTACAGATTACACTGAATAATGAAACAAAGGAAAACAAAGCCTATTTATTTAAAGTAAACTCTCCTCCTGCCAGTTCACAGGCTCAAGTCCTGTGTCTAACATGCAGAGAAGTGAAGTGGCAACATGTGCATACAAGCATGATTGACAGTTTTTAACAAATATGTAAGAAAACATGTTTTATAAAATTCACACATTGCAGCTTCAACTATGAGGTTAACTCTGTCTGGAATAAAATATGCAGTTGTGATTCTTGTGATTTAAACTCTAACAGGAAGAGTAAGAGGATGTAGTGTTCAGGTTTATCATGACTAAATGCAACACTTGAAGTGCATTAAATTATTTGCCTTTATGACTTGATTCATTTTTCAACAAGATCTTTCTAGAAATATCCTGGAAACAACTCCTCCTTTGTGAACACTCATATCAAATAAATCCTGCACAGTAAAACCACAGAAGGCCTTGCTTTAACTTTATTTTCTCCACAGAATGAATAAAGTATACATTTTTCTGGGTGTGAATGAAAAATCGATGGCACTGAGAGCAGCGGGTATATTTGCTGAACAAGGGGCGGGCACGTTTGGACTCCAGGCTCAAAGTAAATTCACTTTCACAGTTTGCCAAATGACTAAATAAAACATGATGCTCCAGTTTGCAGGAAAAATATTCTCTAATTGGAATTTCTGTTGGCTTGCAGAGAATTTACACGGAGACAAATTATTCATATGCACACTCATAGACACTGTGCATTTAATCTAGTTAGTCTATTCGGTTAACCTGAGGTGTTTGCATTAGCTTCGTCCTTTGGGATGTTAGAAAATCAGGATCTGCAGTGATCAAAATAGCACAAAAAAATCCTTGTAGAGTTATTGGCTTCAATAATTGTGTTTTATATCTCTGCAACCTCATTCTTGGTCTATAATTAGTGTGCATCCTATTTTTTCTTGTTCTAATTACCAGTTTATTGACAGGAATACAGGAAGTCAAACATGTGTTTCCAGGTGCTAATCCTAAACAAATAGTTATTTATTATTTGCAAATGTTTGTGCAAAATCAAGTATACAAACCTCAGGGAAAACAGATATACTATTTCCTTCTTTTAAGCTCGACAGCCACCCAGAAATACATAAGCCTGTGTCCATTTGAGGTAACATGTGGCCACACAGCTCATAAAACTGAATTCGAAGAGGGGCTACAGTTGGAAGAAATATAACCATACTGGAGCCGTGGTTGGTGACACAGTGACACTGACGTAGATATTTACCGCAACCTTGATCCGGCGTTGGCCCAGGAGGACAGGATGCTGTAATTCTTCTTTTCACTGCCACACTTGCTCAGCTCTGAGCGACTTTGACTTCTACCTCTGACTGCTTGAGGAACATAAACACAATATTGTGTGATATCAGTTATTTGGTTTCAAACATCTAGAGTTTTTTGTTAGAATTTAAAGCAGTCTTAGACATTTTTTTCCAGGCTTTCTTAAAGTCCTTTCTAGTGCATTATTCTGGTTACATGAAACCATATTTTTGTGCTTCATATAAAACACTAACACAGTGGTGCCCAAAGTCCATCCTCGAGGGCCGGCATGCATGTTTTAGTTCTCTCCTGGGTTTAACCCAGCTGGATGAAATAATGGCTCATTAGAAGGCCTAAGAAAAACATTGACATGCTGAGAAGGGTGTAACTACTTCCCGGGAGAGAACTAAAACATGCAGGATGCCGGTCCTCGAGGACAGATTTTGGGCACCACTGCACTAATACAATCCTTCTGAAAAACACCATCTCCATAGTAAACGGATTTGGCAGCATCAAGCTTTAAACACCTACTTGATAACTGAGCAAAGCGCCAATTAAAAACTGTGTTGCTGGTTTTTGTAGAGCTGAATTTCCAAACAAAACTTAAAAAGCACAGTATGATATCTGGTTGCAACTCATGTTAAATATAACACTTTTCAGAGACTGTTGATCTGCTGTAGACAGTTTTTGTGTAGGCTTGGCTCTACTTTTGTCCTCTCCTTGAACTCCTTCTACAGTGTTTTATGCAAGTACTGCACAATGTACTCCGACAATCAGTTGGAAGGACAATAGCTGCAAAAGCAGCAAAAATCCAGAAGGATTTTTGAAAACTTTTTAGAAAGCCACCTAACTACTTGAAACAATGTAAAAAGAAATTAGGAGCAAATATTTTGGTATTTAGTATATGTCATGCTTTTACTGCCAGGAAGAGTTAAACTGGTCTTTAATAGCATAAAAACAAAATTACAACCTAAACACACACACATGTGCAGAGTTAAAAATGGACTCCAAAGATCAGCCCAACACTTGGCATTACAGTCATTAATGCTTCACACTTTGTGCCAACAACAATTTTACTAAATTAATTTGTCTACAAGTTATATTTTTTTCTTTTCATGGAAACAAAGCCTCAAGACAAAACTCCAAAATATTCCTTAATCCAAATTTTAAAATGTGCTTACTTTACAACACTCACATAGAAGCACTTTTGCCTGCTTCCTATGTCCTACATCTGCATCTTATAGAACTGTTCTTCCAAGTCTAGTTTGTATAAATACTCATCTAAGCTGAGCTTTAAATGTCGTGACAGTACAATTGGAATTAGAAGTAGCACAACAGACCAGACAAGTACACCCTATGGCTCTTTCAGTTCAGCCACATTTACTTGCACTGTGTTGAAAAATTGGGTCAACTTTGCATTATGATGTGACAGCCTCCCAACCCAGTGGTGCTACCACCGTGCAGGGGCACAAGTCAAATGATCGGAAAATTCATGTGTGTAAAATTAGAGTTAAAAATTGCTCAACAGAATTCATGAACATTTTGTTACTATTCTTAAATTTACTGCTGCAAACAGGGAACCTTTGTTGCATTTGGAGGAAAAATGGGGAAGATTGCAACCCTAGTAATACCTTCACACTTATGTTGTTCAGAAGCGACAGAATCACGCTGTGGGGAGGGATTGAAGGAGAGACTGGTCTTCTTTACATAATAGATGGCATTACGAAGATTGAACAATGTTTAGAATTACTGAAGGAGCATCTCAAGACAACCAGCAGGAAGTTCAAGCTTGGATCACATAGGTCCTCATATGAGCTATGACCCTAAAAATACAATCAAATTAGTTACAGGGGGGACAAAAAAAACAATTCTTTGTAGGCAATGCTATGACGGTTTGTGCAACAAGGTGGTCTACCAGCTCTGTCTGCAGGAATGAGTCAAGATTCCAGTAAACTATTATGAGATTTGTGGAAGAATACCAAAATATTTGATCCATTTTATAGTTTAAAAGGGAATTCTGACAGATAATCTAAAAGATATATGTATGCTCCTGAATTTGAAAAAACTTGAAAAATAAAATTTTTCAGAAATTGACCTGAGCTGACCTAAAGCAGGGGAAGTTTAGTTTAATTTAATGTCAGAGATGAAAACAAGACTGTGTCTCTTTAATCCAAGGTACAGTGTTTGTTCATTCTGTGTAGAAGGAGTTATTTTGGCAATTGAAGTATTGAATGTTGTGCAATGATTGATGGAAATTTACTGACAAAGGCAATGTGTTAATAGATGTAAGACCTTGTTTGTGTATGACCAATGTTTTTGTCTGCCCTTGCTTTCTTTACTTTTGCACCTTTTTTTTCTTTTCGTCTGCGAAAGGCTGTGCTGGGCAGTACATCTCAGATTGGTGTGAAATCGCCGCCTAACAGGCGGGAAATTGGCTCTGTTATTTTTGGAGCGGAGTCATGGGGGACCATCAGACCATCATCCTCTATCTAATGAGCAGGTGATGGAGGCGTAACTTGGGAGGGAGGGAAGGATGATTGGTGTCTAAAACACAGCACTCTGGCAGATGTACAGATGAGACACAACACAGCACTGAGAGAGGTGGGCAAATAAAAGCAGAGAAAAAAAAATAGTGCAAGTTCTAGACGCTACCTTGAATATTGCAATAATGAGAGATTTGAGTATTGTCTGTTGTCAGAGCTGGACTCAGCCTGAGTTTAGCTTTTGCTCATGTTCTTATTGTGAAACTGAAAGTGAACTCTGCAGCATGGTTTGTGCCCACGTATAAAAGTGTCACAAATAATCCGATTTTTACTTAGAAACCAAGAATCTGTCTGATACACTCCCCTCAGCACAAATACAATTCTCCAAAGTAAAATGGAATCATTTCTCGTGGAAGATGTTTAGTCAGTTTGCTTAGTCACAAAATACATGCTAATGAAATAAAATGTCACACTTAGTATTTTTGCATCAATTTCACTAATGAAAAACAACATAGTTTATCAATGAGGTTTCAACATTCTCATTTTGCAGATGACAGACCAGCTCTGTGGGATGGATCATTTTGCAAAATATTTTCCACTATAAATTTCCAGCTGGATTCAGATCCAGAATGCTTGCTAGCTATGTCAGAGTTCATCTGCTTGTCTCCATCATAAGCAAAAACATCTTGAAACAGTAATTAAGATTAATCAGAACACAGGAACAAAAATATTTTATGCCATGTGCCCATAAGCTGCAATGTGTTTTAATATGCGCATTGAGGCATATTGGATATATATCTCTGGTATATATTGCACAATAGTGCACTTTGACTTGGCCACTGAATAACTCATGCTCAGATAAAAGAAGTTAAACTAGTGGGAAAGGGTCAAGGTTAAGACTTAGCTTGTACTGAAGCATTAAACCTACAGATACTTCTTTTTCAGCTACTGGTTTACACACACATACACAGGCACAATTGAGTTCAGCAGTTTTTATTAAATATTATTTCTTTGGTACCTCAAAATAAAAAACACAAGACACATCGTAATCCAAATTTAAACACTCATAGCCCAGTCGCTTGTCATCCGAGTTAGCAGCCTCACAACCTCTGGAAGTTAGCAGCAGCTAAACACTGACACCTGCTGTCACAACAGTAGAAGTAACTTCTCTTTCTAATTGCCATTCATTGAAAAAAACCTGTTTCACAAGTCAGGCCTGACAACACAGATGCTGAAATCACTGTATTAATTCAGTAGTGAAGATCACTGTTCAGTGTGCATACTGTTAACAAGTCTCCCTTTTGTCCTCTTCTCCAGGTCCTTCACATTACCGGCACAACTCTCACTATTTTGGCAAATCACAGCTCTGCTTTCAGTTCGCCTCACTCTCGTGGCGTGCCAGCGCAGGGGGTAAGGTGCTCCCACAAGAGCCGTGAAAGTGGAACCTGTATCCAGAAAGAAAAATTACCGATAGAAAAGTGTCACTGTGAATGATGTACATGAATGAACATAAAGCATGAGATTTGTGTCAAGGTCAAAATAAAGACTTGCTTGAAGCGCTCAGTAGCTGGAGTGTTCTCCAAGTTGAATTCAGCGACAGGGACACCTCTGGCTGCCACCTGAGGAGCAAACATGGCTGCTGGATACACGACTGACGAGGTGCCAACCTGCAGGAACAATTAACTGAATCAAAATATAAAAGAGGCTTTGTGGACAACTTGTAAGTAGCCTCAAAATTTCTTTACGAAGTGGAACCTAAGCATATAAGATATAAAAACTTATAGACATAAAAACTTTTTAAATTATGAAAAATATTTGTATTTTAAAATTTCCTAGCTCATTTCCATTTTAAGAAATAAGTCATAGATTCATAATGATGTTTTGTATTTACTCCATAAAGTTGTCTAAAAAGGAAGTATTGATTTTTTCCCAGTGATTCAATAATTTGTTGTTTTTGTTGGCATCTTAGTTTCTTTCAGTCTGATTTTTTAATCTCGGATTCAGCAAAAGTGCAAGTGAACATTAAGTAATTGTAAAGCTCTAAAAATGGACTCTGGAGTTTAACATATACTCCAGTGTTACACCAGTCCCTTTATGGTTCCCTCAAAAACACAAAAAAATTATGTTATGCTGAAACTGAGGCTTTTTTCTCACTTTAGAAGAGAAGGCTCTAAAATGATGTAAAAACGTTTATCAGAAATTATTTATACAACAAAACATTCCAAACACTCACTATAAGACATAGGTCACAGTTGTCCAAGACTTTCTCTACTTCGGAGAGAATATCTGCATCCAGGGTCTCACCAAACCAAACCACAGCAGGTCTCAGAAGGCCGTTACAGCCCCTCTGCTCACATCTAAAACAAACACACACAATTTATGTCAAAACTCAGTTGGAAAGCAATAACTGAGGTACAAGTGTCTGAGTGTGTTGTACCGAGGAAGTTCCTCATCAGGAATCTGGGCATCATGCGCATCAGGGTCAGGGGCTCTGAGGAAACAGGTACATACTACTCAGAATGAGGGCTATATTGTGAAGTACATGGCATTCCTAAAATCCACATTTATGCATATTTTAGACAATATCGTAATCAGTTGTCTTCTCCTTTTTAAACTTGTGTCTTCATCACATCTTTACATTAGACTAATGTGTCCAAAAACATTGTTCCACAAGTCTTGTGCTCGACTCAAATCGAGCTTCTTAAAACTCATGCTGCTGTTTTCTGCTTAACAAAAATAAACTTTCTTTTTCAGTGCTTGTGAACAAGCCAGACTTGTTCACTCTTTCATTCAGTCACGGGTTTTAACATTTAACAAGCCAATTTAGGCCTGGAGAGCCTGCAACGGAGCTCAGACTCCACAGCTACAAAAATGACCTAAAATAAGTCAATGCTGGTATGAACTGTGGCATCAGAGCTTAATTCTGCACGTGAGCTGAAATCTTATCAATAGGAAATAGGTTTTCAATCACGGACATCCATTTTAAATGTCAGATAAGAGACAAAGTGGCTTTCAGAATGAGATTTGTTTTGAGTCAAATTTCTCCTTTTCACTGTGTCATCGGGTGTTATTTAGCTCACCGACATTCAACCGACTGAGACGGCCTCGTTTTCTCTGGCATTTCAAGCTCAAATGACTGTGATCGATATCTTTTAAAACACATTTTCACACCGCTTGGGAAAATGGTCGAGATTACCAAACCAGACCAGAATGAGCACTTACCCTCTGCCCTCTAGAGCGGAACAAATGGGGCTCTTGTAATTGGCCTCCTTCGTGACCACACATCATGCAGCGTGTTTTAAACAAGCTGCCTGCATTTACACACAAAGAATAAAAGACTAATTAATGCCGGGAAAACAACAGTAAAGCTTCAGGTCACCAGTTCAAAGATTTGCAGAACTCAGTTTGAATTCGTCTAGTGTTAAAGAGAGTATACATGTGCCTAATAAAACAAAAACAATGGTTAAAAAAAAAAAAAAAAAAAGACCTCACACCATGGATTTCCAGCAGGTTTTTTGTTCCTGCACGGCGGTGCAGTTCATCGATGTTCTGTGTGATGACAGTAACTTTTCGGCCCTGTTTGCTAAGACGCTCCTCACACTCTGCTATGGCCTGGTGGGCAGGGTTTGGGTTCTTGGTAAGCATAACCTCTCGACGGTAGTGGTAGAACTCCCAAACACGAGAGGGATTGTGGGCGAAGGCTGTCGGAGTGGCCAATTCCTGAAATTTGGCCAAAAAAACAACAGTACAGTTTTTTAAATGGTCTTAGATTAAAACCAAACACAATAAAACTTCTGAGTTAAACAATTGCATTCCCCTCAAAATAGATCTAATAAGTTAATATATTTCTGCACCACTGGAATTGTATTGATTTAAAAAACATAGTACATACACAGCTATTTTTTATTATTATTATTCTAAGCACACCGACATGGTCAAATGAGAACTTAAACTACAAATAAAAACATTTAAAGATCTTCAAAAAGCCTGAAAAGCTATTGACTGAAAAAATCAAATCAAAAAGGATAGAAAAGATGATCGGCAAACTCTCCTAACCCTAAATAATCCAGAATAAAGAGTTAAAAATCAGCCCTTGATTTAGGTCTAAAGAAGTTGAAATTGTCTGTCCTAGACCAATACCAGTAGATGCACACCTGTGCTTGCCATTTTCTCCAGTATCCTCCTGCTCCTCTGAAAGTTGGAACTCCACTCTCAGCACTCACTCCTGCTCCTGTGATGATGGCAATGTTGTTGGATTTGGAGAAAATCTCCCTGAACGCTGCCAAGTCTGAACATAAACAGAAGAAGACACACTAAATAAAAATGAGAGATAGATACTTAATATAAAAATATAGTAAAATATATTCCACTGGGTTTACCTGAACTGGGCCTTGCCATGGCCTGGATTCTCCACGTCTTCCTCAGCTGGGCATACAGGTGAGTGTTTATGACTCCACAGGTGAAACGGTGTACAATCATCAGGTTTTAGAACTAGTTGCAAAGAAACACAATACAATATTCACTGCCTAAATATGACGATCCTGTGCTCATTCCACAGTCGGGGTCTGTTTTGTGTGGAATATGCATGTCCTCCACATGCTCAAATGAGTTTTCTCCACTTACTCTATTTTCTTCCCCCTGCCAAACACATGCATAATAAAACTCTCCAGGCTACACAGCTATTTCTCACCCACTAACCCCCACATTTATAAAAAGCCTTCAGGGTAGCAGTCCCAACTGGGGTTTAAGAAGGGCTAAGAGAAATTACTTTGTAGCACATAAAGACAAAAATTTAAAGGGACACAATTACCAACAAAGGGGTATGGCACTTGTTAATACCAACAAATGTAAATATTTTATCAGTTAATGCATTACATTTATATAATATTGAAAAAACAGTTTTTGCACAAATCACTACTTCATTTCATGTATGTCTTTAGGGGGTGCAGGGGAGGGAAATGGGGGGGACAACTGTGTACCATAAGCATTTTAAAGCATATTACCCACATTCAAAAATCTAAATGCACTCCAAATAAAGTAGATTTCTTTGTTAACCTGCCATACTTAGCACTGCATGTTTTTTTCATTTTCATGAAAAAATATATTTTTAAAATTTTGCTGGAATCTGCTGTAAGATTGATTACATTTCATACAAGCGCATATTAAGAAATGCATTATGCAATAAGCATAACATGCCACAGAAGGATAGGGGATACCCGGCTTTTCTACTTCTGGAATGGGCTTCTTCCAGAAAACATCGTCTTTTTTTCCTCTTTCAAATCTAAGTAAACATCTCCAGAAGTACAGAATAATGTTTGGATACGTATTAACCCAAATGATAGCCTCTTATGACACTTTCAGATCCCATCTATTACGGAAAAATAATGTAAAATATTTCTGTTTGATTTGCATGATTACAATGCTTTTTTATGTCCGTCTTAGATATTTTTATTACAAAAAACACATAATTTCCGATGAAGAGTTATTCATCATCTCGCAGAAGCAATTTTTCCTCACACACAACAGCAAAATATCCAAAATTGTCGCGATTTCAAGTCCAACACTTCTCTTTTCTAACTACATTAAATGCAACACAGACCTGTGCTAGCTAAGCTAACAACCTTGGCTTGGAGTTGCACGACAACAAACTGACACCCGTTACCAAGGAAACCACTCGCAGTCAGACTTCTAGCGTAGGAAAGCGGGCTGAATCTAGGCTTTTGTTGATAAAAGATGTATTTTTATCTGACGTGGAGTTTACAGTTACTATCCTACCTCAGACCAAAACCAGCACAACCAGTCGTTTCAAACAGGAAGTCGATGCGTTTTTTCCCTTACATTGGATCAACTAGAGGACATGAATGACCAGCAGAGGGTACTGCCGCTCCACTTATTCACTGAGCAATTTGAGTCGGTAGTACCTCATAGGGAAGTGAAACCATACACATTAATACGAGTAAAACCACATAATTGTATTAACTTCTCGGTGGTGATTATAACGGACTGCACTTTGTAGTTTCTTTTTACCAACAAAAGAATATATTTAAAAGCAATGACTGCACCGACAGAGAAACTCGGTGAAAATTATAAGGAGCAGATTTGTGTTAGGAAATGTCTTTTTGACTGAAAGATGATCTTTTGACACAAATATCCACAACTGTGGTGAATAACTGGATCACTTGGTGTTGGTAGTGATTCTAGATCACCTGTTGCTCACCTGGTAACTTTAGTGAGTGTGTGATGGGGGAAGTCTACTTTTGCTGACCGCCTTAAGCTTGAATGATTTTCGTTTTTGATCACTGTTGAAACCTACGGATCCGTTTTTATGCTGCCTTTTTAACACAGATGTCTGTTATTCAGTGCGTTGAATCACTGTAGACAGCTACACTGTTCACTCTCCAGTCCAGTCTGTTGTCCAGATGAACACCGAGTTATATTCCCCAACCAGTTCCACTTCTTCTCCAATGGTGGAAATAAGGTTTGATCTAACCTTGTCTTTTTCTGAAATCTAAAGTGAACTCCTTTGTTTTGTTCACACATTCAGGATGAGATGATTGTTTCCACACTATGCCAATCATCTCATCTTGAATGTGAACAAAACAAAGGAGTTGGTTGTCGATTTTCCCTGTAGTGTACATAAACACAAGTTACTTAGCTGTGTCACATGTTTACCAAGATATAGAAAAGACCTGCATCTGCACGAAACAAAATTGGCTGGGATTCTAGAAACTACATGAGAATTGCAAATGCCCAGGCACATGTTGCATCATGAGTTGTATATAAGCCTTCGGAGTCAAAATAGTCAATCAGTGCTTACAATATTGTTTCCGACACTCTTTCTATTTGTAATTCATCATAAGACCGATCTTATATTATATTTGTTTTTTGCTAAGTATTACGACTTTGGTTTAACTCTAAATCAAACAATCTCTTGTAGTAATTCAATTCCCTTACCGGTGTTCTATAAATGTTGCATCATTTGCAAATAAAGTTGATTATAGATTATTTGACACCTTACATGTATAATTTCTAAACATTCTTTAAAAAACTCCCTTATTGTTATAGAGCTGTATGTGTTTGGTTTAAACATCTGCTGATAAAATCTGCATTTTTCCTTCTTGCAATTTAACGGCCCATGCAATTTCAGTCGTCAATCTTCCTGAAATGGTCCAGATTTTCATAATACAGCTAAACAGAACTTAACATCTAGACATATCAGGAAGCACAACTGTTCAGATATTATTATTATTAGTAGTAGTAGTATGAAGAGGAATAGAAAGATGATCTGAAACATATAATACATAAATTCAGAATGATCATAGGATCTGATTGTGATGTTCACATGGTGCTCTATGTTTTTGTTTTGAGCTGATCCATGTCATGTCCCTCATTCCAATTATTCCTTGCACCTGTGTCGCTCCCTGATTGTTTTCCCTTCTTAAGCCTCTCTCAGTCACAACCACTCTGCCAGATTATCCAACGCTTTCAACAAGAAGTTTTCCAGGCTTCTCGCCCTCATCGTTGCAACCATGCTCTTGTTCCCAGATTTGCCCCTTTTGTTTTGCCCTTGTCAGAGTTTTGCTGATTGCCCATCTGGATCTCGATCCACGCCTGTTTTGGTTACACCGCTCTTGCTCACTCCCACAGATTCTGCTCTCAGCCCCATTGTGCATGATCTCTGCCTGTCTGCCCAAGGACTTGGATCTGTATTTGGTACTTCTGCTGGACTTCTGCTGCTTCATGGAGTTAGTGCAGTGCCCTGCATCAGCGCTTCCCCTCCCCGGGTACTCCCTCCTGAGCCCTGCATCAGTGCAGCATCTGCTCTCCTCCTCATCCCTCAGCTGAACACTCCAGTACCCGATTGTCAAGCCAGTACTGCAGCTGACGATCCAGTGTGCCTGGTTTGAGCTGTCTTTTAATAAATATCTGAGTTTTCTGCTCACTCCTGTCTGTGTAGTGGCTAATTTTCCGGGTCTCTCTAGTGAGTCATTACACTGATAACTATAAGATCACTTTAGTGCATTGTTTTATCCTAACTACAACTTAACAATTACTCTAACGTTAACAATTTTGTTAGTAAATTATAGTGTTAACTTATAGGATTTCAACAACACAGCCAGCATACCTAGGTGGGCCCAATATGGGGAAATGGAGGGCAGACAATATGGGTCCTGCATGGGTTTGCCCATGTAGGGCAAATCCGTGTGGGGCCACCATGGAAACTGCGGACAAACCCATGTGGGACACATATTGTCTGCCCTCCATTTCCCCATATGGGGCCCACTGGCTGGGAAATTACGTAAATGACTTGGTATTTTGTTTTGTATATCTTTATAGAGTTTCGATTTTTTTTTTTCATATTGTGCCTTTTAAACATTTTTATTACGTCCCAGAATAATTCCTCCACTTTAAGGTGTACAGCACTACATGCCAGTTACAGTAATGTGTGGTGATTTGTTGGAACCTGAGCTGAACTGCAGGGATAGAAATATCCCATCAAGCCTCTCATTTATTCCTCTTCATCTCTATTCTCTCTTATGCGCCCCCTCCCACGCCGTCTCTCCGGGCGAACGCACTGACTGCTGCTGTTGCTGCGGCGCCGACCCTCTCCTTCTCTCCTTCTCTCAGTCCCGCCGGTCGCCTGTGGACGCTGCCCGGCTTGGCCGAACATGGCGGCGGCGCCGGAGGAGGAGGTAGACCGCAGACCGATCCGGAGGGTCCGGTCCAAGAGCGACACACCTTACATCAACGAGGCGCGGATCTCCCTGCACCTGGAGACAGGTAGGCAGCCTCCATGTCCATGCATTCACGGCTTTGGGCGGTTTTACCATCTTAGTACTTCGGTTCTGATGGGAGATGAATTGCTTCATTGGTTCGTGGCGAGTCCCACGGACGCAGCATGACTTTGGGTTTTGTGCAGGGTGGGCTGTATCCACGGTGTAGCTGTACACGCACCGCGCTGTCATTCTGACAGTAGTCCACTACATGTGATGTGCAGGGAAGCCAATTGTCCGTGGAGGACGATGGATTGCCAGCATGACTCCGCCTTGATCGTTAGCTGCAGTGAAATGTTGGTGAACTTGGCTGCCAGGATTGTTAGATTTTCAGATCACGCCTTTAATTTATGCCGGAATTCGGCGAAAACAGAGGATTTGGCCTTTGTGTGGTTGTTTCCTTTGTTACCATGGTCACTATAAGGTGCGCCTGTTTTCTTCTGCGTCTCCATACTGGTTTCTGCTCATCCTCTTCCTCATGTGAAAGCACGCATGGCTGAGGGAGGCGGCTGTAATGTCACAACACAGCAGAGCGGAGCTGTCCACTGCCCCACGGTGCTGAAGATGCCACCGCGGCATCTCGGGAACTGATCATCATCAACAATACAAATATTGTTATTTTTCTCCTGCTGCACCACAGTATTTTGAGTTCAACACTCTCTTCCCCCAAAAACTGGCTGTTGATGAGACGATTCTCAGTCACATGGCCTGTAAAGCCCAGTCCATACTTTCCATTTCAGTCCAAACTCTGGAAATTTCCCTGCTCCTGGCTGTTGACTGAGACATGCTTCCACTCCAACGTACGCAAATTTCAAGCAAAAGAATCCAAAGGAATACTTTAAAGTAATCCCAACAAAATAATACATTTCTTGTTCTGCTCCGTTTTGGTTTTCTTAGACATTGCACATCCGTCTTATGTTCATACATCTGTACCCTTGATCATTCTCAGTTGTCCTCTCTTTGGCCTGTAACCTCCTTTGTCCATGTTGTGCCCTATTAAAACAGCACCTCCTCTCAGGCAGATTAGCCAAGCATCTACATTATAAATAACTCCGTATTTCTTTCCTTCGATGCCTGAAGGAAGGAAATACCTTGTCAGGCGCTCCACAGGCTTAAACATGCCTTGAACAAGCAGAGAAAGACTCCTCCTCTCTTCATGCCTGACCCATGGAGCGTTCCTTTTTATTTCTTTCTCAAATATTCTTTGAGTCTAATCATATTTATTTTCTATTACCACTTAAGTCAACTGCACACCCACTCCCATAATTTCCAGTTATGCTTTTTGGATGCTGTTGTGCATAAATCCAACCCAGTTCTCTCTTTGATGTGTCACCCTTCACGTGACAAATTTTCATCAAGCTTGTGTGTCTTCGTTTGCACACTTATCTTGTGTGTAGGAGGATGGGTGTATCTCTGAGTAATTCAGTGTAGTAAACAACAGTTTATCACCAGATGGCTTGTTGTTGTTGTTGTTCCCTTAAGTTCAACCATCTTCTGCTTCATCTGGCTTTTTTTTAACTAGATTCGTTTATTAAGATTTTTGACATCGGGTTACTTTTACAGTTTGAACTGACTATGGACATTAATCAATATAATATACTGGTATTGCGATAAATGTTATATTCAAGAGCATTGTGCCTTAAACATTTTTTCACAATAAACATTTTTTTGCACTTTTTTATGTGTGTTTGGGATTTTGCCTGATATTCTAAAACAAATTATTTCATAAATGTGAAGTGTTTAGACGATAATGCAACTTTTTTAAATAAAAAAAATAAAAACATTCAGACCATTGTATTATGTTGAGCAGAATAAAATCCATCCAAACTAGTTTAGTGAAGGAAACAGCTCAATCCTGCTGTTCCTGCAGCAACATGAGAAAACTTGTTCTCGTTCTCAGACACACTTTTCTGATTGACAAAAAAATGTACCATATACCACATAACTACTACCGGGGTCTTGCAATCAGCAGCTGCATGTGTGTCTAGTTGTGCTGCTGTGTTTACCTGTTTTTTAATGAGCGTGTTTTTTTCTAGATATTTAGGGACTTAATGCAGGTTTTTAATAGATATGTATTTTTAAATTTCCTCAGTTATGGAGAGCTTGTTGTGACTGTCCCTCTTGTGACTAAATTTTTAAATCTGTGGAGTCTCTATTGCCTCTCAGAACTGTTTTTTTCCTGACTTCTGTGTCATTTGAACATGTTTCTATGCTCTGTTCCTCTGTCAGGATACTGTCACTTGTTACAGCAGCAGACATGCTCATAACCAATTCCTCCTACATAGGTCATTAATATTTAGTTAATACTTTATATGAAAATTTTTTTGAGTTGATCAAACATTAATCAAACAATTACATTCTGCACCAATATATGGGTCTCTATATTTTAAATATAGTGTTTTGTTCATTTCACACACATTAGGTCACTGCAGATCGTACATAGAAAGAATCCATGGGAATTCAGGGCATCTCAGTTTGAGCTCAAAATGAGATGCTGGCATTATTCTGCTCTCACTCAAACACAAAGAGTGCTAATACCATCCTGAAAGAGGAGCTGAGACAGAGTCTTTAAATAAGAGGAGGTAGAAGAGTGGGAGAGGCTTTGAGGGTGAGAACAAGATGAAGCCTTTCTTGCTGTAAAACCCTGAATACCAACAGACTAAAAACAAGAGGAATCAAGCTGACTGGCATCCATACAGCACTGTATGAACAGGGATTGTATCTTCTATTGTTAGCAATCTATGAACATCAGTTAGTCCTGGAGTAAGACAGAGTTACACATACCTCCACAAAATAAAAAAAATTCAAACAAGAAGTCTGTGAGGTTTGAAATCAATGCAGTGTCTCCTAGCAAATAGACAAACCTTCCCTCTCTTCCTTGAGTCTGTCCATTCAGCTCACAAAAGCCAGCCTTTCTGCTGAGAGAGAAATCCTGAGCCGAGGAAGGCAAATGAGTCAGAGCTGAGTTCTTACTGAAGACAGTGGGAATTATGTCTCCCTGCTGGATGATGTCAGAGTGCAAGAACAAGAATGAGGTGTGTCATAACAAAAAATACCCTGGAGTAATACCCAGTCAGTGCTGCTATGCTCAACAGTATTTCAATGATAGGGCATGATTCTTTCTCCAGACTGCATTATCTTTCATTCAAGTTTATTCCAGCCAATTAGTGTGGTGATGTGACTAATGTAATAGTTCAAACCCTGGACCTCACAATCCATGTGCTGTTAAAAAGGGCTGCTGTTTAAATGTCACAAAGTTAAAGTAGGGAGAAAAATAATGTTTCCAAAATTTTATTTGCATCTACTTGTTTTTTGTGATCCTCCTGGGTTTCTCTTGTCAGCATGTACATTTATCTAATGGCATTCATGATTTATTCTTATTTTTCCTTTATTGTATAGTTCCTCATAAATGATTCATGTTTAGACTCATTACATATACGAGGGGGTACAAATTTTTAATAAATGCCCCATAAACAATTAATGGTCTCAACTGTTCACTTGGCATCAGTAAATGTCATTCAGGTTGCAGTTTATACAATAATTATTAGCTGCATATGATCCACTTCATCAGAATTTAAAAGTAAGCTTGATGTCAGTAGATAAAATAGCATTTTATCCTCTCATGATTTTGCAACATTTCACTCACTGAATTGAAAAGAAACAGTAAAATGAAATACTTTTCAGTAGTTTCATTTTATTGTGTAGAGGCAGGAAAACTTGTCAAATATCAAGATTAAAATGTATTACAGAACTGACTAAAATGCATATTCTATCTATTAGAATCTAGCAGAAGACTATGGCAGAAATATTAGATAATTTAAATAGAATCCTGGTAGCTTCCTCATATCCAGATATGTCATGAATTCAGACAGGTCAGCTGTGGGTCTTCAACCTGCATTGCCTGCCTGCTGCGTTGAACTCCTCCTGTTCTACAGCCTCTGTACCGTTCTCTTTCATATCTCCGCCCCCTGTAACAGACAGAAGTGCAGCCCCACTGAACTACTGTAAGAAAATCACTCATCCAACTGTTTTTTTTTGTCTATTTTCATGAAGGCCACCAATCATACAGGAGACAAAGAGGATGAAGAGGGGGATGACTCATACCTCTGCGATATGCCAAGTCGTCACACATTTACAGTGATATTCACACATAAACAGACAAGCACACACACTCTCCTAGAGGCCCTGAGGAACTGTCACTTTGTATTAGGTCAGCGCAGAGAGGGGAGGAGGGTGTTTATGGCTGTTGAGTGGTGAATGGCAGCGAGAGAGAAGATGAAGGAAATGTAAAACCAAAAGGAAACAATGAACTTTGGGTTGCCTTTGAACTTGCAAACTTCTTTTATTCTTCTCTGTCACATCCCACCTTCTTTAAGACTGTTCCCGCTGTTGGCTGCCTGCTTGTTTGTACTAGCAGAGACCAAATCAGAAGCAAGAAAACTAAAAAGAAATCAAAAAACACTGCAGTTTTACTGTTTCAAACCAATCCCTGAATGGAGTTACAGAAAATATTTTAACAAATCAACCCATCTGACAGATTAGCCTGTTTCTTTTTTCAGTTTAGTCTATTTATATGGTAGTCCACACCAAATGTCTTATACCTATAGTGATTCTAGCCAATCCCAAGTATATCTATATTATAATTCTCCTAGATAATTATAATATAATTTAAAAGAACAGGTAAAAACAGGCTTTTCTGGCCTTTAAGTTAACTGTCTTTAACTACTTTTAATGTATTAGGAGTGTGCAACATTCCAACATGCATTGGAAAGACCATTGTCGTCTTACCCTCATATCACTGCTGGGTTGTGTAGGGGTTGGTCTTTCACCAGCAGCCATTGGTTGGGAGGTCCACACTGGATGGCTCTCCGGTCCATCACAGAGCAAAACAGACATCCATTCTGACTGAAGATGACCCATTCTTGTCTGATTGTAACTTGGAGTTGATTGTAGTTTTTTGTCTTCTACTTGCCCACCTACTTTTTGAAAACTGACCACAGAATTTAAATGGATTACACAAAAATAAAGCTGTGAAGTTTAGCCAAACAGTAAAGAGCAGCTATCCTCCTGTACAGCCAATTATCTGCAAAACACATTAAGCTCCTTCTATCACCTCTGATCGAGGAGCTTTCTTACAGCACATCCACAGTGCTGTGTTCATGTGTGCTTTAACAAGGCAGCACTTCAGCAGCCCTGCAGCCAACAAACATTTTAATCAGGGATGGAAATGCTGGTGAAAGGGAGAGGGAGAAGGATGCAGATTTAAGTCAGAAGGACTGTACCTCACAGCCATCTGGGGCACAGCAGCACATTAATCTTGCTTACATTGCCAGGATCTTAGTCTCAGATCGAAACCCAAAATTAGAAGCAGTGTCATCAAAGGCTGCAGGATGATTAAGTTCTTTTGCCTGATGGAGAGAGATTGCTCTGATGGTACAACTCAGAGATATGTAGGGTAATCATTAATAATCGTTAGAAACAGGAGATTCTTTCAGTGGAGAAAGAGCAGGAAAAATTATTTTCAATTGTCACGTCAGAAAAATAACACTAAAAGTTTTGATTTTACACTGTCAGGAAAACTCTGGATCATCCTGAGTACAAATTCCATCATGACACATTAAACACATTTTTAAAAATCCAACTTCAGCTTAAGAAAAGAGGAGGAATTAACTGAAGTTGTTGTCTGTGTAAATACTTCAAACAAGTCACATTTCCACTATTTCTCCGCATTACGTATATATAGAAATGCAGCTGTACATTTATTTTTCACTTTCTGTGAAGCTGCCAATGACTAATAGGACCAACTCAGCTGTAGTACTTGGTGTACTTTGCTTCTGTTAAGTAACATTAGTATTTATCAATCTTTGTGAGCCAGTGTATTCCAAACTGGTGTTACAGTAACTTCTTGCTACTTAAATTGTCCAGGTGTAGGACATTTGGTCCTTCAGACGCTTGCTAACAGATAAATTGTAGTGTCACATTTGATTCCTTTGCTGTTGTTCTTTTTTTTGTTGTTGTTGTTTTTTCAAGCATTTCTTTGCAAAAGTCTTGAGCCATAAAACAAAAGTAAGGGATGAATGAATCTGAGTGTATTTTGTGAAGTCTCTCAACAGTAATAATGTGTATCAAATTCTCGGCACCTGAATTTCAGTAAAAATAAGTTGAATTAAACTCTTTCGAAGTTTCAAAGGCAGCATTTACCTTAAAAGCCTTGGTTAAACCATCTGACCCAAAAGCTTTTAGGGTCACAGTGAGTCTGATTGGTAACAGTGACGCTATTGATTGGAACAATTTCATTTGGCTGTTAGTGCATTGCTTGTCACAGCCAGACATGTGCCTTCTCATCAATAACTACTTTGATTGTTTTCCTTTTAAAACACACTTTCCATTAAATGTCTCCAAGGTTTTTCCATTGCAGCATAAAACTACCCTTGAACCTCAACCTTTTTAGGAATATATATATATATATATATATATATATTCACATTCCTACTTATTCATGTATCATTAATAGAACAATTTAGATAGATAGATAGATAGATAGATAGATAGATAGATAGATAGATAGATAGATAGATAGATAGATAGATAGATAGATAGATAGATAGATAGATAGATAGATAGATAGATAGATAGATAGATAGATAGATAGATAGATAGATAGACTGGAAGTGGGAGGCACACAATTTGTGGAACAAGAGATGAATTTACCTCAATCAAATCAGATGATGAAGGCCTTCTCAACAGATTTGGTCATAAGACTGAAAAGCATGTGTGTATATGCAAAAAGTCATACTTCTGAGGTTGCATAACACTCTTATAATTCTTGTTTTAATTTCCTAACCAATGAAACTGTCTGAGTTGTGACATACAGAGAGTGGTAGTCATTGCATGTGTAACAAAGCAACTGGATTTATAGTAAGAAGATGGTTTATGAAACAAAGTCAAATCGAGACCAAAAACTGAAAGAAAACATAAAGTAAGCACTTTCAGGATGTTTGATCTGTGTTTTCTCACAGCAGGAGGATGTTAACAGAATCGATTCAAACATGACAAAACCTAGAAAGACAAATCTAGAAACAACACTGAGATAACAAAAACTCACAGATCAATTATTCTTGGCGGCATAATTAAAAATAAAACCCACATAAAAATTCTAACATGTCAACAGCTTGTCAGTGACAGTGACAATAAGACATTCTTTGAGCTATTTTTACGCTGTTTCTGTTCTCAGATGACGTTAAAAGGCTTTGATCTCTGAGTCTTGTTGGAGTCGTTAAGGCTGACACAGCTCCATGGAGATCATAGTTCAGGCAGGTCAAGGTGAGATTGATCGGGCTAATGTGGATCTCTAATGCAGCACAGAGATGTGAGCAGTTCCAGAGGGGAGATTAAGTATGCTGTCTGCTGGTAAAGTTAGAAAACCTATTCTGGGCTGAAATAGATTCTGTTGGACGGGATGGTTTACCATCTGACAGACGTGGCAAGCTCAGTGTCTTACAGACGACAGGTTAACTGACATCTCTGTTTTGACAGGAACACCTTTGATCTGAGAGCTTAGACTCTTACGGTTCTGAGAACCCCCCTAAATATCAGAAAGCTCTTCATGAGTCCATGAGTGTCTGCAGCATATTGAACCAAACATTTGAGTCCCCTCTGATTTTTGCCTTGTTTGAGGCCTCAAGCAGATTTACAACACCTACACAATGTTATGCTGCAGCTCAGCTTTCCCAAAATGGACAAAAGCTGGATGTACCAAGAGGATTATAAAAAGAATACAAGACGTGGATAAAAATAAGAAATCATTCCACTAACAGAAGGCACTTTAATTATTCAACAGCGTTGTAGCTGGAATATTTCTCTCAGGATGCACATCAACAAACAGTTACCACATTTCACATTGCAGGAGTGCAACTTAATTAGAGCTAGTTATTTACAGTTGTGACTTCAAGTGCATTGACAAAGTATTATTTATCTTTACAACGTAAATGAGAAACACATTTCTATTTAGCAGGTTTACACATAAATATTTAAGTTATATGTATTATATATTTTCATTTAATTATTAAAAGAAAAACTGTGACATGTTTTACAAATAATTGGAGTTACTAGCTCTTGCCTTAATTGAGAGTAATTTTTATGCCTATGTAGAAAAAAAGAAAAAAAAACAGCTTGATGAAGCTGAAGAAAAAAAAACAGCTTGATGAAGCTGAAGAAAAAAATATATACTTTGCCCCTACAGTTTTAACTAAGCAACCAGTTTTACTTTTGCCCTTATTTTTGACCAACATTTTATCAGTCATTTAAAAATATATTATCTTTTATATAATTATGCCCTTAACTGGCTTAGCAATACAAATAATGTCCACTATCTTTACTGGGATCCCAGGTAAAATTGTGTCATATCATAAAGTCAACCGACTTACAAGGCCATCTCTCGGCCTAGTCCTAAACCTTGTTAAAATTGTGTAGTGTCAGCAAAAAACAAGAGAGCATAAAGGAGAATCTTGAAAATCCAATAAGTTAAAGAAAAACATAGGGAAACAGGAATAATTTATAAATTGCCTAATCAGTTACTACTTGCAGACTACAAAATATAGGCTTTGTCAGTTAAAGGAGACCTTGAATTACAGAAATGCTGCAGGATCCCTCCTCCGCAGAAATGTTAGCTTTATAATACCTCTATAAAAATGGAAGAATTGGTCTCAAAGCAGGGATCATAAAAGAGTGATTCAAGAATCAATGAACCAAGACGACAGTGATAGGCAGACCTCAGAAGGAAGCAGAGCCAGAAAACAGTGGACAGCTTCCACAAGGTTGGATGTCAGCCTTTCTCTCAAATGTATCCAATCTCCTGTGCTGCATCAATGGCAGGATGTAGCAGGAGATGGATAGATGGATTAGGACCTCATCCGAAGTTATGTGAATGCTGCACTGGTCTGTTGTGATGAAGAAGGCTTTGACAGGACCTGTGAACATACAAAAACATGTACCGCACCTAAAAAAAAGTTTCCAGAGGAAACGGATAAAATTAGTTTCCTCCATGGCAGTGGGGACCCTTCAGGGTAGAAAGAGGAGTGTGTAATCCAGGGGTAGTTGGCATTAAAGCCACTGCTCTTTTGCATCAAAGTGATTTATTTCAGTTTTACATGTAATCATAAAAATAAAGTAAAAAATTAATCTAATCTAATTGTCCAACCTTGAATTTGAAGATAACAGGCAAACCTTTGATTTGAGCACAGTCACTCTAAACCTTTCTGTGCCAGGAAAGACTTTTAACAGAACTCAGCTAAAGTGAGGACAAGGTCTGATTTGGTGGGAAACAAGGACCAAATACAAGGAACCCTAATGGCTTCTTATCTCTAAAAGTCTCTTCAGAATCTTACTCTGATGACTTGCCTGATTTATTTCCAGCAGCTCTAATGTACCTCTTACACAGGTGTGACTCTCATGAGATACAGTAATGTCAGTCTTTCCTTACAGAATGTATCTGCTGGTGTATGGGTGAGACCAAGGCTTTATTGATCAAGCTCAAAAGATATGTAAGATATGTTTACAATCTCCTTTTGACTGGAGAAGTTACATTTTGCTTCAAAATGAGACCTTCGAATAAGCAGTCAAGCAATTGCTCTTTGTTTCTTATGAATTCAGACCTCATCCACTTCACTCAAGCACTCTGAAGTGTCTTTTTCCCTTAGAAATCTCCGCCTTCTGCATTTCTATCTTTGCCTTATTGGTTGACATTATTGCAACTTGTAGCTGTATTCTTTTACACACACTGCAATACTTTGTATGTTACTGGTTTTCCTTTCTATTATAAAAAGCATACTGTGCGAGCTTTCAAAGAAAATAACAATCAGCATGAAGTAGCTACAAAACAATATTACTTATGGATGTGATGTGTGTTTTTCATGTACATCACAGCTTGTGTTTGAAAGATGAAAGGTATAGGAAATGATTGGAGGTTGTCTGCAGTCTCCACCCTGCTGCTCAGGATTTGTCTGACAGACAAATCAATTATTCTCCTATTTACTATAACTTAGCTCCACCTGCTGGCAGAAAATTGCAACTATGTCTAACAGGCCTTTACTCTTCATGAATTTCTACAGTTTGTTTTTATCATTTTTGCCATATTTATAGGTAGTGCCACATCCTAAACACTCATTCTAGTTTTATGCAGTAATAACTACAAACGGAGCACAGAAGGACAATATAAAAGATAGAACTTGCTTACAAAAAAATAGGCTTACTGTAAGAAACTTTTCCCTACATCCATTAAATATTTGCATATGTTTTTCTCTCTCTGTGGCTATGTATAATTTTAACGTTATATCCTCACACATCTTAAAATCTTCCTTTCATAGTATTTAGAATAGAATAGAAACAGCTTTATTATCCAGCAAAGGGAAGATTCAGGTTAACAGCATCACCACATATAAAATTAAGAAGTTCTTTAAGTGTTAAAACAATATATTTAAAACAAGATTACTAACAACAGCAACAAAAATAATATGCAGTACAAAACTAAGATTAAAAAATATATATTTTGTTGTTATTAGAAATAGGAATATTGGACTCAAAATCCAAGGCATGTGCATATAAACCAGATTAATTTTCTAAAAATATACATAAAGTGCACATTCTTTTTTGCTTTTCAACGGGTTTTATTTTAAAACGTCAGCAATCTTCAGATACTCGAAAATTATTGGCTAAAGTTGCTTGACCCTTACTAATAACTGCTCTGCGATTGGTTCATTGAGTCGGGGCAACCTCGTCAAGTTGCAGTGAAAACGGAAACGTAAGACTTCAAAATAAATTTAAGGACACTGAATAGGGCCCAAATTACATTAGAATTTAAGAAAATGTACTATTTAACACAGCAATGTGAAGTCACTCATATCTTTTACATATTATACAACCATTTCAAGGAATTTTCCACTATGTGAATTTATCCTACTAAAGACACAGTTAGCAATTTGTTAATTTTGACTACTTTTTAAATATTTCATATGTTTATTTTATTGTCAGAGTTTTAATTTGTTTTGTTTATCTATTGTGTTCATTTTGTTGTGTTGTAGTCCACTCCCGGCTCTTTTATTTTGTAGTACCTCTACCCGGAAATCACAGTTTATGGTCGCTAACTTGTTACTATTGGTAGAAGCTGCAGACCGTTTGAAATCCCCTTTCACTCCTCTCGGGCTACGAGGGCTTCAATATGCCTTTATGGTCCCGACTCGGTTCGCAGATTGACACATCATGCGCAGCCAATCCCTGTGATGAAACGCAAAAGCAGGAGAAGAGGATGAGGACATTCTGCCTGGACAAAATGAAGCCCGGCAGGCTCTGCGGTGACCGGATCGAAGCTGCTGTAAACAACAACATCTCTCCGTTTATGATCCGATGCCAGATCGGTAAAGAAATCAAACATATCTGCAGCAACTGTCGAGGAGCCGAGCCTCTAGATGGTGATGAAAATACAGTTTTTAACTTCCTGTGAGGCGTTTGAATCAGTATGGTTTTATCTGCAATTACAATAAAATCTGGTCAAAGATTTTGGTTTTGTGTTGAGTTTTGCTTCGCACTTTCTGTTCCCTGATTCGCCTCTAAAAGCAGAACAGTGTATGAATCTTTATTACTCTAGATCTGCTACACTTCTGTTTAATGTTGGAACTTACTCATCAATTGTGGGAGTTTTTCTGCTAGATTAATTATGTGCTATTGCTTTATTAAAGATGCAAAGAAACGTATTGCTGTTGTGCAGCCCTTTTATACATCGCATGTAACAAGAACACACACCTTCCAATAAGCTCCACTTTCATCTTGTCAGTCCAATTAATATCTTCTTAAATGTTTTGTTTATGAGAATATTTTAGAGGGAAATGTTTTGTTGGTTTCAGTTTCAAGTGAAGGATGCAGTGCTTTACATGTTTTGATAATTTTTGACATAGTGGTCACTCAATTTTTTTTTATTTACTTGGCTAACTGTGACAATTAATTTGACAATCTGAAACATAAGTGACAAAACATAATTTTTGTGAATTTTTTTATGGTACTGCAAGTTGTGTTGCAGATAGAATTTATTTAGGATTTTAGTTGGTTTACTTTATTTCATTAGATTTGGTTTCATTCTCAGATCCAAATTCCAACTTTAGAAGAAAGAGGAAGACAAAACAACCAGCACTTGTTCTCTCATCCAGTTCAGTTCACTTTTTCTTTATATCTCTTCTCTTTTGATAAATGAGCTCATTTATGAGATGCACAGAAGGCAGTCAAATGCATTGCCAAATTTAATGTTTAACATGCTTAAAATATCGTTACCTATTAAAGTAATTTAGATACAAGATTTTCAGGAAATCCTGGCTTATGTTGGTAAACAGTGCAGTTGGTATATTGGAAGAAAACAATTGTAGATCAGATAATGAGGATTTCAGGGATTATCTGATGATGTAACATATTATTTTAATATTTATTTATTAGTGATGCATCAATCAAGCTTCTACTGACAGATACTGATTAATGTTCTTCTTTATGGCTGGAGCTTTACAAGTATCATTATTTTAAGCATTATCTGAGTTGTGGTAAACTCAAAACAATGAGCACCAAGCATGCTGATGCATCTTACAGACAGAAAAAAGTGGGAGTTTTCATTTTGATTCTTTTAATGAGCAAAGCAAAAGGAAATATTTTTTTGTATTTGAACTGATTATTTCTTCTCAGATGGATCGAGGGAACATTGGGCCATTTTAATCACAATAATCAGGGCATTAGTTGTATTTTCAACCAAAGAAATTTTATAAATTGAGTCTTTTCTGAATAGCTGTAACAAAGTCGTGCCCTGTTGATTATGAAGCATTTCATTCCTGAATGGTTCATTGGTCAAAGTTCTCTTGCAGATGCTATGTCGCTTCAGAATCAGATCTGAAATAACGTCCCTCCTGCTTCAAGTTCGCCTCGGGGTTTGCCTTCTCTGCAGCTGCTTTCTGGTTTACAGTCACTTCGGTTTTCCATCATCCACACCATGTTCAGATTTTAGTTGCTGTTCTGCTGTTTGGAGCTGTCATCTCAGATAAATCTGTTGGAAAAAAAGCTCAGGATTTTAGAAATCAGATGCACAGCCTTGAGTGAAGTTTGAGTGATTGTTGCCTGACAGCTGGCAGCAGGAATAATCCCACTGCAAACATTTCAATGGATCTTAGCTCAATCCCAGAGGGAGTTATCAGATTCCAGTCCACAGCTAAAAGCAATAATTTTTCAGTTTGGGGTAGAAATATCAATTTGAATTTCATTTGTCTCTGATGAATGGTAATTGTGGAAAGATGGATCAGCATCAACATATAAACTGTTTATTTGTGTGTGCATCTTTGCGTGCTGACATCCACTCTTGCCTCTCAAACGTTTTGCTCCCAGCTCCAGGGCCATGTCATTACTCTGGAGAGGCTGTTGTGTCTAATGGGAAATGTGTGGTTTCAAATGGAAAACCTCTCCTGCTGTATACAAATTCTTTCCCAGAGGAGCAGAGGGATTTCAGCCAACGGAGATTTCCTCTGATGATCTTTTTCCTTCTTCCAAATAGTTTCTGCTGGTGAAGACAATGTCTGCCGACACCTGGGATTATCTTGTTTTCCAAATTGTGTATTGAAAATGATCATTGTTAGAATAATCAACCAAAGGGATGTTTATGTTTGGAATGGAAACAGAAAACAAAATGATTACCTGCAACTCTCCTGTAGATAATCTAAATTTACTGAGGTTTGTAAAAGCAGGTGAAGACCTTAATGGTGTGTGAGTTGTCTTAAAGCAGGAAACTAAAACTCTGAGATTTGAAGGCTGATCAAAAGCCTGGTGTTGAGTTTTATTTCCTGAGTTTTGGGAGGGAAGTTAACTTCTGGAATTAGAAAAGCTGTCTTACATAATGTTTTTATTTTATGTTTGGAAAAAGTTTACACAAACACAAATTATTTTACCTGCCTCTATTGATGAAAACCTTCCTTCCCTCAAATCTTTCCACCTTCTTCTTTTCCCAAAACTTCTTTCTTTTCTTCCTTCCTCTCTTCTTTTCTGTCAGGTAAGTCAACAGGTATTGTTCAACTGCTTGTTTTTGACTGCATCTTTTCATTTTGTTGTTCCAGCAGAGGAAGTGGAGCGGCTGGCATCGATGCGCTCTGATTCTCTGGTACCAGGAACCCACACACCTCCCATCCGCCGGCGGAGCAAGTTTGCCACTCTGGGACGCCTGTTTAAACCCTGGAAATGGAGGAAGAAGAAGAGTGAGAAGTTCAAGCAGACCTCTGCAGGTCAGAGCTGAAGCAGAATGAACCACAAATGCCTTAATTTTCCCTCTGTGTATTAACAAATGATGGATATCTTCATGTTGCTAATAGCAACAGACCCACAGAGCTCTGTGGAGTGGTTTTTGAGGTTAATACTGTAGAGGAACTCTGCTGATGTAACATGGTGGTTGTGTAAACTGTCAAAGCACAGAGGTCACAAAGCTTTTGATTATCGACACCTGTTTTAACCAGCAACCATCACTGAGTGCTGCCAGCCTTTGAAAATCCATGAAGTTTTGAAAAACTTGCTGTTCTATTTCTTAAGACTCGTCAAAAAAGTCTGGCCTTGCACAGATCTCACAGGGCAAAAAAAATGAAAGGGCAAAAAAAAAAACAAGCCCATATCATCACTCCTCCATCACTGTGTTATACAGTTGGAATGAGGTGAATACGCTGATATTTGGGAATCTTCAAACATATTAGGAAAACATCCTAGGAAATGATTCATATGCGCTGCAATATTCACCCTGAGAAGCAAGATGGCTGATTTGCATTCAGGAACAGCCACTGCTGCTGCTTCTCAGCTGGATAAATAGCTTTACATCCTGTTCTCACTGAGAGAAACAAACATATGGCAGTCAAGCTGCTCCCCCAGCTGTCGCTGCAGATCAGTTTTCATCTATCATCTACCTGCTCCTCTGCATCCAAACACAGAATGTGCATCTAATTAAACATATCTATACATACAGGTCACTGCGTGTTATGTCCACCAGGTACTTTATCTGGATTATTGCCTTTTAATTTGTTGCTGTATTTAGTAAAAAACCGTCACAATGTACGTTTTTTTTTCCTTCTGACATTGAATGAAAGTTACAACATGAAAAGATCTTGCCTGAATATTATGATGTGGAAAGTATAGATTAAAATAATACTAACCTAAAACATGGTACATTAATGTGCTGTGGATGCAGATTATTTTGTGGGCAGAAGATGAAATAAAAGGATAATAGTTGTTCAACGGTTCAGTTTCAGGCACTTTACAATGGCTGGACAATATTTATATCACACACACTGATTTCTATATGAATATTGATACATATAATCAATAATGGACTACTTGGAGTGTGATAATTGGTGGATAATATATTGAGTGTTAATGGCTTGCATTTTTCATGCTAATGTAATATTTAGCCAATTGGACAGAGTCTCACAGCAGCAGATGTTCACACCTGACACAAACAGCATTGCCCAAAATGCTAAGAACCCAGACTGATGGATGTAAACATGAGAAAGAGATGAACAAAAGATAATAGGCACATTTTGCCACTGAAAGCTTCATCGCAATATTTACAACTATTATGGCAATCTAAAGATTTCCCTGATATGTTGCAGCTTTAGCAGAAACAATACCTCAGGAGTGTCAGACTGGGATTGTTTTCCCAGTTTCTGAAAAAGAGGCTTGGAAAATATTTACTAGCTCTTAAGACATGAATTTTCTAGGAGTAGAGTTTAGTCCGAGGACACAACTGTTCCTGTTTTTAAGGACCATCCGTTCCTTGAATAACTCAAGCAAGAGCTGTGTCTGCAGATCTGCACAACATCAGCATCAGGCTGGACTCCAGCAGGACTGCCCCTTGGCTCTGTTTGTAACATTAATGGACATGATCTAGGTGTGAAGAGGAAGGTGAGTGGTTAGAGAACCTCTTAATCTTCTGTTGACATCTTTCAGCGTGCATTAGATCAATTCACATAATGGTGTGAAATGGCTGGAATAAGAGACCTGTCTTCTAAGATCAGGGCCATGGGTTTTTCTCTGTCTGATTGGAGTTTTCCATGAGCAATGGCTCTGTCTGTCTTTGTAAGAATTGATGGTGAGATGGAGAATCAATTGACAAGTCAAGGCTTTGATTTTATGACTGTCAGAGGGAAATATCTGCAGTAAATCCCTTCTGATTTACTATTTTACTATTGGTGATTTGCTGCTACAATCATCAATAGTATCACTTTCAGCTATAGTTTGATTGCTTTTTTTTGACACGATGTTTTGTTTTGTTTCCTCAGTGTTGGAGAGGAAAATGTCTACTCGCCAAAGCAGAGAGGAGCTCATAAAGAAAGGACTCCTGAAGGAGGTTTATGAGAAAGGTAAGAATGTGAAACTTTGTCTAGGTGTTTTAGATCTGACACTTTTCTCTGTTTTTTTATACAGTTTATATGAAGCTGTAATTTAATAAAAGACTGTGTTGCTTTTTCTAACTCCGTCAGATAAGAACATTACTTTAATTAAATATTAGGGATAGAAAAGGGCAATAAAAAATAAAAAGGATTTAACAAACTACAATGAATTGAGTTCTTCTGTATCAGACTAAAACAACTTTCTAGTTCTGAACCACAGCAACAAATTAAATAAACATAATAGCACTTATGGTATTATATGTCAGAGGTATTACCTCAGGATTAAACTCCCTTTTTTTAAAATATATAATATATTTTGTTTTAGCATGAAGCTAATTTATATTTACGGTCATAATTTTGACAATAGTTTATTCACGCGTCAATTACTTTATGTTTAAAAATGCCTGACAGGCCATAACAGGCAGACATACATTTTTGTTAGGTTAAAAATGTCAAAACTAGCAGGAAAAAAATAGTTTCTTATAGACTGAACTATTACTGAATTCCTTTTAATAACTTTTCTGTTTAAATTTCATATTTGAATAAACTTTATTTTCAAATTTTGATATTCACAACTAAAAGTTCATCAGGTAAAGTGATGTGAATATAATAGTGAACTATCAGAGACAGCTTAAATTTGTGTAATTAAAACAGCCTTTTCAAAGCTTTGGTTACTATTTTCTGTCCTTTCCTCTGTAGATGGGACGTCCTCTCCAGTTCTCAGGGAGGAGGTGAAGATGGAGAACGGCCGCTCCCCAGCGCTCGGCTCTATGCCATCTGAACCTGAAGGTCCTGAGCTGATGGAAGGAGTGACAGCTGCTGTAGGTAGGAAGCAAAACCTCTATCTTTGTCATCTGTTTGTTTTTGCCAAATGTTCTGCCCTCTGACTGCTTGATGTTATTTCACAGCCGGATGTTTGGAGTGTCAAATGCAAAGTGAGGGTACATGTCAACAAGACCAGGCCAAGAACTCCAGCCCGACTCCACCCACAAAGGCCTTGGCAGCGTTCCCTGCTGACGGATCAGAATCCCCCCGCTCAAGACCTCCTACGTTACACAAACAGCCGCCTGCTCTTCCACCCAAACCTTTCAGCAGACTCCCCAATCACATCACAGGTAAGCTCTTCTGTGTGCATGAATCTGTCTCCAGGTTTCTCTTCCTGTCACTCCCTCCGCTCTTGCAGATGGCACCCCGGTGAAGTTGCCATGCATGTCAGCCAAGCTGTCTCCTCCTCTACCTCCGAAAAAGCTCCTGATCTCCGTTCCCGCGGGGGGCATGGAGCCCTCTCCTCTTGCCTTCCAGAAGTGCCCACCCAGCCACACTGGGATGGGCGGACACTCGCTGCAGTATGGGGCGCTGCCGGTATCCTTGCACCCGCCCAGCAGGATCATAGAGGAACTCAACAAGACGCTTGCTCTCACCATGCAGAGGTTTGAGAGGTGAGGACGTGGTAGCCATAAAAAAAAGAATCTGTACGTGTTCAACTGCATGAAAATTTTCTCTCCTTCAAGACTTTCCTATATCAGTTTGATAAACTTTGTCTCAGAAATATTAAATCCACACATGAGGTTCTTGTGCTTGTATCCAAATGTATTTTGTTCTTTTTAATTCAAAACTCTGCTATAACTTTTGCTCCAGCTTAAACTGGATGAAACTTTCTGCTGCATTTTCTGTTAGAATCATTGAAGAAAATACTTTATAGTCTGAACTTTGTCTGTAGTCTCCGACTGAGCTGTTGTCACATCATTACTTAAGCATTTATTTACTTGACTGACCTCTGACCTGCTGACTTTACTGCAGTTCCATGATGCACACTGTTCCTGCCATGATGATTGAGTGCGACGACGATAAAGAAAATCTTCCAAATGAGGCCGACTACGAAGAGCTGCCTGGCATGTACAGGGACGAGGAAGAAGAAGAGGAGGAGGATGATGATGATGACGATGAAGAAGAGGAAGAAGATGATGAAGATGATGAGGAAGAAGATGACGATACACTGCTTACAAGTAAGCCACTTTCTTTTCCCCCTTGTGGTCTTCTGAATAGATGTTTGTGTGCTGTGCTAATAATCAGCATTTCATTTAATAAACTAGATTATTAAAAGTCAAAAAAATTCCTGGAAAGTACCTGAACGAAGAAGTCTAAAAGAGGAAAACAAAATATGAAGGACAAATTTTGAATGTTTTATGAAAACCTTCCACAGTGTTAACAGGAGTAGTAAACTGAGCATCCATCAACTTGCATCTTTGTCCTGAACACCCTGAAATATTAACAACAGAGCAAAAAAAAGCCTAGTCTGAATCTGCACTCTGAAATTACATTCTTCTTTTTTCTGCTGAAGGTACGCTGGCCATGAAGGTTTTACGGAAAGACTCTCTGGCCATCAAACTCAGTAACCGTCCATCAAAGAGGGAGCTGCAAGAAAAGAACATCCTGCCAATGCAGTCAGACCAGGAGCGTCTGGAATACCGGCAACAAACTGCCACCAAACTGACCAGGTGAGGCTGACCAGAGTTTAATCAGTGTTTACTGAAAGACAAGAGAGAGTAGAGGTGAAGATTCAAATTGATAACATAGGAAGTGAACATCAGTGTGCAGGACTGGGAGAAAAAAGGTGAGGTTCAATGTGTGGCTGTTACTGACATCTAGTGGCCCAGTTGGAGGTTGCCAAATCTCTAAATGGTTCCACATTTTCTAAACCAGGGAAAAATAAATATACCCATAGGTAAACTGCAAAAAAATTATTCAGCAACTATTTCTTTTCTGGTGAGCAATGTCAAAATGTATATTTTTCTGCTTTAATTATATACAACAAAAAAGTATCTGTCTGTTTTTTACTGTTCTGTCTGTTCTTTACATAACATCTAATTTTTTAAAGTAAAATCCGAGACTGAACTTTTATGCAGCTGAGCCCTATTTATGCCAATTAGAGATTTAGATTCTAGCTATTTTCAGTCAAGAAGCTGATTTCTTAAGAAACAAACAAATAACAGAATTACAAAGGTTTGTTATATTTGCAATACATATTTTTTTCTGAGCTTCTCTACTTTTTAGAAAACATTGCATGCCAAATGTTTATGTATACACTTTTTATTAATCAGTGGAAAATTCATTTTTGCAAACAACTCCTTTTCAAACGTTTATTTTATTTTATGTTATAGGACATCCATCTATAAATTAGTCTTTTGTGATATAGAGCTGATCTTACATCCTCATACTTCAAAGCTACAATAATGGCACAGTATGTACTTCACTAACAACTAAGCTTTTCTTGCTTCTTTCATCTCTGCTGATGTTTCATGGTGATCTGCACTTGGTCATCTTTAATATTATAGCAGTTTAAGCTGTGATGTAAATGTTCTATTTGATCAAAGAACATAGTAGAAGTGTTTATTAATAATTATTTTCCTCTTTTTTTTATTCATCCTAAATAGTATATAATATTCGTTCTAAAATCTGAACAGCTTATGGTGGTTGATGGAAAAAACAGTCTGTGTGATATTGCATACCAGCATGTGAAAATTAAAGTGTAGACTTTTTCTTCCTTTTCAGGCGGTTGAGTCAGAGGCCGACAGCAGAGGAGCTGGAACAGAGAAACATTCTGAAACGTAAGTGGCTTTGAAATTTCAGTGGCAGGTTATTATTTATCGCTTGCGTTTGGACGCGTTTGTTCTGTGTTGCTTTCAGCTCGAAATGATCTGGAGGAGCAGGAAGAGAAAATGGAGATCAAGAGACATTTATCCAAAAAGGTGAGACAGGTGGAAAAACTACTATTGGTAACCTACAAACCTGATTAGATGAACCAATGCTGATTTAACCAATGCTGTTTTTTTTTTTTTTTGGCTGGATAGATTTTCTGAAGTAGATTTCAGATTTTCAAAGGCTGACTTGTTTAAAGTGGAAAAATATCAATATTTTATGATTCAATACTTTATGACTAAATATTTAGGAGGTGGACATTTTTGTAAAAAGTTGGTAATAAATAACGGTGGAGTTCAGTAAACAGACTGGTCTTAAAAAAATCTAAATTATTAGTATTTCAAGATGAAATAGTTTTAAGACTGGGATGTTTGAAGTAGAATATCGTACATATTTATATTATAATATCAGTTTTTCAGAAGCTAACATTGTTAGCTGTTAGAGACAAATCCATTAGGATTTTAAAGAACACCTTAACAATCAAACACAGTCAGAGGTCCATCAACTCTTGTGTATTTAATAGAGCTGTTGCTCCAATTTAGACCAAAATACTGTTCAGTTAAATTATCTTACTATTTAATGAGAATTTAGACTGCTGTTTATTTCCACTCAGAATAAAAGCCAATCTGTTAATCTATCTGTTAGTCTATTTTGTTTGAGATGATTGACCGTCCAAACTTCGCAGGTTCAATCCCAAACATCTGGAATCAACAAAAGCTTCATTAATTATATACCTGCCTTTCGTGAGAGCTCCCTGGACTCAGGTGTTGGAAAACATACTGATAAACTGGGTCGTCCCTTTTTGACAGTCAGGGACAAAATGGACAAAGACAGATTACAAATTGAAGCATGTGAGGATTTGATGAAAGAAATTGCAACACAATGTAGCGCTGCCGCCAGCTGAGACAACTCAAGTTTAGTGTTTTCTAGAGAGTGTTGCTTCTAAAAACATGCAACTTCAGCACAATACACAGAAGACTGAAAAGCTTTAGAGAGAAGTTTACACACCACATGAATCTAAACTGTTCCTTTTAACTTGGTGATTTCCTTTCACTTGAAATGACCTTCATTTCTGCTTCAAAATGTTTTTGTCTTTTCTTCCACTGTCCAGCTCAGCAATAGGCCCACAGTGGAGGAGCTGAGGGAGGCCAAGATCCTCATCCGATTCAGCGACTACGTGGAAGTCGCTGAAGCTCAGGACTACGACAGGAGAGCAGACAAGCCATGGACTCGGCTAACAGCAGCCGATAAGGTCAGATTAAAGCACAAGCTCAAAACTGAACTGAAGCACACAGGATTGTGAAAAAGTATTTATTTATGCAGCAGCTCCAGAATCCAGACTTTGACTAGACCATTTCATAACATTTGGTTTTTTTTAAGCCATAGTGTGCTTCATTGGAATCATTGTTGCATTACTGAAGCACTCTTGAGTTTAATTTTACAAACTGACGAATTACTAAAAAAGTAATTTTGGTAGTTTGGCTGTTCCTTGTGAACCGTCCATTTTTTCACTATTAGTTGTTAATGACTGTGAATTTCTGGAGACACAAAGACTTTGGAATGGCTTTCAAGAAAGAAACCTCTGTATATACCCAGTTTAAGTTTGTCTGTAATAATATTAGTTTTATTTGAATCTTTAAAGTCAAAGAAGAAATCTAATGGGAAACATATTGCACAGCAGATTTTTAAATAAAATCTGGATTTATCGAGCTGTATTTATTTCTGCATTTCTGTTTGACCTCAGGCTGCCATCAGAAAAGAGCTGAATGAGTTTAAAAGCACAGAGATGGAGGTGCACGAGTCGAGCCGCCATCTGACCAGGTTTGTGAAAAAACTCAGTTAAATGACGCTGTAGTTGTCGGTGAAAGTCCTGCTGTTCTACATAACACAACCTATTATCAGTTTGAGTTCCACTTCGTCAGCCTCAAGCTGCTGACTCTTGTACCTAATTGTTAAATCATAATTAAAGGCAGCCAAGCATGAATGTTCCAATCATCTTCCAAACTGGAAGGTCCTATCAGGAAACTTCTGAAACCGAAATTACTTTTTACTGCCAGAGAGGAGCAGCAGAGACGGCACTGCTTTACTGTTTGATCATAACCCAGCAACACAAATGAGGCTGCAGGAAATGTGCAGTTTAAGAGGAATGGCTGTAGAATTGCGCCAGTCATGGAGGCAGCATGGAGTTGCTTTATTATTTTATGTAAACTTTTGATCATTTTCCATGGTTTAGCTGTTGCAAAATTATTCCTTTTTGTGTGGATGCTATGCAGCTAGAATTCTTGTTCCTTACCAGAAAATATTGTGAGTCTTTACATATTTCATTAACAGATTGAGAATGTATTTTAATTAAATTATTTTTGTTTATCTTTGCAGGTTTCATCGGCCATAAGACTGCGCTTCTGCTGACGCTTTTTTATACCGGTATCTGCTGCCCTTGAATTGCTGGTCGGCATCAACCTGTTTGAGTCAGGAAGTAGGAGCAAAAACTTTCAGATGTTGGAGGGTTATGGGGCTGAAAAAGAAACAAACTCAAAACTGTTGTTTTCCCTCAATGGGAATGTTAATGACTTCTTGATATTCAAAAGCTTTTAACTGTCATTTTTATGATGAAGAGGAGGAAATATTTAATTTTGCCACACTTCTGATGTTGGGAAATCTGTGCCAAGTTTGTGGAAGGTTTTTTTTTAAATTTATTTTATAATCATGTTCGTTGGTGTTTGGAGGGAACATGTTAGTCTAAAACTTGAGCCAACTTGTCCCAGAAATCAGAATCAAAAACCAAATTGACTCCCAGAAATTTTACATTTTAACTCGCCAGAGTTCAGTAATCTGCTGTGTCACTGTGCCTACAGTAGTGTTTACAATAATTTTTGAATTGCCAAATGACTATTTAAAATTGAATACTAGTTATTGAAGCAGCTAAGTGACTGAACTGTCTGGGATCCGCCTTTTTAAAATAAAACATGAGAAACCTGCCACCTTACAGCTCAAACTGCATCCACAAATTTGTACTTCTGTGTTACTGAGGATTTATTTAACTGTGTGTGTGTGTGTGTGTGTGTGTTTTTGTGTGTGAATAAGAGTCAGTGTTCCTGCTGTCTCTTGTATGTTTGAAACTGTTTTGGGAAGAAAAATATTCTCAGACTTCTAAGAGGATGTACATAAACTGAAAGGATTTTCAAATGTTCTTTTTGTAAACAGAGAACTGCATGTTGATATTAATTTATTGTGAGTATTCGATGATGTATGGCATTTCTTAAACAAAAAAGAAACTTATAAAAAAAATGTATGTTTGTGGTTGTGATTTTATTTAGAAAGAAATCCACATCCAAAATTTGTAGTTCTTCAGTCTTCATCCCAACTTCACTGTCCTTCCCATTAAAGTTTGTCGTGTTCTCAGTTGGAAGATGACATCCAGAAAAATGTTCTGGAATCCTCATCAAAAGAGGTTCCTGATGAGTTTTGGGTTAAATTTGGCAGAAATTGTCCCATCAGACAGAATGCCGATTCCTACTGCAGTCCTGAGTCCGAATGGCTACACAGCGTGGTTCGGGTTGCCGCAGTATTTCTGCCACAAATCGATGGCTTTAGTGACGATAGCGTCTGTGTTTTCCTGAGGTATCTGGAAGAGACAGATTAAGATCTTAAACACAGGCAAGTTAAGTTTATTATTTATATATATATCTTTTTTCTTACATTACACAAAAACTTAACCACGCCCTCTGGCCGGGTGTTGCCCATTAAAATGATCTTATAGCTGAGCAGGATCTCCAGGGCGACAAAAACCAGGATCTTACAGGAGCCACTGATCACTTTGTCCCAAACCCTGTAAAGAAAAACACTTAAAGGTCTCAGAAATAGCAACAGGATAGTATGAGCCACAGCAAATTATTCTGGGTATCTTCAAGTGATCCAGTAAACAAAAGTGAAACTTTTCTAATAAGTAAAATTTTTGAATCTTAAGATTCAAACAATAATCAATTTCTGTAAAACAAATATTTTATTTAAATTTATATAAAAAAAAATAATAATTGGATTGATAAATGAATCCCAAACAACTGCATTTCCTGTTGTTTCTTAGTTTGCAGCAAGACCACTTTGAACATTTTGTCAAAAACCTGTGAATATGTTGTATAGTCCTGGTTTGGTAGGAGTAGAGTAATGGCTGTAAACTGACCTCTGCAGGCTGGACTCAGGCAGGCAGCCGGCGAAGCAGCGCTTGAACCACAGGCTGTACGGCAGCTGAGGCAGCGCCCCGATGCTCCTCAGGTGATTCAGCAACCGAGGTTCCTCCTGACTCAGATAATGCTCCAGACTCTTTGGCTACAACAAAGCAAATAAGAAAAAAACTTAGCACAAATGCAAACTTAATTTTATGGCCTCATTTATACAAAATAGTGTCAATTCAAGAGCAGTAATACTTCTTAGACAATTTCCTACTGAATTGGTGATATAGCCAAAATCCCCAGTGGAAAACTCCTACATAGTACGTCTTGTAATTTACAAATGAAGAATAAAGAAGGTAAGGAAGGATTACTTTGCTCAGCTTTTATGCATCTATTGCATCTAAAATTAATCAGGTGGATCCAGCAGTAAAATGACCTATTCCATGTTTTAAAATCAAACATGGAATAGGTTGAATTTTAATTCAGCTTTAAAACATGCTAGTTTTTCTCGGAGCCACAAGTAACACTTACGAGGTGAGGAAGCGAGTCTCCAAACTTAATGTGGAACTGATTTATGAAACACTTGATCAGCCAATAGCAGTCGATGGAATCATCAACAATCTCCTCCATGGCTCTGCTGATGGCCAGGAAGTCTTCATTCTCTTCATTCTGGAAATGAAACACAGCAATATTTAGCAAAACAAACCTTTGTAGTACTGTACTGGAGGCTCCAGTATTGCAGTGTGAATTTACTATCAAGTCAGACTAAATTTGCATCCTTTAGTATTACCAAGATTGTTTCTATCTGCTTAATGCCAAAATAATGTGAGAAATTATTAAGAGAATTTTACAAATTTGGGACTTTTCAGTTTAGTATTTGCCTTTCAGCTTTTGCCACAAAAGTTCTGAGACTGAGATAAGAAGGCTTTTTTTAATGGTCACGTCAAACTGTTTCATTTATTGTGCTATAGACAATTTCTTATAAATTTAGTGATATTCTCGGGCTCCATTTGCAAAACCCATTTGTAACCAAGCTTCATCTTCACATGATTTACACGTTTTCACCTCATGACCCCATCTATTTCGTAAAGTGCACCATTCCCTCCTGCAGTAAAACATCCTCACAATTCATTGGTTTTTGGAGTGGTTCTTTCTTCCTCATTCAGTAGTTTTTTAGCCCTGTTGGAACAGAACTCGGTTTACTGGATGATCTCTCACTAGCTTCATCCAGCTTCTTCGCAAGGTCTGTTTACTTTTGTTCTGGGACTGATATGTACACTTTACCTCTGAGACACAGACTCTGTCTTCATCCTAAACCCTATTATGGCACAACATTCTCAAATGCTTATTCTTGTGGATAAATGTTGAAACTGAAGAACATTGTATCTTAAGACATCTGAGATTTGTATCAGAGAATGAATCCGCCTTGTGGAGGTTCACTGTTCTTGTCCTGATATGTTTACAGATTTTTTTTTTACTTCTCCATGATATGAAACAAGGAGGAAACATGTTTGAGGTGTTGCCTTAACCCTTTAGTAGTTCTAGCATGGCGCTTGGGAAGAGGGAGGCAAGAGGTTTTAAAACACATTTTGGTTTGCTGCTATAAAATCAGGAGTGACAAGCTGAGGGTTAGCTAACCTCACTCCCATGACAAATCCAAGTATGTGGGCTTTGCGGAGGCAAAGCCCACATACCAATGCTTTAATTATTTGGTTTATTATGTCTTGGTGGCTTTCACAAACAAATCTTTGAAATATCTGGTTTTAGCTGGCTATAAATCAGCATGTTGCTAATAAAAAAAAAACCTTAAAATTCCAATTATGATGGAGCTCAGCTTTAATTATGTAAAATCTAGAGCACAACCAAGGCATGATTCAATGAATAATTTCCGAAAGATAAGAGTTTAAGCAGCTTCGGTTCAGCGCTGATCCGCAGTATGTTACATCTCACCGGCGGTAAGGTCTCGGAGCATCGCGGCAGCACCTGGCTTTCCAGCTGGAACATACGTAGGTAGATGTGGGTGGAAGGCATACATGAGTTGATGTATCTCATCACCTCCAAAGCTTCCACAATGTCCTGGTACTGCTCCTTCCTGTAGCCTCCCACCAAAGAGTGAGAGTCACTGTGTGGAGGGAGGATACCTGCAGCAATAGTGACAATCAGAGACTGAGACGGAAGGTGAGATGTTGTCAATTTATAACCCCTTTACACATCTACACTTTAAGAAGATAATTAAACCAAATAACAGCTATGAGAAAAAGTAAGTACACTCCATGATTTGACAAATTGTAGAATGATTTTAAGCAGCAATAACTCAAATTTGTTGTTTCGTGACCGGTCTCTCATGTCATTATGGAGGAAGTTTGGAACACATCAGTTCATTAAGGTTTGCTGACGTCTGCACAGCAAACGATATAATAAACACTATCCATCAGGATGAAACCTGGACTTGGACTGGACCACTGCAAACACTGTCCGGTTTCTTTAGAAGACACCATAGTCGGCTTCATGACAGAGTCACCATGATCATCATTCTTTCACCACCATGCTTTGCAGTTGATGCTCTTCATTTTGGCCAAACATCTCCACTTTGAGAAGCAGCTCTTGTTTTTTGTAATTTCAATAACATTGCACGGTCTGACTTTTGATGGAAAGTCTATTCTTGGGCATATTAATAGAGGTTGTACATGTTTACACGTGTACATGACTTTCCCTGAAGAATTGATCGACATTAGATGGTTTGGAAATTGACTTTTATCCTTTCCTAGAGAGATGCGCAGTAACAGAAGCATCCGGCAGCTACTTCCTTCTTAAATACTTTTCCCATGACTGTTTCATAAAAAATAAGTTTTGGTAAGTGGTTAAATTATTCTGACATAAAATTTAATAGAGTATTTAGTAAATAAAATAAAGCCAAGAAATGTACTGCTTTAACAGAATTATGTAGAATTAACCAGTAGGGAAGTACGTGGCAACTCAGTCGAGTATAGCTCAACGTTGTTTCAAATTAAAATTTCACAATTGATTGCTGTGTATTTAAATGTTTTCTGTTTATTTTCTTCAATTTTAAAAGGCAGCATTAGTCTAAAAAAAAGCACAGGCAGATGTATTGGTGAATGTGTGTGTGGTTTCTTACCCAGCAGCACCTTCCAAACATGAATCCTATACATGGATGGGAGAGGAAACCTCTGACTGAAGGTGCTCAGTTTTTCTAGATCTGCAGGGTGGTAAAATGATTCATTTGTTTTAGTCAGTTAATAATCTCTGATCAATACAACATATGTCATTATTGTATATTGTTTTCAGTTGTCCTGCAGACGAATTCCATAATAAAAAAAAATTAAAATTTTCATCTGTTTTACCGACTCATTTAAGCAGCATTTCAATAATAAGGTTTAAATGACGCTGTATTTAAACAGGCAATAATTAAGATTTTTCCTCAGCAGAGCATTGCTTTAAAAGTAACACTGTCTCAAGAAGATGCAGGATAAGTTAAATGTATCACATATATTTTAGGCCAACACAATAAAAATCTACTAATAAAATTGGATATTTACTCCAACAATATACCACAGCTTCTTTTTTTCCATTTGCCAAATATTTATACTTTTCAATACTCAGTTCTCTAGTTTTATATTTCCAACTGTTTTTATTACAATATCTATACAAGATGCTGCTGAATCTATTCGCAAATCAGAAAAAGTTGTAAAGGGCTATTTCACGTTTTTTGTTATTTGGACAAACATAGACCATTTAAAATCTTTAACACTTGGAAAAGGGGCAGAATTATCATTCATTTCACAAAATCTAAAAAGGAATTTTAATCACTGCAAAACCTTTTATTTTCTTCACATCCATCTAACTTAGCCACACTTGTGAAAATACAAAATAAATACCATACTTTTCAGGGCAGTGTCGGATCCTTTCCAAGAAAGTAATGTTCCAAAGACCCGCCATCTAGACTGTACGTTTCTGATATGTTTTTGTTTTAAAAGTGTTGCCTACCCAGTGGATTGTCCTTGAGAAGTATTTCCAGTGATTTTTTCTCCTCTACTCCTCTGAAACCCACTTTTTCATAATACGCAGAACGAAAGTTCCTCTGAGGGTCATCAGCCATGATGTAACCTGTACAGTCAGATTCAAACGCAGACATCTTTAATTGTTCTGTAAATTTACAGTGATGACAATTCACAAATTTTAGATTATTGTGCAGAGTAACAATATGTATCACTGGTTCATTGGAAAAAGCACCCATCCTCTTACACCCTTGTCCCTAATGGGGTCAGGAGGTGTGCAGGTGCCTATCGCCAGCGAGACATTTCAGGCGAAAAGCAGAGTAAACTCTGGACAGGTCAACAGTCCATCGCAGAGCAATACAGAAACAAACAGGACAAACAACCATGCACGCACACACTTACACCTAAGGAGAATTTAGAGAGACAAATTAAACTGACTCATGTTTTTGGACTGTGGGAGGAAGCCGGAGTACCCAGAGAGAAGCCACGCATACACAGGGAGAACATGCAAACTCCATGCAGAAAGACCCCGGGGTGGGCTCTTGCTGCAAGGCAACAACACTACCAACTGCGCCACTGTACAGCCCCTGGGAAGAGCATTTGTAGAGTAAAAACCTAAATCACTTGTGTTATTTTTGCTATAAAATAATCATCAAACTGCCTTTCGTTAGATATTCTAAAATCAATCAGCAAGGGATCAGAATCTGTCAATATTTTCTTGACTCTAATATCTTATCAGCTCTCTACTAAAAAAATGTATTTCCCTTCTATTGTTTCATTACATAAAAACAAATAAGTCCTACCACTCTTGGTTTAGAAATGCATATTTTAATGCCCTATTAGGAATTTACTAAAATTCAAATAAAGATCATGGTCATTTGATTTGATGAATAAATGGGTAAAATCTTGTAATTCTTTGATTTTCAGTTGGCTTTTACTGCAAAGGAACATAAACCACATTGTTTCTCTTTTATGTGTAGTGCATCTGGTTAGTCATATCAGTGCAGAGTCTTTATCAAACTAACTAGCCAATTGGTAAATAAATAAATACATATGATACAGATAATGTTGAAATCCTCTTTCGTTAGCTGTGGTTCTCCCCAAAGACACAAGCATGCAGTCTCAACTATAAATAAGACCGTCTTCAGAGAGAGAAAACTGCTGTTATGAATATTACAGCTGAAATAACAGTGTTCTCCATCATAAAGCACGTCAAGGTGGGAGGCTTAGTTGAAGTGAAGAAGGCTTTGGCATGTCAAGAAGGGTCCAGAAAGCACCAACACTGTATAATATTGAGGAAGGTACAAGTGTTGCAGTGCAGAGCTTGCTCCACACTGGGACCCAATTTTCAAGTGGGTGTATCTATATGCACAATTAAAAACAATATCTTAATGTGCAAAGGCAAGGAGAAACAATATGTAAAACTATGTGACATGACAACATAACCATCTCACCTTGGTGTACTTCACAGCGTCTCCAGTTTGTTGTTATCCTTAGTCCTACATTCGTTGTTTCTGGTTGTGGTTACCGAAAGCTTGAACACGTCACTTTTAAAGCTCGAAATATTAAATGTCTTGTTTTTACTCTTTGATGTTTACATTATCTGTTTGGCTACTGAATTAGATTCAACTGGAAGTTGTTGCACCAGATGCAAAACTAAAAATTACCACAAGCCACTGACGTATAGAATACAACTTCCTGGTTCAGGAAGTATAAAATACAACTTCCTTAAGAATTGTATTCCTATCAAAATAAAATTCTTCTGTGAATTATTTATATTTAATGAATATCGTTTTATATATATTTTACATTAAAAGACACGTAGAATATAAATATATCATAATTTGTATCCAGCCTGTGAGCTAAATTTAGCTTGTAGCTTTTTTTCTCTAACAAATGGCTCTTATTTAGAAGGTCTGTGACGAAGTTGAAGAGGCAGGTCTCGGTTAGATATGATGCGTTTAATTTGGCTCGGATATTCGACTCTGTTGTAGAAAAATATCTAGCCACTTCGTGTAGGCTTTCGTGTGTTCCAAGATAATTTTACCGGGTTGCAATTAGTACAGTTACTACTTGTTCTAAACAGATGATTTTTATAGATGTTCCTATTTTATATAAAGAACAATTTGCGTACAGTTCAATAACCTTTTCTTCTTTCTTCATTTCAAACAAAAAAGGGCTAATTTGATTATTTTCTACTCTATTTGAGTATGCCCAAGAGTTTCTGAAGTTTAAAAATTAGTAGAACACAGAAGATATCTTCAGGTAAGTGGCCCAGTAAAATTATGTAATTACGTCTATGCCACATAATTTAAGGACATGCTGAGGGAGTGCCACAACTTCTTCCACCAGGTCTGCATGCAGCTGTCTCTCTATGCAGGAGCAAACAAGTGCACATTTTGAACACACCATGCATGCAGTGAGGTGACTGTGATTATATTTTAGACTACTGTACATAAATAACATTTAAGACAGAGAGGTCAAATTCAGATCTGAGTGCATTATGAGTTAAAGTTGGTAGAACGGCTTACTACTGTATTTTGCTGTTTCTTTAAATTTGGGATTTCAAATGGACTAGTGATGGAATGGCGGCCTCTTCGGGATGTATCCCATTTCTTGCAACCGAGGCATGCATAAAACGGGTTTGGGAATTACACAGTTATCATAACTAACTTTATGGCAGGTTATGGCAGTGTAGAACTAATTAGCTTTTAATGAATATGTTGGATGATGTTTCATAACTTGTAATGTCTTCACAGCTAATTTTCAATTATCTGTGTATATGTACATACTGTATATAGTGCAAGTAAACATGCTTGCATGAAATGTCATATGCTATATACAAATGTAAGGTTCAAAATTTAATTCAAAACAAAACTACATTTAGGTCACTCAGCAAAACATCTGCAATAAAGCTAAATTAACGTTGCAAGATGGTTATTAATTTGGTTGGAATATGAAATTGTCCTAGTTCAGTCATGTTTGCTTTGTCACACAATGGGTTGTTTGTTTGTTCTTGTTGGATAATCAGCCATCAACGGATGAAAGAGACTTTTAAAGGTGGTGTGAGCATGGATTCAACATGTACTCTGTTTTTAGTAGCAGGAGGAGGAGCTTCAGAAGAAAATTCTGTTTTGAAATGTAAAATCTATTATTTAGTACTGCCCAGGCTCACCTACCTGTCCAGATACCCACCACTGAACAAACATAAACTTTCAACTCTCTTCTTGTCCACAGGAACCAGTGACTTTTCTTGTTCCGGATCGCATGGCGAAGGACGTGTACCGATACTTCTCATAGCTTCAAAGACTGTGTTCTACATCACACTCTTCAAAGCCAAAGGGAGGATATTTTGGACTTTCAGCCATGACGGACTGAAACTGACTTAAAGCTGGTATGGCTATTGATTCAACATACTCAATGCAGAAATTGATAAATAGATTAAGAATTCATCTTTCAGAAAGGTTGATTCCTATTTCAGTCAGAATTTGTCAAGACATTACTTCTTTGGAAATATGTTTTATTTTTGCACTGTGACATGGTGTTTGAAATACATAAGTTTTAACAATTCATCTAAAATAATTGTGAAATTAGTTTTGAGCTTATTGACCCAACTGACAAAACCTTTCAATACAATTCCTGGTTTTTAAGCATTTCTCACATTTCTCCTGTTGTTATAAACAAAATCTAAATTAGTTAAAACTAATTGACACTCCGATTTTCTCATGAAATAAATCGGGATTCTCCTTATTCAAAAGCCATGCAGAACTATGACATCATTTTATTGGTTCCATTTTCCCCTCAAGCAGTTTTAGCTTAATCCTTTTATCTTTTTCTCAATAGTTTTAGTTGTGTTTGTTACTTGCTTAGTGAGTTGGTTGAATAAAATGTTTTAATTGTGAAGTTGAAATTATTTTTTAATAAACACTTGTATAATTGAGAGAAGCTGTCTATGTTTAGTCATCTATTCTTATTTTAATAACATAAGCCTTATCAGGCAAGAATGACAAATGATAACTGAGACTGAACTCTTTGACTATATATTTAAACTTTTTTTTCTCTGTAATGAGAAATAGTTCTTGAGCTAAGTAATTTTTTATTTAATTACTAGTTTTATTATTAGTTATCATAAGCAGTTTTAATAATTAGTTGTCTCTTTCTTAAGCACAACATTCTTGAGCTTAACCTTAGCTTAAGCTTAATTGGTTGGATTTTATTTTTTTACTTTAATGAAAGGTTTTGAACGTGCCAATAAAACTGAGGAACAAGTAGTAAATTACACACAAAATAAGAGAATAAACATGTCTTCAGTGTGTTGACTTATTGTTCAAGAAGAACCATGCACAAAGATGGTTTCAAATCCACAAGAGTACAAACTCTTCTTTAATAAATGATAGTAACAAATTAAACAGTGTATATAATGCTAATCAGAAAACATAATCCTTTAAGAAATTGTTAAGTAAAATAAAACCATTAAACTAATGTCAACAAACATATACCCCAGAAAACATACATAGATCATATTTGATGATTCATGAAATAAAAATTGATTATAATAATTACTCATATTGAGAGGTATTCATACTCCATGAAACTTTGGAAAATAATATTTTTGAAACAGAGCATGCAAAGATAAATGTGGCAATAATTTTAAGATTTATTTTAAGAACACCAATAATCACCATAACACATTTATTTCCTCTCCAAATACCTTAAGGTGGCTGTTAATAATACTTTTCTTGATTGTCATAAATCTGTTCTGTAAGTGTTCTTCACAATTTTTACTTGATGCGCCAAAGACAAAGTAAAACCAAATGCAAAAAAGAACTGAAAACATTTCTACTGCACAGAGAAAAAATATTTAGTAAATTCCCACACACACGATTACTTAATTTGCAAGAAAAGTAGATGAATGTAAAAGCCATTGCATTTTATGGCTTTATCTGGTAGAGGAAAAGCTGGTGAAGCTAGTAAAATTATATTGTGTTAATGATGAACTTAGATCCAAACTGCTTCTGCGGGAGCCCCTTTGTGAACCACTTCTGGATCCTGTCTTGGATCCCGGGGCTGAAGCAACATTGTATGGACTGCTGATACCTCTAGAAGAAACAGATGATGCCTGGAGCATTTTCACTCCGGTGCCCTCTTCAACGAGACAGTTATCAAGGACTTCTTTGTAAGAAATTCTAAGTTTGCTTTTGGGACATGTCAAATTTTTTGTATGGGTTTTGACATCCTGGAGCTTTTGTGCGGCTCTTGGATCCAGCCAACCCATTTTCAAAGCATCCTCAATGCTTCTTCTACAGCCCTTTTCTGGGTCATAAAGGCCCCCTGTTGCAACCTGGAACTCCAGGAATCTCTGCCCCGCCTCATATGGTAGCCACATTTCCTTTATGGCCAGAGCAGCTGACAACTTCCTTTTGGTTTTTATATCCTCAAAACCAAAATAGGCTTTCTGGGCAGGTTTTAGTTTAGTGACCATGTCATTAGCTATTAAACCCATTTGGGAAGCCTCTTGTATACTGACCCTCTTGCCATCTTTGGGATTCACAATTCCTCCAGTGCAAGCTTGGGCCTCAAGCAGTCTCTGCGCTGTGATAGAATCTACTAGACCCTTATTTAAAGCCTCTGTGATAGAAACCTTCTCTACTGCCTCTGTGTCAAAAATGGCTCCTACAGGCTCCACCTCACCAACTGGTTCAAGAGGAGGGGACAGAGTGATTGACACATGGGATCCCTGCTTCAGGGAGTCTGAACATTTTTCATCTACAATGCTGGATGAGTGTTTTTCTGTGATTGTGGTAGTTTTTGTCGTAGTCGTTTTGGTGAATGTAGGAGATAACGGTCTTGATACAACAGTTGATGAAGAAGAGGACGAGGATGACGATGTAAACGATGGAACGGACATTACTGATGTTTTTGAGGTTGATGATGTTGCTGAAGATGAGCTTAAAGAAGCTGAAGTTCCTGAAGTGGATAGCATTGATGACGATGATGATGTAACTGATGATCTTCCTGATGATTCTGGGATTAAATTTGATGGTGATACAGATGATGATGATGAAGATGATGATTTGTGTGCAGCCTGATTACTGATGATATCGGCAAATTGCGTGATGGTGATAGCTTGTGAGCGATACTGCTCCACAACAGACTGATCAATGACTCGCTTTTCTAGCAGGTCAGTGATGTCATACTGTCTTCCACTTGACCTGTCATTGATAACAAACCGCATGGAGCCATCTGGAGCGGTGGTAGTAACCTCTTCCCACTCACATTCTTGCTCTGACAGTTCCAGGTAGGTGTCATAGTCAATGTAACCTTTGTTGTATGCTTCACGTACTGTCATCTCTTTATCAGTCTCTGGATCCACAATTATCACTCTCCTCTTTCTTACAGTGTTCTTTTTGCTTGACTCCTGTTTCTTCTTGTCTATGATTGGCAACAGAATAAGCCCAGTCTTCTTGTCTGAGATACAACGTTTTTTAAGTTCTAGATAGGTCAGGTTTTCCTCTGTGTTGGGATCAAAGAAACCTTTAGTGTCATCACTCTCGTCAGTCAGGATCTTATTCATTTCTTCATTAAAATAGCCTCTTTTATATGCAACATTCACATCAATACGATGGCTGTGTTGCGGATCAATGATGCCTCCACTGGCAATCTGGGCCTCCAGCAGACGAATGCCATGACCCTTCTCCACTAGACAATTCTCTATGGCTTGAAAGAGGGAGATTATCTCACCTGTTACAGGCATTTTGTAACCGGTAACAGCCTTTTCTGCTGCAAGCAGTTTTTCCTTATACTCTGGCCCAAAAAGCTTTCTATTGTAGGCTTCTGCAACAGTCAGAAAGAGATTATTGACAGGATCAATCATAAAACCTGATGCAGCTTGGGCTTCAAGTAGTTCTAGAGTGGTGCCACGTCGCAGAAGTCCATTCTTCATTGCTTGATAGATTGATAGCACTTTATTACTGGCTTCATCATAAACTCCTGCTATGCAAGTGGAACCTCCCAAGTATGACCGCAGGCGATCCTCAATGTCTTGGGTTGTAAGTTTACCTGCATTCAACTGGTCCACATCTGATTTGCTTAGCAAATTTGCATCCACCAGTTCTATGACAGACACCTCGTTTCGAAGTCCCCTTATAGTTGATTGTTTAGGTTTAGGGAGAAGCAAAAGTCCAGTGCTGGGATCAGATTTGCATTTTGCCTTCAGTGATACATATGTAGTTGGTTGTTGAGTATCTGGATCTAGATAGCAATTGGGAGACTTATTCAGTGCCTGATAAAGGTCCTCATCAATAAGACCTTGTTTCATTGCAATGTCTTTGGGTAGGAAAACACTGACGCTAGGGTCCAAAATTCCACCAACAGAGTCCTGAGCCTGAAGGAGCTGTAGTGCAGTGTCTTTGTTAATTATTCCCTTTCTCATGGCTTGGCTAGCTGAAAGAAATTTGGCAGTATCTGGATCTTGATACCCGATAGCAGCAGTTTCAGCTGAAAACAATATTGATTCATCTTCTTTGTCTACTAGTCCCCTGGCACATGCTTCTTTTACTGTATGTTTCTTATTTGTCCGGGGGTCAATGATGTGACCTGTAGCTGCCTGGGCAAGAAGAAGTTTGGTAGCACTGTCAGATGATATTATTTTCAGTTTTTTTGCTTCTGTGAAGGACATTTTTCCAAGAGGCCCTGCAGCTACACCAGCAATTAATCCTGCCCCTTTTAAAACCATTTTAATATCTACAAAAACCTCTGAAACAGTTTTCTTCCCATTCACTAGTTGGTCAAATGTTTGTTTGTCCAGAACTCCACAATCTAGGAGCTGCTGTGCAGTGACTGTCTTGAGTACACCATCAAAAAATAATCTGGAGGGATCAAGCTTCCCTGACACTGGCAAAATATGTAGACCAGTGCGAGTGTTTGTGTTACATTTTGCCTTAAGAGCCCCATAGCTGACATTGTGTTCAGTTTCCGGGTCAAGATAACAAGGAGGATTCTGTTTAAGAGCATGAAGAAGTTTTTCATCTAACAGGTTTCGCTTTACTGCTACATCTTTAGGTAGAAATACACTAAGGTTGGGGTCTAAAATTCCTCCAACTGAATCTTGGGCTTGTAAAAGATTTAGCCCAGTTGTCTCATCAATTAAACCTTTTTTCATGGCCTCAAACAATGACATTAACTTTCCTGAACAAGGATCTTTAAAGCCAATGACAGCACTTTCAGCTGCTAACAGTCTACTTTGGTCTTTAAAATCCACCACTCCTCTGATACATGCCACCTCTACAGTGAATTTCTGCTCTGTTTTAGGGTCAATGATGTGACCTGTGGCAGCCTGGGCCTCTAACAGTAAATTTGCACTGTCTTCTGATATAATATTCAGCTTCTTAGCTTCTGAAAAAGAAATGTTGCCTTGCATGCTAGCACTTACACCAGCAATAGAACCAGTCCCTTTCAAATAAACCTTCTTTTCTGCAGATACCTCTGGGATAGTTTTCTCTCCTTTGATCAACATGTTAAATGTTGATTGGTCAAGAACACCACAATCCAACAACTGCTGTGCTGAAACTGGTTTGCGTAAGCCATCAAACATCAGTTTGGAGGGATCTTTCTTCTCAGCAAGGGGAAGAAGTATCAGTCCAGTTGGAGGCTCTGTTGGGCATTTTTTCTTTAAAGACCCATAGCTTGCACCACGCTCTGTTTCTGGGTCAATGTAACATTCAGGATTCTGTTTAAGTGCATGAAGAAGGTCTTCATCCAAAAGGTTGCGTTTCAGAGCAGTTTCAATAGGGAAGAAAATACTGAGATTTGGATCAAGAATACCCCCTGCAGATTCCTGGGCCTGCAACAAACGCACTCCTGTCTTTTTGTCAATTACTGCCTTCTTCATTGCCTCAAATGCTGACAGAGATTTTCCTGTGTGAGGATCCTTGAATCCAACAGCAGCAGATTCTGCTACTAAGAGTTTATCTCGAATACTTTTGTCCACCACTCCCCTTGTACAAGCCTCTTCTACTGTCAATTTCTGATTGGTCATTGGGTCAATGATATGACCTGTGGCAGCCTGGGCTTCCAGCAACAAATCTGCACTTTCTGGAAGCATTAGCATCTTTTTCTTGGCTTCTGAAATTGACATTTTTCCGGAAGATCCAACTTTGATGCCAGCAATGCACCCTTTTCCTTTTAGAAATATCTTTTTGTCTACTGAAACCTCCGGGACAGTTTTCTCCCCTTTGATCAACTTGTTAAATGTTGGTTTGTCAAGGACTCCACATTCCAATAATTGCTGCACAGAGATTGGCTTGCAAACACCATCAAACATCAGTTTGGAAGGATCTTTCTTCTCAGCAAGTGGAAGAAGCACCAGTCCAGTTTGAGGCTCTATTGGGCATTGTTTCTTTAAAGCACCATAGCTAATACCTTGCTCTGTGTCTGGATCAATATAACACTCAGGGTTCTTTTTGAGTGCATGAACAAGGTCTTGATCCAAGAGGCTGCATGTCACAGCAGTTTCTTTGGGCAGGAAAACACTGAAATTTGGATCAATAATACCACCTGCAGATTCCTGGGCCTGCAACAAACGCACTCCTGTCTTTTTGTCAATTATTGCCTTCTTCATCGCCTCAAATACTGATAGAGATTTTCCTGTGTGAGGATCTTTGAAACCAATAGCAGCAGATTCTGCTGCTAAGAGTTTATCTCGAATGCTTCTGTCCACCACTCCCCTTGCACAAGCGTCTTCTACTGTCAGTTTCTGATTGGTCATTGGGTCAATGATGTGACCTGTGGCAGCCTGGGCTTCTAGAAGCAAATCTGCACTCTCTGGGGGTATTAGCATCCGTTTCTTTGCCTCTGAAATTGACATTTTTTCTGAAAATCCAACTTTGACACCAGCGATGGATCCTGTTCCTTTTAGAAATATCTTTTTATCTACAGAAACCTCTGGGACGGTTTTCTCCCCTTTGATCAACTTGTTAAATGTTGGCTGGTCAAGGACTCCACATTCTAATAATTGCTGTGCAGAGACTGGCTTGCGAACGCCATCAAACATCAGTTTGGAGGGATCTTTCCTCTCAGTAAGTGACAGAAGCAGCAGATTAGTTTGTGGCTCTGTTTTACATTTTGTCTTTAAATCACCGTAAGTAGCATCCCGCTCCGTGTCTGGATCAAGGTAATGCTTGGGATTGTGGTTAAGGGCACTACAGAGCTCTTCATCCAAAAGGTTGCGCGCCTTGGCTGTGTCTTTTGGCAGGAATACACTGAGATTTGGGTCAAGAATACCCCCTGCAGATTCTTGGGCCTGCAACAAACGCACTCCTGTCTTTTTGTCAATTATTGCCTTCTTCATCGCCTCACATACTGATAGAGATTTTCCTGTGCGAGGATCTTTGAATCCAACAGCAGCAGATTCTGCTGCTAAGAGTTTATCTCGAATACTTCTGTCCACCACTCCCCTTGCACAAGCTTCTTCTACTGTCAATTTCTGATTGGTCATTGGGTCAATGATGTGACCTGTGGCAGCCTGGGCTTCTAGAAGTAAATCTGCACTCTCTGGGGGTATTAGCATCCGTTTCTTTGCGTCTAAAATGGACATTTTTTCTAAAGATCCAACTTTGACACCAGCGATGGATCCTGTTCCCTTTAGAAATATCTTTTTATCTACAGAAACCTCTGGGACTGTTTTCTCCCCTTTGATCAACTTGTTAAATGTTGGCTGGTCAAGGACTCCACATTCTAATAATTGCTGTGCAGAGACTGGCTTGCGAACGCCATCAAACATCAGTTTGGAGGGATCTTTCCTCTCAGTAAGTGACAGAAGCAGCAGATTAGTTTGTGGCTCTGTTTTACATTTTGTCTTTAAATCACCGTAAGTAGCATCCCGCTCCGTGTCTGGATCAAGGTAATGCTTGGGATTCTGGTTAAGGGCATGACAGAGCTCTTCATCCAAAAGGTTGCGCGCCTTGGCTGTGTCTTTTGGAAGGAATACACTGAGAATTGGGTCAAGAATACCACCTGCAGATTCCTGGGCCTGCAACAAACGCAATCCAGTCTTTTTGTCAATTATTGCCTTCTTCATCGCCTCACATACTGATAGAGATTTTCCTGTGCGAGGATCTTTGAATCCAACAGCAGCAGATTCTGCTGCTAAGAGTTTATCTCGAATACTTCTGTCCACCACTCCCCTTGCACAAGCGTCTTCTACTGTCAATTTCTGATTGGTCATTGGGTCAATGATGTGACCTGTTGCAGCCTGGGCTTCTAGAAGCAAATCGGCACTCTCTGGGGCTATTAGCATCCGTTTCTTTGCCTCTGAAATTGACATTTTTTCTGAAAATCCAACTTTGACACCAGCGATGGATCCTGTTCCTTTTAGAAATATCTTTTTATCTACAGAAACCTCTGGGACGGTTTTCTCCCCTTTGATCAACTTGTTAAATGTTGGCTGGTCAAGGACACCACATTCTAGTAATTGCTGTGCAGAGACTGGCTTGCGAACACCATCAAACATCAGTTTGGAATGATCTTTCCTCTCAGTAAGTGGCAGAAGCAGCAGATTAGTTTGTGGCTCTGTTTTACATTTTGTTTTTAAATCACCGTACGTAGCATCCCGCTCTGTGTCTGGATCAAGGTAATGCTTGGGATTTTGGTAAAGGGCACTACAGAGCTCTTCATCCAAAAGGTTGCGCGCCTTGGCTGTGTCTTTTGGCAGGAATACACTAAGATTTGGATCAAGAATACCCCCTGCAGATTCCTGGGCCTGCAACAAACGCACTCCTGTCTTTTTGTCAATTATTGCCTTCTTCATCGCCTCAAATACTGATAGAGATTTTCCTGTATGGGGATCTTTGAATCCAACAGCAGCAGATTCTGCTGCTAAGAGTTTATCTTCATCACATCTGTCCACCACTCCCCTTGCACAAGCTTCTTCTACTGTCAATTTCTGATTGGTCGTTGGGTCAATGATGTGACCTGTTGCAGCCTGGGCTTCTAGAAGCAAATCTGCACTCTCTGTGGGCATGAACATCTGTTTTTTTGCCTCTGTAAATGACATTTTTTCTGAAGATCCAACTTTGACACCAGCAATGGATCCTGTTCCTTTCAGAGATATCTTTTTATCTACAGAAACCTCTGGGACTGTTTTCTCCCCTTTGATCAACTTGTCAAATGTTGGTTTGTCAAGAACACCACATTCCAACAATTGTCGAGCAGAGACTGGTTTGCGAACACCATCAAACATCAGTTTGGAGGGATCTTTCCTCTCAGTAAGTGGCAGAAGCAGCAGATCAGTCTGTGGCTCTGTTTTACATTTTGTCTTTAAATCACCATAAGTAGCATCCTGCTCTGTGTTTGGATCAATGTAATGCTTTGGATTCATATTAAGAGCACGACAGAACTCTTCGTCCAAAAGGTTTTGCTTTCTGGCTGTGTCTTTTGGCAGGAATACACTGAGATTTGGATCAAGAATACCCCCTGCTGATTCTTGGGCCTGCAACAAACGCACTCCAGTCTTTTTGTCAATTATTGCCTTCTTCATCGCCTCACACACTGATAGAGGTTTTCCAGTGTAAGGATCCTTATACCCAATGGCTGCAGCTTCTGCTGCTAAGAGTTTGTCTTGATCACATCTGTCCACCACTCCCCTTGCACAAGCTTCTTCTACTGTCAATTTCTGATTGGTCATTGGGTCAATGATGTGACCTGTTGCAGCCTGGGCTTCCAGCAACAAATCTGCACTCTCTATGGGCATGAACATCTGTTTTTTTGCCTCTGTAAATGAAATTTTTTCTGAAGATCCAACTTTGGCACCAGCGATGGATCCTGTTCCTTTTAGATATATCTTTTTATCTACAGAAACCTCTGGGACTGTTTTTTCCCCTTTGATCAACTTGTTAAATGTTGGCTTGTCAAGGACTCCACATTCCAACAATTGTCGAGCTGAGACTGGTTTTCGAACGCCATCAAACATCAATTTTGTGGGATCTTTCCTTTCAGTAAGTGGCAGGAGCAGAAGGCTAGTCTGTGGCTCTGTTTTACATTTTGTCTTTAAATCACCATAAGTAGCATCCCGCTCTGTGTCTGGATCAAGGTAATGCTTGGGATTCTGTCTAAGGGCACGACAGAGCTCTTCATCCAAAAGGTTGCGCTTTATGGCTGTGTCTTTTGGCAGGAATACACTGAGATTTGGATCAAGAATACCCCCTGCAGATTCCTGGGCCTGCAACAAACGCACTCCTGTCTTTTTGTCAATTATTGCCTTCTTCATCGCCTCAAACACTGATAGCGATTTTCCAGTGTGAGGATCCTTGAATCCAACTGCAGCAGCTTCTGCTACTAAGAGTTTGTCTTGATCTCGTCTGTCCACCAGTCCCTTTGCACAAGCGTCTTCTACTGTCAATTTCTGATTGGTCATTGGGTCAATGATGTGACCTGTGGCAGCCTGGGCTTCCAGAAGCAAATCTGCACTCTCTGGGGACATAAGCATCTGTTTTTTTGCCTCTGAGACATTCATTTTTCCTAATGACCCAATTGTGACACCAGCAATGGATCCTGCTCCTTTTAGGCATATCTTTTTATCCACAGACACCTCTGGAACAGTTTTTTCTCCCTTCATTAGTTCAGTCAAAGTTGGTCTGTCCAGTACCCCACAATCAAATAACTGCTTTGCTGTTACAGGCTTTCTGACACCATCAAAGATCAGTTTTGAAGGATCTAACTTTTCAGGGATAGGTAAAAGTAACAAACCTGTATGTGGTTCTATCTTGCAACTTTTTTTCAGTACTTCATAGCTGACATATTCCTCTGTTTCAGGGTCAACATAATATTCCGGCTTCTGGTTTAGCGCTTGACAAAGATTTCTATCTAAAAGGTTGCGTTTCATAGCTGTGTCTCTTGATAGGAATACACTAAAATTAGGATCTAGGATTCCTCCGACTGACTCTTGAGCCTGCAGAAGTCGCAGTCCATTCTTTTCATCTATAAGTCCCTTTTTCATGGCCTGAAAAACTGAAATAGGTTTGGGTTTGTTAGGATCCTTATAGCCAATTGCTGCAGCTTCTGATGCCAATAATCTGTCCAGGTCATTAATGTCCACGACTCCCTTTGAATAAGCCTCTTCAACAGTCAACTTTTTGTTGGCCTTTGGGTCAATTATGTGACCGGTAGCAGCCTGTGCTTCAAGTAGCAAATCTGCACATTCATCAGACAGTAGCATTTGTTTTTTTGCTTCAGTTAGAGACATTTTACGCTGACCGCATATTATAACACCTGCTATCGGCCCAGTGCCCTTTAAATGAACAGTTTTGTCTTCAGAAACCTCAGGTACTGTTTTCTTTCCATTTTCAAGAGCTTTAAATGTTGGCTTGTCAAGAACATGACAATCAAGCAGTTGCTTGGCCGTAACAGGTTTCCGAACGCCATCAAATACCAGGTTAGAAGGATCCACTTTCTCAGGAATAGGGAGAAGACAAAGCCCTGTAAGTGGCTCTATTTTACATCTCCTTTTCATTGCCATATAGGTAACACCTTCTTCAGTTTCTGGGTCTAGATAGAGCGCAGGCCTCTGATTCAGAGCATTACACATGGTTTCATCAATAAGGTTACGTTCAGTGGCAATGTCTCTAGGGAGGAACACACTAAGTATAGGATCCAAAATCCCCCCAACACACTCCTGGGCTTGTAACAGACGCAGTGCTGTATTTTTGTCAATAACTCCCTGTTTCATTGCCTGAAACACTGACAGTGGTTTGTTTTTGCCAGGCCCAGCGTATCCAACAGCTGCTGCTTCTGCTGCAAGTAACCTGTCTTTGTCCTCATCATCAATAACTCCTTGATTATACGCTTCTTCCACTGTTAACTTCTGATTGGTTCTTGGGTCAATGATGTGCCCTGTAGCAGCTTGTGCATCGAGAAGTAAGTCGATGCTATCTGGTGGAAGAAGATTTTCTTTCTTGGCTTCAGTAAATGTCAGTTTACAAAGTGGCTTATTGCTAGACCCTGGTCCTTTTGGACTTTCAATTATCACCCCAGCTATTGGCCCTGTGCCTTTAAGAGGGACTTTTTTCTCAGCAGACACTTCTGGAACTGTCTTATGTCCCTTCAGAAGCTGGTTATATGTTGGTTTGTCTAAAACTCCAGAGTCAAGTAATTGCTTTGCAGTGACTGGCTTGCGGACTCCATCAAAAACCACAAAGGAGGCATCTGGGGTTGGAGGCTCTCTAGTTTGCTTTAGCTCAGTCTCCATGGTCTGTCTAACAACTGTCACATCTTGCAGTTGTTTTTGGAGGACTGATAGTCTACTTTTATATTTCTCCTCAAGTTCCCTGTATTCTTTCATCAACCTCTCTATCTCACTTTTTAAGGATTTCTTATCCCCCTCAAGAATATCCTTGTCAGTGTCATACTGCCTTATCAAACTTTGTTTGCTCTCACACTGATCCTTCCAAAAATTCAAATCTCTCTTCCCCCTCTCAATGTCCTCTTGTAGACGTTGCTTGTTACGAAGCTCTAACTCATGGGAATGTTTCATGTGGTTCACTTCTTCCTGTAGTCTTAGCATTTGCTCTTTGTCAAATTCAAGCCGCTGCAATTTCAGCGACAAAGAATCTTTTTCACTTACAATCTCATTGTACTTGGACTGAAGGGACTGTAACGATGTTTGTGTCTGCAGAAAAAGAAGAAGAAACAATGAAAAATCATTAGTAAATTTATAAATTTTACATTAGAATGGAGTTGATGTCCATTTTGGTCATCAACTCGATGACATTTATGAATTGACAAACATCACATGTACTTTTTTTTATCTATGGAAAAAAAACCTAGTTATGCTTTTTTACAAGTAGCTTGACTTTTCTGTGATTGTTTAAGGTGTTTTTGTTGTTTTTTTTATTTAGCAATGTTTTACTTTGTTTTAGTCCCATACTTGGCCATTTTAAGAGGAATGTTTCAGATTATTAGATTAGTTCAATAAATAAAAAGCTATTAAAGGCTTCTAAGCATATGGGACAATGAAATGATGTGACAGTCCAAAAAGCTTGCAGTACTTTGTAATGCCCTTGTCTAAACTAAACATTTTTTACAGAAATTACCAATATTATAGATAGCACCAGCCAGATTTCTTAGCAAAACAAAATAAATTTAACAAATTACCCCCAATTTAGAGGCTCTTCATTAGCTGGCAATATAACTTTTGTTATAATTATTTAAAATTTTATTGATGTCTTTTCAAGATGGCTCTAGACATGAATGACAATACACACATATTTACACCATATATGTGTTACTATAGCCTGCGTTTCTCAGCTGAAGCACTAGTAGTCATACCACAACTTTAGTTTAGAACATAATGGGATTTTTTTAGTTAGGGCACCATTTGTATTAGTGTAATTTGCCAGAGGAGATCAAATTTACAAAGTCACTTTCATTTTTCAAATCCTTGTTAAATGGATAGTTTTAAATGTAGGCCTTTTCTGTGTGAGAGGTAACATCTGTTTTGTGGATGCCTAAGGTTTGATTATCTTTAAATTAATGGCCTGGTTTATCTAATTTAGATTTTCATTAATAACTTTTAATCTTCTCACACTGCCACCAGACTTAAACATTATGTTTATCTTTAACTGTTTCTGAATATTTATTTTGTTTCGAAGTGGTATTTAACTTTCATTGAAAGGTCTTAATAAAGTGTATCATCATCATCATCATTATTATTATTACTATTGTTATTATTTTTATTATTGTAGAGGTACACTGAGAAGATATGTAGGCCTAAATTTAAAATACTGCGCATTACCTTGTGCTCTGAAATTTTGGTTGTACCTTAAATAAATGTAACAAATTTTATATCACATTGTACATTTTTGTTTTCACTGTAATTTTTTTTTGTGGCTGCAATTTAGAACTTAAAAAAGTCAAGGGGGACAATGATGCAATAAATAAAAAAAGCAAATATCTGTGTTCTATGCCATTTTTAGCTGTCATGCTAAGATGACAAAATAAAAAAGCAATACTACAAATTACTCTTCTAAAATAAGAAACCAAATTTAAATCACTCACTCCCACACTGACTATTTTGAAGAGAATGTGGGAAGAAACAATACTGAATCTGCAACATGAAGCAAGCTCAACTATAGAAAATTTTTAATACTTCTCTGTAAATTTGCAAACCAGCATTGATACATAAAACTAGTAGATTTGTATCATTCAAGACAAAGTGCCTAACATAGTTTAAACATTTACATTTTAAATGCGTGTCAATGCTGTTTTGCAGGTTTGGAAAGATTTTTAGGCAGATGAAATCACATGACAAGATCAACAATAATCAAGCTGAAGCAAAGCAGAGAATTGCAATGGCAACGTGACATAATTGATCATTCTGAGAAAGCAGAATTGAAGACCACAAGCATGCATGTTTGTGAAGAGTGACCAGACAATATCGGCAGAGATTGTTTGCATGCAAATAAACTACATGCATGATATTTAAACACACACAGAAGTATGTGTTCAAATCAGCTGGCAACTGACGGGAACTAATGGATTTTACATGCAAGCAAAGGCTAAGGCTACTTAGTGCTTGCTAAGCAGATATTCCAAAGAAATGTCTGCTTATTCTCATCTTGGAAAGATGAGACTAATCCACGAGGAAGAGGCAAGCTTCCATGTACCTCTGCGACCTGCTTTTGAATTTTCTCAGCCTCCAGCTTCAGTTTCTCACGTTCAGAGGACAGTTCTGACACCAGGTTGCGGTGCTCTGCATTGCTGCACTCACTGGCTTGCAGCTGTAGTTCCAGGGCAGTAATTTGTGAAGAGAGTTCATCATCAATCCCCTTTTTGGATTTCAAGAGTTCTTCTTTATCCTGTTGTGCTGCCCTCAGCTCCTCTTTCAATCTCAGCTCTTCTTTGGTCTGTGTTTCTATCAACTCTTTAAGTCTTTTTAGCTCAGCCAAGTTCTCACCGAGAGCCTTACTCTTCACCTCAATAGTTTTGTAAAGACTCTCGTTTGTCAGGTTAGCTTCCTTTGCCCGGGACTGTTCCTGCAGAAGTTGCTGCTTTATGGTTTTCAGCTCAGCACCTAGCTGAGTATTTTGGTCTAAGAAGCTCTGGTTTAGTCTCGAGGTTTTCTCAAGCTTTTCTTTTAGCTGAATGCACTGCTTTTCACCTCTAGTTTCTGATATGCTGGTCTGTTCCTGGCTCTGGCGCAGCACAGTGATGGTGTTTGTATACTCAGTCATAGTCAGAATGGTCTTTTCTAATTCTGCTTCTACCTGCCTTCTCTTGCCTAATTCTTCTTGATGTGCTTTCCTCAAATTCTCCACCTGACTTTCAAGGCTATCTCTCACACCCTGCAGGTCTTTGATGCGTCCCTGCAACCTGCTCATATTTTGCTCCATCCTACATCGCTCCTTTTTCTCTCTTTCCAGTTGGAAACGTGTCTGAAGAAGCTGCTCCTCGCACTCCCTCAGTTGTGTTGCAGCCTCTGAAGAACTGTTCAACTCCATTTGTAGCTGAGCTAAAGACTGCTCAAAAACCACCTGTCCCTCCTCTGATGTCGTCCTCCTACGAGTCTCCTCCTCTAAACTGTGAGTAACATAAACCAGTTGGTCATTCTTCTCCTGTAGGGTCTTTAGGATTTCAGCCAACTCCTCTCTGTATTGGTTCCTTTCTTCATCTCTCTGCCTCGTTAGCAACTCTATTTGACTTTCTAACTCTCTCCTCCTGTGCCCGTCTTCTATCAGCATAGCACGCTGATTACACGATTCCTCCTCTGCCTTCTTCTTCTGCTCTTCAGTCTGGCTAATAAAAGTTCTAAGCCTCCTGAGTTCGTCTTCCAGCTTTCTCCTCTCTGTCTCCATTCTTTCATATTGCATCTGTAGTTCAGCTGTATTCTCATCCCTCTGGGCAGAAAGCCTCTGGATGTCCGTGCGACTAATTTGGATCTGGGATTCATAGCTGAGCTTTAAGCTGTTGATCTCCATACTGAAATTGCTCCTTACCTTTGACATCTCATTTTGAAGATCCATCAACCTTGTTGATTCATTAGCCAGCTTCTGGCGCAGCTGCTCAATCTCATGCTCCTTATTTGCTAAACTGTCTTCCACATCCTTCTTGGACCTGCAGACCATGTCCAGCTCTTTCTGCCTCTGGTTCAGTACAGACTCCCACTCGTTTTTCTGCCTGCTGTAGCCCTCCTCAGCCAGCTTTGCCTTCCTTCTCTCGTCATCAAGTTTGTACTCAAGGCGTTGAACCTCACTCTTGAGCTTAGCCAGCTCGCCCTGAGTGGAATCTAAGCTGTCCTTGGTGGCACTGCACTGCATCGCAGTTTTTTGCTTTATCTCTTCCACTGACAGCAACTGCTCTTGCGATTGAGACAGCTCCAGCTTGAATTGAGCAACAGCGTCTTCCAGTGATTTGTTTTTGGCACTGCGTGCTTCCATTTCTTCTCTCAGCGAGCGAAGTTGATCTCCAAGCATATTTATCTGGGTGTTTCGCATCTGAAAATATGACAAAGCAAGAATTACATATTAAACATTTAAATGGGGACTTTTGCTGATATTTTCATAATTTCAATGCAATAGCAACAAGTACAATAAGGCCACAATACCTTAAGCTCCTCCATGTTTTTTTCCAATTGTCCCAGGAATTTGTAGTAGTCACCAGACAGAATAAGCAGCTCCGTGTAACGAGTTTGAAGATGTATTGCCTGGAACCAAAAAAAAAAAATTAGAAGAGACATCTCTATTCACCATTGAGCAAAACCTTATCAGAATAAATTACTACCTCTTTGTTAAGATCCATCGATGGTGACTGAAGCATTGTCCTCTTGATGGGCACATTGAGCAATGTTTCCAACCCAGAGGTGTAAGAGGCGAGGTCTGTTTCATAGTCCTGCAAGAAACTCATACATAAGACCAGAAAGCATCTTTCATGATAGGACATAGACGCGCCTCGCTTACCTTGATAGTATTCACACATGTGTGTATGTTTTGCAGTACACTGTCTAGTGTCTCACGCTTTGCCTTAATTTCTGTGTTCAGGACCTTGAAAAACCAACAAAATACAGATATCACAGATAAAAATGAGATGAAAATGGGCCCTAATTGCAAAAAAACACATGCATTCAAAGCAGCAAAGGCATGAATAGAGGACCTTTTGGTTGGTAATGTGGTCTTTTACTGCTTGAACGTTCTCTATCTTGGTTGCCTGTAGTGCGTCCTGTTTTTTACGTGTGGCCTCTATCCATTCAGTGAAAGAAGTGTAGACTTGCTGGTAGTGCTGCAATTGAGGCAGATACAGCTGCAAATCTTGCAGCCTGAGCAAAGAGAATTAAACATGTTAACATGTACATATGTAATGCTGGATCTTTTAAGTCAAAAGTATTTTTTATACTTTATACAAAATGAAGGAAACAAGCTGTACCTGGTGTCAAACTGTTTCTGGATTCGTCTCCAGCGGTCGGAGAGCAAGCCCACCTGCTCGGTGAACTTTGACCACATCAGGTCACACCTGTGGAAGGAGCTGCCCATCTGACTGTTCCAGTGGCTCCCCTTAGACAGCTCTGATTCCATAGCGGTCAGAACATCTTGTTTCTGCATCAGCTCTGCTTTCATATTCTACATGACAACATAACAAGAAAAGTCAAAAATTGCAATGTTACACTGGGCTGTAGTGGCTGAAGAAATATTTCTAACGACTAACTTGAAAGAATTAAACAACAAAGTACACAACACAGCTACTGTATTACTTTACTGGGAACTTAGGGGTTCCTTGTAAAGAAAACTGTTTAACAGTTCCTTTATTAGTGTTGCTTTCTGACTCCCTGGTCTCATGTCTTCCTGAGCTGGACTCTGTAGACACCTTCCTTGTGTTCTCAGGACTTTCCTGACTTTAACAAGTACTTTAATGAACTCCCCTGGTGCACATTCAGTGATATTACTGAAGTACTTTTATAAGACAGACAGAGTCGAGGCTGCTATGTATTGGTGCCTCCAAGTCCTCTGACCACCACCAGCAGACAAGGTGTGTGAAGTGTCTTGCCCAAGTACTCATCAATGGAGTTGGACTGAGTGGGGGCTCAAACTGGCAACCCACCGATTACAGAACAAACTCCTACTGCCATCACCAACATTGCCCAAACAGTACAAACTATATTGCATTGAACAAAAAGTTTGCGGATAAAAAAACATTGCCAAGAATACCTTCAGGGCCTCTATGTATACATCGACTTCAGCTGGCGATAGAGAAGTGGTCTCTTTTTCTGTCAGTCTTGCTTCATAAACTTTGACAATATCCTCAGCTCGTGCTACGTACTCCAGCATGCCCCTTAGAGCCTGCAACCTAAAAAGTGGTAGAGAGCCATATAACAAGAATGAGATACCATACATTTAAAATCCTGTTTGAAAGTTATTTACTGTGTAAGGGAGGTAGCCTGTATTTCCTATAAACCAATATTTCTATTGCTTTAATTTATTTTCATACTTATATTTGTTTTTGTATATATCTTTAAATCCATCTAAGTTATGATCATTTCTGATTTCAATAACATATTTATATCAAAGTATGATTTAAGGTCACAGCCAAAGCACATTTAGTTATAGTAATGATATAAATAATATCACATAGCTACAACAGTCAGGCTTTACATCTTACAATTAAGTGTTAAAAAACACCAAGCACCAAACACTAGCAAATATTAATCCATTTAACTAAAATACTTTTAGTTTGCTCTATCTTATTTTGGTGGTAGGTGACCCTCAAGACTCCAAATTTGATCCATTGTTATTTTATTTGGATATGCAGCAAAAATTGTTTTCTTCAAAATAAAACAATTAATGCAATGACAACATCTTATATGTACTTAATTTGAGTACTAAATGAGTGTTTCAGACTTAAAGCAGACCCCAAATAACTGCCTGATTAAATTCAGGAAAGATATATGGACAATTAAAGCAGAAATGTTTAGTTAATCACAATCTGTCTTCTGCTAAACAGAAAACCTGGATTCAGTACATACCTGAAAATTATTTTCTAAATAACTAGAAAACTTCATAAATACTTACCAGAAATATTTTCATTTTTAAAACATGATCTAACTGTTTTAAGGTTTGACTGGGTTTATTAAATATTAATATAAAATGGTTGATATTTTCATAAAATGCAATTACTTGTAACATTATTTGTTGAGCATACAGTTAATAAATCCAAGTAATGTTTAAGGTGTCTCACTAAAATCACTGTGGAGTTCTGGATATAAATAATTTTCCCCATTTGAAACATAATGGTGTGTTCAAGCCAGTGACTATTTTATGTGTTCTCACTCATGACAAACTGTATGTGAGACAGAAGTGACTGTGAAAAAATGTTAATCTTTTTTAAAATGTAAATGTGCAATTTTAACCAGAACCCTATGTATAATATTTTCCAGCCTATCAATTCATTTAGGAAGATTTCCAATAAATCAATGTATGAAAATTATTTTTCTAAATATAAGTTTGAAGCTATTCAAAGTCAAATATTGTATAAATAGCTGGAGCCCTGATATTTTCTTTTTCATTACTTTTCTAAGATGTTGCACTCAAGTTTTGGGCCCCTTAATATTTCAATGTTTAATGCATAATGTCATGAATTATGCACAGAAAAGAAGCTGATGTGGTTGTCTAACACAGTGTTTCTCAACCCTGCTCCTCAGGGCACACTGGCCTGCATGTTTTAGATAAATATTTCCTTGCTTCAGCCCAGCTGATTTCAATCAATGACTGATTAACAGGCGTTTGCTGAACTGCAATCAGTTGAATAAAGCACATTAAATCAGGGAAACCTCTAAAACATGTAGGACAGTGTGCCTTAAGAACATAAATGTTTCATTTATAAGCATCTTTATAAGAAGCTTAAGGCCTCTTGTCTCAAGCTTTGGTAAGATGTTTGTGGTGCATTTGTGTTGGGTACCTTAGTACATAAGCAGATGAGCTGCTCTCCAGATTGCCCAGTTTCTGGCTCAGCACTGCGATCTCATTGCGGAGGAACTGTGCTTTATCTAAATCGTTTGTGGTTTCCATCTCCTTCAAGATACGCTCTCTTAAAAATGTATACTCATCACGCATTGAGGAAACATCATCCTGTATTGACTAAAACAAAAGCAACATATGAAGAACATATGAGGAAACTCAAATATTTTTTTAAATATGTATATGGGATTACTTTCTGCTCCCAAATCCCTACATCTGTATATTTACCTCAAGTTGAGAGATCTTCGCACTACAGTCTTTAGCCCCATCATCTCCAAAGCAAATATGAACATACTGACTGAGTGAGCCCTCAGCAGTGTCCATCCTCAGTCTGAGGCCATGCAGCTCAGATAAAAGGCGAGACGCCGAGGAGGAGGAGGAGGAAGAAGAGGAGGAAACTTTTCTCCTTTGCTCTGTTTTTGTTACTTTCACCACATCTTTCTTGATCACATGCTCCTTCTCTGCCACTTCTTTCTTTGCCTGCCTTTTAAGCTCTGCTTGACGTCTTTCTTCCTCCAGCCTTCTCGCCTCCTCCTCTGCTGCAGCTTGTTGCTGTTGTTTTTGTAGTAGTAGCTGTTGCTGTTTTTCTTGCTCCTGTTGCTGTAGAAGTAGTTGCTGTTGTTTTTCTTGCTGCTGTTGTAGCAGAAGTACTTGTTGCTGTCGCTGCTGTTCCTGTTGTTGAAGTAGTAGTAGTTGATGTTGTTGGGGTTGTTGTTGTATTATGATATACTGTGGATTAGCAACTTGAACTTGTTGCTCAGGTATTTGCTGTACTTCTATTTGTTCCTGATGCCCAGCTGTGTGGAAACAGAACATTTATTTGTTTTGCCTTTTGGAATAAAAAGAAAAATTGATCTGAACATTTTAAAATATTATACCTGGTCAAAGTTTAAATCATTTAGTCTTCTTGTCATTAGAAATGCAATATTGAATAAACTCCACAGCCCAATTTTTAAGATACTCACTGTATGTGGGCAGCTGTACCACTAGCTTATCATAGTGGGCCTGGGCCGTAGTAACCTGGTTCTCAATGCTCTTCTTGTCTTCATCAACAAACATCTCTGAGCCATGGCTGCTAATTTTGAACTCTTCATAGAAGGTCTCCAGCTTCTTCATGATTTGACGGTACTCCTCAGGACGCATCTCTGACAACTAAACAACAAACACCAGGGATGATGGGTAACTTAGACAAGTGTTGCAAATTAAACTTCAATGTAAAGGTTTAATATTTTATAACCTCCAAAATCATACTAACTTTCAACTTTTAAAACACTATGGTGTACAAACTTTAATTAGATACAAATGAAGTAGAGACAAAAAATGTCCAATTTCTTCATAGTAAAATGTCAAACATTTAACCCTCCCACAGTTTTACGAGACAAGGTAATTCGGACCCCACAAGCTTTTTACTCTGTTGTATTTGGAATGACATATGAATAACACAAAACTGAAACTGTAAGCACAAATGTGTTGAGATGTTCATTTAACATTAAAATCACATGCTTATGTCAGTACATAAATCTAATGAATATAAGTTCTCTTTAACGTATTTGTTTACATTTAGTTTAATACCTTACGTTATGCCATATTAGAGAATGAAAATGTCTCCAGATTTAATTGTATAGTATTCTTATATTTCTTACCATAGAGATGGTGAGGGAGTTGACATGATTGATTTCTCGGAGACAGTAGTGCCAGGAGATGAGACTCTTAACGTTGATGTACAGCTGATTCCAGATGGACATGATGGAATCAAAATACTGCTCGTTCCTTTACGTAACATGGATACAAAAGTAAACATGTTGAAAATTTCTTTCAAAGTCTTTAAAAATGTTGTAAAAGAGCACACCATTTCTGTTTCTTACTTGTTGGCGAGGCTGATGCTCAGTGGATTAGGAGGTGGTATAATCAGGCACACGGAGGGAATCAACATGTCGATCCCTCCTGGGCCAGTTACCAGCCATTTACTGCGCTGACTGTTGTCTTTCAGGATGGCCTCGTTGTCTTTAAGGATAACTTTCTGCAGGGATGAACAAAAATATATTTCTTATGGTGAAATTATTTCACCAAAAAACTTTTTTTTCCCTTTTTTTGTGCAAAATAAACAAATAAAATACAATTCTACTTATTTCTGTAAAGTCCTGTCATAAAACTCCCTGGTTTCTATATGTTACACTTGTATACTATCAAATCAAGCATCATAAAAGTGACCTGGTCTTCTCTGAAGTCAGTCAGAGCCTTAACGATAATGCCGCTGCTGTTCCTCTCCTCTGGGTTTCGGGGTTTCAACCTCACAATATTTTTTGAGTTGGCAGCCAAGTGTTTCACCTGCCGCTTGTTGTCCATGATGTTGTCCCTCTCCATCTGTAATAAATAAGTAATTATAAATCAATAATAGAATGAAAAACAGAGTTTTTCGCTTTTACAATCACGAGATTTCTCTGATCTCCCTCTTGAAGACTACAAATCCTTTAAATCGAATTGCACAACTATGCGACTTTAAATATAGCTTCATACACAATAGAAAATAAACATACCTCCAGCCTTTTAAGGAGTTCCTGAAGGTCTTCCAGCGGGGTGTTCTTGTCACAAGTGAACATCTTTCGGACTGTCTCATGTTCCTTTTGCAAATTCTTGTATGTGTCATTAGCCTCTCTGAAGAACTTTAAAAAAACATTGTACTGGATAAGCATCAGGAAAGCACAATCTAATCATAATCTATGATAAAATAAATGATAGAGTATACTATTGTCACCCCTGTGCCATCCAGGAGCCAAATGTAGAGTTAGTGATGTTGAAGCCAGCATTTCATTATAACCAAAATAGCTACTGTCACCAGTTTTAAAATGACTTCAGTTTTCGAAGCTTTAGTTATCACACTCTACAATTAGATAGGTGGAAGAAAAGGAGTTACCAAGGTATTTGGAGTCCTATCGACTTTAATATCCTTAAAATAAAAACTTCGTACATAAGCATTTGCATCTTCTAGCCTTTAGATATTGAAAGTTTAATTGCAGTAGTTGAACTTGTTTAAAAGATTTTGTATTTCAGTATTCATGCTGTTTAATGAACACTGCTAATAGATGAAAGTATTAAATAAAACTGTTAACTTTTAGACTTGTAGACATCATATTGAGCATAAAGATGCAGTTAATTGTTAGTCAGGGCATATTTGAGTCACCTGGCTGTAAGCCGCATTCTCCTTCAGATGGGTGTCAATGCATTTTGTTATTTGAAGAAGCCAACTCCACTGAGTCTGCAAAGTGTCCATGTAAGCCTGACAAAAAAGGGAAAAAAACCCATAAAGACAACATATTAAAAACTGCATCAATGTAAAACAAAACTCAGGAGAAAAAAAAATCATTTGGCGAGTTCTATATGAAGGTCACTGTTTCCAGACCTCAATCTTGTCAGATCCTTGGTGGTCGTTGTTCAGAAGCGTTTTCACTTTGGCCTTAAGTTTATGCAGCTCCTTCTCTTTCACCTCCAAGGCACTCATCAGTTTCTGTTACATCAGGAGACGTTTTAACACCATAAAGGACACAGAAAAACATCAAGATGCAGTTAGGGGAAAAGCTCTGTGGTTGTTGCTCAAGTGAAGGATGAATAATGGCAACTGACAAAATTTAATCTGCTGGAGGTAATTGCTTCCTTATGAAGTGCAAATTAAACTCATAAAAGACATCAGGAGCCGTTTAGGCTCATAGAGTTTGCCAAGAATGTTAATATCCTAATTTGAGGTTCTTCAGCACAGAAACAAAAATATTGCTGTTGATGGTTTCACTAACCGAGTAGCTCTCCTGCTTCTTGGGGATGTACTGCTCTACATTTTTGTCCCCCCAGTCAAACATCAGCTCCTCTTCTTCTTTACCATTCACCCAAATGATCTCATTGGTTATTTGTTGAAGTACTTGGATCAGGTCTTGCAGCTGCTCAGTCCACAAATTTGACATTTTCTAAGACAGAAGAAAAAAATAAGTATATAAAGAAAAATGGAACACAATTTTCCCAAAAAAATAAAAATCATGCATCATTGCTATTAATGAGTTTTTAGATTCATTAACCTGTAAATTGTCCCACTCATGATCAAGGACATGCTGGTTGGCTTTGTCTCCATTCTTTTTCTAAGAGATGACAATAAATCATTTAAGCTTCATTAACATAACACCTCTCAAAACATAAAATCCTCTCCTCACAAACGCTTTTCCCAACAAATAAAAATTAGAAAGTATACAAGGACACAATATTCTGTGAGTCTGTGCATAAAATTGTATATCTAAGTGACTGAATGAGAGAACAGAACTCACCAGGTCTTCGCGGGCTCGCGCCATCTCAGGCGACCCCTGCAGGGACACGTGAAACCTCTGGTGGTTAATGAGCTGCTGTTCAATGGATAGAGGGTCGTCGGCCAAAGCAGTTGTTTCAATCAAACGCTGAAACATAAAACAGTATATTTTATTATGACCTCACAGTGAAAATCAAACATTCTCACGGGCCTCAAAAAATGTTTAATGACAGGCTTTGAATAAAGTTGTTTGAACGTCTGAGCCTACACTTATTTATCTGAGAGTTTTCCACATATGTGATGGGCAGAGAAACGATGTTAAACCAGTAATCTGTTGGAAAATTATCATCTCATTTTGAACAAATTATTTCCAGAGAATAAAAAGCTATTGTATAAAGAAACCTTTTTTAATGTTACTTAAACTACCAAAAGATCGTTTCATTAACTGACTAAATTAAACAAGTTTTGATTAATAGGGTAATCTAAATGTATGTGTATCCATTAATCATTACTAAATGATTTATTTTTTATAATTTATTTGATTCATAGTTTAATCTAAACAACTAGATTTTCAGTCAACAAAATAAATTATTTTTGAATAATGTTAAAGCAAATCCAATCTTTATTCATGGTTTAAGCTGAATGACATTTTTTACATTAATCTATTAAAATAATAAGCATGTATGCACTGTAATAAAGGATTGTTGAATGAATTTGACATATTGACACTACAAAGGAAAGAGTTGCAGAAGCAGCAGAGTCTGACAGGAGTTCGTCTAATCTGAGAAATGTGTTGCTCAGAAGAATTCGATTCAGATAATGTATTAAGAACATTGCAAAAAAACTTTGCATTTACAGCATCGAATGGACTTAGCATTGAATATGAACTCAGCCCCTTGGACTTGTCCCAGAAGTTGCTCGGGTGAATGCTGTAAGTTGCAAGCCACACCCCTCTGGTTCCATGCTACATGCTGTGTAGGCTCACAGGGTCTGTACTCTGTCGTGAGGTTGTGATTTCATGTTTATTTTATTAATTATGATCTGCCTGAACTATGCCTAACTACACAGAGAGGCTTTAATTTCTTTAAAAAATTCAACATTGCTTTTTTTCACTGTTTTGTCATCAGAATGTTTAATGCTCATGCAGATCACCAAAAAGCAAACACCAAAAAACTCCTTCCCATCACCAAAATTGTAGTACTACAAAACTTCAGTCTTCCTTTGTCACTGAATCTTTAATAATCGTTTTCTAAATGCTTACAACCCAGCTGCAAAAGCACATACTTTATTAAACAAGTTTGTTTTAAGTACAGTTAAGTACATCTGATTAGATGACTTGCAGACAAGATTTTGTTGGATAAAATTTCTTTAAACATTAGCTTTAACCGATCCTGCTCACAAAGGCATTTGCAAGCAAGGTGAAGGTTATGTTTTTGCCTTTTCCCTGTTTTCTTTTCTGTGTGAAAACACTTTTTTTCTCAGTGGATGTATTGGAGTATTGGTTTAGCATAAATATTGCAAACTATAGCATAACAGTTCATTTATTTGAATAGTTGTGCACTGTCCTGAAAGAGAAATAAAACTAAAGCTTTCTGTAAACAACTTAAATCCTTCTCAGGCACTGGAGACTTTGGTTTGGTTTGAGGTTTTTGGTTTCGGCTCAGCGATAAAGCTTTATGTGTGTTTGAGTTTGTTCCTACCCTTTGCTGATGGATCCAAGCAATAGCATCATGGAAGCTCCTTCCAGGCTCTTCCCAGCCTCCAGAGCTCTTTCTGGTGCTCCTCCTCCTCATCGAGGTGCCAGATATGGCCATGTGGACCCCTCTCAGCTGGTCTTGGTAGTGCTCCACGCTGCACAAACAGAAGAAAGCAGCGATGCATTTGGATTGAGCTTTGGACAGAACATTTCAGAGGTGACTAAAGGTGAAATAGTTTTACCTCCTCACTACATTGTCAGTGGGTTGTCCCATTTGACTCATCTCCATTGCATAGGCTTTTAACCTCTCAATAGAATCTTTTGCCATCATCATGTATTCCTCTGCATCACCAGAGCCCTGTATGAAAGGTAAAAAATATATATATGCTTAACGTTACAGTTCACAAAGCTGACGTTAATATGAAAAAACTTTTCTTTTACTGAATCAAAACCAAACATATTTTATGGAGTCAAGCTTTAGTAAACAACCAATTTGAGAATTTAGACACCAAATTGTTTATCCCCATAACTTTTATCAGAAACTACGAATGAGCTTGTTAGGCAGATCCAGCTGAGAGCAAAAGAAAAAAAGTGCTTTCATTCCCTGCAGAGTTTCTGTTGGAGCATCCATGGACTCCACTTTACACCACAAAACATTTCTGACATTTTTTAAAGCCAACAGAAAACATGCTGCAACAATACACTCACATTTTCAAACTAAGTCTCAAACAGACCTAAAACTCAACATAACATTTCTGTCCCTACTTAAGCCGGAACAGAGCAAGTAAAGAGCAGAAAAATCACCACTCACGGCCTGCATGGCGTATTCGGCCTTCTGGAGGTACTCCTGGCAGAGAGTCTGCAGCTGTCCGGCTCTCGAGGGGTTGGGCATGAAGCTATTGCAGAGGAAATTCATAAAGATCATCAGCTTCAGATGCATTACAAGCAGATTCAGGTAACAAGACTTAAACATCCTCTCATAGAACTGGTCAACCCTGATATGTTTAAAAACTTTTATTAGCATGAAAATACTTAAACTGTTCAGTTTTGTCATTTGTTGAGCTTTTTAATCTCAACCTGTTTTTTGTTATAATCAGTTAGAAGTTGGCTATAGCCCTCTGAAACTGCATTTAGCCACACTTTACAATTTTCTGTTAGACATTTCTAATAGTTCACAGCTCGAAAAAAATAAAATAATGTGGGTTAATTGTGGGCTAACCCACACATAAAACTCACACTTTTGATGGCAAGGAGGCCTTTCAACCGCAAAGACAAGGAGCTCATCATCAAAATAGATCATTTAAATACTAGTGGAAACATGCAGGAACCTGGTAGACATTTGTAAAAGGAGCATAACTGCTGTACTTTCTTTACTGGTAATTGAGGTGGGAATCATTCATGTATACTATCCTACTTTTAAATGAAACATTGATGTAAGCATTTTTCTCAATTTTATGCTTTATTTATTCAATTAATTTATTTTTTACAACATTAATTCAGTTTGAATGACAATATTTTTAAATATATTTTTTATGATTTTAGCTGTATGCCTTGTATGTATGACTTATTTATCCTTTGGTCACAAACGGCTTCTAAGATCAGCCACACTTTCTTGTAAAATTTTGAAGTAGTTTTGGTCGACATTTCTCCAGGTTTTCTTTAAACCATAGGAGCTTTTTCACTTGTTTTCAGGTCCTGATCATTTTTTTCTGTTTGTTTATGTACGTAATTTTAATCAATGTCTTTTAAGGTAGTTTTGGGTCAATTCTTCTTCAGTCTGTAACCCAATTTTTCATGTACATGTACTTAACCATTTCTCGTCAGTATATGTCTTTTGGTATGGGAGAATTTTGAACATTTATCAAGTTGCAAATATAATTTAATTTAAATGTTATACAAGTTTTACACAAGTCATATTTAAATCTGTTAAGTCTAACGAACATTTCACTGGTAGATATGGTTAATTGGAGTCACATAAACTTTCCTCTAAGTGCTTTTAAGCCAAATAGCTACAACAGCAGAGACGTCTTGAAAATAAAAGATCAAGATGGACCTGAATCAAGATCAGAAAGATCCAGCATCAACAAATGTTTATCTGTGAAATTAGTGGCCTATTTTTTATTTTATTATTTTTCAGGAGCTATATCAGGGGAATAACAAGTTGCATTAAATGTCTCTAAACAACCAGAAGAACTAATGATCAAGCCTGCTTTTTCACAGCACGATATTGATTTAAAATAAAACTTCAACCATAATAAGGCAAAAGACCAGGCCGCACACTCAGGTCACGAACATTATTAAATGCATTTGCATTTTTTATGCAAACCACTCGGGACAGATAATGGCTTGAACAAACATAACATCATATACTGCAACTAAGTTTCTGTTTTCAAAACCCATTGAAAAGTCATCAGTTTTACACAAACAGCTTCTGAAGAACTCTAGAAATCTCTGGCCTTTCTTTTCATGGGTGTATCCAAACAGTTGCTGTATGTCAGTAAATACTGGTTGAAAAGTTACTAAAAGTACATACATGTTCAAATAAATAAAACATTTCTAAGAAAAATCTTTTGAAGATGGTGCTTTAAGGAGATGGTTTAATCTACAGATACACTGTTTATTACATTGTCTGCTGTCACATCAGTTACATGCTATTCATAATTTTAAATGCAAAGGAAATTTGCACATTTATATCTCCCACCAAACAATGTGAATTATACACATTTCACCTACCTGTATGCAATACAGTGAAATGCTTTTTATTTACTAACTAGTCTGAAAATTGCAACAGCGAAAAACTTCAACAACAGGCATTCATTTCTTATATGAAGCTTCCTTCCATTAAAAGTCATAACCTGTCTTTTTGTAAAGCAGAACAGTGGCAGATTTACTCTGTGAGGGTTTTTGGAAGCTGTGAAACTGAACGTGTCTGGAATGAAGAATGTTGAAGATGTTGCAATTGAGTGAGCTCAAAAGTTCAGTGCAGACCATAAATCAAGTGTCTCTGGAGGCAAAAAGGAGTTGTTATGCAAAGAAGAAAACTTAGAGGTGACAGTAGATCATATTTGAGAGGGATGAAGTGTTTATGGCAGCAGGTTTGTTTCATTTTCAGGATGGGGGATTAATTATGTAAAATTACAGATGTAAAATTAAACTAGGGGGACAATTTTGGGTCAAGTTTGGTGAGTTTTCGTATCCGTTAAAGGCCCCAAGCAGCGCCGCCAAGTGACGGAAAAATAATAAGAAAAACAACAACAATAACCAAGAAATTCTGCGATTACAATAGGTCTTCGCCAGCGCTTCGCTGCTCGGGCCTAATGATTATAAGAACGTTTTGCCACGTTTTACTCACATTTAAAGTACTTGGACCTGTATTCTTACAGAGACAGTATAAGAATTGCTCACATTAGAACCAAGACATCAAAAAGTAAATAAATAAAACATTATTGCATTGAATTATAAAATATTTTGAATTCAGATTTGTCAGTAATTATTACTGACACATTTTTAGTTTTGTTCGGTCCAAAGTGTGCAGGGGGTAGACAATAAGACCTTTAATATTTAATGCCTACTGCCTTTTCACACTCAGTAATGAGAGAAGTTAAGTGCGCAACAGGGGCAACCAGGAAAAAATAAATAAATAAAGCAAATGTTGGCACCTCATTCCACCCATCGTGGCGCTCCCCATCGTGCTCATCATCCTGCTGCCCTTCGACATCGTCGCCCTCGAAAACGTCGCCGATCTGTTAAATCCTTCCATTCCGGGCTCGACTCCATTGCCGCCTCCGGGCGCCACATCGCTCCGCGCGTACTGGTAGGTCATCCCGCTGGGGAGGTTGCTCCTCGAGCTGGCCCTCCGGCCCGAGTTGAGCGCCTGGTTTGACCCGTAAAAGCTCATTGCGATCTGGAAACGGCAGCCAGGGAACAGGACACAGCGCACAGCAGAGCCGTGCCTTCTCCACCTGTCCTCCTCCTGTCCCTCTGCGCACTGCGAGCGGCGCGCTGCGGAGGTGAGTTTTAGAGGTGGAGGACCACACCTCTGAGTCTCCAATGTCCTCAAAAGTTTGCATGTCCCCGTTGCCACGCCCTTCAAAACTGAGCTGAAGGCAGAAAATGTGTGTATCGTTGCATTCCTAGTTTTATGAGGACCACTTTGACTCTCAGAATATGTAATATTTGAAGTTTAGAAGTTCAGAAAAGCGGATTTTAACTGCTAAATGGTAAATCAGGCGTTTTGGAGAAATGCTTTAACAGCAAGGATTCGTTTTCCAAACGTAGTTAAGGAAGTTAATTTTAAAAAAAAAAGACTTACAGAGGCTTTTACACACTTAGGGTGCTTTTTCTATTCATCATTTTTCGTTCTTTATTTGCAGGATTGTCAATTTATATTTATAGAGTAGTGTATAAACTATAACAAAACTACGTGGAAAAACTGATATGTAAGTTTATATTAAAAAACTCGTTTTTTGCATCGTTGCAGACTAACGATACAAACTGGTGGAACTCATTAGACTTCATTCAGATGGATTTTTCTCTACGGACCACTAAAATGTAGGTTTGCTTTCACCTTAGAGGACTAGTTAGTCTTATATTTCTGATATATTATTATTGGAGACAAAAACTGTTTAAAAAATACTGTTTTTACTATGAATGAAGTGTCAGATACACATCAGTCTGAGTGGAGGAGAATGAAAAAAGCAACATGCTTTGCAGAGGGTGTGTGCAGTAGCTTGATTTTTTTAGGAGCATCAGCATTTATGCAGATGTGCAGACATCAGTATAGTCCAGTAGGTAGATCCTTAGATTTTCAGGGAAAACTTTTAGGCTGTTTTGCTGCAGGAAATTTCAGCCAAGCTCTCTGTGGTTTCCAGTTAAAGTCTACGGCTCAGATTTCTCCTAACTTTACCCATAACAGATTTTAAACCACAGTGTCTATAAAGACATAAAGGTGTAAATCTTCCTACCATAAGGCTTTTGAACTATTTAGTCTGTTAGAATGCCTTCAGGAATTCAGTTTTCTCTCCTCAGATGAACAAATCTGCATAAATGTTCTAATTTCTTACATTAACATGTGTCACTGCTGAGCAACTGAAGCTTAAGTCAATGGGTTTTCCAGAGAACTATTAGTTTTATTAGCTTTGTGTGCAGAGCAGCAACATTTCTGCAGGAGGAGGAGTGAGATTCCAATTTAAATGACAACACTCAAAACAAACAACTCGAGGGCCTGTGAGGAAGAAATATGAGTAAAGAAGTTATATTTATTTACAAATGAGCTAATTAGCTTCCTCAGGTGGCTCTTATGGACTATGCACTTAGTTATCGGTGTGCCTAAAGATACAAATTTTAAAAAATGCATCGCGCTTGAAACAAAAAGATTCATTTAAAGGCAATATATCATGCAATTTGACCCAAACTGTAAATACTTGCTGCACTACAACAGACAAGCTTCTGAAAATCTGGACTCTCTTTGTATCTGAAACAGAATCGCTCTGATTGACTGCAGAAATGCTCGCAGAGCTTCAAGGCAAACTGCTGAAAGGTCGTGTGATAAAAGTACTCATTGACGCCTGCAGCCATTTGGAGGAACTCACAGAAAAACAAGTTTGACAGCCAATTACAAATGACAGCTGTTTTCTCTTGCCAAAATGCTTTAAATCATAAGGGTTGACCTTAGAGAACTATCTCATTCCCTTGTGGACATACTTAGGCTGCTGTTTTCCTCCCTTTTCATCTTAACCAGACTTTTTTTTTGGCTATGCACAGACTCACTTTGTGTGCATAGCCAACATTTTAACTAGCTCCAGAAAAAGATAAAGTGTCTTTTTTTGGCTAACTTCATTATTGGGTGTACAGTAGAGTCTTTGTATGCCTGCAGGTGGTCTAACCCTCCTGCAAAGGCTGAAAGGCACCAACATAATAGAGACTTTCTGGGAAGCACATTGCTGAAACATTACTCAGGTTTAACACCAGACTCCAGAGTCCTTTATTGTGTTAAAGAAGTTCACACACTAATTCAGGTCCATGGATCACAGAACAGAAAGAGTCAGACTGACCAGAATGAGACAAGAAAATACAAATGAGAAAATTAAAAACTAAAAATCACAACTTTAAATGTAAGAAACTTAAACACTCAAGAAAAACACAAAGTTCAACAACTTACAGGAGATTAGAGCAGGGTTTTGGGCATTTAAAAATATTCTAAGCATTAAGAATCCCACTGAGCACATCTGAAAATGGAAAAGGCATATCAGAGCTACAAACCTACCAAAACATTACGGTCAGATCTGCCTAAGCTAATAGGCCAACTGAAACAATGGGCCCATTGTAACATTGAATGAGTTACAGAGATTTACAGGTGTGTGAATCAGTTGATGGGAAAATGCATGCACTACAATAGTCATAAATATATTGTCACTGTTAAAAGAAAGTTACAAAAAGTCTCATCAGCAGGTTTGCCAAGAGCTACTTAGGACAAGCAAAGGGGATAAAAGCGCTCTGACAAGATCAAACATTTCAGTGTAGATGCAAAATGAACAACAATGAACAATGAACCTGAACTATCCACCCCTACAGTGAAACAAGGTGATGGAAGCATAATGGTATGGGTTGCTGGGTTTTTTTTTTTTCAGCAAGAAAATAGAAGCTGGTTGGAAATCTAATCAGTTTAAAAAGCATGACATTTTGTTTTCACACATCTTCAATTAAATTAGTCTGAATTTGAGGTGTTTTGTAAAGAAGAGAAGACAAAAATGTAAGTCTGTGGATGTGGATTAAACATTCCACCAAAGATTTGTAGCTGTAATTGATAAAACGAGAACCTCGCCTTTTGGCTCAGCTCTCTCTCCCCTACAGTAGAGAAACACAGAGCCATAATCACTGCAGATGCAGCAGCAATCCTCCTATCGAAACACGAAAACTTCTTAATGTCACTTAATGTGACAATATGTGAAAATGTTCATAGAGGAGAAAGACCTTTTAACATAAGCTCTGGAGAAATTTGAAAGACTAAATTGAAAAACTATCAGAAAGGTAGGAAGACCTGAAACACCTTTAGATGTTGTCTTTATTGTAAAAACGGAAAAAAGGATACTATTATTGAATAGCACAACTAAAAGATCCCTGTAAATAGCACAATTAAAAGATCCCTGGACCTTGAGATCTAAAGATCTAAAGATCTGAAAATCCAGGGATTCAAATTCAAGAGCTTTGAATAGGTTCAAAATCTGACAGAAACCATTTAAAAACGTTATTTTTGTCTGAACGTGATCCTTAATGCACCTTTCATTTATTTTCTACACTGATCTTTGCTTTAGCTCGCCTGCACGTCGGTTCTATTAAAATCTGCAGCAAATGAGGAATGTGGCATGGGTGTGCTTGTGAGTGTGTGTGACTTTTGTCTGTGCTCATGCAAGGGAGAAAGTCTAAGAAGCAGAAATGGAAACCTACAGATAACTGAATGTCTTTTTTAATTATGTTGATTTACTTCAAATGTCTGTTTTTTCCTGTGTAGAGGTCTAATTAGAGACTGTAGAGATGACTTACTGCAGAAGAATTTTTTTGTGATATGGCAACAAAGGTGGTTGTTTGAACTTTTGGAGCTTGCATGAGTCCAAGTTTCTGTGGGTGATTCATAAAGGTAATAAACTGCTCCAGTACTTTCCTCTGTGAGAAGAAGAAAGTAAGTCTCACATAACCATCGTGTTTTTCCCCCTGGCATATGTCGTTCAGGAGCACGCCTTTGCCTGCACATCGACTGACACATACTTTCATTAGGGCAGCATTCCATCAACGGATTTTCTGTTTTAAAATCGCACCAATGTTCAGCCCTGAAAGCTCAGCCCTGGAAGCTCAGCTGCATGCCAGTTACAAATGATAACATTTGAACCTGAAATCCAAATCTGCATCAGTGTGTTTTTATCTTCAATCCTCTGGAAAAAAACAGTTTTGAATCACTATATTTTGTCTTTTTTTTTTTTTTTTTTTTTTTTTTACAAAATAACATTTAAAGTGTTTAAATTAACAAAATTTTGCACATATAAAGAGTTAGATCAGTTCAAAGAGCATTTATTAGGGGAAAAAGCTTTTAATCTCCCCACCCTCCTTTATTAACGTTTGTTCTGCAGACAGGACTGGGCTTGCAGACCTGGACTGGGCTCAAAGATTTCCAGAGTATTGTGGACCATTAAAATTCTATTTTAGTTGTGACATGATATTCGTTGGAGCATTGAAATTCAATAAACAAATGGTTGATGGGGTTTAGGTATGTTTTGGGAACTATAATCCATGCAAAATTCAATGACAGATATTTCACACAATTTCTTTTTATCTACCTAGCTTTGTGCTTTAAAAAAAATAAACTTCACAAGATTGTGTTTTGATTTTTCCTCTGTGTTGGATTTCAAACCTGCATTTGTGTTAAAATTAAGAGCATTTCTTTCTATCTTGCATCCAGTTTTTCAGAGCAGCAAAATCATTATTATCCTTTGCAGTTGCACAGATGTTTCAGCGTCTTTTTTATGCTTTGATTCTGAATCAAATTTAACTATATTTGTTCATTTATTTGCATTTAATAGAAAAGGGACAGAGAAAACACATGCATGGAATTAAACTGGGAAAGTTATGTGGACTGTAGCCTCTCTACCATTGAGTCATGTGGTGGCTCAGTCGTCATTTTGCATAACATTTTGAATAACTAATTTTGTTTTTTTTAAATGTGCAAAACATTTACAGCAGCGTTTCCCAAAGATTTTCTTCTGGGCTCCCCTATGGATTACAATAAAATCCCCCCAAAAAAGAAAAAAAAAAATCAACTGGGCACACACATTGTTCAACCAGACATAAACCTATACGCGTATCTTGTTTTCTAACTCCACTGAAGTTTATTTCACACTTCAGGTTGCAACAAAACAAACTACAAACCATCTTTACAGTGAAACAGTATTTTTTTTAGTTCTATACTGTAGATGAGTTTTCTTTGCTGCCATATATTTTTTTATTTGTAACAATATTCAGCTTGCTATCATCAATAAATTTAAAAAAAAAGTCTCATGGACTCATGGTGCAACATGGGGTTAAAACATGAACAGCTCCCTGAGAGTTTTTTTTTTCATTCATCGCTCCCCACTGCAATTGCACTGCGCCCCCTTTGGGGGGGGGTGCCCCACACTTTGGGAACCACTGATTTAGAGAATGTTGTGCTTTCTTTAAAAAAAATATATTCATTGTCCTGGTGTATTTAGATTTAAGGCAGTCTCTTAAGTTTACCAACATGACTGGAAGTCAGAGTCCCAGTTTGGACATGTTATCTGTTTTAGGAATCTCAAGATCTAAAGTGAAGGAGGCCTTAGATAAACCGTCACGGCATCAGTGGTAACGGACAAAAAGCTTCTCAGCAATTATAAGTATTTTGATTGTAATAAATATTTCAGTTTTTAAAAGCTTACAAACTCATTGTGCCAGATTTATTCAGGCAAGTATGTTTGCAAAGATATATACAAAATGAAACTGATAACCAATTTAGCAAAGGCAGCAGAGAGAGTGAATAAATAAACCCCAAACAACTCAGAAATAATGATCGCTGGATGAGCAATCTTTGTATTCAGGAAAGAGAAGACAAGATACATTCTTTATGAGACCAAATATATCTTTTTGAATTTTGATAATAAGCAAAGTCTGAAATAATTCAGAGACAGAATTGGAGAATGTGGCAGAAATACAAACGTTTAATGAATTAAAACTTCACTCTTTGATGATTGCATTAACCTTGACAGTTTATAACCTTCTCCTGACTGATACCTTTGTGCAATAAGATTAATTAGATCTTTTGTGACTTTTCTACCTGTCATGTCGTTGGCTACAGGATGCGGTCAAGGAAATCTCTAAACACTACTAAGACACTTCAACTTCATATTAGTTTTATTAGATTCATTATGGTTGAAATCCACATGCTGGCACTGAATCAACAGCTCTTTGCGCACTTGTGTGAATGTGGCAAATGTTTTGAAATAATTTATCATGGTCTTATTTTTTCTTATTTGTTTTATTTGTGATAAAACAAATTGGATTTTAACACGGTTGTGTCAATTTTCCAGATCTACTGTGTCTCAGCTGAATATTATTATGAGCAACAATAAAGTCGGGGTCTGCTGAGGTCGGTCTCCTGAAACTTGCTTCTAATAACAATTTGTTATTGAGTAAACGTGTTCTCAGCCCCTTTGAGATGTAATCATTTAGATCAACCTTAATACCAAAAACACTGAGATTATTTTCAACCTGGCATTGTCCCACAGGTGAACTGTGGGAAGCTCCTAAAAGAACTCATCCTCCACACCCAGGACCACACCCACGCACACACATGCAGAATCAGCTCTTAATTTTCACACACTGCAATAACTCAGAACACATCACAGCGTGTTCAGGCAGCATATTCTGTGAGAGGAGGGGCTTTTTTTAATAATTTTCTCTTGATTTTTTTTTTTTTTTATTGTCTGACGGAGCTGTCTCATCTTGTCAGATCTTCTGCGTTTGCAGCTATCCATGTCCTTATCTGTGTGCACTTGAAAGTGATCAAATGTATGCCAAGGGAAACTTTTTATACATTAAAAGAAAGGATTAAAAACACAGATGAGTGACAGTGATAGATGCAGATACTTAAGGTGTGTCTGCTTGCTTGACATTGTTCTCAGGAGTTATTACTGAGAAACAAATGTTAGTAAAACAACTTTCATAAATTGATTTCACTGTTTAATAGCTATCTGAACATGTAAAGTGATAGATATCCTAGGTTTCTACAACGTAGAATATCATGCAGTGCTTTTCAGCTGCGTCTAAGCAGCAGAAATCTGAAACTGAAAGACATGCACACTTCAACGCTCTCAAATAGAACTGAGCTATCTAATAAAATGACAACAGTTTCTTCCTCTGTGTTTGTCTTTCTTGGACGAACACTGTGGCGTGGTCCTGCAGTGTCTCTCCCCCCTCAAGGCACATGGCATGCCAAGCTAACATCCCTGTCTGTACCTGCAAAAGCAGGTGGTGCATGGCAGAGATATGTAAGAGTGGCAGTAAAGTGAAGGGAACTAAGAACAGAAGGTCGTTATGTCATGTGTGCCCAGGAGATATTTGCGTGCAATGTATAAACCGCTTGAGGAAGTGTGTCCGAACAATGGAAGCCATAATGACCAAAAAGTTTAGATATTTTTTTTTTGTTCTTTCATCCAAATGAAAAAAAAAAGAACTGGGCAACCAAAAATGACCTGTTTGATTAGAATTACCAAAAAAGACAGATCATTCTCTACAAAACCAAATAAAACACCCATCCAAATAAATGCATGTTTTCTTTAAGGTTTTAAAAATACTGGAAGAAAAGTGTGGTGTTACACAACAAGCAAAATAAATGATGGCAGGGATCTGAAGCCTGGAGAAAGGGGACAAACTACAGTTTCGGAGAAAGGAGTAGTGAAATCTAAAACGCTGGGAGGAGCCTGAATACCTGGAAAACAAATTTGTAAATGAAGCCATACAAACACCTGGAGAGTGAACTATATAGAAATGCCCAACCTTAAAATAGTTTAGACTCATTCACTTTATTTCATTTTATGTAATTTAATAAAAATGTTTTATTCACTTACATTAGTTTAGCCAATCTTTTATTTTATTTTCACTCGATTATGCATATCAAACTGAATTAATTTAATTTAAATTTTTATTTAATTAAGCTTATTATGTTTTTCTTAATTTTTTTAGATTATTTTGGAATTTTGTCTTACAATATTATTTATTCTAGCTTATCTTAATCTATTTTAGTTGACTTCATCTTATCTTTTTAAACTTGGTTAAGCTAGGCTAGTTAGCTTAACGTAACATTACCTATTTTATGCTGGTTATTTTTTGTTCATTTCCAATTTACTTATTTTTACTGTTTTGTTAAGGTTTTTTGTTTGTTTTTCTTTTTGACTTGACTCATGTTATTGTAGCTAAGTTAATGTTAATTTGTTTCATCTTGATTTAACTCAACTTAACTTAGGTCCTCATGACTCAATTTCCCTTTTTTTATTTAGTTTTTTATTATTATTCTTATTTTGGATACTCTAGCATAGGTTAACTTAATATGCCATATATAAGTAAGATTTTTGTGTAAAAAAAAAAAAAAAGAGAAGCTTTACTAACTCTAAACCAGGAGTTATTTGAATGTGCAATACAGACTTTTACATATGCTTTGTTTATGATTATATGAGAGAATCTGATTCTCCAATTTCTGGAGAATGTTGGAGAAAACAAGTTAAAAAGCTGAGAATACTATTAACTTGAAGCTTCATTTAGAGAATAATTCAGTGTTAAAAATAGTCAGATAAATGTATCACACAAAACAAAGTAATGGATACCAAAACCAAAGCATAAGAGAGACTACTCATATTGCTTGTTATTACAACTATTATTGTTTTTGTTTTTCACACAATCATTACTCTTCATATTATCATCATTGTGTTTGCGCTTTGTAATGATCTTGTAATTTGTTTATGTACAGGCCAGGTTTGCACACACTTTGTATATCCTGACAGCGATTGTATGGAGGAGGTTTGGGTGGAGCTGCAGCCACAAACCAAAGAAATTCACAGCCACACGCCGATGAGGGAGTGATCCGGTTTCATTTTAAAGATACTGCCAAAGTTTTTACAAGATACTGAAGCTGGAACTAAAACAGACTTTGGAGAGATTTAAAATAACAAGCTGTTAATCCATACATTTTTTTGTCAGAGGGAGTTTGAATCACCCTATTCTCCTAGTTTAAAGTGAAATCTGATGCATTTCAGTAGTAAAGATTTTGCAGACATATGAACTCCTTCATTATCTGTCTGTCCACCACAAAACGGTATAAAACTCCATACAGAAAAGCTGCAAGCTGCTGCACCCTCCTAGCCTGTGACAGAGGTGTGTCTGTGCTGTGGGTGACATTGATATGCCTCCAGGGGTATAGAGGCAGAGCCAGGGAGCAGGAAGTGAAGGAGTGGCCAGCACAGAGCTCTGATACCTGAACCTATCTGGGTCGCTGATCACAGGATGATGCTCCTGAAATACTGAAACTCTTTCACTACAGCTATCAGTATCATTTTGACTAGAAGTCTTAAAGAAACAAATCTTTGTTTTTATAAATTTCAGCAAATCTAACAAAGATTTGTGATTGTGTCAAATAAATGTTTTCCAAAGACCTTAATCTAATGAGTTACAGATTTGCTTGTTCTGTAACACTAAACATTTAGTGTTTAAACCTCAGTTTCTTTGTTTTTGTTAAAAGTTGAGATGCTTCAGCTTGTCTCCTTGTTGGACCAGTGAGTTTTTGTTTGCAGTTCATCCACTGGTGGTCAGATGCCTCCAAATAGAAGCTGGGAGTCGCTGGCTCCCCCTGGTGTCTGCTAGTTGTTAGCTGCTGGACATCTTCTGACTTCCAAAGAGAATTAGCTTGATATGTTTTCATCTCCAGCACTAAATTCTCTTATTCTTTAATCCTCACCACTGTGTGTTTGTGCTTCTTTAAAAAAAGTTCAAACAGCGCATCTTGAAACTTCAGTCTGTCTTGTGTCTGTTGCTTCTCTCTCATGCTATCGTCTTTGACCTTTGACACAAACCTATCTTCCACAGCCTCTCCACTAGAGTTTGGCTGTTGTTCATCCAGTTTCTGACTCCACAGTAGGTTCAGTTTTATTTCATGGCTGCATTTCAGCCTTCATATGAAAGTTATTGAGTAGGAGCTGTTTGGTTCAGTGGTCCCCGCCTCTTTGCGACTCACTAATCACATATTGCAAAACTTTCTGTGCAGCAAAACATTCTGTGCACTCCATATTATGCTTGGGATTCTTGCCTTTTCCTTGATTGATTTTTTTCACAGTGCATATCTAAAATATAAATATTTTTTTAATATGTCTAAAATATTAAAAATTATGTACCTTCACGTACCTTTCCAAGGTACATGAAGCCTTGAAACAGAGCTATTCGCTGGAACTCATCTCCATATATGGCAGCCTGCAGCTCTGGAATTTTTCTGAAGCTTTTAATTTTAATTTAGCCACATCTCATTGCATCTGCAGGTTTGGATGGGATTACCTGAGGTTACATAACGTCTTTTGGTATGTTCTTTACGATGGGTGTGGTTGGCACAGCTTAACACCAACAGCAAACAGTGTTCACAGTTTATAAGTCTCCTCCTCTCCACCAAGGCAGGAGGAGAAAACAGGAAACAGAAGAAGTCAGATGAGCAGGCTGTCTCTCTGTGTGCCCTGTAGCTCATTGATACTAGACTGTTTTCTAATAGATCCATTCTTTCTATCACAAATTTCCTCACATTCATCTGAACTGTGACCTCCCAGACAGTGCTGAAGTTAGTATCTGATTCAAAACTTGACTGATTGGCGGCTCTCCTGCTGAAAAAATGTTTACGGACTACTTTTAGTTTGTACTAGTTCAATAGCAAATGTACATAGAATGACCCAATTTGTTTTTCAGTTGAGTCTCCCTGTTGTCCCCTTGATTGTCCCCAGCTGTCCCTCGTTTCCTCTGATTACCTTCCCTGTGTATTTATACCCACCTGTGTCTCTTGTTCCTTGTCAGGTCCTCCTCTATTGTTGTGTCTACCATCCTCTGACATTTGTCTTATGTCAGTTGTTGATATTATTTACCAGTTGCTTCCAGATTCAGAGTTTTGCCACTGCTCTTGCTGTGCTGCCTGGGTTTTTGTGTACCGTTTGTTCATTAAATACCATCATTTCCATCTTAACCTGGGTCCATCTGCATTTACCTCACCACTTCAAACCCCACTTGTAACAGTGGGGAAATTTTTCACTTCAATCTAAAGCTTAGTCTCAGGTAAACACACAATTTATCTGTTCTTAAAACCTTTCAATCTTGTTTCTGCATAAAATTATTTAAAATTTCATTATCTAAAGTAAAGATGGGGACTAATTCAAATTTTTTGTAGGGCAAATTGATGGGGAAAAATACCAAGTGTGATGATCTGTCGCCCTCTTGTGGCTAAGAGACAGTACAGCATCCAGAAAACAGCCATCCTCCTATTGTCTCCCCAAACCACTTACTAATCTATTTATATGAAGGTTATGAAAGGAGCATATGACGCATTTCTGAATCCATGGGATGCAGCAGGAGAACCGAAGTAAAAGTGCAGAGAAGAAAGAAAAGCCACCTGGAGCAGAGGTTGAGTGTTTTAAATCATCCCGCTTCGTTGGGAAACATGAATGACTGAGTGATCCTAACAGGCTTAATACTCATAGGCGGCACAAAGGGCACTATTGTTGCCTGCAGATGCCCATCAGCGTTGCAGTTGCTCTTTGAAGCCCCTCCAATCGCTGCGAATAGCGCCACCGACGGAGGGCGGGGTTTGCCCCCCCCCCCCCTCGAAGCCCCGTTTTGGCACAGCGTTCCATTGATTTGCACCGAGAGGAGCCGAGCGGCGGGTTTCAAGGATCTCGCTGTGGATCGGTTGGATATCTGGGAACCTGACTGATGCGCGGCTGCAGGAGGGCACGGTTCGGACAGGTGTGAGACCTGTGGCGCTCAGAGATGAAGGTCACACTGATGTTTTAACCACGCTGTCATATGACCCCCCGCCCCCAGGCCTGGCACGGTGGAGCCCCACATGGATGGATCCTGCTGTAGGAGCTGTACTCATGGAATACAAAGCCTGGCTGAGTCCGCCCCTCTCCGGAAGCCTCCCCGCAGCCCTCTCCTCCTGACACAGCCTCTCCTGGCCCCTCTCGACATGAGGGTCTCTGCTCGGTGATTCGGTGGACCCTGCTTTTATCGGAATCCCTCTCTTGTACGCAACTCACAGGATTTGTCTGCGCTCTGGGATTCCTTTGTGTCAAAGGGTTTAGCTCAGGGTGCGCAAAAGGCGGCGGAGTGGCGGAGCGGGGGGCTTCGTTTGCGCACAGCTGCTGTGTTTTTGTGGCCGGGTCGTCATGGCGGGTAGCCGGCCGGAGGCACAGGACCACCCGCCCGAGAACGGCTTCACCCCGCTGGAGCGCCCGGCGCCCCGGCTGCTGCCGCACATCGACGGCTGTGTGCTGCCATCTCTGGGGGGCTTCGGGAGACACCAGAAGCAGCTAGTGGTCCTGACATGGATACCCGCGCTCTTCATCGGCTTCAGCCAGTTCTCAGATCACTTCTTGCTGGCGCAACCTAACGGGACGTGCGTGTTGCCCGCGGGTAACCACACTAACTGGACCGGGTCACCTCTGCTTGCCAGTAGCGCGCCTGCGCTGCAGCTCCGGGCCAACAGCACCGCGGAGGAACCCGGGGACAGCGCCGGGCTGCTGTGCGCCTGCGAGGAGCGGAGGCTGGAGCTGCACACAGGACTCCTTCAGAATGTGGTTACCAAGGTAACAGATAGATCTACGGTACAGCAGATACCCTCTGTTCCCCATCATCACCCTCGCCATCAGAGAGCATCAGTGCTGAGTGTGGAACAAACAGCTGACTGGCAGCTTACCCACTGACCTCAATATGAGACTCAGCAGCTGAAGGTTAAGAGTGTTAGTGAGGGACTTTAGCACTTAAGCAGTAAATACATATTGTAGATTGGTAAAAATAATGACCAAATCAAAACTACTGAGCCATTACTTTGATATCAAGCATTAGTTCTGGAAATGTAGAGAACATTTAAACACCTCTTCTTTTTCTTTCCACCTTGTTCCACAAAGTTAACCATATTTTATTTTTTTCTATGAGAAATCAGCACAAAGCAACACACAATTATGAAGTGGAATGGAACCAAAAAATGCTTTTAGTTTTTTTTACAGATGTAATTGAAAAAGTGAGACACCCTCCACTCTCATACCCCTAAATAAAATCCAGTTCCTCCTTTTGTAAATCCACCGGTTTCAGTGATGCTGTTCTGTAAAATCCTCCATGCTCTAGTGAACATTTGTTAAGCGACACACCAGACAAGCCGGGTTGAATTTGTGAAGAAAATATCCTGAGCTTTCAACATCTCAGAGAACTCTGATCCAGGAATCATATGAAAATAAAAAGAGCATAGCTCAAATGAAAAGCTACTAAAATATGGTGGTCCAACTAAACTAGCAGGCCAAGCAAGGAGTACATTATTCAGAGGAACAGACAAGAGGCCATGATAACTCTGGAGGAAGTGCAGGCAACCACTGCTCAGGTGGAATATCTGTTGACATGACAACATACTTTTACTGAATAGTGAGAATCAGCAAGCAATTTTTGAATGAAACTTATAAGAAACACAATATTAGCCACAGTCAGGAAGAAGGTCAGAAGAGAGCAAAAATGAACTTTTCAGTGAAAAACTAACACAGTACATCACCTGGATGGACTCCTCAGCATGTGGTTGAGGGGATTCAGCTTTTTTCAGGGACTTTGAAGTTGATCATGTAGATGGGATGGCAACTATCTGCGCTGAATTTTGTTTTGTGGCATCAGAGTGAAGGGGGGGTGAATGTACGCCACGGTTTTCAGACGATGTTGGAAACCATCAAGTCTGTTGCTTCCACTTTATAACGACATGCTACTTTATTCAAATAAAATATTGCTTTTCATTTGTATACAGTTTTCCTAACTACAGTGTAATTATAGTTTAGATGAACCTACAGTTAGTGAAAAGAATAAATAGTTTGATTCCTGACATATGCTTGTTTAATTTATAACGAATGTAACTGATTTGTGCCATCCATGTACAAACAACACAAATTTCCTCTGATATTATGACAACTAATAACCTAAATGTAGCAAAACACACATGTTGGAAGTGTTCTCCATATCTGCACCACAGGCTTTCTCATTGCTCAAATAATCATACAAAGCCACTAATTGTCCCATTTCTCCCCCCTTGCGCAGGGTGGCGGGTCAGCAAGTACTTTTCTGAATTATTATTAAACACTTTCTACACACAGCCCAATCTGACTGCAGGGTTGCTGATTTCAGAGTTGTAAGCAGATAAAGAACAAGCTGTGCCTCCTCATTGAGTTCTTGCCTGTTTCAGATAGGGAGAGCTGCAGTGGTGTGTTCACTGACCCATAAGAGGAAAACTATTGATTTGTCAGTGAGGACACGCTCACACTTTCCCATGTTTGTTTGTTTTGTTTTTTTCATTTGCACACGTGTTTGTGTTTTCTCATGATTTTATGGACTTAAATGTGAATATTTCAGAATCGCAGAGAAATTTAACAAGGAGGACTGTTTTGGTTCACACTCGAAGTGTTGCATGGCCTGATGTTTACTTCCCTTTTCCTGGAATCCTGAATCCTGGAGGATTTCAAACTGACTAAAGCTGCTCCTTTCTGTTTTCTGTCTGTGTTTCAGTGGCACCTGGTGTGCGACTCTGCCTGGAAGGTTCACATAGCCAAGTTTTCCTTGCTGGTGGGCTCAATATTTGGCTACCTGGTGATGGGTGTCATGGCTGACTGGTATGCTGCACCTTCTCAGTTTAATTAAGTATTTCACAATAAGATCAATATCTTGATTTTCAGGAACCCTTTTCTTTTTTCAAATAATTTTATTTTTAGTCATAAAAAAGGTAAGCTAAAAAATCTTAACCGGATTCATTTTCTCCAAACTTCTCAAGTTGTTTCTAGTCCTGAAACGAGCTTGTTTTTATAGCACTGAGGCTTCTGTGCAAAAATAGGTCTCAATGCATAATAAGACTAAAACAAGCTGCAGCACCTGATTTACACATGTTTTCCTGCTCATAGGTTGGCAGTGATTTAATTTACACTTGGTTTCGAACTGCATCTCCACATTAATTAATTTGAGCAAGTCTGGAAAAAGAAAACATGCTGCAATGTTGCAAAAGATCAGATGAAAGCAACAATCAGAACAGCTGCAGACCATTCAATTTCAAGAAAATCATTTTTCACAATCTGACATTAACTGCAAACTGAACATTTTGTGTTAGGATTAGAAAAAAATATATTTGTTTGCTAAATGGCAGAATATTAAGAGAAATGTATTTTTGTCACTTTATTCAAACCCAGTTTTGATGGAGCCAGGTGATTACACCTGGAACATTTCTAAATGCCAGTTAATTTTACTCAAATTTTACTTGAGGTGTCTGCTGGAAAGCAGGGGACAAAGGAGGAAGTCAGTCCAAACACATATCAAAATCAACAACAGAAGACTAATGGAGACAAATTTTCAAACTTTAGAATGCCCTAGCCAAAGTTCAGATGCAAATCTGTTAGAACATTTGTGGAGTCACCTGAGGTGGAGTAACCTGAGGTGGCCTGTGGAGAAGTGATCTCCTCTGAATCTAAGGAAAAAAGAGAATATTTGTAAGAAACAGTTGGCAAATGTTACTAAACCACAATGTGGGATGCTGAGAGACTTTAACCAAAGAAGTCTGAGTGATGAAGTTGAATCAACAAATCTTCATGGGTTTAAGGGTGTGCACAGTTATGCAGCAATGGTGTTGAAGCATTGTTATTTTCTACACTGCCATAACAAGTTCTCTATTTTTTGTTGAATTATACATATCACAGTAAATATAGAAATGCTTTAAAATGATTTCTGAAAAATTAAAGAAAGTCTGAAAATAGAACAGCAGCTGATTTTCTATTCTGTTCACAAGATGCCTCAAATAAACTTGGGATAAGTTTCCTGTTATTCACGTTTGTCAATTGAAAGCAAAGGAAAAAAAGTCTCGGAATTAACATTTCTTCAATTGCTCCAAAAATAAACTAAATCAGAAGTTGTGTTGAATTTGAAAAGCACTAATACAAAGTTTAGTGCTTTTCCTCCGCATGTGTTTATCTTCAGATTATCCCAGAGAATCTTTACACTTTTAATGTAGACTATCTCGACTGAACCACCAGCTTACATCGCAAAGTATTCTTCATTTGGTTTGTGGAAAGCATAAAGATCTCCAGCAACAGTGAAGCACAAACCAGGTGCATCCTGTATCTCAGAGATTCCTGATTCATTAGAGCCGAGCATGTCGGCTCCTGCAAGATGTCTACTTTAAAGTCAGTTGCCTGGATTTAACGTTGGCTGTGCTCACTGGAGTGTACTTAAAGATGTTTTTAAAAAATGCTCACTCAGCTAGAAGATATTACAGATGTTTTCCTTTAGTCAGCAGAAACAGAGCTTTGTAATACCACCTTCACATTCTTATGTCTGATTTTTACCAGTTTTCGTGTGGATATGACCACATGTACATAGATACTGGTACAGAAGGAAGCAGGCCTGTAATCATGGGCTCCTCACAGAAACAAAACACAGCTATTTTTCAGCTTTAACTCAATTCTTTGGATAAATTAAAGGTATTTGACTAAAAACTAACCTTGAAGAAAAGTGGGAGTTCACTGTTCTTCGGCCCACTTCCAGAAGCGTCACGTAATCCTCACATACCTCACGTGGAACAATTTAAAGTGAGGACAAACTCAGAAGAAAAGTTAAACCAGTGTTATTTCTCTAAGTTACCAGCAGATCTGTGAGTTTCACACTGATCTGGCTGTGCTGGTTCAGGTCTGCAGCCTTGGGGAGAACCTAAGCCGGACCGTGGGAGGAAATGGATCAGTAACAATGAAAACAATGCAGCAGCTCTGACCTGCTGCCCTAATGACCTCATTCCCATTTTGAACCAGTGCACACAGTGATCTCTTTCACCTGATTTCTCTGCAGTCTCGCTAACTTTTTAAACTCTTTGCTGGTTCTCTGTCTCTGTTTCCAAGGTTTGGCCGACACCCAGTGTTGATTATCTCAGCACTTTTCATGCTGGTGTTCGGCCTGTCGGTCGCCTTCTCTGTAAATGTCACCATGTTCAGCACCTTGCGCTTCTTTGAGGGTTTCTGCTTGGCGGGCCTCGCTCTCTCCCTCTACGTGCTCAGTAAGTACAAGCTTTCGGCTTCTGATTGTTGTCTGCCTGTTGTCCTGCTTCCCGGTTTATGTTTTGATCAGCTATGAAGACCTGAAGGAGACCAAAAAGGAGAAAAGCTTTAGAAAAGAGACTAAAAGCTCTTCTTCCTACATTAATAGTTTGTATCCAATCCAGTTTAACAGTGGAACTTCACTGAAGAATGACTCCCTGTGTGAAGTGTTTCCCAAGAAACACCTGTTAGGTTTCTGCAGCCTTCTCTTTTCACTTTTTCCAGCACTGTTGATGAAGGAGAAAATGACTAAAAGGTACATTAGGGTTGGAAAATAAATCAATAACAATATATATCCCATGATCAATACGTCTGATAGGACATTCAATAATTTCACTGAACTCTAATCTAAAACCGCACAGCATTCTGGGAGATGTAGGCAGAAGAAAGACTAGCTGCACAACCTTTGACGACACAGCTAAGCTAGGTGAGTGGTATCAACTAACTCACTTACTCTGTGGTTACCTAGCAACAACTTGTTAGGTAATTTGTGCAGCAGCAGTTTAAGGTTTTTGCAATGGATAAACTGCTTAAGAATAAATAATAGCGTGGAGTAAAACTGTGGATAAAACAGGAAATGTTCTGGATCTTTACATTTTTACAGCCATGACCTTTTCCATCGCTTACTAAATTTATGAGGTTTTCCAATATCTACAAAAAAAAACAAAGACAGGAGAAATTTTTTCCTTTTTTTATTCCTTTTTCTTTTAAATATTTTGTAAAAAGCACTCCTCAGGGCGTCAAGCTGACACCAAACTGGTGGATGACGGGTTTTTTTCCAGACGTTGTTCCCTGCATTCCCTGCCTCCCCCGTCTCGCCCTCTGTGGGCCTCTTCTCTCTTTTCAGGCCACTGTGAGATTAGTCACACATGATGCTTGAAGCTCAGGCAGGCTCGAGTTCGGGCAGCGGGCTGTTGTTTTGTCCTCCCTCAGCGGGGTTTCCTGATAAATTTCAAATGACCCTCTCCTAGCTAACAAAATGAGCCGTCTGCGGAGAAACCTGTGAGGACTGGGATTTAATCTGCGATGTAAACATCAGCGAATGAAGCTTGGATCACAGTGGTGTGTGGTATTTAGAGGGAGTCCACAGATAAAGGCTATGGGACTTAGAAAGGATCAGTGAGATAACTAAGACGGATTATAAAATAGAAACATTTCCAGTTATGATTAACCATGGAAATGTGTGAAAGAAACTGAATTTTTGTCACCTATGTTCTCAGAGCTATTTAGATAAGCATCAGAGTTTGTGTTACTTTAGCTGCTTGAATGCAAGTTAAAGCACAACAAAAAGGTGTTTGTGTGGGGTGTTGTTTTTAGGCTGTGTGAGGTGAACATGCATAAGGAGGAGGAACAAAAACAAGCTCTGTTTAAACATTATTCATAATATAAAAACAAGATATTTCTCCAGCCATCAAACCCAATTTTAGTATAATTTAACACAATAAAACAAATCAGAACCAGAAAGAAAATATTATTTAATATGTCTGTTTCTTAGTGAATTTTATGCAAACATGTTAGAGCTATTTAAAAATCTACAGTCTACAATAATCATAGCTATAAATAGCTTCAATATTGTTATTTTAATAGCTCAGATCTCTTTACATGATGGAACGATGTCACACAAACATCTTGTGTAATTTTTTTAAATCTTTGCAATCTTTGTGTGAACACAGATTCTTAGCACAAGAAACATACTTTTAATTAGCCCCTTCAGGAGCTTTAAAAAATGCTTTAAATCCAAGCTGCCAGGTGAGTTTGGGAGGATTGTCCTGGTTTGTAAAAGTTTCAACCATCAGATAATTTGTTTCAAATGAAGCAAAACATTTCTTCATGTTTTGAAGGAGAAGGTTTTACTGCAACCTTCTCCTTGCTGGAATTCTATCCACGTTCCAGCAAAGGAAGAGTCCCACCTCATAATGCTGCCACAACCATTCATGTATTTGGCCTGTTACTCCATAATGACGTATTTTCTTTCACCTGAATGTGACATTTCAGGTCAGATGTGGACACTGCTTAATGTCCAAGGACCATATTATGCTTCTATGAAGATCTTTTTTTTTTTTACCTCAAGCCATTAAAGTAACTTAATCACTGAAAGTAACATCACTCATCTAATCAACAATCAATTAGTTTTTGAACATTTCAGTTGTTTTTGTTTGCTTTAATTTTTTATCTTCAACAAATGACGTTTGTCCTGCCTGTGCAAACAAACTGTTTGTAGATTCATGTTATCACACAGCAGAACGACTCTGTATAATTAAAAAAGTACCAAATCTATAAAGCCTCTTAAGATGAAAAAATTCCCCACATTAAAGCTTTAACTCTGTATTTAATCCCCCAAAATAGTGTTTAATTTAAATCTCACTGAGCTGCTAATTTAAAAGAAAACCGCCTCACTGTCAAGAAGCTGCACTGTAGCAGATGCTGAAGCACAACAGGGGCACATAAACCCTGTTATACTGCTGAGCAACAAATATGGAAAGAGGTCACACAGAAAAATATAGAAATAAACATGTAGGATGGATTTACTGTATAATAGATGAGGGAGGAGTATTTATGTTGCAGAAATAGCTGCTTGCCTCGTGCGCTCTTTTCACCCACCGCTGCCGCTGTAAATTTGGTGCAGAACTTCTGTTTCTAAATCTCCTCTGCTCTCCATTAACCCCCTTCCTCTTCCTCATCCTGTACCAATTTATTACCCCACACCACATCTCACTCATATTAAATCTCAGTGTTTGGTTATCTCTCTGCAGCACACCCTGCATAATAAACTCCACTGAAGCAGTCAGTTTACTCTAATAAATAATATGTGCTCGTGGTATATTTGTTTATTGAACCATGTCTGCACAGACGTAATATTTGCAATGTTGCAACATTGCAAATATTGCAAATATTTCATCAGGATTTTTACTGCAACCTTCTGCTTGTACTTTCTCTCTTTTTGCATGTACACTAACATTCCAACATCCTTACCTTTCACTTCACAATTTGTTTACTTTGTTTGAAAATTTGGCTTATCTTGAATGTATTTGTGCCATTTTAATATTCTCAGAAAGAGTTTGAAGATTCAAGGCAGATGGAGTTGCTTTCAAAAGTCACATGTTTAGGAAATGTAAAATTATGATCCCAAAACTTGAGGTGAATCTGAAAGACGTCATTGTTTTCAGGAACCTGCTTGTGCGTAAAAATATCAGTTTACCATAGCAAAATTATTAGGAATACTGCAAAACCACTCATCTGTTACATAAAATGTTGGTATTTCTACAGAAGAACCGAGCTTTATTGCCTCACTGATTCTGCTTTATAATATTAGGATAAAAGGCAACAAAACAGGTGATGGAAAAACTAAAATCTAACAAAACAAAAAGCTAAACTCAGGCTACAAACAACTATAGATCTGACTTCCACCTTTTTCTTAAAAATTGTCCATAAAAATAATTATCTTAAGTATTCAGAGCAGTTCTGGTTCGCACACAACAGAGGGAATAACTAATTCGCATGAGGCATCTCCAGAGACCCTTTTACACATAAAATGGGTCAACATCCTGTAAATCAAAAGTACAGTTCTAACTCAAAGAAATTATAGGAAGCGCTTCTGAGGGTGACAAATTTTGACACTGAATCATAGCCTTGGTCTACAATGAAGGTTTATATCCAGAAATTAAGAACTGTCCCTCTGCTCTCTCTGTCCTTGCCTCTCAGAGTCTTGCAGCTTATGACAAAGGCAAGGAAAGTAGAGCATGTACTAAGGTTGTGTTTCATTGAACTGAGGCGTGTGACTTCTGCTGACTCAGCTGGGTTTAATGCTGCTGTCATGCTGTGCCCTTGTCGAATTGTCAACGTTTCCCATCCATTCCTCTCCCTAAAGTCCCTATCGAGGCTTCAAAAGAGGGTTTCTCCTTATACTGTCTTATCTTATATGAAAGGTTACTTATATTAAGCTTCGCTATTCTCCCTCTTCATCTCCTTAATCCATTAAATAGATCAGTTCTGGCCCAATCCGATGTTTTAGTCCTTAATGCAAAGGTCGGTTTTTTGTTAAATAATCAGACCATCTTTTCTTTCTCAGAAGAAAATTCAATATTAATGTATAATTGACCCTGCCTGTAATTATGACTTCACAATTTAGATTTATTTATAACTGGCCTATTTCCACATTCTGTCTATCTTACTGGAAAAAAGTGTCTTTCTACAGAACTACTAGTTTTAAATTCATTAAAATATACTTAAAGCATTTAACACCACTGCAGTTTAGAGGTTTTAAATTGCCTGTTATCTTACTAATTTGTGGATTCTGTCGACTTAATGGTTTTAGACTTCACGTCTTGCGGCACAGCGAATCAAAGTCTATGTTCAGATTTCTCATTTAGAAAATATTGTTGAAATTAAATCAAATTGTATTTGAGGGAAATAACTTGTATAGCTACAGTTCGAGACACTTGAAGCCTGTCTTTGTTGAGGTGTCCCTCAGGGATTCCTTCCTGGAGCCATAGTTTTCTATTGTTATGTACTCCCCTTTGTTCATATGGTATTCAGGTAAAATTTGAATGCTCAAATTCAGGTAAAATTGAGCATTCAATTTTACCTGAATTGAATGCTCAATTCAGGTAAAAAAGAATTGAGCATTCCTATTTACCTGCTGTGGAGATGGCACCTTTAATTACCAACAAAGTTTGATGCAAAACCTCACAAAGGGTGAATAGAACTAAATTCTTTCACATTCAATTTCTCAAACCAGAGGTTTTGTTCGGCGGTGAATCTTGAAGAAGTTGTTTTGGGTCCTTTGCTTAAAACCTCAGAGTGATCATGGACAACAGATAAGCAAGTTAAAAAATATTAGCATCTTTATAATTAATTGCAAAGATGAAGCTGTTTCCTTATTTTAAGGACTTGAGAAATAACTGTCATGGTTATTATGATAGTTTATATCTGAACAGAGGATGAAATTACCTTCACTTTATGCTGCCTTGTGTTCATTTGTAGACTACTTTTAAGAGCTTGTTTTTCTCCCTTACCTTCTCCAGATGAAATCCAACTAATGTTTACATTAAACACCTATCTACTGTATCACATACAGGTAAAATGGTGGATATCACCTTCCCCATTATACAGCATTCCCTTTCTGTAGTTCTATTTTGGGCATGCAGAACATGGCACTTTATGTAACTCTGCACCTAGAGTTGCTCCCAAAACTGCAGAATAAAAAATTAATTTTGAGATTATTGTTTTTTATTTTTGACCTACTGCCCGATTAAACTGAACATCCCAGCAGCAAATCACATTTCTCTATGACTGAGCTGTTCTGCATAAGACAAACTAAACCACACAGTGATTTTCATGAGAACTCATGGTGACAGAAAGCCAATGGTCCCTTCACTTTGTTATCAAGCCTCGGGCGAGGTTAGGGAGGCAGCAGCAAAACAACACACGTGGCTCTGTGGCAAAGCTCTCAGCTGTTTGCCTTGAAAGACAAGTCTGGTCATTAGGTCTTTGGTTTTTTGTTGTCTTCTCTTTGTCCCATGTTTTTTCACTCTGGGTCTTTTGTTCTGCAAAGCCTCTGCAAGTTTCAGATGTAAAGTCAGAGGAGAAGCTGCTTGGTGAAAGGAGGAGGATGGTGATGGGGGATGGTAGATTTTATTTTTTTAAGTGAGTGAGAGCCACTTCAGAGCGGCAGAGGAGGAGAGGGAGGAAGGGGGAGTGAGGGAGGATCAGCTCATGGGGGAGTGGTGAGATAATTAGCATAAGAACGGTTCTCACAGTCAGCTTTAGCAAAAATAAAGACTGACCTGTGTGTGTTTGTGTGTTATCAGTGGGATTAGACACCTCCTCAGAGAACGGGGGAGCATCCTTTGTTTAGCTGCTTTTCCACCCATTAGAAGTGAAGATGCTCATTGTTTTGCCAGTATGGCTTTGTTTAAACTTGATTTTATTGTGTGTCCTGGCTTATGTAGAAATGAACAGATCTTAGTACTACAATTTACAGCTGCCATTCAAATTCTGGCTTCATTCATCAGATTTGCTACCTGGTTTATATGCAAATAGACACGGAGCCAGCCTTGGCTTTCAACAATGCCATAGTAGGCCTGCTGATGTCTCTGTAAGATTGCAAACTGAATTATTATTCAGATGTTAATGTGGTGGAGTTACTTGTTACACGATTTAAGATTAGGTGAACTTTCTAATTGTTAATCTGATGTAGTTTTACAAACTTTAAATGTCTAAAAGAGAGCAATGTCAAGCAAATTGTAATAACAAACAACCAGATTGAATAAAAAATACTATTAGCAAAGGATGATTTTATTGAATAAGAGAAAAAGAAAAAAGATATCTAAACCACCCTGCCCATGTGAGAAGGTAATCACTCCCTAGATAAATCATGAATTAACTGGGATTATCCAAATTTCTTCAGTTCCGTTTTACCAGCAGCACCCAGGTGTGATTACTGTCAGACCTGCAGGCCCAGGAAATTACTTCTATACACATCATGAACTGATGTAAATTCAAGAAGAGAAGAGACACAGTTATTGAAACCATTAGTACTGAAACGATTGCAAAGCAATTTCTCTTTCCTGAGTTTATATTTATCTGTTTTTTTGAAACGTGACAATAAATGAGGAAATTTGAAATATATAGATTTTCTTAAAACTGAAAATAATGTGACTTCATAGAGCTTAGCTAACAAGATGTCTATAATTTTACATCTTTGCTAACAGTCATAGTTTCCACATGCCGTACAGCTTATCAAAAAGAGTTTTCTCATCACATCTAACATCTGTTTTTTGGTTCTTCCGTCCGAATAGACTCTGTAGGTGGAGCTCTGCCCCAGGGCATAATTAAGCTGGATTTGACATTATTTTGAGATTCAGGTCCCACCTTCTGAGCCAAATGGAGGTTTGACCTTTAAGCTTTATGTGATGGAGATATATGCATTTCTAAAGATTTTTCTAAAAGTTATTAACCCATGTTAATCATTTAGTTCTTTAGTATTGGCTAAAAAAAAATCTAATAATGCATCAGTCAATCAGCCAGCAATTGAAGCAGGCTATTGATCAGTGTTTCATCCCTAATCAGCAATGTTGGAAAAAATCTGATGTTTCAAATATGTTCATCAAATGCATCAAAACTTATATTTCTGATACTATTTCTGACAACAAGCAGCTTGTCCTTTGGTGCACTCCCTTCTCAGTTTTGTAACAATCTGAAAAAGGTTGGGAACATTTGCAAAACTACTACTATCTTGTGAGATAACGGGGAAACTAATTAGCATTCTGTTTTTACTAATTCTAATACTTATTTTCATTCCGCCCTCCTTTGATTCCCTCCCATTTTTCAATCATATTTTCAATAACAAAGACAGTACATGTTACTCAGAGTCCCTCCTTCCTCTATTCTCACACACCCACAATGGTCACCTTGAGAAACGACGTCACCATAAGGACCCAGCCATCTGGAGTGTAAGACATTACAGGCAGTGAGAATTGGAACTTGAGCCTCTTCTGGGGGAACGAGAATACTGAAGAGCTAAGATTTCTAAAAGCTTTCACTTTGGCATCAAATTGTCAAATTTAATGCCAATGAGCTGGTAGTCTTTGTCTAGCAGCTCACTGCTAGACAAAGACTAATCTTCCTCTTTTAAACCATTGAATCCTCTGCTTTTAGTAACATATCCTCAATCACATCCCATTCATACCTGATTAACTCTCCTCTCTGGCTGCGACAACATAATGAGTCTAAATATTCAGAGATAAAATCTTCCTTTCTTTCTGCTCTGCCTCTTTATTTAGGAATTGAGCTTTGCTTGCCAGGCTGGCGCTTTTCCATGACCATGGTGGCCAGTTTTCTGAAGGTGGGCGGGCAGTTACTGATGCCAGGGGTGGCCACTCTGTGCCGCCATTGGCCGAATGGGGATGACTGGCAGGTGCTGCAGATCGTAATCATCAGCCCTTTTGTTCTGATGCTACCATATGTCTGGTGAGTCCCACCCTCTGAAGACATCTATCCAGGGTTTCTCACACTGAGCCAGGCAACGGCTTGTACAGTACACACACTACACAGTACGGAGCAGTCAACACCCAAACAAAGCTCTCTTTCTCCTGCTGTTTTCGTCTTCATTCTTTCTGTCTTGCTCTTACAGCACAGTCTGTTCTCCTCTTCTGTCTTTCTGAGGGTGCAAATGCAAAGGCACTGGAGGACATTTATTACTGTGTGGCGCATATATAAATCATTCTTTCATTCCTGTTCAGCTCTGGAAAAAAGTCCAAAAACGGCAACAAAACACATGGCTTAATCACAGATAGAGAGCTGATTTTTGGTATCAAGTGTTTACAAGATTTGCAAAAAAATATATATAATTTCCATAGAGGTCAACTGTATTCTGGCAAAAGAACACTGTTGAGCCAACAGCCATTGTTGGAATTTCATTCATTAATTGCATTTAATGTAAAAATTCATCCCCGTGGAAGACACAGATCAATCACCAAAATGTTTCCTTTATTTAGTAGGTTTTACTTTCTTTTATTATTTTGGGTGAAATCATTTCCTAATTCCTGAAAAGACGGAAGTTAGATAGCATCATACTTTCTTCTAAAGTTTTCTAAAAATTCTTATCCCTGTTTTTTTCTCATTAAAAAACATTTTTTGTTGGGTTCCTTATGTCTGCTGCAATTTCTAGTGAGCTTTTCATCCCACAGCTGTAGAAGTGTCATCCAATTTTATGGCTGAATAAGTCATTCTTAAAAGAAGCAACATCAGTTAAACTCCAGGACACTCAAACTCAAATTCAAACTCAAATTTTTAGGGCTGTTTTGGCTGTGGCTTGTTTTCTTTCTTCTGATTTAAGAAGCTGTGCTGTGAGCTTGTATTCACCCCACTCCACAGAAAAGGTTTTTTAATTGCATAGCTGATTTCACTTTCTTTCATAGTCCCAGAATTAAATAAATTCCAAAGGAATTAACATAACAGGATACATTCATTTTTGTTGTTCATGCAGGAAGCTGCATCAACACCTTTCAAAGAGTCTATGTTTACTTATTAAATCTGCAGGATTTTCCCCGAATCGCTACGCTGGTTGCTGGCCACCCAGCACTACAAGCGGTCCAAAGCCATGATGCTGCGCATCGCCAGGAAAAACCAGGTTGACATGACAACGGAGCCCAGTGGAGTTCTTGCAGGTGAAGACAAATTTAGCAGATGAAAGCTCTCAAATCCATTTAACTCCCAAATATACTTTCGGTTGCCTCACTCAAATCTTTATGCAAGTTATTTTACACCATCACCTACATCTTGTGAAGCTGCTCTCACTAATAGATGTACATTTGTTTCCAGATAGTCAAGATTAGTAAGTTTATACTGCCTGTTACAATTAATTTCACAATTTCTGACAAAGTGCATTGATTTTATCCAAATAATATGATGAAAACAATATTTTTCCTTGACCAGACACACATTAATTTCTTGTATGAGTGTTTGTCATTTTTTTCTCAGTAACCAAGAAGATAGATGAAGACACTGTGGCATGTTAGCTTCTCTGTGCTAAAAAGGACCCTTAGCAAAAGATCCGTTATCGTCTGAAAGGAAAAATAGATCTCAAGGTGTACATTTCATGTTTCCTACCAGAGCTGGAACAGGAGCTACACAAGAAACCCCAGAGGAGCTGCATTGTCAAGATGATGAGCACCAGGAACCTGTGGAAAAACATTGTGGTGCTATGTGTGAACTCGTAAGTGTGTTGTGGTTGCCTTTGAACACTTCCTTTGCTCGTCAGAGCCAACATCCGTTGCGTTGACAGCATGAATTACTTCATTCGCAGGCAGACTCAAAGAATGTGGGTCTAAATCCTCTCAGGCCCTGTGGCGGACGCATGTCTCTTATCTACGGCTGTGTTCTCACTTTGTATTTGTGCAGTCTGACAGGTTATGGGATCCACCACTGCTTCGCCCGCAGTATGATGGACCCGGAGGCCCAGCCCACGGCTTTGTGCCACACAGACTACTACACCATGGCTGGCATCGCCGTGGCTACATGCCTGGCTCTTTGCCCTGCAGTGGGACTGATGGGTCGGCGTGGAGGACTTCTCACCTTCATGATTATAACAGCTCTAGCGTCACTACTGCAGCTGGGTCTGCTCAACTGTGAGTACACACTTAAAGTTGAGTGCCATACCCCCAGGCATGGCACTATGAAGTTGCTTTTGAAACTGAGCTGTGGACATTGACTTGTTTTGTAGATAAAAGGCAGAACCAGCTGCAATGTGATCAAATCTGATTTAATCAATTAACAAGTGCATATTTTGTGTATTTTGTCTATTTTTACCAATTTAAATGTCACCTTTCGATTGATGCTCAACAGAAAATGAATCTTTGTGTAGATTTTTAACAAGAGCAGCACCAAGTGCCTGTTATTCCTACATTCACCTTCTGTTGCCCAACAGCTGAGGACTTGAAGTACTGAAATCTGTTAAATCTGCGACCAAATTCATGTTGCACTTGTTATATTTAAAGGGAAAATGTCCATTAAGCTTAAAATAATTGTAACTACCGTATATTATCTTATAAAGATAGTTACAAAATGATTTGTAATATAGGTTAGTATAATGAAAGTTTTAGAAAATACCTTGTAGTTTCTGGGAAACAATTGTGGAATACAAATGGCTCTATTGTGCATTGCTAAGAATATGTTTATGATCAGTGAAGCTAGTAAAAATCCTCCTGATGCTACCCGAGTAAAAACCTTTTTTTAAATAATATGCTGTATGCTACCCATTTTATTTCATTAATTTGTAGTGCAAGCAAAAATGAAGCTAGTTAGCCAGTCATGCTAACATTCATATCTCTTAACTGAACCTTTATGAATTCCTTTTTTTGTTTGAACAAGCAATTTTTATTACATATTGTATTTCTAGATCACTTTAACACATTGAATTTGAGATGTCTACTGCATAGCAAATTTGTAGCTTAAGGTAACCCAACTGAATGATGAAATTATGCTCATATTTTTTAATATTAAATCTAAGTATTGAATCTTATGTTGGGCAGAAAGTTGGGTACTTAGCACACCTTGCAGGCAGTTCCTGAGCCACTAAAACAGCACAGATGGCAATTTAACCATCATTCTGCATTTCTGACCTACATGTGAGGTAGTCATTATTTATTGGTCCTGTTCAGAGTCCTCCTAAGGGCTTTATTATTTTGCTTGTTTTGAGTCAGCACTGTTCTCCCATTTGTGCTTGCTAATGAATTGCTTTCCTTTCTTTTTCATTCTTCAATGCTCACTAATGGACTCCAGTAATTGGAAAGTACAGCCTCCGCCATGACACAGGTACAGCTGCTGCTTCAGTTAAATTTTGACTGAGAACGGTTTCCTTATCAGGTCTTTTTACTTTGCTGACATCATCTTACTTTTTTTGGGACAGTTCTACGAGACACACTGAACAGAAAATTCTCAGTGGCCTTCTCCATCATCGGCATGTTCTCTTCTCATGCCGTCAGCACACTTAGTATTTTCTTTTGTGCTGAAATCACTCCCACTGTCATCAGGTGAGTCCTGAGCTGTTTTTACTGTTTTGGTTTAAACCAACAATGTAAATTAATTGCAAGTAGTATAACAGTAAAATTGCATTGCAGTACATTTTATGAAGAGCAACAGCTCTCTCTTGTGGTCACAAGAAGCAAGTAATCTCTGGTGACCTCAAGATATTTTATTTATGAGGCTTAAAACACCTTGCAAGGATCCAGTTTTACTTTGCAGGTAAAATGAGCATGTATGAAAAATTTTTTTTACATTTGACATGCTTTAGAAAACAACAAAAGAATCTCTGAAGAGTATTCAAATGAATGGGACTTTTTTCCCCAGTAAATAATTGTGTTGCATAAACAAAATAGATGACAAATATTCAGATCTTGCTTGTCAAGTAAATTTGAATAATTTTCTATGATTTCAAAAAACAGTTCCCATCTGAGAGCCATATTTTATGGTCATCACAGGAGCCCATTAAGGTGTAAAGTACTTTGTAGGAATGCAATGCTCATAGTATTTAATAAAAAATACCAGCTGTTCAATTGTTTCATACTATTTATTTAACCCTTTTAAAAAAGACTGTGGAACATAATCTAATTGCTTTTACACATTTATTATAAAAAATAATAAATAAATGATAAATACTCCTTTTCAGGCACTAAAAGTTAATGCGAATATCAAGTTCACCTTACTTACTAAGTAAGCTACTTTAATATACATATTATGACTCTTAATTTTTTTGTTATTTTTATTAGAAATACATCAGCTATGTTTGTGTGAATATCATTTTTGTCTGCTGTTGTATTAGAACAGGAGTAGGCCAAGTGAGTTTGATTTTTGCTGTGTGCAGGGGTGGAGGTCTGGGCCTCGTCCTGGCTAGTGCAGGCTTCGGGATGCTAACCGCCCCAATCATGGAGCTGCACAACCAAAAGGGCTACTTCCTGCATCACGTGATCTTTGCCTGCTGCACGCTGCTGTGCATCATCTGCCTGCTGCTGCTGCCAGAGCCGCGTGGTCAGCCGCTGCCAGAGAGCCTTGCCGACGGAGAGACCTTCACCCGCCAGACCCTGCTTCATCCTGGGGAGCAGCATCTCCTCCTCGTCAAGTACGAAAGGGACTACTCGCGTGTTCACGACACGCCGTTACATCTCACAGCCACAGGGGGCGCTACAGTGGCAGTAGCCACCGCTCTGGCAGCGGTACCTGCTTCCTATGCCCTTGCAACCGGTGGTGAGGTGATTGGTAACTGTGCCATAGCCAACGGGGTATGAGCATTACAGCAATAGTCTTCTACTGTGCAAATAACTGATGCAGCGATAACCAGGTCCAAGAGGTGATCAAATGTTTTAGGAGAAAAGAAACAAAAATGTTTGGACAAACCAGATGAACTACTGTTAAACTGTAGTGAGGTTTGAGATGATGACAATGATAGCAAGCCTGTGTAACATTTAGTCACAATGATTCATTCAGGAGTTGCCAAAAAATATTGTATGGACCTGGTTTATCTGAAGTCAGAATGTGACAATGGTGATTTTTCTGCACTGCTTAAATTAAACGAACGCAGGGAAGTAGACCAATAGCAGATCAACCTTGTGAGTTTTGTGTTTGTAGATTTGACTTGTCGAAACAGGCTAATTGTGGACCATTTGAGTGGACCCGAATAGTTCTACCGAGTGGAAAACTATTTCAATTCCTGGTTTTGATTTTTGGTGAACTTAAATGTTAAAGATAACCTAAGCAAATACAAAAAAGGTGGTTTTCATATAGTAATTTCATTTAGCAACTTGACTCTATGTGAAAAGGCATTCCACACCCCATAAATGTACCATATGTTGGTGTGGAAGAATTTTGGTCCACATTTATATGGAGAATAGCTTCAGTTCAACTAATCTAGAATTTGAACAAAGCAGTAGAATACCTTAAATGTTGCATGATGAACACAAAGGTCTGCAGTGCTTTCAGATGTTGTTCTGGGTTCTTTTGTGACCTGGTTGAGCTGCTCTGTGTGATTCTGGTTCACTGATGTTCATTGTTTTCTCCATTTGTGGACAATATGGTGATTTGGAGTCTTGAAGCCTTAACAATGGCTTCCAGACCCATAGGTGTCAATCTGATCATAAATTTGTTTAGATCAGTTCAATGTGTGGTTTTTAAAAAAATTTATAGATTATTTAACATTCTTCATGCTTTTAAACTTCCCCTACAGTAATTTCTTGATTATACTGGTCTGAAGCTAATCAGGTTTGGTGAAATGGAACTTAACTATCAGAAAACATGATTGATGGTAGCAAATTCATCATTTAAAAAAAAAGGGACTGGGGCTCCCTAAATATATGAAATAATTTGAAATGTGTGTTTTACTCAGGTTATCTTTGACATAAAACTTGCTTTATGGTTTTAATATAGAAGTGTGACAAACAGAAGAAATCTGTAAGGGGGCAAAGAGTTTCTCACATTATTTTGCACTAAATGTCAAAGACACAATCAAGTGTTTGTGAATTTTTAGCCAATATGTTGGAAATACAGGCTTAATCCATTATAAACATTTTTTTTGCATGAAAGGACACAAATGGTTTTCATAGGTTTACATGTATGTTTTCTCTTCTCATTTGTGTCCACTAATTGAAGTCCATTTGTGGCACTTTATCCTCAGAGATGCGGTCGGCGTAGACGCCGATCTTTAAATGAAGACTAACACTGTCGGGGGGGCATATGATGGTTGTCGGACGTTACAAACAGCCGGAGACCACGGCAGACTTTTACGTGTAGCCTTTTGAGACTTGATGATGAGACAAATCTGAGAGCTGAATGGATATTAGGGCGGTGTACTGCTGTATGTCTAAATGATATATCTCAGCATTTCAATGGCTTTATCTCATTAGCTCTGTGTTTTTTTTTTACAGATTAAAGATGAGATGTAACTGAAGAAATCCAGTATTTATTTTCTAATGATGCCAAGGGCAAACATATTGCTTGACTTACCTCTTTCATTAGCAAATATTTCCGCTCCAATTGTCACTGTTCGTTCTCTGTATTTTAGCATTGTTATAATCCTGCTGTTTCTATGTTTAACATTAGGCAGAAAGCACAATAAAATACTGTTGTTTTTTTTAAATAAACACGTGTGAAGATTAGAGTACAGCAGTGTCAAACTGGCCTAGTTGTAACTGTGAACATTTATACTATGTGAATACAGAGTAGGATTTGTACATGTGCCATTCATTATTAATGTATGGATCTTGATCTTCACATGTTTAGAAGCACATCGACTAGATGAACCAGCCTACTAATCCAAACAATGATTTGAACCATATTAGTGTTGTATGAGTTTACTGGTTTGTATGTTTAACAGGTAAAGCAATGAAAAACAGAAAAAAAAACTCAGTCTCTAATGCTGTTTTCTAAGTGTTATTTTTTTAATAAGATGCATTTGTACAAAAAGCCATAGGCCTACATGTTTTGATAATAAACCACTTAATTTATTATGTCAATAAAAGAACAGTGGATGTGATTGCTTGTGTGTCCGTTTTGTTTTGGGAGTTTGGTTGCAGTACAATGAAAAGTATAAGCAGGAGTTGATGTAAGGAAGTAAATGTCTTAAAGGGGTGATGTACTTCTAAAAGTTCTCAGGGTGAAGCTCCAGCTCCTTTTTAATCCGGTTTTCCACCAACAAACTCAGACTGGAGTCTGTCATCGGAAGACTGTAACTCACAAAAACTTGCTTTTTGGTCCTCTTTGCTGAAAAGAAAAACAGAAAGATCTTTGTTCACTTGGCTTATTAGACAAACTCATTGGCTGATGTTCAAAAATTATATATGAACTATGTATGTGAGGGAAGAAAGTTTGTGGAAGTTAGAGCTGTGCTAATTAAAAACATGACTTAAAAACATGAGGGGAATGTAGCTTGAGAAATCTGAGCCAGTAAGGTATACTCTATAAAATTATTGAGATACAAGGGGCTGATCCTAATAAAGACAAAGGATTTTGAGTATTTCTTTGTTGCAAGGTTGCTTCTATTACAACTTATACAGTTGGAATGCCTGCTTATTGCAAAATGCATCTGTAGTTTGAGCAGCAGAGCATCAGCATCAGTGTCAATATCACTTTCATTTTCAAAAGAACTTGAAACATCAAATGCTGTTAGGTTTAATTTCTATAATTCTCAAAGCACAGTAAAATATATCATAAAAATATGTGCATCCTGCCAAAAATAGCTGAAAAATACAAAATCATCAGTGCAGATGAAGATCTTCTTTAACTCTTAGACTTATTATATCCGAGTACAGAAACAATGTGATAAAACATTAAATTAATACTATGCATTACCTAGCCTCTGTGCCAAAGAGTTTGCTGCAGTATTTGACGGATCTCCCATCACCAATGTAGATAACGGCATCGAATCCTGACAACCATAAGAAAAAACATGAATTGAACTCAGAAAACATCAATGAGAAGCCGAGACATGCTGCCGATTAACCCATTTACTCACATATTTGCTGCTCATTGAAACCGCTAGGTTAGTTAAAACAGGAGCCGAACCGACCCAAAGGAAAAAGCCTTCGTTCAACTTCATCACGTGGAAGTGGACGACCTGCTCCAGAATCTTCTCGGAGAAATTATGCACCAAAATTCCCCCGAAGTCCGAACCGTTCAGCATTTCGGTCATTTTGACGCACTTTGTAATGCTAACATTGGAAAATGACGACCCGCGTGAAACAGCAGGAGCTACTTCCTGATTACAGCGGGGAAACGGCAGACCAGACCAATCGATTTTAGATGCATCGGGCTTGCGCCGGAGTTCTCACTATCTGCGTCCTACCTTGGGACAAACTGCAACAAATAAAATAATTACTTTTTGAAAATATTACAATGAAATGTTTACCAAATGTTGAATGTGCATACATTACACATTTTGGCAATTAGAAAAAAAATTGTTATTTAATTTATGGTCCTTAATTAATCCTGAAAGTCTTGTTTTGTTATTGTAGAACATATTTTTTATTTCAAAAACGGCAACAGACTAACATTTTGGCAAAAAAAAAAAAAGGTTTGTTTTCTTCTTGAAAAATGTTATGAAAAAATTGTTTTCATAAATATCAGATCAAGATAGGAAAGCATGTGGTAAGAGATTAACTCAGCTTTATAGTTCTATGGCAATTGTTTCCACATATAAAAATGTATTCTTTTTTGGTCACATTTAAATATTTCAGATAATCAAACTAATTTCATCAAACAAAAATTTGTTTTTAGATTTTGTTTACTAAGGGAACATCACTGTCCAGCCTGGTCAAATGTGAAAAGGGCCCCCGAATCATAACATATGGTTGTTTCGACCAATAATAATATGGTGAGGGTGACTATTCTTTGAAGCAAGGAGCCTTCTCTTTTCACCATGTTGTTGCTGAATGAAAATCTCATTGTTGAGTTTGGCGTCAACATCTACCATTCACCAGAATTACAAGCTGTGGACTTGAGACTTAATCATTTTTTTTATTTGTAAAAAAAAAAGAACATTTGAGAAAATTAAACATATCCAAGATGAAGATTAGTGTTTGCAGGTTACAAAACAACTAATGATCTGTCTCAGTCTTTCAGGAAGTCTTCAACTAGTTTGTTGAATTCCTCCGCATACTTCAGATGGAGGTTATGCTTTCCCTCTGGCATTAAATGCAACCTAGATTCAGGGGGGAAAAAATGTTTTAGCTCATCGTTACAATAAATCTAATGCACTAAAAGTTATTTGTTGAAACATGATCTCACCGTGATGCGTTTATGTTTTTGTGAAGATAATGAGGGTGGAAGCTGGGGACCATCGGGTCTTTCTCTCCATGTATGATAAGGGTTGGACAACTGATAAGAGGCAGAAGTTCCATGCAGATATTCCCTAAACATGAAACGCAAACAGAATCATTTCAGCCTAAAACACAAAAGTAGACATCAAAATATCTCTTTTATGTATTTCTTGTTTTTTAAAATAGGCATAGTTTTATTTCAGTTGCTATGCTTCTGTAACAACATGATTTTCCCTCACCTTCTGGTCTCTTTGCAAATTGAGCAATGCCATCCACCCAGTTCTCCCATATTTTAGCAAATGCTTCCGCTCCATACACTTCCTCCATGGGCTGCCTCATTCTTGCACTCCACTTGGAGACATCACGGACCTCTGGATATTCCCAGAAACAAGAAATATACAGTCAATAGTTAAGAAACCATGTCTACGTTTGCACCAGCAGCTATTTTGGACAATAAAAACTGGAGTACTATTGTAAAGCTTGAGGTCATCCTGAGTAACGAAGACATTAGATCCCCAGACCACCATCTTATTTATCAGCTCAGGGTTCCTTGCAGCTGCAATCATAGCAGTGATTCCTCCATCGCTCCAACCCAGCAAAGAGAATTTCTTAAAACCTAGAGTCTGTTAAAAGAAAATATACATTATGAACAAAATACCTAATAAGGAATATTTTTTAAAATATTTTCATAATAATCTTTAAAAATAGTATAAATTTTTGTGATACACACTTAAGTGCTTATATAATTTTATATATACAAATGTTAGAACTTTAAGACAGAAGAGACATCTCACTTTTTAAACAAGAATTGCAATGTTGACAAGCTCTAGAAAGGCACTTCAACCGAATTTTGCATGTGAACAGAATGAGTGGTGTTTCAATACAAAACAGTTAAAGCCACCCACTCCTCCTCATTTTGCTCAGACACTGAGAAAAGATGAGTCACTCCTATAGCTAATATATCATGGATAAAACAATACAGAGATAATGTCTGGAAAGAACAACTAATTTAAAGAAGTAATATGTCGACATCAGCAGAAATTTTGTACTGACATAAAGAAGGCACTCAAAGCAAAGACTTTATTAGGATTGTTAGCCACTAAAGTGCTAATGGAGGCTGTTTGTTGTCTCTTAACAACAAACAGCCTACATTTGTTTGTAGGCTGTTTTCCTTCCCATTACGACAAGTTTATTGGAAGAGGATCGAAACACAGAAAATGGTTCTGTAAAGTTAAGTGTGGTCATAAGTCACCTTCATCAGATCTACTCCATCCTTTGCATCCCTCTCAAAAAAGTCAGAAGGGAAGTCTCGATCCGGAGGACGGGACTGCCCATATCCACGGGGATCCCACCCGACCACAGTAAAACACTCTTTGTTCAGAGACTTCAGCTGTGGACTGAAATCTGTCTTTGTGCTCCCTGTGGTAAAAAAGGCAGATCTGTTGTACACAAGGTATTAAAGCTTATCGTCAGAATGGTGGGTCTGTGTTTACCCAGAGCACCAGGAAGGAGAAGAACAGCATGTTTCCCTTGTCCTGTTTGCTCGTAGTACAGATCAACGCTATTAACACGGCACTTGCCTGAGGAGGCTGAAGAGCTGCAGAGAAATAAAATCGCATCTGAGAAAATGCGAGAAGAGATGCTTAAAAACGTGTTTGGATCTGAAGGAAAAATGATCACACGCAGTAGTGTGAATTATTTTGTGAAACAAAGAAAAAAAGTGTAACATAATAATCTCTGGGAGTTCAGAAAGGGGTCAAAACACCTTGCAGGGTAAAACTGTCAAGATTTTTACAAGTTTTATAATTCAATGCAATGTAAACATTTTCAGCCATTCCTCCTTTTTATTGTAAACTGTCTTCCAGACTGTAGCAAGACTATTGTCTAAGTCATTACCCCGGAGTTCTTCAGAAAACACTGGGAGTTTTAAAAGAAAAATCATTATAAAAAAATTATTGACCTAACAGTATTGTTTTTATAATAGCTTGGCTCCACAAGAGTGTTTAAAATCTTTGATAAGGAAACCAAGCTATTCCAACTGGCTATAATTCTCTTTACAAACCTACTGTTACTGCTATCAAGTTTTTCTAAAATTAACAGTGTTCTCACATATGTCATATGTTTAAACACCTTTAAATGAGACAAAAAAAAACAAAAACAAAATTTTTTTTTATTAATTTACAATGATTGCTATATGTTTTGGGGCTGCCCAGTGGCGTAGCTGGTAGAACTGTTGCCTTGCAGCAAGAAGGTTCTGGGTTCGATTCCCGGCCCCGGTCTTTCTGCATGGAGTTTGCATGTTCTCCCTACGCATGCGTGGGTTCTCTCCGGGTACTCCGGCTTCCTCCCACAGTCAAAAAACATGACTGTCAGGTTAATTGGCCTCTCTAACTTGTCCCTAGGTGTGTGTGTGCATGTTTGTTTGTCCTGTGTGTCTTTGTGTTGCCTTGCGACAGACTGGCGACCTGTCCAGGGTGTACCCCGCCTCTCGCCCGAAATGACAGCTGAAGTTAGGCACCAGCAACCCTCCCGACCCCAATAAGGGAAAAGGGTGCAGGAAAATGGATGGATGGATAGCTATATGTTTCATGTGATGTCACCAGAGACGTGCATGTAGAAGCTCATTTTTGGAAAGAAATATTTTCTCATCTTTAAATAATGCTTTTCAACAAAATAACAAAACAAGCTCAAAGTTTTTCTAAAATTGACCATCTTTAAATGATTTTAGGATAAACTCTAGCAGACTGTTTTAAGGAGTAGAAAGGTGTGCTGTCCACAATATGAGTGAAATAAATGACAAGTAGAACTGAGTTAAATTTACCATTTAAATCATAAACAGAAATTAAAGCCTTAACCTAAAAAATATATTAAATAAAAGCCACTACGTAATTAGAAAACACACGTGAATCCCCCATGAAACAATTTCAAGTTAAACTCAAAAGGAGTTTTGGGTATTTTCCTCTTGATTTTGGCGACTTTCATAATTCTTTGTGCATTTGAAGAAATTGCGCCATCTAGTGGATGTAAAAAAACAATAATTGAAGTAAAAACAGTTGCACCTAGCACCAAAGCTAGACCTGTCCGAAAGAACTTCTCATCTGTTTTTATGCAGTTTGAAGAACTTTGAACATTAAACGTTCTCCTACTGAATTGCAGTGCAATGCAAACAGTTACCAGTACAGCTGTGACGCCTCCACGATCTTCCCGACGTCTCTGCTGAATTTAAACAAACGTCTTCCAAACAAAAGCAAGGCCATTTAGTTAATCAGCGTTGCAGCCACACGGCCAGCTACTGCAGGTTGGATTAAAGCGGCTTAAGGTTGTTCAAAGTCCTCTCAGTCATGAGCGGCATGTGGGTGTTTTGTTTTCAAAGGAAGTCCGGGCAGCGGCAGTGAGTGAGGTTTGGGAGTGTTCACGTCAGGGAAATTTAAAGCGAAAGTACGGGAAGGAGCAAGAACGTTTAATTTACTTTATTCCAAAACAGAAAAAATATGTTTTGCTTTGATTTAAGTGCACTACTTGACAAGTTTAATTTAAGTTTGGCTTTGTACAGCAATCTCTCTAAGAAATTACATATTTAAATAAATGTGTATCTTCTTTTGTGTGAGTTCAATTTACTTTATTAAATGGAATAATGTTTTATAAAACATATAATTTTATGGCACTTTCCAGGAAATCAGTTGCACCCAAAATTATGTGTATCCCCAGGAGATTCAAGTTTATCTATCATATACCTTTTTGGTAAATGTCTGACTAATTTTAATGTTTTTGAGTGGCCCCCACATATTGGGCCAAAACTTAAGTCTGATTGAGAATCTGAAAAAGCTGAAGATTAATGGCAAGACAATCTTCCATTTATTTCAAACCACAATAAAACTTCCTTGTTGAATGAAACTACCTTAAAAAATAACCTAGCAGTGGTACAAACATTTTAAAAATAGGTAGTGAACTGTTTAAAAAAAGATTCCTAAGTTGGAAGGAACTACTTCCTTTTAATAGGGAAAACCCCAACAGAACCAGGCTCAGCATGAGCAGCCATCTGCCGTGAGCCGAGAAAACAGGACAACCAAAACCACACAGAAAGCCAACGGGCCAGGTTTACTTTCAAAGAAAAACATAGAACACAAAGTTAATGACAGCCATAATTGCAAATAATAGATCAGTGGTGAGCAGAGTGCATAAAACCAGCAGAGTTGGGAAAAGTGGTCAACCCAAGCCCAAATATAGAGACATTACTTTTGATCTAAACAGGTAATGATGTTGCATTCAGCTATATGTTGAGCTTCGCACAAATATACAATTTTGTTGCTGAACTACAGGATTGGTTAAGTATATGAATCACAGTATGTTGTACTATTTAGATATGGATCTCTAAAGTTGTTTTTTTTACACCTTTGTGACACATTTGCCAAAGCTACTATGACATCCTCTTCTCACTGTTTGAAATATGTGAAGAAATCTAAGCCTTAGCTCCTTAAAGTTTCAGGTCATCTCTTTTAGGCAGGACTTTATCTGTCCATCTAGGCTGTTATTCTGCAGGAGTCCAATTAAGTCCTTTTTAGTTTTCTTTGAAACTCCTAATGTTAATCTTTAATAAGTGCAAGATTTCATTTCAATGATTTGTGGATGACTCTCCTATTTAACCCCTCTGAAAAAGAAAAGTAGCAATACTTTCTTCTGCAATAGTTTTGCAAAACACATCTCATGGTTTGAGATAAACCACCAAAGCTTAAATGGAAAAATTTATATTTTTTATTTTTGGTAACACTGATCTTTTACAGAGATAGTGTCCTTGGTTTGCTAATCTCACACTGTCGCCTTTAAAGGCCTACGTAACTTTAAAGCATCAATTGTGAGTTAAATGTTGTCATTATATGAACATTTAATGGAATATTTGAGACTATATCAACCACAATGTGTGACATGAAAATTCACCTTTAGGATTTGGTTGGAAAGTATATTTTTCCAGCAATATTTGATGTTAATGTTTAATGCTATAATTTCAAGGAAATCTCATCTCAAAAAATATGAAAAATAAGAAACAAACATAAACGTCTATTAAAGACTATGCTATGCAATAAATTAGTTACATATTTGTTAGGAGATATGTTTGTACCAAAATTGACAAAGACTTAGCATAAGGTATGTGGAGGGTTGCATTTCTAATTTTCTTGTTTAATTATTACACATATTTGTGTCTTTAAAAATGTTCTCCTTACTTCGGGAGTCTAGTGGCCTTTACGCAGAAGGAGAAAAGTCTTAATACAAGAGGTACAGCCAAAGAACCTTTAAGTAGGTTGTAAAAATAATCAAGCACAAAAAGTATTTCCTGTAATGAATTTATGAAAGACTTCTTTAATATAAACCTCAACAAAGGCTGGTTTGTTTATGTCTGACTCGTCAGCCCTGATGAGCTGTTTGAGACCTCCCCGGTTTTTGTAAACGCCTCCACACCGTGTTAATGAGTGTGAGCAGTGCCATGTACTGAACCGCATACAGGAACACAAGACAAAAACCGGGCTAAAAATACCCTGGTTGGCTATGAGCGATGAGTTGAAGGCGTCGCCGGATTTACTGGAAATGCAAAACTTGAAGTGTCTTCAATGAAATAGAGAGCAAGAAATTAAAGTTAAGCGGGGTAATTCTTAATGTCAAGACAAAACCAGGCCCGCAATCAGACCTGTGATTTGATAATTTTACTTAATTCTCTGTAATAAATTAAATATGTTGGGGATCTTCGTTCATCACATCTAGTGGATGAATTGGTCCAACCTCCGAATGTATGGACTTTGAAGAGAATATAATTGATTTGAAAGTGTTTTTACAAATAATCACATGAAAAACTGTCACAATTATTGGGAAATGGGGGATTACGCTTTCTTAGTCAAGCAAAGCCAGTCTAACATGTGATTTACTGCAAGTATTTTGAGCCTGATTGAAAAGTGCTCCTTGTATGGCAGAACAGCTCAGCACAAGGTGACAACCAGACGTCACCCCGCTTTAGATGTGTTCTCCTGTTTCTCCTGGCACTCGACCATCTTTGTCTGGCTGGTGTGTGTCTATGCATGATCCCGTGACCCAGCTTGGTCTAAATATAAACACCCAAGCAGTGTGCTTCACTACTAAGGTGACATTACGTAATTCTAATCAACATGCTCTTAGTGAAAGATCTCTCCGGGCATGAGCTGTGGACGTGTCAAAGATTTTGTGATATTTTGGTTGACCCCAAAGAAGTTATCAAGGATGGTTGAAGGACGGTGAGACGGAGCTTGTCAGTTGAGAGCAATGCTTCAGTAGAGCATCAGGACTTCATCCCAGGAGCCTGAATTGGAAGATAAGGACTATATATTGGTGTCTTAGATTTGAACCCACTTGGATAAGACATTCTGTCAAAGATGGGTAACGGAATAAGTAAGGTAAAGTATCACAAAGAACCTGTTTAAATCTCTTTTTTCATTGTCCATTCAGCTCTGTTTCCTTGCTCTTTTTAGATCCTACCACATCTGTACCTTGGTAACATTAAAGGTAAGCCTTCATGTCAGTGAAGAAATGATTCCTTTTTTTAAATCATTTTCAGGACAGCGTAGTAGAACACGTTTCAGTTCCTCATATGGAGGAGCATGTGGTGAACTGCTACACTGAGCTTGGTTTCTATAGAGTAGAGAGGTCACAGTGTGAAGCTGAACAACTGGAGTTCTGGATTTTGACAAGAAAAAAAACTTTTACAGTACTGTTTTTATCTTTACTGAAGTTTTTCCTTTGTGTTTGAGGTGTGCAGCTGCAGGGGAACATAAATCTTATGTTGTGAATCTGATGAGCGTTGGCGTGGGAGGGGATGTCCCGTGCTGTGGGGGTGTCCCTGATACGAGATGCATTCCAAATGTTTCCACAAAACAGCAAACCAAAGCATGAGGTTGCTCTTTTTATATGTAATTCACACAGTGAACCATAAACACGTAGGCAATAGCATAAACACGTGGAAGACTTTTTTTTTGTAAACGTTCTGAAAAATGCTGTCAAATAGGAAACATAATACCTTTCATCTTAGTAACACCTTTTATGTTTTTCTTTTATGCTTGTCACCTTGCCTATTTAAAGACATTTGTGTACAACAAAGGAAGTGATAAGGGCTGATGTTATAAGGCTGCCTCACATATTGTATGTACACCAAACTGTGTATATCACATTTTTTTGCCTGAGTTTTATTTAGGCAAAATTTTTATTTCTGACATACATCTTTTTTAAACAGATTATGGCTTTATGTGTTCTACAACTAAACCTTTGAGGTTTCCATTCATGATTTAAATGATTTTAATCACATTGAGATGAGATTCAAGTTTATTCAGTTAAAATGAATCTGAAATAGTTGATGAAGCTTGTTGAAAAACTGGAGTCTTGATTTGGATGCCTGCTATACTTTTCCAGGTGTCTACATGCTGCACTAAAGGCTCAGAAATTGGGAATTCCCCCAAAAACCACATTTACTGCGCCAGTAATTGGTGGATTTCCATAGTAGCTGAACCTTAATCAAGGGTCTAAATCTAACCAAGTAGTTCTAAGACCAAAATCCAGTTAAGCTGTAAAATCCAAGGGCAAGCCAACCTCTAAACAGCAGTTCAATGCTAAATAAACTAGGACACCCTACAAACAATCTGTAAAATTAGACTGTCAATAAATTAGGATGTTGTGAAAGTTGCAGTCCACCATGAGGCCTAAAGCCAGTAGTCACTTCCTGGATCTCTCATTTATGTACTTCTTTTGAGTAAACAGAAAAAAAGGTGCATCAAATCCATTGATAATGTTTTATATTTCACAGCATTTCTGTAAAATTGGCCTATTCTGAAATTGGGATTTGAGAACTAATATCTTAATATAATAAAACCATATAATGAATCTACTTCTACACATAGATAATGTTTGAATTGTCAGTGCCTAATATGATTTCGAATTTTATAGGGGGTCAAGTTCAGGTAATCTTCAAAGTAACAAAATTATCAAAGTATGCAACTAATCTCAACAGTATACAGTCATATTCAGTAAATTGGAATATTCTATTTTCCTTTATTTGTGTAGGCGTGTCACCTAAATTGACCATTTTCAACTATCTTTGTTCTTCAAAACAAATTTTAAATTTCTTTCAACACTGTTCATTGGACAAATATTTGCCTTGATGGGCTGCAGATAAAAATAGAGATGTGAAAGGCTGCTCATACTTTACTCTACTGAGCAAAGCAAGCAATCATAGCCCTTTGCATTGGGTCCTTTTAGTCCTTTATTATTTGCCAATTAGGAATGTGGTGGGTCTAGCTGAATTTTAAAGGCAATGCAATATTTCTTGCTGTCCCTTTTAGCTTCAGATTAATCGGAGAACAGATTGGTTTGTGGGTTCCACCTGCTGTCAACAACTGCAGCTTCTCTGTTAAGCTAGCTACATTTGGTGCTGCTAAGTCAGTTTATCTACATCTAAATCCAAAGAAATAAACTGATTTCTAACAAAACCCTTCAAAATAAATGTATACATTGTCTTAAAAGATATTGATATGTTAAATATGTGACTTTCTCTCTTATACACAATATTGTGCCAGCTAGTCTTAATTTCAGTTTAGCAAAGTAAAAAAAAAAGTCAGTTCCAATCATAAATGCATTACTTGTTATCAAACTAGAGGAGATACAGAGGCCTACACTACCAATATGAGTCCTGATAAAGGCAACAAAAACTGCATGTTTTCACACCTTTGGATAATTAAAATGCATAGTCTTAATTACTATGCATAGTTTTAATAACTTTTGGTCTTAAAAGTCAGATTTTTGCAAAAAATATGAAAAAATAAAAGTCATCTTTTGCTTTTTGAGCTTTAGGGAAGGTGCTAGCCTTCCCTCAGATTCAATGTGATTTATCTTGCATGAAGTACATCCTGGAAACATATACTATATATAGTGACTCAGGATTGCACTTCTCTTGGAAATACTTTGATCATTAAAAATGGTTGTGTTGTTTTACCATTTTTTAACATATTTTTGCAACATAATGTCTACAATTTAAGGGTGTTTAAGGTTACTTGCATTGCAGCAGGGCTTAGTGAAGGCTTCTCTAGGCCTTTTTGAGATGGCATGAGCAGCATCCTGCACATTTGCAAAGCATGAGAAAAAAAGCTTAAAGCACATCTGTCCATCGTAGAAAACATTTGGCTTCCTTTTAAAGAACAAAATTTGATTAAAACAATTACTGTTTCTTGCTTTTGGGCCAAGCTGTTGGACTGTTTTAGAAACACTGGTTTTCCGGTTTTTCTTTCAGTTCAAAAGAAGAGCAAAACTTTTAAACCATACGGCCATATTTGCTTGGAAGACATTAAGGGTGGGGGGTTGTTGTTGGGCAGAAAATGCTTTATTTAGATTGCAGCTTTCATGCTGACATTTGTCATTGGATGCAGAAAAAATTTAAAATTTCTCGATTTTCTGTGATTCACAGATGCACAGGACCGGGAGCTGCTGGCCCAGCACAACATCACTCACATCCTCTCAATCCATGACACAGCTGCACCTGTCCTGGAGGTGAGGCACCTTCAAATTGGACGTTTTACATGAGCTTTTGTGACCCAATGACCCAAACCTTCATCCAACTAAAGAGTACTTAATGTTCTTTGAACTCAGTCACTTACCCGTCAATGTCCCAACTGATCAGTACTCATTGTGAAAGTGTGAAATCTCTGCGGAGCTGCTATGTCTCTTCAGAGTTAAATATCTTCCTACAGCTGTGTGTGAGTACTTTTGTGTGACAAAGGGATGTAGGGAATTTACTTAAAATAGTTTATAACTATATGATATATCATATCCTTTAGGTTTATCTATTTTATGTTTTCAGCCTATTGAAGAATCACTTCTTGAAACATTTTTTCATTATCTAAGATCATTAGTGAGATAAGGGTATTCAGTGAATTCGTTATCAAAAGCAGCTGTTCATATTTTCAATTGTGCGACAGTCATAAGACATGGAATCCACCAGGTTTCAGTAAACACAGCATTTTCTGGTCAGCAGGTAGGCTTCAGTATTGTATGGAATTTCAGTCCATGTGTGAAAATCTGCCTCAGCTGATGCAGCTGCTATTTTGATGCTATATTTTCTTCACAAGAAGCTTTTGGTTCTGCACATTGAGGACCAAAAACTTTTGAAAGAAGAACTGGGCAAAAAAAGAACTTTTTTGAGGTTTCACTGCAGCACTAAGATGTGCCGGTAAGTGGAGGAATGTTTTAATTTATTTCTTTTTTTTATCATATTGGATTGAACATGAGAAACAAGATGAGCAAAAAAAGAAATGTGTTTGAAAACAATCGATTGGACTCATTTTTGAAAATATGTCTGATAGCCCCAGTGTCCACTTTCACAACTTTCATCTTTTCCTTGCTGAAAGCGATCATGAAAAGTGCTGAGTTTTCTGTACACTTTCTCCCATCCATGCCAGAATGTTTCATTGAACATTGAAGAGAAACAGCAACTTGTATTATACAGTATCACTACCTAAACTGGTCAACCACCAAAACTTTTCAAAGGTTTTGGCCCACACATACTACACACACTTTTGCTAATTTCTAATAGAACATAATCTGAGAATTGTTTTCTGTAAAAAAAAATACACGACGCTGTTTTTATTTATTTATTTATTTTTTAAGTCTGTAACTAAAGATGACTCAGGTCGAGTTTAGACAGAGTGGCCAGATGGGACAGTTTATTTGCATACTCAACAGTCAAACTGCTGACTGATTAATTTCTTGGAAGACGACGTGATGGTTCCTGACAGAGAATGGTAAAATTTGCAACCACTAAATCTCTGAGGTCAGACGTGACATTTACATTGAAAAGTTGCGGTCGTGATTACCATATTGCAGAATAGAGTGAAGTAGTAATTTCTATTTGATCAAATCTGTTACAAATGCACCTTTCTTTACAAGAATGGAATTTAGTTATGAGCATGCATAGGAATAAAGTCTCACAATCAGGATTTGATTTGATTAAATTATAGTGATGAACTTACAGAAAGACATGTGGTCCTTTCAGCAACTTCTTCCAGACCCAGAGGGTCACAATTTAAATAAAGGGTGCAAAGACTGTGGATATATTTTTACTAATGGTTACGAAAAGTGTCTGGAGCACTTCCAGAGTTTGTGCTGTCCCTGAGGACTCAGGGGTTTTTGCACAAGTGCAGTCATAGCATGATGAGGTGGTTTCTGTCCAGTTAATGTACCATCAGCTGCCAGGTGCAACGAAGAGTAAATACGCACACACACATGCACGCACAAACTCACAGCCTGTCTTCGTTATGTCACAATCTACATCGCTCACAGGGCAAGGTCGGCAAGGTTTCAGGGCACGTATCATGAAAAAACAGGAAGGGTGTAATAGCCACTGCATTTGCGTCTAAATGACCTTGAAATACAAAGAGCAATTAATATATTTCATATTATTGTTTTTGCAATTGCAAAGAAACTTCTGTTCCCAAAATACTGCGGCTTATTTCATTTAACATCTCTAATTTAAGCTGTTTCCTCTTCTGTGCAGGACATGACTTATCTCTGCATATCTGCTTCTGACCACTCAAAGCAAAACTTGTGAGTACTGAAAAAGATCAGATTTTGGCATCTTATGTTCGCTGCAATTTGTTTAATTTTTCTTTCAACTAAAATATGTGCATTTGATCTGTAACTAACACGTTCCACTTTAGATACATAGCTCTCTATGTTTAGACTGTTATGTTTAATGATACCTTCTCCAGGATTCAGTACTTCAGAGAGAGCATCATGTTTATCCATGAGAGCCGGCTGAAAGGAGAGGGCTGCCTCATTCATTGGTGAGGACCAGATCTCAGCCTCGATCTCTTATTAGTTTTTTTGTAGCTTGATGCCAGAAATCTTTTATTTTTTAGTAATTTATTAGACGAACAGAACATAATGGATAATTGTGAAGTTTAAGAAAGTAATAGTATATACATTTTTATATTTTTTGCAACCCCCTTTACTTTGAAGCCCTTATTAAAAAGAAAAAAAACTAAAAAAGCTTGGAAAAGATTTAGGACTAAGGTGGAGGTTTGCATTCAAGGAGGTCGGCAACATTAACCATACATATGGTATGTGTTGTCTTTAGATGTGGAAAGCTTGTAATAACATACCCAAGAAAACAGAGATTCATGCCACACTTTTTATATTTGTGCTTGTAAAAATTTTGAAACTCACTTATCATATTTATCCACAACCTTGTGTTTGTCACATAAAAATCTTGATAAAACACTTTGATGTTTGTGTCTGTGATGAGACAGAAAAAAAAAATGAGAAGGTGAAAAGAGTATGGATAGAAAAAGTGATGACTTATTGGAGATTTATTATTATTTTCTATGCTTGGTTTAATCTTAGAACTCAGTCATAGGAAGTACCTAACAGGTAAAGCCATTAAATATAAATTATAGCAACTTTAACATGAGGCACCTGCAGGTCTTGACTCAGGTCTGTGTTTCATTGTTTTTGTTTTTTATTTTTATTTACTTATTTTTTTTACAATATTTACTTTTGGATTCTGTTTTTCTCATGTCCCACCAATTTGAATAACACCTGAGGTAAAAAGGAAGCTGAGGTGTAAAAGCTTTGAAAGACTTGTGGATACCTTGGAGAATTTTGCTTGATTATAAAGCAATTGACTGCTTGGAGGGAAAAGATAAAAAAAAATTCAGAGCTTACTGGTGACTGTATCAGAAAGAAGCAGAAAAAGGTTGTACTCCCCTGTCATAATCACAATTTACCTCAGAATGACTGAAAAATCTAATTTTATTAGCCCAGGTCTCATTTTCAGCCACACCAAAAAGAACCTGACTATCAAGTTTTTAAGATAAAAACTTTCATAGAAAATGTCCTCACCTTTCATCTTGTCTCATATCAAACAGGCAACAGCAGACATTTAACCACAGCATCAGGAGTGGGTTTCACTTCTTTTATAGTCTAAAGCAGAGATTCTGCATATGAGAAGAGTTACTAACTGTGAGGGTCTGTGCTTGTCAGCGTGGCAGGAGTGTCCCGCAGCGTAACTTTGGTGGTGGCTTACATCATGACAGTGACGGAACGAGGCTGGGTGGAGTCCCTGGCGGCGGTCCGGGCTGCCCGGCCGTGTGCGGGGCCCAACCTGGGCTTCCTGCGGCAGCTGGAGGAGTTCGAAAACATGGAACTGGCAGAGGTTAGTCATTTGTGTGAAAATATGGTTATATGAACGTGTATTTTTAAAATTAACCTCTGAGAGATCAAAAATTGTCCATCGGGTTCCTATGCAGCCTGGAAAACTTTGAGTAGTTTTTAGGTCACAATAAATATGGTAAATAAGGTAAATTTCATGAGTTGATGCCCCATCCATTATTCTTCCCTCCCTCTCTCTTTCTCTTGCTCCATTCTTTCCTTCTTACATTCTTACCCCCCCCTTACTTCCTCCTCTCCTTCCTTCCCATCTCTGCATCTTTACTTTAGTCCTTCCCCGTGTCCTTTGTTTTTTGCAGGTTCCATATTTGAAGCCTACCCACAGCAAAAATTTCTGACATTAATTTTTTATTGAAAAATGTTTAAGACCCATATACTCAGGAAAAGTTAGAAAAATACAGCAAATTTTATGTTTGTAATTTGTTGGTTTGTTGAGCAGTTATTTAACAAACAAAAGAAAAAGGTGAATGACTCCCAGTGAACCAGCCTGACTATTGGCAGCACAATGAAAAGTCAAAGATGGAAAACAAAATTAACTGGTCTGAACATTTTTTTTACAGACTAACTTGTGAAAGGTGAGGATAGAGTAATAAAGTAATCTTAACAAACATATTAGACGTAATAGAATTTTGTTTCCTTCCTAAAATTATTATAAAACTGTTAGAAAAACAAGAATTACGTATTTTAATTCAATAGAATTGTGGATTTTCTCAAATACGACTCCAGTATACTCACAGTTCACTTTACTACTCACACCTGTGGAAGATCAGTCTTTTGAAGATCAGTGTATTTAGAGATGAAGAGGTGGTGAGGATGACTTTCTGAAATTCAAACCAAGAATAGAATGTGGAAGAAAAGGGGATTTGAGTGAACTTAAATGGAGGATTGTGTGTGAAAATCTCAGAAGGTCTGTTTCTGTCTGGAAGCAATATCCACGCTATGTATAAAGAATGGCATAAAGCTGTACTATACAATGCAAAAGTCAGGCATACAATATTTTCTGAAATATCGGTGTTGTCTTGGCGTTGTTCATTATATCTTACTTTTGGAAAGAGACAAGAGATCCAGAATCTGCCACACTTGACACCATGTGTTCCCCAACAAAAGCATAAAGATAATTGTGATATAACAAGATGAGTATCTTGCCTCAGTTAACTTCTTGATGTATGCTGTTATTAGCATTAAATTCTACATGTTTACAGTTTTTTTCTAAATATCATAGCACTGTTCAATGACGACGCTAAAATTATTTGCTTTCTGAGTGTGTTTATTAAGTGAGGAGCCAAACCTGTGTGTTTCCATCTATCCACATCTCAAACGACAGATTAAATATTTGTGTATAGAATCATTCAGCTGTTTTACTGCAGCTAAAATTACTTGATTCATTTTGCTGTAAAACCACATGTTATACAGTTTTATAATTGAATGATCATGTGACTTGAACTGATGAACTGATGCTTTTTCCAAGACCTAAAAGAAAGATCTTCAGAAAGTCACAAAAGGTCTGCTTGAAAAGATTATAAACAAAAAATACAAAGAAATTAGGGTGACTTTTTCATAAGAGACAGATTAAAGCTCCTTCTCCTTTCTTTTCAGTATCGAGCCTGGTGGATGGAGCGGTACGGGAAGAGCTCCTTTAATGACGATGAGGAAATTCAGAATCTTGTCAATAAAAAGTTTGATAACAGTGTCAGCAGCAGCAGCAGCAGCAGCAGCAGCTCTGTCAACATCCCTCCAGCTCTGGGACCAAGTCACACATGAAAAAAATATTCTGCTCTCATCACCCTGGGCCTACGAATCTGAGGACTGATGGAATCGCATCAGCAGGAACATTCATCCAGGAGTTCTTTGGTATCAATGATTGGTTGAATGTCGTGTTTGCAGATTTGCCGGGGGATTTCATATCTCTGTTGTCATGTCATGTGTTGGCCTCTAACTGTCAAAACAACATGCAAGGGCAGCCAAGCGGGACCCCAAGGAAGTATGTACACAAAGTCCTGAGTGTGAACATACAGTTAGCAGCGGACACTCCCCCCCATGAGTTATGTTATGCTGTGTCTTCAACTTGAAATATGAGTATTAGTTTCTATGCAGAGAGTGGAAACTAAAGAACAGTTTCCCAGTAAACATACCACTAAATGTGTTTTTTTATGACTTACATTATTATTGATATTATTTGAATTTATTTGTGTTGCCTTATGTCCAGCTGACAGTAGCCTCTGCATAAAAAGACAATCAATTGTGTATTGTGGAAGTAAGTTTTTATTAATGTCAAATTTCACACACCCACTGAAGGAGTTATGAATTCATTTCAAACTGATTCATTTATTTTTAACTCTTTTGACTTTCACAAATTTAACAAATATTGCTTTTGACACATTAGTATCTCAGATGTATCCAAAATGTATTTTTTTGTTTGTTTTTTATTTTTTTAAGAAGTTATGCAGTAAACTTTTCCATGTTTTGTGAATTGCACCCAATAATTTTTATGTTTTTATTGGGACTTTTTGTGATGGATCTACACATAGTAATGCATAATTCTGAAGTTGAATGAAAAATTAGCATGGTTCTTATTTATTGATTTATTTTTCAGAAATAAGAATTGCATGAATATTATCCATCCCTCCTGATTGAAGACTTTGTGGAGCCGCATTTTGCTGATCTTTTATGTCTTAATTTTGCACATTAATAAACTGAGACTATTGCCAATAGTTCTTTAGAAATCGGCTATCAGATTATTATCTGAACATCACAATTTTAAGTCATTCTGAATTAGTTTTTTTTTCTCTAGGCTTTGACTAGGCCATTCTACCAATTCATTCATCTTTGATGTAAAACATTCCATTGTAGCCGTGACTGTCTGCATAGGGCCGTGTCTCCAGTCTCAAGTGTTTTACAACAGACTTTCTTTCAGAATAATCTTGCATTTAGCTCTTTCCACCTTTCCATCAACTTCAGCCATTTTTTCCATCCCTTGCCCAGCCTGTCCACTAGATGTTCAAAGCCTGGGATATTGTTTTATAATCTTACTCTGCATTAAACTCTCCATAATATTATCCCTGACTTGCCTGCTGTGTTTCTTGATCTTCATAATGTTTGTTCATTATATATACTCTCCAACAAACTTCTGAATCCTTCACAGAACACCTGTTTTTATACTGAGATTAAATAGTGAAGAAATGCACCACTCCTGGTCAAAAACAACCAATTAGAATCAGGAGGAGTGTTGTGGCGCTGTCAATCATTCTTGTATACACCCTGCCTAATGTGCAAATGGTGGAGAAATAACTCACAGTTCCAGGAAAACCATTAAATAAAAAATATACGTTTTTATAAAAAAGAATACATATCCAAGGTTTAATATTACTTCCTCTAAACTTTTGAATGCACATTTTGACTTTTCAGTGTTTCCATTCTTTTCGCACAACTTGCTGTTCTCTAAGCTTAATGATAAAATTCACAACAGCTGTTTGCTCCCTGAATGGACCAATACATTTTCTGGTTCAATCAGAACCGGTATTTAAACACTTCCCTTTCGCTTGCTGTTCACATTTTGACAGGATGAGACCAAGAAAACAACAAGCAACTGATCAACCTGACCTGGCCTTCAAACATGATGTTTACAGACAAAAGTGGCCACTGAGCTTAAAGTGTTAGAGTATCATCAGCAGGTTGCAACTCACACTGATGATCGCTTTGTTGTGAACAGAAGAAGAAGGGTGGAATTCGTTACCTAAGCAAAAACTAAGTCAACTGGTGAAAAGCTTGAGATGTTCTTGTCAAGCTGTAATAGATGCTGAAGAGCTCGTGACTTGTTATTGAACCATTGGCATTTTTTGGTGTGGCATAAACATTATTTATGCTTCTGTTTCATTGAATTGTCTGAGATGACAAAATCACTACTGTACGTTTGTACTTAAATGCCCTTCTTTCATAAAAATATTTCTGAAAATATTATTTATAAAGGAGTTGAGATGCTGCCTATTGAAACTACAGAAACTTTAAATTCTTAAAGAACCACACACATACACACACTGTCTTTCTTTTGTTCTTTTAAACTATCTTATTCAAATGCATAAACATTAATAAAATATAGGGCTCTGATTTACTCAAATACAAATGTTCCCAAATGGCCCCCCTGTGAAATGGTGGCCACTCCACATGCATTTTGTAGGGAAAAAAAGCAAGACAATAAGGATAATATGAAGTTAAATTTGTATAACAGTTTTTGTAGAAAAACCCCAATTAGAAAATGAGGCAAAACTTAAAATATAAAAGACATAAAAAACGAGAATTTATTGTCTGATATCTTTTAGAATAGGTTGGGGTGATTATTATTATGTTCATACTTGTTTTCAGTTGAACCTTATTTACCTTTTCCAAGTTTCACAAGTAGTTTCTTCATTCTCGAGTAGGATACAGTTACGTTTTTCTACTGACCCTTTTTTATTCTCCTGCACCAGAGCAGGCGAATTCCTATAATTGTATTTAACAATCACATCTAATCTAATTATATCTGTTGTTCTTATTTAATCTTCCAGGAGGAACAAACTACATTTCTTTCTTTCTGCGCATCATTTCTCCTGCATACTTTGCAGCTACTTTTTCGTAAGGCTTTATCATTTCAAAGAATTGTTTTCGTCTACGTCCTCTGACTTTCCACCCGTGCGGGTGTGTGACACTTCTGGCTGACGCCGGCAGGGTTTCCCCTGGTGTCTTACTGGAGATCTGCCGCTGTGAGCGCGCCGATAAGCTTCGCAGGAGGGGAGCTCAGCGCAGCGGCGGCAGGAGGCGCAGCCGCGGCAGGTGCGTCCTCCTCCTGTTCAGCATCCTCCTCTTGACTCCGCCCTCCCTGCTGCTCGTTCACGCTGCGAGGATTTAAGCGGGCCCGCCGGGAATGGTGAGGGCTTTCTGAGACTGACAGATTTCAAAACTTGACGGGTTTCGGGTTTCGCAGGTAAGACAGCTTCGATTCGCAGCCGGGGCGCGTAAAGCAAGAGCACAACTCTAGTCTGCGTGGGAGTCCACGTTTAGCGATCTTCTCACTTTTACAACTCTTGATTCTGCGCTGCTTTCACAGCCTACACATTAGATCACATTAGGGTACAGGACCTACAAGCAGAGTTTTGTTTTTGTGTTTTGCCCAGAGATGAACTCTGAAGTGGATTACGGAGGCTCCGGGAGCAGCGGCAATGGGAAGCTGCGCCAGTGGCTCATCGAGCAGGTGGACTGCGGGAAGTATCCCGGCCTGGTGTGGGAGAACGACGAGAAGACCATCTTTAGGATACCATGGAAACACGCCGGGAAGCAGGACTACAACCGGGATGAGGATGCCGCGCTTTTCAAGGTAAGAGACAGTGAGCATGGATGAGAATAAAACTGGCAACTTATCTACATATTTAGGCTACAGACTGAATTTAAACTTATTGTTCGTTCGTTTAGAATTAAGTTCTCTTTTAGTCACCTGTATAAATATTAATACATGGTTAAGTATTGCGGAGTATTGTGTATTATTTCATGTAGAATTTATAGATCTAAACATGCAAGCAGCAAACTATGAAAATGAGCTAAGTTCCATTCAGTTCAAGTGATTTAATTCACCACAAATATGTGTTATAATTTCAAACAAGTCTAATTCATCTATCGAAATATAAAATCAATTAAATTCAGTAACAGTCATCAATTGTATATATTGCAATTTTTACAGCAGATAAAATATTTTTTTATGTAAATATAAGAAAAAAAAACAATATTTTACAAAATATATATTTATAAAGTTTTCGAGTGCGCACTCATCCTTGCGCTGCAACCATGTAAGATATAAATATTGCTTTTTGCAATTTTGTCCCTGCGAATTGTCTGCAGGCATGGGCGCTGTTCAAGGGCAAGTTTCGGGAGGGGATCGACAAGCCGGACCCTCCGACCTGGAAGACGCGCCTGCGCTGCGCCCTCAACAAGAGCAACGACTTCGAGGAGCTGGTGGAGAGAAGCCAACTGGACATCTCTGACCCTTACAAAGTGTACCGAATCATCCCGGAGGGAGCAAAGAAAAGTCAGTGACCCGAACGCCACGTGTACATCAAACAGCTGCATGAGTTTAACTGGGGAATGTGAAGTTAAATCTTTTCTATGTTGCACGCAGGGCCCAGATCGGAGGACAGTCCTCTGAGCCCAGTGAGCTATCAGATGCATCATCCCTACCCTTCTGTACCCACTCAGGTAATTTACATATGCATAAAAAATGAGTGGGGCGGGGCTTCAGAGAGACAGCAGACAGGCTGCTGACTGAACCATGGAATTTTGTTCGTGCATGAATGAACTGAGAAACAACAACTTTATGATGTGTTGAATGATGCTGAACAAACATTTGAAAAGGGAATATACTTTAAATAACAGTGAGAAAAAAAATGCATAAGCTTAAGCAACTTTTGAACGCTTGGTTCGAAATGGATCATTGAACCCAAAATATTTCAGTGATATAACCTTCCTGGATGCTTTTAAAGCCACGCTTGATAAACAAAGCTGCACGTATGTTTTTGTAGATACCACAGTACATGCCCAGCCCTGAATGCAACTTAAGCTGGAGGGATTACTGCCAGGAGCAGCCGTCCCTGCCCGAACTGCCCTTTACTCCGTGCCCCTGTCCCCCCCGCAGCCTTTCATGGCAGACCCCATCCATGGAGAATGGTACGTCATTTCTATCTATAACAGCTGCATGATTCGTTTTACATCCACTTTTTGGCATGCCAAGCTTGACTCCGTTCCTCTTTCTGTGCAGGATACCAGCTCAGAGCTTCCATTTACTCCTACGGCCCCACAGACAGTCAACCCTCACCCTTCCCGCTGGACGCCAGCATCAGATCAGCAGAGGCGCTCTCAGGTGCACATGATACACTTTCACTTCACCTTTTTCCCTCTCACGCCATGAAATCTTAGGGTCATTGTAAAACAGGAAGCTATAAGGCAAAGTGCTCCGTACAGATTAAAACATGCCAAAATAAATGTTTCCCAGGCATATTAAAGATTTATATGCACAGAAATCCTGTCACCTGCCTGTTTTGTGCACCCAAAATAAAAAACAGATAATCATTCAGTAATTATTCCCACCAATCAAAGAAAAACTTTCCAGAGATGTAACCAGAAACATGGCATTTCAGCAAGAAGTGAACAATCTTTTCAGCCCCAGTGTAATAAGTGAAAATAAAGTTTCTTTATCAATTAAGTAAGCATGTTCTTAGTACACACCCTAAAAGAAAATATGATCCGGGTAATTCAGTTGCTAGAGATGCACCTACATAAATTTGACTACATTTATAAGTATAATGGTTAAATTCTCAAACACATCAGGTCAAATTATAAATTTACAGAGGGCTTAATATAAGAAATATGCCCTTTTGCAAGAGATTAGTGTGAGAACAAGCTATCTAAGGTCTAAAGTGTGACACAAATCTTGCAGCACAGATCCTGTTTCCTAAAAAGCAGAGTTTTGTCAATTTCACTTGACCTTTTACCTGAATAAATGCTGTTCCTGATTGTTTTCAACAAACATTTCAAACTGTTTTGATCCAACTACCGTTTTGAATCTGACTGTACAGGTGACAGAAGCATAAACAGGTTGAAAACAGGCCAGGTTTACTGACCCTCTGTCGGTTTTCTTTCCTCAAACAGATTTCCGTCTCCATGTGTCGGTATATGTACGGGACACTCTGGTAAGGGAGGTGACCACCTCCAGTCCAGAGGGCTGCCACATCACCCCGAGTCCACCAGAGAAGCCCTACCTCTCGGCTGGTCCCGACGTGGTGCCGCTGCCCGTGGACACCCAAAGGAGGGTGGATGAGTGCCCGCCGAGTCCGCCGTCCGGCCTGGAGAGCGGGGTCCTGCTGTGGATGGGCGCTGATGGACTCTACGCCCGCAGGATGTGTCAGAGTAGAGTGTACTGGCAGGGAGGCCCCTCAATGTACGGAAACAAGCCCAACAAGCTGGAGAAAGATGTTGTCTGTAAACTTCTACATACACAGGACTACCTTACAGGTGAGACTTCAGAAGCAAAAATGTAAAAAAAAGTTTATAATGATCTTGGAAAAATATATGGATTTAATGAGGTTACTTTTAAAATGTTACATTTTTGTATCAGTTTATTTTTTTGTTTTTACTCACATGGGGTTTAAAAAAACTGCATTGAAATTCACACTGTTTCTTTTTTACATTGAATAAATGAGGCTGTATTACCGAAACTAATGTGACTTTTCATTAGATAAAGCCACATTAGCCATATTAAAGGGACAGTTCTGATTGTGAAATCACATGAGTATCAAACTTGCAGCTCATTTACTGGAAAGGCCCTTTAGTAGCATCTAAGAAGAATTGTAGTCACCTTCTTTAAGTAGCTTTTCATGATAAGCTGTCAGTCACATGACTTTTTACAGAGCCACATCTTCCCCACCCACATGCACTGACAGCCCCAGCTGTGACTGACAGCTAATTGTATTTGCATGCTTAGTGTGACCAGGACTTTCCATTCGATTTACCCCAAAATGTCATACCACTTCAAGAGAAATTCTGGTGAAATCATTTTGAGTCCTCAGACTTACTCCAGATAACAGAGCTATTAATAATAATGCAAACCTGTGTTGTTTCCCTTTCCCATCACCCAGAGATCCAGAGTTACGGGCTCCACGGTCGGCCGCCAAGTCGCTTCCAGGTCCTGCTGAGCTTTGGAGATGAATGTCTAGATCCTCAGAGACAAAGGCGAACCCTCACAGTCCAGGTGACTGCTAGACTCCATGTTTAAGAAATCTTACAACGGCTCTTTGTGTAAATATATGTTGGAAGACTGTGATCAAAATAAAATCATAGTTTGATTTTCAGCGTTATGTTTTGAAAGGTTTCAAAAAAGTAATGCTGAACTTTTAAGTTTGTTTTCAAAACTCAGAAATAGGACTTGAAAGTCGGCAGGAACTTCACCACTGTCAAGATGCACGCTTTGTTTCAGAACTAAATTTAGACTTAGAAAAAATTGCTAAGAATCAGCACCAGTCTGGTTCCAGTCCTCAGGATTACCTCACATCTTTGCTGCTTATGCTACAGCAGCATAAAGAGTTGAAGATCTCAAAATGATAAGGAAAGTTATTTTAGCATGGCTAGCCATTTTTCATCTTTTAGTCAACTTTTTTGGTAATTTATAACATTTCTTGATAGCAATCGCCTTTTCTGATAAATCTTATTATTCGCAGAAAAAAAGAAAAATAATAGGATTTAAAAAAAAACTTGCCTTGAAAAGCATTTAAATAATAACTGATACAAACAGACATGCAGAAATACATTACAGTGCACAGAGAACCAGATTGTATCTGTGATCTTTGTATAGAGGAATGAGAGCAAATGTGTTTTTCAGAAGAAAGAAAGAAATAGAATTACCAAGTCTGTTGTAAATGGCAACAAAGTGCAACTTCCTTGTTAGCCTTAGCGCTTTGACAAATTAACAAACTCATCTCAGCTTCTCGGCCTTTTGGCTCAGATCTCAGACTAGTCAAATAAAAAAGTAACAATAACTGAAAGTGTAAAACGTAGCCATATTGAAGTGTTTTTCTCCCCTCTGTGTTTCAGGTGGAGCCGCTATTCGCCAGGCAGTTCCTGTTCTACGCCCAGCAAACTGGTGGCCACTACTACCGTGGCTACGAGCATCCCACAGTTACGGACCATATAAGTGCCACCGAGGACTATCCAAGAGCGATCACACATCACCACAGCAGCAGTCTGCAGGAGTGAACTGAAAGCTGTTTGAGTGACTGTGAAAAACTTCATGAAGCAATCGAAGCATTTAAAAAAAAAACATGGCCGTGAAATCTCAGGGACAAACATGGACAACTGTGTACATAAACTGAATATTTAGTTAGCCTCTGTTTACTTAGTTTTCGATTCTGTGTATTAACAAGTTAGTGAATATGTGTTGGTGTGATAAAACCAAAAATTACTGCGTTGTTTTATTTCAACCACACATTATTTGTTTTAGGAAATTGAAACTGACAGCGGAGGTGATTGTACTAACAAACAAAAAAGACGTTTGTGCCTTAAAAGAATAGTGCGAAGCATACATTTTGTTTTGTAAGGTCGTAGATGTACGAAATAAATCCTGAGATCCACAACGTGACTAGCACTCAACTAGCTTAGCGTAAAATTGTAAGCAAGAAGGTCTAGCCTGCATAGATCTCCAGCAAAATCCACCAAAGACTTACCAAATGTTTGATTCTTAACAAACATTTCTAGAACAAACAAAAGAAGTATTGCTTTCTTGTTGGGGCAAACTTTTATTTCTTTAGCTCGTAACTGCATCTAACTCACACTTTGCAATTACATTGTGAAACTCGTGGAACCCAAAAAGGTTTTAAATGTGTACTTTTAAGCCTTAAACAAGTTGGAAGGTTTTTTTACTGATTACAAAAGGTCTGTTTGGCTAATTTTTACGAGTAAGCTTACTGGCTTTACTTTGTTATCTTATTTACATAAGAAAAAAACATATTTTCTGTCTGTACAACTAAATATCAGTTAGGGTAAGAAACTGCAAGTTTTTTATTTTATTTAACAAACCTCTTGTAAATAGGAATTTTTGCTACATATAGATATATTTTTGCTATTTGACACTATTACTACTGTTTGTATAAGAAACTCAGGGAGCTGAATGCAGATAAGCTTCTTAACTTTTATTTTGTATCATAAATGTTTCACATCTGAACAAAGCTTGTTTTAATCTAAAGGTCTTTTGTCTTCAAGAATAATTTGTGTTTGTACATTAAAAATGGAACAATAATAAAAAACAAGACACTGTGAAACAGGCCATGCTCTCTTCATAATTGTGTGAGTTCTCCGGATAACGTCAGTGCTATCTATGCGTGGTTTGCACAGGAAGTGTGGTTCACATGCAGGATGACGCTGGTTAATCAAACTCCGGGTTATCGCAAACAGTTCAATGACATCAAGAAGGGCGGAGAGAGAGAGGAAGAAGTTGGCCGCGCTTTCCGAGTAGAGCAGTGGAGAGAAAGCCTTCCTGACTTCTGCACAAGTGTTTCCACTTTTATGGAAAACAATCAAAAAGAAACCACAAAAACATTTCTGTCGGCCGCAAAATAATTCAGAAGATGAGCAGGGAATAAATTGTCATCAGTTGAGGAGGTTAGGTTCCAAAAACAAGTCAAAGCACATTACGTTGGTAATCACTGGTTGTGCTAAAGCATGAGGAGGAACACAGCTTAAATTATTTTCACCAAAATTTTATAACCTATGAAGAAAGAAAGTCTCAAACTTTTTTTTGGTAGGTTAAAAAATATGCACACACTTTATGTGTACAAAATGTTCATTTGCACATAAACATTTTGTGGACACTTGTGCAAAAAAACTCAAAAAAACATTAAAACTTGTATTTCCACTGTTTTAATAAAATGGTTGTTTTAATAAACTGTGTTTTTTTTTTGCATAGGCTACCTTGTTGCATTCATATAAAGCTATTTTCCTTTGTCAACTACATCTGTGTTTCTACAGCTGCTTCCACTTGCATCCTTTCATTCATAACTTGTGACAAGGTATTTCTCTGCTCTAATCCCAAAAATGTATTGAATCATTTTGTATGAATCAGTACAAAAATGACAACTCACCATTTTGCTGGGATATTTGTAAAAGTGACAACTAAGGCCCTGTTTACATGACGATGTCAGGACAGTAGATCGGAAATGTTCTGTAGCATTTGCAATAGTGCGTTTGTCGAACAAAAACACAAAAGTTTGAATGTGGCTCGAGAAAAATGCTTTTTTTTTAAACACAATGCAAAGTAGGTCTATGTAAATGCAACCAAAAATATTTGTAAACAATGACATCAGTCATGTCATCTTGCCCACGCAAGCCCAATTTCTCCCCTGCACAGCACAACAGCAATGGCAGACCTCTGTGTTCTGTCTGTGCTGCTGCACCTCTTGAGATTATTTGGGTTAATACCAAATAATCTCAAAAGGCATCGATTACATGTGCCAGATCATATGTGCACTTCTGAAAAGCATGACTCTGGACCAGAAAGTTCACAAAGGTTACTTGCCTCCTACAGGCTTGGCAAGCGCATTACCTTTTCATCTGGAGGTGCAGGGGCGCCTGCAGGGCATTATCTGAGGGTATGCACAATACTATCACTGCACCTGACCCACAAGAGCACAACCACATCTCTAACATGCATCATGTGTGTTTTGCACAAAACCAGCACAAGAAAGAATCACACAAATACTGGCCACGTGTGTGTAATACACATGGCACACAAGGAGGTGAAAAAATAATGTTTACCTAACTTCGACTCTTTTGGCAAAGTTTCGACTAGATTTAACTGTTTTACTCTCCCGTAGTCTTTAGTGTGATGCTCAAAAGGAGCATGGTAGATGTCATGTTCGGCTAGCCGAGAGATCTGTCAGCTCTTTAGTTTGCGAAACCACACAAGAAAGTTGTTAAACCAGCGATCATTCACTCGACCCCTCTTAAAAACTACGGCAGGGTTAAAACTCCGTTTATTCAATTTCAGCTTGCTTCACTCCATAGTCACATTTAGCTTACAGAAAGAGCAACGAGACGCCAAATAAACAAAAGTCAACTCATCAATAACACTGAGGTTTGGGATGAAAATCTCAAGGTACGCACTTTGTGTAAAGCCATACATCTACAGGCATTACTGTGCATGTTGGGTATTTTCCATCTGCAGTTGTGTAAACAGTTCATTGTTTTCAGACACGTAACAGAAAACATTTTAGGAAATGTGCAAACAGTAAAAGTTAGTGTGATGTCAACACAAGAATTAGTCCCATAGCTAAGATAATGACTGCTCATAAATATTCCACAGAATCTCACCCAAAAAATGGCAAGACTATCACCTTGCTAACCAATTAGCGTCACATTGTTGTCTTTCTGCTAACGACTGTGTTTTAGCACATATTTAAACTTTGCTCTTTCTTCTTATCAGCAATGGGAACTATTTTCTTACGTACACTAAAAAACACATCTGCTCCAGAAAAACAGGTAACCAATATGCTCCACTACCAAGCTGAGCCTAAACAAATCCTCTTTGATGCAATAAATTTCTCCATCTGCTCATTTACCCACTCACTATGAAGAAAACATCACGTCAAAGTAACTTTTTCTTTCATCTGGTGGTGTGATCTTTTCTCCTGAATGGAACAGAGAATAAAAAAATTGTAAATAGAAAAACTCCCCCTTTTCACCTTTGTTACTGTAAACAGAGCCGGGTGAGGAGCGGATAAGGTTTTAGGCTTTGAACCTATTTTGTGAATGAATCCGTGGGAGGAAAGAGAGCTAAGTTTAGAACAGAGGCGATCAAAACAACTCTTGTCTGCTCTGCATGGCCTTCCCCTAGATGTAGATGGGAAACCAAGTCAGAAAAAAAAGAAACAAAAAAGGTTTGGGGTGTGTGAATGCAGACGACAACAGAAATCTGAAAACAAATGACTGAGAAGAGCAATGTGTGGTTTGTACATTCAGAAGTTGAAATTTAATGGGTCAACCTCTGCAGCGTATCTACTCTGTCCTCAAATAACCCCTCTGATCCAATCAAACTGCCTCCTGTGAGCTGTAGGCGTGTTCTTCTCTCCTCTGCACAACTTTGATGCTCGCTTCATGAGTCCCTACACCCACAACCACCTTTATCTGGGATTAAATAACTGCATTTGCTCCCCCTGAGTAACGGCCCACACCTTCCCCACCCTGCATACGCCCTGAACCCTTCCTCCCTCACAACCAGACGCTGACATGACAAACGGCATGTGCAAGGGGATGAGCTGGAGCTTCAGAAATGAATAATGAAAGATGATCGTTTGTACAGATTTGCACACAAACCAACTGTCTGCAACCATGCATTCACTGCTGGTTGTTCAACCGAATGTGACATTTAGACATGAAGTTAAATTTAAAGTCTAACTGGAAATGAGTTTAGTCATCACGACTTGGTGAACATGACTTACAGATGCTTTAGCCGAGCAGTATAACTCGAAATTGAGTTTGAACAAAACATGGTTATCATGATAAGACAAGCTAGTTTGAGTATTTAAGAAACTGTTGATCTTTAAGATTTTCCCACACACAACCACCTCTCAGGTTTACAGGGAATAGACAGGCTGGAGATGATATAAAAACAGCAGTAGCTCAAATACTGAAAACACTTTCTAAAACACTATATGAATTACAATAGCAGAAGACTACAGTCTAACCAAGAATAGGAAACAGTCTACAATTTACTAAAGCTCACCAAAATGGGACAAAAAAAAGACTGAAAACACGTCTCCTAATTCTTAAGAAGTCTTAATTTCAGCTGCTACATTCATAGTAAAGCATCGATCCATCCTGCCTTGTAGCAACAATTGTGAATGATGTTGCTGATGTGGTGGTTTTTTTTTTCATTTTGCTTTACACACTTTGGGCCCTTTACTGTAACGCCTGAGTGACCATATCCATTCCTTCATCACCACACCTGCCTTCTGAGGGCTACTCATGGTAATGCATCATGTCACAAAGCTCAGTTTGCCTCAAACTGAAAGGTGGCAAAACGTTTTCCAAATAATAAAAACAACAAAAACATTTTTTGACATCTTGTCTTTGTCCAGATGCCCAGACCACTCAGGTCTTCTGGTTCAAATCTACTCTGAATACCAAGAATCTGAACCAAATATGGAAAATCAGCATTCAGTTTTTATGCTCCACTAATCTGGAACAAAGCCAGATTCCAGAAAGAATGTTGAAACCCTGAGCTCTTTTAAAGAAAGACTAAAACCCAATTTGCTTGGTGTTTCTTTCCTTTAATAATAAGTCATCAATTTTAGTCTGTATTCCAACTTTCTTTCCTTTATATTTCTTCAATATGTTCTTTTTTTTCATCATACAAAGCACTTTGAATGATCTTTTTACTGAAATGTGGTTTCCAAATAAACTTGCTTTGACTTGACTCATGCGTTGATGACTACGGTTTTTAAAACACCTGCTGGATAAGGACGTCTTTTCAGGACGATACTGTCCTTCCAATTCTCCATCCTGGATGTCCTGCTGATCGCCACTGGAAACCTTTGGGGATCGAGACCAGTTGTAGACCATATATGTCCTTTGTGAAGCCACCTCTAAGAGAAGGAGCAGTGTTTTCTCCAGACAACTGGAGACTCGCATCAACCATGCCCAAATAAATGTATATGTAATCATGAACAGAGTGCATTTTTAAAACTTATTTGCTTTTAAACTAACGGCTGATGAGCAGCTGTTAGTTCAAAGGGAGTTTTTAATAATTTGCTTCCTCCATTTGGTTTTAGAACAGTTTATTAAAAACATCTAAAGGTGCTAATTAATATGCTATTATGCGCATGATAAATATGTGTAAATTTCAATATGAAAAACTCATGTTGGAGAAAGGTTAAAGGCAAAGTGATTAAGATGTCACATCTTAGCAACTCAACCTTCAACAGATATTTTTATCTGACAGAACTTCAAACTATTATGGAGTGTAGGTTTCTTTTATTAATGCACATTATAAACTACAGCAACTTTTCATCCTTTAAATAAATCCTGATTGGGATCCTAGTTTCATCTGAGAGGAGACTCTGTATCCAGCCAATGATCCAGTGCTTTCTCAAACACTCAAGATCCCCACATGAACTCGTTTATGGTCAGGTATGATTAGCATAACCAACCCAGATGGGACTGTCCTGCACAGTAACAATGAAATCCACTCATTTAGTGTCTTCAAGATTAGATTTACAGACATTTGTGTTTATCATAGTGAAGCAGAAATTGAAAGTGATACAGAGGAAAAGAAAACAGATATGAGTAAACGATAAAGCTATAAGAGAGCAGTTAATAGCTGCAGTTTTAGATGAGTGTACACAGGTTATTACAAGATGATGCAGGCTAGTGGAGAAGAAGGTGGACTGAGATTATCGCTTGATGGGCTGGATGTTGGAAGGCTGGAAGCAGGTGAGCTGGAGCTGCATGCTACTCTTAAACTTGTTCAGCAGCTCCTCCAGTAACCTGGAGACCAAAACAGACATAAAATGTGTGAAATCAGTCTGCAAACTGCTATGCATTTACAGAACCGGTGTCAGAATTTAACTCACTTCTTATCAGCCCCGCTGTGCAACTGAGGCAGAGAGTCCAACGCCTGCTTGAAGCTGGCACTGAAAAAAAACACATTTTATAAAAAAAAAGTTAAGTTTACTTAAACTTTATTACCAGAGAATACAGTTCTGGGCGAGTCTATGCATGTATCCTGACATGCACACTGACCTACTTACATGAACACACAAGACACACCACACAGCAGGCACACAACAGAACCAGATTACTTTCACTTCCTTTCCAGAACCCACCAACTAACATAAATAGGGATTGTAGGTGAGGGATGTGTGACTGTTAGGATTTATGCCTGTGACATGCGCAGCTATAAATCACTGGTTATACATTTTTGAGGGCTGTACTCACTTGCTATCAGGGTTTAGGTATGCGGCCACCGCGTCTCTCAGGGCGCTGAGCTCGAGTCGAGCCTGGATGTGAAGCAGGCGGGGTGAAGGATGGTGGTGAGAGGTTAGGTTTGAAAAAAAAAAGAACAATAAAAGCCAGAGAATATGAAGCCATCATGGCCAACTGACAGCAGTTAGCTGATGAACTGAAATGTGGCATTATCAGAAACGACTGGTGGAGCCCCCCACAAATGTGGTGTTGACTTATGAATCAGGGTCTTACTATATGACTGACAAACAGCTAAACCTGTGTGTGTGAGAACGCGTGTGTATTTTAGTGTGTACCTGCAGGGCTCCGTTCTTACTGAAGGATGACACGCATTGCATAAGGCGACACATCTCGTCCGCTACCGATTCCACAATTCTTGACAAAACCCGGGGAACCAGATCCTTTGAGACGGTGAAGACCTGTTGCAGAAAAAGTTGAGTTTCATAAAGTAGTGCAGACAAAAAATGAGTTTGTGGTTTATAGAGGAAGGAGAGACGGTGGGTGTGGGCAAGGGTGTTTGTACCTCAGCGTGGACTGCTATGATGTTTACAAGAGCTTCCTTCAGGTAGTTCCTTACACCTGAGGGAGAAGGCAGAGAAAAGTGAAAATGGGATACATTATGCAAAATATTGCAAAAATAATTAATACAAAAATGAAAATAACTTAAAGGAGTTAAAACACATAAACAAGCTTTGATATAAACCATTTTATTGCAGCACCAGCTAGATGCTTAGGGTCAATATTCTGCTGGAAGGTGAACCATAACCAAAGTCTAAAGTCTTTTGCAGTCGGGATCAGGTTTTCTTCCAGAACTGCCATCATTTTAGCTTCAACCATCTTGACTTTAACCCTGACCAGCGACCTTGGTCCTGCTTAATGAAAACAATCACGGTATTACACTCTGTAGGACGCTCTATTCTGGGTGACTTGCAGTTTTATTTTATACCAGTGTTTCACACAGATGCTTCTGACATGGCTTGTGGCTGCCTTTCACCATTAGTTTTACTGTAACCTAAATACCAGATCTAAGGTGTGCATGAGTAATAATTGTCAAAAAATTCCATCTGAACAGTGGATCTCTTGAACTCCTCCAGAGTTTCCATGGGCCTCTTGGCTGCTTCTATGAGTAATGCACTCTTTTCAAATTCTGTTAGATCAGATGGACACCTGTGTTTTTGGGTTAACAGTTGTTTCATTCTCTGTTTTTTTATTCTCTGTTAGATGATGATTGAATATCCACACAATATCACAGGACAGAAAAGTTTGCAAAAGTTTGTTTTAGTCAAACAGATCACTCTAGGTCATTGTTAGGATAACCAAACCCTCCGTTACACTTCTATACAACTTCATCATTGATCTGTTTTATAGGATTCATTATATTTCATTTTATTTAGTAGTTTTAGAGAAAACAAGGTTGAATACAAGTGTTTGTAATGTTACTCATATAGTTTTTGTAAACTATGTCCAAAACTATGTGTTACACCATTTCTTCCATCTCACATGTATGAGCTGCTTTGAATTGAACCGTCATATTAAAAGAAAAGCAGAAAAATACATCCTTATTTTAATATAATTACTAGTTGTAGTGAGACCAAAAGTGTAAACATATAGAAATATGATTTATTTGACAAGGTACTGTATATGGCAGCTTCTTCCCAAGCAAGTACTGAGTCTGAATTTTATTTTTTAAATTAGTGCTGCAAAAGTTTGTCCAAAGAGCCACACATATGTTCTCTACAGCTATGCACTGCAGGAAGTTGTGGGGACGGTGCTGTCACAACTATCTTCTAGCAAAGTAACCCAGTAAAGAAGAACATAAAGAAAGGATCAGCACTATCTCAATATCTAAGACCCGCATACCACTTTTACCAGTTGTTTTGGAACTTTTGCACTTGGCCTGCTCTGAGGTTAAGATACTAATACTAAAACCCCACAGCAACCTTCCACTTTGTTATTCACAAATAGAATAAAAGTTAGAAGAAAAACACACATTGCACTTTAAAGATGGTAGTTGCTGAAGGACAGTTATCAGTTTCAGTAAGAGCCGATGAACGTAGCGTTACTCGATATAGAATCTTACGATGTCGATAATGTTGGTAAATATTGAGATGATGACTTTAGTTGTGATATATGCCTATTTTATTTAATTTCTTCCTCATCTGGTGCAGTTTTGTGAGGTGTACCAGTCTGTTCTTTAGCAAAGCCTTCCACGACATGAAGCTTGCAAGCTTTCATTTTTCCCTTCCCCGGTAACAATGGCCAAGCAATTACATTTTCCTCTCCATAAAATACTGTCTTTAACCTAAAAAGCATCTTTTTATGTTACTTTTGCAGTAATGCTTTCTTCTTATTCGAGTGGCCTTCCAGCTAATTCTGAGGAAAGACTTGTTTCACTTTGGAAAACCACTTTCCATTTAACTTCAGCTAGTATCTTCACACGACCTTATGGTTTTGTTCTGAGGTTGATACGAATCACGCTAAAACATTCATATCTGGGACACAAATGCTGATGTGTTTACAAAGCTATGATGTCATCATGTGGGCTTCCCCAACCTGTTTAAATGCATAGTAATCTACGTATATAGAGACTCCTGACTTTGAGGAAAATTGCTCTCTTATTACTAACAATTTTGGTAAACAAACTAACCTAAAATACAAAAAGTTCAGTCTCATTTATCCTTAGTAGATGGGAGAAGAAAGATTGTATATCTTTTTATACCCTGTATGTTACGAAGCTTTAACTACATTCTTATAGTAGACTGTTTCGCTCTGGTTAGGCATGTAGAATTGTTTTGGAAACATGTAATAAAGTCCTTAAAAGAAGATTTGTAAATGTCAGGTATTCAGTTGACTTACATTAGTTTGTACTGACACACAGTTAGTAAAGACGTACTATGGTTTGTGAATCTTTGTAAAAAAAAATTCCAATTAGGAAACATTTTTATCCAAAATAAATGGTTAAAAAAAAAGAAAAAAAAGACCTTAGTTTACATGTGGATCCAAATAATCTTAAGTTTGAATTACCAATCCACATGTGACCAACTGAGATAATTTAGCTTTGAATGCATGCAAAAGGAGCAAAAACAAGCAGCCTAATATGTAGAAGCAATGTATAAGAAGCTGCAACTGCAATGATGTTTTTGCCATTTTCTTTTTTTTCTTAAGGAAGATTCAGTGCGGTTTGGGGCCGGGGGTTAATGTGCAAACATGGTAGGTTGAAAATATAACATTCAGTGAACTCTGACAGCGAAACAGCCAAATGCAGCAACAGAAAGAAAGTACTGAAACCGGATTTTTAATGCCTTGCAGCACCCCACACGCTTACAGGAGTCCCACACAAAGAGCAACAAGTGAAAGTCTCATATCCTAGAACGGTGGTTTAGTGTCCAAAATGTTCCGCTTTCACATGTGGCCCAGGCATACGAACTCTTAGAGGCTGCAGAAAACCAGTGCAAGGCTTAAACTTGTCATTAGGAAATTTTGTGCGATAATTTGCCTGCATCCCACCTGAAAAATTCAATAGACTCATGCTGTCTCATATCCTGTGTTTAAGGTAAACCACGTATTTTACATTCTCATTCCACCTGAGCTTGGAGATCATCTAGTGACAGAAATGTCAAAGTAAACTTTTGCACACACCCACAGCTCCAACATAAAGGCCATGAGAGCTTCAGGCAGAGCAGCAGAATGATGTTTACAGTAAGCCATCAAAGACTTGTACTCCACACATGACACATGTGAACCACAGATCTACAGATCAGAGCACAGACAACAAGTTCTCATGCTGCATGACTCTTGGCGGCTCATGAATGATGCTGTCACGGTCAGTTGGTGGTTGCTCTCGGTGAATTCCCAACTCTTTTAATTCTGACTTTTATCAAACTTATCAAGAAGCTTATCTAATACCTGAAGGTGTCTGGCAGTCTCTCCAGTCGAAGTATCCAGCATACATGCCGGGCTCCAGGGAACCAGCGATTGGATCGGCTCGTCTCTCGATGTAAGCTTCAAAAAGTTTGCCGTCCAACTCCCGGACGGCGTCTACACTCACCTGGAAGGTTACACACAGATGGAAATGAACAAAAACCAATACAGGTTCATGATGTAGGCTTTGTTCACAGAGCAGGTCTAGATGCTCAATTCTGATTTTTTTTGCTGAAATCAGATTTTTTTGTGTTATCATTCATAATACTGCAATGGTTTACAAACCTAAAGCGACCTGCATGAGCAGAAGAACGTTGACATCACACAGCAATGCATTGTTTCTAGAATAATGCATGCTGCACGCTGACTACGGATCAATTTTAAAATTGAAGCTCAGCAATGGAGCAGACAGTATTGTCACAAGATCATAAGACAAAAGAAAGCACAGCAAATAGTAATGATCTTTTGTGGAGCATTGACTGCAACCTCTGTAGAGAAGTTTCTTTGGATGTGTAGATGGAGCCAAAAGTTGGGTGAATGTGATGTGATGCGCTTTACAAAGACCTTTTATTTTTTCATAGTTATCATTTTTAGCCGTTGTGCACATTACGATTTATCATGTTCGCTTCTTCTTGTGCAGAATTATGATGAACTGAGACATGACAGTTCAGACTGTAGATGCTTTGAAAACAATTGGATATAGACCACATTTAGTACCACGTACTGAAGTGATTGATTCATATTGAGAGATCAGAATTGGAGAAGTTTGTGAATGCAGCCATCTCCTCATTTGCTCTAGAGCAGTGGTTCCTCAGGAATTGATGTCTTGCATGTTTCAGATGTGTCTCTGTTCCAGCACACCTGATTCAAACGATTGCACAACCTCCTCTGAATACCATCAAGAGCTATAAAAGCCTGTTAACCACAGGTTTGAAACAACAGGAAGACATCTAAACCATCCCTGAGGATCATGGTTGGCAACCACTGTTCTGCAGTTTCACGTATATATGAAAAGTATGCTTTTTGCAGATTGTGAAACACTTTAAATTTAACATTGTGTATAAAAAAAACACACATTAAACTGCAACCAAGCTTAAATGGAAGAACTTAAATGGAAGAACTGGAAATCTCACAAATCTCACACAGCATTCCTGCTGATTTGAGCTTTGTACTTTGACTGGGCCAAAACAACACCTGAATCCTTTGTAGTGATTGTGTTGTAGATTTGTTGGGGTGATTGAGATTATTGTCCTGATAATGAACCAGTTTGGACCAAGCTTCAGCTGTTGGACAAACTACTGCTGGAATGCTACGGCATACAGACTGAATGACTGCAAGGTACCCAGAACTGCAAATCAAACCCACATCATCTCTTTTCCACCACTATGCTTGACAGGTGGTATGAGGTGTTTGCCGTTTGGTTTTCTCCAAATATTACACTGCGGTTCATTCAATTCAACTTTGCAAACCAAAGTCATCCTACTACATTCTTTTTAAGAAAACATGGAATTTATCCTTCAAATATTCCAATTTCTTTGTTAGTTTTTCATCGTGAGCTTTAAGGACTGAGACATTTTGGTCATTTGTGTCTGCATTGTACAGTCGAATCATTTTTCTCAGTGTTTACTGTTAGGCTTCAAATAGTTGGGAAGTGGCAACACAATCCTTTCAATCCTCACATCATTGCTGATATCTTTCCACCCGGCCAAAACTGCCCATTAGTGGAGGTCAGATTGAAGATGGTATGGTGATGAAAACTTTGCTGCTACTGTTAATTTTAAATCCTACTAAAGCCGTAAAAGTGTACTTAGTTTTTCGAAAAGCCGTTGCATTTCAGCCTTATTGTTTGATAATTAATCAGTGTGAAATGTGTTGCGTTTTGTAAATTTAAGCTTAGATTAATGTTACTTCCTATTTTTTACTTCTGGAACAAGTAAAATAATAACATTTTATCTGCAAATGCTTTCTAATGGAAAATGCTAAACTATCAAAATTGACATATGTGACCTGTGCATTTTCTTAAGTTATTTTTGATCAGAGATAATATTCTACAGAGAGCATCAATTTTATGTTAGATACAAGTTGGGATTTTTTTGTCACCAACACTTTCAGAGCTATTTTAACATTTCAGAACAATCTAACACCCATATCCTGTTAACATCTTAATGAGGCTCTAACTCAAGCTTTCAAAGAAAATAGTGATCAACTGTTTTTACTGGAAAACCAACCGAACTTTTATTTTCTTTGTGATTCAGCCATTAGTCATTGTGTGCCACTGTGTGACTGTGTCTAAGTGAGTGCAGAGAAAGTGGTGAAAATGAGCTTTAAAGACAATGACATTTACCTTTTTTGATTAAGAGTCATCACTTTGCTGAGAAACAGAACCTCACCGATCAGAGCTTTGTTGTTACCGACACCTCATGAATAACCACTTAACAGACTAACAGCATGACTGTACAAAAACAGAGCACTTTGGCTGCAGTTAATGCCTGTCCTAAAAAGGAGTTTCAGTTACTGACCCGATTGATCTTCTCTGTCCCGGTCAAGCCGTGCTTCTCGAAGTGGTCGGCCAGGTTCAGGAAGGTGTGCCGCTCCAGATATTGGCAGTTACTCAGGATGATCAACAGCCGCTGCTCCTATACACAAAACAATCCCAACTTTTAACTTCCATGTTTTCCAAAGAGGCCAAAGACATTTACTTTGCACTAAAATTGGAACATTTTACTCACTTTTCAGATATATTTATCTGGACGAAATGAATTGGTGAAAGCTCACACATGATGCATGAGTAACATTGATTTTGTTAAGAGTGAAAATAAAATAAATTTGTTGACTTAAATTAAACATTCACTTTCAGGTGGGCTTTATTAACTAATAATTATACTTATATATTAATATTATATCAGTCTCATTAAATCCAACCCATCTCGAATCTATCATATGTCTGTTGGGAACCACTATTCTCACAGTGGTTTAGAACGAGAGGAATACATTATGAAAATATATTTATTCAATATTAACACCTCAATTGGTCGTTTGCATGCGTGTTAATACAGGATTGGAACCAGATGGAAAAAGGATACTTTCTTTAAAATATTTTTTGCATGATGTGCATTTATTTTCAGCCAACTCATTATTATATTCTCAAATAAAATCTGGGGACACCAACTGCCATCAGAAGTCGTCTAATTACTGAATTAAGACAATTTGTGTTTCATTTTGTCTCAGTATATAAATAGTTGTTTAGAGAAGAGAAAACAGAGCACTGATAAGAGAAAATAATCTGGAGGAGCTGTAAATATGTGATTTAATATGATCTTAAGTCATCTTCTCCAAACATCTGATCTTCATGAATGAGTGGGAATAAGAGAAAACCACTGGACGTCTGTCTGAAACCACTGTCTGAAATTAACACTAGTAGGGGGCACAAGAAACATTTGTTGAAGAAGGTGCTGTGATTAGAAAAGAGCAAAATTGAGCCTTAAGGCCTGCATGCAAAATATTACAAAATAATTTTTCTCTAAAAAAATAAACCAAAATAAATGAATTAAAGTTTGTAGTTTTAACGTAACAAAATGTTAGAAACTTCACAGGAGTTCTTTCATAAGATACAGTATATATATCTTTGTGTAATCATTCATAAACTATATTCAAATTGCTCTTAACTAACCCCTACTCTAACATAAAGGGATTAGGATATGTTGAATTGTACTTATTTTTAATAATGCAAGATTTGTTGTTTTGGATTCATCTTGCATACAACAAGCAAGATTGTCAATACAATCTCCTTTTTTCACTTTGTTTTTAATTTTAATTTCCACAAACTCACAATAACCTTGACAAAACAGTATAGATGGAGATACAAATTTATTAAATAACCAAAACTAGTTCTTAGAAACAGAGATGACCTAGTGATAAGCTTGTAGTGTGCACACCACGAAATGTGGCGTCACTCGCAGCACGTTTGTTTTTCATGCTCCAGTTTTTCATGCTCCACTGTAGGCTCCAGAGCCTACAGTGGGCTACAAAAATCTGATATCTATTAATGGCTGTCTGGTTTACATCCTCACATGCTTTTTAGCAAGTCGTTCTCAAAACAAAAACATCAAAATATTGTATGAGTGAAATCCGTCTCGACTCTGGTCATTCACCAGAGCTCTGCTGCCAAACTCCTGCTGCTCACATGGGGTTGGGGAAACCCCTTCTGCACCTTGCTCCATTTCCCTTTACCAGAAGCACCCCATACCCTGCTCTTCCTCCCAGCCACCTCCCCTGCGTTTTACCCCTCCACCAACAACTCAACCAAGTTACAGGAAACAAGGACGTATCTGCTGCTTGTCCACAACCAGGAAACAGCCTGATAACATTTTGTGGTTCCAGTGACTGAGACGTGTGTTTGTCTAGTTGGGTTACATAGCGAGCCCACGCTTGGGTGACGCTGCCTGCGCAGGACTGCCTCAAGGACTTGAGGTTATTAAATTGAGAATGCTCGGTAAAAACCATAATAATTTGCTTACAGATGTCGGAATGAATCCCTCCTGGATGCTGGAAAACCGATCAGGAGAGGATAGGTCCACGGAAATGTTGCTGAACAGAGAGGAGACATTTCTTTTTCAGAGGAATCCGCAAGACGAACTAAAAACCTGAAAACAGAAATCTTCAAAATACTCACTGAGATACATTAAAGTCTTCATCCGCCTTCATACTCAGCTGCTCCAAACAGTTTATAAAAACCTAAGATGAACACATGGAATTCCACAAACCACATAGAAAGTTGAGAAATTCAGTCTTATAAGCTACTATGAATGAAAACGACTGTTTTGCCTTGAAAACAAAAATTGATAAAAAAAAAAAAAAAGGATTTGCACATTGAATAAAACCCCCAAAAAACAAGTTTCTCATTGTATGTGTTTTGTCTTCATTGTGTTAATTGCCATTTCCAATTAACTCCATATGGTGGAACTGGTCAATACTGTCAACAAAAGTTGATCTGTGTTGACAGCTGAAGATTGAGACACATCTATCTCAGCAGTGATTGGCAGAAGCCAGTAGGATGATTATGAAGTTTATATAATTTAAACTTCATCATTCTCCTTTTCAGACTCACAGTCACTGAAAAAGTGGTGTATTTACATGTATTTGAGTATGTATATTCGAAAGTAAGGTATTGTATTTACACTTAGAAATATAAAAGTCTTTATTATTATGTTTTGTTGGTGAAATGCCTGTCTGAAATAAATGATCATCATCATTATCATCATCATCATCATCAACATCAATTTGCAGGTTGGGTCTACTGGGATTTTTCTTTTTGTACATTTTTATTAAAATAATCAGGAAAAAAAAACATCTTCAGTATAAATATTTTGAGAGAGAAAACAATGGCAAGGATTCATGCAGATGTATACAAACATATACATGTATGCACAACTCTGGACTTGCCTGAAGTAATAAAAACACAAAAACTTTTTGCATGTGTGAATTTTGTTCCAGAAGATTCAGAATAATGAAAACTAGAGTGGGTTTTAGTTAAAGTGCACACAGTGATCTGTGGCTCGTATGTGGGAAACTTCCTCAAATCATACAAGAAATGAGTCTAATAAAAGTAAGCATGTATTTTTGAGATCTGCAGATGTTTTCTAGCACATTTTACCTTCATGATGCTCACGCTGAGCTGTGCTGCCTTGTCCTGGACCTGGTCTAACTGCAGAACCTGACAGATACAGAGGAAACAAAGCTTTAAGTAACTAAATCAGTGGTTGTAATTTGTCAAGCATAGTCATAAATCTGTCAGAGGGTTTTTCACAGAATAAAGCAACCTTTAACCTTTTGCTATGAAGGATTTCAAACTTACTTTCACTAATTTCAAAACCTACATTGATTTCTCCTGCTTTGATTTCCAGCGGCTCTTTCAGTGACTGCAGCATGTGGATCACGCACTGTTCAAACTTTGAAGGCTGCAAAAAATGTCAAAGACAAAACATGCGAGAAGGACTTAGAATCGTGGGCTGGAGAATAAATGCGAGTCAGATTAAAGCTAGACAGCAGGTGCACATTACTTTAAAATTAAAGAGTCGGTACATTATTATGTAAGGGGGGTTCAGTTCTCTTTTCTTCAGCTTGATCTGTGATTTCTACTGAAAGTGCTTCACAAGGTAAACAACAGATAAACCATGATCATTTTGTCTCTTCTGCATTATGTGATGTAGATGCTCAGACAGTTACGATGCTACAGATTTGACGCTAGGACACGTTGGCCTAAAACGAGCTTGTGGTTGATTTAATGACTGTAATGTGCCAATGCACTGTGGCTGAAAAAAGCACCTGACAGACACTTACACTCTTAAGTCCTATGAATGTAGCAAGGATTTATTTAGTTTCTTCATTTTGTTTTTTATTTTTGTAAACTTTAAGAACTTGATTATGCAAATTCTTCCATTTCTTAAAGAATGAAAGTTAGCCATTTTGTCTTGAGCAGAGTTGAAACTTTAGGACATCAACCTTAATTCTATAAAGATAGGAGATAAAATGAAGAATTTCTTAAAGAATTTCACAAAAGCTCAAACCATCACCTACAGGACTACATAATATTATTATTGGAAAATGATTGCACAAAAATCTATTTTTGATTTAGCAAGCAACAAAATGATTTGATTCAATTTAAACCTCCTGAACTAATCCCTGAAGAAAATGAGATCTGAGATTAAATTCTGTTAGACATAATAAATTAATAAAACATAGCCATGTTAAAAAACAAACAAAAAAACAGGGTAATGTACTGAATTAGGGTTAATTCTATCTAAGTGTTTGCGGGAATATATCTACCTCGTTTAGTTCTGTAAGATCGAGCACTGCTTGGTGTGGTAACTCATTCTTACCAGACTGGTGATTCCCTCGTTATCTACAACCCAATCTTCCTTTTCGGCAAGCCTCTTCACATCTAAATAGGGAAGAAGCAATGCAGAAATTACTTGAACAATTTATCAAACAAGAATCCCTTATTTACAAAGAATGATAATAAACACAGACAATGTTGTGTATTTCTAAAGAAAAACCAGGCAATGTCAAAGAAAATCTACCTTTCTGCAGAGACCTCAGTTTGTTTGGTGTTATGTGACACGGGTGCAGGGAGTTCAGCGAAAACCAGTTACACTTCTCAAAATGACCATATCTAACCACAAGTGAAACTGAACATGTCTGGTTTTGGTCTCATAACACTTTCTCCATTATAACCCTGGATGATGCAGGCTCCCGTGTCCTGACCAGCAAGAAGATCAATACAGGCAATTCAGATAGTTTATTAGGAAATAAATGCTGAAGAGTTTTTGGTGATTTCTCTTACTGCTTTACATCCATCAACAGTAATTTTTTTCAATTCTAAGTGACTTTCTTAAATTCTGCCTCGTATTTTGGGCCTACTTTGCACAAGTGTTATATAAAAATGAGAATAAATTATCTGTTTTTCTTCAAGACTTTCTTGCAATAAAGTATGCATTTATACGGTGATTTTACCTGATGGACAAACTTGAAACTGATCCGTAGTACTTCAATATACAGTCCTCTGCATAAATGAACAGAATTCCATGTACAAATATGTAAAAAATAAAAATAATTTATATTAACCTAATTTTACAACAGAAACTTGTGAAAATTCAAACTTTTTTTTTATTTTATTATAAATGAAATACATTTAGTGGAAAAAAAATAATCCAATGTTAAAAACTAAGTCAATATTGACAAACTAGTTTACAGACTGAGGCCACCAAATTTTATTCAGAGACTGTAGGGCTTGTTTTGTGTCTGGCTTTCTAACCTGGTTCCCTTTGGAAGACAAACAGGCCCGCAGCATCACAGATCCCCTGCCATACTGAACTGTGGGCAGAAAGTGTTTTACAACTGTTCATCCTGTAGCTTTACGCTTGATCCACCAACACAACTTGATTTCCTCTGCTACTCTGCAGTCCCACTGCAGTTTGAGCATCACCATCACATCCAAACTGATGAATCCCAATCGAGCATGAAAATACCCGCTTTCCACCATATGCACATCAGACACAAGAAAACAACAAAAATAATTTAAATGAATTATTTTGACAAATCTCTTCATCCTCATGAAATCCAAACTGCATTGACTGAAAAGGATGCTCACTGAAATGAAACCAAGATGAAGTTCCAGTATTTCCTTCTTTCAGGACTCTGGATCATCACTGACCCAATATCCATGGCTGCTGCTGTTAACAGATTACTTGTTTTGCACACTTGATTTCTAGGTATCAGCCAATTTGATTTTCATGCTTTTTTGTTTCATTCCTCTTTTAAAGACATGTATTTCTATTATATTCCTTCGTCAACATGCATGAATCCCATTATAATCTTAATGTTTTGTTTGCAACTGATTGGCAGGTCTGTGCTTGTCTTAATTGGCAGAGGTCTTGTATATGCAACGCTTCCTGTTGTAGTTTTTTAGTAATTGTTATTTTTATAATCTTTTTTGTGAATTTAGACTTGTGCAGAAACGTAAATGAGTTCATGAATACTTTTCTTTATTTTGGTCTTAAAACATTAGCATAATAATTAAGACATTTCTCATCCTTTTCTAGAGATATTTATCTAGAATTATATTACCACTGAAATACATTTCACTGTGTGATAACTGTGCTTCATTATTCCTAAAAAGGAAAAAAAATACTGTTCTAAAGTTTTATTTTAGGGGTTAAAGAAAAGTGCACATGTGGACAGCAGCTGAAGTAAACATTAGAGCAAATTGCCAGCCCATAACTCAGAAAAGTCTGCAAAGTGTAATAAAAATAAACTCTGTCCTCTTTCAGAGATGAAGCCGACATGATCAGATGCAGATGGTTTAATGGGGAATAGTTCCCTGTTCACTTTCCACAGCGTCTATTCAGCGGACACCGTCTCACCTTCTGACGTGTGGAGCAGAGTCACCATCAGGCAGTGGACCCTCAGGTCCAGCAGCAGATCCTGGATCACCTGCAGCAAATCATTCGGGATCTCCAGAGTGGACAGCGCCTCGTGGCAACCCCTGGGCGAGACGGACCGACACCATCAGATCAGATGACCATAGCCAGTCATTAAAGTGGTGGAGAGGAGGCAGATGTTAAAAAACTTGGAGTGAGAACCTGACAGTGTGGATGATTTGCGTGAACCAGGCTCCGGTCAGCTCCGTTTTGTCATCCCAGCCTCCATAAACATGAAGCTCTCCTTGCGGTAGAGTGGTGGGGAGCAGAGCGCCGCGAATAAGCTTCACAAGCCTGTTTGTCAGCTCCTCGATCATTTTCTACAAAAATGAAAAACAAAACAACCCAATAAAACATGCAGAAACCAGATAACAGACATTACAAAAGAAACTTAAGTCTAAGTGAAATAAGTTTCATACTTTGAAATCATTCTGTCTCTGTCTGGCGTTCTTCTTGGACTTTTCCACCTGGCCAGATTTCTCTCCAGTCTGAAAGAAAAAAAATTTGTTTTCCAGTTTGAAAAGCAGTTGACATACTTTTCTAAGGTAGCTGAGGAGGCTGCTAAGATAGTGAAACATTTTCTTTTTTTAAACAAAGATAACCACTGACATGATGAGGATAATTTTCAGTTTGCTTCATCAGTATGGAAAAATATAGCGTTTTACATAATTTTGCATCTGGGACAGTTTACAGTGTTTTCAAGGATACCACTGAGCCTATTCTAGTAGAGTTTTGTAAACATCTTTTGAGGCTCAGGTTGGGGAAAAACCTGGTAATGTTATTATTCCTGGGAACCCTGCTAAAACTGGCAAGCCCATCACTAGACAACTAGCAACGTCCTCCAGCTGTCACTGGGGAATCACAAAGCATTCTCTCATCACAGGCTCACAAATTTACCTCAGAAAACTCAGAATCTGCCCTGCAGGTTTAACACTGTGTGGGTGAAGATTAACACCACACAACAACCTGAACACACCATGAAACATGGTGGTGGCAGAACCATCCTGTGGGAAAGCAAGACTTTAGCAGGGGCTAGAAAGCTGGTCAGATGGATGAATAAATTGTGAAACAGAAGCAGAAGTTTATTAAGTCTAGACTTAAGTTTTAACTCTGCTATTATTTTCACATCCCAGTTCGCAGGTTTTTTTTATTTCTTGTAAATAGCCTGATATTTTTAAGGCACATCATGCACATTTTTCTTCTCTAAATTAACCAGCAAGGCTGCATATTACTTTTAATCTGAATAGGATATTTTTCAATAACTGCACTCTTATTGTTCTTATGTTGTGAATTTGTCACTATTGTAGAGTCTCTTATTCTTATTTTTATGCATATATTTTCTTTTTACTTTGGGTGAATATGCATGTTCCCATTTACCTTAACTTGCTGCTATGACACCTGATTTTTACCCACTATGGGAAAAAAAAATTCTATTCTGTTTTTAAATATATCTGACTAAAATAGGGCTGCACAGTGGCGCAGTTGGTAGCACTGTTGCTTTGCAGCAAGAATGTGCTGGGCTCAATTCCCCAGGCTGGGTTTTCTACATGGAGTTTGCATGTTCTCCCTGTGCATGTGTGCGTTCTCTCCAGGTGCTCCGACTTCCCTCCACAGTCCAAAATCATGACTTTTAGGTTAATCGGTCTCTCTAAATTCTCCCTAGGTGTGTATGAATGGTTGTTTATCCCGTTTGTCTCTGTGATGCTCTGTGATGGACTGGCAACCTGTCCAGAGTGTACCCTGCCTCTCGCCCGTTGACAGCTGGAGATAGGCATCAGCCGCCCTCCCAGCCCCAATGGGATGAAGGTGTAAGAAAATGGATGGATGACTAAAATATGCAGAAGAGAAAAACTGCAAGTTCTTGCAGGACTAGGAGTTTTGAATTCAGCAGAAAATAAATAAATGATGCACAAGTCCCTTAGCTAACATTTGTTAACTGTTGATTGATGTTTAAAGACTGAAATTTTGATGCACTTCATAGTGCTATTTTGTTTTTAAATTTAACCTGCAGATCATGGACCAGAGCCAAGGTGAAAATGGTGCATCAGTGAAGCAAAACTGATTTTTTAAATTATCCTCTCTTCTCACTCTGAAGTGTTTACCTCACTAAAAAGGCTTCCATTGACGTAGGAGATCCACAGCTTCCAGAAGTTTGGCAGCTGACCGATCACCACGTCAGACAGTTTCTCCACAAACTGCACCTGCTGTGGAGTTTCAAAACGCCAGGCTGGAGGAACGAAAAGCTTATTATTTACTAAACTCAAAGTGGTCTGATGTGAGTAACTACACAACAAAAACCTTCCTGGAAGACAAACATTTTTTTTGTCTGTGGCCTTTCTGTACTGGCTGATAAGAGGAGATTCCCCTAAGCACTGTATGTGACAGAAAGTGTTACACACAAAAACATCAGTGTAGCGGAGGGAAGCCCCTCTGCGGCACCTTGTGTGTGGGTGATTTTACACTCACTGCTGGGCCGCACCGACCGCAGACTGCCCCCTCTCTTCAGAGAAGCGGAGTGGCCGAGCCTGCCAAGCGCTGCCAGACGGGTATCCCCCTCCAGATCCAGAGCGCCGGCACCCACTGACCCACGCAGAGGAGAAAAAACAACAAGTGCTTTAAGTAGCAAATAATCAAATGAGCCATATTCCTAATTCCACATTCCTCAATAAGCTGAGCAGGTTTTCACACCAAACAATCCTTCCTTGTCTTGTCTTTATTTATGTTCTGATCCAAACCCACAGCTTAGAGGCATCCAAGTTCTTTCCACAATATGGGGGTCTGCAAGTGCAGGGGTGAAGTGGGTTTAAACTGTCCACAATGTCCTCAGTTACATCCAGCAGAAGACATCCACTAGATGGCAACAGAGAGCCATGGAACTGCAACGACAAATGCAGCTTTGCAGGGCAGGCGCACGGTCCTATCTCATGAGGTGACATAACTTTGGTGAAATTAATCTGGAAGAAAGCTTAAAAGTAACAGCAGGAGGGGTGGAAGTTACGGAACAGGAATGAAAGTGAAAGAGCAGCAGAACCAAGAAGGGAGCAAAGCTGCTGCAGTGAAAATGAAACTCGGGAGAGGTTCGTGCAAACGCTGCAGAACGCCTACATGGAGTTTGTCTAAACGATGGGAGACGGATGACCACATTTCCAAAACATGTGTCTGACACACACATAGAGAGAGAAAAGTGCACGGGTGACTCATAGACTGACTGCAGTGTGTTAGCAAGTATTGAGAAATCCCCCAAACTGAGTAGCAACTGTGGTTTAGATGGCTGTGCACACAACACAGCAGCCTAGAAAATGTAAGGAAATTCTCATTTGAGTCAGACTATCTGTAAACAATTCTAACACACACACAAAAATCCACACTCGACCCACATGGAGCAGCACAAAGTCTGTCTTTCATGTTTTCCCTGTCTTACAGGCATGAGAGCTGCTGTTGTTCCAGGTGTCGGCTGAGGATCACAAGGAAACATGGAAGTCTGCAGGACTCAATCTGTGTTTGCACGACAATATTATGTAGTCACTTCTCAAAATGCAGAGGTTAGAAATTGTGTGTGCTAAATATTATGCATGCATGTCTTGTATACTTCCCATTTATGTTTGAAGCGTAAGACGAGTCACTTTGAGAACTGACGCGTCTCAAAGCGTGTCAAAAATACTTTTATCACTTAAACCTTTCTACATTTTAAAATGTCACAGTTGGATGCTTCAATATATTTTATTGACTGCCACAAAGAAGTGCACAATTATAAATCAGAAAGAAATTGCATGTTTTTTAAATTTTTTTATGACAATCGGAGTGTGACTTGCATATGTATCTACTTTGATACCCCTAAAAACTGAGAAAACAACTGACATGACTATGTGACGAAACTGACAGACCAAGAGGCCACAATTGCAACTCTAGAGGAGTTTCAGAGAAACCTTTGCCAGGATAAATAATAGTTTTGCACTTCACAAGCTTGGCTTAAGATGGCTGGAGTATGCATGACCTAAACACACCAGGAAGCGCGGCTGGAATGTGAATGCTTTTCGTCCAAGAGACAAGGAATTAGTTGGGGTTGATGGGAAGATTCATGGAGGTAAATGTAGAATATTCCTGAAATGAAAAACTGTTAGAAGATGAAAAAGATGTGAGAATGGGGTTGAGGCATTAAGCTAATACAAACATCAGACACATTTCAATGTGATAAACTGACAACCCTTCACCCTCTATCAGAGTCTGAACACTAACACACACAATTCTTTTCAGGTTTTAATTAGTACATGTGGAACTGATGCGATTCATGACTTCTATGTGCAGGTCTGTCACTTAAAATCTCAATTAAAGGCGTTAACGATGGAAACTGTCATCTTGGCAGAGCAAACTCACACATCACTAAACTACAAGCCAAGATTCCTGATCAGCTGTATTGATGTTGGGAACAGAAGTGTTGTTTAAGTAGCTCAGTTTATAAATGACTTGCGCCGACTCGAATCAGATGGCAGCAACGGGGTTTGCTGGAAGTGTTTAGTCATATGAAAGCAACTTGTGCTGCTCTGCTTCTTCACAAGGCAAAAAACGTTCCCGTTTATGGTTTGTTAAAGATGGATGGCTGGATCTTGCATTTAGAACAATTCAGCGAGCGATTAATGAGGCGATACGAACACCAGAACGGCCTTTGGTCTCTAAACTTGACTAAGAAGCAAAGGAGATGGAGAAAATGATTTCAGCTACTGTCTTTACAACTGACCCATCAAAGACAAATAATGATCCCTGCCACGTGTGATTGAATGTGATTCAAGGCGGAAGAGGAAGCAGCCGGACTGTGGCAAGGTGAGCGAGGCGTGGAGGAAGACTGGGGTCAGGGGAGTGAAGTGGATGTGGTTTTGAGATGATGGCCGCTCAGGCACTGGCTGGGTGGAGAGACGTTTCAAGAGGTTTCTCACAGTTGAAGAGCGAAAAGAGGAGATGGTAAACAGCAACCAGGTGTGCGTGCGCCCGCATGAGACAGAAAGAGAGGGGAAGAGGTTAAGCAGGAGAGAGACGGGACTTATTACATCAAGTGTTATAATACAGATTTTCGTCAACTTAAAACAAAAAAAAACAAAAAACAAAATCAAGACTAAAATCTTGAAATATTTCATTAAACATAAAAATAAATATGTTAATCCGAACTGTTAACGAATATGTTCAAAATAATACCTTCATGCTAATTATTAATGTACTTTTTTTTTTAAATTGAAGACCCCCAAACAAAGCACACTTCACTCTGGCAACTATTTAACTTTTTTTTTTTTGTTAAATAAAAAGCGGTCCTTTCCTCCTGAGTTTAGGATTTAATTGACTGCATGATTCCTGGTCAGTAAGTCATACACACACATTTTATAATTAAAATTAATGCATTTTCATGTGGCTTTAAAACTTTAGGCTCCAACTTTGCATGCAGGATGTTGCAGCTGTAGTCTCGGCCAGTTTTAAGAAAAAACCCTGCATCTTTTTCACTTCAGAGAACAACACAGGACTGCGTAAAACATAGAGACAAAGACAAGACCAAGGTGTTGAAAATCACGTCTATAGAAGAAGAGCTGTCTCAAGAATCAAAGCATTATTACAGCCATCCTAAAATCATCGCCAGTGCTCTGACATGGAGGCAATAATCAGATCATCAGACAAAGCCTATAAAGTGAGTGATCCTGTAAAACTGCAACATTAAATGCGATGCGATCAAAAATCTGGATGTATCTAACTTTTGTGTCTGTGCAAGAAAAACATTAGGTGCACTAGTGCAACCAGTTACTCTAGAGCCAAGGGAGGAAGGACTTTAAAACTAAACAAAGTTTGTTATAACCAGAGTAGAACTGACTGTGCATTGACTTACAGATTTTTTTCAATGCAGATTCCATAATAAGTACAAATGGGAAAGTCTGATAGTTTTTTCAAAGCATTTTTTTTAAAACTCCACAATTTCTAGTTTGCATGTTAATTTTTGTCTGCCATGACATTTAAGGTGAATAGGCAAAAAAATAAACCAAACCTCAAATCAATCAAGCCAGAGCCCCGGAAATCTTTGTTACCCTTAGCATTAGACATGTTTACGTTCCAGCTGTACAATGTGAAACAGCCCCCTCTCTAGCACTGTTTTTCTGCATGTACGTGTCTGAAGTGTGGTCGGAGAATCGCTCGTCTTCCTGAGCGGACAGTTTCACATCCACATTTTTCTGCCGGCTGATTTTAACAGAGGAACAGCTTAATTGGGGTTAATTGTTCCAATCCATCTGTGAAGCTGTGTGTGAGGCGTGTGTGTGTGGCAACATATCAGGCCCTGAAACCCAAATCCGAAGCCAGCGCTGCCTTGCTTTCATCTTATTCATATGCTGGTGAAAAAATAAACACGCGAGCCATGAACAGAACGGGGTTGGGAGGGTGGTGACGAAGCGGGAATGTAGGCAGCGGACTGGAGTGACGGAGGCACAGCTGGATTTCCCTTCCTTCAGCTACTTCTAGACTCAAAAGACATGATTGGAAATGCAAAATAAGAGGCTAAGACAAATGTTATGTGGTGTTAGTTACCTCTTCCACCGCTGATGAACTCATCTCTGCAGTTTTGCATCAGCTGCAAGATCCACTTGTGTTGAGCGTAGATACACTGCCAGGCTGGGTCCCCTGGGGCATGCAGGTCTGAAAGGTACCTACAGGGCAGAAACACAGACAGGAGACATGAGTAATAGAAAATAAAACTGACTGAAGGAATTATAGCTGCATTGTTGTGTTAATTTCTCAATAGATCGCCACCTGAACCGACCTATCTAAATCTAAAAAGTTCCACCAGCACATACTCAACATAAGAGCAAAGAAATGCATTTTAATGATGGTAAAATAAGGTAAAGTCAGATTAAATTATTAAAGGGAGCTGGTGAACTATTTACTTTCTAGCCTGATTACCCAATCCTTTGAAGTGTCTTCATGCGCTTATGTAGATTTTATAAATAGTCTGTAGACAAAACCTTTAAGGGTAGGATAGACAGCTTTAAGCGTTACAAACAAAATTTGATTTTGTTGGGCCTGAAATTGCCATAAACACATATATTCAATCAGAAAGAAGTGGGTGCAGAGGAAAGAAATTGAAAGCTTAGCACCCCTAGTGGTAGATGGAAAAAAAAGAATAAGAGATTTAATTTGATTACATGTCAATGAAACATTTTACAACTAGACCAAGGCAAGAATAACTTAACATCAGCTTTATTTGCCAAGCTTGTGCACACAAATAAGGAATGTGACTTTGTTTCCACTTTGGTCTCAATGTACACAGATAATAAATATAAACAGAGAATAAATAAATAAAAACCTTTTTTTTTTTTCAGAAAAAGCATTTGGAAAAGTTGTCTTTAGTTCCAATACTTGAGAATTAGCAATATATCGTTTTATAATGAGCATTATGGTCAAGACATATTAATACAGAAATAAAAATCCAATAAAAACCCGAAATATCCTGCAATAAAATGACGGACGCCGACACAACTGGTTGTATCACGCTCTAGGGAAGGAAAAAGGACAAAGAATTAATATAACTAAACCAGTTTCTGTCTTCAACATAGTAACATAAATAAAATAATAATAATGCAAACTTAAGAAAATACAAAAAAAACACTTGCATATATCTGTTTTATATAATAACAAAACTAAACTAAAATAAGTGTGTATAAATATATGCACAAAAAAAAAATAAGTATAACTAAAATGTAAAAATTAATCCATAAGTAAAATTGGGAAAATTATGATACAATTATAGTTGACATTTTTTATATTAAATAGAGAAAAACAGTTAGGAATATACTGTATGTAATGATTTCACTGGAGATTATTTTGTTTCCTGGTGTTTCTGTAGATTTCCCAGATATGCAGAGCGAAATTTGCAATGTTGCATCGAACGTATAAGTAATTCCAGCTCCAAACAGTCTGCCCACAAAATTATAACACTGAGTAACAGACTTGCTTTTGGAAAAGAAATGTCCAGTAGAGGTGCGCAATAGAAATGATCAGTTCAAGAAAAATCATTTCTGCTGTTTTCCCCTTTAAAATTAAAGCAAAATTTTCATTTTAAGCAAAAGTAAAAATATCTTTCTTCCTTATGAGGTAAATTATGTATCTTACCAGAGAAAAGAAGTATATTTAATAACTACAAATCTGTTTCACAGTTCTTTGTAAAAATAGAATGAAAAACTTAGCAAGCAAAGAATCACACAGTAGGTACTATTTTTACAAATAAATAAAAAAAAATTAAAGACCTATTTGTACTTAGCAAAAATAATTCAAGAGGAACATTTTTTCCGTGACTGAAATAAAACGACGTTTTTGTAAATCCATGCATGAATTAGGCATTTAGACTCTTCTTTGATCATCTGCACTCCCGTCCATCCTGGTAATCCTAATTCATCTCCAAGGAGATTTGATTTCCCGGATGTCCCTAAAGCGTCCTCTGGGATGTCAGATGATTCCACCTCAGAGATTTGGCCTCCTTTCTTCTGCCGTCATCCAGCAAAACCAGCTGCTCGTTTGTTTCTCATTAAGTGGCATCTTTTTAAAAGTTCGAGTGAGACCCACACGAAGAAATGCACCCAGCTCCCACCCTGCACATGAAGGGTAAACAGGAGCAGAGTGGGCGTTAGGAGCTGTGCCTAATGCACTAGGATGAAAGATGTTACCATGTGGTCGGGAGCTGGTCTCTGTGATCCTGACAGGTTGGTACTAACAATAATAAATCGGCACCGACCGCAAGTATGAGCGGACGGTTAGATGGAAGGGAAAAAGGAGGGAAAGAAAGGCGGAAAAGTTAAGAAAAAATAGAAGCAAAAACAAGAGGACCACGTAAAAGAAAGATAACAAGATTCATGAAGGAAAAAAAAAAAAACTGGACGTGGATGGAGATTGAAGTTTTAGTAAACAAAGATAAACAGACATAAAAGTAACCAAAATGTGAGCAAGAACAAAATATAAAAGATTTATCATGACTTTGTATTGGATATTTTGAGGTTGAACGCAAAATAATGACTGTTCAAAGCACCAGGGCAGAGCCTTTGTGTAAAAGAAATCAAAGGTTTCAGACACACAGAGAGAGACAGATGATGAAGAACAGCCAACGATGATTAGACAGCTGAAAGGAGACCTGATGTATCTCTTTTGGTCGTGAAGAGTCGACGGCGTCTCCAGCAGTTTTTCCAACAGGAGATTTCTCAGTGCTTCGATTCTGGTCTCAACCTCAGCATAAACTGCAGCACAAAATGGAAACAGCTTTTTAACATCATCAAATTACTTTGTGGCATTTATTTGTTGGAGCAAAACCCCCCAGAAAGTGCTGACAAAAACGTAGAATAAACCTTTTTTGAAAACTGCAACTTCAGTATTCCCAAAAAGAGATTTGGCTTTCTCGTAGTCATTGATCACCACGTCGTAATCTCCCTGGGAGAAAGAAAAAAAAAAGTTAATAACACAGCATTTCGATCCTAATAACTCATCAATCACAACACCCACTGTGTTAAACTATCTATAGCTCCACCCTCTGGTTGAAAGTCACCCAGGGTGGACCTCAAAACAAATACACAAGACAAACTGAGCACAGTCGGAGCCGAAACAAAGCTAGGTTGCATGAAAAAGAGTTGAAACCTGTGTCTTCTTGGCGAGTGTTTTATGCTAAATGTGGATTCAAATAAATGAATTCAAACAAAAATGGTAAATATAAATAAACAGGTGAGGAAGCTTTTATTTCTCTGTGAAAAACTTTGGAAACGCTAAGTACAAAAAACTTCAATGCAGCACAAAATATATACATGCATACATTTTGGCATACTATCTGTCAGGAGTTAAAATTATTACAGACGGACAAGCCAGCCCCCAAGGCATGTAATAGTTAGCTGGCTATCTCACCTTCCTTCATCTTGACTGATTTATGTAGATTTTGTTCTTATAAAAGGTCCTGCAAAATTACTGAACATACACAAAAGATGACCTAGTGTCATCCCAAAGGTGAGTTGTCAAAATGCAACAATTTAAAATGTTGCTAAATGCTAATGCTAAAGAAAATGCACAATATGTTTTGAAGGGCTTGTGTTCTTTCTAGTGAAGAGCAAAACATCTGACAAAAAACATATGACCACATTTTAACTTCCTCAATAGGGCAAGTCTAATAAGTAGGGAACAATTCAGCCTTTGTTCAGGAAAATATAAAATTTAAAAGTGTCACTTCCTTGTTTGGCAAAACAGTTGTCACAATAACACATACTATACATGGTAATCTCCTTCATCAAAGTGAGTACCTTTGATTCAGTTTTTATTTTATCATTACCATCTAAAAATAATTGTCTATGTTTAGTGTGATGTGTTTCCGTTTGCCTGTCAACTTTACTACTGATGGACAAAAAAAGGCTCAATGAAACATTAAATTATTGATCAACACAAACGTGGATTTGGCACATAAAAAAAACATTTTTACAGTGCAAACTTGTATTTCACTGGGCTGACAAATATTCCAGTTGAATGCAACCACTGTAGTTAATCCCTGGTTCAAATTCTTGGCAACCAGGCCATGTCGGTGCGCACAGGGCCTCAATGGTGTTACTCACTAGTGCTCCACACCAGACTCCGATCCTCTGCAATCTTTCTATTAATCCACCACAGTTATGCTACGGAAGTATTTTACATGTTCAGACCCTCCTGGGAACCCTCGTGATCTGCCAGGAACCCTGAGTTTTTTAAAGCGTCCTTGACTGCTTTGCTAAGAGTTGTTCTTGCATATCTTTGATGGCTTTTCTGCCTTGTTTAGTAATTGCAGATGTAACAACGATCAGGTTCCTCATCTGAATGGAAGATGTTAAAGAAACGGGATCACCAGTCCCAGTGAAGACACTTAGAACAAAATGTTAAGATAAAAAGAGCACAAATATTGGAGGCTTTTTTCTAAGGTCGCACAAGACAATATCCTGGAAAGTAATAAAATATATTTAAAGATTTATTTAAAAAAAAAACAACATTAATTTTAATATCCTCTAATCTCTGTTCTCAAGAAAGAAACTAGGATAAAGTTTTCATATATTCTATATCAGGTTTGCCGAGGGGACACAGCATCAACAAGCTGGTGTTTAAGCAATGATCAGGTGGGTTTAATTTTGCATTTGGCACTTCCTGTTTACATGCTGGGATTTCTCATGTTCATGTAAAGTACCTTCTGAATGTTACGCTCTATGTTGAGCGGCAGGTTGAAGAGAAACTTGAACCGTTGCAGCACGTTGAGCGCATTGCGTGTGGAGTCAGCCTTGTCTTTCCGTCCGAGGACCTCCTGGAAGAGAGTATCTGCGGTATCACTCGCTCCTGCAAAAAAAGACGGAGTGAGAAATAGCTATGAGCTAGAGTGAAGGAGGTGGGAGAAAATGAGAAACTGGGATACTGTATAAATAAATGTTAAACACCACATTTCCCTCATATTCCCGGTCTCTGGTTTTCCTCTTGCTTGGGATGTTATTAGACAGAAAAAAAGAGGAATAGGAGCAGGAACTACACTGCTCAGAAGAAAGTGACAACTATCTCTTAGCGTACTTGGTGGGACTTGAGCAGAACTAAGGGGCTTCGTGGGTGGCCTCAGCAGGGCCGTCAGATAGAAAAAAACAGAGTTCTTCTAATCAAAACAAAACCCCCGCCCACAACAAAATCCCTGAAGGAAAAACAGCAAAAGGCTGAGTAAAGACTAATATCTAACATTTTTCACTCACCAGTCTCACTTATTAAGGAGCTGACATTTAACAAGGCTGATCTGTGATTGGCTGACTGGTGCTGTGTGTTTGATGCTCAGGGTTTTGGGGGGGGTGAACGAAGCTCTAATTCTGCCATGCCATGGGCCTTTACGTCCGGGTTCGGAGGGATGAAAGATATGTCCGGTTAAGAGGTTTATTTACTCTTCACTTAGGGGGAAGAGCCAGCTTATTGACCTCACATTAGAGTGGCCCCATTATCATATATGACCTACAAGGGTGGGACACAGGGTTTGATGAGGGATCAGCTTATTAAAGTGGGGAAGACCAACAGAGCACTGAATGAACACACAAATGTCGAGGTTAAAGTTTTCACTTATCACTCCAATTGTCTGGGACAGTCAGTCCGTTTTTGTTCGCTTTGTCTGATCTGCTCTACTTTATAGTCAGATAGATGAATAAATCTATTCTATAGAGTAGAATAATGTTATATTCCCCCATTAAATAGTTTTATATTGTATAAGGATTCTGAATAAAATAGATGAATATATATATCATAACATAAGCCCTGTCAGTTAAGAAGTTAACTTTAAAAGATCTTTTTTGTGCAAGTATGTACTGATTTTATATTTTTTATATTTATATATTTAAGTTATTGCTGATCTTTCTTGTCGGCAAAACAAATCTACCTAAAGTTTCTTAACCAGAAATTCCTTTTTCAGTGCCGCTAATTATATTTAATATTTACATTAAAAAGAAAATAGATGAATATAAATACAAATGGCTAAGAACATGTATAAAATTAATAAGCAAAATTAAAAAACAGAAAACAGAAAAGAATAAATTTACAGAACAAAAAGAGCAAAATGTCTACATAAATAAAGTGTAACTCTAAAAAATATGTGCAACTGAGTAGGTTAACTTAAAAATGAACAAAATGTGTATGTATGTCTGGAGAAAAACTTCAAAATAAAATACAAAAAAAATCACAAGGCCTGAAGCAAACACCTTTTAGCCGGTGTAAATTTTTAAACAACCATCATCAGTTTCATTCCACAGAATTTAAAATCAAACTTACGATTTAGGATGTTTTCCAGTCGCTGGGTCATCGATCCCTCAACTTTCTCTGTCCCATCCGATTCCAGTCTCTGGTGGATCGCTGGAAGAGTATGAATAATTTTAATGACTGAAAATTATAAACATAATTACGACAGACATATGAAAATGATTTTGATTTTCTTAACTGCTGTGGGACACATTACCGAAGACGTGGACATTTTAAGCTTCAGGAAACGAAGGTAAAACAACAAACAGGATCTGCCTCAGTGGTAGATGTGAGATAACCTCACCGGTTCTCCACTCACAGATGCTGCTATTGAACCCACCAGTGACTGTTCCCACACTGCCAGGACGTGACCTCGTCCTGGCCTGGATCAAATCGCCCTACTACAGCCATTAACAGCACAGTTTGGTGGTTTTGAGAGATTAAAGCCCTTTGACCAAGACGGGGTAAATATGAATGCAAAACGTCTCATTTGTTTGAAAAAATAACACGCTTTTATGCCAAAAGTGACTGCAGCAGAGAGGAGAGTGAAAGGGGGGCAGGAACCCCCTGATGGCTTGTAGCCATCACTTAGCATGAAGAGCTTCATACCAGAGAGAGAGTTTGAAAAAGGCGGAATGAAGGAGGAAAAAAAACTAAAAAGGGGGAAAAAAGAGGGAGAGAGTGGAGGGGCTACCCGAGTGAATAAATAAATGGTGTTCAGTAGTGGGCAGCTGGGTGCTGAGAGCTGAGGGTGGGTTTATTGACAGAGTGGCGAAGAGGTGGGGAGGCTTTAAAAGACAATCTCTTGCATACTTGCACAGCGGCACCATCGTGAAGAAGAACTCTATCTAAAAAATGAAGACGACAAATAAACATTTACACCAAATGGCTTTAAGCCGATTTTAAAAAAGAAGGAGAAAGGGAAGATTTCCACAAATAAATAAGGCTCGAATCAGACAGACAGAAGCATTACTGAGACACACTGTTCAAACACACTGTGCATAATCAGTAAGGACGTCACTACGAGCCAGCAGTAAATGTGACTGAACACAGGTTAGGACAGAAATAAGCAGAGATGGTGTGTGTATGCGGGATTGATGGGGCTAAAAACAAAGGATGACACACACACTGCAGGTCTGCTTCATGTCTCCAGACTGCCCTTTGCCCCACTGCCAGCTGCCTGTCCTCTCCCAGCGAGAGGCCTGATGACGTTACAGTTAAGCTAAACATCAGGTCAGGATCCGGAGAACACACGAAGGCAGGTCCTGAGGAAGAGCCGCAGCTCCTGCTCCGCTTCCTGAAACCGTTCAGGGAGGGGAAAAAAGAAAAAAAAAAAAAAGAATAAAAATAAAAATACAGTGTCCCTCGTTTCTAAAGCTGGAGATGTTTTGACTCCTGCTGGGGCTTGGGACGCGGCGAACAGGCCCTGGGAATCTTTCATTTTTGGACCACGGTAGCTGTTCCGTTTCCTGCATCACTGGGAGACTTCCTTTTCACACAACAATGAAAAACCTCAAATTTCAACATTTTAGCAGAAATAACCTGCCCCTCCCTCACTGCCTGTCACTCATTCAATCAGGCAGAGCGAGTATGTCTCAGAAGAGTCAGCCCAGCTCGTCTCTCAGGCTCCGATCAAATGGTGTGCGGGGATAAAGTCCTCCATAAAACCTGCGACATTTCCCTTAAAGTGAAAATATTGATCACATTAAAATATAAAAACATTAATAGACGGAAAGATTAAACTGGTTGAAAGTTTGCTGTGCATCATCCGAGAAACATTTAGACCTGAATTATGTCATAGCCCTTATGCAGGATTTCTTTATTTTTTGTTAAGAAATCTAAAACATACTCCACTACCCAGGTTTTTGTTTTCATAAATAGAGGAAAGATTTTGCAAATAATCAACAGTGTTTTATAGAATTAGCGATGCAACAGTTGAGCTTTTGCTGTCCGATATCGACTTCCCATTTTGTTTGAGATCAACCCTCAATCAGCAGGTGACAGAATCACCTGCTGATTCCAACACTTTTTTTTTTAAAGAAAATAATACTGGCAATTTCTTGATAAACATAGTATTTTAGAGTCAAACAACAAAAAAGGAATTACAAGATTAGAAAATTATTCTTACGTTTTATGTCATTTTTGATTAGCAAAAAACAAAACCAATTTTTCAGTATCTGACTGGATGATCACCAGTCAAAGCTAATCAAAAGAAAATTACCAGATTTTGATTACTGGTCACCATTTGTTTTGTCTTCATAGAATAAAATTCTGTTAAAGATAATTTAGTATAAAACTATCCAGTTGAGGTTTGAACAAACTTTAGATTTTAAACTAGAGATGATCAAATTCAGTCCTGACTCTATAAAATAAAAGTTTTATAGCATTAAATTGCTACCACGAAACAGTATTGGTCTCTAAAAGTACTTACAAATAGTTTGTATCTGGTCACCATTACTTTTTTCAACTCACAACTTGGGATAGATTATTATTGTATTGTTTATCACTATTGTAATGCTTTTCTAACAGGATACAAATTGTTATTTATTGTGATAGCAAAAGACCTAACGAGGTCTGCAGACCCCGAAACTAACAGCCTTGTTTGGATTGTTACTTAGACTATCTTTAGACTTATAGTTCTATGAGAGCATCAACAAATATCAATATCTTGGAAAACATGATTAAATGCTGCTATTATGAGCTATTTATCAATGTACCATGTAAAAACGTCAAGGTCATTCTGGCAAGATCACTAAAATGCTGCCACATAAATTATTTTAAATGATCTCTAATATATCAGCAAAACATAGTTTATCCAAATACTAGTAAATAGAATTATATATTCATTTAATAAGATATTTAATTTTATATTTTCAGCACATTATGAAAATGCAACATTGGTTTGAAAATATGCAATGTTTTCCATGTTTTTTATGCTCTATACGCATAATTACAAACCTAAGAACAAACATAAGAGCAAAGTACTTGCAAACTAATCTGAAACACAAAGGCATTTTGCAGATCATTTTATTCCTAAAATGCAAAAGTCAGATTTTATAATAAAGGACTATTATAATTGCTAGAAATGTCTATAGTGAACTGAAGAGAAAAACAGCTAAAAGCCATTAAATGAGAACTAAGAAAAATGTTCAGAAGAAGAAAACCTCAGAGTGTCGCTGTTGCTCTGAACTTTTTCCATCCATCTCATTTCTTTACACAGGTTTGGCTTGTAGTCCTTCTTTCCACCTTGCATGCCACATTAAAAATAACCCCAGACTTCAATTAAAGTCATCAATAAAACTTGATGAACATCTAAGCGTGCGAGCTGAAAGTAAACAAGTGGGGAGACGAAAATGTCACATGGTGACTGAGAGCGTCTGCAGACACAGCAGCAACTTCTAACGCAGCAAATTCTGAAGTGCAAGAATTTCTAAAAATCCCAAAAGCTGCCTCTCAGGTAAGCTTCATCTGGACTGGCTCAGAACAACTATGACGTGCCAAGCTCCTCAGAGACACAAAGAAGGGATTCACAGTTGCTCAAACAGCTGTGCTTAGTAGCCCTAAGCACTAAGCAGCAGTTCACTGTAGGGGCCGAGTCCAACTGGCTAGCTCGCAAGCTGCGAGCTCTGTGCATTTGTTTGGCCAACCGTACTCTGTGTAAAGGATATATCCCTGACCCAACTACCAATTCTGTGCGGCTGCCTCATTTTTCAACAGAGAGAACCAAACCCTGGCCTGAAAAGGATGCCGTGGGGCAGTAATGAGTCACAGCGAGAAGACATGGGGTCTAGAGGTTTGAAAATTAACCTTCAAGTCACGCTGCTGGTTCAAATATGAGACAATGTTTATCTTTATGAGGGGAAAAGAATAAAACCCTTTGACAGATGGATGTAATATAGCATTTGAGGAAAGGGATTTTACAGCTGCAGTCTTTGATTCTGTACCGCCGTCAAGCTAATGCTTCTTTACTCTGTCCTGCTGTTGTTAGGAGCTGCTGATGAATAAATAAACTCACAAAAAATGAAAGCAAGTTGAGTTAGGATGCAGAAATAGTTCAAAAACAGAATAATGTGAAACACTTTTATGACCTGATGCAAAAGTCTTAGAAAGAGAGAAAATAATGCTTTTAATGTTTTACGTATTCACACAAGTGGACATACCTAAATCAGAATTTCAAGGCATGTTTCTTGCAACTGGCGACACGAATACAAAATAAATTTCAATAGTTAAAAAGCATGCAAGCGCTGAGAATCTAAAGAAAATTCCCCTGAAGTTGTTCAAAATAATTCACACATGTATCAGTAATCATACACTTTCTCCTGATGCAACTTAGTTGTAATGCATATATTAACACTGCTGAAAAAGTAAAAAGAAGAGGCCTGAATTTAAATTAAAGGAATGTTTAACTCAAAAATTGTTTCAGTTTAATTTTTTTTAGTTTCTAAGTTTTATTGGAAAAACAAAAATCCCTGGTTGATGGAGAATTTTTCTAAAATTGTCCATCAATTATCTCATTCTTACCCCATAAATAAAAAATGACAAATTTGAGGAACTCCAAAATGAGGTTAAAGCGTATTAAGCTACATCTACCTATCACACTGGTTGACTGCTATGTTCCATATTGTTACATTTTTCTGCACACCTTTTAAGTAAATACATTCTTAAAGTCCTTGCAGCAGTGGGAAAAACAAAACGCACTTTTGGAGTTTAGAGGAGATTGAAAAGTGAAAGCAGCAGCTGAGATTTTCTAGACTTGAATAAATGATTTGTGGTTGCTGCTGGTGGTATTTGGTCTGAATGGTACTACTGCCTATCAGTATGAGAAGGGTTACATAAACTGAGTGAGATTGGGATTATCCACAGTGGAAAACATCAAAGAGGGCTGCCAGCCTTCCCATGATTGAATGTTCAAGCAACTTCTCAATGTCAGACCATGCAATACTCTGCAAAAAATTTGAAAAAACCAAAAGCTCCATTCCAAGCTTTAGAAATATCAGTTAGCAATGTAATGTTGAAGTTAATAAAAGCATAAACAGAAAAAGGTGGAACAAAGACAGCTTGTTTAGAAGAGTTGAAGGAAAACATCTCTGCAACTATAAATGGTTATATCATATAAAATTAAAACCAAACACCAGCATGTCATCAGCAAATGCTGATATTTGAGTTCGTTTTGGAGTCATCTAAGAAGTCATCTGGAAATTAAATTATGTCAAAGTTAAATGTGAGGCAACCTGGATGTCAACCTGTCCGGTTTGGACAACTGAAGTTTGGTCCAAATTGGGTCATGGAAGCAGGGAGACCAGGTTGTAAAGCAGAGGTTGGGAATTACCCGACAATGATGTGGGAAAATGATAAAGTCATACAGGAAATGACTACCAACAGCTACTGCTGAAGGTGATTCTACAAGCTGAGCTGATGGATATACTTTCTTTTTCCATTCACAGCTTTTCCACTTCAGCCTTATATTAAATGACTAACAAATGACAATATGGAATCTGTTCTGTGCTTTTCTACACCTCACTTTAAATCATCTGGTAAACATCAGATCATTTTTATTATGTCCTAATACATAAGACCTTAGAGCTGAAAGGGGGTATATGTCCTACCAAGCATGAGTGTAAGTTCATTTGGTCCACAGGTCAATGTAGTGCTCTACTTCCTGAAACCCTTCCAGACTGTACACTTCCCATTGGGGCAGTGGGCACACAGTAGCCACGCTCAGTCTGAACGTGAGAACTACTCTGCATTGTTCACATTGGTCATATTGGCTCCTTTATCAGCTCTATCAGTCCTAATACTCTGGCTCGCATTGTGTTGGGCTACTCCGTTTATTTAGATTCAGTCACTAACAATGAAAACATTGCCTCTCCTCCAACCGGAGCACAAACATACGGAAAGCAATAATAATAAAGATGGAGGCAGAAAAGTGTACATATAAATAGTAAGGGGAAGTAACTGAGTGGCTGCAGTGGGAGCAGAGCGTAAACAGACAAAAGCATGAATGATGAAGTGAACAATTGATTCGAGGTACCTGGCAGAGCGACAGCGGTCCGACTCTGCCACCTTGAAATTTTTTTGGCATGTGAGGGTCAGCGAGTGTGAACAGCATGTTCGTGCTTTTTCTAACCACTTCTCGGAGCCGAGTGAGGCTGACAGGTGAGAGCTGATCTCATTTTGATGGAGGTGATTTAACGGTGTTGTGGTTGGCTGCTGGAACTGTAGCGCAGAGAGGAGGGTTTTCACACACCGTCCAAATGAGCCTCTTTAATCAACCGCTGCTAAACCTCATGTGGTGGTGAGGAGGGGGGGATTAAAACGGCCCAACTTGTACATTTACCCCCAAATTAGGACCTTATTTCTGAGGCCAAATATGAAGTGAGGGAGTAAAGGTTTGCGCACGTTTGGGATAATTTCCTTTTTACCTGCCAGAGCGTCCTGAGCCTCAAAGAATGTGCTGAGGCCTCCTTTCACATAGGCCAGGCTTCCCTCGTTTTTCTTAGTTGCTTGCTTCTTCAGGTTATTGGCTGCCATCTTCAGCTGCTCAAATCTGCAACAAAATCAACTAATAATTATGAGTTTATCGTGAGATATAAACAAAAAAGCCAAACAATGACTTGAATTTGTTTCTTATTCATGCCTGTTTGCATTTCTTACACACTATTTCGGGACGCGTAGTTTGAGATTTTACGTGTGTGAGTACGTGTGTCTGTGTGTCAGTGTCCTGAGTGAGGTTTCCTCTGCAGGAAGAAACAGTCACCCAGTGAGGTCCAAACAGAGGCCCCTGGTCATGCTGGATCCTTGGGGTCTGGGTTACTGGAAGGCTAAGCCGGGGGGAGAGGAAGCCAGGAGTGTCCAAAATAACTCTCTTCTGCCCCAACAGTCTTTAGGGTCAACAGGCTACCTCGTCTACACGCCGCTCTGATCTCTGAAGAACCAGCTGACAATGTGGGGAGAAACTCAAAGGGAATTGGTAAAAAAAAACAGTGTCACTATGTTTTTGTTTTCTTCAGCTGGAATTCCTGGCATATTTTCTTTACCGGTCAGTAAGTGAATGTAGAAATCCTTTCCAGTAGTATATTGAATAGTTTCTTCATTTTTTAAATAATCCTTTATTATTAGTCTAACTGCAAAATGTCAGAAACTTGTAAAAAAATAGTGAATGGCACATTATAATAATAAATATATAGAGAAGGACTTAATAAAATTTAAAGCAATATAGTTAATAGATTATCAACATAAGCAATCATGAAAATGCTTTTCTCCCAAGCACCATCTCTTTTAACTGTACATCATTCTCTGACGATTTTATACAACATCTAGTTTCCATTAATTGGGGTTCTGATTTCCATTTGGATGTGTTGACCATTATGAAATATGACAGATTAGGATCCATAAAAAACTAAATAACTGAGTAGAAAGTAAGAATTGAAGTCACATAACTGTGTTTTCTTACAATAAACTACGAGTAGATAATTTAATTTAACTAGAAGTAATTTTGAAAAGTCTCTAATCAGAAAAGGTTTCCATTTAATGTGGAAAAAGTCATCCATAAAACAACTAAAACTGCAAACATATGAACTGAGGAAGAAAACTGAGTGAGACGCATTTGTGCCTCACATAGCTAAATAACCGTAAAAGTTTCAAAATGATCTTTCTTTTGAACATCTGTGGAACCATGAGTTTGGTTAGATCTTAGTAAAATCATCATTTATTATTTAATATAAATAACACGTGCATAGTGCAGTAATTTAATGCTTTTGCTGTAATTACATCCAAACTTCTGTATCGAAAAACATATAAGCAAAATCCTGGAGTTAATATGCAACACTGTCAGATTCTGATAAATTATTACGCATCTTCCTCTAAATGCTCTGTATTTTTATTACTTGTGGCATTTGTCACTTGAATCTAAAAATAAATTGAGAACATTTATTTTGTGACTACTCGCACTTAGCGGTGAAAAAAATATTTTAAAAAAAAGACATCACAGTTGTAGCCAGTGGATGCAAAAATCCAGATTTTACTTCTGCATGATTTTACTGGTCATGCACCGAAAGTGCATGACCAGTAAGAGGAGACCATCTTTCCGCTATATGACATGGTTGCTTAAACAGACACAACAATGGACCTACCCGGAGCCTGCGTGATTCTCTATAAGGTACCAGGAGGCAGAGAAGTTCTCACTGGTGAAGTCTCCACTCATTCCAGGAAATATCTGCTCCAGGTCTTTCTGTGGGTTTTTGCCCCTAGAAGAAAAACATTAAGACACATAAATGCAAGCGAAAACTATATTAACAGCTGAGTATTGTTGAAGAGAACTGGATTACAAGTACGCTAGCTGTAAAGCTGTATCTTTTAAATGTGACTTTATTTTCCAGCAGGGGGCAGCGTGCAGCCAGGAAGCACAGGCCTTGGAGAGCCTGGCGTGGGAAGTGCAGTGTGTGACGCCTGGATGCCCCTGGAGGACCCAGTACTCATTAGGGAAGCTTGATCTCTACTAATGACCTGTGGGCTACACAAACCAACATCCCCAGCATCACCACCCACCCTGCAGTTACACATACACACGCACAAACACACATGCATATAAAGAAGGAAACGTCTCACATTAGAGTTCAGTGTTTAATTATGTGAAGAAAAAGAAAACCATCTACCACCACGGTGATGTTTGCGCACAAATACATACAAAACCAGAGGTTCCTCCCATGGATGGGAATGCCAGGGTTCCTGCTCATCTCCCACCTCAACATATATTTCATTTTTCCAGTTGATTTTCAGCTCATCTACACTTCTAAGTGAAAATATTTACTCTGGATTATATATATTTTTTTATCTTTCTGAAGCTCTTAGTCTCATAAAAAATAATAAATGTCTGTAAAATTTTAAATGACCAGAAATGTTGTCATATTTATTCTAATATCTTTTACTCCTGAACAATGGAACTGATACCAATAAAATATCTGTTTAATTGTAAATGTTTATGCCCAAAGTGTCTTGCATCAAGCAGAACTCAGATTTAAGCTATTTTAAAGAATAAAAGCAAAGCAGAACAGATGAGCTGGCTTTTCCTCGTACAATGTTCCTCATCAATCAACATTTTATGGTGTTTTTAAATCTCACAGCTGGACTTCATACACATCCCCACAAACAGCATCCATAATACCTTTCAAATGGACAAATAAAATGTGGTTCTATCTTTAGGATTCTGATGTAACAAGAAGATTTTATATTTCTGAAATGGGATTAGCTTTCTGGAAAGTTTGGTTTGACATAATGAAGCTTTTAGCAATGCACTCATCAGATTTCAGATTTTCTCTGAAATCTGACCTGCTGATTTTGATTCTTTCTCTAGGAAACTATACCACACAGAAACATATTTGTGTAAACTGTTTTGACTTAACAGTTAAAATATAACAAACACTGAGCATAAAAGTAAACCTCAGCACAGATTTTTTTTAGGCTGGGGTTGTTTTGAATCCAACAGAAAATGCCCACATCAAAACATTTGTCCCTGACCTCTATGATATTCTCAAAAAACTGAACATATAGAAGAATATGTTGATAGTTGATTCAGTTTTACAAAATTAAAAATGTGGGAGCTTTTAGATTTTATGCATTCTTAAGTAATTTGATGTATTTAAAATATAAGATAATTAAGTAAAAATTGACAGTCCTTGCCTGTTAAACAGCTTTGTTAAAAAAATAGAGAACATTGAAGTTCTTAAAATCAGGCTTAAAACGTGTTTTTTGTTTGGTATTTCACTAATTTAAATGAGCCAGATGCATAATTAAAATGCATTCCTATTCTTACCTTACAGTAAATTTATCTTTAGTCTTATTGTTTAGTTTGGCTTCATCTTAATTTTAAATATTTGTATTTATTATGCTGATTTAATTTATCCACTTTTATTTCTGATTAATGACAATTTCACACTTGTTTTTCAAAGGTCAAAGTACATTTTAATTTATTCCTGCTTTATTTTTGTTTATATCCGTAATCTTTCTTTTACCATTGTTATGTGGAGTATACACAATGTCTTCATGTGAAGAAGAGATGATCTCTAATTATGCTTCTGATACGAATAAAAGGTTAAAAAGCAATACCGCAAAAAACATTTAAAATATAAATGTAGCTTAGGCTGTGATTAAATCTTAATTAAATATTTAGGCTTCAACCCTTAATTCAGAAGTAGGTTTAAATTTTTTGCATGAAGTGTTTCTATCAGAGATTGCAGCATGATCTCTAATTACCATGTCACTTAAAACTTCACAAGTGGAAGTTATAAGTGACCTGTCTTTTTTTTAAGCTGTTAAATACTTACAGCAGCAAACCCTAAAAGTGAGATCACTACAGAAAAATGTAAACAACCTATCGGGCTCTTTTCGAATGCCTTCATGTTACATATCAACCAGAGATAGCTTTAATCTGACTGAAAGGCAAACACGGACACGCACTGCGGTGAGTGTTTAATGCATCTCTGGGAGCCAGTCAATGGAGCAGCCTGTTTATGGGGGTCTTGTCTCTGGCCACGAGCGGTCACTTGCCCCCAGACCTTCTAAGTCAAACAAATACTGAGCCAGAAATGTCAGAACTTGACAAGACAAACTATAAGTTACAAGCTCTGCCCTCCCTGGCCGACGCGTGGGAGCCATCAGCGCACTGCCTGCTCTGCGAGGCGCTGTAAGTGTGACGTTTTCTCCCAGAGTTCTTTCCAAATGTCTCTTTATCGTCCTCCTCTCTACTTTATACACAATTATGTTGTTTCCACTCCTTGCGTGGACCAGTTCAGCCGCTCCCATGCTGGCATAATATTTCAAATGCCAGCATATGGGGAGAGTTTGGGTCTGTTTAGAGATGTAACCCATGACTCAGTGACTTGAGAGCCCTCGTGTTTATGGCAGTGAGATGGCCTGTGTGCATTTTTGTATGTTTTCGATCCGTACTTGTCCATCTCGATGCCCAGTGGATTACTGGGGCGCAGAGAGAAGGGAGAGATTCCTTTGTTGCGGTTCGTCCTCATGTCGTAGTTCACTTCGTCCACCCACACTGCAGACTGTTCCAGGATACCTGTAGGACAGGCGGGACGCAGTCACAACACGTCCCAGATGGGCTCACACATAAACACACTTGCTCTCATTTATTTTACAAGCATGCAAACAGTAAATAAGTCAGCCCTGGGTTCATGTATTCATTGTTTTTCTATATTTTAATACCTAATAAAATAAAACATTTTTATTCAGTTTGTGCAACTGAAACTGCATCATAAAATACCAAATGCAACAATTATATTCATTAATCATAGCTTAAAAAATTAGCATAAAAAAAACTTTGCAACCATTATATGAAGTGATGAGTGGCAAAGCAAGAAAATTCCTGAAATCTTAAAGGAAAACTAATTTATTGAAGTTGTTAAAATCTTATTAACTGTATTGCAATTTGTACTTACATTTACATTTTGCTAAATTCAGTGTTGTATTGTCAAATTCAAATAAAATCAATTAGGTTTAGTAGAATTACTGTAATCTGTTAGCACACAAATTAATAATAAATAACGTGCAATTACATGTGGTGTTTTTATTAGATTGTGGTTAGATTAAAAGAAGAATGTTATGAAAAATGTCATCATGTAGATACTGCCTTACAAGGGTTTTCGATCCCCTAAAATCATTTCGCATTGTGTCATATATTTCCCAGTAAATATATTTTACTGGGAATTTATGCAACTGACCAACACAAAGTAGTGCATCATTGTAAACTAGAGCAGAAAAAACAAATAGGCTTATTTTTGATTTTTTTAGAAAAACTCTTGAAATGTTGCACCTACTTATTTTTAGTCTCTTGACATAAATAAATTAAACCCAGACCAAAAAACTGCCTTTAAAAGTAAAATCATTAGTTAAATAAATTAGCCTGAATGTTGTTTAACTGTGAAGGTCTCAGAGGTTTTTAATAGAGGAGGAGCTGCACAGTTTGGCAGCTCAGGAGGGAGAATCTGTCATCTGTTAGTCTTGCAACCCACCAATCTGGGCCCAAGCCATTGTTGAAAGATAGCCAGAAGAAACTAAATTTAAAGTTTACTTCAAGCCATATATACATCATCAATAGCTGCAGTGCTCATGGGCACTTCATTGGTTTGTTGACCTTTTCCTTTCTGAGTCTTACCAATCCTCTCTGGCCTGAGCAGTTTGAATGAGACGGTCGAGGTGCCAGGGCCTCCGGACTTTGTGGTGACGATGATTTCTCCCTTATCATCTTTGGCAGGCCCCACACGGCACACTATTTTGCTGGCCGACATCCACTCTGCTGTCAGCATGCAGTTATGGCCGCAGATGGACAGACCTGAGATGGAGAGGGAGAGAAAAAGGTGAAATGGGTGAAAGATACAGACACACACACAGGGGGAACAAATAAACATTTGCAATGCAAGCACACAGACACAGGAATACAAATATGGAGCAGTGTAGAAGAGCTTGCTCAGACAGCGCTGTCGTCTATCAGCAAGTTTAGTCAAACTGTCACCAGAGGTCGAAGCTCAAGCCGGGGTCACAGCTGGCGTGGGTGGCCTTGATCTTCCTCCAACTCACTCAACTGCTTAAACTTAATGTGAGTGACTCCTCAGTGCTAAGTGGCTCATTACTGGCACAATGTGCACTCTGCCCCGACATCTGTCAGCCTCTTCTTAGAACCTCACAAAGCCTTCGTTAGGCAGGGAGAACTTGGGCATTTTCAGCAGAAGAGATTTGGTAGCGCTTGGTGTGTGTGTCATCCAGTGAGAGGCGATCAACAAATAGCCCATAAAACCGTAAATAATTTGCCCATTAGAGCCCCATTTCCTGCCTCTGTTCTCCATAGGCCACTTTGTTTGAATACATAAGCACTCACACACATTTGTGCATATCTAATTGTCCTAGTCAAGGCCCCGGGGACATGGATGCTCAGGAATAGACTTGTATTGCTGGCCACGGAGCTGGCAGCCTGATGAAGAGCGGTTTGTGGGTCCTCTGAACTGCCATCAGAGTTTTTACAGGAGCTGGCAAATATGACGGAAAATATTGGCAGAGACAAAGTGTGATGTTAAAATCAACTAATGAGAGCAAGATGTTTCAAGCTCAAGTTTGGCTTACAAAAAAAGTCATTTGACTTTTTCCTTTTAAGCCAAATGACAACTTTGTTTTTCTATGTTAATAAATAGGAAAAAGTCTTATAATATGTTAAAATGTGCATTCTGGTCTTGAGTGTTTACTAGATTATTTTCTATGCATCCAGTACCTGTGAGCAGGTGGATCATAATTATTTGAATTGTTTTTTGATTTTTTTTAAAGTGGGTGAAATAAAAAAAAAGTGGTTTTTAAACAAGCAAATTTAGTTTTGATTTTATTGTGGATTTTTTCCAATCCATACCCTTAATAATATTTACCTAAATGTCTCCAAGCAGGTCACACTTTGGTTACACCTTAAGGTGTAATTCTGACTGGATATTTAACTTAATGGCAGAATTCGCAAAGTCCATTTAAACTGGTTGGTTCGACTTTCAAGTAAAAGTTTCAATACAATTGATTTTGGACCGGTTATATTTTGGATGACACTCCCTCAGTCCATGGTGGAGCAAAACTGGCTTCTAATGGTGTTCCAGTAATTCATGAGAAGATTCAGACCTGGTGGTTCCTGGGTTATTTCTGTAAATCCTGACAAACTTCCTTTCACAGTTTGGAAAGTGAGGACACATTTGACAAATATGTACTTATGTCACTTGAACTGATATTCTTTGAATAACACGTTTCCCAAACTTTATAAGTCTACAGTTCTTCTTAGCTGAGATTATTGGACTTTCTCATTGATCTTAATAGCGATAAAGCCAAAGAAGATTATAAATAGATGTGTTTATATGCTAGCAAAGACAAACTACCAGCGAGACATGGTTGTGTCAAAAGGATCTTTAGTACCACTGATTCAAACAACTATTTAAAGGCCTTACCGCTGAGATCAGCTGGACCTGTGCCCAGGTTCTCTCCACGAATGGTCACTTTGGTCCATGCTGGTCCCTCCTTAGGTGAGATGCCCGTGACTAGTGGTGGCGGCCGTGACATTTTGACTCGAGTCGCAGTGCAGCTCTGGACCAATCAGCAACTGGAAAAGCACAACATACAATGGTAAGAATTGGTGACATCTGAAATGCAGCCTCCTCACAGAACATTACACAATGTCCTGTTGGTTCATTTAACTTAGAGAAAAGAACTCTACAATAAAACTAATTGAATTTGTTGCATACTTTGGTTCTATACAACATTAGACCAACAAATATATTCCCAAACGTCCATTGAAAAGTTGCGTTAACATAAAAAGTTTACGTTCAAATTTACACTGGGCTACCCTGCACTAGATTCATATTCCTTACAGTTTGTCTCATCTTTCAATTTGTTAGAAATTGGGAACAAGGAACAATCTGAAATTTAATATCCTTTACTTGGTATCTAACCTGGACAAACTTTGAAAACAGATTCAGTTTCAAACTCTGATCTAGATAGGTTTGGAGGCCTTTTTAAAATGTTTGAACAAGTATGGGTTTATTTGTGGTTATCTGTCAACAACAAAAAAAAAGTAAATGAAAAATGGAATCAACCCAAAATTTGATGTTGTAATGTAAGGTAACGGACATAATTTAAACATAAAACCAATGGAAACATACTTTATATTATTAAGACACGTAGGTTTTATCTTTTTGAAAATGTAATAATTAATAAAGCTTTTATTACTTATACTATTTCTCATTTCTTTTTAATTTTTTTCATGTTGTGTAAAAACTTGAATAAGAAATCATAGCAGGTTAATACTATTACAATACAATGCATGATATGAGTAATAACACAAACCATTTTATAAATTCAACAAGGATTTTTACCTAGTACTCATGCCAGATATTTAGACCTTTTTACCAAAATATGATCAGAATTTGGCTCAAAGTTCATTTCCCTCTCCAAACAATGTATGCATTGCAAAAGTTATCTCTCAGATATTAGCAAACACAGAGAAAGCGGCCAAGAATGAAACAGACAGAGAGCAGAGAGGACTGGAAGAATGTAAACCTCACAGCGCAGGATAAATAAACCTGGTCTGCCCAATCATTCCTCATAAGCCCACACAATACTGTACACATTCTGGTACCAAAGAAGGAGCAACCATGCAAATCAGTTCATGTTGGGGAGAGAGAAGGGTTTCAAATAAAACAAAAATATGAAAGGAAGCATTTCAGCTGAACAGATGTTTGCTAATAAATTACTGCCAGGTCTCTGACCAAGCTCAGCTTCATGAAGCAATCCAAGCTGGGCTTCCACCCTTTCACTCTGCAGCCATAACACGTTCACCTCAAACAATGCAGGAGTTCACACGGACCGGACCTTTTGCTTGTGCACGGTGGTAAAACTCTGCACAGACCCAAAAATAAGAATACGCAAGAAATATGAAATCTCACAGACTAAAACTTATGTGGCTATACGTTAGAGGCCTGAACTGACCCATAAGAAGCTCGAAACAGCTCAGAGATATGTAGATTTGAAATTTTTTAATGAAATTTGTCTAAATTTGAATGAGTGACATTTTCAGAAAAATGGAGAATATCCATATTCCCAATTTTAGTTCTGTGCTCATCAATAACCAGAGAAAAGAGAAGCAAAACTTCCACTCTGATGCACACAGAAAGCTGATTCTTGTGTTGGCAACTTCCAAGATTTAGAGTCAGGACCTTCAGCAGTATTCAGATAGTGAAGCCATTAAATTATTCCATTAAAAACAAGGGATAATATTATGATAACTGTTGCTTCTAAGATAAATCAAGATAACTATAAAATCAGAGAAAGATGAGAGAAAAGAAAAAGAAATTTAAAAGCAGAATTTGCCTCTGAGGAAGGAAAAACAATCACCAAGGTTGGAAAGAAATGGACTCTAAAGCACACAGTTTCTCCTTGGAAGGCAGTTGAGAGGAAATAGGTTTTAAATTCATTGCCATATCCTAAACACCCGCTTTTAAAAGATAAAAAAAATGCAGGCAAGCACGACAGATTTTTCCTGTATTCTAATTTCAAAACAAATTTAGATTGAATGGTGACATGAATTGGCATCTGGTGGAAGTGCCAAACGAAAGCACCAAGAGGTGACACTGTCAATAATCTTCAGTTTGAAAGTGATTAGCAAGCAACAAGAAATCTATCTTGACTGCACAATTTGACATGAATTTGTAGTCCATTATTGACTTTTGTAATGATTTTATCTATAAATCAATATGTTGTGACACTCTACTTTTTTTAGTTTTTTAGTTAGCAGGGCATTTACAATGATGCAAGATGGAATTGAAAAGTTGGCAAAAGCTGTTGGAAAGAAAACTACAAAATACCTCAGCAGATACATCAAGAGGAATGAATATTAACAAATCAGTGTTTTATCCTTTTTCTTTCAACTTCTATGAATGAGGCTGAATTACATATCACAGAATTATTGATCTTTACTTTCACAGAAAGAAAGCTAAACAAACTTCTGTTTAATATTATATTATGAAATTTCTTGAAAAGTAAAATGAAATGTTTCTCTAGATCTAAATAGGTGCATCTAAATAAAATTGATTTGACTAGTATTGAAAAAACATAACACAGAATCATAATACTTAGATGTATCCTTAAGGAGTATAACACAACATACTTCAAGCTGTCATTCATCACAATTGTTTACAAAGTGAGAATCTGTCTTATCTCCCAGAACAAGCTTATGTTTATATAGACCACATCTAGACATCTGTGTCAAGAAATTCCCCTAAATGACTTATACTTGTATAGAAGATGTACAACAATGTTTTGTAAGATGTTGAAATTAACATATATTTAAATACATTTAAGATGTTAAACAAAAATTTTAAAATTCAATATTTACTTTAACTAGAAAAAACTAAAACAAGCACACAGTTTATTAAAAAGGTATCAAATTATGCATATGTGGCTAAGAGGACTAAAAAAATAATAGAGTAAACTGCGACTTTTATGGCACTTTCATTTAAAAGAACAATATTGAAAAAAAGAAGCCAATGCATCAAAGTAAGCAAAACTGTAGTGACCCAAAAATTGAGCAGGAGAATAGGAACCTGTCCGAGGAATGTTCTGGAATACCTCCTTCCCTGCCGGGCTGCACCAACATCCCAAAGCTAAAGACAAACCCCCAGAGGGATTTACCTCGCGCTGTTGCTGCTGTCCTGCGCTTGTTAAGAGGAAATGGAGGGGCTCTGAATCTGACATGATGAAGATAAGAGGTCAACAGGCCTAAAACAAGAGCCTGGTATATCCTTCATCAATCCCACATGTTTGGAGCGGGAGTGGCGAGGAGAGGGGGTGGGAGGTTGAGACCACGGCCCATTTTTGTATAATTCAGATTCTACTTCCAGGAGTATTTCTGTCCTATATAGTACACATGATCTCACACACACACACACCCACACGCACACAGACAGACTGAGCTGAGCTGGGCAAAATGACAGCTCAGCGAGGTTTGCGTGCGAGGGGCCCGGGCTGGTGTTGTGTGGTCTGTGCGTATGCGAGCGTGAGGAAGAATCTGAAGAGAGTTCTGGTCAGTGCATGTGTGTGCATGAATATCTGTAGATGTGTGCGTGTGTGTGGTCTGGGTGTGTGGTCTCCGGCGCGGGCCTGGGGAGAGCCTGCTGACGGCTGGGATGAGAAAAGAGCCGCTGTGTTTACTTTACTCTGGGGGCTGCTCATGGACACGGGAACACTGCCCAGACCCTTCTCTGTAACATCCAGCATGCACACACACACACGCATGAAACATCATGCACGCTCACACAAGGAACCGAGTCGCAAGTAACGGGACTCCTCATGTCATGCATCACCACAAATGCCCTGCTAACAAGGTCAGAGAAATTGTAACTTTATTCAAATGGACGCTTAACTGCAAACTCTTTTTTTTTCTTGCAGTTGAGCAACATGAAAAGGAAAAGAATCCCCAACTGGAACCGTTTAAAGGGGCAGCATCTTCCTAAAAAGGGATAAAATGACAAGCCTCTAGGGGGCATTAGAAGATGACAAACCATTTTGTTCTAACATGTGTCAAGCCCCAACTTTTTTTGTTGGCTAAATTTAATCATAGATTGTTTTTAGCTTCCTTTCTCCAGCAGGAATCCCTCAGAATCATGATGCTGCCACTCTCCCATGTATCGCTCTTTACTTTCCTCTGAAGGTCACCAACAAACAGAGTTGCCTCTAATTATACAGCAGCTGTATAATTTGTATTTTTTAAATAGAAAATATTTCTATTTAATATATTCTATTGCAATATATTTTTAAATAGATATTGTTCATATCGTTGAGAAGAGGAGTAACGTCTTTTTAACTTACACCTAGTATGGAAATAGCAGACAGTTTTCGTTGAGGTTAGGTCAACATTACATTTTTGAACATCTAGACAAAAAAAATAAGAAGAAAGATTTGACTGAACTATAATGGCAAGAAATTATGAATTTTCTCAACAGATTTTTTTTTAATTAGTACATTAATTCAATGCCACGCTAAGCGATGAGCTTTAAAGAATGTGACTGAAACAATCCATAATTACAAGGAAATCAAGATTTACTAATTTTTATTCAAATAATTTATCATAACCAACCCAGACCTGCAAAGAGTGCTTCAGCATCCATATCTAAAATATAGATTACTAGATTTTTGCTGGATTTTTTATTTTTTGTTTATTGTTGTTTTTTATGATGTAACGATGCCGCAACCATTCAGCCAAAGACAGAAATAGATTTTTGTTGATTGGCTTTTAACTAATGATTAAAAACCGGAAAAGTTAAAACTTTTGTTTCCGTTGAATGGCTCAAAACAGAAAACTGGCATTTCTTTCAGTCTGGAAATGCCCCATATGTTTCTTTGTAACCTGTTTCACCTCAAGTAAAAAGCAACTAAAAGCGGGGAATATGTGCTTCCTTCAAAAATCAAGAAAAAATCTTCCATTCTCTGTTTTGTATTAAATTCAAAATGACAATTTCTATAAAAGTGCCCATGATTTCTGTTAAGGTTAGTGTTTCTTGAACTAGACATTGGAACTAAAGTCGTGTTAAAATAAATAAGTTCATATGTGTTACAGACCTTAGAACGACAATCGGAATCAGCAGGTCACGCTGCAAAAAACAAACAAAATAAGGCCAACAAGAGCCTGAATCATGTAGTTTCCACCCCATACAACCTTTTCTTCGTAGAAGCGCTATGAAACCTAATGCTTTGCAGAGAGGATCAGAAAAGTATTTGATAAAAAGAGCAAACGGCAAATCAAGAATCCAGTTTTGACATCTGTTTGCTTCTTTTACTCTCACACCCACATTTAAGTTCTGAATAATAAACTATCTTGATTATCTCAGATTGTCTTGATTATCTGAAACTGTTGCTTCCCACGAGAACCATGATAAAATTAGACAAAATTAGTGCATCTCCTTTTAGTTCTTGAACGTGAAGGATGTGCTACATTCACTGCATTAAAAATACAAATGCTACTAAAGCAATAAGATGATATATTTAGTTGGGTTTAGCATTTTCCCTGCCATTTCAATTATTTTTAGATAGAGAAATATGTGCATAAACACTCATTATGCATGAATAAAAGTCTTGCATGGATTAGATTATAGATTTAGTAAAACCTGGCAACAATAAGAAGGATTTTTCTTCTCTTAGACTCTCAATGCAGTTCTAACTGCTTCATATTTTCCTCTGGCTATACTAACTTTTAGCAACAACTAAAAGAATACTAATATTGTTGTAAGTGAAGCATCAGATAACGTCTTCAGGATTTATTTAAATGACACTGATTTGAATTATTCTATCATCAAAACATGAAAAACTGTAACCACACAAATAAACAAATGTATCTAAACTAGTTGACCCCCTATAATCGCAACACACACAACCCAGTGCCCCGTGACGATGTCATGAATAAGGCGTTCAAATTTTGGATCATTTAGCTCTTGGAGCTAAAAGGTGACTCACATATGGCAATGATTGGCATAAATTTGTGCTGGAGTGTGAGTGTAAGCGAGTGTGTGATGGGTTCAGCGGGCACAAAGGGACCCATTTAAAACAGCTCATCACCCTCAATCCATCCCCCTCTAAGCACCATACACACACACGCACACACACCATTTTGCTCTGTGCTCCCCATCATTACATAAACACTAGATTCCATCAAAGATCCCTTCGACTCCTCTGAATGCCCAGAGTCAACCAAACATCTCCCAGTCTAGGACGAGGGGGCCGATCCTAAACAATCTTCTTCACTGTTCGCTCACACCCACGCCGCTCTAAGATGTGGACAGCCTAATGTACCCGATAGCCAGAAATTAACCATAATATGTGTGAACTGTATCAGATTCCATATAAATGGGCTCCATTAAAACGGACTGTGCAGAGTCTGTTTCCAGTCCAGAGTCCACTGGACTGGAAACTTGTCCAGTGACTGCTGACCATTTCTACAATGAGTCAACATCTCCTCTGCAGAGCAGTCAGCCTGAAAGTTCATGGAGACTCTTCATGAAGACAAACTGATCAGATGTTTGCCTCTGGCTCCCCGTCCTACCAGCATCATATTTACCCACAGGCTCTGTTATGTTTGGGTCTATCTGTTTGTTTGTTTGTCAGTCTCCAGCGCTTCACTGAGTTAGGCTTAATGAAGTGAAGTCGCCAATTTCCCAGATAAAAAAAAATCTTGAAACAATAAACAGAAATATGAAGAATAGGCCTGCAACTGTAAGAAAATGTTTTTGGAGGATTAGGAGGCTGGAGACAGGCGGCTCTGCCCGGTGACGAGGAGTAGTGGAGCAATCTGAACCTTGGTGAGCCGGGCTGGAACGTTGCTGCTCCGGTTGGTTTATGTAAAAAAAATACAACCGTGAGAAACATTCAGAGTCAAAACAGAAGCCATGTAATTAATAATGGAGCAGAAATTCAATATGTTACAGCAAAAATCTGTACTCCACAACGACTTATAAAATATAATAAAAGAATGAATATTTAAATTGACAGGTTTATTACTTTTTCTTATTGATGGGGCTCTAACTCATTTAAGAATATTTTTTCAAAGAATATTGAATCAAGAAAGAATATTGTTTAAATAATGTATTCTTAATAAAATTATCTTTTCCTGCTTTTCTGGAATAAATTTAGTTGCAAACTGGTGTTACAAATAAACTGAATGAAGTTTATATTGAATAGAAGTACCAAAAATACATTTGTTTCTTACTTTGGTTGCGCAACTGTCTCAAAAATTATTTGACTACTAAGCAGTTACTTAGAGAATAAAATGTGAATTACTCTCCTATTAAAAAAAAGCTTGGAGAAATCTTGCCTTTAAATTTTAGATAATTTGTTCAGTGGAAGTACAACTGTATAATATTCTAGTAACTTTCTCTTTTTTCACTTATGAATTTCTTTTTCCCTGGGTTTTAGATCCACACTTGAAAAAGGTAAAGACATGAGAACATGCCCTTCAAATAAGACATGTAGATGTGCTTACTTTGTTGATGTTAAGTTAACAAATGAAAACAATTAACCTAAACTTGCCCATATTTACAGTCAGAGTAATAAGAGAAAGGATTAAAATCTAGAAATGAGTAGGTGGATTAAAACCCTTTCATCAAGAAATCAGTTGGTGAATTGGAACTGTGACAAAAAACACTGGAGAAGGACCAGTTTATCTTCCCACCATATGTAGAGTGCAGGCAAGGGACGTAACATAACTTCCAGAGATGTAACAAAAATGCAGCAAAGAGAAGCATCTTGGAATCACCAAGTCTCCTTAGTAAATGTTAAATTAAAGCAACATGCCAGCTGGTTGTTTGCCAGATAAGGTTTTAATTTCCCTACTACTGCATGTGGAGTTTGATAAAACTCTACTTTGCTTTTACTGAAACTGCAACACTTGAAGAGATTAAACAAATTTAAGTAGCTCAGCAATTCTAGATGGGACTTGTGTAAAGCAGGATGAATCTGAAAAAACACCTGATGAACATTGTGAAATAGAGTAGAGGGTCTGTGATGCTCAGTCTGTTTCTCTCGCAAGCATTGTAGAAATATTGTTCTAGCGCATGGCATCAGGAACTCTTTAACGCAACAACACATTGTAAATGAAAATCAGATGGGATTCTTATTGGACGTCTTAAGATTAATGACCCAAACCATATGGCAGAATCTTGAAAGAAATCCTGCGGAAATTCTGTGGGATGGGTTGTTGTCCTGTTCGGTAAAGGGATGCAATTAAAACCAGGGATGTCAATAACCACAATATTGGCAATTTAAAGCACAAATAAATACAGGGTACTAAATTTTTTTGGGTGAAATTGTGATGCTTCAATAAAAACAATATAAACTTACTTTTAAGTTGCAAATAAGTTTCTAAGTTTCAGTTTTCTGTTTCTCTGTCTGTAAATTCAAGATTGAATGTATCACAGGAACCACAGAGTGAAGACCAGTGTCTGGTAAGGCTTTTAGCTGGGTCGAGGCTACCAGGTGGGGCACACCGCAAAGAGTGCAGGGGGTGTAGGGGGCTAGGGTGAGCTTGGTTCGTAAATAGGGCTTGGCCTGACCCCCGTCACTCAATTCACCCTGGCCTCAGCGGAGCAGCGTCACTGAGGAAAGCCTCAGAAAATACAGCCCACTACATTCCACCAAAACAAACAAGCAGGGCCACCCAAATTTTTCAATTAGAGCCCCAGGAGGGGACAGGAAATGGATCAGTGTAGCCTTGCCCCTGTGTTTCCCCCTCCCTCCTTCTGACTTAGGAGAAGTGGAGGAGAAGGTGAGACAAAGTGCTCTAAGTGTGGCCCTCCTAGCATGGATATAAACAGAAATCACAGACATTTGTAGGACACAGCTCCAGCTTGCTGTGAACTTGTCAATCATCTGCTCTCTTTCACTCTCAAGTCCAATCAATCTGTTGAACAAACACACATGCTGAAGTACTGTTTTCCCTGGACAAACCTACTTAAAGAGCCTATGCTACAGCAATATTTGACTAAGGAACACAAAAAGGGATTAAAGAAGCGCAAAACGTGTTGAAACTGAAAACACTACACTTAATGAGCCTGAAAAAAGAGACAAGACTTTATGCAATAACAGAGACTGTGAATTGAAAAAGTTAATAGAAGCAAGATCACAGAAGAAGCATAGCTGTTTTCCAAAGAGGGCATTGCTACACCGCTTCTAATATGGTCAATAAACTTAAAATGATTTTTTTTCTGTAGCAAAAAGTAAACATTTTCACAAGTTCCACTTTAATAAGCATGGTGAAGTCATGCAATGTAAATATTACTTCTATAATTACAAAAATATAGACTATGATACCATATATAAACATATGAAGAGTCCTGTTTAGTAGGACTCAACAAATTTATCAACTGACCAAAATAATCTCTTGCTGGGTGAACTTTTAAAATTCAACATCAAGGAATCTTTAACAATCACTGTATTGCATAAACTGACCTGAAATTAAATTCACAATTAATGGTTTTATCACAACCATTAAACATCATGTCAGTTGTGCTTTTATCACAACTGGCATTAAAGAGACTTACTAAATTGGGTTGTCCAGGTTCTCACAGTCCACAAAAAATATGGATGTTAGATTATTTTGTCTATTAAAGGTTAACAAAAACATAAATTTAGCATTTATGATGAGCAGTAAGATGCAAAAAGCTTAATTTATAGATAATGAATCTGTTAGGATACCGTTTCACCTAAAACTAGTGTTAGAACTTCCAGATGAAATAAGTTAAATGAGACGCTTATGCGTGTTATGGATTGTCAGCTGAGTTGTAATCCGCCCAGCCATGTTGCAGTCATCTGGAAATGCCGAAATATTTGTAAGCAACGGTTTCTTTAAGACAAATCTTTTGACAGTAACTTAGCAAGCACCTCGCCGAATTTACCAGGGATGGTCCACAGAACGCGAGAAGCAATCGATATATTCTGTAAAAAAGAAAGGACCCCCGGACATTAAAATTGTATAGAATTTGAACAGAGTTTGGCATAGCTAGCGGTCCTGTTATAAACTTTTAGCGAAAGGACAGTTAAACCACTTCGACTCCATTACTTATAAGCACTGCTATGTTAAAGTCATCTCAGTATAGGATATCAAGATAATTCATGAGTGATTTTAAATAAAAACATCAAAAACAGCCGCTTTGTTGATTAATTCGAGAGCTAACTTTAGCCTAAGCTAACATTCGCTAGACGAAGCTAGTGGGTCAAATTCATATCAAAGAAGAGAATCAAGTACTGTCATTCGCCTTGGCTGAAATCCTACTAAAGTTTATAGTCCTCTAAATTGCGTGATATAATCATTATCACCACATTATGAGAAAAGAAGGACAAAATATTGCAAAAAAATAGGAACTCACAGCTCAAAGAGGATTGTCTGCAGAGACTGCTTCCTGTTTCCTGTAACAACTTCCTGGCAGAGCCTTCAAAATAAAACACGTGGAAAATTTTTGACCATTACGAATTCTTTTTCTAATACATATTTGGACGAATCAATTAAATCAATATAGAGCAAAATTGACTAACATCATTTATATGTATTAACTTTATTATTCATTTTATCTGTGATTAAGCAAGTGAGCAAATAATACATTTTTATTACACAGTTTGCAGTTTACAATCGGTATGAAACCGTTTTATTGCCATAATTTGACTAAGAATTTTTTTTACATCAAGTTTAACAGACTGCAGATTCTGTAAAATGCCATATCAACTTTGAAAGCATTTTTTTAATTTGTTGTTTGCCTCAAATACACATTTTAATGGTTAATCTAAACCACTTCAGGTAATCTTATGACAAATGTAATGCATCTTGTCAGAATCTATGCAACAACAACAAATAAAGACAACCTGCATTTTTCTCAGGAGAATCTGACGTCCTTCGTGCAAGAACACTGTAGCCCAGTGGGAGCTCTGCTCTTTCCTTGTCTCTCTTTTCACGGTGCATCACTGAGGTATTTCCACTTGTTCTGGGAAAGTCGCAGCATCATTAGAAATGCAACAGAGACCACCCAGGCTCACACTGGAGCACCGATACCATTACATTTATCTCACCAAATTGTGCAGGGCAGAAAGACTTTCTGTGATAAGGCAAGGCCCACTCCCCAAGGAAACCATATTGTCCAATTACACGGGGTAATCTGATAATTGAGGGATCAAACTGTGACTTGGGAGCTTGCACAGATGCTGATGTCACACAGAGGCTGTTTGTCTACATAAACATCTACTTAAGAGCAATGACGATGGAAGATTTTGATCTTATTCTCAGTGGTATAGCCATTGCCAGTGAATGAGAGGACCAGTGGCACATCACATATATCTTGCGGTGAAGCAACAATCTAATGTTGGCCTATTTTACTGTATACTCGTTGAACTTGTCCATTTCTAATTTTGCTACAAGCACAGGCTGCCATAGGTCTTATTGGGATTTTATTTAAAAACGTCTGTTCTGTGGAAACCTCCCAGGTTTTTTATAAAGAACATTACTGAACAAACAGAATCATGAAGACCAAAGAACACATATAAAGTTTTGAACACCTCATACAGCACTGTTCATTGTCTAAAAATAGAAATAGTAAGATGAGAGAAAAATTTATTTTCCTGGCATACAAGCAAAAATGCCCCGTCTTGGGAAAAATTGATGCATCTTGAACTTTCCACCTCCACAATGAAACAAGGTCGGGGCAATCTTTCTTCATCAGTGACAGAGAAGCTGATCAACATTGATGAAAAGATGAGTAGAGGTCAGCACAGGGCAATCTTAGAAGAAAACCCACTACAGACTGAAAAACTGTAAAGACTGCAGCAGGGCAACAACCCTAAACAAAGCTTCAATGGAATGGTTGATATAAACACAAATTAATTTGTTGGAATGGTCCAGTCAAACTCTAGATCCTAGTTCAGTTGAGAATCTTTAGCAAGACTTCTATGCCTCTTTTGGTAGATTTTTATAAAAATGTGTCTCTTTTAAGCAATGTATTATTTCTTCTCCATTTCTCCACTTCTTCAACTTTTGTTTAGTATGGCACATGTAATCTCAATAAAATACAATAAAGCTTGCATTTTATAGTGAAAAACATAGAATAACAATCAAGTGGTATGAACATTTTTGCAAGATATGGCATATTTACTGTGATATTTTTCAGAGAGCCTGGATTTCAAAATGGACTTTTCATCACTAGTTCTTCATGTTGCAGAGATTATTTGTGAGTAAGGCCACAAAATATATTGGATTCTAATCATCAGCAATATCATTGTATGCAATACAGCAACTGCAAAGGATTGCTTGAGTGGAAGATTAATTATGTTAAGTGCCTTGCAATTATCCACTTCATACCAAAACATATTATCTGCATAGATATTCACAGCCCTTGAGGTCAAAAGCTGATGCAGACTTTAGAGATATTTGTACTAAAGCTCCTGAAAGACAGTAATGGTGGAAAAAGAAAAGTGAGAAAACTGCAGATTAATCAGAACCCAGATCACACAAAAAAATCTGCAATAAAGTCAAATGTTCATGTTTTCCAAAAATCTCACATAAGTATATGACTGATTTCATTCTGATCTTGTCCATCATCATAAATTTTTACTTTTTAACTTTTTAAATAGCTGATTATTTTAAACAGCCATTGAGGAGAAAACATTTGAATTCATGTTCTTGTGTTTTTCAGACAGCTTAGGTTTTCTGGACAGGTATCCGGGTGTTGCTGTATTGGGCAATGATGGCAATGTAAGTTGTTACCATGACCTCCCTCACCCCTGTCTAATCCATGTCCCATAACGGCACATGCTGCACTGGCACCATTGCTCATCCCTCAGCCCTATTGTTCATTGTTTGTCTCCTCTAGTTTTTCCCATGGGCCCCTGGCCAGTGAGAGGAAAAGGTCACTGTAAATATTGCACTGAAATCCCTCCTCCCTCCTTATGCCGGTCCTGAAGATGGAACAGACGAGCAGTGGGTGAGCACTTCCTTCCTGCACAGGGCATTGCAACTGTAACACATCAAACAAGCAGGAGTCCTTCAGTGTCAAAGATGGCTGCTGGGAGATCACATGCTCTGTGTTTACATTGTATTAACCTGGGGGGTCCCAGCCTTGGTAAAGAAAATTTGTGTCATATTGGTATGTACAGATTTTCTATCATGTCAGTCATTAATTAAGTATTATTTCTTTCAATTGCCCAGTCAGAACCCAGTCACTATCTGTTTTATGTTTACCACAAAAATTTAAAAAATGTATTCCTAGGGGACTTACTGTAGCTGAGGAACGCTGACCCAAGCATAGCTATTCTCTTGCCCTGTAGCGCTGCTGTTAATATAAGACAGGAGGATTTCAAATAAACCTCTGATATTTAGGTTTGTTTTGTTTCTGAGTGCTGTTTTATCTGCAGTAGCTCTCTTTTCCTGGAGAATCTTGACTCAGGAAATTCAGGCCTGTGCCAGGCTTAGCTTGGAAAATCACGCAAATGAACAAAATGCAGGAATTAAGGAGAACAGAGGCTTTCAGACTGAATGCTAGCACATTGCTTGCCTCAATGGAAGAATAATGCATTAAACAAAGTATATTTAGTAGATATCCTAACTTAAGACAAGTAGCCTGGTTGCAACACAGTCTAACTTTTTCAAAAGGTTAGCAACTTTTGTAAGTGCCAGTATTTGTTTTGTATATAAAAGCAAAAGCAACTTGAAAACTTTTCATAATAACATACCAGAAGGAGTGAAGTTGTGAAGATAAACAAGAGCTGTTGTCTGGGGCCCCAAGATCCTAGAGGCCCCACAGAGTGCCATGAAAAACAATGTGGCCTAATACAGAGGTCTTCTGTTTTGCTTTCTTGCCCAAGTTGCATGTTAAGGTAATAAAAAGTAATATCAGTCATTGATTACCTGACTAAATATGAAAAGCTTTCAAATTGTGATTTCATTTACTAAGGGCAAAAAAACCTGTCAAAGTCAACTTGGCCTCATGCAAAAAGACAAGCACTCAACATTGAACAACAGAGGCTGTGCATCCTCTTACATCAGACATTAAACCAACACAGCATGTTCATAAAAGGAACATTTTACCAACAGTATGACATATGATGCTCTGAGGCGGCTATACTCCTTCAGATCCTTGACCATTTGTAACTGAGGGAGCCACTAAGTTTTAATCAGAAAAATCCTGGAGGATAATGTCAGTACTGTCACTTGTTATTTCACAGCCTGAATTTGCTACTTGTTTATGTTGAACTTTAATATAAATGGGTTCCTCCAAAAACACTTCAAGAATAGCATCAGAATACCACAGAGGCAAATGTGCAGGTCAAGATTACTAACAGTATCATGTACTGTGTTCTGTAGAAGAGCAGGAATAAGGAGACAAGTAAAAGGACGCTGCTATTTCTTGTAAAAATAACAGCTGTTAGTAGCATAACCACTGTGAATATACACCCTAATAAAAATTGTAAAGAAAATGCTGGAATAAGGAATAAGATTTAGTTACTACTAGTAAAAATGAAAAGTAAAAATTACAAAGCACTGTCCCTGACAGGTGCTTTGTAAAAGAAAAAAGACACTCCATTGCGAATGAAGTGGGACTGAGCTACATTAAAAGGCTTAATAACCAATAAATCTGGTGGCCTATCCGTACCAAATCCACTGGGATTTTTTCTGTATATTCCTCAGGATTTAAGTGAAAGGTCAAATGTGAGTATATACTATAGAGTATGTAAATGTCCAATTCATTGCATGATAATTAGAGTTAGAGTTAATTACAAGTATGAGTGAGTTTGATAGCTATGATTGCAGTACCTTTTAAACCGTAAATAGTAGAACCTATTTCATGCTACCCTTACAAGTGATAATAACTGTATCTCAGACAATGCAAACATCAACACCCATAATTAACTGAACCAAGATCAAAAGACTCACTCAGGAAATATTTTGGAAAGAGAAAAAAAATAATCAAAAATAATTTTTGATTATAGAAAAATGTAAAAAAAAAAAAAAATTATAAAAATTGACTTAAAATATAAGTGGTGCCAATTTTTCAGGATTTCCCATCGGCCCCAAATTTACAAACTCCACCTCTGGCAGACAATGGCTATAGAGGTAAACATTGTTTGCTTTTGGATGTTCATTTTGTATTGAACAGTATTTTAATGTTCTATGTTTTCTACATTAAATTTGGATACAGTTTTAAATATGACTTATTTAATAAAGGTTTATTTTAAATATGATTTATTTCAAATAAACCCTGGCAATATGCTGTCAGTGAAAACCTTCACCTATTATTATAATGCTGTACTTAAATTATAATACTGGCTAATGTAGAAATTGACTGAGAAAAAGCAATAATTTGATGTTATTTCTATTTCTATATATATTTTATTTTATTTTTTTAATAATCCTCTTGCATCTGCAACACTTAAAATTACCAACAGCTAATTTGCCTGTCTTGCTTTATGCATATGTTACATTTAGCAGTAGTTTTATGTCAGATATCATCAAAATGCTAAATATTTCTAATACTAACACAGATCTAAATATTAAATATTATTGTCTGCCAAACATACACCTCAAACTTTAGAAATCATATAAGAATAAAGTCAGCCCGGCCAACAAAGACTGAAAGGATCTGGAAGAATTTTAGCAGGGATGTGAGAGATTTTCAGAAAGAAAATGGGAGGGTCAGAAAGGGTATAAAGGGGCATTTTCCCAAATATGTTCAGGCTTTTACCACCCAGGTTACCATAACATGTTCCCTGCCTTCTCATAACAGCTCTCCCTCAGCCCCCCCAGGCCAGACAACAGGCTACTGTGTCTCAGGAGGCGCAGTCCGGATCAGTTCTGGAGGCTTTGGAGAAACACTCTCTGGGAAAAAAAGGGGGCTTTACAAGCAAAATAGGAAGAAAACAAAACATGGTAAAGATGACTCTGAAATAGTTCTTCTTAGGTATCTTTTTTTCCTAAATGTTTGGTATGTAGATGGAATATGTTGCTCATCCTCCTTAGAATGGAAAAGGAACAGATTTCCTGCATCTCGGCAAGCTGAAGCTGTGGAAACATGATTTGATGTGGCAGGCTGGAGAATATTCAGACCTTTATTTTTGTTTATAAACAGGTGGAGGTGGTTAGAGTGGAAGGTTATTTATGTTTTGGATTTGGTTCAGGCTAGTCATAATTAGCAGGAGAGCAGGAAAGAAAACAGCCACTGACAGGATGATGTCATGCACTCTGCTTCCCTTTCTTATTGGGTTTACTAAGGTCATGATGCCATTCTTTTATATCCTTTAGGGCACATCTGCTTTACTGGTGTTTCATTTAATCCACTCCTATTTAGGATATTATATTATTCTTACTACATTTTTTATTGCAAATAGAGATAAGATATAAATAATGTCATTTAAATGCCTAAGTGACTTTCAATAATTAATTCTAAATACATTTATAGTGTTTCTAGCATAAAAATATTTTGTCTGATTTAAATAAAAGAGGCTGTCAAAGTGAAACAAACACTTTATAATTCCATGAAATGCTGTGTTTTCTAAAAACGTGAGAACTATAATTTTGGATTGTACTGAACCCACTATTAGGGACATTACGGAATTAATATAAAACTCGTAGATTAAAATGACCACATGACATTAAGTGAAAATAAAAAAAAATCATGTGAAAGGAAGAGAAGGTCTTAACTTCCCTGAGCCTTCTAAAGCCACACATGGGTTTTCTATCCTGCGGATTTGCATGTGAGCATTCAACACACTGAGGAGAAACTCAGTGAACATTAACTGGACTTACTGAGAAGCACATTGGCTCTCAAACCTATGATTTAATAATATGTTCTCATTTCCGTGAATTGGTGACAGGGAGGATCTAGGCCCTTACTGGACTGAGTCCTGAATGTTTTTGCAGCAAGAATATTTTCTCCATAAAAAAGAAAATGAAGCTCATTGAAGGCCAGGAGGGGGCGCCCAAGAATGCCATTTAAGATCCTTATGCAGATGTTGGGACAAACGTTGGACTCTGTGATGGAGAGGATTTTTGTCTGATGATCTTCTAACTACAAATTAACAACAATATTGATAAAAGCTTTTTATTTTTTTCTATGGAGCTGAATATGAGATAGATTAACCTGAAAGCTGCTAATTAATTAATAAATACATTAATTAATCCATCCATCCATTTTCTATACACCCTTGTCCCTTAGTGGGGTAGAGAGGTGCTGGTGAATCTCCAGCTGACCTTACAGGCGAGAGGCGGGGTCACCCTGGACAAATCGCCAGTCTGTCGCAGGGCAACACAGAGACAGACAGGACAGACAACCATGCACACACACTCACACCTAGGGACAATTTAGAGAGACCAATTAACCTGACAGTCATGTTTTTGGACTGTGGGAAGAAGCCGGGGAGAACCCACCGGGAGAACATGCAAACTCCATGCAGAAAGACCCCAGGCCGGGAATCGAACCTTCTTGCTGCAAGGCAACAGTAAAGTCAGTTGTGACTCAGTAGTTTAGATAGATACAACTAGCTGGGACAGACCAGACAGAACTGCAGCAGATAACTGACCAGCTTATCTGCATCTCCCCCAGACAACAACAAGCACACTCCAGCAGAGAGAACATGACTCCCCAAGTTAATATTGTTCACAACAATATATGTTGACAATAAGGTGAATCAATGCAGTATATATTAAGGACACCCAGCACTTAGGTAATACCATGGATTATGCTGTGTATCAGCATGGAACTAATGCACACTAATTTATTTTGCCACATTCTAAGGTATGTAACTGATGTGAACATCAGAACATTGCATTTTCCAGCTTGATCCTGTACAGCCTGCTCTGATGTTCCTATGTCTGGAGCACCTTCTTAATCAGCATGCAACGTTTTTGAAACTTTAACACAAGTATAGTTTACATAGTGGGAGCACAACACAATGTTACATTTCTGACAGTGGAAGAACAAGGATAGGGATGGGGACAGAGAGGAAGAGGACAAGGAGTTAATATTTAATGGGGTTAAGTGTATATAAGTCATAAATGTATGACTTATGTGTAAATCTTTACACATAAAGTGTAAAGATGACACTTCTGGCTGCCAGGGATGCAGTGTGTAATGATATCACAGCAGAGGCTGGATAAGACACTCTATAAAATTACTATACACACTGCAGTGCAAAGAGAAGATATTCCTCGAGATGGTCAGAAATTTAAGGAGGTTTAGGATGACAACATTCTTACTGTCTTTGAAATGGTGAAGAGAATTTGAGAAATGAACCAAAGTGACTGAAAAAAACAATGTTAAAAGAGTTGGGACATTCTCACAAACAAATGCAAGACGAAATGTAAAACAAAACATAAGAAGCTATAAAAAAATCACTGAAAATATATAAATCCAAATTGACTTCAAAAAGCTATTATTCCTATAGCTTTTTGGATAGATGTTTAGAGTTGATCATAATTAGAAACTATAAATTAGTTGCAATTTTTTCATTTGAAATGTCAGCTTGTAAGCCAAAACAGGCCAAAACAGCCGCAGCAGAAATTCATCTTTCATCAGTACCATGAAAACAAATGTACAGCAGTTCTAGGATGCAATATTTGAATCAAAGCATGATCTTGTATTAGAAGCACTAAATCAATGTTAGAATTTGTGACAAAATGTTAAACTTGATGTCCATAGAGACTCACCGTCCAACATGGCTGAGCTATTTTTCTTGAAAAAAATAAAGGAAACACTTTAGTCTCTAGATATGCAGACAGAGAGAAAAACAGAAAGATTGAATTACAGAAAAAGGTAAAAGTGGTTCAATTAAATACTTATGGTGCTTTATTACAATAAGGAAGAGAAAAAATTATATATGTTTTCTGTTTTACAATTATGCACTACTTTGTGCTAATCAGTTATAACAAATTGAACAGAAAATTTCATTGATGTTTGTGGTTGCAGAGAACCAAAATGTAAAAAAGTGTAAGGTAGTGTACAGAGAGGATTATCCCAGGAACAACAGAGGCAAGGCAAAACAAAAACAACAACCTACCTGAAACAAATACATTTCTGAGTAACTTTTTGCATACAAGACCCTGGTTGAGAGAGTGTGTGTGTGTATACATAAATACATTATCTGTTTGCATCACACTGTATGTGTGGGTGGTGAGTTGTAGCTGGGAGGCTGTTTGTAGTGAAAACAGTTAGAAAGAAGACACAAAGAGGAAACTAAAAACAGAATACTCTTTGAAGTGGAGAATGAACGATTCCACCCAAACCAGCCATACATTGATATATCTGCCATCATATTTGATTAATAGTGAAGATAATGTGTGAACATGTAGGCCATAAATTGTGGTATTGATGGCCTGAAGCCACTGAGAAATTTCCTGTGTCTTAAGTGGATGAGGTGGTGGTGTATACAGGAAGGGGAACAGCATATGTGAAGTTCAGCGAGAGGAGTGTTGCAGCTATAGGATCGTGCAGAAAGGTGCCTTCAGTGCAAATTGAGGTCAGTTTCAGCCAAGTGGCCCTTTCAGCTTTGATCCTTCAGCGGAATGGGATAAAAGACATCCTGCTTCCCTTGTTAGGAGAACCGGGAGTCGGGTGGAGAAGTTGTGCATGTGAGGGTGCGTGTATATGTTTGAGTGTGGTTTAATGGCGAAAAAATCTTTCATTACACAAAGATAATCTATTTTCATCTCTCACCTCTCCACTGGTAAACTCCTCTAATTATCCCCCACCCTCGCCTTTTTCAGCTTGTATAAACCCTAATGGCCATTACTATTATCCTTGCTTTGTCTGTCTATCTGTTCTTCCCTGTCTCCTCTCTCTATTCGGTCCTATTGCTTTGCAGTGTATTCAAAATCTGAACTTTGATCCTCCCACGAACTGTCAGTCTCTGGACCTGAGGCCCGAAGCAATTATCTGTTTGCACGTGTTTGTGCTTTCACATGTGAATCCTTTCAATCACAGTTTTACAACCAAATTACAGTTTTGTACTTTTAATAATTTTGCAGTTCTTTAACAGATGGCGTTTAATGTAGATTTGATCCAAACTATACATGTTAATATTAAGCTTGACATGCTTAATATCAAACATTGGTTTATATTTCATTGGTTTATGAAATGCTAGACTTAGAAACATTTGCTACTTTTTCATAGTTAAAAGCAAAATTGACATTTTTACCCTTTAGGTTTTATTTACAAAGACCCAGTACAGTTTGGTGCCATGTTATTTTGATGGCTTAAAATCTCTTTTATTGAATGATAGCAATAAGGTAGTGTTAGCACTACCTTATTGTTTCTGGTGATGTTTCTGATTACTGAGATGACAGTAAGCTTCTTATATTAGCAGACTGACAGGGGACTATTCTTTACCTGGTCTTCTCATAAAGTTAACTGTAAACACATTTTATTCAACCAGACCACTGTTTTCAAGGCAAAGCTTTTAAGAGAGTTAGCATGTCCGTTGTTAAATAAACAGCCTAATGTAGGACTAATAACACTGATAATCAAGCTAATAACTTAACTAATTTGTGGGCATGTTTTGACTCTCCAAGTTACTTCACAAGCAAGAAAATCAATCATCAAATCAATACTCTTCAGCACATTCAGTTTCATGTTGGTAATCAAACAAAATTCATTATATTTTTGTTCACCTTGTTTTAAAAACCAAGGTCTGGTGGAACGTTAGTATTTCCACTGAGGTCAAATTAAAATGTAATCTTTAATCTCGATTTTCTTCTGCCAATTAAGTTTTTCATGATTGTTGAGAGTAACTTTAATTCCTTAACTGTCATGAGGACAAGATGTCCTCTTGGGCCCATTGTCTAGCATGTAACTAGGCAACAGTTAAGGGGTGAACAATATACAGAGAGAAAGTAATTTTCAATATTTTATTTTTTGTAAAATAAAACATTACAAATGGAGTATCAACTTTATTTTGTTTTATTACATTTTTTATTTTGTTTCTGTTTACTGTTAATGTCAAATTATGTCAAAACATATGACTGCGTGTTCATCTGGCCACTCCTGCCCTTTTGTAATGTTCTCCTGTGTCAGAGGGTTTGGACTGGCAGCGCATAATAAGATTGGTTTTCTTTTCACTTTCATTGTCAGGGAATAATGGGGAATGTTCATCTACAAAAAGCAGTACTGTATCACTGTGAATTCTTCAGCCCAAATCAGTACAAGTAAACGAAAAATGGTTATGTAACTTCCAAAATTATTATGAACCAACAGAAGTTTGATGGTAGTTGTTTTGGTCTCATATTAGAAGACAAACCCCAATAAAATAAAGTTGGCTGTAATGTAAAACCATCAGTAAATATAGTGCAATCAAATTGAATGTGAGATTTGAGCATTTTAACCACATTTCTTAATAAATTATAAAAACACATACATTGAAATACCAAGTCATTTAATCTGATGGACAAAGTACATTATTTCAAATTAATTTATTTGGGACAAATTGCAATAAATGAATAAAATACCCAGCATCTTTTTAGAAAGTTCTGTTTAAAGTAAGACTGCATGATTAACATCAGTACTGGCTAATGTTAGTAATTTTTTAACATATTGGCGTCAGTCCCGTAAGTAGAAACAAGCTGATAATCATAACTGATGCTTTGTTCTGTTTTATCCTCATTTGTATTTGCTTTTCAGACACGAGGGGTTGGCCATGTGATATTTGTTTGGACATGTGAATGTAGTCGAGGATTTTGGGCTCTTTAACTGAAGCAGAGAAGCAATTTCAGCAGTGTGGTCATTTTCTATTGTTTTGAAAGGACGGGGAAATATATGTATTAGTGGTAAACATAGATTATTGATTACAACAGCAATTTTAATCGTTAATAGTAATAATGCTTCAGAATTTTCACTTCAGACCATCCCAAGTTTAATTGTTTTTTGTTTTTTTTCAGAGCAAACAATGTTTATTATACATCCACATTAACCTAACAAAGAAATTTCCACAAAATTTTTGTTTTTCATTAAACTCTTTTCTTTTTTTGTTGTATGTTCATGAGTTGTTGGAAATGTTCAGATTTGATGAGATTGTTAATATGCAGGAATAGAATATGAACTAATAACTGGATGTTATTGGTGGACAGTCGCTTGTGAAAGTAAAAAGCACTATAGTTAAATTTCTTTTTCTTTTAAGGTCAAATCAAGTCAAGTCCTCATAACAAATCACCATTCACAAAAGCAACAACAGCTATAAAAAATTAGCTCCCTACTGTCTCACTGCTTCTCTTTAGCAACAGTTGTCATTTCTCATATTGACTTCTTCCTTTGTCTTTGACTTTCTGGTTCTGACAAAACGACTTCAAAGAATTTCTTCTCACTGGAAACCAAAACAAAACCCCCATGCCCCATATGTCTTGCCATATGGACCATATATGGCAAGACAAAAGTATTGACTGAAACACAATAGAACTCAGGAACAAAGAGGTAGTAATAAAGGACCACTTTCCTGTGTTTGACACAGGACAAGCGGAGGCAAAGTGGGCTTGCGTGTTCCTCATTTATTTATTCTGGCCAGAGTAGTGTTAGTAAGTGTGGAAACAAAGAGAAACGTCAATGCAGGGAAAAAGTTCATATAGTCAATCCATCAGATACGAAATAAGATGTACAGCAATATATCAGCGTCTGGAATGAGATGTGCGTGCTCGTCCTGAGGAGTGGGAGGATGCAAATGACGTTGGTGTGATGAAACAAAGCTACAAACAAATCTTGAAGAGATAATCTGGCCTGATGTGACATTATGAGAATAACTGGCAGCCTTTCAGCCTGAGTGTGTGTGGGAACAAAGACAATCTTTAAATCAGTAAACACTGCGTCAATAAGAAAGTAAGAGAGCAGGATGCTTCCTCAGGGAGGACTAAGAAAATACCAGAGCTAATGTTCAGTTACCTGATGTGAAAATACAAACCTGCACAGTAATGATGACTCAGGGACTGAACAACAACAAAAAAATGCAAAGTATTCAATTTTGAAATAGGTTCTATAACAAGGCGTGATTAGTTTTTACAGAATAATTACTGGACAAACAAAGGTCAATATAAATTACAGCTCTGCCCAAATTTGTAAAATGGACCAACCCTTCAAGAGAAACAGGTGGATCCCTCACACCCTAAGAGACAAAACACAGCTTCGACTGACTCATGATCTATTATTTCCGTGCAGTCGTCCAGCAGTTTTAGAAACTGGAGACAAATTCAGAAGCTACGTTACATAATGAGGCAAGTCAGAACAACAGGCGACCTCTCCAGCCCTGTAAAATAATCTACTCTGACAACCTCATCACAGAAAAACACCTCACTCACTCAACTGAGGAACAGGCTGTTCCCTATCATGAGTTGCTGCTTGGTTAGGTATGAAATGAACAAGGAACAAGATGTTCCTTGGTTTAATGAAGCGATAAAAATGTTTAATCATCTGATGAAAAAAAAAATTCAAATATAATGCATTTAAATCACACACCATTAAACTTATGGACTAATTATCATTATCTTCTGTTAAACTTGGGTCCTGCCCCCTGACCTCCGAAGCCAAGAAGGAGCAGAGAAGTGCAGACCTCCCTCTCTCCACCCACTTGGGCCAGCTCCTCCAGGGGAATCCCAATTAAATAACCAAGTTTATAGAAAACAGGAAATTCAAAAAATGTGCTTCATGCTTCAATGAACAATTATACAATCTTAAATGGTGCCATTTTTTCTACACTCTAAGAAATAATACACTTACTCAACTTAAAAAATAAAGTTAATCCAGATACTTTTATAGATATTAACTTGCATCTAATATCTGTAGCCAACTTGATTTAAAAATCAAACATTTTTGTAAATATTATAGTTCATTTTTTATTTTTAATTTTGATTCTGTTCAAAAAAGCCTCTGAAATCTAAACTAGTACTCCAATTTAAATAAATATAGCTGCCAATTTTATTTTTCTCTTTTCACACCCTAGCAACAAAATAAATTGTATGGGTAATCTTAGTTTTTCGTATGCTTTCTGTACATTTTTGGAATGCTTATTGTAAAAGGAATAGTCACTGGAAAGGTTTAACATGGTTTCCATTTTGAGAGAGTTCAGTTCCTTGCATTCTTTGAAAACTTCTGTTTCCTTAGTGTGGTGCCTTCCTCCAGCAGTCATTGGGCAAGAGGCAGCGTCTAACCTAAACAGGTCGTCCATCCATCACTGGAAAACACAGAGACACACAGGGCAGACAAGCATGCATACATACAATCACATTTAAGGACAACTTAGAGAGAACAATTAACTTAACATTCATGTGGGCTGTGGGAGAAAACCTGAGTACCCAGAGAGAACCCACACATGCACGCGCAAACAGGCACACTCCATGTAGAAACAACACAGGTCAGGATTCAAACCCAGGCCCTTCTTGCCAGGCAACAGTGATATCACTGTGCCTGAACAAAGAACTCTAGCTTTAGCATATTTAGCATGTAGTGTTGTTCAAAAATATATTTCCTCTCACAAATTAATTTTTCTGTTTTCCTTTATTTCTTTTTTTATCAAACCTAAATGCTTCAGATAAAGAGCTAGCTTGGTAAATGTGAAACTTTTTGGAAGATCTGCTTTCCTACTTCAAGCCTTAATTAAATTTGTCTACTGAGTTCTATTCTATACCAGAAAATCACACAGACTATCAGTTCATGATCTTGACATCACACAGAAGGACAAGTGTTGTTTTCTAAATCTACAACTGCACAACATTGTCAACATATATGACAAGAAAAAAGTAGAAATAAATAGCATATACCACTCAGCGTTTAATGCTCCAAAATGTCTGTCCACTTCTTTAGCCTCAGCAAATCCTTCTTGCTGGGTGTTGTCCAACTGTTAAGGTGCTGGGCCATTAAATTTTCAAACCACTGTTGTGGGGCAACTTTTTACTTGCTTTGTTCTCCACAGTGAACAAATGGGCAGATAAATATTCATCAAAATAAAATTTTTATCAGCTGCAAAGATGTAAAACATCTACACTTTATTCATAGCATATCGTTGCTTTAATTTACTACTCATAATAAATGAGTATTAATTAGAGACTTTATATAGACTCCTGTATCCTGCACTCCTGTATCTTATCTCCCACAGACAACAATATCTATTTTGGGGAATCAGAAGCAAATACAATAACTCGCCATAATTTTCCTCTCTTTGTTGCACAATAGCTTCAGACTGAATTTCACAGATTCAGTTGTTTTAAAATTATATGGGGAATTAGTTTTTCATTGATCAGTGGAAGATACGATGAGTGGCCAGTGGGCATCTTATTAGCTGTGACATTTCGCAATGATGTAAAAGAAATAACTGTTAAATTAAACAACAGTCTTATACAGAGCAGTGACAACATACTTATGCAATACAGGAAATGTTGAATGTAACATGCCCTGAGTAGCTATTCTAGGTGTTCCAGTGAAAACTTCTTCCTGATTCCCTAAACTGCGATCATTCTGATTACTGTTGCCGGTAGGCAAGATACTGCTGGCTCGGAAGTACTGTATATGGTCTGGGTACCTTTAGTTAATTAAAATACATCAACAAAATTCCATGACTTGCAAAGACGTCAATTTAACTCTTCTGAGAATACATGATGTTGAAAATAATTAATGTTTTTTGAGGAAAATGTGTAAGTTCTTGCTACGATGAAATTCCTGCGACAATAAAAATATCAAATACATTAGATCATTTGCTAAAAGTTATTAAAATAGTTAAAATAGTTTCTATCTTCTGGCGGGGGAGAAGAGGTAGAAAGATTTGACTGTAAATCAGTGCAAGAATTGTCAAGTCAAAGATTAGACAACACATCTAAGAAGAAATTACATTCAAGTGTGAATTAGATGTCTAAATTTACTTAGTCATCTTGTAAGTATCAATCTTTGTCAACATGGGCCAACAATGACAAATGGCAGTTGTATGCATTGAAATAAGCCAAAAAATAGAGGAAAATTCCCAGCTTTATCTCTTATTCTGCATATAATTACCTTCAGCACCCTCCCAACCAACTTCCTATTTGCTTCTGCAGCAGGAAATGGAATGCGATTCATTTTCATCTGTTATTACATTTCATAAGTACGCCTGTCAGTATTTGTATAGATTAATGATCCTATTTATCCGATAATGAGATTAGCAGCAGCAGAAAACTTTGCAGCTTCACATATGCACGCACTCATACATTAAAGTACAGACGCACAATAAAGGCAGAGAAACAATAAAGGCAGAGAAATAAAGGCAAACACACAAAAACTTGTGTGTTTGATAACACACAAGTTATCAAACATAGTTGGAAACTCTGCATTCTACAACAGAGATTTGCGTAAAGGTGTTTGGCTTACACAAACACTCACGGAGTGACGTGTAAATGCTTTATTTTCTTTCACACACAAAGGCCTCCCATGGCCTCTGAGTAAGGTGAGAGGTTTTTCTTAAATGTCTAGCATCCCAACAGACCTGTTTCAGTTTGTAATGAAGCGGCGGTTGGATTGTTATCAGAGAGCCAAACAAAGACTGGATTGAGTCATGCTTGTACCTCAGAAAGATGCCCATTAACATGGGATCAGACTGCACAGCTCGCACGTCAGGTGTAAACTGTCAGCAAGACAAAAAAATGCCATTAGAATTTTATTTCCTGAATAAAGTCATAAAAAAAACAGTAAGATAAACATTTACACAATGATTCAATGTGCCCTATGGTTTAATGTTACAAATAAATGCCACAGATCACAGCACATAATTATATTTTTGATTTACTTTCATATTGTAAATCTGTGAAGGCTAAATGTTAGGAATAAGGGATGAAACATGACTTACACTTATGTTTAAATTCAAACATATGACTTTTGCAGATTTTAAAGCTACAACCAGCACAGCCAAGGTCACAATAACCCTCTCCAGACTTTGAATCTATTTCCAATATCTCCTGGACAGATCTCATTAAACATGTTTGTTTTGATTTAAAAACCACAGTTGAGGTTTGGCAGGGATATTTTTCAACCCTTAAAATTTTTTGTTTCACTAAATTGCCTGCTTGATGTGTAAAATTATTTTAAGCCACCAGGCGTGATACAAATAAAATCAAACCTGGTGAGGTAAGGACAAGGTTTACTTAACCCTCAAAAAATTAATTTCTAAGTGTTGAAAGTCAAGTCTCATCACATGTGCAGGCTTAATAAATATTAACAAGCATATAAGTCTCACTGGGGTATATAGAATGCTACACTTTGATGATTGAGACAACTCAATGTAATGCAATAAAATCAGACAAGAAACTACAACAGAGTGCATGACAATAACCCTGTGCAATGAGACATGATAAAATACAAAATAACGCAATGTGAAAAAATATTAGTGTAAGAAGGCAAATATCATGCAGCCCAGTGTAGTAAAATGTAAACAACATCACACAATAAGATGTGCTGTGGTATAACACAACAAATTACAGTGTTACTGTAGTTTGCAATTTGAATACTCTGAAATTCAACATATTATAATGTAGAATAATGTTATAATAAAAAGAACACACTAAGACAAAATTTAATATAATGTATTAAATCATATACATCAGTATAATATGATGTGAGGCAATGTTGCAATAAAAAACTATGTAGTTACAATGTGTGATACAGGACTGTACAATATGATGCAAATATTGTACAATATATGTAATTTTGAAAAACAATGAGCTGCGATAAAATACCAAGTGATGTAATACAATGTTGAGCAGTTTAACATAATCTAATATAATACAACACAATATTATACCACAAAATATACTGCTATGAAACGCAATATGGCACTAGTCAAAGCGATCAAACAAAAGTCATACAACACAATGAAATATGTTAATACCACTATATATGATAACATTTTTATTGTGAGGATGACTGAAAAATAGAGATAAAGTGATGAGACAAGTTGTTTGTTTTGAACTTAAAACAGGTCCATTTAAAAATTACATTTGTTCAAAGTATATTTCTTTTTGTTCTTATAATCAGACAATTTTCAATTGTGAAAAAAATGCATGCAGAACAGTGAACTGCTAATATGACATCCAGTGTGAATAATCTTCCTCTTTAATCTAAATACACTCTACCACTTCGTTGTACAAAGCACCAAGCTAAAATTTCAGCAGAGAGGCTGTGTGGTCCTGCAGTCTCCTGCCATTAGTTTGTTTACAGAAGTTGAAGCTGTGAGCTAGTGAGCGCCTTGTGCCTTAGGCCGGCATTCCATTACAGTGGCTCATGCAAGCATGCACAGGCACACTCTGCAATGCTGTTGTCTTTCAATACAACATATGCAAACCAGACAGTGCCAAACCAGTGCCAAACCAGTGCCACCTATTTCAGTTTATCTTGTATAAAAAAAAACTCATCCTGCTGTACCATGCATATAATTCCTCTTTAACTGCTATTTTTCCTATGCATCCATATTCCAGAGATCCTTTGTCCTTCACTTTGAATATAATCTACCTAATCAAATTTAATCAAACCACTAAAACAGAGAACAGCCTTGGTGAAAGCATGGATGAAAAGTAGAGGCTTTGTCATTGAGGTCGTGTAAACTCCAGGTGATAGCTGTTGCACACTGAAATGAGCCGTTACTCGTACATTTGAATGTACAGGTGAGATGTCTCTGACTGATAGTATTGGTCTGACACTAATAGTGGGCTTGCATGGTATACAAATGAGTAATCATCGGATCGCTGCAGCCAACTGCCACACAGAAGTTCACCTCGAAACAGGTTCACTCCCAGAGATAATGACATTTTCGTGTGATTGATGAGATGACACATGTGTAATTACTTATGGGGTGGGAGGCTAATTTAAAGTTTTTAAAGTATGATGAAAATGGACAAATATGCAGAAATCTTGTACAAAAGGTCAAGCTTAAATCAGTTGGGTGAAATTCTAAGAGCCACTTTGTCTGAAACAAAGTGACTTTCAGCTGACAAAGAAAGGAATTTATGTTTATTCTGAACACATATATGAACAGAAATACACTGAAATGGGAGTAATTATGTGAGGTCAAAGGTTTTTTGAGGTGTGTAGATTGTACTAAAAAGGCAGTCCTTGCAATAAAGTGACTGATAAGAATGCTGCTATGATTTCATTTTAGAAGGTAAATGTCTTTGCTACATATCAGTATGTGTCCTTTATATTGACATAGGCCTTGGTTTTCAAAAGAAACACACCTGAGCCGGTAATGAACATGTTATATCTTGTTTAAACTGTTTTTATAGTTGATAGACAACCTGTACCCGCCTAGAAACAAGAAACACTTCCAAAGACGATTTCTCTTTGTTCTTGAAGTTGGACATCAGTTTCACTGCTCTAGACGAGACCAAACTTTTAGAGCAACATGTCAAAGTTGCTAAGTATGGTGGAGGATCTGTGACTTTGATCCAAATATGGACAGGATAATGATCCAAAACATTAGATCAACTCAACAGACAAATCTGTTCACCAGATAAAAAATACACCTCCTTATTTGCTCTCAGTTAACAGGCCTAAATCCTATATCAAACCTGTAGGGGAATCTGAAGCGAAAATTAAATTACATATTTTAAAACATTTCGCAATTTTGTTTTATCACAAGTGCCAATAAATGCCATCCATAACTACATAACAGTTAAATATGTTTGAATATTTTTTTCACTTTTCTTTTGATTTCCAAGAGCTATTGGTCACCTTGCATTACTTTGAAACAATAATAAAACTGTCAATTTATTCATGTCAAGGTGAATGCTTAGTCATTTGTACAAAGCTCAAAGTTGGACAGCGTGCAGACACACCATGGACTAATGGCTCCCAAAGCAGTTGGAATTGGGTTTCTCTGAATTCTCTTTGCGCCTTAAGATGTCTGAGGTTGTTAAACACATAAGAAACAATCCCTCTAATTATTGCAGATTACATTAAACAGGCTTGTGAAATTTTGTGATTTGATTTCTTTGACTCATTAAAGGAAGGATAAGGTTTCTTATCCTCTTATATTTATTCTCTAATAAAATTATTGCTTCAGTTAGTGCACCTTTAAATTATATTAAATGTTATACTAACACTACCACTGCTACAAGCTATGATGCTTATATGTGTGTTAGTACCATTCTTTTAGAAATGATTTATTGTGCATGTTACGTATTCTAATTACATTAGAGAGATACAGTTTATTGCATCAATAAATCAAACTAATTAAACTTTAATTTCAAAGTCCAGATGGTAGGTGTATCTCAACAATACCAGTGAATTGAAAACTCATGATGCAAAATTTATCTCAAGTACTCATATTGATATTTTATGTAAGAAATAGTATTTTTAGCAAATCAAAATTATAAAAATCAAACAGTATCATAAAGATCAAAAAACAGATGAGAATTTCACAAACAAGGTTGTGGAAAGTTTAAAGTAGGATATAAATGAATATCCCACACCTTCAATACCTCACTGAATACTGTCTGGTCAAACTGAACATGGAAAGAATCAGATTTTATGAATGTTTGTTTAAAAAAAACAATGTTTGGGGAATAAAAAGAAATCCTGTTTTAAGTTTTCCACAAGCTGTAATAAAAAAGTTAGAACTAAATCCAACTTTTTGCTGAAAATGTAACATTGGACAAAATCCTGACTACACACCACACCATTCTTACAAGGAATTAATTAAATATTAAATAACAAATTATGTAATGGCTCTCTAGGATAATACAGCATTTTTAAACTAAATTGAACTGAAAGGTGGTAGTGCCAAAACCATGTTGTGCTTTTCTTTTGCAGACACAGGAAATAATGTGTCTTGATGGAACGATGGAAAATTGGATGGAGGTAAGCATAGAGCTATACTGGAAGAAAAATGCTTAACGTCTGCAAAAGTTATAAAAATGGGACAGATGTTTACCTTTCAGCAGAATAATGACACTAAGCATACAGCTAGAGCCACAATAGAATGGTTTAGATCAAAGCATATTCATTTTTAGAAGGGCTTAGTTAAAGTCCAGACCTAAATTCATTTGAGAATCTGTGTAAAGACTCTGTCCACTTTGACTGAGCTTTAGCTTTTGGCAACGATGATTAAACAAGAGTCGTTATATTGCAAAGCTTTTGGTGTGCCTTCAAAAGAGTTGCACCCATAAATCGTGCCCTCTATGGAATGGGAGTCAGTCTCTGCCTTCAAAGAAGTAGCTTGAGTATCTTGGTTTCTCATTCATGAGTGATGGTAGATGGCAGAGGTGTGACCAAGTCACTGTGTTGCAAGTCTCAAGTAAGTCTCAAGTCTTTGTCCTCAAGTCAAGTCAAGTCAAGTCTCAAGTCAAGACAGGCAAAAGTCGAGTCAAGTCTCAAGTCGGGACCTTGGAATCTCAAATCCTTTCGAGTCGTTTTTTTTTAGTTTTTTTTTTTTAAACAATGTCCCAATTATGCTAAATGTAAATAATAGACCATGTGTTCTCTTTAAAATCAAACAATCAAAGCAATCACTGCAAATAAAGCACAGTGATTTTGAATTTGGATGTGATAGTAAAATAAATATGTCAGTCTTAAGTGGAGTTAAATCTACAGCCAATTTCACATCTCAGTATTGATAAAAACATGTTGCTTGAATCAAACTAGCCAGAATCACAAATCAAGACACAAAATAATGAGCTGCATTACCATCCAGAATCACACAGCTTTACGTTCAGGATCCTTACTATTGTAAATATTTTTACTTTTACAACAATTTCTGAAGGATAGCAAATTTACTGGATTTTGATTTGTTTTTCTAGCAAAATTATCCCACTTGGAGATGGTATTTCAACGACCATCACGCCGCCATTTAGAGAACATAGAAGTCTTCAAATACACCCATACCTGTCTGTGGGGGTAGGGGAGGGAATATTTATGGGAAAATACTAATACAGGAGCAAAACTGTAGTTTCCCTTATGAATCCACCATCCATCCCTGATGGATCTGGACCCAGTTCATCATTATGATCGGACAGAGAGAAACTCTGTTCCCCGAGTTCAGGTCCAGAACTTGCTTTCTGACCCGTTCACTGTCAACAGGTGTTCTGAAGATCCGTCCTACCTGTGGAGGTTTTGTTGCATGTGTTTTATTTCATGCCAGATTACGGTAAATTTTATTTTATTTATTTTATACCTGGCTTTTATTAAGCTGCTGTATTGCTTCATGATTTGAATTTACTTTGCCGTCTGCAATGTCGTTACAAGTTATTGTTTGGCAGTTAATCAGGACAAAATACGTTGTTTTGAGGATTTTTTGTCCCTATCCGTTAAAATATTTTAGTTTAATAACTTTATTATTATTAAACCTTGATAAATAGATGTTGGTAGCAGTACTACGTGGGATTGAAGCTGTATAATCGCTGTCTAATATTAATTATATATCTTTTCAGTGACCTGCGCAGTTCAGTGACACATTGCGGCTGCGCTGCATTTAATAAATTCTGTCATACAACGTATTAATGCGCAAAAAAAGAGTTGCGGTGATCTGAATTTGTTTAATTTAATTCCAATAAAAACCTGTTTCCCTTATCTGATACTGTTTTATTCTTATAAACGCCTCTGTATTTAAAATATTTATAACAGGTATGATATTCTAATAAGAGGATTAGTGCTGCAAATCTACAGCTTTTCATTTAAACTGGTAGGATATTCAGATGAAGGATCTCCTTGTGGTTTCCTCTATAAATTGTTCCAATGCTAAGCTAAGCATAACTCCTAGCTTCCACTACTGTCCCGTCACTAAAATAATGTTATCAGATGATATTTAACAATAACAACCCGCTATAGTTTTCTGTTTGGAAACATGACGGTAGGAGTTTTGGACGAGTAGCACCGACAGATAGACTGAGCTATCGATCCGCGCTAATAAAATCTGACCAGGTAGCACAGATAGTCAGAACCGGACCGGCTCACGATCCACCGGCTTCCTGAGTAACACGGTGCGCATTATTTTTGGACACGTTTGAATCACCGGATTTATACAGCATGACTAAATATAGCACACAAGTGGAAGATAAGCGGCATCACCACCGTAACCCAGAGCTGCTAACACCACGTTAGCTAAAGTTAGCTGCTAGCTCACAGTAAAAGTTCCGCTTACCTTCTTTGTGAAACTTTAAATGCCGAACAGCTGGAAGCTGAATCTGACATCCGTTTTTTTCCCGTTATTTTTAAATCCTGTTGATCTGATTGGTTGAGCTGCAGCTACGCACACAAACATCCGGAGTGGAGAAACAGAGGGACGGTCTGCGCATGTCAATACTAATGAGTGAAATGAATCAATGGAGCCACTTTATAAATAATGTCTTTTATATTTTAAGGCTTTGAGTAAAATATCAAGTCTTTTCAAGTAAACAGCTTCAAGTCGAGTCAAGTCCCAAGTCAATGGCGTGAAAGTCAAAGTCAAGTCCGAGTCTTTGAGCATTTTTTCAAGTCAAGTCTCAAGTCGTGATTTTAGAGTCTGACTCGAGTCCAAGTCATGTGACTCGAGTCCCCACCTCTGGTAGATGGACAAATAGATTGAGGCTTTGTCTGCAGTACTTCTGCTCTGGTCCAATGTGGTGAAGAAAGAGCTAGCTAATCAGCAAAACTCTCAGTTTAACTGTCAAAATGTGTACCAGAGGTCATACACATTTTGACTGTGACCTATGGTCATGAGATATATAACATAGATGAAAGAATTAGATCCTGGATTCAAGTGGCTGAAATGAGTTTCCTCCAGATCATGGCTGGACTCAAAAAGAGTAATTTGAGGTGGGACAGGCAACTAATCAGGATGTTCACTGGATGTCTCCTGTGTAGGTTTGCCAGACATGTCTCATTGGGAGGAAGCAATGGGGAAAAGGGATCTCTGGGGATCCTTCTGGATGTGTTGTCCCCACAATAATTGGAAAACAATGAATTAATAAATGGACGGTTTCAATGTGTAAAAATATGACAATGCATAATGGTTATGAACAATTGCAAGGCACTCACCTTGCGAGAGCCAAGAAGTTTGTTGACTTTGCCTTATGAGAGTATTTCATACTTCATGAAAAACTGAAGTGTAATATAGGCAATAGCTGCATTGCAACTTTTTTAAGCTGCAAAAACTCCAAAACGTCGTCACTTGTTATTGCAGCATATGTGCAAACTTTGATAAGTCACCAAATAGACCTTTGCTACATACCACATACCTAAGATGTTCACTTGTAGCTCCAAATGTCAGTCAGAGACTCTCACCATCTTACTTGATACATCACACTATGTCCTGAACCCAAGCTTAGCACAATTTTCTCGGAGTGCTTCATTAAAAAGGCATGACACCATCAACACCCATTTCATCTAAACTTTGTTTAGTTAGTGTAGTGTAGTCAGTCAAGCTTCAAGTTTTATACAAAAAGAGTATGCAACCACTGTTATCTCACTCCCCTCAGGACACCCACATCCTCCCTTCACACACGACATTGCCACGGATATTTGTGCATAATCTTCAGTGCATGGTATGTTCGAGAGCGCCTCAAATTTTCTGGTTTATGATGATAACATCCACATAGGGTAAGCTTATAGTTTCATCAAAAACTACAGGAAATGTTTAAACACTTCCAGATTCCACCAGTAGCTTGTTTACCTGACTAAAGCGAGGTTTTAGGCTAAACAGCTTCATTAGACGGTGAAGATGTCTAATGAAGCTGTTATGTAATATTTTTACATAAGATAGTAGAGCTAAAGTTAGCAAACTCTGTAATTTGAAAGTGTCTAGCTGAAATTTCAAGATCCTATCTTCATCTCAATATCGTTATGTCAACAAGTGTGTATGTCAACAAGTGTGATGAGTTTAATTTAGTTTATAAAAAGTATTTCCTACATCATTAAAAGACAGGGATTTATGTTTATGGTGTTCTTGTCTTGAGACACAAAGAAGTAAAAAATCCCACTTTCAACTGAGCAAAGAAGAAACTTTCCCAGAACCAAAAGAGAGTGATGAGGATGAGTGTAAGGATTAAGATGAAGATGAGAGCGGTACCTCTGGTATAGTGTAAAACAGATGGGCATTGTAATTTCTACCCTTTTACTCCTAAACGGTAAAGTCAGAGGAAAAAAAATATGTGGACGCTGTAATAAAATAAAACAAAAATAAAATAAATAAAAACAGGCAAGTGCAGGGTATTTTTTTTTTACTTTACAATATTTAATTGATCTTTGTTAAATTTTAAATGAAATTTTCACAATAGTTAGTTGTTCCTCAAGGATATAATACTGATGACAGGGAACAGGCAGAAGAAACTGCATTAAAAAAGTCCTTTTAATTTTTATATCTTTGAAATGCCATGTGCATCACCTGTTAAAACTATTGAATATTTAAATTTTGCATCATTTCCATACAACGTTGCCAACAAACAACAATAAATTTAAAAAAACTTTTAAAATGTCTTTAGATTATGTTAATTTTTCTTTTTTAGGATTTAAAAACACTCCAGCTGTTTTTCTTTATGCATAGCTGTATTGACAACAGTAATTTGAGGAGGGTGACACATCACTGTTTGAACAGGGAAATCATTTGAATTGAGTGATGAACACAGATGTAAGACACTGGAGTTCTGACTGAGTTTCAGATGTACGGCTTCATAAATTGTGAAAATGATTTATATAACTTCTTGTTCAAAATGACATATAATAGGCATCTCAGGAATCACTCAGTGTTTGGATTGGGTAACTGGCAGGTTCCCAAAAGTCTCTTTTGTTGGAGACATCTCCTGAGAGAGTCTGTGTCTGAGTAAGATTGTGTAACTGCCACATGTCCAGAGGGTTCCTCCTATGAAATAACCACTTCTATTTTTAGTGCTTTAACTGCAAATCGAGCCTCTCTTCACAGAGAAATGAGGTTACGTGTTTTGGTGTAGATTTCAGAGACAACAGACTAAACAAGTAAGTTTAGTAACCAACCTTAAAGCTAGCATTTATGGCTTCTAAGGTTTCATTTTAGTGAATGGAAAATCAAATCTAAAAAAAAAAAATCTGTTTTATGCTGATGTAATTTCTGTTTCTGTAGACTTTAACATAAAAATACACTGTCGCTTTAAAAGTACAAATAGATAACATATCTATTAAGTGGAACATGCCAAAGAGAAAGTTCATATTAGTCTAAAGTTGTTCTGTATTGAAGTTCAGAAACACAAAGAAAAGGAGACGTTTAATTATCTCAGCCCTGAAAACAGAACTTCTAGTTATCAATCTATTGAATTCAGTTCAAAGATTATTCTGAGGCCTTCAGCTCAAAGCTATGAAAGTTTAGTTAAGACAGACTGTATGTTTTTTTAAATCTTTTTTTATCTAAATACAGTAATGTATGCCAGTGTACTCATGCAGGATGGCGTGACTGGGACAGCCAACATCTGAAGAGGTGTTGAAAACCTCTTTGCTCAGTTTTACTCCATCCCTGCCCTCCAGGTTTCTTCTTGTTTTCCTCTCTGGTTTAGATTTCAGTCTTCCATTTAGAATAGAGTTAGAAGAATACTAAGACTTATGCTTGCTTTACTAAAATAAACTAAAGTTTTTCACAGCAACTGTTGCTTTTTACTTTGCTCCATTTGCTTGATTTATGATCCATTTACTTCCTATTAGTTTACTCTTCAGTTAATACAAAGTAATTTGCATTCAAAGTCAAACTGACTTTTTAGACTTGGAGGTGGGTTAACTCTTACATTTTCATTTTAGTCCACTAGATCTAAAACTACCATAGTGATGATTGTGGTAGAAGATTGTACCGAAATTGGTGCGTTAACGGTTTGATTCCTGCTCAGACATCATAATACTGAAATCATGATTACAGGATAATGACCAAGGCCCTGTGGTCAGGAAATGACACAGACAGATTTTGGTTTTAATATATTTTTGGGGGTTTTCAGCTATTCTGGATATCCTACTATTGTCATACTTAGGATCAGAGCAAAAGGTGTAACATGTGGGACTAGAAGCAGGCTTCTGCTTCTAATCCCCTCTTTATGTGGGCCAAGATGGACTACAGTGAGCGATTCATGAGCATGACAGCAGATACTGCCACAAAATCTGCTCCATGTTCATAGAAACTCTGTCCCATAGAAACTCTGTTTCATGTACTTAAGAAAAACTGAAGAATCCTCACATCAAAAACTGGATAGTTCAGTGATATGTAAGGCAATAGTTGAGTTTCCTTGTCTTAAGCATGTGTTAGGGTATTGTAACTTTTTGTATAATTTTTGGTGATGGGGAATCATTTCAGAAAATGGATGTTTTCTATTTCACTTAAAGGACTTCAACAAAATGAGCCTGGTGAGGCCTGCACAAAGGCTATTCCTATTTTTAATACTTTTAAAGGACCTTTCCATCCACTCTTTGCTCTCCTGACCCCAAACTCCACAACTTTCCACACACTCTGAGCCTGAGGCAAAAGGGTGAACCTGCTGAACTGAGGAGGGCTGGAACAACAAGTTTTCTTGTGCCTTCTTTCTCCTCCTGTCAGTCTGAGATTTTCACACTCCAAATGCCCTAAGACACACCTAATATCTCTGCAAAGTAAAACACCCCCATAAAATAGCATGCAGCTCTCATGGTTCACATGCAGGACATGGAAGCAGTGAACTTCTCGTCTGGGGTCAATCGGTCATGTAAGGGGAGGAGTGGCTGCGGAGAAACGGGACATGAAAACAAACTTGCACCTCAACTCAGCCTCTGAGTGTCGCAGGGACTGGTTCAAGCAGAGGGTGAAGGTAACGTCACAGATTGTGTACCTGCAATGTCTTTTCAGGTCTATGTACAACTGCTAGCACAGGCACAAGAGGATTCCTTGCTCAGATAAACGTCCTTCGTTTTTTGATATGTCACTTTAAGCCAAAAAGCACCAACACAATTCAAAGATGTACAAAAAGCTGCTAGTGACAAATACCAACCCAGTCAGAAACCTGCCTCTTATTGTGAAAAGTAATACTGTGTGTATGCAAAGTGTCAATGTCGAGCACCTTTTTTGTGCTTCTTATGAATTCAGGTTCTGAAGAGCGAGTTTGCTGCAGATTAGTTGCCTTTACAGCGACCCTCTGGTGCTAATCCCTGCACACGCGCCACCGGGGATGTTCAGCTCCCAAGACACAGGTTGGGATTAGCGAGTTATCAACTAATGCAGCACAAACACACAGAAATGTCATTAACATAGAGAACGACACTGGCTCCTCTCCTTTGTGCGGGGGCAGATGCAGCTTCTCCACTGCTCCTGCATAAACAGAAGTCCCTTACAAATGAGCAGTGACAGAAACAGACAGCAGCACATACAAAGAAATTTCACCAAGGAAATTTCAAGGAATTCTTTTTCCTTGGTGAAAGGCAGCAGGAGGACATTATAATGACAAAAGCAGGAAAGTTTACTCTTTGTTGCTGCTGCTAAGGTGCACGCTCATCAACTCTGGCAAACAGTCTTTCATATTCAAAAAGGATTTTTCAGGTTTTCTACACCGGGATCATCTAACTTTCATTCTTGTTATATTGAATGAAAACACTGTCATGCTGCAACAACAGAACAAGCTTATTGGAGTGTACACATTACACATGTTCTTGTTGATTTTATTTCTTTAAACTGTCTAAATCTGATGTTTCAAAGTTTGGAGAAGCTTTAGTCTTTTATGTCTATCTCCTCCTCAGAGCAAAAAAAAAAAATACATTAAAAATGTTGCACTTATGGGAATGTATTTAGTCAACTCAAGTGTCAGATTTAAGCTAATGTGTGTGCTCATGTCGATGGGTTTATCATAGCCATGGTTTTCTAGGGTTGTTCTATTTGCAGGCAAAAGTTGTACATAATAGAGAATATAAGGCAACATCATAAAAGATACTTGAACAAAGTCTTATAGACAAAAAGTAACAAATATTAAGTGGCATTAAAGTTTTAAGCTGAGTATTGCCAACGTTGCTTCACCCTCACCTGAAGGTAGGAACATTAAACATGGAGCAGTTATTAAAATTTCCAAGCTGGTTTACCATCTCACTCATGTATCAGGTTCTGTATAATTGCATAGTTTTGATATTTGTGAAATGCTTTTGCATGCTGGATACAGACCCCTGAGGAAAGCAGTTAATTACAATGTAATCAATTTTGTTCTATTTTGCAAACGTCTCAGAAATATATTTGGTTTTAAAATCCAGAAGTTATTTCCTAAATACTCTAATAGCAGCACTGTTGGAGGTTACCTTTCTTCAATCTGCTCTAAGAAGTGCTTTGTAATGAAAAAAATAATTTCCACCAAAAATCTTTAAGCTCACAGTAGTCTCAGTCTTTAACGTCCTGTAATTTTTAAGAGGCACACCAAGACAAGGAGAGTGTTTGCAATCACTGCAGCAATTAATCAACATGCCTGAGTTGAGCTCCTGAGGCTCAGCCACGTTCCACAGTTTGGTGACTCATGCACCCTGTCTGCAGCTGGATGGTAACAATCTGTTTTCTTCTTCATCCATAGCCTTCATAATAAGTTTCGGGACAGGCCGTTGGGAAATCTGGGAGTGTCCTGGCTCATTAATCCACCTTCATGAAAAACAGGATGGAGAGACAGATCTTAAAAGCACTCCTGTTTGTCATCAGTCTGACCCAAGAATCTGATGAGTTTAGTTGTATCAAAACACATAGAAGGAAGAGGTTAAAGAAATATGCATCCTCCAGAACATTAGCACTGACTTACAAACATGTAACATGATGAGCTGCAGCTGAAAAAGATTTAAGTGCTCTACATCAAGGGTTCCAAAAGTAAGGCTTGGGACCCTGTTGAGGGATGCAAGAAATCATTTCAAGGATCGCAATTAGATTTCATCAAAACAAATTTTAAAATGAAAAGCATAATAATTGTGTAACTTCAATGAATAACTATAAAATTGTAACGAAGTAGTTGTAAATCCTTAGGCCCGGTGGCTCAATTTGGTCTGCCATAATTTTTTTTGTTGTCCTCTAGAATGTAATAGTGCACATAAAACCTTCAAGTTAACTATTGCATGTTTAAATAGAATTTCATTAATTAAATCAAAGTAATTTTTATCTGTATACATGTTGATTCAATTTCCCTAAATGTGAAAGGATGTTCACTATTATGTAACTTTAAGAGCTGCTCATGGGGTGCAGAAATGACTATTTATTAATATTATATTTTGATGGTTTGTTTATGGGTTTCATCAATATACTCTGCCACAACCGACTCTTTTGATGACATGCGTGATATTAATATAACCCAAAATAAAGCACACTTATTTTGAAATCAAAATTAGCATTCAGGAAAATAATGTTCAAAATAGTTTTAATGCCCTACTTTCCTATATATATCAACAATTTCATAACTATTGCAGTCTAACGGTCCCTGCAATACTTTACTGTGTTAACACAAAATTCTTGGCAGCTTCAGAAACCTGAATCATCCTTCTGGTCTTTGTATTGGTGCTAATCCCATGATTAAATTTTGAAACCTCAGTCTGTTACTCATGTTGTTTTGTTTACATTTTTTGGCGACCTTGCACGAAAGCTTAAGTTTCTTGAGATTTGCGAGGCCAGCTCACACTCTAAACATGCCCATTTTGCAATTGTTGTTGCTACAACATGTTCGCATGCCATATAATTTATTAGGCCAGTCGGTTTTATGTGGACCAGGTTAATTATTCAATAAATCACTCCAATGAAGGTTGATATAAGAGGTTCTATTAAACTTGGAGGTGTTAATTTTAAAACTGGTTATTTGACATGGAATAAACTGTAGAAGAAATTATTGTCTCTTTTCTTAATATGAGAGTGGTTTTATTCATCGATTTACCTTTTCATTTACCATTTTCTGTACCTGTTTTGTCAATTTTAGGAACAAGTGTACTACCGCTTCTCGGTAGTTTACCTTTACCCAGGACAAATACCAGCTTAATTCAGCACCTCATCTACAATAGATGAGAGAAAGGTCTGAAATATGCATGAAAACAAACTTGTAATGAAGACATTAAAAACTAAAGCCAGAGTCGAAGACACCTTATTGATTAAAAAAATTTGCAAAATTGTTTACATTAAAAAATTTGGTTTTACTGAGCATGTTACCAGGAGTTCAGCAGGGCTCTGTCAGGTGAAAAAAACAGAGCAATCCATCAGATCCAGTCACCTTAACTATTTCTGGTTACACAATGTTCCCCTGTTCGCATTAGTCACCGACTTTGCAGTAAAGTTTGATCTCCATCTCACTTGTGAAAACCATCCCTAACTCCAAAGTCATTGGTACAAAAGCAACATGAGATATATTAAAGTTTGCAGTGACCTCTATTTTTGAAGATTTTTCTTGTGCCGGACGAAATTACCATTCTTGCATTTGATGGAAACAAGTCTGAGAACATTATCCCAACTGTGAAGCATGGGATGAAAGCATTGTGTTGTATTTATTTGCTGCAAGATGAATGGATGTAGTTCACAAAATAGATTGAAAATACTGAAGCGACATCTTAGCATTTCTTAAAACAACGTATTCAGCCATAAGATGGTTTCCAAATGGACAGTTACTCTGAGGATATCACCAAAGTAGTCACAGAGTAGCTTACTAATAACAAAGGTTTAATCTGAGGTAATGGTCTTTTAATGTAAATATCTTGCTTCATCAGTATTGTTTTCTTCCCTTTCTCAGTGGGTCCTTTAAAATACTACTTCTTTCTAAAAGGAAGTTTGCACTCTATAAACCTCAACATCTTCCCTATTATCTATAAAATCAAATCACACTTTTCCAAAAAAAAACTCTATCAGTGGGAAGAGGTGTTTAATTTTCCTTTGGGAAATCTTGTCTAACCTTGTACGGCACTCCCCCATACTTATTCCAAACTGTGAAAGTACCTAAACAAAGTTCCCCAAATTTTCATGCTTTTCTGTGACTTGTGCTGCACATCAGATGAGTGAAACACAAGCTCTTGTAGACCTCGCCTTTTCATAAAGATCCTAGCCAAGGTGGTTAAAAAGCCTCAACATAATCAGTAGCTATATAAATGTTACAAAACAGGTGCACGTCACTTCCCTCCTGTTATCAGCACAGCGTCAATTTATAGTTTGTTCAAGAAATCACAGATCCAGGGATTTCTCGTAGGTATTGATTACACAAAATCAATCCAAATGTAAACATAAAACAACAAGTTATGTTTCATGAAATTATCTTTTAGGTTTTTAGTACGAACCTTGCAAACTTTAATATGTTAACTGTTTAGTATAGTTTATATTTAAACTTTTGGTGGCCCAGACTCAGAACTGCGGTTATGAAACATTAAATATTTTTGATAAAGTTGTGAACTTTGAAATGTGTGGCCACAGCTTATTTATTCACACTGCCCCTAAAACCATCCGTCATTCATAACCGATAATGTTGACACGTCCAGTATTACATAAAACAGGCCTGCAGAAGAGATTCAATGCAAAAAATATATATGCATTCAAGATGCAGTTACATTTTAATTTAGAACAATGGGAATGTTGTAAGATTTTTGTGAAAAATTGTAAATCATTTTTATCCCAGAAACAGAAATGTTTTCTTATAACAAATAATGATAAAATGACATCTGAGAATGGAAGTTTTACATCACTATACAACTCTGCCACTATAAACACTAACTTGACTGTAAGTATAAGCTTATCAGATGCAGTAGCTGCTGGTGTGCCTGGATTTATGGTATACATCCTGTGCGGGCTGCCTTCCCTAGGCAAATTTGTGAACAATTGCATGGTAGCTATTAGCCTTGTCAGTGCCCTATCAGCAATAACAAAGACACAGATTGGCTGCAGGACCAGGCATGGACAATGGCAAAATACACAGTGAGGATAAGAATCGGTCAATAGACTGATTAATATGACCTGTGTTATCTCAAACTGATTGTTTTATGGCAGAGAAGTCAAAGAACAGTTTGTTTTAGAGGTAAGATGAGCCAATGCAACTAACATATCCCTGCAGGGATGCATGTAAATTCTTACTTTCTTATCATTTTATTGTTGGGCTGGAATCAGCAGCTGACACAGGCTTCAGAAGTGATATTATCAGCAAAACACCAAACACAGATTTGCATTGCCAGAATGATTAGGAGGTTTATATTTTGGCCAGTATACTTGCCTTGATAAGTGCTCTATTTGAACTGGGAGTGTCACATTCACATTATCCCAAAACAGCTCTTACACACGTTCCAAACAAACAAAAAAAAGTTATGTATTCGACATGGCCGTCAGATTGCATAAATTAAAATCTAACAATCTGACATGAATCCTTTGTGTGTGGATACCTAAACCCAATCCAGCCTGGTTCTATTGTTTCTAATGAATTACAGTCTGCAGCAGTTGGCTTTTAAGTCATCTTGTTCACATGGAGAACATTGAAAGGGAAGAAATAAAATTCAACAGAATGTTTGCAAGATTGTATTTACACTTTCTAATTAATCACTTCCAAATGAATATCCACACATATGTTTTTGCAAAATGTATGACTTTTACTTGCAAGCCAAACATTTTTTGATTACATTTGATTAAATGTAACCGTATGTGTCTCACTTCTTATATATTATCAGAAGTGAGGCTGCCAGCGCCACCAGGCCCTCTGACCACCACCAGCAGGCAAGGCAGGTGAAGTGTCTTGTCCAAAGCAAAAGCGAATGGAACGGGGATTGAACCAGAAACCCGCCAACCCGCAAACTCCTGCCATGTTACTTCCATCACCATAATTGATAGATGAGCTTATTTAAATCCAACTCAATGGAACTAAATGAATAGAAAATACATAAAACATTACATCAGGAATGTGATGGTATTCTCACAATACCATCACAGCCTTGACCACAGCATTCAAATCAGGGTTAGATCTGATTCCTTTTTCTTTTGTGTCCAATATTTTGCTGCGTTGGTATCATTTGTTCGTTTTTAATCTGTTTGTGGATGTATTGTTGAGTGAACATACATTTTACTCTACAATAGTTTGGACTCTACAGACATGCATACAAAAACATTCATGAGATCCTCAGTGACTGACAGGCTCCCCAGTTTTGTTATTGCAACTTGAGAGTGGAGGACGAGTGCTGTGCATAAGGCTAACCATCTCTTAACCATTCATGCAATATTGTTCCAGAACCTATTTAGACAGACAACCCATATAATCAAGCCATAGTCTACTTGTTCAGTCTTTTCCTAACCTGTGTTGAAGTTTATTATATAAAGCCAGATGAAGGCAATAGATTCTAACAAGGACTTATGTTTTTTTTTCTTTGTAAAAAAAAACATAGGCCCTCTGATGTCCAATAATAGTTGGACATCAGAGTGATGACTGATGTCCAATAATAGTTACTAATGTCTTTCCCACCTTGTATGGTTTTGACAGACAGTGTAAATCCTATGGAAGCAGCAAAATGCATTCAACATTCCACATACCACTTTTGAGATTTTACTCATCTCAGAAATACCAAGTTACATTATATTTACCTAAAGATTTGTACAGCTGGCCTCTCACAGAATGACTGTGTCTCCACATATTTCTTTCCTTTAGAAAAAAATTAATTCAGGTTCCAATCCAAATCCAAAATGCCATAAAAGGAACACATACTCAGCCTTTTGTGCATCTTTACTTCTGAGAACTACTGTGGAGTAATGGGCCACTGAGTTTGAGACAGTGTGCCAATCGGGGTGGCCTGGGGCAAGGAACACTAAGAAACCATCAAGTCTGGTGGTTGGAGCTCAAGCAGTGGGGAGTGATTTGTTTGGTTTACGTTGAAATTAAGGCTGAGAAATGAGAAACTGCTGTTTACATTTTAGGTGCACTTCTCTCTTTATTTCCATCCACACCCAGGGAAAACCTAAGTCAAAATTCTCTTTAAAAATGTACATTGTACTTGGGAATGGAATACGAAACAAAGGCTCACCTGGATTTATTTATGAGTCAAAATTTAAGGACTGACAAGTTTGCCTTAGGTTATTATGGCACTCAGTCATCAAAAAAGCTTGGTACTTTTTAAGTGTTTTAGTCACGGTAGATTTTGACACAAGCAGAAATCTGGGCACAAGCTATGTTAGCACAAAATAAGTGGCAAATAAAGCTATATATCTGATGTAAAAGACAAATCTTTTCCACAAAAGTTTTTATCTAAAAAAATAGTACATGTGGTTACTTAGGATTTGTTCCAGTCACACACTGGGTTTCTGTATATGTTTTTGATTGGCAGAAAAGGTTGGCAGAAAGTATCATATTAACATATTTCAAAACAAATATATTTTCAGAATTTTATCTAAATTATGGTTTGGATTCCCTCTCTCTAACTAATGTCTCCATTAAAGTTAACATCACAACCCCTTTGCAAACACCAGGATGAAAGCCTTATTACTCCTTCTGAATCTGAGGTTCAACAATTTTATGAAGCCTATTTCCCCACACCTCATAGAAAATGTTGTTTAAAATGTCAATTTCCCGGGAAGTGATGTAGTACCCTACCTGAGCTTGTGTTTATTTTTGGAGGCCAGCTCACAATTTATAATCCCCCTTGGGAAGTTTTTCAGTCAAGAGTCACCACCTTATTTTTACACTGCATGAAATAAAGACAAGGATCTCCATTGTTATCCCATGATCCTAACAGGTGTTATGTGGTGTCTGTGACAGAGTGACCGCAAGGCTGTTTTGGGCTCTCAAAGGGGATTATTATGCAATCATGTGACAACAGGGGGCCAAGATCCTTCATTCTGGAAACTTGCAACTCTGTCATCTAATCAAACACAACTGGGCGAGGTCAAAGGGACATGACTAGATTTTTGTTCTCTGTTGCTGTAAATATTTTTAAGTGGTTCTCTGAGGTCCCACCGACAAGAAAAATGAAGCAGGTCAAAAGGCTAATTTAAAAGGGGAGGCTTGTTTTTATCATGCAAATAAAGAAAATAAAGCATATCAGGCAATTAGAATAAGATCATTAAAACACAACTTGTCCTGGAATGACAGTATATTTTTTAATGTGGAATTTTTACAGTTGTCTCTTCAGGCAGAGATTCTGATACAATCTCTGCCTACAGGATATTTTTGGTGTATTTTATATCTTATCACCCAAATCAGTTAATGATGACAGTCTTGAAAATTTGAAGTTATTTAATGTTTCTAATCAAACATATTCATCAATTAGGTTTTGTTTTTTCTGTGACAGACTGACGACCTGTCCAGGGTGACCTTGCCTCTCGTCCGAAACGTTGGCTGGAGATAGGCACCAGCAACCCTCCCGACTCCTCTAAGGACAAGGTTGTTAGAAAGTGGATGGATGGATAGATGGATCGATGGATGGATCGATGGATGGGTTTTGTTTTTCCTCTCAGAAAAAGATCTTCCTTTGTAAATTTCAACTTATGTTATATATTAATGTTAGAAGATACTTTTATCACTTGGAGCAGTGATATTTAACTCCAGTCTTTGGTTGCAGGAATCCTGCTACTCTGAGATGGTCTAACACATTTTAATGAAATGATTGAATTGACTATTGAGCTTTGAGTCAGGTTCTGGACAGCCCTACTCGTCTTTGGTTTGTCTATGCTTATGGAAATAACTAAGGTTAGAGATCCATCCATCCAAATAGGTCCCAGTTTCTGTTTGTCATTGTTTTATGAATACCTGCAAAGTCAGGTGTGGTATTATTGAACAACAGACGAAAGAAGGCTTCAACCTGAGATTGCAACAGATTGATTTGTCCTTGACAATTTCTTCCTGATTCTCCAACCTAAGGTCGCTCTGATGCTGTCTAACGGAGATAAGATACTTTACTATACTATACTTTCTATTCATAAGGATGACTCTAAATAACCCCTCTATAATGTTGGTGTTTATGTGCATCACTATTGAAAACACCACCTGCATGTAAACATATTCTGTTGAACATCCAAACATTTAAATTCTCAGCACTACCCAGAACAGAGTTTGAGTAAGAAGTAATAGGGTTTTCCTGGGAAGCCCTGCTAGCAATAGGTGTGTGCACACATGCACTTTGAATGACTGTGTCAAACTCCATCAAGGTGTTGAGAGCGCAGCGACGGATGGCACGCAAGTTTATTTATACCTTACTGTAATTTTTTTTGTGTGGTGCACAGTTGAGTTCGTGTATGTACATGGGTGTTTATGTGTGTGTGTGCAGAGCCAGGAATGCTCTGCCACCTCTAATTAACTTGGTGTAGATGTGAGTGACTCAGCAGCAGTTGACAGCGTAACCACCCTGCGGCTCACCTGTTTATACATGCAAACACACACTCTTCGACACAGTCGTAGGGCAGCGAACCCTTTGTGAACCCCTGGGAGAGTTTTCTCCCTGTGCAGGGTGAAACTCTGAGCCTTGTGTGGCAAATAAATGCAACTATAAAACACAGGCGTGCCATAACTAATCCATGAATGTCAGCGGAGGTGCAGCTTTCTTATGTTTGCCAGTGTGCATGTGTTTGTCTGTCTGTCTGATGTAACCTGGCAGCTCAGGTGCAAACAGAGGGCAGCATGTCGTTTAAAGGTAGCTACCTGCAGCCACAGGTAGGCCAGGAAATGAACGTTCAGGGAAATTAATCAGCAGCTATTCAAGTGAAACAGAATATAAACAAACATGCAGGTTTCATAAAGCAGGAAGTTCCTTTTAATTTCCCCGTATTCAGGGCTTTGCAGTTAATCTGACTCATAGTTTAGTTATTATTCTTTGTTAATGACTTTTCAAAGATGTGTTTTGGACCCGATATTGGTGCAATTAAGTACAATCAACTGTCTTCCTTTTACACCGCTAAGAACAAACAGACAAATAAACAAAGTGTTCTCTTAAGGGAAGCAGCTACAAAATTCAGACAGATGCACCTTCCTGATGCCAGTCTGGTGAATCACTTCATGACAGCTTGGTGTCTTACCACAACCGTAAACTGAAGCTGAACTAAAAGTAGCAGCTGTGTTTACCTAAGTTCTACATGTTTTTGCACTGCAGTCACTCTTGTGTATATTAGGGCTTTAATTCTACACAGCAGTAATATTTATGATAAAATAAACCTTGAACGGGTTACAGACCTCAAAACTTTTAAACACTCTTTTCCTACCTTAATCAGCATGTTTGTACAACAAAATCCTAAAAAATAACATTCACTGTTAAAATATATTTAAACAAATTTCAGCCAATTTTAATAAAAAAAAAATTAAGTCCCAAACAAGGAAAAAAAAATAATAAAGTAACAGAGGAACACTTAAAATTTCAATGCAATGTTTAAACCAAAGCAGAACAGATTTTGAAACAAAATCCATAGGATGTATTTGTCATAAATGACGTTTTTATCATCCAAGTCAAAATATTGCTAAAGCAACCAATAAGAGACAACAAGTAAGTAAAAGTGAATCTTGGAGAAGTTCACAAGGTCTTTTGCTTTCTGATCTAGGTGCAGTTTGTTGTTTGACAAGCAAGAATAACACACCATAATGCTAAGATTACTAACAGACAGGTACAACAGATTGAACTAGTCCTGCTGAGGTTCATGACCTTCACTAGCATGCTGAGACAATATCATCATACTTTGCTCTGCATCCTTCAGTTGACCTCAGAAAAATAACTAACAGCCCTGCCAAGCTTCAGTTAACATTGAGATTAAAGATATGCAGGTGGTGGCACAAAAAGTCAAAAATACTGGGGTCAGATAGGGTTAATAGGGCTGAAAGTTTAACACTCTGACTTCACTGAATGAAGCTAAGCAATAAATAAATTATGCGTCTTACAGGTCATGATTTCTGTGCAATATGATCAACTTACTTAAGTGAGTATTGTTTGTCAGTTATAAACTGTGCTGTCAAAAATATTTGTCCCCTTACAAAGGTTGTACAATCTAATATTAATAAAAACCCACAGTGAGTGTATCCCATTTTCGTGGCGCTTTAGCAAAGACAGTAGCAAACACAAAATGTTTTTTTTAATCAACATTTAGCATTTTTCCTTCTTGTCCCAAAGATCAATGGATTTATATTTTGCCAAAATCAAAAAAATTAATATATGGTTGGTTTGAGAAACATATTTTAAATGTTGTCAATGTAAAGTATTGAACCTTCTTGGGGGTATATGGTATTTATTTATATATTAATGTCATGACTACAAGAGGCAAATTACTGAAAGAAAAACTTTATCAAGCTAACATGCAACTGAACAATTATTTTTGAAAAAAATTAAAGCAAATATTATTTTTAAATTAAATCTTCTAAGTCTTGTAACCTTAACTTTCATTGAGCTGTAAAAAGTGATTACCATGTTATTAGACCTGATGACTAAGATACGTCTCCTTTTAGGCGCCAATTAACTACTTGGTTCTACCCTTGTGACTTGATTTCTAGGTACAACTCTGTACAAACTGTTCTTTACATGTCATCACATTGCTTTAGTGTATTTTATTGGGATATTATGTTACTGACCATAATTTTCATTTTGAAATGGAAATCCAAAAGCATGGCATGGATCTGTATTCTACTGTCTGTCCTCTATTACATGTAAATAAAATCCAGTTCACCCAACTGTATTAAGAACTCACTCAATAAGCAATCGGACTCCACTTGTGTGTGATTTAATCTCAGTATACTGAGCTGTTCTGTGAGAACATTAGCAAGCAAAGATCATCGTGAAGGAAACAAGGAACACACCAAACCGATCAGGAATAAAGTTGTGGAGATGTTTAAGGCAGGAGTATAAAGCAAAACATCGCCTTTAAACATATCACTGAGACCATGAAAAGAGCATAGAACAACTACAGATCTACCACCTAAATTAGCATCCTTGTAAGGAGAAAAATAATAAGAGCAGTAGCCAATAGGTCCATAGTAACACTGCAGAAGCTGGAGAAAGCTGTCAGCACAATAACTATCAGTCACACACTCCACAAATGTGATCTTAATAGAAATCTGGCATGGAAATGACATTGCTGACAAAGCAATGAGAAGAAGTACTTTTTGCTGCTCATTACAAACCATGAACAGCACAATATGAACATGTGGAATAAGGAGGTATCCTTGTCAAATGAGACACAATTTAAGCTCTTCACAAAACCCCATAAGTGTTGAAATTCCCATGGAGAGTTGGTGTGGCAGCGTCATCAAGGTTTTACTCAGGCAGGAAAAAATAAGTTGCTGGGAAGAGCTAAACACAGAACAACCTCTGAAGAAAGTTTAGGTGAAACTTTATTTCAAGGGATGTGCCTAAGACCGACATGACACTGTAGTAAACATGGCAAACCACCTGTCATTAACATGAATGAGTCTTCACAAATGTCTATGACATAAAGAGTCCTTTTGTAAATAATGACACTTTTAATTCAAAGATGCATTAAAACTTGCATTAAAAGTGTCATGAGATTGTCGACTTTGCACTAAAAGTGTCCTTATTTCCTGAATGACACTTCATGACAACAGTCATAAACATTAATTAAGGCTCCTTCATGTTCATGATGGGTGTTATGTCATGTAATCTTGTGTAGACCCCTTCAAATAAAGTGTTATCAGAGTTCTAAAGATGCAAAAGATTTGAAACTGGGATGAAGGTTTTCATTCAACAGGACGACAACCCTAAACACATAGCCAGAGCTACAATGGAATGATTTTATGTGTGGGAATATCCCACAGTGTTTCCAGCAGAAATAGGTCTTCAATAGAAACTTGCAGCTCTAATTACAAAAAAAGGTAGTTTAACAAAGTATTGATTCAGAGGTTGAATACAGATGTCAGTCTTTGTACAAGATTTTATTTTGGTAAAACTAATTTAAACCATGCATCATTTACCTTCCACTTTACAAATTCTCATTTTATATTGGCCTGTATTGGTCTGATAAAATCTGAATAAAATACACTCAGTTTGTGGTTATAATGTGACAATATATCAAAAGATTAAAGGATTATGAATACTTTTGTATGGCATTTTACAAAAGGTAAATGCCACCATTTTACAGAGGTGTGTTTCAAAAACATCCTGGAGAATTATTTTTCTCTCATATCCTGTGACTAAGATAGAATGAAAGGAATTCAGAAAATAAAAGCCTCTAATTAATGTAATAGCCTTTAGTGAATCAAAATCAAATTAAAGATCCAGCCTTAAAGCAATAAAACCTTTAAAGAAGGGAAATGACATCTCAAATCATCTGCCTTGGAAACTGAATCACTTCAAACTGGGAGTAGCTCAAAGCCTCCCCGTCAACGTGATCACACACTGCGATGTCAAAAATCATCAAACAGTTTTGAGAAAAAAAAGACAAGACAAGGGGAGAAGCAGCTTATGCACATAGAAACTCTGCATCTTGTACAAATACACCTGGATAACGCCCCGTATACATGACAACTGGGCAAAACAACCACTTAAAACATAGCCACAAAGAAAAAGGTGTTTGCAAGCTGCGTGGATACACTACACCCCGGTCAAGTCCTCCAACAATAACTCCCCAGCAAAATCACAAACCCACAATGTTTGCCTGTTTGATGTTTCCTGGCTCTCCTTTTTTTTAATCTTCCTATTCAAAAGAGCAGAGCCTGAAAGGCACAGTGGAGATGTTAAAGAACACGGCTTGTGTCGGTAAAACCCATGGATAACAATAAGCGTTTTACATTGAGCAGGAATTCAGAGAACTTGAGGAGAGAAACGCAGGGAACAATAGTTGGATCTCAAAGAGTGACGAGCACTCTAACATGCTAAATCTTCGTCTTTGTGCCCTGCAGCTTTGATCCCAAACTTTCCAGCGAGCTTCTTGTTGAGTCTGTTTGCTCTTATTCAGATATATTAAGACTTTCTATTATGAGCAGACATAAGAAACAGCCTGCGGTATTTGCTTAAAGATTAGTTTACTTAAAAGAACCCTAAAAAAATGGCACCGAATAAAAGACCTTCCATTGACCGAGATGAGAGGCAATCTGTGTGCAGTTGAGTCATTTGGAGGGCATTTAAGTGTGTGTCTATGTTTTCTCTGCTGTTAGATAAATATGCATAGAAAGTGTGCCATTTGAAAGAGCCATGTCTCATGAGAGTAAACTTGGTCTTCCATACCTTTAGTTGAAAACACTGTTTACTGATGAAGAAGTAGGAGCCAAACAACCTCTGCAAGGCTGATGCAGACTTATCACACTATTGTGTACAGGTCTACAAGGTTTTGTGTACTTTTAAGGGTTTGAGTTATTTGTTGCCTAATACTGGTGAGCAGTCAGGGTTCAACTGGGTCAGACTGGTTCCCTTAGGACACTGAACATTACAGACTTTTGACTTTTACCCTTGTCACTTGACTGACCCCGTTGTTTGATTGACTGAGTCTTGGACGTCTATGAGGCAAACACAAAGACAAATCAGCAGCATGTCAATAAATGGCTTTAAAAAACACAATGTAATAGAATATCAAAAGCTTGTGTAAAGTTGACAGGCTTGAAGAAAATTATATCATATTAGCATAGGCAAGTACTGTGTTTGAGTTTGGCATGTCACTCCAGATCAGAGTTGAACATCTCTGGTTTTTGGGGATCGGTGTTTCTGCTCCAAGACATTTGAGGTGATGAATTATCTGACCTGTATATTATCAAATTATTTAAATCTAGTGTTTCGTATTTTTTTTATTTCAAAATTCAATATTTTCTCAGACCAACATTTTCAAAGTTCTCAGTCCTTTTTTTTCCCAGTTTAAAAAAAAAGGAAAACTTAAAATCAGAGGAGTTCAGACAAAATAAAGCACACCTGATTTTTTGAGAAAGTTGCACAGAAATTTAAGTAAACAAAATGTTTTGTTTACATTTGTATCTACAAAATACATACAGAAAAAAATGTGTTTTAAAATGGAAGCAAGATTTCTCAGAAAAATCTGTTGTGCACATTCATTTGAACACAGCAATTCATGAGACATTCGTATGGTATGCTAAAAAATAAATTATGAAAAGGACGAGGAGGGTGTTGGGTGTCAAAATTCCTCCCAAACTAACAATTCATAGCACTCATCTGACCGCCGAACTGTGTACGTGCGTGGATGCTTGACAGACGATAGGTGTGGAACAACAACTACACATATACTCACCTGTACCATTACTATCCACTCCCACAGGAGGCTACTCTCAAGGAATGTGAATCACCAAACCTAGTTTTTGAATGTTTTTGTCTTTAAGAACATGACAGGTTATGAGAATACAGCAGACAGATTTTTGGGTTCTCTAGAGCGACACAAATGAAATGCTTCTGCTTAGTATCATTCTGCAGTTGTGAAGAATAAAAATAGATGTTACAGTTGCAGCGTAACGTGTTGGTGTAAAAAATGAAATAAGAAAAGATTATAAAAGTAAAAATGACTTTGTTGAGTTTCATATCATGCAATAATATGATTCCCTCATCAAAAATATACCTGGACTGTTGCTTTGATTCTGTTGTGTCTCATTTGAATCTCTCCTGGCAGCCACTGGGTGTGCCTAAGTGCTTGCTCTGACAAAGCACCGCCTATTTCCACAAAGCCCCACATTGGTGTGAGTCAGAAGTCAAGCTTCTGCCTCACAGAGCAAACCTGCCCCATGCCTTCCGTACTCTGCTCCTCTAAACTAGTGGCAGAAACAACTAGCATAAATCTGGTGGAAATGCACATCTCCTAAGAACAGTTGTAAGCAGCATAATGTGAAGGTATCACTGTGATAACATGCTGAAGGCGGAGTGTCAGAACGGAAACTTATTGAAGAGACAGAGGCCAATTACAAGGCAGAAAATTGCAAAGTCAAATGTCTTTTAAATTATGTTTGATATATACAGCCTTTTTAATACCATAGTGAGTGTTGCTGGGCAAAGGGATGTCTGGAACTTTTACTCTTGCTGCATAATTTTAGATAGATGGATGGATAGAAAATTTAAAGCACTTTTGTATGATTAAGAGATATTAAACATATTTCTGCTTATTTTTTGTGATCCTTGGTAGTGTTTTTAATTATGGAGTATATAGATGAGTAGCTCATCAAAAATAGGGTTCCTACCTTAAAAGTGTCAGGCATCTAACATCAGAGTAATTGGTAAAGTTTTCCCTGTCACAAATAACTTTGTGGTTTTCTGGTAGGGTATATGTCAAAAACCTCTATAGATCAGAGTAAATGCAGTTATTTTTAAAGGTTGGAGTCACTTATAATCATTTGTCACAATAAGGATGACGGGAACAAAGTTTGATTCTGTTGCTCTCAGAATGTTGCTTCTCAACTCAGAGCTGAAGGTGATTGAAGAGGATCATAGATCGATGCAGTGGCTTGCTGCAGACTGCCTGAAAGACACATGACCATATGAAAATTAGAAGAAATTAAAAGTAGCTTTTAGCAAAGGTCATTCCCATGTTTGGGAGCAGAGGGGGCAGAGGGTTATAATGTTAAACAGGAAACATTATGCATTTCATTTATCAATGCCATTACTCTTCTGTAATGAGCTCAGTCACCCAGATTGTGGGTATTGGATATTGCTTCATAACCTAACACTGCATCTGACTTCTCAACAGTTGTATCTGTCTTCATGATGCTGATTGTTCAACCATTTTTCTGTGCAGAAATACACCACACATCTGCCTTAAAAGTGTCCAATAAAATAGGTTGAAGCGTAAAAGAATAAATAAAATATTTAGAAATCGAACAGGAAGCTGAACACAAACGCCATCCAGCATTGTATTACTAAATGATCTACAGCATTTTGCTCAGACAGATGAGAGATTCCCAGAGGAAAAAAGGCCGAGGTTCAAGCTGAGTGCCGTCCTGGTACTTCTGAAGCAAATGTTATCACAGCTTATCCTCTACCCCCCTGCACTTGTTTTTCCCTCCCTCACTTTGCAGAGTGACAAAGCAAAACCCCTGCTGTGTTTCTCATACTAGACACAGCATATTGACTCACACAGGCACACAAATACACACTCCTGTGTGAACCATGCATGCACACACTGTCACATTTCAGCTGCACTGTATCAATGCATGTAAAATAAATAAATAAATGAAAGTAAAAGGAAATGTGGAAGGTTAAAGAAGAAGATGGCGTGCGACTCACCCTATACTTACATGTAACTAATCTAATCTTCTCATCACTCCAGTAGACACACACACACACGAGCACACAAACAGCTTCTGGTATGCACCAAAGTAACCAGTATTTTGGCAGGTGTTCCTCAACTGTCTTTATCATGATACGATTATCTGGAGTTTGAGGATGCAAATACCCAGACAGTCTCATTAAACTATTTTTCATGAATTGATCAAATAGATCAGAAAGTTCTCCATAAAATAACAACAAATTTGCTCAACACAGAAATACAATGAATATGCATATGAATTATGGTTTCAACAACAATAAGCATGCATAAATCTGGTAATATTAACTAAGGTCAAATGGGAACCACTGTGGACTGATGTGATATCATCCAAAGAGAAAACGGTTGCATGTCTTTATCTTGTTTATGTAAATATTTGGCTTCAGCTGTAGATCAAAGAATCTTTTAGGCACCTAAAACATATTGTTTTTACTAAAAAGATCACCACCAATCTAAGAAGGAAGGTCCATCACTTGCGTCACTTTTTGTTCTTGTACCTCTAATCATCAGCTGCAGGTATGAAGGAATGTCTGGTTCTACATACCTTTCTGTCGCTCCAGACGTAAGAAGGAAGCTGAGCTTGTTTATTTGTAAACATGCTAATTGCTGTTGATATGAGTTTCATTTTTAGGGCTCCGAATTCAAATAAGACATGCAATAAGCATAATATGGCTAGTTTTTAGCCATATTTAGCTTTCTAAAAGCAATGAGTTTTGAACTCAGGCTAAATATGCCTCTGATTAATTGTTCATCCCTTTCTTGTACACCACAAAGCTATTTACAAGAAGGAAATAAGCAGAGTGTTCTTTCCAAAGAAGCTCAGACTCTTCAACCTGTGCAACAAAATAGTGCAGATCTTTTAGTGCCAGGTTGTGTTGTTCTTTGGTGAGCAGTATTGGAGGTAGTGCTACCAACATAGTGAATAAACTATGGAGGGCTGGTCCGATTATTGGCCACAGACGAGACAGTTTGGAGATAGTGATTGAGAAGAAGATGTTAATCTACAAATGCATTTTCAAATGTGACTGCATTTAAGTGGAAACAATTGGGTTGTTCATTGGCCTCTAAGGTTTATTGCCAAAAATTGGTTCAGAAAATAAAGAAATAAATAAAAAAAGACAACAAAACACACATTTCCTTGTCTGTTTTTTCTCCAAGACAGACGTTGGATTGTTTTAGCACACAATTACCTGCCAATCAGCTGGGAACTCTTAAGCAAGTCTTGACTGAAAAGCTTTAAGATATTTGCCCTTTTAGAAAAATGTGAAAATACCTACAGGATTAGCACACACTCTGAGGTGTGACGCAGAGGTAAGTCTGTGAAGAAAACACTGGGCCAAGATAATGGCATGTCAACCGAGTCTGCTCACACCTGAGAGACAGGTTCAGGTGAATCTGCAGAGTCTGTCATTCACAGTCCTGGTTGCCCTGCAGCAATCTGCCAGTTTAAATTTAATGCCCTGTTTGTGTTTGAACCTGAGCTCCTGTTCTGAGATCCGTCCTATATAAACATGAAGCAGCGTCTACAGCACGCACTGGTGTCAGTGTGTGTTTGTGCACACACAGACACGCACAGACAAGAACACGCTCTTAGATTATCTTGGATGTTTATTCAGAACGACTCGAGCGCTGATCTGATAAAAGCTTATCTGATCCGAGACCACAGCTCATTAAATCAAGTGTAAGAATTTCTCACGCACCCAGGTGCTCGACGGAGAACGTGTTTTTATGAAAAACTAAAATAAAATCCCATGTATTTCACAATGATGATTTTGGTCCACGTTTGACAAAAAACTGCTTAACTTTGAAACAAAATTTTGTCTGGTCTTGCAAATTTCATTTTACTTGGATGTGGCATTTTCCTTCTGCCATAGCCAAGCATCTGCTTTGTTTTGGTGACAGTAACAGCCATAAGTCTTGATTTAAATATTTTGATACACTTCCAAAAGAGGAACTCCTTTATGAAGTTTTTAATATCTGACGGTGTTTACGATAAAGAAGTGAATATACTTATGCTTCCAACCATAAGCATGTGGATTATGGCTAATTCTAAAATAAAAATACCATATTTTCACAAAAGTGGTACATTTTAACCTTAGTTGAAAATGGCACAAAAATACATTTGTTAAGGTGAGGTAAAATAAACGTGAAAATTATCAAATGATTTTCATCATGTAGTAATTCAGACTGCATGATCAGACTTTTAATAAAGTTTGAGCTGTCTTGGATTGCACAACTTCTCTCTTAACTAGACCTGCCTCTAAATTCAGAGTTCAGAGTTGAAGGTTGATTTCTTCCTGGTTCTCCTATTGAGACCCATCTGACTTCTGTTTGCTGCTAATAATCATTGATCATCACATCTTTACACAAACTTATGCAAAACAACAAAAATAATATTTTATTATCCCTTCATAACTAATCTGTGCCCAATGTCTGAATGCACTTTCCATATTACATAACAGTGGCATCTGCCAAGATGATTTATTTAAACTCCAGGCTCACTGAAGTATTAATAACCAATTGTGCCATGTGAGTTATGAAATGAAAACCATCAGGGAAATGCTTTATGAAATAGTTTTTCTATAAAGAAGCGATGGTGAAAAAAATAATAAATGCAGGTCGAGCATCCGGACTCTTTTGTAAGAAGCCCACACCTTTTGTGAATCAAAAACCAAAATGTAATTATGATAATGAGCAGGTGATGCCTTTGTTGACTGCAGTAATAAGAAAAACACACCTGTAGAAACTGGTTCAAACTGAAACTTTGCACCAGAAAGCGGAAATATGAATTCTTTTGTGATCGTTATCTTGTAAATGTAGCAAGAATCCATCTGCCTTACATCATAAAGGAAAATGTTGAAAAGGAGATGTTTTCCTCAAGTTGTTGTAAATACATGTCGTAACAAACTGTCAGGGAAGGTCCGATTATATGGTGCCTATCCTTAATTAGGGCACTTATTTACTTTCTGAAGACTTGAATGATTATGAAAGAAACAGAAGTCTAAAGTATTTTCCTTCTTAGCTTGAACGTTTAGTCAGCACAATTTTGATCTACTAGTGAGTGTTTTAAATTCACCAGAAGGAATTTGACACATTCCTTCTAATATGTCAAAAGTCATATTAGAAATAAAATGTAAACTATAAGTTCTAAATAATTATTGTCTTTTCGAGTTGCAAATAGATCAAGTGAGCAGAATTTTCTCTCTATGTTTTCTTCCTCAAAATCAAGATGAAAAATATATTTTTCTGAGATGTTGGCGTTTGATAAACTTTCTAAAGAGACAAAAGCATTACTGGCGTGGCAGAAAGAATCCCTTTTGAAGCTTAGGGACGGTATCTGATTAACTGTTTAGCAGACGATGTAGTCATGCTATGCCATGCAGTTAGCTATAGTTAGATCAGATCTGCAGTCCCTCCTCTGTGATGTCACACGGCTCACTGAGCGTGCCAGCTCTCTGAACTGGTAGAAAATGCCCGCATACATTGGCACGTTATTGTTGCATGCTTGATAACCTGGCAAAAGCAGAGACACAGAGATGATGAGTGGAGCTGATAGGAGGCAGGAACTGCTCCATTGGAGCTGCTCAGTTGAATGTACAGACGGAGGTGAGAACGGGAACTGTGATAACATTGTTGGTTCATCTCCAGAACTGACGAAAATAAACTGTAAATTTTCCTTTTAAGTCGCATTCAGTCATTTCAAAAGTTTTTTGTTCCAAGCAGGATATACTGCAATAATTTGTGAAGGAATCTGAAAGAACAGAATCATCTCAGGACTGAAAACTGAAGAAAGGAAACATTTTTTAATACATTCTGCCTCGCAAAATCAAATTACTGTATGTTCTGTGTGAAGAGCAACCTCTACAAATGTATTTCTGTGACTCATGGAATCAGCTTTATGGAGCAAGCATTCAGTAGTGCGGCCTTTGCCTTCAGGGTTAACTTCCACATGATAAAGTGTTGCCTCTGAAATATTGTGTTATTATTTTAGCAGCACTGGAACAATTTCTACCTGAACACTTTTTCTAAGAATAGCTGGCTGTAATTGTGAGGGATTTGCCAAAACCTGAAAGACTTTAAACCACTTTTTTTTTAATCAAGAAATAGCTAAAAGTTTTTTGCAGACATTAGATAACACAAAATTAAATCATCTAATTATTCTGACTGGCTTTATAAATATTCATATGTGGTCTTTGGATGTAGAGGGCACTTTAATCTTTGCCTAAAGAATCAAGTAAAATGCCATCATGTATTTTTCTATGATTTGCAGATTGGAACAATTTTTGCAAATTCATGACTTACTTACTGATCTGCTTTTTACACATTTCAGATCTCTGCTTCATTATTCATGTCCTTCCTTCCAACAAAGCACCTGGCACCAAGACTTTCTGATCACTCCCTTTCTTTCAGAGCCAATTTTAACTCCTCTATTTACAAGAAATTTACTTCCAGGTAACGTTTACACAGGGCAGCTCCAGGAACCACAGATTGCACTCAGTGAAATAGACATTTATCAGGATTCCACATTAATACAATGTGGCATATTATGCTTTCAATTGTTTAACAGCTGAGGCATGGTAGCTGTTTGAGAAAGACATTGGATACAGAGCAAAGTCCTTGTTTTGTACTTCAACCAGCGTGCATCTATGAAAAACATAAAGTTATTTACTGCTATCGTGTCTCCTGGGATATTATTACTGACATTTCAGCAAAAATTATGACTCGAAGAAGTCCTCTGAATTCAGTCAGTTTTTTTTTCCTCTCATCATTATTTTTATGACTCCCAAAAAGAAACAAATAAGCCAAGCACAGATGTAAAATTTGAATGAGTTTGGGCAAAGATGTATATGTCAGAAATACATAATTTTCCCTATGTAACAACAACCAATGCGTTTTACATTAAGAGAATAAGTAAAAATAGCAAACAAAGAAAAATAGACATAAAATAATGTCAGACAACACAACAACTCACACAGAAGAACAAACAACACACACTGTGTTGAATACCAGGGGAAATAAAAGAGTCCTTAAGGCAAAAGTTATCTTTTTCTTGATTTTGTCAATAAACTGATGGTGTGTGTCAAATCTAAGGTCGTTGTGTAATTTCACTCCCTCATTGGTGGCAATGTTGGAATATGAAAAACCTTCTACAATAAGTAATTTCACTAAGAGGTTGCAACTATTATAGTTTTATTTTATTTTATTTTTTTACTTGTATCCTTCAAATCTATGGTTGTTATAGGGTTAGGGTTGCCCTATTGTTGCTGGGTGAAGTAGCAGGGCTGTTTGTAAATTAGTTGGGAATCTCCCACCTGTTAACTTCTTGATAAGTTGATTCATCTATATCAGTATGATGGCCGCAGAGGATTCCTTCCCCGTTCTTAATTTGTACTGGACGGACTTGCTTGGGGCGTTCTCATGCTCAAAGCCGGAGGGTGTGAGCCAACGCCTCACCTCCTTCACGCTTCTTGGCATTTCATCAAAGTACATTGGAATCAAAACTCTGTTTACTTTTTCTTTTTTATGATGCATCACTGTCTCCCTCCCTTGGTAACCTTTCTGTCATATGTGCTGTTTGATGTCCGTGTTATGTTTTCCTTTGTAATATAAGAACTTGGATAAAAATAAAGTTAATAAAAAAACATAACCTCTTATATTTCGAAGTTCTCCACACACTTGCGTAGAATAAGAGTTACCAGACACAAAATGTTTGCAAGGACAATAGAAAAGGCAATTGGTAGAAGGACAATTCAGAAGTGTTTGTGTGTACTGCAAACTCATATTCAGTCCTCTGGCAGATGTAGATACAAACTCATTTTCTGTTTCTGAAGCAAGATGAAAATCTCTGAACAACAGATAAGAAAACGTAAAAGGGCTGTTCGAAAGGTTAACCATGTTATGTTCTTTTTTTCGTACAAAAAGGTTTTTTTCCTAACTTTTTTCTACAATAAAAAAAATTAACGGTCTACTTAATTACTGTAAAGTAAGTCATTTATAAAAAAGTATACATCTCATGAAAATTAAACGGTAAACTTTGTTGGACATCAATGCGCATGAATGTACCTGTTACTAGGTGTAACTGGGTTGGTTTTGTCCTAATGGAAAAGAGCATGAGAAGGCGACAATTTATTTTTCTGCCACACCTCACAGTGTCACCAAGAGTAAACTCTTCATTGTTATAGAGGGCCTGGACTTCATGTCGTCAGCTAAAGTTTCCATAGAGTCACTGCTTCACAATCAAGTCAGTCCTTATTGACATCAGAGACTGCATTCCTGCACAAATCTGACAAACTGACGAGCTGTAAATCATCTGGAAAACATGTGAAGACACTCACACGCCGTAAATAAGCACAGGTGCTCTGAAGGATAATGGGTGGAGGGAGTGGAGAGAGGTGGGGGCTTTAAGTCGAAGCCATAATTATGGTCTTTGTGTTATTTTTAGAGCTGCAGTCAGAATCCTAGCGTGTCGAACAAAAACAATAATAGTGCTACTATGGCCCTTAAGCCAGAAGCAACATGAACCTTTTTCAGACAATCCAGACCCAGATGAGTAATTTAAGCTCTGATTCACCTTACCTGATGAGGCAAAATACCCCAAACAAAATAAAAGCATAAAAATCCAAATCAGTTCTGTTTGTGCCTGTGGAGGGAACCCCCCTGTGTCTGGTGATCCCTGTGCAATGATATCTATCATAACAACATTTTAGAAGAACCAGTTTTTCCAATTGTACCCAGAGAGGCATAACCTCAACTGCTCAGCATGCACGCGATGGCATACTCTCAGCTATGACTCACAGCTATTACCTGACACTATTAAGCGTTGTGAAACACAAGCCGGGTTACCCTCGCAGTTACATACTGACAGTTTCCTCATATTTCCACCTAATCCTTTTCTCAGACAAACATGGTCGAGCAGCCGAAAGGCAGAAGTATGTTGGGGCATGCTGAGGGAATGACCAGGCTGACTCTGACAAATGATCTGTCACGCTTACTGTACATAAACCATCACTGGTGCACACAGGGCCTTACAATAACTCAGCTTAATGTGATAAGATGCTGGATAGGGGCTGCGTTGCAAGAAGAAGGAACAACAGAATTTCAGCTTAATGAAATTCATAAGACAAGCACCTCCCATGATAAGACAAGCCACAGGAACACACTTGTTATGTAAAATAATGCTATCTAAACAATGTATTAGGCAGTACGGTGTCTGGCACTTTTGATTTGAGCCCTCACTTGTCTTCAGATTAGAAACACGCTTGATGTATGATGGGCATGTGGGTGTGAGGAATGTGTTTTTCCATCGAGTAAATCTCGAGCTGTTACAGTGTTGCCCGGCGCTCAGGAGCCTACATCTGTCTGCCTGGAGCAGCTCCCAATGTAAACCAGAAGGTATGAACAAGAACAGGCCAGCAGTTATGGTTCTAAGTATTTACAAACACTCATTTCAGTCATGTTTAGGAATCCCGATGGAACAAGAGATCACTATGCTGTGGGGGACTTATTTTCTTCGTTTGTTTGTTGTGTGTTCAAAGATTTGTTGTTTACTTGTAAGGAGGAAAAAACAGGACTAGAAATTAGTGTAAAAAATGTGTTTAGCCAAATACAAATGGTGGCTTCTGATGGGGATCCACAGTTCAGGTAGAAGGTCTTCGTAACCATGTGGAAAAAATTAATTATTTTTTGTTACGTAAAATAAATTAGGCAATGACAAATCATTGCAAAACTTGTTCTAGCTTTGTGATGTGACACATAGAGTTTACCCAGAAGCCAAAACTGTCAGAGGAAAATAAAAACCAAAAAAAACTGATTGTATAGTTTCATGCATAACCTGCTTGCACAGATGTGGAAATCCTACAACTAATAATTTGCTGAAGCACTTTTTATTACATTTTATCATTCAACCTTTTGAGGAGTCTGTTCTCATTCCACATCTTGAAATGCCAACCATATCTATCAGTTTGTGAAGTTTATTCTTTTCAATTTTGGTTTCATGAGATTATCACAGAAAAACCTCAATCATATTTTAGCCTGGAAAAGTCTGAGAGACCTGTAGTATGTGAATATAAAAAGAACTCAAAGAAGCAATATCTTATAAGGTTGAAATCTAGTATGTCTTTCAGGAGCAAAGCCATAAAGACATTTAATAGAGAACTTTCAGTGGTTCATCCCTGACTCTTGGGACTTAAATGGTCCCTGCCAACTTCTTGGGGATCACTGACTGTGAATGATCACTGACTGGGAGAGATGTTCAGGTTAAACACAGAGTAATCTGGATGGCAGATGAGGACACGGGCAGATCTGGACCTAGAAACATGGAATGTCATTTCCATGTTTCTAGAATTATGTTTCTCCATGTTACAAGCTGAATTAGAATCGAGTCATTTGACCCACTACAACATTGGAACTGTCTCTGAAGCATGCATCTAAAGTCAGTTGATCACAGCTGTGATCAGTGCATCTGATCACAGCTGTGCATGTGGTCAGATGCACATTTATCTGATCAGAAAGTCTTTTGGCCAACTATGTTTGAGTGGGCAGGATGTCTGTGTTTGCCTTTTCCTTCTAACTATGTGGAAAAAGTGGGAGACAATGGATAGATTAATGAATTGATGGTTCTGATAGATGGTTCAGAAACATATTTTATTTGTTAGCAGATCTTCTTTCTGTGGAAAACTGATCATTAATCAGAAGACATGCCACATACAAGAAGATAGCAACATATTAAATCAACCATAAACATTTACCAAAAAAGCAAGCAACATGCAATCTTCGGATAATCTTCTATGTTATATACAGCTTTGGAAAAGCTACAGCTTTGGAGCACTTAAAATGATCAGTTTCTCTGATTTTATTGAAATAAACATCGTTATTTTATTCTGACAACATGTCTCTGAAATTCCAAGCAAAAGTGTAGTATTTATTTGCATAAAATGAGAAATGGACAAAATAACAAAATAGATGCAGTTTTTAGGCGTCAAATAATGGAAAGAAAACAAGTTCATATTTATTTAGAAACAACAATATTCCTGGGTTCAGAAATATTGATTTCTGAACCCAGAAGTCAACCATTCAGAAGTCAATATTTAGTGGAACAACCAAGAGGTTTTCAATGGAATTCAGTGCAGTGGACTCTTTTCAGAGCTGTATGTATATTACTACCAAGACAAATAATCAGACGGACTCTGCAAACTAATTATATGAAAAAGTTTTTAAAAGGATTAAAACAACTTTTTTAAGTGCTTTGTGCTGTTTGCAAGTGAATGAAGTGGTTTGCAAAGATTTCTCAGCTCATGTGTCTCTTTATGCAATGACAAAGCTCTAAGTATTCAGACACCTGGAAAAGCTTTGGATTGTACTTATTTCAGCAGAATTTCAGCCTTTTGTGAGACACAGTGAGTCAGTTACTGAAGTAAGTTGTTGCACGGCTGTGACTGCAGCAGCAGCAGGCCTCTGCAGCAGTGCTGTAGCCCCGCTCTTACACGAGGACCACCTGGGTGATCTGTTTATCGAAGCCATCCTGGGCTTCTGGCCCCAGAGCACATTCAAGCAATTCATGCCTCTTTTGTTTAAAGTAAGTCAATTTATAAAGTCTACTGCACAAGCAATATGTAGATCAGAAACAGAACTACTCATCCAATCAGCACAATGCTTTCAATCTGGACATAAGGAAGCTCTTTTCTTTAACCGAAAGGCTTGTGTCACTGTTTTAGATTAATGGGAGAGACTGTATAAACTTTACTACAGATATAAAAAAAATAGGTGGGGAAAGCAGGTATTATGCCTGAGTTTCGTGCAAGGCCAAAGTGTTTCCAAAGGTTAATTTGAAGGGAGCAGCTTTTGCTGTTATCATCCACTGTGGAACACTTTGTTTTGCTCCTGCCGTGAAGAGTGTGTTTGAGCTAACCCAAACACGGTCTATAGTAACAGTGATTTAATCTACCTGAGTACACGGGGCCCACCTGCAGGGCTCTGACACAGCAGGAGAAATGTTTTACCTTCTCGGCACGAATGGGCCCGGAGCAGAGGCGGGAGGTAGTGGGGAGGGGGTGTGGAAGGAAAAAGACTTGGAAGGGAGGAGAGACGCGAGCTTTTACTAGCTAACACGCATGATGCTGTTTGGGCAGGTTGAGCCTGCAGACTCGCTGACTTTTCATCAGCTAGTTTTTCTTTGCCTTAACGGCCACACTGTAATTAATCAGATGTCTGGGTTGGAGCGGCACGCAAGGGCTGGGTTCAAGACCTTTTGTTTGGATAGATGCCCAGTCAGGTGTGGTTCTCCTGTTTTCTCACAGAGAAAGTTGCGTGAAAAGCCAAAAACATACTTTCTGACAGGAGCAAGCTGTCAGAAAACATTATGCATTGTGCACATTAGCACACAATGCTATATGCATTATTATTTTTTATATTATTTAATTTATGTTAAAACTAAACTCACACTGAGTTGGTGCATCTGTTATCACAACACTGAAAATGTAGCAAGCACTTTCTCCAGAAGACTCTAAGCTGAATATATTCAGCTACAAATAGTTTCTTATTTAATCTCTCTGAAATCTTTGAAATCTTCTTTGGTGCAAAGCATAATTGTAAAGCAATACTAACATTTTTAAACCAATGCTTTAATTAAATTAAATTTAAAAAATACAATCTAGTCTCTCAAAAATATGAACTACCATTATATTTACTGTTCATCCATCCATCTTCCAATTCTTTTTCCAAAAGTGTTCCCTTGCTAGACTTGAGACAATGTATTTGTCTCAATTATAATTTTTCTCAAATTATTATTTGAGACAAACAATAATTTGTTTGTATCTTGTCACCAGTCAACTAGCCAACTTTGAGCTCACAACACTGATCTCTTAAGAACTACAGAAAAATTTACTTAACATGTTGACTTGGTATGGTAATCTGTTCTCTCAAGTTATAAAATATGGAGGTTAGTTTATCTGTAAAGGATTAGTTGTTACAAAGAAATATTACCTTTCTATGTTGCAATTCTTGTATCTGTTCTCAGAAGCAGTCATTGCTTTCTGTGCTTGACTGTTGTGATAGTTTCACATCGTTTCCAATCCCAGACATGAGCATGTGGTCCAATATTTGCTTCACTCTGTTTTCCCTCTCCATCCACCTGGATGTCCAAATGGCCACACTTGTTTCTCTGGCTTACAGGGGGAAGTATTAAGTCTCAGAAGACCAAAAATACTCCAATATTCACTGGTCAATTTCCACAAGGAAAAATAAAAACATTAAATTAAATAAACACGATAAGATTAAGATAATTCCTTAAAATTCTAAGTTTGCAAGATGATATTTGATCAATATTTACCTTTTATGTATGAGAAAATAAACCAAGCAAGCTCTCCACATACTGAATACAGCAGCAACCTGTTTTCATTTAGATAATCACCTAATTTGACAATGATTCTTTGAAGTATGGTAAGACACAGTGACGCAGCACTAGAAGCTAAATGAAAAGAGTGGAAGATAAATGAGTTTGAGTTTTTGCCTTAAGACAAAAAATGCAACCCGAAGAGATTTGTAAGGGGAGAAGAAAGAGGCGTTTCAGTTTTGCAGGATTTGGCATGTCCATCCAACGTAATTTACCCACATATGGATATTGTCTGGATTGAGAACATTTGATAAAAAGGAGTAACAAACGTGTGTTGCATCTCAAACATATCCATTCTGCACCACCAGATAACTCTCGTGGTCATGTTCTGTTTTATTTCATTATCTAACTAGTTTTACAACAAATGCACTGGGTGGTTCACTTTACACTCGAGCTGCTAATGTTTGCTCCAGTGGATCAATGCTGCACCGGAGGCAGGAGGACATTATGACCTCTCGGACATCTGGAAGAGATTAAGCATTTTGTGTCAAACTTCCGATTCCTAATGATTTTCTTATAAGTATTATCACCAAATCAATATCTAATAGCACATAATGCAAACAGTCACAGCTGCTCTATGGTGCAGGTTTCTAATTACTCTTGCAGTGATCCATGTAAAACCACACAAACTGAACAAGGTAAAATTTAGCTCAACATCTATTATAATTTGGAGAAAATGGTAATTTTAAAATTGGACTGTCATAATATGAAGCATGAAAGAGGAACAAAAATTGGATTGTGTACCAAAACAATGAAGCCAAGTTGTGGTAAAAACATTCATGGAGACAGAATGAAATTAATATTTTGTAGGGTAGTCTGAAGAAAAAATTTGTATTTTTAAAAGTTAAAAAAGGTTTTCCAAGAACAAAAAAAAAACAAAAAAACGATCTTCCAACATTATTTTGGGATGAAAATAATGTTTGTAGTTTCATCAACATTATACTGAAATGTTGTTGGTATTTTGTCCTACCGGTAAAGCTGCCAATGAGCATCATTGCACTTATTAAATTAGGCTATCTAGAAATCAAATGCTTAGAGCTTGCGTGTAAGGCAAAAAGAGATAGAAAATATTAATTTTGCTGTTGCTACAAAAGGAAGTTAATACCTTTGGCCAGATTATGCAGCATTAAAAGAAGCAATTTTATAAAATTTCACAATCAGTTTAAGCAAAGCTATGACGGCTGCAGTACATATCGCTGACACAATTAGTGATTTCAAGCAACTTTCTTCCTCTTTTATTGTTACAGCTACATGTTTTATTTATAAGTTTAGTGAATCGACCTTCCAACCCTTAGGCCTTCCTAAGGATCAGTGTTAAGAGTGACAAAAGGCCATGATACTTTATAAAGGCCACACCAGCATCTTTTGTGCCAAGAAAGTTGATCTTTGGAAGGAAAAAAGGTCAGTCTGAACAAGGTGAACACATAATGGTACTTGAGTGTGTTCTACTTTAGTTTTTCATTACTGTTTTTGTTGCTGCAAGTTTTGATGCCTGAGCCTTACATCGGAATTCTGTTTCACAGAAGACAATTCTGGGCCACAGACCTTCCAGAATTGTATTTTTATTTTATTTATTTATTTATTTATTTGTTTTTGCAGAAAACAAGGTTAACCAATGAATGTAAAAATACAAAAGTAGAGCTTAAAGTCCTACTTAAAATTGTATGCGCTAGCAAAAGTTGATGATTGTAGGAAACGCTTTATTGGACAGGTTGGAGAAATGTGCTAAATAACCACCAAAGTCAACCACCAACCTGTCCTTCTCCAAAGTAGTAAAGCCACACTAATGCAATCCATCAGCAGTGTTTGTTGGGGTTGTTAGTGAAGTGATTCCTTGGTAACCGCTCAAAATCAGTGTTTTGTTTGCAGTCAAAGCCCCCAAGCTAAATGTTCCACCTCTCAATCAAAGAAATAAGAGGGGTGGTTATGGTTCAGACAGCGCAAAAATAGCACTAAGGAGCCCTGTGGTAGGTTGGGAGGCAGGGAAAGCATCTCGTGCAAACTGCTATGCGTGAGTAGAGTGTTTGGATCCTATTTCAAGTTTAGACAGAAAGGGGCTGATCGGCTGCCAGGTAAACAGAGCAGCACAGGTACTGATTTGGTCTTGTGTTTATGCTTACACTAAAACAGCCTACAGCATAGCTGAATAGAGGTAGGCCCTATCAGCTGCAGCGATAAAGTGAGGTGTCTACGGCTGAGATCAATCATTACTTCTCTTTCTTTTTTGGCCCCCACCCTATCCATACCTGCTCCCTGAAAACCCTCCAAGCCTTCCAACTCTACTTGATGGGGGGGCTTAGCGTGTGAAGGATTTCAATGGACGACAGCGGGAGATACAACTGTAGGTATGAAATCCCGTCTGACCCGCATGGTAAAGGTTCATTGACAGACATGCTTAAGCAGTAACATTCTACAGGCTGGATGAAGGGGTGCAGTCGGGTCTGATTTCCTCCTGAGTGGTTTGTTTTGAATTTTTAGATCGTGATCAGATTTTAGGAATTGACAAAGCTCTTTAGATTCAGTTGAAAGTTTCTATGTTACGGTGTGGACTTTAGCCCTGAAAATGTCCAAAATTATACTATGTACAATGTATTTACATTCTGACTCCATGAAGCAAGACTGTGTTGTAACAGTTTCAACTATTCATCATCAGTAGTGGTAAAGATTTCTTAAAGTTTAGTCTGACCAAGAGGGGTATCATGCATTTTTCACAACCTTTGTCAAATCCTTGATGGGTTTGGTTCCCAATTCTGGAATAAATTACTTTCAGACACTGTCCTGCTGTACCCAGGTACAAAAAATAGACTTAAAAGGTGGGGAAAATAAAACCTAAAGTCTAAAAAATATTAGTCTGGAAAGCCTTTGTTCTATTCTATTTTGAAATATTGCAGGAAAGCAAAAATATTTTGAAAAATATGAATGTTTTAAAATTGTTTAATTATTGTACATTTACTTAACGAATTCCAATTGGATAGAATTTATGCATATAATGTTTAAAGTACTTAGGATGACTACACTGGCTTCAGTAGAATTTGACCCTTGACTTAATGAGATGAGCAACAATCCCAGCAAAGAGGTCAAGCCTGACTGTCAATGTTGCACATGTCAAATTTGGACAGCATGGCCTAAATAAAGCCATATATTTCAACATATTTAACAAGTATGGCAGATGACAGACCAATCTAGAATATCTCTACAACCACTCTCTGTATCCACTTTATATATTTCAGTTCCATGGATGGCTGGAATTTATATCCAGTGTGAGAATCTGTGTTTGTCCAGAACCTATCACCTATCACCTATCTATTACAGGGCAACGGCAAAAAACCATGCATACACTCAGAACAAAGGAACATTTTCTCAGCATCTCAGATTACCTTAGCATGCATGTTTTTGGGAGTAACCGGAGAGAACACAGGCATGCACAGGCAGAACATGTAACAGATGCTCACAGGGCTTTGTTACTGCTACTGTACAGTAGCCATAACAGACAAATAAAATCTATATAGGCATTATTTACTTGCATTGAGGCTGGTAAAAAGATTGCGCATTTGTTTCTCTGTAAATGTTACTTTTAAAGATGTCTCATATTCTATCTTGAACAAGTTCTTCAAATTCTAGTCCTGCCCTGCAACTTTTACATCCGTCTCCGGTGAAGTCTTAAAAAGTTGTACTAATGACCAAGATATTTGCTTGAGGAGTGTAGAGATACAGATACAGAATTAAAAGTGGCGGGACACTAGCAGTGGAGTTTAACACCTTCACTTATGCATCAATTTTGGCATGACCCAGCGGCCATCATTATGCTTTCCCCATTATCGCAGGACCTAATGCTCTTGTCATACAGTCAACTAAGAAAACAAAAACAACTATCGCCAACACTAAGGTAAGAACAGCTTTTCTCCAGTTTTTAAAATTATAAAATCAGGGGAAAAGAAGTTAAGAAAAAATATAATTTCACAAATTAAAAAAATAAAGAGCAGCCACTTTAGTAGTTAGGTCAGGTTGCTATTTTAAAAATCAATGAGGGAATGTTTGGTGTGCTGCCAATAAGAGGAAGCTGCATTTTGAGGTTCACACAGGTTCTTATTCAGCTAAACAAGATGTTGAAATGGTGAACTGAAATCACCTCTATAAGCCGAATGATGGTCACACTTCTGTAATAATAAAAACACACAAAAACCTCCCATGTTCTAAAAATCCTCTTATTTTTAGGCCAAAAAACAGAAAAATCTAAAGATGTATCTTATTTATTAGCACAATAAGGAGCTTAGCCCTTAGTTCTGGCATCACCAAGCTGATTTTCACAGCTGCTTCACCTATTCTTCACCTCTCTCCTTAATTACTTTAATTACACTCCTGTTGGCTTCGCACATTTGTGTGTATCTATATTTTTTTTCCTCTCCCTGGGCCTGGCAGGGTGTGAGCACCTCAGGTAAGAATAGGTGAACCAAAATAGCAACAAGCAGCTGCCAAGAGACTTCAGGATATGCTGCTCTGTTTCAACAGATTTTATTTATTAATCGCTGACACAAAGGCTCCAAGAGATTCAGGCTTACCAAACCACACATGTGCAAGCTTCAGGTGTCACGGCGCGTTATTTTGTTCTGTTTACGTCTGGATCAGGTGTCAACCCAAAATTATTGATGTAGATTTCTGGTTGGAAACCTTGGAAACAGCTTTATGGAAACTTTTTCTCCTCAGGTGTGATTATATGAAAGGGGGGGTATATACCCCCCACCCACCCACCCCCAATTTCATCTTCTGAAATATAAAGGTATGATTCTGCAGGAACACAGCAGAACAGAGCGTGAACATTTCGACAGCCTGCATTTTAGGATAATTACAGTAATCACCGTTTGAAGAATAAACTAGATGGAATGCTTGCGTCTTCCATTTTTCAGAAGAACATTTTCTCACAGTTCCAAACACCCACACCTGACCACCCCAACAGCTGCTGCCAAAAACACTCCCCCACAAAAAAAATCCAGCACCTTGGCTGGAGGAATGAGTGGAATTAAGGTGGAATGCTTGAACTTAAGGTTGTCTGTGGCGCAGACAGGCGGTTGTACCTACCTGTGCGCCCCACTGGAGCATGTCGGATCATCAGAGGCCTCCGTCAGAGACCAAATCTGCTGCAGGGGAATCTCGGGAATCTCAGCTACGCAGAGCCTCTTCTGGCCCTGCTCACACAAAACACATATACAGCCCACGCTTTGTTTATACAAAGACATGGGGGCTGGACACCCTTCACTCACAGAGAAGAAAGAAAACAAAGATGAGATACAGGTAAGAAGTCATCCAGAGACATGCAGACAAGGGTTAGCGTGTGAGTGCAGACCGCTGCAGAGAGGTGGGGCTATTTTTGGAGAAGAGGATTCACCCAATGAATTTACATAACTGGAATTCCACACATGACAACACAGGAGATTTCTCCAGCTGCTCAAACAGAAACATCTAAAGGTGAATTAAACTAACAAAGTTCCAATTTTAGGAGATAGATATTAACAGGTTGTGTAAGAATTATATTTTTTTAAGTTTCAATTCAAATGCTGGTAAAAAGTTTACACACAGTTCTCATGTAAAGGCGTGCTATGATAATTATGAACTTTTTATAATACCTTTGACTAACTTTGATTCTGTTTGGTGTAATCATGCAGTAAACACCATCAATTGCTAAAAAGAAAGAAAAATCCTATTCACAAATTTGCCTTGATCATGGACTATCTCTCAAAATATGTAAAATCATGGACCTTCATTAACAGATTATATCCCTAAACATATTTTGATGTGTTTGGAATCATTTGGAGGAAAAAACCCAGCAAACACTGAAGTTCATGTCAATTTTGAACTGAAAGCTGCTGCAACAGTGTAACAGGAAGAAAGGTTTACCATTAATTGACATTAAATGGCACATTAGATAAAATTCAGCAACTATGTAAATTCATTGAGTACTTTATATCAACAAAAACTAAAGTTGAAACTTAATTTTTGTTTCTTAAAAAATGTGAAAGATTTAGATGTATCCTAACCCAAAAATCCAAGTAGGAATGATAATGTGACAGTGCACTGATACCTGCTGGGAAGCCACTTTTCCACCTCTGATTTCAAACTGAGAACAGGTGTGCTGTCTTTCCAGCATATATGTGTGAGTGTGCAGTCATTCTGGCAGAGAAAGTGGAATTAAATCCACCTTCACTGCAATTTTGCAAACAAATGTAAAAAAAAATCAATGCAGCACCAACACCCACCATCAGGCAAGCTGTGTGGCATCTTTCTCTGCAGCTCCACAGCGTGGCTATAATGATGGTTTCCTCAGCTCTGGATTTAGCCTCGCATCATGAGTTTCTGCTACAACATTTGTTTTTTAACTCTCAGCTGCTCCAAGTAAAAAAAAAAACAAAGCAGAGAGTTAAGAGATTTAACTTTGATATCCGACTGCCTTTGATTTCTTTTCCATTCATCATTCTGCAAAACAAGTTGTGATAAGGACATTCAAAAACCTGTGAGGTTTTCTTTTGACTTTAACCGTTTTTTTTCCTCCCTTCAGAAAAATTTACCGTTTTAATATTTAAAAAAAATTTATCAAACACAGAAAGGGCTCTAAACTAAGAAATTAATTACTGCTGTGTATACTCACAAAGAATTTAGTTAAGAGCCAACTTTAAATTGGATTACTACAAACTGTTGTCAACAACCTGTGAACTTGTTGATTTACTGCTATTCTCATCAGCCAAATCAATGAGAAATCACAAAAAAGTTTAACAATCTGATTATTAAAAATATCACAGACCATAATATCACAGTAATTCATTCAGTAATAATTAATGAATTAATTACTGAATTCAGTAATACTGAACGAATTACTGAGTAATTATTTTGCTGCCTCTATTATGTTCTCTGCAGCGCTGCTCTATGTTTGGGTCTTTTATGGAAAACTATTTAAAAGGTAACCATAAAGCAGAGAAAACAATTGCACTGTACCATATTTGAGCTGAACATTTACAAAGTGACCTGAGAACATTGAATACACAGGCTCTTTTAACATAACTGAAAAAAAGGACAGCAACTTCAGGTTCACATTCTTAACTTACACTCCCTTCTGAAAATTTGCTTGCTTTCACACCCATTATCAAACAGTTCAGAGTACTGTTTGTAATCAGGTCTTTCATTAGCGCTAGAGTGCTACATTTAAACAGAACGCCTTAACCTGTCTGTTCTTATTAAGGATGCTTTACTGTGACCATGACTTGTTTGGCATTTACTCAAACAGATATTCAACTTTCTTTTTTGCTGATTTTTTTTTTGTTTGTTTGCTTTTCATTTGCAATATGTAGGGGGAAATGCAGGACAATAAAGGACTGGACAAAGCTGAAGCTTATATTAGTGTTCAGGGCCCCCTATAAAAAAACTGAGGGAGAAGGAGCGGCCGAGATGACAGTTTAACTACCCTGAAGCTCATAACTCACGTTAACTCTCCTCTGTCTGCTTTGACTGAGGTGATGACAGGAAAGTTTGAAAGTCATTTTGTGCCACTAAGGTTTGGTTTACAGGCGTTTACAAGTGTGAAGTTATGCAATATCGACTCCAGCTATGGTCGCTTGTAAATGTTAGTGAACAAAAGTAAAATATGGCTACACAATGTCCTTTCATCAATTTGTAAAAGGTGTGAAATGTGAATGGTTTGGGGGGAAACAATACATTTTTCAATTTATTTTTCTTAATTTTGCTAATTGTTTTTGAATGATTTAAGAATTGTTTTTTGACAGCTCAAAGAACATGGAAATGTATTTTACGCAGATTTACTCTGCCATACAGGGCAGTGTACTCTACATTTCAGATGTGTCTTTGTTCCAGAACTCCTGTTTCAAGTGATTGCTTGACTTCGAGTGCTGCAAAACCTTGCCAATCACCCAGTTACTAAACTCGAGTGCGTGGCAACGAAACACCTAAACACCTAAAGCATGCACTGCAGTGGCACCTGAGGATTGGAATTAAGAAATACTGATATTGGTGACGTTAGGCCGTAGGTGTTGTTACCACTAGCGGGCAGGATGATAGAAATGTTCAAACCAGAGTATCCGAAGAAAAGTATGCTGGACACAAATATGCAATGTCCAAACAGAAAGGCCCTACCTCATGTTTGTCCCACCACCTCTCTGCAGACCTGCCCTTGTGAACACTTCAGTATTCACTCTGTGTATTTCACTGAAGATTTTTTTCAGATTCTCTTTACCGCAGCGATAGGAATGAGTTGACCTCACTGGCTAACATGGATTACATCACAGAATTTTTGTGGACTCATTTAAACAAGACCGACTCTTATCAAAAGGAAAACTTGATGAAAGTCTAAACCTCTAACTACTGTAATGAAACAAGGTGCGACTGATAAGCAAATCCAAAATATTGCCCATAAAGTAATAAAGTAATTTATCTTCACCAAAAGTGCAACAACTTCTTTCCAGTTCAGATCAAATCATTGAACATTTAAAGTAATTTAAACTCATTTAAACGGATATAATGTTTTCAAAAAGAGCCTTATGAAATGTTATTTAACCAATCCTAGTTGTAGTCCAAAGAAAGAACATCTGCTTCCATTTCTTAAGCTGTGTCTAAGATTAAGATAAAAAAAAAATGTGGTCTATGCTTTCTTCCAAATTTATTCAAATATTAAAATAGAACTTACAAAACTATGGAGCCCCTAAGGGGACATGGAGGAAAAAAAAGGAACGAAATCCCGACTTACTTTCTCGAGATCCCGAGAAACTAAGTCGAGATCTCGAGATCCCGACTTATTATCTCGAGATCCCGAGTTATTATCTCGAGATCCCGACTTATTATCTCGAGATCCCTACTTATTATCTCGAGATCCCGACTTTTTATCCCGAGATCCCGAGATCCCGACTTAGTTTCTCGAGAACCCGCGAAAAAAAAAAAAAAAAGTCGGGATCTCGAGATAATAAGTCGGGATTTCGTTCCTTTTTTTTTTTTTCTCCATGTCCCCTTAGGGGCTCCGTAGCTTATGTTTAATGGGACTTGTGTTTTTTCACTGTGTTTGAAAAACACATTGTGATTTTTGAAAGCTGCTATAAATAAAGCTTTATAAAATAGGGAAGGACTAGGTTTCTCCACAGCCATGAGACAGACTAATCAAACTGAGAAGTTCATTTTTGCCTTCATTCATCATTATGGTTCAAAATAAACTGTCAGCTGCCATTTTGCAAAGATGCTGCTTTGCAGGCAGGTCTAATTGGTCCTCTCCTTTGAACTTATACTGACCTTTCAGGCAATCTTCTAAAGCATTTGTTTTCCTCATTCTCTGTGCCTTGTTGGCTAACCTGTGAATTTACATAGTCATTGTGTGTTAGGTGGATCTTATCCAAATATTTTCCTTTAATATTTGTGCTGTACTTGCCTTTCTTCCTCGTTCCAGTGAAGAATGACAGGAGTTCAAGTAACAAGAAAAGCATGCATGTATGTTTGTCTACTAAAAATCTGTCTGTCTGCAGATTAGTCAGGGTTCTTCAAAACAGATAGATAGATAGATAGATAGATAGATAGATAGATAGATAGATAGATAGATAGATAGATAGATAGATAGATAGATAGATAGATAGATAGATAGATAGATAGATAGATGGGCGGACGGATGGACAAACAGACAGACAGACAGACAGACAGACAGATAGACAGATAGATAGACAGATAGATAGATATGCTTTTGACTGTAATTGTTTACCTTCCCTGTCTCACCTCTTTCATCCACCCTCTTTTATGTTTCTCCCCCTCCCTCGTGTTGCATGCCAACCTCCAATTGCGCACATACATCTACATACATAACTGAGCCGCTTCAATGGTTTTGACGCGCAAACTCCGCCTGTGGGCTGTCCCTTGCTGAGGCATTATATTAAAGCAAGACTAGCGTGTCTCGGGAGACATATCTGTGTTCTGCAGCTCCACACCGAGGTCCAGGGTGCCTGCTGCTCCACCTGCTTTACTGATCAGCTGAAGCACAAATTCTGATTTTTATTCTTTTTTGACAGAGGGAAATGAAACTTGAAGTTTTCTCCGCGCACCACTTTGCCCAGAAGCCACTGGAGCTCTGCATGGATCCAGACGGGGGGATTCCCTCTCCTCTGTCCGGGGATGAGCTCGGCTCAGACGGAGACTGCGTGGCCAACAGCCCGGCACCTGTCACTCAAGGCACGGAGAGCGGCAAAGGGAAGCCGTACACCCGCAGACCAAAGCCTCCCTACTCCTACATTGCCCTCATCGCAATGGCCATCCGGGAGTCCAGCAGCGGCCGCCTGACTTTGGCAGAAATCAACGACTACCTGATGAAGAAGTTCCCGTTTTTCCGAGGTAGTTACACCGGCTGGAGGAACTCCGTGCGTCACAACTTGTCACTCAACGACTGCTTCCTTAAAGTGCTCCGTGACCCGTCCAGGCCCTGGGGCAAGGACAACTACTGGATGCTGAACCCCCACAGCGAGTACACCTTCGCTGATGGGGTCTTCCGGCGCAGAAGGAAGCGCATCGCCAAGAGGGGCCCTAAGGAGCAGGAGAGCCCGGACATGCTGAGTGAGGACACCCGGCTCCCGGCCGCAGAGGAGAGAGTGGGGACCAAGTTCACCAGCTCCTTCGCCATCGACAGCATCCTCAGCACGCCGTTCAAAAGGAGAGACGAGCACCACCCCGACACACAGAAGCCCACCCCACAGATGTACTGGCCCTCAGGGGCCCACACGTTGCCATACGCTCTGAACTATCCGGTGCATCATCCATATCTGTCTGAGGCGGCGTACAGCAGCACAGAGCCAGGCAGGGATCCCTACCTTCATGTGACTGCAGTGGGCAGGGTCCCACCTGAAGCAGCCTTCAAGGTGCCCAGCAGAGCCCGAGGCTTCCACATAGACTCTCTGCTGTCATAAAAAAAAATACAAAAAACAAACTGCACCTTGATGGACGTTCTCTGCCTCCAGCGCTTCACTTATTTAACTGTGCGGGACTCATAGTGACCAAACTACTGTAGTGTCGAAAGCAAACGCCTGTGTTGTCAAAACAGATCTAACTGTGTGGTGACAAACTAAAAATAGTGTCATCAGCTTGTTCCTTTCTGTGTGTGTGAATGTGAGTGCATGCGTGCGTGCGCGCTAGTTGTGTTTGTCTTTATGTATCCACGGATCCTTGGTCATTTCTTTTGTTTCTTAAATAAATCTGTCACTTTATTTATATATTATTTTGTTTTATATGAACTGCTGTAATGTATAATATGTATAATATATTAAATATTGACGAAGCTGCATTGCATTTGTGCAGTTCCACAAGAAAAGGCTTGGAAACATGAAATGGTTTTCCTAAGACTGATTGACTGGATGGTTGGTTGATTGATTGATTGATAGATAGATGCATGCTTGGTATTTTTGTGAATAAAAACGTGACAAAAATGGGATCATGCTGTTTGGTGACTTTTTCATTACAAAATAAATCAAAGGGATTGTGTTGGGAAATACTGGAATAGAAACAGGTGAACATTAGGGAGGAAAACACCTGCTGCAGAATCACATCATGTAGAACTTTAATGATGCTGGAAATCCAGCTTCATATCACTGAGCATTTTTAAATGTTATGCACAAGTTAGTGATTCTAAGAGAAAGGGAAAACTGTGAGAAAAACACATATAATAACGACAACATTAAATATTGAATCAAAGAGTGAATATTACATAGAGACGGTTTAAATATTATAATGCTCTGGGATTATATAAAGCGTACCCAGCGCACATTGAGGCCATAATGCATCAAACATATCTCTGTGTTGTTTATTACAAAAAATAGATGTTTGTTATTCTGCACAACGCATTTGAAACAAACAACATATTTTTGGCTTTCAGGGCCACAACAAATTATCACTCTCAGACAAAAAGTCTGCAACCTTAAAAGAAGTAGCTTAAATATGAGGACTATGTGAGGACATTTTAATTAAATTATTACTGCTGTAATCATTTCGTTATGCTAGAACATCACTTAAGCGTTAATTATAATGTGATCAAATTATAATTGATTGACCCACCCAATCAACGCACCCCACCCCAAAAAAAATCACAAATGCTGCAGGCACTGTAGAATGTGTCGTACTTAGTATATGTAGATTTTTTTTATAGGGGAAAAATGTTTATTTTATCCCGCTCAGAAGTGTAGAAAGCAATCTACGTGCTCGTCCCCGCAGCTTGTTAAGGGTTTCTGTCCGGAGGGGCTTCCATTGCTCTCCACGGTCCTGAAATGGACTCCCGACTCCGCGACCAACAGTGGGACATAGAAAAGCAAAACAAACAACAACATCCACGCAGTGCGCTTCTTAGAAATAACTCAGGGCTTAATATAGGAAGAAAAAAAACTCTTTGCCACAGCGTATGGGAATGAACACAATTACTAAATTACGAATCGATTACTCCTGATTGTCCCCTGTCATCTGAAAAACAAATAAGGCCAATTCATAATCACTTACATACAAAATCAAACTGCCCAAATTAAGTTGAAATCATCCAATGTTGGCATTTTTTTCCCCGAACAACAGCGGTGACTCTGTTCATTTCTCAGTTTAATGTGATATGAACCAAAACGGAACTAAATCAAATACAAATTACGTCCTGTGGACCTTTAATTTAATTATCTAAGACATAATTTTAAAAGAAATTAAAGCATTTGAATTTTAGCAAAAAAGGAAGAAAAAATTTAAATGTGGTATTACTGGGTCTACCTCTGCTAAATAAAATACTAAATAAATCAAAAACTGATTTTTGAGGCATTTATATGTTGTAAAACAAACTGGGCTAAATTATCCGGTTTTGAGTTGTTTTCATGCTTTTGCTGTAAAGCAAAAATGAGAACAGCAAAAGTTAATTAATGATAAATTACGCAATATCTTTGGTATTCACATAAACGCTTTAAATACTTAACTTTGGTCAACTATTGTGACGTAATATATGCTAAGATACCAACTGCTGATTTTACCCAACACAATATGAACCTTTTGAAGGAGCAGCGAACTGAACAGATGCGAGCAGGAGGAGGAGAAATGCGCCAGGTGACAGGTGAGACTCTTCTCTGTTTGCAGGGACAATGCTGCAACCTGGAGGTGAAACTCCGGAACAACACACCTGTCTTAGGTGCGGTCACGTGACTCCAGGCGTTCACAGCATCACACATTATTGTCCTCTTTTTTTTTTATTGCACAGCTAATGCGCATGCTTCAAATTTTGCATCACTCCTGCGCCTCGGAGTGGACTGAACACGAGGCCTAATCGGGCTGCAAAAGAGAGGCACAGAGGATTGAAACTGACTACAAGGCATTCACAATGTTAGGAAGTCCAAACAGTCTGTCACTCCGGCCAGAGTGAACCGTGGCTGACCCCCCACAGTCCCGCAGAAGCAGCTCCAAAGCTCCCGGCACCGCCGCAGGAAGCACAAGCAGAGAGGCAGACAAAAGCACTGCAGCCAAACAAATATTACACGACTGCCCACAAGGCATTGCACGCTGTATTTTGTTATTATTATTATTATTATTATTATTATTATTATTATTATTATTATTATTATTATTAGATTTTGTATAAGCATAATAAGGAGATATTAAGGACAATTTAGCACATGTAAAAAAAATTGGTTTCTTTATATATATCAATGTTGCGGGATTTTCCTGAGGAGCCTGAGAATAACCCTACAAACAAATAGAAGCTTTCATTCTGATGGTATTGTGTTCATTTGGGTCTCCGGCTACGTTTCTATATTTCATGACCAGAACGCTCCATCACCAAAAACCTCTGCAGAGCTGTGATCGCTGGGATATTTCCGACAGACCAAATTAGAGCCGAGCTGAAGCTACGGTCCGTAAAAAGCGGCCGGATCAGCGTCTTCAAAGCGGACCCCCAGAACAAAGATTGCCTCTGCAAACCGAGGCATCCTGATCTCAGCGGGGGTCATAAGTTTTTTTGATGTCACAGGAAATTTCTGGAGCCGTTACTAGTGCGTGTGTATGTGCGTGTGTGTGTCATTGTGAGAAACTGATTTTTTTCCACACGCACAGCCTTTTGTTTTGCAAAGTGCAAAGGTTGATGCAGCGGCTGTGTTTGGAGCCATCTAAAATTTTAAAAGGGTATGTAAACGAACATGCGGGGGCAAGAAATTCATCTGAAATTATGTACATAGTTTATATGTAGAGTTCTGATCATATGTGCTGAGGTGTACTTTGATAATAATAAATCGCACTTTGTCTATTTTGTGAAAATGATGCACAGCTATTGAAGTTTCTGATTTTTCTGCGCTCATCACCGCTTCGTTGAAGAACGGATGTTGATATTACCTTTATGGGATAGAGAACTCCATCATGTCGGACAAATCTGTGTATGATGTCTCCATAGGGGCGGAAACTGTCGACGCCCGCTCGCCTAATTTCGCTTTTCTCTCTCTAATGAACGCGGGGCCCCTGGGACAAGCTCCGGCCCTGGGGCGGTAAGCTGACACTGGCGCGCTGTGTGTGGTATCCAGGGCCGGGCTTGATGGAAAAAGCCTGCTTCCACTCATGTCAAAGTCATTTACTCAGAGCAAACCCCCCACCCCCTACCCCTTGCTTACACGCACGGTAAAGACCACCACCTCCATCTCTCACACTCCTCGCCCCTCTTCTAGTCCCGCACCGGCACAGTTTGTTTTTGTTATCCTCTGGGCCATTTTGGGAGGAAATTATGAGCAAAATAATACAAATACCACAGAGTTAGGCATTCTTCATAAATGGGGACGGATTGCATGAAGGGCTGTATATTCTGGGCACATTGTCGGATTTGCAGAGATATTGTGGTGGGAGTATTTTTTTGTGGCTAAAATTGCTTCATTTAAAAAGGAGGAATTTCTTTTTCTTTTTTCCCTTTTTTTCCCTTGTGCGGAAGGCGTGTGGCGCTGTTGATTGGGATGTCTGGGGGAGGTTTGATAGATCGCTTATTTGCGTGTAGTCCAGACTCGAGGAGAAGAGGTGGGAGGGAAGAAAGAAGGCAAGGAGAGAATGTGGGGCGCTAACGCAGCTCAAAACGGCGAGTGGACTCGGGCCAGTTCTGGTGTGGGTGTGGGAGGGGTTTGGAGAGGCTGTTTTCGTCACTGAGAGTGAAGCTGAGGAGAAAGGGTGGGGGGCTCCCGCAGAGGGAAGAAAGATTTATGAAATGATAGGTGGTCGGTATTTGTTTGTCTCGACTCTTGCGTGCAATAAGACCCAGGGTTTTTTGCGCTTCCTCCTTAAGGAGGTCGATGGCCACCCGGCGCGTCACACAGCGCCACTTAGCGCCGATGTGACACCCAGCGGAGCCCTGGACACTCAGTCTCCAGTGGATACTGAGCTCCCCCCACTCTCCCTTCCTCTTCCTCTCTCTGTCAGTGCGTAGCCGCTGTGCGTTCTGCATGCGTCAAAGGAGCACCGTGCGTAACGGGAGAGTCGTGCGTAACTGGAGACAGATTTCTCTCCATTTTGCGCTCAGATTTTGGGGACCACTGGTGGTGCAGCGCTTACTGGCCGCTGGAGCTTTGCATATTTTTTGCTCCTGAGTCTCTTTCTCCCTCCCTCTCTCTTTTATCTACGCCAGCTGTACGTCAGAGCTGACATGACAACCGAGACCACTCAGCAGCAGCTGGACCCTCCGCCTCCTCTGAGATCCAGCCCGGCGTCCGGCGTCCTGCACCCCGCTATGCTGAGCCCACAGGCCGCCACGGAAAGCGCTTCTGCGGGCGCCAAGGGGAAGAAGAGCAGCTCCGGTCTGAGGCGACCAGAGAAGCCTCCATACTCCTACATCGCTCTTATCGTCATGGCAATACAAAGCTCCCCGACCAAACGTCTGACCCTCAGTGAGATCTACCAGTTCCTGCAGGCTCGCTTCCCGTTCTTCAGAGGGTCATATCAGGGCTGGAAGAACTCAGTCCGACATAATTTATCACTGAACGAGTGCTTCATCAAGCTGCCCAAAGGACTAGGCCGGCCCGGGAAAGGCCACTACTGGACCATCGATCCGGGCAGCGAGTTCATGTTCGAAGAGGGTTCGTTTCGGCGCAGACCAAGAGGCTTCAGGAGGAAATGCCAAGCCTTGAAGCCCATGTATCGGATGATGAACGGCATCGGCTTCGGCACCTCTATTCTCCCGCAGAGCTTCGACTTCCAGGCTCCATCCGCCACCCTTGCCTGTCACAGCAACAGCTACAACCTGGACATGATGAGCAATTCGATGGCTGGAGGATACGACGGCCTGAGTGGGGGCCACCATGTCCCCCACATGTCCCCCAGCCCCGGATCTACGTACATGGCGAGCTGCCCGGTGCCTCCGAGCGGGGAGTACGGGCCGGACAGCAGCAGCAGCCCAGTCCCGTCCTCTCCGGCTATGGCCAGTGCACTGGACGGCCATTCCCCGTACGCCTCAACGTCCGCGCATTGGGCTTCCTCCGGCGGCTCCCCCTACATCAAACAGCAGTCCCTGGCCTCCAGCAGCCCGGCGTCGTCCGGTTTACACTCCGGCATGTCGCCCTATTCTCTGGAGCAGAGTTACCTCCACCAGAACGGCAGGGACAGCCACTCAGCTGACATATCAGGTACCAACACCAGCTCATGACTCAAACTGATGAGCACTAAACCAGTCTGATATGATGCAGTCAGGGTAGAAAACAAATTGGATATCTTTCTTTAAAACCTCGCATTAAATATTTGCAGGAGAAACTGTAAAGATGTCCATTCCACTCCAAAAAAAGATGACTGTTCAAATAGAACTAACCACAATAATACACATTGTGTATTATAAAATATGTTTATCTTAAAAAAGGGATTTTGCCTATAATATAATTGTAATTCAGAGAAATTCAATTTAATTTCCCCCATATTAGTTGTAATTTTAATTGGTTTTAGGATCTGATTTTGAGTTTGAAGCAAAACAATAAAATTAGCATTAAAGTTTTTATTGGATGGTTAAAAGTTGATTTTAAATTACACCCAAAAATTCCCATCAGCATGCAGGGGATTTATAATAAAATAGAAGAAAGATTTTAAAAAATAATTGGGTTTTTTTTTTAGAAAGAAACCTTCAACATTAGTCTACATCATGTACATTTTGCATGATTACTTTCTAACAGCCGTCCATTTGCTTGTAATTTTTAAAATACATAAAACTCTTTTGCGTCTATAGCTCACCCTCATTTACTTTAATTGAACTGAGTAAAACTTTACTGAAGTCTGGGGATTTCACGGGGGCGAGCCAACCGCGCCGGATCCCAGAAAGGGTCCCAGAGGTTAACCAAACAAAGCCTGCGCAGGTCGGACCACACCGGCGGTGGATATAAGCTGCAGCGCATCCGCGTTGTTCCACTTTGCGCAGAGACTGAGCGGAGGATGCGAGCTGCAAGGTTAACGGTGCCGTCAGTCACAGGCTGCTGTGTTGTGTGTGGAGAAGGGCGCAGAGCAGCGAGCTGTGGCCCGCAGGATAAAGCCTGCTGTCTCCCCCTGAAAAACTGAAAAACACTCACATCTGGAGTCCTTATGACCCCCGATGAAGCCTCCGCATTTATTTTTTTCTGTTTCTGGAAACAGAAGGTCACGTTCAAATTCCCAATTCACTTTCAGCAGATCAGGTTTAAAAAACAAAATATACTTTGGGAAATTTATGAGAACTGGACACAAACATATATTACCTCAATCACATCCGAATCAAGCGAATCAAAATAAACAGTTCATGAGCTGTTTTCGAAAATATCGTTGTTGTTTTTAGAGAAAAAAATCAATTTAATTTCGAACCTTTAATATTTTTTAAATATACATTCCTATAACTTTAAATGGAAATTAAGACAATATCTTCTGAGTTTAGACGGTATGTCTACAATCTATTCAGCATAGCTTAAAAAAAGGTGCTAAGCCTAATTTGAAAGATACAATCTGAGTAGTAATAACAACAGTCATATTTTGGCACAGTATTTCCTGCTTCACAATCATAATGCATGTATGGTGTCCTGCCCGTACTTATTATATCCTTTTCTCAGTAATTCTACTTACAATGAATATCAGGTTTTCAAAAAAAAAAAGAAAACATTTACAGATACGCTAATATCCCCTTACTGATTCAAAAATTTCAATTAGTAGAACAAATCATAAAAATAAAAATGCTCTTGCATGGCAGGAAACCTCAATAAAATTAGATAAACAAAGGTATTACTGCGCTGTTAAAACAGAGTTGTTAAAAATAATTGTCCGATCTCTCTGTAACTTTATAAAATAAGAGCAAATTCTTAGTTGAGTTATAATTATAATAATAATAATAGTTATTATTATTATTATATTTTCTGGATCAGGTGTTTATTGTTTATCTATTGATTTTGTATTAATTTATAATTTTATATTTTTTTTCTGCGGGTTAGGAAAACAATCAAACAAACAAAAACAATAATCTCTAAAATGTTCTTTATGCAAAAAACATTAAAGCTGATGTTTTTTGATGAGGACTGCATGTAAAACTCTGCACCTCGTGTCTCTCTCCACAGTGGGCATTCCGCGCTACCAGAGCCACTCCTCCGTGTGCGACAGGAAGGACTTTGTGTTGAACTTTAACGGCATCTCGTCCTTCCACCCCTCGGCCAGCGGATCCTACTATCACCACCACCACCACCACCCGCAGAGCGTGTGTCAGGACATCAAACCGTGCGTGATGTGAGCTCGGACTCCCCGCAGAGGGAAGGAGGGAGGGGCACCGACGGTCACAGTGAAACTGCAGCTCCGTCACATCTGAAGAAGCAGAAGCAAAACAAGCGGACATGTTGATTTTGAAGGATTCGTGGACGCATCCGCGTCCACATTCACATGTTTGTCTTTTGAGTGCAACTTAAATATATCTATTTCTGTTGGACTTCAGGAGAAAATGCATTGAAGGAAACGAATGAAGAAACCCCAGAGGCCTCTTTAGTAAAAACCACTTCGCCTTTATGAACCCTGACGAGCTTTCTTCCTCCAAAGAAGCCTCAGAAACACCGACTGTTAAAGCGTTTGCCGCTTGTAACACGCGCAAACTACTTATAACCCATGTAACTATGTTTTTTTGTTGTTGTTGTTTTTACATTATTTGTATAAGTACACACACAACGCTTTAGACTTCCATGAACTGCAACAAATCTTGCACTTATTGTATAACCATTGCCAACTTTTTTGACTTTGTAAAAGGTATCAATAAAGCTGATATATATTTTAGGACTTATGCCCTTATCATTGCAAACACAGGAGTGACAACAGAGATGAGTCTCCAAAGCAGAGCAGAAAGTATAATCAGATCCTGGCAGCAGAGACTCGTTATTCTTAAAGACCGGGCGGATAATTGATGTGGGTCAATTGTGTTCAAAACAGGCAACATTTCGATAAAAATAAATTATTTTCCGTCTAAACACCGCAAAAATCGAGTTCAAAAGTGAAGGGTGAAAATACGTCTGCCATCTACTAGAGATTAAATGTCTTGGAAAATTCGGAATTGATCAGATGAGCTAATCAACATCAAATCAGTTTAACCTGGACTGGACAAGCAGGCTTAAAAAACCCACCCATTTATGTATAATTTATGGGCAAAATTAATAAAATTAAAAATAGATAAAATAGCCCTTAGATATCTGGTAGTTTCAGAGTACGATCTAAATTTAATCTCCATCAAATAATGTTAAATTTAACTTATTTCATAATCATAATCTTTATGGCAATTTAAATATTAGGCCATTTGGTTTTGACCACGGGACAGGTTTATTTACATAGGACCTTTCATACACAAAATAATTCAAAATGCTTTATTTGAAACTAGAGGGACACAGGTGAACACGTCTATGCTAAAAACAAGAAACCCTCTAAAGTTATAATTCAACAATCAAACAACAACTAAAAGGAAAGAAGAAATATAAAATAGCTAAGAGATTATGAAAATGAACTGGAAAAAATAAAATAAAATAAATGTTGACCTTTATGGGACTGCTGCAGGAAACAGTCATGTTCAGTTCTGATTTAGGAGCCACAATAGACGATTGAGGTTTCTAATGAGTTTGTCTCAGAGCCTAGGAACTAAATGATGCATCTTCAACTACAGATCTGTTTTTTTATTATTGTTTAACATGTGCTTTTGTTTTTCTGCTTCTTTTGTTTGTTTCTTTTCAGCAAATCCTGGTTGTCAATTTGTTTCCTAAAAAGAGTAACATTTTTGGAATGTGCCAAGTACATTCTTCAGCTCTTTTTTAGCAAATGATGCATATTTCTTAAATATTTGCATTTTTTTTAAACAAGACAGTGGCATTTTCTTTAGGATTACAATATGTTAATTGATATATTTACATATATATATATATGTATATATATATATATATATATAAGCTCCTGTGATCACAAAGGAGTTGTTTCAATGTAAGGTATAGTTGAGGACTTATGGACAGAATTTGTCTTTCTAAAATCTTCCTACATTTTTTTTTTATTACCACATCTTTCTATTGAGTTCCAGGATTAATACTAACATTTCAGCAAATATTCACTGAGACATGTGGAGCGATTGAATCTGAGTGCTACCACTGAAATCCTCTCTTTGCCTAATCATGTTTTTGTGCTTAATGCAATTTTTTTTTACTTTTTGTATTTTTTTATTTTTTACTTTTTGTATTCTTTTTTATTCAGAAGTAAGATGATGCTGTTTTTCTCTTCCGAACATAAAATAATTTTACTGAGATTTTAATGTGGACATAAAAGACGTTTTAGCTGCAAACATTTTCAGCTATTTAATTTTTGAAGCATTGCAGCATTTCTAATTCTCAGTTGGGGCATAAGTAATAGTAATCAACAAGCAAAAACAGACATCTCATGTAAAAAGAAATGGGCAAAAACAGAAAAAAGGAAGCAGTAATTTAAAAAACAATATGTCAACATCAATTAATTTTGAGTTTGAGAATAAATAAATTTATATTGCTGAAACTTTTAAGTTTAAAGCAGATTTTTATTTAGGTCATTATAATTTCTAAAGAAAGTTCACTTCATAAATACACTTTTCAGAGCAAAACAAGTACAGGAGTGAGTTTTTAACATAAAACTGAATAAATATAAAAAAAGTTTGCTCATGTGTAAGCTGTACTTACACAAGAACTTCTGCACTTTTTACAAAGTCGACCCTTAAAGCAAAAAGACTGATGCAATGAGTGAACCACAGGAGGCCAAACTTCTTTCAGAATTAAAGTCTAAAAAGACTCTTTTTAAATCAAATTTAGGCATCATTACGTGACTGTGAATGCCACCACCAGGCTGTTTTGCACAACTGACAATCTCCATGCTGACCATCCAGGGCTGTCAACATCCAGACGCCACATAAACAAATGAGCCATCTGAGGCTTTGGTAATGTAAGGACGTGGTATTTCCAGTGGGCAGCAAACAGATGAGACTGACACAGAGCTGCTTCGTCACACAAACACAAAGCAGACGTGGCTTTTACTCTGGGTTTGCTGCATCACATCTCTAACACAGGTATGCAGTTGGTTTACAGGCTTCAGGTCTAAATTCAGCCACTGGCGTCTCCAGCTTCTTGCTACATGTGAGAAAAATGATTTTGTGCTTACCTCACTGTTTATCTGTCGATTTAAACTTCTTCCAACCAGGAAAAACATGTCTATGGCGATGTGTGATAACACTAAGGATGAATAAGAAGTTTGTAAAAAATAAATTAACTTGTATTTGGGATGGGATGGGCAGGAATTATCATGGTAAAAATCTGTGCAAGTTTGATCCTAATTAAGTTTCATAATCATTTTGTGTAAGTTTCAAACACAGACTGGTGCATTTCAGGATTCTTTTGTATAGAATGTTGTGTTGACTTAGTAAAAATCAAATTTCAACAGATTACATGTCTAAGAGAATGGAAACCTGAATTATAATTATTATATTCAGTTTCTGTGGAATTTATCCAATAACTCTCCAGCACAGAGTTTACACACACTACTTCTGTAGTTGATGTGCTTTTGTGAAGACGATTCCCTTCAATAAACAAGGCTACACTGCCATCTAGTGGCCTCGACCGACATCATATCAAGTGTAAGAAACTCCTAGAGCTTGAAGCTAATTGCATTTAGTATAGATTGAAACAATATTGGTTACTGCAAAGACGCTTCAATGACAAGCTTCAGTCAAGCCCTGATGCCTGGTTGGGTTGATGACAGCTGGTTCTAGCACGACTAGATCAAACAAAATTTAGACTATGTATATGTATGAAAACATATTTATTCACAATATTATAATGTTAATCCTTAAACTTAGGCACAACTTATGAAAATATTTTTTTTTAAAGTAAGCTTTTAAATGTTTTTCCACCTATGTACATTATGTGCAAGATTCACTGGAAAAAGTAAGTAAATTTATTACAGGAAAACTAACTAACTAACTAACTAACTAACTCAGTCATATACTCAGTAACACTAACCTCTCCAGGGTTCCACCTGTTGCTAACTTCTCTGTGACCCCTGAAAGCTTTTATTCTGCCACCATTTTTTCTGAGTAATTTTTGTCAGAGGTTTGATGGCTTTTTGTCATTGGTCAGCATTCTAAAAGTTTATTTGTGCCAAGCAATCTTATTGGATTTCCTGAACCTCAATTAAAGTTCAGCTGTGGAATAGTTCATTCAATTTTTAACTGAATAATTCTCCAATACTCATGACAAAACAAGATGGATACTGATCATGAAAGCTGCCAGGAGACCAGCAGCAAATCCTGTTTTCTCCATTTTTACGTGGACTAGGCTTGCTGAACTTGTTTTCAAGAGTTAGTTTTGAGCCTGTTTCAGATGTTTTCCTCCTCCAACACATCGGATTCAAATGTTATAAAATTTGAAGGTACCTATTCTTGTGATTTGGTTGTATTAAATCAGGGCAATCTCTAAAAAGTGTAGGACAGCAGTATTTGAGACTTGATATTGGCCACCAATGGTCTGGACTAAATAGTCAGACTGGTAGACAGAATTATTTACTTAAAAAAATGCTTTGATATCAATATAAACTCTCAAAGACTCTAGGGATAAATACAATGTGGTCCTATGAAACAAAACGTGAACCTTTAGGAAAATTCCAAAAGGGATGTTTGCTACAAAAGTGGCATTATCTTTTACTGGTAAAATGTCAAACTCCCAGTTAAAAGTGGTGGTTGCATTATGATTCTTTGAGGTTGCTTTTTGTGTCAATGGAACAACACTTGCTGACAAGATGGACAAAAAGGTGAACAGTGCTAAATACTATTAAACATTTTCTAATAGCTTTTAAGTATTTTGTTGAAACCTGAAAATGACGACAAACATTATTTTTCATCATCACAGTGATCCCACGCATGCCTCAAAAATAATAACAGAAAAAGGATTTGATGATAGGATAAATGTTTGGCCTGGCCCAGCTGGAATCCAGAGCTAAATTTGACAGAAAATGTGCATAGTTACCAGCAGAGGGCTCTAGACACTCGGTCACGTCATGATCCGAGGTATTTGGAGAACTAGTCTCCCTCTAGAGGCTGAAGGCCGAAATTTAATCACGAGATGGTTCAGCAAAGTATCATGGGTGTGTTTATTTTTATGAAAGCAGGTGAATGCACTTTTCTTGTTTTTATTCATTTATATACTACTTGCTTGTTAAATACATAAGTATCTGAGGGAAAAGACTAAAATTGTTTATCAAAGTCTCACATTTGCCATGATAAAATAATTATGAGCTCTTTCTTTCTTTGATGAATTGGGGAGCAGATTATTCTCCCAGTGACAACGCGTCCACCTCTTCACACCTTGAAATGAGCCCAAAATGGTGGCATTTTTTGCAAATTTTACATTGGTGTTACTGTGGTTGGTAAAAGTTCAGTGATCTGTGTATATGGAATAGAGAAGGGCCTCATCATGCAGTCCTGTGGAAAGCCAATGCTGACAGTAGATGCCTGGAAGCCCACTCTAACTCTCTGATGTCAACCAGTCAAATCCACATGAAGGAGGAATGAGGAAAACTCAGACGGCTTTGAAAGTTTGTTTGTCATAGAAGCCTCGCCCCTGCTGACTTCTCTGGAAATGTTTTCAGGGCATGGGCCCCAATGGTTGGGAATTAGCACCATATAGTGGTGAAAGCAAACCACTACATGTTGCTATTCAACCATGTTGAACTTACAATAACAGAAAGGTACTGTACCATACAACTCCATAGTGTATTATCATCCCTTACTTTAATACACTATACAGTATAATACCATAATATACTCCAGTGCACCCTACAAAAAGATACTGTTATCTGTGCCATACCAAACTGTCTACATTGTATTGCATCATGGTTATGTATATAAATTGTAGATGAGAAAATAAACCCAAAATGCAGAGCAGATGACTGCTCCACACATATTTCTTTTGGAAAAAACTTATAAAAACCAAGGAATCAGCACAAATTAAACTGGAAGACAGCAGAGAGGAAACAAGCAGGCAACCAGGGGTGCAGGAAAATTGGCACAGAAGGATCTGGCAAGGAAATAAAAAAGCTGACAGGCATTTAACCGACAGAAGCGTTGAGTGGCCTCATTAGACAGCAGGTCTGTGTAATCAGGAGAATGTAGTGAAGCCAGGGAAGAATCCTCTTCCCTTAGCAGGAAACTCAGGGAAGGGAACAAGGAAACAAGGAATTGAACACAATAAAACAGGGTGAAAGAAAACTAATGCTAGAATTGAAATTCAAACCAAAACGTAAATGAGTGGTGTTTATTTCTTTAAAAAAAACAAAAACTGCACACTTTTTTTAAATGAACTAGGTTTCTATTATTCTGAGTGTAAACTCTCCAATGGCAAGAGTTCACACTTGCCATTGGAGAGTGGGATGTCCAAACTTTTGTCCACAAAATCAAAAACATATTTGATGATTATCTTGTTGTCACAGTCCAGTCCACTTTCTTTTACAGAGATAAAAACATTTCATCAGACGTCATGTTGACATGTGAATATTTCTGACTAAAGGACTAAACATGTATAGGAGTGTCTTAATTTTCTTCCATGACATATTGTTTGCCTCTGCATTATTTGTAGATATTTATGGTTTTGTTATCCTATGCTGCTTGTCTCCGTTACTTGTCCTGCTTTATTCCTAGTACTGTTGTGAAAAATAAATAACTGAATAAAATTAGTTCTAGTCATAATTGATGATTTTGATGCTTTAATGTTGTAAAACCACTTTGAACTGCATTGTTGCTGAAACATGCTGCACAAATAACTTGATTTTAGTTAATCTATCAGAAAAGACATCAGCCCAGATAAAGTCGAATTTGTGGTGCTTTTTTATGTGAAAATGGATATAGAAAGAACTGGAAGTCGATGAGGGCAATGTTTCTGCACTACGATGCTTTCGGCCTCTTCAAATGCATTTGATATGTTTTTGGAAAGACCTCAAATCAAAGAAAACACAGTATGTATACCAATGCTACTAAACAAAGCACAAGAGTCGAAGCATTTTTATCAACTCAGCTTAACACAACAGTCTTTTGAAAATATTAAATCAGGACATACTGTACATTTAGTTGTCAGAAAATACTTCTAGGCATCAGATGCACCATATTGTTTCTTTTTTTTTAATCAAACTATCTGTTACTGTATTTGTTAAACACTATGTTAATTACTGAATTGTGGGATCCAAGACTGAAACCTACAGACACTTTTTTTATGCATAAATCTGAAGATATGAAGACAGGGTCCTTGAAATAGTCTTATAAATCCAAGCGCCCTAATACCTCTTTCTGCCAGAGGAAACGCCAGACCATCTGAAACATGCATAAAACAACCATTGATGAAGTGAATCTCAAAATTCCCTGATGAACAGCTTCCAGAGCGTGGAGAAGAATTGTGCATTTAAGTCATATCACCATGTTTCAACTGCAAACCTCGCAAAACATGGCTGTCCACCTAAATTAACAGGCAAGGCAAGCAAAACAATAAACAGACAAGTGGTCTTTAGGCTTATGGTAAGTTTGGAGGAGCTGCAGTGAATTTGCTCAGGTAGTAATCTATTGGCAGGAAAACAATTTATCATGCATTCCATATATTTTGGTCTCATGGAGAAGAGGGGAGATGAACTGAGAATCATTCAAAAATATCTGCTAAAATTAAAAGATAAAGATACAGAATCATATATGTCAAAATAAAATTTTTGATTTTATAAAGCCATGATGAGGGAGACAAGTGCAGGTGAAATTTCACATTTTATTATGTAAAAATCTGATTCATGGAGTTTTGAATCTGCTATTACAAACTGATCAGAAGGAAACAATGGGGAAATATTTTAGTTGAAAACTAAAAATGAATTATACTTTGGCTTAGTTTAAGAAAGCATTTGCAGAAATGCTTTTAATTTACCAAGTACCTGCCAAATAAGCCTATTTAAACAAAACGGCATTTAAATGTGTGGCAGAAAGTCCATCTGTGTAGATATTATAGGTTTTTAATAATGTTTTTAATTCAATTAAGATTTTGAGAATCTTTATCAATAACTTTAAAATATTTTTTAGCTTTAACCTAAAAGATGAAGATTAAGAGAGAAAAAAACCCAAATGGAAATAAAAAAAAAAGCTCGAGTTAATGCTGTTCCAAGGAATTACACTAGAGGGCAGCATTTACCTGTAACAATTTGTGCACATTCACGTTAGCAGTTACTGATATCAAAACGCTTTACTTTGACAAGTACACAAAACAAATAAGCCTAGCAGATTTGTATATGAATGCAAATCAATTTTTTTGTATTTTACCCATTTTTATAAGTGTTATTAAGTGTTAAGAAAACTAGGAATGAATTAAATTGTGTTATCATGCCAAGACAAATAGATCCCTGGAACAGCTCACTAACTAAGTGACCCATGGGAACATTTGCGCCTGGTCCTTATTCCAAAGCAACATTTGTCATCCAGCTGTCTGCTCTCAGATATCCAGTTTGGGCTAAAAAGGGAAAAAGTGACATTTTGAGAGGCATGTAGTGGTCTTGAGAACAGCTTTACCTTCCTCAAACTAATCCGTGCCAGACCACCACACTCAGAAATAATGTGCACATGAATGATTGACAGCTATTTATTTGAAAACCAATTTCGAAGCTCTTTCTGGCTACGCAGCTCTCAGAAAAGGGGGAATCTTGGTGGAAATTCGTCTGCCTTTAATTAAGCACTTAATATATATACGGCGGCTGATGCTGAAGCCCCTTTAAGTTGAAGTTCATAAGCAATTTCTTGCAAGCTTAAGAGCGCATCAGAGTTACGCAACAATTCCCTCGTTAAAGAAATTAGCCATGCTATAATCTTATGCAGACTTAACTAACACAAAGCCCATCTAGAGAAAGAATTTCTGATCTGTTACGATACCACACGATAGAACGTCAATCTTTCCCAGTCCATTTAGTAATTATCCTTATCCATTTATTTTAACTTTTTTAGTATTCTTAGTTGTAGTAGTTGAGAAACACTCAGGATGTGTCTATAACTGATGAAAAGTTATAGCAGCTTCATTTCGTATAAATCGTAATCCAATTGATAAAATGCTTATTATAGATCAAACGTCACAGGAAAAATAATGACAATAACAACAACAACAATAATATTAATAATAATAATAATAATAATAATAATAATAATAATAATAATAATAATAATAATAATAATAATAATAGTTTGTTTTTTTTTGTTTATTTTAAAGCGACATCTTGTATTTTTATAGTCTTACCAGAAGGGGGCAGGAGTGTGCCGTTCTAATGAGCAGTTATGGCTGTCTCAATTAAACTGTAGCTTTATAATATATTTTTTTATATTCCAATAAGCTTATTTACTAAGCATGTTGATTCGATGTAATTTGCGTTTTTAGCAAAGTGTTATCACATATTAAGACTTTTGTCCCCCCTCTCTGAACCGTCATCTAAGGAAGGGAATCTTAATATCAGGAACAGATTGTTTTACCAGAGCTGTCACGGCGAGTCACGCTGCGTGCGGAGCAGCTGATGAGCGCTGAGGTCAGCAGGGGTTCCCGCTCTGTCTGGACCCGCTGCGGAGCGCTCACCGTGCGGGGAGACCTCACAGGTGACGGCGTTTGTTTCCCCCTCATCCGGCTGCTGCTGCTCCTCATGTGGCCCTGCAGACACATGCAAATCACAGAACAGACACCGACATTACAAAAACAAGCCAAACTAAAATATTCAGGTGAAAATTAACTGCTATAACTGTGATATATACATCTTATGAGATACGTAATATATTTTAATATTTAGCATTTATTTTTAATTTTAAATTAAGAAATCATATTTCTCAAAATAAAAAAAAAACTCACAATAAACTAACACGGATTGAGTTTAGAAAAATAAATAAATAAGTCTGCTGTTATGGCAGTTTATAAAAACTAATTCTTCACACTTGCATTCTTTAGATTCAGATATTTAAAAGTTAACATATATTTTTAAATGCAATCGATTATTTATGTTTTCTTCCCTTTTTAAGTCAAAATATATGTCTTAAGAATTAAATTATTTTAAAGGATAAAAATAAAAATAAAAATGTTAATGGTCTGAAGTCAACAGGATGATTTAAACCGTCAGACTCAGTAAACTAATCGAAGTTATAAGGCTATTTAAAAGATAAGAAATTCTTATTTTTGTGGCCACTATTAATAGTAAATATATAAATATATAGAGCTGCATTCTTCCACCTTCAAGCGCACGCGCAACATTAAATGCACATTGGCTCATGTTTATGAGATAAAAACAACTATATTTATTTTTGTTGTCTATCATTGATTTACAACTATTATAAAAATGTGAAACAAAAAAAATTTGCTGACAGGCGTCATGGTGATTCTGAGCCATTAATATAGAAAAATATGTAAAAAAGATCTCCGTTTAAGTTATTGGCCTAAAGCATACACACAGTAAGAACTGACAAATAGTCATTTTAATCATAAAAAAGTTGCTGTTGAATAATGTTTTATTTTATTATTTATTAGTTTTATGTGTGATTTTTTATTGATCACATTCTTATGATAGACATGATAGATGACTGCTGTTTATTTGATCTTATCTGCTTTCTTCGGGAGTAAATCTTTTCCGTCCTGAGGCCGTTTCAAATTCTTTATTTCTCTTGATGACCTGATCGCAGCTTTCCAATGAAAAACCTGTCAGTCTGTCTGTAGCGGGACATTTGGAGCTCCTCGCCTCTCTCTCATCACACAGTGAATCTTTTGTCACCCAGCTCGACCAAATGATCTTCGTTTAACCCATAATTAGTTCCCACACACCACCCACCGGCACTGTGGGTGTGGAGGGCGGAGGCATCCTCACTTTTTCACTCTTTCATGTGCGTTTTGTTTATTCAGAGGCTGAACTGCAGCTGAGAGCTTCACAGCCAAGGGACTGATTGGTCTGAGCTTATTTTGCATTTCTAATCTACAACGCATAGATTCTAACTGTAGATTAAATTAAAGGAAATTATTCTACTATCGTTTAAAGGGTCAGGTATGACGAAAAACTTTCTCCTTTAACTTTTACGCACAGAACTGACATCGGAATGATGGATAGAATGAAACTGCAATTTGTTTAGAGCCGTCAAGTCACAACTAGCCTATTCTTGAACTCCAAATTCTTCTTTTCTTTTTTTTTCAAAATATACAAATTTTAGTGACTTTACAATTTTCATTCTAAGATAAATCCAGATTTAGGTCATTACGTTACATTTTCAGCACTCTGGGCACACCATCAAAACATTTTAATAACTTCATTTCTGAGCTGACAGAAGAGGGAAGCAGGGAGAAGAAGGAGGGGGAAGAGGAGGAGGAGAAGGAGGAGGCAAAAGGTGGGGGTAGAAACTTTTATCGCTGTGCTCTTTTCCACAGGTTCATTTCGTCCCCCATTGGATGATGGAGCACGTTGGATTCGGGGTGGAGCAGCTGGAGGAGCCAAAAGGGAAGGAAAAATGTAAGGCGTAAAGAAAAAAAGGAAAAAGTTCCTCGCTGTGTCAGTCTCATGCTCCTCCAGCTTCTTTAGTTTCCCAAATGCTCCGTACTGCAGCGTGCGCTCAGTCCGCGTCACCGTGGCGAGCTGCCGCTTGAAGGACTTACATACAAAAAAAAAAGAAAACAACAAATAGGAAGGACTGAGAACCGAAAGAGAGCAGCCTAGAGGCTGAAGTTGTGACACGTTCTGCGGGGAAGAGTTTTGGAGAGGCAGGATGCAGGCGCGCTACTCCGTCTCCAGTCCCAATTCTCTGGGAGTCGTTCCTTACATCAGCAGTGACCAGAACTACTACCGACCCGGCAGCGGGTACACCGGGATGCCCGCGCCCATGAGCATGTACTCACATGCCGCCCACGAGCAGTACCAGGCCGGCATGGCCCGCGCGTACGGACCGTACACCCCGCAGCACCAGCCGAAGGACATGGTAAAGCCTCCTTACAGCTACATCGCCCTCATCACCATGGCGATCCAGAACTCCCCGGAGAAGAAGATCACCCTGAACGGGATTTATCAGTTCATCATGGAGCGGTTCCCCTTCTATCGGGACAACAAGCAGGGCTGGCAGAACAGCATCCGGCACAACCTGTCCCTCAACGAGTGCTTTGTCAAAGTGCCCCGGGACGACAAGAAGCCCGGGAAAGGCAGCTACTGGACCCTGGACCCGGACTCCTACAATATGTTTGAGAACGGGAGCTTCCTGCGGCGCCGCAGGAGGTTCAAAAAGAAGGACGTGCAGAGGGAGAAGGATGAGCGTCAGGGGCAGGGAAAGGAGCCATCTGCGCGGTCCGGAGGTCGGGAGCAGGACCCGCCGGTGCAGGGCGCTCAGCCGGTGCGCATCCAGGACATTAAGACTGAGAACGGAACCTCATCGCCTCCGCAGGCCGCGTCACCCACCCTGGGCGCGGTGCCTAAAATTGAAAGCCCGGACAGCAGCAGCAGCAGCATGTCAACCGGCAGCCCGCACAGCGTCCCCTCCACCCGGTCTCTGAGCATGGAGGCAGCCGAGCACCACCACCACAGCCACGGCCAGGCCCCGACGCAGGGTTTCAGCGTGGACAACATCATCACCTCATTGCGGGGCTCCCCGCAGGCCGAGCTCTCTCCGCCTCTCATCGCCTCCTCTCGGACAGGTATCACCCCGTCACTGTCGCTCAACTACTCCCCCAACCAGACCCCGGCATACAGCTCCGCCACCTGCAACCAGAGCGCCATCTCCTCCAGCTCCAATGCCACCTATCACTGCAACATGCAGGCCATGAGCCTGTACGCCGGGGACCGCTCGACCGGGGGGCCCTTGGCAACTTCCACCACCGTGGAGGAGGCTCTGCCCGACTATTGCATCACTACGACCACGGCGTCCCCTCTCGGCCAAGCGGGCCAGGAGGGCCACCACGGGCACCAGGGCCGGCTCGCGTCCTGGTACGGAGACCTGAGCCACCTGAGTCCGGCCTACCCGGCGCAGCAGCAGAACTTCCACGCTGTGCGGGAGATGTTCGAGTCCCAGCGGATCGGGCTGAACGGCTCCCCGGTGAGCGGGAATAACAGCTGTCAGATGGCCTTCCCGTCCGGCCAGTCACTCTACCGCACCTCAGGAGCGTTTGTTTATGACTGCAGCAAGTTCTGAGAGCCAAAACGTCCCCTTTAAATTAATAACTCGAGTATATATTTGCTCTATATTTTTATGGCTGTACTTTTACTCTCCGAGTGGACATGAGAGATTCTGAGATTTTCCTTTCTTTTGTCGTGAGCTGTGTAACACCACCACACGTAAGTTTCCTTCCCTCTCACTTTGAGAATTGCTCCTACCACCTTTATGAATAGACTGTAAATTATAGCCTAATATAGTAATTTATTTTGGAGGAAAAGCAGGTGGTTGGATGGTGAGGACCAAACTGTTTTCCAGTTTTCTTGCTGCCTTTAAATCTGTCCCTGTTGTTGTATAGAAATTTACGGGGAAAGACTCTGTAGCCTCTGCTGGCCTATTTTATTCATTCTGTAATTTGTTAAAAAAATTCTGAAGGCATTGCAAGTTGTTTTGTTGAATAAAGTGCCGAATATTTGAATTTAATTGGAGTGATTTATTAGCATTACGCTGCAGGAAAGGCCGTAAAACACATTCAAAGTAAAACAATAAAACAAACAAACAAAAAAAAAAACGAAACAGTAAACCGTGTTTATAAATCGCTAAATGCAAAAATAATTATTTTGATAAATTTAAAATGTAAATAGCTCTTTTTATATCAGGCGTTGTTTTGTGAATACTAATTAGTGAGATTGATTTCAACGTTGAAGCGTGTGGGACAAAGATACTTACGCCTTACGTAGCTGTTTTTACACTAAAAGACAATTTTCTCCCAAAACTTTCTCTCTCCAAGCCTGCACATTTCCTGAGCTCCAATTACCTTCAGTTTACCCCAACAGGAGGTGAACTCTGCAGCCGCCATTGGCCTGAGCTGTAGGCCGTGTATTTTCGGTGTGTGAGCGTAAACACCGGAGGTAAACAAACTCACGTGTGGCACCAGTGCGGTCTGAGCTCAGTCAGAGGCCTAGTCAGCAAAACAAATCAGTCAAGTCACAAAGCGCACATCAGGCTTCTGTCTGGCTTCTGTTTCATAACGATGGGAGCGTTTGGATGCAGAAGAAAAAAAAAATACTGTTGCAGCTGCATTTGTTTTGGACGTGTTCGGTTGGAGAGATTTTTCTTTCTTTTTTTGCTGCAGGTCTAGACCCTAAAGGTCCCTGCTGACGCATGATGAGTGCGCTCTGATGGATGAGATATCTGAATGCAGAGCTGCAGTCCGGTCTGCTCTGCATTCAGACAGCAGCAGGCAGCGGTGGCTGATTGGAATATGGCAGCTGTCAGGTGTTTATTTTCTTTTTTCTTCTTTTACTACTTCCTTAATTACCCTCCACCGGCAACCCGAGCTGAAAAACATCGAGCTTCAAAGAAAGAGACAGAGATAGCAATAGTAATACTAATACTACTACTACTAATAATACATGTATTTCGAGCATCTTTAAATAGATTTTTAAAACCTTTAGCTCACCAGAAAAATCCCACTGGGAGTATCTATTTCTATTTCACTGTCCAGACAGAATATGATTATAACTAATCGTTTTAAAATTACTTACAAGGGGACACATTATAAACCCGCATAATATAATAGCAACAGCATTAATTATTATTAATGTAATTGGTGACGTTATCCAAAAATAATTTCGTTAAAAATAGTCACATGTTGCAAACATTTGCTAAAAATATTAACAAGAATAATAACAGTGGAAATAACAAATTTACAAAAATCTAACGACATCCCCTTATATGCAGGCCAATTATACAACTACTATTAATAATAACAATAATAATGAGACAAATCATCATCAGAGAAATTAAGTCAAAATAATCTTAGATGCTACTGACTCATGATGCAATTTATTAATATTCTGGCCAATGACAGTAATAACGGTAATTTCCAGATTAAATCGTTTATTTGTTTAATGTATTTGCAGTCACTCTGCAGCCTGCAGGCACAGACAGGGATGAGTGGGATTTCAACAGGAGTGTGTATTATGTGTTAGAAGGTAATTGCGTGTGTTTGCTCGGCTGAACAAGCTGCAGTGAAAGCTGACATTCGATTTGAGGCCTGTGTGGTTGTGACTCTGCTGTAAAACAATAAATGAGAGTAATTTCCAGCGCACAATCTCTCCCCTAAGGCCACAGTAGGATGAGTCAGGATCACCGGAGCTGTAACGCAAACAGCGCGTTGTTTGGCTTCACTGCGGCACTTTGCACAAAAGAGAGGGGTTGGTAACGAGCTCAAATGCAACATGCATTTTTTTTTCTTCTCATAACTCTCCAATATAAAGCGTGTTGTGTGCAGAAAGATGCTGTAATTATATCGAAAAGCGTATTTTTTTCGCTCCCAAACAAACGTCCTTGTGATTGATGCGGCTCTCTTGAGGCAGGAAGGGAAACCCAGCCACTCCGGGCGAATCGTTTTTCATCCTGAGGACAAGACAGGGGGGTGATGGAGGTCAGTGGAGAGGATGTCAACAATGCACTTTAGGAAAGGACGGTGAGAAGCCTGTCACTGCCTTATCTGAAAGCACCTTCTCTGGACTCGTATTGTTGTCGATGCAGCTTTGCAGGCCTGCAGCGCAGAAAACCCCTGAGGAGGAGCAGGGAACCTTTCTGCTGCCAAGCCGCTTTCTATACGCGCAGAGTTACGTCCAGAAGGATTTATTAAGACATCAACGAGCCGTGATGAGTCGGAGGTTCTACTTGAAAAAAACAAACTTGGGCCACTTCTTTCAAGGCGTCAGGCGTTAGGTGTGTTTCAATTGCGTGTCGTCGAATTCAGAACCGAGTTTAAGGGTTTAGCGCGCAAAGCCACAATTACACAATGATGCTCTACAGAAAAACCAAATAACACATCTATTTAAGTTCTTGCAGATTTTAAGTGGGATCTGTCAGGAAGTAAAGCTGCAGAAATAAAAGTTACTTTTCCGGGAAGGGTTTTTGTTTGATTGGGGTGACGATCATTTTACTTTGCCACCTACAGCACAACTTAATGTAGCGGAAATTTTAAAAGCAACACAACCTTTAAAATTATTTAATTATATATTTTTTTACTGTAATAAGAGGCCAAATATTAATAGCTACGAACCTAATTATTGATGCAATTTCTGCGCGTTTAATGTCCAAATTTAGATAAAAAATAAAAGAATTTTTTTTGGGAAAATATTTATAAAGCCATTAAATTAGACAGAAGATCCTGCTATTGTTTCACTTTAAAAACCTATTGAGCGCATTTAATAATATATCTGCGGTCGATTTTAAATTGCTTAAAGACTCAGGTGTGTTCTGAAACCTGCCGTCTGAGTCTCTGGGAAGCAAATATGCAGCAGAAGCAGCAGCAGCAGCAGCAGCTTTAATTCTGCAGGATTGTCACAAAAACAAAGTTTATTCTTTTGGATTTCTTGACACAGTGAACCAGCCCCACTGAGAGCAAACCTCGACCTGTTTCATATATCGGACCAGTTTAACGCCTCAGAGGAGTGGGCTCTAAAAGGTTCAATGTGTGTCGGATTAAACTCTGGTGTTTTGTATACGTCCCATTTTTAGCCAAGAGTTGCGTTTGGCCATTTAGAGGAGATTTAAAATGGATTTAATTCAGCTTTATGGACTTTGCAACCTGAGTTTGGGGTAAATTAATTTGAGCTTGGTGCATTAATTAAACACTTCAAATATCACGCGCGTGTAAGAGTGCATTTAACACCAAAAGGACAAAGAAACATTAACTCTACAGAGTATTGCAAGTGAAAATAAAATTTCAGCCTATTGCAGATAATCGCTGCACAGCTTATCTATCAGTGCAGCACTAGAAGTAAACAAAAGTCCAGTCTGCGCATGAGTACCTGAAAGCTGATGTTTGGGAGAGGGTGGAAGAAACGGGGGAAATCTATTTACACGCAGTTTTACCGCTTGGACTTTTCTTTAAAGGCTTCCATCTTTGAAAACTCCGAAGAAATTACATTTCTTCAATCTTCTAAAACCTTTACTCAGTTGTCTGGACGCTTTCATTTGTTCCTCCTCCAGCTCCAAAGCTCAGTCAGCTGCCGTTTCTTTGTGCGCCAACAGTAGACCTGATCACAGGACTTTGCTTTAATTGTTGTTGAGGGATACATGGTGCACCTGTGTGAGGCCACGAGCTGTGTGTGTGTGTGTGTGTGTTGAAGTTACAGGGGCCCAAAACAACGCCAGGGCCACATCTGTTTCCTATTCGGGCTTCGCACAGACGCAGCGACGTCCTGGACGATCACATGCAGAACTTGAGACGAGCTGAAGGTGTTGTCCCGCAAACAGACAGAGGGGGTTTGTGAGGTGGTCCGCGTTCTGCTCAGAGCGGCTCTCTGACGCCTCCAGGGCTCGACTGAATGCCAAACCTTCCTCCAGCTCAGCTGTAGGCAGCAGTGTGGAGAAAAGAAACAGCGTTTAATCCAGAAAAGGGGCAGACTTTCTTAAATTATTCGCCGCATTTCGCTTTGAAGCAATTGAGTACTTTTAAAGCCACTTATTTTGAATTAATTGTTTTACTAAATAATCTGGCCTGCAGGAAAAGTATTCAGGGATAAAAAAAAAAAAAATCAACACAAAATAAGATAAAAAAAAACAAAGTGAAAAGAAGCGGGTTGAAAATTAATGATTTTCTAAATTTAACTCCTGGAGTCACTTTCATAAATAAATTTATATAAATGAATAAAAAACCGCAAACAGCGGAAGAAAAAAAAAAACACACGCATACTGAGTTTATAAATAGCTTCCCTATTATTGGTCAGTAGAAAGGTTCATCCAGTCCTCCATGTTACAAAAAGAGACAAGAAACATCAAATTTAATACCAATAAATCCAACTCGTATGACAAGATAGATTTTAGGAGGTCGGACGGACGTTTGTGGAACCTATCTGCAACTTCGTCAATTCTGAATTCCCGTAAATATCCCACAATCCCACCTGATAGCATCAGGACCAGGGGCTTTACAGGCGAGGACAGAGAACCGCCTGAGAGCGAAACTCTGGCAAACCGAGAAAGACGCGCTTTCTTCCAAATAAAAACGCAGGGAAAAAGAAAACCTGCAAGATCAAATAAAGCAGAGACGACATAAAAGAAGTGTTTGCAGAAGACGAGAAATAAATAACTACATTTTCTTTCTTATATTTCCACTCAGCAGACAAAAATGATAGAAAAAGACAATGCACATAATTTCCTATATATTTTATTTCCCCCCTCATAGCCCTTCAAGTAAAAAAAACACGTTAGAAGAATGCCCCCCACTGATGCAAAATTCTCATTAATTCTAATATGAGTAAAAATAATATCTGACTTGATTTGTTCTTATGTTTTTTGGTCAAGTCTTAAAAAAAGGGATCAAATCAAACCTTTAAATTAACAACATCCCAAATCCAACATACATAAATAAAATCTTAAAATTTGCCTTTCCCATAAAACCTTTCATGATCAGTGTTTGAATGTAAATAAACAAAACAATCTAATATATCAACCTGACACAGTGCCAAAAAGACAGAAAGGCAACAACTGGCTCCTGATTAGAAAACAAAAGAACAACAAGAACTTCATTTAGAGAAGAAGACATAAAAAAATGGCTCTGCGGCTGTTTGCTTCAGCGTAGACCCATGGAGTGCTAAAACATCTCCATCCTGCCTGCATGAGCTGATCTGCTTTCAGGCATTTGGATTTTTCTTCATGAGTTCGATGTCAGAGTCCAGCATCTCCTTCACCAGGTCCTGCAGAGACATCACATTTTCACCGGAAATAGTTTCTGAGTCAAATGGAAACAGATCTCTTAAGAAATATTTGTATTTGTTTGACTGGAGCGGGTTTGATTCCAGGCCCCGAAATGAATGAGGATCCCAACTCTCTGTGACAAGCAGTGAGGAGGATCGTTTAGTTTAACAACATGTAGCAGCAGGTATGCTTAAAAAGAGCCGGAGCTGAGAAATGCTCAGAGTCCTCACAACCTTTTATAAAAGTTACCAAGACCGAAGAGAGAAAAACAAAACTGTCTTTAGTGTTATTTTAGCTGAAGCAAATGAATTCTTACATAGTTATTTTTGTTCTTAAGCAGAACTTATGATCAGCTGAAAACAATGATTTGTTTTTACTGCGTTCTTTGAACAAATTGTCTATTTCAATTAGCAAAATCAAACTTATGTCATTGTGAGCTGAAATTTGCAAGTTTTTATGAAAAGAAATTAAACATATTATTAAATATTGTAGTTTTTGCCTATAAATACGAATTTAGCTGATACAATGAAATAGATGAAAACTATTTTACTGTATTTATATTTTCTTATACAATTTTGCACATTTTGGACGCCAGATAAATAAAAACATTCAGGATATTATTTTCTGGGATACAAGTACCATTATATTAGATTAACTACAATTATAAAACACTTATGCTATTTGGTCTATAATACATTTTTGTTAATCCTTTCTAGGCCTCTTTTTGCTTGTTTCAGGATACCAAATGCACTCTATAATCTGTGGATTCAGTACAAATATATTTTATACGTTTATTGAATTCTCAACAACTCAGACAAAATCTAACTGCCAGGTAAAATTTGTTCTGAATTTGGTAGTGAAATATTTCTTCTTTTCTGTCCACAAACATTACATTTATTAAACTTTTCTTGGATATCTACAATTGTGTTTTTCATTAAGTGTGTGAAGCAAATGATTATAACGCACCTCAAATGTAACCTGCGGTTTCCAGCCCAGCTTCTGATACGCCTTGGTGCTGTCGCCTTGCAAGAAGTCCTGAGAGAAAGGAAGGAGAGTAAGGGAAGAGGAGAAAGGAAGGGAAAGAGAAAGAGGGGGAAAGAAAAACAAATCATGTGTCATGTCTGATCTGATGGCTGGCAGCAAGCAGGGGAATCCTGCTGACATGAAGACGCTCTGAATACAGCTTCAAAACTTCCAACGGGACAAATAAGTTGGAGGGTAATGATTTGTTTCGCCATTGTTTTTTCATGTTTTCCTTCCATATTTATACACACATTAACAGACACACACTATCTCCTCTCGTGGGGGGAAAAGCAGGTCATAGAGTCTCGCTGGCCATCAATCCCCCCTCCCGGCTCCCCACCTCGGATCTGTCCAGACGGCCCTCGTCGGTGCCAAAGCATGATGAATTGTGGGACTCTGGTGGTGTAACCCCCAGCCCAGGACCCCCCACTCACCCCCTCCTTGAACCCCTAACTCATTTCCCCCCCTGTTGTGTTTTGCTCTGGGTTCAACATCCAGTTAGACCTTCCTTCAGACCACCAAAGAGTCAGAAAAAGAAAGGAAAAAAAAAGTTCTCCTGTACGTTGTTTTTAAAGCTCCCCACTTTTCGCTGACTCCCTCTTCAAACTCTCCCTTTTTTCCTCCATCACTCCTCACTCATTTATATGAGTGTCAGAAACATTGATGGCTTACAGTTGCTTGATAAGAACAAGGCTCTTTATTTCTATTACTATATGTGACCTAATTCTCAAGCAAAGTCAGAAATGTTAAAACCTTTTGGATATCTAATTAGTTATATTATAACACTAGGGTCATATTTTAAAGAAAAAGTAACATATATATATAGTCAACTTTGACTCTAATGTCAATGTCAAATGTGTTGATAAAGCATTTTTAAAAACAGGTTGAAACTGCAACCAAAGTTCTGTACAAAGATATGTAAAAACATCTTTGTAGTAGAATAAAATGATACAAACAAATAAAAATATATGTGATTTAAAATGACTCAGATTTTGGGCAGATTTAATCTGAAAAGCAAATTTATTCTAGAGTATAGGAGCAACAACAGAGAAAACCCGATCACCTTTGCTCTTAAGTCGAGTTCGAGGGACATTTAACAGCAACTGATTATTTGATCTCAAAGTTGTGGACACAGAGCGTAGTTTCAAAAGATCATGAAGATAAGAAGGGGCCAACCCAATGAAAACTTTAAAGTCTATCGGGGACAGTAACGGAATGTCAGATGTTCATGTTCATGTTTTTCATTCTTTAGTTTCTTTATGTATTATTTCAGTCTTTTTGATCTCAAAACACATTAATTGTAATTAATAAAAATATATAAAGAAATACATAATTCTAAATTTCACAAAGAAAATCTTTGCAGGAAGAGTTGGGGTTCATAAAACAAGATCCAGAATGTTCAATGTTTTGTGCACGTCTCCTGTAAAGATTCAGTCTGAAGGAGGACAAACACTGATCCAAGGCCACTTAAATGAGAAACACATGGTTAATGTGTGGATGAATGAGGAAATAAATGATCCTTAAAAAGGATTTAGGGACACGACGCACCTTAATGTTGGAAAGATATTCTGGATTTAAAAGAGCAAGAAGTACTTTTCCAAGTCAAATATTTTCATCAATTTTTTTTAAGAGTACCGATAGTTTGGCAGCATATTAATTCATTCAAACTTTTGCACCATCAAGCTGCAGCCAGAAGACAGAAGTCTGAATATTACATAAGCTTGAGCTATTTTCTACAAGATCCAATCTCTTCTCAGTGCTATTTAAATTTGCAAATGAGTTCTCCATAGTTATCTGTTAAATATTTTCACTGACTTTCAGCTCCAGTTCTGCTTAATTTCTTACACATCTCTTAGTAAGCCCTGAAGACTTATTTAAATGTTTCATTATTTATAGCATGTTTCTTAAAGCTCATATAAAGCAACAAAAACATTATGTTGCATTACAACATACTGAGTCATTTGGAAAATTAGTGGAGCAGATAATTAAAAAGGTCAAACATCATGTACAATAGGAGCAATGAAATCTAGAAAGAAGTTGAGAATTTAAACTGCTTGAAGCAGGAAGCTGTTCAGCAGTCTGGTGGTTCGGTTTCTAAAGAGGAGGCATCAAGCAGTTCAAAAACTTCATGGAGCAGAACGAGGAGCCTCTGACAACGCTTACATCCCTCTTGAACAAAAGGTAGAGACTCTCACCGCTTCCTTCACCATACTCTGCAGAGTCCTCTTTCGTATTTCTGATTCAGACATGATTGCTTTTTATGTCTCATATATTGTTCAGCATTTGATAAAATTAAAGCTGAATCTCATTTGCTGGAGTTATCCCTAGGGCCACAGCTCTACACTCCCTCTTAATTCAGGGAGGTTAAAATTTTTCCGAGGAACGGGACACTCCTTCAAGAAGCATGGCCATTTCGCTCTCATTTACGTGGCCTAATATGCTCATCTTGTCTTGTGCAAGCAGTTCTCAATCCTGCGGCACACATGCATGTTAAGAAAGAGCAAAGCCAAATCGACTTTACTGCAAAAAAATTTAAAAAAATCTATTTCAATGGAATTATATTTCTTGAACAAAGGTCATAACAATATGTATGGTAAACATTAGAAGCAATCAAAATACAGTTTATTTTCCATTTTTGTTCATCCAGCAATGTATTTTATACAGAGAGATGCTGCATGGAGTAAGGTACATATTCCAATAGCTGTTGGCATGCAACAAATCTTAAATATGGGGATATTTGATCTTTGCTATTTTATGATGATTGACAATATTGACAAGTAATATGTTGGAGCACTTTTAAAAGACCTTGTTGTGCTATTCAAGTGTGTTAACTGAGAACTGGCATATCTATATCTACACACACACACACACACATAGATAACATCTCTTTGTTTCCTCACTGGGCATGAGAAGTCTCTGTTTGGGGGCTTACAAGGCAATTTCTCCCAGTTTGACTACTATAGTGAAACAATACATGGGATTCCCAAACCCATAGAAACACAAGGTTCACAGTTGAGATTCAGGAGAAGTAACTCTGTAATTCAGTGTAAATATGTAAATGTGCTTTGAGTTGCGTCCTTCAACCAACATCATAAAAGTGCGACCAAAAACTGAAAATGTGAGATTTTTCTTGCTAATCAACCTCTACTTTTCCCAGAAAATGTTGGACCATGATAAACTATCTATTATAGAAGAAAAGACAAATTCAGGAGTCAATGAACCTCATTTTTTTATTAGCCTTGGTTTCTCGTTGTTAGTGAAGTTAGTGTCTTGTTTAAACAGGGTCAGCTTAAGAGTGTAAAGCTCAAAGCTTACCGCGGCAGCTTCAACAGTTTTTACCACATGCTTCGCTCTAACTCAGAAAAAAGGCCTTATGTGAAGAGCATAAAGTGTGAAAAGAGAGCACCGTTGTTATCTGGCTCTGGACCTCTTAAAAACGTCTTTTCTGGGTGATCTTATTACAGAGGAACGCACACAGCAGCGCTGGCATAGCTCAGCCTTTAAGAGAGCAGGGACCCACATCTCGGAGAGGCTCCACAGCGCTTAATCACACTCTTCTGATTACACACAAAGGCAAGAACACTAAACACACACAGCGGGAACAAGTACAGGCCGATTCTGACTCTGACGCACTTTGGTTTAAGATTATCCGGCCCAAGCCGAAAACCTGGTTCAGTTCCGGGTGAGCTGCCTTTTTTAAATTTTTATTTTTAACTGCACCCGGTCTAAACACAGCTCGGTACACGAAAGGCCTTTTTCCTGCTCAGTCTGCAACAGCAGGACAAACAGCTCTTTCTCATGTGAGCAGCTCTGTACATTACTCACAAGCTTTTTTATTTCTGGCTCTGAAGCCATAACTGGAAACATTTTTAGACTAATTACCTACAGCAATGAGACATAATTTATCATGGACCTGAATGCAATTATAATTGGGTGACTTACTCCATAATTACATTAAATAATCCACTTGCTTCATAATTATATTGATTAGGGTTTGTAATGGAGAACATTTTGCAGCTTGGCACGGTCTCGTCACGAACGCTGGTGAGACGCTGCAGACACACCTGCTCTTCACATTTATTTGGCATCACGTAAGTCACACGGACTGCGACTGTTTGCTGGAAGAAAAAGACAAGCTCTTGTTTTTTAGTATCTGTATTAAGCAGGGTTGGGACTCTTTTAACAAGTAGATTTTTCATTGCAATTTTTAAAGTAATTTTTGCTTCAAAAATAAACTTGATGGGATGCTGGGAAAGACTATCGTTGTGTGCAAGTTGTGCAAAAAAGAGTTGGCTCATCACCAAAGTTATTCAAGGCTAAATTACCATGTCAAAGCAAAACGCTAGCTGCAAGCTAACAGCAGCAAATACAGATTTCTCCAATGTTAATTTCAGCATCCACATTTCTAAACAAGGATTTTTTCAAAGAAGTTACATGGATGACAACAAACTCGGCAGTTAAATTGGTTAAAAAATGTAATCAAGTCCCACTGCTATTAAGATGTAGAAGAACAGAAAAAGCAATTTGCTGGAGTTAAACTCTGTAGTTTATTGTGGCTGAGGTACTTGAATATTTCTTACCTTCCAGATGGTGACCAACTGTGTATGGTATTTACTTCCAAGCAGCCTGACTTTCTTGAAGTTTTTTTAAATGGTCTCAATAATGAGTTCCCAAGAACTCTTTATTGAGTTTATTGTCTTAAGGTCTTCTGAGGTTATTCTGTAGATTAGAGCTGTTTTAATCCCAGTTACTAAATCTGAGTCATTTAGTGAATGTTGCTAAATATTGCTAAACTAAACCATGAAACTATGTTATTTTGTCACAAACAGAATACTTTGAAATATTTTTAGAAGTCTGTCACCGAAAGACATTGCATGTAACTTTATTACTCTAAACCTAAAAGTAAACTTTGAGACTTTGACAAGAAAACATGGAAATGTGTCAGACTTTCCCAGAAGAAACTGGTTTGTCAAACATTATTCCAAAAGTGCATAAAACCTTTTCCAGAAGGTCACAGAACAACCTACAAAGACTTTTACAGCACTTCAAGCCTCACTGTCATTTTTATAAATATTTTATTGAAAGGTGTGCATCCCGTCACATCTGGTATAAAACATGTTACTGATGATCAAAGACGGGTTTGGCACTATATTATAACTGTATAGTTTGAATATCCCATGTAACACACGATGTCTGACAATAAAATTTGTTTAATGATCTGAAACATTTATGTGTAGAAAAAAGCAAAAACAGAAGAAATCCTGAAGGAAAAAAAAAAACATTTTCATATAACAATATATAGTTAACATCTTCTCATCATTGATTGTGCATGTGTAATGACTACACTTTACCTGTTTGGTTTTTATATTTGCTCATTAGAACCGCAGAGTTTCCAGTTGTGCACAACTTGTTTTGACTTATATTCACCATTTAGATTTTCCTACCACTTTGTAATAGTGGAAACCAAAAGGCCACAGAGTTAGCACATGCTTGTGATATCGTCAAATAAGTGTAAAAGTATCCAAAGTCCTGCAGAAAACATTGAGAACAAAACCACTTTAAAAGAATGTCAGACTGCTTGGAAACAATTTTATCAGCAGTTCTTTCAAGACCCAGATTTGACAATCAGAACTCCCCCAAAAGTATTAAAAAGTATTTATTAAACTTATGCTGTGGGCAAAAATCTGTTTGATTTGCGTTATTACTTAAAACTGAAACATCTAGATATATTTATATGAAGTTCACACAACCTCAACTGGAACTAGAATCCCTTCAGTTTTGCTTTTGATGCATCGCACAATGAGCATAGCAGGACAACTGCATGGTAGCCCCTAATCCACTATGATCCAACTCAAAATGACCTAACCACAAAACTAACTGAGGAAATTGAGAGGGGTGCTGGAAACATAGAGCAGCACTGCTGCGTCGTGTTGGCCGCTGTCCTGAATGTTGGTGAAATAAGCTAAACTATGTTTGACCCAAATCATGGCAGAACCTTATTTACTGCCAACCAGTGTGTATGATTTTTCTGGTGACAAGGGAAACATTTTTATGATTGATTGAAGAACTCCAACCAAGGCACTATTTTAATACTGTGACTTTTCCTTTTTTTCCACGTTTACGATCACAGATAATGAACAAAGGCATTCAAAAGGTCATATGTGGGTGTTCATGCAATTTGGAGATCGTAGCCTTATATATTTCACCAAGGACATGCAGTCTGAATCTGAGATCTGTACTAAGATCAGTTTTATCTAAAGCTTTAGGCTATAATTCAAACTAATCTATTTTAATGCATGAAAAAATGATCAAGACCTGCACAATCAAAGGCTGAAATCAAAAAGCTGCCACTACTTCCCAACCTTTCTCCAATACTGTAAAGGTTCCTTCAGGTTCATTGGACCTTTGAACTACATTTGAAGTAGTTAAAGGATGATAATCTTCACTTTTCTCAAGCTTCTTTAAAAACTAGGATTTTATTCATTTATAACAAATGAAATCAGCTCCAAAAGGTCTGTATTTAATTATCAAGTCAGGTGCACAGTGATATGACAGAATCAAAGGCACTGCAAAAATGTATTTTGACTTATTTACTATAGTCACATTTGAGCTAATCACCATCATAATCTATTACTTAATGACATATGCTTCTTAAAAATGTATCTTCAGCTCCAAGGTGAGAAGAATCCATTCAATCCAGAACAAAAGAGAAAGCAAGGCTGCACTGATTTATTTTTCACTTGTCATTTTTCAGTCAGAAACATTACATGTCTGATTCACAGGCCTGTTTGGCTTTTCTCCAGCCGGAGGCTCCCATCCGTCTGCTCATTAGCTCTTCTTCAAAACAAATGATTTTGAAGTTTCAATGTGCATCTATATAGATTGTCGGCTATTTGTGTGCCACAATAACGCAATTAGAATAGAGTTAAAATGATTAAAATGGAATTTAATACATTATAACCTTTCCATGTAACAAGGTTATCAGTATAAGCTTTCTTGGGGTTTGTATATTTCTTGGATTCAACTATTACAAAAGAGTAATAAAAAAACTACTACATCAGATGAATTACTTTTAAAAGGTTCCAAAGCCTACTGTAGTAGTCACAGCTGCCCTGGGGCAGGAGGACAGAAACGATGCTGCCATGCCCGGGCGCCACCGGGTCCTCTGTCCACCAGCAGCAGGCATAGTGGGTGAAGTGTCTCGCTCAAGGACACAACTGAGACAGAGGTGGGGTTTGATTGTGCAACCTACCAGTTAGACGACAAACTCCTGCCACAATTGCCCTTGTTGCCCCACAAAAGGCTGTGTTCAGAGTCCGATCAGTCAGCCTATTTATTTTGAATTTCACATTGCAAAAACTATTTAATTTCTTTGCAATTAGGTACGCATGCAAGTTTGTTGAAGAAACCCAAAGTCAAAGTAATTGCCTCTAACTGCTTGTTTGATTTTTAAGAAGAAAATAACAAAAAGGGAGCTTTCAGTTTTTAAGTTATTTGTTTTTCATGCTTTTAAGCTACAGGTAAAGTTAAAAGAGAACAACAAATAAAAAGCATGAGTTACATAAGAAAGAACAACAGAAGCAGCTGTATCCTGTTTTATAGTCCTCATTCCTGTCAGCTGCATTGACAAACCACTAAATTCTCCATCTGAGCTTAGCATCTGTTGAAATTAGACTCCTGTCGTCTAAGTCTTGCTGCTTAGCACACAACCACACAGTTCAGGATCCAGGAAGTTAATCCTGCATCTGGTGTTTGTCAGGCAGGATTTCTACAGGTGACAGACAGTCTCTTCGACCCAAACCTGCCTACAGAGAGTCGCATGGTGAAAGAAAAGCCGACTCTGAGCTGCTAACGAGAGCATTCTGCGGCCGACTGAACTCTCCTCAAACAGAGCATGTAGCGAATAATTTAACATGAACCACTAACAGATGCGGGCACAATATAATCTTCATATGGATCCAATTTGGAACCAAACCCAACGTTTAGGTGCATCCTGTTTAAAGCTGCCAGCAACTGAAAATATGGAGAAGTGATGGTAACAAAAACTGGAGAACAAAAGCTGAAAATGAGCAGTTAAATGAAAAGGGCAAGGAGGATGGGGGGATTAATGTGGGAGCATTTTTCTCATTTTAAAAGATTAAATGTCAATAAACCTATAAATAATCCTTATGTAAGGCTAGAATTAGGATAAAGAGTGAGTGTTCATGACTTTCAGATAGAGAATTGGAAAAAATATATGTTTTGTTTTAAAAACATCAGCATGAAGATTCTGCATCGAGTTGCATATTCTCCAGTGCATGATTGGGTTTTCTCTGGGTACCCTGGTTTAATCCCACAGTCCAAATACATTCTTGCTAAATTGTCCTTATATATGAGAGACCAAAATGTTTTTCGTCAGGATTTGTAGAGTTTTCTAAAAATTCGGAAAAAAATGAGACATTGTGTTTAAGAGAAGCACAAATTCCGTACACCCAAAAAAATAAGACCAATTTTTATACACAATAAAAGCAAATCTTTTTCATCTCAAGCTGCAAGTATGCATCTTACCCATTTCCCATATCTCTTTGCTTTAGGGTTCCCTGATAAGATCAATTCCAATAAAGAGAAGAAGCCATAAAAAATCCACAGAAATGTGGAGGTGAGAGACAAATGGAGAGCGATCATGGTCCATAAAGCACAGAAGCAGTAAAAAGGCCCTTAGAGCAGGCATTTAACGCAAAGGAATTCTGGTATCACTGCAAGGCCTTTCAATAAATCAGAGCTCACAGGGGCTGACCTCAGAACGTATCGGGGCACACACACAAACATGTCTCATATGTGAACACACACACACATGCACGCACACACACTATAGTAATTACAATTCCACATCCCGATAGGTGGGAAGACGTCCATGAACTGCAGTTATTTTTCTTTCTTACTGCAAGTCTTCCCACTTATGGAGACAGATCAAAGATTCTCCAGAAAGCGACCCTTTCTTCTGCCTCTCTCTGAGGGCTCCATGCTGGGAGATTGAATGATGTGGTTATGGAAGTCCAGTGATGTCTCTGGTATTTGTACAGTAGTGGACATGAGGCTGGAAATACACAGACTTCAAAGGACATCAGATAAAGAACACTGTGAGAGTCTGAAACCCACGGTCACTGTGTGTCCCTCTGCAGACACAGATGTTCGAAACAGGCCCACATGTTCCCATCTTTGACCTTGCCTTGATACGAATGGAAGACCTCAACCCTGACCTTGCGATTTTTCATAACCGCAATGAAAAGAAAAAAAAAATCTCCGGCACAAATAAGGAGGTAAAGGCGTAAAGAGGAACAGAAGATTAGATGGTACCTCCCGTCAGCAAAAACATGGCAGTCAGACTTTTCTCTGTGCCAACAGGTGTGTGAGCCAATACCTGTGTGTAGGCGGGGTCACACTCCCAGCAAACAGAGGACCTCATCGTTATGTGGCTGCTTGAACATACAGTCACAAATCTGTCACTGGTCAATTTCTAACACACCGCCGCCTGCATCGGCTCAACTTATCGCTTCCTTTACGGCACAAAAGGCCCTCAGTTTCAGCTGGAAGGAAGTGAGGACTGAGGGAGAGGGAGACCTGAAACCAGAGACTGATGTGCTAAAGCACAGTAGATTTGTTTTAAATAACATTTCTGAATTTTTATGTTTGTACTCTGCTTCATGTACCATCGTAATTAATCAAGATTAAGTGAAAACATTAGCTTAGGTGTCCTAAAATGTGTAAACTGCAATTAAATCAGTAAGTTTTATGACTTGTTAATTTAAGATGTCTTTATGAACAAATGTGAAAGCAACACAACAAAAACATAAGGTTTAATAGGCAAAAACGCCATACATCTAAATACTTTTTCACATATTAATAGTGGCGTTACTGATCTGTTGTGGGTATTTGTGGAAGTCTGCAGTTAGAGTCATAAAAGCTAAAGATGTGTAAAAAGTTAAAATGTTTAACCGATTTAATAGCAGGGTTTGTATTTATTAATTGCAAGTAAACAAATTTGATCAAAAACTCTACAAACAAAATAAGCAACACTTTCAATTCAAACACTATTTCACTGCTAAATTGTTGAATAGACATGTGAGCTTGACAACAAATATATTTATTGTTTTTAATCTGTTATTGAGGTTATTCAACTATTAGAATAGTGCAAATGCTACTATAAGCGATAAAGTTATCAAGAGTTCCAGGAACCCCTGATCGTTGATTAAATGTTTTTGAATAAAGTGTTTATTTAGAAATGTGAATCGTGGATGTTGACTTTAGTGACGAGGCTGTCTGCGCTGCCACAACATGTTTTGCATTGAGATGGTATTTTAGGCTTGAATAGCTTCGGAGATAAGCCAACTTCTTTTTTGCACAACTTTTACACAAAACTGCAGTCTTTTTCAATGTCTCCTCAGATCAAATTTTGAAGCAAAAATTAATCAAGAGCAAAGGTTTAAGCTTGGGACTTTTGAATGTAAAAACTGCTTTATTTTTTCAACATTTTCAAATGTAGAATACATGTAGCACGTCACAGATTAAATTTACAAAGCTGCACAAATCACAGCTACTTGTCCTTCATACGCCACAGACTCACATTCTCCACTACGCTTCACTGTGGGTATGAGGTGGATCTGATTCACACCAGATCCACCTTGAGACTTTGTTTCAAGACAAAGTGCATGTTTTAAGTTAAAATTTTTAACAATTTTTTAATCAAACTCAGACAAACAATCCTTTATCCAGACATACCTCCTACACAGTTTAGCTATACTTGGGCCCAGCCCTGTTTTAATTCCAATTGTTGTAAACATTTAATTACTGCTATGAGAGATATGGACAAGCTGAGGCAAGAAGAAGTTTTCTTGCAGCCATTTTCTGAGTTAGGAAGATCAATTAATATCTGCCTTACTCGAACGATATGTTCTCTTGTCTTTCCCAGTTGTTAAGAATCACTAAGATGAATGGACCTTGTTATGTTTATTCCCCAATAAAAGAAGAAGTCATAAATTATTAAAGGTCCTAAGCACTGAAAAAATAACATGCATACAAAACAGCTTCAACAGTTCAATGGTTAGCGGTGCCAAAAAAATTTAGCACAAGTGATTTTGGTAAATGCAATTAAATCCGCTTATTTCTTAATGTGTGATGATTTAATTGTAAGCTATAATTTTTATTTGAATAAATTTCTGTTTTGACTTAATTGATATGATTGTGCATAGAAAGCATTTTAGCTTATGAAGCTTTGCAAAAATAATGTTTACATAAGGCTTACATGTTTGTTATTTTAAGAAGTTCTTTTTGTTGCTGTTATTATCTGTTACATTCATTGATATTTTGTGGTCTCTCATCCTAGTCAGATAAACAATTTATCTTTCCTACACCGTGAAAGAAATTTTTACTTCATACATATTTTTGTTTATCTTTTTTCCAAATCCATCTTGAATGTTGAATGTTAGGCCTCCTGCCTTTGACAGTCACGCCTCATTTCCTCAAAGGTGCTGCTTTCTCTGGCTCTTCAACTGTCTTAGATAATCATGTGATCCGTTTGTGTTAATGTAAACTGAATATATGAAATACAGACAATCATGCAGATGATATCAAATATTTACAAACAGCATGTAAAAATACAGGAAACACCCGCTGTCTTTAAATCCAAAAGTTTTCATACAGTAATTGTTATGTCCAGATGATGTTGTGGTTTTGTAAGCTGCTGATAGGTAAATCTGCAACATCTCTGGGTCATGCATGGATTTATTTTATGATCACATATGGCTGTACTTTAAGAAAAGATCTCAAACACAATTATTCCTGGTGTAACATTTTAAGAAAAAAAAACAAAAAACAAACAAACAACAAAAACACCCAGCTATCAGGAAGAGAATAGTGGTATCCCAGAGGCCATTATGTTGAATTATTAACAAGTGAAATAATTTTTTTTAAATTACTTAATCTTGATGGCTGTTGTTTTTCTAAGTTACTTAAGTTTTGCTTAATTATTATGCAACTAGTGAAGGTCAATCAATCAGCTTGACCTTCAATTCTAATCTTTATTTCAAAAGATTAGAATTGAGTTTGATTAATCTTTTAAAAATATAGAGTTTAAACTACTTTGTTTTACTCTTAGTGGAAGAAAACCAGTTCTGTGTCCAATGTGCTCCGGTGCTAAATATTCATATCAGCGCCAGAATAAATGCAAAAGAGCTTGTGAAGATGTTAGGAAGAGGGTGATATTATCCGCAGAGGAACATGTCATGTACATGAAAAAGCTAAAAGACCACTCAGCGAGGAAGAAGTCATTACTTCAGAAGCAACATAAAATGCTGACTGATTAAAAATTTACTCAGCAACAAATAAATAGATTTTTTAAGAGAAATATAGAGATTGAGCTATGTTTAGAGGGGAAAAAGGAAAGCAGACATGGAAACTCCATCCTAACTGTGAAGAAGATGCTCAACAGCTTCATATGTTGATCTTTTGTTGCAGGAGGGACTGGTGTGCTTCACAAAGTAGTAAAGTAATGACCATGCATACCACCAAACCAATTACAAACTGGATTTGTGATAGCAAATTTAGTGGTAGTGGCCATCCCAAGGCCTGACCTCATTGACATGTAAAAATGTGCAGCCAAATCTGAAAAGCTGTGTACAAGCAAAGGGACTGACAAATTGATGTAACTGATGACTCAGTTACATCAACTTACATAGAAGGAATGGGTCAAAAATCCAGCAAACTATTGTCAGAAGCTTGTGGACGGACACCTGAAATGTTTTGGAAAAACAAATCTACCAAACATGAAGGAAATATATGCAAATATCTGACTGAATTTTAAACAAATAGGTAACGTTTTCAAACATCCAAAAGTTAAGACAAATACATAAATAAAAAAAAAGGATAATATATTTATTCTAATAAAGTTGATTCCAAGCAAAAAACATAAAGTGCATGAGTTACATGGCAACAGTGTTTGTCTTGCATAATGCTACATATTTAATTCTAACCCAAAGGATTTACACACCATGAAGCCATTCAACATGTAAGTATGTTGAAGTTTAAATATCTTATCTAAACATAGTTGCCATTTAAAATGTTTCGGGATTTCCAGAGGGGTTAAAATACGACCTGACCGTTTGACTTTCGGCTCTTTTGGCACCGCAAATCGGGGCGTTCATGTCTATCGTTTCATCAAAGCAATAAAGCATGAGTGTAGTAAATGAATAGCGAGGTGCCGGGTCTTTGGGAATTCAAGACAGTTATTAGCCACTCCCAGCTACAAGTCAAAGGGTCAGGTCCAGTGTGTCTCTTTCTATATGTGTGTTTGCGTGTCTGTGTGAGAAAGAGCTGTGAGAGTTACAGCTCAGGTTTCCTTCCCTGGCTCCCCACGCAGCTTGGCCTCCGCACAATGTGTTAAGTGACCTCTAAGGGGTGGCCCTGTCACCCTGATGGGTACGTGCCCTGCTCACATGACCACACTTACACAAAATATGTAAAAGCTGTATAATTACAACATTCAAGTGAAAAGAAGCAAAGTTGTGAGGTTTTATCTAAACTACTTTCAATAATTTTTCAAACTTGTTTTGACATTTTTCTTCTTTAAAAAAAAAATAATAATAATTATATCCATGTGGACCATAGATGCTGGTAGCATTTAATTATGGACCAATAGTCTTCTAAAAACAAAATGAAAAACACAATCAAACCACAAATAATGTAAGTTATTTTAACCAGTTTTCTTTTAAATACTTTATTTTAGCTTTTCTGGATAATTTTTGGGCAACATATATTGTTTAGTTTTTTTTTTTTTTTGCAAAATCTTAAGACAGTAAGGTTAAGATGCAGTTGGAAAGATAGCACCAGGTCAATCCAGAAATTATCACATTGAATGTGCAAAACAGGCATTAAAATTATTTTGTCTTCCAAAATGTCTTTATTAGTGCGCATGAAGCAGCATAAAAACTCTTCTCTACAAAGAAAAACACCAACACGTTTTGATTGCAACACAACCCTAGGTGAAGGTGGACAGAGAATGAAAATGAGGAGAAACAATTGTTGTGCAACATTTTCATCAGACCTGATTCTCCACAGGAAATCAGTACAGATAAACTTTGATGTTAAGAAGCCAACACTCAGGCTCACAAACTCTCGCTCCCCGTCTGTCTCTCCTCTGGCTCAGCTGTGTTGACTGCTCTCCATCAGTGCTCATTAAAATTCCAGGGGTAGCCGTGTGATAAATATTTACGCGGCTGAGGACACACTCCTCACACACTCCAAACACACTAGAGTGGCTGGATCTGACTGCCGATAGTGTTAAGTGCCCAGAGGCTCTGGCGGAGAGAGATCCCGCCGCCTGTCGCGTGGTTGTGTACGCGAGGCGTTTACTGTCAAGATAACTAAAGGGAGGGCAAAGATTTATGAGTATTAACAGAGGCCGAAATGTGTTTCTGTCTCCGTGTGAAGTTTATGGAAATGAAAAAGGAAAACGCAGCACGTTTGCACATCTGGATCTGAATGCATTTTGCAGACACACACACACACGATGTAACCACAGTGAAGCTGGACTCCTCACTACTGTTCCACAGAGCTGTTGCTGACTCCCCTTATACTCCCCCGTATTCTATTATTCCCGTGGACGGGAAACGGATCATAATTCCTGGAGTCAGCAGAAAGCTGCAGACTGAGAGATGAAGCGAGGCAGGGAAACAGAGTGGGCACCCGGGGGGGGGGGACTTGGGGGGCAGAGAGACTGGCAGGGGGGCTCAGGTGAATGTTCATTTCCACCGAGGTCAATCTGAAACTGCGCAGTTAAGTAATTTCCAGTGAAAAGTGAAATGTGTGTTTAGTCTGTTTGTGCAATTGGATAATAAAGCTTGGCTGAAGCAGTGCTTTGTGCACCAAGGCATGTGTGAGAGTGTGTTGTGGGCGTTCTGCAAAGCCTCTGGGTGTTTCGTATTTCAGAAGACATCAAAGGCCAACTTAGCTTTCCTTCTATAAACAGGTTTTAAACAACATTCTTTACAATCACACCAAAAACGGCAGACAGAGAGAAAGAGAGAGAGAGAGAGGAAACTGTCATGTCTTATCTTAATTGTTGTGTAATCTTAGTGAAAACACTAAGGGAATCCGTCTCGGCTTTAACACCCTGGCCCACTGTCCTCATGTAGATAAATATTGTTAAAGTGTGTCATATATATAAAACTGCCAATATGCCTTGGGAAAATGTTCCATTAAAATGAGTAAGTTTCTTAAGTGGAATAATGAATGTGGCAAAAAAAAGCATTGTGAATGATATTCTTATGGTCCTTAAATTTCCTCCCTTTAGTTTCATGTGTGTTTTTTTTATTATTGGAAAAATCAGGCTGCATGGTGGAACAGTTGCACCATTGTAAAAAGGCCCAAAGTTTGAATTCTGCACTGTGGTCTTTCTGCATAGAGTCTGAATGTTCTCCCCATGCAAGAGGATACTCTGGCCGTCCAAAAAGCTGACTCTTTGGTTAATTGGGCTCTATAAATTGTTCTGTTTGTCGTGTGATGGATGACCAGGATGTACCCTAAACCTCATTTCTTCAGATGATCATAAATGTTAATCTGACTGGGTACCAATTTAATGGAATAAAAATCTACTGTGTTGTTCACAGTCCCAACTATGTAATTGTTAGATTTTTCTAAAATACCAAACATGGCTAACAAGAAGGTGTCCATTGTATTTGTGCTACGGTGACAGTAACAAAATATTTAATCAGTTGGAAATCTACATCAGTTATTTGTAAGCAACATCATGTCATGGATATCCTGGAAAATTATAGAACCCAACAAACTGCATCTAGAGTGCAAAACACACTAGATGTTCCTGTAATGACTTCTGCAATGAGCAAAAGTCATTGCAGGAACGAGCAATGACATTTGCTCGTTCCTGCACTTATTGCCTCTTGCAGCCTGCAGGATTGGCCCTCTCTCTGCTTTTAGCAGTAGAGAATAATAAAGTGTTGCCTCAGTGCTGGAGTTTTCCACATAATGTTGTTTTAAGATTTCCTTGAATGCAGATGGAATAGTGATGCCGCCATTCATAAATTGGTTTTTCAAACTTATCACATCATCATCCAAGCCGTGTTTCTTTTTGCAAGCTGTTTGTACAGCACAAACCAACTACTCCGAGTGTCTTTACTGGTAAAACAAAGTAAAAAGGCATTGATAACCATGCCATTCACAAGCATTTGTGCAAAGAACCGAAGCATTTTCATCTTTACAAAAACAAATTGCACAAAGCCAATCTGTTTGTAGAATCACAGCCTTGTTTAGTTATTTAAGATTTAAAACCTGTGACTATCTCAAGTGATTTTGTCTGATAAGAGTAATTTGAAGTATTATGCTAAATAACACTTTGACCAAGACTAGTCTCAGGAACTAAAAGAAAGTTGCAAAACTTAAAGTTGGCTACATAAGCGCAGACTCCATTAAACTACGTTAACAATTCTTTTGATTCAATTTCCATATTCAATCTTCTTTGGTAGGAGTCTAGCTGAATAGCACATCTGACCTAGAATCATTTGTAGACTCTTCCTTATAAAAGTTCCTTCAGTTTGTGCATTGTTTTGGGGATGCTAAGTGTTGCTTTTGGCCAGACTGAACATGTGGTCCAAAAATTTAAGTTTGCTTTCATCAAACTACATTGCATTCACTCTAAAGGTACAATTCTTATATCCCCTCCATTTCTACAAACTATGACTTTGTATGAAAAGTGTAAATGAGCAAACCTTAGGAAAATATCAACATGACAGCTGATGGTTTTCAGCATCAGCATATCCATAACTGATTGCTACATAGACTGTCCCATCTAAAGGCTTGAAATGAATAAAAAAATTAGTATTTTGCAACCATTTTATGCATTCTTTAAATTGTTTAAATGTCTTCTGTCATAGGTTTTTGGATAATAAGTTGGGTTTCACAGGTTGAATAATACATTGATGATAAGAAATTATTAATCATGGTTAGAATTTTTATGTCTTTAAAACTAGGTATGGTAAATAGGACGATATTAGGACTTTGAATTCTGATTTTTAACCACTTTGATTTCACTCATTTCAGGCTATTTTTATGAACAAAGTGGAGTTAAACAGTTACCATACTGCTATATAGATTGAAAGTAAGTAAAAAAAATGAAGTGAAAACCATTAAATGTAGGAAGGTTTTAATCCACAATGTTTGCATTCATCTCTACGGCTTATAAGGAGACAGAAATAAAGGAGAGGGACCAGCGGTGATGCTGCTGTTGAAGGGCAAGCAGTGGAGACAGGGAAGCAGTACTCTGTAAGCCACATCTCATCCAGTGGAGTTTCCTCTAGAAGCAACATTCCTTGTCTTATCAGCCCCAATAATCAGCCGTTCTCATCGTGCCCAAACAGGGAGAGGAGCCAAACCTGGGAGAGAGTGTGAAGTATCTCCTTTACTTGCTCTCTAGCTCCCAGCTCCCCCTGTCTGTTGGCTGGTGATGGGGTGATAAGATGAAGAAGAAAACAGCAAACTTTCTGCCACTCAAAGGAAGCGACTGCTCCAACCAGCATACTGAGCATGCTCCAAAATCCAAGAAGGAATGCAAGTAGTGGCGAGTAACACACAGGAAGAAGACTAAAATTGCTTTGATCTAGAACTTGCTAAATCTGACAGTGTGTATCTTCTACCACATGGGGTCTCGCAGTGTCAGAGGAAGAAATCAAATACTTTCAAGTCTGGGTGTACATGTGCATGTGCTCTCTGCACATATATTTTTTTAATAATTTTTTTTTTAAGTGATGCTCTCTATTTTCTTGCTCTTACAACTGTTTCAATGCATGCTTTTTTATTTACTATACAAAATTACTTATTTGATTTGAGCTAAAATTGTGCAAAAATTCAATGTAGTTTTACTTAAAACAATTTTTAATTTATAGGAAATAGTACCCAAATTAACTCAAATTTACTGGTTACAAAATCTTTTTTGCAGCATTTTGATCATTCTGAATATTTACATCAAATATTGTACAATCAGTAATATGTTATGTCTTATTAAATAAATCAATTCAGTTCAATAACATAAAATAGCCTGTTTATCTTTTCTTAATGCAGAATAATTTGAGAAAAATAAAACTTTGATAGATTTTTCTTATTTTACATATTTATTTTGACTTAGTTAATAATTAAACTAGTGGCTATAAGCTAAAATGCAACACAAATATGTATCATATTCATATTCATATTCCTTGAATTGAGTCCACCAAGAGTTCTGTTAATGACCTGATCATGTGAATCAATGTGTGAAATTTAAGGTTCACCTTCAAGAACCTTCAAGAATTAGTTCAGACTTCCATAACTCTGATCTTTAATAGAGGAGTATTGAAAATAAGTCACAAAATGTCTAATATGAAGTTTACCGAAAACCGGAGGGTCACAGGAAACGTGGAAGAAATTGGTTGGGTCAAAACCATTAAAGGTTTTTTGGCTGTCATGCAAAGCTGAGTGTGGAGGAAAACTATACATTACACTGAATCTATTATTCTTAGGGTGGTGGCAGCATCATGCTGATAGAGGGCTTTTTTAAGCAGCAACATTCAGATAAAACTCTGGTGTCAGACCTGCAGTTGTAGTAGATCGTTTCAATAAGCTTTGACACCGGTCAGCTGCATGCATATGCAAGTCACACTTTCCAAACCCTCTTTGTGATAGAATATTGACAAGTATGTACCATTTTCCTTCCACTTTGCACCATTTTGTGTTCATAACATAAAGTTACAAGAAAATACACTGAACTGTGTGGTTGCAATTAGAGAACATGTAAAACTGTTCATATTTAGAGGATTTGGGCTTTCAAATAATTGTTAAAAGGATTATTCTTATAATAAAAACAATCAAGATCTTCAATGAGAAAATCTATTTCAGAGTTTAAAATACACTGTCATTGTGGAATACTGTCAATTTATTTTACCCCGCAGCTCCAGAAAATCAGATGAATAAAATAACACAGAGCAGGGCTCCCTATTGTGTAACCTAATATTTGTCAACTGAACCTGTGTTAACTAAATACGGTTCCCTGCATCCATTTAGCTTCCACTCTGACATGGAACTGTAGTTTCTCCATTTTAAAAGCAAACAGTCCAGTGGGAAGCATAGCTAATCAGCACTCTATGTGGGACCAACACAACTCTCAGGCTGTTGTGAAACTCAGACTGCATCATTCTCTAGTGACCAGCTGCCCTGAACGATGCTGAGTTCACTTGTTGCGTGCAGATCTGTTAAAAATCTACGGAAATTTTCCAGATGAGTTTGTTGCTGGAGGACCATTCAAAATATTTCTCAATGCATTGGATTTAAAGTTTCATAGTTCTTGTGACCAAACATGAATATGAAAAATCTCGCTCAACGTGGACTTACATTTTAATGTTTTTCAGGGTTTTTTCAGTCAACTGCAGCAGCAAAAAGAGCCTCTCTGAGTGCCTTACGACTAGATTAACATGCTGCTAGACTCTCCACATCCTGTTAGAACTTGATTATCCCAATCTGTGGAATTATTTGTGTATTTTGTTACTTAGGTCTATGTTTCTTTACAGTTGAATGTGTCTTCTTCCATGTGCTCATATTAAGCAAATATTTCCCATACTTATCTTTTTAATTTTTGTGATTTATGTTTATCTCAGCCTTCCTCAGTCAACAGTCAACAATTCTCATTAGGCGAAGTTCACCTGCAGTACATTTGTTTAATGATGTGTTTATGGTACCTCTTAGTAAATACCATCTCCATTTCTTTAACTTTTTAACAGATTCCTCCGTTTCTCCTGTCATGCTTCCTGCTGTTCAACTTGTGGGGTTTGAATTCTCTCCTAGTTTTCTTTCTTCTTTTTATAAGTTTTGGATTTTGTGTTTTAAGTTTAACCTTCTACATGATTCTGCCAGCCTGCTGCCTATGTTAGAGTGCTATCCAAAAACAAATCTTGACTGTGGCTAGATTGCGGCAAATTTGGACAGAATCCTTCAAACTGAAGGCAATTGTGATGCTGATATGCTTTTTGCAGTAGCCAAAAGACTTTTTCCAACTAATTTCCTCCTTCAGGAGAAGCTCTTTTCTAGGCTTTACATCTCCTGATGCATCTCCTAATCTTGATCCAACTACGTATGACCACAATCGCACCATAATGTCTGACAAAACTCTTTGACTATGTCAAGTGAGATAAACTCCTGTAAAAAAGGAAATCGCAAAGCTAAAATCATGGTGTGACTGTAGCCTTGGTGCGGCTGTAGCCTTGACATGAAGCCAGTGCGACCAACCCTGCATGTCTCTTGCTAACCAAATCCTTCCAGTGGTGTTGAACTCCATAGTAACACTACCCAACAATAAAAGCCAGACCCAAGTAAAATGCCACCACTGCAATAAGCCACCACAAGCTTGCTCTAGAATTGGTGCATGCCTAAAACATTCTGGGAACTCTTATGCTTTATCACATGTAACAAGAATCTCAATAAACATTTGGCTTTTCTTTTTTGCATGGATCTTCCTCCACACACCCTGACAGAAATCAACTTTTGATTCAGCTGAGATTTAATTCAACTATCTCTTTACGCCCACGGTTTTGATAAATCTGATAAAGGTATTTCTGTCTAGTTATTTTGTGTTTGCAACTTGATCTGCACTCCAGTATTGGCGAAAAAAAAAAAAAAAAGATAAAAAATTCTTTCAGAAACTTTGGGTTTCTTTTTTAAATGTTCTGAATACTAACTATATTATTTTGATACAGCAACTAATTTATTGCAGCTAATTCAAATAAATATTTTACATTTAAATTAAAGTTAAATTAAAATTTCACCAGCCAAACCAGATAAGATCTCTGCTTTTACATTTTAAGGTGCTACTTCTTTAAAGCAGAGAAATTTGACTCCTGGGCAAATAGATGCAACAAAGTGGGAGTAGAGAGGGAGTTTCAAATGACAGATGAGAAAAAGAAATAAATTGAGCAAGAGTGAGAACGAAGGAGAGTAAGGGAGGGAGTAGAGAGGAGACACAGAAAGGAAAAGTAATGCAACAGAACTGCCTTAGGGTTACAGGAATGTGAAGGTTCTTGAGTTCAAGAGAGATTGAAAGTGGGTGTGTGTCTGTGTGTGTGCATGAGAATAGTGGGGCGACTGAGGAGAGTAGCCATAGAATTAATTACCCAATCAAGATAACAAGCCAGGGAAAGACATTAGGGAGGTCACAGGACAATTAACCCCTTAGTCTAAATCACACAGTCACACACACACAGAAACTATGAAAAAGTCAAAGAGGAAAAGGTTGCATAAAAAAAAACAAAGAAAAAAACAATAACTGTGGGGTGTGCAGTGCTTTTATTTTGAAACATTTCTTCCAACTACATTGTTTTTATCTGAGGCTTGGGATGCTGGGGGCAGTTAAAGCCACTCTACCTGTCCTGTTCCAGAAACTTTGGCAAAGCCGCATTGTTTACAGTGGGATATTGAGTGAGGCGCGGGGCTCGAGTGGAGTGGAGTCGGATGTGGTTCACACATTCCACCAGAGACTCAGATTACACTGCAGGAAACACCGGCCCTGCAAGACACACACTGCCTGACTCTGTGATTTATAAACACACCGCTCTATGGGACACACAAACTCTCAGAAAGGCACATTAAAATCTCAGTCACTCGCTTCAAGCCAATGGTGCAACTCCTTATACAACTACCCTCTTTCTTACTGTTGGCGGACAGTTGTGTCCGCCAACAGTAATAATGAAAAACTATATGCAGCTTGAGGATAAAAGTACAATGGGAAGCTGGACACAAACTAAATATAGAGTGATACTAGAAGAAAGCTTGTTAGAGATGCTGAGATTAACCCTCCAGCAGGGTAATAACCCTGAACATTATTATTAAACAGTTTGACTCAAATCATTTTCAACTGTTACAAGGACTCAGTCAGATTAAAAAACAATTGGAAATATGTAATAAACTTGAAAATGTATGTTCACTGATCCTCTTCGCTCATCTGATTAAGCTTGAGCTATTTTAAAAAGAAATTCTGTCATTACATCAGCAGAGTCCAACTCCAGTGTTAAAAGCCAGTGTTTATTGTATGTTATACGATCACCTGGATCAAGTGTTCTTCAAGTATTGAGTATTGGAGCTCAATACTCAATACTAAAGTTTTACCTAAAGACAAACCTGAACTTGAAAATTGGACGTTATGCTGCTAACACTTAGCTTTCGTCAACAACTCAGAGGCGGAAGTGAGAGCTCCGCGCAACGCAAGGAAGACGGTGCGCTAAATAATAAAACATAAAAAAATGAACGAAGCTTCGAGGCAGATAAATTTTCCTCGAGGAATTTTAACAGTCGAGGTACTCGAATCACTCGAGGAATCGTTTCAGCCCTAATTGTTTTAAAACCACAACTTTACCTCTGACTTGTCTGGTATGTTCTTTAGGCTTCATTATACACTTTTGTTCAAGATACTGATTAATTCACGCAGCTTTGACAGCCTATTAGATAATCTTTATTATGTTGATGTTCAAGAAGCAAAGATGTATTTATTTATTTTCGATAATCTTTACCAGTAGCAGAAGTGAAGGGTGAAGGTCACTTAGACACTAGGCCAGTCTCCCCTCATCTACATTCACCTCAGCACATTGCTGCATGACTCATTGTTTGATTTTACCTTAAAGCTGCGTAGCAGAGACCTTTGAATAATCAAATTCAGCTGGGACGAGGGGGCAAAGGCATGAGCTAACAACTCACCTTTCTCTCCCTCAGCCTGTCAACAAATATAATTTTTGCTCTCTTCCAACTCTGTGTTTCCTCCTCATCTGGCAGGTTTCTCTCGTCAGGCCTCAGTACGGCCTGCTGATAGCACAGGAATCTCATCCCAGAATCCTCTATGCCCCTTCACAATCTCTATGGTACACTGTTGCCAACAACTTACTGTAAGGTGGCTAGAAAACAGCTGTCTTTCAAACTACATACATAACACACAACAGTATACTTTGCAAATATGGCTCACACTCTCAGACATATGGAAAGCTGCCCAAAGCCTGAAGAAATTGAGAGACTGCCTCGTCTTGGCTAGACGAGTCTTCCTGTCTCAACAACCTTCTTATCTATTTGCCAACAACTTCATCAATGTGTCTTTAAGTTTAAACACCTTGAAATCCAGAGAAGCTCCTCTCAGCAGCCACATATCTCTGCTTTTCTATGGGAGCAGTACCGGGTCAGACTTTGGGTTGGACTGCTGAGGGGCCCAGGGTGGTTCCGCTCTGACGGTAGGAGGAAACTCCTTCAGGAAATACCAGACTGCCAGACACACACGCTCACATACACACACAATCCACAATCTTTCTTTCTTTTCTAGTACAAGTGGACCTAAAGTCTCTCCACAAACTGCTCAGGTTAAAGGACTGCACTGTTTTAAGCAGCATTACACTGAAACAAAAAAGAAGTGCACAGTTCTGTTCCGTGTGGTCTCATATCCTCAGGTATGTCAGTGCACAAGCTGAACCTGCGGGATTACACAACCCAGAGTTTGGCTGGTGGCCAGGCTTTTTTATGGCATCAATTACAGCTAACTTTAACGAGTCGGCTCAATTAAACAATAAATCACTGCAGAGCCAAGTTTCTGCCCTTGAGAGCAAAACCTTTCCACAAAGACCAGTAAAAGCTCACAGAGTCATTTTCTGCTAAAACTGTGAGGATGTCATGGAAATTAGCATGCAAGAAATCAGACCCCTTCTTAAGAGAAATTACAAGCAGCCTTACGCTTTATTTGTTGAAAAAAGCATGATGCTACCATAGTGATATTTGACTTATTCAAACACCATTTTTACTAAAAATGAAAAAATGTCAAAAGCTTAAACTTTCACAGCTTTTTATTCTTCAGATGCATCGGATTTCAGGACAGTTCTGAGCAAGTGAAGACAAAAAAAAGGATAGTGAAGCCTCCTAAAACCAACTCTACCCTCCTTCCTTGACATTTACATCCTTATACGTTGGAAGTGACGCAGGGATCTTAAACTGTTTTGCATGCTCTTAGCCACTGTTATCAGTGACGCTCAGCTCCTCTTTAGGATGAAAGTTCTCTGCGGATAAGCTTCTGCTAATTTTAATACTTTCTTAAAATTACTGAGATAAAACAGTAAAGGTCAGTATTGAGGGAAACATAACATAAATTATTTTATTAATCTGATTCCTGAATTAGGTTTATTAATATTTTTGTACACTCAATATTATTTAATGAGTTCAAGGGTTCTGACTGTATATTTGCAAGATTTCTCAGATTGCACAATATTTGGCCCATTTTATAGAGACGCATGTTTGAAGCTCAAAAAGAAACAATAGAAATGCTTTGCGATATATTGCAGTGCCTAGAAACCTGCCAAAAGGTTTTCTCTTTGTGTACCTTCATCTTTTGTGTAATTTTAAGTTGTAGCTCTGCGGCTGACCACAGGAAGTTCTAATCAGCAGTGTGGCTTTGCTGCTTCCCTTTCCCCTGCTGACCTCCTCCCCATCTCCCGGCTCCACTATAGAGATACTGAGATCACATTACCAACTCCGGGGGCTAAGGGTCAATCCCATTTTTCAGCTCTCCTCACCCTTTTCCCCCCTTGCAGACTCTTTCCCAGGGGTTACAGGCTCCTGTCACCTAAATTCACATCAGTTCACACGTGGCAAGGGAGTGGTGTCCATCGGAAACCCTCCATCTCCGCTCCCACACGTTCTCCTCTGTTTCCTCGCCCACACACCCACTTTAGTGTCCTCTTGATAGACAGGTCTCTGATCTCTGGGATCACTCGCACAAAGATGTGGACATGGTTAAAAACATGCTCAAAACACTGAGGGATTCTCTCTGTCACTGTTCTGATGTGTTTCTGCTAAAGTGAAAAATTATTGAGCAAAGGCTCAAGTTACTGCCTCCCTGCACAGAGAACTTTTTACTAAATATTATTGAACAAAAAAAGGAGAGGAAGCAACGAAGACAAAGAAGTGAATGTCATGTATATCATCTTTATACATGATTCGCTTGTATCCATTTCCTGGAAGGATCATTTTTGTGCATATGCTAACAGTTTTCTGCATTATCTCTTACTGTACATGACACTGTACTGTTTATATTTAGCTCAAGATCAAGGAAAATTGGGGCTTTGCACACATGGCCTGCTATGGAAACTGGTGTCTATCTCCAGTGGTCATTAGGCAAGAGGCAGCAAACACCCTGGGCAGTTCGCAGGGCATCAAATGGTTTCACAGTACAAGAAAGAAATGCACACACTCCCTTTTGAGGGGAATTTTGAGTGACCATTAAACCTAACATAGATATTTTTAAACTGTGGGAGGAAGCTTGTGGATTCGGAGTGAACCCACAAATGCGTGGGGGGTCCAGACCTGCAAAACGACAGCAGGATGGGATTCAAACCCAGGACCTTTCATGCTGCAAGATAGCAATAGTCACTCTTCCAAAATTTACATTTGATAAGAAATTCCAAATATGTTTATCTACAGCTAATGAGAATAAAAAATAAAATCCAAAATGTAATAAATATAGTTTTACTATTTATTAAATGGTCTGCAAATTAACAATAAACCATGTCATATCTTTGGTACTATAGGACATAGACTGGTTACAAAATGCTAACGATAATGGGTTAGATCTGGAATAAATAGATATTTCTGAAACAATAATAAAGGAGACCCTTCTATTCAGCTCAAAAAGAGGCGACACCTTGCATGCTCATTTCAGCTTATAGCTTAGCTATTTAGCAAAGCTATAAGTTAGGAAGGATTTGTCTTTACTCTGAGATACTTTGAATGGCATAAAAAGGACAGGCATGTTCCTGAAGGGAAGAAAGCCTCTCAAATCATAGCTTATACTGTAGAAGACCAATCTCACTATTAACATGTGCAGGTTGGTGAGCTGAGGAAGAAAGGTGTCCTCAAATCAGACCTGCTTTTGAAAATGTTATGGTTTATCAGGACATAATCTGTTTCAATTATAGCTTGACTGTGAATACACATGAGGCTTGGAGTTCAATATCAATAAAACTGACAGGTAATCATCAAATGCACTTCCACACAGAATCCCTGTATGTTTACCCTAAACCAGACTCTGTGGCTGAGTTTTATTTTAGCACAATACATCAGCACTTATGCAGTGCAAACAAGTGCTGCATAATGAGTAGAAAGGGAGGAAAATGCATAATGGCCTTGTGATGCCGCCCCACATAATCAGACAGGAAGCTATGATATGGTCTGAGATCATCAGATTAGCGGCCATATGGAAATTTGAGTTCTGGGATGATGAACATAATGTCCAAAAGCTGATTAAAACTCCAATTAGCATTCCAAAGTATTTGTTTATCAATCTTGTTTTCAGTCCTTGATCATGAAGCTGGACATAATCTGTCCTGCTCAATTTAATGGTAAATAATTTGAATACTAACAGAAGCATTTATTTAGTAGATTTAACAAATGTATGGTTTCCCTAACTTGCCAGTTGACAAATTCACAAACTGAATAGAAAGATCTGTTCCCACAAAAGTCATTACAAACAAATAGCTTAACTTAAACATTTTGAATTATGCATTTGGAAATCATTTTCTGGGGTAATCCAACCATAAGTATGTTTATGTGTTAAAAGTGGTGCTACAATAGCAAACTGTATCAAATCCTTGATAGATGATTAAAAGCTGCCTGGGAAGGTCATGAAACAAAAAAAAAAAAAAAAGAAGCTGTCTCATAAGAAGAGAATATGGCTGAACAGCTCAAACTGTATGAAAACTGAAAAAGAATGCATGAAAATGTGAAACTGCTACTAGCATGTCTTTTATTGTTCTCCATCATTTTCCTTCCAGCTCACAGTAACTCTGGCTGTCAACGATATTTCCAGACAACTAGATTCATTACAGTGAATCATCTTGGAAAAAGCACCCCAAAAACAGCCCCCCCACAACCCTTGGGTTTACGAAAACCATTTCAAATAATGCTTGTATTTAATATTTCGTTACAGTGAAAGTCCTGCAGGCCTCTGTCAAACATCCAAACTCAACGCTCTTAGCCCGTTTTGTGTTTCAAGTCCCATAAATTCCAGCGGCGGGGCTCGATAAAGCTTGTTCAGCGGATAAATCACGCTGCTCATAAAAGACATTTGCTTCTCTGTGTCTGTCTGGTGTTCAAACATTCACCTCCATCCATCACCGAGCCAAGCTGTTGTCAGAACTCTAAGGTCTCACTTCTAATTCTCCTTATCACTGGCTTCCACTGAGAGGAATCTGAGGAATCCTTGAGCTCCATCTTTTTCCGCAACACCCAATATGACAAGGTGAAACACAGACATGTGCTTCTTTTAAAACACAGACTAATTTCTGGCACATAATTCGCACAAATTGATTCCAGATGTTGGAGCTAAACACTGCAGCGAAGCAACAAGTGTGGAGAAAAACAGAATAAATGACGATGATGTGTGAATCTGAGCGCAGGGACAAGGTCTACATGATAATAAAGTCAGAAAGTGGCTGGCAGCCGACAGCCACCTCTTGTTTTAAGACCTGTAGTGCAGCTTAGGAACTCCACCCAGTGAAACAGCTCGAGCTTGCTGCCTCAGCACTTCTCCATCCAAATGGCTGCGGTTCAGTTAGAGGTCTCGCTGCCTCAGTCCTGAGATGAAGCACCTCAGAGAGCCAGCAGTCTTAACCGGCCCCCTGGCTTCCGCCACAGCCTCTGACTGACACCGCTGCTCTGCCAGGGACGTAAAGCTGGATAATAATAGTTGCTCATTCTTCTCCACCCCTGCCGCCCAGACAGGGTCAGAACGTCAAAGACCATATTTAAGTGAATGATAACTGACAAATGAAGGTGAACGCTTCAGCACACAACCTCAGTGAAATATGATCTCTGATTCCAGTTAAACATATTTAGCGGGTCATAATCTTGGCAGGTTACTGACTCGGACTGATGGATTTTATGACAGCTTTGTAAGAAAATAGTCCCTTTAAATGGAAAGTTTCTGGTCTACTCATTATAGACGAGTGCAGCCCAATGCATCATTAAGCTGCTTGTTTGCAGGTGCAAATTGAGAGCGAGTAAAAATAAGTAATGTTTCACTACCGTAGCTGCAAGTCACCGAAACAAATAGTTGACAAGCTATAAAACAAGAGTACAAATTAATCAAGGGGAAAATGACCAAAAGTCATGAGCTAGGACCCTATGAGGTCCATATTTTGTTTTTCCTGGCTATATGTCTTCCAAGTAATCATAATTTAAATGTGTAATATTTTTTGCGTAATGTTAATGCACGCTGTCTTATTTTGAAATAAAACCACGTGATATATATGATATATATGTTTATATATCATAATTGATGCTCCTTTTACATTGTTTTATTATTTTTTGACAGACAGAATGTTAAAATTCAGAAACCAAATCTGCTGGGGGTAAGACTTTCTTTTTTGGTATGGAAAGTAGGAAAAACATGAAAGTAATTTGACCAAATTCACAGAATGTAGAGTAAAAAATGTTATACATTTTACTCCATTTTATAATTTTTCTGGTTCTATCAGAATTTTCTGAAGTGAAACCACAGCCAGATCTATTGGCATTGGCTGGTTGACATTATAGGTAAGTGACAATCTGCAGCTTGTCGATGCATTTTTTGACTCAATCTGTTTACAAAAGTCTTGTACGAAGCATTTAGGTGGGAAAAGGGAGTCATGACATGTGGAAAGATTTCTTTCTTTTTTTAAAATTAATTACGGTTAAGTAATTGTAATTAATTAATTGTAATTTAATGAAATCGGTTTACAGTTCGACCTGGCACCTTTGCGCTTGTATTTGATTTTTAGCTCAACAGAGACCTAGAATGCATGAGCAAAATAATCTAGAATTAATTGTAACTCATTTCAAGCAACACTTGAATAAATTACTTTTGTCTTTGTCAAAAATATGGTTTGCTATGAGCAAAAAAATTTAAACTTTTCCTTATTCGCTTTGGAGATATGCATTTTTCTTTTTCTTGAGACAGACATAGAAATATATGCAATAATATAACTAGATGCCTGAAATGCAAAAGACAAAGCAGGCAAGTTTCAGCTAAGACACAGGCAGTCGAACAGCCCCATTGGTTTAGGAGACTCTTTTGCTGTGACTAAGTTCTGAACTGGATACCCAGGCAGAATTTCAACCTAATACTGGGGAACTGAAATAGCCTCCATATATTATAGGCTTCATTGAGTAACAGATATTAGGCAAAAACAGCAGACCAGGTTTTAGAATCTCTGGTGCTCAGGGACAGTGCATGAGTTACTGCCTGCCAGAACACATAATATTATTAGCACGCATGTATAGCAGGGCAGACCTGTTTTTCCCATTGTTAGGATGAAGACTGTCCACCATAGAGGGCTCTGACAGTGCGGTTTCTAGAATATTAGGGTTTCTTATTACGTCTGTATGGGCTGTCTCAACCCTGGTTCACTAATTGCATCAAAATTTCAAAGCTATGATTTACGTGAAGATGGGGTTGCATAAAAAATAGCACAAAAAAAACTGCTTTAAAAAGCTCATAACATTTTGATCATATGTAAAAATTACACTGCTCATTTTGTGTGCTAGAGACAGCACTACAAGGACCCTGGGAGGGGATTTATGAGGTCTAGACTGCCTGCATGGAATAAAATGAAATTCAAAACCTACTCTAGTTTTTTCATTCAGGCCTTAGCACAGCATGCCTTGCTTCTGCTGCAGACCAAGGTACTGCACTGAATGCTGGGACGCTTTAACAGTCTGCTCCAATTTATACTTCAGTCAATTGTTCTAGCCTGTTTGTGATGGCGATTTCAAAAGATTGAACAGAATCAGATGCTTATGAATCCATGATATCATCTAAAGATTCACAGTTGTTTTTAAAAAAAATCTTCTCTTACTCTGTCACTTTGCAAATATAAATAATTTTAGCAATCATAAGTGACTTAAACATAAAATATTAAGAATAATTTAATAGCGGTTTACGTAAATCTAGTTTTAACTTAACTCTAAAAATTATGTTGCAATATGTTGAAGATATCCAAACAAACAGTGCTACAGTAATTTCTCAAATAGAAAAAAAAGTTAAATTCAGAACAGTAAATTTGTTTCAGCCACCACTCTGTTAAAACACTGTTAACTTCATTGTAAGCAGTGTTGGAAGTTCAAAAAACTAAACTGATACTTGATATGACAGTCTCAGATAAATCTAGTCTTCAAAACCTTCATAAGTGTAGATTGCTTAAAATGAGTAAGGCATGTTAAATTTATAAAAACAAAACGCTTAATCTTTTGTTCCTGGTTTAAACCAACAATTGTGAAACATTCAAGGTTTCAAAAACAGAAAATGCATGCACAGATGGTGTATGATGTCTAGGCCCATTCAAACTCATGCATTGCATATTACCAACGGAATAGGAAATTAAAGTTAGCTGGTGAAGGAAAGACACAAAGTAAACAGGAAGGATGTGATTATCTGTACTAGATATGATTATCTACTAATGTTAATTGTATTTTGGGCAGTGCTGTGGAAGTATGCTGTTACCAAGAGCTATTTTAAGTTTAGGTGACTGAGCTTATGTAGTTCACCACAGAAACATTTTTAAATAAAGTCATACTCGGTTATTCTGATTTATCCAGGGTATTATTTTAATAAATCTCCATAAAATAATATATCTGCATTAATTATATGGTGGGATTTTAACATTTTTGTGATAGATTTAACTCCATAATAAAAACCAGCAAAATAAATACATTGATAATAGAGTTGTTAAGTATGTGGGTACAAAATGGAAGTTGTTGCAGACAAAATGGTAATCCATTTGCTTAAAATGGGGGTACAAAATAGTAAATGATTGAATTGACTGGAAGATGACTTTTGAGTTACTGAGCGCAGATGTTCTGGCATGCAGGTTAATGTGGAACTAGGGTATTCCTATACAACAATCTTATTAGTTGGCTGCAGCTAACCGCTGATGAGTTTTTGTTTGTTTGTTTTTTTTACCCTGGAAGGATTTGGTGATGCCTTTTTTAAATAATTTCGTCCAATCAACTGTTAGCATTATTTACGAGCATTATGATGAATTTTACAGGATGTATTAAGGTTGACTGTTTAATTAGGTCTACTGACAACATATCTAGTTTTTCTTGCTAACAAAACCCTAATTAAAGGAGACACAAATTAAAGTATCTCCTTGAAAGAAAGAAAGCCAAAAACATTCAAACCTAAAGGAAAAAAGGCAGGTCAAAACACTTCATTTGAAAGCCATAAGGAATGCATTCAAGATCAACGTTGATGTCTGACTGTGTCATAGCATACAAGAGTGCAATTGTCCTTTAGGCTGAGCTACGCCTGACAGTGCCAAACATTATTTAGAAACTACATCAGTCAGGTATGCCTTTGTCTCACTGATTACCTCAACAGGTGGGTCAGCTGTGCTGCCAACTGCCATAAAAAGTTACAACACTTAGCGTTCTTTATTTCACTGGATCACTGGAACCATTGTCTGAGCTTCTCATCATGTGACGACATGACTGATGACGTGAGAGAATATGCAAGCGGGAGAGGCTCTGCTGAATTCGTTAAGCTCATCTCACTGCAGGTATGACAGCCATCTGGGGCAAGAAGGAAGCTTAGGTTTGCGAGTTTCGCACATGAGGACCTGGCCAGGCAGTTGACAGGTGCAGAGGGGCGGTATGTCAACAATGTTATTTTTAGGGGTTGATGTGGGAGCTTTTTATCCGTAACTGCTCCCTGGGTTTTGGAAGAGGAAGGCAGAAAAACTGCTCTGGCAAATTGTCACACATCTTGCCACGTGTTATGTATTAGGTCAGAAGGAAGAGGTTGATTTTCTCATTTTTTTCCAGGAAGTCTCAATTGAAGTCCTCTTATCTTTACAAAAAATCTGAATTTACACCTTTGGAACGTGTTTATTTTTTAAAAGCAATGCGATTAGCACTCCAGGGCATTACCCCTAGAGTCAATAATCAATGATCAATGCAGCTACAATGCATCAAATGTTGCTGCAGAACGTTGTACAGGGTCACAGCAAAGACAACGAGAATTACTTTCATGAAAGGCTTTATTTTTCATCTAAATACATAAATCTTGACCTGCAATTAGAAACTGTAACCTTTTAGGTGTCTCGCTCAGTCACATAAACTAAAAGATGTTGCATCAATGGTATGCAGCACTCCTTCCATTTGCACTTGTTTGTCACTGAACAAGCACAAACTTGTTTGCAAACTTGTTTAAAACAAAAGGATAATCCGTCATGTATTGACAGCACTGCAGGGAATGCTGGTACGTGACTCTACGAAAGCCTGATTTATGTTTAATACATGGGAATTGTGGTGATAATTCCCTCCCATCAGTCAAAACATCTCACGGAGATTAAAAAACAGCCTCCCACTCATGCCACTGCAAATTGGCATTCCGATGTGATCATGCAATTCTGTTGTGATTTGGTTTTATAGAGAGAAGCTTAACTGACTTAAGGAAAATTACTAGCTGCACCTCTCTTTATTCTAATGAGTTAGGGCTGCTGTGCTTTGTTCCTAAATATAAAACCTAATTATCTTTGTTGGGAGGTTCTAATTGAATATTGTTCTGAAAATTCTTGAAATATTAATTTCTTATCATTAAATCCTCAAAACAAATCTGATCAATAGCAACAGACTAAAGAATATTCTAAAATAAGCAACTTAACATTGCAAGTCAAGAACAGGTGCTACTGCCTAACACACCCAGCTGCCAAGATGAAAATCTCCCCAATCTGTCAATATACCAAGATGACGTTTAGATCTTAACGATAGACGCCATGGTGAACCGGAATGAACTGCTACTGAGCACCAGGCTGAAAGATGTCATACAAAGAGCACGATTTTACTGTAAAATGCCACGGATGGGGTGTACATACATTCCTGTATGTACACCATGGTATGGAAACCATGGCATGGAGTTGTTGCCACGGATCGGGTGTACATACACCCGATCCGCCGATCCGTGGCAACAACTCCATGCCATGGTTTCAAGATTTTAGGTAATAATAAAACCAAACATTTGCAAACTCAGCTGAATTACAACTGCAACATGTGACCTTTAACAAAAACTTAGTGTGTGAAAATGTAAGCACACCCTTTAATTAAGTACATTGTAGTAGAACCAACTTCTCCAGAAATAACTTGCAGTAAACAGCTTTTGTCTTCTGTCGTGTCTGCTACTTGCCTCTCAAATCAATCATCAAGGGATTAAGGGTAATTTAGTTTCTGACACACTTCTCCTGGATATCAGATGACTCTTACACACCAGTGGACAAGAACCTATTCAGGCACTTCATGTGAAAGAAGTTGGAAAAAAAACAGAGGTGTAAAAGTCAATTATACTAACTTGTAGTTTGTTTAATCATCGGTGTCCAAACTCTTTGTCACTGGCGCCAAAATATTTGAGTCAAAAGTACTTAAAGGCAACATAAATAATAAAATAAATACTAAATCAACAAAGGTTATGCTGTTATTTTATTTGTAATTGGACAACAATAACCAGATAAAGCAACATTTAGATTAAAGAAATAAAGTACTCAGAAGAAAAAAACGAATGTAATGTTTTGTGAGTGGTTTTAGATTTTTTTTTTTTTTGATTTTGCATGTTTGCCTTAATAATAGATAGAGGTTTGACAAATAAATTAACCAAAGGGCAATTTTTAAGAAAACAAAATTCTGCCTTTGACAAAAAGTTACTGGATAGAAGCAAATTTAAAGCACAACCACTAACAATACCTTGTACTCTACATATAATTTTCCATAAACCACCAGTGGTGGTGGGCCAGATTTGTACCATTATTGAACTGCAAATGGAGATCACAAAAAAAAAAAAAAATCAGGCTACGGGCCTCGGATGGCCCCAGGGCCGCACAGCTGTCATCTCTGCTTTAGAACCATCGGGAATATCCACTGAAACTCAGCAAGGGCACCAGTCAAACAGTCACTCAGATTTCAGACATCCTTGGCAATGACTGAAAGACAGCCTAAAGGATGATTATCTAATCCTTCAGATGGAATATAGACTGAATAAAAAGCTGTGAAAAAATTTGCCAAACTAAATTTGATCCAGAAAAGATTAAAGAAACCACTTCAGGTGTGAAGAGACAAAAAGATTTGCCAGAATGTCGGCAGATGTCCAAAGATTATGTCAGTGGAACATCAAGTACTAATGTTTACCTGTCTAAGAAAATCCCCACAGGGAATCATGGTTGTAACAGTTAAATTCTTTAAAAGTGCTTCTTTGCAGCAGAGTTAGAAACAGAGTTTTGGAGAGGACTGATCCCGGTGGTGAAAAAAGTCTAAGGAGTGATTTTGGAACAAGTCTCTCACCAGATCTGAGGGGGTTGGTAGAGTAGTCCCACCCCCTCAGCCTTAAATCAACTTGGCCTTGTTATGACTCTGAGCTGGCTGTGAAACAAGTTGACAAATAGGTGTGAAGCAGTTGGGCCGGGGTGGGGTGCAGCACAGTTGACTTATTGGGTTTACCACACAAGAGCATAAAAAGAGGATAAAAGAAGCTGAAATAATACACTTGAGAAAAGAAAAAATGCATACTTGTGTCACGTATCAGCACTGTGCATTGATTAACCCAAAAACTACATTGACCTAATGTGCCAAAAATAAAGCAGTGGCTTTTCTCGTGCCTTTTTGATAATAACCAAGGAGTAGATATCTACAGCGGAGTGTTTTATTTGACAGAGTGGATCTTTAATCCAAAAATTGATGCTCTTGTTAACATTGTGTGTGGCATTAGACTGGGAACTGTCCAAAAAGACAGTTCTCCATGGCTCTGCCTGTCTCAAAGAGTTACGTTATTCTGAGCTACAGTTTCTCTCTAGTAATGTTGTTATGGGCGTAGGCTGCTGGAGGAAAAACTGATCCGTTTTCCAAACGTTCTTCTTCTACTACTCTTCAATTTGTATTGTCTGCTTTTATTTCAACAGTTAACTTTATGCTTGTCTAAGATGTTTTTACTTTCTATAGAAGCTACATCTGGTTTGATGTTCTGTTTGGCTGCAGTGTCTTCCTCTTGGGATGAAGGAGTGTCAGCAGTGATAATGTTGCCCTCTACCAAATATATTTCCTCGCCAAGATATTAAACTTTTTGCTTTTTTTTTTTTTTTACCTTAAAAAGGTACTAGAGGTACTAAAACAGGCCTTATGTATCTGGTCTGTCTTCTTAACCCCCAGTCGGTTGTGGTAGATGACTGCTTGTACTCTGCCTGGTTCTACTGGAGGTTTCTTCCTATTAAAGGACAGTTTTCTTTTCGAAAGCTGCCAAATGCATGCTCAGTGAATTGTTGCAAGTCAGTGTCTTGATGCAATCTGCTGGGTTTCCTTCGACCATAATTTTGTTAAATTCATTTGAATAATGAACTGAACTTGATGCACTGTTTGATAACTAGTATTTATGACTGAACCAAATTTACTTTCTTTTTGCAAAGTGCCTCCAGATGACGTTTTTGTGAATTGACGTTATAAAAATAAACTAAACTGAATTAAAGATGCATTAGCTTTGGCTGTCTCTAACCACAACAATCATATGCTGCCAGTTAGCTTAGTGGGGTCATATTCTTGCAATAAATGAAAGAGACGCAATGAGAGATTTGCTGCAGGAAAGAAAAGTGTGGCCATGCAAGCTCAGCTGGCTGTGGGACATGACTCAAGTGGTTCACCTGTAAAATGCAGAAAAGCCTCCAAAATAGTTTTGTCCTTGGCCATATCATAGTACTATGTTTTAATGAGAATGTAATAAACAGTCAATGGTTTCAGTAAAGTTTTAAAGAAGTTTGGCTGTATCAAATACAATCATGATTTTGAGAAATCCTTGAATAGAGGGCATGAATCCAAAATCCATTTATTTTAGTGTTATAATAATATAAACATTTTTGTTGATTATGGTTGTATTTGTAGTTTATAGCATGATTACGCTTTGCTTGGTTAATCTTCAAGATAAGAACTTGTATTTGGGAGCAACCAAATGCTCAATATGCTAAAACAACATTTATTGACATTACTAAAAAAAACCTATGCCATTACTTTTCTCTCCACTTTAGGCATTCAAACTTTAAATATATACTAAAACAAAACATGTTAAAACAGTAATGAGTTCAAACACTTTCAATCAAATACAAGTAACACAAGCTGCAGATAAACAGTTTATTCTTGCAACTTTCACAATGTTTAATATTCATGGCAGCCATACTGAATGAGAGCTAGTGTTTGCGTGGGGAAGTTCACTTTTTCAAGTTGGAATGTCACTTCCAGGGGTGTAACCATTTGAAATCAAGAAAGTTCTGATAACAAATATAACATTTCTAACATGCTATATCCTACAATATATTATCAGTAGATGCCAAATACAGATGGAATGCACAACTCTGCCTTTTCTAAAACTAGTAAGAGTTAACAGATGCGCAGTTTATTCTTGTGTTACTTTTTTTCAGACAGAGATAGAAGTGCAACTGACAACGCTGCAAAATGGCTTTGGAAAACTGCACACACTGACAAGACAAGGAGGCTTAAAGACAGATTGACAGACAGCTTCCCATTTATCACCAGTCGTCCTGCTTGGTGTGAGAGGTTGGGCAGGAACCATGGAGTTGTCACTCAGCCCACAGCAGTTTATGCCCTCCAGTGACACATGAACTATGAGATATGACAGCTAACCTGTATTAGCACAGACGCACACAAGATTCGGCATGCAGGCACTTACTAAGTGAAACAGCCGTGCTCTCTAAAGCACAGAACGAGATGATCTAAAATTGGGTTTATAGCAGTAATTAGAGCTTAATTAAATATAAGGCTTTGCTTGGCTTCTGTTTTCATCTGACCATTTATATAAAGTTTTACATGAAATCCCCTTAAAACTGTCTTAGTAATCCTGTTTTGTGATTCTGACTTGACAACTTGAGATATTTTTGCAAGTTTTCCACTGACGTCGATTTCTATTGTCACTTGAATGCCAGGCAAATTCTTTAGTTGACTTCCTAAAAAATATTACTCAGAGCATTCTACTTGTTGGAAGCTAGTCAGCCACATGCATGCATAAGACAGTTTTTTCTTATGAATATGTTTTCTATCCATCTTCTGTTCTAGATATTGAGCATTAAATAACTTAGAATTACATAAAAAGAGGTGGTGTTTTTTCCACCTTGCAAATCTAAAAAAAGGTTCAAAAGTAGCAGTAAAACCTAAAAGTAAAAACATTGTGTATGTGCATGGTTATGATTCTGCACATCATTAGGCAACTGAAACCAATTGTAACCAGTCAGCACAATGCATAGTGGCACCCCTGAGGCTGCTTACCTGAGCCAAACCGCAATGCAGGTAAAACCCCTGCAGTGCGTCTGGAACAAATGATGATTCCTCCATGCCTTGACAGTTGGAGCAGTTTGAAAAATTAAAAACAAGTCTGACGGCTCACATCACACGTCTTTCACTTTCACGTCTCCAGAAAATGTGGGTAGTTACATGTTTTCCAGATTTAACTTTTATCCATCGACTCATGTAACCACTTCCACAGTAAAGGACATACCTGATTCAACCTCTCTGAGAGAGCAGAGCAGAAACACACAAGAATGGAGAAAGGAACACACACATGCATTTCAGCCACTTACAACCATTAGTGCTTGACTCTTTCTGTCCCCAGGGTTGCAAAGAACAAACACTGACAGGGATAATGATGAATTACACATATTTTAACATGCAGCCTGAGGTGGCAATGCAACTATGCCACGCAAACCTTTTTGCACGAAGCCCCCAAATGGGAACACATCCAAATCTTCAGAGATCTAAACAGCAAGCGTGACACTGGATGTGTATGAGTCAGCTGGAAGCTCAGGAAACACACGGCACCCACTCGATGATAGGTATTTCCACTCAAGGTGATCCACAATGGCGAGGTATGAGCACAGTGTCAGCCATTTCCTGTTTGAGGGTTCAAAGGTTAAACTCTCTTTGGTCTCTTCTAGAAATAAGGAGACAATGAGGGTCTACCAGCTGTAACTGAACCGTTGTAACCTTGTCATTACTACAAGCTTTAACCTCTGAGCTACTCAGGTGATAGAAACTCTACATTACAAAAATGCTCTTAATTCAGCAAAACTAGTTTTAAAATCATGTCACATTTTAGGGAAAGCTTTATAAATTTAGACATGTAAAAAAATTCTATGTGTAGGTCTATGTGATTGTACAGACATACACTTTCATCAGGTGGCCTGATATTCACATGTCGATTGTAACCCATCAGATCTCACAAACACAATAACGGGATTAACATTACAGGTGATACTGCCAGGATGCTGGCATATCACAAAAGCAACACCTTAAAGTTTCTTGGCCCACAGGTCAGTGTTGACTCGATCAAGTGAAGGTGTAGTTTTCAGTGTGGATTCAGGGTTAAGACCCTGAATGAATGAGCTGACATGCACAAAGAATACAGGCACAGGTGTGTAACCAGCTCTTCCATACCCTCAACAGTCAGTCAGCAGGATCTCCTTTTTAATCCCCTGCCGTCACTCAACTGAATCTCAACCTTAATTTCAGAGGACCAAAGCTCATGGGACAGAGACTTCTGGCTTTTAACCAGTAGTTTGATGCCTAATCAGAGCCACAACACTTTGGGGTAACTTAATACCATCAGTAAGGAGTTGCTGCAAAGCCCCTTAAATTCCCTAAATGCAAGATCCACCTCCTATCTTCTGAGGCAGACGCCTGATGTATTTTCTGTTGCACAAGATAGTTTGATCATGCACAACTTTGTCACTACAGTACGTACAGCTCCTGATTGATCAGGATTAGCTCCCAAAGAAGGTGATGCATCAGATACATGACTTCATCATTAAAGGGATGTTTTTTGGTTGGCTTTAGTGAATATGTGCAGCCTTTCTGAATTCATTGACAGGATACAGCCGACATTATTCTTAAAGAAGTGGGCTGGCTTGTTCCCAGCAGCTTTAAAGCATACAATGAGCCGCCTGAAGCTGTCAGCTGCACCCTTTATAGCTGATAAGTGTATGTTCTCAGACACAATGACCGGCAATGGGACACGTAAAAACATATTAAAAAAAACAAAAAAATAATAATTTCTCACAAGGTAAGGTCAAATATATAGAGATATATACTATATTGTGAGATAAATGTAACAAAACTATATGGATTTCACAATTTTTAAAGTTCTTCAGCACCCACTGAAACTTCTCACATGTCTACTGACCAAACATTAAACAGCCAAAAATTTGAAGAACTGTAAATATTCAATCTAAATCAACTAAATTAAATGGAAATCTTGATGACAGTCAAAGTAACCAAAGTTATGACCGTAGTCATGAGGTTAAAGGTCAAACATGGGGACATTATGTCAAATTCAGTTTTCAATTTAGTTGAGTAAATTGTCACCCGTTCACACTAAAAGTTATCTCTATGCACTTTACAAGACAGACCATCTCCAGAAATTTACACTTAAATGCAGTGAAATCAAATAATAAAAACAAAAGGTCTTCAAATGAGGTATTATTTGGTCTCAAATGAGTCATGTTTGAGTAAAAGTTTGAATTGCAAATTTTTTGATGGCTGTACAAGAATAAAGGTTGGTGTTTTCAGCTTTTCTAGCCTCTATGGCACTTCTTGCGATATGGGTGGAGACTCAGGCTTTCTGTGTCTCTGCAGAGTTAAGGGGCAGAAAGGTAGAAATACTTAAATACAAAGAAAAAGCTCCCCATTGTTTTTTCTAAAAAGCAAATAAATGGAAGAAGGTTAACAGTAAAACAATTTAATTTAATCTGAACTGAACCCTAAGGGTTCTTTCCTTCTGTGGAAAATTGGAAACTCATATGTCATCAGCAAAATAGTGCTGAAATCTTATTGATCGGAAAATCCAGTTTGAAAGATATGTCAACATAATTGACTGCCTAATATGCTAAGAAAAAGAAACACAAGAGACAATAAGATCACTATGTGTAAAAAATGAGCAAAACAGAGTAAACACCACACTTACGTTTCATTCTTGTTTTTTAATTTTTAAATTCTGATTCGATTGTTTATTTTTATTGTTTTCTCTTCTATTGCATTTTGTGTCCCTCTGTGAATGTGGTTCTGTGTTAGTTGGTGTGGGAGAATGAGGAATGGGAGAGAAACTGTTAAACCTCATGATCTGCATTAATACCATATTTGCAATGGACTAGTTTGAACACTGTATACTTTTTCTTTTAATTTTGAAGAGATGTGTGTTTTTATTTCTCGGAGTGAACAGAAAAATATTGTTTTGAAGGAACATAAACTGAGTTCATGTAAGGACACAAACCTGCATCCCAAAACGTAATCCTCTTTATTTGGAAGAATGGATTAAAATTCTTCCACACTGATGTGGAGGACTGATAAATATGTCCAAGTAGTGTTCAGTTGGCACAATTGACACAGACAGCAAAGTACACTATAATAATTTCATAGATTAGTGTAGTGTCTCTACATGCAACTATTCAACTAAACATATTTTTCTATATATCCAAAACAAAACACACAATAAGAAACTAGCTTACCACTTCAGTGGGACGGAAGAATTTTGGGTCCACCATCACGTGTACCACGCCGGTCTCTTTGCAACGGCCAATCTCATTTTCATCCTTTCCCTCCCACCTGGAATAAAATAGAATCCTCATAAAGAAGCTTTCCACATTTTCTGTTTAGACTTTTTTGTACTCCATGGTATTTTTGCAGTTTTTTCTCAAACATATTTAAGTCAAATTGGAACCACTGCAAAAGGCATTATGAACATTCAAATACCCCTTTATGTTTAGGTTTTGACTGCTTGAGAAAAAAGGGAAAAAAAAGGGCAGTGAGTGAAGCTTCCATTTTCTAATTTAAGGTATTGAAATGAAGATATTAATCTCTCTCAGGCTGTGCTCTCACATTATAAAAGTGACCTGTATTGTGTTGTATTTGTGTGTGAACACTCACACAATGGTCTTTCCCACATGTTTAAAGGCCTTCTCCACAAACTCCCTCACGCTGTGAACCTCCCCCGTGGCGATGACAAAATCGTCTGGCTCCTCCGACTGCAGCATCAGCCACATAGCCTGAAAGAGACAGAAACAGGGAGGTCAAACCACAGAAAGATCATAAAGACAGTTTGGTGCTCCACTCTGGACACTGCCCAGCTCTACTCTGACAGACAGGAAGTGAACCTGCGACCTCTGAGCGGGGCACTCGCTTGTACCTCTTTCCTGACGTCACCAAGGAGACTCATGGGACACAAACTGTGGGAAAAGATGACCGATCACTCCCACAGGCCCCAGTGTGCTGCTGCCACACACAAAAATGCACATGTGGTCTTGAATGCTCAAGCATTAAGAAGCGCTGCACAACTGTTTTAAAAAGCACTGTAGTAGTGTTGCTACTCCCGACATACTCTGTTATATGTGGCGCCAGCAGAGCAGAACTGCAGACCTCTGGGACATTCAAGATAGCAAGAAGAGAGTCATAAGGGACACAAAGACAGACAGATGTCTCTAAAATCAAAGATGGCCACAAAAGTAGCTTAATATGAGACTAATTGTAATTTGCATTGTGAACTGTATTAAAACATTAAAAAAACAAAACTAATATAATTTAGTTTGATTCAGCATATTTATTTCAATTCATACAGCTGTCATGGTGTGAAAGTATCATTTCTAGGGTTTACTAAATCAAGAAAATAACAGATGTAGTTTTATTTGTGGAAAGCCATTTCATTCAAAGTAAAATAAATAATGGTCATTAAGAAATAATTAATACATTAAATAAGTTATTGTCAACATTGAAATAAAAACAAAATGAATATGTTTGAATATGTTCTCATCTTAACTTGTCTTTGGGCCATTTTGTGTTATATGTCCATGTTTTCTGATTAGTTTCCAAAGGCACAGCTTCAAGTTCAGAATCCTGCCACTTTCTGTTTAATATTATGTATGTGCTTGTTGTACTGCAGTTGTCCACTGGCGCCAATGAGAGCAAGTTATTTTGTGGAGGCAGCACTGTTCTGTAGAAGAAGCTAAAACCCTGTAAAGTTAGTAATAAAGTGAACACAGCTATCTGTCGTGGTGATGTGTGATTCATTGTGGATATGAGTACTGAGCAAGACAACTCAACAGAATAGGAAAAAAAAATACAGATTATTTAATAGGAATGGTTAATTTGTCAATCACAAATACACATATAGTGTGTTTCACTAAGTGGAATACTTAAATTTTTCAATGCTATTCCAATTAAATGAATGGATAACACATATTGGTAAGTACTTTTTACTTTCTAACTTTTCTTTATATTTGCACTGTCACATGTAATAAAGTAAATTAAATTCCATTAAAGCTTAGTTCTGACAATTGGTGATAAAAAACAATTATTTTGTGTTCTGTTTCTGTTGTCCATCGGTTTGTTGAAGCACATTTGTTAAATGTACACTTAGAAACAAATCTTAAACCATACACACTTAATTGTGCCTTCCAACTATTAATTAGCTCAAGCAAAGCATTTTACTCAGGGCTATTTTCCCACATAGCTGTGGTTGGGTTACTTTACTCTCTACTTTTGCAGAACTTTTTTTTACCTCAACTAATGAAAATGAGGGCTGCTGCTCTACAGCTACAGGTTCTCATAATGTTTTAACAGAAATGAAAAAGCAGAACTAATTTGCTGGAAAAACTGCCCCAGAGGAGTGTTATCAAGACAGTTTATGCGCTCCACTTGCAGCAGTAGCTTGCATTGGAATCTGAACATGTGTGCTTATGGTTGCCATATCAGGATGCTTTATGATGTGAAGCAGAAGCTGTCGGGCTAGCTCAGAGAATTTAGCAGATGCTATCTTCCCTCTGCAGTCATATTTATTGATGTGTCTTTCATTAATGTAAAAAGATTCAAAATGCTGGACCCCAGAAACTCAATATTATTTCTGTGATCAAATTCTACCTCTCAAAGGAGTTAAAAGAAAAAAATATATTGTTAATCAATTCTTGTGATTAACATACCTAACATGGATGAGTCAGCAACTACTGAGAGTCATCTTTTTCTCCAACATTGTTGGCCATGTGAGGATAAAGTTATTATAAAATTATAAAATATTCTAAGTGCAAGTTAAAATGACAGATAAATCAATTGGCTACAGTTTCCTCCTCATACATATAGAATCCAAAAGCAGATTTAGAAATATAACTGCAAAGTTCTGGACTGATTGGCTATTTCTTTGCATTTTTCTTCCTGACAGCCATCCTTTTCTGTTTTCCTATCTCAGTAGTTCTTCAGGCTTTTTGAAAGTCGGTATGTTATGGGACTGAAGGACTATATTAAGAACTATATATACTAATTGTGTTATTGGATAAGCACATGGAATGCAAGTGCACACAAACACACAAGAGCGGTGATGGAATGAACTTCCTCAGGGAGGTGAAGCCTTTCTATTTGAGGATCGTTTAGGGTCATCTGACCGCTCAGCACTGATGACTCCCCTGAGCCTGACCTTTGACCTCTCACTCCTTGGCTCCTGATGAACAAAACAGATTCTCTCACACTCTCACAGAGGCCAAATATGTCACCTAAATGTTGGAGTGACTGAGCAACAAACCAATTAGAGCATGTTTTACAATAATAGAAACATTCAAATATGATTATAGCTGCTTCAAGTGGGGAGAAAATAAAATATCTTAAATCAATTCCTTTTGTTGTTGATTATTGGTTTAAGATGTGAAATCAGACACAAAAATCTTTAAACCCCCCAGAAATGAATAAATCAAAAATAACTCGATTCAAAGATTTTATGCCACATATATAAACCTGTATTAGATTACCTGAAGACTCTATAACTTAATCTCAGTGAAACATCCAACAAAATGTAAATAATTACAGAAAATTTTGATATTGAAGAAAAACAACAACTTTATTGACATGATTCTTTGTTCTGATCTCTATTCTTATGAATTAAAAGAGCGATTCACCCCAGATCAAACCAAACACAAACAGGAATAAAAACATGTGACACAGAGAGCAGATCAACAACAATTAGAGAAATTGATTGTTTTTTCATTATTGAATATTTTTGCTGAACAAGATTTCACATTGTGTTGAGTGCAACTACAGGCAGGCGCATAGAAGGCGCACCTGGCACACAGTTCTGTGTTCAATTGTTTTTTGTCTGAAGGAAGACACAAGTCGATCTATTACTGCTGTTCACTGTGTTGAGTCTTTATTTTTCATTCTCGCTGAAAGTTCTTTCTGGTTCAGTGGTCCTGTGTTTGTCAGTGTCTTGCTCCTCAATAGAGCCATCCAGAGAGCTATTGTTGCCAATAACTATGCATACTCTGATTTTCTGCTCAACAGAAAGTACTACTGGCACAGTCCCTCTGTGTTTGGCTGTGTTTCGTTATGAATGGAGCCATTAACTGAGACATTAATCATGTGTACTTTCAGGATTTGTGAAAGGTCTAGCGGTAGAGCAAGCGCCTCACATACAGAGGCTATTAGTCCTCCATCCAGAGGTGGATTCCTGACCTTGAGGCATTTCCTACATTTCTTCCCTCTCTCTCTATCTCTCCTTCCATTTCCTGTCTGAGAGCAGTTCATAATGGTCACAAAGAAACAACTGTCTTTACCTTTGTCTCTGTTTTTATTTCCCATAGAAAGTAATTCTGACTTGTGATTGTGCAGAGTTGTTTCTCTTTTCTGGTTAACTTTGCTGACAGAGTAATGTTGCCACTGACTCTTTATACTTTGTTTTTTCTCCTAAAAAAAAGTAATCTTACACCGTTCCTTTTGGGTTTCGTTTTGATATAATTTGTTTCTATGCACCCGGATATGAATGAGACCCGTTTGTCTTCTTAAGTGCTACGAGATTATATTTAGTGTGAATTGGCGTTATGTAAGTAAACTGAATTGAATTGCATAATTCACTTGATAAACACATGGGACACAAATTCCATCAAGAAGCTGCACTACAGATGTTAAATCTGGTCTGAAAATTTCTGTCTTTTGTTTTGAAAGGTTTCAGCTTCTCTGTGTTCTGTGTGAACAGAATTAATTATCACTGGAAATTGTAAAACATCAAACACTGACATCTACACTGTAATACTGTTTTGATCATCTGACTGGCTGATTATTTGAACTTGTAATGAAGCAAGCTCTTTCCTTCTCCCTTTCCTGCAAAGCACGCTGATGGATGTGTAGCCCGCAGTAAACTGGATGGTCGTGATGATGGGAGCTGGGAACGCGGCTCCGCTTCTCCTGCAGCCAGAGAAAATGTTTACGGCAGGAGCTGAGTGATATGGCCTCCGCTGATTTCTAACCAGGAAACGTAATAAATAATACGATGTGTATTTTTATTGTGGAGGGAAATAAAGTGAAGTGAAATATGTGAAGACCGTTTTATTCTCAGTCTGCTCAGAGCTTTGGCTTCCGACCTTTCTAATTTTTTATGCTCCCAACTTTACGCCAACCCCTTTTCCATTTCTCCCCCGTTGCTGTCCCTCCACATTCTCAGGGGCTCACAGGATTGCGCTGCTTCATTAGCTATCTGATAAACAGCTCAGAGGTTCAGCCCTCACACCAAACTCATACCTTCCTGTTCACATGGCCACAGGATGAACCCATCACACACCCCACACTAGACTGCAGCAAAGACAGACCCCAGCCTCTGCAACTGTTACAAACCCTTCATATGTTAATCATACTCTCTTATGCACAAGGGGAAATTCAGATACCAGGGGTAAAAAACTAGCAAAACACATGAAATTTTATTTTAGAATTTGAATTTTCATTCAGTTCTTTTTAGCTTGACTTCTGAAAGTATACAAGATTTAATCATGACGTTTTAAATTTGGTGAATCTGTTCAACACACGACTGTGCCAGGTTCAATATTATCAATCACTTTAAAAAAATAAAACTTAAACTTTCTACACATATCTACAAAGAAAACCTGGAACTGGAAGATCTATAGAGATTGCACAAAGAAAAATGGTCAAAGGTCATATTCTCCGTATGCAACAGCCTTGTTCAAAACTACAGACAAATACTAAATTAAGACGGTTTTAGAAAGTATTACTGACAGAGATGACAGTTCTCAATATAATAATATGCTATGATATACTCTATACTGTATCCAACATTGCCCATCTGCACACGTTAAAACAACTTCGTACTTTCTACCTCGCCTCTCAACCTGAGCATCCTTATGATATAAACCTGCCACTTAAACAGAAAGCACCATATCCATTAAGGCAAGATGCGAAAGATTGTAATCTGCTAACTTAAGAAGAAATTTACTGAACAAAAACAATGTTTCTGTAGAAAAAAAGCAACTTTTGATTAATATGCATTATTTCAAATTTTATTATGATCTATTATATTAAAGCATTGCAGAAAAATGAATGAGACAGTTTACCATAAAAGCTGCAGTAAAAAAAAATACACTTTTTAAAACTGGGGACAAACTCAGAGCACAGAGAGCTAAAACATCCTGCTGTCCCTTCAGCTTATGCAACAGATCTGATCCTCTGAGGTCTGCCTGAGATTTTCCTGCTTTATCAAGCATGGTTCACAAAGTGCCTGTCAATAATTTATGGTGAAATAAATCCACAAACCTTACACAAACAGAAACAAAAGTAGAAATGTTAGAAGAATAAACAAAACCCAAAACACTATTGAAATATTTTTTTAAGTTGGCCTAAGAAAATGTAAGATGCTATTATCAAACTATTAAAAAAAAATACATTTTTAGAAACACATATAAGTAAAAAACAAAATAAACGACAGCGATTATTTACATCCAAATATTTAGCAAATTCAAATATTACCACTGAATTCAACTGACTGTCTGTAATAGGTTACATTTCAACTTTTCCCTCCATTTGTGTATCATCATAAATCCTTGCCAGGTCGTCTGTCAGACAGAGCAGACACTACACAAATGAAGGTTGCGGGAAAATCCCTGGCATAAACCAAACGCACCCAGCTAACTGGAAATACTCTTGAATAGGTCACAAGGAGCAATCTCAACACTATAATTCCACAGGCAGAAAAAGCAGAGAGACATAGTGACAGAAGAGGAACAGAAAGGTTATATTTTATGAAATGTAATTACAGAATAACGGATCTTTGGATTGGAGTGTTGAAACTGGGAGTCCTCAGCCTAAAATCAGATCCAACCACAGCTTAGGGAAAATGACTGATCAGACCTCCCTCCTCTGCAGCCAACTGACCCCTCAGTCCTCCCTTCTCCCCCTACAAGCCTCACTCCCAGCCTTCCCCAGGCTCACAGCTCCTCAGTCTTCTCCCCTGCTGCTTGACTCCAGCTGACATGTGGAATTGCTCACAGTAAACACTTAATAGAGTCGCTATTATGGCTGCAGAAAGCCATCAGGCCGAATCACAGCCTGCTAATGCCATTAACCCCATGGTTTCGCACATAGGTATCAACATGTGGCCAAATGCACAAAACATGCACACACAATCTACTCGAACCACACATACAGTGTCAAACACAAAAAATATTCATAGCCTTTAAACCTTTTGACATTTTGTCACAATACAACCAATACATTTTATAAAAATCTTATGTGAAAGTCCATCAGAAAGAAGCATGTCATTGTAAAGTAGAAAAAAAAAATGTAGTCGCTTTCCAAAACTTTTTAAAAAATAAGTGTCCGCTTTAGCCCTGGTTACTGAATAGAAATTCAGAAATCAGTTCTCTTCAGAAGACAAACTCATTTAAATTTTAAATAAACCTGTTTTGTGAAGGCCATCCAAAGCCTAGGAGGGAGACTCTGTCAAGACCTAATACACATAAATCTAATCACAAACCTACACGTCGTAGAAATGATGCAATAACCAAGACATAATCAAGACATAAAAAAGTCTTAAATATTTTTGCCACAAGTAAGGCAAATGTCCAAGAAGGCATTCTAGTCTGATGTGTATCACAGAAAAGTAAGACTGCATCTTCCCCCAAACAACGAGCACCCCTAAGAAACATGGTGATGACAGGGGTCCCTTTTTTAGCTGCTAGAAAAAGTTAAAGGGCAGATGGAACTTTTTAGGGGTTGCTAAAGGTTCACCTTCCAGAAGGAGATCAGCCCTAAACATAGAGTTAGAAATATAATGGAATGGTTTAGTTCAAAACATACTTATGATTGAAAGGCCCAGTCCAAGCCCAGACCTAAACCCAATTAAGTATCTGTGGTATTAAGTAGTAAAACTCTCCATACAATTTAACTAAGATTGAGGCAACAATCTCAGCCACTAAAGAGTAAAGCTGGCAAAGGTGTGATTTAAAAATTGACACCTTTTTAAATATAAAAGGTGTTATTAGATTTATTCATAAAACTTGTGAAACCCATACATATTACTTTATGATGTTTTGCAAAATAAAACACACTGAAGATTGTGCTTATACCAGATTAAAATGTGGGAATATTGTTTAGGTGCAAGAAAACTTTGCCTGGTAAAATAAAACACGTCTTGACCGTGGAACAGTGTTTCAAGAGGTTTACATCGCAGATTTTTCCAGATCATTTGTAGCTTTAGATGTTCTCAGCTCAGTTCCATAGCATGACTGCAGAGCTGCCAAACAACAGTGTTAAAGCCAGAAAAATAAGTTGAAAAATGATCTTATTTTGCCATGGACCAGATCTGTGTCTGCTACCATTCAAAAAGCAGACAGAGCTCCCAGTCTGCCCGCCCCACCTCTTAGCACTGATAATGAGATTAATGACCTCCACTTATGGCTGTGATACGAGACATTCATGTGGATATCCACCGACGTGCACTTTAACAAGAAAAACAAATAAGGCGTCACATTTAAGGCGAAACAAGGTCATTGTCGTGCACGTCATGAGGCGGTCTTATCAACTGCTCTTTTCAGGCAGACATTCATCATATGCCACAACTTTCCGGACACATGGGCAATCATATGCAGCCATCTTGCACTGGGATTAGGCAAACAGTATTGAAATTACAACTCTAAAACGGCCTGAGGCTCTGTACCAGACTGATGCTAGATAACCTCTTCCTACAGTAGATGTTTATATATGACTAAGTCTTACTTTATGTGCTTACTCTTTAATTTAACATTAATTTGCATCACACAAATTAAGAAAATGCTAAACACCATGCCGAACTATTGGTCATTGACGTCGACTTTTACTACAGCTTAGGTTTGTTATGGGCCACAGACATGGGAAAATGTATAGCTGGTTGAACAACCTTTAGCAGCATTAACCTGAACTAGTAATTTTCTGCAAGTCTATCAGCCTTTTCCATTGTATGTAGAGGAATTTTGGCTCACAGTTCTTGATGCACCGCTTCACCACTTATACAATCCAGTTTGTGCCAAGATTCAGTTCTCAGACGAGCAAAACAAGCCTGAATCATCCCTCCTCCAGCACCGTGCTTGACAGCTGGTTTGAGATGTTTATGCTGATACGCTGGGTTGGCTTTCTGCACACATGGCACTGTGCATTGTGGCCAAACCTCTCTATTTTGGTTTCATCTCTCCAATGGACTTCAGTCCATTGGAGAAATTTAGTCTTTCTCCTGAAAATCTCTCCAAGCAAGCTATAATTTTTATACTCTCAATTGCTAAGAAGTCAACATTGATACCTATGATGTTAACTTGGAACAACAATGTAGAATAACAAGAAATCAATCAAATTCCTGCTTTTGAAAAGGAGTCCCACCTACTGATGATCAGTTTATCTCTCAGTTAAACTGCTTTAATTAGCAGCAGTCTCCTGTTAAGATCTTAAAGGGTTCAGTGCAAAAACTAAGGTAGTCTGACATGCTGTTTCATCTTTAATCTATGCACAAAACACAAACATAATTGTAGTATAAGCTAATGATCATTCCTAAGTTATTTTTCTATCCATGCAATTCACATAAGACTTCATAAGGGATTAGTAGGGTGACCTAATCTGAGATGGTTAAGTACATTTGAGCAAACTGTCCAAACCTCGTGGGAGAAAATGTTTTAATTAAAAAAATCATATTGATGTTCTTTTTCCAATTATTTTCACAGATCATTGTAGCCAATGTCAAGCATATCACCATTCTCTTCACAAGGTGTGACCATAACAGCAGCAGCTGTAATTTATTGTATGTACAAAATTCTTATCTACCATGTCTAAAGTAAAGTGTAAACTATACAAATGTTATAGGCCACTACAATATCCTCAGTTGAATGGATGCAAATCTTAAACACAAGTAAATCATCCTATGTGTCTCAAAAATGTCCTGTTTGAGACACTTCAAAACATTTTTGCAAACACTGCAAAAGGTAATCTAATTTACTGTATATTCGGATGTAATTTCTTGGTACGGTTCACATGAAGATATCGTTTGCCTGAATACAAAGACATTTTCTGGAGCCTATAGAAGCTTAGGGTGGAGAAACACAAATGTTATGACCATACAATTTACTGTATAAAGATATGATAAAGTAAATGCCAGACATTGAAGATATTTGAATTAGATGACTGGTTTCTTTGCAACATGAGTTTACATCATGTAAACTTTTTATTTGGCACCCAGACAAAGAAATCCTGACTCTGTAAGTGAAAGTTACCCATATTTATACACACAAGTATGGGACATTGACCACATACAGTGACCAACATGTGTGGCCACTGTGGCCAATGGAATATTGACTAACATATTTAATGGGTATTGATGATTTTAACTATGGCACTTGGCAAAATGCGATGTCTTTTTACTGGTTTTCACAAGTGTTGTCTGTATGTTGTGTTTGTAATGTTTTTATATTTTTTCTAATGTGAAGCACTCAGAACTGTCTTGTTCAGTAAGCTGATTTAGCAGCTTACTGACAAAGCATCGTCAGCCTGAAGAAATTGCATAGAAGCACACACATATATGAATATATATAGCTATATGCGTGTGCGTGTGTGTGTGCATGTGTGAAACAGCATTCCATAGCAGCCGAAAGTAATCTTAAATACTGGATTAAGAGAAGAATGAACTCGTCTGACAGCTGTTACTGACACTGTTTGCTCAAAAGATCCTGTTGTTCTTTCTGCTTCTACAATCTGAAAAAATCTTTTGACACTTCCACTTTCCCTTTGCAGCTCTGGTTAGGTGTTAGTGAAGAGAAAACTGAGTTTGTACTGCCTTTCTAAACACAGTTGTATGACACACCACTGCTGCCGCCTTAACAATGACACACACTCAAGACAAGTACAAATATTTTGACAGCCAAGTATTGTTTAGTATTTAGGTAAGGAAGTTTCATAGAAAGCAGTTTTACTAATGATTTTTTTTTCTTGGTGTGTGACATCAAATAAAGTTAACCTGAATAAATATAAAATGCAGCAACCCAAACCAACCTGATAAAAAGTGAAAAAGTAATTACCCCCTAAAAAGTAATAAATGGTTGTGCCACCCTTGTAAGCAAGTGTTGACATCAAGTTTTTGAAATCACTGGTCATATTTCAAAACTGCAGGAGAGGAACTTTGGCTCAATTTACAGTTTTTGTTTTGTTTTACTTTTGAGAAATGTGGTGGTAGCAATTGTTTGTTCCATGGTTTGTAGTTCTGGCTCAGCAATTTGGATGTCATTATGGCCCAACAAAACTACAAACCACACCAGGCAGGACAGCAAGAGGGTTTCCTGTTTCTTGTAGAATTGTTTTTATCCAATCACTTTGGAGAGTTTTAGAACCATAACAATCAGTGAAAAGTCACATGAGAGCATATCAATTAGATTTAATCTCTGATATCAATCTAAGGCTTTTCACTGGTCTGTTTAGACCAGTGAAAAGCCTTAGATTTTCAGCTTGTTTTCCCCAAGATTTGCAGGTAGACTTTGGATAAGAAAATGTATGAAATGTAGTAATAACAGGTTTAGGTCTTAAAAGATATGGATAAATTCCCTTTAGCAAATAAAAAGTTTAATTTAATTGCGTTCAAGGTTTGTCTACATCACAATTTTTATTTTTGCTTTATATATATATATATATATATAGACTCATGAAAATATGAGTCAAACATTGTCTCATAAAAATCTTAAAAAATTTGACTAGTGTTTTACACAGTATATGTATTTGTTTTATTTTCATCCTTCTCTTTAGCTCTCCTGAGTTTTTTTTTGTATCTGCTTCCCACAAACCTCTGAGCGAGTAAAAGCTAGAGGTGGCTCTAACAGAAATACACACCAGGCCAAACACAGAGGACCCAAATCAAACAGCTTACGGCCGGCCAGGCCAGCTGAGGTACAATTGTAGCAGACTAAGCCAAATAAGACCAAATTAAAGAACTGTCCAACCAGTTTCTGTATAAAATCAAGTAAGAACCTTAATCGTTTAATTTGAGACTACATTTACACACGTGTACACGCACACACGCAAACATGCTAACCAACGAACTTTCCCAGGCTCCACCTCAGGGAGAGCACATGATCCAAAGTGCTGCTTCTGAGCTGTGATTTTTAGCAGAACAACTTCTTTTTTAGTTCTTAACCCAGACAGATATTTTTAGAGATATTTGAAATCACTAACCCCTCCACCCCCAAACTTCCAAGCACACATTCCCCATCTCCACTCACTCTTAGCTCTGCTCTCCCTTGTTGCATTTTTACCAAAAAAGTCAGAGACTGCAGCGATTTTCCTTGTCGGACATCCAGACTGTCTGGCAGTTTATGTCGAACACAGAGGAGGCTATATTTACAGTCTGACCTCACCCTGAACACACACGCAGGCTCTCACACACATGATGCTTTAATATGGTCAGGAATGACGCAGGAATTACCGGACCCTGGCTTTTTCTGTTTCACTTTGACTGTGTTTCTGCTGGCCGAGCTTCACACCAGCAATTAACTTCAAATTACTATACAGGAAAGGTCACAAAGGGGGACACAGATGCATCTCACTATATGGTACACGGCTTCTTGTATCCATTTTCAATTTTCATTCACACAGAAGCCAAACACAACAGTCAAAAACAGAGGAAATTTAACTGAAACTGTCTGCTTTGGTCAGATGAGATAGAAAATTCAGCACTTTAGTACAAAAAAAACAATAATTAAATAAATAAAATGTTGAAAAGTATGTCACAACTACAGACTATTGTAAAGAATATGTTGTAAAATGTTCCTTTCCAAAAGTCTTGGAAGCTTGCTTAGTGTATGGCAAGCTTAATATAAGAAATACAAGCAGATGTTAAGTAAAAACTGGTGACTTTTTGACAGGAAAATTTAACTGGATTTTAATTGGGTCTTTCAGCAGGGTGATGATCTGATTCCTGTGGACAAATCAATATAAAAACTAATGTGACAGAAAACACCTGTCAGAGCAGAGCTTGTTCTGATCATTGGTACAAAAACAAGGTAGCAAAAACTTGAACAATAGTTTATTTAAAGGACTCACACTCCTGAATCTTAACCACCAAATAGGAAAAGTGATGTGGCTTTAATCTGAATTTTCACAGGATATGACAAACTTTTGCTCATGGACTAACGCCTCCATGCTTTGACTATTTCTTGAGAAAGGAAAAGCATGAGTTCTGTTATCATGAGAAGTTCTGTGGGAAAGTTTTGTGGTGAAAAAAGTCAAAACTTGAATATCAGAGCAGGAAAGACTGAAACGTTACAAGTGAGTGTGTGACTTAATGTACACCACCTTTTGGCTGTTGTTGTCTTACTATATTCAATAATGCTTTGGGGATATTTTCAGTACAACGTTGTCACTAATCTGAGGGTAATATTATATTTTAGTGGCAATGTAATGGTTTCTTTGATAGTCTCTATGATTTGGTTTTGTATAAAACCTCAGTTTCAAAGGAGAAGCTTCAAATTTTTTTGAGGGTTCAGGTAATTTTTAAAACTGCTATATTTTCCAAACATCTCTGAATGCTCCATTTCTTCACATCATTATTACTATTGCTGGCTTTGACAAAAGAGAAAATTCATAGAAAAACAAAAACAAAACAAAACAATAGGTTACACAGTAAGAGTGGAAAATATTGGTGCAGTAAATCCAAAGGTTACAATTACAAATATATGAACCTTTGAACTTAGGTAACAACTTTAAAAAATAGGACAAAAAAAAATTCAAGTTTATTGGGACTCAAAGACAACTTCTAACCCAATAGCATCTTTTACCCGCCAGGTCTGACAGAAAATCAACTTTTTGATCAGTGCTAATACGTTATTTTAGACTAAAACTTCACTAGCAACATTTAGTTAAAGATTTAAGAATCATAAAAAGGTGAGTTGGTTTTAAAAAAAAAGCAAAAATATTCCTTCCCTCGCTTGGCAATTCAATTCCAAAATTAAATTAATAAATCCCATGATATTTGGAGGTGCATGTGCTGATTGATCATGCTGACACATGTAGATCCCACACTTGTTTTTTTTTGCTTGTTTTTTTTTCATAAAAAAAATACCATTTATCTTTTAAAATGTGTAAACACGATCTGTGTATGTCTTGAATTTCAACACCGTTTTAAGCTTCTGTCATCTCTACCAGGACAAAGTTGTAAATGACACTTTACATCTTCGTCTGTTTATTCTTGCTTAAATAGCTACAAAACAAAAATGTAAGCAGTAGGAGAACAGCCAGGACTTTGGTAGGAGACACAGGGAGACACCAGCAGTAATTAAGACGATGTTAATTCTGTTGTTCAGATGCATAAAACTGGGGAGATTGAGCTGACTGAGCAGCCACCCTTGTTTTGACCCAGTTTATGTTGTGTAACTTGTAGTTATTTTGGTTACAATTATACACAGACAAATCATTTTCTGTGGTGCTTTTATGTGCAGGGACTTTATTGTTATTTTAGTTGCTCATTTTATATTTATACCCATCAAACATGAAACACCTACTATTTAAAGAATGCTCATTCCTTGTGTCCTTTATGACTGCTAACCTAAGATGAATGTGCTGAGAACTATTATTTTCCTATATTGTTTATATTAGGACTGAATAAAGAAATTGAAAACACCTAAAAGTTACAATACAGTACCTTGCTTGATTTAGCCGCTTTCAGAAAATTAGGCTTTAAGCCAATCCCTCCAATTATTTTATTTCATATAGTTTAACCTTGTCTCCTGTTTACAAAATTAGTCCTCAAGTGCAGATCACAGTCAAAGTGCTGCAGTTGAAATGCAGGAAGGAAAAGAGAGACAAAAATAGACAACCATAATCAAAGATGAAGTGTTTTTGCAACTTTAATCCTCTATGTATTCCTGATGGGTTTGTTTCAGTGGTTGGTAAAGCAAAACAAACAATGGAGTGTTTGCAAAAGCAGAAAATCCCTGCTGAGAGCATTCAGCTGAATAGGCCATACTCTGAGTAAAAGACAGCTGCAGACTTTGACTCTTTGGTTTGACTTTTGGGTCTTTGTTTTGGTTTTGCAAACAAATCTTTAGTAACATCAGCAGATTTTGGTAGCTATCCCGGCACAGAAAATTATGCATTAATTAAATGATTAGAGAAAGTGTATCCAAATAATGATAACAAACAACTTCAGATCTAACATAAAACTAAAATTACTTCTCTCATAAAACTGATAACATCTCCATCAATCAAGAATGAACTCACCCCTGTTACATTACCAGAGGGTTGTTATATCTAAACACAGTCACATGCACGGGGAAGTCCACCCACTCACAAACGCACACTTGAACATGGCTGTGACCTCTGGCTGTTTGAGCAGTTCAGCAATCTCTCCATGTTTTTTTACCAGAGAAATGGGTCTCATAAAGACTGTCATTCACTATTTAAGCATAAAACACACATTGCAAAATAAATTGCCCATGGATGCAGTCACAGTGAAACAGAAATACACACATGCGCGGGCACACACCCACGCACACACAGAGACTGGGCCTGGGCCATGTAATGAGGACAAAGCTGCTGATTCTTGGAGCTTGGCGATAGCGTCATTTTTACACCGTGAGAACACGAGAAACACATTTCTCAAAGGAGCCTTCTCGTTTTGCTGTGGGTGTTTTACCATTTTTGGGGGGAAAAGGGACAGCACACACAAACACAAATATGCACACACAGAAATCAGTTGAGTAAAGTTAAATATAGCAGAGACAGGCTAATCTGAGATGCATTCTGAAAATGGAGAGACGGGATAAGGGACAAGGACATTTTTATTTTATTTACTTTAAAAAAAAAGATCTTAGTATAGCTGCAGTAAATCTGGAAATAGATGAATTTATAGACACACACCCTCATCACTCAGAGAGAGGATATCAGTAGCAGAGAAATGAGTGATGCAGGGCCAGAAAAGCTCATTATTTATTTAGCCGACTTTTAAAGGGCAGGAAGAAAAACAAACATCAGCTGGACGAGGGGGAAGATGTGAACACCGGCAACGAACTTAACAGAGCAACTGACTGTTTAGATTTACTTATATATCCTTCACCAAACACGACTAAGTGTTACCAAAAGTATTTCCTCCCAAAGAAAAGGGGGCAGATCTGTGGAAAGCTGGATTCTGTGAAGTGGTTTAAGAAAAAAAAAACAAGGGGGATCAAGTGGGTTGTTGTTCACTACCTCACAAATATGTAATTTTAATTGTTTAAGCACAATTTTGTCAATATTATTTGTCAGATTACTTACAATCTATGATTGTGGGATATGTTTTGTTCAGAAAGACAAATAGAAAAAAAATTCTTGAGTTTTTTATCTGTCAAGAATCCCATATATTGTAATTCTGCACATCTGCACATTTTGTCTGGCCTCTTTTCTTCTTCTCTTTAATAAAACTCTCTTTACCTGGTCTGTTAGTTAAGGTGAACAGAGGATGTTTAAAGTTCAAGGTTAGGCTTTGTAAACTAACCCTGATTTAAACTTCTACCATCTTTATCCCGGAGCTGCCCAGTGTGTTTCTTCATCTGCATGTTGCTACTGTGTCAGACTATTTACAAAATAGGCTGTTTCTGAAGGCAATTAATCGTGGTGGTTTTTGTTTAGGGGAATTATAATACAAGGGAGAAAACATAGATCCCTTTCTTTCAACTTTGTGCCACTTTGGTTTGGGTTGCATAAATCCAAACAAAACACAGGAAGATGGCACCAAGCATGGAAAAGGAAGATGACATTATTCACATTTACTTTACACAATCTAAGATTGTGGGATATGATTGTTTTGTCTCTTCTAGCAATAAAAAAAATGGCAATGTTTTAGGAAACCGGAATCACACAGGTGAGATAAGAAGATGAGGTGTTTTGTCTTGTCCAACTAAAGATAAACATGAAAGAGTCAGAAGGCAAGATGCTGGAGATTCAGTGGCAAAAAGAAGGGAACAGGTTTCTTTTTCTTTCAGCTGACATTTAACAGAGAAGCAGATGTAGGAGGAGTAAATCCACTGTGCAGGTGTCAAGCTGCTTCAGGAATTGCATTTCCAGACTTCCTTGATGAGTCGCGTTTGAACTTTGACGCAGGTGACCCCTGCCCTCGGATGTTAAAACCAGGAGCAACTCTGCAACAAAAAGTCTCTGTTTACACTCTAAGCAGCGCCGCATTTACAATGTTCGCTGTCCTCTCACAGCTGAAGCAAAGTTTAGAGCCATGTCGGGCTCAGCCTCTCTGTTTGGAGCACATTTTCAGCCACAATGACATCATCTGAGATGCTATCAACCTGTTTACGCTTTCTCTGCTCCATAGCGGCCAGTACATTGCACACAAATTGGACAATCTAGAACAGGTGTGTGTATGAGATTCTAATGTGTATGGGGGAAAAAAGCTGCAAAGAAGCATTTTCTCTTTTTATAAAGTTAGATTTCCTTCTTCATTTTGTTTCAATGAACTCTAAACTGCAGGTGAAAGAGCAACACCTCCCACGCAGTAGAGCAGAGGGCAGACACACATCCAACCTTTAAAAAAATGGATTGTGCTTTGTCACACAACCAGCAGAACTCCATTCATTGAAGGGAAGAAGGCACAACTGGTGCTTGGAAAGCTGACAATGAAACAAGGATCAACACTGGACTGATTAGGTAACTTGGGAGAGATTTGACGATATTCTCATGTGATCCTTGAGGGAATTTTTACACATTTTATTGTATGATCTTGTAAAGGCGAATTGTGGATCCAACAAAAAAAATCAAAAAAATCTGACATCCCTTGTAAGAATTACAAAGCAAGCCTTATAGAAAATTCTAACTTCAACACCAGACTCAACTACGCAAGAGAAGTTGGTTCTTAAAAAAAGTGCAGCGTGTCAGCAGTCTAACTGCGATGAGCTTAAATATACAAGGTGGGATAAGGTTTTAAAAGCTGCAAAACTCAGCAAGTCAAACCTCTCTAGGGTTTTATGTTGTCCGTCTCATATTTCATCTTCAAAAACACTCCCACACCAACTACTGAAGGGTTTCGATTACATAAAGCATTTCATATCGATACTTCTTTTCACTACAAACATTCTGACATGTTTGAGCAGGTAAAGTACAGGTGCAATCACTAACATTATGCCAAATATGGCTGCATGCCATTAAGGTGTGATCGTTCCGGGAACCTGATATGATCACATTGGCTCATTCACATGTTGGGACAGTTGGATGAAGAAATAGATTACGAACTAAATCCTACTTCAACAACTCAAAGCACAGGATGAGAAAAGAACTTTGAAGAGTATAGCATGGGCTTATTTAGGGAGGAAAGGAAGATGTACTCTTTGGTTAGCTTAGAAGTAAAGTTAAAATAAAAAAAAAATAATATGTCAGTTTGATCTGGTCATGAGTCTGCCTTCATGTCAAACTGAAAAAACACTGATAATTTGTGGTGTGACATTGGTGACACCACTCTGGTCTTTGGGGACAGGTGGGAAACTGCACCTTCATCATTTTCACAAAACATAACATGGGCACAACATAATATTTCAAAAGCAGATAAAATCAGCGTCTTCCCCTGTGCCCATTATCTATCTTTTGAGTGCTTGTTGATTTGTTAATGTTATCTGACCACCACAGCAGGAGTGAAGGGAGGGAGATGTGAAGCACACACACATAAACACACCGGCCATTTCCTGAAGCACATGATGAGTTTCCTGCGATAACTCATTTTCAAATCAACTACAAGCTACTGTTACTGATAGCCAGATCGTCCTGTTAACGTCATCACCAAAATCTCACATGGTTGGTTACAGAGATGAAGGGATGAGGAAACTTTTGGGATGATGAGATAAGATGGACTAAAGATGCCAAAGCAGCAGATAGATAAAGTAAGAGAAGCAAAGTTTACATGAAAACAGATTAAGCATGACTTGTCTTCTTTTCAGGTATTTCTCCCTTTTTGTTTATATTGTTTTAATTTTTAGCTTTACTGTTAGAAGTACAGATTTAAAACATGTATAAAGTTTGACTCAAAATGTTCCTTATTAAGTGATACTTTTCTGCTACTTTTTGTTTATTAGGTTTTGTGTGTTAGATTCTAAAATGATCTACCTTGTGTACAAAATCCACTGCAGGGTGGACGGATTGACTGACGGATGGATGGGATAATAAAAATAATACTCAGTTATTGGATATTAGAAAAACTGCAATGAAGACTGGATATTACATCTGAATGTTTAGTCACAGAGGAATGGGTTCCATGAAATTTGCATACACAGTGAGAGCAATATAAATATGACACTGCTTGTGCCAATAAGAATTAAAGAAAATAATAAAGAACTAATATGATAGCTGTATGTTTGTTTTATTTGTATTCCCAGCACCAAGTCCAGTTTATGGCTCTTGGCATTGCAAATAAGTTATGCTATTGCAGATGCTATGGCATCTGCTAATTCAGTGGTTCCCAAAGTCGGTCCTCGTGGGCCGGCATCCTGCATGTTTTAGTTCTCTCCCTGATTTAACACACCTGGATCAAATGATGGCTCTTTAGAAGGCCTAAGAAGAACAAAATCTATCTCAGAAAAGTTGTTCCTACCACCAGGCAGAGAACTAAAACATGCAGGATGCCGGGGCTCGAGGACCGACTTTGGGAACCATTGCACTAATTAATGGTTACATTAAGGATGTAACTTATTTCATAAATATTGATGTGTTAAAGTAAATCTTAACACATTGTTAATAATACAGAGATTACATCGCCATAAACTGAGGTTTTGAGTCACCCACAAAAGTAAATATAAATGGTAAAATGACAATCCAAATAAATTTTTTCAAATATTTTACATGTTGCCAATTGTAGTTCTTAGTAGGAGAGGAGGGAAACAGTGGATCGAGATATGGACATGGATAAAACTGGATTATTTTCATATTATTTCTGATCTAATTTTGAGGAACTTCAACTAGTCAGAAGTCTGAAGCATTTAAGTGTAGAAACCGAACAAAATCACATTCAGAGATCAATTCACTTGGATTCAGTACATGTCACATGCAGGATGTGCGAAATTGAAAGGAAAACTTTTCAAACACAAGAAAGGAGAGCATTAACATTTTGATCCAGAGATGAAAGCAAAAAAGTTTATCTGACATGCCAATCCTCACAACCACATGTGAGGTATGCAAATTAATTCCTATAAATTTTAAATGAAAGAAGACACATAAGGTTTTAACACTTTTCTCAGATAATGATAGTTTAAGCAACAGGTTTCACACACTTATATAAACTACAAGAAACACCTATTCAAAACTTTGCAAGAAAGAACTAACATTGATGTCAAGTAAAAAGGCAATCCTCAAACAGCATATTTTTTCCAATAAGCTGTAATTTAACTTCTGAAAGTCATATGACTTTATCTGTTATTGTATTCATTTTAAATTGAAAATTTTCAAAGTGTTGTATTCCACTTCAAAATCTCATGTTTTTAATTTAGAAATAAAACTTGCATATGCACCTCTTTCCAGCCTTGGCAATCAGCATTTGAGATCAAGGAGAAAACACTGACATGACCATAGCACCCCTGCCTTATTCCTGATTAATGGATTGGTTGGTGTTGCAAATCTCCTCGTGATACTACAATGCTCAGTCTCCTAATGCAGCCATATGAGCATTTTTTGGAAATACAAAGTCCTGCTCCAAAGAATACCAGAAATACAGTTGAACACCAGAAACCTAGAAATGAATGGATGATGCAGCACAGCCATATAGATGAAAAGCTCAACAGTTTTATCAGCAGGGTGACCACATCAGATGAAAGTGTCATCCCTGTTTATGCAATGCTGATAACATCAGGACAATCCCACATAAACTCATGGCCAAATGACACAGAATGAGGACAAGCAATTACCTTTCAGTGTCATCAAAACAATACACATGGCCACAGGGAAGCTGCACACTCACAAGTCACACAAACATCACACCAATCTCTGAATTCATCAGAGATGTGTGCTTTTGAAATGTTTCTGTGATGTGTCCACTGAGTGAGATAAGGTAGAGGTAGTGTCAACAGAATGGCCGTGTCTGTATGAGTGTGTATCAAAAGCTGTGTCTCCACATAGGAAACAGATGCCTCACCTCTGGCTATGAGACAGAGAGGGAAGCAGTCTCAATGTGGCTGTACCACATTGTTCCACAGTCAGACACCCTGAGGGTTACTTGTGTAATAAAGCAGCAGCAAGGTTTGGCCACTTTCAGTGGGAAATAGTAGCCTTTGTGAATTCCTTGCATAAGTGAATCTGTACATCAAAAGATTTTGAAAAGAGACTTGAATGCTAACATACAAAGTCTGAATTGTTCCTTATCAGCAACATTAACAGACGACATTATCATTTCAAAAAATTCTAGCCATGAAACAGAGCATAACCTCAATAAATCTAATTTTTACATGTTTAAACAGTATGCTTTAAGAGTAAAATGTACACAGCATAATAATTTTTCATAGACGTGATACATTGTTAACAATGATTATTACCCCACAATTTGCCCACTCTTATTTGTCTTCAACCAAACTTTCTCCTTGAGGTTTAGCATCCTAGGTCTATGTTAGATCTGGGTATCATAGACAGAGAAATGATGAGTTGCAGCTGACTAGTACATAAAATAGTAAAGATGCTGTTGCAGTAATATAACTTACTGAAAAAAAAGGCATGCATACATTTGTATCTGTCCCATTTCTACATGAAGCCTCTTATTTTGGTAAGGTTTTTAGTACAATAGAAAGATGATTTAGTAACATACTTAATGTGGTTATCAGAATGTAGATGCAAGTCAAATGCTAAAACCAGGTTCTTCACATAATTTGTGGTCTTTATGCAAATTGAGTCTAGGTGAGTCCTTATATAGATCCTTGCATTTTTGGGTCCAAAAATATTGGTTTCTGTCATATCTGCAGAAGAAAATTCTGATCCATCCACTCATATTGCAGAGTGCAGTGGGTTATGGCCATGCAGTGACATAGATATGAAGCTGTGAGCTAACCAAGTCCTCACTATGATTGTACCACCTGAGAACAGCCCTTAGCAAGGGGCCTGAAGCAGTACCTTTTAGTAAAGTTCAGGGAAGCATTTGCTGAAAGTACCGTACCAGAAGTGTCTCACATTTAAAGGAAGAACTCTTCAATGCCATCAGCCAAGATTGAGATAAAAAGTAGACTTTGACTTGAGACATTTTAATATGACATAATCCTCCTCCACTTCTACACTTCATCAAAGTTTTCCTCAATACATTTCAGAAATAACTACACAAATCTATCTGAGAGACGTTTCCTACTTCTTCCTGGACACCGCTACCGCTTACTCTTCCTGTAGAGCGAAAGTTGGAGACACAATAGAAGGCATTCCTTTCAGAATGACCCACCTCCTCTACAGAGAGAGAGAGAGATGGAATTGAGGCTTGAAAGTCAAGTTGTTCAATTTCAAATATGTTGTGAGGTGGTTGTAGGTGTTGGGAAAAAAAATATATCTATGAATAAAGGTTGTTGCATCAGAATTCAAGAGGATATGTGAATAAAAGAATCATTATTATCAATCTTTTCTAAGGTCTAAATTATTTACAGTAGTAGTCGCACACCAATGAAATAATGGCGTATACACATTTGTTTAGATTTTGAGAAAGAAAATTGTCATACAATTTCTAAAGTTTTCAACAGACGGTGCATGGGTGTTTTGTAATCTGGTAAAAAATGCATTTGCACCATATCCAGACCTGGCGCTGATGGGATGTAAAGGAGTGAGGTGAATTCTGAAGCCATTTGATTGGCCAACTGGGACTTCAACTTCCTGCAGAGCTCATGAGGTTGGTTGAAGTTGAGGTTTGGGATGGATTTCAAATTTAATTCCATAAGAAAGGTGGACTTTTGGGTAGTTAATGTGGCTGGTTATATGTTCAGGGTATGTGGGCATGAATCCATAAGTTAATTTGACCTAAAGTGCTTCATTGTGACATTCAAACCCCAAGCTGTATTGCTGTGTTTTGCAATACAGCATAAATATTAAAATTTCATCAGTTGATGGTGGACTTGGCATCCACAGGCACAAATTTCCAGTGTTTCAGCTGTATGAGCATGCATAAACTTCATGGAAAATGTGCACCTGCATGCACAAATACACAGTGCTTATAAACAGAACACATGCTGAAAGGAACTCTGTAAAGACAATTAAAGAATGTAGTAAAACTTTTCATCTCTGCAAAATCCCTCTGAACTACAGAGCGAGTTTGATGAGAGGAAAACTAATTTGTTTCTAATTCAGTTTCCTTTTGTTAACCCTTTCAGTTTCTTGTCAACTGTGAATGATTCCTTCGACTGAAGCTCGCCTAGTTATGTATGCAGAAAGTTTACAAGAAACAAAAGGACGTTCTGCAGATTCAGTTGACAGGGAGCGAATGACAGAAATTTCCCCCTGGTACTCTTGTCAAGTCTCACTGGGAAATATTTTCCTTCCTATCGCACACACAAACACAATTGCTGGATGGTATTTCCCTGAACCTAAATATTCAAAGAATCCTTTGTTTTGATAAGATAAAAGTTTAGAGAAGAAGAGACGCTGCAGCCAAAGTGAGCCACTAAAGCAACAAGAATTTTGTTCTCCAATGTGACTGACAGTGTCACTGGTTGTCTCCATTACGCCCGCTATCATGATCATACTGCTACTTAATATAAATGTTCCAAGCTCCCAAAAAAGCAAGGGAAGCTTGATAAGACTTCTATCTTAAAACAGTTCATATTTCCATAAATCTTCCCATAACTCCTGGATGTTAATGGCTTTTTTTTTTAAAACCTTAAAAAGAAATATTTAAAAAATAAGCTTAAATATAAATATGTGTATTCCTTCAAATTGTGGGTTTACATTAGAAACACACGCATTCATTCAGGCTGAATTTGTGAGTGATTTATGCAAATCCCAAAACCCAAATGGATGACTTGCGAGAAATGAAGAAGGGATGGTTTTGAACATAGAGCGTCACAACTAGGAACTAAAGAAACAACATACCTTTTCTTGAACAATGAGGTAAAAAAGCTTTTGACTAGTTTCATAATTCAACAGAAGTAATGTTTTGTGTTAAGATACTAGACTCTATAAACATTTTTGTACACTAAATGTGAATATTTTCGTCTTATTGACCCAGATGACATTAAACACACTTTATCATACCAGTGATAGTTAAATTTAGCTTTGAACAAAACAAGCTGATCTGAAACAGACAAAAGCAGATTGTACAACAGTGGTATACAAGAAAATGCAATTATATATTAGGAATAAACCTGTTAAAAAAAGGAACAAAAGGCATTTACCAGTATTTAATAGGTTCAGAGGAAATAAATAAACAAATAAATAGATAAGTAGAAAGAAAGAAAAAAAAACTAAGAAATAAGGAAACAAAAAAGAAAGAAAGAGAAGCAAAGGCACAAAAAAAAACAAATAAATAAATAGAGGGGAACTAAATCATAAACCACAAATGTAACAGATTGTAAAAATATACAAAGATATGAGTAGAATTCTAAAAGTACGTAAGCAAGAAAAAATGAATTGATGACCAAGTGTTAATTAATTATATATACTGTATATATATATATATATATATATATATATATATATATATATATATATATATATTTTACAATTTTCAAGTCAATACATAAATCTTACTTACTTAAATAGAAAAACACACATTTTCAGTCTACAACAACCAAACATAGCTACAGTTTGAAATGTTAAAGGATATGAGCTGATCATATGGAGACATTCACTAGTTGGGGCAGATAATATTTTTTTATGTTTTATTCTATTTTATTCTATCCTATGCTATTCTACTAAAGTCTTTCACACTGTCAAATGAATTTTGGCCCTTTGCTACTTTCATATTTATATTTGATCTCGTTTTATTTCTAAGTGTCACTTAAGCATGCAGTTTTGGGAGGATAAAGAAGTACAATGCCAGGAATCTAAATAATGTTTCACTATTTTTGTAAGATTGAGTATGTAAGGTGTTGTTCTTGTTATTGGTTGTTTGCAATTTTGGACATTTAACATTTTCTTTGTCTTTGCTCTGATTATAAAGCATGAAAATAGGATTATGCAGCTATAATAAAAATATATATGTGTTATAGGTCACTTAAATTGTAAAACTCATTAAAAAAGATAAATACATTTAAACTAAACTATAATGGGTAATGTAGCTTATCTTGCAGGTTATACAAAAAAATGCAGCACTGGAAAAGAGGAACAGGGTTGTATCTGTCCTGCACTGGATGGGATTAACCTCGAGTGAATCCTGCAGGTGGGAGGTATAGCACCCATTGGCTTACTTACAAAGCTGACTTAAAATCTCGTTAAAATCCAATTAGGCAAAATAATAACCCATGCCAAATTAAACAAAAACTCACAATCAGCAGGTCTGCCTTCAGTCAAATTAAAAAAAGAAGAGATCATTTGAACGAAAGGGAAATATGATCTTAAGTAAGAGTTTTCCCCTCAGTGGGTTTGAGTAGGTCTGAGCACAGTCTGTTTCCCAGGCTCGTGGACCACCGGAGAGACCGGGTTGAGCTCAGAGGCAGTAAAAGCCTGAGGCGCAGTAAAAGAGACAAGCTGGGAGCTTGGAGCTGGACTGGCTCTTCTTTTAGTGGAACAGTTTACGTGATGAAGACGAGGGGCTGTGTGTGTGAAATTTAAGGGAAGCTAATTGCTGAGATTCCAACAGCCTCAACAAATAAAGCAAGTGGCCATAAAAGCACATGGTAGTGATTAGCCCATGCTGATACACATCTACAGTTTGTTCCTCTGACCTTCCCCTGCTCAAGTGCACACCCACAGAGCTGTTTGGGAAAACGATGCAAAGCAGGCATCCAAAAGATAAATATCTTAAAAACGCACACTGTACAAATACCAAAGGAACACCTGTGCAAATGACATCACAAAGGTGTGGTGGGAGAAGTTGTCTGTTGTGAATGCTCAATGATTTTTAGTGTTTTCTCAAAACTCATTGTGAAGTCGAGCTTAAAGATTTTCCAAAGTTACAGTTGCTCAATCTGGGAATGGTTGCAAGTATGCAACAGTTACAAAGCACACCAACCATGCTTAAAAAAAAACAGAACAAATGCAAAACATTCCAAACATGTTAAACATAGGACAAAGGTTTTCAGGTTACACTGGTAGAACGACTGGCTGTGCTGACACACTATTGTCTTGCAAACTTTCTTCAGTGTTTGTCACGAAAACTGACTTTTTATTAACAGTAGGTAAATTACCTACAACAGTAAATAATACATTTAGATTTGTCAAACTGTTTCTGAATTATAATCCATCTTCAAATAATACACAATATTTTTCTGAGGTAAATGTACTATTTTTGGAACTGATTAGTCATAAATCACACAGACAGAATGGGCAAGGGTGGATCAAAACTGGTCAACAGCCATACTCAATTTAAACCGCTTGATTATGATTATCTTTAGGTTGAAACTACATCTAAGCAGTGTATTGTTGGCTAGTAGAGGCAGGACTTTGAGGCTTTCCTCAATCTGGTCACCATGGAGACCAGATTGCCCTGTCTGAGCAATTTGAGGAGACCGATTCCATCACCATGGCAAATGTTGATGAGGTAAATAAGAGGGGTGGACAGGATTAATCGAAATTATTTAAAGTTCCACGTACTGTTGGGATTTTGTGACTGACGTATATGATGTTGCATTCTTGACTGGAACAATGTTCTAAAACATGTAGACTTGTATTGGGGAATACTGTTAGAGGCTATATCATAATTGTCTACAAATTCACTAATGATGTACAGGACATTGCAATCTTTCCATTGATTTACATTGATGATTTAGATTATTTTATATCTCACCTGGGGTTTCTGGAGGACCAGCAGGGAGTAAACCGTGTTTAAAAAAAACCTGCTACTTTTATTTGGATGTTTTAAATTTGATTTTTTAGGGGACATTTTAATTGGAGCTCAGGGTGAAACTCTAGCATATTTGAGTGGTATGTGTACTCTTCCTGTTAAATAAACCAATTCATTCTGCCAGCCATTGTAAAGAAAATTTGTAGCTCTGTAATTAGAAGACTACTCTCTCTGCAGAAACTACTCTCTGCATAATTCTACATAATTCATAAGCAGAATTATGTTTCTTAGCATAATTTCTCAAATATGTAGCATATGCAGGGGTTTATAAATGCTAAAAGCATCTAAGACCAATCTCTCAGAATGGAAAAAACTCAAATATGCTTTCCTTTTATAAAATCCACAAAACTAGACGTGTTCTGTCCCTTCGTTGAGTTTAAAGATAGAAAGTGAAACTGCAAAAATGTGGCAACACAAACGACTAAATGTTAAGTGTCTCTTAAAACTGTAAAGAAAACTGTCTTTACAGTTTTCTTGTAAAGACAGCCAAACAAAGCAAACAGGTTCAGATTGTTCCATCGTCCTTGTTCATACTTGGCACAGAACAGAGCCCGAGGAATTATCAGGACACAAAAATAGCCTCTTAAAGTCTACACAGACACAAGTACAACATCATTTGGAGCTTGACATCCAGGTGAAAATACAAAACATCTATCACTCATTGCTAAAGATGTAATTGACTATAAATGGATGATATTTACCAGTTAAGCTAATTAATTAGGACAGAGATATTGTTGTAGACCCTCTTAATACATAGAAATATTTTTTCTCTAGAAAATGTATTGCTTGTTTACGGAGTCCCTAAGGGGACATGGAGAAAAAAAAAGGAAAGAAATCCCGACTTAGTTTCTCGAGATCCTGCGAAAAGAAAAAAAAAAGTCGGGATCTCGAGAAAATAAGTCGGGATTTCTTTTTTTTTTTTCCTCCGTGTCCCCTTAGGGGCTCCGTACTTGTTTTCATATCAGACAGAAAACATTGCAGTTAAGGGCACACAATTCAGGTAAATGCAGGACCCGTTTACCTGCATTTCCATGACAGACAAAACACCACTGCTAACCTCTTGGTCCAAGATACCATTAGACACCTCAGGAGTCTAGTGGAGTCTATGGCAACACAGGTTAAGGTTGCAATGACACCAAAAGGGAGACAAACAGTTTTCCACGGGCTCATAATGTCTTAAGATGCATTGTCTCTTCAGAAATGTTGGAAACGGTTTTTCAACGGTTTCATCCAATAAGAGATGCTTCAAAAATCTCCAATTGTAAAAAAAGTAAAAAAAGAAAAAAGTATGGACTTAATTATAAAACTAATCATCAGTGAAAAACACTTGCATTCAGTTAAGGTTGTTCTTCATAGTGAAAAATAGAAGGAACCCTTTTGCAAGCAAAGCCTTCCTCTTTTCATCCATCATCTGTTCCATCATGCCATCACCTATAGAAAGGACACCAAGATTCCTGAACAGTCATAGCTTTTGGGAGCTACAGTGAATGTGTTGCTGACTCTATATGAATTTATTTATTTATTTATTTTTATATATGATTTAAAAATTCAAAATAAAAAAAATTTAATTTAAATTTATTTTTCAAGAAAACCTGCATAAGAGGCACAGCACTGTACAATATATACAAAACAGAATACTTAAAAGGTAGAAAGTATTAAAATATGACACTTCAACCAAAATATTATTATAATTATTAATATTATTATTTACAAGAGTCGAGCATCAAATTAAAATATTCTTAAATTAATTTGAAAAGAGAGGTTTAGAAATAGCAATTAGACTTCGGTTAATCAGGTTTTAAGAAGAATTTTAAAAGATTATATACTGTTATATTAAATATAAAAGCAGCTTACTTATAAAAGCATAAAAAACTCTCTGCCTTGTAATGGTTTTGCTTTATTTTGTAATATTATTTGGACTATAAACATCAGGACAGCAGATTGCTTTTATCTAGAATTCTGCATTTCACTACTACAAATATTTCCAAAGACAACCAAAGAGTTCTCAATTTTTTTCCCCTGATTCTCAATATTTTTAGGAGTTTCTGTAGGCTCCTTCTTCAAAGATTCCAGATCTTCATGGATCTGTGGGAACTTTGGGACTGCTCATTAAACAGGGGTTCATCACTAACAAGCAAAATCAGGACCATGTGGAGAACAGGGAGCCTCCCTGCCCTCTGCCCTTCCAATATTGTTAGATGAACATCAGAAAGGATGGGCTGACAAGACACACATGTCTACATGGGAATGCACAAGCAGCAATATCTTTAGGTCAGGGCTTTCACATTTTTCAGCCTGAGATTCTGAATATGTCAGAAAATTGTCAATGTTCAGTAAGTATTTGTACATACCCAAGTTTAAAGAAAACTAAAAATATCTGATATTTAGTTATTTTGGAACATAAATCTGGATGATCTCCACTGTTACATCTAAAGAGGAACCAAAGCTGCTCCCCATGCTGGTTTTGTCCATATGGCTGGAATACCTGCTACTTTTGCAGTACGTGTTAGGCTACCACACAGCACCACAGAGAAAGTAAGCCCTGCCAGCCCAACGCATACCTTCGGCCTACTTCTTATTGGAAAACCGGGATATCATACAGAGGAAATGCCTGGCATATTCCCAGAACAAAAGGAGCAATCTAGACATTGGGGGCAAGGAGGCAAATATATTGAGTTAAAATTAAAGACATTTTTGTCATATTCAATCTGCAAAGTCAAAAATCAGAATCAGATGAGGTTATTGAGGCCAGGGGATACATTCTGACTGGTTTGGATGAAGCTCCAAGCAGGTTAGACACATGTGAGTGTGTAAGTTTGAGAAGTGTTGTGACGTGTGAGTGGTGTTGACGTTAAGTGGCTGACATCAGATCCAGTCCTCGCTGCCTAGTCCACTCGCGTGCCTCCCTATATGTGTGTCTTGGTGTGTGTGCGTGTGTGCACGATTCTACGAATGCTTTCCAGAGTGTGCACCTGTGTCATATAAATCCGCCAAGAGCTTGCTCCCGTAGCAGGGCTACATTTCCAATAACAGTTACAGAGAAGGCTGCAGGCGATGGGTGGAGAGAAAGCTACTGTATGTTGCTGTAATAGAGCACAGCTGTGAGTGGATAAGGTTGTCGTGTCGTGTGCACATGTATTAAGGCCAGAAGAGGTTCCCCACTGATGAGCAGGTTTATGAGGGGAAAGAGACCATTTAAATGTCTTGACATTTTCTTTGACAAACCCTTGAAATGTTTAAAAGTGTAATAAGTGTTTGGAGAATGATCAACTTTTGTGGATTAAATATTATAAATGTTTTTTTCTTTCTACTTTTCCAGAACAAATAACAACCACCTGCTAAAATACTCAAAGAATGCACCTCTGTTGCTCCACTCATTACAGTTACTCTCCTTCCTTTACTTTCATTACTGAAAGAACTTTGATACACGATCCAAAAATAACAGCTAACCTACGTAACACATGCAAAGTCCATATTTTAACAATGGACATTTGTATTCCTCAAAGAGCACTATATTCCATTTGCCTATCCAAGTTTGCCATTCCATATTATGCAGATGTGCAGTTATCAGCATCAGCATAAAACAAATACAACATTTTACAAGTTCAGGTTTTATTGAAGTCTAACCTAAAGTGTAAAGAACACAATGAACTCCAAATCTCAATAAGTTATTAAAAAGCAATGAAGGGGAATACAAAAGCCATGAGTGGAGAACAACTCTCCTAGGCTCTGATCCAAATATCTCAGGCAGGTGGAGTTCTGCACTTGACAGTCCTGCAGTGTTACGCCAATCATTACCTCCTATGGCTTCTCCTGCTGACCTTGAAATTGAAGATAATTCTAAGTGCCAGATTTTAACAGGAGTGACTTAATGGTATCTTCCATTTAGATATATTCTACAGCATGTTATTAAAAAACCCAAATAGCTTTATGTTATACAATATATCTTACTTACACAATGGCATGTGATTCTGTCTCCTACTGGTCGATCATTGTGTCCTCTGCTCAAAACTAGCCTGGCTCGCTTCTTTACTTCACTTAGGAACTAAAAGTGAAACCAGCATCGGTTTCATGGATTACCTTCAAATGAAAACAATGAAAAGTGAAGCTGCTGGGGGAGTCGACATTGTAACGAGAAATGGGTTCAAGGTGCCTGCTGGTTTACTTTTGGGAAATGAGAACGATGTTGTTACATTCATATTAAAGGAATAAAAACAAATACCAGGTGTGGAGAAAAGATAATAAGGACAGAAACAAAGAAATAAGAGAAACCCTTCACCATCTCAGCCCAGCAGCAGACTGTGTGAGGGCCCAGGACGCCTCACTGTGTTTTAACTCTGGTTCTTCTTCTCTCCTGGGAAATAAAAACATTCTTGTTTTCCTTCCAAATGAGCATTTTGGGGGCAGCCAGATGTGCAAGAGGGGAGCTGGAGGAGGTTCCTCTCTTCTGAGACTGAACCAAGAGGGTTGGGCGAGGGGACCTCCAACACCAGCTCCTCTCCTCTTGGAGGAGCAGCCCGCAACCTCGCCTTTCACCTCTGAACCCCCACCCCTGACCTGCGGGGATGCAGATGGAAGTGGGTCTGTGAAAGCCTAAAAGAATGTAAACAGCCAATCGCCACATACAGAGCAATTTTCAGCAGTAACGCATTGGCCATATTGGAACAAAGCCCAGCAGATGATGCAGACTGTTTTTTTTTAAATAAAAGTTTAACATGGTTTGCAAGTATGAATTACTTATCCATACATGTCGAGGAAGAGGAGGGGGCCCTCCCATCTTCTTTTTTTGGCCTTCTTCCCTCCCTGAGGTGATTTGGAGAATTGCGTCAACCATCTATTTCAGCCTGTTGAGCACCGAGGAGGATACATCAATTCTTCTGGGACATTTTGAGAGACCACCGGCTAACACAGAAAGGATATAATGGAGGAAGAGTAGGAGGAGGACATAGGTTTGAGCCCTGAACTATGGGTGGAGCGACACAGGGCTGGAGGGAGGGAAATATGCAGACAGATAAGAAGGTGAGGGAGATTAGAAGGGAAAGGAAGACGGGAGGGAGAAGGTATGAGGTGTTAGGAAATACAGGATGAAACAAGGATGAGGGAGTGGTATGAGGTAAAAGAAGAACAGAGAGGTGGGGGAATGTATAAGAGGAAGGATTGAGGAAGCCTTCAGGGGGAAAAAAAACAAGTACAGAATGTCCAAATGTCGAGGAATGCAACTTGCATTTCTGTCTCCTAATGTTTCATGTAAGGATTTGGCCTGCTCATTTTTTAGTAGGCAAATAATCCGTTTGGTTGGCTAGGTGCAACTGCAACTGACTTTAGGAAGGATGGACTCGGATGCTAAAACGAGGAAGTAAAAACAATTTCTAATTGCTTTGTAATTTTTGTGTCAATTAGTTGTAGTTCAATTCTTGTGTATTGATATTAAATTATAGCGAGGTGCAAAAGTTGGAAAAGTGAAAGAGCAAAATAACTAGCATAAGGCCTAAAGAGATAACATCAGAAAGCTCAATCAATGTCGATGAGAGGGAGCAGCTATGAAGTTCTGCAAAAATCTAACACAGAACTAGGGCTGCACAATATCAAGAAAACATGTAAAAATACTGGTGAGTAAACACATGCTTAACTAAATGACACAGAATTCTTTCTAAGTTGGCCTCAATGTAATGATACTGAGTAATCTATACAAATATTGGGAAAAAATTTTAAAGAAGAGACATTATGTATTTTCCAGGCACATAATGCTAATTTGTAGCACAACCAAGTAACTATGTTATCTTCAGTTATTATGAAAATGTTGTGTAGATCAAACACAAAAGAAATTGGAGTTTGCAATTTGATGCCTTGAAATGAGCCTTTATCTCTTAAAGAAGTTCCTTCCTTTTCAGGTACTTTGCCTTCAGCGCGTCTTTACAGCAATGCCTTTTCACATCTACAACCATTCACCACCTCCAGGGGGACATTTCTCATCAATTTAATTACTGTTAAAAAACATTCCCAAGGGTAATGCTGATTAAGTTCTCTAGAACTTGTGTGTCAAACCACTTGTCAAACTCAAGGCCCAGGTGCCAAATCCAGCCCATCCCAACTATTTATGTGGTCTTCTAGAGTCTGGAGCGACTAGAATCTTCAAATTAAGAGTGGTATGCTTAAAAATTATTTTATGAATCACATCAAAGAGGTTTTATCTATAATCTGTCAAATTACATCATTGTGAAATATAATTTAACTTTAAGAATTGTAATCTTTTTAAGTATACGGTTGTAAAAGTCAACACAAATCAAGCCATTTACCTCAAAGTTATTTTGATTTTATTCTTCGTCAGTGAAGTTCAGATATTTTAAATTCAGTATGTATATTGTCATCAGCTAGTGGAAGTTAAGCGGGGAAAAAAGCAGAAATTAGCAGAAGAACATATGGATATATCACTTTTAATGAAAAACCAACTATATAGTCATGGTAAAAAAAAAACCCCAAAAAAACACTTATTTAAACTGTACAGTTTGAAAAAAAAACTCAGTAGTACTGAACCACTACTGAGGTGTCAAACTTTCACTACACTCTGTAGTTCATGCTCACACTGAATGGCCCCACTCCTCAAACAAACATTCAGTCTCAATCTGTGAGCTATACCTACAGCCTGCAGACCTAACTTCCTGTTCTTTCACAATCTCTCACACGAAGAGTAAAACTGTTGAGGGCCAGATAGCCAACATGGCATTCTTCTCGACAGGAAGTGGCTCTTTTCTCTGCACTCCCAGACCTGGTATGCTAGGAAATCTATGCACTGCCCTCATAAAAGCCCTCACTTCCTGTCTATACAGGAAACAGTCACTACTTCGCTAGATCCTGATACCCTGCAGGTTCTGGGCCCCCTGTGATATTGTTCTGCCAATCAAAGCATGTTTATCAATGAAAACAAGCACAGGGATGTGGCCTTATCTGTAAGTCATTTGTTGTCTGAGGGAGAGTGCTGAGATTGAATCATGTTATGCGACAAATGTAGCATAAGGCAATAAAAATACGTATTGAACCTGAACTGTTTGGTCCCATGATTGCAAAATTTGCCTTCTTTGAATGCAAATGATGTTGAAATGAGGACACACCTGTTTTTCTTTATACAGAAATCTCAATCACTGGGTGTAGAGACCTGAAGTTGCTTTTTCTATTGTTTCCTTTTTAATCAAACTCATTCAGCCTCATCTGCTTCCCCCCCCCAAGATTAGTCTTATGTCATTAAGATGAGAAAAGGCACTAAAGAAAGATTTGTTCTCCTCTCATCTCAATCTCTAAAGTTCTTCTCCTCAATTACTTTCAAGCATCTCCCACACAGGAGGTGCTAAGCTGTCTATGGTTATAAACTGGTTGGATGGTTGACAGCTTTGTTTCCTCTTCAGGTGAAATATGCCCTTTCCCTTCAAATCAATTACCCCTCCTCCTCTCTCCCAGCTGCCAGGGTCTTATTTACGGGCCGAACCTGGAGCCTGGGATTATGGCAACATTTGACCTCCCACCTTCGACCCACAAAGTCAACCTTGTACGCCATTAAACTGCCTCTCTCCAGCTATTACCCAATCTGATGACTCACTTAAGGGGGATTCCAGGTAACACGAGAACAAGATGGAGGTTCTACCTGATGTAATAGGCCTGCTTGAAAAATTGCCGAAAATTTTAGGAAAAAAGGGGATTTGGTGAACAAGAACTGTTGAAAACACCAACATCTGGATCTCAATTAAGATCCATCTGAACACAAAAAACAAGAACCAAATCCACAACATAAAACATTTTTCAATATAAAAACTAAAAATAGTTTGGCCTAAAGACATTTTTTGGCTATATCAGCAAAGTTTGACCAGTGCAAATCATAGTGGTAAAAGCCAAAGGCAGGCAGTCTCAAGGAGGTCTATGGGAATGCATCAAGAACACAGTGCACCCCTAATTTTGCACAGTGAGTTTGTGGTGATACATTAGTGGAGTGGAAGAGGATATATGAGTTCTTGGTGAAGCGCCCAAGAGCCTGAGAAGAGCAGTGTAAAACTTTAAACTTAACCACGTAGTGTGGCCTACATGAAAAGTGCAGAGTAATCAGAGAGTTTAAAAAACAACTAGCTATGTCATTAAATAAAAGGACAGGGTCTCAGCAGATTGCTAAAATGAACATTTTAAAATCTTAAGTGTCATGATCAGCTACCCTGTTCTCCCAAATGGAAAAAAAGCACACAAACCTAAAAATTGTGTAAATAAGCTGGTTGCCAAAGGGAGAGATGGAAGTTTTCCGTTTATCAGGCTAAAGTTCAAATGCGAAATAGATCTATCATGTTGTCCTAAAGATGTATTGGCATCTTATTTAGCATCACCGAGGGTACAGAGTAAGAAGACAAATATATGGCTCATAGGTTTAATATAGTCACAAAAACAACATTAGGTTTGCGTATTTTAGTGTGACTCAAAAATAAATGCAGGATTTTAAGTGCGTCATTCCTAAGTACACCCCAAATATTACACAGATGGCAGTGTTTTCCTTCTCATCTGAAACTGATCGATAGTTTCCACCTTGAAGCTCCTCTGTGAAACTTCTAGGATACAGTTTTATTTGTCAGGCACTATTTTATGAAGGACAAATAAAAGACATCCAAGTTACTTTTCCAAACTTGTGTTGAGAAAGTGTTTTGAGAAACTTTTTGAGAGGTCTTAATATCTTTTTCTAAAAAGGGTAAGAAAAAACATATACAACTAAGAGCAAGAATAAAGTTGAAAAAAAAAATAAACACGGTAAGTGTAAAGTAAAAATAAATCAATAAATAAAAAGAGAAGATGAAGAGAACAAAACAAAGCCGGCTCTCCACCTGGCCTCTCCATGTTTGTTATTACCATTATTCAGTGGTAATGGGTAAAAGTTGAAACAAACACTGGTGCACCTGTTAATTCCACCCCCAGGCAAGTGGGCCCAGCCATTTCCTGTGGCCTTTAGGGAGGGGGAGCAGGATGGGCAAGCAGAACCAGATGATATGAGCGTTTAGAGGTTGCTGTGAGGCAGCAGGAGAGGGTGTGCAGCTCTGTGTGTAGCGGTCAGCAGGGTGGTGGATTCAGACAGCAAAGGTCAGGGTGAAGGGGCACACCCAGTAGGACACAAGGAGGCTGGTAAGAGGGAAGTATGGTGGGGCTAAGAACGGGACCCGAACCCATCAAGTAAATCTTTTCCATACGGAGAGCATATTAAATCCAGACAGAAGATGCTTGAAAACAAAGACTACATTTAAACATTATTGGAAATGTAATTTAGAGCTAGGCAGAACAATCAAGCTATGTTAGCACCTAGAATTTCAAGAAAGTAATTTTTTTTATTTATTTGTAATTCTTAAATGTTTCCATTCTTTGTTTTGTTCCTCTGACTGGCTTACAGTATGTTTGAAAAATGTGTTTTGATAGCAGAAAATATTGAAAATAATATTTAGCTAATTTTATATTCACAGCTCAAATTGATGTTAACTAAGCAATTATTTTTACCAAAAATAAACATTATAATTATTGTATGTCTACCACAATTGCTGCAAGGATGAAAAGGCTTTCTTCACCACCAGAAGGATATCCATCAAGCATAACATGCTTCCCCTTTCTGCATTCATACTGAACACAACTGGTATTAATTTACTGGAAGAAACGGAAAACATACTGTCATTTTTTAATGTGTTCATTCATCTAGCTTTTTCAAGAACGAGAAGTTAATTTGAACATTTTTACCTTATGCTACTACAAAGGTTTTGGGGAAAGGCATTATTCATATATATCTCAGAGGTCTGAACAAGCAAATGTATGGAGGTAGAACCAACTGAACCTTTATCTAAAGCAGAGATCCTTTAATACCTTAACAGGTAATCAGATTTATATTTGTAGCTTGTAGGGAGATAACCTAAATGTCACAACAAACTGGAAAGCATGAGAGGAGTGTTTTATCCTCTAATTAATTATGAGCACAGTATATGCCTTGAATGCCCATTTATCAGTTTCTTTGGCCCCTCACACTGGAAAATGGAGTTTGGGGAGTTGCAATCTCTGTTTGCCCATATTTGTCTTCCATTTTTCATGGATAAATGGAAATATATTCCTAGAAAAGAAAAAAAAAACATTTCAGGAATATAACTTATATTCCAGGAATATATGTTTTAGGTGATTCAATATGATTTAAATTGCTAAAACATTTTAAAATAATTTTTTTTCAGTGTTAAAAATGCAACTCGATTTGGCAAAATGGCAACATTTCTGTCACTGAACGACTTGAGTTACTCCTGATATCTGATCATTCATAAGCTTATTTATAAGTTATGCCATGTCTACAGAGCATTATAACCATAACTGTGTATTAACACAGGAATAGATTTTAACCAATGCATCATTTTCTTAATGGATTTCAGGCTCTAAAATAAGGTTAAAATCTTGTCTTTAAGTGAAATATTCTCTCTCTCTCTGCCTCCCCAGCTGCATTTGTGTAAAAACATGATTCCTTCATCATCATCATCATCCACCCTACTCTCTTTCTCCTTTTCTCTTCTTCCCCCCTTGCTGTTTTGTGCTGAGGGGAATTAGAAAGCATAACAAGTCGAGAGGTCCACTGTCATGGAACACCCAGGCTGCTACTTTTATTCCCTCCCTTTTCTCTCTGCTCCACCTCCTTAGGGTGCCCACCTCAAACAGGAGGCCCTTTCTTCTCCTGGTTTTAGGAGTAACCAATTGAGCAGCATGTTAGTGAAGTTTAGGATCAGCTGGTCAGCCAGAGAGAATATGGAGGCAGTAAATCCCACAATGACAGTCAAGGAGGATAGACAAAAACCAAAGATGATAGAGAGCATTAAAAGAAAAAAAAAACAGGAATAAAATAGGCTACAGCAGTGAATCCCAGCTAGTCATCTAGCCCAGGCAGTTGGGCTAGATGACTTTAACCTTAAAGAGCTCACATTATGACAATATTTAAACCTTCACAATTTCAGAAACACATGCAATTCCCAAGCTACTAATTCAATTCCCATAATAACATAAATTCCAAGTAATTTAAATGTTGCCTTTTTTTTATCCTTTACCATTCTCCAAGGTCTCCGCCAGGACAACACATTGCATATTCAGGAAAAATAGAAAAATTTAGCCACCCCTAAGGAATAGGGAGTTGCAGTCAGAGCAGTTTGTATACTTCCTTATTTCACATTGAAAAGTCAGCTGTGATTGCAATACCTTCAAATCACCTGAGTGAACCCAGTGACACATGAACTCATTTATCTTCACATCTCACGCCATTTCCTAAACAAATAGGAGCCCTGATCAACTTGAGCTCCTTTTTGTTGAAAAACTTCATTTTGACGTTAACTTCTACTTCAAAAGCGTGATCGTATCACTTCCACCGTCTGAGTGACCTGCTTCAGCACTCATTAATCACCTGTAATGCCTGCTCAATTAGCTTTAATCACCAAGTGCCTGATAAGATTCAATGTTAAGTTAATAAGAGCTCTTTACGTCTTGGCTGAATCAAGCTTTCTGTGCTTTACAGGGTGAAAAGAGCTCACATTGTTAAAAGAGCTACCTGCACTTTTCTACAAAAAGTTTCAAACAAAATGCTGTATGAGCTTCACCAATAAGTCAATCTCTACTATGTCATCTACTATATTACAATAGCATAACACATATTTATCTACCCATGAGTCAGTTCAAAGGGGAAATGGAAATTATATTATGTTTGAGTTTTTATGAAGGTTTTTGGACAATGCTGATATATTTTATTAGGATTATTTTATTATATTACAGAAAAACTCATGACAGAGCAATTTCTAAGTGGAAGAAAAAACTAAGCTTTTGAAAGTGTTTTAAATAAGAACGTGTAGGATTCCTAATACTTGTAAATAAAATGAAGGTAACAAATTGCCTTTGGAAGGTTTGGTAAAGAAATACTCCAGCAGACTATGAGCTCAAATTACAGAAAAATTTATTTCTATAAATCACGGGCAAATGCATACAACACTTAAAACTATTTATCATTTTCCTTCTGTTTCACAATTCCATACTTTGTGTGTATTCATGTTAACGTGCAGCATTTTTTCTTTTTTGGGACAAGTTTTGTGGAAAACTGGAATCCAGTTTACAAACATCTGCTGGAACTAAAAAAAAAAAGAGCACTTGAACAACATGACAGAAAAGTGCCTTAAAGAAAAAGTGCCTCAGGTCTCAGTGGGTGAGTGTGTAAGGAAGCTCATTAAGTCATTTATCACCTCATCGGTGTGGGAATCAGGGCCACTATGAGCCACTGGGCCCTGTGACAGAACCTGAGTCATAGGCTCTCTGTCTTTCAGTGAGCGAGGGGCCTCCGCACTGACAGAAAGCTGCATGGTAAGAGGGCACACTGACAGACAGGACAGAAGGAAAGAGTATGAGGAAGGAGAAAGAATCAGAAGAACTGCAGAGTAAAGGAGACAGAAAGCGGTCAGAGAAAAAATCATAGAGAACAGAATGGCATGCAGTCTCAATTTAAGGGAGGGAGGAAGAGATGATTTGAAGGAGTTGGGAGAGGCCTTTAAAAGATTATGTGACCAGACGAGCACAAATCATGGTTCACTGAACTACATCTATTAATATCCCAATTTAACCCTCCTTTTTTAGATCAGCAACATATGCAAATTCGTTTCAGCTTGATAAAAACAGGAGTGGGGTTAAAGACTAAGTGCTTTATTTTAGGAGTAAATCAGATTCTTATAATAATTGAAACTATTGATTGTGTAGAAGAAACAACCAAAAATGTAGTGAAGAGAACACAGCACAGTTCATACAAATGCTAAAACATTGACTTGGTCAAAGAGTCTGCAGCCACACCATAAAGACAGCCATAGATGTCCCTGGTAAAAGTTGCTTTTATTTTATGCTGGTTTATAATTTGTCTTCTACAAATCATGTCATAGTCAATCAATTCTGTTTGCAAGCATTCCTCTTGCAATTTTACCTAAAATAACTGGATTGTGCAATGAATTGTTTTTTTCTTTCATGTCTGACATAAATTTGTATTTTAAGTCCATTCAACACATGTGCAGCATTATCTCCAAATAACATTTTAAGGCTAAAGAACAAACAAAACACAGTCTTAGAGTTTGAATGATGTAGTGTGGCTTAGTGTGGTGTAGTTAAATCCACACAAGCAGAAAAAAAGAAGGAAATATGTGGAAATAGGTGAGTCAAACACTCACACTCCAGCCTCCTTATATAAAGTAGTATTATTTTTAAATGGCTGTTGGGAGATGTTGTACTGTATGAAAATGTAAGTGCTGGCTCAGACCCATAAGCATCAGAGTAATAATGCTGACCAGAACTGGAGCAGAACATGCAACTTCTATTTGAATGCTGCAAGAATTTTACTTTTCAAATGAAAAATTTTGTCTCAAGTAGTTATTCACAACTTTAGACCAGTGTTGGCATACAGTGTTGAAGCTACAGTTAAAGCCTCTTCGTCTTTACTGGAAAAAGCATCACATGAATTTTCCCTTTATAATCTCAAATTTTAGCAAGACACTTTGACTGAGATCCAAATGGAACATAGTCAAATGCATCAAATGTTCTCAGCTGCCTTGTAGCATAGTTTTGGATTTTGGACACTGAAATTAATTCAATTATTGTGAGAGTTTCAAACAAAATTGAAAAGTAAGAGTTACATTTAACACTGAAGTTGACTTTCCTTTTCCGAATCTACAACAACATATCAAAGCTTGCATATTTAACATACTGCTAAAGTTTCAAATGTAATATTTCCTCACCCTCCCACTGTGTGTGTTCACAAGCTTGTGTTGCTTATAGGAATGTGAGAAGGTTAGTCAATGGAGAGTAAGGAGAAACATTACTCTTAAAGGTTGATACAGGCCTGGAGACCCTGGCACCAGCTTCATTGCTGTGAAGATTACCAACCCTGATTTATGACCCTGACCCTTAAACAGAAATCCTGCTGGTAACATCACTCACAGTCACCAACAGAGACAGACACACACCTGTCCCTGACCAGCTGTGCAAAGAAACCTCTACAAATGGTGTCTTTTGTTTACTTTCCTGACACTCTGCTCTCGGCTCTTGCCAAGAGGGACTGCAAAAGTTAAAGCAATTATTTGATATGGGAGGCTGACCAAGGGAATTTACAGTATGCTGCCAGCTGATTAATGTTGGTGGGAGGACGAGGCTTGATAGCTGGAAGATTAAAGATTCCCTAATCATTCCAAACCAGAGTTTATCGGAAAGCACATGGTCCACTGCCAGTCAGACTCTTTGGAACGCCAACATTTTAAGGTTAAATGTTAAGGAGTACAATTACTGTGCAATGTCTTGGGTTCAAACTTGACGACCTTTCCTTTTGAAATGTGCTGAGAGTAAACCCTCTTTATAAATGTGAGTGTGGCCTTTGACTTTAGGGCTGGTGTGGTTGAGGTGTCACGATCACACTGCTGCTACTTCTGAGGACAGGATTTCACGGTGAGGATAAAGACAGCACATGCAGCACCAAATGGCAGACATTGGCCTGTTGGTCTCAAATACTATCCCACACATCTCCACCTCAGACAGGGAGAGAAAAAGAAGAGCCTGGAGCATTTAAGACAGTGGGAAGGTCTGAAATGGAGGAGCGGGGCGTCATGTGCAACTTCTGCCAACCCTAAATCTTTTTACACAGAGTAACAAAGAGACGACAGATGGTGGTTTGTGTTGCACACACTCTCTGCACCCGACACTCTAACATTTCAGCGATCAGCCATGATTCATGCTTTGTGGATTCCCATAGGAGGACAAACTCAGACGCACTTCATTTGTGTCCTGAGACCAGCAGCTACAAAGTTTCTGTTATGAACAAATGGGCTGCATTTATTGTGTAGTCCTTGCAAAATAAGAAAGGAATGCTTGAGAGAGCCAATGCGTTTTGTAAATTACCTTATTTGGACTCAACAAAGGGGTTTTATGATGTTTTGCAGTGTCTATGGTGAAATACTGTGTATTTCAAGGTGTGGAAAACAAAATCCAGAGATGTTTGTGTGCTTTGAGGGTATTGTTGAATGTCAACATGCTTTGCTGCAGGCGACTTGTCATCACTTCTCTCTGTGGCAAAGTGGAACATTGCAGAGTCTACAGAGAGGTGCTAATACTCAAGACAGACGTGAGACTCGGCTAGCCTTCACAATTCACTGGTCTGCTTTCAACACTCTGTATTCAGCTTGAGGATTCTACACACCCCTCAACAATGCAGTGCACAGAAATTCAGAGACAAGTACATTTATGGTGAATGTGCTTAGTGAGATGTCCATAGATGTGTCTTCACTTATTTAAAAGAAATTGACTAATGATGGCAGCAATAGGTGGGTAGAGGAAATGATTGTTCATTCACAATAAAAGAGACGATTCTTGGAGCAAGAAACTATGGAAGCTCATGAAATATAATACAAACTGACACTGACTAAGTCAAAAGATTCCAATCTTACCTGTGGATGGAAAATAGATGCCATGAAACAGATAACAGAGAAAAAGGGAAGAATAAAGAAGAAAGGAAACAGAAGTAGGACATGGTTCAAATGAGATATTTGCAAAACAGCAACATCTGGATTGTGAAATCATTCTGAAGTTTTAAAAAACGATTGATTAGAATGACCTATTAAAATATATAGTTTATATTTATAAATACAGCACAATCGAGTAACATTATTTGATTGCATTATAAAATGTTGTACATGTCAAACTTGACTCCATAATTGAATGCCTTGAAATTTGGCATCTGTCTGGTTTGACACTCTTTACAATAAAGCTCCACTTTTAACCCATTAATGCTATCAGGCACTGAAAAGTATCTCAGTTTAACCTGATTTTTGCTAATTGCTGCTGACTAGTCTGTAGGAGCTGAGTGGAGGAGTTGTGGGGGGGAGCGTTGCTCTGTAATGCAGAAGCTCAGACACTTTGAAACTGTGACTCCCAGGAGGAGTTGTGCCTCGTAGGCGGGGCTCGGTCCACATAGATGATTTGTCCAGTTGGACGGTTGCCACCAGAGATTCAAGGAAACATGCATGAAAGAATCAAAGCAACACTACAGGTATGTTTGTGATAAGGGAATAGCATTATAATATAATTTAAAATGCAAAAAGTAGGTATTATTTTGTACTTGTAAATAAATAAATGTAGGGCTAAAAAAATTAGTTTACAAAATAATGTCCCGATTAACATTTAAATTAAAGCATTTTAATTATTTAATAATTAAATTCTGAAATGAAGAATAAGTATAAGTGACTTTTTGTTTTTGGCTTCAATGTCAAACTATTTTTTCACATGTTTTGCACATCTTAAAAACAGTAACACCCAAGCATGGTAGAAATAATTACAATCTGATATAATTTCATGCTGCCTTTAGATATATATAACCATTATTTGACTTATTTAATAAAAATCTAATCAAATAAAAAGTTAACTATTAAGTAAATATAACTGCATTGTAATATTGGATATGGGAACCAGAATAAATTAACAACATATTTGGCTTGGTAGTTTAATAAGCCTAATGAAAAATATCACTAAATGCGTTTGAGCACAGGGAATAATCCGATTTATTTGGGTCTAAAAGTGTGTTTATGTGTGTGTATGTATATTTCAACTGTCTGGGCTCAGCACTTAGACGGTTGGCAGCAGAGAGCATCACAGCAAAAATGTTCACTCTTCTGCCTTCATACACATCAATAACCTCTGTTGGTTCTGTCTCATAAAGGCTAGTTCCACCTCATTGGTTGTGATTAATTGTAGACCACTTTTTCCCATGATTCTCAGCGTGGTCAGCAGAGGCTGACTCCAGTATGGAATTCTGGGAGTGGACACTGGCAGTGCTTCTCACCAGAGCCACGACCTCTCTCTGCATCCCTCACCGCTTGGCCCTTTTTAACCTTTCCACTCTGCCCTCGGTGGACCCAGGATGGATTGGCAGGACTTTAGTGAGTGGGCCGTGGGTGATGAGTTATCGCTCAAGTCTGGACGTTGTCGACATACCAACATTTCACAAACAGCAATTACAATGATACTCAATAATTGAAGCCTGATGGAGATGGATGGGGTCAGAGGCAAATGCAATGGGGGTCACATCACAGGGTAATTCACAAAAATTTGTTTCAGAATATGTCCATTAAAAAAACTGAAAAACAACAGGTGAAAGAAGCTAACCAGCAGAAAGCCAACAATTGGCTTGGAAAGTGAACAGCATTCAGTTAGTCATACAAAATAATTAATAGCTCTTTATTAATAAATTAAAACAGCTTTAAAAAAAAAAAGTAAATACTACAAAAACTGCAGCATTTTCCTCACTGGACTATAACTTGTGGAACAAGCCAAACTATGCGAAAAAGTGTGACTTATAGTTCTGAAAATGTGACAGCTACTTTTTTGAGTCTTTAATTTTTAAACTGTAGACAGACAGATGTACAAAAAAAATAAAAATACAAATATTAATAAAATAAATACTAATAACGATGATTTACAACTTTCACAATTAGCACTTTGTAATTCCTGAAGTAATATTTTCCTGATAAACAAATTTCAAAGTTCAGAGGGAAAATTAAGCACTTTTAGAAAACTAGGCAGTAGACTAGGCTATGATTTTAGCAGCTTCTTCCTAGACTGATTCGCCACAGAGGATTTTTGGCATCCATCTCCTTCAATCCCTATGTTCCTTCACACACTAATACAGTTCAGACTTTGAAGCTGCTAAAGTGCCAAAGTTCTTATTTTAAACAATAAACTAAACTGCAGGTAAAATATATCAAGCAGCTGGTGTCACAACATAGATCAAATTAATGTTTAATACAACTACAAATTTTGTCGTTATGACTATATATCCAATCAGTACATGATTGCAAAAACTTGTGGACTGTTCTGTAAATGGGCCAAAACTGCAGGACATGCTTCAAAAATGGCAGAAATATTGATGAGCCATTCTGTTGTGAGACAGGTAATGTAGTCTGGAAATATCTAAATTTTATCACACTATTATTCACATATCTAACAAATAGAGACATATTCACTGACTGTGAAACCAGGATTGTGAAGCTGTGTTTGTTTTTTTATGGTAATGGAAACTGGGAATGAGCACAGAGAGAAAATCAGGCAACATCAAACTCAAATTGGATTCTTATCTGTACTCAGACTGTTTAGATCTGTTTGAATTGACTGATATCTGAGTCAATCCAACCAAAATGAAGATAGGACAAGCTTTACTTTTCAAGTAAATTTGCAACCTTATTTTTATGTCTGACCAAGCAATACACCCTAACACCAGAGTGATTGTTGATATTTGGAAGGTCACTGATGCCTTCTTGGCTCCTTGAGCGGGTGAGTGTGTGCGTGTGTGTGTGTGTATGCGTGTGCTGGAGTAAGCCACCGCCATGCCCTGCCCCAAGGAAAGAGCTGAGTCGGCGGAATGGGGGATTCAGTGGGATCTGGTTGTGCTTGAAACCACAGGTGGTCTCACAACAAGCTCATTCAATGCAATTATGTACACACACAACTAATAATCCTCCTTTAATCAGGTTTTGGTCAAATGCAAGATAAAATGTCCATAACTTTTATAAACAAATGTACGCACATGTGCATTCAGGGGGCGAACTGGACCTGAACTCGGCTTGGTGTCTGTTTAAACTAAACGTTCCAAGTTAATGGGAACAACTATCCACAGAGTTGCTCAGAGGTTTCCTCATATCCTGTCCTGGCCCACACACACACAGAGACACACAAAATCATTCCCCACCCCAAAGTGAGGCCCCACAGCTACTGTAACAGTGTAAAATCATTCCCGTAGAAGTCAAATCTCTACATCAATAATGCCCTTTGTTTCCAGGGTGTATTTTTAAAACTGGCACCTCTGTTTATTTGTCAAAATCAATTTATTTTCTGGCCTTAAAATGTCCCAACATTTGGTTCTCGCCAAGTCTCTCAGCATACATGAGCATGACTTCGCAGAGGGTTCCTGAACTCCTTGATAGAAAATAAATCCATAATGAAGTCTGAATAAGTCACCAGTTCCTTTTTGCTAAAAGCTGCCAGCATGTTCCTCCGACAGTGACCCACTGTGTTTAATACACATCTGGCTGCCAAGGGTCACTTTCCATTTGGCTTCACCACTTTGAGCCTCAAAGTGAAAAAGACATGGAGAGAGTGAGAAAGAGAAGACGCAGACGGACAAGTCAGCAGAACGGGCAACTGCTGGTGCCTGAGCAGGAAACACCCTTCCTCTGTGACAAACAGCCTAGTGTGCCAACCTCACACTTTCCCCCTAATCAATAATTCAACACTGACTTCATATGAATATAAACAAGCTTTGGAAATACGTTAGGCACAGTTTAGTCTAGTTCAGCTATACAGATGTTATGTCTCTAGAGTCTGGACTTCATATGGCTTCTATCTGTGTCCGAAGATGGAACGACTCAGGAGATAATTGTCAATTCAAATTTTAGTAATTTTGGGGGGGGCTCAGGGGTTTGGCACGGCCCACGTATGGAGGCCTTGGTCCTCAACGCGGCTGTCGCAGGTTCGATTCCCGGCCTGGCAACCTTTGCCGCATGTCTTCCCCTTCTCTCATGACCCTATTTCCTGTCAATTAACTATCAAATAAAGGTCACTAGAGCCAATAAAACCCTTAAAAAAAAATAAAAAATTTTGCTATTTTTTTTTCTCAGAGGTCCAGTCTGCTTCTGTCCCTCAAAGCCCTGGTGCTTCGATTTCACTTCGTTAAGACGTTTTTATAGCTCGACAGGCATTCAAAGAGATTTGGATGAAATCTATTTCAGTATCTTTCTGACAATCGAGGACAACAATAAGATGGGACGGGCAGAAGATATTTTCTGGACATTCAGAAAAGATGGAAAATGTTTGTGATAATATAACATAAAGCAATGTTAAAAAGTATTCTTATATGGAGGCCTCCTGTTCTCTGCAGGCCTCCAGTGTTTGTTAGAGAATGCAGGTAAAAAAAAAGAAAGAAAATAGCACAAGAAACTACGGAGCCCCTAAGGGGACATGGAGAAAAAAAAAAAAAGGAAAGAAATCCCGACTTATTATCTCGAGATCCCGACTTTTTTTTTTTTTTTTCGCGGGATCTCGAGAAACTAAGTCGGGATCTCGAGATAATAAGTCGGGATTTCTTTCCTTTTTTTTTTTCTCCATGTCCCCTTAGGGGCTCCGTAAGAAACTAATAGAAAAGGGTGGTGATGGCAGATTTTATTTTCTAGATGTCCAGATCTCACTAAATACATTTCACTGAATACTTCTAGGCATCTTTGTAGCAAAGCAAGCAGCTCAAAAACCAAACCACTCTCAGAAATAAACAAATAAATAAATAGACAATCTAGCTGTCCACAACAAATTTGATAAAGACACAATTATGGATATTAAACATAGAGATCAGTATGAGCTGGGCTTGTCATGAATTATGCTAGAGAGAAGCACACACACCTCCAAATTGTGCACATATGCGGTTGCTGATAAAAGCAAGTAAGTTTTATGCTGCAGTCTCAAATTAATTTCTTAGACTGCTAAAGAGGTATAATCCTATTTAGAAATAAGATGGGAGAAAAGTAAGGAGAATAAGTTGCGGCTGACAGAGTGTTTATTATAACTCTAAAGCAAATTCCAGGATAAGTTCTTATTTTAGAACCTTCACATTCTGTTTACAGTGATCAGTATGAATCCTACTTTATGACTACACTAGGTGAGATATCCGCACTATGGACTGCTGGGTGCTCACGTTTCTGTACAGAAAAACCCTCCACCTGCATTCTCTCATGCTGCTGATAAACAGAATAAAGCAGAGACTGTGTTTCTCCTGGGAAGCAAGAGGGCCAGGAAAACAGTCTAAAAACAAACTATTTCATGAGTGTTTAAATTCAGCTGAAAACACCTAACCCTCTTGTTTTAATGTTTTTGATGGATATATGTGTTTTATTGATAGGGTAAAACTACTAAGTCTTTTATAGGCATTATAGGCTAAAACACTGCTTATCAAAGTATAATTTTAATCTACTGAATCAGACAGCAGGCGTCTTACATTTTCTCATTTTGTATGTCCAAAAATTCTGTTTAGCTTCTCATTCTGACCGGAGGCAGACCCCCAACAGCACCACCAATCACTTTTTTCCCTCCTCGCCAAACTGAAGTTATAAGAAACAAAAACTGCATTCTGAGGATAAGGAAGTCTGTGTTTTAGAATGTGTGTGCATGGATTATGAATAATTTATGTGTGGCAGGCCTGATTGATGTGGAGTATACGGTTTCCAGCCGGCCAACGGAGGGGCTGCATGTCCGCTGCCAAACCCCAACACACTGCGCAGCCGACTTCAAAGGGTGTGGTCTGGACTCGCTCATATACAAATACAAACTCTTTCTCTCCCTAACACTCAAACACACATGCAAATCTAATGTTGGTGTGTGTGTGTTTCAGTGCTCTCAAACTGGAACACACAGGGTGTTGTGTGCTGCATGGAGGCTGTGGGCTTTTGGTGGAGGGCAGCCTGGCTTTCCACACCTGTGTTTGCAGCGGTAATTGGGGGTGCGAGCTATTTTAAAGCAGCTGGCGTTCAAAAGCTCGCAAACCCGGCGACGCATACAGAGAGCTCTCAATGGCTGAGGTGTACAGGGCATGTGGGGTGGCGTTTGCTGCGCAGCAACCTGTGTTTTCTCTGGTTACAGAGTGTGAATGCCAGTGGAAAGCTCTAAATGGCCTGTAAATACAAACAGCCATATTTCCAGTTCCAGACCATTAAGGAGCTCATCATGGTCTGCGAACGCAGGCCTTTATGACATGACAGGCAACATCCTACATCCCCGAGGCAGCCACATGAAGAGGCTGCATCTCCCAAATAAACACTAAATAGTTTACATTTTCTCTAGTTTCATTAATTACTTTCTTAGATTTTGTCAGGTAGTGGGACAATCACATAATTCTTTTTCTACATGTAACGCAACTAATTTTGAAGTAATAAATGAATAAATACCCCCTCCACATATTAGCTTACACACTTTTATATTACATTTCATAGTTAATGTATAACACTTTTTTTTGTAAAAACTAGAATAAAATGATCAGACAAATGATGCTTTATTTCCTCCTTGTTCCTTACGTAAATAAATAGTAACTACAAGCAATTTTTTAAAAAATTTGCCAAAATCCCCACAATATTTCTAACATCTACTTGAATATATACCATGAAGATTTAGTGCAGCTATATTGACAAAACAGACTATGTGTGTCCAATAAACTCAGTAAACTTGTGTTAACTTTCATGCATAATTATATAATTACATAGTTTTCGATATTGAATTTCATTTTCCTTTTTGTTTTTTTAAGTAAATATTAAAAATACATCAAGCATAAATTTAAAGGCTTATGTTTTAGGCTAAATTGGAGAAGTGAATATGTTTTTATTTTATTTTGTGGCCTAAAAATGGTAGCAAAAATGTAAAGATTAAAGTGCTGCATTTTCTTTTGCACAGTCTATATTCACTAATGTATTCCTAATTTGTGTGCATATGTATTTAAATATTCCCATTAATGTGCCATTTCCAGGTCGTTCACTTTGCCGCATGTCATAGCCAACTGTGACATAAACGCTCAACTAAAAAAACAAGCATGGCCAACCATGACAGTCTCCACCAGATCTGTACTTTGTGGTCACACTGGTTTGGAGAGCAAAGAGGTGAGCTACTAGATTGTAAATTACCAGAAGATTTGTGAAGACAGGGAATAAACACTGGCTGAGGTGAAGTGTGCTTGCTTATTCTGTTTTCCCCCTGGTTGCCTAATCTTGCAGCACATCCCTGTGGTAATTACATCTCATTAGAGCATGCGGGGCCTTTCAGGTAGCTGCTGAACATGGCCACCATCTCTCCCTTCTGGCCCACAGGCATAAACAAACTCTTGAGTTGGTCAGGCCCCTGGAGCCATGAAGCCCGTGCAGTACAGAGAAGTGGTAGGGATTCCCCCTCCCAAACATATGCTCCCACCTCTTAATCTGAGGCACCACCCACAACTTTTTCCTCTTCTTTCTGTCTCCAGCCATTTTTATAGTTATCCCTTTGTTCCACAGAAAGCCAAAGTCAGAGAAGCAGAAGTCAGCTAACTGTCTGCCTCTTGTGGCTCTGTAATCATATAATAAGAGGCCTGCTGTGTTTAGTGGAAGACTCTTTTTATAGCAAATGTCAAGACAGATGTGGAACCATTCAGCTTGATTAAGCATGTGTGCACAAGTATGAGTCACAAGTTGCAAGTGTGACTCGGTGGAAACATGCAGGATGCTTACTAAGGATGGGTGAGGTTGACAAAAGAAGTAAATGAAGGAACAATGAGGACATTCGGAAAAGAGAAAAGAAAGATGGTGGTAGTTCAGCTCTAGCTCGGGTAAAAGAGTTGCAAATAGGTGATGATCGGGTCAACGGAGGTCATGCAGGGTGCAAAACCTGAAACTCTGGGGTAATTTTCAAATAAAAACAAACCACCATTATTGCTGCAGGGTCTCCCTTTAGCTTACACACAAACACACACGCACTCTCGCTGCACTGGGATTCTTGATTAAAACGGAGATTGCGAGCACTCCTGTAGAAAGTTCCACCTTCTAAGAGCAAATATGCAACTTTAAGGTGGAAGCTGTTTTAATAAGGATGAAGTAGAATTTGAGCAGCAGTGACTGAATGCCTCATTGTGGTTCAGCTCTGAATGCAGCATCAGTTCTCTCTTCATTCATCAGACCAACACCTCTGCGAAACATTTCTGCACCAATTATGAACTGCTCCCTAAGGTCAGTGGACATTAATGTGACACCCACGTGCTGCGTTGTGTGAAACCGGCAGAGATTTTTACTGTTCATGCACATCATTTTATATGTGTTTAAACAGATTAAGACAGATGTATTATTTAGAGTACATTCACCAACCTGCCTGCCTTCATGTATGCTTGTGCAGGAGAATCAAGCATCTGAACAGGGTTGTCTTAGGAGTTTTTGCATCGACCACCAGATTTAATATTATAAGTCTGTGTGAGTGTAGATTTACTAAAAGTATAATAAAAAACAGACAACATAAGGAAGCAATTTGGCTTTGTTAAAGTAAGGAAGACAGGCTTTCAGTGCTGTGACCCAACAAATGTTTCCATTCCCTTTAAGCCACTCGCAGCGCTTGAAGCGGACTACTGGGGACGCTGTCTCTGCCACGCTCAATAGACCACAGACAGCTCTCTGCGGGGTTGGGTGTGAGTTCAACTCCTACGGCTGCACCCCCCACCATACCTCAAAAAAGAAAACATGCAAATATTTAGAAATCTTTTGCTTTATATATTTACTTCCACTGCATTGTACTAATGTTGAAAAGTATTTGAATTTAAATTGATGAAGCCAAATCCAAATTCACTGCTTCTTTTGGTAAAAGTAGTGACTTATAACAGTTTTTATCAAAAAGAAAAGCAATACAATTTAATTATAGATTTTAAAAGAAAAGGTTTGCCTTTCAAGTCTGAGGCCACCACAGGTGGTAGTAATCTGAATCAGATTAAAACCACGTTCAGTACTATAATTTCAGTTGAACGTTAGTCTAGTGTGCTCTTACTCCACTGAAAGAGAAGGATTAAACACTTTCTTTTGGTGCACAATATCCAATGCTGGATTCCAAGTTGATACATTTCTTTTTTGCCAGCTATTGGATATACAGTGTGGACTTGTGGTATTCATGAGTAATAGTAACCACAAGCCGCAAACGAAGAACAAAAATTCACAAATACTTAAACACTTAAAACTGCCTACTTTAGAAGATCAAATACTAAACAGAGCCTAACATGCTTTAATACGCAGGGTAGAAACTGTCTCGGTAATCAGGGTGAAGGTGATGGATTGGCTGCTTTGCAAAGGCCACCATAGCATTATATTTAGGTATTTCAGGTTAAAGATATTTTAAATACGCTTTATGAAGAAAATTTGCAAATAACAGATTTCCCACAAATAATTTAGTCTGAATGCTGAACCACAAGTAGACTGGTTCAGCTGTCCATTCATAGTTTACAGATGCTTAAACTATCTTGTAATTTATTACCCATTTAAAGTGTGCACAGTCATGGTTAATTATAAAATAGTCCTTGGGTTATCACTTTTTTTGCTTCTTTAAAATAATTTTTTATAAGAATTCAGAGAAAATTTGTAGACCTGTCAGACTCCAGATGGTGATTTTTTAAAAAATGTATTTTATTTTTCAATTTTGCCAAAAAATAACAAATGCAGCTGAAGTAGTAATATCCAGATTTGGGAGCAGTTGCTCCATTTGCAACATTGTTCAGGCACCTATGGTAGAATTAAAATCCAGAAACAAGCAGCTTTGCATCCAGTTATGACAGATCCAGATTTTTTTTTAGATTGTTTTAATGGAATCTATTCATCATAAGCTATTGGGTAACTGTGGCAAATGTGGTTATTGTGAAATATGACGTGTGCCTTTTTGTTTTCTCAGTTACGTCTGGGCACAAAACTGGAAGAATTGGTTTAGTGAGTACCTTTTACGTTTGACCTAAATTACCTAAATATTTTCTATTCATCGTCATAAAAAGCTGCGCCACAACCTCATCTGTCAACTGATTCACACTCTGTTCTAATAGATGGTAATAATATGCCAAGTTGTTACCTACCTAACAGAAAGATAAAGAAATGTGACTAAGAATTCAAAACAACTTTTATTTCTTGAGATCAAAACATGAAAAAAACAAATATAAACCTGAAATTCATTTAAAGCCAGATTACCACTGAAAAACAGAACCTTGAAACATAATGTCTCTCTTACTTTCCTTCTACTTGTCATCCTACTTGCTATCATATTTATCTGTAGTGTTTTTGGCGCCACCTCATGAATAGAATTATAATTGGTAGTGAGGATGAAATATATGCCACATGGGTGCAATGATCGCTAAAACAAGAATCCTTTTTAAAGCCTAACAAATTTACTGCAGTGTGATGCAGAAATTCCAGACAAACTGCCAGAACGTGACAAGCAAGGGCCGTGAACAAGCTTGTTTTATTTATAGACAAGGAGCAGGAGGACAGATGCTCCCACAGAAGTGTACACATGCATAAAACATTTACAGTTCCCGCTTTATGTGAACACTCAGACACAAAAAGCAGAGTCACAAAGGTCAGCCAGTCAGACAAAAATGTAATCAAGACAAGAAAACAGACAGAGAGCTGTGAGAGAGAGAAAAGAGCTGATAATGTCACTGAGCTCTTGTGAAATTTGGCTTAATTTCGACAATCTGGACTAAGAATCTTCCCACGAACCGCTCGACCGTCTGACACAGAGAGAGACGCAGAGAGCGAGGGAGTGTGAAGGCGCAAAAGAGGAGGTCACAAACATTCCAGTCGCAAAGAGTCTGCCAGACTCCTCAGACAATTAAAATGAGATGACCCTACTGGCCCCAACCCTACAAACATCCCTCAACTCCATTAGCCCTGTCTTCTCGTGCAGCAAGGGCCTCTCTCACTCCCTGCATCACAGCCATACTCCCTAAAATATCACAACATAAGACTGCGTTTTTTCCAAGACAAGTTTTGAAACTTCTTCGCATTAAAAAAAAAAAAAAGTCATCACAAATCACATATGTTCTTTATACCCATAGAGGCTTTTACTGCTGAATAATTAAAACATATTTATAGTGCTTCTTATCGATTGCTTTAGTTAACTCTGACATGCTGGACTCAACGTTTAAGCTTTACAGTTGATTGCAGTGGGTTAGCCCACAGTTTTTTTTTGTTTTTAAAGCTGACCAAAGCAGCTTTCTGCTGCTTACCCATGCAACTCCTACAGATTTATAAAAGTGCCTCCTTTGATGCCTTTATTGTTACTAAAGTTGCAACTGACAAATATTTTAGTGCATGTTTGAATAATGATTCTAAAGTGATCTTGTATACTTAAACATTGCTTAATTTCTTTCATCTTATCTTGAAATGCTCTATTTAAATCTACAGCAATGAAGCTCTTGGCCTTCCGTCTATCAGAACTGTTCACAGTCACACTCAGGCCCATGTTCAGAGTCACCACTTGCAGTCAGTTCAGTAATGTGTCACTTTCTTTTCATATAAAAATCACTTTGTTACTAATGGTCACCTTGGTATGAATTTCATTTGTGAATGGGTTTCCCCTCCCTACCTCCAATCTGTGTTTTGCTTTCATGAAACAGTCACAGATCTAGTGCCACACTTTTCTACAGACAGCCTTCTCCATGGACAACAACATTAGAATTTCCATCCAGGAGTTATAGTAGTTATTTAGAGAACGACGGTACAAATGTTCAGATAAAAGTTCCTCAAAAGTATTTATGTCTCTTACTGATACAAAAACCAGATAGTTGAAGTTGAATACTTGAAGAGCAATATAAACATTTCTGTCTGAGTGCATTTCTGTCTAAAACACAACAAACTTCTGTCCATTCAGAAAACACTTTGCAATGAGTTCTGCTGAAATAGTTTGACCACGGCAGATGGATTTCAGGCAGATGGATTTCTGGGAACAAAATGACAATTTCCATCACGCGTCTGTCAATGAGACCCGATTTCAGCACTTTGCGTGAAGTATGGGGGGCTTTATTTCCACCATGCACTTCACATATGCAGAAAGAGAACAACTTTGCATGACTACAATAATTAACCCTTTGATAATCAATTTTTTTTTGCCTCTGTTCTTTAAAAATTATTCTTTGGCCTCCTGACACACACGTACTGACACTTGCAAAGACAGTCAGAAAACTATTAAAAATGGGGAAAAGATCTACATTAAATTTTATTTTTATTTTTTATTTTTCTCACACTCTCTCTCCTCCACCAGCTGACTCCTGCCCTCCTGTCTTGGCCTGTAAAATGCTCAGCAGGGTTCCTAACCTCCCCAGCAGCAACCCCCTCTGGAGACGTCAAACCATCCATTATTTGCACCTCCCTAACCTTCTCTCCTGCTGCTCGACTCCATCTTTCCAGGCGGGAGGTTTTTTCCTTTGCATGTGTGATGGACGTCACTCCAGCCACAAACCCGTCATCTAGCAAACTTGTTGAAATTCAACATTTCAGCCCTGAAGAGATGGCAGAGCTGCTGCATACTCCAAAAAGAACAGTTACGACTGTATCCATTTTAAATAAAGATACCAACACGCCGCTCAGTCTGTCTGTGTTACTCCTTTCTCCGCCTCTACCCTCTAGGCTCCAAAAGAAGGCTGTGGATTCTTGTTACATAAAAAATTGAAGAGAAAGCTGAGGAGAAACAAGCTGGAGAAGAAGCAGGAGAGCATCTGCTTTCTTCCTCAACCCGGCAGGGGAGAATTTAGGCCAGTCTGCCTGAAAGAGATCACCAGCTGCGGCAAAGTTTAAATCAGGCAGCAACAGTTTAGCTAATTCTTTTAGAGGGCTTAAAACTATCTCCTAATTGCACTACTTATAAAAAAAAAAAACTGCATTAAATTTTCTTCAAGTTGTTTACCAACTTGAACTAGTACACCACATGTTAATTCCCTAAATGTTCTACAAACCCAATAAAACTCTTGAATTTCAATCTCCATTTTCCAATTACTATAAAACAGTGGCAAACACAGACTGGCAGATGCAACTTGGACTCAGAGAAGCTTTCAGGGATGCACTGGAGGAGACATGATGATAGGAATGATGAATTGAGTGACTTAAAATAGATCTTGGGGGAGGCTCTCTCGCCCCATCGGAGTCCAAATCTTAAATCACTGAACATTGGCTGAGTGTTTTCCGTGGCATCATACCAAAGGGACAGAAACAGGCATGGAGAAGTTAAAAATGTTCACGATGCAGAGGATGCAGCAGGAAGATAAATAAAGAGTGATTGTGTAAAACTGACTCCCTTCTGCTGCCCTAACAAAAGAAGAACAGATAACGGAAAGATCCATGACCTAACATTCTGCAATTCCTTTATACGAGGAGGGCATGTTGTTAGTGTAATGTGTAGAATAACTGAATAATTGATTGATGCAGTTTACTTTTGCTTTAGATCCTGATGTATTGAGAAACAAATGCCTGCTGGAGGTGTGGACTTTGTAGAAGCTTTAAATTTTACCCCATCGCTAAAGTTTGTAATTCCGACGCTATGAAGCGTATCAGAATTTGCCTGCATTGTAAACAACCATCCTCCACTGCAAAGAGAGAAGTGCCAAGCCAAACGCGAAATGGTTTATTCAATATTTGGGAGTGTGGTCAACTAATCGGCCACCCTAATTGGTCTTGGCCATGCTTCCAAATACTGAGCAATTAAAGTTGGAGCCAGAAGAATGTAAAGGAAATGGTAATGATGCCAAAGATGTTGTGGCCTTGTTTTACAGCTCTTGCAATTTCCAGTAGGCTTCATGCAGCAGGTGGATTACATATGTCATGGCCAAACGTTAGTGATTGTGTAAGTCCACACCTTCAGCAAGCACTCGTTTCTCAATAGCCAAAGGTCCACACCTTCTGAAGCAAAGCTGAGAGCAAAAATCTAATGTTTTCCAGGGTAATTCAAGACATAAAAATGAGAAAAGAAAACATTGTTGTTCAATGGAAATGTTTGATTAACATAAGGAAGAGAATGGAAATTTGTTCTGTCTCCCAAAAATGTATTTATCTTTATATAAATATGCATATACAGTAGGTATATAATAAGATCCCTTAAAAGTCGTGTATGCAGAATTTATAGACCTCCAACACACATAAGGTTCTTTTGGAGAGGTTCTAGCATTAACAATAAAGTTTTTATCATTTTAACTGTCACCCCGTTTAATAGTCCATATGGGTGAAAATAGTTCTATACATAAATACCTCTAGCAGTTTTAGCAGCTTTGGGGTTTTATTACTTTGAGTCAGTATAACAGGATTAAACTCATCTTAACTAAGCTTCTGGTTGAGGTTTAGTGGATCAAATTTCACCTGCAATTGACGACTTTAAAACAGAATCACACACGTGAACCAACCTGTGCCCACACACCGCTGGTGGTGTTTATTCATCCTGTCTGTTCTGGATGTCACATCACCATGACAGCAGCCTCAGTCACAAGCTCTGCCTCGCTGAATGATCTACACTTCTGTTGATTTGGCTGTTCGGTGCCAGCAGGGGTTCAGAGGTCGCGAAGCTGTCGTCATCGACAGGGAGGTTTTGGTGATGAAACCTAACACCCGCTCTCCTCTGCCCTATTAGCTCTCATTGTAAGTTTTTACCACCCCAGCTGTGTTTATTAAAACCTTACTGAGCAGGGAAAGGTATTCATCAGCTCCCTGTTTCACGGCTGTAAAGACCCATGACGGCAAGTATATAAAAGACAGAGAAGTTTGTCTGTGCTTTTTTTTTTTCTTAAAGGAAAAAAGGGCACACTGGGGTAGCGGTGGTGTTATGCTGTCTACTTTAATACCCTCCTTGTATTTGTAGAAAGAAATAACTGTGTTTACACAATTAATTCCAACCCATGCATTTCCATGTATTCCTGATAATAAAAACGTACTAAATTCAATGAATAAAAAGATTTAAGATTATTAATCTTTGATTTCATCACCTCAATATTACTCAAACAATGAATAAAACCCATTTAACTTAGGAACATTAATTTAGGGGGAGAATTATTTGGACATTAACACATATTTGTCATATTAAATCTTGTATCACCCTGTTTGCTAATGCCTAACACATCAACTGGATAGCCTTTAGTTTTATACTGTAATATTGCCCAAGGATAGAGCAAATGGAATGACAGATCTTTGGCCATTCTTCTTAGCACAGTCTCTCTGAGTCATCCATAGTACTTGATCCTGTATTATGACTATTATTCACTTGGGATGTTTTTCTTCCCTTGCTGAATCAATGTACTTAAATGGAGGGTTGGATTTCAGAGTGGGATTATGCTACTAAAAAGAAAGACATTTAAGGTGTTTTGCATTATCTTCAACAGAGATGCCTCAAATTGTACAAATTAAATCATTAAACAGCTAATTTTAGATTAAACCCTACTATACTGGATTGTACTGGACAAGACCTGTAGAAAAGTCTAACAAATAATTAGACTGAATAAGAGCCTTGGTTGGACTTTTGTTTCTAACAAATGCCACATAACTTAAATTTAAGTTAGAAATATGTCAAAACCTTTCATTTATTTTACTGATAAATATTAGGTCTTCAGTTTTTTTATCACTTAAGATACAAATCTGGTTGTGACATGTCAGTAAATTCTCTTTAAATACTTTTGTGTTTTGCATAATGAGCAATACGTTTTTACAGTGATCATTGAATCTCTAGAAGATAATAGTGTAGGGATTAAATGCGTGTGGAATTTATTATATTAAAAATAAACATGCACAAAGGTCAAGTACTTATGGCAGCTTAAATATTGCAGATGGAAGATCAAGTTATTGCAGCAAACATTAAAAAAGAGTTAAATTACAGATACTGAAATGAAAGTGAAGGTAAGAAGGTCTGGACGTCCGTAAGAAAAAAATCAAGTAAGGATATAAGTTAAAGATGGAAGTTAAAAATATATACAAGTCCAGATACAAATCCAAAGATTCAGATTTGTTTATCTTTTAGATTCTGGAAACTAAACTCTTTTCATACTCATTTTTTCTTTTGTTCTCATCCATCTAGACCTGGAAGGTGATGAAAGCAAATTTCATCCTTTCCAGATTTTTCTAGACTATGTAGGAACACTGAAACAAAGTGGCAAAGAAAAGTTTCAGAAACATGAGAAAGAGAGGCCTGGTGAGAAAAAAAGAAGCCTAAACCGTAAAGCGGTACCAGTTACTCCAAACTTTCTCCTATGTGCACAAAATGTCTTTTAGATGCCAAAAATGAGACATTTGTAGAATTAGTGTATCAACACAGCTGTACTATCCATGCCTGGCCTACTACTGCATCTATATGTGCTCATTTAGGGCATTATGCGAGTAATGCCTGTGGTTTTCTTTTCTCTTTGGCAGACTCAGAATCAGGAATCTGCCCTGTATCACAGAGCCGTTGAACCAAATTAGGCTTTAAGCGTAGTCATCAAACTGAAAAATTCCAATCCCCCTTATGGAAAATGAGATCAGGGGGATTTAAATTATTTTATTTGATGATTTTATACTAAAGCATTGAGCTCCTGACATCTATTTCATATTACAATAACCGTAAAGGCTCCATTGAGAGTGACTGGGCAGCCCGAGGTCTGTCTGCCTGGCTGCGATGGATACCCGATACCCGGCTGAGACGATGCCCAGCCAGCCGCACGCCTTCAGACGTTGTTAGAGCAGACACATAGCACGCCCCTCCTGCCACCCGCAATCCATCCACAGCCAATTAGGAGCAATTTCCCTGTCCTGGGTGGGGTGACGAGAGGGAGACAGAAAGCGAGGAAAAGCAGTTGTCAGCCCAAAAGCAGAGGCAGATGGTTCTGTTTACTGATGGGCAGTTGTTTGGCTCTGCTATAGTGACACAAAGCTGGTAGTTTCTGAATGGGCACCATGGGGGGCATTAGTGACAAACGTGACCTCTGTTGGTCTGCTGGTTGAGTTGGGCTTTCAACTAGGGAGATGGTTCAGTAATGTATAATCTACAACGCTCACACAATCTCTCCTTTGCATCGGTTCCCCCTTCTGTACCTCCAGCTTCTGTTTGGCTTCCTGGAAATAAAAAAAAAATACAAAATCTTTCCGAAACAGGAGGTGCCTGATCCACCAGAGCTGGAATGTCGCGGTTCCCACAGGAAACCTGGTGCATCTCAACCCAGTGCGTCCCGGACAGGCAAGTACTCACACAAATCTCTCAACAGAAGGCTGCAGCTATAAAATGCCAACCAGAAGAACATATCTAGATGAAAAAATGTTCTCAATGGGATCCAAGAACCAATGTTTTCCTAGCACAATAAGAACATTTATGCTTTAAGTCAAACCTGCAGTTGAAAGTAGACTAAACATTTTTCATAACAGTCTCAAATTTACATGCATGATTGACTAAAATAAGCCCAAGTATGCACATTTTGTTCTTCATCAGTTCTTGCACTGATATTATGGTCAGTTTGGTTTAGTGAATAAGAGTTTAAAACTACAACTGGCCAAAAATACAGTTCACTGAAGGTGTTTAAAAGTCACTAGCTGACGAATCCTGTTTTGTTAGCAAAACTGTTTTTTTTTAATAAATTCCTTTGGGAAGATGTAGCCTTGAAGCTAAAGACCATATCAGATTGCAACTTTTTTTTTTAGTTTGTATAGACCAAAGACTCATTATGTATATCACTACACCCCCACCAGCAATGCATATTTTAAATATGCCTTCCCCTTTTTGTCAGTTTAAATCTTCTTGTCTGCTGATGTGTCTTTCCATAATGATGCAATGACTGAAGCTTCATTTCCCAATAAACCCTTCAAACCTAGCATTGTAGTACTAGCCAGGTCTAACACATTTGACCCCACACTGTTTAGCTGAAGCAGTGCTCCATAACCTTTTCACCCCAACTCACGTCTTAGAAACCCCTCCATCCACCGTCACATGGATGACCATCACCTGCCAATAACAACACAGCTCACTGCAAGAGGTTTGCTGTTAAACATGGTAACCCATTGAGTCTTTCATCTCAATAGCCGTGCACACATGTTACGACCTTGACCTATCACACACTTTAACACACATGCAAGAATGCATGCTTCCATACACACACACAGGCACAAGGGGGATAACACACACTTTCAAAAACACTCAGCTGTCTGCTCCTGGACGAAGCGACCCCACTGTTCGTTTCATCTCCCCACGCCTCTCTCTGCTTGCTGCTGGCACCATTACCTTAACACAAACACAGTATTTCTGTCATCGTCCCCAGGACGCAGTGTTCTGCTAATACCGCCCTTTCTTCTGCAGCCATCAGGGGATGGCGATGTGGGCCTGAAGGGATCTGGGACATGGGTGAGTTGTGGGAAACCAGAGTACAGTCTGTGGCCTCACAGCATGCAGCTCTCTCTTTCTCCTTCTCTATCTCAAAATCTCTTTTGGCAGAGAATCATAGAAGGCTTCACGCTGATCACATATTATGGCCTTAAATGATCTGGGAAAACATGCCCCGTTAATACTATGTGCACATCTGAACGCTGTTCAGCTTTGAAGCTGTGCACAGACAGTTGTGTGGATTTCTGAGTGTGTTTGTGTGTTTTACCTCCACATAGTCCTTGGCGTGGCCCCAGTCCCTCTTGGAGTCCAGGTTCCCGAGGCTGAAGCTCTCCAGCTGGCCCAGGTGAATCTTTGCCACAGAACGGCTGATCTTCCGAGTCACAAAATTTGCGCCTGAAAAAAATGAGGGTTCAGGATATAAAACAGGTTCAATTCATTTTAACATTCACTAACAGATGAATGAAAAACAAGGGAGTAAATACAATGCTGTGAAAAAGCATTTGTCCAATTACAGTTTTTTTCTATTTTTGCTTCTCTAATTCTACTGACTTGTTCAAGATAAATTTTATCATCAGACAAATATAATCAGAGTAAGTACAAAATGCAGTTTTGAAATTGTCATGTCATTTACTTATTTATCCAAACTCCCCTGTTTGAGACAGCAACAGCAATCTTTTCACATTTTAAATATCTATGATTAGCATAGTGGTTTGGGAAACTGAGTTCAATATCTAGCCAAACTCATGCCAGAGTGGGATTATGCTACTAAAAAGAAAGACATTTAAGGTGTTTTGCATTATCTTCAACAGAGATGCCTCAAATTGTACAAATTAAATCATTAAACAGCTAATTCTAGATTAAATCCTACTATACTGGATTGTACTGGACAAGACCTGGAGAAAAGTCTAACAAATAATTAGACTGAATAAGAGCCTTGGTTGGACTTTTGTTTCTAACAAATGCCACATAACTTAAATTTAAGTTAGAAATATGTCAAAACCTTTCATTTATTCAATATCTAGCCGAACTCATGCCTAATTATTTCACGAACTGAAAATAAGAATGAAAACACATCATGCATTTAAAAAACAGCTGAACAACCAAATCCTTGACAACTGTTGGGCTTAAAAGAGCTAAAAAAAACATTTCAATTCCACCCATGGAGAAAGTTCTAACAATGGTGAACCTTCACAGAAAATTATTCCAAGGGCATCATCTACTCATCCAGGAGGTCAAAATGAACCAAGAAGAATATCTAAAGTCTCACATTTAACAAAGTGGTGGTAGTATTGAGGCCTGGAGCTGCTTTAGTGCTTTAAGCTCTGGACAACTTGTAATAATTCATAGAAGAATAAGAATACCCAATTGTTTGTTTGTGACCATTAGCTGAAAAGCACAAGGGCAGGACAATGATCCAGACTGTCCATTTCTGATTGACACAGCCATTTCAAAGGTACCAATGATAGCTTTGAAATGATATCATTACCATCTGGTAGTAGAAAACAACTACCATTTCATGGTAGTTGTTTTCCAAACCTATTTATTAGGTTCGGTGTCAACTACTTTTTCACACCAGGCCAGGTAACTTTATAAATATTTATTTGAAAAGTCCATGTTTTGTTTATTCATGCTGTATTTATCAAATATTACAATTAATTGGATATTCAGAAACATTTAATCATGACAGTAAAACAAAAGCAGAATGAATCTGTATGAGGCAAATATTTCACAGCACTGTAGAAGAACTCAAGGCCTCATTTTTGGAGATAAAAATTCCAGTGACACATACTAATATTCTACATATTTCTCCAACACCACACAGACACTGACACGTACAGACTTCCAAACCTCTGATAGTTTTCCAACCCTCTTTAGCCAAAGCAAGACATTCAAAATGTAACTCTGAGTCAAATCAATTCGTTACCAACTCACATTACAGCCACAAGACCTTTTTTAGAATCCTTCCCTCTCATTTTCTTCTTTAATTCACCGTTTTGGTGTCAAATCTGGGCTTGTTGCCAACACAAATTTCAGGGAATCTGTCTGTAAACATTAAAAAAAAGGAACAGGGACATTCCACATGGGAGAAAAAAGGGAAAATTGACCAATCCAGACCACCATGGTGTTGCCCATGGAGCGCCCAGTCAAAAGTCACCACAATGACATCTGCCAGATCACCAGCATCGTGCTCCTCATTGGAGCCGGCACACGTGGCGATTTTATCTGCAGCAGGACAAACAAGCTCCTAATGAGAGCATGTGCGGCTGGAATGGTTAGACATGCCTTTGGGTATTTTGTTGGGATGGTGTGGATCGGTGTCATGTTCTACTCGTGCTGTGGATGGTCTGTGAATATATGGTGACGCTTCTCCAACTCAAATAAAGCATTATATTGATGGAAATCAACACTAAATATTAGGTTGTCATGTCGAATAACGTCACAATCTGAGTGGAAGTAGCTAAATAAAGTTTGAGGAGCTGAACTCATCTGCACTGCCTGTTCAAAAGGCCAAACTGGAAGACATGAGAGTATAATTTCAAAGGAACTCTGCAAGTTTGCATCTAAGTATTTGCTATTTTTGGTTTATGCAACATAAATCTCCCACAACCTCGTGCTAACCTCTCTGAGACCCCGTTAGAGCTGCTACATCCAAGCTGAATGCTGCCTTTAAGCCCCGAGTCCATCCAGGCTGTAACAGCTCCGTTGTGGCTCCACACTGTATCACTGTTCCCCTGACATGGAGCAGAGCCTCCATTTAGACACAGGAAAATCCTGTGTACCCAATCATGCGAATGCACTAAATTTGTAGTAATTATTTCATAGGAAAGCGACAGCCCTGGGCAGGCTGAGCAGAAACAGATCAGGGGAAGGGTAGACATGCTTGTTTAAGAAAGTGCAGCTTGTTGTGTGTTGGTGGTGGGTCACATGTCCCCTATGTCAACGCTTCTTTGTTGCCATATTGAAATGACGGACTTAATAAAAAAAATACAAATAAAAATTCCTGATCTTAAAATCAATATTTTTTGGCATGAATTCAGAAATAGCACATGTCCACATAGCGTAGACAAATTGTCAATGGAAAGCCCCTTCAATGTCAGACCTTTCCTGTCTTTGCATGATCGTGTGTAATCCTGCCGTAGGGCCTTTTTCTAACCTGGCAGTTCATCTGTTCTGGCAGATACCAGCGCTCCCACTAACTGTAGTCAGACGCTAAGCAACAATTATTCATCTGCCGCTGACACAGAGGTGGATGTCAGTTTTTCTCTCATCCATATCAGCTAGACAGGTTCTTATTTCATCATAGAGAGTGGGACATTCATCATACACCTACACACACAATAGGTAATAAAGATACACTGTCAGGCTACATTATGTGAGGTGTATGATCCGGAGATTTGGTCTTTGACCTGTTAGAGTGTTTAAAAGTCGACACTGCTTTGATTATTAACTGCCTACCTTTCAAGTTCTACAGTTTCAGCTTCAACAGACTATGAAAAGGCATTATAGCAGAAACAAAGTGGCATTAGTTGGGAACTGAACACAAATAGTGCTAACTTATGAATAAAGAAAATACAGTGATCTGAAAAGCATTTTAACATTTTATTTAAAAAAAGAAGTCTTCAAAGATTGTTTATATATGCTCAGTATAAATAACATTGATAACAATAAGGTAATTTAGCAAGGTTGGCATTCCCTAGCAATGCTGCTTTATACACTTAGAAGTGTTTGAAGACTGAAGAGACTAACTTTAGTAGCTTTGCATTAACCGATAATGTTATTCCAAGCCAGCTTTGTTCAAAGACGCTCCTGTAAAATTCATGTTTTAAGTCACAGGCCAGGACTAATTTGTGTCATGTCTATAGGATACAGCATCAGGCAAATAAATTGATGGCAGGCAAGTAAAAGTATTTAAACTCAATAGAGAGCTTAAAAACAATTATCAGACTTTTAAAAAGTCATCAGAATACTTTAGGTCCAGTGGTGAAAACACAAGAGAGGATCCTGCTGAAACAGAGATAAAAGTGCTTGAAAGTGGTTGGTTTTTAGTTCATAGTATAACGATCTATCTTCCCTTCATTCACTTTTATTATAGGTCATTTCAAACATAAGTGCTTTAAGTGATTTTGGAAGTGTTTTTTTTTTTTTGTAACCACCGAAACTGTCTAGTTTGCTGTTGATCACATCCAAAATATAATATTTTGTCAATTTAAATACATTTGCAATGTTGCATTTCTCACAGTTATCCTTCAAACACCTCAGCATAGGAAACACTCAATGATTTATATTTTGAAATTATGTAGCATCTTTATCTAATGAAAAGAACTTGAATGAATCTTGGGTAAAGGATCTTGACCATTTTAGTCATGTTTCCATCCAAGTATTATGCAAATTTTATAAGAATGCTTGGAATGTTGAAAAACAAAAAAAATTAGGCATGTTTCCACTGCGGATCTGGAGAAAACCAAGAAGGCTAAGCATGGGATCAATAAAGTATTTTGTTGCTGGATGTAGGAACTGCATAATGTCCCAGTGCACAAAAATGCATTCATTGATGTCTATTTACTTGTGTTTACACAATTGTAATAAAATGTTGACAGATTTAAAAATGATCAGGATTTTTTATTTCATAAATTATACTCATAGAATTTCTTTAAAAGTGTTCTTTAGCTTCTTTAATCTTACCTAATGTAGAATGAAAGTTATGATAATGTTCATTTAAACTGGTATAGTAAAACCCAAGCCAATCCCATTAAATTTTCTATTTTGTTTTTTGGTTAGTCAAGAAAAAATGTAATCAAAAGCTCATTAGGGGCAGCCCTCTGTATAGTACATACTATACAAACCAAGGCAATGTAACTAGAGCACAGTTTGACGACTACGGCGAATTGGAAAGCTGAGGTTTGATTTGATCCAAGAGAAACTTGAGTTTGAAGGTTAAACACAGGTTGTCAAAACTCTGCACAGCCTGTTTGGCTCTTAAAAGGGTGTCAGAGGTACATGGTGGTGCACAGTACACCAATCAGAAATAAAGTCCATTATTTCCCCCAGAGCACACCTGTAGTATCCTTGTAAAGCTCACACCTCTGTTTAGAGTGGCTCTGCTCCCTGCCTTCTCTAATTGGTGCGCCATGGACCCAAGCTTGGGGCTAATGGACGGGTCTGCCCGGCCCCGGACAAAGCCTGCTCTGTTACAGACTCTGGTGTTAATGTGTTTCCTTTACTGGCAGCGGCAGCGTAGGACAGCCAGAAGGAGGTGGAGGGGGGTGAGGGGAACTGACAGGGGAGCTGACAGGAGGTTCTGAGCCCAAAAGGGGCAGCAGTGGCCGTTTAACCTTGCCCGCAGCCTGGCGGAAAGTCTAATAAAACCGTGGGCCATGAAAACTGAGCAGACAGCAAAACCCCTGCCAGAAACTGACACTCACTTTCTCTCTCCCACTCTCATTTAGCTTTTTCCCCCTCCATTCCGTTTCGTTCGTTGGCCAACAGGAAAAACGTAGCAAACAGAATTCGTTGGCACAGCTGGGCTTGAGCACGGGAGGAAAAGGAGGAGGAGGGTGATGAGAAATGTATGGAGATGTCTCCTATTCCCAAGCCAGACCATGTGGGTCCAGACAGGATGGGGACAGGAGCTGTCAGCTGGGGGCATGGGTCTGGGGGAGGATAGGGAAGGAACTGTGGTTTTGAGGAGATTTTGGCTCAAGAGGTCTGAGTTACTCAAAAAAAATTCTGTTGTTCGAAACATTTGGGTAAAAAAAAAAAGGTGACTTATAAAGCCTTAAACTATGTGAAGGCTCGGCCCCCAACACACCCAGACATTTACATGTCTGACTCACACACATTTATATTACTGTCTGTCAGTATATTTATGCACATTTACTGAGACTAAACCACAATGTGATTTATTCCAATCTTTCCTCTGTAACATTTATTCTGAAGACATATTGTGCGGTTGTGGCATGGCCGAATGGCGCATTAGGCCTGGAAAAACTGAAAGGCTATAAGCTGTAAAGCTACACAAACCCAATACTTGATTCATTAAAAATAACTATCAAGATGATCTTTAATGGAATATTTGCGCAGGTAGAACATCTACTTCTTTTGTGTGCCTAGTTTCAGCTTCTAGAACAATTTATTATTTTGATTTAAAAAAAAAAAAAGCCTGCAGGTTGTTTACATTTTGGTAAAAAAATAAAATAAATAAATACTATAAAGAGTTGATCCAAGCCTTTCCAGATATTTGAGTCATTTGTGTTACATGCTTGTCTGAACTGGTCTTATTTCGAACATACAAAGTGAATAATAGACAAGACATCATTTCATTTTCATAGTGTTGCCATAGAGATTGTTCAGTTACCTCAACACTACATCTCCACACCTGTTCTGGCATTCAGCCAAAACTCCAAATCCCATAATCCTGCTTTGTCCTTCAATAATGGCCCTGGGGAATGAATGGCTGCATGGTGGAAATAAAGGGAAAAATGTAACCTTTACTTTCTATTTCCACTCCCTCTGAGGTTCTAGGTCAATTTGTTAGAATCAAAATGAATGCAAGCTCACAGAGTGAACATCCTCTTTTTCTTTATCTGCACTGAGTTATTGAACTAAATACCTGACAAGCAGGAGGACTGAATAATATTGCAGCAAGAATCTTCTCCAGGTAGGGCGATTTGGATATACTTCAACCTAACCAAAGCTTTGACAATCTCTGCCATTGCTGTTATTGATTCACCTTTTGAGAGATATTTGCAGCTTCAACAAAGAGAAAACATTTGTGCTGCATCCAAGACAGGTAATGGGTTCTTCTCAGCCAACATAATGTCTGAGAAGACATTATGTTGTGTTCCCTGTGTTCATCTGAAACACAGGGCAGCTGTGTTTCAGATGAGGGCAGCTGAAACACAACTGCCCTCATCTAAGGGATCACTCCATTGACAGGAAAGAGGCATGGAGAAAGAAATTTGATGCAAGGTGATCTGGAAGCATAATCGTGCAAGAAAAAGATACATAGATGTTTCTGTGTTCATGAACTTAAAAAATAAACATCTAAGTATTCATTATTTCTTCCCTTTACCTGAAAAAAATGTAAATGTCCCCCCTAATGATAAAGAAAAATCTAACCTTTCATTTACTACAGATCTACATGAAAAGCATATATTAAGCAGTCTAAAACAAAGCAAACAGTGATCAACAAAGCTGGGTAGTGAGTCACGTGTACACACAGTGATGGAGAATTAACAATTCTGAGTGACATTTTTGTTAAAATCCCAAGTTTTTGTGATGAAAAAATTAGTGTCATAACCCATTTTAATTGAATTTTGGGAGGCATATTGAGAAAAAAAACATATTTTCTGTCCTACCATCATAAAAAAAAAAAAGAAGAATTTTGTTAAACCTACCTTGGACTTCAACTGAAATTGCAGAATTTGGTCAGTTTAATTTTAGCTTGAGTTTTTTTGTTTTTTGTTAAAAACATAGGATGCATATATGGATACATAGCAGTAGTCTACATATTTGACCTTTTACTCCTTTTACTTGACTATGATGTCAAATTATGAAAGCAAGTTCATTATAATAATTAGTTGACTTTTCTTTTCATTCTCATCTATCATACAACATCGAATTGAATCAAAACTGTTTTCACTGATTAAGGATCTGAATATAGATATTCTTTGCTAGAGATATTTTAAAAACAGACATTTCTTGGCAAAGAAAATGATAAAACTAACTTTTACCATGTAATATGCTGGGAAAGGAGCCAATAAATTTGGGTGAACCTAAATTTTGTACAAGTGAAAAATGTAGGCACACAAGTGCAACAGTTTAAAAAGTTAATCTAGAAAGTTACTTTGAAGTTCAATCATGCTGCTTTAGAGCTATTGAGGACTCGGCACAGGTTAAAAGGCACAACACGTTGCTCTTAACTTGTGCAATTAAGCTGTTCTATCATCCAGACACTTGGTCACCTTGGTGATCGTGCACAACAAACACTAATGTTCAGATCCATCCCTGGCTCATGACAAAAATCTGTGCAAGGCGTAAAGAGAGTAGAGGACTCTGTCATCATGTTCTCTTTGAGGCTTTAGAACCCTGCTCACCTGACCATAGATCAGCTGCTGTTTAGGCTGTGCTCTTTCAGTATTTTACCCATCAACAACAAATGTAACTAAAGACAAAACAAAAGGCACCACCTTGTTGAGTTCTATCTTAAAGGACACTGACAAATCCTCTTGAAATCCACAAACTGAGTCATTCCCATCTGAAAGTTCCTTTGAAAATAACCTTCTAAATAAATGGAAAACATATCCTCTTACAAATCTATCATGCGATCTGACCTTTTGGGCTCAAACTCAACAAAAGCAGAAAGATGATGCCAAGGCATGTGAAGACTGAGCAGCTGTATGTGTGTTTGACTTTGGCACTGTTATTCTGACTACTCTTCTCTCCTGACATAACAATATATTATTCTGTACTGCCACGCGTGAACCACAATATTCTCTGGGAAAAAGGATAGATGGCACTTCCCTAAATAAACCAGAGGTAAGACTCCAACTGGAGCTGCTCACTGGCTTTATGTGCCGATATAAAACACAATGTGCTGATTCACAATATCCTCTGGCCAAGTAGAGATTAAGTTAGTCTTTTTTTCCATGGCAAAAATTGATTTCTGGTCACATTCAGGTGATGGGTTGTGAAGAAAATGACTAAATAAATACATTTGACTGCTGATCCAACTTTCAAAGAACTGCACTAGTTCATATTTCACAGTTATGTGGAGCTCATTTAGCACCGCTGCTAATGTTAATCCTTCTCGTCAGAAACAAAGTGAGAAATGTTTGTTATTGCTAACAGCTAAGCTAACTGGAGAGTAGTGATCAGCAGTGTGAACTAGCCAGCAGATGCAGACTTCTGTTTGCTTTGCTTCACGCTGGATTTACACTGGCTTATTTTTTTTTCTTGACGACTGCACAATTCAGACTTTCTGCACAAGAACAATGAAAATTGTCTGTTTGTTGGTACAGTACTTATATGTTTACAAGAATGGTAAGAGAAACCAGAAGCACATTCCTGCTGGGATTAAGTCATTTGCAGCACTGAAGGAAATAGAAATCTTTGTTGAACTTCCCACTTTTATCAGAAAATTCAGAGGAGCAACCACAACAACACTAAGTTAGACTATTTCAGTTTGGAAGATGTTAAAAAAATCTTCAGTGGGGACCTTTTGAGAAAAATAGATCAACTGATATCCTAAGACCATGACAGTTTTTCTGTGTCTTTGGTAAGTGAAAGCCATTTGATAGACATAAACCATAAAGTACCATCAGGAAGTAGTCCCAACCTTTCCCTTTTATCCACATTTTGTTACATTACAATTCAAATAATGTTAAATATTTTATTAATAATTGACCCAATGCTTTAATATTTAATGGAATGAGAAACCTTCTGTAGGAACTTCTTAGGTAAGTGGTTAGCATAATTAGAATCCAATTTTTATAGCTGTTCAGTTAGTTAAATTTAGGCACTGGCTGGGATACCAATAACAGTCACAGACTGATCCTGAAGCCACTTCTTTGCTATCTTGGCCAGGTACATCAAATTATTGTCATCACTGAGGAGTAATTATTACCCTTGCCTCAGTTTCAGGGTACTTTCAAGTGAGTGCTCTTGAGGAATCTCTAATTGGTAGCTCAATGTATACCACAGAAAAACACCACATGCACAGCATGGTGCTGCCACCACTATGGTTCACACTGGTCGCTTTTTTCCTCCAGATATGAACTGAGTCTTCAATTCAAACCTAAAAAATGTGTTTTGTTTTCATCACCTCAAAGAACTTTGTGTCTCATCACTAGACATTCTCTAAGGTTGGTTCTAGTAAGCTGTCATTGATGGAGTTTGTTAGCAATGGTTGACCATTCCACAAGAGAACACCACAGCTTTACCTAAGTGATCATTGGGTTCTTGTTTATTCGGTGATCTTGCTGACCAACACACCACAGACCACAATGCTTTTTAGGACCTTCAGTGCTGCAATTTTTTTTATGCTTCCCCAGATTTATGGTGTACAATAATGTGCTGGATGAAAACAAACAATTCATTTGAATTCCTTGCTTGGTTTGTGAACTGATTTATACGGCTAATTATAAGCCGTTAGGTATACAACTGTTTTCGATTCAAACTTATGATCAGTTGTCTAATCTGACCACAAATAGGCTCCAATAAAGTTGAGGAAACATTTTAAAACATAAACAGGGAGACTCTGATGCCCCAATTCAGGACACAGGATTTCAATATATATCCATGATATTCATTTTAAAAAATCTAATTTAACATAACATTTGTCACTGTACAGTAATTTTTCTGAGATTTAAAAAATAATCATAAATGAAAAATATTTTCTATAAATAGTTTTAAAATGGGTCTGTAACACAACAGAAAACATTGAAAAATTAATGGGGCACAAATACTTTCTGGTGGTAGCGTACAACTGAGACTAAAACAAATTTGCTCTCGGTAGAGGTGTGGCAGTAAACTGGTAAATCCTTTGTCAAAAGTGTTAACAAGTAAATGTAGTGCAATAAACGCCTGAAAAGAAATGTTTAGGGTGTGGCTGAAAGTAGGGGAGTGATGACAATTGCTCTCATGCTGGAAATCTTCACAGAGATTACCAGCATGGAAACTCTCTGGTGGGAGGATTCAAACTGGTTGCCGGTTTGAATCCCTACTCAATACGTTTTAGTTATTGCGTCTGTCTTTGTGTGAGTGCTTCCATCTGACAGACCAAGGGCAGCAGTGGCTTCAATTTAGTACTTAACCATCATCAGTATGTGAACATGTGTGTGAATATATTGATGACTGAATGCAGTGTAAAGCTCTCTGAACTAAACAAAGCATTAAAGTAAAATATAGTATTTATATTTTACTATTTCACAACTGCCTTCAATTTAAATGCCAATATTTTCTCTTAAAAACGTAAATGAATGCAAAGCTTTATATATATACATAAATTTAGTGTATAAATTTAGTGTCATCATACATACTTTTGATGTCGCTCTTAAAAACAATCTGCTGACAAAAAAGCAACCAAAGAACAACAACATAAAAAAGAAAAGTTCTGGAGCGTCTGCTTAGTAATCATGCTTTTGTTTATGGTACATTTACTACACTCAAGCCAAAATTAGATGTTTGTAACATCCAGTTAGCACTAAGTATAAATATACATATCAAAGTATATGATTTAAAGTACAACCCTACAATCAAAACAAAGTACAAACATGGCAGGAGGATTTTGCACCTCAAAAGGACACAATCCAAAGAAAAGAGTTATCTTGCGAGTAACAGAACGCAAAGCCAAGTGTCTCTTCAGTGTGGCACCAACAGAGTCATGACGCACCATGGGGGCTTGGGTAGACACTGGTCAACTGGGCCAAGATAAGCACCACACTGCACTAAGGAACGCACTGCGTTCCTCCTACATGAGCAACATCAAACTTGTCTGAAAATAGAGGTGATAAGAGTGGAACCTAAAGGCTTGCTAGAGACTTAAACTCACTATTAGGACAAAGGGAGGACTAAAACAAGAGGGAGGAAAAAGAGGGGAAGGAGTGTGTGTGGTAAGAATGGGCAGGTAGGCGATAAAGAGCTGATATAAACCAAAAAGCTGATATCATGTTATCAGTGGGGAGCAAGCGTTGCCCTTAAAAGGTTATGTCTGTGTGTTTAACAAGCCCGCACATATCTAATCCTGAGATTTCACAAGCATTCAGACCGGTTTTATATCTAAAAGAAATGCACTTGTAGATGGCATTTTACCGACATTAATCTTAGGTATTGTTGATTTTGTCTTTCAAACCCTCTCCCTGTAGGGACCTCATCATCTCTACTGAACTGCCAGTAACCCACACTGGTTCCCACATCTATCTGTCTGTGCTAACCCATTAGAGTTTACCGGATGACCCCTGACCCTTGTCGGGGTCGTGGCCAGTGCCTTCATTAGGGGATAAATCATAAACACCTGAGCAGCTGACCTGGGCATGGTTTCAGGGCTCCAGTCATGTGTTATTCATTTTGAGTCGCAGTGGCGTGTAAATCGGGTTAAAGCAGCGCCTGCGACCCTCAGGGCCTGAAACACATATTAAAAATATGACCACAAACCGTTCACTATGTGTCAGAACGTGTAAGTGTGTGTGCCAAGTGGCTATAAGAAACCTAGCCTCACCTGTGGATCATTAGGACTTTATATGGAGTGTGTAATTGGATACTTTTTCACAATCTAACAATGGATTTATTTATGTTTTACTATGTACTATTACTATTGTGGCTTTAACTTTTTATTGAGGTTAAGTGTTGTCAGGGGCTTCACGCTTTGTCATTTTGTCACACATGAACATTGTAGAAGAATTATCCTGGTTATTATTCTTAACAGTCTAAACTGTTAAGAATTTGAGGCATTTATGATGCTGCTGTTCATCTGTTTAGGTTAAAACTTCATATATGAATTTACTTCACTGGTCCTGCTGGAAATTATAAAAAAATATCTGTAGTACCATCTGGACCACTGAACGTTCAGGCTGTCCAATGCTCCAATATTATGTTGAAACAAGTCAAAACAGAGTAACTGTCTAACTGATCTAACAATTTTTCCAAAAGTACTGGGTTAAATATCTGAACTTCAATTACATCTCTTGCTTAGTGCAAAGAATTTAGCATGGTTTAGGTCCACCCTTTGCACATAAAACAGCTCCACATTTATAAGAAGGTGTTTTTAAAGGAACTTTTGATTGTTCTTCCAGAAGATCATGTACTGATGTTGGATGAGATGGTCTTGGTCAACATCTACTCTAAAATGATCACAAAGGAGCTCCATCAGTTTGAGGTTAGACCTTTATTTTCTCCACTGGCAAGAACACAAGGGACCATCCTCAAACTGTGCCAAAAAAAGTTGGGAACATGAAATTGTCCAAAATGTCCAGGTATGCTTGTAAACATTAAGAGTACCTTTCTTGAAAAACAAAAAAACAAAACAGCCCCATATTACAATACTTGCTAAACTGAGCTTTATACTTAACACACAAAAGTTAGATAAGTGCTCTTCTCTTGGCAAATGTCAAACCCAGACTCTTCTATTGTACTGCCAGAGAGGCACAAATATGAGGTCACTCCAGAAGATGTCATGAATGCTTTAGGCCCCATGACATCACACTTTTCACTTGGTGATGAAAGGATTGTATGCATCTGCTCAACCATATAAACCCATTTAATGAATCTCTCTAAGCACTCTGAGCCAAACTGACAACCACAAAAAGTATATAGAACCATAGCTGTTGACTCAGCAGGAATTGGCAACCTCTATATCCCATCTGCCTTATCATCAGCTTGCCCCCTCTGGGTTTTATTACATATGGATATGAAAGTAACTGGAATAACTCAATTCACTGTTCAGATGGTTGACCCAATAATTTTCGCAATATAGAGTATATTTTTCAAGTACATTGTTTTACAGGTGAGAGTAAGTCATGGTTTTCACTGACCTCTCCTCGGACTCTCATGGTTAAACAGGATTCCGTTGACAGCAAACATGTTGTAGGCTTCACGGAAGTTTACCACAATCCAATAGGCATAAAGCTTAGCAGCTCCTGAGAGGACAAACAGAAACGGAACAGGAGAGAGTAAAGGAAAATATTATACACAAATTATATACAGTATTTATATTTCAGCCTAAAAACATCCTTAAATTTTGTTTGGAGGTCCTCTGCTGAGAAATGCAACTGGAGTACCACATACAGCCTTCCTCAGAAAAACATTAGTCCTAGGTTTGCAAGACTTATTGAAAATAATACTAATAATATTAAATTAAAGCATTTGCATTTTGTGGTATGGTGTGTGCTTACCACCTGCATAACTGCAGAATGCAAAAAGGAAAAGGAGGAAGAAACAAACTAAAGAAAAGGTCAATTAAATTTAGAAAGGATGTTTATCAGCTTATGTTAAGTTGATGGCCATGAAACATGAAAATCTGTTTTTATATCTGACCTTTATGTTATCTTTCATCAAGGATTCACACTTCATGAACCTAGCATAGCAAAGGCAGGAAAGGCTTTTTCAATGTTGGCAGGATTGTTGAAACAAGGCCTCTCACAATGCTACATCGCTCCAAAAGTTGAAAGCAAAGAGTTTTGAAGATATTACTTATCAGAAAACATGTTGATTCCCATAAATCTTAAATTTTTTGAAAACCTAAAGAAATATTTAAAGAACTCAATATTTTTGGAAGGCACAAAGGGTTTTGGATTAAGCTAAAGAGTAAAACAATATATATATATATATATATATATATATATATATATATATATATATATATTTATCTACAGCCAGATGAACTCTACTTTTAAAATAGTGTTTAAAAAGTAATGTTTCTTCAGTTTTATTGCATTATAAATACAATCTTCAAAGTATATTATTTTGATTTTGTGTGACAGGTAATGGGCAGATTAGATTGCAAAAAATAGTTACAATGAATATTTCAGGTCTATGTGAATTTTATGTCAATGTAAACTTTATAAGTTTTTATTGTTTTGAAAATAAATAGATCTTTAATTCAACTGAAAGTTTAAATTTTATAACAAAGTTGTCTCTGTTAAAAAGAGAGCCACTACATTTTTTTATTAAACTAAAACAAAAAACTGAAACCAGTTAATAAAAAAAAATGTCTTAAACGAATGTAGTAAAGTAAAAAGCAGAGAGAGAGAGCAATGCTTCTTCAATTAAAATTGCTGAGGAAGACCATAAGCCCACATCCTAGAGTTAAATATAGAACATCAACAAAACTTTTCCTTCTTTCAGGAGTGTGAATCTGAGACTGTGATTGATCAAGAGCAGCACCATCTTTAACCACACTCCTCCTCATCCTCCCTTCTCCTGTAATGAGTCAAATACCAAAGCGAATGAAGGGAGGTGCCTGTTGATTAAGCCATAGGCCAGGATGTACACTGGAGGTGAAGGGAGTTCACCATGGCAACCTCCGCCTCTGACTTCTCTGGTCTAATTAATGGAGGAGCAGCTCGGTACACACCCCCTATTCAGCTTCAGATTGAGTGCTGACAGATGGGGAAAGTGTCAAGCAGGAGAGCACTGAGACAACAGAGAACATTAAACCTGATCGCTAACACACATGTGCAGCCGGTGTTTGGGTGCGTGTGTGTGTGTGTAAGCTGAAAGTGAGTGCTGAGTGTTCTGGATATAAAGGTGTCTTTGTTAAAAAGAGAGCCACTCCAGTCTTCAATCTGACGTTTGGCCCCAGGGTGTGAAGCAAGCTCAAAGGGAGTTAGAACTATGAAGCACTTCTCTATTCACTCACACATTCATAAGGATGTTTATTCATAAAAAAGATAAAGTGCAGCAGATATTCCATCCAATTTGTACGTGTTTAAACGATCACGTGCAGTCCCTGACAAATGTAAACAGAGAACACAAATTTATGTGTGCTGCCACGTGAATCTGCAGCGTTCAGTGCATTAGTAAGTTGTACCGTAAGGTGAGCGGGGATAAAAAGGTGTGGTTTCCTTCTGTGGGATCTCCTGGACTTTGCCATACAGCTCACTGGTGGAAGCCTGGTAGAACTTGACGGTGCTGGTCAGACCACACGTCTTGATTGCATCCAGGAGACGCAATGTGCCCACACCATCCACATTAGCTGTGTATTCAGCCAAGTCAAAGGAAATCTGGGAACAAAAAGAGGGGAAAAAATGAGACATTTTCAATACCAATAATAAAATCTGTACCAAGAAAACTGAAGTTTCTCCTTATTCCTGCAGAACACACAATAAATCAGAATTTTGGTTTTGAGCTGTACAATTCAAAATGAAGGCAGAAAAAAATCAGAATGCACCAAGGAAACAATGTCTCCTTTGCTTCATCCATGATCACTTGTAAGATATGTGGACTCTTTGAACTTAAGATTCAAATATTATTTTGAAGATATCCAAAAGAATAAAAATTTAAAAAATTATGTGAATTTTCTCAACAAAGGCATTGAAACTGTGCTTCAATATTTGAACATATTATTCTTTATTTATGATATTATGTGAAATGGACCAGTCTCACCAGCAGCAAACCCTCACACAACAAGATGCTTAATTTGACTTCCATGTCGTATATTGACCCATTAGACGCTTCAAAAGCCATGACATCTTCATCTGTGCTTTCTCAATTTATCTAAATGATTCACTGTTTGTCCTTGATGCTTTTAATCAACATAATATACATATTGAAAAAAATGACAAAACAAATGTAACTTCCTTTAATGAAATAAATGCAGAGGACCATTACAGTAAAAAATATAAAAATCATTGTTGCTGCAATAATACGACACATTACAAATAGAAATGAATCATGTTCTTATACGTCGTCTGTTGGGTCATGACACAAAGTTGTTACTAAACAATTTTCAAAAAACAACCCCAAAAATTATGCTAAACAAAATTACTTTAAACTTAAAAAAGGCATTTCTAGAGATAAAAGCAAATCAAACTTTTTCTAAAATTCCTACTACAACTCCCAGAATCCCTCCTTCCACTGAAAATGGTAAAAAGAGTGAACTTAATAAACGCTTTGTGGGAGATTAAATTTAAATTAGAAATGGCTTAGAGAAGGCCCGAGTGTATGGGTGACACCGTGTGCTGTGAGTGCGTGAGCTTGAGTGTGTGCCAGCTTGGCCTCAAGCTTCCAATCAGGCATGACGGTTAAAAGCCAGGCTGGTTAGTGGTCACCACACCTGGTCCGAGCCGCGTGGGCCACATCTAAATGGAGGAAAAAAACTCCAACCCTCTAGTGCGTTCACACCAGCGCTACACACACACACACACACACACATGAGTAGATAAAGACCCCTTATTTAAAGCTGGGGTTCGAGAACACTGGGCCTCTATTTCCCTCATGACGTGCACACACACCATGAGGAGGTTTAATCAAGTTCAATCACACTCTGCAACTCAGTGTAATTACCTGTGACGCTCCACTCATGCTTTTACTTTGCATTCTGGCATTTTCATTTATATTTACATCAATTACAAGAGAAAGTGAGAGGGTACTTTATACAGAGACACACAGCACACATTACATAATGCAATGTACACTCACAACACAAGAGGTTGGTGCAAAACGTGAAACATTTGGATACAAAACCAAACAGATGCAGTTTTACACAATATTCACAAAGGGAAGTTGAATTTTATCTGGGAATTATGTCAGAGTTGTACGTTTTGTTGGAGCCGGATCAAACGATTGTTTTCCTTTGTAGATTTAGCAGATTTTTACATTTATTTCACCTATTCCATGTCGATTTTCTGTTAATATAAAAACAAAAACCCATCAAGCTCCTTAAAATGCCTTGCTTGCAGTCCAAGTTATTGTGTTGGACTTGACATCACCATGAAACACATTTGCTTAATGCATGTTTGCTCACTTAATAGACAAAAGAAAAAAAGAAGACTGTATTTTGACATGAATTATATTTAAAAGAAAATTCTAAATTTGTCACACTTTTTTCTAAATGTGTCACATTTCAAAAAACATGTTATCGCATTTAATTACAATTAATATGTCTGGCAAAGATAGCAGAGGTTTCTTAGAGAAGATTTATGAAGAAGATCTCAATGACCAACTGGCTGTGCCCTTCTAAAATCTGACCATTTTGGAAGTATGGCAAGAATAAAGCCAATTTTGCAGCCTCACTTCTGTAAGACAGTAATTGAAGAACAACCAGTGTGTAAATGAGTGAATGACTGAATGTAGTGTAAAGCGCCTTGGGCTTCTCTAAACTAAATAAAGTGATTGTAAATGGTAACTATCCTGTACTTTTACGATCTGTCTGTTCAGAGTGAAACACTGAACTTATTTCAACCGTCTGTACTCAAAAGACTTTAAATCTTCTCCTACACAGTCTCTTTTTGAACTCTGTATTGAGTCTTACTAGCATGTGCAGTATGGAAAATCAGAAGTTCATGTTAGCAGACAAATATAAATGTTTTGATTCAACAGTTGAAAGACGAGGTTCACAAAGACGTGATACTACACATTTAGTGTAGTATCACTATACAGAGTGTAAAAACCACTCTTATTTTGTGCTACTACATCCCACAATAAAAACTCCTTCCAACACACATTGCAGTGTGTGTTTCCCTTCAGCTCTCCTCCAGAGATGAAGTGCAAGGGACACACATGCAGCGTCTATCAAAACCAGCTGACAGGGCCATGGCCTAGACTTTCTTGACAACTTAAATCAAACAAATTGCTTTAATGCCTCCATTCTCTATCATTACGTTATGTCCAGCCTGAGCGATCACGGTTGCGAGGACGGACGTTTGCGTACCCCATTCGAAGAATGTGTGTGTTTGGGGAGAGTGTCATTGTGACTGCTGGGCCTCTCAGACAACCTGCCAAATATTCTTCTGTTCTGGGAAGTCAGCCAAGCTCTGTCAGCATTTGGGGGGCTCCACCGGCAAGCAAACATTTTGTCTGACAGAAAAGCATCCATTTAAAAAGCTTCTAAATGTACAGGATATATGTGCTGCAATTGGCAGTTTCACTTCTTTCGTGCTCACACAGGGGCCTGTTGAAATGCATGCCTGAAATTGTGGAATGTGACTCCATAAGTGTGTGAAGGTATGCAAGTGTGTGCTCACTGACAATGTGCCCAAGAGTAGTGACATGTGTATAAATATGAGCTACATTAATTTAGCCATGGCCTTCGCTTTCGTGCATAGAGAAACAAATGGAGACATTGAGTCGTATATACACAGGTGTAGGAGAGTTTAAAGGAATGTGTGCATTATACTTTGTCATTCAGAATTATGCATGGATTCATCAGGGACACTAATGTCAATTAATTTGGGGCTCCTTATGATGCATTTTAGCTATTTTCTCTTTTTAGGGTGGAAAAATAAGACAAGCAACTTTGTTGCTTTTAAAGTTAAAAATTGGGAGTTAAAGTGTAGATCTACTATGTATTTAACTTATTCTAATATTTACAGGTTCTGGTGCTGGGAAAAAACAAACCCTTGTTTAAAAACTTCCTCATTTGCTTGGAATGTAGTGAGAATGCTGAAGACATTCATACAAATGAAACTGGATTTTGATGCCAAACATTAAGGATGCCAAGGCCATATTGCTTGTTGTCCAGCCATTTGTAGACAGTAAGTTCTGGTGGACTTTCACCAACATTGTCATAATAATATTAAACACAGTTTACTGTTGATGGTGATAATTTTGTTTGCATCGTCCTGTTAATCAATGCTGTTCTGAGTATCATGAAGAACTAATTGTATCTAAAAAGTTGTCACCTGTCAACAAGGGTGAAAGTTTTGATTGAATGGTTGGAACAAAGGGAAATGAGTAGGAGAAAGAGAAATTGGAAAATAAAAGAGAATGAGAAATAACAGAAAAGAACGGGGAGAAGAGAGTATAAAAAGATAAGCAGAAGGTAAAATGGAAAGAATACAATTATGAAAAGGTGACACTGGACAAGGAAGTGGTGAAAGAAAAAGAGAAGGAAGAAAATTAAGAAAAGGGGAACATAGGAAAGGAAGAAGTAGAAGGAAGACAATAAGGTTATTGAGAAATCCAATATAATCACCTGTGTTATCAGTCTGTGCTGGACGAAAGAGAGTTTAAGGTTATTATGGCTGTTCTGGATTTGTCTTAAAACTTTCTATGCATCTGATAAAAATGTTGCATAAATATTGATCTGAGCTGATATGCCAATGTTCCTGGCTTGATCACCTGAGGCCTTTTCTTTTTTCTTAGAAACATTGCTATTTTTTCCACTCCACTCAGGGAAGAAACAGACAATAATCAATCCTGAAGGCAGAGAAAAGAAAAAGGAAGAAAATGTGACAGAATTTGGAAATAAATGTGTTCATGCTTAAGTGTGAGAATGGGAGGTTGTGGAGATAAACCACAGACAATTACACCTTTAATCAACAGGTTACAGGCCGACCCAAATTAGAGCAGTTGTGTTTTCCCATAGACAAACAGACTGATTTCCTTCCCGGACAGAGCCAAACCCACGCAGCGTAGCTCAAAGTCAACAAGTGTCACAATAAGTTACGAGAGGATCAACGTAGGAGGCCAGCACGACACAAACTTTCCGTGTTTTCCAAAACTGTAGCCTAAGCTGCTGTGGCTGTATGCGAGCCCACGCTGACGGCTCACTCTCTGCAAACAGTGCATCATCTCCATCATCATGAACCGCTGTGTTGTGATGAAACTCCAGAGGGAATCTCTGCGCCTCGAGCTCCATCTTGTTGGAATGTGTCACTGTGCATAAACACACACACCTTTTACAAAAACATGAGAGCTATATTTTTCCCCTCGCACTGTGCCAAATAGCCTTTCCCTAAAATGCAGACACAATGAGAAATGAAAGAAATTCAAACGGTGAGAGACATATGTGAATAGTGAGTGACATGAGAGCGTAACGGAGATGAGGATGCAGCATTGCATCATCCAGCTGGAACGCATTTTTCCCCCAGTGTTTTCGCCGCTGGCAACCAAGTGCCACTTAAATGGGGCACAACGTGCAGTACCGCTCCCCAGTCTGATAAATATCAGGTGAAACCACAGGCATGAGTACCTGAGGAGACCTTTAGCAAACATCAGAGTGCAGTACACACACGACTGCAGATACCAACCAAATGCCAAAAGTTTCAAAATGAAAATCCTGGTCATAAATAGATGTTTGGGGCATTAAGATTAAATATCACCTCACTGACATGATTTAATGAGCTTTAATTAAAGTGCACCTGAAGGAAGTCCCAACAGTAAGTTATTTATAGAATATCCATGCTGCAAGATCTCCTCCGATAACATAGCTGAAGTGCTTCAAATATCTCAAGAGCTTTTTTGTCTTTTCAATGACAGACAAAAGGGAAACGGACAAAGACTGTTGTGAAAAAATATGACAGACAGACTTGTTTTCTTTTTGCTTTTATTTTTCTTACGCTAAAATGTTTCAGCTTTTCAAATTGCATTTAATTTCAGGCACAAATAATCAAAGTAAATAGGCAAAGCGATTTCCAAATTATGCCAAATGAGTCACATATAAAAAACTATTTTCTTGGTTCTGTTTCAATAAAATTAAGCTGACAGGTTACCTGGTGACTCGGGTAAACATGGCTTTAATGAGGTTTGAGTTTTGATTAAGATTCCATTTACTTTCACAAATAAAGAAATAAATTACCTTTATAAAAATTTTTCTTACTCCATCTTCCTTATGGCTTGCTGAATAAATTCGTTAGCAAAACCTACCAGCACTTCCTCTGGCTTACAAAATGACAAGAACCACAATTCTACAAATAGATTCATTCATATCTGCTGCAAACAAGCCAAAGTCCAATATTTACTGCCGCTATTAATCTTCACGTGTGTTAAAAAGAGGAAGATGTGTAGAGTGTTTGCAAACAGTAACTATTTATAGTCTCAGTCTGGCTTTAAATCAGCTTTGAGGTGGAAATTTTCACAAATTATGGTTTTTGTGTTTCGTGGCAACCTTCTACAAAGACATGAATTGCTTCAACATGATTTTTAAACAGAGTTCATCCCTCAATTGTTAGGGTCTTTCTTTTCTTTGTGGCTATTCAGTGTTCGCACAGCCATATGATGTGATGCTAAACACAAAACTACTTAAAGAGAGCTTGGGAGATGGGATTTATAAGATAAACTTAAGTGCTTGAAACATAAAAGAGAGTTCTCGGTGAACATTAATTTTTCAAATCTCGGCTCTCCACATGGCAGAACATGCATCCACCCACTAATCCCCCCCTCTGATGTTCACTCATCATTACAATCACATCTCAATCCCTACATTTTTTGTCTAATTACAGGCGTCTTCTGTTCAGTAAGCGCAAGTGTTGCTGCAGCTATGGTAATGAATAAAAACATGTACACAGATCAGGTGGATCTGATAGAGAGGCAGACGTGGAGAGAAGTGCAGTGAAAGCAGACTATGTCAGGACAGGTAGGCAGAAAGTTGAAGATCGACTGTCAAATTCAGGATTTTTGACAATGCGTCTGGAAAGTCCCCGTCTGCCTCGCGGCGCAGCTCTTAACCTTTTTCACTCCTTTTCTGGGTGTCTGCACGCATTATTGTTGATCGATGACATGATCTGAACTGGTGGTGGTTGTTCACTCCACAGCTTCATTTCAACTCTAAACCACAGATTATGAGGAATGTTTGATGTAGGTGGTTTTGATTACTTAGATTTAGCATTAAGCTTGCTTCTTTTTTCGCATACACAGAAAAAAACCAGTCTAAGTTTTATGATAGTTTTATTTTAATGGACAGATGTAGAAAAATTATTTGAAATTCCTCTTCAGCACACTAAAATCAAAAAACCACAGGCCAGACAAAACAACTGACAAATTACTTCAGGATCCAGAAATACACAAGGCCGAATGGACAGCAACACAATGAGCCATTATTTTAAATTTTTTCTGAAAGCTCTGAATGAATGAAAGGAAACCAACCAGGTTAATCAAGTCAACCACTTCAATGCCAAAAGGCTTTATGATGGCAACATATTTTTCATGTCTCAATTTGATCTCCTTTTGTGCAAAATGCTGTCCATTCTTGCTTATTCGAAGATAATCATTTTTAATGCTTGAAGAGCAGACAGCAGAGGTGGATTTGTACACTCCGTTCCTTTAACATCGGATCAGAGAGCCAGGAATAGAAACTCCCTGGAAAAGTCATTCAAGAACAGAAGAAGCCTCACATTCTTTCTTTCCCTCAGTCTGCTCATCTTCCCTGCAGACATTTACCACCAATCACTCATTGCTACCCTACAATCGCAAATACAAGAGTAAACATAGCAACGGGTCCTACAGCGGTGAGCTGAGGTCATGCCCAGGAGGTTTCAGTGGAAGAGTCCTCATTATGTGAGGACATGCAGGTAGGGTTCTGGTATCTATGATAATTCATAAGAATTTCACAACAGATCTAAGGAAAAGTTTGTAATATTGTCACCATCGTTGAACCATTTCTTTGCTTAAATCACTGTTATTTATCTTGTTTATAAAATTTGGCTACAAGTTCAAAATATCCTTGAGATTTTCATTGACATTTTACTGCAGAATTTTCTTACAAAAAAATCTTATGCACAGGCAGCCAAATATCCACATAAAATGTGCAAGCAGCTGTAGGGACAAAAATCTAATGTGCGACTGCTCCTTTGGGAATGGTAGTTGTCAAAGAATCAGATCTTTAAAGTGACTAATGAATTTTGTGATTGAAATAGGCTGATAAGTGAAGACTTCATGCATTAGAAGAAACTGGTAAAAATATAAAAAATAGAGCCACAGACTACTGTTAGATATTAGTATCATTTTATATGAGTCATTGCATTTTCACTGATGTTTTTATAAATAATTTGTTTCCCTTGTTCTCCATTTAACCCTGTTGTTTTATTCTGTTCTACTTTTAAAATATATGTTAATTGTTCAATCTGCTTACTGGATTTTGTTCTGTTTTTCATGACAGGTAACTAAAAAGCTGCTGGATCCTTGCTATCCCCTACAACTGATAACTACTTCCCCCAGCAGTGTAACTCTTAACACTTTAATTAATGAGCAGAGCAGGACCATTACTTCAAAGTCCGGTTTTATTGTAGAGGTGATGAAAAACCTCCCATATACGAGACCGCTTACCAGACCTTAGGAACAACTTTTGCATTCCAGTCTTCTCTTTCTCCAGCTACCTGAAGTAAAGCTTTTGCTGGTCCGTTTAGCTGTGATGTGCTCAATACTCGGATAACAGAGACAACGATTCAGAATGACTTAAATTGATGCAGTCTTCTATAGCAACTCCCCCTCTTTATTCCATCATTCCCAAACATCTCTCCCTCTCTGACATCCACCATGCTTAAATCCTCCATGATGTTATTGTTGCAGTTTGCTGCTTTCATTCTATAGTTTTGTCAACTGGACACATTCTCATAACATTCATACATTTGTATGGCACACCTTTGAAGCACAAGGTGCCACCTTTACTTCCATTACACAGACAAACACACATTAAGGTTTAGAGCGAGGTTATAAAACTTTTTTAGCCTTCTGGCATCCAAAATAAAAAAATATCTATTGCTTTTTGCTAAAGTGCAACAATTGTTAAATAACTTGCTTTTGTGGTGTTATATTTTTTTTGGTATTAAATTAATTAAATTAAAAGGTCATCTGAAGATGACCACTGTGGAACTTTTTTACACCGTGGGAATTATGGCGTTAGATTCCCACAGCCTTCTGGAATCCTCACACCTCTCCGAGTCCACCAGGACCCCCTGGTCAGCAACAGCTCAACAGCTGCATGACCGTCGTAGACACGACAACAAGCAGGATCCAAGTTACGGTCCAGCAGTTTCATGATGGTTATAAATACCTTCCCTTCTGTCCTTCACATTCATTAAAGCCCTCTGGTTGGTTCCATTTGAAAACATGGGGATTTATATTATGTCGAAGAAAAAAATCATAACCAGACGTCAAATAAGAAAAAAGTTCCAATAAAAATATCTTCAAAATATGCAAAAAAAAATACAGTTCTCAAAATTTCTGACTTAAAATTAATAAGAAATTCTTTTCAAAATTTAAAACACTGGGAAAAAAGAATCAAGGGTTAAAGAGCTGAAAATTAGTGCTTAAGCTTAATTTCCTACATCTTATTTCCTGGGAATGTAATTGAAGTGTGATGCAGAAATCTTTGAGGATTCCTCAGGCTGGGACACTGCTGACAAAGAAATTAAAAACACAGTGAATGATGCATGGTTGAATGAGTCTGATGGAACCACCTACACTTTAGAGGAGAACACGTTTGTGACCATGTGTATTTTGCTCTTTGTTTCTATGGTTACAACCCATCTTTCAACATTAGGAGACTCATTAAAAGATGGTGTGATGTAGGCGTGGACGACATTTCTCTTCCGTCCCAACCCCGTCACCCAGAAAGCTTTCATCTGAAGTGAATTAGAGACATTAGCACTTTCTTATCTCAACGCCTTCCCCCACGTCTTTTCCACTCCACGTTCCTGTTTCGTTCCTCTCTCACATAACACCCACTTCATTGTAACGTCAACAGACTTATGCATTCCTAAAATACAAAAAAAGAAAAAAAATGTAACAATTTTGCGAAGAATTCAACCACATTTAAACTTTCTTGTTCAACTTAAAACAGCTGACTCAGGTTCAGGCCCACAGATTTGGCTAAATCCACCCTGATCTGTCTAAAAATACAAAATGTACAATTCAAGGAAATAAAAAATGATTGATTAAAATTCTGCTTTCTAAAGCTCATTCTGCTCACATTGAGACACAACTTACAAAACATTCACATGTGACCTGAACATTTGTGTGCTGTGTGGAGGAAGTGCAACAGGCCTGTAAATACAAGAATATTTGCACAAAGGCTAAAATTAGCTCAGTGTGTATAAACAGACAGACACACACAGCCGGTAATCCACGTTAATACCAGTCATCAGTCTTAACATAATGTTGTGGAGCTTGGGCAGAGATGGAAATTTAATCTCTGTCATTTATCTCTATTAAAATGGCTTCAGATAGCCTACAGATTTGACACTGCTCTGACACAACATTGTTAACTCTTAAAGTTACAGTCCATCCACAGAATCAAGTCAGAAGACAACATTGCAGAAACACAAATAAGTATTTGATGCATATATATGCAAAAGAAAAACTTTCAAATAATTATTTCCAAGTTGCTGCCGTGTGAGTTTGATTTTAGACATTTCATCTGCTTGTTATTTCAAGCCGTCTGTAAGGTAATTGCCAAACTCGTTGAAGTCAATCATTCCATAGAGAAAATTTTTACAAGTGGAAAACATTTGAGCTGGTTGTCAAGCGTCCCAGGAGTAGACATCCCAACAAATATCAGATCAAAGGATTTTAGCAACAACCCAAAAGTTCAACTTTAGCTTCAAAAGGTCTGAGTCAGCATGTAACATTTTAAAACTCATAGCAGTATACATTTAAAGATCCAAAAAGAACAAGTAAAAGGGAAGAGCAGAACAACAAAGCTGATATTCATTTTTACTGTCATCTTCAGACTCAACATCCAGAGATATCTTTGGTTTTGTTGCGCCGCTGGAAGCGTGTGTCGGCAGGTCGAATCCTTAACAAAGTTGGCATCTTTTATCAAAGCTAATAATATGGCAGCACAACGTAGGATTGCAACTGTGGAATAATGTCTTTTAAACAGGTGATGGCAAAGTAGAAGTTTTTGGCCATAACAAACGATATTATGTTTGAGGAACATTTAACCCAAGATATCCACACACATATCATACAAACTGCCAAGAACAGTGGCAGAGTGGTTATGATTTTACTTTATTTTGTATTTACAGGACCAGAGTAGTCTCCAGTAAGGATATCAGCAAACTCCTCTGGATACCAACGTATTCATGAGTCAAATGTCAGACCACCTGTACAACAGCTGCAGTCTTAAGACAGATGTGCAGACACTAATGTCTGCACATGCTATGCTTCTTCACTTTATCAAGTGAAGAAACTGCAGTGATTATTTTGAGAAAAAAAGAGAAAGAATATATATGTTTAGTTAATTTTATAAAATAGTGCGACTATGGTGACACATTTTCTCTATTTGACCATCTAAAGTTTGTATTTTATAACTTTAGGCGAAATAGTTCGGTGGGAACATCAGGCATTTAAAACACTGGAATTTGGATCAATTCCCTTGTGACAATTTGCAACAATTATTCTGTATGATGCTTCTTCATTCTTCTGTTCTTATTAATATGCTTCAATAGTCCAACAAAAGCCATTTCTTTTCATTCTGCTACTCATGCTGTATTTTTCTTTAATCCAATGTAATTATTGTAGAAGGCAAACAGGTTGATGCTGTACTTTGTCTTTGCTGTCATTCAACTGGCTTAAACATAATCTTTTCCGAAACCACTGCCCTATTACTCATGCATTATTACCCCAACAGTGGACACTTTTCTGTGTGTGGCCCTCTGTTGGTTACAAGGCCTTAAATGCCATCAGCATATCATCAGCAGAAACTCATGATTCACGGTTTTACAAATCCACGTGGAGATGCATACACACACAAAGACATATGCAAAAGCATACAGACAGCTTAGGAGAAGACAATTGCCTGAGTTCGAGTCCAGCCCAGCTCCGCCTGCCTCGCTCACCAGAGCGGGAACACAGGAGCAGGGGTCGGCATGCCGGGGTGGACTGTTGCTGAGAAGCTGGTCTTTGAAGGAGGCCTGTGGTAAGGAAGGCTTTTCGGGAAGGGGAAGTGCTCTGCTTGAAGTTTTGGATATCAGTGGAAAGCCTTTCTTTGCTATGCATGGCAGCGGATTCCTTTATCCTGCAGTGCTTTTCCAATATCAGCGGAAAGACGGTGTCAAAGAAACATGTAACAGGATTATTTTCAGGAAAGGACAGGGGAAACAACCACAATGCAATCCCCAAAAGAGAACATGAGGAGTTTGTTGCCTGAGTTTGAAACTTGGAAGTATTTCACTTTATTGCAAAACTGCCACACAACTAGGTGGCTACAAAAGCGTTGTGCCTGAAGTGGAAAATGATAAGCCAACATGAGCACATGTAGGAGGAAAGTCTGCTGACCCGAACTATCCCACGATCCACCAGCAACCTGGCGAAACCACAAACTCAACCTCTGGCTATCCAGCTGCTTGCTAAAGAACATAACTCGATTATTTTCACAGAAACTCCAGCAGGGAGGACTCTGGGACGTACTCTCAAGTTACAGTTCAAACTAATATGCATTCCTTCAGTAAAGGGTTGGACAACGCCTAGTCCAGTCAAAAATAAGAAAAAAATAACTTGTACTCGTGTACATAACAATTATACTAGGATCTGGTGAACACAGTTCACCAGAATGACTGTACTGTCAAAAAACCTGGAGAAGATCTAGTCGCATAGAAGTTTCTTGTTGACAGTGGGTTTGATTTTGTTTTCCAATATCGGAACCTAACAATGTAAAGGCATACTTCAGCTAAACAAAATATTCAAGAATTATTCAAATTATTATTTTTTTTTTCTATTTTCATTAATATTGCAAAATATATGAAAACAAATTATGTGTTTTCAGAACAGGCCGACATCAACTATTCATCAGGAGACCAATCTTTCCAGGCTGTTGCACTCAGGCAGTGGAATACATTGTCAAACTTTCTGTATAGTTTGTACTTAAAATACTTTCAAAAACTGGACTGTGGATACTTTCACATAGCAGCTGATGACAATTTTATTGTAAGTCTTTTAGTTTAAGCTGGGCTATTATGATACGCATTTATGATTTCATTGTGTTTGCTTTCTGTATTGCACATGACAGTGATTTTATTGACTCAAAAAGTCAACAGGATCAAATAGTAATTCAGATGAAAATCTCACAAGTAACCTTTGAGAATTTCTATGGCTGTTATCTCACAAACTAATAGTTCAGGAATACTGCTGCAATGTGGTTTGTTTACAGCTATGGAAATAGAAAGGGACAGAACAGCAATGGAAAGACACAAGCACTACTTAATTTAAAAGGTATGCCAGTGTTAAAAGAGACCTTTCTTTAACAAAGTATTCCATGAAGAGGGATAACCAACCATGACTGTCCATTAAAAATCAGTTTCGTAATTTAAAAGTGATCAAGTGATTCTAACAAGTTTTGGTCTTCAACCGGTTCATGCAAATGCAAGTCCACACTCATATCTGGTGTCCGGTCTTGTTTATGTTTTCACAGAGTTTTCTGTCCTCACCTCTACACTGCTCTTCCGCCCAAGCAGCCAAAATTACAACAACCCTCAACTCTTAAACCCTCCGCTTTCCCGGTAAGACTGACCGCAACCTGTCCAGCCTGGGTCACCTTACCCGTTTACCGCATGGGAGTGGGTACAGTGCTTCTGCACACAGAGAGCCATTCAAGGCCTCGCATATGAAATCTCTTCCGTTGTAGAGATGCTTTACACATTTTCTGCGTATTCACATATTCATCACCCAGTGTTCACATCCTGTCTGGTTGAGACTGAAGGAAAACAAGGCACAGAGACAGTTTTCATATGTTCTCAGAGCATTTCGGTTATGGAATCACAGAAACCAAACAAGGGTCAGAACGAACCCTTTAGAAGTGGTTGGCTGATTTTTAATTTAAGACTGATAGGCTGATTTTAGAATTTGATATAAAATGCTCCATCAGACATGGTAATCATGCCTTTTTCCTTACAGGTGAAGAGTTGTTGTTGAAATTCTTAGAGAAACAATCTGTTCTTCCCCTGAAAATGACAGTTGAGGGATTCTGCAGAGACCTGCCAGTCACGTAGCCTTCATGGATCATCTCCCAATCTGACAGCAAGTATCAACAGTCGCTCACATAGAGAAATGAGAGCTAGTATTGTGTCTGTGACGATCTCCTTAGTGCGGTTACACATGTAAGCAAACAACAACATACCACAGTGACACCGCTGGTGCTCTGCCAAGTCTGTGCTGGCAGCCACTCCTGTTGGTTAATCACAGGCTCATTGAGGTTGATGGTTTTTACAGTGTTTCTGTTCTGTTTTCTGAGTGTGTAAAAGCTCTGTGATTGTCTGAATAGGTCTTAGTGCAGTGTGTTTAAATAGTCGACATGTACAGTCGCTGACGGCATCAGTTCTTTCAACAATGTCCTTCGGAATGGGATTATTGCCTGAGTTATGACAGGATTTTTAAATGTCTTTGCAGATACAACAATCACACCTCAAGGTGGAGGCTTTACATAGGCTGTTTGAGAAGATATAATACAGAAATGCTCATGTAGAACAGAAAATGGACAAAAAATAATTGCATTCAGATCTCAAATTCAGGGAAAATAATGTAAAAGTGAAGGAAAATCTAGTCCTTTAAACAGAATTATTTTGTATATAGGTATGTATACATTTTCCTAAAATTTATCCAAACTGCTCCAGTTTGCCTCATTCTTTTTTCAAAACCTAAAAATACACTTTTTTGAGGAAAAAAAATTCACGTGGGAAAAAAAAATATTCCCATCCTACATAGAAATGATTGAACTCAAGGTAATTAGTTTGAATTTTATCTTCCAAAGCACTTTGAATTGCCTACTTCAAAGACAAGAGTTCTAGAGAGAAGTACATTAACAGCCACTCATCATGGGCTTGAACAACATAGAACGTCTATTCTAGTCGCCTAATGCTGGTATGCCTTATAAGTTCCTGCCAGAACGCTAAGCTGTGTTTAGGAATTAAGATAATGTTCCTTCTTTTTCCCCTTCACCTTGTATAAGAGGCAGCATAACTTTCCCTTACCACAAGTTCCCTAGACTTCCTCATTTTCTTATAATTGTGAATGAAACTAGAGCCACCAAACATCTCATATTTATGCTGGCAAAGATGAACCACTAGCTCCAATAAATCATGATGATTGAATCTAAGTCTCTTCAACGTGCCAATCTGTGGAAAAGTGTTTATGTGAATGTATCTTTCTATTTAAGCCTGAATGTGTACTTTTCATCCTGTATGGTTTAGCCAAAGTTTCCAATAAATTTAAAATTCTGAACCTAATTTGTGTCTCTAGACATTGCAGTTTGTTGCTGCATAATAATTTTTTCTGGAACAAGACACCGTCCATACGAAACATTTATATCATGTTCATAGACCCATGATGGGTCGATGAACTGTTTTTATTGTTTTAATACTAAAAATTAGAATTTTAAATATTTGACATGTTTGCAATCATTTGTTTCAAAGTGAGGCTTCCTAAAACACATAAAACACGTCCAATATCTTATTATTTCTAATTCAAAGCCAGCCAGGAAGTTATAATAGAGTATAAATTGGCCTTTAAACTGTAAAATAATGCATTTAACAGACACCTTAATGTTAAAGGTTTATTTTGTGTCAATAGTTTTGATGATAAATCGTTAAACTTTGTGACGGAGGGTATAATTACTGGGATATTTATATGGTGTGGCTATGCACATATGATAAAAGACTTCCCAGAAACACCTTCTTCTGTTCACAACCTACAAAATCAATAAAAAAAATTATTCAGTTGGCTTGCAAAGCCACATTTGTGCTTTTCAACCCCTGATAAACATTTCAGTGGTTAACTAGTATTTCTAGATACATCTGTCCTTTTATTGTAAAGACTAAGGGTGTCTCAGAACCAAACGAAGACAGTATAAACATTAAACTGATGGTTAATTTCTAAAGGTTTAAACATTAATAACTTTAAATTAAACCAAATACAGAACTATCTGCAGTAAGATCCATTAATCTGTAGAATAGAATAAGGAGGAGTAGTGCAGAGTCTTCTTGTGTGGTTTTAGTGGGGCATATTTTCTTACTTAACCCACCCGTCAAAACCAATAAGTGAGAGAAGAACCGAGTATAACCACGAAGACTGCACTGCAGTTACCTATAGCAGCTCCATGTAACAGCATGTGAGTGTTCCTGTAGATCTCCCCAAGGGCAGTGAGGTGGTGACTGACACTCTAGTAATGCCTTCATGTCTCCTAAACCTGAGCAGGGTCTATATATGCAGACTGAATGAAGACATGTCAAAGAGGAGCAGAGAAAGAGAGAAACATCTGGCCCTGAGATGTTCCCCCCGGCTCCCCGTCCGAGGGCTCAGCTTCCAAAACGATACAAGTTACAACACAATCCATGGAAACAAAAGACGGAGAGCCAGACCTCTCTGAACCAACAGGCATCAGCAGCTGTGGAGGCTCATGCCGAGGATGGACCTCACAAATGCTTTGACATTCCCAGCTCTTATCACAATTGTCTTCTTCAAATTATTACATTTTCTTGGACATCATGTAACTTGGCAAAAACAAAACACACATTTCCAACCATTTTTTTTGATTAACTAGCTTCAAATTTTGTTTTTCCATTTTTTTTTGTTTTTGTTTTTTTTAACGGACACTGAAACACAGTAGATGCAATTATATACCACCTATTATTATTCTAAAGGCTAAGAATGTTTTTTAACCTTTAAAAACATATTTAAAGATAACTGTTAAAGATGTAAAAACTTATATTTATGGTAAAGAGTAAACAGAAAAAAAGTGATTGACTGTAGCAGAGTTCTATATCTCAAACAAATGCCCCAACAAAATTAAAAGAAAAAAATACAGAATATCTTTTGCAATTAATCGCCTTTTAATTATCATTAAAATTTTCTCTTAAATACAGTTTCTTTTAGATTGTAATTGAAAGTATGACAAAGTATTTCCTCTGTTGATTGGACAAATTGAATGTGCAGTGGTCGCTGCCCAATATTAGTCTTTGGGTTAAAAAACACTTTTCAATCTTAAGTTTTTCAATTTGAAATTTGAGATTTTTATTCGTCCCTTTCTTGCATGTCCACTAACTACATGTTTTCTGTGCCTATATGGTTCTTTGCATGGTTGTGACATTTGATCAAAATGTGATGAAATATCCCATTTATTATAACTAGGCAGTGAAAAATATTAGGGAAAATGTTTTAATTACTTTAAAAAAAATAAGATATAGCCAATATCTTTATAATTATTGTCAGTTATTCTAAAATGAGGATGAGGATTTAACTTCCACAAGTGATTTACCGATCAATAGTTAATTCCATCAATGTATCCTACCATAGGAAAAGTAAAACGTCAAGTCTCAACATTTTTTAATTAGCTACGTTGCATATCATAAATTTATAATCTTTCTACTTTGCTCTTTAACCACACCCCAGCTGATTAAAATCCAAAACTTTTCCGTTAATAGACACAGTTGTCATGTTATTTGACTTGGAACAGCATACTTAAATGCCATTAAAATGCAATTTGAGGTCAGAATTGTGGCTTTTATACAACCAATAAACAGTAAACTGAATTAAATTTACGTGCAAACAAAATGTTTCAACATGCTGAGCTAGCTCTCTTTCGAATACACATACGTTTTACCCCAGTGTTCGATGGTAGAGAATCTACTGGCAAAGGGGGAATTTGGTTTTATTGAAGTTCCACAGTTTATAGCCCTGCTGCCCGGGGCACGACATTTTAATTTGAGAATAATAAGACCAGCACAACACATTGGTTTTGCTGCAGCAGGCGAGACACTTTTATTACAACAGGCATCACTTGGAGAATATTATTGTAAACTCTTTGCTGTGGTGGTCTGGGCTGACCACACATCTATAAACAGTCCGAGCTGAGATTGCTAGCTCAGCTTCATGCCAAAGCTGATATAACCACATAGTGGCACTGGGATGCTGGAAAGATTTATCATGGGAACATTTAAATTCCCAGGTGGTTGAATCGAAATGACTACCCTCCTCAGAGGGAAGAGTGATCCCTGCCCTGGCCAGTTCTTTTGTTTTCTCCTTCATTATGTGTGCAATTAAATGAAAGGATGGTCAAAGTGCTGGAAATGTCAGAGGGCTCAAACCCTTTGCTACATTGTGACAAAGTTCAAATACGTCAAAAAAAAAGAAAAACAGATGTTACGCAGAGAGACAGAAGAATGCAACCTCCACGAGTTCTCACACAAAAATAAAACATGGAGAGGTCCACTCCTCCCTGTGCTATTTCATGCTTAGTTCTGAGTACTTTGATTAAGTGTGTGTGTGAGAGAGAGTGTGTGTGTATGCCGTTGCGTAAAAGAGACAGCGTGAAGAGAGCAAAGAAAAGTAAAGAAAACATTGGAGTGTTTTCTTTGGAGTTTGCTCACACTGAACACAAACGGAGGAGAACAATCAAGTCACAAATCTGACTAATCAAGTTCGCTTTTCTGGTAGATGCCACTAATCGGCAACTCATGAACCCACTTCTCTTCGTACCGATCGTCTTTAGGACACGCGGCATATCAGACCTATCCCAGGGTCACTTACTGCAGTTTGAGCATGTCTGTGACGAGCCATCTGCAAAGTGGGCACTTTCCACAGCCGTTTACACGCTTCAGAAGGGGCCTGCCATGGTTTCTTTGTAAAGAAAACAGCTGTGGGGTATTTTTGAACTAAATGGTTTTCTGCACATGCCTGACTCAGCTGTACTGTGTTGTATTCTGCAATATTCAAAATCTAAAGCTGAACTGAGTGAGAAACTGATTAACTACCTAAACTGCCTGAAAATCAATTGGTATTAATTACTTATTAATACAAATTGTATTAATATACAATACAATTGGTATTACTTATTGTAAAATATGGATATTATTCCCACAGTTTATACCAAATATGGGAAATAACATCCTGAAATGTGAAAATTTGGGAAACCTCATTATCCTCATTCAGCAAACCTCATTATCCTATAGCACATTATGTTTTGAAAACTGTGCTCTAACAATATACTCATGTTTGAACAATATAGTACGGTGTTACATTATACATATCGGTAATATGGTATAGTAAAGCTATTAAAGTTCTTACAATATTGACATGGCAGTCGTACAAACTTGAAAATTATACTAGTTGAACAACATTTTTTCTTGTTAAAACGTGATACATTTTATTGTTGAAACATAATCTCTGTTTTCCTTGTACAATTAAGTTGATGACAGTTCTGATCAGTGACTGAGAAAATGTCTTGTCTATCAGAGCTGATTATGTTTTAACATATTTCAACACAAAAACTCGGTGGGCAGCTGCAGGTCTGCCTTAGCACATCTACCACTGGGCTTAACAAGCTTTCTGGGTGAGTTTAACAACTGAATATTGAAATGCATACTTCACCTATCAACAGCTGTCACCATCACTATCAAGATAACCTCGAGATAATTTAAGTAATTGCAGCACTGATGGTTTATTTTTTTCATTAATGATGAGGAAACCAGGTTGCACTAAACCAAAAACAATTACAGGAATCTGTCTGTGTTATAAGCTTGTACGGTGCCAAGAGGTTCCAGGCTTTAAGTCAACAAACAGTTGGAGGTCGGAGGCCTCCTGACAGTTCAGTACTCATCCGCCTCAGCCTGTCCGTCTATCAGAATAACTTGCCCCACCAGACGCCAGCGCAAATGATCGATGGTTCTGTGGAAAACCGAAAACCCCTCTTCACAGTGACAAAATCAGCCATCATAAATAACAAAGACAACCTCATTTATCTCAGTTTGCGATTAGATTCTCACAGTGCCAGAGATGTTTCTTGTCACTGCTGTTGATACCAACATTAATGATGGTAATGGGAAGATTTTATGATCTAACCAGTCATTCTACAGCGTCCCCGAAGGCAAAGGATAACAGACAGATTTCAGGAGCAGTGGCACACCTGTTTCACCTTTTGTGAGGACACGTGAAGCACTCAATGTGTGAATTAATGACGCTGCTTGGAAACGAGCACTCAAGTTTTCAAAGGCAGTTAAAGGACAAATGTTAGTTTTTAACAGTCGAACTAAGAAAAAAAAAACACATCTTAATTGTCCCACCTGAATAAATAAATAGCATTTCTTAGAGCTCTGAAATATCCTGACAAGTTAAACAAAAGAACCTCTATATTTTCCACTGAAGCAGCGCTGGAAAAATCGAGGAGAAAGAAGCCAAGGCAGGAAGGCCGAAGGAAACAATGAATAAGTGCTGAGGGTTTGATTAATGATCTTTTTGCCATTTGCCACTCATATGTCTGGCAAGAGTACACTGCTGGACCAAAGGCACCGGCAGCGTCTGTGTGGCCAAACACTCACCTTATAACAGAGAAAGAGAAAAATAGTTTGATCACAGACACAATATAATAAAGGTAATGAGCAAAGTAAAGCCTGTATGTACTTTTTTTAAATTTATTTAAATCATGCCAATTCCATAAACTTACTTTTAAAAATATAAATTTGAGTTCTTCAGTCCTTTTTTCAAACTGGCATGAAAAGAAGTAATTATTTAGATCATTCTCCAAATGACCTTTCACATATATATGTGAATTATATATGATGTAAAATGAAAAATGGCAGACAAATTGTTCAAGATGAGTTAGCAGCAGATTGTAGAAGAAAAGGTTTAAAAACAGACAAAACTTTGACGGTCCTTATAGCTACTGCAACAGAATCACCACCGAAATATGAAGCTTTAGTCTTTTCACACAAAGACGGGTCATATCTGACTGTGACAAAACATGCATGTAATAACTGATAAGAGCAAACACATTTTTAGATCTAAAACTTAGAAGAGCTTGGCATTTATTCACCCATCAAATTTTCCTTACTAATTTAAAACTGGTCTGCCTTTCTAAATGACTCTGTTCAATTCTTATCTTATCAGTGCTTTGTCTAGGATTTCTCCAATTGGGAGACATTTACTTCTATTTATTTTGCATTATCCATAATTGTCAGATTCATGTAAATTAAAAAAATGTGAATGTCGTTGAACAGCTGCGCTCTAAGCATATTGCACCTGAAGCTCCTGCTCTCTCTGAGAATAAAAGCTTGTTTGTTTGGTTGACAGGAGACAAGGCTAGGAGTGGCTCATAAAAAACATGACAGCCTGATTTAAAACTTTAATGAATACACACAGGTAAAAACAGCGCCCTGCACACACACATTGATAAGAAATTCCAAACCACTTTTATTAACAGAGACTAAAACAATTACAAATATAAAGATTAGAATCTAATGCCATAACTCATCAACCTAATAAACGCTCATCTCTGTCCTCATCGCAAACATTGCCTCTGCTCTCTGGTTGTTTTGCTCTGGGATCATCATTCCACAGCATTCAAATGAGTGAGATCATAGCTCATTACATCAAGATTTTGCAAGTTGCTTGCAACCCTTAAATTACCCAACAGACAAGCTCTTAAGCATGGACCAACATGTAGATACCACAAACACTTTCAACTGAAGTCAAAAATACAAACTGCCTCTCGACACAAAATGTCTTCGATAGGGAATTTACAGCTTGTAAAATAACAAGAACAACCTCACTTAAGAGAGCATCTCCTGTTAACATCATAATTTTCCGTTTTCTAAAAAAATCAGTTAGGAACAGTAAAGCTTTGAATCTAACTGAGGGTCTGACTGGGTTAGAAAACCACCAAACGTGATGGCTGAATAGTCCCAACACGCCATCGGCAGGGGAAGTGTGTGTGTATGGTGATACACACACACTGTGAGGGTGTGAGCATGCAGCAGAAAGGGCAGCAGCAGTCAGGACTTGTGTTCACAGATTAACAACAATGTTTACTGTGAGTAATGAGCTTATGTCACTTATGGAGGGATTGAGCGAGGCTGCATCTTCTCGCTGTCTGTCATGGCCGATATGGGTGTTTGGTTATATGGTGTAATTAAGAGTCTGCGACCGAAGACAAGAGACTGATTTCTCTCAGTGAAACCATAATAATGAGTGGGTGCTGCCTGACTGTCACTACTGAGGCAAACTAGTACAAACACCATATAAACAGGCAATGCGTCTTGACAAAGCTTTTGTTTGCGAGTATAAAGTTGCTAAGTCTGATACTGAAATCCTTTGGTACACAAAATAAAGCTTAAAGTCAACTGAGCAGAGTATGTTTGTGCTCTTTGTGTAAACCAGAACGGCACCGACTTTACACAGGTACTTCTATCACAGGTGCGCTAATGCGCTAATACAAACCGATCCTATCTGATATTGATACTATATTAGCACAGGTGTGGCTGATAGAACATGTCATCACACAGCAGGCAGGTGTTTGGATCAAATCTATGTTACGGAGCCTTTCTGTGTGGAGTCTGCATGAACCTTCTATGAATGTTTCCCTCCAAGTACATTGCTCTCCCCACATAGTTCAGAAATATCTAAGATAGCTGGTGATTTTAAAGTCCCGCATTTAAATCCAGTTTCATTAAAACTGCCTATGTTGGCCCTGTGATGAGCAGTCGACTTCTCCAAGATGTTTTTTGTCTCTTAAATACTGACTGAGGTTTAACCATTTATGTAGACATGCATTTATAAATTTACCCACAGTGACTTGCAAAAGAGCTGGTGGAAAAAAGAGACATATTTTCTCAATCGCGACTCACAAATGCACAAGTCATACACAGATTTGTAGATTGTCCAGCATTTTCGTAAGGTTCCTTGCCCAGGGAAACATCAACATGTGGCAGGAGGAAGCTGAAATTAAGCCCACAATTTTCAGACTGCAAGACGACTACTCTTCCCATAGAGACACAGTCCCCAGTTTGTTTGGTGCCTATAGTGTTAGCAAGAGTAAATTTTCTTCCTTCAGAGCAAAGGATGGTAACAAGTGAACTGAAAATTTTGTAATGTACATTAACAATTATTTTTTTTATTGTTTTATTCAGATAATTTAGCTAAAATTTAGTTTTTGTTTTTACAAAAGCATGAAAAATGATACTTAAAAGCAATAATGTTTATTACAATATAGCAATTGCGATGGACTGTTTGAATGCAATATTGCATAAGACAGTGGTTCCCAAAGTCGGTCCTCATGGGCCGGCATCCTGCATGTTTTAGTTCTCTCCCTGGTGGTAGTAAAACTTTTCAGCTTGCCAATGACCATCTAATGAGCCTTCATTTGATCCAGGTGTGTTAAACCAGGGAGAGAACTAAAACATGCAGGATGCTGGCCCACGAGGACCTACTTTGGGAACCACTGCCATCAGATATGGATAGATGTCATATTTTAAGCCACATCCATTGTTTGAGATGCTATAGCTGAGTAATTTTAAGGAAAGAAATGTTATCACAAAAGCAGAAAAGAAATGTAAATTAATCTTGATAAATATTGCAAACTTTCAACAACTGTGTTGTAATTGCAATTGTCTATTAATATTACTATATTACAAATGTCATGTAAAAATCATAACACATAATAGTATGCCTTATTGTTTTGTTTAACGTAGTTTTTTTACTCAAATATAGTTGCAAAAACTATTTTGACCGCGTCTTCTAATTTGGATCGTTATTTCTTTTGGCATAATAACAACCTCCCTTATGTAACTACATATTTAGACAATTGCTTGCAGATTTGATAAAGATCTGAGGCCATCAAATCTGAGACTCCATGTGTAATTATCCAGAAGAAAAACAACATACACCAATATGTTCTCTCAAGGCAAATCACTTAGAACTGAAGAAGATTCCAAAAGAAAACAGACAACATCAACGGCTTCTGATAAATTATTAAAGAAGATCAAATGTGGATCTTCAAGGTCGATTACAACCAAATGTTTCCCTGGAGGACATAGCAACAAGCACAGGAAGATTGATGAGTTTAATAAATATTTAGTGTAATTCCTGGTTACAGACTTCTCACCTCAGTGCTCAACTCACACAAACCAAACTAATCAACACAAACTATTCCAGCTTTGTGTATGTTAATTGTTGTAAGCCTCGTAACAACAAACACGCCGAGAGCCACTGTCAATCACTCACCATGTAGATAAAAATTTTAGCAAATAATTGAGCACAAAAGGAAAAAATGCAGATATAATGTATAAAGTACATGGCATAAAGGCATGAGTTCATGTTACAAACAGAATATTTGGTTAACTCTGCTTTACACTTTAGATGTCTCAATATTTCATTTTTGACTAATTTGAATTCAATTTAACAATAACTAACATTTACCCTCTCAGAAGTTGTGTGAGAAAAGGTGACCAGTTGGCCCTGTAGCGATTTTCACACCCCGCCCCCCAAAAAAAAACAAAAAATAAAAATAATTTTTACAAATCTAAGACTTTGTAACCAACAGCCCTCTCTCCCTCTCTTTAGACAGAACTTCAATTCTAGATAATTATGTTGTGCATCCATAAGAACTTAGAAGTCCATGTATCTTAGCCAAGAAGTTGAAAACGCAAGAAGTAGAGCACAACTTTATCTTTGTCATGCATCTACTGCTGAAGTTGTAATTTAAAATGCAAAATAAGAAACTTATAATATAATAAAAAGTTTAGAATAGAAAAAAAAAGATTGCATTATTTTGCAAACTGCTGTCTTTGCCATTTTCCATCACACTCATCCTCCCTGTATGATCTTTTTCTTATTTTATGATCATGATTAAAGGCAACGAAAGGAAAATATCTCTTTGGACATTTAACATGTTGGTGTTACTCTCAATAGTCCTCCATCAAAACAAGTATATTCTTTTCCTTTATGATTTTATTGAGGACATTATAAAAATGAATGTAATTCATTGAAGTAACTGTGATGCCAGAGGAGCACATTAGAGAACATTTCATTCTCACACATTTGTTTTATTGCTGATAAAAGCCATGACTCAAAGCCACGGAGGAGCTGTAGTGGCTCACTAGTGCCATCTATAAATCAACAAAGTGAAACTGCATCTGCAGTTTGTTTTGGCTTCGATGTATGAGACAACTCGAAGGAAGACAGCTGAAGTGGAATATTTGGGGTTTGATTTAAGATACAGATGCAATCACATATAGCTTTGTGATACTATTTATTGACTCCGTATATTTAGTTAACAGACCTCAGAAAACTCCCTCTCTGTTCTTCCTGTTTCCCTTTATCTTTTCTCCCACAACATCTTTCCATGTGTTACAACATCTCAAAAAACAGAAAAAGGTCTGACTCATGAGTGGAGCAACATATCTGACCCACAAAACAACTGCAAAGCATTCCCTGAGCAGACCTATTTCTTTTGGCACATTAGATATTCCCCAAAGCCAAGTTCACTCTCAAGTCCATCGAGGCCAAAGAGGCTTTCTTTTATGCAGGTCTAACTCATTAAAATTAGAGCCTAGGCACAGGCTTACAGACCCTTGTGCAGCAATCAATCATCCACACTCCATTTAATTATTTTCCAACTGAATCCCTTTGTATCCAATTCCATCCCACTAAATTCTATTCAGTTCAGTGCAGTTCTATTTATTTCCACCGTATCCAATTAAGTTAAATTCTGCTTCAGTATTTTCCAATTAACGCAACTGTATTCCACTTAATACTATTCAGTTCAATTCATTTCCATTGTTTTCAATTCTAGTCTACCCAGTTCCACTCATTCCTCTTCCGTCAATTCACTCCCATTCAGTTTCACTACATTCAATTTCATTTAATTCAATGATTTTTTACTCGGTTAAACTCAACTACCGCCTACTAAATTACATTTCATTCAGTTGCATTCAGTTCAGTTCAGTTCAACTCAATTCAGTTCCATTTCTTTTCAATTCTATATTTCTCATGTTCAAGAGAAACCGACAGATTGTAATGCAGACAGACCAATAAACACATTGATAGTGAACAAACAGGGCAGACTTTGTTGGGAAACGGGTATTAAATCTTGTGTGTTTCTCTGATGCAGGAGCCTCTTCAAACCCTGATGGGGTGGAAGTCCAAAGAATAACCAAGAGAAAGAATTCTCCAAATAGATAATGGGATGATAGTAATCCTCTTTAAGAAGTTATTCACATCAGGTTGGATACAGATAATAAGAAGTCTGCCTCCTTAGTTTGATCAGTTATTTGTCTTCAAAACCCACCAAACATAAGACCCTAAAAGCTTTCAGCCAAGTCTCTAACATTGCCCATTCAGGTCTGCACTCTTACAAACTCATTCCCTGAGCAAATGCATTTCTTTTGGCATATTATACATATTTCCTAAAGCCAAGTGATCCTCAGTTGTGTCATTTTGTTTGTGAGTTAATAATTCAGACAGTCTGCTGTTGTGTCTGCTGTGACAGCTGCAGGTGGGAAAAAATATGTGTAGACAGCAACAAGGCTTTTGTTTGTGCCCTTCCTGTGAAGCGCGTCACTTGGACAACACAAAAGGATTGCTCTGAACCTTCAGATGCACAACACATTAGCATGAGCACTTCCCCATTTAAGAATGTTCCTCATGCATATTTCAGGAGTGCAATTACCAGAATACTTTGTTCTCAAATATAAATTCATCATCTGTTGTTATGACTGTTCTTTCTTTTGTCTTACCTCATCTGAACATTTTATTGAAAGAAAGAAACATTTCCCTTTATTATACTTATGCCATTAAGTGTAAGCCTCCTGTCCAACACCCTCAAACTCAGTACTGTTTAGGTGTGTCTGAAGTATTTTTACCTTCAACTTTCAGCACTCTGTTGTATTCTTACCACAGCAAGATGGGTATACTGAGCTTAGACTAACTAGATATTTACAAGAAATTTCCTTTAAGATTTTGGTACGTAATAGCTGCAGATTTGTTGGTAAAACCATGATGTCAATCTTCTGTTCCAGCATATCCTAAAGGTGGTCTTTTAGGTTGACATTTGGTAACTGGGGAGATCACTGGAGTACAGTAAATTCACAGTACTTTTTTTTATCTGATTAAATAAAGGTTTAATAAAAACATTTTAGAAAACAATATTAAAACAATGTCAAACCAGTTCCAGATGATTTGAGCCTGGGCCACAGTGTGTTATTCTGCTGGAAGAAGCCATCAGAAATGGAAAGCAGCGCCTAATTGTACAATAAACAACAGGACTTGAATCTGACTGTATAATTATACTGTTTCTATAAAACATGAGCTTGTAATTGGACATTACTCTCTTATAAAATGCTTTAAATGAGTAGTTTGTATTATGAAAATAGCCCAAATTAATTTGAGATGGGATTTTAAGAATGAAATAAGAAATAGACCGTCATTAACATGGTAGATTTCATTGCATGATTTGCATTATTCTGAAAGAATAAATGTTCTTCTTGGAAATGATTATTCTTTTTAATCTGAAACAACAACTACCAAGTAAGTAGTTGAATTTGTAGTAGACTGTCAAACAGTAAGTCTGTCTCTCATGTAAGCATAAATATATATATAGATTTCTGAACTAGGAATCAGTCCCAAGCACAAAGATCAGATTTCTTTCCAGAGTAAAGAAAAAAGCACAAAAGGCCTTTTTGTTGTAGTTGAAGGATACTACAGCTGGTTGTCTCTCATGTACTCTACAGTTGGTTCAACTATTCCCTGTCCACCTCCACCCATGCAAAATTAGAAAACAACTTCAATTCTGTTTTTGATAATGACCCTCTTTAGCGGAAACCAGCACCCACACATCCTACGTCAAAGCAGAAAAGAGGCTCAAGCTAAAAGGAATTAGAAAGGAATCCCTGTAAGGCAGAGGCAGGAAGAGCACTGGTGGGAATGAGACAGAAAGATGCAGAGTAGCTGCTGTGTTGAATATGCAAGTTGCCACTTTTGTCAGTAATCTAGCGGGCTGGGCTGTTCAGAATGGGCAGCGTGGCAAGAACAAAACCAGAGCAGGGTTTATTTGTGAGAAAACAAATAAAAATGAAAATCTTGTACAGGTACGGGAATTTTCAGGCCTGTTTCTGTGTGTGGCCCCAAGATGTGGGAGGTGAAAGAACAGTCTCATCCTTTTACCACAAAGGATGTGGTGAGCAGAGTCATCCATTTTCCTGCTTAACATCTTGAAAACAAAAAAAATGTGAAGGCAGAATTTGCATTAACAAGGATATGAAAAGGTGGAATCAAATTGATTTTGTTCCCAACTTGTTTCACCATCCTCATACAGAACTTTTTTTTCTTTCAATTAAGTTCAAGGGAATAAAAGTCATTTGAAGTCATATTAATTTTGGGGATTATGCCCAATTGGACTTAGAAAACAACTGACTGATATGTAGCTTTTAAGTTTGTGAAATAAAAATAAATCAGCTTGCGGTCCTGCAACCAGAAATCTCTGCTACAATGTTACACTGTCTTCAAAATCAAAATGTATGGGACATTAAAACCTTTATGTTACTAGGAAATAAATTAATACTATTTAAATCTTCTGTACCTGTTATCAGTGATATAAGTTAGTAAAAAAAACCATCTGACTCAAAATCTCCCTGACAAAAGAGAATATGGAGATCATGTAATCATTTTTCAATGTTAGTCGCTTCCAATCAGTTACTAAAAAGACTTCTGCCTTCAAGTCAGAGCTACCATCTAAGGTCATCATATACATATACTGTTGTCAAAAGAAAACTGCTGACATCTTCAAACAATCAGCTAATACTCAAGCATTGTGATATATTTTAGAGTTAGCTTATATGAGCCAAAGCAGAAAGAAAGAGAAATGTCAGAGCAAGCAGTAGTTTGTATTTATATTTTTAACAGGTCATTATTTTTTGTAACCCCAAACCAAGAAAGGGGAATGGTACCACAACTTAGCTATTTGCCAGCTCACTGGGCTTTTCCAGTTATACTGTGGTTTACAAAATTCAATGTCTAAATTTAGACTCAGGATGAATCTTAAATAAAGAGCAGCTATTACTCAAAGTTTCAAGCTTACATTACGAGAAATGGCTCTTTGCTTTTTATGAATGGTCTGAGTCAGCTCCTGGCTGCTCCAAAAAGATGAATGAAGATCAGTTTTGTGTGAAGACTCTGAATTAGATCACTAGGGGACAGAGGCGGTTCAGCCGGATCATCTGGGATCCCTGTGAGGTTTACAGACAAAGACAACGCTGTTATGCAGACTGACCCATTCGAGAACATTTTGCTTCCTGTCCCACCAGCCTTCAGAGATTTTTTTTTGCATTTCAGATGCTAGCTCCCCAGAGAAGAAGAAATATTTTTTTATAATGTAAATCTCTGTATTCAAAAAAAAAAAAAAAACATCTGGGAAAACGTCTCTCACTTTTTTCTTAACTATTTTGTTGGTATGATTAAAGTACCATTTATGTCACATTTTACTTGAAATGCAGCATGAATGCCATGGTTTGATTAGCAAACCAATCCATCAACATCAAAATGTCAGTTCAAGTTTTAGAGCCTCTAAAATAGGTTTTAAATTTTCTGGAAAACCTTCATCTTTCCAAATTGACTTTGAGAAAGGTATTTTTCCATATCCCATCATCAGTGATATCTCATCAACTGTTTATTCCTAGATTCACTTTTCTAAACAGACAAATGACATTACAGGAATTACAGTGCCAAAATAAAAATACCAGACAGTTTATTTCTGTATAAAACCACATGAGATGGCAGGAGGTATGTTTCTGAGATCACGCTACCTTGACGTGGCTCTGAGCACCCAGGTTGTAGATTTCTGTGGGCTTCACCTCATTGATGATTTTCACCAGACAGGTGCTGTCAGTCAGGTCACCATAATGGAGCTTCATGTCTTAAAAAGGGTAGCATACATTTCGTTTAAATCATAAGGTACATAGACATGCTATTTTGAATATTTTATGGATTTATCTTCATTAATATCTTAGAATCATTAAAAAATCAAGAGTAAACCCCTCCAGTGCTGTCTTAAATAGATCAGAAAATGACAAATAATCAGAAAAGATGACTTGCTGATCAGTCTAATTTCACAAAAACAATCATTTTAAATAATTTTTGCTGAAAGAATTAATAAAAATTATTTTCATGTGTGGATAAAGCATACAATCAAATGGGGTACAGATAAATTTTGTTGAAGCTTGTATAAAAAAAAGTATTTTATGTTCACAAATTGATGGTAAGTGGTTTACAACTGGGACCAATAGTGCAGAAGTTATAAAGTTTTATAGACCAGTGTTGCTGTTTTATCTGACAAAACACAAGTCTTGATCAAACATAAAAATTAGAAACAAAACAAAATACTTACTGCCTTCCGTATGCGTCTGTGGGTTTTGGTAAAGATGCTCGATCCGACCTGTGTTGAAGGAGCTGGAACGCCGCAAAATACCATGAACCTGAGGAAAAAGACAACAGATAGGACTGAAACTGCAAAGATTTGGTGGGCTTATTCACATGGAGTTTTATTTTTGTTAACTTTTTATTTTTATATACACAGTTACATTCGCCAAAGAGTAACATATTTTCTTCACAATTGTTTCATAAATTGATGTCTATGAACTGACTTAATTATGTGATCTAAGAGACAACTAGTAAATACAATTTCTTCATTTTATACAAGTTATTCTGGCAAAGTAAAAGTATAAAAAATACAAAATAATACTTGGCTGTAAATTTAAACCAGAGCAAATATGGGACCATTCAAGCAAACTTTTCAGATGTTATCATTTCTTAATCTTACAGTCTTTCTTCTGTTGTTAGCCCTACAGACATCTTATAGTTTATATTTTCTTTTATTTTGTCATTTTATTTGTCTTGAGAGACTTTAAATTTAATTTTTTACGTCATTGAAGTACTTTTAACGCTTATCCAGTAATTAACCCATCTTGTACAATTTTGTTTCAAATAAAGAATCTTAAATTTAAACATATATTGGTTTAATCATTTACAAATCAATAGTGCCTTCATAGGCAGTAGTTTTTTTTAAAAAAAAGTGGAACCGTAAAGCCAGGACGTTGCTTATGATGCTGTCAAAAATGTGGCTGCACCTAATTTTGGTGCTAGTTTCCCAAGAAAAAAAAGTTTGGCACAATTACTGTCAGTCTGCCCTGTAATGGGGAAACAGGTTCCTCCTTCTGTTTGGAAACTTTGGTCCAAAACTTGATAAAAATTATAATTTATTTTAACTGCTTTCCTAAATAAGATTTGTTACTATAAAGCCAGACTTTTAAAGAAAAATGTAACACGAGTATGAGAAGTTAAGAAATAGAATAAGCTTTTTTACTTTGCTTCATTCAGCTTAGCTTTTATTTCTGAAAGTTTTCTGAACCAGTAAATACTCTACTTTACAAAACACTGATATAACTTCAGCTCGGTGTTTAGTTGTTGCCATCTGATCTGTGATCTTTCCTCCACATTCAGTAGGGGGTTTATGAGGAAGGTCTGCTCAGGGAAGATAACAGGACCTGCTCCAATGGGAGTCCATTAGTGGGAGGACACTGTGGCCCGACCTCACTTCCTTTATTCACTGTGCCCTTCCTGCATGCCTCTGCACTCCTCTTTATTGCCACCCTTTCCCCCTCCACACCGCCTTATCAGCCAACCCCCTCAAGCTGGAGCTCCTCCACTTCCTGCCTGCTGTCCCTGAGATGGGCAGCAGGTGGAGCAATTTACAGAAAAGCAGACTAAGATGAAGGTCTGTGTTTCTTTAATCAAGTTATAGCCTTTATGCAACTTATCAAATTTTTGCTCATCATTACACACATTTGTGTTTATGTACTTAGGAAAATATTCTGCCTTTTTGTGTCACATCTAAGTGTTTCTTATGAAGCAAATTTCAGTACCAGAATGCTTTCATTTATCAAATGGGAAAAAGATATCCAAGCCATTCTGTCTCTTTCACAAATACTAGCCTGGTTACTTCCAGACAAGTGGCATCAAGACATCACTTTGAAATAACCTACTATCTCAAGGAGATAAAGATGATGAAACAATAAGTTAAAAAGTCATTTCCACGGCTTTGGGACTTCAGCAAACCACAGTGAGAGCCATGAAATAAAAAACAGAGAACATATGGAACACTGACGGCCATTATTAGAAATGGCCACTCTCGCAAACTTAAAAAAGCTTTGTGGGGGGGTCACATGGCGCAGTGGTTAGAGCGGGTGCCGTGTATTTAGAGGTTCCAAAATCAGATGCGGACGTCCCAAATACGACTCCTAACCTCGGCTCCTTTTCTGCATTTTACTCCCTTCTCTCTGCCCCCTTCCTGTCAGATTACTGTTGCATAAAGACCACAAGTGCCAAAAAAATATTACAGTAAAAAGGCTTTCTGGTGGCCTGATATGAAAAGTCCCTGCCCCCTAAAACCAGAAGTACCACTCTACGTGTGTCATTCAGGATGGCAATAACTGCCATTTGGCATTGTACTTCTTTAATAAAATTGTCTTAATTCAGATGCATTGGTGCCTTTTGTAAGCATGAACATGACTGGCTTGGTCAATCAAGCCAATAGCTGCTCAATCAGATTTAGATTTTATTTTTACCAATTCAGAGGAGCACATGCTGGTATACAAGCAGTAGTTTAGATGTTCTGGCTTCATTGATGTACTGATGGTGTAATTTTGGGAGGCCAGTCACTTCTTGGAAAGTTCCACCCTGTTCATGTTTTAACTTTTTATAAATAATGGCTATTACTGTAGGTTGCTAAAGTCCAACAACCTTAAAAATAACTTTGTAACCCTTATTGTTTCTTTTCTACAGTTCTGTAAGTAGTCTGACCTCATTATTTTTCCTCAGGTAATCTGTACCTGATGTCATAAGTTGTTTGGGAAAAAGGCAAAAGAGTCCTAAAGAAATCTGGTGGAAAATATATGTTTATCAGCACTGCCGAAAGACTAAAAATGCAACAAGTGTCAGATGAAAGTTAATGAACTCACTCTAAATGCTATATGTTAGCAACAATTCTCTGAGATTTAGTGGGACCCTTGGGTAAGCACCACGGTCAGGGGTGAAAGAGCCCATCCAACAGGAGGGTCTTATCAGGGCGAGGTGTGAGTGAACCCGTGTCTGTAAGAGCTGTCAAATTACATCACGATTCCCCCTGGAGTTCCCACAGACAGAAGTGGCTGGATTCTGCTTATCGAGGGAATGTTGCTGTGTGGATGTTGGCCTTTATGACTATCGACATTTATTTTTTATGCGTCTGTGAGGACGTCTGAGCGTCTGAAGGAAAAGGATCTGTTTCTTTTTAAGGTTGCAGTGTGTGACCTGTCTCTCTCACCTCATAGCCTTTAGCAAGCAGGAACTCAGCCAGGTAGGAACCATCCTGAAAAGAAAGACAAGACTTAGGAATAATGCATACAACTGGAAGAAGCCGCGCTGTTCCATTAGGATTACTTACAGATCTATCTTTCATTTGCAACAGAAAACTTTAATGTATTGTATTTCTCAACAAGTCACAAATACAATAAATATGACTCTGAAAAGTAGGAGCAGTATACACTACAGCCATTTTTACTGATATAATTCAATAGCATAACAAAATGACTTGTGTCACCAACGCAGTATAAACTTCAGATAGACTTAAAGAGGACAATAATCTTAAAAAGAACATACCTTCAGAAACATATGCAGAATTTGTAACATATGTACATTACTCTGACCATGTCAACAAGTAAGTAAATACCATAAATGCAGAGCATATCACAACAATTCACCCTTGAATGACCAATGGGCAATCATGTCCTCATGTTAACCATATAACTGCATGAAAGAAACTCATAACTCGCAGAAACATGAGCCACAATAAAAAGATAAAGGTAAATGAATACCCCAAATCATTTCTTTGTGTGACGTAAGTTTTCAATACGATTAGGTACTTTAATACTACTTGTACTATTTGCTAACTAAGATTATTTACTGAATGATTGTCTGATTTGATGAAAATGTGTTTAAAACCCTTAAAATATGAACAAACATTTAAAAGGAAATTAGCACTATGCAGTTTTCTAGAGTAGCTGGAAATGAAAAACATATTTTTTTAATTTCAGGTTGGTGCATGAAATTATTGATGATTATGAAACACGATAGCCAGATTTAGTGGCATAATGTTGCCCAGAAAGGATCGCAGTACTTGGGGAAAAAAATGACCATAAATTAATTGGTAACCCAGTTGTTTTTTCCACATACTTAGAAATCAAATAATTTAAAGGTCAATAAAATACAATGACATCTTTACTGGTGTTGGAAACGACCCTTAGGAAAGCTGTATGACACAGCCCAGCAGTATCATGATAGTCATGGGATCAGATGCAACATCCGCATGAATCTGGAACTCTTGGCTAACCTGTGTGAGCAAGCACTGTCAACGAGGTCTAATTTCCTTACCACGTCTTTTTTCCTGCTCAAACTTTCCAGTTGCACTGTCTGGAAGACTCTAAGAAGCCATAGCATTCATCTATTAGTAGCCTTCATAAACTACATAGACAAACACACATATACAAACAGTGGTTCACAAAACAGCCCTGTGCTTCTCTTCTTGTCCAAGTTTGAAGTGAGAGAGCAAATCAATCTGCACTGAGCTCTGACAAGCATGAACATATTTTGGGTTATGCGAGGTCCTGTTTTGAACTAAAATTAAGTTTCCCTCCCAAGATCTACCAAGCAATCGCGTTTTCAGATGACGAGGTGATTTGAACTCAGTGAAACACATGAAGCGAGCAACTTGAGTGTATTTGAAAAAGAAAAGAAATAGCAGGTAGCGATGGCAAAAAAAAAAAAAAACAGATTGTGGATGATGCAGAAAGACAGCAAAATTAAAAAGTTGTAGACATAAACTCAAGCTTATTTATTTTGGGTGTCCAAGTAATGCAATGTCAAACTATTTAAACTGAAGAAACTAACCTCGTTGCCGTGACTGATGAAGAACAATATTTGTAGATTGCTAGATTGCTTGGCTAGATTCAGTAGATGCTAAGGCCCTAAGTTTGATCATTTTCAGTCTTGCAGACATCGTTTACCATAGAAATATTATATGACATTACATATGCATATATTAATCGGCGCCATTCCAACTGGGCCTGTACTAATAAACAGGAAAGAAATGAAAGTGACCAAGAACACTTACAAAACAGCTACCATCCAGTCTATCTTTATATAAAAATTACAATATGAAACTTGCCCATCTAGTGTTTTACGCAATTGCACTATAAGATCTGCAGAGCGGCTTTATTTATTAAACCTTTACTGATTCAATCTTTGCTTGTTTCCTTGTGTTTCTTCTGCTTTTCAAAAAGTATAAAAAGAGATCACAATTCTGATCCATAATGAATGCTCTCTGTGGCCCTCTGTGGTTCAAACACATCCATCCTAAAGGAAACATAACAGCAAGAATAAATTACAAGTATGAGATTTGTTTTTTAAATAATCATTTCTTCATATAACAATCCTGCTTTACCTTTTGGGGATTTCAAAGTTTATATAAAATATTATAAAACGCTTCATGTGGTTGTGGCTGTAAAACTTCTCAGGCATTTATAACTAAAGGAAACTTTGTTGTAGATCTCGTCATTCCAGTTGCAAACCGCTGAGTCTAAAAAGGCAGAGAACTCTTTATGTAATTGCTGTGTGCCAAAAAACGTTTTGCAAATCTTATGCAAATACCTTTAATGATAATTTTCTTCAACAACTGATGAAAAATAAAACAGAAAAAAAGAGCAGGATGCCTCTCATTTTCCCAAGGCACAATTCTTTGTGGTGTGAGAGAAACGGATCGCTTTAAAAGAACAAATAACGTGAGGATTAGAGCATAATTAAAATATTCTTTAGTACCTGCCTTCAGTTTTACGTTCTTAAATTGTCTGTTCAGGTTCATTCCTGGGATCTGCAGGTTGAGCAGCATGAAAGTTGGTTGGCACAAATGCAAAAGCTGTTTCTGCCTAAAGCAAGGGTGATACTCTGAGCATTGGCACTCTCATCCATCCACGTTCAAACCTCCGGCTGGTGTCATGTTTTCCTGTCTTGGTGCCAGGGTCAAAACGTTCCATGCAAGTACAAAACGGAAAAAAAAACAAGCTTAAAGTGCTGCAGCTCTGCCTCTAAACAAGAAGCTCCTTTGAGGCCACATTATCCCATAAACCCTGGCTTCACCTCCTTGTTTCCTGTTTTGGGGAGCTGTGTGCTGGAAGCCACAGAGGCAGACATACACACAAATACGTAATGCAGTCACCTGTCAGACACCACTAACTCGCCAAAAGTTCATTTAGGAACGTGACGAAATAATAACTTTGCTCTACAAATAAAAGTCTGGTCAAGTTATTGAAGAAGAACTTCAGTGGCTCAAATGATTCATAGTCTTATCAGAAACTAAATATAAAACTCATTAAGGCATTAAAAAGATATTGCCTCCAGGAAATGCAGAGACAAGATAAGCATATATAAAGTGTGCAAAAGTATTACGCAAGTGAGTTTTGTGAGCATATATTTTTATTTTACACACTGAAGCTGTAAAAAAAAAAATCTGCCCTCTATGATTATTTTTATTAATGTTTTATTAATAGGTCAGAAATTTGGTGAAATATTTTAAACAGCCATTCAAATGTCCACGAGTCTGGATAAAACTTCAGCGCCAAAAATATAAATTACATTTTAATTTTATGAAGGAACAAAAAACCAGGCTGATTTAGACATGTATATTTGTGACTAAAGCAAAGATGATTAAAGAAATAATGTGAGAGTTGGCTGCCCTCTCCTGGTATAACAGCAAAATTGAGAAAATATCATTTTTAATACACTCCCCTCTGTGTATCTGCTGATTCACAATCAGGCCACCTGTCCAAGGAGCCAGGATAAAACACTCCAAACTAAGTCAAATATGCAAGGAACTCTGAAAGTGTCTGCAGCCATGAGGCATACATCTATGTAAACACAGGAGCCAGGCGTGCTTTAATCCATCATTGTGTGCAGACTGCAAATGAATCACTTTAATGTGTTTTCTTTAGACTGCAGGCAGAAGCTGGCACACACGGCAGCAGCCTGTAATTATGTCTGATATGGCGTAATGACGCTGCAATCACCTTAACACACACCGGTTTGGATTTCTAACCTTACTAGGACATTATAATGACTTCCACTGATGTTAGAAATCCCTTATGTGACCAACACCAAAACTAGCCCTAATAATTATCATATTTTTTCGACTACAGAGATCACCATACTATAAGCCGCCATACTATAAAAAAAACTGGAAACGTACATATATAAGCTGCTGATATCTCCGCCAGCTCTCAAGGTCACAGCGGAGGGCTGCGTCCTTAAAAAATTTGCTATTAAGGACGCAGCCCTCCGTCTCCAACACCGAACCATGGATTCGTTCACGCCAACCTTACGTGCAGTGGCTGTATGTACTGCCAGATCGACAGCCTTCAACTTAAAAGCTGCATCATATAAGTTTGAAGAAATTTCTCCGTTGTACCTGCTGCTAGCATGTGATTGTTCTAAATGAAATTTAGTACATTCTTCTTTGATTTCCAATTTTGACCTCCAATGATTCATCCTACACTGTTCCATTATGGCTTCAGTCCCCATAATGTCCAATGATCCTAACAAGGAAGGTGACAGTAAAGGTAATCAAGAATCAAAATGACTGAAGGAAGAGATATTCGTTAAAAAAAAAGTATGACAATTACCAGTTAAGAAATTCCTAAGTGGCTATTAGTTAAATCCCCAACAGCCATTTTGGAAAATTTGTTTAAAACACATAATGAAGTATTTGGCATATCTTCAATAGTAAATCTAGGTTCTAGGATCTGGAGGTTCACCTATACAGTCCTTGTTCCACGTTTTTCAAACTGTAAACTAATGAAAGTTAAGTCAAAATGAAGTCTGTCCTAAAAATAAGCTAAAGCTGGATCTAAAGTAATTCTCCCTTTTGGAATAATGTGGTGCGATGGCAGCATGGAGGGCTCCCCCACAGCATATTGCTCCTTCCAATGTAATAAAGTCAGCCATTCTGACTTTCACACAATTCTAGACTTATGAAAACATACTTATGAATATCATGTTGCCTTTCTACCATGAGATCAGCCAAGAATATTATGCTTTGGAACTTTAAAACTGCCTGCAATTTCCTGTGGTGGAAAACCCCCTGAAGAGAGCATTTTGTTAGGTTACATTTATATTGTTGATGAATCAATAAATCTAGTTTGTACAAGACATCTAATCTAGTAGCAAAATGAATGTAACATTTTTATATAAAACCCAATCACTTCTTCCTTATCTGAACTGCAATCCTCATTAAAATGTTCCTGAAAACAACTGAATCTATCAAAGAGGAATTGTTTTTCTATGATGAAAGTAAAATATAGTCATTTTAAAGATAGTTGTGACAATCATAGCAGCTGGTTGATAAACTCCACTCTTAAGGCAGTTAAGGCAAGTGTGCAGCTAATTCAGATTTTTACAACAGCAGCTGAACTCATATCTACTCCTGCATCAACAGAGGCTGCCAGACTTCTGTCAGAGGAAGAATCAGTCTTTAAGGAGCCTTCAGCAGCCATTATGAGCAACAGAGGAGATGTGTGCATGGATTCTTAGCTTTATGATTATTATTGCTGGCACTTGCTCAGAATTTATCCTGTGCTGCTAACGGTGGAGCGAGTGGAAGGAGGCAGGGAAGGAATGAGCGGATTAAATAGGAACAAAGGGGGAAGGGTGAACAGGAGTAACATCAAACAGTTTGAGGGGTCAAAACTCAACATATTGATGTTTTCTCAGACAGAGTGGAAAAGAGATGTTTAACAACTCAAAGGCAGAGTTAAGTTTTATTGTCGCACAGAGAGCTTGAAGCTGTCCTTTCTGTAACCCTGAAGTATCATCCAGAACCCCCTGCACGGCCCTGCTGCTACGACTTGGCACGCTGGTGGTCTCCTATAACTCACACCATCTCGGCCCCAATACTTCACACCGAGACAACGCTCAGAAATATTCAGAATGAGCAGCATGCTGTCCTGGAATTTATGAACAGTAGTTAGCGAGGTGATTTACAGATTCGCCGTGACTCCTGCGGGCCCAATGTGTGACTTCTGAGATGGTGTATCCAGATGCCTCTTGCATGAGCTCTCAGTATACCTCAGTAATGCCATGACGGGAAAAATAAAAATGAATTAATGCTGTTATTCTTCTTGTCTGTTAAAGAGGGCGAAGGGAGATGGGGGTTTGGAAAAGTGCTGCTCAACACGGGAATGTGAGACTTTCCAGGAGCTCCAATGGCCGCCTCTGAAGGGCTGCATTCTGGGAACACTCGAGTGACGGCTGCTGCTTCAGACCATAGCATTTCCTACAGCTGGAGGCCCATTTGCTCTGATTGTCATTTGCTACACACAGACATGTGGATGCTTCAACAAACACCACATGCTCAAATGCATGTGCTCTAACAAGCAATTAAGAAATTTTGACAGATGTTTTCTGTAGTCACTTTTTTAGCAATATTGTGGAAAAATTATACAAACTAATACAATATTTAAATAACATTTGGTCTTTGAAAATCTATCCATAACCCAGTTTTAATGAACACTGTAACTCTTGTGATTAGCTGTAAGAACAAAAGGTTATTATTTTAAAGCTTAATGTCACAAAAATATGACAAAATAGTCATAATATCAGCAGAATAAAGATGCAATGGTACCAGAAGAAATCCAGAAATTACAAGAAAAACTGAATTCTTCACGTTCTAATGAGAAAAAAGCTCCAACAGAGTTGTCAAGATCTAACTTGACCAGACTGGCTAGTCTGTGGTTCTAAATGGACACCGTTGTTTGTCCTTCTACTGCTGACAATAATTTCATGCTGATGTGTTAAAAGATTTTGTATTCCCCTATTTGCAAAACACATGCTAAAGAATGACTTCACAAGATGCTCAACATTCCTCAGTTTAACACTGTGGTACTACTGCTTGTTCCGATAGGATTTCTCAAAAAATTACTAGTTTGTTCTCATAATGTTTTTATGATTACTGTTTTATTCTGGTAATATTATGACTTTAATGAATTTATTCTTGCAATTTTTTTTAAAGTAATTTCTCAAAGTCTGCTCCAAATACTCTTCTAAAAACTGACCTCAACATCAATGTAAACTGATGTTGAGGTCAATAAATTATAATTTTTCACTATTTGACAACAAAATTAATGAAAAAGTACATTTGAAATCTGATCAAAAACTTTATTTAAATAAATCAGTTTTGGCTAATGTTAATAAAAATTTTATCTCAAGTAAATCAAGCTAAGTGGACATTAAACTTGAATCAATAAGGTTATTCTGACATTATTTTCAGGTTTACATACAATGTGAAAAAGTAATATTACAAAAATCTCCACAAGTTTACTCAGTTTGAACTGAGTTCAGGTCAGAAGCAAGAGTTAAAATTTCCTTTTATTTTAAGCTCTCCTTAGCTGTCATACCCTCAACTAATCTAGTTAAAGAACCTCGGAGCTTCGTATTTTCCAAGCAGACCGATTCACTTTCAGACTGCAAGTTTACTTGTGAGTTTAAGTAGGATGGGAGTCAGATTGCACCATTTTTTGTCTGATTTCCTGATTCTGATTCCAGTTTTAATTAGGGAGACAGACACTGTGTCCACTTGAATATGCAAAAGATTAACTTCATCTCAGTATTAATCTGTGTAATATTGAAATTGCAAATGATTATATTGAGGCAATAACTGGAAACTGTGGGTTAATTATAATCAATCATAACATTTTCCTGATATCATGTAGCCCCGCAGTCTACTATAAAGGCTCAGTTTTAAACAGTTCTTCATAAGAAAGCCTAACGTTATGACTGGAGGAAATGAGATTATGCGGTTTTTGCCCAAGACTGCTGACAGGCTGGATGAACTGAGCACCTTTATCTTCAAATATCTATCACAATACAAATATATTAATACAACATGATTGTCAATGTGTGTTTCAGCTGAAAAAATGTGTTCCTCTGTACTGTTAGGTACTATGTGGTTGGCTGACCCACAAAAGTTGGACATAAATTGGATCTGTTTATTTTGTAACGTACGTTGAAATGACTTTTCCTGCAAATAGACCTGAGTCTAAATGAAGACATTTCAATATACACAAACAGGACCACTCTTTCAAAGGACAGTTGTGATCTGGATATTTATATAACACAGAATAAGGCTTTTTATGAAAATAAATGTATCATTTACTAAGTGAAAACACATTGACAAAACTCCTGTCTTGAGGTATAAAAACATACAGATGTATATAATAACATATTCACATCTGTAGATATAAATGGGTTGGAAACTGCAGCCCCTCAATCCAGTGTTGTCAATCTGTCTTCCTTATTTACAAACATTTGTAGAAGTGTTATTTAATTTATTGAAGACTTTTCTCTTAACAAAAAAATAAAGGTTTCCAATCTGAAAGTTTTAAAATATACAGACCACTACAAATCTACCGGAGCAGTTGAAACTACAGACGATTAAAAAGTAATTTGGTGAAGAAACATTTGACTCTGCTGCCCCCAGGTGGCCAAATGATGTGGATTAATAAGCCTGTTTTAATCATTGCTTCTTTTAAATCCAGGTGTTGCAGTTAGTATCCCAATCGTTTTTATGGACTTACCTGAACTTTGACTTTACATTGCAAATATGGGGAAATAAAATAAAACCACGCTATCAATGTTGTCAATACAATACAGCATTGTATTGTATTGACTTCTTTTTAAATAAGAAAAAATAGGACAGTATTTTTTATGTCATCTGTGCACAGTCTTGAATGATTATATACATTTTGCCATGACTATTTTCTTTAAGGATGTGTGACATAATTATTGGCCTCAAACTGTAAGCATTTCCATTGCACAATAATCTAAGTGGATGTTAACTTGGTTTGTGTGAAAAGAACCCTAAACATGCTGTCCAGCCCTAATTAAAGGGCTGCATGAAATAGGACTGTCCAGTAGCACAAACGGTAGCTACTCATCATACATTAGCTTCAAGGAAAAGACAAGAATTGCTTCCAAGAGAAAAAGAAAAGTTCTTTTAATATCACACAGCAAATAAAAGCCTGGTAAAGTAGATAATATGCATGTATGCATGTATGCATGAATGAATGAATGAATGAATGAATGAGTATAGTTTTTCATGGTGGAAAAGCTTGGTGAAATGGCCACACCTTTTGATCTGTGATCTGATACTGAGCTGCTTCCAATGCCCCAAACAAAAGACTAACATAAATACCTCTTGAAATAAGACCTTGTAAACATTTTGGTTGAAAATCATCATACGAAAGAACTTAGGAAAAAAAATATATTTAAAACTATGCCTTTTTATTTTTATCTGCCTAATATTAAACAAACCATGCACAAATTTATGGAAAATATAGAAATTTGAGAATCCAAAACATAAAAAGTGTCTCTGTGATAAAAAGTGTTATCACAGAGGAGAATTAAAAATTTCTAGTTTTCTTTATTGATTGTTTTCTTATAGGGCAAAAAGAAAGTTTTAGGGAATGGCACACAAGTCCCTCTTTCTTCCAAACTGCTTGCTGGACTGAGCAACTGTTATTTCGATGCCAGCATGATTTTATTTACTACTGAATTTGGGCACTGAGTTAACAAAAAAGAAATTATTTTCAGGGGCCACATGAAATCATTTAGAGGAAAATAAACAACCTGCACTTTGGACACCAGATTCCCATTTAACTTGGAAAACCAGTAATTTTGCCTTTTTCTTTTTCAATATTTAATTTTTACATGGGAAACTGAAAGGTTACACTGAATTGCAACTAGCAAAGGCGTTAAGTCACAAGACAATGCAGCATAATTTGTGTCTTATAGAAGCGTCTTCAAAAGTGCAGTGGTCACTTACTTTTTAGTCTTAGAAAATAATCAAGGTGATGTTTCAGTTTCAAGATTGGCCAATCGCCGCATGTTATCCAAACCTATCAGGCAAGATACTAAAATTGCTGGTTCTTGCAAAAAGGTGTCAGAACACACAGCTTTTTATATGAAGTTTCAACATTCAACCCGAGTACATGAGCATGCTGAGTGGATGCGCATGTGATTGTTGCTGATCTCTGACCCACCTCCACCCCATAGCCAAACCGGTAAACCTGCCGTTCCCATCCCATCCGGGCTGTTCTGTGACTTGCAGAGCAGCCCGGCAGTGATAATAATCATTTCCTTGTTCCCGTCACAGCCTCTTTTGAAGTGACACGTCAAGTAATGTTAATCGAAAACTACAGTTAAACTTACACTCTGTCATTTAAATGCATAACGCTGCAGTGCTTTACTCAGAGAGCCTCACACACGCAGCCGGAAATACGATTTTCCAAAGAGAAAGCCATAAGCATACAGAGACTGCCTGGAAAATTCACTTTAACCCATCTTTAACTCAGTGCCAGAGAGCCTCCAACTGCAGCAGCAGGATGTTACCTGGCCGGTGATGCCGGTGATGACAGCCACATTCCTCTTCTTTACATCCTCTCCGTTTGCCGAGGAGACCGCCTTTGCAGCGTCGGAGCACTGAGCCATCTCTTTCTCAAGACTTGACGGTTCGCTGAGTCAAAAATACAACCGTTGGAACCAAACGAAGCGGAGCTCTTATGTCAGCAGCCCGAGGACCAGCGAGCCTCCTCAGCATCCGTAAACCTATGACGCAAACCAATCAGAAGCCAGCAAGTGGGTGGGAATTTTCACAGGCCTGTGTACGGAAAGGCTGTTTATTACAGCGCCCCGAATGGAAGGGAGGATTAACTACATCAGTACTGCTGTCGTTGCTGGGTCCAGGGGAGTGACAATTTAACAATCAGTCATATTTGAAGGATGTGTATGGGTTATCAATAGGGCCACTGAAATCATGATAATTATTCAGACTTTAATCTCAGATTTATCACCTTATTGTCTTTATATAAGCTTAAAGTCATGTTTCTTTTTTCCAGTGGTTCTGATTTTCTTGTGTAAAAATTAGTGCCAGTATAGAGGGATATATAATATCTTAAATACACTATTCTTTTATTTATTTATTAGGACTTTCCAAAAACTGTTACTGCTTGTAAAATAAGACTCCAGTAGGGAAAAAAGGAAACATAGAAGCCTAGCAACATCACATTAATAACCTAATACAAGGGTGTCATTTCCACTTTGGGCCATATCAAGGTCATTGATGTCCTTAAGGGGCAGGTTGTGACACAATGTACTGATATAAACAGCCATTAACAAGCTATTAAAATTTCTTTTTTTTCTGTTCAATCAGTAGTTCTTGAAATGTAACAATTTTAACATATATGATAAAATTATATTTAAGCACATAACTCTTATCTTAAAGTTCTGTTTTTGTGGCACTATGCAGGACGACAAAAACTTCTATGGCAGGCCGGATTTCTCCCGTGGACCTCGAGTTTGTCACCTGTGCTTCAATACATTTATTGGCAATATTTTTCCATAACTTTGACTTGTTATGAACGTCTGCATATTACAGACTATAAATTCCTGCTTATGAAGGAAGTCACACTTGCTCACTATCCAATTGCATTTGATGAGCAATATTAACACCAAAGTCTTGATCTTATTCAAAAGATTAAGAAAATAAATTTCTGCATGGATCAGTTTTTTGTGTGTATCATTTATTTCCTACATTTACTGTATTTAAATCTCAACATTTCACAAGAAGTCTTGAAAAAAGGTATCATAAATTCAAATAAAGAAATATTCAAAACACAAAGCTTTTTAATTCAAAATAAATCATTTCACAATTGAGTGTCTTGCTTCTCTGCCACACTGAGCTGCACATTAAACTTCAAATGTATGTGCATGACTACATGAAACCACTTTTGTGTCCTCTGAAATAAAAACATCACATATTGAAGAAAAAATCTGCACTTCAAGTACAATGTGGTGCTGAACCAGTAAATAAATGAACATAAGATTCCACTTCAGTCATAAACAAGTATAAGTCTTAGGTAGTAACATGTATTTCATTTTGCCTTCATGGAAGGTGAACTGGATACTCCAAACTGCCAAAGCCAAACAAGCAGGTGGGATGAATGCACACTGATGTCAAGGCAGCCTACAGTGAAAAATACCAACAGTGATATAAATGGGGCATTAAACTGAGATTTTCTCATTTTAAGGAGACTTTTATGCAATACCACAAAATATACACACAATATTAATTAATGGAGTTAGATTTCAAATTGCCCTGAAGAGAAATAATGTTATTATACTACTTATAAAATAAAAGAAAGAAACACATGGATTTATGAAAAGAAAATCACTTTTTCAAATTGGTTTGGTAACTAAAAGTGTGCAAAGCATGCAAAAGCTTGCAAAAAAAGAAAAGAAACATAACTGTTAAAATGTGCAAAAAGAACAGTTTTTCATTGGCACATAGTAGGTATCAAAATGACGCATCTTGCAGGGTTTTATTTTGGCAGTAACAGTATTTAATAAGAAAAAAATCCTCACTGGTTCAGGCAAAGTTATTTGAATAACTTTGCAAGTACACAGTATGGGCCGCATTAAAGGTTCAGACCTAAATAGTGTGCAGCTATGCAAAGGTAAAGATGTGAGGCAGAGAGTAATAATTCAGTTGCTATTCAGGTGCAGCAGTATTGGTCCAGTGATGGGCCCCAGGGCCATATAGTGTCACAAGGCAAACCAAGGGCCTGGTTGTTTCTGAAAGCGAAACTGAAAAAAAAAAACAAGTTAAGAAAGAGTTTATAAACTGTAATTTCCATTTTTTTAAAAACATCTAAATGATGTCAGAGGGATTTATCTTACCTGTTTAGCTCTCTGGGGGTGGAGCATGTGAGGAGTGGCACTTGTTTTTCTGCAAACAGAAAATCCACGGAAACATTGTAATCATCAAATTTGAGCTGAATTCTGTTTCATAGTATGCATTCACATGCCAAATTCTTTACATGTTTTTTATATAACTACACTGAAGTTGTATAGAAAATAATAAAGAAAGCATGAGGCCATGCAGCATAGCATGTTCCACTAGGTTAGATATACTGTACAAGTTCAACTGAAGTCTGTGCTCTAAAATGGTCACTTTGAAGCTCAGTCTGTTACAAAGCACTAGAAAAATGGAACTGCCCTAAACACCAGTTTCTGATACACCATCCGTTACTTCAATAAATTTCCACCTCCATAGCGAATCTAACAATTATCACACATATACAAAATAACTATTCGACTATAGCCTGTCAACAGAGAGAGTTTTTTACCTTCTGATGTAGTCGACAGTGCAAATTTCTGTCGGACAGCCAGGCATGTCTGAGGGACTCTGTCGCGCTCATCCTCCAGCTCTTGCTTTTCACCAGCAGACGAGTGATAAAGTCTTTGGCCTCTTCAGAAATGTCTACAAACTCCTCCTCCTCGAAGTTCCACTGACAGGCCAGAATGTTGTTGAGTGTCTCATTGTCGTCGTCCCCCAGAAACGGAGACAAGCCACTGAGCCTGGACAAACAGGAACACAGAGGTTGTATCTTGCAGTGCTGCAATTTCATAAATTTTCTGCCTGGAATAATTTTTTCCTGGAGGTCAGCCTGTGATGTAACAAGTTATAAGTGTAGATGGCTGAGCATTTCTGACTTACAGCATGTATGTGATTACTCCAAGACTCCACATGTCCGTTGGGAATGAAACAAATTCATAATTGATGACTTCAGGAGCGAGGAATTCAGGCGTTCCAAAATTGACCCTCAGTTTCTCCCTGGGTTTATACCTTTTAGAAACAAACATTTAAGCTTTGCAAAAATTGAATAAAACTTCCAACAGATCAGACAGCTTTCTATTTCTTACCTCCTTGCCAGGCCAAAGTCAATAATTTTGACTTTGTTTGTAGCTCTGCTGACACAAAGAATGTTTTCTGGCTGGAAAGAACAATTTTCACAGCATAAACAGCAAGCAATGGATAAGTATGATACTGGAAGATAAAATCCTAAGCAGATTTACCTTGAGATCAAGATGCAGGATATAATTTTTGTGCATGTATTGCAGCCCTTCACAGATCTGACGGATGAACAACACAGTGTCTAGCTCGGTTAGGTTGTAGTTCTCATCGATGATACGATCAAACAGCTCTCCTCCTTCCACACTGCAACACAGAGACAAAAACCCAGTTACAGTCATGGAAAGCTGGACACTCTGTTCCATGAAAGGCACTCAAAAAGATGACCTGCAACAGACTTACTATTCCATAACCAGGATGATGTCATTACGCGACTCAAAAGCAGCGTAGAGTTGGATCAGGTTGGCATGGTTCAGCTGATTCATCACCTGGATCTCATTCCTTACCACCTCCTGAGAGACAAACATTCAAAAACCAATCATCTTTCTGTCTTTAGAATAAAAGTTAGTTATTTATTGGCTTCAGAAGTTAATATCATACTGTACATTTGCTGTCATATCTACAAACACATTCTAGAAATGTGTGCTAGAATGTTGGATATCTGGTCCGTGTTACCTCTATTAAGTGTAAATACGTCATAATATTAAGGCCCCTTTTTCCATGAATTGGTTAAAGGCTTGAGATATTTGGTGCACAATGTCTTAAGATGTTTATAAATTTGCTGGCACTGCCCAGTTTACATATTCTTACAGCAGAATATCTCCATGTGGTATTGAAACAGAAGTAAAACAGAACAAATCCACATTTTCAGATGTATTTTTTGAATTGTATTTGGCTTAAGGAAGGCAGCAAGTATTGAATTCAAATTAGGTATTGTGAAATAGAGGCAACTATTAGAGAGATTAAAATCAGCATTTAAAAAATACAAACATACAAACAGGTAATGCAGGAAGTTTCACCCTTTCTTAGAATAGCTAAGTCACTCAGCTGTCTGTTGCAAACTTGGGTTTCAAAATGCCGTAGCTGTTCAAACTCAGATACTCAGATTTAAACAGAAAAGTTTCCGTTAGAGTTATAATGATATATTGAGGGTGTGACTGCAGCCTTTTATCAACAGAAGTGTCAAACTCAAAGTCTGATAGAGTAAATGGGAAAAACATTCAAATAAATGTGTCCATTCATCTATCTTAAAAGATTTTACCAAGAAAATATGCTGGAATTTTTGGAAAATATTTTTTCACATACTGATCAGAAATTTAATCTGAGCAGCAAGCATGGCCACACAGCCATTGTCACTTTACTCACTTTTAGATGATGAAAAGTTAAATATTCTAAATATTGGGGACGCATTTCTACAAATATTCTGTATTTTATTAGTTTGTATTGCATGAAAAACAACTCTTAGACTTACTCACTATTAAAGACGCCACACAGAGTCACATACAATGACTGTATATTATGTACTATATTCATCATTAACAGGCTGATCATTTCTGCACCTTCTCCTTCTGGCTCTTTGCTTTGATGATTTTGGCAGCGAGTGTCAGTCCAGATGAATTCTCCATGCACTTGTAGACTTGTCCAAAGCGTCCTCTAATAAGAGAAAACAATCTGAGTGTCACACACTAATATATGGACACAGAATAGCCGAGATTAAAAGTGAAAGACTCACAATCTGGGCAACTTGATTTAACTACAATAAGTGTGCAATGTCATCCCAGATGTTTATTTCTAAAGTTCTCAAAAAATATTTATTGCTTGACTGTTTTTGAGGTTTTAAAACACAAAATTAAGCATTTTAAATTTAAATGCTCATCTGCTGCATCTCTAATTCATTTAAATGCATTGCATCTATCGCTTTAAAACTGGGTTTATGTTTGAATAAATAAGTCAGAAATTGTAGTCATGCCTTGTTTTGCAGAGAAGTCATCTTCCTTTAAAAGATTGGATTTAATACCAGTTCATTACATTGGAAAGATATGCAATTTTGCATGTGTCCCCTAGGGGAGCATTTGCCCTTTAGAGGGCAGCACATATGTCTTCATAAAAACTGTTAGGCAGCTCTTTGCATGCTGTTAAACCCTCTATTATTTCATTACAGTAGATTAAAGCATCTAAATGCCTGGGTAGAGTGAAAATAACTAAAGAATTACTCTTCATTAATGAGAGCTGGCAGTTTTGTGCTTATCACTCACCCGCCCAGAACTTCATCCCTGTTTATAGTGTAATAGGTGGCTATCTGATGGGGTTTGGGAGTCACAATGCGGTGATCGAAAGGAGCGGTTGGAGGAGGGCCTGAATCTGGTCAAACACAAAGGGGACAAGATTAATAATGGAAGTCACTTTGTAATGAGTGCCAAAGAGAGTGTAGAGACAGAGGAAGAGGCCTTAGTGCCTAGAAACATGGATGAAAATAGCATCATGCATGTGACTCATTATCTGCCCTATAAGCTGCATGACTGATGTCTTCTGGACGCTCACTGCACTATGGCATGAAATCTGCTTCAAAACCTCAGGAATGCCAGGTGAAATGTTGCAAACTAACATGATTGAAGAATAGAAACCACAGGCAGAGAAGTTGAAATTTTATCATGTCTCTTAAGAAACATTTAAGCATTAAAAAAAACTGAACTGAAGCAAATAAGGAAAATTCATTTGATTCAATGTTTAGCGCCTTTTTAAAAACAGCAACATTTCATATTACAATCACAATCAGTTGTGTACTTTATAGGGATTTATGTGAGCCTAACACAAGTTGGGCTTATGTGGGAGTCTAATGTGAGTTTTCAAAAATGTTATATTAAGATACATCTGAAATGTGTGGTGGTTGTTTGCGCTTGCCCCCTTAACAACATGCATCCTGAGTAAACTGGAAATGTCTGCACAGAGCTTTATAGAGCCTTTTCTGATCTGATATAATCTTATGAAATCAAATCAAATCAAAATCAATAATATTATTATCTGGAATGTGTTTTTTAATCAAAGATTTCTCTTCTTCTCACTGTATTATTTCATTTAAGTGCCTCAAAAAGCCACATATTTGCACTTTCATGTCTTCTAAAGTCTCACCAAGGTTAAAATCCTGTACTGTAGACTCTCCACCTTGTTTAGCTTCTGCCTTTGCTTCATCAGACTTTGAGCTTTCCACTATGTGGCTGTCAACATTTTCCACTGAGCTGTTCTCTACTCGACTCTTCTTCAGGTCTTCTTTCACCAGGTCTTCTTCTGTGACACGCCGTTTGCCTGCAGTGGCTCCATCTCCAATGTCTTCAGAGCTTTGGAAAGAAAAACAAAGAATTTTGTCAAATTTCATTGTATTTTTTAACTTGATGTTTCTTGTTTACTTCCTTCTGTGTGGAAGTATTAAGATTCAGCAGCAGCTAAAGACAGGTGAATAGGAGTACCTTTCCTGGGACGTCTTGCTCATGTCTGAAATAATATTATCTGAGGATTTCTCTGTTTCTCCTTTAAGCCTTTTCTTTACATCATCCTCCAATTTCCTGCCTTTTTCTTCATTGTTATCCTCTGTCTGTTGCTCCTCTTCCTCTGCATCTGATTCATCAAAGATATCCTCCTCATCCTTGTTTTCCTTCCTTTCCTCCCAGTTTGGTTCAGCTTTTCTTGGCTCCTCTTTCCCTTTTCCCCCACTTCCTGGATCTTCCTGGTTCTGGAAGTTGGCTTCTGTGTTTACATGGGAATGATCCGTGTTCTCCTTGTTGAGCTTTTCAACTTGTTCTTTCAGAGCTGACTCACTCAGAGTGGAAGCATCTGACGTAGAAACAATGACCAAAAAGAAGAGCCATTATGTTATGTTCAATTTATATCACAGACAAATCAAGTTGATTTTTCACCTATCAAAACTTTGAGAATCCTCAAACATTTCTTTTAATATCTTATTTGTTTATTTGTTTGGATCTTGATAAGGCCTGAATTCTCTTTACAACCCGTCGGAGGAAACATTTCTATATTTTGCATTTTACCCTACAGAAAAATCATCTTGTGTGTCAGGCAATAGAATTTACTCTGGATACAGCCTATAAGTATTAGCTGTGCTGTCAATTTTGCTCAAAGCTTTTGTTGTGAAGATTTTCTTCCCTTACATCTGGAAGATGTAAGAGAAGTGTTTTTCGGTGTTTGTATTTAACTAGGAATAAAAACACATAAAAGCACTGCTGCACCTAGCATGTACCTGACAGTTACAAACAGTTTCCTGTTAAAATAGTTTTGTTATTACAGTACATATTTGTGGTTTCCAGTAAAAATCTGACTCAACAAGAATTGTCTGCCAGCAGGTCTTCCACTTGTGTTCAAATTGTTTTCTCTGTTGTTTCCATTTTATTTTCATTTCCAAAATATGCATGCTGAATTTTGGCACAAAACTGAAAATAAGTGATAAGGTGTCATGGTCTTAACTTATAAAATGAAAAATTTCAGTTCTGAACATGTGTTTTCCTCTATTTAAGAGAACCATATGTTAGGATCTGATTACATGCAGAATAACAACTTTTAAATGGCCATTCATGTTAATGTCCTCACATGCCAATGAAAATATCAGAGACTAAGAATAATTTGAGCATGTAGAGCTTATCAATATTTTTCCATAAGAACAAATATACATTTCATTTAGATTATTATGTCATCATCAAATTTAATTAGCAAATTTAGGTCCATAAATTAAAATATAAATAAGTATATATATAAATATAGATAGAAACATACAAAAAATACCATTTAAATATCATAATTTAAAAAGGATTTTACATTAAAAGTATATTAACCAGTGTATCCTCTTTGTGAATGAGTAGTGGGATCGCTTACAGCACCATCAAGAAGTTTCTGGAAAATGGGAGGAAGATTCTGGGGGAATTATTTAATACAATTTGAATTTTCTGCACTTATCAATACTTGCTAGTAGCTTTTGTAGGTTCACTTTTGTCATTTTGGTTTAATAAAAAGTCCTAGACTAGACATCCATCCACTTTATCTGTCTTCCAGCTGATTATCTAACAGTATTATTTTTGCATAAATCTTAAAGAATTCTGTGGTCTGGAGTTACATCAAGTTTAATTTTACCTAATGAATCCTGAGGTTTCCTTTTCTTCTGGACTTTCCCGCCCTTCACACTCTGCTTGGTTTTGTCCTTGTCATCTTTTGCCTTTATTTAGGAAAAAAAGGAGGATAAATAGCATACTGTAAAACATGTGCCACTTTTATCTCATAGGCATAAAGGTTAATGAAAGGAAGGTAATATTTATAATGTCAACAAGTTTCAAATAGTAAAGGTGCATGTTTCTGTTTGCGTAACAGCGGGATGCCAAGACAGTTTTTGTTTTGATGCTGTGGTGCCTCATAACTCAAATTTCATATTCTGCTCAGTGGATTTCTCCCCGATTAAGAGGAAAGGTCCCAAATTCTGCAGCATAAAGCAGAATAGACCACAACAACCTGGTTTCTCAATGGTATTTCTGGAAAAGAAAATGTAAACTTTTAGAAGCATCATATGTGCTGGATTATGCCTAGAAATGAGTTTGATGTGCCGGAAGGAGCCTCTGAACAACAGGATGTTAGCAGTGCTAACATCCTTGCTAACAAGGGTTTTTCTTGTTTCACCTCTCTAGGACAACACACCCTCTGGTACATTCTGTTCCAGCACACCACAATCATTTGCTCTGTCACTGCATTAACATCACCTAGTCAGAAGAGACCAGACAGGCTTTACAGTGATTGCATCCAGCTGCAGTTGAGAGCCCAATCGCTGATAATAAAAACATGAGTGTCTGGGTGTGATAACAAGTCTGACTCCTATCAGCTACACCTAAGCAGTAAAAAAAAACACAATCTCTGACTAAGGAAAACTACTTAACATTACTGAGTACAACATGTTCAGGAGCAGGAGAGTTGAAACAATAAAGAGTTAAGACCAGAAAAAGACAACTTAAAAGCATTCAGGATCCATATTTTACTATGTGTGCCATACTGTTTCCCTCCACGGTACCTAGAAATCTTTATTCATTTCTCACCTTCCTGCTGGTTTTGTTTCCAGGCTGTTTGAATAAAAGCTCCACCAGCCTGGAGCTCTTTACCGCCTCCCCAATGAAGCAGATCACCTGCTGAGTTCCCTCCACCAGCTTCTCCACCCCTTCCAGCCGCCGCCCCTGACTCTCTATGCGCTCCACAGCCCCTCGCAGCTCCCTGCAAGCCGCCTCGATCCCCGAGCCACGTCTCCCTTCGTGGGAAGAGGCCACATCTCGACCCATGCCTCTCACATCCTGGGACAGGCCATCCAGTCGGGTCAGGACAGTCTGCTGCATGATGAGCAGGTGCTCCATCTGGGAGCTGAGGGAGTCGATCCTGCTCTCCATGCAGCGTAGAGTTGCGTCATGGTGAGAAAAGGAGGAGGATGAAGCTTGGAACCGGTCTGATCCATTCAGGGAGAACTTCCTCGCAGAAAGCTTCTGACCATGAAGAGGATTAGGATCATACACTTTGGCTAAAGAGTTAACCAGGGTGGAGCTCATGACTGGTGTTGAAGTGCTCGCGACTACCTAAATCTACTGGTTCTGGAGGAAGGAAACTGCAAGAAGAGCCATTGTGGAGGCAGAAGAAAGGATGTGAATGGAGGTCATGAATCTATCCCTGAAATGCCGCACGACAAAGCTGAGTTATAAGAATAGCAGGTGGCTCTTCCCTAAGTGAAAGAGCAGCCCTCTGTGGACGTCAGAAGCTGAGTGGCCAGTGATAAGAGCCCTGAGCTCGATTGTGCAGCTGGGGATTAAAAGGGGGGGCTTAGGTAGGTGGGCTAGCTATGTGACATTTGAGCTACTTGAAAAGCCCTTCAGACAGGTGTCAGAATCCCAGGAATCTGGGCCTGAAACATGACGCCATATAAGAAGTAAAACAAACAAATAAAGATGTCCTGCCTATATAAAAAGAACAGACGATCCCCAGGGAGATAATTGAGAGTTCCATCAGCTGTGTCAGTGTGTTGTTTAATTGTATTTAGTTAATTTTATTTATAGTGGCAATTCATATGAAACATTGTGTCAAGGCTCTTTACAAGAAAAACTGGTCCAATTCATGTCCAGCTGAACAACGATAAACACTAATAAATAAAAATCATGCTGGTCTAAAATATTAGAGACAATCTAATTCAGTTCCTTACATCAAAAGTGTAATGAGTTACACTTTTGATATGGGCCATGCGGGTAGTTCACCAGGGCTGTATTAGAAAGGTGGGTGTGCAAAACCACCAAATAAAAACAACTACAACAACATTTATATCAGTTTGGCTTAAACTTTTCTTAAAGCTTAAAGTTTTCTGTTGGAGTCGGTTCCCCTGCTTTCAACTCAGTCAACTTATCAAATACTCAAGTCATAAGCTTTGCAGCCATCCCTTCTACAGATTTAAGATGCAACTAATCAAAAACTATTGTGGAAAATAAGTTCTTAAGAACATTTTAAATTTGACTCTGTTTAGAGCTTTTTAAGAACCAGTGGAAACCCTTATGAATGCAGGAAAAAATTAACCAAGGATTTGTCTGTGTGAGACTTTGGACCTCAGTGAATCAAATAAGTGTTAGGAACCAAAGTGAATGCCAGTGTGTTCACATCACTGACTCATTCAACTCACTGCACGCGTCAGCACTGCAAAACAATATTGATGTAGCTGCTGTTGCATATTTCAAACTCTAAGCTTGTATTTTCAATTCATCATGTACTATTTTTATCTACGTTTTAATAACACATGTGCTTATAAGATTAAAGTGTTTTTAAAATATATTTTAATTTTAAGCATTTAAGGGATAATGCAATGTGAAGAATGAGAAGCCATTGGACGAAAACAAGGAAGCAGGGCATCCCTGTCTCACCCCAGTGGTGTTTATGGAGCAGAAAAGTATTATGGAAGACGGAACTAGCAGCACATATGCTTTTCCCAAGAGTTAAAGAGGAAGAACTGACAAACAAGTTCATATGTAAAGGCCTACTGAGGCGTGTCTGAATCCACAGACTGAGCTCATAATTTTCCACATCTCAGCACAGCTCTATCTGAACCTGGATGGCTGACAAAGCGCTGGCGCCTATATACCAGCCCCCATCTGTCAGCACCGGAAAAAACCTGACCTATCCTCTGTCCCTCGCACTGTTCCCAGTTCAGACATTCTGTCAGCTGTCATGGTGAACACTTGCATCCCTGGTGCCTGTTTACCAACTAAGGTGAGAGTAAAAGAGAACACTGGGGAGTACCTGTGAAGATACATGTTTTAAGTGAGGAACTAATCCCTAGTTATTAACATCCCAGGAGACTATTATGGAATTCCTGTCACTCTGACTGATTTGAATTCAGTTATTCAGATTAGTTTCTTCCTGCTTAAGGGGAGTTTTCCTTTCCGTTGTCACCATGTGCATGCTCAGTATAAGGGATTGCTGCAAAGTCAACAGCACTATGCAAATGACTACTCATGGTTGCAACATGTTCTTTCAGGAGAAAATTATTCAAGTCAGTGACTGAATGAAATCTGTCAGGATTTCTTAGATAGAAAAGCTTGAGTTAATCTGTATAATAAACTGAACTTGACTGCCTTGCTTAATAGCTACGACCAATTTGGAATGAAATTGACTCGAAATCTGTCTGTATGATTCAACTGATTTTTTCCATTGTAACGTAGATAGCAGGTGTTGTGAATTGGTCCTGTTTGAACAAACTGGATCGAATTGAAAATGAATTGATAAACAATCATGGTTTATGTGTCAAGTACCTTTTTATAAATCAAGAAGCACTACTCCATCTTCACTATTTTGACCAAGTGCTGATCATCATGCTGAATTAGCACATGGACAATTTAAAATAGTGGGAGCAATAAACAGCAATAAGCAGTTTACACAGAGTAATAAAGACAAAACCTGAATTGTAAAGCTTAGGCATAAGTGTTGTTTCATTGGTGGTTAAGAATCCTTTCTAGAACCTTGAAAATGAAGGTCTACAATTAGATTAGATGTAGTGGTTCAGTAGGTCTTCATGCCAGTGATCCTAATCTTCAGCTCCCTTGGCAGATTATCAGATTCAAATTCAGACTCTGGCTGGGCCACTCCAAAATGTTTATATTACTAAGGATTTGCATGCCTCTTCTATGACTACATTTGAATCCACCAACATAAGAGGCCCACAGAGACAGAACATGGTTGAATACATTAACTATACTTCGCAAATATATATGTTTTTTTGTGTTTTTACTGAATTTAATTGATGAATTTTTGAACACTGAAAAAGTTTGGCAGCCAAACTTTAGATGTGTTGTCACTTTTGACGGTGGCTACTGAGATTTTACACCATGATGTTGGGCAATACCTCACAAGGTTTTGCATACAAGCAAAGAATATTGGAGCAAACTTATAGTTTCCTCCAGTTTTGTAGGTGTAAGCTTTTTCAATATATGTTATGTAGCTCTGCACATTATGCCATTATTGACAGGACAAGGTGTAGTACTTTTTGCAAAATTTCAAAAGTTCACACCCGATGTCCTTTCAGATTTACAACTGTAAACCCACATTTGTAAACCCACAAAGTAAAACCAAATATTTCACTAATTCTTTCATATTTTATTTAAAGTATTTGGTCATTTTATTTCACTGAAAAAGAAATAAGGAGTTTGATTACTACAAATTACTGCACTATTGTTTAATATTGGGAGTCATATAACAACATGCAGAACCCACAGAGGTTTAATGCTTATCATGCTTCAAATTCTTCCATTACAGAGACCAATCAGAGGAGAAGGAAAGTGGTAGCTGATTGGTCTGCCATTGGTTTCAGCAAGAGGTTTAGCTGTACTCTGTCAAGGAATCACAAAAATCCCCACGGTTAGGAAAAGGTTGCACTGTAAGATGAGAGTCTGTCCGGAAAGGGAAGCTGTTGGGGAATGAGACTGACGCTGCTAAGCTACTCTGACTGCATATAGAGTTACTGAGCAGGAAGACAAAGACAACACACAATGCTTATCTTTGGGTCACAAGTTTTCCATTCATCCAGTGTTACTCTGGTGGCATTAGCCCAGAGAAACAACTATACACCGTGTCACAAGCAACAATCGTGTGCTACTGGATAATTAGCTGCTGTTTTGAGTCCACATTTAGAAATACAGTAGCTTGGTAAGAGGAACCTGAAATGTAGGAGTGTGTGTTTTACATTTAGAGCAATCTCTTACTTGGAAATTCACACAGATTTTTGACATAGTTTGATTTTGAAAACAATTGGTTGTTTCAAAATCAACCCAAAGATCAACCCAAACAATTGGGTTGATCTTGCACAACATAATTATTTGCCTGGATTTTATGTAGCTCTGATTACTCAGAAAAGAAAGTGGTTTTAACTTGCTTGTCCAAATAAAATAAAAATTATTTGTAATAAATTAGAAACTTTATGAGCTCTCTGATGGCAGCTTAGTGACAGATCTCTCATCTTTAGCATGTTCCAGGGCCCTTCATCTCCATCAGGCCCCCTGACCCTTCCAGGGTATCCTTTCCCAATCAACATTTCTGCCTTCGGAGGATTCGCCGTACCGAAATATTGACCCTCCCACCCCGCGGTGACTTGTTGTTGCTGAAAATAGTTTCATGTCACTGTGTTGAGAAGATCCTCATCACCTTACTTGCAATCAGTAGGTTTCACTTAAACTTATGGTGTGAAATACTTACTGATGTGATGAAAAAGAAATAAAAACACAAGGAGCAAACGGAACGTGTCAGTAACTGAGACGCAGCAGAGTCTTATTGCAATGTTTAGGTTTTGACTTTCCAGTAGTAAGTAGCTGTTATGTAATGAGCAAAACCATGAAAAATCTCAACAGCAACAACAAAAGACAAAATGGATAGTAATCTGTCAGCAATGCCAAGATAAAATTAAACTGTTTTGCATGAAATACATTGATGAATTTTTAAATCATTCTGACTAAAGTGCATTGTTTTACTTAAAGTCCCAGTAGTATTTAGCAAACTCTCTATGCTTAGAGAGGAAACACTTTTTGATACCTTCTACTAACTGTTATAAAAACCTGTTCACTCCATGACACCAGTCTTTCCTGCAGTGTGATGCACTTTACATATTTTTACTACCTATATTATCGGCCTCGCCCTGTATGTTGTGGCACATTCCAGTTGTCTTAACTTTTGTTACCACTTTGTTGATTGCAGATTGGGAAGTAGGCATTTTAGATAGCATGCTATTTTGTCTTTAAGTCTTTAAAGAGTAACTATAAGTGATGGATATTCTTGTCATTTCACATTTAATACAAATGGAATTAGGAAGTCATTGATTGGTCAATGTAAATGTCTTTCTAAGTCTGAGCATATTATGCACAATTATTTGTTAAGGCTGGACAATCTAAGCATTTCCTCCACTGTTTTAGGGTGACAATAAACGTGGTGAATACTCAAGACTGGATTTAATCTCCACAGTTCCCCCTGCTGTTTCCTACACAGGGCAAATGTTTATTTGTCACCACTGTTTGATGACAGCTTGTTCTAACACATTTTAGCTACAGTGATAAGATTCATTCTGCTCTCCATGTTTCTACTTCAGGTCAGCATTAACCAAATTCTTTTCATGGAAAACAGTTGCTGTGTGACGCCAGCAGAGAATATGTGAGAGTGAGAGAGAGACAGAACCAGCTTGTAAATAAATGTGTTACATAAGCCATCCCATGGTGTTCTCTGACTGACTTTTAAATAGATGCACACAAGACCCCCAGACTTTCCTCACTATCCAGACTGTTCCAGTTCACTGGTGACATGCAGCATGAACACAACTTTTCATCAAAGGATTGTATTTCAAAGTCTTTGTTAACATTTTGCTCTGAGCTGGGAGTTAATTTGCTTTGTTTAAATCAGTTTTTACAGCAGAATAAGTAGCATTGATACTGCAGGCTAACACATATTTTAAAACAATATAATTTATACAGCTTGTTAATACTCTGTAACCCATTCCTACAGCTTTGTTGGATCTAAACAATACTACTCCGTTGTATAATAATTATGCCATTGTACATTATTATTATTATGTATATTATGAAATGAGAATTTTTCATGGTAAGTGTATAAAATTCGAATGAAGGCTTTGCATATGCAGCTAAATCTGCACCTGTGAACTCTTCTTTTATGCAATTTTGCTATTTAAAACAGCATTTCTAATGCTTTATTTTTAATAGTTTATGTGAAAAATTGATTAGTGTAGATTTTAGTCTAAAAACTATCAACTAATGGAAAATCTGGCAATATAGAATTTTGAAATTATTTTTTCAAATTAAAGCAAAAATTTAGATAATTTAAACTATTTTTTTCTCAGGTTTTGAACAAAAGTCAGCTGCACTTTAATATTGATACCACTGGATGGCAGAAGATCCCTGGACTGACGATAGTTGAAGGAATTTAGAAGCAGTAACATTTTGTCTTGGTGTCATGCAGTTCTATCGTTACTTTTAACACAAAGCTGCTGCTGTAATGCATGCTAATAATTACCAGTGGCCAGAGAGTGTCATGTAATATCTACTGTACATGGTGACAGATCATAAACAGATCATGTCAGAATTAGCTCAGCTGAAATCAGCAAAAAAAAATTGTTTTAGAAAACACATGCTTTGTTTTTTCTATTAAGTGTTTCACTTTTACTTTACTTAGAACAAGGAAAAACACTGTCATCTGTGGGTATATTTTACACAGCGACATGCATTGTTTGTAGATCTACATTAGATTGTGCAGTGTATCATTTTTAAGTTTGATGGAAGTAACTTTGTGAAACAGGAGAACCAGCCCGGCTGAAATTGTCATGACTGAGAAATTAAAGCTTATTTTATTTCTGTGATCACATTTTATTATCCTTTGCATTTTATCTTATTTTATGATATATGGTTTTAGGTTCACGAGATTGAACATAATTGATGTCGCATGTTAACAGAAGAAGAAAGAATACTGAAACGAAATCAAAAGGGGGATTCAACAAGGCATTGCACACTTGTGCAGTAATTTTTAAAATTTAAAATTCATGATTGATTTTCACTTGAACTAATAAATGTCATATATATATTCTGTATTGCTTAAATGTATGCCAATTGCATGCTTTCTGGCCATTATACCCAGAGTAGAACTACTTTTGTGGTGATGGTGTACTCACAGTCGCTTTTTTACATACTGATGAACCAAACATTTTGAAGGAAGTTGAAGTTTTTGTTTGTGATGATACGTTTCTTAAGATCTGATATCTCAGGATTAAGTGAGATATTTAAAGCATGATCAGGCTAATGTGCACCATTTATTTAAATTATCTTTAGGTCTAGAAAGATGCAACCGAAGAAAAATACCAAAAACATAAACAATAAAGAATACTTGCAGGAGTCAGTGCAAAGTAAAAACCAAATTGAAGTTGTTGTTTTTCTTAATTAAGTTAGTACAAAAATATATTTCCACCTTTCTCCTGCTCATTTCTTGCTTTGATGTGAAAGACGTTCAAAACTTTGAAAAAGATTTTGCCAGTTACTGCTTGTCAATTAGATCTTCATAAATTCACAGCACCCACTCCCAAGCTAAAGGGGCAGAGCTCCACTACATAACAAATCCTAAATTAACCGCTTATACTGTAGCGGTTCTGCCGCTGACCATCAGCCTGCTTCAAACTGCACAATCCAAGAGTTACCTGATGTGTAGTTTGTTTCAGATCCAAAAACTGCAGACTTCTCTCTCATTCTGGAATGTCCCAGGGAGTTTACTGTTCAACATTCTAGCTTCTCTTTGGGGATCTAATTTTGTTTACATTTTTATGTTGTATTTATTTATTTATTTGGTACTTTGTGGGATGTGTCCAGGTCTTAATTAACTCAGTCCAGCTTCCTTTACACTGTTTATATATCTTTATTTAGCCTTGACCCAAGATGATAAATCATTTCACTTGTCAAAATTAAGGAGCTGTTAACCATGACCACTACAAACAAAATAAGATATTAAAAATATCTTTTGGATATGTGTCTTTCATGAAACAGTTTTTCTTTTTTCTATAACTAGCTTGATTTGTTGGACCTGCGTTGTTAATGAGGTATGCAAACATTTGAAAGTAGACACCAGTTGAGAGGGCAAAGTTAAGCAGGCAAAAGCAGCATGTTCACTATCAGTCTTCAAGCTGAAGACTGAGTCAAGCCAAGAGAGACAGACAGAGGGAGAGAAAGAGAGAGAGAGAAAGAGAGAGAAAGAGAGACAGACAGAGGGAGAGAATGCAGGCAAATATGTTAGTATTTTCTTGATCAATGCAGGAAATTTAGGGAATTGTTAAGTGAACCTCTCATGTGAAAAAGGGTACTATGTTTCTCTATAGTAGAGAAACAATAAAAAATGTAGCACTAGCTGTTTAAACTGCAGGTTTTTATATTGTAAATTTGTCACCTTCCTAAAATAATGGAATAAGTTGTTTTTTTCTTGACAAAAGTGAATTTGGCAAAATAAAAAAATAACTTTTTGGAAAAAAGGACATGCTAATGTATATGTGTTAGAAAATATTCCATGAAGCATTTATCTCACTTTGATAAATGAAACTACATTTGAGAATTGTGGTCCTTACAGTCACTAATTTTGCATGTAAAATTATAAATATTCAACCTGCATTGTAGATACTGTCAAAATACAAAATATTTAAATTGTTGTTTTGGTTTGCTTTTAAAAAAAAATAACTACATAAGAACTAATTAACTTATTGGTTAAAATTTTATTTAAAAACATTTTATCAAAATTCAGCACTAAATCCTATTCATAACTGGAGACTCAAAATCATTTAATCTGCTAAGAAAAACCAGAAATGTTCAATGTCAAGTCCCAAGTCTTTTACCCCAAATTAGAGTCAAGATTCAGATTTTTATGGCGTATTGTATGTTATCCACAAATTTCACTGGCTATTAATCAGGTGCACTGTTCACTGTAAAACAATAGTCTGTAACTCACATATCAGGCTGCCTTTCACACTTCATTAAATGAGGTAAAAACTGTTAAAAAGACTTGAGTCTCACACGAGAAGCCCAACTCAAATTTCAAGACTAAATAACATCTGAAGACTTCAGTTTTTGCGACACAAGAGCGATTCCTTTTCTACCATTTCTGGTACAAAAAAAACTTCATAAGAGCAAAGATTTGCAAGAGTGTGTAAAATTAACTTAAATAAGAAGGATGACTATATTTATTAAACAATTGCAGTGTTGATTTGGCTTTACATGTGTTGTAGAGCTGACAGAACCTCAGAAGATCAATTTTCAGTTTGCTGAACGAGGAGATCAGACTTTTATTCATTTTTATGACATTCACTTTAACAAACTCTAAAGGGTCTATGGAAAAAAAAGGACCCCACAAATTCTCCACCACACTTACAGCAGGGATGATATGATTTTCTACTTTCATTTCAGTCAAGATTCATGAAAACAAGATCAGACTCTTATCTACTGTAACTAAAGTATACAGTTATAGTTAGATTCTTAGTTTGAGCCATATCTGAACATTTAGATTTGTGTATGCATTTGTGATGATAGGACATCATTTCCAAACACCCAGTCGGTACATAGATAATGTGCTCAGTTTTCAAGCGACACCACACAAAAACTAAATAAATGAATGATTAAGAGTTAAGTTTATAGATATAAAACTACATGACAGCAGAGTCTTGTCTATAGAATTGTCATTAAGAAGATAAAAAATATGGGTTGAATAATAATTAAGGAAAATTATGTTTATTCAAGGATTTTTTAGGGGGCAGTGGGAGAAGGCACATTAGAAATGTGGTTTATTTATTGCTTTAATTAGATTAAACACAAATGTACTAAAGGTAACTAACAAGCTTTGTTCTTTTGGTCTAAAGAGAACAAAGAACAAAATAGTGTAGGCCTAAGGATTGTTTGATCTCAACACACAATGAAACAAACTAACTTCTATAAGTTTTAATTTTTGACTTTACTTTCTTCCACCCAACATGTAAAACATCTATAAGCTCTCCACTGTCCGCACTCTTTTTATTTGTGTGCTAATTTTAGCTGAGTTGAGTGAGACTGAGAATCTGAGTACAAGCCCTTTGCACATTAGACACGGACATTAACACAAGCTCTAGGTTACCCTATAAAAGCCTCGTACAAAAACATTTATTAATGCCTCATAATAAACAGACCTGAGTTTAGAGGATGAGATATTATTCTATACATTAACAGTAAAATCAACAGTCATTTACAATCTAATAAAGCTCAGCAGCTTGGCTTTAAAACACATGCATCTAAATTTTACAGTTAAAATCAGGAGAAAATATAATGTCCTGAAAGTCAAGTGACTTTATGTATGTATGCATTTGTCGCGGATAATAATGTTATTTTTCTTATTTAGTTTATTACTAATGCAACATGTACAGTTCTTATGACTAATCATGATGATGATTTTAAGCATCCCTAAAATATTGCTTTTTAAAGGCTGATAAATAACACAGGGAAGTTGTGTTATTATATTAATCACAATTATTTGTAAGTGATTCCTGTTTGTTTTGAACCACATACAAATAGCTGAATGGCAAAAGAGGCAAAAAAAAAATCTCTGGAGTTCACAGTGAAGGAGCTGAAGCACAGAGGGGCATTGTGGGATCACAGATTATCTGATAATAATCAAATGATGATTTGATTCAGGTCCATCTTTAATTCAGGTCCATCTTTAAAATAACAAAAGTAATTTATAAGACATTTTAGCTGCTCATATATTTGGGTTTGCATGAATAAGCTTGACTGTGGAGGTTGCGGTTTTATTTGGCACATTGGAAAGAACAAGAGTTTTTTTTTTTTTTCCTTAATTATAGTTAAATCACATAGCATGCAGTAATATCATGGAGTTTTGGTATTTATTGTGACACAGAGCAAGACCTGCTGGAGTAGTAAAAACATTATCCTGTCACTGAGAAGTAGTTAAGGCTGAAAAGCATCACAGCTCCAAATTTTACAAGGAGTAAACCAGGAGTACATGCTGGTTTATGTAAACACAGTAAACTGGTTCTAGCATAACAGCAAGTGAGACCATCTTCTCTGGAAGGAGAGTGATTAAATATAATTAATATTGCTTATATTTCTTATCAAAAGAATGCAACAGTAAATTTAAAAAACTAAAATGTTTCAGATGCAAAAAATTTTATTAGCATTCAACATCTGCTTTCCACGTACCGATCTCATTACCTGGTAGTGTTTTAGTGTATAAGGGAGGGACTACTTCTGGATTTCCTAGAGTGAAATTAAAAACTACTTGTAATTGAAACCAGCATAGCTGAGTTCAGATGTTTCAGAGTTTAGTTTCAAAAATGAGACACCTACAGGCAATGTCAGACCAAGAGTAATTCCGTTCTTCACAAACCGGTTTTCATAAATAATATATGTGTAGGATTTTCCTGAAAATCTGAGAGTGTTTTCCAGGAAGATTTCTGTTGTGATATTCCACGACAAAGCTAGTTTCCTGGTGAATTTTTGAACTTCTGTATTTTTTAATACAAAGTGAAATAACAGAGGAGCAACTTTCACTTTATCAGCAGGTAACTAAAACATCCTATGCTGGGATCACCTGTTGCACAGGTGCTTAGATCTCATAGTTTCCTGTTTTACCTGTGCTTCTGCATGCTGTGCTGTCTTTCCTCCCTTCCTGATGGAGAATAAGTTCCACACTCGCCTCCAAAGAAAAGTGGCCACCAGGCACACACTTCCAAATATCCAAATATCTTTATCCTTTAGGAAGTTCTCCATATTCAAAATGTTCTGCTTCCTGTCCCTCTTGTCAGCCTGAGGATGCTGGAATGTCAGTATTATCTCAGTCCGTATGTTGGGATCTCAGGCAGCGGTGCCTTGTCTGGTGTGCCAGTTGTTTCTTGTGAAATAGTAGCACGGCAATAAATGTCCAGTCTTTATCTAACTAAAGTCTCTGACAAGGACAGGGTTTCTGTGCAGTCAAGGCGCCCACCGGCCCACCCACTCACCCTCAACCTGGCTTCCTCCCACCACGGGACCTAAAAGGAGAGAACATGCTGTCTCTGAGACGAGGTCGAGACAGGTGGTGTTGGGTTCTGGGTATCGTTGCTGTACAGAGAAACAGATGCCCACCACCGCCGGTGGTGGTATGTTAGTGAGATACTACATGTATCATCACAACTTCAGACCCAGCATTTTGTGCAAACTTGCATGATCTCCGGTATAAATTGGCTGCAGGCCACAGCTTTGCCTCTGAATCCCGTTGAGTGTTCTGTGCATGCACTGCTGCAGGTGCAACAAGTTGACACAGGAGCACACTTGCAAACAAACACCTTCTAGTGTGTGGTGCTAAGTTTATCTTTTGTGCAACGTGCTGGACTGATGGCACCAAAACAAGAGCTGAAGTGTGGATGTCTTTCTCAGAGGACTGACGTCTCCATGCATGTGTCAGAAAGAAGCATTCTTTATAAAGACGGTGTGGTGAACTTACAAGGTGGAATATAACAAATATCACCCAAAGAAAATAAGATGTTCTGAAAAGTACTGTTCTCTTGGACACTGTATTTGCAGCTGACAGACTACTTATAGACAAGCATGTTAGTGTTGTTGGCAGAGAAGTGGAGGTTCTTCTTTGTGCTGCAAATGCATCTGCATGCATGACAAAAATCTGTCAGGGTGGAGCTGCTGATTTATGCTGAGCAGATTTATCACATTAATCCCAAATTCAAACTGTGAAACTCGGATTTGATGTGTGTTTCACAAAGTAGTGCTTAATTGTGAAATAAAGGAACACATCATTTTCAAATTTTGTGACAAAAAAGATCTAAAAGAGTATTTTAATCCAGCTTCCTAAATAATTTGTATTGTTTCACTGCCCTGAGATTTCTGGCCTTTAATATATGCACAATAGATCAAGCTCAGCCAAACAATATAAAATATGTCTAAACATCCATTTTCAAGTCTTGTCGCAGATTATTAACTTAATTTTTATATGAATTTTGATTGAGTCATTTGCATACAGTGTGATCTACTCTTTTCATTTCTGTAATTTAAATTGAGCAGTGCAAGAGATGTTCAAAGGTTCTAGTACTATTTTATAACCTAAGCTTGCTTGAAACTTTTCCACAACTTTATCTTTGACCCATCTGCCACGTTTCTTGGTCTTTGTGATTCTTTTTTTGTGTAATGTTCTCTAACAAATCCATAAGGCACTCAGAGAACAGCTGTATTTATACAGAGAACAAATTACAGTAGCAAAGAAAAGTAGCCACACAATGTTAGGGGGTTAGTAGGATTAACATTAGATTAAAAAAAGAAAAAAGAAAGATTCATGTGCTAACAGTGTGCTTAGGCTTGATCAAAAAGGCATTTTAAAGTATGAACATAATACTTCAGCAGCTGGTGGAATTCAAGAGCCAAAGGGAGACAGAACTGGGACCCAGGCAGGATAAATATTCCCAGCGGGAATCTGAGGAGAATATCTAAAGTGAGCAGCAGGGATGGAGTGACAGGACAGTTACTAAGCACATAGTTCTGGTTCTTTACCTCTAACTCTGTCAAAAGATCCATCTTTTTTTCCCTTCAGTTACCCATCTATTGCTTAAACCTTTTCTCATCCTGACACAGAAAGCTGTTTCGTGATTGGTTAGAAATGAACGAAACAGATGTAAGCTGTTCACATCTTAAATTACATATGGTGCCTCACATGTACCCAGAATGTTTCCCTGAAACGTGTCCCGTTGTCACGTTGAGTACAGAACTGATTTACAGTTGAACTAAACAGTAAATAAAAAATAGTCCAAGTTCCACAGAACAGTTCCTGGATTTCCCAGTTAGCTGACACAGAAATGTTATAAATAGAATAGAATAGAATAGAATGTATTGATCCCAAAGGGGAAATTGCTTATTTGTTGACAAGCTCTGACGAAGGTTTTAATAAGTTTTAAGTTGAAAGGCAACTTAAAACTCTAAACTAAACTTTAAGCTCTCTTTATCTGACCAATATTTTAATTGGTTCAAATAAAACTGCACTTTCTCAACTTAATATGCATAATCAACTGGTTCAAAATCTAGTCTGGTGGAATTTCAGGTGAAATCATGAAACATTTTAAATAGTAATTTGATTAGTGCGTATATGCTGAATAAAAAGGAAATGTTTGAATGAATCATTCATGTTTCTACACATTATTTTCGCTTTCTTTTTCTGAAAAATAAAAAAACAAAATGTCTAAATAATTTTCTTCAAGATACAAAGCAAATACTTATATAGATGTAAAAATCATATCTCCAAGATGTAGTTCCAAAGTGAATGCCACATTGTTTTTTGCAGGCAGGAAGTTAGGAGTAGCATGATGATTTCAGAAGGAATTTAATAAAATGCAAAACCTGCAACAACCGGTATGAGGAGAAAGGGACATCAAACCAGGTCAAGGAGAGTGAATAAAATGAGCACTGAATGATGGAAACAAATAAAAAAGTACAAAAAGATGAACTGATACGACTTGACCTAAGCAAGAACAATAGCAGATCAAGACTCACAAAACAATGGTGTTTAGTTAACCCCTATCTTCATGAGAGCAAAAAGATAAACCATGATTTACCAGTTTGTCATTTTCATGTTGGTTACACATGACATTTTTGATTTTAAAAAAAATACTGCTTTAAGTTAATTTGGTCCTTATTCATTTTGGTCAAAATTGTGATTTATGATACTTTGATTTTACTTTTCACTTTCATGCAATAAAATAAAAAACTGAAAATTAGTGTTGCAAGTGGTATCAGTTTGTATATCATTACTGCTTTTTTTGATCTTCGATAAATACAAATCTATTTTATAAATCTATTATAGAGCTATTTTACAAACACCTAAACTTTTTAGTTTCAGTCACTGTTTCAAAAATTCAACAACCGAATCATTAAAGTAGAAGCAAATCATTTGTTTTCAGAAACCGCTGGAGTCTAGAAGTCAGCTTCTGAGCTTGAAAAGCATCCACTTCTGCCATCTAGTGGTATTGTCTGTAATTCTGAGTGTCTAATTACATACCAAACATTTATTCTAGGCTGAGGCTTTGCGTGCGCATGTGCGTGTGTGGGGCCTTGTATTTGATACAGTGCAAGGACCAGTTTTCTGACAAATAGCACGTGTGTCTTTGAGTGTTGCAGAGAGAAGTCAGAAAGTTCAAGCAGGAAACAACCAAACATAAACAGATCTGCAGCACCCTCTAGTGAGCCTGTGGCAGTTCACCTGTTGGGTCGTGTCGGAACCTTTCAACAGATGTCAAGGACTGGGGTAGTATTTGCTGTGAGTTATTTCAGTTCTCTTTTTCCTCTCCCTCTGTGCACACAGATGATTGTGGCTCCGGTTCAAGGTATATGTTACCATCGACGTGAGGAATACAACGGTGTTGTGTTCCTCATGCACTCTGGCCTATTATTAAGAGGGAACTCCAGTGGCAGTAAAGTCAGAATGTATGCAGATAAATTGGGTCTTCCAGAATTAATTTGTGAAGCCAAATGATTTAGGCTTAATTTGTTCAAATACAGATCTAAAGCCAAATACATGAAAAGGAAGTTGCAATACTTCTTCACTAGTCAGTCTGTTCATTAGTCTGACACATCCATGCAGATGATTAGAATGAAGAATTTCAAGTCTGGGCACATTACCTGCCAGTTTCCTCCCTCCAGCTCAACATGTTTGAGTTCCCAGAAAGAGCGCATGGTCTCCACCTTCTCCAGGTGCCGATAGAAGGCCAGCCGGTCCAATCGAAGGCTGTTGCTACGGTTCCGGATAGCTTTCAGTCCCTCCATCTTTTCAACGATTGGGGACATGGGAATCGGAGGTGGCAAGGCTGTGTTTGGGGTTTTACTATTCTTCTTCCCATAAACACTTTCCTTACACAGATTCCTCTTTTCTGACCTAAAAATATAAAACATAATTCACAGCTGAAGTCAAAGTCAAATCAAACAACATTCAATTTTAATGGCTTTGGAGCAGCAGGGTGTTCAGAAGATACTCCTGGTAGAAAAAATATTTGCTGCTCTGTTTTAGATGCTGCGATATCTAAAATGGATATCACAGCATCTGAAACAACATTGGTGAATTAGTAAAGTGGGACATAATCAAAATATCAGTGTTGACAATTTTATAATCATAAACGGAGTATTTTATTCACTGAGGTTTTAAGTATATAACCCATGTTTTGTTAAAATCAATGGAATATGACACTGGGGGTCAGCATCGGTAAACTGGTCTTTTCTGAAATGTCTCTGAATGGTCGTGGAGCCAAGACTTTTAACCAGAACAGTCCAAGTCTATACATTATCAATAAATACATACATTTTTGTGGGAACCTTTTAGAGTGTAGGATACATCTTAAGGTGAGATACCAGGATTACCAAGATATCTTTTCCATTTTTACTTGGCCACCAGTAAATTGAATAGCATTTGGAGGAATAATAGTAAGCCTTTGACAGTGCATGTAGCCATGCAGTGCAGCAAGTGCTGTTAAATGGATTACTACTTGTCCAACCCTTATTAACAGTTTTTAAATACTGAAACTGTGTAGCCCAGATCCTTTGATCTGTTCCTCTAGAGGGCCGTGGGATCTCAATTCCAAATAAAATGATTAATGATGTTGTGGAGAAATATGTTCTGGCATCTGCTGGGGGAGCCATGGAAGATCACTGGAGATATTTATACCCCCTTAGCGTAAATGCTTTGCCTTTGCTTGACAATTACATACGTCATATCACGGGTGTAGTTTCAGAATAATGATTGAGCCTGTAATTCTGGATGTGCATAGCAGCCTGATCTGTCTCTTCTCATCAAAGGTTTTCTCAATGTTGGATTTCACATTCAGTGGTGATTGTCGCCTGGGATCCGCCTGTCACTGCTTTAAAGTTGAGGACAAGTTTATAAATTTAAATTTGAGTACTGTTTTTGTTGTTAACTTTCCAACGTCTATAAAAATTAAAGCAACATGCCAGGTATGTCTTTGATGAGGGAATAACATTGTAGCATGATACACAACTAAAAAAAATAAATAAATTTTAGATAATAACCTCTCTTTACATTCTGGATCATTTCAAAGACCGTGTTAGCTTTATGACAAACTGTTGAGTCTAACGTCTAACATCGGGAACCATGACAGTAAAAATTAAGATATCGGTCCAATATATTAAATTCTAAAGTTATTGGTGTCATTAAATTAAAGACATAGCATGATATGCAAAATGGGCCAAGAATGTGGCAGTCACAAGTATAACACAACCAAAAACGACTCATTGAATCAAATGTGATTGGCAATAAAGTGGCATGATTGGGGTACTAATCTCTCAATAAAGTTTAGTCAGTTCCAAACTGTTTCTGTGTGTTGGAAAGCAATCACCTAATTCACAGACAGAAAGTTGATATTTAGGGCACTGTCCTATAACCTATAGTACAGTATACTATGCAGAAGTAGTGAATGCATGCAAAAAGAATGCAAGTGTTTTATTTACCATGTAGTAAATTCCCAAGGAGCCAAGTATTTTGAGTGGTTACTCTGAGACAGAACAGATGCCAGATCTGAGTGTGATCCAGCTGATCTCTCTACATGTGGTGTGTTGCACAGGGCCCGTCTTGAACTTTCATGCCTGTGTTGATGGTGACAGCTCAGCTAGTGTTGAGATGCCTTCACTGACCTCCTCCCTACGTTCCCCTGCTCCTCTTGGGAGGCAAGCTGACCCTGGGTCATTTACTTTACGGAGCTTTATTTAGATTTTTCCATAGTTTAAGGTGAACTTGATTGAGTGTGGTGTCAGCAGAAATAGAACACCTTCATTTATAAAAAAAATAACCATTAGGTGGAAAGGCCTTACATGTTGTCTGGTAGACGGGGACTCAACTAGCCTACTTTCTATTCTTGTGGTTTTGACTTATTCCAGTTTAAAAAACATTGACCTATCTTTGTTTTGTGCTGTTTGTGGCTATGTGGGTGTATATATTAAGGTTTTACATCAGACTTTTTCTCGTTGTAAAAACAGTTTGTGGGTCTCATTGCGCATCTTCTCCAGCTTAATCCTTTAATGTAACTGATAGGAACTGCATGTATTTCATAACTCCTGAAGTAGCAGTGAAACATTAAATCCCTCAGGAAGGTGTTAGTCCAGGAGCGAATGTTTCAATGTTTCAATGATGAAAGCACAAGCGACAAAAGCAGACTCCTTCAAATCCTTTGCAGAATGTCAAGAGTCTTAAGAGCTCAGCGATGAGAGTAAAAACCAGTCTTGGTAAATCAAATTGTATGCAATACATTTTCCAAATAGATTTTATTTAATTGGATTTAATAGTAGGGAAAATTGAACTTGAGTTGAAGTAACCTCTGTAATAAGGCTGCATAAATCTAAAAGATCAGCAATTAAAAATAAAAATGAAAAAATGAAATCTAAATACAAAGTTGTTGTTTTTTATGCTTGCTGAAAGAATATCCTTTTCAAATTAATCAAGACAGTTGTAGTGTTATTATGAATAATTCATACCAAGATCAATATTACAATGGAACTTCACATGAAAATTTCACTTAATGTGTCCGCTTAGGTTATGTGGAGTGACATATATATTTTTTCTTTGTGTAATAGCCTATGCAACAAAGGGTAAGAGGAAAGATACATGATACTAAATTTAATGACAAAGATAAATTGAATATATCATCTCCATGAATAATTGTATTTGAACAATTGATCAACGTGAACTAATTGTTCAAATCCAACTAATCAAACAAGCTATTCAGTTTTTGCATCTGCAGCTTGTTAAACAGACATTGCTCTTACTATCATGCATGATAAAGTTAAGTGGTGCAGGGGACGCAGAGTCTGCTGCGTGCACAGTTCCTCTCATTGTGTGCACATGTGCATGCATTCATGTATGTATACCGTAGGCGTATACTTATGTGCAAGTGCGGAAGTAATCCAAGGTCTTACTGACCTGGGATGTGTTTGGCTGTGTGCTTGGTACAGAAAAAGCAACAGAGTAGATTAGGAGCCTTTTTTTAACTTTGAGGCCAGAACATAAGGTCTAGCACCAGTTGAACAGGAGCGACTTTAAAGGAATTGTCTTCACCCCTTGGCTGGTATCTATCTCTGTAGGGCCTGGGTTTAATTGTAGCATGGAAAGTCCCATTAAACTTGGGAAACCTTAGCAATGTGTTGTAGGTGTCTGGATGCATGCGTGGAGAAAAAAAAATCTAACAGATGATTGGGAAAGAGTAAACATGTTGAACAATGCATCCCGTTTGAAACTTTTGAACACATTTTGTCACCACAAACTTGAATTTTTTTTTTTTTCGTTAGTTTAAGTAATAGACCAAAACATAATGAAGACTGGAATGCTAGTTTCCTCTTTTTTAACAAATGTTTTAATGCACTGCATTTCAATTTTGGTGCAAATACTGATCCAAGTTTTTGGTGAATGTCTTTACCAGTATAACAAATCTAGAGAATACATTTTTGGTCGATTCTGCTTTGTAAAATAACTTTGACTGGATAAATTTTTCTTCAAGTCTTGCCATATAGTTTGAGTTAAGTTTGGGTCTGTATCTCTTTCAGATCTCCTGTGGGCCTTGTGACGTTTTTTTCTCACTGCCAAGCCTATCAGCTTAAGAGAGAACGCTTTGTAGCCGTACCATACTTTTCTGAGTAATCCAAAGTGCTGCGTTAGATGTTCAAAGTTTGTGATACTGTTTTTGAAGGTTACCCTATATTTACTTTTTCCACAGTCCACAATTTTATCCCTAATCTATCTGCTATGCTCCTTCATTTTTGTGGTGCTGCTTACTCACTAATATTTCTGTCAAACCCCAAGAGTTTGACAATAATTCCTTGAGTTAGCGTAAAATCAGATGACGTGTTTTTGTTTGTCTGGGTGCATATAAAGTTGTCTTTGTACTGAGATTAAATTAGGAGAACTTCTGTAGCCAATTTATTGTACTAGTTTTTGTTTCGAAGTATCCACATAAACTGCAATGAATGCAACGCTTAGATTTTTTTATTTTTAATCTCTAAAATATTGGTCTGCCTTTACACATCCACTATGTGCTATAATACGTAGCACATAATGGATGTACAAGCTAGATATTTGTGATTACCTGCACTTATGCCAGGCATACTAGCTAAAGGTTGATCTAAGGATGCATCAAGAAAACGTTTCAAACTTTAAAGAACTTCCTTTTCACTTACATCATTGATTGCTTCATTGAACTGGATCCTCAAGAGACTGCTGCCACATAAATTTCAAAAAAGCACTCCAAAAACATATACAAAGATTTTAATATGGGCTTATTAAATTTCACCAAATCAGACCTGCTGATGGTCTGACATTACAATATCAAGTGATCAGCAGGTCAGTTTTCTGCATCTAAACACAAAGTATACTAACTTTTCCGCTCACCATCTTGACACTTTCATCACATCGAAGCCAAGTTGTGGTCAGCAGTGGCCTGCTGGAGTTTCTAATGCAAATAGCTAAACTAAGATTCTGCTAAATTGTTACTGGATCTGGGTGACCCAGAAATTCTGCTACAAGAAGCACAAACTAAAAACACACATAGATGATGAACTTAAATGGATTGTAGCTGACCTCCTGGAAAATATTCAGACTAGTCATCACTCCAACAACACAGCACACGCAAAAGTTGCTGTTACTTATGCACAAGCTTGCACAGACTATTTTCTAAAGACATATTCAGAGCTCACAGCCCACTCTCACAACAGCTCAGCAACCTCTACAGAAGCTTGTAACTGTAGAACCTCCACCCAATGTACTTTCCTATACTGCCAGGAACAAAGCAGAAGCCTTATTTTAGTCCACAGCAGATGGAGTTGCCCTCTGCTATGTTGTAAAACTGCCTATAATCCAGTTTCCACTTTTAACCAATGAATGTCTGAGTCTTCTCAATGTTATTTTTATTAAATTTTATTATTTTTGTCTCAGAATGAGGCAAGAATGGTTCAACTCCTGGAGTTAGTATCAAAATGAGTTGACATGCTCCTTTTTTGCTTGTTTGTTTGTTTGTTTTGCGCAAAAAATGTGAAATATTAGTACATCTTTAATCAAAGTCTGTCAAAAACATTAAACATGTTCTAAATAAATCAGCATATGTGGTAACTTGACAAGTGGAGCTGTATACTATGCGCAACTGATACTGCCAGAGACCAGGTGTTAGAATTTAAAACACGGCCATAAAGCAAGTTGTGGATTACTTTGTTTGAAGGAAAAATGATAAAAGATTTTCAATATTTGCAGGAAAAATGTTAAATAAGATCTTTATTGTATTTTATGTCTCTGAACCAAGATGACTTTCTGAATCAGCCTGAAAGAACAATAGACTCACCCTTGGTAGTTGGACACATTTGGGATAACTAAAATCATCTTCTGCTTTCCTCCCATGTCTCTCTTGGGTCTGATGGAGGTTATATCCCCAAGCTGTCCTAATGTTCTTCAACTGCGTTCCAGTGCTGGTGCTGGATGCTCTCGTTCTCCCTGCTCAGACTAAAACGCTCTGATGAAATGCCACTGACAGACTGTCCAAATGGAAGCAGTGGACGCTTTTGCCATGCCAGCCATAGAGGGATAAGCAGCAGAGAGGTGGGGGTCAGAGACAGACAGGGGTGTGTGGGAGAGGGAGGAGGAAGAGCGAGGGGCATCTGCTCTGGGACCACAAACAGGAACAGACCAGAGAGATTGTTCCAGGGAATGCGGCTTATTATAATAGAATGAATGGAATGAGCGCCATGTTTCTCTGGAAGAGCAGAGTGGAAGACTGAACAAGAGAGGAGAGATGCAAGTGGGAACAAGGAGCCTAAGTCATTAACAACTCTTTTTTGTTGCTACATGTTAATTAGTCTATAGCTAATGGATTCTGATTCCTTACTGACAAGTTGCTTTTTAACATTTCTGTGTTTTAAATAGATATGCCAAATTTTCGTTCTAATGCTAGTTTGGTGTGTCTTTTTCCACATTTGAGGTTGCAGCTAAATCAAACTTTCCATTCTATGATTTGAACAAATGTTTCACACATTAAATGTTTGAACATGCAGCTATGAAGCCAATAACTTTGGTAAATAGAATAACTCTTTGTACCAAGGATTTGGTACAAATCCTTGGTACAACAGCTCAACAGCTCTTTTAAAGACCTGTTGAATTTAGTCTTGGGTAATTTAAAATGGCTGTAAACTTGAACAAAAATAAACCTCGACATTCCTTTAAGATCAAAGAGAGGGTGACCTTTTCCATCATGTTGTGGTTTGGCAGCTGCTTGTTTTAAAAATGTAGCAGATGACGTGAAGCACATGAATAAGCTGGTTTTTAGAAAAAATCCCAGTCAATTCTTGTCCACTCAGTGAGCTCAAAGAGACTGGGTCAAAGATGGCCTGACAGTCTGTCCTACAAAATGTTGATTTATTTGACTATAAATGAATGAAGCGCTGCTGTAAGGGAAATGGGCGTCAAAAATAGCTTTGTGCTATTTATGATTATTGTACCTCAAAGTCTTTGACTGCTTGTACTTCAACAGCACAACAAAAATAGATAACACACATTATGCCATATACCATTGTCTGGCTGTAGTGAGGGCCAGAGTGTATTCTTACACATAGGCATGTCCTTAAAGTCTCAAATGGCTCCGAGGTTAACAACTGTTTGCTGCTTAGGATTTTATGGCTCTGTAACATCTGTCAGACGGCAACAGGGCAAACAGGTGAGTTGGTCTATTAGGATGCTCCTTTCACCATCAATCCATGAGAAACTGAAATGGTAATTCCTTAATGGCATCTAAGAGCTGATGGTGGTCTGAAGGACCATTCTGATTTTTTGCAGAACAGCTAGTTATCTATCCATTGTTATGGACTTGAAAAACATTTCTAATGGATTGTTAAAAAAAAAAAACACCATCAGTTTCACAGCTGCGATGTTTTCAAACACAAGTAAGCTTAAAGAAGACTATGTTGATGGTTGCAGAAGTGTTGTTAGATTAGAAAGTCCTGTAAGCAGTGACCTGGTTATACCGACCTGGCTGTTAGGCGAAGATACAAATTCACCACCGGGAGCCATAGAAGGTACCACAATCAATCTCACCCTCTTATATTAGTGACAAGTTGCTATTTGACATGAAAAACAAATAAATAAGCAAATTGCATTTGTGATGGATTTTGATGTTTCAAGCTTCTTCCTGTATCACTGAAGAGATATTGTGTATTATGTCACTCCAACATCCTTTATCACAATCTCCATGATTACTATTGGATGTTCTGGTCAATGGATGGTGCCACTTCCCTCCACTTTCTTTAATGTACAACAGATCAATGCATGTTCAGGCGAGCTACTATGCCACTTACTACTTCCCAGGTGCAAACCAGGCCTTTAGTTATCAGTTGTAAGTAGATAAGACTGCTCATTGCTACGTCAAGAACACTTGAGTTTTGGATTGTTGTTGTTTTAAACAGTGTAGGCTAAATATTTATTTATATTTTAGTTCCTTTCTCAAGATCAGTTCATTGATTTGTTCCTTTATTATAGCTTTTTAAGGCAATGAACATGTTCATTTCACTGTGGGTGTGTTCTGTTTACCTGTCACATTGTCTCATTATCATCTGTTGTGTTTATCACCATAATGTTCTCTTGACCTTTTCGTTAGTGAGCTCAGTCTTTAGCCTCGTAGCCGTGACACCGAATCCCTTTTCTCTCCCTCTGTCACTCCCTTGTCTTGATCTTCCTCCTGTGTGCAAATTGGCTCCCCGTGAGTCCCTTACTGCAGGGTTTAACAGTGCTTTACATTTGTCCTGGCATGTCGCTCAGGGCCAAATGTTTGCATTCCCTTGGTTCTTTATTTAGCTCACACTAAATTCAATTGTCTTGGGACAATAAAATTGTTTGGCGCAGTGTGTTGTCATAGACTGGATACAGTGCCTTGTAACATAATTTAAACTCCAACTTGTTCACATTTTTTTAATATTATAGCAAAAATCTTCAATGCTGTGGAGTTTTATTTGAGAAAGCACAAAGTAGCAGAGGATTTTATATAACAGTTTTTCACTTTACAAAAAAAACATCTGAAAAGTCTGCATGTACTCAGTCATCTTGAATTAGTACTTTATGGAATCATTTTTCCTTTCATTACTTTTGGTCTGAAGAGGTGCAAAGAGCTACCAGCTTTGCGCCTCTTCAGACGAAACTTTTTGCCGTTTCTTCCTTGCTTCAACGCTCAGTCAGACTGAATGGAGCATTTTAATAGCATTTTTTATGCATCTTGCCACAGATTCTCAATTTGTTTCAGCTTGGATTTTGTCTGGGTCATTCTAACATGCATATACTTTGGTCTAAAACATTCCATTGGTGCACTGGTTGCTTTTTTGAGGCTGATTGACTTTTGCTGCTTCTAACAGGAGTATTTTTCATATTTTTTCTCTATCCATTTTTCTGACCAGGTTTTAATATTCTTTGCCATCATCCCAAGGCATGATGTTGCCTCCATTATGTTTCACAGAGGGAATGGATGTTGCAAGGGGGATGTGCAGAATTAATTTTCTGCTACACAAAGAGATTTGCATCCCTAAATCTCCTTCTATGACCTTCCCCCCTGCTCTTCCTGGTTTGAACTGGATTGTATTCAAGGGTATCCAACTAAAAAAAAGCTGAAAAGTAATAGATCCAGCACAATTTAATGTAAAATTTCTCTGAAACAATACCTCATTTCCCTTCAGTGTCACAACTTTTTCAGAACTTGATGATTTACTGAAGAGGTAAAAAAAAAATGCTGTGATAAAAGACACTCAGACAATCACATAAATTCACAATTATATATTGCAGATTATGCTTCAAATGTGACAAATACTCAAAACTTCAATGAATACTTTTGCAAGACACTTTACAATCTTAAAGAACCATGTTTGGTGCTTGAGCACCAGCAAATCCAACCAAAACAAACATCTAAGGCCAAAAATAAAACCTAAGCCAGACACTCTCCACACTTCATAAATCATGTTCTAAAGCTAATTTGAAATCTGTCTTACCATAACATAAACAGAAATAAAAGACTGTCTCAAATTCCTCACCTGGGTGAGAAATATGAGAGCAACTTTAATGAAGATTAAAGTGTCACAGTTTTCAAATGTTCAGACAGCAGTGATGAGATCATGAAGTGGCAGAATAAGACCCCAGAGACCAGCAAGTGTGATCAAACAGGACATTTTATCCTAAGCAAGACTAAATTTACTGCACAAGTAATCTTTGACAGACAGGAGGTAGCAGAGAGTTTGGCATAAACAAATCCAATGTATGCATCAGGGAAATGCATGACAGAAGCTGAAGATTCTGGCAATATTGAAAAGAAGTTTTTCTTTTGCCTTTTCATTTGTCAGTACATCCGCTATCAGATTGTGATAAATCAGTAACTATTCTCTCTAATTGGTCCTCTACATGTTTAGCTATACTACTTAGCTTCAGCTGATAGAATGAATGATGGATGGTTTTCTTGCAATAAGGTTTTTCAGTTAATACATTTAAACACTCAAGAGTAACTTAAAGCTAATTATGGAGCAAAAAGCAGTAATAGAACAACCACTGCATGGGTAGCTAATATAAACGCAGCCTATTCTGATGACAGTTGTTAAATGGAATTGTTGGATAGTTTACAAAATTTTACAGTATTTCCAAGATATTCTTATCTCAAATAACACTTTGAAACTGCCTGGTGTGATTGTAATGCTGATTTGTTGATACATCTTGGCTTCATTACTGACATCATAGATGGTGTAAATCGTTCTGGCACTGACCACACGTGAGCTGTAAAAGCAAAGATGTGTGCTGCTGAGTGACACATTGTATACTTGACATAGATTTCTTGGGGCTCACTTAATCTTACACAGAATCTCAATCAGGATACCAGATTCCCTGATAATCCCTGAGAAGGTCACAGCTGTGTGGGCACACAATGAGGATGAAATGGCAGCTGAGGACAATGGCCAGCTGCAGAAGCGACTTCACTTAATTGGCTGAGCTGAGAACACCTGTGTTTGCTTTCGCCCAACGTGCATTTCAGTAGGATGATGGTCAGCATCATAAACACTCATCAACTGGAAACCTGCAGCCTTGTTTTGGTTTTGATCCTTAGTTGCAGTGATGGTAAGGAAAATAAATAGATTTTCGAAACTTGCACTCCTCAGTGCAATCCTCCTAGCTAACTAAGAAGTGCTGCCATCAGCTAATGACACAAGTCATTATATAAGGTGTAAATTCTGCAGCATCAGATGCAATCCTGCACATGAGGGCTTGCAATTAGAAACACAGTCTGTCATGGATGTGCAAGCGATAAACTGATAGGAAAAATAAAAAAAGATCTGGGACACAGTGTTCACTTTCTTTAGATCCAAACTGTGCTCTGGAGAATCTGTATCAGATGTACCACACTTTATTTAATTGCCTCCAAGGAGAGAAGTCACACTGTGGTAGTGAGGTAAGTATAGTGAACATGCAGCTGAAGTAGTAACACTATATTCCATGACAGAAGCAACAGGGTACTTGGTGTTCTGTCTGCATTCAGCAAGATATAAACACCAGAAATCACTAAATACCAACCTGAAGTCCTTAAGTATTTCCCTTTTATTGTATGATTAACCAACTAGAGATGAGTGATGGACTGACAGAGACTTATCACCCCATAAGTCTGTATCAAACTTATGGGGTCTATCAGACCCCATAATGTCTATCAGACCTTATCAAACCTTATGGGTCTGATAGACTTGCAGTACCGCATAATCAAATGCAGAACACGCGTTGGTGCTTGGTTCAGTGTCGCCTTCTGGTTCAGTGCTATAACCAGAAAAAGCACTTAATGAGTTTTCTGCTCGAACCTAAGAAGCCTTGGAATTATGTCACGTCTAACCTAATTGTGTTCCAGTTTAAAATCTGGAAAATTATAATAATTTCCAAATATATTATTCAGAACACAGGCCATTGAGTATTGTGAGAAATAAAAATCTCTCAGTTGCCTAATGTGAAACCCTCCATCTGTCCCCGCCAAACCAATCTAAATGCAGGGAATCATCTACATACAGGAGTGGGCAAAAATTCAGTCCAGCCCTAAGACAAATCACAAATAATAGTCTCCCGATTCTCTGCAGTCAGCAGGGGGGAACCTTGTCCATGTGGACTGCACATGCATAAAAGCAATATAAAACTTGTTCAATGTACAACTGACAGATAAGTTATACTTTTCTGCCAGAAAGTGTTGTGCCCACCCCTTAAATTGCCACCTTGGGCAATTGCCCAAATAGCCCAAATTCCAACATTCATGTCAAAAAGAAATCCAACAACATCCTTGAATTTAATGCTATGCATATTATTTTTAGTTCAAGTTACTTTTTTTACTCATTATTTCTCAAATATTACTTTAGCTCAAATGGATAATAGACCACATTGTTGAAAGTCCTCTCTGTAGTCACGCTTTACGATTCCAAGCTTGTGTTTATTTTGCAATTTGCATTTTTCCACTGAGGATCATACAAGCCTTGGGTCCTTAGCATTTAGAAGTATTTAAGTGTATGTGTGTGGACATTTCCCCCACGTGCCAGCTGAAGGACAAAGGTAAAGTCAGTTGAACGACAACTGCTCCATCTCGTCGCCCTCGGTCCTCTGTGACGGGTGCAAAGCTGCTTCTGCTTTCATGTCACAATCGTAAATAAGTCAGAATAACAGTGAGATTTATAGAAGGTCGGATCCTCTGCCAACAGCCTCTCTTTCTTCCTGTCATCTGTGCCATATTGAATAGCGAAGTATGCCACCATAAAATTCTAGGTCAGGAAAGTCAGTCTGAGCTTTTTAATAACAAAATCCAACCTATACTCTGAGACACAATGAGCTGCAAATAATAATAATAATCATAGATTTGATTCTGTTTTTGTTAATACAATAAATTGCAAGTATAAGGAGTATTCACTAATATTCATTGAATTATAATATACATTCTGATGAGACTTGTTTCTCAAATCATAGGTACCGTTTGAAAATAACCTTTATCGACATAATAAACATATACTAAATTAAACCCACATTTATGTATTGAAATGTTTTTTACTTAACTGATATTAACTCATATCCTTGTCTTAAATGTTGTGGTTTAATTAACCGTGAGCAGAAAAATTATAGTTAACAAAATGAAAGGCTTTTAAAATACCAGCCTGAGTGTAATTATTCTACTTATGTTTAACTTGGTTAATTGAAATAGCTGTATATTGGCTTTTGAAGCTCCATTGGGAATCATGCTACATTGAATGCCCACAATTGTTTATATTAATAAATCAATGTAGCACAAGAGTTTTGTAAACAGATAATTAACCCATAAATATTTTGTAAATCTATATTTTAAATCTCACATCGTTGACATTTATTTTTAGGTTATTTGTCTCATTTCCAGAAGGGGGAGACAAACACTCATTTCCATACTTACCCACTGCAAAAATATTTATTACTGCAAAGATATTTTATATTTGGAAAGTCATGTTGCACTAAAATGTTGCTATTTTGAATGAATGACTGAATAAATTTTGTCTTATTGTACATAAGAACATCAAAATCTCTATGGGTTATACCTGAATACAAAATAACACCATCAGTGCATTGCCAATGCCTAGACAATATAAAATGGCTTTGCTTTGTCTAAAAACTTCAGTGTAAGTAAAACTTTCACATATTTTCTACCTTGCAATTGAATTAACTTAAATTAAAACTAACAGAGGGACAAAAACGTGTCACTTTGGCTCCCTCTATTGGAAAGAGTTAAATACATATTTGAATAAGGAACATTCTGAAAATTGCATTCTAAGGAGCCTTTTTTTACACCTTTCATTAGAAAAAACAAAAAAACACATCATTTTATTAGTATAGTCTAGTAGTCAGTTTTTTTTTATTCTTGCTATGACCTGAAAATAGTACACAAACTACATACTATTTACAATTAAAAAGCTTATTAAATTAGTTTAATAAGTTCTAAATCGCTGCCAACTTTATCTCTCTTATAATCATATGAAGATGTACACAACCTCCTCAACCAAACCCACCGAAAAGAGTACTACCATTATAATCTTATATATTTTTTTTATGACATGAAGTCAGATAGTCACCTGCAATTTATAAAAATACATTCTGAATGCGTACTAAAGATGTCAAACGTATGAATTAAAGGGAAAACATGGAGGAAAATTGTCTTCATGTTCTCATAGAGGTTGTTTTGGCTGTAGCTTTTTTGGGATATGGAAAATAGCTGGCATATTTATTCTACCTTTGATAAGAGAATAGAAAATCTTCTTAATTCCCAACTGCCTGGCTTTAGTATCAGAGCTGAAATGCTTTCTAGGAACTGTTGAGAGAAGTATGGAGGTCTGTAGTCCAAAGGTTGCCAGCAGGCTGACATGTTTTTCATATTTCACTTGTTACTATAGAAACTGTGTAAATGTAACTCATGGAGATTAGGTGTAATCTCTAAGGTATGATTAACAGTGGCACACCTTTCTGAGGAAATACGTCTAACCTCGGTTCTCCTGGTTATCAGTGTTTAATTTTCAGTCACCTTACAGTTGAAATGTTGGGAATAAGATTCAAGTAGGAGGAACAGGCTAAATAAAAGTATGTAATATCCTGAGAAGTCACAACAAAGTCACCTTAACTGTAATCTACAAGAGTAAACTCTTGATTAATTTACCAGATATTATTAATTTGCACAAGTAATTTACTCAAACAAAAATATTTAATTATAATTCTTGCATAATACAACTTGGTCTAAATATTTGAGCATCACACAGAGAAGCTGATTTTACAAGCATTTGCAGGAGCATCCAGCAGTCTGATGTTAGACTTAACCCAACTTTGTTACATTATAAGTATACAGAAGTCAAGGTGCTTATATTATGACACTGCCCAACAGTGGAATATACTCTTTATTATAGGTGCTTTAAAACTCAATGCTTAAAGGTCCAAATATGACCAGCATGTTATGAGATGGTGTAATAGCTGGATGCCCACATCAAACCCTTGATTCCAAAAACAGGCCGCTGTAACACCTGTAGCCATAGTGCTAGATGCCCACATTGCAATCTCAATAACCAGGTGCTGGTAATGATGGTTCATCTGGTGAGTGTCAGATACTTACTCTACTCACGCCAACTCGTTGTGCCACTTTATGCTACACCTGTAACATCATTATTGTGAGCCATAGTGACTGTCTTTGTGAGGCGGATGGTGTTTGCTATGTTGTTTGTAAAGCAAACAAATCAGCTTTTTCACCCTCTTCTATTTGCAACAATAAAACGACGTCTCTCATTTTGGAGTGGAGCCGTTTCAACCGAACAGCGTTTATGCTGCACATGTGACGCAGCATATCGGAACAGACCTCATTTGGGACAGCACGCTGCTGTTCCTTCTCTCCACTCGACAATAAAGCCGAATGTTTTTGTCACTCGGCGAATCGCGCAGTCACGCGTTCCAGCCAAACCGGGGCGAACTGTAGTCCACTACCCTCTGATAAAACCGCAGTCCTATGACCGGCTGTGGTCCAGCGCGAGCAAACGTCAGCTTCAGGGGGACTTTGGGGTGTCTTTTGCTTTTCCTTTCACTTTCAAGTTTGAGCGACAGCAGCTTGCAACAACCCCGAGAAAAGGTACTTAAAACAAAAAAATAGCTCATGCAACACTGACATTTATTTCGCGGACACTCAAAATCGGCGTCTGTAGATTCATTTCCGGGTGGGTACAATACCGCGTTTGTCGCACATTGATATTTTCGATTACGTTATGAGGGATCGATGGACGAGCAGCTTTACATTAAGAGGTCTTAATAAAAGACCTCATGGTCTGTGGGAGGCTTAGTGGAAAGTCTATGTTTAAAGTAACACAATTGCTGCTCCGCCCATTGTAGCTATATGATGTGCGAAAATTCTTGTCCTCATTTTTGAGTCTTAGCTTATAAAATCATCTGCAGTTATCCTAAAATAACTGTACAAGTTGATTTCAGGACATTTATATATTTTTTAAATGCATGTTTTACTCATTTTATCAGTAAATCAACTTTAACAGTGTTTCTGTGCTGTCTGAAAAGGTATGTAAATTGAGTTGATCAATTTTCACGTCTTGGTAATTATGGAAAAAATATTTAATTCTTTCAAGTTTATTTTCCATATTCAGTTCGGATCAAACAAATACAAACTGGACTTGTTTAATTTCTATTTTAATGACATCTTTTAGTTGGAAAACTTTAAACATCTTTAAAATTTGCAAACAAAGCTGAAGTATTTATTCAATTTTACTTTTTTGTTTTTGATATGCTGAACGTGAAAAGTTAACCATTTCCTTGCCTTTTAGCCTTTGGACACTCGAGTGAAATCTATATATAGTGGAAGTAGGGCTGCATATCAGATTCCAAAAAAGCTGTAAAATAGTCCTTTACCACATGGCTTCTCATAGTTTAGCATTGTGCAGTTTAGTGAATTGTAGAATGATACTGAAAAAAATCAATAGACATTTCAGCCTGGACAACTGGATTTTGAAATGCAAACATTGTTTGAAATTGCATCCATGGAAAGGCTTTCAAAAATGCAGACAGTGTTTGACGAAAAAAAACCCTAAACTTTTGAAAGTAGTGTGACTCAATAGTTTTACAATGTAATGTACACTTTGAATATTTCTTACATTCTATGAAAAAACATCAAATGTATTTTCTTGTGCTTTTTTTGTTTTGTGCAACAGGCAATAAATAACTTGGTTTCAATTCACTTGAATTCCTCTGTCCTAGCAAAGCCCAGCAACATCAGCTATGGCGGTCACCAGCAACACAGATTTTGCCCTGGAATTGTACCGCACTCTGAGCCAAGCAAATCCAGCCAGAAACATCTTTGCCTCTCCACTGAGCATCAGCTCGGCGATGGCAATGGTCTACTTAGGTGCTAAAGGAGACACTGCAACTCAGATGGCTAAGGTTAGCACACCGGCAACTCATCATACGATAGGCCTCTGCAGCTTCTGTCTTTGTCAGCGGCTTTTAAAACACTTTATGCAGAGGGTTTTAAAAAATATAGTCAACCCCTCCCTATGTCCGTTAAGTATTTGTAAGTTGAGACAGTTATCACCAGTATTACATCAGTTGTGTATCTAAGGTCCAAACCGACAGGTGTGTGCAGGGTGAGGCCCTTACTTCATGGAATCAACCTGTACTTTGACCTCATTTAATAACCCTTGGAACAAAGTATGCATTGTTTGTAAAAATGCAGAACGTTGTAAAACAACGGCAGAACAACACAAGTTTCTCTACTCGGTTCCTGTGAAAAACTCCTGCCTGTCAGAAAGTACATTTAAGTCAGATTCATGGCCTTTGTGTTTGCCAAGTTATTTTTTTTTGCACTTCCATATTTAGATTTAGACAGAGATTTTAGACATGTTTTTGCTGCTATGGCTGCTTAACCCTCCTTTTTTTTTGTCTTGAATTAAGTTTCATTTTCCTCTCCTCATTTCCCTCAGGCTCTCTCATTCACTAGAAGTGATGGTGTTCATGCAGATTTCCAAAACCTAAACGCTGCCATAAACTCCCCGTCTGCATCATACATCCTGAAGGTGGCCAACCGTCTTTATGGAGAGATCACGTCTAATTTTCTCCCCGTGAGTTTGCATACATCTGCTCATCAAACTGACTTTAAAATGAGGCAAAATGAAATTGATTAAGCAATAATCCAATATCTGCAGAAATTCTTAGAAGATACACAAAAGTTCTACCAGGCAGACCTGAAGGCTGTCGATTTCACCGGAAAGCCAGAGGACTGCAGAGCTGAGATCAACACCTGGGTGGAAGGACAGACAGAAAGTAGGAATATTAATGTCACTGGAAATCAGTGAATACTGAGTTTTTTTGTCTCTTGCTACAGTGTTGCATTGTGTTTTGTCTTTTGTTTTTTCCAGACAAGATAAAAGATCTCCTGAAGCCAGGAACTGTTAACTCCATGACAAGACTGGCTCTGGTGAATGCCATCTACTTTAAAGGAAGCTGGATGAGTCGTTTTGATGCGGCCAACACCAAGGAGATGCCCTTTAAAGTCAACCTGGTAAAATGATTTCCGATGATGAACTTTGCTCCACATCAGTCATTTCCGATGACTGATGTGGAGCAAAGTTTCTTTAAGAAGTGCTCTGAAAAATAATTGCTGTTTTCTGTTTCTTGTGTGTCAGAATGAGACCAAGACAGTCCAGATGATGTACCAGATGAAGAAGCTGCCTTTCAACTATATTCCTGACTTGGGACTGCAGATCCTGGAGCTTCCATACGTGGAACAGGAGCTTAGCATGTTCATCCTGCTGCCAGAGTTATCTACAGATGGCTCAGACCCTTTGCTGAAGGTACACACCCAGAAATAAAATATTGAAGAAAACCTCAATGTAGTTTTCAAGCTGCAACTCTAACACCTAGAGAATGAACAATGTAGTCACCAGATTTATTCCTTTGCAGCTGGAAAATGAGCTGACACCAGAGAGGCTGGATGAATGGACCAACAGGGCAAACATGGACATCCAAACAGAAATTATCGTCCATCTGCCAAAGTTCAAGCTGGAGGAGGATTACGAACTCAAGGAACATCTGTCCAAGATGGGCATGACAGACGTGTTCTGCGCTGGCAAAGCTGACCTGACAGGCATGAATGAAGACAGGGGCCTCTTCTTGTCTACGGTGGCCCACAAGGCCTTCGTGGATGTGAACGAAGAGGGCACAGAAGCTGCTGCAGCCACAGCTGGCATGGTGTCTTTCTGCATGTTGAGGGAGGAGCACTTCCAAGCAGATCACCCCTTCCTCTTCTTCATCAGGCACAACAAGACCAAGACCATACTCTTCTTTGGCAGGTTCTCGTCTCCTTGAGGAGATGCCAAAATAAAATCTGAAAAAGTTGATTTTTACCTTATCAAATAATCCTTTGCTTTTTGTTAACTTTAAGAATTACAATAAAAATATATAAACACTGTGCTAAACTGTGATTCTTTCAAGAAATGTTTCACATTATTTTGTTTAAATGTTTCTATATAAAGCATTGCTGAATTGAGTCAAACAACTGGAATTGTTCCATTCAAAATTTTAAGCTGTTTCTTCTGAACAGATCAAAAGTCATAATTAGGTTTCAGACTTATTAAATGGTCAAAAGTAAACCAAATATTAACTGAGGTGATTGACAGTGGTAGTTAGAGCTGTGCCAAATGAAAATACAGAAGTTGGACACAAGATAATGCTTTTTTATCCACCACAGAGGAGCAATATTAAGTACGTGTGTGTGTGTATATACACTTAACACTTAAATGCATTATTGGATGTGATAGTACACATTTTCAGGGACATAACTCAGTATTTCCAATCTTTTAAAAACTACGCCATCTCTAAGGTGAACCATAGTTAAAATCCTGGCTTGGCAACGAATGCAATGGGCTGGAGGTATTCTATTGACCTACTACAGCCATGTGGAAGATCCATGGTGGCCTAGAACTGTTCATTAAATATGTTAACCTAAACAAGTAACACCTTTATTACTGCTTCTATCAAAACCTTTTACACTTTTTACACATCCAGTATTATTGCCTCATAATCCTGGATGTTAAGAGGCAATTACTCCTCAACTTAAAGCCTTCGATAGGTAAATTGTTTTAATTTCAAAAGAAACATTTATTTTGAAGTTATGAACCGGAAGCGAACATTCACATTAAGTTTTGTAGCTTGACACTGGAGAGCGACTTCCTGTTGGGAGTGTTGTTGACTAACAGGTAAGAAACTGCTGTTTTATACAATAATTCAACTAACAATTAATGCTATTTTATCTCACCGAGTTTAAATCTGTAGAAACAAGGCCAATAATACTTTTTTGTTTCATATATTAGGTTATAATTATTTATATTTCTTGGTAATTCATTGCAAAGTCATTAGCTGTGTGCAAGTTTTTGGCTAGCAAGCGCAACTTTGGTAAGATCCTGTCTGTCTGGTTTTGTCAGAAACTTACTGAAAACACCAATGACATGTACAGTACTCTCATTTCTTTAGTAGATTAACAAGGTTATCTTTAACTTTCGAATCACAGTCGCATGATACAAAATATACATTAAGTTAGATTTTTTTTTTTAAAACTTAATCTTAGAAACAACATATTTTCATGGTAAGTGATAAGATTTAGACTTAAACTTCCGAGGCTAAAATATCTCCCTGCAGACAAGTATGTGTGTCATTTAAATTATTTTTCTAAACATTTAGGTCTCCTTCTAATCACGAATTTGTGATTCGCTGTGTTATACCTTTGTTTAAGCTGGAGGATTGAGTATTATCTTTTCAAGATGGCCACGACGGATATGTCGAATTCTAAAGCCACGTAATGCAAAGCTACGTGGCAATGTCAATATGACATTGAAATAAAAAATTTTGGCTTTATTTTTGGTCTAATAATTCTCTCCCTGGTGTATTTTACTGATTGAAGCCTTTTTAATTCCCTGGGATTTTGGGTATTGATTGTGTTTTAGATATAACCATTTTATGAGGGTTATGTCATCTCTGATAATTATTCATGTGATGTTTCTTTGGTGTCTTCTTGCTTGCTTAGATAAACTCTCAGTGTGCTGGTCAGATGAAGGTGTTGGTCACAGGGGGGTCTGGATTGGTGGGGAGAGCCATACGTCATGTTATAGAAGAAGAAGGGGGAGCCAAAAAAGGAGAAGAATGGATATTTCTGTCCTCCAAAGATGCAAACCTAATGTGAGAATCATTACCCTTGTTATGTTTTGTACAGCTCCACGCTCTCTTTTTTTAAAAACAGTCCACATGCATTTCACTGTGCTTCTGGTTTCATAGGAACAAGGAGGAAACGCAGGCTGTTTTTGAAAAGCATCGGCCCACCCATGTCATCCATCTGGCTGCTATGGTGGGAGGTCTTTTCAAGAACATGAAGCACAACTTGGACTTCTGGGTAGGACACATCATTGATAACTGAAAAATGACTAACCTTCATAAAGGATGCATCATCAATAGCAAAACAAATTATAGCTTAGAATCCATCAAGTGCTTCTTAACAAAACAATTGTAAAATTTGAAAGTCCTCGGATTTAAAGCTAATACACAACACTTTAGGACAAAGAAAACATCTAGCAAAATCAAAAACTTTACAATGTTTCAAACAATTTAAGGAAATAGTTAGTGATCAGAATCGTTTGGGGTACATCCCGCTAAGCACTTAGCTCTATGACTGCATAAGCCCTGGCAACAAAGAAGCAACAACATCCAGAACATTTTTTTTTTAAACTGCTTCCTCTCTCTATTACTTGTGTCTTTCAGTTTTGCACAGACTCATGCACCTTTGTAATCTATATGCCACAGGGTTTTCTCAGAATGGTTCTTACCCTTTTGCTTCCAAACTTGAACTGTCCATATCTGTCATGCAGAGGAACAACATCTACATCAACGATAATGTGCTGCATGCGGCACATGAGGTCGGGACTGTTAAGGTTGTTTCCTGTCTATCCACCTGCATTTTTCCTGATAAAACAACATATCCTATCGACGAGACTATGGTAAAATCTCCCTCTGATCCATCATGTTAGAATAAACAATGGATTTTTTCCAATAGTGACCACATGTTCTTGTGTCTGCAACCAGATACATAACGGCCCTCCTCATGAGTCCAACTTTGGTTATGCCTATGCTAAAAGGATGATTGATGTTCACAACAGGTCAGTTTTTGGTGCCGTTTTGCAACAAGAAAAAAATAAAACACTTCTTCAAGTAGATAAATTGAGACTAATTTTCAGTTTATGTGTACATCTCCCAGGGCCTACTTCCAGCAACATGGCCGATGTTACACAGCTGTGATTCCCACAAATGTGTTTGGTCCTCATGACAACTTTAGTATCGAGGATGGCCACGTGCTGCCAGGGCTCATACATAAGGCATACATCGCTCAAAGTAAGTCTGCTTTTTAGGAGAGTGAGGGCTCAGTATTTTGGAGTATGGAGGTGAAAGTTGAGGGCAAAGACTGAAATGTTGGTGTTTTTTTGGCCAGAGGAGGGGAAGCCCCTGGTGGTCTGGGGTTCAGGCTCTCCTAGAAGGCAGTTCATCTACTCTTTAGACTTGGCTCGTCTTTTCCTTTGGGTCCTGAGAGAGTATCCAGAGGTTGACCCAATCATTCTCTCTGGTGAGTTTCAATGCATGACATGAATTTAAATAGTTAACAGTGACATTTAGTAATATGCTGTTTGGTTGCAGTTGGGGAAGAAGATGAGGTCTCCATTAAAGAAGCTGCAGAGGCAGTTGTTGAGTCGTTGAGCTTTAAAGGAGAAGTAGTGGTATCCTTTCAATAAAGTTACCTGCTTCTGGAAATTCTCATTTACAGTAGATGGTGATTCTGGATGTAAAGAAAGGACAATTTAAATAAAATATAGTGTTGCAGCCTGATTTCATGTGTTTAACATCCTAAAATTAACACTTTGTTGAAATGTAACAGACACCTAAAGGTAAATGGTACATCAAATGTTCTAAACCTTGTCTCATAATAAAAAAAAAAAATTTAATTGTGGTAAAACACAGTGGTATTCATTTTGTAGGGTGTGGTGAAATTTTCAGCCTCATTTGATTTCAAGTTTTTTCCAATACTGATATTTTAAATGTTCAATGATATATATATATACTTCTGACATTGCGATTTTATTTTTTTCCCCCCACTTTACTCAATAACTTCCAATTTCTTTGACTCATAATATCCAGTATGACACCAGTAAAGCAGACGGTCAGTTTAAGAAGACTGCCAGTAATGCAAAACTACGTCAGTACTTGCCAGACTTCAAATTCACACCCTTCAGACAAGGTGAGATCATATCCTTCTGTTTTACATGCCTTTACTAAAGTAAGTAACCATATGTCATGACAGATGTCTTCTTGTTTTCACTTGTAGCTTTAAAAGAAACATGCGATTGGTTTGTTGCCAATTATGATGCCGCCCGGAAGTAAGACGATCCTTGAACCGGTTGGCATCAAAGCTGTCCATTGAATGACCATTTCTTTTTTTTTTTTCCATTGTTGGGGTCAACTGTGTAGAGTGCTGCAGGATGTTAGATCATGTACAGAAAGTGGTGAGCTAAAAGTGATGTCTGATAATCATGGAAAAGCTTGGTAGATTAAAATTAAGAGACTCCAGGACCAAACTGCTTCCTTCCTGTTTTAATTTTTTTAGTTTTCAGTTGCAGCTTTTTGTTCTCTTGAAATAATATTCGTCATTTTCATCTTCTTGTTTTCAAATGTGTTTGAGTTTGTATTTTACGGTTGTTATATTCCTTTCATTATTCAAAGAAATACAGAAAAGCATAAAAAACTGAATGTTTCCTAAGCATTGATGGAGCAGATATCACAAAGGTCACTCAAGAGTTCACTAAACATGTTTAAATGATAACTTCCTATTTCTAACCAGACAATTAAGAAATTGTTTTCTCAGTTCAGTAGCTTGGAGACTTAAACCCGAATCCTACCAACGAAATTAAAAACACACTGGTGAAGCTTGTGACAAAATTAAATTCTGGTAGATTTTATGAAAACTTTCTAATTCTTTCTGGTTCTGAAGAGCATTATGCTGATGTTCACAGGCACCAGGACAATAAATAATGTCAAGCCAAGCTGTGGTTGTGCAAAACCATTTCCAAATAAACAAATCATCTCTTTCAACAACTCTTGGTCCTGAGGATGCATTTTTAGGCAAACTGATGGGAGAGAGAGAGAGAGAGGATACAATTGACAGAAGGGAAAATACATCAGCACATCACATAGACAGCCCCACCCATAAAAGATAAAAAGTAAGACAAAGTTAATCAAATAAATATGTCTCCTTTGCTTTTACCATTTATTCCGCGGTGTAACGTTCCAATGAAAACGCTGGATCTAACTGTGGAGGAAACACAGCAGTTCACTTTTCAGGGCTTAACTTTCAGGGGTGGGACTTTAAAGTCAATGTAGCCGTCAATGTTACTCATAGAATAGAGCCTTATTCACACCCAAACTAACTTTACATTAAGACCAGTGTTCCAAGTTTTTCACAATCCTTGCAAAGAATTTTTTATTTTTGCTTGAGGAAATGTGTACTCCTCTCCTGGATTCCATGAAGCTCACCCACTTCTGCTGCATAGATTCTTTGAGAAAAATCAAGATTATTCACTTTGCCAGGAACTGATGTTCTGTAGTTCCAGATGAAATGTCAGTCATAAAAAAGTAGCATTCCACTTTAGAATCGGGAGCTCTATGTAAGTTTCAAATTGTTTATTTTTTTAGAAAAATAAAGGTGGATTGATTTATATTTTGAATTTTGAGTTTTATTCCCCCCCCCTTCTCACATTTGGAAATGTAATAGTTCTTTGTTACAAAGGTGGTGACAGTGCTAGAATCTGTTAATATAAATGTTACAGGATGAGCATAAGTGTGAATGATAAAACGGTTTATTAAAAAATGACTCAAGATTTTCAGTGTGTGGTTATTTGAATTTATTAAATACTGACAAATGGTTTAAATCTGCACTGCCTGCAACCTTTTACTTTCAAAAAAATACATCAGTGAGAAAAAATGTATTTAATAAAATGATAAAAATTCTATTTCTAGTGACAAACATTTAAAATTTCTACAGATGTAGCGTAGTAAAAAAAAAACTTCTATAAACAGCTTTTGGAGCAGGGGCTCCAGTTAAAAACATAAAATATCTCAAAGTTCATAATTTTAGGACTGAACATAAGAACTGTGTCCCCCCTCATGGACGCGACAGTATTCCTGTCCTGGAACTGCCTTCTTCTTACAGGCTTTCCCTGCTTTTGTGATTCCATTACACAGGAAACGGCCCGACAAAGAGCTGCCACAGAAATCAGAGAAGAATGAGGTCATTCTCAGGCTTTACTGAGTTACCGTAAACAAAACAAACGTTTTGTGTAGTATTACATCATCAGTAGTTATGGTAATGTTTGGCACTGTTATGAAAATGATCCCTTAAAATGTGTGAGAATTTATTTTTCATGCAAATACAAAAAATTGCAAACCCATGTCTATGTGTTTACAGTATCAAATAGCATAATTAGTATTTAGATTAGTATTTGACATTGTGCATTAATTGTTCAGAGTAAAATTAGGTTTAAAATTAACATATAAAGGGAACAGAAATAATTTCACATTAGATTTTAGGATGAAGACATTTGTCTTTTAGAACCTGTAGTGTTTTTTAATAGTGAAAAAAACTGAATCAGTGTTTCTTATTGATGGATCAACCATCAACACCATGTCAATGAATTTTCATTGACATGGTGTTTGTGTTTTTCTTCAATACTAGGAGTAGAGCTATGTAAACACACCAGAATTTAAAATTCCTAAAATAATTTAGAATGTGACTATTATAGACTAACAATACATTACTTTAAATGAGCATGTTTAAAGTAGAATAAGAAATAAAACATTTGAGAAGCAGATATTTGACACATTCAAAGCACTAACCTGTTAGTGATAATCGATAGAGTAGGACTTGCACTTCTAGAGTCTCTGCCGAAATCATGAGACTCATTCGCTGCATCAAAAACTCCTCCCAAGATTTTTTGAGGGATATCATCAACTAGAGCCTGAAAAAACAATTAGAATTGGTCAAATAATGGCTCATGAAGTGCTGAACTTTGTTAACTTTAAACTGAAAATGACAAGTTAATCAGCTCACTCTTGATAAAAGTTTGTGTGATATGGTCCTGGGAGTGGACTGAGTCAATGTTCCAAATGTTGGTAGGAAGGTAGGCTCTGGAACAGGTCTCCTCCGAGGGGGACATAATGCTGATATGCCAAGTTCACCTGAAAACAAGAGTAATAAAAGTTAATTCATAACAGCGAATATTTTCTACTGAACATCAGGTTTCATCTTTTACCTGATAAAAAGCTGTCATGATTCAACAAGTCGTCTCGTTCAAATAAGTCACTTTTTTCACATCTGAAAGTCGAGATCAAAGTTTACAACATGAAGAATTTAGAGGACAATAATTCATTAATGTCAAGATTTGAAATGCAAAGTACAAATATCAAGTGATCTGCAACTCTTCGAGAAAATTAACTTTATTCAAATAGCGTTCTGTACTTTTCCCAAAAGCTTCAGATAGAGGTGAAATATACAAACCTTTCTGGTGTAGATGAAGGTGGACCCAACATTGTGTGCTTCTGAGGCTCCATGGTATTGCATGGACCAAGCAGCAATGGTGGAACTGGTTCATTTTTGCTTGGCACACAAGCCCAAAGATGAGTAGCAAGCCAGTGACCTACAGACACAAAGGATATCGTCATAAATGTACTTGAAAGCCTCACATTTGATTTGTGCCTGGCCTGAAGCTCGCACCCAGAGACAGAGTCAGCAGCAGCACACTGAGGCTGGTGAGGTCCAGCGCCGGCTGCTGGTTGACCTCAGCCGCTGCATTCAGGGGAACCATGAGCAGCAGCATGGCTCTGGAGAAACCCGGACAGTGCAGGAACGTCAGAAGGACTGCACACAATATGAAGTAGGCCGTGTGTGCAACACATGTCCAGATAGCAGTCAGACTTAAACCTGCAAAAAGAAGAAACACAAAAATTTTACACAAACATTTTGTTATTTCAAACTAAATCCTTTGAGATTCACTTTGCTCTGGTAATTCAAAGCTGGCATTAGCATTAAAATAAAGGTTTCTACACTTTTTAAATTTTAAATCAATTTCTTTAATGAGTCTCCAATAAGAGTAACTCAACTGAGGGGAAAACATATTCCAGTTGAAAATCTCAGACGAACTTTGATAATTTTACTTCAAATTTATTCTCTTTTTGGCAGAAAAACCAGACAAAATAATAAGTCAGGGAATGATGGTACATTAAAGCACAATTCCGCAATCCAATTCTTTATAGTCAAAGCACTAAGTATTTCCTCTGATTCAAACTTCTTAACTTAAACCAATAGGCAGGAGTGAAGTTTAATTTGCCAAACTCACCTGCCCAGCCAAGGTAGCTTTGAATCATGTGAAGCCTCTCCTCTATCCGAACCTCCATGTTGTCCAGATAGTGCAGCATGACTCCCAGTGTGCTGTTCATGCGCGCCAGTTTGTTCATCAGGTCAGTGTAGTACTGGGAGGTCTGGTCCTGGTACTGCAGAAACTCAGACATGCTGTGGTCTGTTGATTCACAGCAGCAGATAATTAGAAAATGATGCAGCTCAGTCATTTACTGTAATTACAAAAATGGTATGAAGTTGATCAGATACCAATTTTCTGGTAGATATCCTGAGCTTGGTGTCTGACCTCTGCAAGGTCATCGGTGATTGCTTTGTGGCCATCTTGGACCTCTGAGCTTTGAATCTGCAGATGTTCACTCACGTTTTCTAACAGAAAAAAAAAACAATTTGAAACTGCACCTTTCAGTTAACATGAAGTTAAATCCCTTTGTCATTCAACAAGCTGAATGGGTGATTTATAGGGATGAAAAGATAAGTGTTTGATTCATCAGTGTTTTCTCATAGCGTAGAGTGGTTTAACACAAACTACTGACAGTTTTGCCAGATTGAGTTCACTGTAATTAGCTTATCAATTAGCCTCTCACCCATTCTGTTAGTGATGCCCTGAATGAGTTGGGCTACCAGCTCCTGCCCAGAGGCAATGAGAGCCTTTTCCCGACTAAGACGTTCCAGGTTTTCTCTCAGTGAACTTTCCATCTGCTCCTGGCCCTCATGCAGTTTGCCCTGTTGAACTTGGAGGGTGCTGTGGCCCTCGAGCAACTTGTCAAGAGAAGCTGTAGTCAGTTTTTTAAGCTCTTGCTGTCCAACCTGCATCAAAACAGCACAAGAAACTCAGGATATGGCTTACTGAAGCAAAGAGTAGAAAGTGTTAGCTTAAAAGAAGCCCAAAACTCAACCTTCAGGTCTTTCATTGCATCCAACTGGCTTGTTGCCGTGGAGATGAGAGAATTGACCGTGAGTTCTACTCGGCGACGAAACAGCTGCTGGCGAGCTGCGTAGCAAACTGAGCGCGCTCTGTTGCTCACTATGTGGTAGGCATTCCAGGTGTCCGGGTCCATGTCTGCTGTGCATTCTTTAATGGTCTGAAATGACAAAAACTCTGTTACAAAACGTTCTAAGCAGTTCTATAGGGAAAGAAAACTTTTTATAAAAATAAATCTCATTTCAGAATATTACCATTTCCTGAGTACATGGGAAGGAGCGACGCCCTTCGATCTCCGCCTGGCAGTTAAACAGTTCCACTCCGAGCTTGGCAAGATTTTCCTCAGACAGGCTTTCACAGCTTGCCCTCAAACGAGCAACCACCTGCAGACATAGCCAATGCTTCAATATGTTTTTTCTTCCTCTTATTTGTTTCCTCAAGTTAAATTCTAAGTCTTGTGCATCACCTTGATTCTCTCCAAACAATTTCTTTTTCCTACAAGAAAAAGTAATTTTATGAAAAAGAACTATGGAGGAAATCCATGTTTACCCTGTAGTGGCAGCTGTCTAATGGGCTCAGCTCCAGCTGCTTTGCCTCAGCCAGAAACTTCTCGTCTGAGGTCACCATTTCAAACTGAGCATCCTTCGCCAGGAGAGTTGGCGCTACGGCAGGGGGACCCACTACAGGGGGAGGCTGCGGGGTCCTCAACCATTCAAAGAGCCCAGTGACTGCAGGCCAGACCAGCATGCAGGCCGTAACCAGCAGGAATGGACGGTGGATCAGAGGGTGACCCATATCTGAATCAGAAAATGGACAGAGAGATTTAAACTGCATTTTTGCTCATAGATTCAAATGTCTTGTAATCACAAGTGGACCTCTTACTTTATTTAGCAGTCAAATAAATTACATTATCTAATCCGACTAGAGATTTTCTGGTATTAAACACAATGCTTGTGATACATGTGATATTCACTCTAATAAACTGTTTTTATTTTAACAAATTAACTTGATCTATTAACATGATGCAGATAAAATCACAACTAAAAAATTTAATTGTCATATGAAGGAATGGTAACTGAACAAACTCACAGGACAATCTATAATATACTTAACAATCCCACATAGTTTCTTATTTTTAATTAAGCAGTTACTCTGGGCCAGCTGCAACAGTGTATTACATCACGCTGCCCTAAAGATATGCCGCACCTCAGAAACTACTTTAGGTCCTGAGGTTGGAACTAAAGCTTTGCCTCATTTAGACAAAGCAGGACATGCATTTAGAGTCCTCTCTGTAAAACTGGCATCGCAAACACCACATACTTTGGCTGCATGAAAATGGTAATAAGGTAAACTTGCTAATCTGCTTTAAATATATGTAGGAGTAGTACACATGCCTTAGTTTCAGGGATAGCAGGTTAGACTAGAAATTTAACACCGAGACTTTAAACAAAACACAAAGTACTCCACAGTGAAAGAAAAATTGCATATCCTCCAAGTGGCGTGTGTTTGTTTTATAGACCACGTGGTCCACTAAAGCAATTACTTGGAAAACTAAACAAACTGATAAAAATACGACTTATGCTGCACAGAAGAGCCTGAACTTTGTGGATTGATGAATTTCTCACACAAAAGTTAAACAAGTCTTGCAGAAACCCAAAATTAATTTACAATAAAACATTCTGTGACAGACAACATAAAGGACCACTTAAAAAAATGAAAATGCATAATTTACATATGAAAGCCAACTGATTTAAACTACAGCTGATTAAAGGTGACTGTTGATATACTGCAGCTTTAAGTTAGGTAAGGTAATTTGATTTATGTAGCACATTTTCAGCAAGGCAATTCAAAGTGCTTTACATGAATTAAAAAGGAAATGCAAACAAAATAACAAACCAAAGGAAAAAGCAAAAGAATAAAGATAATCTAATAATGTTGATAATCTATTCCAGTTGTGAGATGCTGGGTAGTTTTTCTGGATACCAAATTTGTTCTAATCCCAGTTCTGGGTTGCCAAGTAAAAGTGGGTAGGTGCCAAGTAAAAGTGGGTAGGTGCCACCATGGTTTAAACCCATAAATGAAAATATGCGAATTTGACATAAAATTAGGCGTTGTCTATACTAAAATTATTTCAGCATTGATTATTGACTGTAGTTGGCGACAGAGTAGGATCAATCATTATTAAAATGTCTGAAGAATGGAAGGCAGCTTTCTAAATGTCTTTTCCCTCCCTGCTATACTACTCGAAAAAGAAAATATTTTGTAGTAGCCGAGATTAAATAGTAATACTAAAAAAAACTTAATCCTGTTGCTTATTAAGACCAAGGATAGGAGGCTTGCCCAGGCATGTCTGCTCACTAAGAAGCACCAACTATACACTGGTTTACAAATATGATATTTTCTAATATTTTTATAGCAAACCCTATCTGTGTAAGCATACGAAAGCAAGCATTTAAAATGATAGTGCTTATTTTCTTGGTCATTTATACAAACAATAAAACATATATCCTGCCTTATCGTTCATTTGAAAGAAAGGAAAATGTGGAGGAAAAAAAACAAAAATACGTTTAAAGAACATGCAAAGTACCTTATCTGAGTTTGGAGAAAACTCTTGCAGAAAAAGCCACCACTCTGGAGATCCCACATGCAATAACAGCTGATGGAGATAATCGCTAAATTTGCTCCAAGGTCAAGCAACCAATCATATTTGTCGCATTTTTCAAGGGCGCCTTTATGGGTGCGCTCCATTTGCTTTACAGCATAAACGACAAACTGCGGGGTAAAATACTACCAAGTCCGTGTCAGAGGACGCTCGTTGCACCGCCCGAGCCTGTCGGCAGGGCGGATAGTTGAAATCAAACAAACTCACAAGTCACATGGAAAAGGTAGTTCATTCGAGTGTGCTGAATCTTTAGAATCAGTCAAATGATCCGTTCTGAAGTTTATTCGCCCAGAGCGAAACAGCGCCTCGTCCAGCACAGTGTGTCGCTTGCTCCCATGAATCCCAAGCTAAATGCTTGAAAAACATTTAGCTTGTTGACTTCCTGATCATTTCCTGATTGAATTTCAAATATTTACGGTTTGGATAGCAAAGAGTTAAAACTTCTTTTGAGGGCTGAGGAGTCAACTCGTGTGATGATCAGACAAAATAAAATAAAAAAAAAATAAACAAAGCCAATACCATTCAGCCATACGAGTCCCTGAACAATAAATGCTTGAAAGACGTTTTCACTCCATAAATATAAGCATAAAAGAAACTGATGCGAGTTAATGTTGCTACACACTCGTGCACAGTAGGTGGCGGTAGGCACCTTGAAGTTGTTTGGATCCCTTCATAACAGAAAAGAAGAAGAGCGCAGTCCAAGCCAGTTGGGGGCGGTAATGCACCACATGGTTGTTTGCCAACCACCAAAGAGCAAAAAAGCCGTCAGAAGAAGTGAGACACTGAATGAATCCCAAGATGAGTGAGTCAAAGAGAAAAAGTTGTATCTGGAACCAATTTAGCTGCGTTCGCAATATAGCTGCATTGTGCAATATTTGCAAAGTAAAACTCTCAACCACAGGAAGTCTTCTCCGACATTTAAGACTGAATGTTAAGCAGCAAGCGGTAATACCGGTAGTACGGTAGTACCCTGCTCCCTTGACTCAGGGATTTGGCAGCTCGATGAAATGATTTGCTTCAGTTCGTTCACTCGAGTGATTCGAATCTTTCACGAACGACACGACACGGTTGGTTCACGTGGATGCTCAGGGGGAGTAACCAAAGCAGGCCATTAGAGGGTTCGAAAAGAGCGTTTTTAACTCCGCCGGACTGTGATTAAGAAACCAAAATCAGGTGAATGAAGCAACCTCTGCCTTCTGACATTGCTATACGCCGTTTCTTTTAATTAAATTAGCTTAACACATTTGTATGATTTCCAATTGAATTAAAACCAATTCTTCCTCGCTGTCCTTTAATAGATACAGAAAGTTTTACTGTCAGTGGATTTCAGGGATTTGTTTGGGACCGCTTGTTTTAGAGTATCGTGGTAGCAGTGCAGTGCTGGAGTATCAGTCTGCAGGGTTTGCTCCTCCTAACTAGCCACGTTAGCACATTGTTATTAGCAACATAGCCGAGTGAAGCTTCATTAGACCGATTTGGCTTGCACGAAGAAACAGAACTGGGAGGTAGAAACGACTAGATTAGTGACTGAAACTCTCAAGAGCCTTACAACCAACTTCTTTGAGTTGGCACCAAAGCAGGGTGCCATCCCAGGATATGTGGGCTATTGGTCACAAATTTGGTGACTGTGTAGGTTTCTGGACTGCACAACATCTTGTTCAAGAAACCAGCTTGAGATGATCTGAGCTTTATGACATTATGCATTATCCTGCTGGAAGTATCATACAGAAAATGAGTACAATGTGGCCATAAAGTAATGGATTGCATCAAAATCCATTACTCATTTGGCAAGAGTCGCAAACTGTGCCAAGATAATATTCCCCCATACCATTATACAACCACCGCTTCAACCTTTGATATCTGATAAATTGCATTTTTGCTTTCATGCATGTCTAATTCTGACTCTATTATCTGAATGTTTAAGCTCAAATCAAAGTTTTTTAAATTTGTTATTTCCCAGTTTGGTTGAGCCTAGGAGTAAATGATAGCCTCACTTTCCCTGGTATGTGTGTAGGGTTTTATAAAAAGCATAATCTTTTTTAACAGGGGAGATAATATGACATTTTCTGGCCGCAATATTGATTTATCTGGATTTTCCTCAGATCAAAATGAACCCGGACGCACAACAGAGGATCGGCTTTATCGGTGCAGGAAACATGGCTTTTGGTATTGCAAAAGGGATGTTGTCAGGTTAGTGTGGACAGACTGTTTGAAATACTGAAACAATGTTTGAGTGTAAATCTTGATGGTCATTTTTTTGTACTACAGGAAACGTTCTACCTGCAAACATCAAAGTTAGTGCACCATCTTCTACGAATTTAGGACGATTCCAGGTAATAAAATGTTATTTTTTTGGTTTTCTGTAATTTACTATAAGGTAACTCAAGATGATGAGCAGCAACAAATGAGGACATGCTACTGTTTCTAAGTTTAGTTTGGTTTTGCTCTATGTTTTCACTTGCAAGCCAACTGCTGCAATGAATCCCTGCAGATGTGAACAGAGAAAAGCTTGATTAGTTATTCCAGCACACCTAACTTTGAGTATTTTATCTATCCGTTGTATGTGCTTGATAAATCTGCTGTTGAACTTGTCAAATGTTTTCAGGAACTTGGCATTTCTGTGACACACTCCAACGCTGAGGTGGTCTGTGGGTCAGATGTGGTGTTTGTTGCTGTCAAGCCTCATATGATTCCACGTGTTCTCATTGAAGTCTCTCAGCACATCACAAAGAAACAGATAATCGTGTCGGTTGCCGCAGGAGTGACGCTAGCTATGTTGGAGGAGGTGAGGGCCACAGCTGCTGTAACAGGTTTTCAATCTTCAGGTTTGATCTGTCTGGGTATCAAATATCTTGAATCTTTTTGATTTTTTGCTTTCATTTCAAGCTCCTCCCAGAAAACTCGATTGTCATCAGGCTGATGCCTAACCTTCCCTGTGTGGTTCAAGAGGGGGCCCTCTTGTTTGCACTGGGCACCAATGCAAAAGGCGAGGATGGCGCTCTACTTCTCAGCTTGTTGCATTGCTGTGGTTTGGTGGAGGAAGTGCCCGAAGCCTGGATCGATGTCCACACAGGGCTGAGTGGGAGCGGAGTCGCTTTTGTGAGTCTCAGTGTTGCCATATCTACAAACTGATACAAGCTGGTATAATTTGTGAATTATACCAGTTTTTACACAAGCTTTTGCCAATGTCCCACAAGTAACACTACCAGCTTAGACACTTATCCATTATGTTGCATTTTCTTTGCCATTATTTATTCATCTATTTTGTTTGCTTTTCTGTGTTTTTTTTTTTTTTTTGTCTAGGTGTATCTTTTTGCAGAAGCGCTGGCAGAAGGAGCTGTTAAAATGGGCATGCCAAGTGCTCTGGCTCACAGCATCGCATCCCAAACTGTTCTGGTGAGTCGTCGATATCTGCATTTCTATTTTCCAAAAATGCTCTTGACTAGAAACCCATGTCCAAATTCAGTGTTTGATTGTTTGTTATTTGCTGCAGGGTGCTGGTAAATTGCTACGTGATTCTGGGAAACATCCAGCTCAGCTTCGGGCTGAGGTCTGCACCCCGGGTGGTACAACCATCTATGGGCTTCACACACTGGAGCAGGGAGGCATGAGGGCGTCTGTCATGAGTGCAGTGGAATCAGCCACTCAGAGAGCAAGGGAGCTTGGGAGAAAATAGGCAGCAGGAAGGGCCCATGTGTCAGTATATCTTATTAAGAACTACATCTTGAACTTTAACCATGAAAAGTCTTAAAAATAAGATGGCTGTTTTTCATTATTTACTTTTTTATATTTCACAACTTCTTATTGTAAAAATTTAAAAAAAGATCATAGTCTTGATTTTTTTTTAACCAGCTAACACCAATGTTAGGTCTTTCAAATGTTTCACTTTATGTTATGTTATGTTTATGTTACCGGTATGTTATGTTTCACTTTTTGTGATGGTAAATACAAGAAAATCTGTTGGATCACAAGTTTAGTGTCTGCATTAACATGCAGAATAATCGTTCCCTTAAATTAGGGCAGGTATGCAAAATGAGATGATGAGATAAAAGTAAATAATATTGTGATAGAGAATAAATATATTTGCCCTACTGTTTTTCTAGCTTGTTATGCGCTAGTAAGGTTGTGTTAGAGGGAAGTTCGTGGATGAATTAGCAAAACTCCCATAGCTCAGTTCCCGGCTAGTGAAATGGTCAGATGTAATTTGATACACATGCAAACCACTGCATGGCATGTTGGCCTACATGCCAGCCTGCTACATGAGATGACCACATGCGCAAAGTAAAAATATGAACCATTTTAAATTTACCTGCTCCTTGCAAACAGTTATTTACATACAGAATTTATTTTGTTAACCAAATGTTTAAAAATTACAAATATGATAGTGAAAAATATTAAAAATGGGGAAAAACATGTGTAGTTTAAATCTTGCTGTCCATTCATCCCTTTCCTGGAATATTGAATTACTCCAAACAGAAATCTGTTTTTAATAATACTTATTTTTTTTCCCAATCATGATAAAATGCTACAAAAGAAAGCACAATTCATGTATGTGTGCAAAAACCATAAGAAAAACTGCATAAATCTGTGTTGAGATAAAGATTTAGCAGCTTATACAGACTACAGTTTTAACTGGGAGGTTTGACTCAGGATGCTGTATCTTCCTGGTAATCTGCCGATTAGTGAAGATTATTTAAAAAGAGGTCAAAACAGTTAGGGTAAAATAAGTTAAAATTAACTTAATGCCTTGCAGCAAAAAGCTACTGAGTTTTTACATGATTGTGTGTCTTTGAGTTGCCCTGTGATGGACTGGCAACGCGGTGTCCAGGATGCACCACGCCTCTCGTCCAATGATTGCTGGAGGTAGGCAGCATATAGTGGTTGGATAGATAATTGTAATTCCATAAATATATTCCAGTATGATATGCATTACTTTTAGTAGGTTCCAAATATGATGACAGTCTTTGCACAGCTCAACGCTCAAGCTTTCTAGCCGAGCACCAAAGTGGACTGGTCCCTCAGGTTGGAGGTCACATATATTAAGTGATTTATCAGTTGAAAAATACAGCCTAATAGTTTTAATTATTGTGTCTGTCAGGGGCGCCATATTTGGGGGGACAGTTAGGACAATTCCAAGGACAATCAGGGGGATCCCACAAAAAAGGAAAACAACTTTTTTATATAGAGATAGAACAAATATTTTAGGGCCCCTGACAATAGCAAAATTAATGGCCCTAAAATTCCCGGCGGCGTCCCTGTTGTCAATACTTGTTTTTGGCATCAGTTCAGCCTGAGCATGTGGAGATATCAATGATTCACAAACCTACCGTCCCCCTTCCTCCAATTTCACACAATCGCTGCTGCTCCTTGCTTCTTCTTCCTCCTTCCCGTTGTCACTCACTCGGCTGGAGAAACACGCGTTTTACCCACCGGCCTGCGGCTACACCGACAAAAAGACAAAAACACAGCAGTAAGTAACGATGACGCTGACTGACAGACAGGGGTCCAGTGTGGGGAATGTTGTCAGAACTTGATAACTGGGCACTTCTGGGTATTTATGGGGAAGAATAGTCGGTTATCAAGACTGATGTTAGCCGAGGCTAGCAGGCTGCTAGCTGGCACGCCTTCCGAATACCGGCGTGAATGGCCGCTGGTCCAGTTTTATGTTCTTCTCTAAATGTCGGAATTGACATGACAAAAATTGTATGTTTTATAACTTGAATTATTGTTCGAGTGGGAGACAATTACCGTTAATTATCAGTGTACACATCGACTTGATACTCAAAAGAATATGGCTAATGTTCAGGTTAGCAAGACGCACTTTTATATGATGATAGCCCTGATGAGGCTCTTTACTGCATCAGAGGACAGACCTTTGTTCGTTTTGTAGGTACATGTGTGTTTCAGTTTATAAAACACGTTACATGTGCATCGGCATGGGTGTAATTCAGGTCAAAGCGCAGTGTTAAACTTTTATGAACAAAATATGGCTTAGAGCTACAGAAAACCCAAAATTCAGTTTCTCTGAAAACTTAAATTTTATTTGCTGCACAGTCATTGTGAAGACTCCTTACTTCACAGTTGAGTAATTATCATTATCACTCTTAACGTTATTGCCAAGATCATTAATGGTAAGTTTAGTGGAAGGAAGAAGGTGACCAACTAGCAGTGTTAACCTTGAGCGGAATGGAAAGGAGAACTGATTTAAGTATTTTGAGAAGATTCAGAAAATGTCTACTGCAGTTCGGAGTCAGCATGTCAATAATTAACACACATAAATGTATTCAGGACATGTGCAGGCACATCCATCTACCTGAATGATTTTTGAGGATTTTGTGTGTCGTTGATGATCAAGATGCTGATTTCATCTACCAACAGGGGTTAGCACCTGCCCATACTACTGATTTATTCACCATGGTCAATAATGACTGCTGACTGTTTAATTTGTCAGCATTTTACCCAAATCCCACAGGAAATTGACATACAATTGTCAAGAGGAAAACAGGCCAAAGATATAGATAAGCAAAAGGTCAACAAGCTTCCTTTATTCATCAGCAGATCTGCATGCTGATTGCCTCTTTGTCACGCCACGTTGGTGAAGCTATTTATGCAAAAGGATCTCTGGCAAAGTATTCCGTACATATACTGTACACAGACATACTTTTCTGTAGGCCAAAGTCATCTTTATGTTGTTGAGAAATGTAATTTTGGGTTTTCATTAGCTCTAAGCCATATTCATCAAAATAAACATTTGAAATGATTCATTGTGTTTAATGAATCACTGTATTTAACATTTGAAATTTCTATTCTAATTTATTAAAATGCGTGTGTACACAGCGGGGCATCACCTTTAATGATATCACCTTATATCATTAAAGGTGATATAAGACACCTTTAACCTTTCAACCTTTATAAGGTGTTGAAATCCCCTTTTTTCCCACCTTTTATCTTTTAAATGCTCCATTGCTGCTTCTTAGTAATCAGTGGCACAAGTGAAGTGCAAATATAACGTGTTGTTTCTTGGTAATATTAATATATGCACTTCTAAACATAACATCAAACAAATGTTAGGAGATTAGTAGTCAAGGTAGGCAGATCATAAACATTAATTACTCGTCTCACACTGGCAAGTAATTGGAGCCAAATTCATATGTCTGTTTGTTGAAGCAGCAGGTTACACCCTAAACCTAGAATAAAGCAATGTTTGCTGATTAAACAATAGTAATAATAAAAAAAACAGCTGGACATGACATTTGTAGCCTGAGTCAAAACATTATATCTAGTTCCTAAATATATTCCTGGAATTAAATTTTTGGAATGAACACAGTTTCAGATATTTACTCTAATTTGGATTTAGTTATTGGGAATTATAAGTAGTATCTGGAAAGAATCTTTTAAGATATTGAATCATCTGTGTTTCTTTAAAAAAAAAAAATAAAAAATCAGCGGTTCCCTTTATTAATCTGTAGTCCTCTGTGACCAATCAGTAATTCTGTAATTATTGCAATAACTAATCAAAGCTTATAAAATAAGCCGATGGCTGGACGTCGCATCACAATCACAGCTTGCCCAACTGGGAAATGGTACATTTTGTTCCATGCACAGTACAGTTGAAGCACTCTCTTAAGGTTTGAAGAGAATCAAGAAATCAGTAAAATACATCAGTTTGTGGTTTTGGAAAAATGTATAAAAATGCCTAATAAAGGTTTTTTGTGCAGCATAAATTTGATATGTGAAATTTTCCTGAAAGTAATAATATCTTTGTCTCATTCTCATGAACTCAATATTGTGCTCATCTTATGAAACACTGACTGGTATATGTGGATAGTCTGAAACTAATAGATTTTGGCTTGGGCATAATCTTAGCTTTGTTTTTTATTAATACTTTTTACATATTTGCATGCCATGCATTTGCTTTATTCAATTTACAAGGTGGTGATTGTTAAATTTCTCTTTCACTTGCTTATGGTTAACTGGATGAAAAGAACGTGTTGAGAGGTTCACTCTGTTTATAGCTTGACAGCTACAACTTTACCCAGGAAGGTGAGTTAAGAATATAAAAATCATGTGCGAAACCCCCTAACTTTCCAAAAGAGAATTAGTATTATCTCCATATTAATGTTGTTTTAGTGAGTAAATGCCTAATTTTATTGTATATTATAAAACAGCATTATTTACACAATGTATTACATGAACTTGCATGAACATTGTTTTTCTTTGGATGCTCTTACATCTCTATTACATTGTTCATAAAGTAACCTGTACAGTATCAGCAAATGGATATAGCTTGCCATTCTAAACCTTATGCACTTACTGTAATAGTGTCCAGGCCCTATGGACTCTTCCACATTTTGTGATGTTTTAACCACACATCTCTGTGTGTTCTATTGTGATTTTATGTGATAGACCAACCACTAAAATAGTGCAGAATTGTGAGTAGAAGAAAAAAAAAAATTCACCGTTAGAACTGACCTTTGCTCCAGTAATAGCAGCAATGTCTCTTCCAGTTTTGCAATTTTAGGTTTTTCTTCTGCTTTGGATGAAGAATGTTATCATTAATCTTCAAGTCTTTCCACAGATTCTAAATTGAATGAAGTTTTAAACTTCAGCACCAGGAGTCACAATGTAAAGTCCTGGGTGCTGCTGTCCTGCAACGTTCAGTTGCCCTTTTGCCACAACAAACCTAATTCAAACAAATGAGTCATTAGCAGGACACTGTACAACTTAGTTACATGCTGCAGAGTTGCAGAAGAGCAGGCCCTAAAGACTGAAGTTCAGTCTTCTGATATAAACTCTTCTACTATAAATCTGGCTGTATATTTAGTTGTTGTCCTGCCTCAGTTTCCACTTTTCTGGAGTCTTTATTTTTTTCTTTTAGGATTGCTTCGTATGTAGCTTTATCGCTGTGCTCATCATCTCCGATCGGATTCTTTCACTGCTGAAGAAAAGCAGTTCCATAGAATGATGCTGGAACCCAAAATCTCAGTAAAATACACTGAAGTTTGTGGTTTTAAGGTGACAATGTGGAAATGTTCTAGGAGTAGTCAGCTTTTGCATGCCAACTCTCCACTTTTTGAACTTTTAGAGTTATTATAGTGCTCTGCAATTGCTTTTACTTTGCCATAATTCTGATCTGCCAATTCATACCCAAAATGAACACATTAGTCTGCATGTTGCTTATTTTCTTTGTGGAGGGCTTGCCTGAGGATTTTTTGTACTTTGCGTATACTTCCGTTACATTGGAAATTTATCCATTAATAATCTGTCGCCTAAAAATGAACCCTTCTTTGTCTTCCTGGCTTTGTAACTAACCCAAAAGCTTGTACCTGTTGTTCTCTTTTTGTCCTACAATTGCCCTAAGATGTCCAAGAAGATCTCCCAGTGCTCTGTTAAGGACCAATCGGAGCATGATCAGCCTCCCAGCCAAAGTCATTTGGATCAAACCAACCCGGGTTGCAGGAAAAAGACAGAACCAGGCCAGAGAAATGGAGAGACAACCTCTTCATCTCCAGAGAGTGGTAGCTTGAATGGAAACGGAAAGCGCAGTGGGAAAAGCCGTCGCCGCAAGAAACGCTCATCCAATCCCGGGATCCACCATGAGGGAAAGGCAGATGAAGTGAAAAACAAAGAGAAGCCTGACGAACACACCAGACAGTCGCCTGAGCAACCGGCTGCATTGATGGGCTTGCAGTCGGAATGTGGCAGTGTGTGGTTTGAACGTAACGTCTACGAACAAGCTGAGAGCCTCTACCAGTGCTGGCTAGTGAGCTCCGCTAACCGGATCTCCAAGCCCAACCGTTCACACCAGTTCTCAGGGAAATGTTCAAGCAATCCATCCACTGCTGCTCCATCTTTCTCTGGACCAGCTTGTCACCATGTTGATCAGGTGGCTTGCCACCACATAGTGGAGGAAGTGTGGGTCAACAAGACAACTTTCGACCAAGCAGAGCAGAGCTTTGTTGAGGGATCTGCTCCCCCATCAGCTCCTAACTCCCTTGACCTCTCACCTCCGACTAATTTCCCCGGCCCCTCCAGAACACCGGATGAAGGGTATCAATCTCAAACCCCAACTCCAGCAACCCCTGCTATCCAACAGGCAGCTGGTACGCCAACTTCTCGACAGTCGATTAACGGGCTGCCACGCATTCCAGTCGAGTTGCTGAGAGAAGTGTGGCTCGACAAACCTGTGTACGATCGTGCCGAAGCAGCCTTTTACCAGAACCTGTATGCTAACAATTCTTCCAAGAGGCAAATCTGCACCCCCACCACCAGAGGAAGTGACCACCCTCAAAGCCTTATGGAAGAGGAAGAAGAGGAGGACAGTGAGGATGTAGCAGAGGAGAAACCGCTCGTCTTGCAGTGTAAAGCAGAAGTATTTCATGCCCTTCACCCAATTCAGGAGGAAGAAGAGCCAGCTGAGTCCCTTGAGACTGAAGAGCCTTCAGGAATGTGCTTCTTCCTTCATCCGGATAGTGAGCCGGTGTGGCTGGACAAATGGCGGTATGATGCTGCAGAGAGCCGTTTTCAAAGCCGCGGTTCGGATAAAATCTGCGCGGTGAAGAAGAATCGGAGGCCGGAGGCAGAAAAGTCATCAGTGTCCTTCAAGACGCCTAAAAGGGACAAGTATGACCAAACCGGGGGAATGGAACCGCTCTAGATGTTTCAGTTCATCGTTCATTACTTTTCATTATAATTTTCCCTCCTTTCAAATTCTTTTTTTCTTGTTTCACCTTGTTTCTTTCATTCCTTCTAGATCATGTATACATTTCTAATTGTTTTTTTCTTGCTTTTCCTGAGTTTAACCAAAATTGTTTTGTTTCTCCCACCATCTTCCTTTTAGCATTTGTAGAGTTGTACTTGGGGTGTCTGGCTGTATGGAAGCAATATAAAATGTTTGAGTTCACACTTGATACATTCTAGATCATAAGTTTATTGTGGCAGTTAATTTTCTTATCCCCTGACATTTTTTCCATACATTACTTTTTTTCTTTTTCTTAGGAAAATGAGCTCAGTGGATTTCTTGGCTCAGGAGAAGATATGGTTTGAGAAGCCTCGTTATGATGAGGCGGAAAGACGCTTTTATGAGCGAATGAACGGCTCCTCGCAAAACATACAGGTAACCCAATCAGACTGTTGATTTAGGGTTCTTTCTATCTTTCCAACATCTGAGACCATATAGATGCAATTCTGTACGGTAGCCATTATAAAATGGTGATTGGATGTTGCACAACGTTTACAATTAAGTTCATGGCTAAATCATTATTATGCAAAACTAATGAGTACTTAAAAAGTTGACGAGGGTGTGAAGAAGACGTAGGGTTTAAAGATGGGGCAGATTTGCTTTTATTTTAAGACGCGTGTTGAGACGAAGACAACTGGTGCAGAAGCATTAAAAGTTTGAAGTGGCACTTTCATCGTGAAACTGGATTTAAAAGGGCATATTCAGCTCAGGTTTTTTGTGTCTATCTTTTCAAAGTAAAAGATTCCCAAATGTTTTCTTGTTTTCATTGTAGGATGTTGGAGCTAATGCCATCCTGCAGGACATTGCTCGAGCCCGGGAGAACATCCAGAAATCGCTAGCTGGAGTAAGAATTGAGACAATGACTAAATTCAACCAGTCTACCTTTGCAGTCATCACTTTTGAATGAAACATACTTTGTTGTCAATGGTAAACTGTGCTCCCGTATTTGTATTTATCAAATTTAAGAGTACAAGTCATTCATAGAAATGTTTTAGATGTATATGCAGCTTTAACTTCTTCACTAGTTGTAAAAGTTTAACATGTCCCACATCAAGCTGTACAATAACTAAATTCATAAGAAAATTGGAGTGAATCAATCAATCATAATATGTATTGCTTCTAGTGTCAAAATGATCATAAACAAACAAAAGGTTTGGAGTTGAATACAGAAATGAACAGATGAGAAAGTACTCAGAAGACAAGAGAAAATGTGCAGAGCTTACTGCATCTGAAGGACAGATTGGAGGAAGGCCAACGCATCTTTTGACTCATGAAGCGTTTTCAGAAGTTCCCAGGAGGGGCTATTGGCTGCATTACTAATGGTCAGTTCAGGGTAATCTGATTGCTTAAGAAAGAAACACTTCCAAGCCTTTACCTGGCAGTGTTTTGCAGAAGAGCAACTTTTCTGTCATCTTTTTGTTTGAAAACAATCTGCTGAGGTTTCTGCAGCAGAACATCTCTACAGTCAGACGGTTACTGCAAAACTGGTTTGGAAACGATCAAAATGTGTTGAAAATAAACAGATTTTTAACATCTGAGTTTTTATTGCTGAGAAAAGTTGATTGTTTCTTCCTTGTCTGAGCTGATTTGAAAACATAGTATTTCTTGATGGATTTCTTTGTTTCCTGCATGAACCTTTTTCTTTTATTCCAACTTGAAGCTTGGTTTTCCTTTGCTTTTCGACTCCATCTCCTCATCATTCTGTTTTTTATGTAGCTCGTTCAATTTCCCTCTACCTCATTTCCATTTCCCTGCCCTGATTTCTTTTCTTGTTCCACCCTGCACTCCCCTCCTCCAAGCTGAAGAATACGCTGAGTAACAAAGGGTCTTCCCAAGCTTCCCTGACCCAACTGTCTCATTCTGTAAGTTTCTGAGTCTTGTGTGTCGCTGGAAGCATCTGCTGCTGCTCTCAGCATGTGGTCTGATCAAGCAAAATCTGATCAATCTGAATTCAAATTCAGTTTGTGGGTGACTTGCAACATGGTAGCACCTGGTTGTCAGTTGTTTTTCTCTGTTTCCATACATACCCTGTTTCTCTCCAGTTTTTGTTTTGCTAGAGAGGCTTTGTTTGAAAAGTAACACATTTTTCTATTTTTTAAATGTTGTACCTCTGCAGAACACTGGCAGCTGCAACCACAGTGCAGGTGATCAGGGAGAAATCATTTCTCGCATCAAAAGCCTCGAATTGGAGAACCAGAGTTTACACAAAGGTTGGTTGTCATCCACAGTTGCTACTTGCATAGTGTAACCTCCCTTGGTCTTTACAGCTTCAGTGTATAAGCTTTCTTTCTCTAAGCTTTCTGCTGAATTTGGATTTGAACCGTCACAATGAAAGCAAAATTTCTTTTACAGAAAATATGTTCTTTAAAAGATCAGCCATATATTTTGGAATCTGAAAGCTTGTCACTTTATAACATATTTACCACCAACGACAAAAAATATATATATTTTCACTTTTCTGCAAAATTCACCAACTGCACAATTCTTAAGTAAAACATAATGTATGATAAGTAGTATTTCATAAGAGAGGAAAAGAAATCTTATGGGTTTTTTTAACAATAACAATATTTATTGTTAAAAATTTATTTATTGTTGTTGCTAAGAGATGAACATGTTTTCTGGTAACCAAGTGCCACGAAGTAAACATCTGAATTTTACTTTTGCAAACTTTACCAACTGTAAACTTCTTGTGTCTAAGCAGATAAACATTATCTCACAAAAGCTTATATTTTATAAACAGTAATTTGGCATTAAGAGATGAGTGGGGGTTTTTTATGGTAAGGAACTGCCACAAATTGATTTATAAAATAATTATACAATTTATTTATTTATTTATACAATAAATCAGAATTTTGCTTTTGCGTTAAATGTCTATTTTATAATATATTCACAACCACTGACCAAAAAAAATCACTTTTCTCCAAAATTCACCAACTCCAGAATTCTTTAGTATTTCAAAAGAGCAGAAGAAATCTTATGTTTTTTGAACAATAACTATATTTGTTGTTAATCTGTTACTAAGAGATGAGCGTGTTTTTTGGTAACCAAGTTCCACGAAATAAACATTTGATTTTTACTTTGTAAAACAAAAATTGAAGGCATTGCATTAATATTAGCACAAACATTAGCAGTGCACTGCCCCCATTAGCAGAAGCTACTATCCACATTTGCAGCTTTTTAGCTATTTGTTTATAAATTAGCCATGTTTAGCACCCTGAATTGATCAAGTCAATGCAAGACAACACGCTAGTTATACCCCACACGCCGCTGGCATCGTTTTTTAGGCTAACATTGGTATTTTGGCTAATTTTAGAGTATACATAAACATCATGCAGAAATTAAATATTATTAATCATTCTTCTTTATTACCAAAGTTTTGCAAAACATTTCACACACTTGTGTTCTAGTTAAATAAGCTCCTATGCTAAGAAATGTCATATCACTTATCATTTAGCTTTTAACAGAGTCAGACTGTCAAACTCAAAGTTAGATTCAGTACTCAACTGCCAAAAATGTTGACATGATTTTAACATCCCTTCTTATTTATAGTGAATATCTGTGATGTATGCCAGTGCAAACAAGGCCTATGTGGATTGCACTTTTTTTTTCACCTTAAATATTTAGCATTATCCAGACTGTGTATGCATAATCCCATCACTGTTTTCAGTGGTAGACAACCTACGAGTAGCACTCTCCAAACTGGAATGTCGAGTTGCTGTTCTTGAGAAATGTCCAGCACCAGTGACCCTGGCTCCTGCTGCCTCCGTCCCCTACACAAATGTGAGTGGATGCTGACTATTTGGTGATCTGTCATCAACAAGTGCAAGTTCTCACTTAATTTCTCCAGGGCAATGCTGTCCAGCAGAAGGCCAGTGCCCCAGCTAAACAGGAGGAAGAAGATGACGAAGACGATATCGATCTGTTCGGTAGCGATGAAGACGAAGAAGCAGAGAAAATTAAAGAGCAGAGGTTGAAGGAATATGCAGAGAAGAAGGCAAAAAAACCTGCTCTCATCGCCAAGTCCTCAATATTACTGGATGTTAAACCTGTAAGATTTTCTAAACGTCTAACCCTAAAATGCTATTTATTTATAAAACAAATTTCCAACTTCATGTTCTGTTTAACTTTGTTCTTTCCTGTTTGCTATAGTGGGACGATGAGACGGACATGGCGAAGCTGGAGGAGTGTGTGCGCTCGGTGCAGGCAGATGGTCTGCTATGGGGATCATCCAAACTGGTTCCTGTGGGTTACGGCATCAAGAAGCTCCAGATCGCATGTGTGGTGGAGGACGACAAAGTGGGAACAGATTTGTTGGAGGAAGAGATCACCAAGTTTGAGGACTATGTAAGTACATGGATTTATTTTATTAGCAGTACTTTATAAACACGTCTCAGGGTCAGGGAATGGTGACCCTCTATCTTTTTAAAGGCTGGTCCTATAATATAAAATTAAGTCTTTCATTTGGGGAGATTTCATCATATTAGGTTTCAGTTAGAATATGTAACACATGTAGTTTAAAATAATTCAATGTTTTCTGTATATTTCTGTTGGTTCTCAGAGTTGAAATGGGCACAAATGAATCTTTCTTCACAAATCTTTCTCCAAAATAACTGAGTGATGAGCTGCAGCAAATATTTTCTAACCCCATTACTATAAACAGTTTCATAAGTTTCTGTGACCAAATATGTCGCTGTGAATGTTTCAGAAAGACTCATGCAACAGTTCAGTTTGGACAGGTTCTTTTAATTCAACATAAAACCAAAAAAAAAAAGACATTTACTTAGGTTTACCGTCACAAAGCTAAAGATTGTTCGGTTTTCTCCACCAACACATTTTGAATTAAAATTGATATGGGGACCTTGTATTTTAAGGCAACAGTTTAGCTAATCCCAAGATTAGACATTTTGGGATCACAAAGCAGACTCAACTCGTTAAGTCAGTGCCAAATTCAGACTGTATCTGTGCTTAAACCTTAACTGTCTTTAAAGTAAAAAATAATTTCAGGAGTAAATACAATATATATCTGTGGTGGATTGAACTTTGTTACTGAGAGTTCATTTGTTACCAGAAGGCTTGCAGGATGTTTTTCAAACTGAAATCAGCAATTATTTTTGCATTTTGAGTTGTGGATGACGCAAAGAGAAAACTTCCACATTTTTAATAAGTTTACAGTTTTGATTGGTCCCATGTTTGCAGACAGGGCGCTTGCAGAAAGAGTTTCCAGAAATATAGCTGACATTAGCTTTAAATGTCATCAGTTCACAATTATTTTTTGTCAGTAGGTGTAATCGCTGCATACATGGATACTACAAGATCAATACACCTATCCCAGAGCCTGGAAGCAATTTTAACCGTCAAATTTAAACCTTAACTTTAGCTCTAATGTTCATTTCAGTTTTTCATGAGTTGATTGTAAGAAAAATCAACTTTTCCACTGAACTGAATTGTAAGTATTATGGCATGGGGTTTTACTTTAGAAGTAACTGAGTCAGCTTCATCCTCTCAGTAGATTCTGTAATTAATGCTATTTAGCTATTAGTGGAAATTTGATAGAAGTCAATACAATCAGCTCTGTATTAGTCCAGTACTGCCATCATGTGGCCAAAATATCAATTTTATCTATAAGCAATCTCTCCAGTTCACTGAATTGTTTTTTTCTTTCCTTTCCTGCTTGTTTCAGGTTCAAAGTGTGGATGTAGCAGCATTCAACAAAATCTGATCCAGCAGCAGCTTTTCATCACTCCCCTTTTCTCTGCTGATTGTGACAACGGTTGACAATAAAGCAATTCTTGCACTGAAGTTATTGTGTTATGATAATGTAAGCAAATCAACCTCTAATATTCCATATATCGTATGTGAGCAGCATTCCAATCTAATGTCAACTATTTGAAATGAATCCTGGAAAACTATGATCCTGCTACTCAGTAACCTGGATTTGCATTGCCCCATACAATGATTTACACCAATTATCAGAACAAATGTTTGAATATTGGAATCAATTACTTGTTCAAACTGTAACCTTTGTTACATCAATCTTCAGAAAATATTTTAAATTCTCTATATAACCTATTTTTCCTCAAACTGTTTTTGTAAATGTTATACTTATACAATCTGATCAACTGAAAACGCTCATGAATGCAGCATGTCGTCAATGGTTAACGGTTCAGAAAAACAATAAAACTTAATTTATAGAATCACATTTTTTCTTTTTTGCCACATGAGTATCATACATTAAATTGTAGAATATTTGAGGGAATAAATTTATATTAGGTTAACTTTTACTTGCGGGGCACAAAGTATAGGAGAGATTGATCATCTGAAACAAAACTTAGGAATAGTTAATTTCTCAAAAGCAAATATTCATGCCAAAGTGTCAAAATGAAAAGTCTCTTACACCATCATGTTTTCACATTTGAATATTAGAAAATTTGTGCGATTTAGCGTAATGGCAACAATCTCATGATTTTGACATACTGGTTTTAACACAGGTTTGACACTCACCTCTGCTCATGCTTTGCTGCATGAGATTACTGCTTTTCACTGAAACATGAAAACAGTAGTTATTCATTACTTATAAACACACCTAGAATGAAAAGTAGACACATGACTGACTTACAGGAGACATTTTGGGAAAAGTACCTGGACTGTAGAATTCTGCAGTAAAGGAACTGCAGCTCTTAGTCATCAAGTTATAAACAGGTTGGGTCACTTAGGCCTGATGAACCGCTTTATGACACTCCAGGAAGTCTATCAGCTCCAGGAAGGTCCTGTTGCTATCTTCTGCTGCACATTTCAGCTAAATGCTTTTTGCATTTCTCTATTGATTTTGAGGTGAAAGTCTAAAAGCATCAGCAGAAAATTTATTTTCCATTCAAGGATCACAAACTGGCAACTCAAAGCTTCTGGAGCATCTTGGTCAGCATGTCTACTGCAGGAGGCGTCTCTGCACTGTGGGCAGCTGCAGGCCCTCTGTTCATCCCAATTCTGTATCTTATCTGTGTTAACATGAGCCAATCCAGTTTCTGCAGATGCTGTACATCTGCTGAAAATTCACCTGTCATGTTTTAAATATCAATAAACAATGCTCATATTAAAGCAGAAAATGCATTGCTATATTAATATTCTGACAAAATCTCTGGAGCTTGACTACGCAGCAGCATAAGAATGTAATTCCCCTAACCTGAAGTTTGGCGTTTTTCTGTGGAAAGGTGTACCTCTGTGAGCTGGAGGAACAGGAAACACTGGAAGCTGTTTGACACCTGCTGGTGAAACATAGAACTACATGGGCATGCTGGATCAGGCTTTAAAGCTAAAGTTTCATGGGGGTTGAAGGGAAAAAGATTGCACCTGCAGTCACAAAACAAAGGTAGTGAATGTTTATTCATCCATTTGTGGGTTTTGTTAAATATATTTTGTAAAAGCCCTGATTTGCATGTTTTTTTTCCCTCCATTCAAATCTCCCTGACCTTCCTTCAGAGGAAATAAAACTACTTGGTTTTAAGGACATCGAAGCCCATACAGACTAATGTCCCTTCAGTTAACAGACTGCCTGCCAAATTTTCCTTCTTTCTAAATTCATTCTTATTCAGAGGAGGTTTATTGACGTGTTCCCATAAAGAAGACAGTTTCTGGTCCCTGAAAGTCTGGAGTGGCTCGCTGACAGCAGCAAGAACCTGGAGGTGAGAACAAGATGGAATGTGAGGTAGATCATCACATTACTTCAGCCAAGTAAACAAAATATGCCAAAGCGAGAGCCAACTGGGCACTTTGGTTGTTAGAGAAAGAAGCAATTGCTGTTATTGACGTCATCCATCTTATGAGCGGCAGATAAAGAACAGGAAGAGCAGCGAGAAATGAAGAGTGGGCAGGGATGTGGATGTGAGGATTCCTGCTCATCAACACATCAAAATTCAAATACAGAATTGTATCAAATGTATTTTTTGTTCAGACTCCTATTTCCAACAGTATAATGAAGCAACTCTAACTTTGAGATTACAACTCATAATATTGACTGCTGTGGGATAGTTCAGCAGCCTCTCTGTACAAAAGCAGAGCCACAAAACAGCAGTAAAATACGATCATGTAAGTTAAGCTTTTTTTTTTGAGATGGTAAAAAAAAAATCTTTAATGGGTGCTGCTTTAACCTGCTTTAAAATGGTTACTTTATTCATCATTGAATGTTTACTGACTCTAAAAACTGAGGGCACTCTGACCGTTATTTGCCTGTTTGTCTCTTTTGATGGGTGTTGTAATGTAACATTTTTGGTTCTCTTGCCAGACTTTCATTGGCTCTTATCTTTTTTGGTCTGAAAGCAAGACGAATACTTGAAAGAGCAGGAGCTGACATATTTGGACTTTTACTGATGGAATGTTAAATATCAAAACCCCAATCCAGAAATGCACATCTATCAAATCAAAAGTGCACAAGTGGTGATAAAAATAGGATCAAAACAACCTCAAAACATAGTAAATTACATAATTAATCAAGATGGTAAGGAACCTGTGCAGAAGAGCAAAATTCCTCAAAGGATCCTGCAAGACATGAGTTCCTGAAAATCATTATTAAAAATCATTATTAAAGAGTAAACATAATTTATAACAATGTATACCAGAAATAGCCACAAGAGGGCGCGCTCGGCTTAGTATATGAAGGAAGGAATAAACGGCCCTCTCAATGCAGAAACATTGTGTAGAAATACAGCAGCGTTTCTAAATCAGAATCAATTGGGAATAAAAAAATAGGTCGATATATATTTGGAAAAACGTGATTTTCACTCTTAAGGAACTTTCACTTCTAATAATTCAAAGATACGGAGTCTTTCAACAGAAAATATTAATATGTTCATAGTTTGACATTTTTAATCTGGTGAAATATTTTTTAGCTGCTCTTTTTTTTTTTTTTTTTTTTCAATCAATACATTAGTCCACTGGGAAAAAGTGAAGTCCTTTGTAGGCGTGTGGTGTGGCACTGTTTTTGTTGATGAGCAGTAGCAGCTGATTAGATTCAGGATTTCCTTGCTTGTGGTGCACAACTGAGTGACTTTGGGTTGTCTTAATCTGCCCGTGCAAACAGACAGAAACATGGAGCAGCAAGTTCTCCCCACGCAGATCAATAAGCCTGATAATAACTCAATCCTGCCAACTGACATTGATTAATGTGCTGGCAGACATGCAGGTTGAGATTGCTGTGAGATAGATGAAAAACCACTTATCTGTGCCCTTGTTTTCTTCAGTAATACAACTACAGGATCAAAATGTATTCACACGATAGAACCCGAGTAAGAAGAGAGATGGTTTGAAAACCCATAGTGGGGTTAGTTTGTTTTGGTAACCAGATTAAATCTCAAGGATTAGTTAGTGTTAAACTCCATATAGCAAAGGACTCACCCATAGCTGTCTTGCATCAGGACATGTCTGAAGAGATGTGTTTGATTTTCTGAAAGGCTGAACTGCTGTGATGTTTTTAAAATATACAACAGCATAAAATTCCCACAGATTCTAGCAATCATTAAAAAGGAAAAACAATAATCACGTTATAATTTACATCTACATTTGCAGAATAAAATGTTTTTGTCAACTTCTGTTGAAACTTTCAGCATTTTTGGATATGCAAATAGTTATTGTGCATGAAAACTTTTCATTTGCAATGAACATTAGTGTTTCCTGTTTATACTACAGAGCTCTTGTTTGTATGAATTATCTCAGAAAATAATTTCAAGACAAACAAAGTTGTATAAACATCGGCTCTTCAGCTAATACTTGATATTCATTATGCATAGAGGCCCAGATTCCTTTGTAGAGAATCAATATTTGCATCATGTTTGAGTCATTAAACAAGAGACAGGACCTGATTGGTTGTTTACAGCTCTAATGTTGCAGGGAGGTAAATAAAGCTTCTCATCTTGCAATCATCTTCATCCCTTCTTCACTCTCCCGTAGGGCTTCAAACTTATTTTGGTAGCGTAAGAGGGCCAGCGACATGTGCCAAGAGGAAGAGCGGGATTTCCACGAATTAGGACAAACAGATGAATTAAACATCAGGACAGCGCCGGTTTCTAAATCTCTTCTCGAGTTTGGAAATAAAAAAGGAAACAAAATGGAGACATATCAGACAAGGAGCTATCTGTGTTAAAGACAGGCAGAGTTTGGAGCACAAAGCTACTTGGTCATAACAGGAAATGTGCAAACAGAGTTGATGGTCCTAAAGTTACAGAATTTGGTGACATAAATGAGATCATAATAAATTGTTTCAAAACCTTTCTCTTGCATAATAGGACAATTGTCATACAATTTCACTTAGCAGTGAAAAAATTGCAATAATCCAGTTGCATGAGTACTTATACATTTTAAGCTACGACTTTTAAATTTAGTTTTTTAGCATCGAGTCTAAGTATCAGCTTGGCAATATTAACCAACCTTGTCAAAATATGAGAGCAGTTTCTTCACAGCATTCTTTAGAAGATTCTGAGCAGGTCAGTCAAAAACCTTAGTTTTCCTCTGGTTAAGCAGTTGTGTTGATTTAGATGAACAATAACATAATCACGGCTGCAAAGGAACAGGCAGCCATGACCTACAGGAATAGAGCAGAAGGTTTACCCCAACCAACAATGCCCAACATCTGGGTGCAAGATGCTGGCAGGCAAAGTGGACATGGGATGCCATAATAGCTGATAGGAACAGTAAACAAGCTTGTCTGTATTGGCTGGAGGTTCCCCGATTAAATAGGAGACACCAGTGAGAGGCGTGGGAAACAGCAGTGAAAGACTTCCACGATAAACAGCTGATCATTAACAAACCAGGTATGTAAACCAAAAAGAGGACACTCAGGATAGGAACAATTCAAGAACCTGAAAAAAAAACCTAGAGCTTAAAGACAAAATAGAGAAGTTGAGGAGATTAAAGGCCTCAGAGCAATAAAGAGAGTTAGGATAAAAGTTTAAGTTTAATAAGTAAAAATGGTCTTACACTCTCAGACATGCTGAGAGATAATGAGTTTCTGGTTTGTGTCTGTTTTTGAGATTATGTGATATTTTATGAGCATCTCATAAATCTTTTCCCTGCCATCTGTTCTGTGACCTGGAAGCAGTTTGGTGTGACATCTGTGTAAGTATTAGAAATGCAGCACAGTTACTGCCTGAGTTTCATGGCATGAGAAGGAAGATGACTGTTCAGCATAAATGTCTGGAGAGAATTGTTATTGTCTTGGACGGCTGAACTTTATTTCCGGTTGATCAGATTTACTATAACTCATGGCAGAACTCAAGAAGAATCAAAGATGGAATTAAATCAAAAAACGCATTGATAAAGTTTTTGTTTGAGATTGTAAATACTTTCACAATCAAGTCATGGTAACTATTTTATTGTTTTGTTTTTCTAAGTGAATTGAATAGGTTTGAAAAGAATATGAGGGAAAAAAAACATTTGATGTTAAAAAGGACACAATCAGATGAGACAATGACTTCATGGTTAAATCAAAATTTATAAGATTATGGTGATTGTAGGAAATTATTACGTCTCCTCTTTATAACAAATATAGTAGGAAAAAATACAAGGTGGAAATCATTCAGTTTCATCTTTTGCTTGAAAAAAATTACTTAATTAGTTTAAAGATTTAAAAAAATCAGAAACTTCCTTTAGACATTCAACAGTCCCTTGGTATTAAAAAGTCCACGTGTTACACCGAGCATCCTTCATTCATCAATAAAAACTGGAATTATGCAGATTGGCTTTGAAGAGACAAAAACATAAAATTTCAACATAAAAAAAAAATAAAGTAAATAGCTAAATAAAAACTACATTCTATAACTCCTTCATTTGTTGTTAGGAAAATAAACTTTTGGTAAAAATTGTACATTACTGTTCCTTCAACAAAAATGATAAAGTTAGTGGTTTACAGAGTTAAAACAAAATGCAGAATTCTTTATGTTCTCAAAGAATTTACTATTTCCAAAACAGAAACAGTTCAGGTCTTCTAAGCAGCTATATAGTGTCATTTTGCCCTTATCTTTAGTTGATTATGTTAGTGTGTTATTTATGTTAAAGTCATCTTAAATTAGACAAGAAAATCACAAGAAATGTTTCTTTTTTTCAGACCCAAATGGGCATAAAAACAAACTGCAACACAAATGTCAGACAATCATTTTGGTAATTTCATAAAAAAAGAATCAAGCATAACAGCAATCTTGTGATATTACAATGAACTTGATAATTTTTTAAATATGAACTCTTACATGTAGCTCAATGTTTAAAAATTATTTTTAAAGTCAAGAAGAGAAAATCCCAGAAAAGGCACTTTAAAAAAAAAAACAACAAAAAAAAAAAACACCTCACTAAAATCAGGCGTAGGGCTCTGTCTCTTAATTTCTACTCAGGGAATTCACAAACACTTTAGTATTCTGCTTATCATGTTTTATAGATATTCTCTTGCTATGCATATGTTCATTATATACAATATCCAGCTATTATTTGTAAAACTAACTATCCTTGGCTTATTTTTCAACATATTGCTAACAAACCTATAACTTTTTAATTGGTCTTCAAAAAGGCCTCTCCAGGATTTCATTTGTTTTTGCTCTTTCACTCTAATCATTTTCATTCTAATCAGTTTCTTTTCCTTGTCGATGGCAGTGCATTGTGCACTGTGAGGCTAAAAAAAACTGGAAACTGAACCCATAATCGGCCCGGATGGTGAGGCAGTGAAAAAGTCTTACACAATTTTTGTTCCTAAACTATTGTCCTTGGCCAGATGCATCTGTTCAAATGTGTTATGACTTTTAAGATCTAACGTTGCATCTGATTTGGATTATTTTGTTAAGTGTTTGAGGTTTAGTATCAATGTGTTTCAGGTATTTAAAGCAACTGAATTATGTAATATAACAGTAATAACTGTGAAATGCAAACCCATGAAAGTTTGGGAAAGTTCATATACTGTAAATGTGCGTGGGTTGGCTGGTTTTCAGTCAATAATTTAAGACGGAATGTTGTGAATTTATTTTGATTATCTTCTATTATCTTGAAACTATAAAAATCTAAATTGTCTTATATATTTAAACTTGTTTTTTCTTTTTGACAGACCCTTTTGTCATAAAAGTAAGTCTTATTAATATGACAAGATGTTAGCTTGACCTGTCACAACAGTTTAACCTTCAGGATGGAGCTTGTGATGCAAACCAGATTTAACTGACTAGCTACTCCCCACAATGAGGTTTTTCCACGTAGCTAAAATAGACATGACTAAGTAGACAGACTCACTGTGAGGTGGATGTACTGCCTGGATGTTACCACGAAGAAATCCAACTTAATAACATGCAAAATCACTCTAATTGAAGATATCTTAGCTGTTATCTTAGCTGTAACATCCAAAGCGGAAGAGGAAGAAGACAAAAATAATTGAAAAAAATAAAGATCCATGACAACCGAAATGGATTAAAGTTTTAAATTCAGTTAAGTGATAGGAAGCAATTTGGTTTTATGGCAGGCCTCTGGTCAGAAAAAGCCCTGCCAACACACTGCTGGGTTATCACTTGATATTAGCAGCCTTTTTAAGTCTGAATCATTTATTGGTCATGGTTAATAGGCTAATGTCGACTGAAAAAGAAGTAAAAGTTCAAACAATTATTTTTAGGAAAGCCTTCAGAAGCCTAGAAACTACTACAGATCAAAACCACTTCAAATATTACAAGAAAGTTTGTCTTATTTTGCAATAAAAAATAAGGTACTTATTAAGACTTGTGCATGTAGTGCGTTCCTACAGGCAATGGTCAGAAACCTGGAAATGGTATTTGCATATCCAAAGGCTCAGTTCCCTGTAACTTTAAAGCTCATTTTATTAGATATGCATAAAAATGTCTCTCTCTTTTTTTGGAGTGCTTTCTACTCAAACATCTGCAGCTCTGAGTAATTTCCCTGAAAAAAAAAAATAGAACATGATTCAGAACCGCAGAGGCCTCAGCTGCTTGGTTACAGTTCAGTGCCTCAGACACATTAAGATAAAAAAAAGAGAAAAAAAACAGACAAAGCTTCCTTTTTTCCTCATAAGGACGAGCTACACATTCCTCTCATTCCTTTTGGTCTCAGCTTCTTCTGGGAAATTCATGGCATTCTGCACTTTAGATCTCTGCTAAAAAAAAAAATACAAATCCAGGGTGTTAAACAAACATGCCTCAAAACTCAGAAACAGAAAACCGCATAACATCTTGAGGAAGCAAGGTTAGAAAATTACAGGTTTCTACTTCTTAGTGCTTGGTTTGTGTTAAAGTAACCACGGCAACCAGACCCCGATCTACCGGCTTTGACAAACAGGTGTGAATTAAGGCTTAATAATTTCTCTCAATGCCAGCTTACGTGTGACAAGCACCTGAGTCAGCATCTGTGTTCCGAAGCATAAAGAGATGGACGTCATCTACAAAGAAATGGTTGGAAAGTTCAGACTTTGGCTTTCATCTTTTTAAGCAACAACAACAAAAAAATACTCCTCCATACTATTGCTTTTTTTCCTCCTCTGACAAGTAAAAAAAAAAAAAAAGGTGATAAAACAACCTGTCTGACTGAGCTGTTAATTTCCGTCTTTGGTCTGTCACTTTAGGATCCGCTTGAATAAAAAAAGACACCTCTTTCATCCCTTCCTGTTGACAGCTCATTACCTTGCCCTCTCTTTAACTCAGAAACCCCTCATCACTTTTCTAAAAACACTCCATTCAGACGCCTTTCAGTCCCGACTCCCTTTGTAGGGTGATGGAATATGAAGTCACGCACGTCTCAGGTCCGAGCAGGGAAACAACCTTTCATCGTTTGTTTCTGGAGAGAGGCACACCAAACTGATCCGTCTGGCTTTAAAGTATTAACGGCTAATTAATTTATTGGGTGTGGAAGGAAGAAAACTGATTTATAGTCTGAAGAGATGTTTAATCGCCACAGCTAATATGTGGAACAACCTGTCTTTGCACATCCTAACTGCACAGACCGGTAATTACTTGAATATGCTCATTCCTTGGCCTTTAGTGCCAGTATAGCAGCATATTTTAGCTCATACAGTTAAACTTGTCAAATTTGTTTCCTTCCTCAAAATAGTCACCTTATTTATGTTATGTTTTAGATTATGTGTATTTTGCAGATTAAGGCATTGGTGATTTAATATTGTTGTTTTTAAATGACAAATGAGATTTCTATAGAACTTCACATATTCAGTCTGTTTTGTGTCACAATCCAGGAACAAAACAACCATTTTTGATTAAACTTCCTCTCAGTGCTGGATCCATTAGAACAGTGGTGTCCAAACTGTTTGCCATGTGGGCCAAAAGCACCTAGTTGAAAATACTAGAAGGTTTTTACAGGCAAAAGGTTTTATTGTGAATTTAGAACATTTTATCTGCTTAACATTAAAACAAACACAATATTTTACTGAAAACAAAGTAGTGAAATTTTGCAAGTTTGGCCTGCTCAAGAAAAGGCATACAATGTCTTAAAATTTTGGGTTGAATTTTTTCAATTGTTTTGTCTAAAAAAAATTCAGAATTTGTATCATTGTTCAACGGTGGACATGGGCTGCACACAATCATTCTGATGGCCTCAAAATCCCCCACAGCCAACACTTTGGACATTCCTGTTACAGGCAAAAATGTGCATCTTGATTTGCACATGTTTTGAAAATAACTAATTCTGTGTTAATTTTTGAGAAAAGCCAACTTCAGCACAGAACTGAGACAAAAGACTTCTTTTTGAGAGTTAAGACATCCTGAAGTGGAGTTAAAAATCTTGGATTCAGAAACGATTGTTTTTAGAAACTGGCGGTTGCACTCTTACTGTGACACTGACATTCACCCTACCTGTTAAATCTCAAACACATTCTTTTAAGCCTTTAATTCTCACTTCTTGTTTGGTTTTTTCCAGACTGTTATAAACAACTGCGCAGGAAAAAAAAAACACCTTTACCAAGTAGTTCAAAATTACGAAATGTAAAATATATATTTCTATTTAACATATATACTTTTTGCAGTTTTTAACTGGCTTCGATGCAGCAGCTTAGTAACACACTTAAAAAATAAACCCTTTTATGCATAAAAAAATGGTGTGTTTTTCAAGGATTTTAAGGTTTTGTTCATATCTATAAATCTTTAACCCATCTAAGGGCAGTGTCATCACACTAAATACATTCATTAATACATAATCAGGTTGTCATTACATTGTTAAAGCACACAGAAAACATATTCAATTAAAGAATTTAATTGAATATGAACAATGTTTTTTTAGTTTATTCTTAAAACTGAAACGGCAATAAAATAAAGGGACTTGTTTTTTTCTCTGTTTGCTATTTTTGCATCATGAGCCAGAAATGATAGCAAACAGCCTTTTCCTGTGTATTTTATTCATAAAATATATATTGTAGTCTGACTGACCTCAAACCAATGACGAAACTGCTTAAAAAGCTGATATAAGTTTGAGAAGCAGCAGGTCTTCAAGCCTGCCTTGCTTATGAAAAGCATCTCTTCCCTTTGTCCTAAACTAAAGCAGGGTTGGTGATACATTTAAAAGCCACAGTAAAAATTTGAGTTACTCAAAGGACAGCAGGTCTGGGTGAGGCTCTGCCTCCTCTGTGCCTCCTCCTGAGTCTTTACTGCAGGGGGCGCCGTTGCCAAGCAGGACCTCCTCCCCCAGGCTGATGCGGCAGGGTGCCTTGCCCAAAACCGGAGAGGAGGCGAGCCGGGAGTCTGGCGAGGATGCCCTCTGCCAGACGTCGCAGGGTTTGGCTCGTGACTCCGGAGGAGGATCCTTGTTGATGAGGTCTGGCACAGAGAGCTGAAGCTGGTGCCGATGTTCCTCCTCACCTCCTTCTGGGCTCCCTTTTTCCTCCTCCCCTTCTTTGACTTCATCAGTCATGGATTTGGTCTCCTCTGTCTCTGAATCGGCTTTGTTCTCCACCGGTCTGGGCCCCTCTGTGATTTCTGTTAACCTCTCGTCCTGCTTCTTACTGCCTCCTTGTAGCTTTTCCTCAATCTTCCTCTCCTCATTGGGGCCCTGAGATGTTTCGTCAGGGGAGGGAAGGAAGGGGGGAGAATCTGCCGGCTCTGGTGAGGCGACTACAGGGTCAGAGGAGATCATCATGTCCTGGGTCGTCTTCAGAGCTCGAGGGACTCGCTTCTTTCCTGTTGGCGGCGGTGGATCGAGACGAGGAAAGGAGTCAAACATGTGGCTGGAAAAGAGGAGACGGAAGAAGGAATTAATCTCAGGAGCTAATGGACCAGGTTTTACTACAAAACTGTTAAAATATAATATGATAAAATGATTTACTGTTGAATAATATCCAATACAAGTTTTAGGTTTTAATCTGGTGACCTCTTCTAGTCTTTAATACAGGCCTGAAGCCTCTAAAAAATATGGAAAATGTGAGAATTGGAAAAACAGGACCATCCTTTTACCTTTACACCTAATTAGAACCTTTGAAAGCTTTCATACTGCTTCAGTGCAGCAGACTGAAAACACAAATCCTGCACTATGATTAAGACTTTAAACCTCCTTCTGTCCGCAAATCACAGCAAGTTGGTGACAGAGGAGTTAGAACAGACTACTTTCACTTTAACCAACATTCTGATGATTAGTAACACAGATAATCAAAGCCCAGAGTATTCAGCAAATTAAATTAACATAATAAAGAGGCTATGCACCTCTGAAAAATAAAATAAATCTCAGAGGGGTTGAAGGTGCAGACATCTGCAAACCTCAACAACATGAAGTCAATTACCCTTGTACATATTTTTAACCAAATTTTCCAACCATTTTCTTTGCACTCTCTGTTCCTTTAGAAAAAACTCCCTTTGCTATACTTTTGTGTTTTCACTGTAAATCATTTCTCGATCAGCCACCAGCTGGTTGCAGCACATGGCTGCTCATCCTGACCGTCCTGGATCTGGTTCTGCTGCTGGACATTTCGTCCTAGGTTGAGGGAGTGGCTCCTCTCCACTGTCTCGAGACGTCACCAACAAACTGTGTTGGAGCAGAGCAGTGAGAGTAACACACTCTCTGCTTTGATCAAGGACAGACCTACAGAAGTCCTCCGTCACACAATCAATATCAGGATGACAAAGAGGAAGATGCTACTACTACACATCATTTGCAGCAGCTCTGTTGATAACCATTAAAAAGACATGGCTGTGTTATTTCATCTGTCAGCTTCAGTCTTGAGAACATTTAAAAACAAAAAAAGGAACTGTTGCATTTGGAATAAATTGAACATTTGAATAAAATAACACACAAAGAAATAAACTGTTATAAAACCCTTTTTTAAACAAAAATATGGTAATTAAAGTGGAATTAAAAATGTACTCTTAAGTGTTCTATTTTCAAAATAAAACACTTAGAAGAAGTATTTTCTGCTTCTTCTCTGTTGAGAAGGTTTAACCTATTTGGGGTAAGAACGATTCATTTTCAAGTAAATGTGTGACAGAGGAGTTAGAATAGTCAGAAGCTGATCATTTTGCCCATTTATCGTCACAGTTAAAATGACGGCATCTGCAGTGACGTTTTCTCCTGACCGCTGGTGCTGGACACAGAGACATTTTCCACCTACTTTGACACAAGTTTTAAGCCAAAGTTTGCAGTGCAAATTTTACTCACAGCCTGCTGTATGGAAATGTGCTGGCATGAATATAGTAAATAATATCTACCGGCAGCATCAGTAAGATTTTTATTTATTTTAATTAGAGGTTATCTAGGTTGCCCAGTGGCACAGTTGGTAGAGCTGTTGCCTTGCAGCAAGAAGGTTCTGGGTTCGATTCCCGGCCCCGGTCTTTCTGCATGGAGTTTGCATGTTCTCCCTGTGCATGCGTGGGTTCTCTCCGGGTACTCCAGCTTCCTCCCACAGTCCAAAAACATGACTGTCAGGTTAATTGGCCTCTCCAAATTCTCCCAAGGTGTGAGTGTGTGTGTGCAGGGTTGTTTGTCCTGTCTGTCTCTGTGTTGCCCTGCGACAGACTGGCGACCTGTCCAGGGTGACCCCGCCTCTCGCCCGAAACGATAGCTGGAGATAGGAACCAGCAACCCTCCCGACATCAGTAAGGGACAAGGGTGAAGGAAAATGGATGGATGGATGGATAGAGGTTATCTGTCTTTTTTTTTTTTATAAAGGTTGACAGTGGGAATAACAGCCATCATACATTGAATTACAGTCTAATGTAATCTGTTCAGACAATACAGAAATTATTTAAATCATAAATTTCATTAGAATTATTGAAACAGTTTATCATAATAATTCAGGAAAATGCAACAAAAATAGCCCTGATACATCCTAAAATTGTTTCTTACAGGAGCAAAATTGAAGTAGCAGAGGATTAAATGAGGAAAATCAAACAGCAGGAACTCATAGCAAACAAAGCAGACACTTGTGCTCTGTTTACACATATTGAGCCTCATTTATCAAAAACCTGGAATACATTTGGGCTCAGGAATGGTAGGAGGACAAGTTTCATGTGTGATTTATGAAACCATGTGTCTTTTGGCCAATCCCAGTTTCCAAACAAACAGGTGTTGATATGTTTGGCAGTAAAAAACAATTGTCAGTTATAATCAATGAACCCCTTAATTCATTGTTGCAGTGGCTCTACCCACAAACCATTTGAAAAATATACAAATAAAACAGCAGAAAACACATTTTCAAAGAGCAATACAACAGGCACACTAAAAGTCATTACTGTATCTCCAAATATTGTGATTTATCTTATACTACTTGCAGAAAATAAGTCATTTAATAGACATGCTGTCTCCCTTGGACTCATAGCAGTGCATCATACAACAGAGCACCAAATTAAACCTGACTGTCCAGTGCAGTATTGTGCACAACTACGCAGGCCAAAATGACTTGCTTATTATTAAGCATGTAGAAATAAATCCTCTAGCCAGTCCAAGGCCAACCCATCATTCCTTCAATACCCCAAAAGTGTCATTCCACAAGTTTCCATGAGCTTTAACTGAAATCACCCTCCGTCCAAAAGCCTCAATGTGAAGAATAGCTGTACTGATATCAGAAGTCAGATTTCCTCTCTTAAAAGGGGTTTTAGATTTTGGCACTGTGCCATAATGGCAATCCTTGAAAAGTAAAATTGAGCTAATAATTATTATTAGCTCTGTGCTATCCATTGTGCTGATTGATCAATAATTATTAGCTCAATTTTACAATTTTATGAAAAACTCACCCCTATGAACAATTACAAGAATAAGCTCAGTCACTGCTGGTTATAAAACTGACAAAAATATATACTTTTTTAACATTGTTTTCCATCTCATCAAATTAGTTAACAAAACATACAACTGTAATGTTGTTTGGTCAAATGAATTAGGTTTGTTAATCCCAGCTAACTTAAAATACTCATATCGTGTGCAATCTTGCACTAATATTTGTAGTAATATTTCTCAAACAGCTGCATCACAAATCCACACAGAGGATCTAAAACCAGACATGGAGTTTCAGCAGATTTTATTCTGAAACCTTGATTTTAAATGTTTGAATTGAGGACACTCTTCTTTCAGCACTATGCTCCTTTGATAAATGTTATGAGGAACAGATAAGTCCATATACTGAAAATATATATGCAAAAAATTGAAGATTTTTTGGTTGTTCTTAGCACCCAGAAGTATCAAAATATAGTAACCAATAGCTCTCTAGAACATGTTATTTCTGGCCTGGTGGGAGTTCTTCGCCTTGTGGCAGAGGGAGCACTGTTTACCAACCTTCTGCCTGAAAAAGATACAGGATAAAGATGAACATTTTTAGAAGCTAAACTAGGTGTCCAAATATTGTTTTACAATATTTAAAAGCACAGTCACATCTGCGCAATTCCTCCTGTTTTTTGTCTCAATATGGTAGTGTGAGTGCAAGCATCTGTGCTTACTTTTAATTCATTCAGACCCTTTGCTGGATGTTTATGATGCAATTCACCTGCCGTAAGAAATCATACAGTTTCTGCTAAATCTTACATCATGCAGTTACATGGGTAGCTGTCTACATTTTACAGTCCTGAGTTGACACAATGAAACACAAACAAGTCCTTTACAATTTTTATATATAAACTTAAATTGAATTGATACAACTGATGACAATTTTTGTGAGTGATATATTTTACATATTTTACCCACCTGCTGGCAGAATTGTGGCCAAGTTTGTCCATGCAGCTCCAAACTTCGCCAACATTCTTGTTGACCTCAGTGACGCCGATGTCTCCAAGGTGGCTCGGCTCCTTTCTTCTCAGCAGGTCGTTGACCTTATGGAAAAGAAAATTCTCAGCTGTGAAGGAAGATAAGTTATCTGGGTATTTTTGAGAACCCACAGAGGTTATTGCTACAAATCAGCTTATGATGCACTGACCTTTGCCCCAACTGCCTTGCCCAGGTTAATGGCATTTTTCAGCCTTTGCTGTCCTCCAGAGGATGGAGAGTCGATGAAGGAGCCAGAATTGGAATTAGCTGATGCTGAGAGGGATCGGGTGGAGTGCTGACCTGTTCTGGAGGTCTGAGGGCTTTGCTTCTGGGCAATGGAGTTCTCAAACAAACTCTGATCAACTGCACAAAAAGCAAATAAAAGAGAGCGTTATAAAAATTACCACAAAATCTTAAACAGAACAAGAAAAAGTGTTTTATAAAAAAGAGGTAAAAGCTGCAAACTTATAAAACAGTATATGATAAATATGGCCCTGCGACAGACTGGCGACCTGTCCAGAGTGAACCCGCCTCTCGCCCAGAACGTTAGCTGGAGATGGACACCAGCACCCCACCTGACCCCACTAAGGGAAAATGGATGGATGGATGATATATGCGAGGTTCCAAAAGAAATGAAAATGTTTTTTCTGTATTCCTCCGCACTAAGAATAATTAGTATATTGTCAGAATATTGAAAAATGTTGACTATTTATGTAGTTCTAAAATTATTTTAGTATTATAATATTTCTAGTCTCTTCTAAGCTAAAGTTTACAGAGTTCTTAAGCAATTTCTTTTTCAAAGGTTTTGAATGAAGAATCTGCAAAACCCCAAATTCAAGCGTTCTAAGTGGATGGATGGAAGAGCACACTCAGCAAACGGGACATGAATTAAAGTATGAAAATATGCAAACCAATCAGTTTCTGACCTGAAATTTTTTTTCCTATTTCTTACATTTTCATTATTTTCAGGGCTTCTCAGATAAAGTCGGAACCCATTTTTTGTTTAAATGAATTCAGGCTACTTTTATTGCTGGAGCTTATTGAAGGACTAAAAACTCTCACTGTAAGATTTAGCTTTGCTTAAAACAAACTGATATTGTATCATCAAAGTAAGATTCAATTTTGCTTTGCAAAACTGAATTTAGCATGTGGGATTTAAATGATAAAGGCAATAGCAAGTGATGAAAGGATGATTAATAAATAACATGTTAGACTACTGCAGTGGAACACAAAACAAGCACACGGTAATAGCAATCATGCATGAATGAGTCAGAATGTAGAGTAGGGAACAGCAAAACAGAAAGAAGTTCAGTTCAGCTCAGTCCACCAAATATCTTACCTCTTGGAGAGAAATATTTCTCGGAAAGCATTTAACGAGACAGAGAAGCATTAGATTTCAGATTAGTTTACCCCCTAAATGTGCACATTACTCCAATGTTTCTGCTTGGGAACAAAATGCTGGTTATCCAAAAAAATAAATGGAGGAAAAACACAGAAATGAATTCAAAATTAAAGGTTAACCTTGACACCTCTTTGCACTCAAATCTTCCATTTACTGTTCCAATCAAGATATCTAGAAGGGCCCATTAGCCAGACGCTCGAGGATATCTAAGCCTTTAGTACAAATCAATGTGATGTAAAGTCCATTAACTTCAAGGAAATAGAAAAGGATATGAAAAGGGAAAGGGAAAAAAACTGAATGTCTACTAACATGCAGCTACCATGAAAGGACTCTAAATAAAATTCTGTAGAACAGAGAAACAGAGTGAATCCACCATTAAAATCAGAAACAAATCTGTAATGAGTGACATAAGGTAGTCGACTGATTAGTGGTGTGGTGAAACCCCATTTGTAGGAGATTACACTCTAAAAGACAAATGGCAAGACAGAAAAAGTCATTCAACACATTTTCTGATCTAGTGCAAGTCAAGCAATTGACAAATTGCTTGACTTGCTCATTTAAGCTTTTTCTCTTTTCTGCAGCAGACTGCAAACTTTTATTACAAAACAGTTATTTCAAGGTGACTTGTTGCTGTTTTGAGTGTTTGCAGATGAAACAGGCTTCATGTTCATATGTTTACTCTTTGCAGCTTCTATTTTAGTCTCTTTATATCAGGCCCAATCAGTATGTCAGACAGATGAGCAAACCTCAGCAGATGTAGAGACCAGTCATAAAATTTCAACTGAATTTTAACATTCTGCAGCTTTTCTCTCAACCACCTCTTGTTTCAACTTCAACTGTTTGGAAACTACTTGAAATTTCTTTGCCTGATTCATTTACATACAAATAGTGTCTTATGTCCAATTCTCTGCTGGACTGTCCCTGAACCTTCAATGAAGGGTACGGTTTCCTAAAAATGAATGCAAATCTGGTGTTTGTTTAAGATTACTTATTGTTCTGCATTCCAATGTCAATATTCCCCAAGTACAGAGAAGTAATAGAAATGTTACAAGTGTATATAGACGAGTTAGCTGAGCAAATGCAAAAGTCTTTGAATCTTTTAGTTGTGCTAATTATCTTTGGTCGAAGCGTCATTTCCTGATTCTTCTGTACGATTAACATCATCAGTTTGATGCAGATATTTCCCTTACTAAATTGAAACTGATATTTATTCATGTAGGAACATTACCAAGAGTAGTCTGAGATGATTTTCAAGGGAAAAAATGAACTTGAATAAATAAATCAATAAAAATTACAAAGAGGCATATTCAAAGACAGGAATGCTTAATTAATGGAAAACTACTCAATTCCTATTTTAAAAAATCAAAAGTAGTCTTCCACCTTGGCACAACGGGTCATGTTTTCCGTGTGTTTTTACATGCAAATACATCAATTGTTATGTAGTATGTAGAGTAGCTAACCTAACCAAATTTTAATAATGTAACATTCTGCAGAGTAAGTCTGCAGAATAATAAAACCGACCATTTACTGAGGATCTTCTGCTAAATTAGGTAACAATTGGACCCCCGTCACACTGTTTAATGTTGCTATGTTCTGGGAAATAAAAATACAATTAAAAGGAACACACGGTACATTGTCTCTCTCTTTATTATTAGCATCCTGAATACCAGCACTGCTTCTGCTTTACAAATATGCTGCTATTTCAGCAACATAATTGGAATTACTAAACTGGGGCTATTTATCAGGTGATTTGTTTGATTTGCCACTCATTGTGCTCAGATGTAGTTCCATCAGTAACACTTGCAAGGCAAATTAATTTCAAAAAACAAATTATTCACATCCTTGTAATTTGAGATGGCACAATCTTGTGTGTTGCAGCCTGACTGTGGTTTGTGCAGATGAAAAAGGAAGCCCTTTTTCTTTTTTGACAAAAACATCAAAGAAAAAAAAAATGTAATTAACACCAGGCACTGCTATTTAAAGTTTTAATTTTGTGCTGTGCACAAAACTTCTGTTAATCAAGTTTTTTTGTTGTGTAAGTTTTAGCTGAATGATGTCTGAAAACCTAATCAAAAAAGAAGAAAAATATTAAAATTATATTCATGAGTAAAATTGTGAAAGTATATTAATTTCAACAATAAAAAGCCTTGCAATAACTGTGGCCACTTTTGAGAAGCCAAATGGGACCATGGATATCTGAAGGGAAAATCAAGGATCACAACACAGACAAAACTGACAAGCATACATTGTGTAAACTTCAAACTAGCACCGAAAAGGAGCATACATGATTTAAAAACATGGAAATCAATAGAAATTTGAGATGCACAGAGAAATCCACTGGTAATAACATTCACTTGATTACATGCTTCATTGATGTCCCCGGTCAGTGAATGCACCCACCACACCTAAGTGTTAAAAGGATTGGCAGCCAACAACAATTCTCTTGAATTCCTGTTCTTATAGAGTGAAGAACACTCAGTAACTCTCATCATCAGTGAGTTGTGTGTAAATAAAGTCAGGGAATGGACAAAAGCTTATAAAAGCTCATAGAAAAGAAGCTGTATCAATCAAATGTGGTTGAGTTCCTTCAGGCTCCCATAAGAGAGAGTTAAACATCAGCACAGAATAGGAAGTTCAATGTCCTACAGCAATGTTGTTCTATTTTATCTTTTAAAGAGATTAAATCTGTCTGTCATGGAATGTTATTATGCATAGGAATCTCCTTACTCTAAAGGAAGTGCAGACATAGACTAATATTCAAAGCTTTATTTCCATCACAGTGTTTGTGACACTGTCAAAATACTTTAATTTTGTCAGGAGGAAAACTTCAAATTGTCAGACATGTTGACTGACCTGCCTCTCCTCTATTCTTACAAATATATGATAAAAAACAACTCTTGAAAGACAGACTGCAGATTGCCTGTTGACAATTTGCAAGAGCTTTTTTTTTTAACAATCATTAAAAGATCGTTCCTGATTGGCTGGCTGCTGCATCGCAGTCTCTTGAACATTTTGATTTTTCTAGGTACAGAAAGGATTAAGGTTGTGGTAGGTAACTTTTATATAGAAAAAAAAAACAATTTAAAATGTTCGTTAAAACTGTCACTATTTTGTCACAAAATAGGATGAGACAGATCATCTGGGAAAAGAATCAAGGTTATCAGTCTCCTCCCTGTGGTCCTACTGCTGTCTGTGGTAAATGCCAATTTATTTAGAAAATAGGACACAAATACAAGAGGAAAAATGAGAAATTCAAACTAACTACAAATTAAATCAGCAGGGCAGACATCTGCAACATTGGCCGCTTAGATATCAGCCAGAGAATCTCTTAGTGTTTCTCTAGCAGGGATTATGCAGAATGATCACAAATGTGCAAAAAAAAAAAAATGAAAAAATACAAATACATGCAAAGATGCTAAAAAATATTAAGGCATTCAATCTAATTGAACATATAACAGAGCTGCATGTCTATGAAAACCTGCTTTTTGAAAAGAAATGTCCTTTTGCAGGAACTTTCTTGATGTTTCCTCAGCCAAAATTTGTAATATAGCTGCAACTACAAACATGCATGTGTGCTTGTTTGGATCTGATGGGAATTGGCTTTAATGGGCTGCATGTCACAACCTCTGATGGAGTTCAAACTGCTGACTGTGCTGCTGAGGGGTGCAAAACAACAACTAATTTCCTGGTGTTTCCAATACATTTCTGTTTACCTTTTGCACTCCCTTTAGAAAGCACAAACAACAGCAATAGTAATGGAGCACAGAAATGTGCATTAAAACAGATGTTAAGGAAAATGCTTGCAAATGGAAAAGAGGGTGGAATGAAAAGAAATCCAAACATCTGCAAAGATTATTTTCTAAAAAGATGTAGTTAATTTTTTGCTCTGTGTATGAGTTGTTCTTTAGATTACAACTAGGACTAGGAGCTCTGCATGCCACAATTTGCATTCATTTGCATTCGTTCTTTTCAAATGGCTGCTGATTAATAAGACAATAGTGAGATTACTAGTGGAGACGGCAAGATGTAGAGCGTAAACATGCAATCACTTGCATCCTTATGTCATCATGTTCTTTTATAAGATAAAATTTTGTCGCACAGAGAAGCAGGTCAAGACGAAAATGAGAGCAGCAAAGTGAGACATTTAGGTCCACACAAAAAATGTTTACCAAGGAAAGGAGAGTCTTCGCAGCAACCAGACTGAATCCATTGTGAGGATAACGCAATCATCTGCAACACTGCAGAAAATGGATAGCCTTCTCCAAACGTAAAAATGAAATAGGACTTTTTCAGAGTTGGTCATTTATAATATTAAAATGTTACTGCAATAGCTACTCAAATGAAGAACTTCATAACAGTCAATTGGAAAAACAGAAGAGACTAACAATAAATTTAATATTTTATGGATACTTGTTGCTGTTTATTTAAATGCACCTTTTCTCAACAAATCACATATAAAAAACTTCCAAGCACTCTACTAAATAATAGCTTTAACATTTTCCTGCTTTGTTAACTTCCTAAAAAAACCTGAAAGGTATCGCTTGGCTTTGGAAAATTATAAAACTTTTATGTGTTTTTTGGCTTAAGTGCATCAATGCCTGACCAAAGCAATCAGACAGTCTGGGGGAAAAGATAAGACGACGGCACATGGCACCCCGATGGAAATATAAGCAGCGATCACTGCGCTGAGAGGATAAGCGACCTGAAACACGCTCACTTGAACACAAACACCATAATCTTCAGGCCAGACAGGGTCATTATCACTGCAGTATTCAATTACAGCTCTCTTTGGGCTTCATTAGGATGCACGTGTGTCCTGCGTGTCTGAGTGAGGAAAATATTAAACTACAAGTCAGGCCAATCTTACCTTAGGGCCTGGCAAGGGGATTTGGGGAGGGGGGAAATAAAATTTCAAGCTCTTCCCTCTTGAAGATGCACGGAGGATCTGCTCATGAATTTTTCACTCGGTTTCATTATGACATGAATGATTAAAGTGAGTGGGTGTGGGTTTGCCTCAGACTGATTAGCAACTAAAAAACAGGATTAATGGAAAATATCTCTGATCGACCTTCCTGAATCCTGACCAACAGTTTGCTCTTGGCATAACATTTCTGTTTTTGTTGGATTTATCTTCTATCTACAGTTTAAACATATAACAACACCTTCATTAATTGTTTGTTGAAATGCCTCCTAGTAAATGGCACCATGACCTCAACAAGCTTCTGACAAGATTCTGTCTGAATCTATTTAAGCCCTTTTCAGAACTCTGAAGAGGGAGGTTTTCATCTCATCTCATTTAGTTTGTTGGTGTATACTCTATATTTATGGATTGTTCACAAATTCTAAAATCAGTTTGTGTTTGGGGTCATTGTTTAATTGGAACTTCTGACTGTTAAATGATGGTAAAGTAGAAGAATTTGGAGGTTTGCTGGTTCCTTAATATTCCATCCACTTTATGCAATACATCAGAACAGATATCTAAACATCCACATGTTCCAAGTTTACTTCACAACCCCACAAACATACTATCAAGAAAAGAACTTCTTAGAAGACATCTGATTATTTTAGAAATGACATCAAAACAACCATAGTGTTGAATACATCCTTCAACTATTTAAAGAACAAGTGACCATTAAATGTTGGAAATGTCAGGTACTCACATAACTAATGTGAAATGCTTAAAAACCAGGTGCTCTGCAGGAAGCAAATCAGTTTACATGAACTCCATCACTTCTAATAAGCAAATCTGTCAAAAATCAAACCAGATGTGCAGCAGAAGTTTGCTGATGGGAAAGACAAGGGTGTGGCTTCTCTGCAATTTGCTAAGAGTCTTTTGTATAAACATTTATTGTAGAATATGTCTGTACATAACTGAGCCTTTATGTGTAACTTTGAACCTGAGTACGTCAGAGAAATTCCTTTTTAAATTCAAACTTTAGCATGTGTACTAAAATACATCACTTGCCCTCCCACCCCTGAAGCAAACTAACAAAAACAAAAAAAGCCAACAAAAATAAAGATGAAGATAAACAGAAATTAAGGTCCGTGATGAGAATGTATCAACTTATCACAGGAACACTTATATTTCTATTTATGAACAAATGATTCAAGTTTTAGAAGCCACAGTTAGCCATGAAAAAAAGACATACAGGCCCTTAAATGATTTGACTTTTTTTATATTCACATAAACCTATCATTTTGACAAATGCAATCTTCTTAAAGTGCAGTCTCTTGCTGTTGGGGTATTCACACGACAACTGGAGAGAGGGGTTCATAATCACAGCTTTTTAATATGATTCAGTTAAGCAGAAAAAAAGGCCGGCACTTTCCATGAGAAAGCTGCAGGAAAAGGAGCCCCAAGTCTGAGTTAAACAGGGCATCCTTAGACTGCAGACACAGTATGAATCCAAAAGAGATGGAGCAAGATCACTATCAGTGAGACACGCACAGCTTGCCACAACGTAGCATACTTCAGGTGGCACCAAAAGTCTCTGGAAGGTGGAAATATTTCCTTAGCTTCAACAACAGAAAAGGCAAACACTGATCTAGATTAACTTCTCATCTTACTGTGGTTTGACTGGACCGCTGAGCAAAGCAGCCGCAACACAACACCCACCGTTCTCTAATTACAGAGGGAAAATGTTCATTTTTTTCTTTACTGCTTCCTTTCACTTACAGTGCTGTAATGGTAGGATATACGCTGCACACTTGAAAATAAAATTAGTAACAAGAACATTTACTGGAACCTGATGTATGGAGAAATGTTAGAAAAAATGTTAGAAAAAAAAAGAGTTATAAACATACCTCAGAGTGCAGTCAAATAATGATAAACATAGATCTTAGACATAAGAAGTAAATACTGTATACAACAGTAGTGTTGAATATAGCCAGACATGTTTAAGTGCTATCCGTCTGCTATATATCTACACCACCAGATCAATAATTCACTCAGTCTAGTGCTAAATCACCTTCTGTCTGACCAGACAACTCCCTTTGGGGGGCTACTAGACAGAAGGACAAGTATAGCAATAAAAGACAAAGAAAAAGAAAAAAAGGTTTTAATTAAAATGTGCAAACATTGTCCCAGGTGAGTTTGCTTAGATCTGCTTCTATTTCTGTCTGTTTTAGAGATTTTGACTCCTGCTCATGTGAGCAGCTGCAAGAGATGAAAACAGCCATGGGGTTTCTGCAGGGATGAATGAACAATCTAAAGATTTGTTGAATTGTAACTTTCATTTCATCTCAACATCACACAAACAGGTCGGTATGCACTTCTTCCAAAATGTATTTTCATAAAAAAAATTAAAGCCAGAAATGATTACCAATAGTATATGTAATGAAGATTTGTGCTGGATCTTCAGGCAGCAAAACTCCTCTGAAAATAACAATTACATCATAGAGACTAAGCCTTACACACATGTAGAACACATGGTACCATAAAGGAGAAAACTATTGGCAAGTCTTTCAACTCTTTATTACAAAAGCTACTTTTATGTTCAAGACTTTGTAAAATCCTTTGAAGCATGAATACCAATAAACCATAGAAATAAAAGAATGCAGCACTGTGCATTATGCGTTTCAATTATTTAGGCCACATAACAATGGGCTGAATTGTTATGTGCAGTTATTAACTTTAGACCTCACAATGAGAAAAGCTTAGTTTTTAAATGACAGTTTCAGTAATTCTCATCACCCTGTGATGCTTTTAATTTTTTGGTGAAAAGTAATTTAAAAGCTGTCAACAAAAATCTCATATTTGGTGAAATCTTGCATCACAAATTTATCAGTATTGTATTCTGCCATTATTTTTTTTTCTTTTGAAAAGGTGACGCTCCCCTGGTTATTTACTTTGACAGGGACGCTAAAAACTTGAAGACCAAACATGACAAATAAAAATAGACAATCTGACCATTTTTTATTCCATTGGCATCAACAAATTCAAAGTCATGCAAAAGAAACAGGCCAAAACAAAGAAAGGAAAGCTGGCTCTTAAAATAGATGGCAAAGATAAACACATTCAGCTAATCATCTCTGCATGCTGGCCATTCACATCTGGAGTTCCACATGTGGCAGATTATGACTCAAGGTTCTCTGTCATACAAAACAGTTGTCGGTTCTGCATCACAGCAACATCAAAAGCAGATTGCCACTGCACATGGAGCCTACACAAAGCAGAAATCTACGCAGAGACATGTGGCACTGCTGAATATTTGAGACAAATGTAAAGAAACAAGTTTCATCTGACTGAGCGATATGTTGAAGGTATGGGTGGTGGAGGGAACATTCCCTTACATTAGCACCAAAAGAGGACACAAAAACACAAAACATCCAGAAAACACAACTGCATCTAGGTTAAGACTACTCTATCCATACTCAACACATCAATCTAAGTAATTTCTGATGAGGTTCTAGCTCTTATTGTTAATGCTGAGGTCAGAGGATTAATTACTCGGCTGTTTTGAGTTCTTTATTCCTTCTGTTCTTCTGGCACAGACAGAGCCATTAATTCCAAAGCTTTAATGGTTTAATGTTATTGTTTGTTTACATGTGACCCACTGACTCCTCATGCATCTCACAGCCATATTTCACATTAACACAGCTAACTTAGTTGACGCCTTTACAAACAGAGGACAGCCTTGGAATAAATTCTTGTGGAGGCTCCTCCAGCCATTTCTCAGAGCTAATTTTTGCTTTTTCCTCCCAGCAAACTTATTCTGTAATATTGGGTTAAAATAGTTGTTTGGTAATATAGGTGCACACATTTGGTAAACAGCTCTTATATTTGTTCAGATCATTAACAGTATTAATTTATTTTTGCTGAGAATTAAAGAACTGGCTGGGGGAGAGGACTTTTTGTGATTTCACACCAGGATATCAAACCAATCAGGCTGCTGGAAGAAGAGGACATGGCTCTAAATAAGCTACCAAGATCTCTAACATCTTATTATTAGAAACATTTTTGTGTTATGATCTTTAAGTTTTAGCATTTGTGTTGCAGTTATAATTTGTTGGCTTAAGTTAGTCCAGTTGGTTTATCCATTGTTTGTTTTAGACTCTTCTTCGTTTCAGGACAGCCATTGTGTACAAATTCCCTGTTGTGTTCATTGTTAGAGATCAGGTTTTGGACTCTTGTAAATTATTTGCTTTTCTTGGACTGTTGTTGACTATTGTCTTAAGAACAAGAAAGAATGTAAGCAATCTATGTTAAATAAAACAGCAACAGATACTCAGATCTTTTAATAATAATGTAATGTCAGCCACTTTAAATGTCTTGTGAAAACGCGAGTTGTTGTTTCCAAACTAGATAGGATTAAATGAAGTGATTTTATTGGATTAATAGTTGCAGTAATTCATCTGCATCACTAGAATATCTAATCAACAGCTACATAATGTTTTCATACTTTGAAAGACAAGGTAGACAAAATTATTTTTGACAGCCTTAACACTAGGTGTCACCAGAACCGTTTGCTGTCTCCTTTAAGCATTTGACCACAATCTAGTGGTTTTTCTGAGCTATTGAATTAGTGTGCTGACAATTTAAAGGTAATGAAAAAAAAATCCTGATGATAGGAATAAATTGAACATTTTAAAGTAAATCATAGTCATATGCTCCAGAATTTGTGGGTGTGTGTCAGGTATTGGTTAGCTGTGAAGTTGTAGTGTGTGCATCAGCTGGTGACAGACTGGGCTGTATATTGATCTACAGTGCCCCTTTGCTGTCCAAGTCTTTAACCTCAGTTTCAAACAACATGTGTCTGTGACGGAGAAATCAATGCAAGTCACCAACCCCAGTTCTACTCTGCTGGACAAGTTGGCAGTGTGGCTTTCAGTGGCAAACAACTTCTACATGCAGTTATTGCTGAATAAAATAAGAGTTTGAGATATCTGAGGAATTTTAACAACGCTAAAAAGAACACCTGTTGCCTAAAAAGAATACCTTTTAGGATGTAAAAGCCAACATAGTTTCCAAGCTATGTTGGCTAAGAAACTGTTCCTAATTTCTTTCTTTTCTGACATGCAATTGAATGTACACAATATGCATATTAAAGGGTTAATGAATAACATGTAACTAATGATCAAAGCTAATAGGTTAAGCAATAACACAAATAGCTCCTCTGTCATAACCAGTTTCAACTTGAGAGGACCATATGTATCCCATGAAAGATTGGTTAATATTTTCTGACAGGTTGCTCTCATAAGTCTTTTTTCCACAAGCATGATACAAGGTAATTACAATCTCCCCATCTGTCAAGGTGAAAGGCTGAGGGCTATACCTTTTTCCATCGTCACAAAACATGAATCACAAATGCATGAAGAAACAAGAGATGGCATTAAAAAATATAAAAGCCGGTCTGACATTTTGGAGAGGTCAGAGAAAAAGTTGAGTTCAGAAGATAAGAAGAGAATTCGGTAAAGGTGACCCACAAGTTAAAGAAATACAGATATGATGAAATGAAAAAAGGCAAAGACAAAAATAAATTTTACCCCTGAGGGTACAGAGTCAGAGCAGAACATAGACTCTTGGAATATGAAAATGTATATGTCATGAGTGAAGATATGCAGAAAGAAATGGTGGCACTTTTTATTACAGCTAGTTAATAAAAAGTTGCAACAATAGGATAGGAGTTTGAGGATGTTTCCTGGAATCCGATTGCATTGGATCATTGTCTTGCCGCATTATGACAAGTAGTAATCACAAAGATACAAAATATACCGTTAATAGCTTTTTTGTGTGTTTTTAAAAATCTTCTTCATCCAATAATAACTGTTCCCTACCATCACATGTCTACATACTTTTAAAATGTGTTTGATCACAAAATGTTCTATCAAAAGTTTGAATTATTCAAGTAATAAATGAAAAAAATGAACTCATGAAATACTAGAGTCACAATATGCATTGTGTAAATTTCGGATGTTCTTTGAAAGAATTCAAGTAACCTAAAAGCTTCAATAACATTTAAAAAGACTGCATTTCTCAGAACTCTAAATGCCTTATGTTCAGTCAATGAGAATGGCCTTGACTTGGATGAATTGCAATCTATGTCTCCATTTGAATAAAAACATCATATAGTGCTAAATGCGTTGGGAGCTTAAATATGATTTAAATTAAATAAATTGAAACCTAAGACATTGGCAAAGAAATACCAAAATGGGTGAGGAAGATGAAGAGAAAATAAAAGAGGATGAAGAAAATCTGACGCATAAAGGTCATTCTTTGCACTTTTCATAGTTGGAACTGTCTGTCCCTAGTGAGGCTGAGTAATTTATGGGAAATTAATTTATATGTACGAGATGTGGCCTGTAAAGCGATGATTCTGAACTTTTATGTCCTCCATCTGATTTCAATCAGGAATCTTTACTGCATATCACTCTCCATCTGTCTCCCTTTAATGTCTTGTCATGACTTTTATAAAGATGTAAGGGTATCCAAGCAGATTAGCTAGCAGCTCAGACAATATTATTTTTCTTGATTCACAAAGGAGAGAAATCAGAAAACTATGACATCAAATTCTTTTAACTTGTAGCATATTTTACTCTTCTGTTGGTATCCTTTTGTTTCAATTACATTTGAGTCAGAGCAGACTTGAAACTCATTGCTGCTAGGAATGTGTAAAAAATCATAAACAATAAATTCCTCCAAATTGCAGTAGCTGAATATAAAAAATAAAAAATAATAGTCACTCCTTCAAGTGATCAAATTAATTCAACGAAGAAAACAATCCTATTAATGTACTTTGGCTGTGGAAGACAACAAAGAGAAGGTTTGTGTCCAACGATCTATTTATATGTTCATATTTCCATATGTTACATATTCTTGGTCTCCCAAAAGAACCAGTGAAAACCTGCTTTCTGTTTCTGGCAGAGGAGACTAGATTTTATTTAAAACCACCAGCTGTATCAAAAAGTTTATGATGGCAGGCTCTCTTAGCACTTCACAAAATGTAATGTCTTTTAATGGTTTCACACTTGCAAGAAGTATTTCTGATGATTTCATGTCTTCATGATGTAAAGCACTGTGAATTGCTGAAATATACAAATAAACTTTAGTAAACAATTTTGGCCTTTGGAAGAGAAAGAGGGCCGGCCCACAACATGACAGATCCTCCACTACACTTAACCAGTTCATCTTTTGTTTCATGCTTGATCCACTTGGATTGGTTTTTGCTGAGAACTTAATCGTATTCTCAATGACCACAACACGATCCAGTTAAAATCTCAGTAACATTCATTAAACTTCACACATGGGCATTTAATAAGGTAGCAAAGAAAAAAAGGCCTTTCTTACTCCGTCTCCCCGACAACCAGTTGACAGGTAGACAGCATTCTCTGGGTTGTGGTTACCAAGAGATTTTGTGTACACTTGGTAACCACTTTGAACTATATTTGCTACATTTCTCACTCAGCCCTGGAGTTATTTGAGAAACCTTTTCCCTAGGGTTCTCTCATCAAAGTTTTACTCCAGACAAAAACAAGAGCTCATGAACTATAACTTATATAACTATAAACTTAAAAGTATAAAGCTTAAAATGTTTCAGCATTTACTTTATAGGAATTGGTAAGAGTCTCAATATTTGGGACACAATAGATTCTTTTCAAACACCAACTATTTATTTTTTTAAAGGTTTTATTGGCTCTAGTGGCCTTTATTTAAAAGTTAATGGACAGGAAAGAGGGAAATGAGAGAGGGGGAAGACATGCAGTAAAGGTTGCCAGGCCGGGATTCGAACCAGGGACAGCCACGTCGAGGACTAAGTGGGTTGTGCTAAACCCCTACGCCACCACAGCACCCCAAACGCCAACTATTTTTTAACAGGAATTATTTCTTTACGTGAGATTGTATCATTGGATTAAATGTTTATTGTAATGGTTTTTGCACAGTCTTGTCAGGAGTGCCAATAAATGTGTACTGGCTTTGTATAATTTTATATACAACAAAATCTCTTTCATTCCCATATAAGAATAGATTCAAAAGGCAAGCAGTGACATAGAGTTCAATTCACTGGAATCCCACTGGCTGGTTTGATCACATCAGGCTAAAGCTCTGTGAAAGAGACGCTAAGCGCTTAGAGATTTGCCCCGACAGCGTTTTAAGTCTCAGATGAGTTATTGTCAAAAACTGTAATATTGCTCAGATAAACCAAAGTGAAAAATGAAAACTTGTTAGCTTTCAGCATGAATCGAAATTAATACTTTAATACAGCATTGTGCCCTTAGGCTTCACCCAGAGCTGGATATAAATAAGTGAGACAACTCTTAGCTTCAAACTGTGAGCTACTATTGTGGAGTTTTGTGTTTGTGTTCAATGAAGGAAACAAACAAGCAGTGTTCCTTTAGATCTAAATAATCCCAGCTTTACATAAATTACAAAAGAAATGAAATAGCAGACAATTGAAATGGGTAGAATCTGTGGAGAGAGAAAGAGGGAAGACAAAAAGGCAAGTACAGAGGTTGGTGCGGGATGGTGCAGAAAACTGGATTTGTACATACAGATACACATCTCTATTGAAAAGCAACCAGCAATTATAAGCCAAGTAACAGCGACTCCATTAACTCAAAGTACAGACAGCAGCAAAGGTCATCAATAAATTGGAGCCAAGCGTTAGCAATTTCATGACAAGATTTGTTGCTTTCCACTTCATCAAGAGATACAAGTTCTTGATGCTCACACCATGCTTCACCTACTCCCAGGGGTAATTGGGTTCCCCACTGATACACCTTGAAAAAATGTTGTGAAGGTAAATATCAAACCCAGAGTATCAGGTTATGATATAATTTGATTTCATGTAGCATCACTGCCTACTCAAAGACAGACAGAAGAAAATAAATGCACACAGGGACTCTCATTTTTAAGTTTTATCTGCTAAAATAAATAAATCAAATAAAATTCAAAGCTCAGCTCCTGAATCAGGAAGCATGTCAGTGTGTCTGATGAGCTTTGAGTGTAATTAAAAAGGGGGGCACAAAAAAGGAAGGGAAGACTATGTTAGATTTAACAAATAGAAGTATATGCTTGAGTTTGCAAAACTATTTGCTCTCTCAGTATATTTGCTCTCTCAATATTTCAGTTTTCTGTACTCTTTTTAAACAGTGCTTCCTGCAAATACATTTGTGTCTTAGGAGACTCTTATTTTTGAGTCATAATGCGAGTTATTTTTGTCATAATATGTTTGTGCATTTCCAGGTTATTTATATCTTACATTTTAGATGTTTCACATTTTAAGGGAACTCTGAGAAAACCTTGCCTGTGCAGAGATGACGATCCGCTGCAGTAGAAGCCTGACTCAGTCTAACTCTTTTGTTGAAAATGTATGCATTAGAGTTAATGTACCAACTCCAGTCAAAAAAAAAAAAAAAAAAAAAAAAAAGAAAAGAAATAATAGACGTGACTGTTTTCTCCTACGCAAGGCTCAAGTTAGTCTGACTGGGTGTCTGCCTACAGCTTTCAAACATTGCTTTATCTTAATAGCACCTAATGTTTTTTTTTCTCATTTTCAAATCCTTAGGCTGTTTTAAGATGATGAATGTTTTTGACAAGCCAACATATGATGTAAGCCTGTCTCACTGATCACACGTCTCCATCGAGTTTAAGTTTTTCTTATTTAGACCAAAGAAAGTAGCGACCTAATAGTAATATAGTCACATGGTTTTAAGATTGCTATAATTGAACAACTGGGAACTTAAGACAGATTCTTGAAGAGAGTCTGAAAAGCACAATGATACTGCAAAACTCCATTCCAGAATCTGCATGCCACAGTTAGCATGTTCAACTTTGATATTTTATGACATGACAATTATGACATGGCTCAACGAGAATGCCAAAACTTGAAAGCTTTGAAAAGGAAAAGCTATCCTCTCTAGATGAATGTGGCAGCAAAATTTGTGTCTGAATCAGCCACAAGATTTCTTGAAAAATGTTCTATAAACAGATTAAATACAACAAAGTGAGGATATTTAGTAAAGCAACACAGCACCATGGTAGGAAGAAAACCCAGTAGAGCATTTCGACACCATAAAGTGTCGAGCACAGTGGCAGTGGGTCCATGAGTTGGGCTTTCTTTGGAAACTTGAACAAGCCATCTTGAAGCCACTAAAATTGGCACAAAATTAGTAAAGCAAAGCATTGCTTTGGATGCCATAAATAGTAAGTCACTATATTTCCAAGAATGATGAATTTAAAATGTGCATTTCAATAACAGAATTCCCAGAGATGTGAAGAGCTTTGCTAAAGTGGTAAATATGCTAAAACATACAAAGAGTGGTGGCGGCATTTTGATCACAAATTGGGTGTTTGTTTGTCAAAAGTCTTAATAGTTGGACTGTTAAGTATTGGTGCAATAATAGTACATGTTCTCCTTCACTATATTAGCTTTACACAATTAGCATGTGAATGTGTGGATGAATCGGTAAATACCTTAATGTAGAATAAAGCACAAGATAAAGTGCTGTACAAGTGCAGAATATTTGCCATGTACCATTTTGGGTGTCTAGTAGAAAAGATTCTGCTTTGCTTCAGACCAGTTACAGTAGCAATGTGCTTGAAGTACTTGACATTATTTAATTAGTCTTCACACAATTTGCCTTAAATCTGTGCTACTTTCAGACTGACATTTTGACATTTTTACATTTGTAAAAGCAAATGATCTCCAACACCTCTATTGTTCTTTACTATCGATAGTTTCAATTGTTCTTTCACTCTATTCTTTGTTGACAGAAGGTATGTTCAGCTGACACTTTCTGCAGACCAAAACACTGTGCTACATCAAGACAGTAAGAAATATTTCATTTGATTTATTTCAATGAGAGATATGACACATCAAGATAAACCTAATAGTTTTGCATAACATGTAATGCCAGATGACCTATTTCATTTTATGAATTTCACAGTGGTATGAATGCTACTTTTAAAATTAAAAAGAACAAAGAAAATGAATTTAGAAGCTTAACACACTGAAACGCCAAAACTAAAACACAAATCAAAAACACAATCTGTAACTGGAAAACTGTTATTCATTATAAGTACATGAGGTATAACTATATGAATCTCATATAAATAATTGTGCGCACCTGACAGAGGTTAGTCCACAAAATGTTAGCCGAACAGAAATTTGAAGTGAATAGGACAGGAATAGAGGAGTTTTCATCGAAACAGAAAAAGTATCAAATGGCTATTTCATCTCCCAGGCAGTCAGGAGCTCCCTGTTTGTTGAGAGCATTGAGCAGTCTCAACGTCTCCCCATCTGATCCCCAGCCAAAGATCTCCATCTCCTCATCCTCATCCTCATCATCCTCCCCCTCATCTTCCCTGTCATCGCTGTCATCTGAGTTCGACTCATACTCTGAAGCGATACCTGACTCTCGAAACCTGGTGAACTCCAGACAGTCCAAAGATTTCACTTCTCTGGATAAGATGCTCGCTGGAGTGTTAGGCACATCTCGACCTTGAGTCATTGGCTTGAGAGATGGGGGAGGCGAAAGGAGTCGAGGAGGTGGAGGCCCCGGCGGTCCGGGGAGGAAACGGAAACACTCCAGTTTGAGTAGACATTGGTCCCTACCTAGTGGGCTTCCCAGAGTCCCGTTGGTAGAGGAAAAGGCATTGCTGGTTCCGTCACCAGTGCCGAATGCAGAGAGGTTGATGTCTGACACCTCGGATTTGGGGGTGGTAGCGTCGCAGATCACTGGAGGTACCGTTGAGCGGAAGGTGATCTCCAACAAACTGTCCTGAGAGCCCACTGGAGAAAAGAGGCAAGTAGAAAAGATGGATATTAGGTGATCAAGTAATGAATTAATTGCTTGGTTTACATTGTTTTCCCATCAGTCATCTTCTCAAAAGACAACTGTATATCATAAGGATAAAAATGAATTGCTGGAAACAGAGGGATATAAATTCTAACAACATAAATCAGAGGAGTCTCTTATACAGCAAGAAAGGTCAATTGTGGCCTCTGGTATTTAATCATCATGTGGCACTTAGTGAAGTATTTTGTTTCACTGTGTACAAGCACACAGTATTGACTTGTAGCAGAAAGTGGCTCTATGGAAATTGTCCATGTTTTCAGGTTCAAATTTAAAGTTCAAACCAACATTAGAACAGTGCTTACAAAGTTTTCCAACTCTTGTTTCTTAACAAAAACTGAGACTGGATTGCTAAATTATATATAGTTTGTGTCTCACAAAAGGATTCACTTGTATGCCTACAGAATACACACAGTTGAGAAGCACTCTATTCTGGGTTTATTATAATGTCAGCCTAATCATTTTAAACTTTAACTGCTTGAGAAGGCTTTCCACAGTGGTAGTGTGTTGTAATGAGATTTTTTTTTCTTACCCTTCTTTCAGAAGTGCATTTGTGAGGTTAGGCACTGATGCTTTAATGGAAAACATGGCTCTCACACCAGTCCTTATACGTGAGAGAACGTGATTAGGAAAGTATTATTCTCCAATTAAAGTTACAAACCCATACTTGTCCATTAAACTGACAGTCATGTATCTACATGATCCTAGGGTCATGTAGACTCTAGGGTCACTTTATCCAACATTTTGTAGGATACTTTGTGAATTAAGCATTGGCAGCAGAACCTCAATCAAGGAAATCCATTTCATCAAGACCTATATGCAGTACTCTTGAGCAAATCACAAGGTTATGTAAAGTTTGGAGATAGTTATTGTTGAGCTAGTGACCTCTGTCCACTCTGTGGCTTGGCTTCTATTGGAGCTGCTCTGTGTTTTTCAAGGACTTTTGCTTTCAAAAACACAGGGTTACTGCCATTCCCTATCACTTCCACTGTGTTACAATGCCATGTATTTGAAATTAAAGGGCTTAATGTCGAGCTGGCATAATATCACAGCATTAAGACTGAAATTACTGAGCTCCTGAGTGATTCTTTTACAAAAGTTTGCAGAAGTTGTTTGCATGTCTAGGTACTAGAATAAATACACATAACCATGGATGTAATTGAGGCATATGCCACAAAATTGAAAAATGACTCTTTAAATTATAGTCTAAATCTTTTAAATGCTTTAAGTTCTGATTTCTGTTGAAGAGAGAGCCATTTAAAACTAAATATTGTTACCTGTTACCTGATTGTACATAGTCTGAATAAACCACTCATCTTGGTCGAGCTGCCCTTTGAGTTCAGTAAAATGACTAATAATGTTGATTTAGATTAATGCAAATTAAGCTTGCCACTATTAATACACCAAAAGTAAAGTGCGTTGCACTATCACTGCAAGATGTGCCTCTCTTTAATTTAAATGGATAACTTGCATTAGACATACTAGATCTAAAAACTTTCCACATACAGGATTGGACTTTGAGAGCTCTTAAGTAGCAGATGTGGAAAATTTGTTTCCAGCACCTATCTCATCTATTTTATGTATCAGAAAAAACAACTTTTAAGCATGTCTGTGGAAAGTTTTCAAGTGTGGACAGAGAAGCATATTAAAAAGTCTGACTTGCCTAGGGAGTAATAAGCAAAGCTTCACATTTGAAATATTTGCTGAAAAGATTAAAGATTGTTTCCTGCAGAGTGACATTTGGAGGGCAGACTGGGCTGTGGTGTTGCTGAGAAGACTGTCTGTCTGAATAGTCAAAGAAGAGGCTTTAAAATGCACAAAGCTGCAAAGAGAGGCATTGGAGAGGACAGAGGGGGGTCTGCGACAGCTAAACATCAGTAGAACGTGTGTTGAGTCTGAAAAAAAAAATCAGAAAGCTAAGAGTCCAATAGAAAGACATACTCAACTCTCTTACCACCAATAGCAGCAGCTTCACAAAAAAGAGAGTTTGAGGACTGCCATCTTTCTGAGCATAAACAGAAAGATGACTAAATACGTATTCACTCGTGTTTTTCTAATCCTACATTTAATGCGCTTGATTTTTAGTAGAATTTCTACTACTGCAGGCCAACTTTTGACTTGGTCTAAAACTAATCCATACTCTAAGCCCTTTATGCACTCTGCAACTGGGCTGTTGAATATGGACAATGCCTAAAGATTTTGTTGTTATTTGTTTGGACTCTTTTGGAACATTTCTCTCTTGCACGTTTCATGAATCTTCAGTTTTGACTGACCAGAATAACCTTCGATAAAAGATTAATCTTGTGATAGGATCATTCAAATGTGTTACAGTAAAGTAGGGTTAATAGAGACAAACCAACTGACTGCGATTTTTGAATGAACTGAAAGAACAGAGAACCTAACTTCTGTGCCCACGATTATCAATACTTATGTTAATCGCACTACATTTTGATATCTTTTTGTTTTCATTAGTGAAAATTTATGCTTGACTGCTGTCAATAAATATGTAGAAATTTTACAGTTATAAAGTTTTTCAACATTATAACATTTATATTTTAGATAAAGGTTTACGAGTGTGTATTCTCTCTTGTTGATGTTGCAGCTACTGGCTATTTTTTTTTAAAAATGGGATTAAAGGAAAATCTGTATTTACTCAAGTATCTTGAAGGATTAAGGACAATATAATGTAAAATTTATCACCTGAATCCGCCCACTAGGATCTGCTCGAGGTTTCTGCTGACATCCACACGCAGCCCAGATTAATGTGACCGCATTGTCTGCACGTGGTAGTAGAGACAATAGCTCTACTAGCCCGAGGGGCTACTAAAAGCAGTTTATATCTCTGTGTTCAGAAGGATTTGTCATAAGGAAAAACATGTGACCCAGGGATAGATTCAGGAAGAGGTCAGACTGGGTAGAAGTAGCCGGATGTAGGGAGGAGGGTAGCTTACATGTCAAGGTAGGCGTCTATCTTTCTTAACATACATCTACATCTTACCTGTAAATAAGACAGGTAAGATGTCTTATCTGTCTTATCTAATCCACTGTAAGAGCATAAGATCAGACATAAATAATGAGATTTTCACTTACAGGAATTTGGTCCAACCATCTTGGATTCTAGCTCCTGGATTTGTTTAACCAGCAGGGAGATGTGCTGCAGCAGGTCTTTGTTCTGCAGCAGCAGTTGATGAACTCGAGCCTGGGCCTCCAGCCGAGCCGTGGCCTCGGCGCTTAGCTGGTCCTTCAGGAGATGGACCTTCATTGATGGACGAAAGGGGGTAAGATTGGGGAACAGGTAGTAGACATGAAACAGAGAGAGATAACGGGTTGATCAGACAAGTGTTGTTACAGAAATTCTTTGACATAGCCATAACATGAACTACTGAACGTGAAGTCCAGCGCCACACCAAGCCCAGAAATCTGCAGAGGATTTAGCTTTAAAACTTGGCTGAGTCTGATCAACAGTAGAGAATGATTGATCCTCTGCAGTACTTAAACTGCACTGAATTTAATCAAAGCAGTTTGTAGCTAATGTCACAAAACCATCTGAGTTCTCTCACAGCCAGAATCGAAGATATCAATCAGTGATGATCCAGTGGGGACGACTGAGGTAGAATCATCGCTCAAGATCAAAAGCACAATACCAGGAGTGGAAGGAGTTCTACATTTGAGAAACATTTGCACGTTGAAGAGGGCTAAAATTACAAAAAAAACAAAAAGAACATGCTAAGCTTTCGTTGGGGGATCGTGCCAGGTAAAGCACATTTATTTGTGATACCCTCAAAAATATACATAGTGCAACCAGAGAAGGCGTATCACTGTCTATCTTAAAAAGTCTTGAACACCAGGCTCTTAAAAGCGCATCTTCTAATTGTGCACTTTTCTTTATGTCTGCACTCTACAGTACTTTGACAATGTAACCCCTGGGATAACCTGACCGGCAGTGGTCCTTCTATGTAGTTGATTGTTAACATTGATTTAATTAGGTTTTTATATCCTTATTTTGCTTTTGCTTTGGATAGAAATGCATCAGACAAATGCATAAATATCATAAGCAAATGTGTGGAGTTTACCTAACAGTTTTGTGACTTTAACTGAAGTTTTGTTTTTTACTCAGAGGAGAAAAAAGTTAGGGTTTTTGGTGGTAAACATTCCTGCTGGCATGTAACAAATGATGAAAATGTGGAGAAGCACATTCATCCATTGTAAAGTGCAGTCCCAACTGTTATTTTGCAAAAGGTCAAAAGGTTATAGTTCTTTATCATGTGGAAATAAAACTGTGGCATAAAAGTATAACAAATACCTAACACTGGTTATCATTCAGCATTTTAGTTGGATAATTATCCAAAACAGAAAATTAAACATAGAAAAGGTTCAGTAGACACAACATAGTCTGTGTTCCATGTGTCTGTGTCTCAGCCCACAGACATAAAATCTGTGGTTTGAGGAGAGCAGAATGAAGTGATCCCTTTCGCTGCATGCCAAACTTATAAAATGGTACATGAGCAGAATAAATGGGTATGAGGTTTACACAAACTGTAACAACAGGGGTGCTCATAAGGGTGCTGTGGCTTTGTGAATATTTTTTTTCCCCACAAACTATACGACTGTTTTCTGCACCTCATTAATGTGTTCAAATTAAAGGTTAGTTTTTTTGCATTTTGGAGAGCTATACCCTGCCAGTGTAATAGAATATTAATTTATTTTAGTGCTCTTTACACATTTTACTGGCTGTGCCTGAATTGCTGAACAAGTGCTGACTTTAAATAATACAACAGCAGTGTAAATCACACCCATCTCAAAATGTTTGCATCTTTTATTTCGACGGTTTTGGGCACGTGAACTAAATGTTTTATTAGAGTATTAATTTGAAACAGGATCTTTTAAAAGGCTCATCTCTATAAATTATGCAGTATCTTATATTAACTATATACTTGCTATTGCAAGTGTAGATACAGACTTACTAGTGATGCAGAGTGAAATCAAAAATGATATTGTAGTAACTGTTTAGGAGAAGTAAACAGCTTAATTATGTTCTCTTTAACATCCTGTTTTTATCTATAAAAATATGCAGTGAGCATTGAATTTCCTCTCAAATGCTCAAAGGTCTCAAAAGTTGAATGACTGCAGAGGATTTTAAGAAGATTCTCGTAATGTGAAAATCAGAGACAAGATGCCAGATGCAAAAAAAAAAAAGACAAGTGACACATAATCACAGCAGCCAACTACTTGATGCAATGTGATGTGCACACAACTAATCTTGACTGTTGGGTACATTTTTTAACTCTTTTGATGAGTTTTAAACTAACTTCAGCATTCAAATAAAAAATTTAATAGACTGTCCAAAAATGTAAGATCTTTGTGCTGAAATTATTGTGCCACTATAAAATGTTCAAAGAGCACTCATGGTGCTCGAGTCGAGTGGCAGCTCTGATCCTCATGTAACCTTAATGTCATAGTCTGCTGTGGTTTGCCAGATTAAAGCAGACTCCATTTCAATTTAGGTATGAAAGGCTAAAACTTGTTTTACACAATGAATCATTTAAAAATTGAGGCAGGGGAGACAGACACCCGTCAGTTGTTGCACACAAAGTTACGAATACATACTCATATTTGGTTCCTGTGTGAGCAGCAACTACCTTGTTTTCACAAATGTTTGCAGCACCACCTCACAGACATCTTTGCAGCCATGCAACTGCTTTCAAAAGGTTCAAAGGAGAAAATCTGAAAAGTCTCTAATCTGGAGAGAAGTTTAAAAGAAGCTCAGCATTAAAGAAGGCCACTTATTAATAATTTTCTGACAAAAGAGGCGGCATACTTCTCAATGATTTGATTTGGATTAACCTTGGAGCTTGGTCACAGCCCAGCAAAGCTTCAAACACTAGTAGACTAAGATGCAAAGCGGAACTGAGGCAAAAAGAGGGGAAATATTTCCAGAGATTCATGTTATGAAGAAAAACATCTAATTTTAAGCTGTAAAAGTCAGGAAGGGCTCATTACTTTTAATATTACCTTGTTTCCTGACTTTCTAATAGATTCTTGACAGTAAGACATTTTATATGCTGCTTTGAGTGTAAAAATGACTAAATCAAAACTAAGCATGGCTGAAGAGAAACCCACCAATACTTATGTGAAGAGCAGACAGATGCGGCGAATCAAGGCTTCTCGTGTAGAGATACAAGTCATTGAAAAGCATAATGATTCCCTGTTTTTTTTCTCATTTCAGCACGAAATGGTAACATGCAGCTGGTTACCGTGGCAGCACGAAGGCTATTTGCTCCTGACATCAAGGGTAACAAATATCAAAAAATAAGACAGCAAAAATAAATAAAAAATCAACTACACAACAAAGTATTTGAAAATGGAACAATACATCAAGGACAGCCCAGTATTCTGAAACATTGCTGTGCTCTGAAACATGGAGGATGGGCTTAAGCATTAGGCTTGTTCTGACAGTCAATGAAATGGCTGTAAAATGATCATGAAAACTATTTTGATTTATTCAATCAGTTGGTGTGCTGTTTACTGAATAACCTGCCACAATTTAAGTTACTGCATATTTGTACCACCACATCCCAAAAGTGATCATTGAATTGGGTTTTGGTGACTTTGGAGGATATTGCAGCACAAAGAATAAGTTGTAATGCTTTGGAGCATTGGCCTGTCAGAAATAGCCATCATAAGACGGGTAAATAAATAATGGGCATAATCAACAAAGTCATTTTAATTTCTTTTCTTCTCCATTCTGATACTTGTTTTAACTTCTGAAAGTCATTTTTGCAACATCTCAAAAAACATTGTTGAGAATAAATAATTCTGTTTTTTCCTCTATCTCTATTAGCTATTTGTATGCTTGTATATACACACATGCACTCACACAGAGCACACATGCGCAAAGCTAAGGTTAAAAGAAAGACCCTCAAATCTAAGGTTAAAGGGAATGACACACTAGGGAACACCCTTTTTGGGCTGTAGCTTAGAAAGAGGCTAACAAAGAGAATTACAAACTGCTGCTTGATGCTATTTTGCTCTGTTAGCCCATAAGAGTAGCATGAAGAAATGGACCAGCTGTATTTTAGTCTTAATAAATGACTTAATTACTGACTCTTCAACCTCATATATCAAGAACCTAATGGAGAAAGTATAATTCTCCACAATATTAATATTTAACTACCATGTGATTATTAACACAAATAGAAAAAAGATCAACCAATTTAATATAGAGACTGGTGTATAAACATTCTATGATCAATATTATGGAGACTTTAGTCTTTACAAACACAGTTACTGTGATGATATTCCATTGTTACACGGACTTTATTTTCTCAGTTAACTCACCTATTGCAGCTTCAACACTTCTGGAAAAGCTGCTCACAAGGTTTACGAGTGTGTTTATGTGAATTTTGACCATTCTTTCAGGGGAGAATTTATGACTTCAGGCGGTGATGATGGATGAGAAAGCCTGGCTCACAGTTTTGGCTCCAATTCATCACATAGGTTCTCTACTGTGTTGTGGTTGAGGGCTCTGTGCAGACTATTCATGCTATTCCACACCAAGCTCATCCTTATGGATATTTCTTTATGGACTTATATGGAGTCATGTTGGCATTTTTAGGGGTTGTCCCTCAACTGTAAAATTAAATTTCCAAGAAATATTTCAACAATTACGCCATCTGTGTGCAATTAATCTAGACCTTGTGTTTCACTGTGAATTGAGCTAATGATATAAAAGATATAAATTAACTTTCCAATAATATTCCAATTCTTTGAGTAGGTCTGTGTGGTCCAGCACTGAAAGTTTCTTTCACTGGGATTGAGCCCCCGAGGACCAACTTCAACACTATGCTTTCCTCTCTAGCACTTGGCACAATTCAGTCAGGCGGGAACTGTTTTCCTGGCAACTGTCAAACCCTGACTGATTCATCTGAATGATTAACAGAAAGAAAAACATGATTGTTCACTCCAGAGAACACTGCTCTGCTTTAGAGTCAAGTGGTGATGTGCTTTACACTGATCCTTCCAAGGCTTTTCATTAAACTCGGTGATCTACGATTTGGGGATCCAGCTGCTCAACCATGACAAACCCAGTCCTTGAAGCTTTGGCATCACAATACACACACACAAACGTGTTCAAGGCCTCGTTGACACGTTTAAGTGAACATAGAAATAACATTTTTTTAACTTAAGGAATTTAGTAATACATCTTAATAGTATTTAACAGTCTATGAAGACAATATAGAGGAAGGTGCAAAAGTTCTTGTGATTAATTGTATTTCTTGTTCATTTCTTACCAAACAAAATATTTGCCTCAAATCTTTTGATTTTGGGTCCTTTAGTAATATTTTTTCTCACTTTCCTTCTTTCCATTTCTTACTTCTCTGCTGTCATGCATTCCTGTCCTCTTGTCTAAGTATTTTTCTCTTATAAATCCATGTCACTCTACTCCTTGTTTAACAAGGAGCCATTCTGTTGGAGATGTAGGGGACTGACTCAAAATTCACAGCTGAGCGAGAAAAATATCTGCTTTTATTAATTTTATAGTTCGCAACAAAAAACAAGCAGTTCAGATTGTGTTGTGGCCTTTGTAGAATTCATTTGTAAAGAGCTACACCCCAGTGATAACAAGGCTGATGTAATTTAGCGCGGACAGGACCCAATCTTAGATGATGAAGTGAGAAGCTTTGCTAAGGACATCAGTTTCTGCTGTTTTCCATACAGAATCTGCTGTGTATGTTTTGCAGTCATCCCTGTTCTTAATGCCTGCAGTAACTGCAATTGAGACATTGACTGACTCTTTGTAGAAACGTGAGCAAACAATGTTACAATCAATAAAAAAAAATAGATATTTATTTTAAGAGTCTCTGTTTTAATGTGAGGATAGCACAATGTCTTAGAGTAAAGAAGCCAACCAAAATCAGGCATCAAAACAAAATAAAGCACAAAAAACTTCTAATTATTGTCGCTTCAGGTTGTAATTAGATCTAGTCGACCCACTGTGTCTTAATGCATCACAGTTTCCTTTTTATGTGCTTTGTATTTTCATTATTGCTCCAGGAAATAACATTAAGTGCAAACATGAAGCATGAGCAACATTTTCTTGCAGAATTACCCTTTCATCCCCAGTGTGTTTGAATAACATACTACGACAATAATTGAACATTTTACTAATCGACAGTAATAATATTTGTGTTTATGTTGCCCAGGACATTAGCTGAATCAGCAGACAATTAACCAAGTCAGTGATTGTAAAAATATTATCAAGTCAGCACAGCAGAAAGTAAAAACTTTGAAAACCTCCTACTTTCTAGAGTGCCATGGTTTGGAGATATTTTACAGCAACAGGGCCTTTACCTTTTTACAATCAAAAGAACCCACCATAAAATATACTAAATGTCAGTATATATAGTTTTGTTGTTTGAGGCCAACACAACTTATTTGTGGAACCCAAATGGAGGAAATACCTTATGTAATGTGCCACCTAAGGCATAATATAATGTGTTCAATAATGGCAACATGGATAATGATAATGAATGAACAAAACAGCAACAAAACACAGAGTGTAAGTTCAAACATCAAAACTCCTGCATGGCCTACATTAAATCTCATGTGTCGGCAATTTCCTGCTCATTTGGAAACAAATTCCTTTCAAGCTGACGCTGAGAAAATTACATCTTTAACTAAAAACAAAAAGTACAGACAAAGTGCCAATTACAAAGGTGAATGACTTTTGTCTCACCACGATTGTTTCCAATAATGAACTTTCTGCAACCCGTAACCGTCTGTTCTCTTATCAGTGTCCTAAAATTAAAGAAGCTTGGAGCACCTGAAACAACTCGTTAAAGCTCTAATTAGGGAGCGGTTTCATCAGTTTCACTGTTCAAAGACTATTTCCCAAGAGACCAGTACCAAGGACAGTTTTTGTATTCCTAATGCATATTTTTTTTTTTTCAAAAGCTGGGAAATTCTCTATCAAGCCTCTTCGCTCACTGTCAATAACTACAAAAAATTTGACCAGTACTTAACTTCCTTTAATTAAGATTCAAGGATTTACTCTATTCACATTTGGTCAGAATAGAGGTGTAATAATGTTTTAGTTTTAGCAATGCAAAGATCCACTGTATGGGCTGTACAATGGCTGGTGGGAAGGATAAGTGTTTTGTTGTTGACTTACCATCCAGAAACCACTTTATACATTCTTGTTGATTGTGCACATGGCTATAGACTCTAGAGCAATGGTTTTCAAAGAGTTATTGTTGTATAATTGTGCATCTGTTTGCAGCCATTTTTATGTGGGAGCGTAAATGTTGAGTTGGCAGCGATAGCCAGTAGTAGCTTTTTTAGATTAAAAGTGACAAGAGGTCTTAAAAAAACTAATTGTGAAAGGTGCTCAAAATAGGAAGAACTGAGCAGACTACAATCTCATTATCTAAGAAAGATTTTGTGCAAAAAATGTCATGAACATGTTTTGTATAGCCCATGGACCACCTATCATAGTTTATTCAGTGAAGCATGATAGGTCACCTTTCAAGCCAGTTTTCATTTTCTAACGCTTTAAATCACATAAACCAAAGTGCAAGCCCTTTTCTGAGACCTCGGAGGAGCAAGAGTCTTGAATGAGCAAAGCATAGGAAGTCATTTATAGTGAGCACATTCTGCAAAACACAGATTAAAAAAATTCAATAAAAGAAAATTGTATAAACTGTGGCAACCAGATGAGAAGGATTTTTAACTAACAACAGTTCCTTATCAGACAAAACAGAAACACAGTGACAGAGCACAAGGGATTAGGACTGGTTGTGTGCTATGACTCAACAGGCTGAAGATGCACTCTCGTACAGGATTACCAGCTGGCATGCTTTGCTTGCCCATGCCAGCTCTCTTTGATCTCAAAACGTTTGAAAACCCTCCAACAGCCGCTTCTCCTGTATTTCTGTCAATTTAGAGGAAAAGCTTGATGGGAAAATTGTCATTTTGCTCTCATGACATGGAAACCATTAGAAATGTGCTAATAGAACAGCTGAGATATGTGGAATATCTACACAAGGAAGGTGTGTTGGGGGAAAAAGTTTGTGAAATGGAGAAGAAAATTGACTGGACCTTTAATCTTCTAACTGAATACAGCACTACATTACAATGGCTTACAAAAGCAATAATGTCCATTTTATATATTTGACCAAAAGGAAGAAAAACAAATGCCTACCTTACTTTGGCTTTCTCATAGTTTGTTTTGCCTGAACTGCTGACAAGGCAAGCACAGTACACAAATTATGGAAGTATTCAGCCCTGTCTCAGTTAACACCTTGTAGAAATACGTTTTAATGTAATTGCAGCTGTAAGGCTTTTTGGAGATTTTCGCTCCCAGCATTGTACTTCCATAGACTGAATTTTAATATTCAAAATTTCTTTACAAAACAGTACAAGCCACCATAATGTTTTAAAGAGAAGATGGTGAAGAAAGCTCTCCATCTGTTGAGTCTGCTTATTCAAACATACTGATCGGATCGCGTCTCTAATTCTGTTGAAAGACGAAAGGACTTATGCAATTTTTGAAGCGCTACCTGGAGAACTTTTAAGAATAGGTCAAGTGTCCTGGCTGAGATAAGTTAGTTAAATAAGATTACTTAACCAACTTTTTAATGTTGATTTAAAGCTTCTTGTTGAAGAGTCACTGACTGAATGCTCTGTTAATGTTGTCTCTCTCTCCTTTTCTTGTTCCTCTCACACAGACACTTTGTTGTCATATAGTAAACATGAAGAAGATCAGAGGAAGAGAATACTGTCAAGGTAATGTATGTCCAACTATGTAATATGATTTGCTGTGAAGATAGGGGGTGCAATAAGTTAAGCACTCAGAAAGAAATATGTGATTTGGAAGCTTTTTGGTACAGATGTAGACCACAGATGTATATGTAAACAGTTTCATTTGCAAGGAGCTCACACATCCAGAAGAGAGACCACAGGGGAGGAATGATCAAGAGTCAAGTCAAGTAAGATATGCTATTACTGGGACATTTGACACCTAGTCCAAACTGTGAGTGAAGGTCTTATCATACGTATCTCAGACAGTATTATGAGCTCTTGAAAGAGACGGATAGGATTTTGCATGAGGTTGAAGAAGAAGTAAAAAGAAAATATAAAAGCAAGAAAATGAGACAGTGAATTTCTGAGTATGTGAACTAAGACATGAACTCCATCATGCAGTGACAGAGCAGCAGCTGCACTGCCAGCTTTCATCATCAAACAGGTAACCATCACACCCCCTCAATTTCACTACTTCATTAAAGATCTCAATTTCCACTCATCTCCAAGTGAGCTGTGGTTAGGGCTGGCCGTCTCACTAATTTACTTCCATTTACTGTAACCTCTGCCCAGGCTCCTCATCGGGTCTCAACAAGAAAAATGATTCCCGTTTTCCTCTCAGAGCCATAAAATCAGAGGCAGTTTCACCAACTGAGGATGTCCACAGTGAAAATAGTCCCCTCTACACCTCTTATGATAATTCCTTTCATAATGAGCGAGCAGAAAACACTCTTCCTTTTTATTTTCATACAGCACTTTGCAGCTGGTGTGATTAATAAACTAAGATTTGTAAAGCAAAAATCAGAGAGAAATATGAAGGAGATTATATACGCAATGATTTGCATAGTGCACAAATAGGTTTATTGATGTTAATTGTGAAAATGCTAATTCATTTAAACATATTAAAAGGTAAAAATAATAATAATTAAAAAAAAAGTTGTAAAAAGTTTAATCAAAAGACAAATTCAGAGATAAGTCAACGATTGTGTTGGAGCAGAGATACATGTCTCTCCGGACACCATCCACTGGGGATCAAAAGCGCCAAGCTCTTAGGGAGTCTTTTGTATCTTTTAAGCTGAAAGCAGCATTTGTATTGTTTCTCTCATTAACTGTTTATGTCCAAAGAAATCACAGCTGACTAGTGGTTTTCTTCTTGTGCAAACCAGTTTCTTGTCATATTTCCAGAGCCACAGGGAAACAGTTTTTTGACAGAAAATTACATTGATATTATTGCCCAAGATAAATCAAATCAAAGTACCTAAATGAATAAAGGATTCATTTAGAAAAGCTGTTTTAAAAAAGCAATTTCTCTGAAGAAACAAAACAAGCCTAAGTAAATTTAGAAAAAAAAATCTGTTTTACAAGCATATTGGAAATCTCATGATAGTGTCTCATTGCATTAGAAAAAAGGTGTTTGTGCACTTTCTCTGAAGCGGATGACGTGAAGAAATCTTTATGACATAAAATATTTTTTTATCTTATTTATTAAAATTCTTTGAAGTTGTTTTGTTATGGTTATATAACTCACTAGAGCCACCATCTCTGTAAAATCAGAGGAGATTTTGTGTTTAAGATCTATAAATTATGAATTAAAGGAACATCAGTCTACAGTGTTTCTTGTGACAAGCAGAAAAAAAAATCAGAAAACCCAGCAGATCCAATCACATCTTTCTGACATAAAACTAACACAAGCTTCAGGGAAACATGTTGTCAGGGGGAGCAGTTTGAACTTCACATGTTTTTTCTTCAGAAAACAAACAAGAAAATCCCCAAAATACATAAACTCATACTTTATGTGCAGTATATGTGTTCCTTCTTTCTTTGACTTCTCATCTATAATGCAGACAAAGTGTGAATACACTTACAGGGATTTGTCTTCAAATGCTTGACCTGTTCCAGATGGATCTCTGCTTCTTTATTATTTCTGTTGCAAAGAAGTCAATGGCAACTTTACTCTGACATGTTAGGGACAGTTTGTCTGCCATAGACGATGTGGACCACGGATGTTTTAGAGCCTAGACAAATAGCTGTGGATTTGGCTTTGTTCGCCTCTAAATGTGGAGGCAAACACTTCGGTGTTGTGTGCATCCAAAGTAAATTCACCTGCCTGAAGACATCTGCTGCACAAGCTCATGACTGAAAATTCTGGATGTCTAGGAGGTTAAAATGTACTGAGCTAAAATGAATGCAGTTCAAAGTGAGATGAAAAAACTGTAGAGTCTAACCCAGTGATCCTCAAAACAGGTGCAACCACCTCAATCCGAAATATATAGTACACAAACATACAAATATTTGACAGACTCATGGGGGGTTTTGAGAATTTTGCATGAATCCTTGTAATAACACGACTAACCCAAGATCTCATCCTTGTTTTTTTGTTGTTTTTTTTAGGAAATACTAATTCAGCAACAGAATTTAAATTTTTGGTTAAAAATATAGCTATCATAAGAGACCATTGCTATGTTTGAAAAAAAGTGCAGTATTTTGGTTAAAAAATAAAGAGATTGTTTAGATCGTATAATAAAATGTGTTAATCTATAAAGTGAGACATGGACAACAGTCGTTGGAGATGAAAATGTCAAAGTCCAAAGAATAGCATTCACTACAACAAATTGGCTTCTTTTTATCAATTCCAACCAACTAACATATTTTTATACAAATAGCCTTAACCTTCTCAACAGACTATTAAAGAGAACCGTTCATTTAATAGTTTAAGTGGAAAGAAATGAACGGAGAAGTGAGCTACGAGCTCCATTCATTCGTCATACTCCAAGTCAGCACTACTGACTTGATGTATGGTTTACTTGAAGGAAGTCAATTATACAGAATCCAGAATCTGAGGTTCCCACACCTATATAAGCCGTTGATTTCTATCATTAAACTCTGCCAATGTATACGTACTGCTTCCTTAAAAGTAGATAAAAATGAATACATGGCTTAACAATGAACCATTGCGTTCACCTATGTACAGAGGACATTTGCAGCAGACTATTAACATTTACTTCTTTTCTCTCCCACATGGCCTGCTCTGATGTTATAAATTATCATAAAACAATAAAGAAATAATATTTAACATATAATAAATAATATTTAATATATTATATAATATTCCTAAAATAATGGACTAAGTTAAAAGTGATTTTTTTTGCCTCTTGGAGAGAAAGAGGTGGTGACTTTTTGGAAAAAATTACTTTTACAAAAAATATGTAGGCTGTTATTTTTGGAAGGTGACATGTAGAGAAGGTGAAAAGTAGGGTGATTGCATACATATCACTGTTAATGTCCAACTTTTGGGTCATATCTTAGATGCCAAATTTACACCTTTAAAGCTGCATATCCATATATTACAGGTCAAAGTTTATAGGTGGGAACCTATAAACTTTATTCCACTTTAAAATTTAGTTTAATTGGGTAAAGTGGACAGCAAAGATGTTCTAAGCAGCAGATCACATTACAGACTCAGCCATTTGCTAAATGACATGAGATCCAAGGTCGGCCTCAACCACCTCAAAATCATCCACACATTTAACCTAGTTAAAGGGAAGTGAAGCACTTTGCTTCATGTGCCAAAACTCTGACTCATTAAAAAAATTTACACGGGTATCGCTGCCAGTGGACAGCGACCTCTGGCTTTTTCGCTCTTATAATTAATGACACTTATGTATCGCCCTGCTCACTCCAGCCTTGTGAGCTACCAGCTGCAGCAGCAGTTTGTTCACAGCCATTCAGGTAAAAAGCTCAACAACTTCAGTCTGAGCAGGTCGCTTAAGAGCACCTGAATCTGTTTAGGTGCGAAGCAGAAGTTTCTTAGCCTTGAGGTCTTTTAGATGCAGAATACACACTCTATCACTATGTGAGTGTTGTGGGAATTGATTCGACTCATGAATCAATAATCAGTTTATTCACCCTTGTTTCTACTGTAGAAGCTCAAGCTGTAAAATCTGTCAACCCCTCAGTACATGTCAGCCTTCTTTCCATTTCAATTACTTACAGTATCATGCTGTAGAAGCATCTTAACAGCAAACCACATTTGTAATCATAAAAAAACATTTAAATAATTATACATTTCCTGCACTTTCCTTAATATCAAAGGTGCAATATGCAGAAACTCAAATGTGTTCAAATTATTAATAAGGCTACTCTCATGTTTGTACAGCTCAAGTGAAGACTGAGACTTATGGTGAAATGAAGTCATATCTGAAATGTCATGACTACTCTTGCAAACCTGATGATAGTGACCACATCTAGATTGTTAGAGGAATGTACATGAATAACTGTTACCTGTGCTACAGCGACGTGAGTCTGCTGCTGCTGCTGCTGAAGCTGCTGCTGGAGCAGCTGGATCTGGTGGTGGACAGACAATGGAGCTCCAGGAGGCAGCGTGCCCAACGCTGGGAGCAGCATCCTGGGACTGGACATCAGAAGAGAAGGCTCCTCTAAAACCTGAGAGCAGGAAGAAACCAAGTGCATGTCATTTGTACCATTAAAAAACAACAAAAACATCAGGGTCTAGTCTGAAAAAGCATTTTTAATGGGTGCTTTTTACACATTTTCCACAGACTTCCGCAGATGATGTCCTAATTATCTGCTGTGTGCACCATATTTAGCTGATATCATCTAGGGATTTGAGGTGCTGCAGAAATCTGACTGTCCATGCAATCTTTGCTTTTAGTTTTTTTTTTTTAAACAAAGAAAGAAAATGTGTGTATTAAGTGTTGAGGTAGAAAAAATCTCTAAAGAAAAAAAATCTTATCTAAAACTCTATTTAAATTGTTAAACTGGTTCTTTTTTGTTGCCTTTGACATGAAGTGTTTTTCCATGAATGTATCCCTTAGAGGTTGGAAGTAAGAGATCTAATAAACACAAATTAATATGCAGTCAACAGGACACAACAAGTTTATAAAATAAAAAAAAGCTACATACTGACATGAATTTCTTTAATAATGAATGAAAATGAAATGAAATAAGGTTCATAACAAAAACATACTTGCAAAAAGTTGCACTTGAGAATGCCTACAGGTAAAATAACAAAACAAGGGATTAATGAAACAATAAAAATGACATGCAATAGAATCACTAAAATACCTTGGAGAACAAGCCATCATCAAAACAAAAAAAACTGACTTAGAAATGTTGAGTTGCTGATTAGCTGCTTCAGCATGGATGAGTGGAACACAGAGAATTGAAATGAGGATCACATAAATGCTTCACTCCAGTAGTAATGAGCATTCGGAGTCAGTTCGCCTCCACTGAAAGGCGTTTTCCTAACTGTCGTAAATATTTCATTAAAAGTCCAACATTGTACTTTTTCCATCACTCAACCTGTCAAAATCATTTATAGTTTCACAAATCTTTTGCTTTAATCACACCATAGCAAGAGCAAATTGTTATCTTAAAGGGTATCTGCAGAATACAAGCTTCAGAACAAGGAATATTACTAAATAAATATGATTTAAATCACTGGTGCTTTAATTCTCTACCGAATAAGGACAGCCGCTTTATCTTTCTATGGAGACAGTAGTTTAAAAATTCTACACAACTAAAATAAAACTCAAGGGACTTCAAGCATAAAGACTACATTAAATTATTTAATTAATTCTTCCATATTTAATGTCATGTATTTTGTACAATTCAGTTGAAAAACAACTGAAAGTATTTGTGTGCACATTTTTGCACTAAGATTCCATTACACCAGATTTCATTTAACTTCTTTTCTGATCAAAACCTAACAGCATCCAATATCCAGATTGTGATTACATCTCTTGCCCACATTCCTCATTAGGTAACCTCAGTTTGTGGTGTCATTGCGACGCTTAAAGTCAAATTCACTCTTTATTTTTACTCTTGCAAGAGGTTATTGTAACTGTTATTTTTTACATTTTCATTTAAAATATCAGTCTACTTTTATATCGCAAGATAGCAACTGTGAGATCATTTTCTGTGTTCATATAAGTATCATTTTACAAATATTACATTACATATTAATTTTTGAATTACTGGAACTGTTAGGTTGGGATAAAACATTCTTGATAGCATTCTAGTCATAGGAATTTTGTAAGTTTTTGCTAAAGGTAGTATTAACTTTTAAGAATATAGCTCAGACTATGGAACCAAGGACAAAATAACCACACTGCTTTCCTTGTGATTCACTGCAATATCTGGTCATTGTAGAATGCTAGTTTAGCTTTTTCTGTGTGTTTTTTTTTATACAAGCAGCCAATCATGCAGACTTTAATGAATGTCGCTGAATGAATCTCAAAGTCCCAATCCCTAATAAGGAAAGAACAGGTGTGCCTAAGTGACTGGAATTGTGACTCTGGCTAGAGTCAGCATAACAACTCGACACCTGATTATATTAAACCTTGGCCTGCCATAAGGAACCTGCGAGAAGCCACATTAGCATCTGTCGCTCCTTAAGCACCTTCTGGCAACACAGTGTCAGTCATCTGCACACACACATAAAACACACACTTGCACACAAGGAGCCAGAGAGACTCTGCAGGAGATGGGTAAATGACTGATGGCCTGTCAGAGATGGCTCTTTCAGGTTAGTAGAGGCTAATTATCCATCCTGACAGGTTGCTTGGAGACATGATGAAGGGAACAGCACAACAGGATATAGCCTTTCTTCTGTGAGTGGACACCAATCCATAATAACAGTAAAACTACAAGTTGAGTACTGCATAGCTTCCCGTGACGGCTACCAATATAGAACTCAAGGGTCGATCCTGATTAGCTGGATATCCTTTTAGTTCAAACTTTAGACAGTCCTGTGACCATTCAGAAATGGCTTAAATGAAAATCATGAGGCTACTATAATGTTACAGTACCAATTAATTAGGTTTTTCACTGTCTGCAATCCAAATCATATTTCCGCAAAGACACAGTTATGGGAATCACGTTTGCGCAAAGATGTTTCTTTAAGCTACTCAGAATTTCCCTTTATGTGTGGGAAGTTTCTGCACCTCTGCTATAAGATCTACATACCATCAATCACATGATAACTGTGACTTTAGGAGGTGAAGTCAGATCACTGCATTATTTTTTAATTATATTTGTGAGCCAATCAAACAAAGGCTGTAAAGCCTGAAGTTATTTTATTATGAGCACCACTCTTAAAAATAATGTATTGGAAAATTTAAGGTCAAATTGCTTGTAACAATGTAGCCTAAAAACTTTTCTACTCCTCTAAGTCTTGCAGAAACTAACAGCCAAGCCTGCGTGCTGTTTGCAGGTGAGCAGACCTCTTCCCAGCTGAAACTCTTATTCCACTGGTGAGTGCGGTCCATATCATTTCTGACCTATGTGTAAAGCGCCTGGGGGTGGCACGGTACATATTGATTTGTTTGTTATAGCTGCTCAGTGGGATTCTTTTGTATGTAACCGAAGAGCAAAGCCAGAATGTCCTATCTAACATAACATTCCCAAATAACCAAGCTGCACAGGTTTGCACTAGACTAGAATAATTTCATTATCCAAGAGCTGGATGGGCGAAACACCAGTCCACAGCAATCATAGAAGTAGGTATGATCTGAAAATAATAATTTTTTTTCATTTAACTTTTAAAACTTAAAAAGTTTCTTCTAAGTCTTTGCAAATCTTTTTTAAATCTAGTTCTTGTGAACTTATTCGTTACATCAGATCTTGAGGTTTCCCAAAAGAAAACAGCATTGTTGCTGGATTATGTTGTCAAAATCCCCTGTCAGAGATTTAAATATTCTTATAGATCAGTGTATATGTGCAAATGACAGCTATAGATCTTTCCTTGGATCAAATAAAGCTTTTGTGTTAAAGTAAGTCTTTAAAACCCTTTTTCTTTCCTCTGAGTTACTGTGAGACTCCTTAGCTACATCTTGGCTGTGAAATAAAGGATGTTCAACAGGATTACAGCTGTGATTTTGAAGTTGACAGTGGTATAAGATAAACTAAGATTTAGTAAGTGGAAATGTGAGTCATGAGAGTCAAAACTTAATAACAGAACTAAAATATGACATGTTTGGCTTTTAAGCATTATGGGCACAGAAACAAATGCCATTTTAAGGAGTAAGAGAAGAAACACAGACATGAACACAGTGTCAGTGAAAGTAGAGCAGGATGATACAAAACAGATGGAAAATAAACACCTCCACACTCTTTCACTTCATTATGTTTCTATAAAAGCAACATCAGAAAATGTTGCTTTTAATAAGCAACAAAATGAACTAGAAATTTAGCCATCTACCTGTAAAAGAGCAAGCCAATTTGACAACTATTTCCATATGCTTTATGAAAGAGATGCAATTACTAAAACCAAAATTCATCATCCAGGCCAGAGGAGAAAGTTCAAACTTGGACTTAACACAATGGATCATCAGATGTGTTGGAAAACTCAGACAAAACAATCACAGGTCCAATGCAGTAAAGGCTGCAAAATATTTTAATAAAGCAACCTATCATAATCCCACTCACAACTTATTATTTTCTCCTCATATCTTTACCTTTAGCAAGTGAATATGTGCGCGAAACGGCTTATTGACTGAATGTAGTGTAAAGTGGTTTGGGGTCCCCCTGAAAAAACTTTTAACATTTAGCATTACTGTTTTTATGTTCAAACAATATTTAAGTTAAAAAAACAAACAAACAAGCAAAAAAAAACTTGCAGCCTTAATCTCACAAAGTTGCTCCAAATGAGACAGAACTGGTATGGACTTAGAGGAAATTAAATAAAATATTGTTTTCCTTCTTGCTAGCAAAGAATCACAATGTAAACAACAGAAATTGAATGGGAAACTCCAAGGGTGACAATACACTTCTGGTTTCATTCACAATACAAATACCTACTACATTTAACCAGTCAAATTGTTGCCTCTGAACAAGAAGAGAAGAAGTCAATGATTGGTTATTTTATAACCAATAAAATAACTGTTATTTTATAACCAATCATTGTGAATCTGGATTCTACTATAATATAGAAAATCTCCAACATAGCAGCGATTTTTCCCAAACTTGTTAACCCAAGTTGAAAGATGTTGCCTTACATGTAATTATCAAACTTTCTTGAGCCAACTGCCATAATTCCTACAGTACTTAGCAATTATTCCAGAACTGCATCAAGATTGTGGTGCATAAAAAAAAAATGTTTATTGGAAGCAATTATTTAGACATTTCCTTTGACCATGGGAGGAAAAAATAAATATTTAACAAGGAAAAAACTGAAGACAAGCACTGATGCCCACCCAAAAGCAGGAAGTAAGAAGTTGTATATACAAAACGGCTTCTCCTTCTGTGCTTTATATTTGCTGTTTGAATGAAAATCAACGATGAAATTCCTCTGGAGCATTTCCTAATGTTTTTACCAGGTAGAAGCTATTCAGCGAAGAGATGCAAGTCAAATATTAAACTCAGCATTGAATTTAAATAAAGTCTGAAAACCACCAAAATTCTTCATAATACATCTCCCATTCTGCTATTACCATACAATTCCAAAACATGCAGTACATATATTGACACTCACTATTTGCAGGTCGCAGGAATATTTATTTATTTGATTAAATTGTTTATGTAAGAAAGGGGTTAGATGGAAAGGTAAATAAAGATAGATGATGAGGCCTAAAGGAAGTCGTTATTCCTCCTCCCACAGCCGCGATTAAGCAAGCTGCTCCCTGACTGTCAAGCAGCCTGCTTCTTCCCACGCACACTCAGAAACACACAGGCTAGAAGAGAAACTTGTCAGATTCTGGGTTTTCTCACCGAAGACAGCCTTGGATACAGATTTACAACTTTATCAAGGGCTCTTAAGAAACAGCATGCAATTTCATTCTGTATTGCCTTCAGTGACTTTATAACACACCACTAACCATTAAAGTTAATGCATTGGAATGCAAAACCAAAGATCTTTCTTCAGTTAAAACATGTATCTGACACCTTTTCTAAGATTTCTTGTTTCCAAAAATAAATAAGTGTTCCAGATTACCCATTTTTTTTCAAAAACAGCAAAGACAAGCACAGCAAACATTGTAAATTAGATTTCTTGTGGGTTTAAGAGTACATTAATTTAATTCAAAGCCACTATTTTTGATACAGCTAAATAATAAAATAAAACATAGAATAGAAATACAAATAAAACATTGAAAATATTCCCTATTGAGGGTTGATTTAACTTTGATTTTCTTATTATGTTTCCACTTCAACGTTTTTCTTCTTTGTTTGTATATTGAGTTTTGTATCTAAAGTGCAGCATATTGCATCTGCTAATGTGCTGTTAAATACCATACCTTATTAAAGTCAAGCCAATAAATCTAATAAGGACAGATCTTTTCTAAAGCCAGAAAATAGTTACTAGAAAATATCAAATTTTTCCCAAATCTGAAGTGAGACCAATAATGCAGGTGTTAGCTATAGTGAAGGATGTTTGATTCTAAAGGCCTATTTCTCTTCCAAAAGTCCTTTAAATCATTGTTAGAGTTCATTATAATATGAACACCTGAAAAACTGCAATATCTGAAAGAAAAAATGTCTTACCTCAGAACCTAAATACATAAATTGTTCAATCAAATTTGGAGTTTAGGTTCAACATTCTAGCTGATATTGTGGAATGCATGGAGTTGCTTGCTTCCCTTCTCTTCACTTAAAATTCACAACTTTGAATTTAAAATATGTTTTGTTGTGCCTTTAAGTTGTACATCAAGTTGAAATAACATCATCAGGTTTTTTTTTTTCACTGTGGTTTGTGCTGACTCCATAATCTCTGTGATGAAAATGTTACCTTGGATTAAAAAATTACATTGGCTCTTGACCCTAACAACACCATGTTAAATACATTCCACATTTGGCAACATCTAAAACTGTATGTGTTTGAAGATGCTTATCTAATATTTGCAAACACTCATTTTAGTGACTTGACAGTCTTTTGGAAATTGTATTTGATAAGAACTATAAAAGACAACTTTAGGGACTGGTCCATCAGAAAGCATAAGCTTCACTTCATTTTACAAATAGCCAGAATAGAATTTCAGAGAGGCTTTGCAGCTGAGTCTAAATACAAATACATAAATTCTCATTTTAGGTTCACTGGTTTGTCAAAGCCTAATTTTCCTCTCTCCTGGTGACTGCCAAGAAATGAATAAAAGCAGCTCACAGGGCAGTGATACTTTTCAGAAAAAGCTTTTCATTTCATTTCCAATTTCAATTTGAAGACCAGCATCAGGTGGTCATTTTCTGAAAATGCAGAGTCTCAAGCCTTAAAGCTGCACAGGAAACATATTTTTGCCTAATGGACACCTCACTAGTTTTTAAATTCTCACTTACATTTGAATTACAATTTGCATAAGGTGCTCTGAGGCCTATTGGGTAAATTAAAACTATCCAAAGAATAGTGAAAAAAATATGAGGGATGCAATTTATTATATTTACATAAAAATATTGTCCTAAAATCTATAACACAAAAAAGGCCAATTACATAGACAATTTGGCTATAATAACAATTCGGACCAGGCTGAATGAAATTTAAAATCTCATTAACCATTTTAGTGTTTGTGATAAACAGAAGTGTCTCTATAACTAATAGACATCCTGTGACAGTTTGTCTTTTGGCTACAAATCAGAAGTATAAAGTGCTTAGGACAAAAACCCTTCTTGTATCTTAATGGTCTTCACTTCAAAATTCACAAGATATCATTCTTTCACTTTTGTTAAGTGTTAACATAGGAACATCGACAAAGGGCAAGGCTAAGACAGGTCAGCCTTACTGGGATGAAATGAAACTGGCATATGAGCAAATCTCTCGGTACAAAGTGTTCATGGACTACAAACCCTTCAAGGATGAGAAATGCAGAACTTTGTACAATAGGAGTATTTGTCACCTGACCTTGTGAGTCCTTGGGAGTGGGCAGGCTTTGGTTTTATAACACCTTTACAAGTCTGCAAACACACACATGCACACACATTCACATGCACACAGCTAGAAATAAAGTCTACAAATTAAAAGGGTATCAGTACAAACTTCCTAGGGTGCTGGTGCCTGCAATAAAGAGGCTCAAAAGACAGTTTCATAAAACCCCACTGAGTTTGTAGAGTAAGGAGCTGAGGGGCTGCTTTTTTTATTAGCTGCTTGAGTATTGAAAAGATAAGTCTTTGTCTGACAAGACTGAAGGGAGAGTCTTTTTGTCGGGATACACATCTGTCTGAGTTTAGGAATGAGAAGTAAATGCAGCTTTTGCTCTGAAAGAAAACGGCAGAGGATCTGAGGGAGACTTTATCAGTACACATTTCTGTCCGTCTGTCCCACAGGTTTGCACACCATTGTTAAAATTATGGATTTCTGGGATTGAGATTTTTTCTTTTGACCATGACAAATAATTTATAAGCTTTTTCCACCTGTAATGTGACGTTTCTTGCAATAATAAGCTAAAAATCAGCAAGTCTGTTAGTAAAAGACAAGCCACTATAACATCAGGTCATTAGGTTTAAAAAAATATTGTGTATGCATGTGTTATGTTTAATATTTTTGCTTGATGTCATGTTGGATTATGATAAATTCATGCATAATGCATGGGTGCTTTAGTCCAGTCCAACAATCCTGCAGCTTTTAAAGGTAAAAGGTAAAGATAAAGGTAAAAGGTGATGGTCATTTTATTTATATAGCACATTTTCAGCAACATGGCAATACAAAGTGCTTTTAGATGCATCCCTTCTCCAACACACCTGAATCAAATGGCTTATAAGCATCTTTTAGTTTTGCCAAGGCATAATAAAAGTTGTTAGCCTCACTAATACTGGCAGAAGTGGGTAACTTCCTCCTCAGTTGTCAGTGCTGGCCGATCATTAATCAGCTCAGTATTAGATTACTAAATCTTTTACTGAACTATACATTTGTATGGAGTTATAAATGCATCTGTTCTAATTTACATAGACACAGAAAACATAACATGCAATAGCTTTAATAATATGCTGTTATAACACTTTGGATTCTGCTTTTTTATAAAATGTATTTCAAAGCTAAGACAAGCACAATCTGTTTTCTCAGTACCAAGAATGCAGGTTTTGCATAAAGAAGGAAAGTGCTTTTTTTTTACTCATATCTCAAGAGCCTGTTCAATCCATGCAACTGTCTACCTGAGAATTTCACATCTCTATCTCCTTAGCCAAGACCTCCAGCCATGTACAGGGACATTGAGACATTTCAAACCTGCCCTGAAGCATGATCTTTACAGTGTAACCTGGGTGTGCCACAGGCCACAGTACCTGGCCTCTGTGTATTTAAAAAGACGCAAAAGCCAGCAAAGTTGCATTTTTCAGCAATGTACACCATAGCACCAAATTGACTGCATTAATTTAAAATGGTTACATTAATCTGTACTATCACCTAAAACCTCTGACTTCCCAACAAGTATTAAAACCAGTCAAATCAAATACTCACAGAGGTTTATGAGCCTTTGCAAGGGATTGCTTGTTCATTAATCTTGCCGATGGTAGGTCTAAATCCATCAAGGCACACTAATGATGGGATGGGAGGAAAAGACGAGGAAAGGATGCTGTGAGTCAGGGGTTGCCAGCCTGTAGCACTACACTCATAGATCAGAGAGCTTACACCTGCCTCACAGAAGCTTAAAATGAGCCAGAGGCAAAACCTTGCAAAGGCTTTTGTTGTACAGTCTCACTTTAAATGCAAGAACACTTGCCTTCTGTTTTCTCAGTCACACTGAAGGCAAACAACTGCTTTCACTCAAGGTCCATTGCTATTCTCTAAAGGTATCCTAAGATCCTGAGTGACCACTTGCCCCTTATTTGTGAGACACCATAGCAGAAGTAACAGTATTCATCTTAAGAGCAGCACATTCTCTTGATAAACCAAATGTGTATCAATTGTGAGTGACTTTCAATTTAAAGGGGCAGTTGTATATGTTTTCCAGCCAAGTATAATCATTATTATACGATGATAATCAAGTAACTTTGTTACCTTCAGCTTTTATGTCAAATGTGACTTACAAGAAATTTGACTAATGTAATGCCTTGAAATTTGACCTAAAAAGGTCCTGCTCTTCCCAACAGTAGGCCTTCACAAAATTATTGCTCCTCTATTAACCATTTATTAACGTTCTTACCAATGTTGCACTAAGTAACTCGAATAATGAGCTCAACAGATGTGCAGCTCCACCAGGTGTATGCTAATTGCTTCCAGCTACTCTGAAGGAATTAAATGCGCTAGTCGCCGGTGGAGGGGTGGCCTGAGAGGCGTTAGCTCAGAAACAAAAAGAGCTATTTTGCACAGCTGAATGGCTGGCACAGGAGCTCAAAGGATTTCTCAGCATGCATAAAAGAATCAAAGAAATACTTCAGGTATGTTTTTGATGGGAGAACAACATTAATATTTGACCTATTTGACCCTTACCTTGCCTTAATCCCCCCAAAATGTGGACATTCAGTAGCTGGGTTTTAAATTGTAAGGTGGATAGATTGAGCACAGTCATAGAGATTAGTGGCAATGTGGGATTTGACCAGAAACAATGATGTTATTTTATTTTGTTGGTGACATGTCAGGGATTAAAAAATAGTTTCTGCTTTAAAATGAGGTTAACATTTTGTGTAATGTGGTGCTTTTTGTGTCTGCACAGTGCTTACTTATTAAAGTAATCAATAAGCATGTGTCTCTTGCCAGAATAAAAGGTGCAGTCTGTTGTAATGTGTAAACTATATTTATCTCTAATCTTTGATTTTTGGCATTTCAATTTGTCTTGAAGTAATAGTGTTCCTGATCCCAAAGGTGATCAAATTGGAAAAATAAAAACACCTTGACTCAATCTATGGACAGGACATGAAAGGTAGGATTGATGCATGCTCTCTAAGTCCCCTGGGACTGTTTGAACGTGGGCCGCTGAGGGATTTGTCAGTCTAATGGGAGCTGACAGGAAGAGTATGAACTTTAACACACGCAGGCTGCTTTCCCTTTCATGAGCTTCCACAGAGCCCCTGCAGTGAATCGAATCCCTCTCCTCACAGCTGAAAATGCATACAAATGGCTGCTAATGCAAAGGCCCAGCATACGTGCTGTGCACACACATCTTATTCACAGATACATTTCTCCACTTGCCCTGGCTTATTTCTATTTAATCTGTCAAGGTAACAATGTATTATAGAAAAAAATCTGAAACCTTACATATGGTGCATGTACAGCAGCAAGACAAAGCATCACATGCAGACACATGATTCCAGTGGTGACCTGAGAGTGGAGGTCAGCGCAGAGGCTCATTTTAGAGATTTCACGGCACGTTGCTTTTAATCAAGAGCTATAAGGAAAAAGCCTCATAACAGTAGAATTATTACCAGAGGTTGATAAACAGCTGAAGAGATTTGTGTTGAGAGTGAGTTGGGATTCAAAATAGGCGGGAGTTTTGCCACTTCTTTTGCAAATGACCTTAAACTCAGGTACTGTGGCCTGGAAACCCTTCCATTTAGAAAAAAAAGCATGTACAATAGTACATAAAAGTATTCATTCTGCCTGGAACTCTTATTTACATTTTCTTCTGATATTCATTAATATTTCACAGAGGATATTAATGTACTACTTGCCACACCAAGTAGTACATAGCATGAAGAGGAATAAAAATGACCTGACTTAAAACTTAAAAGCTCCCCCGAATCAATACATTACCATACTTTATTTATATAGCACTTTAAGAACAGCACATGGCCAGCTAAATAAAGTACTGTACAGCAGAAACATAAAAACACAATGAAAACAATAAATATCCCAAAGTCAGTTATCAGTATCTGTCAAAGCTTTGTAGAAAAAGCTTTCACTACAATTACAGCAGGAAATCTGGGCTAAGTCTCTACCAGCTCAGCACATCTGGAGGCTGAGAGTTTTGCCACTTCTTTTGCAAATTACCATAAACTCAGTCACTGTGCGTGAAAAGTTCTGAAAACCCAGATGTTCAAGTGTTGCCAGTGATTCTCAACTGGGTTTAGATATTGTTAATTCTAATATTTTTATTTAAACCATTCCATTTTAGTTCTGTCTATCTTGTATAGTTGAAAGGCGACCATCTGCACATAGATCAATTACGTCATGAAATTAACATGATTAGCATGCAAAACCACTTTCCTTATTTGTATATTTATATTTATAGTTCAAATAAAACTTTTAGGATAAAAAGAAGCATGTACAATAGTACATAAAAGTATTCATACTGCCTGACACCTGCAACAACACAAACACAGATTCTTCAAATGTACATTTTTTCCAGCTAAACTCAGGAAAACAAATGAAGCACAGGCAGCCCTCTCTATAGCGAATAGTGAATTCTCAAGGCATAGAGTAGCGTAATATATTCATCACACATTACTGTCCTCCCACTCCAGCCTTGATCAAAAACACAAATCCCTACTGCTAAACTACAGTAGTAAACAAACCAAGTAAGCAAAAGTTACTATGCTGCTTTGCCAACTGAACCACACAGTTGTGTTTATAAATCACCCAACAGTGCGCAACACACTTTCCTAGTTTTAAATAGATGCTTGTGAAGAGCTCCCAAAGGTCTGAGAGCAGACAGTCTGACGGAGCTGTATCAAATCTCTTCCACCACGCGGCCACACAAACACAAACACATGCACTGGATTACTTTTCTTGGTTTAGATGCCAACAAACTGCAAAGTGAAAAGTGAGAGCTATTTCTGTAGATGTGCCACACACACACACACACACACACACACGCAGACATGGCTTTAACTGGATTAAACTGTGGTTTATTACAGGCACATATCCTCTTATCACCAATCAATGTAGGAATCTGCAGATTAAGTTCCTTTCCTATTTCATAAAAACTGCTTACCCAAAATACTTAAGCTGTGCTGCTGAGAAGTAATGGGCTCTATCTTCTTTGAAATTCACTTATGAGTTTCTCCTGTTGGAGTAAATGTTATTTTCTATTGGGTTTTCAGAAATGTACAATATTGTAATAAGTATTCTTTCATCTTTATTCATCCAAATGTTAATGCATGAGGTTTGCTATGAGGCTGGTCGACCCTTTGGAGATTTATAGCTTCAATTCTTCTGGGAAGGCATCTCCCGATGTTTTGGACTGAGGTTTTGTAAATGCTGATTATTTCTTCTGAAAGTCTATTTGCAAGGATGGACAAAATGGCATGGCTCACGTTTTCTATACTAATTTAATTCAAATATGTTCTATCGACTGTCCAGGCCAGTTAGTTTTTTTCTACACCAAAAATCGCTCACTCGAATCTTTATGGACCTTGCTCTCATGTGCATTCATAATGCAACAAAGAGTGTTCATCCCCTGACTGTTTCCATGGAGTTAAGACCAATACATTTACAAGTTTGCTCTTTCTGCAATTGCAGGACTTAGCCAGATTCTTGAGCTACATCCCCTCTGCACCAAACTTTTAACTTGACAAAATGCTGTCATGAAATCCTGTTTTCTTGCCAACAGCTAAATCAAGAATTGTCAGGCAGGGAGACATGATTCATCATTCTAGAAAACATGCCTTGCATGCTCTCAAGTGCAGTGATGCTTCTCTCCACTGCATCTTAAGCTCTGCATTGCATTTGGTGATGTAAGGCTGGAAAGCCTCACTAAAACTGATGCCTGCAGCTGTGACATACACCTGCACTAATATTTGGTTAAACATCCCATACCAGGTTGTCTCTCAAGTCCATACTTTGTGTAGACATTAACAGGTTTGTGGCATAATTCTGGCAGGATTTATTAACCACTTTTTATTGCAGAACTTGCTGAGTTAATTTGTGGTGGATATTTTCTCAGCTTTCAGGCATTGCCTAAACATTTGGTTGTGGTTAGGGTTTTTGTAAATATATATCTAATGATAATCTGATATATCAATTGTAAAACCAGTTCTCATTAGATCCTAGTATGATAAGAAAATAACTTGGCATTTAGTCAATAATTTTTTTTGTAACACTGTTTTCTTGTAAAAAAAAAAAGTGGCTTTGAACTGGTACACTTTAGATCCAGTCAAAGCAGACCTGATTGAATATCGATGTTCTGTCAGAGTTTAACAAAATGCTCTGAACTTACTTTAGTTGCAGCTTCTTGGGCAGGTATGTTACTGTTGTTGTAAAGACACTGTTGCTTATATACTAAATATAAGCATTTCCAGGGTTCCTAAACTAAGTATCTAATGATATGTGAGCTACCATTTCTTAATATGGCACATTACCCAAAGAAGTAAAACTTTTAAACATCAAATACTACAGAACAATTTGACCAGACTTGAGGGCACAAAAACACACAGGCAGCATATAAACAGGCTTAAAATCATCAACAAAAACAAAAACAAAACAACTTTTACAACTTTAAGTTTCCTTTTATCAAAAAACTGACTCCCTATGTAAACACTGTGTGATTTTGTGGCAATTAAATCTGCCCTGAGGCACATTATCCCCAACTGATCATCTGCAGGTGTGATTTACCATTTACCTTATTTTCTGACTGGGTTAAGTCAGGTGTCTTGGCAGTGGCATCGAGATCTGTCACTCCTCTGTTGAGATTCAAGTCCTCGGCCGTCGGCACCTGGACCACGTCTTCGGCGTCAATGTCTGTTTCCTCCGTGACGCTCGCTGGAGTCTTCTCTGCACCTGTTAGCTCCCGCGCTGGGCCGAGGAAAGTACACACACATACAGGTGGATAAGCACGCACGCCTACATACACACATGGAGGCATGAGCATGTAAACACACACACACACATGGGTAGACACACATAAATGCTAGTAAGAAACATTGTTGATACTGGAACAAACACATACTGAAAGTGAAGAGTCTTAACAAAAGTTTATACTCCAGACTTGGAGTATCTTAGAAACTGCTGTGTACACTTATCCCACCACATCAATGTAAATCTTCATAAGCAATGCTTTGAGTGACAACAATCAAGATTCTTCATGTCTCCTTTCATTTGTTCCCACAACTGAGAATACTGTTCAGATTTTTTGATCCTTGACTAGTAAAGACTGAGCCTGGATTGTACTTTGTACTGTAAAAGTTATTCTGTTTAAGGCAGCTTTACCACTGTAGTTTACCATAGTCCTCTTTGAATCAATACATTGGAGAGTATTGATTCAATATGGCCTGACGGCCCCAAAACTAAATTTAGCACCTTGTGCTTTTAATGTTCCATCTTACAAAACCATAAAAAAACAATAATTCCTTAAACCTTTAATTTATTTGTTAGTCTATTTGCCATTTGATTTGCAGTTCTCTCTCAAACTGAGTTTTAGGTCCATTGCGTCAAAACATTTGTGCTTCCGACTTCTAAAATAAAAGCAACCCTCACCATCAATGGTGGAAGTGAAAATATTGTGCATGAGTCAATAAAACACAAACAACTTCAATGGCCATGACACTAATTTTATAGTGTGAAAACTAATGATTTAACTCTAGTAACAAATACAATATCAAAATGTACTGACATAAATTATTCTATTTTTTTTTTTTTTTTTCAATAATGGAGATCACCCCAAGAGTATAGATGTCAACCCAGCTTGACCTTCCTGACTAACTTTGGCTAGTCAGGAACCTAGGTGTCTCAGTCATGACACACTGACATTTTTTTTTACTCTCACAGTTTCATCAAAGTAAAAAAGTGGGTGATTTGGAGTGGGAAGTGGCTTTATCAGCAGCAACACTGTTTTCAGAAATGTGTGATTCATTTCCTTATTCTGTTCAATAATCCTGGCAAATTAATTTGAAGTTAATATTTTAAATAGCTTAAACTTAATCATGTAGTGGAGTTTGTGTTTAGCTCTCCAATCCACTTTTATGTCTCCCCTCCAGCTGCAATAACAGTCACTATTTTCACCCTCCTCCTTTCCCACTGATTCTCTACTTCCTTTTCAAAATGACCACTTCAGTCCTCCCCCTCTACTTAAACTTAATTTCCAACAATTTGACAAGCAGCTACAGACTTCCCTCAAAATCATTTCATTCTTGATAACCTGCTCCCAGCTATTCTCTTCTTTCTCCATTACCTCACCCCAGACCTCACTCTTTTTTCATCAACCCTGCTATCAGTGTTGCGCTCTGCTGCCTGTCTCTGTGCTATCTGTTGCTGACATGATTGCCTGCTGTTGTCTGAATTTCCCAGCTCAATTTTGTGTCTAGTCCACCAGCACATTCATTACATTGACAGAAGAGCTTATTTTAAGCATTACTTGGAGAAATTGTTATTTATTTAAAGCTCACTGACAAAAAGTTAATACAAATATGAGGGTTGATACTTTATAAACTAATACAGAATTGTTATTTGACTTTCCACTGTCCACTGGCCCAACATAAATGCCCAGGAGCAGGAATTGCTGCAAAGTCAAAACTTCAACCAATGAACTGAATTTGACTCCCTTGTCTAATAACTACGACCAAATCGGAATATATGTATTTGACTTAGAATCAGTCCATATTATTGTATTGAACTGTATCTATGTACATGAATTGGATTTGTTTGTCTTTTACAGTTGTTAGAAGCAACATTTGTTATCTGTAAATGAATTGCATGGAATTGAACAATAATGTAGGCAATTTTGTACACTTTCCCCACAACTGCCTCACTTTGTCCTGCAACCTTTTCTATCACAATTCAATTGAAAACTGAAGATGGTAATGTGCAAAATTCATGTAAATGGAAATATATTTTTAAATACGTATCTAGAGTAGTGTAGTTCTCTTTCCGCAGGATATGACATCTACAAGATTTAGGAACAATTTATTTTAGGATTAATTAATTAGGAGTAGACAGAAAGTCACACATTCATATTATTTATAGTGCTGTAAAGACATGCCACTTTTAAAGTTCCATCTTACAAAACCGTAAAAAACAATAATTTCTTAAACCTTTCATTTATTTGTTAGTCTATTTGCTATTTGATTTGCAGTTCTCTCTCAAACTGAGCTTTAGGTCCATTGCGTCAAAACATTTGCTCTTCCGACTTCTAAAATAAAAGCAACCCTCACCATGAATGGTGGAAGTGGAAATATTGTGGCTCTCTAGTTGGAGAAAACCAAACTTGTTCTTTTAAACAACCAGTTGAATCCAGTCCCAGCACAAGTTAAGAAGTGGGACTGCCTTAGTGAAAAAAAGAAAGGAGTGCAGAGTAATAAAGAAAAAAATTAACACTACAAAATTACTTTTTGGCTTAGAACTACTTAAGAACTACTTAAGAATATCATATTCTTGTCTAAGAGCTTAATATTGTCTTTCTTCATTCTCATAATTGAGTTTTAAGACTTTAATTAAATGTCTTATTCTCAAAGCAAAAATTACAATGGCAAGTATTACAAAAATAGGATATAAATTTTCATTAATACTGATGACAATGTTTAGCATTTCCAATTTTGTGTTCTTTTCTTTGAAAAGTTAAATAAGATTGTATTGTTAGTCTGGATTCTGCCTGTGCTATTGTTCTCGAATGCTTCCTCTGACAATGAAATTTAATCTACTTTCTCCACCGCTCCCTGCTGCTCAACCCAGTTTTCCTTCCCCTCTTCTCTTTAATCAACTTTTACATTTCTTCTCTTTTTACTCATGCCCAGTTCCTTGCAAAATGCATTTCTTCCTCCTCTTCTGCTCCCTCGCCTTTTTAAAATTCTCTAATCCGCCATCTTCCACTTTTCTATCTCCTCTCCTTTTATTGCAGAGATAATTAGTTCTCCAGATAAGCTCCGTGCATGATGGCTCTTGTGCTATTTCACGCACCCAGTCAGCTGGTGTGAGAGAGAGCATATGTAAAAGGACTCTCTGTATGCATGTGGGGTCCTCTTACATCTGTGTGGATGTACAATCAAAACGAGTGGGTGATCTCTAGGCTCATCAGCATGTGAAATATGAGCTTCCCTCTGGCGGCTTTGGGGTTCTGAAGATAACACATTGGGACTCTGCTCTATAATAATTGGAACGGCTGCGGTTAAAGAGTTTGTGGACTTTTTCTTCTGCTAAATCTCCATGTCCGTTCTCTCAGAACTCATTCAGAGCCACATGCCGCAGGGCTCCAGGGAAACCCATCATGTCCGGGAAGTCAGCAGCAGATAAGGAGAACTCAGCCCACCAGTATTATTGTACAGTAGCCTCTCCGAGTAAAATAATTTGTAATATTGACCCCAGTGTTACCCTCCTTTGCATGTCGCAATTAGATGCTTCTATGTCAGCATCTGAGGATTTCTGTGAGCAAAACCCTCATATTCAACTTATTCAACATCAGTTGAATAAGTTGATTTCAAAGCAAGAATAATTAAAGGTGCAGGTCAGTTTTGTACTTTATGCTTCAGTAAAATTCTCCAAAAGACAAGTGGTATTGCATAAGAACCAAAAACTTACAAATCAAAGCATTTGGATCCAGATTATAATGCAAATTGTTTTCTCTAGGCTGGTAGCAACATGGGGGTACACAATCATGTGTCAAACAGCATGTGAAAACTATGTAACCAGTTGGTAAATAACTTTGAATGAAAAGTAGCATTATATAACAAATGAGTTAGTGTTCTGAAGAAATCAAGAAGCCAATAAAGCACTGAGACATATCTGACCAAACAAAAGACAACTTCTATTCAGCGACTAAGATTTAACAATATATCACGACTACCAAAGGCAGGCTGGAATGGCAAACCTGCTTAGATGTTGAGAGGAAGAATACACTGGAAAATGACGAGTTACTGGTTCCTGCCTCTAAGCAAAAAGCAAAGTGCTAAAATCAGTCATGATAATTTAAGTAACTAAATTCAGTTTACTTTTACAGCCCAAATTCACAACTAATTTCATCTCATCAACTTTAAAGATAAGTGAATCCAATCCATTTTTTGGTATACAAATTTAGTCCCAATATATTTAAAATCATTCAGTTCAAAAACTACAAAAAGTCTATCTAACTTACAACTTGAGTTATTTCCGAATTTAGTTTCGATATTTTTCTTTTTTGCTTGTTTCACATTACAATCATATAGTGGTTCCATAACATATTATGGATACAACATCATCATTATCCTCATCATTATCATTACAATATCAGGTTGTGTAATATACACGTTACAAAGAACTGCTTAGAGTACAATAATTGTTGGTTAATATACTCAAAATGTTATGAACATTGTTTTTTGCAAGTCAAGACCAGACAAGAACACCGACTACAACTAGAGCCTTAAAAAGAAAGTGGGGAAGTGTGGATCTTTGGAATAATTAGACGTCGAGGTAGAGCAGACTAACATGGTTTCTAGGGTAAAAACCCACAGACTTCTATGTAATTAAATATCTACTGAAAAAGTTTTTGTGGTGTAGACTTAGGAAACTGCATTGGAAACTGTGAAAGATTTTGAAATTTTAATTGTTTTAAAGAGGCATACATACATTAGTGAACTGCTCCCCCATCAGACAGGCTGTTAGTTCGACTCTTCCGTCAAAACCCATCTCTGTTTATCCAGACTGAGCTGACTCTGATCACTGACTAGTTTAGGTAGGCTTGTTTTAACATCTCCAGAAAGCTAATTCAAAAAGCAGACCTTCTGAAATACTCCGAGAAATACACTGCACCTCTGAATCTTGGTTTATTTGATGCAACTGCAGTATAAAAGTAAGAATGATTTTAGATGAGTTACATTTACTCTGGAAATAATCTGAATTGTACAGAGAATTATCTGTATACTGTTGCAAACAAATGCGCCCATGTATATTCAGGCAGTTCATTTTTTTATTTGAAACAAACAAACAAAAAAACTGTAGTTTTTCTATTTTTGTTTTTAAACCGAAACAAAAAATTGGACAGCAAACTATTGACTAATTTTGTGCAAAGAATGAAAGTAGAAAAATGTGATAATGAGCGTTCAATTTTGACTGCGTTTGTTATTTATGAGTCAAGTGGTCTGAATGAGAAATGATCTGCCTACGCTGTGGCCCTTTCATACATAGACATTATATAGACTATAGACATACAATCTTGATAGTTTCATGCTATATATACTGTAGTATTTTCTGCAAACTGCAAATCAGTATAAGTAGTGCTCCTGGGAGAAACAATACCAGTCACCCAAGAAAAAGAAAGGTTAGCCTAAGGTTTTACATTACAATGAGAGAAGAAACTCCCTTCCTCCTAAAAATGTCTTTGTTTTTAGGGCAGCATCTCTAGAACTGTCAGACCGTTGATGAAGAGGAGAAGACATGATAGAAACAGAGCCACTTTATACCGTGGCAGGGTGCTCAGGGTCAGGAGTTCTTATCAGAAGTGATGAATGGTACGGATAAACAGACTAGCTGGTGCCAGAGCTTCTGACCAGCTCATATCCCAAATGAGCTGATGACCTCAGCCAGCTTGTTTCTCCCTCAAGGTTAGCAACAATGACATTTACCATTTCTTTCTTAAGATACTGTTAACGCTAGTTTAGATGTAATTTACTCATTTTGTAGTATAAAATGTTGGTTTAATTTTTACAACAAATGTTTAATAGGTTTGGAAAAAATGACAAGACATTAGACTATGTATGACCAGACCTGAGAATCATGAGATGCCCCTCATTCTTACCATGACTTTACTTCAAGGTGCTTCTGCAATTATATGTATGCCTTTCAACAACTTTGATTAAAGCAGCACTGACCCTGAACTCTGTAGCTCTGTTGTACCTCCTTTATTTATTATTAAAAACAACTGAACAGGCAGTAATATCGCTTCTTTATACCTTGAAGCAGGTAATAAAAAAGTCAAAGGAGCATTAAAAAACAAGGGGTATCTTTGCTGTGTAAGTGATGCAAATTGACCTTTGAAGGGGTGGGTGTGTGTGTGTGTTGTGTGTTTGTACCAGAGGAATCGCCACCATTTTTTTCACCGTTGCAGTCCGCCTTTCCATCTGCATTTTGCTGTGTATGCTGCAGACTCAGTTTATGACAAACCTCAAACGCCTGGCCAACTGTCCGGACGATGCGCATGGCCTGACTCTGGTTGGGGAATAAAGAAGAAGGAAAAACAAAAAAATAAGTTGGGATTTTCATAATAGAAAAACAAACCAGCTTAACTTTAAAGACTGTGCTTCAATCATGTAGGAACTCAAACTAAGCAATAAACACAGAGGGATGTTTATTGCTTTTCTCCGTGGTTTCGTCTTAGGAAGCCAAGACCAAACCACAACTGGTAGCATCGATGGATCTACCAACTGTGGTTTGATTAACACTCTTTAATGATACGGATGTTAGTCAAGGAAGCAGATTATTCATTTATATGCCGTCTGCATTTGCATACATTTGGTGCCATACTAGTGCTGCAGAAATTCTTTAAATGGAGACTACAATTTTTTGCTGATCAACTGCATGAGACCATGCCTTTAAATACAGCCACTTACTCACATGGTCTTCCTTATAAATACTTACAACTTTTGAAGGAGCGTAAAGAACATACTTTCATTGCACAGTCCAGCCATAAAAAAGGATGAGGAGAAGCAGCCAAACATGGAGATTTGTCATCCATCTTGGCCAATTTCAGGTTCCATATCTCAAAATATCAGGCTTTCAAGCGATTTATAGTTACAGGTCATATTGTTCCAGCAATATAAAGCACTGTGGTTCTCCAAAAAGAACTACCTGTCCTGTGTGAAGGGCTAAATAGGATGGGAACAAAGCCAATTAAGGCAACCTAAGATCTTTGTCTAAAACATACCTAAGCCAGTGGCATAGGTGTGCAAAATCAAAAAACGTTCATTAATATACTGAAAGATAAAACATTTCACTATTTATGTTGCAGATTTGTTTAATTTCACAAGTCTAGACAGTGAACGGAGTGAGACTCATTTCTATCAGGGTCAGACTCGTGATTCCTCCTGAATCACCTTTTGTTCAGGAGGATTCTGTATCATTAGGTCAGATAGAATCACTTGATGATATTCCACACAGAGAGATTGTTTGTGTTTACTTTCTAATCTCTAAAATGTCACAGTGGGTTTTGATGGAGTTGTTTCTTTACCCACAGATGCACCGATTTGGCTGTGTTTGCTTATCTCTGACTTTTCGAGCTGCTGCCCTGCTTTATATTCACATGGCACTAAAAAAAAAAGAAATGGTGATATCCATTTGCTATCAGGTTTCTCCCTTTACTGGTTTGTTCTTGTACAGCGGTAAAGAAAAGGAAATAATTTTATTTTTAGGCACTGAGTCCAGTCAACAAACTCCATTTATTCTCAGATTCAACACAAACTAAAAGTCAAGCAGAATGTAAAGGAAAATACATAAGTTTGCTATTAACTTTAAAGCAAGCTTAAATGCTGCCGCATGCAGTGTAAAGGACACAGGTGATTGTGTAACCCCAGGCTCTGTATCAGATGTGGAAATTTAAGCTGGCTTTTCCAACATCAAGGTTTTGGAATACAGCTTCAGGCCGAGGATACATTCAGCATAAAGTCATAGCACATGAGCTCCATGTCCTCTCTTGCAAAATATAGGCAAGTTTAGGTAGAACCGTGGAATATCAATTTGTCCAGAAGGTGTTTAGACCAAGATGATCAGAGATTAATCAGCTCTGAAAACATATTTTTTTCCCCAAAAATATTTCTTATTTATTTTTTTGAAATTCATTTTTAAACAGGTAATATACATATTAGCTGTAAGTGATATTACATAGCTGAGGACTGTTTTAGAGAGAAAATAAGCTTGGAAAGGACTGGTAAGTGTCTTAAGATATATATGATGAAAAGACTAAAATTACATATGAATTGAATTATATTTTTGGAGTGTGGGCACCACCAGATAATACACATATATTTCAACACACACCAGGTCTAGATCTAGAACTGGTTTAAAATATTTTTCCTAGGATGAAGGTGCTAAAACTAGAGTTCAAACCTTTGAAACCAAAGCATAATCCTTTACAACACTTTAGCTGTGCCAGAAGCATTGTGGAAGCTCCAGATGGTTAATGTGCTCCTTTGGGAAAAGGGAATGATGAATTAAAGTGGTGAAGCTTAATTGTGATAAAAGTATGCACACACGTCTCTGTGTCTCTGGAAGAAAGAGTACATTTGACCTTTGCATTTGTCCCTAAATCTCAGAAAAAGAGATTACAGTCAGTGATAAAAGTTTTACTTCCCACCTCTTGTTAAATATATTTTAATGGGCCGCTTTATCATGGGGCAAAGGATCAACAGCTCAGAACATTTGTTAGACAATGTAACTCTGAATTACTGTGACAAAACTTTATTATAACGTCTACAAACTGCCAAAGGAATAAATCCAAATCCTGAGCTGACTGTGTTATTAATACTTTTTCACATCTTGCAGGCCAATTAAAGGACTTAATGGTGTAAGTAATATACCAATATACCAAAACCTTGAATTACCCCTGACGTGTCCAATGAAACCTTGCTAGAATATTCCCAATGTTGTCAATGTTGAAAGGACACTGGCTCACAAATCACTCATCTTTTACAGTCAGTTCATTTTTCATAAAGACAGTTGTCCCTTTTCTAAGCATTTCTTTCCTGGGCTGGTTCTCTCAGTGGTATCTACTTTTGGCAGCTGACAGAACCGATAAGTGATTTGTCACTCACATGCAAAGTCTCTTTGCTCCGCTGCAAAGATGTGTAATAGTTTTTATGCCGGACATCTGTCACTATGTCTTTTTCTCTCTACCTATTACTTTTCCTCTGTCAGCGAGACTGAATAAATGTTCCTTCCCTCTATCTCTGTTATTTTATCTCCCTCTACTCTATACATCAAGCTGGCAGCAAGCTCGATTCTCACAGTGATGAATTCTCTCAAACTATAGGACAGGCCTCGTCAGAGGTGTGTTGCATTATTTATCCTGAAAAACCCACCAAGGTTTCGTCTTGGAATAAACAAAGAGAAGGGGACAGAAGGGAACACAATGCAATCCAGGACAAAGGCAGGGAAAACAAAGGGAGAGCGGAAAGGGATTAACCTCTGATTAAAGACATTGCCATATTTTTCTGCACCAGTGATGAGCTTCATTCACCTTCTCTATCCAATGTGGAATTAATTACAGTTTTTAAAAATATTTTTACTAAGGATCTAATCAGTTAACAGTTAAGCATTAATTCATTATTAGCTGTTTTGTAATAATAGCCTTGATCAAATACAGAATATACATTAAAGAAATCGATTTAAAATCAAAGTTTGGATGGCAAAATAGGGATTAAGGTCTTTCATTTATTTTCAGAAAGGTTATGGATAGATATTAAAATATAGAGTAGAAGGAAAGCCTTATGGTGGTTGTATAGAGACATGCGGACAAATAAATGTGGCAGCAAATTGATATATTTACTGGCTTACTTCCCAGCCTCTCTCAATATTACAACTCTTGTTATATTGTAAAGAAAATAGGAGCTCTAAAAATCTAAATCACAGCATGCATTCATTGTCTCTGCAATAACTTAAACCCAGTCCTTACAGAAAAAAGACTGCAGTTATGAAAGGCAACAAAAAATTTGCTTGAGAGAGACAGAGAGGGTAAAAAAAGAAGGATCATTTAACTGAGAAATTGTTAATCAATAAAAAGTGCTGAGAGGCCACAAAATTCTATTATCTTAACCGGGCTGTATGAGAACAAGACTCTATACTGTGATTAGATCTGGAAAAAACCTGCTCACTTTCTGGTTCGTCAGTTTTTTTTTTTGTCTAGCTTGATGCAAGATGATAACTGAGGGGCTTAGCCAGTATTTTACAGAGACCCAGCTATGGCACTGTTCCAGATCTCAATGAAAGCCTTTATTTGCTTTGGCTTAGGAAAGGTCAGCCAGAGAGCTGTTGCTCCTACTAGAAACTAAACTTCACATACAATGAAGGAAGACCCCCCAACAGTCCTAAAACCGTTAACTTTTTATAGCCAACTATAGAAGCAATTCTCACTGCAGCTCTGAAATGTACCGCCCCGAGCTTTCCTCATACTTTGTAGGCGCTTCAGTTCTGAGATGTCTCATCAAACTTTCATTTGGTTTGTAGCCATTCCTGCCAGTGGTTCTGGCTCTGCTGCCAGAACCATGTGGAAATTACATGAAATATTGTGGACACAATTACCATAAAAAGTTACGTAATTAGAGAATAAACAGTTCTGTGAAGGCCTCAGTGGTTTCTTAGAGAATATCTATGAACAAACAAGATTATGAAGACTTAGGAAAACAGTAGACAGGTCCTGGAAGAAGTTGTGGAGGGGGAAGATGAGTTGGGTAATAAAACAATATCCCAAACAATTTCCTAAACTTTGAGCAGAGAAAATGCCTGCTTAGGAAACATTATATGTAAGTGTCATACATGAGGATGATTGACAGCACTAACATCCTCCCCCTGGCTCTGATTGGTTTGTGACCAAATGGTAAATTTGAGATCAAAACCACAGGGAGGAGGTAGAGAAGCTAGATTTTTTTTAATTATCTGAATCATACCACGTTGTTATGACATAGTTTTTCACAGCCAGAAACTAGACAACATATTGTTACCCAACACTATGGAAACCACAAGTTTTACATAAATTGATCTATCCCATTCCTTTACAAATATGCACTACTTTGGCACTGGTCTGTCTCACAGAATTCCAATAAAATCAATTAAACATTAGTGTTAGGCTATCACTAGTCATTAAATTTTAAAAAACTCTTCCCTCCTGTTCAATAAGAGGACTGGTGACTTTTGTTGAAGTCACCAGTCCTTCAACAAAAGCTCTGGTCTGGTGTGTTTGGTAGAATGATGAGAATGTTTAACATGGAAGTGGGCAGCATCATTCAGTGGAATAGTTTGCTGGTTTGGGATTTTGGAGATCAATAACTTGATCCATCCATAGTTTATAGATACTTGTTCTTTGACAGTTTCAGGAGAGATGGGGGTAATGACTATTTTTTTACTGATTTGCCCACCAAGAAGTCTTTGGTAATCCCAATATATTATTATAAAAAAAAATCTAAAACATCTTTTGTCGAAATTATAGGACATTGACAAAGATTTTTTTCATTCCATATGCAAGTTCCCTGAATATTTGTCAGCACTTGAAAAAAATTTATTTAATCTCTGTTTTATGCAGCAGTAATGGACCGCATTTACAAATGGAGTTTGAACGTCTTATGTGTTGTAGCCTTTTTGAATGAAATCACCTTAGAATAGATTTTTTAAAAATCTGATTAGTTTTAGTCAATATAAAAAAATTATTTAACAATCTGAGAAAAAAAGCAAAAACATAAGACATCATAAAGATGTCAGAATTACACATTCTCTGAGTGGTTAGATTTAAGATATAAACACAAAGACCGTCGCTGTACTGTGCACATTTGATGTTCATTATCTCTTTCTACAAATAAACAAGGAGTTGCACCAAAACAAAACACTGGATCTGAACCCAAAGAAAATTTGTCGCATGCCACTAGTGTTTCTGCATTTGGGAGTTTTCCGTCATCTGTTTTATGTGTAACACACTTATTCAAACAAGCTGTTCTCCACATTGTGCCTCTGTTTGTTCTGCTTTGCTGACCTGATTTTAGAGAGATACTGATGACTAGAGTCATGATTTGTGATAAACCATAGACAGCTCAAATTGAGGCTGCTCTTGGCTGATTTATGCTTAAACTGCTTCATTAAATTGGCTCTTTTACAGTGAAAACATTGTTTCAATGTTGTTTTTACCCTGAAAAGCATTTGACAAGATCATTGGTTTCACACCTCTTCTTATTTCTGATGACAATATTGGTGTAAGAATAATGAAGGTTGTTTAAACATCTTTTTTTTTAGCTTGCATAAGTTAATTTGACACTCATTCATTCTTCTTCCATATTTAACCTCTAGAAACTGATGTGCAGAGTTTCCTCTACTTGTCAGTTGGTAAGGCTCTTAAATCCCTGAAAAAATGTTAAACCCTCGAACATGAGTGAACTCTAGGATTTTCAGGTAAGCAGTGAAGAAACTTTCAACTCCTAATTCTCTCAGAAAATGCTTAAGGGTGCAGTGCAGATTTATCTTGTCCTGCCTCGGCAGCTTTGTCCTGCAGGGGCATAAAAACAGAAGCTCCAAGGGTGCCTTGGCTCGATAACAAAAGGAGATGATCCTCTTTGCCCTCAGGGTTGCTAGGAAAGGTCTGTATGGAGCAGGCTTACTCAAGGACAATGCATTGATGCTCAATTGGGTTGGGATATGGGGAGTTCGGAGACTCTGTCAATAACCAACTCTCCATCTTTGTCTTTGTTTGTGCTGCTTTTTTTATTGATTCTTTATGTAAATTATTTTTATACCATTAAGTTTGATATAAGCTTTGCAAACAAAATTGCTTTTCTATCATCTTAATGTATTTAAATTGTCTTTTTGTGTAAAACACCACCGTTATTTCTCTATAAAATGCAATTGTTTTTTAGCTCTAACTGGATGAAGCCCCAATTGACAATGGCCTTTCATTGACAATATTATTAATTATATTGCCCGGTCTGTAAACTTTGGCAAATTGGGGAAATTAATGCTATCTTGTGGTTTTAGCAGCAGGTTTCATTCCCTACTCATGCCCTGGTAAACAAAAGGCAGCTGCTTTTTGTACAGCTAATGACTGTAGCTATAGTCAAAACTAAGTGTGTCGTAATGTATGTTCTCTCAATGCTTCTTTTGTTCTTCTCCTGTTTCCCTCTTTCCCTTTAATTCTTTTCCCAGCATTCTGCCTTTACTTCCTTTCTTTTCTCTAGAACATTTGATATAAACTCAAAACAATTTCTCACAAAGTTTTATATCAAGTGAAGCGACATTGCTGAAGCTGTAATGCTTTTCTCAGTATCATATTGCTGAACAGGACATTAAAAAAACAATAATAATAATAATAATAATAGATGTGAAACAAAATATGAAAAAAATATGCCTACCATGGTTGCAAAATTAATAGTCCTGAAAACTATCTGAGACAGGGAACAGGGGAAATAATCTTCAGGAATGCATGGGTAGTGGAGAGTTCTTTTGGAAACTCAAATCTAGAACTGACCTGATTCTTTCATTTCTAAAATGTGAAGTTCAGAATTGCCATAAATGCCAGAATGCCAACAGGGATCACAGACAATCTTAACCTTATAATATATCAAATACCATCCTGAAAAGTTCACTTCGATAGACTGCTGGTACAAAGTCCCATCACCCAGACTGAGAAACTCTGCCCTGACCTCTTGTTTGGAAATCCACCTCTGACTCTGTTCTGAGCTCAAACTCCCTCTGCAGGAGAAAAAACACTACAGTGCACAACCACACACATGCAGTGACCTTTCAGCAATGGAAGAATTGAGCATTTGGATGAATACTTTACTGTTCTATAACTAGCACTTCAATTCTGAATAATAGAGGCCAGCCCATTCATTAGATTCTATTAAAGTGTTAATGAGAAGCGATGGGGGGTGAATGAGAGAGCATTGGGGAGAAGGAGAGGAAGAGTTTCACACAGGCCCAGTAAAAGTGCTATTGTGATTTAAATCAGATACTTTTCTATCTGGCAGAAGGAAAAACATTTTTCTAAATCTTCTACTTAACTGCTTCCTAACTGTAATAGACAATTATCCACTCAGAACACACTAATGCAACACTGACTGTTACTGGATTGAGTGTAAATGCATGAAGGGGTGTACAATAATGTATGTAGATTAACACACTAAAAATAAATAAAAAATGCATATTATCTGATGTCAAAAAATTGGAAATTAGCAAGTAAAGCAATGAAATTTTACACAACAAAATGCATATATTTATTATATTAATTCTGGCATATTTTTTGATGCTGGATAGTTAGAAAATATATTTTTTTAATATTACAATGTCAGATATTTGTAACAAAAAAGTAACAGACTGAGGTGCTAAATTTAGAGGATGCACATCTGGAAAGGTATTAGTGTTTGGTGCACATAGTAACAGAATGAAGTCTCCCAAGAACAGCCTCAACTTGAACACGTCGAACAAGATTCAGAATACACACCAGAAATAGTGAGGGAGAAATTACTACACGGCTGCATCAAATAATATTATTTGTACAGCTCTATACAAAATCAATATCTCCTAAGGCTTATGAACAGAATTGTAAAAAAAATAATGATTAAAATAAGTTAAAATAGAAACATTCTATAAAAGATTGAAATGCTGTACTAAAAATACAGATTTTTGGCGCTTTCTTCAGGCTGTGGCATTCGACAGATCAGCAACAGCGGCACAGAAAGTTGAGCTTAGTTGGGATCTCGAAACATGAAAAAATTTGGGGTGAGTGGAGTGGAGTTGTAGTTTGTGGGTTGAGAAGTTCTTTGAGGCAAAGAGGGACATTTCTATATGAGCATTGATGAGTGAGGAGAGAGATTTTGAAATGAATCCTGATGGAGATGAGAAGCTGGTACACATTTTTGCAGTCTCATTAAGATAGCTGCAAGGTTTTGGACATATTGAAGACTCTGAAGACTCTTCCTAGAGATCCCTAGGAGCAGTGATTTACAACAGTCCAGTCTGCACTTGGAAGATGTCATTCTGATATACAAAAAGACAGTTTGGAAAATAGTACCCCGATGTGCATCCCTTACATTTTTCACCACAGCCATTTTATCAATTCTTCATTTATATCAGCTGTCAGTGTCACATGGCAGGCTGGTGGCCATATATTGTGGTTAATATGAGATGTGGGATACACCCTGGATGTGTAGCCAGTCCATCACACATTGCATTGTTAATACAATCAAAAAAATTTTCAAACAAAAATAAATACATTTGCTGTCAATCTTCACCATTTAAAGTTCATTTGTCTGTAATCTTTGACACAAATTCACACTGTTTCTTTTACATATGGCTTCAAAATCCTGGCTACCCAGCAGACATTTGGTATGTGACACTTTCCATTCTTCTGCTCAGAATGTGAAACTGCATGCGTGTTTGGGTGCGTGTTGGGGTGTGTGTGTGCGTGTGTGTGCCCGGATGCTTATGGGTCAATGTCAGTCTGTATGGAAGAGATAATGAGGCAGTGTGTGCTTCACCCAGCTAACCCCTGGATTTAACTGACAAGTCCTCTGAAATTGGCTGCAGAAGTGGAAAACTGCGAGAGCATTGTCTAACTATGTGTTGTTTGTTCTTAGCAGTATTTTTTCTGCTGTAATTTAACCCAAAGGACTCAAAAATATTTTTCTCAGACCTCAGCAATGACAGCTTCACATCGAAAACAGGAATTACAGCTGCTTCAACTAAGTATGTCTTTGTATGGGATGTCACAATTTGACAGAGACTGAGGAATTGCTTTCAATTCTATTGCACTTATACACCATAAAAATACTGAAAATAACACTCTCCTATCCAATTATTTCCAGCATACAGCAGTTATAGCTTGAAATGAAAGACATGACGGAAAAAAGATAACTAAATTCTTTCACAAAACAGAAAAACGTCAACAAAGGATAGTCAATGGTTACAGTACATTATCTAATCTTTATTTTTATTTTAGACTAATTAAATGAATGAAAAACAATACTAGTAACATGTAATTTGATATATAGCATACATATTTCTAATTGTATTGATAAAACCTCGTTGAGTAAGCAAATTTCATCTATATTTTCATCAACAACTGAAAATGGTAAACCGGTTAAACTCATGTCTTTGGCAAACTTATTAAAGGGTGTGTCTCACCTTCTTCTTGGACTTGAACACATTACAGCGGAAAACATTGCTCTGACCATCTCTGGCAATGTAGCTGAAGATCTTCAAATCTTGTGAGTCATGAGAAACGTAGAATATTCTAAAAAAAAAAGAAGTGAAGTAGTTAAAAATGGATTTACAAAAAAAATATAATCAAGGCAGCATTTTAAAAACATAGAAACATATTCTGTGGCAAGGAGACATGAGATAAGAGTGGTCTAATACTTTTTAAATGTATAAATTGTTGCTCTTTGTAAGAAACAAACACGTTAAGAAATTATTTAATTTGGTGGAATGGTTATTTGAATAAATCAGAAAGACAATTTCTATTGCTGTTTGTTCAGGCAGGAACAGGAAATTCAGAAAAACAAAAATAAAGTGTAAACATAACTGAGGTTTGGGTGAAAAAAAAAGTTCTGCTGGAGGGGAAAGATTACAGAAACCAGTTGTGAAGAGATAAATAACATCCTGCAGAGCATGTAAACACAAGAAGAGAGAAGTCAGAAAAAGAGAGAAAGGCAAAAAACAAAAAAAACAATAAATAATAACTTGCGGGAGGGAGAAGTGTGTATGTATTGGGATCCACACATACTAATTCATGACAGACTATGGCTGGAAGAAACAGATGAAAGAGGGAGGAAAATGTTGAAAGAATGCAGTAATAATAATAAAAGAGGCTGTGAATCTTTAACTTAAAAAGATACAAAAGAAGCAAGAAAGAAAGAAAACCCCAACAACTTTCTGATTCTTTACGTGACACCAGCCACAATTTGTAAGCTTAAAGGTCTTTGTACGCAACTCAAACCTCCTTTTTGAAACTCCCAAGCAATGTGAAACTAATTTGCATGCTCTCCTCCCTTCTGTGAGATGCGTGAGACCGGATGAATATTTTATTTTGTTTTTGAGCACAATGTAATATGATGGTCTTGTGGAAAGCCCAACATTGGCTCCACGACTACTTGAGAAAAAAAAAAAAAACTAACTCTTAGTTGTTTGCCAAAACCTTAAAACCATATAAACAAACATCTCCCCACAGGGACGCTCATCAAATGATGCAACCAGAAATGCACTGCCCTCATCTTTAATTATCCCAAATAAAGGCCAAACTTCAACTGTATAAACCACAACTGAACAATAATCATTTCAACCCTTTTCCCCCAGAACCATGGCTTAGCTCTTAATCAACTTGGATGTAAGTACATACATGTAATTTTTTTTCAAAAACCTCAGTTCAATAACTTATAAAGATGATACCAATGTGCAGCATAGAATATAACTGTGTAAAATCTAACATCTGCTTGGGTTTATTTAGTACTCTAATGATTCTTGATCCTTGAATAAGAATATACTTAATGTGTGCTTTCAGCAGTCTTCCATCTATTAAAGCCCCACTAGAAAATTCATACGGATCCTACAAGCTATTTTTATGTCTAGATATGTTTACATATTTTATGTACAAACTAAGCACATTGATTAAACTACAAAGTCCTTGTTTATATTGCTATTACCGTCTGTGACTTGATTCTGATTAGGTTTTCTTATTGTGCTTTTTATTACAGTGAATCTGAATATCAACTTACTGTAGAGAGTATGAAACACATGAGGCAGAACAGCTTTGTAATTGGGTAATTAGATCCATAATAAAAGGCCTGGTATAGGATGGTTTGAGTAATTTATCACACTGAGACAATGAGAAACCAGTCAGGAGTAAAAAAATAAATAAATAAGAGAGTGGTGTTATGCAAATAAATACATGCATGCTATGGCAAAATGCACATCTAGCTGTTTGGCCATGTGCATGTTGGTTTTTGTGTATGAGATTGTGTACTTTTAATCAGGATACTCATCTGTTCACCCAGCGACATTTCTGTGGCATTTATTTGGGTGTATTTCCTGGAAGCCAGACTGGCTGAGGCTGCGTCGTATGGATGGTGTTCTTCGTCAACACAGCTTAGCAGATGGTCAAATGCCAGACACGGCTCGCTGCTGTGACTCATTCAATCACGCATACAAACACCACTGAGCCAAAGAACCGGTACCCGAGTTTTCTTTCTGAGTGATGCTGTCTAGAGGCTGTTCAAAGAGGTCAATGCATACACATACAGACATCTATTAATCTTGCGGTCCTCCAGTTTATTTGACCAGAAACGAGTTAGGACAGCGGTCTGTTGTCATTACTGGGGGTTCTGTTATAACCCTAAACTTCTCTTCAACAATTATTTCTGACCTTTAAAACAACTGTGTCACAACCCTTTGTTTACACTGTAAATAAATATCCTGAGATTTCACATGTTTTGGATTATCAGCAAGCAGATTTTTTACTTGACAAACTCACTTGTCTTTTACAGATCCCAGCAAGAAAAAAACGCCACTCTATATGTTTCAACCTCAGTAAATGCTTTTAAAAAAAAGCTGAGTTACTGTCTAATTAGTTAAGTAGTGTGGTACAAATTACTATCAGCAGAAAAAGTAATATTTATGTCAACAGAAATGTTTTTAAAACATAAGCCTCTTTATAAACCCACATAAACCCACATTCCTCATAACACAGAATAGAACATGTTCTTACCAATAAACAAATTACTGAAACAGATTCTATGGGCATTAATGAATTACAGAGGAACAGAAAATTAATTTGCGTTTATAGCTTTCTGCTATATACTAACAATTACTAACACAACCTTATAAACAATTCTTGCTATCCAATGCTGGAATACTGACCATTACAGTACAGATAGATTTGACCTTTTTATCTGTTTTTGGGGCCTTCACTTAAATCCTGCACAGTGAGTCAATAGGGTAAAAGGAAATTCCTTGCTTTTCTGAAGCTGGGGACATGCTCTTGTGATCACATGCTCCTGTGATCTGCCCAAGTCTTGGTTACAGTGGAAAACTCTCAGAAAGATACAAAGCAACATTACTGGCTGTCAGACTGCTGAAGCACAGCTGAGAGTGAGTAAAAGTGAGCTTAACTGGCTGGCTTAGCTGACAAATCCCTCAGCGGAACACAGATGACGGCAGAGATACGTCTTTATCCACCGTCTCTCGGAGGAACAGCTGCCAAACATCCAGGTGAAGACACATCAAACACATTGCAGCTTTGAATAAGAGAGGTAGTCCTGACATAAATGCTGCTTAAAAGTGAAAATAAATCAAACTACAAATACTGCTAGAAGCAAACTTCTTTATCTTGAACTTTAAAGGGATAGTCTTCCTTGTTTTCACTCATGCTGTCTTCTCTTGACTGTATGTCACTATCTGCTGTTGCTGACTAAAATCACACAACAGGAAAATGGTGGGTCTACAAATATAAGAACAGTAGTTGATTGAAGAAAAGTTTCACAGTTCAACCTTGAAAAGTATTCTGTGAATTAAAGAATGTGATGTCAACTTGAACACCTTTCTGCTAAATATAATTCTTAAACTAAATGGGACAAACAAATCAATAAGAATCAATTTTAAATTTTAGATTATTCAGATATTATGTTAGACCTATTGAAGAAAAAGACTAAAAAATATGGGGATTTGAATCTCTCAGAAACATTAAAAGCAAATGATTTCACAGGAATCAATTCTTCTTTTTTGTCATATTTACAGTCAAACATGATAGAATGTCTTACAAAATAGATGAAAAGGTCAAGAGTCTTCATCTGTACCTCAGTGATGACTTGAGCAATTACTCGCAACTGTGATTGGCTTTTTGAGCCATTTAATTAACATTTCATGAACCCTAAAAGGCTAACTTATTGACTAAAGGTTTTTAAATATCAAACTTTTCTTTTCAGCAGCACTTGACTGTGTAGAATGAAAATAATTCTGATCAACAGTAAACATTGTAGAGGGAAATATAAATTAAAAGTCATGCATAATATAAATATGTTATAATTAATTAGCATTTTGAAACTCAACGAATGATGTTCATGTCTATGGATTCAAATTCCGAGAAGTTGCATAAAAGTTGCAATAAAACAATGCAAAACAGATATATTGATGATGAAAATGAGACATTTTCATTCATTTTTTACGCATATTTTCACACACAAGAAAGGAAACCAAAGAGCACAATATGACCAGATTTGGTTTGAATAATTCATTTTTAAAGAATTGTGCTCAAGATCTTCTGACAAGCACAATGAAACATAACAATCTGACTATAATTCAGAGAAAGAACAAATGATTCTAACTTGAAGTGATTCAGACCAGTCATTTCACTGAGCGGAAAAGAGAGCAATAAGACAGAGAATGCATGGGTGAAGTACACCTAAAGGAAAAGACTTATTTGGAGATCCTGCATGAATTGAGAGAGAATCAGAGGGGGGAGCACAAGATTCACTGAGTTTAAGCAGTGAGGTGGGAGCAGGAAAAAAACAATCTAACTAGGTCATATTAAACTCACTGAAGTCTCAGTAACACAAAACCAAGAAAACAGCTTCTGCTGTTCACAAACAAATGTAAGGCACCTCAGCCTGGCACCGAGTAACTATTAACAGGCTGTAATGCTGGATTAACTAGATTCTCAATGACCGCACACTCGCTCACACTCTTAACAGCTAACCATGGTAATAAGCCCTTCCTGTTAACAGGCCTGAAGCCATCGTGCCAGGACCCTGCGATAGGATGTTTGAGTAATGAAGTGGGGTTGCTGCAGAATGCCTCGATCATTTTTCCTCCGATAAATTGCTGCCCGTGAAAACACAGGAGCTATAAATCAAAAGCAAAGAGGCAACACACACATACACACACATCATCACCAGTGGCACAGTTACGTACGATCGATACAATATTGCGCCTGTGCCAGATCAGACTTTAGATGTCTGTGTTTGCCTGTTGCAGCATGAGCATCATGTTCGGGCATGAAATCTGAACTGAACGGTATTAAATATCTCTCCACATTAAACGTCCTGCTATTGGAAATCATTGAAAGCTTCAGTTTCTGCAACATGAAACATTTGGAACTACAGCATAGTGTCACCCTGAAAGCACAGGAGAATCTCATCTTAGAGCCATGAAAGCATCCCATTTTGGCTGAAGTAGAGAGGGTCTTTAATTGTTTGAGTCTGGTGGAAGCTGCCTACTATTTTATTACATGGTGTGAGTAATATGTTTAGATATAAGCCATAGTATGACTGATCAAAAAATATTTCTATATTTATATAAGCCTTGTGGCTTGTCACTATGTGGCAAATTCCAGTCTCGCTTTCAATATTGGTTATCTCCCATGGAATCCATTTTGGCTCAAGCAGCGGCGGTACCTTGACCTTGTACTGCATCTTTAATTTCTTTGGAGTTTGTTCTGGCCTCTATGGTTGCCATTTGTATTGCCCTTCTCTTCAATATGTCATCATTTTTCCTCATGTGGCCTTAAAATTCTTAATAATACGTGCAACTGTAGTGAAAGGAGCATCATGGTGGTTGTTGACGATCTTTACAGGCATGTAAAGTCTGTACCTTTACATGCCTGTATATCATTTTCTTTCTCCTGGAACGACTCTCTTCTTCACTTCCTGTGGCCTGTGTTCAGTGTGATCCACACCATGTCACCACACAGCCTAGTGACAATTCACCCTTTAAACAGGCACACTGAGTGATTACAAGCTTAAAAACACCTTAGTTTAACATGTCCCTATGGCCTAAGTACTTTCAATCTTTTCTAAAGGTACCATAATTTTTCTTCATGTCTGTTTCATTTGTTTACTTTTTAAAATGATTCTGCTGAGCCACATTTCAAAAGTAACAGGCTAATTTTAACTAAGTTATTATCATTATGTTAGCATAACACTTGCAATATAAAACAATTGTATAAACAGCCTCTTGCTACATTAATATTGTGCATTCACATGTGATGATGATTGAGTCACAATATGTTGTACAGCTCTAGTGTTTTAACACGTCAACTCTCAGAAGCACTATTGTCTGAGAAGAAAACAAGTAATTCTGCACAGACACAAAGCTCCACACCTCTTCCTCTATGTTTTATTCCTCAGCAACAGTCACAGTTCAGTCAGCAACCCTGAACCTAAAATACTGTCCAGAGCAGGATGCATCTGACAATGTAACCTTACCACTAAGTACAGACAGAGCAGTATTTTGATTAAAGAGACAAAGTGGCAGAAGTACAGATTCATTATCAGAAAATATGTTGTGTCAGCTCAAACTCTGCTTGCCAACATAAAGAAAAGCATGGAAATTTTATTGCACAGACTTGGCAAATCTGAACAGACTTAATCATGGAGCAGACAGCTAGATGATTAAATTCATTTAAGTCAAGGAGAAAGGTTAGCAGCTCAGCTTTATTTTAATATAAGAATCTTGCAATCTTTACTAAAATAACACATAAATGCCTGTGCCTGGATAAAAGCACCTTCTGAGCTCTCACATGTGAAATTAGATCATTAAAGTTATACTTCTTTCGTACAAAAGACTGAATGAAACTCAAACACAAGTTTGAACAAAACTGTTTGAGAATGGAGGGAATTATTTATGCTGGTGTTTTTCCTCAAATGACCTACAGGAGAGGCTGCAGTGGATCTCAACTTTTTCTATGCATGAGTTTAAGAGAATGGGAACAACAGTCTCTAGTTGATAAATAAGCACTGTGCTTAAGAATGCTAATTTTACAAGCGCATAACATGACCTGAATTTAATCATTTACCAAGTTTGAAACCGTTGCATTCAATTTCATTGTAAAATGTAAGAATAAAAGACATGCACTGTTGTCTTTTTCTAGGCCAAATCTCCTTATTGTAAGTGAAGAATAAATCAGCCTTAACTGGATTAGTTACATTTAGCTGGTGCTCACTAGGAAATACTGACCCCATTCAGTTTAGAAGAAGCACAAATCAAAGAGTCAAAGTGAAGACTATGCTCACAGCACAGAAAAGAAAAGAGCAGCACTTTAGGGTGAAATGGTCTTATCTTGAGCAAAGATTAATTTAATGGAATATGAGTGTATATCTATCAGAAATATTGTAAGTTAAGTTGAGGAGCGGCAAGAGTAAAAGAAGAGAACTTGTCAGTAAAGTTTGAAATGTATGTTATTTCAAATCTAGATGCCCTCCAAAAACAATTAACGTTGTCTGTCATCAATAACTGCTTTCCATCTCTGTGCTAGTTACTCAGTTAATGTTGATATTTGTTTCCATGCTAAACTTAAAAATCAGTCATCATGTTAAACAAATACAGTGTCTTCTTAATTCAAAAAACAAAACAAACAAAAAAAACCCCACAAATTTCTACAATTGATTGTTTTGCCAAGTCTGAATTTGGTTGATTCATTTGGATTATGAAACTTCTCAAAAAATTCCTGGAGAGGAATTTTTAATATTCAACCTGCCAATCACAAGTCAAAGAAAACTGACCGACTAGAGCTCATGTGCACCTGTCTATTCTATCTAAGAATAGACAGGTTCTCTGAAGGTCACCAGATCAAATGCGTGGCAGGAGTTTTAATCCAAAAAATAGGACTGATGAAACTGAATGGTTCAGCCAAGAAGAGCAGAGAAATGAAAGGCAGAAAGAAAAAACAAATCTTATAAAACATCAGTTGAACTCAGAAAAACAAACAGAAAGAATAAGTAACAAGTCATGAATAAGAGAAACAAAACTGATGTGGAGCTTATACTCTAAGATCACAGGGAGAGAAGCGGATAAATCTGTTGACATTCCTGCAGAGTGTGCATCAGTAACAACTCCAAGCTCTTCCAGGATCTGAGAAGAACAAGACAAAAACATGCAAACAACCTTTCCTGAATGTGGAAACAGGAGAGTATAGGGGTGTTTTTTATGGTAAATCAGCTTTTATTATTCTCCTGACCAAAACCCCCAATATGAAGTAACAAACCTTGGTTATGTGGGTATTTACTCTAAATAATTTCAAAACCTAACAAGGAGTTTAGAACAGAAAGAACCATTAGACAGCTGTACTGCAAAAACACCTTGCTGTGAAAACGTCTTGGTGACGTAAACTGCAGCACAGTTCAGATTTCTCATTAACATTGCTCTCTTATCTTCCTAGCTAAAGGAGAACTTAAGCTAACTCCTTCACAGTATGTTAGATCTCCTCTTTCACTTCATGAGCTGAGCTGTCCTTTCTTATTAAATACAGGAGATGTAAGTGATTTAAAAAAATTAAAAATTAGGGGCACTTAATCCTGCAGTAAATCTATCAAGTCAAATTATATATTTATATATATATATAAAAAAGATGTTTTCCATCTTTATAAGGGAAAGATTAATAATTGAAAAAGACCAGCAAAATGGCATACATTTGTGTCCTTCTAGACCTGAAATATTTTTTGAATTTCAGTATATGAAAAGGTCAGCCTCTGTTATTAACTCAATTGTAAAAACTAAAGCAAAGTCAGGGATGTATTCCAAATGTCTGTTTCTGTTTATTTGCTGATAAGTCTCTCTGTAAATTTGAATCATACATAAGATGAAGCAAAAATGAATACACCAATGTCAGTCCACTAAAAAGTCTCCCCAGGTAGTGTTCAGTATGCACCGTCAATACTTGGTGCATACTGACGGCTCCTTTTGCATAAATTACTGCACCCACAGCATCACCTGGAGATGATCAGCCCAGGGCTTTCCAGAGTGGTTAAGGAAGCCAAAGGTGTAGATGAACTAAAGTGGATTTTAGTTCATCTGCTTTATTGGTTCTGGTATTTTTCATTTTCCTGCCCATTTCTGAGATCAACATTCCAGAAATAAAGGTAAAAAAAACAACAACAAAAAACTATTTCTGAAAAGTAAATTTTGAACAACTAAGCAACAATCCAGTCATTCAACCATTTAGCTTAAGTAAAATACATTCAATGTTTCATTACATTTCCGGCCCTGGATTTGGTCTGAAATCCTCTTGAAGTTGCAGCAACAGTCATCCCTGTTGCACCTTTTTTTAACAACTATTTACTTCCAACTTTTTACTCTAGATACGGCAGAGTGCAGCCAGCTTCTTTAGCAATTATGTTTCAGCATTAAAATATTTGTAATGATTTCTCTTATATAATATAATTATTTTAAATTAGCCTTCAGCCATAAAAATCGATGTGAATAGAAATAAACGCTTGAAAAATCTCACTGTGTGAAAAAAATCTATATAATATCAGGCTTCCTTCTATGTTGCACTATTGAAATGAATTAACTTTTTAATGGCATCCTAATTAACTGAGATAGACCTGCAATTCTCTGAACATCCTCTGTATTTTTTGACTACAGAAGAGGACTAAAGCAAAGCTGCTCAATGCTGAATCTGAATTAAACCTAAAACTGGAATAAATAAATAAATCAATAAAAAATAAAACAAGGGTTTGTAATATTGATTTAAACTCTTTGTAGTCTCCAGCCTCAAATACTTTTTACAGCTTCCTCAGATGTTGCTCAGCTTTCCATTCCTAGCCTGGATTCCCTCTCTTTGTTTGTCTGTGTCTGGAACAAGTATGATACCATCAGCCTATTCTCCTGGTGAGTTGGGCTTCCACATCTCTGCATTCAGCTCTGCTCGGCTTCTCTCAGCTAATCTAAGCTTTATTCCCTCCAGCTTTCAATCGTACATCAGTTGCCCAGCGTTTGGTATTGCAAAAACACAATCTCACATCAGAAGCCAAACTTCTAGTCTCAGGTTCTAGAGTCATTTTCACATTCTGAAACCTAGCACATTAATATTACTATTATTTTTTTTAAGTTCTTACGTGATATATTATTGTTTCAATCAACACTGACTGACTTTTCCATGTACTGAGAATACATATATGAAGTGTACAAAATTAGTTCAAGCATGTTACATTTCAAAATATATACGAATTTTCTTGCCATTTGACAATTTTTTTAAATTTATTTTTGGGTTTTATGTTAGTGGTTTTATAACACTAACATAAAAATGATTAAGCAGAGAAGGGGACTGTGTTTTTAAAAAATATATTTTTCTTGCAAGTTAAATCAGTAAAACATTGTACAAATTCCTAGAATCTTTGTTCTAGGACTTTCTAGACTTTGTAATGGAGGTATTACACCTTCCATTACTTATCAAGGCTTTTCAATGGTGACCTTTCCGTTAAGACTGAACATTTTCTTTAATTGGCAAAAGATTGGTAGTGTGTGTTGAATTTTAATTTCAACAGATGAACACAAACCAGAAACCAGCGGCCTTCACCCAGCACCTTTCCTTTTAAAGAAAAGCAACCAAAACACATTCTTACTGATTAGTGTCCATGTTGACTCCAAACACAAATGCTATTCAGCTGCCGCACCCAGTTTCACGCAGGAGAATGTGATGCTGTTGCTAATACAGACTCACGAACCAAGGTCATCCACACTCTCACATGTGAATGCAGACAGAATGCCCAGAGGCAATAGAGAGCAATCAGTGGGCACAGAGGAAGGAAACGCTCTCCGAAAACTCTTCGTTGTCATTTACATTGAATTGAGAGCTGCTGTTGCAAACTACAAAAATTGGAGTCTTGTGGAAGAAATAAGTGCTTCTATACTTTAAATCTTTGTCTGGCTGTACGGCAGAGAGACTCTGTAGTCAGGGAAATGGCAGTTACCCATTATGACTAATAGGAGATATAGTTTGAAGCAGTAAGTAAGCCAAAACTGTACAAACAAATATGACATTTTGTAATTAAGAGAAAAAACATCAACATAAAACTTAGTACATCAATATATTCTACCCAAAGCTCTTTAAGTTGCAGTGTTTTAGCTTCAACTAGAACAACTTCTGAAAAAAAAAAAATCTTTTAGCACCTTTTGCTATCCAGATATTAATCAGTTTGTTCAAAAGTCAACAGATAAGACCTGCAGTCTACTGATGTTGGGCAAAGCAGAAAGGGCTGAGCTTTCTACATGTTGATAGAAGAAATCTGTTATTTTCAAATACATGCTTTGCTACAAAGGATCAAGTGTACATGAAGGAACACCGTAATTGCATATTAGGCAAGTAAATGTTATACTTAAAAAGGAATTGAAATATTTATTTGCATTTCTAATGTTCTATAAAAAGGCGTATGTGGTTAAAAGAAAAATATGCACAACGTGCTTTTTTAAAAGATTAAAAAGCACATTCTAGAAATGTAATGAATAATTCTCGAATTACTCATCACATATTCGATGAGTAATTCTGATTACTCATGAGAATAGTTGACAAAATAATCAATTACTAAAATACTGGTTAGTTGCAGCCCTACTTGCTAACATGTTGGACATTTAGGTAACATTATGTTTATCTCTGTCAGGCAAACAAAAGCAGCTGCCAACTTTAAAATGTCACAGTAATAATTATCACTGCTTTTCATGGTGTAGTAAAAGCAACTTTTTTCTTTGTGATCATTGTTTTTTGTTGAGCCTCCATTATACTTTCCTGTCATGCTTTTTTTTCTTCCATTCTCAATCTAAACAAGAAAGCACAAAGGTTTTGAAATTAGCCATTTATGAATAAAATTGTCTAACTTACGTTCAAATAAAGAAAGAAATAACTGATATTAATTTTAATTCAACCCATTTACCCATAGTACCCAATGTGCCTGAAAGGCTACTTCGCCCTGCACTGTGTTTCAACAGACTCACATAGAAATATCAGTTATATTGAAGTGTCAGTGTGTTTGTCATTCATCTAACGTTTGTAAGTTTGTTGAAAAAGTTAAAAGAAGCTAAGAGAAAGCAACTTTTGGTATTGAGTTCATAGCTTATTGATTCAGTCAACGGGACTACTTTAAGAAAGCTTTGCACTACTGAAGATAATACATAGACCTCTTGTCTGGTGTATAAGTCTATCAGAAAAAAAGAAAAAACTTTTATATGCATAGATTGCTCCTGGTTTCCATTACACTAAAATTGTGGATACAAAAACTGCTTGATTGTTTCTGTGTGCATTAGGGGAATAGAGCTATCAGATGGTATCATTGAAGGCTGTTTCAGTTCAGTGGAAGTGGCTTGTTCTTTTTTTTTCCCCTCCAGAGTTTTACTTCAGTGCAGTTAATACGCTAAAAGATTTCATCAAATGTAGCCCAATTAGTCTCTGATCTACAAGTACAAAAGGCTGAGCTTCAGCTAAGATAGAGACTGTATTAGGTAATACTGCGTCAGGAAAATCTTCATAGTGTAAGTTTGTGTGTAATCAGTTGAAATATCAAAGCGGGGTGTGCTTGTGTGTGTGTGCATACTTTACATCAGAACTTGTCTCAAATATCAGATAATCAGGGAGTTTCTGACATACACACAAACAGAAGTTTGACTCTAATTGGCTGGGTGTGAATTTCTCTCTGGAAGGTTTGAAGGAAGAAGGAAGGGGCAGAGCTGAGCAGTTTTAGGACAGACTGTTCACAGAGCTGAGGGCGGGCAGCTTCATGGAGGCTGACAGCAATTACCACAGCTGAAGCCAAGAGAGGTTACAACCAGGACTGACATGTACACACACAAAATGAAAAAACATCCAACCTTTCCCTGGTTTGTGCTTTCCACCCAAAAAAACTCACGTCCTAATTCTGTTCCTAAAATGTTATACATGTAGGATTAATAGTGAATGCAAATTATAGTTGACAGACTGGGGGCTTTATACAAAAATAAACAGTCAATACAGTTAAAATCTGACATCGTTGAACCTTGGTCTCAAGGTTCAACAGAAAAAAACATGATAGCATTAGACATTTTGTATCCAGTTCTTTTCATTCGAATCGCTTCGGGGGTTTTGTTTTTCTTTTACCATGGCCTCCACATTTGTTGATACCTCGAGGGAAAATGTGTAAAAACACTGTAACTAACTTGTTTTTGATATATTGCAGTAATATGATATTTACATCAAATACATACATATTGTGGACTGGACTGGATTTGGGTAAATGGGATGTTGGGGATGTTATTTCTGACTATCCAGATTCTGTATCACCAAAACAAGAGCTGTCTTTATACTTGTTTAAAATTCTAGTTTGTTGCTAGAACGGGCTTTTGTTTTTGACTCCATAATTCTTTGCCACGATGGTTGGGAACAGCATCTAAACTGTGGGAAATAAGATTCCAATCTATCTTTTCATCTCCTGCTCTATCTTACCCTAACTCGTGAAAAAAAGACATCAATATTATTTAACTCCTCTACTTGAGGAAGTTCCCCAACATGGAGGGAGTGCTCCACAGTTTGTTTTCTAATTAAGAACCATGGCCAAAGACGTCAAAGGGATATCTGGCTTCTTCTTTGCACCCTAATGCACAATCTTCCTTATTAGAAATGAAACATAAAATAAAAATAAAAAAACATAATTCAAATCCATATTTTAACAACATTTCAAAATAACATATGCACATTCAAAATGCCTGTAAATGGGTCAATCAAGTCAAATAGACGATATGTGCAGCGAAGAAGTCAGGGACACATCTATTCTCTCACGCTGAAGCTCATCTTTAATACAAATTACAGCTTGTCTGCAACAGGTCTCATGTCTAATAGCAGGAGATCACATTAAGCACTCGGGTGAAAACAATATGCCAAGAAATAGAATGAAACCAATTTAGATACATAAGATCACCAAGCACTGAAGGCCTCACTTTTCTCAGTTAGGGTTTTTGATTATTAACTTTAAGAGAAGGATTGAGCTAAAATGTCATGGGAGAGCTCAACTGCAAAGATAACTTCTGACCAAAACAAAAAAAAACAGAACCATTTTTCACATTTAAATTTGATTATGATGTTGTGACACAACTTTAAACAAACTTTATGCATGCGATGTACCTTCATACTTGTGATTTGGTTTTGCTTTTAACTTAAATAATTAAAATATAATATTAGATTAATAAACACATTTTAGAGAAACTGCAACTTTTCACTATAAATGCATTGCTTTAGCTTCAAGGGTTTTATTATTTAATTTAAAATATTTTGTTCAGGAAAGAAAAAAAAATCCGACAGCCAGCATAGCCTCAGTGCCTATAGGATGATACGAAAGTGCTCTGATTAAACAGCCGTTTTTATCTGACTGACAGGCAAAACTATGTAACATGCTGTTTTAGAGTGCAGCACAAAGCAGGCAATGGACAAAGCCAGTGAAAAAGATCATTGTATTATATCATATTACATAAGCAATGATGAATGCTACAAATCTAAAAAAAGAGCTTTAGTCACTTCTAGAAGGAAAAACTCATGTGACCTCAATACCATTTGCATGTTCCCAAAATCATCGTCTAGCGTTATTTCATTTATTTAACATGGCAGTCACAGATTTAATAACGCCTATCTGTTAGAAAAGTAATTGCAAGCAACTGTTGACAGTAGTTTCAACTAGAATAGTATGCCACATTTTACAAGGAAATCTCCACAGTGGCTGTTCCTGATGTTTTACTTTGAAATCCTAATATAACATCTCTGGCTCTCCCAGTTATCTGATATTTAATGCCAGAATGATGGACAGAAAACTGCTTCTGACAACTCTTGGCTTTAAATATCAGTTTTGCATTTTTTCAAGAATTGGAATAATAACAGTAAACACTACAGCCATTACCAGCCAATTATCCATCGGTGATGGCAGAGCTGAAACTGAACAATAGATATTACTGAACGTGATGATAGTGCCACCCACACACCTGCAAGTTTTTTTTTGTTGTTTTTTTTTTTCATAGTAAGTGATGGATAGATTCACTGTCAGGCAGCTTTCAGCTTAGACTAAAATGCAGATGAACATGAAAAGGAATTTACAAAAAGAAATATGCTAAGCATTTAGGAAACCCTCACAAATAATTCAGATTTAAGGCGTCCAGCTCCTCAGCAAATGGAAAAAACAACAATCCTCACAGGAGTGTTTAAAAGCATCCAGGGTCTTTGAAATGCATTTTTTTTTCAAACTCATAAAAATAAAGACACATGAATATTTATCAGATTATCCTATTGAGACATATTATTTGTATTTTGAGCCAAAAGGTTTAATTTACACAACGTTTTATAACATTACCCGATGAAGCTGCGTAATTAATTCTTGGTTGATATCCACAGCCTTTATACAGATGTATTTCCCTTTTATAATGGGGGGTCAGCATTTGAAATTAAGCTCAGAAACACAGCACTTAATATTACATACAGGAAATTTTATATTTTCACAACACCCTGAATGAATCCAAGGATGAAAAACAATATCAGTCACTGTTGTTGTATTACTTAACTTGTATACATGAAAACATGGGTGTCCAACGTCAGTCCACCTTGCATGTTTTAGGTCACTTCTAGGCGCAACTCTGCTGAATCAAATGACGGCTCATTAGCAGTCATCTGCAGGACATTGACATGCTGAGGAGGTGATTACTACTAGGGCGTTGAAGAAGAAAGGGAACTAAAACATGCAGGTTACGAGTACGTTAGGACCAACTTTGTACACCCCGTATTAACAGTCTGTGCATCTGACAATTCACAAACTAAATACAAAGAAACATTTCCTCCTGGAATTGCACTGCTGAGTAAATAGCACATTGGGAGTGACGCATTTATTCCGTAGATAAATTAAACAGTATTAAGGCTTCTAGAAGATAATCCGCCATTTGTTTAAGCAAATCACAGCTAGGGTAAAATGCGTCATATTTTTCAAAGATCAGCACTTTTTGCAAAACACTGGACACAAAAACAAGTTTTTGTTATTCTGTTGTTATGCTGTCACTGCTATAGTTAACATTTTCTACACTGATTTGTTGATGATGATTTTTATAACTGTGTTCACAAGAGAGAAAAAAATAGTTTGTGAAAAGAAAATATATTTAATGTTCATCCTTGACATAAAATTATATTAACAGACTAATAAATAAAAGACTAATATTCCCCCATCGACATTTTGTTTTATCCAATATGCAAAAAATAAGCCAAGCTAATATGCAATAAATGAGTCAAACTGGTTAAAGTGATGATGGAAATTTGACAGGAGGAGGTCAAAGTCATCATGAACCCGTCATGGAATTGCAGTTACAAAAATGTATGCAATAGCAGACAATTCAGGCCTCATGGTGCCCTCTGTCTATACAAATCTATTCATTCATCCATCAAGACAGTTGTTATTAAACTCCACTGTAGAGAATTTTTAAACTTGGACAAACTAAAGACAATCCTACTCATGTCAGCCCTTGGAAATATGTAAATATCTTCAACAACTAAAGCAGGACTTTAGAGGTCCATATTGAAAAAATAAGAGAATAGTGGGGACAATCATCCTGTACCCGAGTCAAACAGATCTCAGGACATGTCAGACTCAGTTTAACAAGAGACGGTGACTGATGGATACAGCATATCCATTATGCTTCACTCTCTGTGTCCCTGGACTTCACCTCTTTTTCTAGAACTTTGTTACTGTAATAGTAAAAGAGGGAAAAAAAATCAAAGGAAGATGTGTGGCGCAAGTCACAGCATCTCCAACCAAACAAAACTCCCAAGCTCAGAGATGCTTACTCAGACAGCAGGGCTGAATCCATCTTTCTGACAGAATCATTTCCAAAAGCCCTAACCCCCAACGGGCCCCTGGATGTGCTTCAGAGCTGTACCGGCTGGGAGGGGTGTGTCAGTTTAAATCCAGAATTTAAAGTGTGGCACAAACAGGTTTTAACTTTATTCTTTCTTCTCTATGGAACATAAACAGTATTTACTGCTTTAATAGTACACTTCCGTTCTTCCATCAAACCCAGAAAGGTCACAACATCTTTGATTTGCACATACTAAAACACACATCAGTCATTTATATATATATATATATATATATATATAAGCATAAATCCATCATAAACTGTGACTTTGGGCGGTGAAACTTTATGCTTGTGTGTATTGACAGACAACAGAGAGCTGATTTAAAGGTCAACACCCCTACAGCAAATGAATTGAATTAACTCAAGATTATGGCTGCAGCAATAGCCTTGAGTTATGAGAACAGCCTGCAGGCATGTCAGGGTAATGGATATGCCCTCCTACTACATAAACACACTTGTAATTAAATTCTCATGACATATTTCCACTAAGTGTACCTGCTTATCTATCTCTCGATCAGTCTGATCTCTGTCATGGGCTGCATTGTTAATGCAACTTTAACACCTTCACAACCTTTTGAATACATATTTTAACATTTTCAATCAAGCTTTCATTTCATATGCAGCTTGCAGATAATGTTGGTGCTGTGCAATTACCATTTACATAAGTGAGACATGTGGCATCTGAGAAAGGTTAACTTTTTCTGTCAAATGTCTAACAAAATATTACTTTACACTGATAAAAAGATTCAACAAATTGCAGACCTCATGCAGAAAAATCTTGGAAGTGAGAAAATAAGTCTATGGACAGGAAATACAGAAATAAAACATTGTGAAAAATCTACTGTAAATAAGAAGCTACAATTTTCAGTCAGTGATTTCCATGAGACGAAAGCTTTTAGTACTTTTATCTGCAACAAATCAGAGCTTGCGAAACATCTCCATTTTTTTCATATTTCTATATATTGTAGTGATGTGGTATTTTTATGTGTGTGTCAAAACACACAAAATATATTTTGTGTATTGTATTGTGTATTGTGTATTGTGTATTATGTATTGTGTTGCATACAATCTCCTCCACAATCTTCGGTGCTTTAATAAAACATTGTTCTAAGAGATCAGTAAAAGTGACCATCAAAGTGCTACCATATCTTTGTTTCTCCAAAATGTCAAAAGGCAGGTGAGAGAAAACGTCCACTCGTTAGAACCAGCACAGAATGTTTAATCAAGTTCAGATAAAATTCCTTTGGCAGAAGCCAACTAAAGAACTGTCATGTTTGAAAAAGCTTTTAAAAACTCCACTTTTTAGATGAGCTTAATTTACCGTTATGTTAGCAAACACTCAGGTAATCTTACCTGTAAATTGGATCCTGCATTACAATCAACTTGCTCTCATCCCAGGTCCACTCTTTCTTCTGCAAGCAAATCAGAAGCTCCACTTAGACTCAATTCTAAAACCTGTTCACATTTTATCACAACCACAAATGTGAATGTATTTAGGAGGGACAAGATAAGGCAGCATATTGTTGTAAAATTGAATTTTAAATGGTAGTGTGCATTTTTACCTTTTCATTCACCTCCTGGCTTCTTTCTGAATAATAATCGAATAATAACATATTTTGGTTGTGTGCTCTTGTGTTTGCAGTTGTGATACACTTCACTTTTTAAAACTTTTATCATCTTTAGTTTCACAAGTATGCAATGCTTACAAAATAAAGTAAATTGTACTTAGTAAATATAATATGACAAAATGTGAAAATAAAATAAAATAAGGGTTGCATGAGTCTCAGGGACAAATGCAAAGACATGCCCCTAATGACATGCAATAGAAGAAAACCAATACAACTAAAAAATATATTTAAGAAGAGTTGATGTGTGCTTTTCATTATTATTTTTGTTATTTGTGCATTTGATTAAATCCACCTTTCAGTTTAAGGTCACAATCAAAATGTCAACCCACAGGGACGCAGGAATTATTCATATTGATTCCTGTCTCCACACAGGGCTTTGTTGACTTGAGTCATTCAATAGCTCTCATCTGCAGCCCGTCAGTGCTCCTGCCATCCTCTGAGATGTAAATAGCTCACTGACTGGAATGTGACATTTCAGATTTTAGAAGACAGCAGATTACGGCAAACCATCTATGAATGGTTTTAATTAATTATTTTTTTTCCCATTCTGCTTTTAATTGTGTTTTTTTAATATCTATCAGGTCTTTTTACAGATATTTTTTGTCATTTAAAAAAAAAGTTTAAAATTATTTAATGACATTTTTTATGATTTTTGTAAACTTTGTGTGCTGTGCTGAAAGCAATTGTTCCAACTCATAAGCACCAGTTACTTTGCAAGTGATGAAACCATTCTTGTTTCCTTTAGGTTTATTGTCATCTCTGAACTCCTTCAGCTTCTTCAATTTCCGCTCTTTCACTTGTTTCAATAAAGAACATAAAGAAAACATTAATCATTCAGTCTACAATAAAAAGGATGCAGGAAGTGCTGCTCCTCCAAAACGGCAGCACACCTGATAGAAACTATGGACCAGACCTCGTGCACAAATCCAACGTTTCCCAACTTTGGTGTTTTTTCAGTTCTCTTTAATTGGGGGAGAAATTCTGAGGTGCACGTTTTGTTAGTGATGTCTTTATTTTCATTTGTCAGAATACTGAAGAAGAGCAATATCTTGTTCAGTATTGAAGTTTTGGTCCATTCCTTTAAATAGAAACAGTGTAAATTTATAAAAAAGAGTTGCTAGACAACCTGTTTCAGATGTACTTCCTCAGCTCTACCCACTAAATTGTGGGATTGAATAAAGGATAAGTCCTTAATTCAATCGAAATATCTCCTCCATCTGTTTCTGTCTCTGTATGCGCTAAAGTTCTACATAAATTTGGAATACATAGTGTGTGATTTAATACTTAATCAAATGGGTTATACACATTTTTCAAAGTTTTTGAATGTCTAAGAATAGACGTGCTCCAAGTTAGGTTTTGGAACAAACATCAGAAGAGGTAGACATTAAAAGTTACAGAGATTTACTCAGGGCTGCCGGTGGATTAAAAATATGGAATAAATTTTACTCATTTGTTTTCTATGCTCTCTGTCGTTATGAACAAGTTGTAGGCCTGTTACATTTACCCATTTATGCCCCATGCTTGACTGATTAGATGCCTGCAAGTATTAATTGTCAGACACATGCAGTCATTTAATCAGCCCAAATAATGTATTTCTGTATTTTGTTGTAATCACATTTGCATAAATAATTTTCATAATTAATTAAATTAAAACAGGACAAATTTCTAAATTATACATACACTTAATAACTACAACTCATTTTGAAGTTATAGTCACAAGGATTATGTTCCAACTAAAGGGTTCAAGAGAAAAAAAAAATTCCTTGGAGATAAATAAATTCACTTCATGCTTTAAAGTATGGGATGCACAAAGTGAATGAACATTTTTGCAGCAAAAAAAAAAAAAAAAAAAAAATATATATATATATATATATGAATATATATATATACATATATGTATATATATTTATGGTAAGGTGGGGTTGAAGTAAAGACAAGAATTGGTCTTTAAGTATTAATAAAGATTGCTGAAGTTCTGAATTTTTGGAATTTGAAAGGCCACCACTTTATGTTAATAGAATCCAACAAAAAACAGAGCAACATTCACAGCTCTGATCCACGCAGATGTTAATTTAATAAATTAATTATTACATTAAATATATGTTAATTTAATTATTATATCTTGCTTTAAACGGACACAAACAAAAGAATAGAGAAAGAAAAAAATAAAATCACTCACTTTTTTCTTTTTTCTCAGGGTAACCTTGACTCCGTCTGTTGACACAACGATATTAACTTTCTTCTTCTTGATGTTTTTCACCTTGAACTCATACTGCAAAAACAAACAGACGGAAGACAGTCAGGTTGGTTCAGCCAAGTAATGACAAAATGAGCAAGCAAATGCTCAGAGTCCATTTTAGGCCAAGTAACTTTCTATACAGCAGTTAAGCAACAAGGCAATTAAAGATGATTGAATGATAAAAAATATAAAACAAACAGCATTAAATTGCAGTGACATAATAAAGAAAAGTAAAGTTAGAATATAGACTAAAATGAGTGTTTCAGTTAATATATATCAAAGGTAACTCAAAAAAGTTGTAACTTTTGTATTAATATAATTACATATCAGGGATGTAACTAAAAATATCAGAAAATCTCAACACTTAGCTAACCAATGCCAAATTATCATGTGGCTACATAATAAATGTACGTTTGTGTTTTTCATTGATAATATTTGAATTCAATCAACCCATTTCTTAAATACAAAAGAAAGATGTCTATTTTTTTTCTTTCAGTCCATCAACCCTAACTACTAATCTTCATTCAGACTGCTTTGTGATTTCACTTGGGTGTATTACATATCGATTTTATTATTGGTTTTCTCTTTTTCTTTCATTTCCAAGAAAAAAGTTCTGTTCCGAAAAAAATCAGCATTACACAATGCTTTGTTTCCAGGTTTGTCTCACTAATACCTGCTGCTCTACAGAGAACAGACTCAGTTTTAAATATGTGCCACATTTAAACACCGGAAATAAAAAAATAAAAATAAACTTTGCACAGCATGTTCAGTTTTCAGGACAAATGGACATTTTGTTGCAAACTGTCACATTGATTTTTTGTCTGTGGATATATTCTAGACTTTGGACGTGATAAGAGGGTACAAAATAACTCAGTGCCTTGTTAGCGTTGCTTAAGAAGGAGCACAAGAAGCTTGAACATCACAGTGAAGCAGCCCAATCAACTCCTTGCTGTGTTTGCTGGAAAAGTCCTGACTGCTACAGTTAGGAGAATCAAGGTGTGTTTGTATGTAGCTCTGCTTGGATGTTTCTACCATTTCCAGAAGTGAAATGAACAGAAGGAAAATATTCTACTTTCAGGTTCATGTACCTGCTTAGGATGTAAGGTGCTTTTGGGTGCCAATAACATTTTCCCAGTTCTCATATGCTTTTACAGCATTAAAATGGTAAAATCATATAAAACAACAATCAATATTTACTGGTAATTTATGTAAATTACACCCAGGTTTTTGTGCTGCACTCCAGCACAAATTGCACGGAACCAACACTGTATGCTAAAAGATGGTTTTTTGGTGTAAAAAAAAATAAAAAATAAGTAAAAAACATTCTAAATAATCTGACCTGACAAGCTGATGTGTTTACAAGAACTCTGTAAATTATGTGCATACTACTGTCCTTTGGTTCTAGTTAGGTCTGAGTGATATTTTTGTACTTAAAGTGCAAAAATATCTTGCCAACAAAGTGTTTTAGGATGTGCTGATTGGGGGAGTCTGAAGAACTACTTGTGTCTATCGAACAGACCAGCAAAATAAAGATGCTTGTCTTAGAATTTCTAACTGGAATTTCCTTCAGTAGTGTGAAGGAATACATCACTATGCACTTATATTTTCTGTAATATCTTGATTTGTCACAGCAATATTTGATTCTCAAATTTTAATCTACAGAGGTGTTCATATGACTTTGATGCCTAGTTTAATGAACATCTTGGCATACGCTGCAATGATGATTGTGCTGCATAAACACCTTTTAAATGCCTGGTAGACTGCATGAATGACCGCCACTGAAATGATTACAGAAGCAATTTAAAAAATACATCACACAACATTTGACTGGTTAAGTGTGTGTGCCATAATACAAGAGAGAGCACTTATGTCTAATAAGCCATCTATTCCTCACTGAACAGGCAATATCACTGAATCCATGCTGACCATCGCACATTTTCCCTGGTGCCTTCAGCTTCCACCGCAATAACACAGCAGACATGTGATTTGTATTGCAACTGCTGCAACACTTGTGAAATGAATATTTGTGCTTTCCCCAACAACAGGGGATCATTCCAGTGGGGTTTGCCATTCAAAAGTAGCACCTGAGTAACAGGCAGGATGCTCAGAATTTTTAATGAGCCATGAAGATGGATTGCAACACATATCTATAGCATGGCACATAGATGGGGAGCTTTTGCACCTAAATACATCACTGCTGATGGTGAAAACAGAAGGAAGAAATGGGCTGCTGAGGATTACAGAAACGAGTTTTTCTAAAAGGTGCAAAATCTTGAAGGCCCATAAATGCCCTGCAATGAAAGAATATCAGCGTTCATGTAAACAAACGGAAATTAATTGTGTAAAGGAATAACCTCATCCATCAAGCTAACAAGTCAACAGCTGCAGTTCCTGTCCTTGGACCACGTATTGTAATTGTAGATTCTTGAGAGCCCATTTCCTGTTTCCATAAAATTTATCATTTTGGAAGCCTCAGTGATCATCCCATGTCCCAATGGGGTCTTTTATCGCAACTTATTGAGAAAGTAAAGGTTTATGACTCCGAGGACAAATTCACATGGGCATGAAGACACAAGCATGAAAGCCAGAAGACAACTGAGATCATTTAACTAAAAGACAGAATGAATAGTGTCTATTTCTGTTTCTCCATCTGTTTAGTTTTTATTGTAATATTTCATTAAAGTAATCAAAATATATTTGATTACTTTTTATGTAATCAAATACATTTATGTCATAAAAATGTTTTTATGTCATAAAAATACTCAAATCTCATGTGTAAGGTATTTAAATTGAACGTTATTGTCTGAAAATTTTGAATTACACTCCATTCCAATATATTTTCGATCTGGCCTGCTTGAACCCTGATATACGAGAGATTTTGATTCATGCTCAAACCACAATAAATCTAAGCCGCCTCCAGAGGGTGTATATAGATTCACTTTCCCTTAACCCCTACTCCAGTCTTCCAACAACAAACTTTTAGATCTACTCCTGTTCAAACACATCTAAACCAATGGATATCTCAGTACAGACATCCGTCACACTTGGACCAGTAGCTGTAGTCCCTAAATTACTGGAGTTGGAGACACTTGCAGAAAATCATGAGCATAATATTAAATATTCCTTTTAACCAAAGTTATTAAAGGTGGTATGAAATGTTTGAAGGAAGACGGCAGCCTTTTACATTTGATATTACGGATACAAGGGGACCAAATCTTAAAAGGTACTAGATGGTAAAGGGGTCAAAATGGCCAATACCAATTGGGGTCTATTTGATGAGTCCAGCAGTTTAAAGTAACTTGTGGTGAATTGAAGCATAGGAAATATCTTGTTAAAAATAAATACTTTAGACTTACTGAATTATTTGGAGGAGTGCCTTTGTTTTGTTTTGTTCGCTAATTATTCATATTTGCTATCTTCAACTTTATGCATGTTTCTTTACACTGTTATATGATCCAGTCCTGCAAAAATGTACAATTCTGTACCACTCAAAAAGATGTAGGGAATGATCTTCACACCCTGGTTACAAACCACACACAAAAAAAACCAATAAAAATAAAAAATCAGGTCACACATTCATTGCAGCTGAGCGATTGCTTCATGTGACTCATGAGCACCACAAGAATAATCATGGAATTTGCATCCCCATCATTACACCTACACGTCTACTTCTATTCCTTATCCTTCAAACAAAAAAATAAAAGAGAAAAAAGACAGGAATACACATTTTTATAGTTCAACAATTTTGTCCCAACACAGTGATCCTTCTGAGTACAGAGCAGACTCTGTACTCAGAAGGAACATAGAAGTAGCTCATACTTTGTATGAGGTCTGTAACTTCAGACCTCATAAATACAATAAAACACACTCAGTCAATTTGTTCACAACTGGTGCATTTTAAGCACCAAGGTTTTTCCCTGACCAATCATGAGCACACATCTATCTCAATAACATCCGCTCTGGAGGGAGGAATGGGAAAAAGAGGAGCTGTAAAAAGAGGGGAAAATGTGATAAAAGGAGACAAAGGAAGACAAAGAATGCCAAGGAGGAATAGCCTACGGTATTTGGAATATGAAGCTTAATTAAAAGCTCAGATAATTAAGTTCACAATTATGCCACTTCAAAATCTTACAAGTGTATACTGTTGCATTGCTGTTCAATGAGATGAAAACCACAAGCGTTTAGCCTCTGCAGAGAATCCTCTACTCAAAATGTAGATCATGTAGAATATTTCACAGAAAAAGCTTGGAAAACATGTTCAAGATTTTTTTTTCAGCTCAAAAAATAACACAACTGAAGGGTGGGTCATTTTGTTTGATTAGTTTGTATTGCTTGAGGAAATGGCTTCCATGCAGCAACAACACACCTTTTCTTAATTTTACTTTTTATGTAGATTAATGCTACATTTCTAATAATATGAACATAATTCAATTTAAAGCTTCATAAAAACCAACTTGAATTGTTCCATTTGAATTTCATTTAAATGTATATCAGGTCGATATTAAGATTTGGTCAAAATACCCCACAAAATGTTTGTCTTTATAAACTAAGTCCAGCTCTTTTTTCTTCTTTTTTTTTTGCACTGGGTCAATACATATCGAATTACAAAAACTGCATGAATGTTGTGAACCATTTCAGGGCTTCTTCCAAACAGACAACAAAAAATAGCTATTGAAAGATAAGGGCAGAGGGTTATTAAATGCTACTCAGGGAAAAAGTTCAAGTGGCATGAAGAAGCAAAAAACACACAATAGTCGAAGCAGTTAGTGTACAAATTAGGCCACTACTACAATAATAAAGCTTTCTGTCTCTATTTTTTACCTCAGGAAGCAACTGAAGGACTCCTGGAGAGAGAAGAGGCACATTTTTAAACTCTTTTACCCCCTGCTTCACTACAAGCTTTACAGAGATGCTTTCTTGTTTTGCTGTTGTTGTCAGCTACTTCTATGTTCCTCAGTTTATCTTTCATGTTCAAAACAATGAAAGATAAACTTTCATTCCTTTTGTCATAGGAATAGACATAGGAATAAGTCTATTCCTATGACAAAAAGTTATAATACCAGCTATGTGTTTGTCAGAATGCTGACATTCAGAAGGATTTTCAACAATCACGTCACATCTACAGAGAAGAAAAACCTATTTAGAGTCACAAAATATCAATTGAACTTTTCAGCAGTAGTGCTAAAGTCACCTTAGATTTGCAGTCTGGGTCATATCTACCTAATTTCTTTATTTCTGTTGCAAAAAATCAGACCATGCAACAACAATATAACTTTGACTATTGCAGTAATAATAATTTAACTAAATATTTTTTCTATTTTTTGTTACCATTATCTACATAAATTGCAATATGTGCAGTTACAATGTTCTTCTGATTGGTTTAACTTTAGCTTCTAACATTACACAACTTTTATCAGGCCACAGAATAAACCTATAATGTTTATTCTAATAAATAACTCACAATCAAAGCAACATTGTGGGTATTTTTACATACACAGATTCGATATTGGAGCCCAACTCGGATACTTAGAATCGTATATGTTGTTAAAATGTACTGCTCCACTACTCTTATTTTTTGTTAACCCAATATTTAATCAATATTTTTCTTATCAAATCTTCTTATTGCAAGAGGAAAAGGTCAATGGATATTCTTACAAAGGCCATTGCTGTATAGTCCCGCAACTATAAAGAACTGTCTCTGTATCTGTTGATTAAATCCATTTTCCAGGTTATACAAAGGAAACTCATATATATTTTTACCATCTCATGTATTTCTTTTTCTTGTCAAAGAGAAACTTTCAACATCTTCTCTTAATTTTATAGTCAACTTGGATTCAAGTTTGTCTTTTTATCATCCATCTCGAGCTTTCATTTTAAATGCTGCACATTCCAGTGAATCCTTGTTAATTCACCCTGCCTGACCACTCAGTCATTCTTAACACTTGTTCCCTGGCCCATATATACAGATACAAATATGATGGAGTAGCTGGCTCCTCTTGTCACATTCTCACTTGATCATACACTTTCTATTTTCTCTCTTGCTCCTTACACACTCCTCACCTCCTCTTATCTTTTCTTTACACATCTCTTTTCTTCCCTCCCCTCTTCCTATTTCCTCCACAGGCTGCTGGCTGATTCAATCTCAGGCAAGGTTGTTTATAAAAAGGAATTTCATTTTCCAAAACCATTTGTGTTCAAGATGCTATAGGATCCATCAAGTTTCATCAATCTTAGTAATGCAGTTCTGTCATTGAATCAAAAACTAAATTTTTCCCCAAATGCATAGACTGGTTTTGTCAAACATGAATGCACAAATGTTAATGTAATAATCACATATAAATTTACAATTTAACAAAGGTAATGATGTAAAACATCATAAGTTAAAACTATTTTAACTACACTATGCCAATGCAAAACATTTTCTTCCAAATATTGGCACCGATAAAATAACATGCTTTTACGTGTTTTTTTGTTTTTTTTTACACCAAGCCCAGAGCTTGTACTTGTTTTTCTTTGAAAATTATGTGAAACGAGCAACAAAACTTATCTTAAACCTGTGATTACAATTTGGCAGTACACAGAAATAACTTGTAAAAAAGTAGCAAAAATGAAAGTCTAATGACATCAAGTCTTCACTCAGCCAAAGGAAGATATAAACTTCAAAGCTAAAACAATTATTTATCTGCATATGACAAAAATCCTGTACTTAAACAGAACACATTTGAGGTGTTTTCCACACAGGTCTGGCATTATGTGAATACATATTCACTGAGTAGAGGTTTTTATTGTTTTGATATTGAACACAACCTTTGATTAGTGCCAAATACTTTTTAGGAATCGTGTAGGAAAGTAAAATAAATATCAGATGTGGACATTAAGAGCAGTTAGAGTACAAATACAATATCACCATCCAGAGAATCAATTCTCATCATGTAAGGTATAATATAACCCTGACCAAATATTGCATCCAATCAATCACTTACAATGAATAGGCTGATATTGTGAGGACAACTTTAATTCAATATATTACTCAGCTCTCTATCAGGAACTTTGGGGAAAAAAAGAAAAAAAAAAAGATTGCTTGGTAAAAATCCCAAAGATAAAAATTTATTTTCATGCAATCAGCACTTTAAGACAAAGAGGCACGAGAGTGTCTCATGTAATCAAATAAAACGGAAGAAACCTTTTGGATGAGAAAAAGAAAACTTGCGTAGCCTAGAAAAGACATCCAGCAGTTGTCTGTTGAAAAGGTTCCACACATTTTCTTGGAAACAAATACCCAGCCTGAATCAGCAAGTGACTGACACCATGAAGACACTGACATGCAGCTGATTTATACAGTTTTGGGAAACTTTCGATCCTGTAAAAAATAAAAAAGATCTAGTGAAAGAAATTGCAGCTTCAGGGGCATGATGCAAAAAAACTACAGGGATTTGCTGCTGTAAGCTCCTCTTAGCTTGTTCAGTCAGTTCTGAGTTTGACATTTTAGAGCTGCCATTTGTTGTGTTGTTCGGCATCAGCATGTGTTCACCAAAAATGCGCACAGTTGGCAAAGAAGATTTCTGAGATCCTGCTTCAAGACGAAAAATAAAAATAAAAACATCGTGAAATTGCTTCGAAACTTAAACTGAATGAGTTTAGAATTCAGACTTGGTAAATCAGGCTTTATAACACTGTCTAGACATGTTCACTTCATAACTTACAGGGAGAAAATGTATATATATATTTATTTATTTTTTCTGGTGACTTCTGAGGTTTTAAAACCATTGTTCTAATACTGTGCTAGCTTCCCTTTAGGTTTCTGTTCTTCCTCTAGATATGTGCCCATGTTGGATGGATTCATACAGAAACATACAAACCTTTAAAGTGACAGACACTTTTTACAACTTCTAAAGACTAATGTGTGTCTTTTTTGCTTTTACTCAGGTCATTCTTGTCTACAAATTGGACCAATTCTAGACTACAGATACTCTGATGAATTCATTCCTGCTTCTTGAATGATTTAGTTTTCAAAGACAAATGGTAATATGTCCTATTTGTCAAAAAGATTACAGTTTGTTTTCATACTTAACTGTCCACACGTTTTACTGTTGCCTCTGATTTCCAACTTATTTTTATAGGAATACTTATGTATTTTTGTACATAAGTATAAAAATTGAAAAATCCAAATAGATTTGGATCTTTCAAAATCTATTTGAACATTTTCAAACATTTTTGAAAATGTTTTCAAAATTTTCAAAAATTTTGAAAACATCCAAATTTTGCCAAAAACACAACTAACTTTGAAAAATGCACTCCCGAGTAACACAAATAAATGCAGGTAAAACAGATTAGGATGTAAATTAGACAAATTGATAAATTAGATGTCCATTTATATTAAAAATAACTGACATTTTGTTGAATATGCAGCTATGAAGGCAAGAGGGATTCCAACCTGGTGCACCTATTAAAGGGGCCAGTGAGGATTATATACATCTGCACTCAGAATAGCTGAATATTCTGATATTGTTTGAACACAACCCTTCTTGAACAATCAAATATAAATAAAAAAGGATGAAAGCCACCCATTGCCTTGAAACTGTCAAAAAACAGTACGGCTTGAATGACTCCCAGATGGATGTCCTGCCCTTTAGACCTTAGGTTATACAAAAGAAGACATGTTTAGGCCACAGAATGGACAGTGGCCCTTGTCATGCATTGAAGGTAATGAATGGCTGACTTACACAGTGTGTGGCAAGAAAAGGTAACTGTCTGATCCTGTCTCCAGATCTTCTAGTACTTGTGCTATTTCTGTCAATAGCAGAAAACATGTGAAATCTTAAGCAACTGTCTTTATTGCAGAGTCTTTGAACTTTAAAGGAAGATGAACCCTGCCAAAGACAAGGCTTTGAATCCAAAGGCTTCAGAAATTTATAGACTGCTTGGGACCATAGATGATGTTGGAAAACTTCAAAAAGAGAAAGAAGATCTTCATTTTTTTAATGCACAGGTGGCAGCTAGTATGTTCAACCAAAAACACATCCCTTCAAAAGGCTAACAGGTAATGACAACAAAACAGATAAAAAGACAGTGAATAACGGTCTGCGAATTCTGAGTATAAGTAAAGATGAGGATGCATGAACACAGACTTCCTCTATCAAGACTCTCCTACCTATCTGTTCCATTTATGATTACCTATTGTTAAAATCAACTGTTACATTTATCTAAAGTTTAGACAAATTACCTTATAATTTTTTTAGTTTCTGAGACATAGAAACAAAATATGAACTAATCCTAATCAGCAGGTCAAATCTAAAAGAAAAAAATAAAATCTTTATATTAACCTTCATTTAACCACATAAAAACCTTGTTGAGATCTATAGTCTCTTTTTCAATCTCTTTTTTTGCGAGGGCTGGCATCCTGCGTGTTTTAGTTATTTTAGTTTACATCCCCTGGATCAAATGATGGCTCATTAGAAGGCCTGTTCAAGAAGAACATTGATATGCTAAAAAGGTTATCACTACCACCAGGGAGAGAACTAAAACATGCAAAATGGCTGCCCTGGAGGACCAATTTTGTTCACTCTTCATCCGGATACACAATGACCATAAAAAACAGGAGATCAGTCAGAACACTTTTGAGACCACAGTTCTCACAAGAACTGTGTTCTACTTAATTATATATTAAGAAGTGTCTACTTGTGATCATAAAATCCAGGAGAGGTGCTAATTAGTCTAAAGATTTTAAAGAAGTAAATTGTCATTAAATAAAATTAAAAAATTTATAGATCAACTTTTTCTGATCACTCTAGTCTCTGAAATTTCAATGGGTTTTGTTCAATCTTTCATAAAAACGTTTTTGCCATACTAGGTCAAGAAAAGCAGGGTTACTGTAACTGCTGAAGCAATGATCACCAGGTCCTCAGGGAACGATGTTGCCATTTGAGGAAGTCATGGATGGAAACTGCATCAACACCAAGCTTTCTATCCTCATTGTTCATTTAAATTGACTGCACAGCTCTACACATTTCAACATAAAGCTCCTCCAAGACTTAGCCATAAGCATCCCCTAATCAAACCTCCAGAGAATGATGCCTATAGCAAAAACAAATCACACACTGAGTTTTTTAGCTTTGCAACAACTCTTGCATTGCAGCTCCATTCTCATTAAAACTCAAAATGCATGTAAAGAAACACAATTACAAACATGATGCAAAATAAAGCAAGAATGGAAACAACTAATTACAAAGAGGAGCCTCTGCTGACAGTCTTGGCTAGAATTAAATCACAGCGTGTTGGGAGTTTGTTCTGACTGACTGTCATAAGACAAACTGATAGATGACAGAGAAAAGGATCATATGTCCTTACAGCTTTAATTGGCAGTTTAATTAACTCGACCACAGAATATATGGCGGACAGTAACTACGAACATCCTGCTAGTGCACATCAATTTAACCACACAACGAATCACAGGAGGGTATCGTTACAAGAGTTGACATTAATTAATTATGTTGTTTAAAACCTGTACAGAATGTCACATAGCATTGCTATAACACTGTTAAAATATAATTTTAAATAGGGAATTGGATGTTGAGAAGAAAAATCTCAACATAGAAGCAAGATGTAAAAGGATGGAGCATTTAAAAACTGGAACAGAATGCAAGTATTTTACTTAGATATGATTAGATTTTAAGTCCATATTTATATCATTATGTCACCATAATAACAATCTTTGCTTCCTTATTAAAAAGTTTTTTTAATTATTGTCCTTACCTGGACAGCATACAAATAGACGGCTATGAAGTGGCTTGAATTGGACAATTTATTCTGAACAAAATAGAAGTAAAGAAAATGTAACTTGTGTTGGAATAATTTGAAAAAAAAAATTGGTCAGCTTTATTTGAACCACTTACATAATTCACGTTCTATAAATTTCTTTAAAACAATACATTTAAATTTACATTTAAAGTTAGACACTTTATCAAATGAATACATTCATCAAATGATTAAGGTAGTCCATTTAGAAGCTATTTATTTCAGTTCTGTTTTGTTAAATACAACATAAAATTTTAAGTTTTTTTTCATGAAATAAAACATGTATTTAAAATAAAATACAAATTTAAAATAAATCTAAACATATATCTAAATTCCATACCAATATTAAACAAACAAGGTTCAACAAGAGCCATATGTGCAGTAACGTGCAAGCTTCAAGATGACGTTTGTTATGAAATGGTGCCTTCCATTCATCTATCCACCTGCAAAAACATTAATCTTTGTATTTCATGGTGTACACAGAGTAAAAAACTAAACGTCCAAATAAAATAATTATATAAACTTTTGTATTTTAAATTTTGGGATTTTGAATTTCTGTGAGTAATTTCTGTCTAATCGCTGAGTACACATTTCTGAAAGTACTGATCTTATTCACTATCTCCAAAATTGCTATAGATTCAAATTATACCACTGCTGATGGCACTCAGTTTTATTATTATAGTGGAATAAAAAAGGGGCTATTTTAAATTAGGTCCCCTTGCAATTTGAAGTCTTAGTGTTCGCTTTGCCACTATGACTTTTCATTTATCCGCCATTATTGCTAAATCCATCTCACATGTCAGTGCTGCTGAAATGAGCCAATACAGCTTGATGCTTCCACCAGAGGAGTCATATGGCCCAAATGATAGCTTTTGCATGCACTGCATCGTTTCAGTGAAATGTTCTCATCTTCCCAGACACGAATAAACGACAAAGACACCATTAAGGGTCTGAACACATCCAGGTCTCCTGTTCCTGCCAATGTGCGGTGAGATTTACTTGAACAAAGCACACTCTGTATTCATAAGTGTGTTGTCAGTCTGGCACAGGGCTGGACCCGTACTATATAGCTGGACCAGACACTTAATGAGTTGTATTAATATTAAATATTCATTTGTAATGAAAGCAAAAACGTTGTGTGTCAGTTTAAAAGCTCTGCCTACTTAAGCACTGCTTAGCAAGCAAATGACTCCGATTCTCATTTAACTTTACTTCTTTAACAAGTAATAATTAAACTTTGAAAAAACTAAAATAAACAATTTCAAGACATGTTTTCAAGTTTCCAGAATGCCTTAGCACAAAAGATTGGTATATAGTACAACTATGAACAATTTGCAATCCACTTTAAAATAAACCACTCTTTCTGTGTAAGTATTTCTTTATCTCAATACATATCTGTATCTCTTCAGACAACAATGCAGAATTACATAAATTAAAAACTATATATTGGATATTTATCTTTCAAAGTATTTCACTGCCAGGACAAAAGAAAGTGATTGTGGTGAAGAACATGAGACAAACTAAAACAAACAAAATGAAAGCAGGTTGGGATAAAGTGGCAGTATAATTCCAATGGGAACCAGAATCTCTAGTTGGAATATTGAAATATTACTTTCCCAGGCAGTTTGGGATGCAATCTGGAGTCTTTTGAAAAAGTCAAGGATATGTCACATGAACCAGACCACAGAATGACTAACAAATAGACGTTATTCTACGATATTGCAGTGCTAAGTTTTCCTTTTATATATTACACATATGATGGTAAATTACATGCTTGATTTTAGCACAAATATAAAGTTTATTTTTATTATATAATCAAGCAGCTTATCTTTAACAGCATGTAGATCAATTTCCCATGTAATGCTAATAGCTCAGACATTATCTCACAATAAGTAGGGTGTTTATATGTCCTCTTAAAATCACTCCTCCCTTGGTACATTCTTCCCAGTAAGGGGAATGAGACAGCAGAGGAAAATAGAGCAATATAATTCAATGTTGAGTCTGGCAGAGACCATTTGTTCATTATTGTGGTTCAGACTTGTTCAAATGTGACAGCAACTGTTATTTACCTCCAGACAGAAAAATTGTGGAAATACCCATTCTACTCTGTCCGTTCCTCACTATCACCACTAACAACTATTACAGCTCTCCCATAAAATCTTAATGAAACAAACTCCCTTATCAGACAGGGATGAAAACTTTCTTACATACATACAACTAAAACCAGATATGAGCTGTACAGAAAAACACATAACCATGTTTTTCTCACTCCCTGGCACCAAATCAAACCAAAGACGTTCTGTTTTTGGTCAGTTAGGAGTATGTCTTTTTGTTATTATTTTTTCCTAATAATGACAATTTTAAAGTTTATTATTTATTATTATTTTTACTTTCTGCAAATTCCTCAGTTTAGAAACCTTTCTATAGTTTTTGGTATTGTATTTTAATCTCTGCAACTTGTGTCAAACATGTTGGGTGTCCTTTGAACAGCTTTACAATAATATGCTGGAATATTGGTCCATTAATCCTGACAAAACCGAGTCAAAAGGAATGGAAACAAGTGAGGTCCGTAGGCCACCTTGTTTGGACACACCTTTTCAGCTCTGAAAACAAATGCTTCATGGAATTGAGATTAGGGATTTATAACAGACTTCAAAATATGGACGTTGTTCTCCTTGCAACACTTTGTAGCTATTTTGGCTTTGGTAAAAATCAGCCCCTTATACTACAATTCGTTTTGTACAGAGTTTTTAGTAAGTAAGCAGTGTGTTGAGCTGGTATTTACCATGTACTTCTTTAATGAATTAATTAGAAGTTTGCAAAACCATGAAATTATCCATTTTTCCAAACTGGTTAGAGGGTTGTGTAAAAAACCATTTATGTAAAAATATGTATTGACATGAATTCATAAATAAAATCTTTGTATGAATTTATGTGGGTGTGATCTGTTTTAAAGCCAAAGTATGAAAAAATATGCATGACGTATAGTCTGGAAGATATGGTGGATCTTCACCAGCTGCTGCCCATTTTGAATGAGATCAACCCACCCAAAAATAATAATAAAATCTTCCAACAACCTTTCAAGCTGCTGGAACAACTCAAAGAGTCTTGAGGCTGTGGCGTCTGCTACAGACCAAGAAAAAAAAAAAAAGCACATTACTGTAGCAATGTGCTTTTTTCCCCAGAATGGCTCCTGATATTCCTGGCTCTATGGAGGCAGAGAAGTCTATCTATTTCTATTTGTCTTATCTCATGTCATTTCTGGCTGCAAGAGACCAACAACAACCCTGTCAGCTTCACAACAATAAAGCAGAACTTGTGTGACTAATGCTGGCCAGAGGCCTCATGTTCAACAGTCTTATCAGCTGTAACATTGACTGTTAAGCTTCTGGTACAGCTGATTGATTAAGTGGTGCAATCAGTGGTGCATCAAGCTGTCTTAGAATTTAATTAAAGCCTCGTTCAGACAAGCACTGCTTCCCAAAAATCAAAGTAAAACAGAGCATGTCAGTGTCATGTCTGTATTTTTCTCCTGCCACATATTTAACACATTCATAGAGTTTGTTGAGGTGATGCAGACAGAATTTTTAATCACCCATCAAGCCATACCATTTTTGTTTGTGTTTTTTTAATGGATTTTTAACAAAAATCGATGTGGTAGGAATGATGCATAAGGAAGCTTATTTTTCTGCCCCAATTAAAACCTTAGAACATTCTTCAAAATGAGATTCCACTCACTGTAGGCTTCAGGGATATTTTATTTCTATAGAAAGGGACACAGTTCATTTTACATGTGAGGACAAAATATTGTTATTGTTTTGTTCTCAGACAGACAACCCTCCAGGAGTAGGATTAATAATTAAAAAAATAAAACTCACATGACCATTTTGTTAGGGTACCACCCAGCCCACACAGAGATTAAATTCTGAATGGCACACAGAACAAAAGAAGCCTGGGAATCCATAGCATTGGCCCATTGAAATTATGTGGTGTAAGGAGTTCCCTGCAGCTGAAATCCATGTAATGTCAAGGAGATATAACAGATTGAGTGGAGCAGAGTTCTTCCTCTTTTCCTGCAGCAACCGCTGCATAGGGGGAACATCTATGTAAATATCTTGATCTTGATGGCCAAGTAAGACTGCATCTTTGAAAAGGAATCTTGGATAGAGAGCAGAGTACAGTCTGTTCTGCGTATCCGGAGACTGTATGTTGGCCAAAACTAAGATCATCACCTGAAACTTTCTGACTGAGCCCCCTGCAGAAAGAATCTGAGAATGTATTCTCCATCAAGTCTCTCTCATTGGACATGCTGACCCTTCACACCAGCCAGTAGGCTGGTGTGAAGTAGGTCATCATGTCTGTCTGTCCAGTTGACATTATTAGGCCTGCATGATCAGTGGGAAGCAATGCGATTGCAAGACACTATAATTGAAGCATCAAGCGAAATCTCGGAGAAAACTGGGAACTCTGATCAGCCAGGTAAAACAATATGTGTGTTTATTTTATTATACACCAATTTTCTGAAGATCAAAATTATTTTTTGAAAAATAAATATATGTCATTGAACACCCAACTTCAGTTGAACACTCTAGCCTTTACTTATTCTCTCTTTTAATATATTTTAATTTTTCATAGCATTCACAGAGCCATTTTTCCCTCCATTATCATTATCTAATAGCCACATCAGTGGAGCATTAATCAACATTTTCTGTCTCTTTTCTGACAAGACAGACCATTTTCCCAAACACTGCAAGCACATAGCCTTCTTTGTTCTCCTATTCTATAAGCTGGTGGGTAAAATTTGACACCTTGGAAATTGGAATGAAAACAAAATTATGAAACTGCTGGAAATGGATCAACAAAGGTACAGTGGGTGGCTTTGTAGAAGATTGAATTTAAATGGCCTGGTACTCAACAGTGGTGATGGAGAGCCGAAAAAAAAAAGCCTGGGAAAGAGTCTATAAAGCTAAAATTCATGAGGTGTATCCGTTTCTACGGAGCAAACAGTGCTCCCAGCTCAATCTGGCACAAGATGGAGAGGAGAAAATTGGAAAAGCTTGTCAAAGATGCGAAGAGAAATGTAGCCATCTCTCTTTCTGTCAGCTTCCTTCCCTCTACCCAGACAGGTAATATTAGATACCGAATGGGCAATATTGCATTTGTGATAGTGATCCTCTGATCACTTCTACTAGACTAGAGTGAGCCCTAGAAATAGTTTTATATACAGAAAAGCTGAAAATGAAAGTTGAGCCAACAAGAAGAGAAAAAGGTCAGTATGGAAAAGAGAAAAATATATTAAAATTCTTATGCAAAGCATCCCTGCTTTCCTCAGATAAATCATCCCCAATAAACTAGTCTGAATATCTTTTCCTTCACAATCAGATATTGAGTACTACATGCAGAAATTTTCACTTACAGAGGGCATGCTAAATCCATCCTGTCAAAGTCTCCCGCGAGAAAGTCGGCTGTGATTAAGAGAGTTCTATCAAAGAGCCTTTGTGCCAATTAAAAATTCCTTCAGTGCTGCAAACTGATTATTCTGCATCTACACAGTGAGTAAAGTAATCCAAGTTTCAACAACTCCAGAGGGTTTTAGTTCTTTTTAATCTGAATCCAAATGAATTCCCAAACGTCTGGTGACGTCGACAAACAAAAACTGTATGTGTGCACTGAGGCATTAAGCGAGTCGACAGGGAAGCACTTGACACATGAATGCTAATTCACACAAATGTACACAGCTTCAATCAAACGGTTGACTTCCATGCAAGCATCATCTTTATTTGCATGGCAATGAACAAACTTTTTTTATTTGTTCTTTTATTACACTACAAAGTTAGACTGCTGTTGTATCACGTCAGCCTTTGGGCAAAATAAATATTAATCTATCAAAATATTAATATGATGCACAAGAAAGAAAAGATAAATATATAAAAACAGAGAAGAACTTTCATTGTAAAATTTTGTCTGTACAGACTGTACCACCAATGTGTGTGCTACACACTCAGCTAGTCATGACAAAGCAAAATTCCAGATGCGCACACCAGATCTGGGGTCCAACTCTATAATCTCAAATTGGTATAACTATGATGCAACAGAAAATAAAGACTATAGAAAGCATCTTCAGCCTCAATATCTCATTGAATTAACTTATTTTGTTAATAATTCTGCTCTGGAATTAAAAGTTAAAACATTAATTTTGCTGTCTGTGGCAAAGTCAATGACACTGATAAATACTGGGCATGTTTATTCTGGTCAGTGTCATCTTTTTATGAAGCAGAATCTTAACTCATGTTTGTCATTTGTTCTGTCATAAAGAAAACTGCTGAATTCATAAGGAGTGTGATCAAAGTGTTTTAAAATGTTTCTTTGGAAGAATAATTGTTACAGTCACATTTCTTCTAATACTGCCATTGTGTCACACAAACTGCTTAACTTTGCTACATTTGAAAATCAAAAGATTTTTTAACGTTAAATAGATATGAAAAGCTTATCATCCATGACACAGTGGTGGGAGGGAATCCCTGATATCCCTGTCCCCAGTAATGCTCTCATTCCCAGGAATCCTGAGACATTCAAGGGTAAAAGTCATATAAAGTTCCTTAAGTAGGTCTGGGAGTGGGTGGAAGACCTCCAAAAGGAGGGATCCATGAGCCATCCTGATCAAATGCCTAAGCCATGTCTACTAATTCATTTTGATATAGAAGTGCAGCTGCTCTACTCTGAGATTCCCTTAGATGACAATTCCTATCACTGAGGCTGAGTCACCCGGGGCGTCTGGGACCTTCTTTCAGTGACGATCAATATCTTATGGCCACAGATGAGGGTTGGAATGTGGTCGAAGCAATATATTAAGTGTCATGTTTTGGCTCTTTTTTCACAACTGTAGACTGAAGTACTACCTGTGCTCTGGTGCTACATGCAACAATGTTTATTAAACTTCTCAAAAAAGCTATTTAATGAGGTGATAAAGTTATGCTTGCTACAGTAGGTGCACAACAAGGCCATACGGAAACATTATTTTTGCGTTTCTCAATCCCTTGAAATAAAAACAAGACAACCAACAGCATGACACTGGCATTTTTATCATGACTTCTCAATCTTACAACACCCAGGACATCTTTGGTTTCAGGTACCCAAATCATACTTTTTAGAGCTTCCTCTAAAACCCAAAGCAATTTAATACATTATAGCGATCAAAAAATTCTAAGAACAAATATAAGTTCCTGAAAATACAAAACATTTCTATAAACGTCATGAATGCATTCAGTTCTATTTGAAGCCTGCTGCAGTCCAATTCTCTAACCTTACTTGATGGTGATATGACTAGACAGCTATTATACACATCTACTCTGAACACTTCAATTCTGTCACCAAGTATTCAGACAGCCAAAGTTAGACTGGAACTTGGCCCCCTCTTGACAAACACTCGAGTCACCTTGTTTACAACCATCCTCAGACAGCTCTCTTAAACTGATAAGTAGATGATACACAGAACATTGCAGTGATGAAGTCTTTGCTTTGTGAGGGATAGTTAAGGTCATTTAAGTGCCTTTCAAAGACTTCACATCATCAGAAAGAATGGTATCAAAGCTGACAGCCTTTGCACATACCAGGGATTAATGCACTCTGGCTTGAGATCAACATTAAGCAAAGACATTGCTGTCTTTCCTTTTTCTAGCAACACTAACGCTTATCAAAGTGATTTAGTTTAGTAGAGCCTGAAGGAAAAGATTGCAATGAATAGATATCTTCACCTTTCTAAGCTGTAAATGTAAACTAGTATTTTCAAATTGTCATGGTAAACAGACCATAGGAAGTGTTTATACACTGAAACAGAGGACTTGTTACATAAAAAATTTTAATTTTTGACCAATGTTTTAAAATTAGTCAAACATAGTTTGTCACTGATCTCCAAAAAAAGGTTTTTGTCAGATTTTCTGTTTTTGTTGATTTTATCAAGACATAATCTACAATCCCCCGAACAAGCATCCACAAGCACCATGAAAACACATAACATGAGACATAAGGAAACCAAATTTCTTTTTATCTAGATTAATTTGTACTTTTCTTGTTTTTCCACTTATCCACACATTTTAAATAAAATTCCTTCTGATTTTGTATGGCTGCACCAAAACATCTGAATCATATGTGAGAACTTTTTTTAAAAGGTTCTCACATATGAGAACCTTTTTTTAAAACTTTTTTTAAAAGGTTCTCACATATGAATTTTTAAGAACAATTGTCTGGCTTATCCTAGCCAGGTTTTCATGGCCCAGTAACTGAATAATACTGTTGATGAAGCACATTTTTGCTATAAAGGTCAGACTTCATTTGGCTGGTGCCATGACTGTTTGACTAAAGCCTCCTAATGAGTTCAGTTTCTCATGGGACTCTTGAATATTTGTTTTTCATCCAATCTTTATTTAGAAAAGATCATCAATGTCTTGCACTTGGTTATGTTTTGAAATTGCTGTAGATTCTGCTTCAGAGGCCTGAGACAGAAGCAATGATATTTAAATAAACTGTTTACCTCACATGATAAAATAACTGGAAGTGTATTTAAGCATGCAGATCATCATTTAGCAAAATCCTCCAACTTTAATGGAAGTCCAAAATCAAATACATTTCTCATTGTGCAATTAATATTATCTAAATATACCTCACATCAAATATCCAAAGCTGTCCTGTCTTTGTAATTCAGTGACACCTTTGCCATCCTCCTGTGACTCCAGCTGCTGCCTGCAGAGATTTGCAGAGGTGACAATTGTAATTAAACCAATTGGGTAGCTAAACTAACATGATTTAATTATAATAACTAAATAAATGAATAGTTTTTTTTTCCGGACATCATTGCCAGAACTGGAAAAGTTGAAACCACTTCCCCCATCTTCTGACAGAATCAAAATCTGCATGACTGGAGATTTTTTTTATTTGCTCTGAATCAAAAAATGCAATACAGAGTTGGAGTTGCATGGTGTAAAACTAGTATCTCTGAAAAGAATGTATGTATTGTTTGCTCCTGGGAGTTTTTTCTTCTTCTGAACTGACAACAAGCAGTGATGGAAGTTCTTTTTGTTTTTGCTTGTCAGTGTCAGCCCCTGCTTCGATGTGTTTAGATGCCCCACAGTAGTCACACTTGTCTACCTTCAAGCATCACTGTCTCAAGGGGAAGTTATGATATAAGAATTTTTAAATAAATAGCTCTTACATTTTAAAGGCTGAACATAAGGAGGCCTATGCCCTGTCATGGCGGTAAAAATGCTGCAGTTAATCTGCACAGCCTGAGGAAGTATTTTGCATTCCTCTGTCCAAATGGTGCCCACAGTGAGTCTAATGCTGCTTTGTGACAGTCATGAAAATGCTGCTGAAATCTTTCATGAGAAAAATCCTCAATGAAACTGCCAAGAAAATAATTCATGCCAAAATTGTCTTCTTAAATCGCTCCTTAAGGGTACATATGTATATTTTTACACATGATCCACAGTGAAAGAGTAAGAGAACATATAGGAAATGCTTGGCATGCTGGTCTATAAACACCCATCTAACAGGATATATAAGCATTACTAAATCTGATCCTACAATACTGTAAATAGCCCTGAGGAATGCTTGTATAGTAAATCTAGCCTCAAGGCAGAGCAGCAACTTCAACTTTTTTGCTTATTTTATATTTAGTTTAATTTCACTGAAGTCCGTATGCACATTCAGTGCCTGACAGTAACCACCAAACGACAGACAGTTGGCTTTATAAGAAATAGTTTTTGCACAACCAGGCAGTATTTTACCCCACTTTGTTTCAGTGCTCTACTGCTGGTGTAAGGTCATCCTGCTCTCTCTGTGTTGTCATCACTCTGTAAAAAAAGAAGAGCTGAACAATTGCAGGAAGACATAACATACTGCACAGTGGCACACAGTTGAGAAGTATTAAGGTATGTGCAACACAACTGCAATGATAGAAATAAAAAAAAATAATTAAATGTAGAAGACAATATACTCGAAATGCTCACTTTTATTTCGCACAGTGTGATGTCAGTTCGTGCAATACACACAATCAATGACTGCTCAGAGCAGGAGTCTACCTCTAAAAACTGGAAATTATCCAAAAATGTCCCCCTTTTTTGACTGTTTTTAAAGATGTTTTCCTTTGTGCTTTCATAGTGACATCTGATATGTAAATCAAGAACAACTCATGCATGCTCACCTCTAAACCTCAACTTGCTCCTTAACATTCCCATTAGTTCCCCAGCAGATATCTTGCTCATTAGCTGCCTATGATATGCAGAGCTGCTTCTCTTTCACACTGGGGCACGGTTTCAGCAGAATAGGTGATGGATGAACTGAGTTAACAACCCAACCTGTGCAGATCATTATGGTCATCCCATAATAAAAAGCACATTATTTCTGATTCGACTCAGCCGACTGTTCTTGTTCTGATGGATGGATAAAGTTTTGGCAATGAGACAGGGGGCAGGAAATTGAAACAGCGATGGACAACTTTGTCATTAGCTAACAGTTCAAGACAAAGTTCAAAACATTTTAGAATTAAGCACTATGACAAAAAAAGGCTCATTACTGACAAAGGGGTATTAATAGGAGTCCAAATGGTTTTCAGCCTGGCCGATAGGGCAATGAGTCTTCTAAATGACAAAATGGGCTCTTGACGAGACTGGATAATGGCAGCATATATACGATGTATTTAACAAATTGAAGCTATCAATATTTCAAAGAGAAGATGTTGATGATTGAAATTAAAGTCTCTGCAAGTGAAATTATGTTGCAGTTGATCAAAGAAGACAAATAATTAGCTCATTTGTTTAAAAAAAAAGTCAAGGACAAGTAAAAGATTTCTTTGTTGTGACTAACAAGAGTTACTCTTGTTAGTCACAAGAGTAGTGAGAAGGAGGCATTCAGCTGAAAAGTGATAATTATATTGTTCAAAGTACTTACAAGCCACTTTTTTTTTTGCTATTTTTGATTTGTGGCTAAAGCAAAAATGTCTGCATTGATGGCATAGATGTCTCCTGGCTCAAGGCTGGCAGGTTGTGTCACTGCCTTCTATAAAAAACTTGGCAGACAGATCAATCCTAATAAAGAGGCTGTGAGCATCCTGCTGTTTATCAGCCCAGCATTCACCCAGGGATCCAGACCACCCAGGCGAGACAAACTCTTCCAATTGGATTTTATTTAGTCTCATATTAGGATAATAAAGAGCTAAAATGAATGAGGACAAGTTTTAGCAAAAGTGAGAAATGGAGTCGGAATTCAACTAAAGCATGAGAGGAGAAAAACTAAAAGAAATAATAATTATTGTCTTTGTCATGGTTATGAAACATAATTGAAACACATTATGTGGCAACATCATTCTTTAGTTCACAGAGCTAATGTTCAGTATGCTTCCTTTCAAATCAAGGTTACATGAGTCAGAATCTAAATTTTTTTTTTTTAAATGGTGCTAAATAATGACTAATGAAGGACATGTGAAGAGTGACAATGTCATAAACTAAGTATTCTTGATAAATTTACATTGTTTACAATAGTTAATAGAAACAAGTTGTTGACAAGACAATTGATTGTTTAACCGATTAACTGCAAATACCTAGAAAAGCAGTCTCTCCAGTAACTTGCTCAAAACAGTTTTTGAAGAACGAGTGACTCAAATCCTCCTGACCATTTTGACCCACATGACACATTTCAACTCCACTGCTTTCACAACACCAAGCCAACTAATGTGTGTTGAACACTGGATAAGGACATGTTGGCAGTCTTTTGAAAATCTCTAATAAAGTCTATAAACTCCACATGGAACACAGAGACTGCTATTAATTATGCTCTCTCTGTGCTACTCATCCATCCGTCCCTTATCCAACACGCGGGTACACCCTGTACAGGTGGCCAGTTTATCGCCGGCATGTGCTGGTTATGCTTACTGATAATATAAAATGCAAAAGACTGATTTAAAAACTGCAAACAAGATAATCATATAATCCTTCTTTTGAAATATTTTTAATTGAGATTATTAGTATAAAGTACAAGGCACAAAATGCCTGCAGCCTGCACAGAGTTGGTGACAAAAGAGGAAGAAAATACAAACTTCCTTTCGCAGCTACCAGAAACAATGTAATGTAATAATTTCTCCTATTGGTTTGCAAAATAGGAACACTAACCAATTCTAGATCATACAAAAAGCCAACCATCAACTAACAGAAAGAGCAGCCATTAGTCTTTTTGTAGAAACAGTAGCTCTCCCATCCCAACCATTTTTAAAATGTTGCCTTAATTGCATCTGGCTTTACTTCATGTGTGTTGGGGCTGAGCTTCCCACAAAACAGCATGATCAACAAGCGATGTCTATTAAAGAAAAGTAAAAACCTTCACTAATGATGTTTTGATTTACTGAAGCGAAGAGGATGCTCCTTCTCTGCAGAAATGTAAGGTTAAATTAAACTTCAGCATTTATTAAAGCTCAGTATTTGGCGGTTCTATGACCTTTTAGCAGCACCCTGAGGAAAAACCATCTGCCCTGTTTAAATACCAACTTAATCTTTTTCTTCAGAAGGATTTTTCACATGTTGGAGCCGTACTGACTGGGACACTTTGAAGTCTTTCTAGCACAATAACTCTGGAGGTGAAGAATTCTTGCATGACACAAAGTATACTTTATGAGCTTAAACATACTGTACGTCAAGAACTTTAAATTGTGTTCAGTATTAACACTGTTAAAGATTGTAATAGACTGTTACACATTTATAATAACCACAAAAAAGGTGGCTGACTGACTTCAAGTACAGTTGAAGATTATTTTACTTTCTGATCAGCAGAAATATCACTGCTAGTATCTAAACGTGATTCAGGTATTTTCTGCAAGCATTTCATCCTACTTGATATGTTGCATGGGGAGCAGAGAAGAGGAGAAACTAAGTAAAATATAGCTTTATGTGAAACGTATATTGTATGAGCTCACAACTGCTGTCTCATAACTGACACTGTGAGTACTTGAACTTTAATCTCTGAGTACTTTGCTACCTACACAATACTAAGTGATTGTAAAACAAGCATAAGCTTTAAACAGCCATTATAGCAAAGAGCCACAGTTGTAAAGTCAAATTATCTTAAGAAAAAAGATAATTAAAATCAAATTATGTAACCAAATAAGCACAACCAGACTCTGGAAATAAAACATAACTAGCCATGAATAATATTTGTAGTTATTGTCATTGGGTAAAATATTCTGTTGAGCATGAGTGAATATTTATTTTGAGTAATCCCAGTGATCACAGCTCAGTGTCAACCAATTCATCATCACTATGGGAACAAGGGGCTGAAGCTACATCCCATTTACTTTACTAGCTGTGATCAATGTTTGATTATCATTGCTACAATAGCAATTTAGCACATAGGCACAAAAAGGCAGTTAGGACAGCTATTCAAACACATAAACAGCTATCCTAAAAGGTGCATGAGAGGGCATGTGAATAGTTCTACTAGTCTCAATGTTTCCTTTCAATCCAACAAACATGTTGTACCATTTGTAACAAGGATTAAAATAAAATAAATAAGAAAATTTACTGCCACATGTTTGTCAGCGGTTAACAAGGCTCTGGTAACTGCAGTGGAAAGATAGGTGGGGGATTTTGGCCCAAAAAAAGCAACCCCTTTTCCTAGCTAATATTTCTGTAGTCTATAGGAGTCTACAGTGGTTTGTACTGAGTGATGATCCAAGTAGTCTTAGGTTTGAATATTGTCCAATAGAAAAATTTGTTTAAATGCTTGCAAAAATAGTAAAGCTGATAACATAAAACTATTAGTAAGGCAACTGATTATTGGTCAATGACAAAATTCATCCAGTTTTCCCACCAATTGGCTCCAACAAGCGTTTGGCAAGTACATTCCAGAACAATCTGATAGTTTTTCCTAATCAATCGATCAAACAAAATCACAGTATTTTTGGTACAAACATACATTGAGTAAAAAAACTTAGGTTGATCAGCAAGTTTTTGAACATTCTTAGCTATTTAGAAAGTAATGGTATTCAAAAGAGTAGTGTTCTAAAACTCTGGCCCTTATGGACACTGCAAATTATAGCTTCGCCAATGCAAACAATCCAGATTCAAAAAAAAAGTTAAGCTTGCTCATCCAAGGCACTGAATTCACACATTTATTTAATTTAGATGTTTTGGAGCAGGGAACTTCTAAAATGGTGGTAAAACAAACCTGCTGAAGTAAAGGACCAGTAGTGTAGAGTAAAATGCCGAAACAGAGAAAATTCAAACTTCTTTAGGGTTGTCTGATTGCTGGGGTGTTTAAACTACAAAGCCATTATATTATAAATAGTAGTTTCATATGAGTCATAGATGTGTCTCTGACCAACAGCTCATCCAGTAAGTGAGTCAATGGCCACCATGACCAACACTTTAAATCCTTTGATCACTTAATTCAAGTTGAGGTTAAAGGGTGATACTGGAGGAAACCACCATTGTTTAGCATAATTAGCCCACTTCCACATAGTTTCCTGACCATTCTCAAAACAATTCAAATCGACTGCAAATCCCAATATTAGCATGCTAATGTATATCATCAAACACAATAAAGCACTACAACAGAGCATTGTTCTTGTTTATTGTATTGCCTCACAGCTAGCTGTGAGCAATAACTTGATTAATGAACTTCATGTTCATTAGACTTGAAGTGCATTAACTTTGAATTGCTTGAGGTTGTATAGTTCTGAAGACTGTATATCCTCAAAGCTTAACACCGTAACCCAGTGGTAAAATATTTATAAGTTCTGCCTTGGGGTAGCTTTGAAGTGCACCATCACCGGTTGAAGTAGCTTCTGTGAAAGAAAAGGCTTCTGTAACTAAAGCTGAATTTGAATTACTGCTTTATTACTATCCTAATTTTTCTTAAATGTGTAAGGAATTAAGTCATCCAATATTTTGAAACATCTGAATTGGTAAGAAGTTCATAAATTAAGAGGAAGGAAAACAAAGGTCATTTGGCTATGAATGTGAACATATCCTAGTGAAAAAAGGCAAAAGGGTGTTTTTACCATCATGCACACATTTTGTCCAACCGCTTATAATTCCAACTCCAAGTGTTCTTATCTAAATTAGTGTATACATTTATACCTGGCAAACACAGCCAGGAACTTTGCATATTCACAACTTCCCTGTGAATATGCAATAATTAAATAAAATTGATTAATAGATGTGGAGCTAAAGTGTTTGTCCACTTTGAGACAATTCAAAACAATGTTTTAAAAATCCCTAGTAAATCTAGCAGCCCTGATTTAGACAAAGGTATGGAAGTGACTGACACACAAAATCAGAAAATCAGAAAAATAAGAGAAAATGGAATAACAATGTAAGGAGTTTTAGGTCTAAACTTTTTTTTTTCTGTCTTTCAGAAAGGTTTTCTATTTTATAACACAAACTGTGCTGCAATTTATATGAATAATTTTTCTTGCCGTAAAGTCAATTTTTTCAATCACCATAAATGAATAAAAAAACCTATATTAATTTATTTTATGTATAAGCTAGATTAAAGAAGAATACCTCACAAGTTAATACATATGCACATAGCAAAAGGTCAGCTAAAATAATCATTTACCAGTGCTGAAATAACGTGATATAAGATATATGGTCAAATGTCGAGTTACCTTGTATTCTAGGTCTAAGTACGGAACAATATTTCCAAAAAAAAGAAAATGCTATATATTGTAACACAGAAGGGACATCCAATAAATCATAGCAAGAAATGATTCTAAGAATTTAGGCAGGGGCTTTTAGCCAATTACTCAGGAATTTTCAGATTTGTTTCAGACGCGGTCACACAGTACAGCCATTTTGTCTTACTGATCTGAAATGAGCAGTGGCCGGAAGGTAATCCTTCGTTGGGACTAATTATCCTGAGTCTCTGGTGAGACAGCAAAGTAGACTAGCTCCAGAGAGCGCAGCGGATCAGACCATAGCCTCTAACAACATTCCAAAAGCTCATGTATGTGACAGTGCAGAAAGAAACTACAAAACACAATGTCAAATATGTTTGAAGGATTTGGAACAAAGAGAATATCCCAAAGGATGCTTGAAAAGCAGCAGTGATATGCATCATTGTTATCAAGAAAATCTGACTTAATTGTTCAAATCTGTTATCTCTTCAATCATACAAGCTCAAATTCATTTTAGGCTTTAATTCAAACCTGGTGTGTGGTTTCCTTTTATTCTTGCTTCAGAGTTCAAAGAAAAACTCAAATCAACTTTGAATGTGTGGTAAAACAATTATTAATGTTATTTTATTTCTTCATTTATTTATTTTTCAATTATACTGTATGGTAGGACAAACATCAAGTTTCTTTCATTATTAAGTATTTTATTTAGTAAAGCTTGTAAAAGCCAATACAATTTGTTTATTTTGACATAATATCCTACACTGAGGACGGTAACTCTTTATTCTTCATGTAAGGTAGATGCGTTGTTTCTTTCAAAACTCAATGAGTATTCATGACTAGGGTACCAAAATAAATGTACTTAGATATTTTTCCATAAATGAGCAGCCCTCATTGTACTCCTAAGATTGGTGCAAATCTGAAGGCAGCAGCGTGTTATGTGTAACATTTCTTCTGCTTCTCGTGAAATTTGACTCAAAGGTAAGAATAGTCACTCCAAGGTTGACACCATGTCTCACCAATGCTTTTACCAATGCATGGCAACGCTTTGACTTTAAGTTGCTAATTTTTCTACCAGATCAAAAGCATCTGACAGAATTTTTGTACAAGAAATGTGACAAATTTAGCAAAACTCCAATATGCTGCTGGTTTAACAATCTGACATGATGAGTTAAAAAAACCTGAAACAGGTCAATGTGTGTGTCAGCCACTTAACTTTTAGAACACTTATGTGATTGAGGCAAAAGGTCACAGAATGAGGAATAAGAAAAAGCAAAGCTGATTAGATAATGCAGAGGCAATGGTTAATGAAAATAAAATACTTCTCTTTTTCTTTTTTGCTCCCCTTACTCATGTTAGGAGCAGGTTGCAAACTCTCCTGCTGAGAGTGATGCTATGCAAGTTAAATCCTAGCTGCAAAGATCAAGTGTATTTAATAAAAAAGAAAGTAGCACAATGAAAAAAAACAAAAAACAAAAAAAAAAGACTGACCGGATATTAAGAACTACCTGTGATAAACAGAGTTATGATATTTCATGCCCTCTTTTCATGTGCACCTTGCGATCATATCTTTAGTATTAAAGTTTGCCATCTGCTTCATGTAAATTAAAAGATTAAAAACTTTGTGTTAGGTCTTTCAAATAAGAAAGTCAGATTGAAATCAAGCCTTTAAAAGGCATATGTTACAACCATCAGGAATAGTAACACTATATACCACCTAATGCTTAAAAGACTTCTCAATATGTTCAAAAAATGTATCCAGCCACTTGAATAGGCAAGCCAAGTAAGGGCTTATCCAGCCAAGTAAGGAAATGACAACTTCGCCATGCTATTCTGTATGGATTTTATACATGAAGTCTCATAATATAACAGCATGCTGCAATTACATGGCCTGAACACATACAAGCTCGAAAGAGAGTTATAATCATGATTTTTCCACCCACATCAACCTCAGGAGAACGGTCACAGTTTCAGCTTGAGCTATAAGCCGTTTACAGTTTCTTGCAGCACTTTTATTTTGCAGGTTTCTCGTGGATATCACAGTGTCATGGAGCCACTTCAGGAGAATATTGCAAAAATAAAATAAAAACTAAACTCAAGAAAAATAATTCTTCAGCACTAGTAGCTAACACACTGCCTAACTGTCCAGAATGAGCCATACTAAAGCCTGTAGTATTGTTCTACATTTCCCCTCCAAAAAAAATGTCCAGCATACAGTCACACCCCCCCCCCCCTGCACACCCAAAGACTGTTGTTCCCTGCTCAACTATCATTTAGAGTTCAGCTGAAAGGTAGGTTAGGCCCATATGTTGATATTATACACATTCAGAGCATTATAGATGCAAGTAGACCTGCACTCCTATACTAAATTATTTCTTCATTGGACTAAAAACTGGTAACTGTGGTGACCATTGGGGAAGAGAAACTCATTGTCAGGTTCAGTTTCAAATGGTCTAGTTTTGTTACTTGGTGCTTTCTGCTGAAAGAAGTCATCATGCCTGGATAGTCATGGTCAGACGCAATATTCAGGGACGCTTTGGGGTTAAAATAATTTTCAGTGGGAACCACCAGAGCAGGAAAATGTCCCACAGACTATTGCACTACCACCACTTACCAATTGACACCAGGTGGGAGGAGGATACATGCTGCAGCCATTGTCTGGTAAAAACTAGTCCCTTGTTCTACACTTTGCTTCATACAGAAGGGTTGGACCCTCAACAATTGAGAAAGGATTTCTTGCTGGAGGCATGGACTCTTTTGAAGTTTTAAAAAACTGGATCTGATTTTACGCAATTGATAACCATTGGCCATGACATATATAATGTGCCAGCTCAATTAAGCTTATCAGGAATTGTGTGCACTGTATACAACTCCCTAGGGAATAGGGTCACAACATTAAAATGTCTCATGCATTCCTGTTGTTCCTACTTTATTTGCTCAATGTTTAGAAACGAAGCCAGTGCAGACTGAATGGCTACTTTCACTTTTTCTGTTGCCATTGCTGAACCACAACCACAGGCAGACTACAATTCTAAAACAGTACAGACAATCCATGTCAATTTTTACAACTACTTCTTCTGTTTGCTGATTGGTCCAGTTGAAATTCAACCAGAGAAATCAGGCTCAATGGATGAAATACAAGGAGTACTGAAGGGAGATGAGAAATGAGCAGAATTTCATAAAAAAGTATATCCATGCTAATGCAGTTTTACAGCTAAAAGATGGTAAATAAATGGTTCTGCAACTACAGAATAACGCAAGTGAATTGTACAGAGTGTTCAGTAGCAGTTTTTTCTGTCTGCTAAAATTCCGGTTGGTACATCTTTCTTAGAATCTGTTGTCAGATAGGGTTATGAATAATCAGCTTAAATGTTAGAGCAGAGAGAAATGCCTGCAAGTTTTACATCTTCATAGGTTGTGACATTATTACTGTTTCCTTCTCTTTGCTACATTTTTTTTATTACTCCTCAACTTGCATATTCTCCTTACGTTTCACATCCTTTTTAAAGACCTGCTTTGCCCTCTGACCAACTACTGCACAAGAAGCTGCAGCAAAGAAAAAAATCCTTAAAGAGAACAAATCTTTGATCAGTAAAAAATCTCTGGCACATAAGCACATTTTTCTTTCATTTTGAATATGATTGATCAAATGTGCAACACTGTGCTTGGCCTCTGCTGTTTTTGCTTTCTGGATCTGTCCTGTCAACACAGCAGCAGGCCTGTGAAGGCTCAGAAAATTCACACCAAAACCCGATTCATTACAGTAACTTCTGGAAGCTTGGCAGAGGTTATCAAAGTACAGTTGGGCTCAGATTTCACAAGAAGCACAAGCGAAGCAAATGTCATTACATTTTGTTTTGCGTTGTTTTTGAATCCCTGTTTTATATATGCAACAAGAATAAAAAAAAATATCTGAGTGTATGTTTAGAAATACAATCCCAAAGCTTCTTTATAAAGAATAGTTTTAAATACTACAGAAAATTCAGTTTACAGACCACAGTAGCTGATTTTGAGAGGATGGATGGGTGCACCTCCAGTACATTTTAGATATAATCATCTACAGCTTGAAATATTTTGCAGATATGAGCAAGAAAGGATTTCAAGTCATGTAATCATCTCATCATACTCAAGGTAGTAATTGCTGAATTGGGTTGTTATATTTCATTACTTTTTTTGCTGATTAGAAAGTGTATGCAGAGGGAGTGAGAAATACATAAGACAGTTGCATGCGGAACAAACAGAGAGTAAAACTCGAATAAAAGAGAATATGGGAAACAAAATGAATGCTATAAAAAGCTGTTTGTATGAATGACTCTTTTACAAGAGCAGCTTATCCACACACCGACTGTGTGGATAAGCTGCCACAGACCACAGAAACCTGCAGCTTTAATGAAAGTGTCTGAGGAGGGGAAAAAGGTTTCATTAAAATCATATTGCAGGGCACCATCCATTTGTCTTTGCAGCCTTCACATACAAATACAAACACATACACACACATGAAAAATCCAACAATCCCTAGACCTGCCCTGTCCTCCCCATTTCCAGGAGTTTCTTTCATCTGTCCTGATCTGAAAGGCAAGGGAATTATTTTAGGTGTCACCTGACACCTGACAGATGTGTTCTGATAACTCGAAGGGGATTTACGCGTTGAAAAAAAAATCTGATGCCTCGTATGGCATTAAAGTTTAAAAAAAAAAATACAGGAGAAAACTAGATAGTTTCATTCAGGGATTAATGCATGGAAAGTTGACAGCAGCTTTCGTTATATTCATTTTAATATCATGCATTACTTTTTTGGCAGGTAAAATGTGTCTGGATTTAAAACAAAAACATGTTCAAGTAATTAATGTTAATACGAATCACAAAACACAACAAGCCAGAGAAGGGTGTAGTCACCAGAAACAGAGCAAGAAGGTAGATTAAAAAAGAGAAGGTTGACTGCAGGATGAAGATGGAACCTTACTCCAGAGGACAGATACAAGAATGGCTGGTGTTAGTGCTGAGATAACTCTGAGGTCTTGGGTGATAAATGAGAACAACTTCAAGGTCAGTTCAAGAGCAGCCATGACAAGATGATTTTTTTTATGGTGTAGCTCAACGTGTTGGTCTTATACACTCATCCCAGTCAATCCACTCATGAACAGGGTGGTTGTATGCAATAGAAGTATTCAACAAAATTTCAAACCACACAAAGAAAAGTGCAGAGTCAAACGAGATTCCCTCCACATATAAGTTTTTAAAAAATAATCAAATAAAGATGGATTTGAAAAATAACTGCTGACTCCAAGGCCCAACACCACAAGAAGTTTTCATTTGAAACACTAAATGTCTTACATTCAAGAGCAAAACTGTTTTATTTTTCCTTAGCATTTAAGCAAAATAAAATGCTGCCTTCAGATTAATCTGCTGAACTCACCAGGACTTCCCGCAATGATTTCGGTATACATTTAAAATTTAAAACATTTACAACACATTTAAAACACATTTAACCTTCGATTGCACCATTTCTACTTTTGAAAGAAAAAACAAAAATAAGAAACATTCATAAACACTGAGACTCTCACCCCTGCAACAAGAGGTCAAGATAATGCAATAGAAACAGTTGGCAGTACAAAAGTCATGGTTAAGGATTCTGCCAAAACTACCAAAAGTTGTGTTTTTTTAACAGTTTACCCAATTAAACATTTACTTACACCAGAAGTAAATGTTTAAAACAAGCACTTGACGGATGAAGTCGGATGAATGGTACAAAGCAAAGTAAAAGTGGAAACAATGACAATAGCTCCCCAAAAGAGCTATTGTAAGAGCAGATCCCAGCATCTTACACCGCCAGCTCTAAGACTTGAATTATTTTTTGGGTTATTTGTTTAGCTTTCTGACCATGATGCTAATTCAGGTGAGTATTGGTAGTTGTTCACTTATTTACCTACTTTCTTATCACTTTAGATGTCCTTTTTTTTCTGCATTGAAAAAAAAAGCTGGAAGCTTGATGTAGCCAAACTCCATCAAGTGTTTGTTGTGTAATTGCCATGCATTCCATTTATATAGCTTCGGAAAAGATGACATGGAAAACTAAAGCTTCTGCATGACCTTCCAATGCAAGTGATATTGCAGCATTTACATAATCTGACTACCTGGTTAGCCAGCCTGCCATGCACTTCGGTAGCAACAGTAATCTCACACTGCACAATGGAAATGATTCACTTAGCTCTGCATTCATGATGCTTGAAACTGAAAGCTAATGCATCTGAATTCTTAGGAGCAATCATAAAGCACAGAAATTTAATTTGCAGTGCATCAGTTGATCCTTTAGTATTACAAAAACAAATGCAAAACACAGTGACTTTATGAAAAGATAATGTAGAAGACCAGGAAATACACACCACTGAGTCCAGTATGCATGTCCGACTTAAAGCACTAAATCACACATTTTCTAAAACACCAGTATTATAACTACTCACAAGTTTAGAAATTAAACAATTCCCCACCCCTCCATTTCATCGTTTCATCATGGTTAGATTCTCTGCCTAGAATCTCTAAAGGGATATTAAAGCATTAGTACACTTCCCAAGCTTATAATTTGAGCATTTTTTTTCTAAATTTGAGAAATCTGTAAATCCATAGATAAATGCCTCTAGGTTCCATTGTTGACCTCCCTGTCTTTAGTAGCACTTATGATCATGGTTCAACTCACCCCAGCTTACTTAGTCAGAAATCCATTATAAAATATACTTCAAGATGTGATGTTTCAAGTGACTTCCTGGACTAACAGCCAGCAGGTTTAAACTACAAAGAAAAGGCACTGCTCCCACACAGCAGGCCCACTTTCACTGCCTTTCCAGTGTGTAATCAATGAAGGGTACAGGGAGAGGGCATTGGGATGGGGAAAACAGAAGCAGCACATGGGACTGAACTGTTGAGACAAGGAAAGTAATTTACTTTCCAAGGTTAAACAAAAAAGGAAGTGGGTGGAAAAAAATTCAGCAATATGACTTTCTTTTCTCTTTGAGAGAGCATGTTTAATATCTGAAATAAAAAAAAACTGCAAATTTTTATGAGGCCTTTTACAGATAATGTTATTTATACACCCATAATTACACAAGATCATAAATATTCAAATCTATTGTGTCAACTGTTTCAGTTTATCTAGTAACCTTTTATCTGTCTAAAAAGTATGACAGCAGGTTGGAGAATGGGAAAATACAGAAGGATGACTTCAAACTGTATCAGGCTGGGGCAGTCTGACATAAGTGAGCCTGTCTGTACCACAGAACCATCTTACCACCACCAGCAGGCAAGGCCTGTAAAGTATCTTGCCCAAGAACAATGACTGAGACAAATGAAGTGGACGTTCAAACTGGAAACCCACCGGTTACAGGAAAAACTCCTACCATTGTCACCATCATATAAAATTAACAATTATAAAACACCAGAAATAGATGTTTAATAAAAGACAAAAAGTAGCAATACTAAAGACTGGAGTATTTGTACTTAGTAAATGAAGTATCCATTGATTTACGTGGGTTTAATAGTTTGGACTGCGACAAGCAAATGGTCTTTTGGTTCAAAATTAATATACAATGTACAGTGGAAAGAAATGGCTTTTGATAAGAGCTATGACAACCATGCCAAGTATGAAGTTAGTATGTGGAAATGTCAGACTCCTCAACAATATATGAAACTATGGCAGGGTCGAGAGGTGAAAGGAGGTGATGGAGGAGCACAAAGGAGAGAAAGGAGAGGGGGAAGGGAAAGGTAGCAAAATGTGGAGGGGAGGACTGAAGAGGGAACAACCAGCAAAGAAAAGAAAGACAGACAAGGATAAGACAACACTAGAAGAACAAAAAAGGAGAGTGGTAGGGAGGTGTGGGGGATGGTGAGGAGAAAAGGAAGAGGTGTGAGTTGAAAGAAAAGTAAGAAAGAGTGGCATAAATTGGAAGCATGGGTGTTTGAAAAGAAGGATGCGAAATTGTTCATAAAAAAATCTCAGGGTACAACATGAATAATAAAGAAGGAATTTTACATTAGGTATGAGGCTCTCCACCTCCTACAATCTATCATAAAATATTTTGTGGTCAAGCTTCAGCTGTGAACCAGATGCTGTGTAGACAATAAATAGGTCAGTTGAAATGGAGATGAGGAGTGGGAGAACACTAAGGCTGAAATGTCAAGTGCTTAACCACGTTTCTAATACAGTTCCTTGAGTCTCTTATATGGCAAATCAATGTCAAGAACTCACAGCGACCCTAGTATGTCTTAACATCAGCAGTCTTGAATTAGCTACATGAAAACACTATGACTTGAACCAAATGCAAGTTTTATTTCAGAAGGGAACAGCTGTTTCTTACCTTCTCAATCTGATTTAAAAGATCTATGGACTTTGATCTAAGGTAGTTAAGAGAAAAATGCCAATACTGGCAATCAAGAATTTTCATACGACAATGTTCTTAAATACAATATATAAAAGCCACAGCTGGACAAGGTTGTTTCCTCTACCTCTCTTTACCTTTGACTACCCAACACAATCAATTATTTTCCCAATTCACCTCTTTCAGATGTTGGCGTTCTTGTTTTGTCTTGGCATGGCTTGCCTGGACCACCTAGGTATTTTAGGTATTCGCTTTAATGACATTTAAATCCCAGAAGTCTGGATTATATCTGAACAAAGTTATCCTTACAATATTTAGAAGTGGCTGGCAAAAATCCAAAAACCAGATGGTGTGCTGTTCTTTATTATAATTCCCTGTCTACAAATGATAACTAGGACCACACTACCTATTATTCATGTGAAGACAATGCTTCCTTTCCCTTCAAAATGTTTGTATTAACCCTCCTGTGGTCTTAGTGCGACGCTCAGAAGGAGCATGGCAAATGTTGTGGGAAGCGGGGTAGTTGTCTCGACAAACCGTCAGTTTCCGAAACCACACACACGCAAAAAGCACATATGGGGTCAGTGCAATCACGCTGGGCCATGCACAGAGTAAAACTCTCACAGGGTCTAAATGACACAAACTCTTAAGGCCATGGGAGGGGTAAATCATAAAGGATGATATCTCTGAGCGGCATCTGTGCAAAAGTTGCACTACTGGCAATTTTTTCCCAAGTTTTGCAACATGAAAGAAAGTAGTGCCTTTTCATGCATTTTGTCACTAGGTGCATTTTGTAACTTCAGACAAAATCAATACATAGAGAGAGATAGACAAAATGTTAATGTTGCTGTGAAGTCAAACTTTTCTCAGCTTTCAAGAGCTTGCATCTCTGCCAAGCAAAGCATCTTTTCTACAGCACCTTCTCATGTTTATGCTGCAGGGCAACTGATGCAGAAATGCAACCAGCTCAGCTCCCCAACATCCTCATCCAGCTCTCCTGGATCACTGTTCTCTTGCCACCCACCTCAGGGCACAGCCAAAACCAATTTTTATAACTTGCCTCAGACATTTATGGGTGCATGTGGGGGAGGGGTGCATGGGGGTTGAGGTATGTAAAAAGGGAGGGTAAGAAATACATCTCCAAGTTAAAACTTGGATGTAATCTTGGTTCTTCTGAGTACTTTTACTTGCTTGCTTTTACTTTATTATCTTGTCAGAGAAAGACAATGTGGAAGAAAAGCATTGGGCTGTGGAAAGCAGCATAAGACTATGAGGGAAATGTTTGGAAAAAGTTAAGAAGTGTTACTGCAGTACAGGTAATGCTGCTGACAACTCAGTTTGAGGATGTTTCCCTTGTTTGTCATTGCCAACTTTGTGGCTTAGGAGGAGATGTGTCATGCACCAGATTTACGTACCTAACAGATCAAGCTCGTAAAACCCTTAAAATCTTTGAGATGCACATGCACGATGCCCTTAACTTCGTTTCTTGAAATTGATGCAACCCCCAAATCATTTTTTTTCTACCAAGGGGATTTACAGTAACAGTATCTGTAGTTTCTGCAACTTTTGGTATATTTCTTAAGTTAAGTATTTACTGCTCACAAGATTACAATATTAAAATTGTGTCTAACCAACTGTTCCGTGGTACGGCAGATGTAAGTTACGAGAGGCGAGGGATTAAATTAAACTTGTGCCTCCATTAGTTGCAGTTGGGATTGAAAAGGGCACTTTCAGTTCTAAGAAAATATGCCATTAATCAGCTGCAGTTTAGTCAGCTTCTGATGAAGTGCAGGGCGAGGTGACAGGCTTAATAGATGGTTCGTGGAAAAGGAGGCTCATTGCCGTGAGCCAAGAGATGGACAAAACGAAGAGGTTTGAAAAAACTAAGAAAGAAACAGGGCATTAGTGAAAGAGAGAAACAATCTGAAAGATTTTTTGTTTTATTGCGGAGACCTGGCATTAGGGACATGTAAATCAAAACCAGGCTGGCATTGGGGCTGCTTGGAGTTCATCCAACCAGCCAAAAATACTTCTGATATTACTATTAGTATCAATGTTTGAATATTGCAAAGACTGATACTGTAATGATTACTGTGGTCTGGTGTAATATGCAGCTCTAATTAAAATGTAATGAAATTAAGGAGCTTTGTGGAATACCAATTTATGGCTTGTTTTCAAAAAGTCTGTCACTTTTCATTGATTTTGAATGGTTCATATGTATTTGGGGGGCTGCACAGTGGCGCAGCTGGTAGAGCTGTTGCCTTGCAGCAAGAAGGTTCTGGGTTCGATTCCCGGCCCCGGTCTTTCTGCATGGAGTTTGCATGTTCTGCCTGTGCATGCGTGGGTTCTCTCTGGGTACTCCGGCTTCCTCCCACAGTCCAAAAACATGGCTGTCAGGTTAATTAGCCTCTCTAAATTGACCCTAGGTGTGTGTGTGCATGTTTGTTTGTCATGTGTGTCTCTGTGTTGCCGTGCAACAGACTGGCGACCTGTCCAGGGTGACCCCGCCTCTCGCCCAAAACGATAGCTGGAGATAGGCACCAACAACCCTCCCGACCCCAGTAAGGGACAAGGGTGAAGGAAAATGGATGGATGGATGGATGGATATGTATTGGGTAGAAGGTTGCAAAAGTTTGAGATGCAACAAAATCACCACCTTATTTTTCCCCATGTGTAAAAATCAACTTGGAACTTAGGTTTTTATGTTCTGCCATCACCTGCGAGTGATCAGATAATTATTACCTCAACAAAGTAGGTCACTTTGACATTCAGTTTTAGGTACCTGGCATTCTGAGGTAAATAAATCTTCTTCAGTGCAGACCAAGAATTTGCATCGTGTTTCATGAGATTAAATTACATGTTTTCAACAATAACATAAACTGTCCGTCAGTTGCCTGGAAGAAAGTTATTATACTTTTCGCAATAATACAAGAAAGACAAATTCAACTGTTTGGAAATTGTTCTAGTTGTAAAAAAAGAAAGAAAAAGATGTTGCAGAAACTAAGAGCTACTTGTTACTCCAAACAAACCACACAGCAGTATACCAAAAATCTATATTACCAAACATTTTTGTCAAATAATTGGAAAACAGTCTAGTTTCTGCATCCCAGTTACCTTGTTGATTTGCCATGTGCTGATCCCTCTGTCTGTTTTCAATAGTTTGAGCTGTGTCTCCATCAAAATATTAGACCTTTCTGTGTTCACAAACTCACTCAAGTGTATCCTTGACTCCAAGATAGGTATTTTTAGCTATACTTCAGGAAGCATCTAAGGTAATAGTTAGAAATAACAAGAACAAAAAACAAAAGAAGTTTAGATAACTTCAGGAATGTACAAATGACATAGCTTCATTTTGATATAAATACATTTTCTTGAGGCTTGCTTGTCACATTAAAAGTTTAATTTTCAAACACATTTTAAGCTATTTTTAAATATACTTTTTTTAATTAAAATGACAGTTCTGTAATAATTTAATTCATAAATGAAAATTTCAATTATTCATCCAGCTTTGGCAAACACACACAAAAGAATCCTTACTGGATGCTTATTACACTAAAAATTATAGTTTTTCTAAAGAAAGTTTTAGAAAGTTCTCAAATTTACACAACCACTTTTAGATTCACTAATCAAAAAGGTCTTGCCATGAAACAGTATGCTAAATAAATCCCTCATATTGCAAAAGATTTACTTAACATTTTTAATTAAGGTACATATTTAACCCTTGAATAAAATCTAAGCATGCACAGTGCTTGTTCATAGATAAAAGAAAGTGAGAAACCCTGAAAGTCTTTCCTGTCTGAGTGCAGGAATATCAACAGCTCACCAACACATTTACAACATGGTGAACAATGCCCCAAGTTAAAGATTAGCTGCTTCTTCAATACTCTTTACAGAATATAAACCATGCCATCTACACCTCTACTGAATGGAAACTGCTTAGATAAATGTGACACTCAGAATGTGCCGAGTTACACATTAATGAGATTTACAGAAAGACCCATCATGGCCAATCGATCTAGCTGTTCAAAAGTGTCCAGAGGAGACTTTCAGAAGAAGTGGAGCAAATAGAGAGTTAATGAACCATGCATTGGCCATTAATAGTCTTTTTCACCTCTCAACTGTGACCTTTAGTTAGAAAAGAGAGTTGAACAATAAACCCATAAAAAGAGTAGATGAGACTTAAACACAGAGAAATACTATATCCCTTGAAGAAATTGAAAATGTAGCGGAATGGTCAGGAAACCAGTCGCTAGTACATAATGCTTGTATTAAAAGAAACTATTGCATGGTCTAGTGGTAGTGATTTAATCTACATTTCGGTCATGTCTAAGTTAATACATTTCTGCTCCTATTTTAATTCTGGCTGTCCTTCCTTCCTTATTTTTCCTTTTGTCACTGAATCTTCCCAGACACATTATTTCAAGTGTATATTAAAATAATGGATTGTTTCCACTCTCAAGCTTATCTCCAGAGATTAGAGATCAGTTTTAATACACCATAGCATAATGGTGCATTAAACCTAAAACTGAAATTAAAAAAACTATGATAAAAAATAAGTCTCTTACTATAGTGTGTTAATTTATATCTGCATACAGATCATAAATCTATAAGGTTTTGTTTAAAGAAAATCCACTTGGTTGTAAACACTGACAGGTTTTTGGTATTTGTAATGTCTGTCCAGCATGATACAATAAAACTTGCTTCGGTAGGAGTTGTGCAAAGATGTACCAGGATGCTAATATCTGGGATGTGTGAAGTGTCCACACCAATACAATAGAAAACAGTTGTTTATGAACCAGTCTGACAACGTCTGTTGACATTCAAAGGTGGCTTAAGGTTAAAATTGTAAACAGTGCTTACTCAGACTGGTCGTGTAACAGATAGATGGGATCAGTGTGCAAGGTCGTATTCACAACAGAATTACAGCTCTTACTCAGAGTGACATGACATATCCCTCAAAATGCCAACCACTTAAAGAGGAAATAACAATTAAAAGAGAAAAGTGCACATATTCACACCTCTACCTGAGAACAACTCATGTTTGACAATGCCATTAGTTAAATATTTGTTGTATGTGTCTCTTTCACATGGGATTGATTCAAACGCAGCCAGTTGAGCTTGTTTTGTTGTGACCTGACATGGCAGTGTTACTCCTCAGAGAGGGACTCTGTCTTACCTGTTACTCACATGTGGTAGTGCTGTTGTTTAAGTGTTGCTGCTGTGAAGGAATATTTTATCTTCACATGTAAAGAGAAAAGTAGCACAGTTTGCAAAGCTCTCAATGAACTGAACATGGCCCATAGATTTTTTTTTTAGAGAAAACCCTAGATCTATGAGAAGTTTCTGTATTGGATTTAAAATATCTTAAAAAACAGTTTCCTTTCTGCATAACAGATCAGTCTTATAGTTCCTATGTTAGTTTCTAGGAGAGGAACTAACATAGGTTCATATAAACAGCTTATAACATTTAAAAAAAAAACAACTTCAAAAATACCGAACATTCGCTCAACCAGAAATACTCATGAACAGCAACGTTTGAGAAAGCTGACTTTCTTCAGAATGCTGACTGACAGAAGGCACCAACATGTGGGGAATGGGGGCATCAATCAGCTTCCTATGCCCAGAGAAAACTCTACCAGACTCTATGATATCAATTTATGAGGAATTTAAAAAAGATATTTGGACATAGTTATGGTTTTGATTCTCTAAAATCAAACCATTGATACCACAACATGATCCATGCCAAACAAAATCACATGATTCAGTTGCTTTCAAATTATGCCTGAGTTTACGCCATCCTTTTTTTTTTTTTATCTCTGCGAGTGAGAATTTTTTACAATTAACATATGAATCTAAATTAGAGTCAATGCGCTCTGAACACAACTGCTGTAAATGTTTTTTTTTTTGTTTTTTTACCTTATAAAGACTAACAAACACCTAATTAGTTCATTAGTAAGGGTCTGTTCAAAAACAGACCCTTACTAATCATCACCACAAAATGTCCGCCCTGTACTTTCTAAAATGAATGTTCATAGTTTTAAGTAATTTTTATCTGATACTGAATCAATCATAGCCTTGACAGTTTGTCATACTGTAGTATAATTTACTCCTAACTAAGAAATAACACTTTTCTCATTCTTTTTGTAACAAGCTCCATTTCTTCCCACTGGATCGAACATGACAGTTCATGTAAACTTTTGTGACTTTCACCAAGTTTCTTTTTTCTTCTATTTCTTATAAATGTGAACTCAAAAAGGTGCCAGTTCAGTCTGGCGGAGAGAAAGATGCACAAATTGCCGTTTATCTCTGACATCTCAGGCCGAGTAACACTGCTGTGCTCTGGCAGTCTCCACTCACAAATCTTCAGACAGATCTAATCTTCTCACCCCACGCTGCTCAATCTTCCTACATACAGTTAACCCAGCAGAGACAGATTAATGAGAAATTAATCCCTTTAATTCATTGTAAAGGTCTCCTCTTCTTTTAACCAGTTAAGATGGTTCTGCTCTTTGCCAGATAATAATAATAAATTTAATTTACAAAGACATTTATGTAAGAAAAGATCTTCATCTGAAAGTTCTTTCAAGATAAAAAGAAACATAAGACAGAATTGTGATGGTTTTTTAATGATTAGAGTTTGAAACTACAAAATCTACATCTCATAGAAATGGGACTTAATCTGATCCTGCTAAGATTCCTGCAGTAGTATGCAGTTTGTTGCCATTTCCTGCTTTGATGTGTCCTTAATTCATTATCAGCTACTTGTTCACAGCTGACTAATGCACAGAATGAACAATAACGGCAAATGTTGAACTGTTTCCAGTAAGCCTGCATGACTCAAAGTCTACTGACACAAAGGCAGTTAGAGAAATAGAAAAAAAGAATCAGGTATTTTATTTAAAAATAAAAATTGTTAAAACAAGTTCACTGAAAGATGGAACCACAAGCCAGTAGTCTTTGCACCAGTTGTCATCTCATTAAATTTAACCAGGTTTTACAGCTGTCCATGAGTGCATTACATGAAAGATCAAGCGCTAGTACAAGGTGACAAGTCAAGTACATAATCTTACATGAACAACATTTAATCTCGAACAAATATGAGGTTATCAGAAATAAGATTTATAATTTAAACTGCAAAATAAGCCTGAAGCAAATGGTGGAAAAAAAAATAAATAAAAATGCTGGCACTTTGATTGTGTACATGCATTAGCTTATCAATATCACTGCTAAAACATTACGACCCGGAAAGATGTCACCACCATTAAAATTGTGTAATGCATTAAACATATATGTTGTAGAAGTCTTGTCTGTTTTATATGCAGTGCTATGGAGATAGCAGTTTTATAATAGGCGAAAATGTAAAACATAAAACCATATTCTTAAGAGTGTAAAGCGATTTTAATAGCAAATTATGCTAAATTCTAGATTTTTTTTTATCACACATACTTCAGATCAAACAAAATTTAATATCAGATAAAAACAACCAAAGTAACTACAAAAACAGTTTTCAAATGATTTTATTTATCCAGTAAAAAGTAAAACAAATCAGACCATATGTTAATATGTATACTGTATATCCCTTTCCCCTTTGTTGAATCATGAATAAACTGATTATCTTGGTTTATGGAAGATCTGCAAGATAGATGAATTATAGAAAAAACTCTGCCGTCCTCATCAAAGACAATATATGAACATCACGCTGTCCCTGGGGAATTAAGTGGTTCACACATTTTACTCTTTTCAACAACCTAATGAGCTCCTGTTTTGTTGTCTTATAATAGCTGACACAAAAAGTTGTTAAAATATAAAACTAAATTCAACATTTAATGAAAAATGAAATGAAAAAAATTATTAAAAAAAAGAAATATAGCCCTTTGTGTTATCGAAAGCTGGTCGGCCCCCTGATGCAAGAGAAAACTCAGATTTTCATGAAAATGGTTACTTATCCATAAGATCAACTTCAAATTAACTTAGTCGAGAACTTGCATCCAATTTTTTACTGATTTTTTTTCAATGTGTCATTTTTTTAGATAATCAAATAGTTTTAATTACTAACAAAAAGTTGTTTTTAATATAATGTGTAATTTTGGGGGGCAGAGGGTTTACAAAAAAATCAACCAGGTCCTGTGTAAAAAAGCTAACTGCCCCTCCTTTTGAATCCTAAATTATTAAATTAGGTAGAAAAAAGTAATTTGTTATTCTAAAAACAAACACTTATTTATTTTTTATCAATATTTTTCCATCTTAGACTCAAAGATGCAGTAAAATTGGAATCTGTGATTGTTTTCCTGTTCTACTCTACGATGATATAATTTTATGCTATTTTTCACTTAAGAGTGGATAAAAAAAGAAAAATAATTTATGCTCATCTGTTACTCAGAACAAGAAATATATAGGAAAACATCCTTATAGATACTAGCAATAAATGAGCATTTTTTTCCTTGCAGAAAAACTAAACCAAGAGTCTTTCTCAAACTAGATGAATGCCAAAAATCTGTCTAGCTTACAAACGTCATCATGACTTCCAAACTTCTCTCAAGATTTCCATTTCGACTTCCTCTCTGAGTTAGATACCTGTGGCTTCCTTCCATTGTGTTGTCAGGCCAGTGTCAAACCATTTTCATGCAGGAAGGGCCAGACCGAAGCCTATTTTCCTGCCAACAACAACAGAACCAGCCAATGCTGCTATGGCAGCACACTTGGAGGTCTGCTTCATATAAGCAGCTCACTGCTTCCAGTAGAGAAGTAAAATGTTTTTTTCCAGGCTGCACCTAAGCATTCTCAGGTTTAAACCAGTAACTTTTAATGTATTTCATTAGGGTTTTAGAAGAATGACCGCAAATTTTAAGTTATAGATGTGCAAATCTGGTAGAGCCATACTCCCAAAAAACCTAGAGTTGCAACTGAAGCAAAATATGGGGTAAAATACTTTTCGTGAGGCACTGTACATTCTGCACTATATTGCTTCAGACAAAATCAAGGGCAAATTATGAGGAGAAATGGCTTATGCAGCTTTGTGTGAACATGTGTGTGAGGTTTAGAAAGAATCCTCCATTAATCGTAGTAAACAGCTGAGGTTCACCTTAATCCTCAACATCAACACCACTGGCTTATCCTACAGCAGCTTGCTTAAAAAAAAGTCTACAGTCAAATTGGCACTGATTAAGATTAAGTCTACTTCCTGGAATTGAAAGCTGTAAAATATAGCTTCAGAGAGCAGGAAAAAAAGGAAAGAGAGAGAAGGGGGGGAGATCACAGTCCAGTGCGCAGCTTCAAAGGAAACCTTCAGAACAGTGATGGAGCACATGGGAGACCAAACCTCCTGCCAGGCAAGCCGAGCACAAGACAGTGAGTACATTTAGTTTACAACTAAAAAACATCTAGTCATGCACAATGTTTTATCATTGAACTTTTTTTAAATTCTGGATGTGGTTCAAAGTGTTAAGTGATATATTTATTCAATAACAGATGTTTTAATAAATATGTTTTCTATTCAAGACACAAGAGCAGAGACTAATTGTGGAGTAGGACTGTAGAGCAACAACAAGATGAGCACATAAACTATTGCTACATCAGAAACCTCTTAAAAGAGAGGTACAGGAAAGGAAAAACTCAATATAAACTGAAGCTTACACTTCTTTCCATTTACCCCTACAGCGTGACACCAAATCATATATAGTGTGCAGTAAAATTTTATGTTTATCTCATACAATGGAGTTAAACAGGTTGAAGGTCACAAGTAGGACGGTTTTCCCATAAAACTAGAAATTACTGGAATGATAAGTTGTTCTATTTTTGTTTAAATCTGAGGAAAAAGCGATGCATAAAACTGTTTCTTAAAGTAGGATCATAAGTCAGTTGACAACCACACTGCATCCAATTATTTCAAATGCAGATCCCAAGCTGTACCCACGCACATATCTGGAGAGCATCGACATTAATAATGACAGAATTAAACTGTTTTGTTTGTTTGTTTTTGGGGGGGTTGCCCGGTTCTGCACTCACCCGGATCCGTCTCATGGCAGCAACAATCTCCACTCTGCTGCTCGGCCGCGTCACATCCAGACTGCCGATATACTGCCGCCAAGAAGGTGAATCAAGACAGGCAGGTACAAAAGGTGTGTTAATGACACAATTTGAGTTTACTTTGTTTGTACTAACCACAACACGTCAAGAATCTACTTGAATTATCACTTCAATGGGCACAAGTTTAGTTTGTTTGTTAAAATCATAAATTACTTTCCATGAGAGCCAAACCTCTCAGGATTTGTTTCCAAAGTCGCAAAATGAGGTTTCTATCGTCAGTTGTTCATGTTTTAAGGCTTCTTTAGCAACAAACGCACACTTAATCTCGACAACACCGCAAACACTGTTCTATTTTCACTTCTAAGGAGTTGGGAAAATTCACCTTTGCTTCGAAGTTGATCCCATGCTGGAATGCTTCCTCGTTGTGCAATGGGATCCTCAAATCGTGTCCGTCATCAACGAGGTTATACTTGGTTTTCCCAGGCATTTTCCCAGCTGTTTATAAATCCACACTATAGGAAAACGCGACCAGGATAGAAGCCAGGTCGTTTGGAAAGGGATAAATCCAAGAAAAACAATCCGAATATCCGGTCAGTAGGTGTTCTTCATAGCAACGAGGCGTCCCGAGCGCAGCGACGCTCCGACGCCGCCTAAACAGCAGCCCGAGCGGCGGGGAGAACTTCAGCAGCGCTCCGGTGAACTGCAGGAAACGCGCTGAGGACACATGCAGACCAAGACAGAGGGCGACATGCGGGGGCTGATGTGCTTTCCCGACTTTTCCTATTCGCAGCGTAGAAGTTGGCTGCGTCCTGCCTCCGGTTGTGGACTTCTGCACTCTCCACCCTGCTCCACAGAATAGGGCGGGTTTGATTGGAGAGTTCGGGAATCCCACCTGTTTCCATTGGAACAGGGGCGCACCGGGGCTCTGCTGGAGGAGTGGCTCAAACTCCGGTACCTGCCCCTTCTCCTTTCTGCCATCTCTTCCTCTTACATTCTCACACGTACACAAACATATAGCTGGGGGGGGGAGGGGGGGAGATATAAATAAAACATGAATAAAATACTAAGAAGTGGTGCCCTACAATTTATTTAATGTATTATAAAATTTAGCAGAAGGTACAAAAACTACACCTCCTTGTTTCCAAACTGCACTATTATACATGAAGAATCCATCTATCTATTCATTGTTTAATTATTCTTGTTTAATAATTTTGTTTGTTGGAAAAAATAATAATAGCAATTATTCCTATTGTTGTGGCTTTTATTATTGGTGTTGTTAATATTATAAATTGAATGGAAGAGAAGATTTTGACAAGTATGGATAAAGATTGCTCTAATTCATTTAGTTGGGAATAAATAATGATGGTTGAATCATAACACCCTGCACATCTGGGGAAAAATATAAAAAGACAAGACTGCCAACTAGTGGCTAAATGTGATATTACATCATTGGTGCATCCTGCGCTGATATTTCATTGTCAATATTTGAGGGCATAAGTACCCCTTTTTTCTGCTGCTTGTCCCTTATTTAAAGAACCCACCGCAAAAGCAAAATAAATAACTAAATCAAGCCTTCTAGATCAATGGAATTCATGTGAATTTGAGGGGCAAAAAGTGTATCCTTTGAAGTCATTAAACTGTAAAAATCGCTTTAATTCTTTAGGCTACTGGGATAGTAAAATATCTATGGCAGAGCTTTCAAATATATCTCCTGAGGTTTCACTTTTCTCGTTTTGGATTATAATGTCTTTATTTAAAATTAATCCGGTTAATTTAGAATTGATAAGAAAACTTTAAGCAACTTTAAGTTGAAACTTCTATTCATTACTAAATATAAAGAAAATGAATCCCCTTTGCCTCATTTATATAGGTTTATATTTTTGATTGACATGCTAGCTGGTCTGAGGTGGGTCATTGGTATTAGAAAGTATGTGTCTGTGAGAGGATCATTAAGAGACTCAGTGTCGGTGTACAAAGTGCCTTGCTAAAATATTTCCATCCATCTATTTTCCTACACACTTGTCCCTTACTGATGTCGGGAGGATTGCTGGTGCCTATCTCCAGTTATCGTTTGGGCGAGAGGCAGGGTACACCCTGGACAGGTCGCCAGTCTGTCGCAGGGCAACACAGAGACACACAGGACAAACAAACATGCACACACACACACACACCTAGGGACAATTTAGAGAGGCCAATTAACCTGACAGTCATGTTTTTTGACTGTGGGAGGAAGCCGGAGTACCCAGAGAGAACCCACACATGCACAGGGAGAACATGCAAACTCCATGCAGAAAGACCGGGGCCGGGAATCAAACCCAGAACCTTCTTGTTGCAAGGCAACAGCTCTACCAGCTGCGCCACTGGGCAGCCCCGCTAAAATATTTGTACCATTCTATTTTTTATTGTTTTTTACATTTTCTGACCTTGCAACGAGAAAGATTGGTATATTTTGTAGAAATTTTGCGTGAAATAGAAACACAATATAGTACATACTTGTAAAGTGTAAATGAACACATTCATGGTCTGAAATTTTACCTTTTTTACCTCAAAGTTCAGTTTAGACACAGCAGCTGCAAGAAGAAGCTGGAGAGAACACTACAGCTCTAATCACAATTATTTACCACATGCTTCAAGCTAAAGGGAGGATCAGATAGATGGAGGTCTGGGCAAAGCAAAAGACCTGAAGACATTCTTCAACAGATGTAGTTTAGGAACAACATGATGATGACTAATCACCCTTAGTCAAACAGACGTCCTACCCTTGTTTGCCCCACAGCTTTCTTGTCAAAAAGTAGATGTTTTATCTTCCTCCACAGGAAGACAAACTTCTACAAGCTCATCTTAAACCAAGTCAGTTCCTTTTGCCTCCCCCTCCCACAACCCTGGGGGTTCATTAACACCATGGAGCTGGAGTGAAGATGCAATCATACACTTGTTTCAACAAACTCATGTTAAATTAAAATTAGTTCTGACCACTCCCTGATGTTCCTGATGTCATTAGCATCAAAATTGACCTGGGTGCCAAAACTTTTATGAGGGTGCAAATACTCTTTTTAATACTTAGCATTTTGCTAAGTTTTAACATAGGAAGCTTACACCTTAAGGGTGCACATAGTTTCTTAAGCTTAGACAAGCTCATACATATACTTATACCCAAATAACTTTCTTTAGTGTTATATTAGAGAAACAACTAAATAAAGGTATTAATACTTTTATTTGAAGCCTGATACATACATAATCAACAGTTACCATGTGTGCAAAAAACAAAGCAAGTTGTTAGCAGAAACTAATAAGAAAAGTGTCTGTATGTGCAAAGGTTTGAACATGAAGAGGCCTAGAAGATGTGTCTCACTTCAAGGCCTGAAATAGGATATTGTTTAGACTTACATGTCTCACTTCAAGGTTGGTTTTAGCACCTATGGATAAAAAAAACAAATACATCAGCTGGAATATTTGCATATCGGCCCACTCTGTTCGGTGTTTAACCTTTTGATACATCCTTTGATTTCACACCTTTCTTTTTTAACTTTGGTTGTCAGACAGTTCTCAGAAAGTTGATGTGGTGCAAAAAGTCCTACCCCCACACCTGCGTGTGTGTGATACGGAAAGAGCTGTATAAAGAGAGGATGTTTCCTTATCCAACTTAGAGTTGACTTTGACGAGCTGACTTAGATGCTGTCAAGCGCTCTCCATCTGCAGATGTTAAATAAAGTGTTTGTTCCTTGAAGCTTTTAATCTCAGCAGCCTTAATCCAGAGAACAATTCAAAATTTTCTCCAACACTCGCTATCATCAGGACAAAGCAAGCAGCACTATGAGGATCATGTTAATTGATTTCTCCAGTGCTTATAAGACAATTCATACCTGATTTGCTTTGTCAGAAACTACTGAATACACAGGTGGAGCTCTCAACAATTTCCTAAATCTATGACTACCTCACAAATGGTGGTCAGCGACACAGAAGCACGGCAGGGGACTGTACTCCCACCATTCCTTTTCACTCTGTACACTTCAGACTTCCAGCACAAATCAGACACCTGTCACCTGCAGAAATACTCAAATGACTCTGCAGTCATTGGGTGGATCAGTTGGTGGAATGCTTTGTGACATGTTGTTGAAATAATTATCTCATCTTGAATGTAAACAAAACAAAGGAGATTATGTACCTTGTATTAGGCTTTAAAATTAAATCCCCTCAAAATACTTTGAAGCTTATGAACATGAATATTTTTGAAAGACACATTAAAACATATCTTTCTGTCAAGCAGGGGTCACAGATATGCTTAACTTGTGTGAATAAAAGCACTGGAGGCACAGCTTTTTGTGGTCAGTAGATGAAATATGTCTCAGTTTAATGCTGTTGTTAGGTTTTATTATGCATTAGTCATATGTCTTGTCCCCTGAGTAGAGATGCATTGCTCCCTGTAAGGTAGTCCCAGGCGAATAGACAAGAGGAAGTGGGGTGGAACAAATTCACTTTCTACAGCCTCTTTTAAAAGATACAAAGCACTGCTCCTACCAACATCTTCAGGAGTGAAGCCGTGCACAATTTGGCCCAGAAGCAGTTGGCTTAAGAGGTCCATCTAGTTACCAAATTTAACTCAGAATCCTCTCCGTTTTTTGTCCATTTTTGGTAACAAAATTAAGACAAATTAAATAGACCAACATGATTCTTTCAATTGTTTTATTACTCAACAAGAAAGCTTGTTTGAGGTTGTATTTTTAAACAGATTAGACAGAAATATTGTGAGATAACATCCAAGGTTTAAGTGATTAACATGAAGTTTTTAAGTCTATATTGCCTTTCAGGTGATTACAGACCACAAACAGCTATACAGGGGTTTGCAAAAAATTTATACTGTAAAGAAAAGCGTTGCAGCTCCACACCTATGCCTCTGATTACATAATGGGTAAGGAGTACATAACAGTCAAAAAGACAGTCAGGAGATACAGTAAGTCTGGAGGAGTAGCATGGATCTACAACTAAGCTAGAGTAATCTGTTGATCAGGACAAGTCATGCACTCAACAAATCAGACATTTTTTTTCAAGGAAGAAATTGTGGAAAGTAGGGAAAAGAAGTACTGATTGCTCTCTACAACAAACCATATAGGAGACACATTCAACTCTTGACCCAGGAGCAGAATACTAATGCATATCACATGTCTATTATTTTTTTCCTAACACATTTTAAAGACGTCACAATTACCCACTCTTTTCTTTTTGTTAGTCAGTCACACTAAATCCTGACCAGTAAAAGTCAATTTGTGGCAAAACATGAGAACATAAGAAATTCAAAGGGCATCAATGCTTTTTAAGGCACTTTAAATGTGAATATGTGAAAGATGTTTCAGTAAAAAAATCATTACATCAAACTAAGTCTTTAAGACCTTGGATCCTGACCTTTCCCTCCTTATGACAATAAACAAGGTTTGAAGCAGACAGGAACAGCTGCTGTCTCTCCATGAGCAATTATTACAGAATAAAATCAGTAACCCTCCACAGTAACCCTGTGTCTTCCTAAGACTCCCTTGAAAGGACACAGTGTAAATTATCCTTGTTTAGTTTATTGAACACATGGCCGTCTGTTGGATGCTGGCTTTTAAAAATGATTCTCCTTGTGAGCCAGCTTGTGGAGATCAGTGTACAGTCTCAGCAGGGTTCCAGTACAAATGCCGCAGGGGAACAGACCTCATGGGGCTACAATCTGAAGAAAACAATTAGTTTATAATTCAAATCCCCAAAAGCTTTGGAAAAGACCAGACTGTGTCTACATCTGCAATTCTGCAAGTATTAGATTGGATCATAGAGATAACTGGTCCAGGAAGCGAACCAAGACATTCCTTTTCCCAGTGACCTCAGGCCAGAAGTCTGCCCTGAGTTTGCTTTTAAAAATCTTTAAAGGGAAGCATCCTGTCCTGATTCGATGCTTGAACCACTTTGGTTCAAATCGATGCCAATGTTTGCCGAGCATAAAATGTATCCCCATTCCACCCTCTTCCCCCAAATAGCAAATGTGAGGAGTGGAAAAAAAAAATTCTTTTTATTTTCTGAAAATAAACAAATATAGATATAGAGTGAGGCCCATGTCAGAAAATTTTTTGGTATTTCCCATGTGCAGAGTTATGTTAATTTGTTAGTTTATTATGCAAGGTTCATGTAGTTCATTCTTAAGGCTTAAATAAAGATAAGAAAATAAACAAAAAAAACTTGAAAGTAAGATAAAATGCAGATTTCTGGTTTTTCAGTTTTTCAATCCTACTGACATGCAAATTATATATAGTTTTTGCTGATATACCAAATGCTCCAGGAATGTTTAACAATTTAAAAAACTTCTGTCAAATTATTTTCTATCAAATATGGGGATCACCCATTTTTTTTCCAAAAACACACAATTTCAGATTTATTTAGCTAATCATGTGATGATTTTGAGTTGTTTTTTCAAGTTATTTACAAGAATGTGTAACCTTTCTGCATATGATGCAAATTATTTTTGAAATATTAAAAAAAGGTGTGAAATGTAAATAAAAAAATATTTGCAGTCATTTGATACCTTTATGTGCACTTAAGGATTTTATTGTTGATTCTGAAGTACAGTTGCAAAAGCATTTGTAGAAGACTTTGTGCGTCTAACATGCGCTAATTTCAGATTTCTCATCAATTGAGTCTTCCTCGGTCAGAAGGAATAGGTTAACTCCACCGGTGCAGCTTTAAAGTTTTATTGTTGAAATAATAACAGGTACATTAGAGTTGATGGTACGGATGATGATGAGGTGGAGAAAGAAACAATGTGGTTATATTTGGTTTATATATGTAGTATGTGTGTGTGTGTGCGTGTGTGGTTATCTGAAACAGAAGAAACAATAAAGGTGTGCATTAATAGCCATGCTGGCAAAAATGGCTACACATAGCTGCAGGATGAACAATGGGCTGTAGTATCACATAAATCCAATAGAGGGCACCATAACACCACACATTAATTATCAGTCAAATGACATACAAATGACAAAAACCGTCAGAAAATATTAATTGAAGGTTAAATTTCCTCATCCTAGTATAATGACAATATATCTGGCAAAGTTTAGCATAGAACTTGAATTATTATAGTAATAGTTTGCATTATTGGTAGCCTGAGGTGTCATACACACGGGAAAAACGCAGCTCCCTGCATTCCTTTGCTCTTAATCAACTACAAACACATACCACTCTGTGGGGGTGTAACCAACCTCCAGTGTCGTTTCCTTGAGGTGTTCTCACAACATGTGATAATAGAACAATAAAAAAGGTGACTACAGCATACAGTCGTGGAGAGATTAGATAAAATCAGTCTCTAATGCACATTTCCCACAATCAATTCACATCCAGGGCCGATGCAGCAGTCCTAATTAAACAATGTGTGATCATGCTAATGAGAGCTAAGACAGAAGCCTCCTTCAATTAAATAATATGCACAGAAAACCTGCAGATTCCTCAGAAAAACGGTTCAGTACTTAGTCTATTATTTCATTTATATACATAAATTTCACAGCTCCAATTACAGCTGCTATTCTCTGTGCTCTCTGCCAACTTTTTCATTTCCATAGACTCAAACTGATTTCAACCTTGTTTGAAGTGAAAAACAGTTTATCTTAATTGCAGCTGGAATCAACTGAACGTTCTCTTTACTTATTTTACCCAAACCATCACTTAGTACAAGAATGACAAATAAGTTTGCTGAGACAAAGAGGGAGAAAGGGGGACACCTTGTGGACAACTGTCTGAAGAGCACAAAAAGTCCAAACATGAAAAGACACGAATATAATATAAATACAAGGCAAAAATAATAATAATAATAATAATAATCCTTTCATAGCAGAATCTCAGCATATTTGTCAAAAATATATACATTTTTTGGATTTTCTTTAAGATTTCATTTGTTGGTTTTCCAAATTATGGTGGATAAAATACAGCTGCTACACCAGGAATGTGTTGAAATGATCTTCCCACATAATCTCTTTCTTATATTCTTTTACTGCTAAAACCCAAAATAACAAAAAGCAAACAAATACACCTGACATTTAAACCCATCTTAACTTCCTCCAATTGCATTTTTTAATCTTAAACTGGTTTGGAGTATGATGAAAATATTAGGCATTCTGGTGAGAGTCAATGATTATCTGTTAGTCTTTTCATAATTGATCTCATGCAGGGTCTATGCAGCTATTCCCACGGCATCAGCCAAGTCGTGGCCATCATGCGACAAGAAAGGCAGAATTGTCATTAACAAACCTTTTGTTGAACTTAATACTGGCTGAATGCAAACGTGGGAGGTCAGGCATTTCAATCAGGTGAATTAAAGCAGTGGAAAACTTTGGATATCTCCCGGGAGCTGTGATTGGTTAAACACAGTTTGGCCAAAAATGGGAACATTATCCAGGAATGAAATGATAATGAGGGAGTGTGGGAGGAGTTTTCTCTCAAATGAAGATTCAATTCTTTAGAGAAAGGATGAGCTTAGTGACAACTTGTCAGATGGGCTAAAATGTGATAGGTCATTAACTGTCTTCTAAAAGAAATTAAACATTTTCTCTACCTACACTAGAGCTTGTGTTCCTGGACACCACAATGATTGAAATCACCTTCTATCCTGTGGCAAGTTCTGATTTCATATGAATACTTATTTAGACTTAATATTTTGTTTAATTTTGTAACAATTCTCAGTCATGCAAGCATGATTTTGGTATCCTTGCACAATTAAAACATGATTACTGATGCATTAGCTGTTCATGAAGATTGTTCTGTCATCTCAACGTGGTACTCATAACTATTGTTAAATACTTTACTGAGAAGATTTTTAATGGACATTTAAGTGCAAAATTATGTTTAAATATTTGTCTATGGTTAATTGTATATTTTCCACCTCCACCTATCTGAATGCAACTGTACAAAAGCAATAATTTTGCTTGAAAACAGAAATTAATTATTTCACATTATCAGAAAAAAATGTTCAGTGCAAAACATGCTTTAATCAAAGAATTTGTGAAATGCATCGTGTTACAATAGTAACTCAGGTTTATGCTATCCTATTTTTTAGGAACAATTCTTTATACCAGTTTAAAAATATAAAACATGTAGCATGGGAGATTAAACAAAGATGAATCTAGATATTCAGAGCTCGAGATTGCGTAAACCAAGATTGTGTCTTCTAGCACCAGGACAGGAGCTAGCAGTTGGGGCTGATCTGGGAGTGGGAGGCTTGAACACAATTCTGCCAAGAAGGCCTTTAGAGTTGGAGGCAGTGATTTCTGAGCTTTGTGTGACAGAGTGCACATGCTCATGGCGGTGCAGATGTGTGTGGTTGTAGTGATGTTGCTCTGGGTGCCCACTAACTGCTTTAACATGTGCCTGCTCCTCCACAGTGGCAGCCTACAGAAAGAAGGATAAAAGAATAATGGTTTCACAATTGAACATTTACAAATATCGAAGACAAGTAAATTAATAGACTTCCTCCTTTTTGGGGTTTGAACATGTTATTAAAATTTTCTTAAAATTATGTACAATGGTGGAACAATCAATTGAAAGACTAAAACACTCAGGAGTTTAGGAGTGAGGGTCTCATCTCTGTCTATCAAGTAGTAGCAGACATATTTTAGAGGGTTTGGAAGTTTACAAAATGCTAGGGAAAGTTTTTGAATCTTTTTTTTATTTGATAGCTAATATTTTTGTTGCCCATAATAATGATTAAAGAAAATACCTGTGGTTCATAGATTTCACATTTCACCTCAACAGATTCTGCTTCCTGAAAGGAGCTGGCTTCTTTTCCAACAGGGTTCATGTTTTTAAACGCCTCCTCATTAGTCATGTGTGAACCAATACAGAACCCCCTGTGCTGAAAGAGAAGTTAAGAATAGTTAGCATGTGATTTTTCTATTAATCAATTGTCTAGATTCAAATATTATGGCAAAATTAGACTGTAAGGTACATCCAATCTTTAGAATGTCAGAACTTTTAAAGTTGGTAGCAATTTGCACATTTGTAACAGGATTATGTTTGTTGCTCTGGTTGTTTTGTTTTGGTTGACTTTTTGAGTGTCATTGATCAAATTATTAGACCCATGGTATTAGTACCATGGATCAATCAAATATACATAAGGGATATTTGATTGATCCCTTATGTCAAATATACTTTTTGCAATTTTAGTGTCCCTTTTGGAGATTTTTATCTTTTATTTTCGTGATGTCTTGAAAGTGTCAAGAATAGCATCTGAAAAGTGGTGAGGATTGACGTGGTGTACCCAGGTTATAGTGTGAAATGATAATTTTAATAATAATGTACACAAAATCCAGCAAGCACAGAACAGAGACAACAGGTAGAAACACACAAGGAGCCGACCAGGGGGGTTAAATTAACTCAGGGTAATCGGGGAAAACAGGTGACAGCTAGAAACAATAAAGGGGAAGAAGCAACAACAAAGATACGCAATTAACTGAGAAGACACACAAAAATCCAAATCCTCACAGTTTTTTTTTTTATTTTTGCAAATTTTTCCTTTTAAGTCTGATATGTGGCCCTTATAGTGGTAACATAGGTTTGCATCTTCAGTTACTAGACAAGATGAAAAATAGATATACAAAACAATAACAGAATGAAATGGATTTTTAAAAAACATCTCTCCTGTCAGTCCTTCCACCATCTTCCCTGTTTAAGACACTCTTGGCTAACTAAAATTCTTCCTCACTGTTTCTAATATGTTAAGAGCACTATTAAATTGTGGAATGTAACTTTTTTTTTTATATCTGTAACTATGTCATGACAGTATGGCATGAAATAGACAATCTGTTTAAAAAGGAAAAACAAACAAATAAAAAAATAAATCGAACAAAACCAATAAAATTAAAATATTTTTTTAAACTCATGACAAAATGAGGGATGACTTAAGACTTTTCTAACTGCCCCACATGTCTAGCATGGTAAACAGACTGTCTGAAATTAAGATTTTTAAATTTAGGAATGATTAAAACAGCTAAATTGCAATATTTAAATCTACTCACAGCAAACTGACAGTTCATTGGTGGGCAGTGGGTTAGCTCTCTGTAATCAGTTTCGTTTGAACACTCCGTTTCCAGAACAGTGAACTCTACAAAGTACGACGGTCCAACAACCCACTGGCAAAACACACAAAAGCATAATACATACAGTATTAAATTGACATTCATAATATTTTTACTCACACAATCATATAAAATAAAAAATTGGGGAATCAATTTTACAATAATATGTTATTATTATTGTGAATTTTGAGGTTGAAACCATATATGATGCAAAAAGTTTTAAGGGTAAGAATACGTCTCAAAGAAACTGGTCTGGATCTGAAGTCTGAATTATTTGTACATTTGGTAAGGTCTATGCACTTGTTTTTACCTGTGAACTGGCTTTTGTAATATTTCCTAGAGTGAAGTAGTTGGCAAGATGACTTTCCTTATTAAACTTCTGCAAAGAGAGCTTGGCTGTCTCCTTGACTACTGGTTCATTCAAGTTGTCCGCTGTAGGGCAATCCGGACACACATGCACAATAGCAGTAGCTGCAACTAAACAAGGATTAAAGGTACAAAGTCAAAGAAACATAGCAAAAAAAAAAACCCAAATGCACCACAGTGGTAGGAACTCAAGTCTGAAAACTTAATTTGATTTCTCATCTCTGGAACACAAAAGAGGAACAAATTCAACACAAGAAAAAAGAAAGTTAAAGCCTAAAATATTAATTACCAAGATTTTCCATAAAGTGAAGAGCCGCAATCCTGAATTGCAGATAATTTTTTTAAATCATTGATTGCAACATCATAGTGAACTCACACTTCTGTTGCTACAACTGCTAATCCACAAACCTTTTGCACACAGGGGTGTTGTGAAGAAATTCTGTCAAACTTTGCAAAAATATTTTACTAAAACGATAAACAAACCAACGCAAAATACATATTTATTACTATTAATAATAAAGCAAAAAAATAAAAAATAAAGGCAAAAGACATTTTTCATGTCCTGTTCACTTACCTTGTTCTTCTAATTTTTAACAATTTTGGGGGCAGTAGAGTGCAGAGGCTCATAGAATCAAAGGTAAATTTCTAGTTTGTCTCGACAAACTCGGCCAATAAAACTGATTCTGATTCTTTTCATTCATTTCAGTGCAATCAATAGAATCGTGCATCATAAAAGGATAATTATTTTGTTATTTTCTTGTGGTCATTTCACCCACCTTCTCGCAGGGCACAAGAGTAGCTCTCAAGTTTGACCTGAGCATCAACTTGAACAGATGCTTGACACTCTCCATATACCTGAAGGAAGCAAATATATTTATGCACTTACTTTGTATAAAGATGACTAAAAGGGACACATTCCAGAATTGTACAACAGTTTTTAGATTAATAAAATTAATTATTATTATTATTATTATTATTATTATTATTATTATAAGGCAATTCAGTTTACATACACTGTAAAAAAACTTGTTTGTGGTAAAATAAACGGGATCTGTGGTTGCCAGAATTTTACTGTCTCTACAGTATTTCATGAAATTCTGGCAACTACAGCTGACAGTATTTTATCATAAACTAGAGATGTTTTTTTTTCTTTTTGCAGCATATGTTTTTGTATTTATTCTTGATTAAGTCAATTTTAGGGCTATGTAGGATCAGTTCAACCAACATAATAGAAAAATATCCACTTGAAATAGCTGAATTTTAATTGTATTTTTAGGTAAAACAATTGGAAAAAAACATTTTTGAATAGATCGATTGCCTTACAATCAATAAAGGATAACAGAAAATTAATGGAAGTTGAGAACAAATGCTAATGAACAAGCCACACCATTGTTGGATATATTTTGTGTGTGTGTGAGAGAGAGAGAGAGCTGTAATTTTACTGAAGTAAACAGTTTGGGACTTACAGGGATATCTCCAAGACCTCTGATTTCACATTGTTTCCAAGGTTTTCTGCTGATGCTGTGACATTTGGTCTCCAGCACATCAATAGTCAAGTTGTAAACTGAACCACTCTTCTCCTGGGAATAACAATAAAATGTTGTTCAATTAAAAAAACCAAAAGTGAGAGAGAGAAGGGCAGAGAGAAGAAAGGGGGGAGAGCATGAGCAAAGGTTCCCAGGTTGAAAATTGAACCCAGCATGGCTTCATCAAGGACTACTCTCTTTATGGGGCATCCACTCTACCTACACACTAGTGACAATCTAGTGTTTAGGAAGATGGTCACACTCCTGATTTAAAGTCACTGTATTAAGGGTATGGTTGATTAAAAAATATTGCATATTATGCAAGAGCAGCCAGACTAAAAATGTGAATAGTGCCATTAAATTCTCTGAGTATATGTTCTTCTGCAAGATTCTTTCTTCAAGAACCCAACATGTTGTCAAAATGCTAACAAACCTGAACTTTGAGACCCCATCTACTGTATATTAATTCTGTGCATGCATGAATACTTTCACCCTAACCTGATTTGATGTGCTGGAGAGATCGTAGAGTCTGTTGAGAGTTAGGATGTATCCATCAGTCCTGTCCTGGTTGATCTGCTGCAGCGCCTCTTCTGCCATTCTCTCAACATCAGGGCTGGTGCAGCCTTGTGACTCAACTTTGGCTTTCCCATTATGGAAAAGTAATACCAGTAACAGAACTACAAAGGACACACTCATTTTCTTCTACACATACACAGTCTCTCTCACTCACACACACAGGAGCACCCCTACAATTGAAAAAAAAAATCCTAGTTTTCACAGACTGTTCTGACAGATACAAGAAAGGTAAATGCTAGACTTTCACCCCTCCTGCAACAAATGAGCAAACAGCTGATTGCATCTATTGCATGAAAGGCCAATGCCTGACTGACTGAGCGGTCATAGTTCAATGGGATATAAAGGACTTCATGTTAGTGATTAAATAAATTAGGGATTCAACTCTATCATTGAAACAATTGTCAAATACATTATATCCTTCAATTTTGTCACCTGATACCGATTTACAAGTGAAATCCCTCCATAAACTAAAGAAAGAAGGACGTAATTTAAAGTTTAGAAAGTCTGTCTCTTCCTTGATGCTTTAGCTTCAAAACAATGTTTTGCACCTGGATCAGAAAATATGGCACATTTTTCCACAATATAATTATGTTATAATTGTCCCACAAAAAGCAGAAAAATGGCCTTGGTATTTTAGTACAAAAGGCCTAATTAGCAGTTGTAATTTCAAGTAGTTCTTATTGAAATTACTTGGCTGCATATGAAGAATCGCCTTCTTGCTGAGGTGAACAGAAAAGCTAAAATCATCAGTTGTCCATTCAGTCCAACTCTAAAGTGCAAATTGTACTTTAAGTCACTTGCTCAATCACATCAGGAACATTCATTAAGAGAAGAGTTACTATCAATCTGAGAAAAATCTTGATGCTCAGAACGAACTCATGTGTCTGTTTTAAACCAGGCGACTTGAACCCTTGTTCTCAAGATCTACTGTCCTGCAGGTTTTGGACTGAAAAATAATTCTTATTTTTAGGGAGATCTTGTTTTTTTTTAAAATTTATTTCTCTCAGAGGCTTGTATATATTAAAATTTTCTTAAACTTTCTTTCTGAGGTTTGTATATATTTTCTAGGTCAGGGAAATTCTACTCCAGTCCTCACGGCCCTGTGTCCTGCAATTTTTAGATGTGTCCATTGTTCAGCATAGCTGGGTCGAAGTGGCAGTTCTGTTGGAACATTTGAACATTTGTGATGGCTTCTTGAAAACAATTTTGTTGTCAAGAAGTTGAGCATTTGTTCTCAACTTCCATCAAATTCGCTACTAATTTGATGTTTAATAATGATTATGATCCATTTGCACCAAAAACTTTTTCTTCCGTTATGATGCAATCTGCTTTGTGAATTAAAACTTTATTGTTAACAGCTCATCACAACCTTTAACTTGAAATGACTCAATAGGTCAGTCTAGGGAAAACGTTGTTTTTCAGTTTTGCAACTGAAGAGGCCCACTGATAACGGCTGTTTGCTTTGTCTGGAAATCTGATTGCTTCAGTAAAAGTTCACAAAGACAAAGTATAAGGCCTTTTTTTCAGTTTTAGGAAAGTAGAGCAAATGTTCAGTCTGGGGTTGAAAAAACTAGAAATTCTTCAGAGGTTATGTTTTGGACGTTTTTAGCAAATAAAACAGACTTGTATTTTGGTGAATTTGTTTAATATATGCATTTATATATATTTATACATGGCCTCTGTTACTGATCTGATTAAAGATTATAATCTGATTAAAGATACTAAAATTAGGAGGCCTTAAACAATTTGAAGGTCGGTCTGGTTGGTTTGCATTAACTGTGCATTCAAGAAAAACAAACAGTCAAACAAGCAAAAAATAAATCAGTTTCAATATGATTAAAATGAAATGTTTGCAGAAACATGTTTCTGTGAAAGTTTGTGTCCTTATGTGTTGTTCATTTTTGCACCCCCTAGATGGCACCAGGAAAAGTGGAGGGGACGTATGCAGGTGTGCTCCGGCATTTCATTATCACTCACCAATGGCTGTATATGAAGAACAGGCTCCTTCGCCTTAATAAAATGTAAGCCCAGTTGGTTTAGTTTACCTAGAGGTGGCATTGATATTTAGTTTTGTTGTGTACCACCACACAAAGGAGGAAAAGGCAATGAAAAGGCAGACAAATTTGCTAAAAAGGGCTTTAGAGAGCTTAATAATAATTATGTTTCCTTTTTGGGAAAGGAGAAGGCAAATTAGTTAAGAGCAAATAAATAGAAATATAGAAAAAAAGGTGGAATGAAGATAAGAAGAGAAAGGTGTTTATATAAAATACAAAAGTCAATGTGAGTAACAAAACATTAAAAGGAAAAATTGAGCGTTTACCTATTAAATGTCATTTTATGTGTTATTGGTAGGAAAAAATAGTGATAAATGTGAAGGATGTGGAGAAAAAGAAAATGTAGAACATGTATTTATGAATTGTAAAATATGAGCCTGAAAGGGAGAAATTGAGAAAAATCGAATTTAAGGTGCAAGTACTACAATCGGTGGTAGTATTCACCTGAAAGTTGTTTAGCCATAACAGCAAAGGAGAAGAAGAAGAAGCCTTTGATGCCTGAGTGTTATCCTCCACGATAAACCAAACCCTCTGTGTATCTTGTTTGTTAAACCTTTTCACCATGGATGTTCTTTGTTTCATTTGGTCACCCCATCTGAGGTATTCTGGATTCCCTTGTTCAAGATCTCATCTGTACTATAAATGCTGGAACCCGTCTCTGTGGCTGGCAGCCTCTACTCCCCATCATCCTCCTGAGTGCTTAACCTGCCTATCCTTCTACGACCGCCGCTTTCTGTCTTGTTATCTGTCTGCCTCAAGAGTGTGTCATTGTGAATACACAAGGAAAAACAACACCCTCCACTCACTTGTTCCTGGCACCTCTACTTACAACAACTCAAAGTAAGCTTGTTCATATTTTATCATGCTTCTCAAGTCAAACCAGATTTCACCTCTCATGTCTCAACACAATGTTCCTGTTGGTGACTTCCAGTTCTTTCCAGAACAGCCTAAGATTCATTATAAATGTTCTTGTAATAAAATCTTTAGATTTTACTTGTCCCCTGTGTGCATGTGCATGTGGGTTAGAAGATTACATACTAACATTACAGTTTGACATATATTTACTAGAATTTGGGTTAATCTGAAATACTCTATTACAACCAGTTAAAAATGCAAATCTCTCAGTAAAAACTGAGAGATTTCAGAGTTTAAATGTTTTCTGCAGAACACAAATTTGATCATGTTGCTTGGGGACATTGGACCAACACGAAACAAACAGCAACAAATTAAGCACAACACTTTTTGTGAAAATGATCAAATAGACACACCTAGTTATTTAAACCCTTGAGAGGCACTGGATTTTTTAAATTTAATTTCAAATTTTTGACACGCAAGATTTGAAAATAAATATAAGGTCTAATGATGGCTTTGTCAGTGAGCTTAGTTTAAAGAGACATTTAGGCACAACCAGCTATACTGTTGCCGTTTATACCAATGACCCATTTCTAATTCTGATCTTTTGTTATTCAGAAGCAAATGGCACAAATTAAAAGAAGTTTAATTTTATACACTTTGTCTTTATTAAATGGTCAAAATATGTGGCATCTCACAAGTTAAGTATTCAACAATGACCAGAAAAAGTAGTTGTTACAATAGATAGACAAATAGTATCCGAATTCTCTCAGACGTTTTGCAGGAGCAGTTAAGCAGTTAAAACCAGAAGAAGAGAGTGTTCAGCAGATTGGTTCCTTCAGGATTGGTTCTGAACAGATCGAAGCAGGATTGGTTCCTGCAGAGTGTTCCCTCAGCTGAACACTCTGCTGAGCGCGAGGTAGGGTAGGGCAGGATGTTTGGTTCAGTCTCTCCCGGAATACTGGGGTCAGGTTTGAGGGGCAGAGTGACTCCAATTCCAGGCCAATCTGCGGGATTGATAGGTACCCTTAAGGGATAGATGTATGTTACTCCATCAACAGCATGCAGAATCCTTATCAAGCCCTCTGGTTCGTCGTGTTGTTCGGTCTCATGCTCATGCAAGTGGTGATGGTGGTGATGTTCATGCTCATGCAGGTGAGCATGCTTGTGGTCATGGTCCAAAGCAAGCTCATGGTCATGGTCATGGGTGTGGGTGCCCTCGGAATGGCTGTAGTTATGGTGCTGATTGGGAAAGCCACCAGTGTGGTTTTGTGCCTTGGCATGATAGGCATGAACGTGATCATGATCGCCGTCAATTCCATGGTCATGTGAGTGGGCATGCCCATGCCTGTAAGCACTGCCTGGCTTATGATCATGGGTGTGGTGATGTTTGCTGTCATCAGGGTGTGGGACTTCATGGTGAGAGTGATCCTTGGTGTGGTCATGGATGTGATCGTGCTCACTTAAACGTGAACGACCTTGCCGTGTTCATGGCCCCGCCACTGTCCCCGGCCGTGACCGTGTCCGCGTTCGCGTTCCCCGCCCTCACCACGGTCATGACCCTGACCGCGTCTGCCGCCCTCACCATGGTCATGGCTCCCACCACGATGACCGTGTCCATGTCCAGGTCCATGTGAGTGACCTTTGCCATGCTCTTTGTCATGGTCATGGCCCTTTCCATGTTCATGTTTATGTGTGTCATTGTGGGGGTGGTCAGTTGCATCACCCAGCAGATGTTGTATTTTTTCTCTGTCAGCAGCCTGTGGAAAGTCAAGAAAATCAAGATTTGTATCATGTGGAACATTACAGCAACACATTTGAAGCTGGTTTAAAAATGACGCCAATAAAATAAATAAATGACGCCTTTTAAAATACAGAAACTGCAGGTTACCTCTTGCTCATAGATTTCACACTCTACGCTGATGTCGCCGTCAGGATTTGCGGTGGTGATGAGAGATGCCTTACAGAAGCCTTTGTGCTGAGAACAGAAGCATATTTCTAAATGGAGCATTCCACTCCATACATGTGCTTTCACATACAACTAAAAATTTATGACCACATAAATTTTTAGAAGACACTACTCACTGAGAATTCGCATGTCATGATTGGACACTTTTCACCTGCCGGTGGCTGTTTATACTTTCCGCAAACAGTCTCCTGAATAGTGTACTCCACATTGTAATGCATGTCCATAGCCATCTAGAGACAAATGCAGGAAAAGAGAAAAGAGAAAATAGGATATAGCAATGGAAAAGAGAAAATAGGATATAGCAATGGAAAACATATATAGTCAGGAGATTGTCATACCCTGTTCAATTGATGTAACTTGTCAAATTTTCAACTAAAGGCATCTTTTACCTTGCTTTAACTAGAATACAAAATAAGATGGGATAAAATAGCATGTAATCCAATGTTTGTTTTGTATTTTATTTTTTTTTTACTTACGCCGGCAGAAGCACGTAAGATTTTGAGGAGAGCAAAATGATTGTTCAGTCCACTTTCATTGTTGAACTTCTCCAGTGATTGAGATACAGTCTTCTGGACCTGTTCGTTGTCAAAGCTGATTAAAGTTGGACAGTCGGGGCAAATCTCTGTCACCATGGATGCAGGCACTGAGTAAATATAAAACTTCCCTTTAGTGACTGGATGTGCATTTGCTAACCTCATAAAGTTCTCTTTTTATAATAAATCTTAATTCAGAACAAAACCACAGACAGACAAAAAGATTTAATACAATATTTATTTTCATACCTCGATTAATATCACATTCGTATTTGTAGAGACGAACTACTCTGTGTGGCTTATTGATATAGATGGCAGTCCAGCATCGTCCATACACCTGCAAAAACACAGTAATGTCAAATGTCACAGTAAATATTTATTAGGATTTTTCTTCCAAACAATTTTTTTTGTATTCCAATTGATTAGGAGTAAAGTCAACCTTATCATTAGAAAGCAGAAAATATCTTGTGAAGTTTTGTTTTAAACCGTCAATTAATCGGTTGTTTCACAAACAACTTTAAAATTAGAACCATGGTGTCATAGCAGTTTTTATTGGAGCATGGGGCATGCATCTTCTTCCTTTGCTTTGAAGATGAATAGAGGAAGGAGAAGTTGTGTAGGAAATATCTTCATTTATTTCCAAAATGGGAATTTGGGTCTCAGAAGGAATCCTAACTTAATTATGTTCTGAGTGCAACTTGCAATGTAAATGCATGCTGTTTATTTTTTGGGAATTAGTTACATGTGTCACTTTAAATACTGTAGCAGAACAATAATAAATATTGGTTGAAAAGTTCTGCATATAAATCTGAATTAATGAGATATACACTGGTTAAAGTGCAGCTGCTTTTCTTTCTTTATCTGCAAATCTACCAGTGTGTATCTGGTGAAACCCAGCATCAGATACTCACTGATGGACTGATGTTGATTAGATTATAATATGGATTTGGAAATGCTTATGTTTACTTCCCCACTGGCACAGGAGTAAAGATTATTATTTTTTTTGCCCGTTCTGCTTATGTACTCTATAATAATTCACAGAGATGCCATTAAGTTCCATCAGTTGCACCTTAACCAGATGATGTGAAAGGAGTCTGCTTCTGCTGAGACCAAAAGTTAGCTATGAATGAATTAGTGATAATTCAGAATTTACTTGTGTGTTTATGTGTTAAGAGTGAATATTCAAGTTCTAACCGGCATCTCAGTTTCAGGACGAGCTTCGCATTTCTTCCAGTCCCTCCTACTGAGAACACTGCAGTTGGTCTCCACTACATCCAGATTCAGATAAAAAACGACTCCGTTTTCTCCCTGTAACACACAAATAACAATTATTATGTCTGAAATATGGACAGTGTTAAAATAAATATATAAAGCACTAAAAGTGTGTGATTTGTCAAAACTCCTAAGTTTTATCTTTCAATCAATGTAAAAAAAAAAAGAAGAAAGAAACTCATAGAGTGCATTATATCTTAGACCAAGAAATACAAATCAGGGGGCCTCAATAGGTTTTACTTACATGTCTGTACAGGTGGACATTGGAAAGTCGGTGTAGGCTGAAGACGTAGCCATCCACTCGATCAAGGTTGATCTTGCTGAGAGCTAAATGAGCAGCACTCACAGCTGATGGATCTTCACAGGAACCAGGCTGGATGCCACCCTGTTTAACCGGTGCACTGTAGACGCTCCCCACTACCAGCAGGAACAGGACACAGGTCTTCATCGTCCTGTCTTGACTCTGTCAAACTTAGTATGCCTCTTTCTCACACACCAACCAAACAGAGGATTAATGCCAGGAGAGAGGAAAATGATGACCCTTTATATTCTTGCTCTGACTATCATACCCACTCACATAACTCTTGTATCTCCTTTAACCTAAAGTCAACACAACCCTTGACCTCTGTTTCATTCCTAAACAGATCGTCACGTCTAAGACTTTGCTCCTGTCTGTCCACCAACCAATCAGCTATAGTGCAGACTTGCACAATGGAGTTTATCAGCCCTTTCTCCTCTTTAGGATCAATATGGTCGGTAGGTTGGGAAACCTTTGGTTGATCTGTGGAAGTCACATGATCTCCTCTTGGCACTAACATTTAGTTTACTCAAAGGAAAGGCTGATCCTAAAGGTCTACAAGTTAACATTTGCAAAAAGTCTTTAGTGCTTTATCCAAAATTCAAAGAGAAGAAAACTGAAGTCTATGAAAGTGGTAATTGGTAGTCAGTAGGAACATGAGGTTATTCCTTGCTTATTATCATCTGAATTTGGAAAACAAGTTTATATTTATTTTCAGACTTTTCAGACGTCTTTGACCTTTGTCCAAATAAATAAACAAGACAGAAAACCATTTACTTGAAAGCCAATATTTATTTGCAAAACTACAAATTGCAAATAAATATTGTCAGAAATTGGTCACAAAGACCTGTTAATATGAATTGTTGAATGACTCAATGTTGACTGAATGACTGGTAAAGATAAACCTCTGAAACCAAATAGCTCATGTATATTCCACCATGGAATGGATGGAATATATGGAACCTGATGGAGAAGTACTGCAATGAAGAATAGGCCAAAATGCCTTAAGATAGGTGAGCTAAGTTTATAGCATCAAAATGACTGGAGGCTGTAATTTCTGACAAATGTAGATCAACAAAGTATTGAGTAAAGGCTGTAAATACTTATGTAAATGTGAGTTAGTGTTTTTATTTCTTTAATAAATAAGCAAAAATCTCAAACTTTTCCCACATTGTCATAATGGGGTATTTGTGTGTGGAGGCAGTGATTTCTGAGCTTTGTGTGACAGAGTGCACATGCTCATGGTGGTGCAGATGTGTGTGGTTGTGGTGATGTTGCTCTGGGTGCCCACTAACTGCTTGAACATGTGCCTGCTCCTCCACAGTGGCAGCCTACAGAAAGAAGGATAAAAGAATAATGGTTTCACAATTGAACATTTACAAATATCGAAGACAAGTAAATTAATAGACTTCCTCCTTTTTGGGGTTTGAACATGTTATTAAAATTTTCTTAAAATTATGTACAATGGTGGAACAATCAATTGAAAGACTAAAACACTCAGGAGTTTAGGAGTGAGGGTCTCATCTCTGTCTATCAAGTAGTAGCAGACATATTTTAGAGGGTTTGGAAGTTTACAAAATGCTAGGGAAAGTTTTTGAATCTTTTTTTTATTTGATAGCTAATATTTTTGTTGCCCATAATAATGATTAAAGAAAATACCTGTGGTTCATAGATTTCACATTTCACCTCAACAGATTCTGCTTCCTGAAAGGAGCTGGCTTCTTTTCCAACAGGGTTCATGTTTTTAAACGCCTCCTCATTAGTCATGTGTGAACCAATACAGAACCCCCTGTGCTGAAAGAGAAGTTAAGAATAGTTAGCATGTGATTTTTCTATTAATCAATTGTCTAGATTCAAATATTATGGCAAAATTAGACTGTAAGGTACATCCAATCTTTAGAATGTCAGAACTTTTAAAGTTGGTAGCAATTTGCACATTTGTAACAGGATTATGTTTGTTGCTCTGGTTGTTTTGTTTTGGTTGACTTTTTGAGTGTCATTGATCAAATTATTAGACCCATGGTATTAGTACCATGGATCAATCAAATATACATAAGGGATATTTGATTGATTCCCTTATGTCAAATATACTTTTTGCAATTTTAGTGTCCCTTTTGGAGATTTTTATCTTTTATTTTCGTGATGTCTTGAAAGTGTCAAGAATAGCATCTGAAAAGTGGTGAGGATTGACGTGGTGTACCCAGGTTATAGTGTGAAATGATAATTTTAATAATAATGTACACAAAATCCAGCAAGCACAGAACAGAGACAACAGGTAGAAACACACAAGGAGCCGACCAGGGGGGTTAAATTAACTCAGGGTAATCGGGGAAAACAGGTGACAGCTAGAAACAATAAAGGGGAAGAAGCAACAACAAAGATACGCAATTAACTGAGAAGACACACAAAAATCCAAATCCTCACAGTTTTTTTTTTTTTTTGCAAATTTTTCCTTTTAAGTCTGATATGTGGCCCTTATAGTGGTAACATAGGTTTGCATCTTCAGTTACTAGACAAGATGAAAAATAGATATACAAAACAATAACAGAATGAAATGGATTTTTAAAAAACATCTCTCCTGTCAGTCCTTCCACCATCTTCCCTGTTTAAGACACTCTTGGCTAACTAAAATTCTTCCTCACTGTTTCTAATATGTTAAGAGCACTATTAAATTGTGGAATGTAACTTTTTTTTTATATCTGTAACTATGTCATGACAGTATGGCATGAAATAGATAATGTGTTTAAAAAGGAAAAACAAACAAATAAAAAAATAAATCGAACAAAACCAATAAAATTAAAATATTTTTTTAAACTCATGACAAAATGAGGGATGACTTAAGACTTTTCTAACTGCCCCACATGTCTAGCATGGTAAACAGACTGTCTGAAATTAAGATTTTTAAATTTAGGAATGATTAAAACAGCTAAATTGCAATATTTAAATCTACTCACAGCAAACTGACAGTTCATTGGTGGGCAGTGGGTTAGCTCTCTGTAATCAGTTTCGTTTGAACACTCCGTTTCCAGAACAGTGAACTCTACAAAGTACGACGGTCCAACAACCCATTGGCATAAACAGAAATTATTAAACTTATTAAACTTCTGCAAAGAGAGCTTGGCTGTCTCCTTGACTACTGGTTTCATTCAAGTTGTCCGCTGTAGGGCAATCCGGACACACATGCACAATAGCAGTAGCTGCAACTAAACAAGGATTAAAGGTACAAAGTCAAAGAAACATAGCAAAAAAAAAAAAAACCAAATGCACCACAGTGGTAGGAACTCAAGTCTGAAAACTTAATTTGATTTCTCATCTCTGGAACACAAAAGAGGAACAAATTCAACACAAGAAAAAAGAAAGTTAAAGCCTAAAATATTAATTACCAAGATTTTCCATAAAGTGAAGAGCCGCAATCCTGAATTGCAGATAATTTTTTTAAATCATTGATTGCAACATCATAGTGAACTCACACTTCTGTTGCTACAACTGCTAATCCACAAACCTTTTGCACACAGGGGTGTTGTGAAGAAATTCTGTCAAACTTTGCAAAAATATTTTACTAAAACGATAAACAAACCAACGCAAAATACATATTTATTACTATTAATAATAAAGCAAAAAAATAAAAAATAAAGGCAAAAGACATTTTTCATGTCCTGTTCACTTACCTTGTTCTTCTAATTTTTAACAATTTTGGGGGCAGTAGAGTGCAGAGGCTCATAGAATCAAAGGTAAATTTCTAGTTTGTCTCGACAAACTCGGCCAATAAAACTGATTCTGATTCTTTTCATTCATTTCAGTGCAATCAATAGAATCGTGCATCATAAAAGGATAATTATTTTGTTATTTTTCTTGTGGTCATTTCACCCACCTTCTCGCAGGGCACAAGAGTAGCTCTCAAGTTTGACCTGAGCATCAACTTGAACAGATGCTTGACACTCTCCATATACCTGAAGGAAGCAAATATATTTATGCACTTACTTTGTATAAAGATGACTAAAAGGGACACATTCCAGAATTGTACAACAGTTTTTAGATTAATAAAATTAATTATTATTATTATTATTATTATTATTATTATTATAAGGCAATTCAGTTTACATACACTGTAAAAACAACTTGTTTGTGGTAAAATAAACGGGATCTGTGGTTGCCAGAATTTTACTGTCTCTACAGTATTTCATGAAATTCTGGCAACTACAGCTGACAGTATTTTATCATAAACTAGAGATGTTTTTTTTTCTTTTTGCAGCATATGTTTTTGTATTTATTCTTGATTAAGTCAATTTTAGGGCTATGTAGGATCAGTTCAACCAACATAATAGAAAAAAATCCACTTGAAATAGCTGAATTTTAATTGTATTTTTAGGTAAAACAATTGGAAAAAAACATTTTTGAATAGATCGATTGCCTTACAATCAATAAAGGATAACAGAAAATTAATGGAAGTTGAGAACAAATGCTAATGAACAAGCCACACCATTGTTGGATATATTTTGTGTGTGTGTGAGAGAGAGAGAGAGCTGTAATTTTACTGAAGTAAACAGTTTGGGACTTACAGGGATATCTCCAAGACCTCTGATTTCACATTGTTTCCAAGGTTTTCTGCTGATGCTGTGACATTTGGTCTCCAGCACATCAATAGTCAAGTTGTAAACTGAACCACTCTTCTCCTGGGAATAACAATAAAATGTTGTTCAATTAAAAAAACCAAAAGTGAGAGAGAGAAGGGCAGAGAGAAGAAAGGGGGGAGAGCATGAGCAAAGGTTCCCAAGTTGGAAATTGAACCCAGCATGGCTTCATCAAGGACTACTCTCTTTATGGGGCATCCACTCTACCTACACACTAGTGACAATCTAGTGTTTAGGAAGATGGTCACACTCCTGATTTAAAGTCACTGTATTAAGTGTATGGTTGATTAAAAAATATTGCATATAATGCAAGAGCAGCCAGACTAAAAATGTGAATAGTGCCATTAAATTCTCTGAGTATATGTTCTTCTGCAAGATTCTTTCTTCAAGAACCCAACATGTTGTCAAAATGCTAACAAACCTGAACTGTGAGACCCCATCTACTGTATATTAATTCTGTGCATGCATGAATACTTTCACCCTAACCTGATTTGATGTGCTGGAGAGATCGTAGAGTCTGTTGAGAGTTAGGATGTATCCATCAGTCCTGTCCTGGTTGATCTGCTGCAGCGCCTCTTCTGCCATTCTCTCAACATCAGGGCTGGTGCAGCCTTGTGACTCAACTTTGGCTTTCCCATTATGGAAAAGTAATGCCAGTAACAGAACTACAAAGGACACACTCATTTTCTTCTACACATACACAGTCTCTCTCTCACACACACACAGGAGCACCCCTACAATTGAAAAAAAAAAAAAAATCCTAGTTTTCACAGACTGTTCTGACAGATACAAGAAAGGTAAATGCTAGACTTTCACCCCTCCTGCAACAAATGAGCAAACAGCTGATTGCATCTATTGCATGAAAGGCCAATGCCTGACTGACTGAGCGGTCATAGTTCAATGGGATATAAAGGACTTCATGTCAGTGATTAAATAAATTAGGGATTCAACTCTATCATTGAAACAATTGTCAAATACATTATATCCTTCAATTTTGTCACCTGATACCGATTTACAAGTGAAATCCCTCCATAAACTAAAGAAAGAAGGACGTAATTTAAAGTTTAGAAAGTCTGTCTCTTCCTTGATGCTTTAGCTTCAAAACAATGTTTTGCACCTGGATCAGAAAATATGGCACATTTTTCCACAATATAATTATGTTATAATTGTCCCACAAAAAGCAGAAAAATGGCCTTGGTATTTTAGTACAAAGGGCCTAATTAGCAGTTGTAATTTCAAGTAGTTCTTATTGAAACTACTTGGCTGCATATGAAGAATCGCCTTCTTGCTGAGGTGAACAGAAAAGCTAAAATCATCAGTTGTCCATTCAGTCCAACTCTAAAGTGCAAATTGTACTTTAAGTCACTTTCTCAATCGTCTCACAAGGATCACATCAGGAACATTCATTAAGAGAAGAGTTACTATCAATCTGAGAAAAATCTTGATGCTCAGAACGAACTCATGTGTCTGTTTTAAACCAGGGGACTTGAACCCTTGTTCTCAAGATCTACTGTCCTGCAGGTTTTGGACTGAAAAATAATTCTTATTTTTAGGGAGATCTTGTTTTTTTTTATTTATTTCTCTCAGAGGCTTGTATATATTAAAATTTTCTTAAACTTTCTTTCTGAGGTTTGTATATATTTTCTAGGTCAGGGAAATTCTACTCCAGTCCTCACGGCCCTGTGTCCTGCAATTTTTAGATGTGTCCATTGTTCAGCATAGCTGGGTCGAAGTGGCAGTTCTGTTGAACATTTGAACATTTGTGATGGCTTCTTGAAAACAATTTTGTTGTCAAGAAGTTGAGCATTTGTTCTCAACTTCCATCAAATTCGCTTGATGTTTAATAATGATTATGATCAATTTGCACCAAAAACTTTTTCTTCCGTTATGATGCAATCTGCGTTGTGAATTAAAACTTTATTGTTAACAGCTCATCACAACCTTTAACTTGAAATGACTCAATAGGTCAGTCTAGGGAAAACGTTGTTTTTCAGTTTTGCAACTGAAGAGGCCCACTGATAACGGCTGTTTGCTTTGTCTGGAAATCTGATTGCTTCAGTAAAAGTTCACAAAGACAAAGTATAAGGCCTTTTTTTCAGTTTTAGGAAAGTAGAGCAAATGTTCAGTCTGGGGTTGAAAAAACTAGAAATTCTTCAGAGGTTATGTTTTGGACGTTTTTAGCAAATAAAACAGACTTGTATTTTGGTGAATTTGTTTAATATATGCATTTATATATATTTATACATGGCCTCTGTTACTGATCTGATTAAAGATTATAATCTGATTAAAGATACTAAAATTAGGAGGCCTTAAACAATTTGAAGGTCGGTCTGGTTGGTTTGCATTAACTGTGCATTCAGGAAAAACAAACAGTCAAACAAGTAAAAAACAAATCAGTTTCAATATGATTAAAATGAAATGTTTGCAGAAACATGTTTCTGTGAAGGTTTTGTGTCCTTATGTGTTGTTCATTTTTGCACCCCCTAGATGGCACCAGGAAAAGTGGAGGGGACGTATGCAGGTGTGCTCCGGCATTTAATTATCACTTACCAATGGCTGTATATGAAGAACAGGCTCCTTCGCCTTAATAAAATGTAAGCCCAGTTGGTTTAGTTTACCTAGAGGTGGCATTGATATGTAGTTTTGTTGTGTACCACCACACAAAGGAGGAAAAGGCAATGAAAAGGCAGACAAATTTGCTAAAAAGGGCTTTAGAGAGCTTAATAATAATGATGTTTCCTTTTTGGGAAAGGAGAAGGCAAATTAGTTAAGAGCAAATAAATAGAAATATAGAAAAAAAGTGGAATGAAGATAAGAAGAGAAAGGTGTTTATATAAAATACAAAAGTCAATGTGAGTAACAAAACATTAATGAGAAAAGGAAGTGAAGATATAATGAAATTAAAATGAGCGTTTACCTATTAAATGTCATTTTATGTGTTATTGGTAGGAAAAAATAGTGATAAATGTGAAGGATGTGGAGAAAAAGAAAATGTAGAACATGTATTTATGAATTGTAAAATATGAGCCTGAAAGGGAGAAATTGAGAAAAATCGAATTTAAGGTGCAAGTACTACAATCGGTGGTAGTATTCACCTGAAAGTTGTTTAGCCATAACAGCAAAGGAGAAGAAGAAGAAGCCTTTGATGCCTGAGTGTTATCCTCCACGATAAACCAAACCCTCTGTGTATCTTGTTTGTTAAACCTTTTCACCATGGATGTTCTTTGTTTCATTTGGTCACCCCATCTGAGGTATTCTGGATTCCCTTGTTCAAGATCTCATCTGTACTATAAATGCTGGAACCCGTCTCTGTGGCTGGCAGCCTCTACTCCCCATCATCCTCCTGAGTGCTTAACCTGCCTATCCTTCTATGACCGCCGCTTTCTGTCTTGTTATCTGTCTGCCTCAAGAGTGTGTCATTGTGAATACACAAGGAAAAACAACACCCTCCACTCACTTGTTCCTGGCACCTCTACTTACAACAACTCAAAGTAAGCTTGTTCATATTTTATCATGCTTCTCAAGTCAAACCAGATTTCACCTCTCATGTCTCAACACAATGTTCCTGTTGGTGACTTCCAGTTCTTTCCAGAACAGCCTAAGATTCATTATAAATGTTCTTGTAATAAAATCTTTAGATTTTACTTGTCCCCTGTGTGCATGTGCATGTGGGTTAGAAGATTACATACTAACATTACAGTTTGACATATATTTACTAGAATTTGGGTTAATCTGAAATACTCTATTACAACCACTTAAAAATGCAAATCTCTCAGTAAAAACTGAGAGATTTCAGAGTTTAAATGTTTTCTGCAGAACACAAATTTGATCATGTTGCTTGGGGACATTGGACGAAACAAACAGCAACAAATTAAGCAAACTATCTGTTCAACACTTTTTGTGAAAATGATCAAATAGACACACCTAGTTATTTAAACCCTTGAGAGGCACTGGATTTTTTAAAATTTAATTTCAAATTTTTGACACGCAAGATTTGAAAATAAATATAAGGTCTAATGATGGCTTTGTCAGTGAGCTTAGTTTAAAGAGACATTTAGGCACAACCAGCTATACTGTTGCCGTTTATACCAATGACCCATTTCTAATTCTGATCTTTTGTTATTCAGAAGCAAATGGCACAAATTAAAAGAAGTTTAATTTTATACACTTTGTCTTTATTAAATGGTCAAAATAGGTGGCATCTCACAAGTTAAGTATTCAACAATGACCAGAAAAAGTAGTTGTTACAATAGATAGACAAATAGTATCCGAATTCTCTCAGACGTTTTGCAGGAGCAGTTAAGCAGTTAAGTCCCATCATGCAGCAGTCTTGAACAAGGGATCCTCCGTAAAGAGTTTGTTCACCAGATTGGTTCCTTCAGGTGGATTGGCACACTCTGCTGAGCGCGAGGTAGGGTAGGGCAGGATGGTTGGTTCAGTCTCTCCCGGAATACTGGGGTCAGGTTTGAGGGGCAGAGTGACTCCAATTTCAGGCCCACCTGCGGGAACGTCAGGGAAGGAAGGCAGGATCATTGGTTGATCAATGGCAGGCAGAATCCTTATCAAGCCCTCTGGTTCGTCGTGTTGTTCGGTCTCATGCTCATGCAAGTGGTGATGGTGGTGATGTTCATGCTCATGCAGGTGAGCATGCTTGTGGTCATGGTCCAAAGCAAGCTCATGGTCATGGTCATGGGTGTGGGTGCCCTCGGAATGGCTGTAGTTATGGTGCTGATTGGGAAAGCCACCAGTGTGATTTTGTGCCTTGGCATGATAGGCATGAACGTGATCATGATCGCCGTCAATTCCATGGTCATGTGAGTGGGCATGCCCCGCCTGTAAGCACTGCCTGGCTTATGATCATGGGTGTGGTGATGTTTGCTGTCATCAGGGTGTGGGACTTCATGGTGAGAGTGATCCTTGGTGTGGTCATGGATGTGATCGTGCTCACTTAAACGTGAACGACCTTTGCCGTGTTCATGGCCCCGCCACTGTCCCCGGCCGTGACCGTGTCCGCGTTCGCGTTCCCCGCCCTCACCACGGTCATGACCCTGACCGCGTCTGCCGCCCTCACCATGGTCATGGCTCCCACCACGATGACCGTGTCCATGTCCAGGTCCATGTGAGTGACCTTTGCCATGCTCTTTGTCATGGTCATGGCCCTTTCCATGTTCATGTTTATGTGTGTCATTGTGGGGGTGGTCAGTTGCATCACCCAGCAGATGTTGTATTTTTTCTCTGTCAGCAGCCTGTGGAAAGTCAAGAAAATCAAGATTTGTATCATGTAGAACATTACAGCAACAAATTTGAAGCTGGTTTAAAAATGACGCCAATAAAATAAATAAATGACGCCTTTTAAAATACAGAAACTGCAGGTTACCTCTTGCTCATAGATTTCACACTCTACGCTGATGTCGCCGTCAGGATTTGCGGTGGTGATGAGAGATGCCTTACAGAAGCCTTTGTGCTGAGAACAGAAGCATATTTCTAAATGGAGCATTCCACTCCATACATGTGCTTTCACATACAACTAAAAATTTATGACCACATAAATTTTTAGAAGACACTACTCACTGAGAATTCACATGTCATGATTGGACACTTTTCACCTGCCGGTGGCTGTTTATACTTTCCGCAAACAGTCTCCTGAATAGTGTACTCCACATTGTAATGCATGTCCATAGCCATCTAGAGACAAATGCAGGAAAAGAGAAAAGAGAAAATAGGATATAGCAATGGAAAAGAGAAAATAGGATATAGCAATGGAAAACATATATAGTCAGGAGATTGTCATACCCTGTTCAATTGATGTAACTTGTCAAATTTTCAACTAAAGGCATCTTTTACCTTGCTTTAACTAGAATACAAAATAAGATGGGATAAAATAGCATGTAATGCAATGTTTGTTTTGTATTTATTTTTTTTTACTTACGCCGGCAGAAGCACGTAAGATTTTGAGGAGAGCAAAATGATTGTTCAGTCCACTTTCATTGTTGAACTTCTCCAGTGATTGAGATACAGTCTTCTGGACCTGTTCGTTGTCAAAGCTGATGAAAGTTGGACAGTCTGGGCAAATCTCTGTCACCCTGGCTGCAGGCACTGAGTAAATATAAAACTTCCCTTTAGTGACTGGATGTGCATTTTTTATAAAAAATCTTAATTCAGCACAAAACCACAGACAGACAAAAAGATTTAATACAATATTTCTTTTCATACCTGGCCTAATAACACAGTCGTATTTGTAGAGACGAACTACTCTGTGTGGCTTATTGATATAGATGGCAGCCTTGCATTGTCCATACACCTGCAAAAACACAGTAATGTCAAATGTCACAGTAAATATTTATTAGGATTTTTCTTCCAAACAATTTTTTTTGAATTCCAATTGATTAGGAGTAAAGTCAACCTTATCATTAGAAAACAGAAAATATCTTGTGAAGTTTTGTTTTAAACCGTCAATTGTTGTTTCACAAACAACTTTAAAATTAGAACTATGGTGTCATAGCAGTTTTTATTGGAGCATGGGGCATGCATCTTCTTCCTTTGCTTTGAAGATGAATAGAGGAAGGAGAAGTTGTGTAGGAAATATCTTCATTTATTTCCAAAATGGGAATTTGGGTCTCAGAAGGAATCCTAACTTAATTATGTTCTGAGTGCAACTTGCAATGTAAATGCATGCTGTTTATTTTTTGGGAATTAGTTACATGTGTCACTTTAAATACTGTAGCAGAACAATAATAAATATTGGTTGAGAAGTTCTGCATATAAATCTGAATTAATGAGATATACACTGGTTAAAGTGCAGCTGCTTTTCTTTCTTTATCTGCAAATCTACCAGTGTGTATCTGGTGAAACCCAGCATCAGATACTCACTGATGGACTGATGTTGATTAGATTATAATGTGGATTTGGAAATGCTTATGTTTACTTCCCCACTGGCACAGGAGTAAAGATTATTAATTTTTATGCCCGTTCTGCTTATGTACTCTATAATAATTCACAGAGATGCCATTAGGTTCCATCAGTTGCACCTTAACCAGATGATGTGAAAGGAGTCTGCTTCTGCTGAGACCAAAAGTTAGCTATGAATGAATTAGTGATAATTCAGAATTTACTTGTGTGTTTATGTGTTAAGAGTGAATATTCAAGTTCTAACCGGCATCTCAGTTTCAGGACGAGCTTCGCATTTCTTCCAGTCCCTCCTACTGAGAACACTGCAGTTGGTCTCCACTACATCCAGATTCAGATAAAAAACGACTCCGTTTTCTCCCTGTAACACACAAATAACAATTATTATGTCTGAAATATGGACAGTGTTAAAATAAATATATAAAGCACTAAAACTGTGTGATTTGTCAAAACTCCTAAGTTTTATCTTTCAATCAATGTAAAAAAAAAAGAAGAAAGAAACTCCTAGAGTGCATTATATCTTAGACCAAGAAATACAAATCAGGGGGCCTCAATAGGTTTTACTTACATGTCTGTCCAGGTGGACATTGGAAAGTCGGTGTAGGCTGAAGACGTAGCCATCCACTCGATCAAGGTTGATCTTGCTGAGAGCTAAATGAGCAGCACTCACAGCTGATGGATCTTCACAGGAACCAGGCTGGATGCCACCCTGTTCAACCGGTGCACTGTAGACGCTCCCCACTACCAGCAGGAACAAGACACAGGTCTTCATCGTCCTGTCTTGACTCTGTCAAACTTAGTATGCCTCTTTCTCACACACCAACCAAACAGAGGATTAATGCCAGGAGAGAGGAAAATGATGACCCTTTATATTCTTGCTCTGACTATCATACCCACTCACATAACTCTTGTATCTCCTTTAACCTAAAGTCAACACAACCCTTGACCTCTGTTTCATTCCTAAACAGATCGTCACGTCTAAGACTTTGCTCCTGCCTGTCCACCAACCAATCAGCTATAGTGCAGACTTGCACAATGGAGTTTATCAGCCCTTTCTCCTCTTTAGGATCAATATGGTCGGTAGGTTGGGAAACCTTTGGTTGATCTGTGGAAGTCACATGATCTCCTCTTGGCACTAACATTTAGTTTACTCAAAGGAAAGGCTGATCCTAACGGTCTACAAGTTAACATTTGCAAAAAGTCTTTAGTGCTTTATCCAAAATTCAAAGAGAAGAAAACTGAAGTCTATGAAAGTGGTAATTGGTAGTCAGTAGGAACATGAGGTTATTCCTTGCTTATTATCATCTGAATTTGGAAAACAAGTTTATATTTATTTTCAGACTTTTCAGACGTCTTTGACCTTTGTCCAAATAAATAAACAAGACAGAAAACCATTTACTTGAAAGTCAATATTTATTTGCAAAACTACAAATTGCAAATAAATATTGTCAGAAATTGGTCACAAAGACCTGTTAATATGAATTGTTGAATGACTCAATGTTGACTGAATGACTGGTAAAGATAAACCTCTGAAACCAAATAGCCCATGTATATTCCACCATCATCTAAATGACAGAATAATAGAACATCCTTATGGCACTATAGTTTTTTATCTGTTCACAAAATTATACCAGATATATTTATTATAGAGTAAAAATCTTTCATTGGATAAATGTTGAAAATATAAATTCACTTTATTCGTTTAGCAAATCTGCCATTTAAATTGGAGGAAAGATTCAGAAGGTGCACATTTCTGTTCTGTCCATAAAGTATGCACAGTCCTTCAAATTTTCCACATATTATGTTACAGCTTTTCCAAATTGTATTGGATCAATCTTTTTCATCAAACTTATGACACACAAATATTCCATTATGACAATGTGGAAAAAAGCTTTTGAGATTTTTGTTATTTTATTAAAAATAGAAAATAAAGAAATCAAATTTAAGTATGTATTCCCAACTGTTGATGAAGATCAAAATTTAGCTTCCACCAATCATCCTTGAGTTGTTTCTACAGCTTAAATCAAGTCCACTTGTGGTAAGTTCAGTTGACATGATTTGCAAGGGCTCACAGCTGTCTATAGATTGTCCCACAGTTAACAGTGCATGTTAGAGTGCAAACATGAGACATGAAATTCAAAATTTACAGGATACTCTTGAGGCACAAATCTAGGACAAAGATTAAACTCTTTGGTGTGAATGACAGGCATCATGTTTGAAGGAAACAAGACAAGGCTCATCTCCAGACCAATACCATCCCTGCAATGAAACATGGCAATGACTCAAATCACAGGGGCCACTAAAAGGAGTGGCTTCAGAATTGCCTGGATTGGCCAAGTAGGAATCCAGATTTGAATTTGATTGAACATTTCTGAAGAGGTCTGCCTGTCTACAGAGGTCCACATGGAACCTGATGGAGAAGTACTGCATTGAAGAATAGGCCAAAATGCCTTAAGATAGGTGAGCTAAGTTTATAGCATCAAAATGACTGGAGGCTGTAATTTCTGACAAATGTAGATCAACAAAGTATTGAGTAAAGGCTGTAAATACTTATGTAAATGTGAGTTAGTGTTTTTATTTTTTTAATAAATAAGCAAAAATCTCAAACTTTTCCCACATTGTCATAATGGGGTATTTGTGTGTCGAATTTTGAAGAAAGATTAATTTATACAATTTGGAAAGGCTGTAAAATAACCAAATGTGAGAAAAGAGAAGTCCTGTGAATGCTTCTGGAATGCACTGTAGAAGCTCAAATACGATTGGAAAAAGAAAAATCAACATGTCCTTTTATAACTTTGAAGGCATCACGTGCCTGAAGCTTGGAACCAATGACCTTAATTAAACCAGGTTTCTTCCTCTGTAAATCTTTCCAACATTTTCTGCAGCTGTCTCCAGTTTATTTTTTTATTATGTTTGTTGGTGTTTCTGCTCTCAGATTAATGTTCAGAGGAAAACATCTCAAATAAAACTCCTGCAGAATATTTTCATTTGTCTTATACAGAAATTCTAACCTCTTAACTTGTTTGCAGTCATTTACATTTATGCAATACCCTAACCTAACCCTTGATATGAACGCACACACAACAACAGATTTTAACTGTTGTACATTTTGTTGCTCAATAACACAAATAAAGAAAAGCACGCCAATTTTGCTAACCTAATCTGTAAAATGTTTCTCTTTGTACGTGACTGAAATCACAAACTTAGAGATAAAAGCTGTACAGAGTTAGAATTGCTCAATGGCCAGACTTTGCTCTTTTCAGTGATCATTGCGCTTTTCCTCTCTACATCATAGCTGCATTGCTTAATTTAAGCCTGTGGTTGTTTGTCAGTTTGTTCTGTTTCAATCATTTCCACGAACTTCATCCTGGGCCTGAGCAAAAACATGGCTTCATAAAGAGCTGGAGGTCATTTGCATCATTGTTAGTTTCCTTCCTCCCCTTGCAAAAAAATCCCATGAAATCACTTTCATATGTGATCACATGTGGTTCACACCACTTTTTACATGTGTGAATATGTGACCCACATGTGGAAAATGGGAATCACATGTGAAAACGTGATTTTCATGGGATTTTTTTTGTAAGGGTTAATCCTAATTCAAGTCCATTCAGCACCAAATTAACACAAGGCATGTTTCAGCATTTTAAAGTATTCTGAAAAAAACAAGTTATTTCCTCTTTCTTTCCTTTGCCTCTTGTCATGTAATGTTGGTCATTGGACTGCAAATAGCATTAACCTGTATCAGGCTTAATGAATATTACTTATCGTCTGCTTGTCAATTTTTTATAAATCCAACTCAAAAAATATATAACATAGATCACCTTGTGCCTTTCTTCTGTCTTTTCACCCATCTGTCCATCCATCCTCCCATCCACATCTGCTTTTGTGGATGGATAGATAATTTTGTAAAACTTGTTCTAGAACAATATTATATCTGGGCATTCCCATGGTGTACTTACATAATTGTATGAACAGATGAATGTGGGACCTTGTCCAAACATCCGTTGCCTGCTGTAGCATCATAAATACACAAAAACAACTATTCTGCTTTCCTTGCTTTGCTAACTTCCCACTGAATGGCTTTCTGAACTTCCTCCGCAGGAGCAATCTGAAACTTACAAAACAATGACATCATCATCTGTTTTTTCCAAATAGCTTAAAAGCGTAGTAGTCATACAAACATTTCAATTTAACAAAACTAAGATCAATTTAACAAAACAAAATGTGAAAATCTAGGGTGTTTTATCATATCATAAGGACATCACTTTATTTTCACAAAGACTTATTTCAAACACAAGATGGTGCTGGAGTCTAAGTCCATATGAGGCATGCATTCAACATGTTGCTGACAGATTTAAATCAGTGTTGCAGTGAAAAATTATATGTTTGTTTATGTTTGCAATTAAAACACACTGAGCAATTTTCACTCCAGAAAGAAGACAAATTATAGTTTCTGTTCTACTCATCAACATTACTAGAGAGACCAATGGTCATCTCAGGAGAAAAACACAGGCAGATATAAATATAAATATTCCCCACTGAAAATGGAGATTAGAATCATTTGAGTCGACACCAGTCAGCATATGTAAGTTCAACACTTCAAGCATTCAAAATAGAGGCAGTGTCGCTGGTCAGCGGCGATTTGCAAAAGTGGTCTGTATGAGTTGAAAACAGAAATAATGATGAGCTCAGAGGCAGATGAAGAACAACTGTGGCTCTTGGCACAAAGTCGTGACTGTGAAACAGTTTATCTCATCTGAGTTTCAGCTCTTGCTGCTTGCACAGGGAGTATATAATTACCCCCTCACTGTGCCCAAGACCTGGACAGGTTTCAGGCACAATCTGTATAGTTTATACATCACACATTTGGTTTTCATTGCTTTGTATTCAATTTCAAAGTTAAAAACCCCTTCAACTAATATGAGCGGTAATATGAGAGGGAAACACATAAATATAGCGGTTTGTTCCTTAACCCACAGCTCAGATGTTTAAATAAAGACTAATTCCTGCTTTTTATAATGAGGCCTCCAAAAATATTTACAGTATTGCTGACTGTGAAATGACAGCATGGCAATCTGAGAACTTCAATTACTACAGCAAGTCTCCTTATAAAGACACAATGATGCTATCTCAAAACCTTTATGCATCAATTCTTTCCCAAAAAGTCTATTTGAGAGATTGTTGGAAAAGAAAAATTCAAATGATATCCTTGAGGCATATAAAAATGAGCGAATGTATTTTAGAAACTAATGGTTTAGTCTGTGTTCCATACTATATCAAAATGAAAGCTTGAGAATGTATAGTTTGAATATTACAGAGCTGTTTTCAGAGAAGTCTGTTGTGAAACAGAGTCTCACAACAGGTGGTATTGTTCCTCTAGGGCTTGATCAGCAATGAGTCTATCAGTCCGGGGTCAGAAAAGCTGACAAAAATTTTCCAAATTACACAAAGTATAATTTGGAAATGCTGCTCATTCCAAATATACATATAAGATGTTTATTTGGTTAATATAGAATCCAACAATACAAATAGAGCAAATGTGATTACATTTTTAATTTTTTTTGCAGTGTTGAAATATTTCTACTCTTTCTAAGATTGCTCCCATGAAAGGCATTGGTCCCAGGCTGGTTAAGATCTGACGGATTCTGATCTGCTCATAGTAATGCTATATTTCTTTATGACCACCATATAGTTTTGGAATACATACTGATCCCAAATAATTAATGTATTTCTCAACAGATCACAAAAAATTTAAAATAAATAAAAATTAAAGGGTCAGAAATATAAAAATAAAATTGTATTTATATTTAATCAGAGCTGCACATTAAGAATTATTGAAAACCCTCTGGACAAATCTTGTTTCCACTGCTATTTGTACTTAGCGGCAGTAAATCTTTGATGTTGAAATGTCTCCTTGTTGAAAACATCTTCAGCTTGTTGGTTATCCAGAGCGCTGAAATTATGCTGCTACGGGAGCAGATACTAACCATCTTCACTCACACTACTACTTGCTCTAACTAGTCATCTTTGTTTCATTCCCTTTGAAACTACACCTAGCTCAGTGCCTTTGCATATTTTGTGATTGAACTCTTAGCCTACAGTCAGCTGCCCACTCATACTGAGTTATGGTAGGAGATGTGCTTTAGCCACATGCTTGCCCAGGAAAAGGGATTAATGCAAAGTCCACAACTTGATGCAATCAAGTAGGCTTCCTTAGATCAGGCAAATATTTACCAACATTTTATCAGTCAGATCATAAAATGAAAGCAACAAAAAGGCTTTTATTAATATAATGTTTCAATTGGTGAATGTATGTTCAATGATTTTGTATTTTTTGTGTTTTTATGAGCTAAAAACTGTCTTGCTGCTGAAATGTGGCATATAAATGAACTTGACTTGCTCCTAATTAATCAATTATATTACTCAATTTCAAGGTGTTAAATTTGGAAGTAAAATGCATTTTAAATCATATTTGATATATAGCATTTTTTATAACAGCTGAAGTTAACATAGTTATACTTGATTATGCTATAAAATGGCATTATGTGCTCATATAATAGTTGTTTACGTACAACTTAGGCACTCTTTTCAGTTGCAATGCAAATTTAAATAGAGCACAATATTTTTTTGAAATAGCTAATGTAATCTGTGAAAGGCAGGTACAAATAAAGAATTCTAGTTGAGCAGACAAGATTTTTAACAATTCTTATCTTTTTACTAAACTCTTCATACACTGTTCAAGTTAAGAACATTTCAAAGGGTTAGAAGATATGCAATAAAAGTATTATATATCATGCCACACATTTATTTGAAGAAAGTCCATTGGTTCAGTGCTACTTACTTAATGTCCCTTTGGGATCTGGTATGCTTTACGCTGGTGGACGCAGTCTGTCCCCCTACGGAGACATAGCAGCAGTTATTGAATGTCCTCTCTAAGTCACTGAAATATCACTGAATCCCACACAGCTCTTTTGAATGTTATATAAAATATCTAGGCTCAAACAGAATTTGTCCATGTGTAATTAATTTCATCAGCCCTGTGACGCACTGTAACTGTAGCCCTGAGCATAATGTGGTTATCTCCCAGGTGACTTTAATAGAAGAAAATCTGCCATAAACAGTGTATAGTGTGCAGTGTACATGTGCTTCAGATCATTTCCACATGTGCTAATCTACTGAAACGGTGTTTCCTACTACAAGTGGCTTACCATAAAACGTACAGGTTAATAGGAAACAAAAAAGGTAAAGGAACATTTAAATGTTATTTAAAAACATAAATGTTTCTTTAATTTTATATCCCTGTAACACTGTGTATCTGTCTTGTGTTTTTAATGATGTTTATCTAAACACAGCTTTGGACAAATAATTCACCATCTCCCTTTTCCTATATTGTAGCATATATAATGCTACTAATCCAGGGGCTACAGATTTTTTGGTTGGATTTAAAAATTCAAACTTGGTAGCCAATTTTAAAAATTACAATTTTGTTGTTTTGCTTATTTGAATTGCATTTTAGGACATTAACACAAAACGGTTCTTTATAGTTGAGTCTAAAATGATTGATTTCTTAAAAGAAACATGTTTTTTTAGTTCAGACTCGTGAGATGTACATCACAACTCTCACTTGCACAATACTAAGCTAGTTAAAGTAATTATTTTATCATCCGCACTATTTTGCAGCGGCATTCAACGGAATGGAAAGCATACATGGGCTTTCAAAAAAAAATGGCAAGGAAAACATTTATTTAGAATGTATTTATTAGAACCATCTTTATATCGTTGTATCTTTGAACAACAAATATCATATCTTGACAGATTTACCTAATCTATGCAAAACCACCCATGCTCAGTGAAATTTCATCGACTGTATCCGTAAATATTGTCTGCAGTTTCTTTTAGTTATAGTGCATTCTATAATAATGCACTACAACTTTATAGAGTGCAACTCTTTGATGGCTCAAACAGGTTCCTTCCAGAATTTTATTTGTTATTCCATTTTCCACAACAAATAGAGTCTCGCACATGTGCCAATACTTCAATTTTAGCATCACATAAGTATAAAACCTTCTTCCTTATGGTTGCTGTTTAATCCGAAGAGGTTTGTGGCACACAGGAAATATCACTTCTTATGAGTTTTCTTTAAAAAGTTGCTATTTTCTTGGCACCCTTACTTAAAAATCTGTGTAGTACAAGTCTAATGACTGCCTTCTTAAAATCTAGGTATTTAAACAAAAGAGATTTCTCAGAAGATTTTTGAGCACCTTTGAAGATTGTGTTGGTGGAAAAAAGGGAAGTAAACTTTGTTCTATGGGGTTTAACATAGATTAAACATACAAAATTTAAAAATATTTAGTTACATTTGATGCTTTTTACACAATTATGTTTTTGGATATTGTCTGTTAAAATTAACAGACAATATTGTAGGACTTTTTCTTCCAATTCGCAACTATGCATTATTTTATGTGGCTCTAATTCATAAAATACCAATGTATTACACGTACAGTTGGGGATTAAATATGACAAGAAAGACAGTTGATATTGTTTGTGAATCATTTTTACAAACAAACAATCCAACATTTCTTTCATTTTAAAATGTTTAAAATTACTTTTTCTGCCTCCAAGTTTTTGCTACACACAAAAGTTTTATTTCAAATTAAATATATACGGTTATATAACATGTTCTCATCCAGGTCATTAAATGTAGATATTTAACAAGTGTTTGGAGGAAAATGGGCTGAAATAGCTTTTTTCCATTACAACAAAAGAGAGCCAACATCATCACTGTGGCTTAATGTTCCAAATTACACACCTCATGACAGGCTAATGGGGGACTTTGTGTGACTATTTAGTTGATTGCAAATGGACAGACACACACAGCAGCACCTTACCTTCAGGAAAATACACAGGAGCACATAAAAGGCTTGGCTGGCTATTTCCTTGAGAAAAAATATCCCAAACAAAGATACTTTAGGTTTTTCAAAAATTAGCACTTAGTAATAATCATAACTTCAATAAAAGTTTGAAATATTTATTTTTTCTTAGTTTTACAACAGGTTAATGTTGTTTGTAACAGTTGGAAAATGAGGTTTCTGTCACTGAAATTACCAAGATTCCATGACGTCAAAATCTTAACATGAGCTAAACGAATTACTCCTGTCACTGTTCCTTCCTGTCCCAGCATGTTTGCTTGTTTTTAACCTGGAGATTGATCTTGTGCTGGTTCGACCTTCTCTTTAGCCTGAAGACTTTTGAGACAACACAACCACTTCACCAGAGTCATAAATAAAGACAACTGCATTTTTGTGGGTTTATTGTTTTTTTCTGTTGGCATGCCGAATGTTTGCTTTTGATAATTTTCAGAAGTGTTCCCAGTCCTCTTGCGTTGTTTACAACACAAAATTATGTCTGTTTTCAATAAAAATGTCTCTGTGGAATAATACAATAAGAAATATTTGTAAAATCTCTTACCCCAAGAAAAACATTTTGTTTAAATTTTCTGTTTGTCATTATGATCCAATCAGAAACTCTTTGCAATCTGATGAGAAGTAGCTTTTGTTAAATCCTGAATTTTTACTTCTAAAATACTCCTAATTTTGTGGAAGCTCTTTTTATCGCTGTTTTGTTATAGAACCTTCACAATGGTTTGGAAATGTGTTAGATTTAATTGTTTGTTATTATTACTACCCGTTTTCCCTGTCAACAAAATATTTTTGACAGTCATTACGGAACAAATTCCTCCAGTGAACAAAGAAAAATGTGAAAGTTTGCAGACTTGTCCCCAGTTTGCAATTAAACATAATGCTTCCAGGCAATTTTCAGGCTTTTTAAAACATTTTTAAACACAGCAACATGTACTTAAACATAACACCAATTAAGGTTTCTCACTAACACTTTGACTCATTCATCATCGCACTGTCACCACAGGAGATCAAAGCTGTGAATGGAGGCCATTCCAGTAGCAGCATTTTTTGATAACTGGGCCTACATGCTGTTCCTCACGTAGCCTCATCAGAGCTTATTTTCAACGGACATGAATGACTTACTGACAGGGCCAGTAAATAATCACCTCAGTCGCCCTGTGGGTAAGCACAGTGAGTTCAATGCCATGGGTCATTTAGCCGAGCCTGGAAAACTGTACCCCGCTGTTTGTGTTCGATACGCTTCTCCTCACAGCTGAAAAGGCAGAATGTACACCTTTCTAATCAGCAGCTGTGTTTCTCTTTTCTCAAAAAATAACAAAAACTAAAACTGTTCCAATTGTGTCTTGATATGTTCTGTAGCTCCACCCATATGTGTTATGTAAAAGTACAATGCAGTAAAACTACACCTAAAAATAATTCTTTACGCACCAAAATGTCTAGTAGTTAGTACAGGTTACATGCTAAAAGAAAAAAAATATTAAATAATAAAACATAGACCAGAGAGTAGCATATTGAGTGGTCTGCACATCAGAGCATACAAAGGTATTTGCAAGGGATAAATGTTAGTTGATTAGTGTTTAAAACTAGATTCTAAGGCAGAACTGCTTCTAAAGTCGTGGCTCATTGCATTGATACACTCTGTTCACATGTAAATAAAGGAGCATTTGGATGAAAAACTAGGAATATTTATTTCAACTACAGACAATGTTTTATCACTCTTGCATAATTCAAGTTGCACAGAACAAAACAAACTTTATTGTCAACATATTTGATAAATTTGGCAGAAATCTGACTGTTTGTACTGTTGACTTTATAAAAGAGTAGCCTGAAATATTAAAAAAAGTACAAATTCATCATCTATTTTATGGGGATGGGTGTTTTGGGCATGGATAGTAAAGAAAAAATGTTTAGCAGTCATTACCTCAATAATGAAAACACAAGGTTTACGTTTAAATTTGTTATTTGACAGTAATTGTGTAGGCTTTTCTTTTTTTAAATTCTCATAAGATCACAAGTTATTTTTTTTTAAAAACAATAATTATAGAATAGCATGTATTTTTCTTATTTCAATCAATGATTTTTATCTCTAAATCAAAGGAATTCATCATTTTATGGTCTTCAAAATCTGTAGTCTTATTCATTGATTTGGTAACAGCCTCCCAGTGTGATCTAGACAGATGTTTGAAGGAGTGCCCTGCACATCAGGACAGAGAGTTCACTGTTAATTATAACAACAAATACAATAAAACATTCTGTTCTACATCTCTGATCAATGCTGCTGTGGCTGTGTTTGTGTCTGAGGACCGCAACCTACATAAAAAGTGAAAACTATTTATTTTGGTTCCACATGACATCCTGTTAGCATTCTCTTAGATGATATAACTCAAAGTGTTTTGTGATAATCAGAAGTGGCTAATAACTGCATAAAGTTTCTCAGTTGCATTTATTGAGTAAACACAATTGCCTATATAACCTATATAACCTTTTTAAGCCAAGATAATAGTATGTGTATACAATTTAACCCGGTCACATCAAATCTATGCATAGAGCAATAGACTGATGTTCAGAACTGAATGTCTTGACCAAGAGCACATCAGCATGTGACAGTGGGAGGAGGCTGGAATAAACCACAAATTATTTTTAATTTAAATTTTAATTTAAAATGATTAAAATTTTAGGCCGACCTTCACTTTGCATTACATTTGATCAAATTTTAATGAAATTTTTTGCTCCTTATGAGCAATTAATTTTTCCAACTGTTTTACACTCTCTGATACTCTTTAAACTCCTAAAAAAAATGAACAAAAAAAATAAAATCTTTAGATTATTTTGTAAACCTAAAGAATCTAAAGGGCGGGACCCTCCATCTTCAACTACACCTTTTCCGTGGACTTGCTTCCTGGAAGTTTTTTTTCTGTGTGTTGACAGGGCTTTTTTCCTATTTTTGTTTTAGCAGTACCACAACTTGGCAAGATAAGAGGGTTAGGTTGCCAAAGGCTATCTCAGTTTTCAGCACTTGTGTCCTGTCAGAACTCTGCACATTTAAATGTCTCTCTTGTTTGATCATTTTGGCTATGTGCCCCTTTTAGTATAGGATTTTTTTCTTGAGATTGGAATAAACAGGTTCATCTGCTTAAAGGCAATGTTTTTCTGTGTGTTTCATACATGTGGAAAATTAAGTTGTAACTTGTTTCATCTGACAGTTCAAACAAAAACAGCAAAAAAAATCATCCTATGGCCATTTTATTCCTTTTACTTCCTTTTAAATATGTAAAATAGGGAGATGTATTTCATGACGTCAGGATGGACTTCTTATGAAAGAGGATAATAAAGTGCATCATGCTTTGACGCACCTTTCAACTGTGTCATAGGTGGGAGGATGTACAGCTCTCTCAAAGGAAGCAACATTTATTGCTTCCTTTGCTAAAATTGTGTGTAAAAAGCCTTAGACTACATTCATCCTTTATTACAGTAGCATAATCTCATACTGTTCAGTAGGTAAAGAAAATATGATGGTATGAAATGGAAATATTGTCTGGTGGCTCTATAAGCACCAGATCTTAGGATTCATATTGCCATGTGTAATAGAAGAGGAAATACAATTCAGGGCAGAAATTTCAGAGTAACAGCAACACCTGTGATAAGATGGACTATGGCAGGATGTTTAGAAAAATTCTGAAGACAGCTGCCTGGGACCTGATGGAAATGTCCGCAGTGTAGAAGTCCAGGGTCAGAAAACCTGGAGTCTTTCTCCATGGAGTTGTTCTCCCTGTACATGTGTGGGTACTCTCTGGTTATATGACTGTGTTACAGTGAAGAGATAATAGAATTATCCTTGGGCATGAGAGTGTGAACATGCATGGTTGTTTGATGTGTATGTCTCTGTTGCTCTTTAGTGGACCCTGCCCTCAATGACCGCCAGAGAAATGCCCCAGATAAACACCAGATAATCTGCAAGGATATCTGGTGCTGCAAGGATAAGAGATTATAGACAATAGATAGATGAATCAGATAACTGTGAGGGTAAATATTACAGAGCTGTTGGCTGATTGTGCATGGCAATTTTTTATTTTTTTGACATATTCAATGTTTTACTTGGGTTAAATTTGCTACAGAAATATAAAAGTCAAATATGAAGTTATTTAATTATTTAATAAAGTAATCTGTGGGAAGACGACTTATTTGTCGTACTTACGGACATAAAATAGTCTCTTCTCTAACGAGTACAATCTCTGATTGGTTTTTGACTCTTTTCTTATTCCAAACAAGTGAAATAAGTTTCACATTAAGTTTTTTCTTTTGGTATCAAACTCACACTTTACCAAACCAAGGTGTGTACTGAATGTTGAGTATTTATTTACCAAACCAAGTTATTTATTTAGTATTTATTTTACATCCAAGAATTATTAAGAAAGAAAACTTAATGTCCTGATCAAGTTCAAAATTATCTGTTATAATTGTTCTGTTATACGATGCTAATGCATCAAAACTGAATGATAATCCTGATACAAATATTAATGTAACCTTTTGCAAATTGTATAATCTGGAACATTATGATTAGTTATGCTTTATTTCCATTTTTTGTTGATTAAAATTAGAATAGTTTTTTATTCTCAAATTGGATGTTTTTTTCAATTACATTCTTGTTACACCTGCATGATTGTGTGTGACATTGTAAGGACCACAACCACACAGAGGCATCATCATTACTTTGCCTGCTGCGGCTGGCTGGCATCTGGGGCTCTAATTACATCCTGCTGTCTGGATCAGTGCTGGTCAGCTGCAGGGCCTGCGAGACAGAATTCATAAGCAGCTCTGTATTGATAGAAACTAAACAAACCTCCATTATGTGGGCCTACCACATATGTTTTGAATATCTAACAAAAAGACTGAGAACAAGACAAAGTAAGTTGTAGACCGTCTCATACAAAAACACACAGTTCATCTAAACCTGGAAAAGCGTGGAAAAAGTAAAAAACAATTTTGTAGATTTGCTCTAAAGCTGGTGATATGTTGCACATTGTGACAGAACAACATTAGAGAGACTATAAGAAAGACCAAATAAGGAAGAAACATTGAGAACACACTTTTAGGGAGCTTCATGGGTGATAAGAATCTCTGTCCAGGGTGGCAGCATAAAAAAGCCCTCTGTCATTTCTGTCCATACACGCTTTTATTTCTTTTTTCCATTATGAGGTAATTGGGATAGAATGACCAAACAAATTGTACTCTGGCTAGAGAATGATGCTAAATTTAGTTTCTGAAATGTGTTGTTTAACTCAGGGGTACTATTGATTTGAATGTACATGTTTCTACAGTCAGAAAAAGACTACACAAGTTTGACTTTCATGGAAGATGTAGGTTAAGAAAACATTCTTTCTTGAAGATATACATGACAGTAAGGCAAATATTTACCACAAAGAATGAAGACAAACTCTGCACATTTGAACAAAAACAAATGAGTTCAAACTAAATTATTTCAACACCAGTACAAAACTCATGTTGAAAATCGAAATACAGATTCCAGATCCTCGAGTCAGTGCCAAATAAATTTTACACTGACATTTGATGTCTGATTATCGAGGTAGAGGCGAGGTACACCCTGGACAGGTCGCCAGTCTGTCACAAGGCAACACAGAGACAGACAGGACAAACAACAATGCAGATACACACTCACATCCAGGGAGAATTTAGAGAGACCAATTAACCTGACAGTCAGGTTAGTCTCTTTGGAGTACCTGGAGAGAACCCACGCATGCACAGGGAAAACATGCAAACTCCGTGCAGAAAGACCTTGGACCGGGAATCGAACCCAGAACCTTCTTGCTGCAAGGCAACAGTGCTATCGTTGGGCACTGTGCAGCCCTTTTCAATTTATTTAAATAGTTCAAATTTACGACATGCTGTATCAGGCCTCCTTCCTTACCCTTGGTTAAGTTTATTTAGAGAGAAGCACATTGTCACTGACGTTTAATGTTGATGTGATAAGTTGCAGTCATATATTCCATCAACTGCTATAAACGTGCTTTCGACCTATTGTTTTTGACACTATGACACTTGCATAAGATGAATAAATAATCAGACAGCTAAACTAACTTGGGAGTGGAAACCTAAATGTAAATATACAAAATAAATATCTGATAACAGAAGACATTTTAATATTGTTCAACAACAATTTATATGTGCCATTTGAAATGTGAGGATATTAATAAAAAAGACAGCCAAATGAAGTTAACATGACATTTGTGTGGATTACCTTGACTAATGCTCAGACAATGTTATTGAAGGAATTTACCCTTTTGCATTTAACGGTGAAAGTTCACTGCAGAAACATTTGTTGAAAGTGACTCTTTCAATGAAAACAAATGACAATGCTTTTGCAGAAATACCTTGTTAAGTGCAATAAAAAGAGCACAAGCATATGCCACTGTCAAAGCCTAGGTTAGATTTTTCTTTTTTATGAACATCTTCACAAGTTCCTCAAACACCCGAGTGACCTCAATAAGAAGAAATCACCTTTCGTTCAGCTTGATTTGAATCTCATCTGTTTTCAGTTTCTATTGTGTTTTCTGCCTTTTTTTCCTCCCTTTCTCAGCTTCTACTTCTCTGTCTCTCTCTTCTTCTCTCCATCTGTTGTGATTGGCTGCTTTTCTCTCAATGCTTTCTGCTGGTATAAATCACTGCTGGGGGTGGAGATAAGTTCAGCTTGCTGTCTAATGCTGAAGGACAACGCTATAGAAACTCTGCTGTTGCTCAGTTGTCTCTCTTCCGTCACTGAGAAAAACAAGTTGTGATTTTTGGATTCTTAGAGTTCCGTCATGTGTAAAGGACTTGCAACACTCCCTGCCACCTGCTTGAAAAGGTAAGACGAGTGTAATTAAAGCAGTAAGAGGGAATAAGTTGTTATGCTTATGGAAATCAAATCAAATACTGTCTGCCCTTTTTCTTTTAACTGCAGATTTTTAGAAACAGAATATCAATATTTGAAGCCAGCTTGTATATTATATTTATCAATTAAATATAAGAGCTCTTCTATACTTCTAAGATGTTCTTTTGATGTTTTATTTATGAAAACAAACTGAAATCTATAAAATGCATGTTTCCACAGTGCTAAAGACATCAAGCACAAAATAAGCTTCTTACTTCAGAAGCCTGAACCTCATGCCGCGGATCAGAAGGAGATAAAGGAGAAAACGGCTGTTACAAAGAGGTCAGAAAAATTCAGACGGTTTTGTTTTCTTTTTCTTTTTCTGTTAAATTTGATTTGTCCCAAAGGTTAACACATTCCTTTTCCAGAAGATCAAAATAAATCTTAGTGCTCATTGTTATACATCTGTTGCATTAAGAACAATTCAAATATTCATGTAGGAGAAGGTAATGTGGATAAAGATGTGTTGGTTTGCTTGTTCTATTTTATTTCAGTCTAACATTGTTTAAATACAATCATAAAATATTTGTTGATGAACAAAATTACCTGTAAACATCTTTCACTGCTTTTTAATCCCACAATATGTTTTTGCCTCTTTCAATAAATAATTGGAACAGATAATTCTTTTCAGTAGTGAGAATGCCTTGTATTTTGTAATTGTGGGAGAGATAAAGAGAATTGACTGTTTGATGTGTTGATTCATGTTACAAGAGAGACCTTGCAAAGATGTGCTCAGCCAGAATGTCCTTTCACTTAATTAGAAAATCAGTGCTCTATGTCTGAGGTCCTTTACATTCATTTAGTCTCCTTAGTCTTTTGTAGCTGTTTGGACCAAAAATACTCATACCTTTATTATGACTACTGGTGTTTTGACTGGAGAGTTAAATTTGACATCAAGAACTCGCATAGCAACAGATCTTATTTTGAGCCTGATCTGCCTGCAGCTGTAATTCTCACAGGAAGCTTTAATTGTCCTTTATGAGAAGGTGATGGTGATGTTGATGGTGCTGACCTTTTCTTTCCGGTAACACCTAACCAATCCATTAGCAGTGATAAATAATCAATATTTAGTTCATGGAGTCATTTATATGAATACAAATTATGCTTTTTTCCCCCCTGTGGACATAGGTATTATTATTCTTATGGCTTTTGGTTTTGATAAAAGGCAAAAAGATTTTTGTGGAGGTGTAACCATGATAGGAAGGTCAGATGCCATTATCATTGGTGTCAACACTAAATTCTGAATAGTACACTCAATAATTTAAAAATACTCGGGGGGGCAAAAAAAACATATTCCTTCATGCAATATTGACAATAAATCATTCATCCTAATCATGATCATATTGAACCTTATTTATTGAGATGGTGGTAATGAAGAATGAATAATTTGTATGTGAGATAAAACAAAACAAAACACTGGAATCTTCCTGAATAAATAAATACCAATAAAAATCACATTTACATCTGAATATTAGTTTTTTTGCACATATGCTCTGCTATCTTTAAAAAAAACTATTGTCATCTTTCAGAGTCCCTAATACTGCTGAGGTGGAGAAATGGAAGGAGTCTTTCTGCCATGTACTGAGCAGTGAAAGTGAGTATGATATCACAGTTTCACATCTATAAAAAATGATTTAAGGTAGAACAAGGCAAAGTACTGGAGCTGATACAGATATAAATCAAGCTGAACTGATTTATATCTGACCTGATCTGATCCCAATTAAACTGCCTCTGACTGTTATGCTGGACTCATTAGTTCTCAGCAGGAGGTCCTTGGGGTTTATGTAAAAAAATAAACTCATTTATATAAGCTGAGTAATGCTTCTCATGAGACACAATGGTGTTTAAGTCATCAGAATACTATCAGACAGCAGCCTGACAAACACTTTACTCATTAATGGTAGTCAATAAGGTTTTTGATGAGAGCAGCATGCATGCGTTATCTCTGTTCCACATTTTAAAGATTTAAACCTGAAAAAAAAGAACTAAACAGGAAGTTTGTTTTTAGGGTTTCAATATTATAGTTATTCATTAAGTGACATTATTATGCATGGAACAATGAAACACTTTTTTTAATCGAATGGAAGAGTTAGAGAAACAAATTAAGTACAAACATGCACAGGCACTTCCCAGTTAATTCTCAGGCGGTGGGTTTTTGCTACGTGTCACGAGGCACAACTGGATGGCCCCTCAGGGCGTTGTGACTAGTGCAGAGTTTGTGCGTGTGTGTGTTTGTGAGCAAATGAATGCGTGTGTATTTGTGTTTGTGCATTTCAGCACTCTGAGAATCTCGTCAAGAGTATGCAATAGACAGTAGAGCATTGGCCTTGCGGGAACCAGCTGAGTTCTGACATGATGCATCCCATGAACCGAGCCACTGACCTCCAAAATTGTCATGTCTTCCTTCTGCCTCCAGTTGTCAGCTTCTAGTGAGCTGATCTTCTTTTAGAAGATTTTGTTTATCATAAACAGTTTCCACTATCTGTCATTTTAGTGGTGCGGAAGTTTGAATAAGCACAGCTGCGTCTGTTGAGTTTTATGGTATTATGTCTCCAGCAGAGGCTCACATCTATTTGCTCTGCAGTGGTTAAATACTTTAGACTACTTAACAATCAGCTGATATTCAGAACACAGGCTAAACAAATGCTGATGTAGATGCATTAGTGTTTGTGGGAATACTAATTGATTATGATCAAATGACAATTAATTTCATTCCTTTTGTTTGAACACACCTGATCAGTACTACATGATCTTACATGGCTTCCTCTGGATTTTCAGATTTGGACAGTAGCAATGGTTTTACTTGCTTTATATATTCTGTAAAAGTGCAAACTGAGGCTATAGAACATAGTTATGACAATTAAGTCTTCAATATTTAATAGACAAATGTCTCCATCATGCATTAGTTAAAGTCAAGAATGGCTTACCTTGTAAAGTGTGAGATTATCTAAAGAAGCTTATAAGATACATTTTAAGGGGGTTCATTTCTGCAGTCAAAATAGTTTTTAAGTTATTTCAAAGAAACTTTGTAAGCTTTTCTAGCTTGTGCAATTATTTCCATTACATGTTAGTGTGTGTCCAAATGGATGAATGAACTGATGTTAAGTTGTCATATCACAAGCCTATATCTGCACTGCTTTACATCTGGATATTAGACATTAAGTTTCTTTTCCTTCTTACTCCTAGTGGGCCGTACAGTTTTTACTAGCTTCTTGAAGTCAGAGTTCAGCCAGGAAAATGTTGACTTCTGGATTGCTTGTGAGGACTACAAGAAGACTCCACCTTCCAAGATGGCAACCAAAGCCAAGCAAATGTACCAGCAATATGTTGAGGCAGATGCTCCAAATGAGGTAAAGATTTTTTCATTATTTGATAAAAACACTTGAATGAAACCAATAAGTTTGCTTGTTATGTAAACATTACACCACACTTACTGTCTTAAACATCATTTAAGACAAAATTTTTAAAATTAAGACTTATTGTTGCAAAACACAGTTTTAAGAATTTTCTGGATATGCTTAGCAGTTTACTAAGATGGTTTTCCATTTGCCCTACACCAAAAGGTGCACCTGTAAAATTTAATCCAAGTTTTCTGATTTTTACTTTGCCTCTTTATTCAAGGTAAACTTGGACGCAGCTACTAGAGAAAAAACAAGGCGGGAAATCGAGTGCGGCGGCCCATCCTGTTTTGATGAGGCTCAGAAGATGATCTACAATTTGATGGAAAAAGACTCTTATAGAAGGTTCCTGAAATCCAAAATGGTTCTGGAAATATGCCAGAAAGAAAGTTGTGCTGCTCAAGAGAAGAAAGGCTGTGTCTGGGCTGACAGCAGGCAGGTTTTAGCTGGTGGAGCTTAAACGCTGGGGTGACATAAAGATTTAAAGCAGGTGCCAAAGACGGAAAGTGCAACAGAGAACTAGACTGAGAGGGACAGATTATCAGAAAGAGTTTATTCTTAATGGTGACTCATATAGGTTTATCTAGGATGACTTTTTTTTTTACTTATTCAACTTGCTGTCATTCACTTGCAAAGTTTAGTAGTCAGATATTTGATAAAATTTAATGTTTTTCATCTCTGAATTCACAATCTGCTGTGTTGTGGTTTTCTGGAGAGATTGATATGGAGAGATCTTGCATTGTATTTCCATTAATAATAAAGATACGGTTTTCACAAATATATCTATGGTGGCTCCAAATTACAACCCTTGTAACTATAGGTCAGACATTAAAATGGATTACAATCAATCTACCTCCAACCAACAAACTAACCTTTAAAAAGCTCTTTACTTTGACAGACTTTGCACACTTGAAAAAAGGTTAAAAAGACAAGTGCCACATGTCCATTTAATGTTCACATATGGTCTGAATTTTAATGCAATTCTAGCACAAATTTAGTGGAAAAATAAAACTTGATTCATTTTATCAACCTGCCAAGACACTCCTTTGCACTTTAGCAAGTTCTTAACTTTTCTTTGGAATTTAAAAACCTAAAATCTGACAATTTTTGAAAGAAAAGCAAAAAGAAACACATCAATCAGACCTTATGATAATATTACAATTCGCATATGGTCTGATTGATTACAAAACTCCAGTATTTCAGATACAGCTAAAAGAATTGTCCAAATATAGGTTTTGTCACACAGTGGTGTTTGAATACAGCCCAGCGTAACATTATAACATTATATTTGTGTTGACAAACACAAATATTAAGTATTATATATTAAGTTGGTTGGTAACTATTCTAAAACAAAACAGTATTATGACATGAAAATATTATCATTGTGCACCTTAACTGAATGCATTAAAAGAAATAAAAAGCCACTTGCTTCAAAATGAGTTTTAGTGGCAACAGTAAGCAGGATGTAAGATACAAACACGCTCTATGGCTTAACAGTTTGAGTTTTTCATTTTTATAACCTCTTTTTATCTCTATAACCATTGTTTATGGTGGCTTGTGCAACAGCAAATGAATGTCTCCGATACTTGCTCTCATTGCTTTGTAATTCCCAGAACTCAACGAAGCTACCAATTGGCTGTGCTGTATGAACATCTTGACATGAGCTCTAAACTGTGAAAATAATAGCTTCATCTAATAGCAGAATTTTGCTGCCATATTTTCATGCTATATGCTCTTTAAAAATTGAGATAATATCTAATTGCTAATTGTTTTTTAGGTGTTTCAAACATTTACATGTAAGACATGCTGCATTGCCAAAAAATGGATGGTGACTGAAAGATTTAACTTTGCTAGACATAAAAGGAGCTTGCAGACATGTGTTAAATTAAAATGTATAAGTAGTGATAACTTGGAAAAACTATTGATTGTGTATGTTGATATTATCCAATTATGGTATTGCCCCGTATTGCTCTATCTGTGACTATTCAAAATAAAGCTGTGCTTCAAAAGTTGTGATGTTTTGTTTGCTGTGTATTATTCCATTAACATAAATCCTTCCTTACTTTAATGGCAATGAAGGGAGTCATTCATTTTTTATGCACTTACTTGTCCTAAACTGCACATTGCAGTTGGCATAGTTGGGCAAATATTGGCTATGTTTGTAATCACAATGTTCCCCTTGCTGGTTAGGCTCTGTTTTTAGCTGTGCATTGTACACAGATGTACTGTATCAGATCATCATTTGTGGAGATATGATATTAATAAAATAGTTGCTTTAACTAAATTCTAAGTACAAGATCATCACAAAGCCAGTTCCTTCCATTTGATGCATAGGAAGTTGTGTCTTCGCACTCCGTTCTGCATGCACACTGTAAGAACACTTGATCATTTAGTTACCCGACACATTTGAGTTAATTGGGGGAATACCTGTGGATGTTTTTTGGGGCCACACCTGGAAAACACAGCTTTCTGTCAGACACTATGCAAATGTCAAAAGAGATTAGCCAATAAATCAAGAAGAGAAATGTGGAGCTGCACAAGTCTCCAGACCTTTCACCCAGGTCATTTCACACAGGCAATGCAATTAAATACTTAGGAAAAGTAAATTTCTGATTTTGAAAGAATTAAAACACTAAAAGTAAAAATGTAGCAGTCATTCTAAAAGAAACATGCAGTCAGTGTAAAGTGGATAAAACATTGAGAAAGGTTTCATTTTGTTGATGATCCTCAAATGCTAAAAAGTAGGCTGAGATATTAACTATTAAGAACTTACTGGCTTTTTGTCTACATGGCTGGTAACTGCAAGTCAGCTTGAATGCCCTGGTTGGCTGATTGGTTGTAGATGTGTGTGTACTTGAAGCTGGTAACAGCCCATCTCATTATCCAATGGACAAATATTAATAGGAAAACATAAAGATGTGCTTTGTTCACTTTTCCAGCTCAGGCAATAAGCTCCCCCTGACACTCTATCATAGTCAAAAACAAGCAATAACAAAGCATGGTGATAAATTATAGAAAATATTTCCATAATGTTTAATCAGCATATAAAGAAAAAAACTGAAAAGGGATTGAATGGTTTTTTTTAAAATTATAATTATGCTTTCATAAGGGGCAAATCATAAAGTTTTTAATCTGTTACTGTCAAAACAGGTAATTAGGCTGGACTTCTAATGCAATTAGGATTCATAATAAAAAAAACACATTTACCACAGCATATTCAGAGATTAGTTTGCTGCAGGAAAGTTTCTAAAAAGGAAACTGATTGATGTTTTGACCAATTTATTTGTTATTAAAGTGTGTGTGTGTATGTGTTCATGTGTATATTTGCAATTTAATCAGTTTACTACAAATTTCAATCCACCAGTAAATAAGGGTCTGATTTGTTTACTTGAAGGTCTTAAAAGTAAAATTGTTCTTTTATTATTACAGTAAATGTCTGTGATTTGCAGACCTACATCATTTCCAGTAGTGACTGTGCAGTGTTTTCAGATTACAGATCATTATCAAAATGTAACAGTGTCATCTGATAATAAACAATAAGCAATTTTTGTCCAGAGGAAAAATTGCAGGTGTGTCTATTTCTGCATATCCCTGACTTAAACATATCAGTTGGTCTAATGTTAGAGCACAGGACAGTAACAGTGGATTGACTTACACTTAAAGCACTGCTTTCATTAAGCCGTTTGACCTCTCCGTTAAGGGTTCAAAAATAGAATAAAATACACCTGGGAAGGTTTTTAGCTTCTGAATCCTTTTGAATTATTCAACAAAGAAACTTCTACTGAAGCTCCAATAGTAGTTTCTCCTCCAAGTTTGTCAGTGAGTTATTTGCACTGTGTTTCAGATTAATTTAGATGACTGCAGTTGCATTTTGATCCAAGCTCATCCATTCAAAGAGCTATGTACAGAAAAGTAGAGCTATTTGAGCATTTATAGTGATAAGCATCACATCCACTGGTCACATCTCCCGACTCTCACAACATAGACCGTGCATGACTTTATTTCTAAGTAAAAAGCACAATCACTATTCATTACTGCTCCCCATCCCATATAACACACCAAATTAAACAAAATAGCATTCAAAACATGTCATGTCATGTCAATTTCTACTGCATTACTGCTAAGTTTCTGAATAAAGGTACATATGCTTTTTTATTATATTTTTTTTTATTTGCATCTAATTATAGTGAACAATGTTAAATATGGCTTGTGTTTATTTTCAGTCACCCAAGTTATGTCGACTACAACTTAAATAGAAAGCAACTGAAACTGAGCGAAAAACTACTCGACTTTAAATGTAAGGCTATCGTAATGTCTGATAGAGGAATGATTTCATAGGAGAGGTAAAGTCTTAAAACATGTTAAAGAAAGACAAAGACAAAAAAATAGTAAACGATTTCCTGGAAATAGTTTGATTTATTCAGCAGCATGTATCTGAACCCACTTGGAGAGGGACACTTTGGGTGGGTTTCTGTGTCATTTTCAAGGACTCTGTGACATTTTCAGAATGGTGGATGGATAATTTTATATAATAAGTATGATGAATGCTTTAAACCTCAGAAAATCAAATAGAGAATGACCCCAATCCCCCATTGAACCCTTGATAAATGTATTGTAGATTGTGCAAAAGCTTTTTATAGGATCATGATGGAATTGTATGTCTACACAATTATATAATTGTCAATTCCTCATGAGAGAAAAAAAAAGCTGGTACAAAGAAACAATAAAACTAAATCTCTCTCTTTCCCTCTCTCTCTCTGTCTTTCTCTTTCTTCCTCTCCGTCTGCTTGTCTGTATAATTGTCTGCTTGCTAACTAATAAATTCTGTTTTGCCATCAGGGTAAGTTCATGGACCAAGTTGCATTTCCAAAAGCCTGGATGAGCTTCTGTTAACTGAACCAGTAACATTGGTTTACAAAAACATAGCAACACTGAAGACCAACAAGAGTTATAAATAGAGGTAATTCTTTGTAGTTGATGTGGTCAGATATAAGCAGGTGCCAAACATCTAGTATCGTTTGGCTTCCTATTCACCTTTTAAAGAGGCAGAAAAAAGGGATTCAGCCTTAATGGTTTGCTTTACTTTGTGACTACGCCAATGCATTTCTGCGTTCTGAAATGCATTGGCCGAGTACCTCAGCTCTGAGTGGTACGGCTTGTGAAACCCCCGAGAAGAATCTTGCGTAATTCCTGCAGAACAGCACAAAGGAAAAACCTCTGATGACCAAAGCACAACAGCAAAGACTAAATGAAAAACACTTTTTTACCTCAGGCAAAGTTTGCCCCACAGGTTATCAGTCAATGGATGTTGTGAGGAAAAAAAATCAGTAGTCTTGAGCAAAGTTCAGAAACACAAAACAATATCTAGTTGCTGTTCGGGGGAGATGGAAAGCTTTACACAGATATGCTTGAAAGAGTTGACATATGGGGAAGGGAATGTAGGAGACAAAGGTTACATTCCAATAGTATTACAATGATAAATTGACAAATACGTCATACCAAAGAATTTAAAGATACCAGGGGAAAAAAACCAAAAAAAAATTAAGAATACCTACCTGTGCATGATAATCTATTCTATTTGTAGTTACTATTTTTCAGGAATGTAATGTAAGCAATTTAATATAAAGTTGTGAAAAAATCCAGATCTCATCTGGTCCTTTTTCAGATTCCACACTTCAAAATAAAGATAAACAAGTGAGAGGATTAGCTGCAAGAGATGTTATTATAAAGAAATCATCCACTATCTTCGCGTTTGGTCAAATGTACAACAAATACAAAGAGCAGCTGTGGCTTTTACTGGAAGAACAAAGAAAGTAAATGGTATGTGACTTGAAATGAGGGGTGAAAAAACTAAGTTGAAAGGGAAATAATAGGACACAGATGTGACTGTTCAAGGCAAGGTCAAGCAATCATGGAGGCATAAAGCACATAAAGTGAATGAGTGATTATGTCTTGTTAGCACTAAAAACAGAAAACCATAAACCCAAAAAGGGAAGAAGAAAAAAGACAACATTGAACAGGAGACAGAGAAAATTATTTAGCTTTTTCAAATACCTTTCTAAGATTATAGTATGCTTTTTCTAAGTGTTTGTGCTTACAGCTGAATTGTTCAAGGTCAATTTATCCAATTGACAAAACTGATTTATTTTTATTTTTATTTTAACATACAATGTACTTGTAAAAATACTGTCAAATATTACACTAGACAAATCATTGTCAGCTTCTTTCCCTCACAAAAATCAATATTAGGCAATTCCCCTGGCAGTGTATTGGAAGCATCCATACATATGAAGAGCCATGTAAAGTTTAAAAACACAAAGTGGATACTACAAATTATAAGGAAAAATGATCATGTCAAGGTACTGTTGGGGATCCAACCTCAGACAACAGCACGAGGTACAAGATTGAAAAAAGATTTTAATAACCAGAAGTCAGAAAACAATATTTACACTGGAAAGTCTGAGAACTGTATGCTACCTTAGGTGACTAAATGAAGAGATGAGAAACAGTTGTGGACAAATATTATACTAATGCACTAAGGCAGTGCTTTTCAATCCTGGTCCTCACGGAAAACATATGTTTTAGATGTGCCTCTGCATCAAAACAGGCTTTTACTGAACTGGATTAATTGGAATCAGATGTGTTGAAGCTGGGAATGATCTAAAACATGCAGGGCAGTGTGCCTTGAGGATCGTGGTTGAGAAACACAGATTTTGAGGATTTTCAAAAAATATTAGTGAACAAGCAGCATCATGAAGACCAAGGAACACAGAAGACAGATAAAGAATAAAGTTGCAGAGCTTAAGACAGTGCTAAAACAAACATAGCTCAATCTGACTCTGAGAATTATTGTATCCACAATTTAAAAAAAAGGAACAGACGTAAGTTTGCACTGCAGTCCCTTCAAAGACTGCAGTTTTTGAAAGGACTAGAGGGATGCATACCTCAAGCAAGACAATATATTGACAATATGAATTACATGTGTGGTCGGACAATTTTGTGTACATTCTATATTTCTCTTAAAGGTGTTGTGTGTTATTTTTAATAGGCTTTTTTTACACATTTGCTAAAAAGGCTACTATGTACAATATGAGTCAGATAATCTATGAAAAAAACAATCTCCTCCACCTCTGTATATATACACTGATTCATCAACCAATCAAAGTTAGAGTTAGTGACACCAAGGCCTTCTAGCAGGCGTAATGTGACATCAACTTATTCATACCTCTTGATTGGATGGTCAGAAAGTGTTCTAGCCAGGGTTAAAATCTGCATGTGGTTTGAACAAATATATAGTTGTATTGATAGAACTGATGTTTTGTTGACACAATGGCAGGAGGCATAGAAGAAATAGATTTGGTTGCAGATTTATTGGAGAAGACATTTTCAAGAAGGACTTTTGGTCAGGTAACTCCAAAGCTAGCAGAGGTAGCTTTGGTACCTAGCAGAGGTACCAAAGCATTGAGAGGTCAATGATGTCACATTTGTGACATCATTGACATCCTGTCACAAATGTGAACGGATGTGTTTGCTCCTCTCAGTCCATCAACTGCGAGAAGCACCCCTGGCTCACACTCACAGACAAGCACTGCAAATTGTATTGCTGGGGGTACTTGTTAATTGTTATGGATCAGTATGGTGTTTAGAGCAACACTTAATTGTAAATTTAACTTACCTTTTCTGGGCAGCAACAAGACACCAGAAAACAAACGGAAACTTACAAGTAATAAGTAATAAGCTCTTTAGTGTTATTTCAGCTAGTCCGTACAATTTCACACACAACCGCTAGGGGCGCTGTCGCGTTGGTGGCATAGAGAAGATTGAACACACAAGAAGAAGAAATCTTCTGGTTGAATGTAAAGGGAAGATCATTCTCTACATTACCCTCACATTATCAACAGTGCTTCCAATGACTTTTTGGGAAAGAGAGTACATCTACAGTTGAGCTACCAAGTGCGCAGGAAAACAGAGCTCCACAATAAAAAGGTGAATGAAAACAAAACTGAAAGACTGTCTCACTTCTTTAGGCAAGGAGGAACTTTCATTTTGGGGACACAACAAAAACCCTGAATCCAAAAGCAAAGGAAACTCTGTGGAGCTTCTTGGTGTCATAGCTGGACGCAGAGTAAATTTACATTGCCAGCTGTCCACTAGTAAAGTGTTTAATGGAACATCAGGCAAATAAAAAATGACCTTATTGCTGCTATTGCCGAGGTGATGGAAGAAGAGATCATAAGGGCAGTTAATAAAGCACCGTTTGTCTCTGTTTTGGTGGGTGAGACAACAGATGCGAGTAAAGTAGTGCAGCTGGCATTGGTCCTGCATTGCATAACGGATACAGGTGTCAAAGAGGACTTTGACAGATTTGAAGATGTGACCCACAGGAAGCGAGTGGATGACATTGCAGGTCTTATCATTCAATTTATGGAAGAAAATAAATATCTGGGTGGGGCAGTTTTTTGATGACACAGCAGTCATTGTCTACTGGATTAAATGGGGTGTAACCTAAAGAAAAGGAAGGAGCACCTTTGACATTATTCATACATTACTACACCAATTTAGTACTGACACATCAAAGTTGAAGGAATACCACATGTTTTTCTGTGCACCTCAATGGTCTTGCGGCGTTTTTTCTCTAGATCGCCAACGTGCACACAACCACTGGATGAAATCTGCCAGCGGCGACTCAGTCATGTGGCAATTTACATCAGGAATGGTCAATATAGTCTTTCAGAACAAACTGCTCTAAAGCTTTTCTCCCCTTTTTTCCTAAACATATATTTGTTCTATTTTGGTTCATTAGCAACAGGATGTGTCTCGAAAATTTGTTCCTGAGTGCATTTGCAAACTCTAATTTGTCTTTACATGCTGCTTTTGGTCCAATGAATTCTCTCTGAGGGGTTTTTTAGGCCATCCGTATACATGACTGTTTTTACTGCACTTAATGACACTTGTATACCAGTCAAAGCCTGTTATCCTTTGCTATTGTTCTGGGGTTAAAATAATGGTTTGCATTTCTATGGGTGTTTTATGCACTTTAAGTGAATACCTGGTGTTTTATCTGTAATTACAATTCCTTTTATAATCAAGTCATAAAAATCTAACAACAATCACCAGCATTAGTTTGTGGACTACAGAAAAAAGTATAATGTCTTTGCAAGTATGTTTTTCTGTTATTTGTAAAATTGCAGGAGGAAAAAAAAAAGGAAAATATAATCCTAGAGGTTTTGTCTTGCAAGTATGTGTGTTTCTTTGCCTGGAGCTGTAATAATGCCCAGGTCCTGGACAGGCTGAGACACTCTGGCCCTAAGCGGTACTCCATTTTGCATTAACCTGCTTATCGGTGGATTTTTTCTCCAGGCTTCCAAACGCTGAGCAGCTGTGAGCTTTGATAATTGAAACCTAACAGGAGGGTCTGGAGCTCTAATGTCATCATGCGCACAAAAAAGCACGTACCCTCTGATACACATGGATACAAAGGCACTTATCTCTACCACACAATTATGCATGCACCAAGTACATACAATACTCATGTCCCTGTTGCCACATGTCTGGATGTGTGGTTTATTTTCTATGATGTTTCATTTATAAACACTACAGAATAAAATTGATGTTCAGAATATGTCTGCATCTTCTCGTTAACTATGGAAGTGTTGCATAACATACTTACAGTCACATTTGCTAAATTAGAACATTACTAAAAAGTTAAATTATTCCCACAACTCATTTGTGGGAATGAGTTAAACAATAATCTGGATGGCATGTAGATTATTGTTTTCAAGCCTTTATTTATTTATTTAATTATTTTTTTTTAAGATTAGAATATTGCCTCAGACTTACAATAAGAAAACATTTGCAGCGATGTTGCCTAAATTACAAGTATGCTTAATAACACTTAAAATTTTAGATTTTACTTTGTACAGAAATAGAACTGAAAATGCATTACATGACATTTTTGGTGGAAACTGCTCAGACAAGGAAACATGTTAGGTACTCTCTATGTTAGGAGTGTTATTACAGGCGTTTTCTTTGAAAATAAGTCTTGAAGAATTTTAAAGGCCTCTGGCATTGTAGATCATTTTACCATGTCATACGCATAGATGAAAACATCAACATTCACATGGAATATTATACCAAATCCATCAGTTTAGTTTGCATCAAAATAACCTAATAATTATGAGATAGGAAGTAAAGTTTTTTAAAGGGACAAATTAGATTTTTGGCCAAACAGTTTATAAAAGCATAGTTTTGATAATAAACCAAATTTCTTTTAATCATTTTAGAATCATAATAATAATAATAACAATAATAATAACAATAGTCAAATGTGGCATGTTTATGTTGTCGAACTTTATATTGTGCTACTGTGGATGTTGATCCTTTCGAAAAATGAAAGACACTTAAATGAAACTTAAAGGAGCCTGTTTAAGCGCCCATAACGCAACCTCATAAGGGAGTCAACTCTCTTATGAGTTAACTCTCAAAATGTAAAGTACATTTTCAAAACAATCTAAAATTCCTAGCTTTTCTTTCTTTTTTTCATGAGGTCACAAATGTTCATTCTGACAGAAAAGGTTGCCATAAAACTATGGTTGCAATGGAAATTAAAGCTGCAAGCACAATTGGGTGGGTATTGCACGTGAATGCCACTCCTGCCTTGTGGGGACCACACCACAAAGCACCATCTCCATCATTGTCGGGGTTCTCAATTTTATAAGTTGTTATAAACCGTCAGAGCTATTCCTGAACCTGTCCACAAGGTGTCCCGTTTTGTGAACGTTCCAAATCACCTTCAGTCCACTTCAGTACAGGCCTAGGGCAAGTCTTAAAAGATTGGAAGAAATTCAACCTTCCATTTTTGTCACTTTCTGTTTGAGGGCAAATGATTGGCGAGGACTTCCTGTAGGCTTTGGAGCAGATGATGTCATTGTGTTCTTACTAAAACGAGAAAAGAAGAGCACATTACCCCAGCTCTAATGTCCTTACATTGACTCCTAAAAACAAACTTACAGAAAACTCCCAAACAGCTGAAACATCGACTTCCTTTACATGAAAACCCCACCCATTTCGAGTTGCTTTTGATTAATAATAGCTGGAACATACATTAATATATTTGATGAATACTTGATTGATGATGGCATTTGAAGCAATGTAATATTTATCGCTTGTTTCAGAATTTGTTACGATATTATATTTTTATGGGATAAAGAACTTGGAATTCCCTTGTTGCTGAAATATGCTATGTAAATAAACTTAACTTGACTAAAATAAGAATGATGAAAAGTAATTAAGCAATGTTTTGGGTATGGCGGTGTTTATCCCTTGACATTTAAGCTCAGACAAACATAAAGTGCTTAAACTGAGTGTATTATGAGCTTTCTTAAAAGACACATTAAGGTTAATCAGACAAAGAGAAGCAGCTGGGTAAGCTGTAAGCAGTCTGAAGCCGATAAGTGGCAAGCGTTAACAGGCAGGTTGACAAACAAAGGACAGCTGGTCAGCAGGTGAGACATGACTGAATATGGCAAACAACATATCTCCTCAATGCTCTACAGAAAGTCACTCCACACTAGGTAAGATTCACACCTGTTACCAAATATTAACTATCAGCATAGGATCAACAGATTAAGTCATGTTCTGCACCAAACATAATTGTTTGTCACCATAGAAACTGAAGGATATTACACTCCTGATCTTGAGTTTCATAACATGCTCTTTGATTGTGATTGTATGATTAACAGATTTTCAATAAAATATCACACTGATCTTCACAGAATGACAGTGAAATTTAAATTAGACTTGGCTGTCTTTGTTTTCTAGGTCAAGTGCCTTAATTACTGTGACAGACAAAAATGAATTGTGTGAATGAGGCCCAACGTCACTGTTAATCAGTGTGTAAGGGTTTTGAGTTCATCCTATCCACACCATCTGCTTTCAATCAATCCTGCAAACACTAAATAAAGGGACGATTAGACAGGGTGTCATTCTAAACCTGACTGAGCACAAAGACTATGTGAGTTTCATAATTTCATGTGAATTCATGAAACAACATTAAGAGATGATGCTCTGACTAGTTTGGGGAAATCCAGTGGCTTTTAGATTTTGAATTCAAGTTTGTTAATACAAACAGGAGACAAAACAGCATGTCAATTATTTAACAACACACATTAGAAAACAGAACAATAACAACTTAAAAATACAAACACATCATTCACATGATAAGTCAACTTGTTTTTAAAAGAAGGTACATTGATGACATACAATAGATTTTACTGGGTTCATAAGACATTAAAATTAAGATTTTTCCAAGCTTCAATCATTGAGTGCTAAAAAATTTAATTAGGATTTTCCTGATACACTATAATGCTGATTATTACATATTAGAATGCATAGATGTATAATGGTGAAATAAGTTTCACCACTTATTTGACATATGGATGATAGATGGTGGTAATATAGTGTTGAGAATGGTGTATTAGTCATAATCACTGTGATCAGAAATGGACAAGATGTCTTACACAAGATTTGACACAAGAAATCACTACCTCTTCAATTTTAGGGTTGCATTCATGTTTTAACTTTACTGTTCCAAAGGGTTTTAAATCTGACCTACAATCTACTAAGCCTGATATTTTATACAATGTCATTAGTAACTGCACTGATTAAACTAAAATAGAAAGTTAGTGTTATAAAATACAGATTATAACTACGCTGGAGGGGCTGGGTTAGTTTTTAATGGTGCCTATAGGGTGGTTCACCCAGGGTGTCAAACAGGCCAGGACCACCTCTGGTCCTAGTACAGATAGCCTTGGTGTGTCTCACCACTTATTTCACAGTAGGGAGCTAATTTTGAGTGGCCAGGGGATTTTTTTTGAACCACCCTTTCTTGATTGCTTTCCTCACTTGTGCTGACATTCTACTTTGCACAACTCTCTTTGTGTAAATTTTGTCATAAAGTTTAATAAAGACTTTATGATATAGACCTTTTTGGATGTGGGGCCTCTGGCATTTAGGTAGCCAGATCCCCAGATGTTGTGTGTTTGCAACAGTGAGAACCATTGTCTCATCTGCCAGGAGATTGGTAAGTGAGTTAATCCTGCCCTGGTGTAGGGTCAGGGCATTTTATGTGTCTTGGTAACATCTGGTCTGTTGAATATGGTGGCTGGAATGGCATCACACAATATTATTGCCTTGCTTTTGTAGTATTCTACAGTATGTGTTTGGGTGAGGGAGGAAGAAGGGGGCTTGGAGTGGGCTCATGTGCTGTGCTAATGGTCCATGGTTGTGTTGGGTTTGGAGCTCTGGGGGGGGGTGTGCCCTTGTGGATGGGAGATTTCACCATCTCTACCTCGGGGAAACCTTATATACAGAAGTTTGTCGATCTTCTCCTTGGCAGTCAGGCAATTCTGAGAGCCACATGGCCAGAAAGGACACTTTAAAAGAAACATAAATTTTGTGATATTTGAATGATGTCTACTTGTAACAAAATGCATTTTATATTGCATGGTGAATTCAATAATATTTTTCATAGGAATTACCTGTATACATAAAGTTTATGAATGAATGAACTATAGACAATAACATGGGTGCTATGGCAGTTTCACATGCCTTGCAAGCCTTAGAAAGATAAAGGATATATTGTGTACTGTTTATTGTATTGTGTGTATTGTGTAATAAACACAATTATTATTATTTTTTATATATTCAGCCTTTTCACATTACATAATTTTATGACTTCACATTACCAGATTTCTGGAAATATGTCAATGTACTGTATATGTTGCAGCTAAACAAAGTTTCGGTCAGGAAGTCACTGACCTCCTTTGGGGATAAAAATATGACCTTTTCCATTAGGCCCAAAAAATTTTGTAGTAACTGATGCGTCCTTGGAACTTTTGACAGCGCTTGCAGCCAGTTCTTCAGTCGCATCTGCTTCCGCTCTGCTCTTCAAACTCTGCTGACGTTTGAGTTGCGTACTTCTTACATGCAGCTTTGTGCTATGTGCAACCTTTGATTTTTGTTCTGTTCAGTACACCATTTAGACAAAACTAAAGGAGGTGTTTAATTTATTTCATTAGGTTCTGACTAAAGTTGTCATATGATTTGTAAAATACATTGATTTTTTTCTGTTTTACTAGTTTGATAATTGTGGGGCAGCTGACATTAATTTAGAAACAAGTTAGGTTTAGTCTCCTAGTAGTGAGAGTAAGTGATGGTGTCAACTTGCAGAGGAACGAGAATCTTAAAGCTCTTCTTTAGGACTTTTTTTTAATTTAAAATAACTGCTTATTTTTTTTTAAAGATTATCTCACCAAGTCTTTCCAAACCTGCTATAATATTTTCATCCCCATGATAAAAAAAAGTATGTCTTTGTCTAGTGAAGAAAAACAAAGTGACAAAAGAAAGTCAAATTTTGTTTTTATAACAGTAGAAATATCCTATGAGCTCTCTACAGCTCTCCATGAAAAGAATCATTGACTCCATTGTTGTATTTAGAATAACATAGAAAGATATTTACAAATATAAATAAATACATCTTCAACAATTGTATGCATTATATATATTTTATGTGATCCACTACAAAACATACATGCAATATATTCAGCATTACATAAGACCTTACATTATATATTTTATGATATTCCAAGGATTTCTCTGCTTGCAGTTTTAGGGTTCTGACACCAGACTGGTCAATCTGTGCCCCTGTAGACCCTGTAGTCAGTTCTCTCCAAAATGATTATATAATTGTTGTACTTGCAATCTAGTGCAGTATATAGGAAGTTTAAAATTCAATTAATGACTTGAAAATATTTTTTTAAAAATATACCATCTGAAATTAGTGAGCTGTATTGGCATGTTAAGGCCTTAAAATGCTGAATATATTGAATATAGATTTGTTTTCAGTGGTGATTAAAATATAATGATATCTAAATTTAAAAGGAAAAAAAGACAATCAACACATTGCAAAACACTGGACACTTAAACATTGCACTCTTACAACAACTTCTCCACTAACTCAGATTATCTTGACCAAGTGTACCTGGGTGATTTATGATTTCTTGTGGTTTAAATACTGTATGATTGAGAACTTGTAAAAATAAAATAAAAAAAAACTACAGGATTTATATTTGTATTGTATTTGATAATGTTTCTCCTGTGGATATTAATTTGAGTCTTAAAGTTAACTTGTAATAAGTGGATTTGCAAATATAATTGGTTACATTTCATGGTATTATCAAGTGCTGCAAACCTTTAAGTTCCTTCACCCATGTTTTTATTAACTGGACCTTTAAGGGACCTGGCATGTATCCTTGCAATAAAACATTTGTTTTATCACATGGGAAAAAATAAGAACTTTCTTCATATAAACCCACAACTCTGTTTATTCCATTTATAAAATTGAGATTCCCTCCTACTTGGTTTTCCCATCTTAGCAACTTGCATTTTAGTGGCAACCTAAGGGTTGCACCACTGAGCCAGCTAGTCAGCACTGTTCTCATGAATTGCTCCCACATGAGAAATAACAACTGAAAGGTGGGTTTGGTAATAATCCAAGTGTGCTATTAATGGAAATGTGAAACAGTTATGTGGAGAAACAGGAAAATCCCTATTTGTGCACTGATACAGCTTCACTCTTATAGTGAATTTTGATGACAAAGGATTTTAAATGTTTTGCCCTTGACTTGCAACAGCTTCCTTTGCATCTCATTCTTATAGATAAATGACTAATTTCTCTCCCAGACACTGAAATATAAGTAAAATATGTTTATCGAGGCTTATTGTTAAAATCATATAAGCATGATATAGTCTTCCATTCAGTTGTAGAAAATTTTTAATACAGTTTTCTCATGAAGACTATCTAAACTGGTCATCATCTGTTGAGAAGAATTTTGCTGGTCAGTAAGAATGAAAATAAAGTTGGTCAATTTGTAAAATTGATGGATATGTGGTAAAGCAACTTTTGAAATATCTCATCAATTTTGACAGATGTGACAATTGATTTTTTTTATTATTGTATTCAGCTGTTTTCTCTGAATCTTCATCCCAAATTAAAGGAGATAATTGAAAAATGAAAATATACCTGCTTTCTAACCTTTTTTTGAATATTGAGGAGATAAATCTGATGAACATACCAGGGGAAACTTTAACAGTAACAGGTTAAATCAACTTCCCCAAAATTTGTAGTTCAGATAGAAATCCAGGAACATGTGGGTTGTGGAAAGATGGGGCTGTTTCAAGATGCAGTTTGTAATTTTACATAAATTTAGAGCCACATTTTGAAACCTAATTTTGAGAAAGCTGAATTCAGGAGTGCTTTATATATATTTGCTTAAATCAAATTTGTGAATTTGCTTCATTTTTACAAATCAGCTGCTGTTTGAAACCTCCCCACCTTCCTGGACTCTTTATTGGCTTAGTTGACCAGAAGCTCCTGGTACTGGTCAGAACGGAGGAAACGACCAAAGGAGTCTTTCTCCATCAGGGCATAAATTCTCTTTTGAGCCAGATCAAAGGTGGAAGATGACAAAGTCACCAGGTTCCTCAGGGTCACATCCTTGGTGAAGTGGTCAATGTTCACCTGTGGAGGAAAAGTTATAGAATCTACAGTTAGCAGAAAAAACGGACATGAATCAAGTTTAACATTGCTTAATGGCCGCGTACAATATAAATAACCTATTCTGCTAGTATAGAATATCAATGTAGAATATTATATTAAAGAATATAACATAGGAATGGGCATTTTCTGACCTCTCGGGGTCCCTCTGACTGGATGAAGTCTTCATAAATCTTTTTGGCCTTGGCAGCCATCTTCATAGGATTCTTTGTCTTCTTGAAGTCCTCACAGGCCATCCAGAACTCGATGTTTTCATCACTGAACTCAGACTGAAGGAAACTGCGGAAAGCAGCCAGGCCGTCTGACAAGGACAGAGGAGTTCATAAAATCAATGAGAACACAATAATAGATTTGCTTTAAGCATTAATTATACATCTACATTACACTTGAACAAAGAATATCAGTTTACAGCCACATTAATTACATCACAAGAGGAAAAAAAAACTAAAAATCTTTGGGTAGGTTGCTAGTGGAATTTACAGAACAAAGGAATTACTTAAATATAACCTCCGTTTAGCCTTATGACAGACAGGCTGGACAGGCAAGAGACCTGTCCAGCCTTTTGCCTGAAACGTTTGCTGGAGACAAGGGTGTACAGAAAATGGATGGATGGATACACGGATAACCTCTGTTTATCTATTTAACCTCTACTTATCACATTTAATAGGCCCCTATAAATAGCCATTTATAAGGCTTTGGAACTCTATTAAATCACGTTGAATTGCAAACAATTATGAAAACTTGGACCAATGATGAACCTTCCCTGCAGTGGCCAGCCTACCAGCCTAATCCAGGAGAAAAAGGCAACAAATCAACATTCAGAGCATAATGGACTCATTTGTTAAACATTAGCTTATCAGTTATCCTCAATAAGGAAGAGACTGGGCAAAAAAGGCCATTTAAGAAAAAAACACCAAGGACAAAATTATTGTAAACCAATAAAATGACAAAGACTCTCATGTTATCTAGAAAGATGTATTGAAGATTTCAAAGCTTTGGTAGAGTATTCCATAGAATGACAGAAGTGGAATGTCTTGTAAAGGGTTTTGTCTCATTGTTCTTACCAAAATATATTTACTTTGACCAAAAGTTTCCCAAAAAAGTTTTAGTTTTCTTCACTTAATTCAAATGAGGCCCAAAACATTGTTGTTCTTAATATCTGCGCAGTCCCAACACACTTTTTTTAAAATCACTGTCTGACATTTAATCAGACAAAACGTTCCATGTTAAGGTGAAATGGATTACCAAAAATATGTATTATTGCTGAATGCATCTACTAGATTATTTTCCAGTTCAGAAGATTTACCTTTTTGTTGTTACTTCATAGAAGTGCATTTTAACTTTGTACTTTCAGGAACAATTTGTTACTTTCAAAGTAAATTCGCTGTGGTTATCCCATAGCATAAGATCCACGCATCTCAGCCAAGGTTATTGTGATTTCACACAATGCTGGTAAAACCTCCCATTGTCTGAACACGCCGGTGTTGCAGATGATAAGCATTCTGCTGTGGCCCTAGGCTTTTATCTTCCATCTAAATGGCTGGCTTGGTCCAAAATAGCTCTGAGTTGCAATCAAGCTCCAGCTTTTCCTTTTTTTTCCTCTTTTTTTTGACAGACCTTTATTACAAGACAAGGACACACGAGGAAACACACATTCACAGGCACAAATGACAAACACTTAATGTATCAAAAATGAAAGAGTGTTTAGCTGAACACTTGTGTCAGCAGAATTTAGATTTTATTCTTATTACTGGTTGATTTCAACATTAAGTGAAATAAATATAATTTTCTTGTTAGAGCTACTTTGCTAATGTTGATGGAAAGTCATTAAATAATCATGACACAGCAGATAGCAGCAGCAGCTGAGATATAAATCAGCCCTGTGGACTCTGTCTGATGTCTCCCTAGAGATGTTACCAACACACGAGTAACCTTCATGGGCAGCTTTAAACACACGAACATAAGTGCGTACACAGACTAACTCAAGCATGCAAAGGCTGAACAAATATATCTTTGAGCCTCAAACTGTGCTAAAGAAGTCACTTAGGAAGGTCTTTGCCACCCACTGAGCTCCTCAGAGAAAATGTTGTAGTGTACACAAATCAGTTGTTCAGTGACATCTCTACGTGGTTTTAGCACAAATGACTTATTAGCAGGATAGTTTACATGTATGGATAAATACCATTAGCTGTTAGAGGTAATCATCCGTCTCACCGGTTAGGCTTTCTGAGCACTTTGTGAAGTAAACATTGGTCTGCTTGTGGTATGCACAGAGAATATAAATGCGTTTTCCCCCACTGAGCGTTGCTAACATTTCTCCTAGTTTAGGTTGGCACCTAAACTACTCCAGTGTTAACATAATCTTTTAAGATATTCCAATGTAAATATTTCCTTCTAGATTATTTTTTTTTGCAGGCTCTTTACTGTGAATAGAATTAGTCATAGATCAGTGTTTTTCTGGGTGGTTGCATGGAGTGAATGTTGCTACAACAGATGCCTGATTATTTTAATATCATGCCCAGTGATAAGACTTTGTAAGGCTTTCTTCTTTTCTTCATCATTATGTCTCTGTTTTCATAGTACAACTAGAATAACACAGAACTTTTCATTTTTCGAAAAGTTGCTTTCTGCCTTCCAGCTCCTCATCAGTAGACACAATTCATTGAGCCACATTGAGCTTTGAGTTGTTTGAAACATTGACAGTTAGTTTTTGAAGATGTTAAGCTACTTGATCAATTGCACATGCAAATTTATTTAAATGGTTAGATCTAAAAGTATGCACAAACCGGTTACAAATCTAATTTTTAAACTTTTTCATTGCTGGTCCATTTTTGCACTCACAAATTGAAAATCTGCTCTTTTTAGGCCTGTAAACCTTAAGCAAACTTACTTGCTTAAGGACACTAAAAGAAAAATATCATCATTACATTTTCCATTAATAATTTCAATCCTAACTGCTGTCATTCAGGTTTTTAAACAAGCACACAAGCTGTAAAATGTTTATGGAAACCTGAACCTGTTCAAACAAGACAGACACTGAGCATAAAGAAAGGAGTATATAGTCTGTGGCTTTACCTTTGCTCTAGATTAACGTTTCTCAACGGGGGCGGTACCGCCGGGGGGCTTTCAGAGGACGGCAGGGGGCGCTGGCGGACATTTTTACAAAACGGGGGAGCTGAGATTCCTTTGGGGGCGTTTGCTCGAAGGTAAACTTTACAACTTAAATGCACAACAGTCCCACTTTAGACTTTGAGCTAATTGCTAAAAACTGTATTGTCAAACATTAAACCTTGCTTGCTGCAACCACGTCTTGACGTAGCTCCGCTCCTGCTAATGGTAGCTTCACCGCATCAGTTCAGCGTTACACCGGCTGATGACTTTGTTGTGATATTCACTTATCAGGTCGTTTCATAGAGCTAGCATTGGTGCTGAAAGTGATCCGGTATGAAATGGTAGTACCACAGCTCCTTTGAATTTTAATCATAAGAATACCGGGATTTTTCCGTTGTTTTAAAATGGTTTACGTCAGTCTCTTCATTCATACCCTTCCCGACCGCCCTGCACCGTAGGGGATACAAAAAAAAGTTGCGCAAAACTCTGACAGAAGAACCAGGACGTAGAACAGCACAACAAACTAACTAGATGTGAGTCAGGATCGAGAATCCGGCGATGAATAGTGAAAAATCAATATCAGTGGCAAATCATGTGTATGGCTTTAAAAGGATCTAGAAGTTTTGTTCCTCCACTGAAAGCTCTGGTTTGCACATTAAATGCCATGTGGGTGAAATTCTACAGCTGATACTCTGATGTCCCATTCTCCTGAAGGCAGCACAGAGCTGCGCCGCAGAAACACTGGAGAGAAGATGAGTTATGATTAAAATAGTTGCAGTTCTATCAATGTTTTAATGTTCCAGAGCACTACCTTTTGCAAATAGTAAACTATTTGTTGAACATCTTTTATCTGGTCATATTGAGCAATATTTAACAACTAAGATCAGAAAATTACACTGAACAAGAATACTTTTGTCCACTCTGATCGGCTGCTGTTAGGCCTACCAATTATGAGTTGAATTTTCTTTGCATTTTTCATAGATGCCTGTAAAAATAATTTCTATTCTCATGACTTTTTTGTTCTCTGGGAAATTATTTTTCATGATAAATACAGAAACAGCCATAAAAATTAAAACATAAACAATAATGATGGTAATATTAACAATAAACTAATATTCAGTGCAAGTATCCTACATTTTCTTGATGAGGGGGGTGCGGGGTGGGGGGAGCAGTGAAGGACCTGGATAATGGATAGGGGGGCGCTGGCCCAAAAAAGATTGAGAAACACTATATATACACACCATTACACAGCATCTAGACTCTAGATGCTGTGTAATGGTGTGTATAGAACAAAATAATGATGCGTTTTGCAGTATCTTTGCTTGGCCGCACTCAAACTCAAACCCGAATGCAGCAATATGTAATTTTAAAATTGCTGTGTTGTGTCCAATTTTTTGATTTCAGACACCAAAACTGTTGAGATAGAATATGCGAGTCACACAGTTTGGAGAAAATATCATAAGAAAAAAAAAACAACTAAAGTCTTTATTAACCAGTATATACCAATATGTTTTTTGGGGAAATAATTTTAAAAAACGACTTGTGACACTTGTTTTTAAAGAGACATAATTTGTTCCTATAATTCCATTTGTGATTACAAAGAAAATTCACAGTAACTAACATAGCCACTGTTAGAGATCAGGGAAAGAACGAGACCTACAGTTGTTGTTCAGGACTCGTTCCAGACTCTCACGCCACTGAGCAGCCTCCTCAGGAGTAGGCCTGCATGGAGAAAAAAAGAAATACATAGTAAGTATTGAATTTATGGATATTTGTATTGTGGGTATTTAGTAAAATTTTTATTTATTTTTTTTTTCTCAGTTGGAGTACAATTTTAAGAAAAATCTACTTAAAAACCATAGATCAGATACGAGTTTTAAAGTAAAGAGAAACATTGGAGGACAGGTCTTAAATCATGGTGTTAGAAAGAAGTCTCAACTTCCACACTTAAATGTTGTGCCTGACTCTACTGGCTGTAATTTCAACAAAACACTAAGGTGATATAATCCAAAAACAAACACAAGTAAAAATAAAATGTTCAGATTCAGAAGGAAATTCTGAATTTATTTAAAAAAAAAAACACAAATATTCACATATATGGTGCATGTATTTTAGATCTCCAAAGACTCAAACCTCAGATATGTTTTTCCAGTTGATTAAACTCTGGGAAACATTTCCCCAAAGCAGGTTCCATCTGGTATTTTGTGTGCGTCACTCCAGTCACGGGAACTATTTTGACTCTGACTTTAATCTTTAAAACAAGTTCAAAGGGGTACAATTGATACCTAAGTTTGTGTTTGATCTTAAAATGCTATGGCCTTTCTGCCCCCTCTATGCTCTTGTTTCTGCACAGTTTTTCAGAGCTTCAGCTCCTATATGCATCTGGAAAGCTTAGCGACAGAACTGTAAGTATTGTAATCAAACGATTTGTTAACTGACTCAACAGCAGCCTATGTTTATCTGAGCATTCCAGTTCCATGGTTGCTCATTATGGAACTACATCTGAGATGAAGTTTTTATGTTTTTTCTTGTCGTTTAGCTAAGATAAGTACAAAAATATTTAATACTTATAAAGTTGCAATGCAATGGAGTTGAGGCAAAGTAAAGACAAAACAAACAAACAAACAAACAAAAAAGCAAGGTTGAATGTCTCCCACACAAGTTTATCTGCCAGAAATCTCTTCAAGATATCTGCTTTGTAGCACTTGACATCTGAGCCAAATCAATGTCTGGGCAGGTCTAATCTCTTTTGATCAGCACCTCTTTGTGAATGCTCAGGGCTCTGTTCTCCCACTTCACCTTCACTTATCTGGTTAAGGCAACAGGCAATACACAGGCCACCTAACAGGCACAGCCAATCATTAGTATTGTAGAACAAAACAGAACACTCACTTCTGCAGCTTCTCCGGCTTCTTGTCGGCCTTCTCCGGGTATGGGATGATGAGGTCGATAGCATTATCAGGCTTCTGAAGCAAAACTCCCAACTTTGACTTGATCTCTTTGGCCCTGGGTTAGGGAAATCAGGAGCAGATGTTACGTTTTTTGGTTTGATATCTTGGAAAAGCCACAATAATCCAGTTGAAGTCCTCGGGATATAAATCATCATGCCAGCGTGCTGATAACGTTGTTTGAAACCAAATGGCTTTGTTTTATGATTTTGATAAAACTATAGTGAACAACAGACTGTGTTTATCTCGCGTAGTTGCAAAGTTACTTAAAAAAAAATTAGATTAACTGCAATGCTGTTTAAAAAAATATATATAGTAATAATAATAATAATTTGAAAAGCCTCATAAAACCAGATCTGAGACCAATCTGAGATAGAAAAAAAACAGATCGGAACTTTCCTCAAAACTTTTCAGTACCCAAACAGAGTAACAACACAGCTTACATCTTGTTTTGCACAGTTAAAAACAGGTGAATAACATTCTTACCTTTCAAGACAGGTTTGAGGTAATGCAGCTAATCCTTTGCACATTTTCAGACACGTTCAGTTGAAGCACTTGGAAGAGAATTGTTATTTCCTGTTAGCCCTCTGTAAGTCTCCTTGAGCTTTGTTTGCTGTCTGTCTCTGGGTTTCAACACTTGGGGAGTTTTTATACAGACGCCCTTTGGGACTGAGGCCAGCAGCTAAGCCAATCAGACTGGAATGTCTACAGCATGGGCAGCTGAGCATCCTGGCTGAGGAAGGGAGGGTTTTCTGAAGTGAATGGGTGTTTACCTAAAGGTTTCAATTAGCCAGAATCTCCTGGACACTTCTGCAGGATGAAGAAAACAAAATTGGTTTTCACTAATGTTAGTTATTCCAATTTTACCACTTGTGCAAGTCATATACTTTGTAATGATCGCACAATTTAGTATTTATTTATTTATTAAACTAACTTTATTCATAGAATGCTTTTTATTTACTTGCTCAGAATCAGTTATAACACAAAGTGCTCTATATAGCTGATACATGAAAATATTTTGAGCTCAATATATGTAGTATTTTACGTGACGTTTTTTTTCTTTTTTTCAAGATACTTTCTTTTAATTAGGCTACGTCTCCATTTTTAAAATGTAGATATAATTATTTTAGAAATACATAAAATGATTCCACCCAATCTTGTCGCCACATAGATTATATCCTGCAGCCTACAGCCGCTTCCTTCCTGTGTTTTTACTCTTTTACAAAAACAAACAGTGCCATATTTAACTGCATGTTGACAGTTATGAAGAAAACACAACGTAGAACTGGTTTTAGCAAAAATAATTCAATGAACAAAGAAATGCAAAAATATCTTTACCAAACACACTTCGTTATGTCAAGTATGCAAAGTTAAAATACTTTAAAGCAGCAAACATTTTAAAGACGTTAAACAAGGAAGAAATCAATACTGCACATGAAGTGTTGTGTGCTGTTAGCAGAAACCATTTTGATTGAAAGCATTTGTGGTTGCAAGCTACAAAGTGTTGTTTTGTAGCCAGGATCAGTATGTGACATAATTAGAGCTATACAGAGCTCTTGACCAGACACATTAGTCACAGCACATTATTATTTTTTTCTGCATTCTGTTACATTAAATCTCTCAAATTTTCAACAGTATTTATTTTTGATATTTGTCAGTTTGGAAGTAAAACCATATGTTGAGAATATTTCCACATAAAGAGTGGATAATCTTTGTCTAATCCTGCCAGGCCTCTGACTCTGATAGTGGCTGTGTTCATGCATGTCTTCAGGTCTTTCTATATCACTTAAGTGACTCCCAGTTGTATTGAAGGGAGCATCAAACTATGCAAATAAGATCTCTTCCCTGGATGATTCCTACCCTTCTCAAGCACGTAAACATCTGTGCGTTATTTCGTTCATTAGTTACTGGACACACTCATTGAATGTGAGAAGGGGATGGCAGTGGCTCAAATGAGTGAGGATTTGTCCTGTAACCAGGGGGTTTTCTCAGCCATTGTGTCCTTAATCAAGACACTTCACCTGTCTCGCATGGAGCTGGTGGTCGAAGGGTCTGGTGGTGCACATTATGGCATCCTTGGTTCCTATATCTTACTACCATAGAGTGCTTGACTGTGTGTATGAATGCTTCATGCAGTACTGGAGTCCATGGAAGGTTGAGGAAGGTTTAACACTGATCAGTGTTTTTCTCATTTTAAATTATCTCTGTGGTTTGTTTGGGTCCAAAAGCCTTTCTAAATCAATAAATCTCAATCACTTAGTTTTCCATGTCTTTTCTTCTGCTTCATGAATTTCTTGTCTTTTTAGGTCCTTTAGCATATTTGCTAAGTAATATGGATGTGCTTATGTGCTGACTGTAAGCAGAGTGATTGGTATGTAGTAAAAGTATAAAGACAGGCTAATTGTGTTTCACTTGAAGTTTTTGAGATGATGTCAGATTTCCTTCCCATTTTCAACAACTCAGCATTCGTATTAAATAATCCCAAATAACTTCTTTGCTAAATGCTAAATGTATTAATTTTACAAAAATGTAAATTCAATAAATATTGAAAGGTCTCTTACACTCTGGTAAATTTTTTATCTAATATTTGACATTATTTAATAAAATGTAGACCTTAATTCATTTCCTTCGGCAGTATCACTTTTCATTTAATTGATTCAACATAGTTTCTGTTTCACAACATGTTGGAAACATCATGGCTTAATCAGATGTAGTTACCACATTTAGTTTCTTTTGTAGATTTTCTTAAACTAAAAGAAAAAAACAAAACAAAGTTCGGTTTGATCTGAAAGAGTCTTTACAGTCAGAGGTTGGAGAGAAATAGAAAATAAACAATACATTGAACTTTTCACAGAACTACTATGAAACTTAGAACCTTCTTTTCTAGAATACAAATAAATATTTTAATGTCTCATTTCAGGACTAGAAAATAAACAAAACGTTTCTGAATCAAATGAAAACCCATTCAGGGGGAAATGGTTTTCATTTGACATATGAAAATCTAGAATAGCAAAGCAATTACAAGTTCTTCACAAATGTTTCATTACACGTATTGTTTAACGAAGGTGTTGATGTAAAATGTCAAATCTTAAAAATCTACGATACATGGCTTCAATTTCAAATTGACTTGTGTTTTGTTACTTTTAATGAAACAAGAGAAGCACATTTGGGCGTTGTTAGTCATTGGTCTCTTGACTATTTTATTTAATCTTTCTATTCATTACTGAGCTATATTCTCTGGGTTGGAAGTGCTGAACATAACAAAGATAAAAGTGAGAAAGCAATGATCTCTCAGCTTCTAAGCCAATCAAAATTTAGATCCTTAACAGAATTATTAAAAAGCGGATTTGATATATCTGATGTCAAATTTCATCGTGTATTGGGCGAGCTTGTCATTGCACCAACTTTATTAAGATGCAACTCATTAATCTTTCTTGTAATGTTTTTTAATTAAAGCATCTCCAGCCAACTGAGGGCAGACAAGAAATCAAGCTTTTAGGAAACGAAGAAAGATGAGCATGGCTAGATGCTGCTCAGTACACGGACATACATCTTCTGTAAATATGCAACAACTTTTTTGTCATTTTGTAACATTCACTGCTTATTTCTGACAGGAGATGCACTGAACCTCATTCACTTAAGGTGATTTTTCTATATGGGCTGTTAATTTATATGCAACACAGAGCATTGACAGCAAACCGTCTTTAAAATTCTCTTCAGGGAAAAACCCCATGAGATGTAAATCCTAACATATGAGCCAGAACAACCTAGGAACATTTCTAATTTCACACAGTTTAACTCTCCTATCAGATTCATAAACAACACCCTGTCCAGAGAACATTTGGGACCCTGCAATAAGATGTAAGTTCAAGCTTCTCAAATGAACCTTGCCTGTCTTATTAGTCATGATTTTTAGCCTTGAGCCTTAAAAGGGGTCAGCTTTGTGGGCACAGTGGTTTGTTGGAAAAGTGCCTATTCCAGCACTGCCTGTTCTGTGGCCAGACAATAGACTCTTGTCAATTACGTAACAAGAGCACTTATAAGAATTGAACAAAATGTCAGAGTGACTAGGTGTCCTTTAACTCAGCAGCATGCAAAAAGTCTGCAGGTAACTTTTTTTTAGCTTCTTTCATTTGTTTGTATGATGACTGCAAATCCCTAAAACACATAAATATGTGAGCTGGCTTTTTTAACTGGCATTTTGTCTCTAATTTAATTTCAAAGTTTGCAACCTTGCCAATATGACTGTTTTCATAATGGCAACCTTGAATAAAAAATAAAAGTTTGTGCACATCATAATTTGCATCACTATCCTGAAAGACAGATGTGTGAATAAATTTCTCTTGGAAAATCTGAGGAGTGCTTCCGTTTTGTGACTGCTTTTGTATTTCCTTTGCAGACAGCACATGCAAGGATGGGAGGTTTGCTTTCTTTATAGAATTTCCTGGAAGCTAAGGTTCAGGAAGGGACAGCCCATTGAGTGAATGAACGCTAAAGCCAATGGCAAGAGCTGGACCGTCGTTCAAATAAACCAGGAACAGCTGGCAACCGGGTGCTTTGTTTATGATGTTGACAGAGGCTTTATGTATCTAAATTAACATTCAGAATAGGCATGTGAAAGTAGGGAACTGTCAATAAAATCTGTTTTTCAGAAGTAATTGACTCAAAATGGCTCAATAAAAATGTAACGCATGAAACAGTAGTTGGCTGGTGTCAACAAGCATTCTAGAGTAAATATAAACTCATTGAGCTGGGATGCAACGTATAAATTCATATTTAGCACAACTCAATATGCCTGTTTCTTCTGTCTGAAAACGTATATGAACAGCCTCTTCACCTGCTTCCAAAACATGAACTCAGAACAGATATTAGACAGTAAACTAAGATTGTTTTTATTGTGTTTACAGTTACAAACATCTGGTTTTTGTTACAACTTTTTGAATTCAACTCAATTGAATCGTTTATTTTGTCTGCTGGTATGGTTGTGTGTTATCAGAGCTGGAGATACTGACAAAAGAATGACTTTGTTTAGCATTTCAAAAGTTTGTGGGAGTACCAATATCGCACATTGTTAAAAAGTTTTGGTTCCAATTACAGAGACTTCAATGTCTTTGGCAATGCCTCCCATCATACATTGCAAAATATCATGTTTATGTCTACACTTGAGCAAATAAAATAAATAACAATAATAATGATAATGATAATAACCTGGCAGGATTTCCCAATAAAATAGGTTTCGGTGCATCCCACAAATGTCCGATAATTAGAAAATAATAGATCATGGTTGTACGATTTTTATTTTTTTTTTACATTTTCTTAATAGAAATATAGATTCATTAAGGTGGAAATGATCAACTGTAGGCTTAAATATTTATAAATCTTTAAAAAGCAGTTGCCACACTAAATAATCTTAGTTCAGCCTATTTTACCTGAATCATACAAAGCTTGAAGAAAAACTCAATCGGACATAAATGGTCAATGAGACTCAACATTTTTTATGAAGTTCTCTGCTTGCAAGCGACCTGCAGCTATGAACAAATTCAAAGGTCAAGGCCTTCCTCCAATTGATCATTATTCCTTACTGGATGACACAGCTCAACAAAATACAGAAACAGCTGTTTAATTAGTAGCAGGAAATGGGATTCCTTTGAGACCTATAACAGTGTACTGTATCCAGAACCAAAGTTTTGCAAAGGACTTTCCATGATATGCTGCTTAATAATGTGTTTTTGTTTGTTTGCTTGTTTTGTTTCTGTGCCTGTAGGCTGTATGTAATATGTTTTAGTTTTTTTATTGCATATTGTATTATACATATTTATTTATTTGTACAGAAGTTGCTATTGATTCTGATTACTAGTCAAATTTATTCTGTGGGATAATTTGAACTAATACATGATTGCATTAGCTATGTTTGGGACTATCTGCTGGGTAAAAACAAACAAACAAATCAATTTACTAACCCAGGTTTGAATTTATTAAAAAAAACATTTGTGCAACTCTTTGGACAAAGAGTTAGTCTTTGATACATTAAGTACATTAAAATCCCAAACATAGCTAGTGCAACTATGTGCAAATAATTGAGGATAATATTGCATTTGTGTGAATTAAATCATTAACACAACCCCATGGCTTTAACATTGTTGCACATCATCAGTTCACCATCTCGCAATTTCTTATGTAACCCTGTGGCTTACTCAGTTCTGTAGAGACTATTGCATAGTCGATTGTAGCTGTCTTTGATGAAAAATAAAAATTTTAGTAAAACCCAACAAACTCTGTTTTGAGATGTATTCTTTCAAGAGCGTTTTATCTGTGATGCCTTTTGAACTAGCAGCCCAGACAGACTCCACATCTTGTCCAACAACATATGGGATATTGGGAGTTTGCCCATAGAATTTCTTTAAGCTTTGAGCAAACTTCTTTTCTAGTACAAATGAAAACAACAGTGAATGCTGCAGGATATGATATATCCATCCAATTTGTTGGGGAAAATATGAGGGAGGGTGGTGAGTGACAATCAATGAAAACATTGAAGTTGTCACACATTCAGTACATTCAATTTAATTTAATTTTATCTTCATGCTCTGATTTGCCCTTTTAAGTTTTTCCAGATCAAATCTATATTAAGAGCAACTTTTCCTCTCTGTTCTCAAGCTGAACCTCACTTCTCAGAGACCTATGCACATAGTCAGTGAGAGGAAATTAAATTGCTTTTCCCACAGCTTCATTAATTATTTTTGTGAAATTGTTTGTTTGCTTGGGCTTTTCCGGTGAACCTGGCGCTAACACGGGGCAGAGTAAGGCTACAAAAACTGTTTTCTCTTGCATCATAAAGGATTTGTCTGTGACTGACTAGTCCTCTAAACAAGCAGTGGGGAGAGTCTGAGGATACATACTCATGTATCCGTTAGCATTCCTGCTTTAGAGAAATAAATTGCATTCTTCATTATGACAGAAAATGGATTTTCCATTGGAAGGTCAGCACTGAATGTTAGTCATGGAACTTCTGCTAAGTTGCTTCTATAACACACTTCCTCAAAGCTAAACCCAGCGCTATTTTAGTAAAAAATACTGCTATATTTCTACATGTAAAATTACTAATGTACATCTAAACAAAACATTGTGAAATCATGGAGATTGAAAAAACATTGAAAAAATTCAACATCTATCTTTTCCTGTGTACTTCCACAGTCGAGAAGCTTCCTTATCTGTCCTATCAGTTAAACTAGCAAACACATAAAAACATTGCTATTGACGTCATTTAATTTAGTACTGTGGTTTATTTGGTGTTCAAGAATATCACCATTAAATCAGACCAAATACCTTTAAAACTGAGACCATAAAAGCCAAACCAAACATTACAAAGTTAGACCATGGTAAAAGAAACATTTGTGTGGTGGGAAAGCCTGTTTCCTATAGAGCGCACGTACTTCTTGTATGTCATGTTGACATTTTGGCGAGGTTAATGCACTGAGGAGCACTTCAGGATGGGATGGGGGGCCAAGATTGCAACTGATGGCTGCTTCAGCACTCACTGTTACTTACTGTAGGCTCGTGGGTGTTATTGCATTTGCCACTAATGGGCTTTAAGATGGAAGCTCAAAAAAGGTTTTAGTAAAACACTGAGAATTTTTTTTTCTCTTATAGAGACATACTTTCCAGTTATATGCCTTGTACAGTGGACACTTCAGTAAACTTGCTCACATCACATTTTACAATAAATGTGACATTTTAACTTTAATTGAGGTTTTAGCTCTGTTATTTTTTAATGTCTTGTCAATGAAGTTCTAAAAGTACAATGAACAAACTAGACAAGATGGTCCAAATGATAACTTCCCAAGAATGGGACATAATTATAGCAATGCTTTTGTGACAACTAAAAAAACTCTGTGTTGTTTCACAAATGAGTTTAAAACCCTGTAATCAGCGTAAAGTCTGTGTTTTAATGTTTTAAAAGTAAAAAAAAACTTTAGTTGTTTTAGCGATGGAATGTTTGACGAACCTTAAACTGTATTCTAAAGAATCCTCCTTTCTCTTTATAAATTTCAACAGTATTTGACATGTGCTTACATGTGCTTACAGCTTACTTATTACAAAACTCAATTTTTCTTTTTGTCAAATTCAGATTATTAAAATTAGATACATTTTAATTTCAAAGAATAAATGCAAAGCTCAGTTTCCAAATGATAATCCTATTATCATTGAAAATCCACAGACTAGCATTTTTTCCCTTGTCTGCTTGCTCTTGCTTTGTTTTAGAAACTGCCTTATCCATCAAGTAATGAGAATGAATATAACTCACACAGGAATAGTGGAATTAGAGTTGGTGAGCAACAATCTGTCAGTTCTGGACACAGCCAGATGGCACAGTATATTGGCAATTATGAAAATTTCTGTTTAGAAAATGAACATTTTAAAAACAGAGAAATTAATTGGTAACATCCTTGAATGACACACTGTAAAACTTAAGTCAAAATATAAAGATAAAATATAAGTATTTTTTAAAATAAAATGAGAAAATCATACTTTTTTCCAAGGTCTAAAAAGTAAACAATGCAAAAGTGAGAATCCAAACCTTAAAGCCCTCTGCTTTCACTAAAATCTTGAGACCACTGAGCAAGCAATACAATTAGTAACAATTGCCAATCAATTATATTGATTAGCTGATGTTGCTAATCAGTTGTATTGATTAACTGATTATCATTTTGTGTGAGAGGTCTTTAATAAAACAGCAGTTGAGTTTATCTAAAGCTTTAAAACTATGCTAGAACTGCTGTTGTTTGAAATGGACTTGAAGATTACAATGCATGTGGCAAAACAGAACAGAGAATCTCACAATGAACTGAAATAGAACCTGTGCAAGTCCTTTTATGTTAGTGAACCTAAAACAAAAGAAAACAAGTCGGCCTTTCCTCCAAAAAGAAATGTAAAAAAGCTAATTGCTCCATATCAGACTTTACAGTTATGTATTAGTATGTTAGATTTTAATGCTCATTTATATGTTATTATAAGGATTACCATAATTCAATCTGGGGAGACTCAAATGGAGAAAAAGCAGCCATTAGAGTTTTGTTTGACTTAGATTTCTTTGGTATTCTGACACTGGCAGAAGAAATGCTGCGCTTCGTCACAGGCTTGATTGGATAGCTTGGTGCGAGGAGTAGGGTTTGGCACATTAAAAAAATCAATGTTGAAGCATTTTGTTTACTGAATCATAACTGATACTTATGTTACAGGCCACACACTTGCATACCTTACAGTCATTCAAGGAGGTCATAATGTCCTTTGTTTATGGAAGCACTTCTCAGGTCAAATGCAGGGCCATTTGTTTGACATCCTAGATGAACACTGCTGTCAGTACAGTACTATCTAATATTGGCCAACAAAAATAGCTAAAAAAATAAGTTCAAGAACATGGGCTGCACAGTGGAGCAGCTGGTAGAGCTGTTGCCTCACAGCAAGAAGGTTCTGGGTTCGATTCCCGGCCCCGGTCTTTCTGCATGGAGTTTGCATGTTCTCCCTGTGCATGCGTGGGTTCTCTCTGGGTACTCCGGCTTCCTCCCACAGTCCAAAAACATGACTGTCAGGTTAATTGGTCTCTCTAAATTGTCCGTAGGTGTGAGTGTGTGTGTGCATGGTTGGTTGTCCTGTTTGTCTCTGTGTTGCCCTGCGACAGACTGGCGACCTGTCCAGGGTGTACCCCGCCTCTCGCCTGAAACGATAGCTGGAGATAGGCACCAACAACCTTCCTGACCCCAGTAAGGGACAAGGATGTAGGAAAATGGATGGATGGATGGATAAGTTCAGAACTACAGTTTGTTCTGTAAAGTTCATGCTGTGGTGTGACCTCAAGAGATCTCTGCAAAAACAGACACAGAGTCACTGTGGAGGACAGTGAAGCTAAATTTCTTCTTAAAGGAGAAAAATTATGCAAAATTGACTCTCTTGAGATTTAGATCATGTTATAATGTTATACCTTAAATGTTGCTTTTATTTTTTTATATATGTTTGCGAAATAATTTATTCTTCTGTATAATGCCACCAGAAGATGACATTGCTGTGCAAAATGCGGGAGACCAAAGCGTAGCTCCTCCTTTTTTAGAGGTGCAGATTCTCCTCGATGCTGGAGTTTCCAAGCTTCCACCTTACTGAGCACCCTTCCCCAGAGACTCCACCACTCTGATCCTTCAAAATAGCCAACAGTAATTAGCAAACACCTGGTTGACCTGATTGTGTCTGCTGAGCTCATTTCAAGAGCTACTTCTGACTAAACCGGTGGTAAAAATGTTGTTAAAGGGTAAATAGAGGAGTGATTTGTGGAGATGACAAGGTGATGTTTTTGAAAGAGCAGGAGTTTTGAAAGTGAAATATTTGCACAAATTACACAGTCAAATTTCTTTTAAGTCATATTAGATATATATGCAACATTTTTATAATAACTCAAGGTAACATAATCACTTGTTTGTGCTGTTAAATGCCACTATAAGCCTGGAACATACATAATACTGCTCCTTTAGATAATAAAGGACAGACACTGTCTAATTGTGTTGTCATTTCAAGTTTGACCCGTTTTTATTAAATCCTCGTTTTCTGATGTAAAACGAGGACAGTAGTCCTGTAGTAGTCCAGTGGAATTCTACCAGGGAAATGACGAGAACAATATTGAATATTTGGAAGCTGTCAGACTTGTCCAGATCACTGGGTTTTGCCAAATTATGTTACAAAACCATGCGTTTTTATGAACAAAATAGATCTGTGCCTGAACTTTTCCTGGATAATGGCTGTTTAATCTCACTTTACAAATTGCTGCATTTATTTCCTGTTTGACCCGGTTTGTGTCTTGATGTACTAATTGTTCTTCTGATCTTGAAGGAATCCAGCACAAATATGAAATAGTATGAAGGAGCTCTTTATTCTGTCTAAGATCTTGAAGGAATCATAAGACTTGTAGGAAAGGCTTGCTTGTTATTGCACAACTATGTCATCTTTGATACTGCAGTTTCAGGGACAGAATGTATGTAAACATTAGCAATGATAAACAACTTGTGATTAGATTTGTTACTCAAGACTGTTCATAATGTATACATGGCCGCTAACATTATAAGGATACACAAATTGTGTAAAAATATCTTTAAAAATTTTGTAAACATTTCCAGAACATTAGGAAGTTCAGAAAAGCGTAAAGGTGGAATGCAGGGGAAAAGTACAAAAACAATCTCAGATGGAGAAACGTTGCAGTTCCATCCAAAGTAAACTGAATTACATCATAGAGATATGGTAGATTACTACTTGTGGACTTATTTTTAATCAAGAATCTGTGAAGGAAAAGGGCAATTTTTCTCTTAGTGCATTTCACAACTACATTTTACTGCATTTCACGTTTCTAAATCTTTTTTTTTTTGATAGCTTTGACTTTCTTTTGTGTGTTCAAATATGCAGTTGATGTTTTTTTTCCATTTCCAAACCCTGATTGTGTAAAATTCTTGTATGATATCTGTGCTTTATAAATATTAGATGGTTATAACTTGTGAAAAATAAGAAAAAAAAATGAAAACATATTTGTTTTGGTTTTTAACTGATAACTACTTTATCCACATTATATAACATACATTTGTTTTTTTCCAAACAAATCATCTACCAAAGTTAATCATCATTCAAAGAAGTGTTGGGATTATTTAATTAAAATAACCATCTTAACATTGAATAACATTAAAGTTTATCTGACTTGGACTTAGAAAATGTACCTTAAAATTATGAATGGTCAAAATACTCATCAAGTAATTGTCTGAATAGTGTATGGCATGACATGTGTAGCTTTAGATTTTCTATATCAAAACTTAGCAATGAGATTACCACATTTAATGTTAAATACTATACAAATAAGAAAAGCAGTAACTGAATGTCCAACAGCTTGCTTTGCCTCCAGAGCTGAGCTTAGTCCTGAGGGGACAAGAGGATGTGAACCCTGAGGAACTGAAAGTCACCAGAAAGGACAGTTTTGTCTTTTCACTAGGGACCCACACAAGGAGATTTCCCACGACTGCAGGATAATAACTGTTTCTGTCACATCCCTTCACTCTTGTCTCTCTCTTCTCACCCACTCATCTAATATGGTTACCATGGAACCTCTCCTTATCCTTTTCTTCCCCGTTTACTCTCATGTGCCTTAATTTGAAGTCTTGATTTCTTTTTCTAGCTGTAATAATCAAATTGTAGGAAATGTTCGATCAATATTTCTCAATAAAATATGAAGGAAAAATATTATGTTCAAGGTTTTGTGAGAATTTGTCAATTCAATCTTTGTAAAATAAACGCTCCTATTGGAAAGAAGTATCTTTTTTTCAAAAATAATATCACTGTATTTCTCTATGTTTAAAGTGAAGCTGTGAGTTGGTGTGTGGTGTATTTAGGCTACATGTTAAATGTCATGCCAGCGTCTTTATTAGATATGAGGGATAGTTTGAGGGCGCAGACTGAAGGTCCTTGGAGGTTCAGGCCACACTGAGGTACGTATGCAGTGCACATGTCTGGCCCTGGGGGAGCCGGTGGGGAATGTGCACACAGGGTCATCTGCTCCCGGTTTGCTCTTGTCTTTATGACCACCAGGGGAGTCGCGCTGCATCCCCAATGAGAAGTGTAGGACTCTGTGTGCCCTGCATAAGCAACACCTATTTTAATCTCAAGGACAAGGGGTTCAAGCACAGCCAGATGAAGATGTTCATAGCTTCTATTATAATGGATATGCAGCATATGATTTCAAATATTGGTTAAAAACAGTCAGCATTTAAAAAAGCTCCAGGTTTCTTCTTTAATATATATTATCCTAACATAAAAAGATCATGTTGTGGTAGTTTTAAAAAAAAAGTCTGCAAATGTTTCCCTGTAATATAAATACACACTTTATTATATACTTTGTTAATACACCTGTTCAATTTCCTACCAACACAATGGCCACACCATCTAATATGGCAGCGACTTCAAGTAGTTAGATATTTAGCCTAGGAAGGCGGGATTAAAGTTACATGAAAAATGGCAGAGCGTATGGTGTGAGTGGTGGGAAAGGGTCAGCACAGTCCTAACAAGTTGTAAGAAATACACTGGCCTGTTAGTTTTTATTCATTTTGAAGATTCAGCAGTTCATGTGAGATTCCTACCCATCTTTTTCATCCAAAATTCTACTTCTAAAGTTATGAGTTAAGTTAAGTTGTGTCACTGTAGTGGCGTCTTGCCATTTGTGAAATATTAGATTATAAAAGCTTGTTGAGATTGAAGAGGCACTAAAAGAGCCAAAAAAAATTTCAGAATGATGATAACCATGAATACCCCTGATGTAATAAGATTTCTGTACTCAGTTTTCCCTGGACCAGACAAACAAAAGGAAACAGTACTCAGTTTCTATGTTCTCCATATGTTGAACAAGCTCCCTACAATCATGAGATGTGTAAAAAAAATTTAGCTTCTTTTGAATCAGGACTGAAAACATGCTGTTTATTGCATCTTATCTAATGTTCTCTTGTCTTAGTTTTTCATTTGCCTCAATTGTGCATTTTATTTTTTCTTGTTGTGTGAAGCTCATATTTCTACAGCAGTTTTTTTTATTTATTTTCCAATTGAGATGTATTTTGTGTGACCTTTGTTTGTTCCTTTGTTGCAGCACATTGAATATTAATATGTGTAAAAACTGCTGCACATATCAATATTCCTTTCCTTACCAATCGGGCTTTGAGCTATGCATGTTGGACAGAAATGCATATTCGAGGTAAGAAAAGCAAATCAAATGCTGACACCTAGTGGAGATGATAAATATGAAATTTAAAATCCAGTTTGGGACGTAAACTATATTCTTATAACTTCCATCCGCCCTTATCCCATTGTAGTTGGGATGGTGCCTATTTTGGACCCAGGACCTTCTCGCTGCAAGGCAACAGTGATACCTAACTTAAAAAAAAAACAATCTTGCTTAAATTCTGTAAGAAAGTATTTTCAATAAGGTTTGCTTACATTGAAAATGTGAAAGAATTTTTAACAAGGTTATTTTTCTCTTAGTTTGGCATTACTTTATATAAACAACTATTATTTTATTCATAATTTGATACCCAGAGAGCAGTTATACATTAACTTTATTCCTATTATACAAGGTATAGTTCATATGAAACAAACTTTTTCAAAAGCTCATATTGGACAATGATGTTTGTGTAAACAAAGAGAGCACCTTCATCCATTATTGATACCTCAAGTACAGATGAGTAAAAAATAGATAAAGGGGGATACTTTATATTTTCAAGACTTTTTACAGAAAAACCAAGTAAATATGTTTCCTCCAGTTATTGAATTACTGTATATATAAAATGTAACTTGCTACTGTCTCTTTAAAAAGCTCCTGCTCTTTCCGACGCTCCAGCACGTCCTCACAGCACCCTGAATGGCTGCGACCAAAGACCCAGGGATTTTTCAAACATTCATGAAAGAATCAAGGCAACACTCCTGGTATGTTTTTGATGTAGGAGTAATATTATAACATGATATAAAGCTACATCATATTTCTTTCACTACCTTCAAACCTCTTAACTTGACTGAGGGTAACTATTAAAGGGTAAACCGAAAAAATGTTTCATAGCTTTTACTACCTAGAAAAATGTAACTTCTAGGTATATTTAAAAAACTGAGAAAACAAAAGTATATATTTTCCTGTAGCAAAGAGAGGTATGTAGGTTTCACCAGGCTCCCTTAAAAACAACGAATTTAGACTCTTGCATTATTGCTGAACAATGATGTCAATATTTTTCTGTCCATCCATTTTTAGGTGGTCAAAAACATTAGTAGGTAAAAATAAAAAAGCAACTAAGAAATATTAAAATTCAAATGATGTTCTAGCTGTCTATAAATAATAATATTTTCTAAATATATCACATCAGTGTGGTTAGTTTTGGTCACACACATTATAAGAAAATAAATCAGATTCTTAAAATAAATAAAAAAAACTTCTAAAAGTGTCTCCTTTCTTAAATTGTATCTAAACCTTTAATTGATCGTATAACTTTTAGCTGATGAAGTGAAATTTGAATGATAAATTAAACATATGGCCTTCTATTTAATCTTAAAATTGCAAAATGTCATGAAAGCAGAAAGATTTGTCTTTTAAACATGTTCTTACCCATAAAACCACTAGATGTCAGTAAAACGCTACATTGAAAAAAAAATCGAAGTAAACTCTTTTGAGTTAAAACAACATCATCCATCCACTTTCTGGGCGAGAGGCGGGGTCACCCTGGACAGGTCGCCAGTCTGTTGCACGGCAACACAGAGACACACAGGACAAACCATGCACACACACCCGCACACCCCCCCACACACCTAGGGAGAATTTAGAGAGACCAATTAACCTTAGTCATGTTTTTGGACTGTGGGAGGAAGCCGGAGTACCCAGAGAGAACTTACGCATGCACAGGGAGAACATGCAAACTCCATACAGAAAGACTCCGGGCCGGGAATCAAACCCAGAACCTTCTTGCTGCACGGCAACAGCTCTACCAGCTGCACCACTGCCCTTAAAAAAAACATACAAGTTGGAGATGTATTGAAACAAACAGGTGTGTCAAATCATGTAAATGAAAATGCAAGGTTTATAAAACTGAAAGCAAGCAGTTATTCGTCTTCAGACAGAAATATTGTTAATCATTTATATGGATGGAGCAAGTGACCTTGACTGTAATTTTGAATTACGTTGGCTCTGTGTACCTTTTTTTCTCTTTGTACTATTTCATACAAATTAAGAGATAAATTAAAAGCAAGACAGATTTACAAAGTCTGAGGTCCGTCATGAGATTTTAACTTGTTGTCTGGAGAAGTCAGGTCAGTTGGGTGTTAGCTTTGGGCTCAGTGCTATTTTTATTCATGTACTCAAAGAGAAGGGGGAAAATGTTTCATTTTGTTGTACTCATTATACTTCTGAAAGGAAACTTAGATTTTTACATGTGTGGGTTGTCAGAGTATACAAATCTACCACTTTTATTTGCATCTATTTCAAATGAATCTTAATATTAATAAGAATGTAAACTGGGCTTTGTAAAACTGGATGGACTAAGAGGTCTGCAGTGCAGCGAAAGAAAATACTCCTTCCTGGATTGGAGGGGTTCTTTTTTGCTTGTGGTTGGGTTGAGGTTAACGCTTTGAGCTTCACTTAATTAATTTCCATTGACCTGCAGCATCAGGGGGAAACCTCTGTGGATGAAGTCACAATTATTTGGATGAGGAGAAATGTTGCAACTTTGTGATCAATTACTATAAATGTTTTGAGGCAACAATAGCTGCAGAGTGAGTGTGTGCATCCCAGAGTCATGCTGGTTCACAGCAGAAACTATAGCTTTTTAAAAAATGTATTGAAAAATGATATGTACATTTTAATGTAATCCTCATTAAGGCACATTTTTGGGACGTTTGGATGAACCACTCACAAACTATGAAAAGCAGTAACTTTTTCTGAAGTAGCCAAACAAACAAAATTTGAATTGATACCATATTGTAGCAGCAATCAGATGAATAAAAAGTATATATGTATAAGACTGAGCTTAAACTACCACTTGATGGTTGTTGTTGCCCCCATGGGTGGAACCACCAGGTATTAGGTTTATAAGAAATTACATTCCTATCGACTGTATGCCCAGGTTGGTTTAAATAAAGTTATTATTATGTATTTATTCAGATTTTGTTTGACATTAAACTTGCTAGACTCTCTGAAACACTTACATGAAAACAACAAAAAAAATATGAAATTAGAAGAAATCCTTTACCTACTGTTAAGCCATTATATTTGTAATAAATTTTAGGTTGTGTTCAGATAATCTGCTAATTAATTGCTGCTCTTCTGACATTAGATTGTCTCTCTTATGTTGCAAAGAGCTGTATTCAGAGATTGTTATGCATAGCACAGTATGTATATGCTGAAACCCACGAGGTTTGGAGCCAGTATTGGATGGTCATTGCTGTGCATGGATTTGGACAGAAATGTCAGAAGGTTACTATAGGAAAGCAGGCAGCATTATGAAATGTACATATGGATGAGGCCCCATGGACCAGCTGTTGCCCACCTAATATTGGCTCCACTCTACGCTGATGACATCTGAATACACAAACCTGACATTCAGCCTCATTCTCGGCTCTGAAGAAAATCTACCTCAAAACAATCACAACAGGAAAAATCATATATTTTATCTAATAAAATTCATGGGAATGCATCTTATTCTTTTGCGCTATTTTGTGGTTAGTGAGAAGCTGTGGTTGCGTCTCATCCTGGTGACAGCTTCAGTGTTATATATTGCCTCTTGTTGATGACATATGCAAACAGTCACTAAGGTACTGCTAAAGTTTACAGCCATTCCCATTACGTTATTGCAGTCACATCATCAGTTCTTCTTCCTGTTTGCTAGAAAGCTCCTTCTTATTTATAAGACACAGGACAATGGCCCATAGCAGCAAAGTGCCATTGTCTGAGTTCTTTATGGCACTAAGCTGAGCTGTTTCCAAGGTGAACAACAGCTGTGCATGACACCATCGACAGAATAGCTCGTAAAAGTTAGTAAATAATGTATGTCATTGTCATTTCTTTATCAGATAATTTGAATGATTACATGGGGAAGTCTCTGGATATTTGCACAATGTGCCCAGTCAATAATTCATCTGTGTCACCTGGGTATGTGAGCTACTTAAATCAACCCTAAAACTGTGATATGTTTTAACAGTCCTGCTTCTCTGTCAAGACTAAATATTTACCCCTGCTAAGCAACACAATTTAGAATCTATAGACACATTTTAAACTGCAAGTTTGTGTAATGAAGAAGCAAAGGTATATTTTTTCACAGTTTATTTTCCAAATAACTTAGATGATTTGTTTGTATTTTAAAAAAGACAAAGATATAAAGACAATACAATTGAAACAGACATTTTTTATCTTTGTTTTGTAAAAGTACAACAGTAACATTGAAGGCAAATAAATACTAATAAATACAAATGTATAAAGTACCGTACAGATTAAAAAAACAATGTACATTTCATTGCACATCACTACCAGAAAAAAAGTTTGCCTAATGGCTAACAAAAGTGCTTTTTCCTCGTTGTCCTCTTTGATTGTCATTCAGCCAGTTAAGTTTAACTTTCTAATGACAGTGCTTTTAAACGTCATCTGTCTTGGCACATCAATCAACTTTGTGACCACAGCGCTCAACTTTTCAGTCATTTCCTCTTCCCCTTTCAGTGTCATCCTGTCTTTGCAAGAACAGAATCTGCACCACTGGCCCATTTGGTGACACTTTCCTCACAGGAATCTTTGTTTCTGCTGTCATGTCAAAGCACTACTTCTTTATACAGCAGCAAATGCTGTACATTTCATAGGTGCTTAAATTTTAAGGATGCTTAAAGTCCCCTGTAAAATCAGAACAAAATTAACTTCACACTTTTTTGACCAGATGGGGCAGATTGGTGGGTTTTGTGCTCGGTTTTGCTTGGCACAGTAGATCCCTATAAACTGGAGAGTGGAGGAAGCGAGGGTAGCAGTCCTTGGCCATCAGCATGTAGATCCTATGCTGGGCTTGGTCGAAACAAGACGGTGACGGGTCCTGCAGGTTGGCTTTGGTTATGTCGCGGGTTTCATGGTCAATATTTACCTACAAAAGACACGAGAAGACAAAAAGTCAGTTTGTCCATTTTTCACTCAGACATTTCAGAGACTGTCATTAAATCTGTCTCTTGTTACCTCTCGCGGAGCTTCACTGCTGATGAATTCACTGTAGATCTTCTGGGCCTTGGTCAGTAACTTGGTAGGACACTTGGTTCTTCTGTAATCTTCACAGGCAAAGTAGAACGCAATGTTCTCCTCGCTAAATTCAGAAACCAGGAAGGCTGTGAAGGCACACAATCCATCTGCAAATGGAGGAAATTTGATTAGTAATTACACCTGATGGAGCCATGGAGGCTGCATTCACAGTCATGTGTATGTAAGTCATTTATGGGAAACCAAACACACTGTTGTGTAAAAATATAATAAAAAGCATTCATTTAGGGATAAACTTACATCTACTGGACAGTAGCTTTTCAAATGATTCTTTCCACTTCAGGCATTCCTCCAGGGTTGGTCTGAAAACAGTGAGAAACATGCTTAAATAAAGCTGGAATTTTTTAAAACACATCAAGATCTATTTCTTTGAAATAAAGCAATTTCATATTTGTGTCAAGCTTACTTGTTTTTCCCTATTTTGCAGCAGGATAAGGTCCAAACGGGTTTTTGCAGAAGAATTCCCAGCCTTGCTTTCAGCTCCTTGGCTCTGAAAGAGAAAGAAGCAAAAGGTTGGATACAATTTTCTAAGTGACATCATTCGTATTCACAGAAAAACCTACATTAGAACTCAAGAGCTGAAAGCATCAATAGTATAAAACAGCTTAAAATGAAAATCCCATCTGAGCTTCTCAAATGCCCACACGCCAAATGCCTTCCCCTCTAACACATAATCCAAAGAATCAGCCTTTTCATAAAAGTGAATGTACCTTTCCAAGCAGCAGGCAGGCAGCGATACGAGTCCTTTACACATAGCAGCAAGTGGGAGCTGGCGAGGGAGGGTCTCCTGGTTCAATGGTGCTTAAGTTTCCTTTCAGCAAAGCTCAGCCAGGAATGAAATTGTTTGTCTGTGCCTGAGTAGAGACAAGGCAGAGGTTTTATAATCCTACCGCCCACACTTTCTGATGTGTCATCAGCTCTGTCAGCCAATAGCAGAGAGGGTCACAGGCGAAGAGAAACAGAGAGGGAGAGGGAGAAATGATGGGGGAGAACATGCAAGGACGAGGCTGGGAAATTACGGTGTAATGATAAAAGCCTCTGATAGCTGATGGATTGTTTTTTTTTCTACTTCTAAAACAACAACGGGATTTTTCTGTTTTCACTATTTTTGTGGGTTTCTTAATTTACAAACAAAACCGACAAAATATTATCAACAGATCCCCTCTGTTGTCTATATAGTTTATTATGTCCAGTTTTTATCTTGTCCATGTCTTTAACATTTCCCTTTGAGTTTGTCACATACTCATTTTTAGCAAAAAACCACAATCTGGTCTTTTGATTATATAAATAATTATTATTATATAAAAGAGTTAGTCCACCCATCCTTTGTTTATACCTGCTTATCCTTGCTGGTTCATGGGGGCGCTGGTGCCGATCTGCAGTGGTCACTGTCTGAAAGTCGATGACTAGCATACTGAAGTAAAGTAACTTGTCCAGTCACAATTGTTAGGATATGATCGTTTAAAAAAGACCAATTTAGCTGACAAAAACAAAAGAGAAAACTGTAAAGGTGAACTTTTTATGCAGGTTATTTGCTGCCAGCAGACTGTTTTATAAAAACTAGCTAAGTTGACTCAAATGTGAAGCAACAGAGCAGATTTGGAGAAAAATAATATCTTTTTATGTGAATTATAAATGCATTGGGGTGGATGAGGTAAAATGTACAGTGTGCATATGCCTATGGACAGAATAAGTTAATTTCATCATGACATCACCTTCTCTAAAGGCTGGCTAAATTGCAGGCTGAACAATCAATGCATATATATGTAAAAATTTCTGAAAAGTTTATTTATCTTAGTAACTCAATTCACTATTCACTTCTTATTCATTGCTTTCAGCCCAATTTATGTTCACATCTATTTCACAGCTGCTGACTTTTTTTCTTGTTTTCACAACGTAAAGCACTTTGAACTGCCAGGTTGTGAAATGTGCTATGCAAATAAGTTTGGTGGATTGATTGATTCAATAAATTAGAATATTATCAAAATATTTATTCTTCTAACTCGATGCACTAAGTGAAACATAACTACACAAATGGATAAAACAAGGTAATGTTTTCAAGCCTTAAGTTCTGTGAATTATGGCTGTAAAGTAAAGACAATACTTAGAACATTACATACTGCAGTATGGCAGATCAATAAAAAAATACTATTTAATACAGAAAACTGGGCTTATTAAAAAGTTTATATATTCTTAAAGGTTACAAATGTTAAAATAATACTTTAAATCTGACAAAGAAGATTGTCAGCTCTCATGTTCCAATGTACTAAATATGACTGCATATGTGGTTAGAAACATCGTCACTACTTAATTTGAAGTGCATATTCTGAAACTCTCCTCCATAAATATGTATTTTCCTGATCGAGCAGACAGTGATTAGCATCTCTTCTGAACTCCAGATAACTGTTAGTCATTTGTATGTGAAAAGCTTTGATTTCATGTACAATTTCATAAATAAAATGTTGTCTCTTCAGATACCTTTTTACTTTTTATGACCGGACACATTATCAAGCAGAAACAGCTACTAGCAACACTGAAAGTCAGTATGTCTTAGAAAAAACTCACAGAATAAACATGGATCCTAAGATGAGTCAGAATGAAATTCAGAATAAATGCATAAGTATTACATTCTCAGCACAAAAGGAAATTGGAGAACATTCAGAAGCTCATCAGCTGCCTTTTGCACATGAAAAGTCAGTGGCCTTTTGACATCCTGTGTTGTCCTCTTAACAGCTGCTTAGTTTTTAGTCTTTTAGCAGTAAATGCATTCACACCTTGCAGTCTTTCTAGGATGTGATGAAAGTGTTCATTCCAGGAAATTATATAAATTAAATTTTTCTTTAACTCCGTTACTGGAAGTAGGTGGGGAAGATGTTCAGCTGGTGAACCCAATAAAGCCACAGAGAGAGTTTCACAGTTGGTGTGCAGTAAGTTGCTTATCTCAACTTGTTATATGATTGAGGTTAAAGGGACATGTGAGGAGATGAGGCAATACATAACTGAACAGCAGCAGTGGCATAGTTTCAGACAAAAACCATCGTGCTTCCTAGGACATGATATATGTTTGTGATTCTGAAAAAACCTCCAACTTAGAAGTTTAAAGTGATTGATGGAGAACATTTCATTTGTGGTTATTATAATCTGCAGGTCTGTTTGTATTTTTAACCACCTCTAAAAATACCCAATGAGACAGAACCATAAACCCGGACACTCAGATGAACTGACTCTATTGTTGGCAGTACAGAGCTGTTGCATTATATTTTTCCAATTTAACAGCAAAACAATTTCTGTGGCATCATGTTTATCTAATGAGGTTTGCCTTTGGGCGCCACATGAGCCCTGACCTTGGGGCATTTTCCTTAACCGATCACTTCACTGATCAGCAGAGATGAAAACAGTATTTTTTTTGTTATATTTTATAATTAATGCTTCCATATCCAGATAACTAGAATCGGGATGGGAAAAGGCCTGGAGCCAGAGCCTCTCTTATAGACAAAGGAAACCTTTATTATGCCTCTTATGCAAGGTTTTGGCTGAAGGTATTTCAAGGAACTGAATACTAAGTTTGGCTAGTCTGAAAATCTTTTTCTTTTTTAAACTGATCACCAGAAGCTCTTTTAAAGTCTGCTCTATCTTCCTTTTGTTTCACTCTAGCATTTTCCTCTTCAATTTACAAAAACATACAAAAACTAAAGGAAAATTGTAAAGTATTTATGCATAAAGATGAGGTTTAAAATTGTATGTCTTAAAAACTAATCCACACAGTTTAAATGATCTAATCTTTGCACTTTGTGTAATTGTTGCTCATAGAATTTGGATCAGCAAGGAGTTACATGTGTTTAAATGTAAAGATCCTGTTATACGTGTAACCGCCTTAAACAAAATGTAGAAATTGTGAAAAATTCAGTTGTTAAAAGAAAGATTCATTGTTATTTTGTAGTTATTTTGCAATTACTATGCCTGTATTCAAAATGAATAACAATGTTACTTCTGACATGAACATATATGCTTACATCTACATCTGACACCAAATATTTACATGCAATATATTTTACCTCATATTACATTATAATTGACTTTTCTTATTTCCCAATGTTGCCAATTTCCAAAATGTTCTGGCTGAAGCTGATACTATCCATAGTAAAAATAAATAAATAAAAGTATTTTTGTATCAACAAGGGTTGAAAGAGCACATGTAGAAAAAGCAATATGAAAATTCACAGCATGGTTTGCAAATAAACACAGAATAAAGACATACATTTTTGAGACATGTCATGTGATCTAATAAAAATGTATACAATTAAATAGTGAGTCCATAATAAAAAATTTTACGTTTGACAAGCTTGCAAGCTTGAAAAAATATCACCTGTAAAGTATAGAAATTAAAGCATCACATAAAGTTTATGTTTTCCAGGAGGAAGAGTTATTCTATTACTTCAACAAATAAATGCTGTGTGAGGAAAGAACATTGTGTGAAAACACTAAGGCAACATCAGCAGGAAGCTAAAGCTTCCATTTGGGAAAGCCCTGATCTCAGTTGCATAGAGAAGTTTGCAGAGCTAGAAAGGTGACCCAGAAAAGGCTGATTCAGTTGCACCAGTTCTGTGAATAGAAAATTCAAGTGAATTTAGCAAGAAGCTAGAATACAATTTAAAAGGATCTTGTACTGATTACTTAGGTAATGTTAACATCTGTATTTTAAGAAAAGAGTCAACGCTACCTCCCTGAGATACACACCTGTTGACAAAGGGTTAGATGTATTGATGTATGGATGGATGGATAAAACATTCTCTAAACATATTTTGTTTTTGTTTTTTTATTGAAAAACATAAAAATGATCTGAGAATCTAAAACAGGAAAACTTTGGTCTGACTAACTGACAATGGGGGAAAAAATGTTATTAGTCTTGTTATGTAGCGTAGCTGAAGATATGATTTAAATATTATTTATATAAAAATAAATAAGTCACGAATGAACTGTTAAAACTGTCCTCATTATGGTGGTGATATGCAGTGATTAAAAGAAACAAATAAGCATCAATAATATAACATCAATATCTGAACCTATAAGATTAAACTATAGAAAAGTTTACATAATGTGTCACTCAGAATTACATAAAAAAGGTAAATAAAACCTATTAAAGTTAAAGATTGTGGCTGTAGTTGCTAGGAAACTTTAGCAAGTAGAGGATATTTTGTTACATAAATTCAAACATAGACTTCAGTCTGTTCATTTTGTAAAACTTCAACTCAATCTTCCAAACTCACTGACCTGCATGCTTTAGATCCACCGCCATTTCTATCTGCCTTATTTAAATAAACATATAACTCGTTAATTTCTGTTAAAGACCTGCTCAAGGAAATTTGATCTCTTGAATCAGGTGTTTGGAGGCAGGAAAACATCTACAATTCAGGGCATTGGGTTGACAGTGTGATGTTTTATAATTAAGCAAGGTCAAGTTGAGGTCATACAAACAACCTAATTACTGACAAGACACAGCAGGTCTAGAAAATGGATGGAGTGACTTACCCATGCCTCTTCTGTTCAAATGGAGGTGAGGTGTCAATGGAAAAACATTACATTCTTTGCTAAATGGTCACTTCTACTTCAACAATTAAGAGTTCCCTGCTGCAAGGGGATGTCACAAGGATTTTTCCATTATTGAGTTTGCATGTTCTCCCTGCACATGCTAGGGTTCTTACAAAAAAAGAGGACTGTCAGGTTAACTGGTCTCTCTAAATTCTCCTTAGGTGTGTGTGTACTGTCTTTAGCTCATTGACCACTGGAGATAGGCACCAGTATCCCATGCAACCCCACAAGGATAAATGAATGGATGGATATATATGGATATACAGCTCAGGAAAAATAAAGAGGTCACTAAACTTCCAAGCAGAAGTTTAGTATGTTTTTGCAGAAAATGAGAAGTGGTCAAAATAAGGAAAAAAATGCAATGATTCCAGACCTCAAATAAATCAAAGAAAACAAGTTCATATTCATTTAGAAACAACAATACTAATGTTTTAACTTAGGAAGAGTTCAGAAATCAATATTAGGTGGAATAACCATGAGCTTTTCAAAGGGATTCAGTGCAGTGACTTCTTAATTTTTTCCAGATAAAAATATGCAATATAAACATTCTAAATATGAACATATTTGTTAAAAGATTTATAGAAAATCTTTTAACAAGATTTATTAAAAATCTTTTTACAAAGATTGTTAAAATCCATCAATGATATTTTGAAAATACATCAATTACATTTTGTTTCAAAGTGACTTCCAGCCCAGTATGCAAAGGACAAGCACAAGTCGGCATAATGCAGTGAAGATGGGAAGAAAAATCTCTGCCTGGGGTTTACCTGCTCTTTGTGAAGTCATTGTGCTGATGTGGAGGATGTAATTGTACCATTTGTTGCCATCTGAGAGGCAGAGATTGCCTGAGGCGACGGGGGGAACCTTGCCACCCACTCAACCACAGACGACAGTGTGATGTCAGGCCTCTCCCACCAGTACCGATGACAAAGCCGGAAATTGCAATAAAGGTGTAAAAAAGACCAAATATATATATAATATTGCTTAACAAAGGGCACTTTGTCAGAAAATGGTCACTGTACTTACAGCTGCATGACGCCTTCTGACTTCCATTAGTGTCTTTTTCATTTGACTGCTGTTACAAGAAAGCAAATAATTTTTGCTCCTTGAGATGTTTATTTCTTGACTTAATAATCCAACAGAGGGCAGGTTGTGGTGTCTGGGAGAAATTTATGAAATTGGATTTTAACATCTGAACAAGTTCATTTATTTTCATCCTTCAAATTACACAAATAGAAAATAGGAATGTTTAGAAGATGAAAAATTCAATGAATATAGAGTGACATTTATGTGGAATAACAAGTTTCAGGCTAAAGGTCAGATCTGCTGTTAAGCTTATTTAATCATCTTTGCAACACAATTGTAGCTGGAGCCAATCAAGGACACTTAAAAGTCAAAGCCTTCCTTTACTCACTGTCCATGGTATCTGCCAGCCTGTTCACCTTATGCTACCTCATATGCTTGAGCATATTAAGATTCAGGCTCACCTTTGTCAGAATAAAAAAGCTCATCTACAACACAGTGTGCTACTTTCAGAAATGAAGTTCATGTGGATTCTGCTATGCAAAAGAGAGGGTGGGATTGGGATCATCCTCTCATCAGGTGGGTGATGACATGATGTCCTCCCTGCTGCTGTTGCTTATAAAGAGTAAAGCACAGATTAAATAGTTGCTCTGTTTCACCTATTTCCACCCCCATAATGGAATCAGAGCAGATAAGGACAGAAAATAAAGCAGCATGCTGGATTTTCCTGTGCTGCTTTACTTTCCCTAATTCCGAACAGGAATATTTTTCACCATCAACAAGTCTTCTGACCCCAGGACTTTTTTAAAAATGGAAAAGGTCAATGCAAAAAATTATTTTCCATGTAGACGGATTATTAGAAGACATTTAGAATATGGAAAATCATATTATATTTACTTTGAAAAACATTTGCATGTTCAATAAATGTCCCCCATTACTGTATGCAATCATGTGATATGTAAACTGTAACATACAGCTGAACAGATGGTTATGCTCTTAAAAATGTTTTCACACAGACTATTTCATAAAAGATGAAGTGAGGATTATTCATGTAGCCATTGTGGCTGTGACCCTTGGCATGTTGCAGCTTAACACAGATTTAAAACCTAAGAACTGGTTGAATAGGACTCACCATTCTTCAGTGTTGTCTGATTTTAGCTCATGAAACTGTCAAATTATTTCACCAGTTTCTTGTTTTCAGTCAGAGCTTTTTGTGTACAAACTAAACACTAAAACAGATTTAGAATTTTGATATCGCAAGACTATGCTGAATATTAGAAAAATCACACATCTGCCTTAAAACAGACCATCTGATCATGTTTGTCTGTCTATGCGATGGTATTAGCCAGTCTCTGCTCTCACTTCTGCTCTACCCCTGGTAGATGCCCATAAGTAAGACCACAGCTTGTTGGATTTGATTTTTTTTTCCCACTGGCTCTTTGTTAAATTTATAAATAACATCCTGTTGTTTGTTTTTAAGGCATTTAATGGGTTAGTGACTTCTTATTGCACAGATCTTCTGACTTTGCACTCTGCTATGAGGTCTCTGAGGTCAGGTGAGCAGATGCTCCTGGATCCATTAAGGAACAGAAGATAGATTGTAATTTTTCTTTAACTGTACATAAAAAATCATCCCATTTCACATCAGAATGGCAATTTGAAAAACATATTTACAAACTTTTCTTTATTCTTTTCCATTTAATAGAGATAAAGTTGCAACACATCTTCATTCTTCATTCAGTTCAGTATTTTAACAGCTTGCGGCAAAACTCTGCTTCCAGTCTGGTTGCTTTTCTTCCCTTGTGTGGGTGTAAGTCTGCCATTTTCAGCAAACTGTTCCTCTGGTGGCTCTGAAATGAATCTCGGACAGAAGGTAGGGACAGTCCAGTGACCTTCTCAACTCCTTCACTTCCCTCTGCTGGCCCCTCTTGTCTGCCACATTGCAGATGGAGAGTCTCACTGATACGCAGTGTGTCTACAGACTCTCAGCAATACCCTTTCTTTATGAATGCTGTAAGGATGGAGGTAAAGAGAGATATTTGTTTGTTTTATATTACCATTCAAATCCTCTCTGACTATGAACAGACAGTTTATGCAACACAAGCTGAAAAAATGTAAAGAAAAAATGTAGTGTAAAAAACGTCACCAAACCACCTGCACAGATGTAAATGCTTTCTATCCAGCACCCTCCAGACTTATTGGCAACTATTGCACAATGCACAAAAAGCTGTCAAACTAATTGATCTTGCACTAAAAAATAACTGGTAAAATTCAAGAACTTATAGCTTTTATTCTTATATTGAGCAGTGTGACAAGAAACTTTCAATTAGTCAGTTCATGGTGGAAACATGTCTGGCAGTTATTTTATTCCCTGTACTTGCTGTTGACTGCTATGTGTCACAGGGCTGGTATCTGTTAAAGACCAGAAGGTGAGACAAAACCAACAACAAAAAATAACCCTAGCCTGAGATCAGTGCCACAGGAAGTTCCTAAAAAGTTTTCCTGGCATTACATTTTCACGTTGTTGTTGTTATTGTGTGTGAACATGTGCGTGCTTCACATGTGTGTGTGCTTGTTTTGTTTTCAAAGGTCCTCCAGAGGAGTGACTCAGTCCAGAGCGGAAGGGGAGAGCTGAAAGAGAATATGAATGACTGGGAAGTTCTTGGCGAGAATAGAATAATAAAAACAAGGTAATAAGGTTATTTTGGTTTTGATGCTTGGAATGTATTTATTGACTTGGTAGATACTTTGCAGTGATTCTAAGCAACAGTTTTTATCTTTTCTTAGAAATGAATAGCTATTCAGGTCATTCAAATTACAATTATGTATGAATTAGGAACTAATTGTTCCTTTTTAACATCTGAATATTTAACATGTTCATTACAATTTTAGAATTAATAGCCGCAATGATGTTATCATTTTAGTGTTTTAATTTGTATTGTAATATAACCTTTGGGAAAATTATATATAACAATGGGAAAGTAATAAACATTTCACAGTGCTGAAGATTCTTAGAAATTTAAAATGAGGTGGGTTATTCCACAATAAAATAAAAAGTCAAACAGGGCCATTTGTCAGTTCAGTCACATTCATATGACTCAATAATCAGCAGTTTGTCTATATTTAGGACCTCGACACGACTGAGCAAAAACATAAACCGACCCACTAGTTTGGATGACATTATCTACAAAAAAATAAAGACTGCTTTTGCTATCAAATGTTGTGATTTTTATTTAGTCTTCTTCACTTTAGATTTCAATGTTTTCAATATTTAATACTTTTTTCTTACCCGTGGATTTACTAAAATTTAAAAACGAACAAGCAAACAAACAATAAATGTCTGGATTTTCTGTAACATCCCTTCTTTGATAATTATGAAGTAACACAAAAATAGATCACGTTTTGTTTGCGTTAGCCAATGTGTGTGCATCCTAATAGCTGCAATCTGTCCCAGCAGAACTCTACCAATCAAAGAGCTAGGATTTGTGCAAGGGCATTCAAACATTTGTGAAGTGGCCATGTTAGGTCTCTGTGGGACTTTGTCTGACAATGTGCATGAGTGAATCTCAGGTTGCTCATCTGTCTCATAATCCTCTGGGGTAGACAGGAACAGCCTGCTGCAGGCACGAGCCAGATGCTCACAGAGATTGTTAAATAATATCCACTGGAGTGTGTTGTCTTTCAGCAAAATTATCTTCCACAGATTTTCCCTTAAGGCTTTGCAGACAGTGGAGACCGGAACCTAAAAATTACAGAAGGTTCTGGGATTAAAATCTTCCCCATTTGTAGCTGATTCATTTCATTGATTAATTTAATTTACTCCAAGAGCTGTTGTCTTTGTTGTGTTCTTTATCATTTATTGTGCATTCAATGTGTCCAACGGAAAAAAAAAAAATCACTCTTAAGTTATTTTTATCTGGAACTTTAAGTTTCAGAGGTTTATTCAAAGCATCGTTTGAGTTCAAATCTGGTAAATTTATAAACTCTGGAATTGATATGCAAATCTCAAAAAGGTTTAAGCTGCAAAACCTTCACATAATGACACCAAAAATACACGATTTTTACAATTATTAGAATTTTGCATTTGTTTAACAAATACCAGTAAGCATTCATTGATTTCTCTCACAATGTCAACTTTAGCAGTCCAAAGCAAGTACTGTTTCTGCATTAAAACACTATCTTTCAAATAACACTATAAGAAAACCTGTTGCAAGCTTTGGTATTCACTCTGTTACTTCTTTATGGAAATGCCTTGTGCTGAAATTACACACTTTTTTAGGATATGGGATGACTAAAAAATGTGATTAAAATGGTTGCACTTTTTTACAAAACAGCTCACGTTCAGCCAGACTGGATGGACATCGTCTATGGACACCAATTTATCACAGACTCTCAATTAAATTTAGGTCCAGACTTTCTGACGAAGTTGAGCATCTGTGTCTTTGATAGGTAGAGCAATCTAGTAGGGGTCTTGGTGACATTACTTCACATCTAAACAAAAGGAAATACCTTAAACTAATATAAACCAAAAAAACAAGTCTAATGTACAAATGATCAGAAATAATGAACACAAAGAGATAAGCAAAAGTGGCAAAATCTAAGTAAAAAAAACAAGAAATAATCAAAATAGAAACCCAGATAATACCCACAGTTGCAGATCAAAACAGGAAAATAGGGGAACCTACACAAGCATTTGTAAGTCACATGATGTTTTGACTAGACGTTGAGCATGCACACAGATCTCTCCCTCTGACGGTAGCTGCATGGCTGACAGGTTTCCTCTTATGAGTCCTGGCTGCATATCATGACCTCTGAATATTTTTACATAGCATATGTGGCCAGTCTCCATCATTTGGAACTACCTTGAACATTTTGACAGTACAGCAGTGAAATTTCAGGTCCAACGGGAGCAACAACCTCACAGAACTTACCCACGGCACTACATGTGCCTTATGCTAATGCTGAAATTATTTTTTTTGAGTCACTGGAGTTGGTACAAATCACCTCTTTAGAAGTATTTTCCAGAACAACTAGCTTTTTTACTAGACTTAATTTATGCTATGCAAGTCTCTAAGTCACAAGTGTTCTTTCATTTAGCCAAATCAAAGTCATTATTGCATTAATGATAAAACTTTGTGGAGCAACAACATAATGCCTTTGGGTGTGCATTTGTGCAAGGCTGTATTTATGGTATGAAATAGGTGGGAGTGAGTTGAAGAGCAATCAGGATGTGCCGAAGCAGGTTAGAGTCATGAATAAAATATAACCATGCTGATGTTCTGGACAAAAGCACTTTCACATATTAAACGAGTGACAAAAACATATAAGTTGTCCTTTTACCAGCAGGACATGAAATTACTCATACCCAAAAGGTGGAAATTTTCCACTAAACAACACAACTGACATAAGACCCCTGATGGCAGCTAATAACATGTACAGGCTATTAATGTTACTACTGATTTAGAGATTTTGATTAAAAAAATATTGACATAAGACATAAGCAGGTTTTCAGTTTCCACAGTGTGTGACTACAAATAGGATAATTCTTATATTTTTGTGTGATAAAACAGACATTTTTTCTTTCATGTACCTTATCAAATATTTTGCTAAACAAAGGATAAACATTTACTTGTCTCAGTTAATGTCAGTCATTACTCAGAAATAAGAAGGTAACAGGGAAAAAGGCTTTCATAGCAAAGATCAGAGGCCAAAACCACTTCTGAGAAAAAAACAAAAATAAATCCTCCTTTAAAATATTCAGTAAAGATTTGTTGGTGATTAGTTGAAACACTGACTGTTTGTTTGATTTTCTTTTTCTTTTTTTTCTTTTTTTGGTCAGATGAATTTTGATATATAATTCAAGCAGAAGTAAACATGAAGTATATACGGTAGTTACATAACCCATTATTACATTTGATAAGCTTTCACAATAGCACAAAAGCAAATCCAATTTTCGAAAAACATTCTCTGAAAAAAAAAAGATTTTGTTTTGCACTGAAAGAACAAACTTGCGAGAAAATGTGAACTTTCAAAGTGATAAGAAGGTTAAGGTGAATGGTAGAAAGTTTACTAAAATGCAAAACAATAATGATGACCTTTCAGTGTATTGTGCTGGGAAAACACACTTTTTTTTTAACAATAGTAAAACTAGTGTGCACATAAATTAGAACAATTTCCCGACCAAAACCAAACCTTCAACCAAACACCAAAATATAATGCAATGTTTATGAATGTAACCGATTCACCAATAAATCCTGCTATGGATTCTGTTTTTGTAGGTTTATCACAGCACATAACTGAGCTCAGCAATTATATTTGAAAGAACTTATGGAAAGAAACAATTGCTGACGGTGTAAATGAGTTCTTTGATTCAACTGGTTACTAATCAGACAATTCACTATTTTCTTGCATTTTCTCCACATCCTGCTTTTGTTGTTTGGCTCAGGACGGAACAGTAAGAGCAATCAAGTGTTCCCTCTTCCTCCTTATCATCCATAGTCATTGCAGAGCTGCACAATAGGCATTGCATTTACAATTGATTGAAACCCAGGAAAAAAACAGAGAAATTGCAAAGTAGCAGCAATAATTGTAAAGCAACAGAAGCGAGATGATATCCAGGAAAGATGAACAAGAAATACAGAACCTTACAATTCATATCCATTGAATTTTGCCTCAAATTACATTGTTTCAAAAATATTTGATGCTTTCTAGTGTAATTTTGTGTGTGTGCGTGACAGGCCAACAAAAAGTAACACACAATTATGAGAAGAAAGTTCTTTAGATTATAAAGATTGCAGAAAAATATAGAAAATATTATAGAAAATGTAAGTGGTGGGTAGAAACCCACCAGATAGCTAAATGATGAAGCTGTGAAGAAATTTAAATCAGGTGAGAATTGTAAAGACAGTGTTTATTCACACTGGTGTAAAAATGACTTTGAGGCCATTTGAGCTTTTATAGCTTATGCTTTATTGAAAACTGAATCTGTGTCAGCTGTGTTTGCCATCTCCTGGCCCAGATAGGCCTGTGTTGTGTCTACTAGGGGGATGTCCCACATTCACCCTGCTCTTTGTTCCCAGAATGACAAACACATTAAAACAGCAAAAATAATAGAAATGTTCTGGCATGTGGGCAACTTCATCCCACCAGGGCCTGATATATATATAAAATGAGACGTGGTTCCTTTTTTTAATGATGGAAAGTAAAAATAGTGAAAGAAATAATGCATTCAAGTTTTATGATGTTCAGCATCAGGCAATGGTAGCTTAAAATAGAAATCCAGTCACTACTTCCTTCAGTATGAGTCACTGCTTCTAAAACAGTGAAAATAACAAAAGGTCATGTTAGGATGTAGAATGATGTTCTTTACAATCTACTTCCATGTCATTTTTATCTAATTATTTTTTACCAGTACAAAACATTAGAATTTGGAAAAAAATGTAAAAAAAATAAACATTTAATAAAATAAAAACGTACATTTGTGTGTCCACTTTTACTGAACACATCAAATGTCCCAGAAAATTAGGTCACTATCCCAGTTTCATAACAGTAACAGCTCACTGGCTTTATGAGGACAAAAAAAATAAAAAAACTCTGATTTATACTCTTATGATTTTTATTTATAAAATATACAGGGAGGTTACATTCATTGAAACACAAACACATCTTTAGACATGTTGGGGTACTTGGAGCATATACTGGAAAGAAAGTAATCTTGCTATTTAAGGGATAAGAATATACTGTAGCACGTGCACGTAACAGTGCACGTAATGGAGCAAAGTCTCATCAGGTATTAACAACACTACTCTGGATTTATTTTTAAACTGTCATTTATTGTCTATCCATATGACAGCAAATATATGCAATAAAAAGAAATACATAAAAGCTAAAGAGTATACTCATGCTGTTACTAAATAACATCCATATTAAAAAGAGGTGAAAATACAAGGATTCTGATTTCCGAGTACAGCTAGTAGGTCACCCACAACAAATGCAACACTTAAAAAAAAACATTTTCACTATTTACTCTCAGCAGTTACCTATTTATCTACTGACTGAAGTAACTCAAGATAAATTGGATTGGGTCTTCAAGCAAACTTTAACAATCCTTTTACTATTGTGAGCTAAATGCCACAATTACTGAATGCAAATCACACTTTATAAATTTAGATATTGAATCTACTGCATTTTTATTTGATTCGGGATTTCAGTAATATTTTAGTCAGTAATTAAAATGTATTAACACTTAATGTTCACATCAGTATTGACCAGCCTAAATGAACTATACACATGCCCTATTTTTCAATTTCTTAAAATATTTTCACTGACCATCATTTGTGAGTCTTTGTCCTCCTGCTGCAAAACTCAAAGTTTTACAAAACTTGGAATAACTACACTTAAGAAAAATATCATTAAACTCTGCTCAATGTTCTCACTCTTATACAATTGTTCCAGTTTAAAATACAGGATTATATAATATGAATTCATAAGTAAATAGTTTGGCATAACCACAGATAATAGGTGGTCATTTTGTTCAGTTTGACTACAGAAACTACCAACATTTGCATACAAGACTTTCTAGCTCACAAAGAAAGTGGGTTCACTTTAATTGGAATGTAAAGTACCTTGAGATGGCATAACTGTAAACTGAATCACAAAATTTCTAAAAGAAAAACACTGATTTGAATAATTGTTTGATTAGAATAATGCATGGTTAAAATAAAAAAATAAGAATTCAATAGAAAAACAATGCCAATTTCATGGATGTATTGAGTTCATGTAAACCTGAAACAACAAAAATTATATAAATACACTTTTTTCCAGCCACCAGCAAACCAATGAACTGTGGAACAAAACAAAAAATCTGTTCATATGAAATAAAATTAAAAGAGGAAGAAAAACTACTCACCATGTTTAATGCACATGCACTGCTTTACTCAGGGTACTCCAGTGAAACCCATGGGAACTATCTTTTTCTAATTGGTAAGGGTGGTCATATTTTATGTGATTGGTTTTACTCAAAAGATCTTAACCAGTTTTAAAGGTGCTCCACTCTCTGTAGTAACTTGACACAAGCTATTTTAATAGCTATAAGCTATTTTTCACTTGACAGCACCTCTAGTTTCCATAGTAGTAGCATGTAAATGAAAGGAGGAAGACACAATCTGCAAAACAAAATTACAGATTAAAGTAATTTTTTGTCTTCTATTGAAACAAATGATTTTTTTATCCAATAGGTTCAAAATAAAAAATCACATTTTTTTCATTGTTTCATGTGTCATGAATGTGTGAATGCTAGCACTGCAATTTCACCAGTACTTATTAGTTGCACCTTCAGCTAATAATGGTAGATCATTTTAAAGCTATTATCAAAACCTTTCAATGAGACATTTTGATAAGGTTGATATTTGTAATCAGAGGCTTAGTAGGTGTAGCTATTCATCATCCCTAGTTTTATTGAAGAGAAAACTATTCTTTTCAATGTGACACTGCATGCATGCAGTAAGTACTCTTGGCACCATGCAGCATTGCACTAGTATTGCACAAAGAAAAACATCCAAATTGAGACACAGTAACACCTTGACAAGAAGTGACGAAAAGGTAAGTGCTATTTGTCCTAGAACACATCCCTACAGATGACATCAATTCATTTATCTCTATTCAGTTTGGATAAAACATCATTCGTCTATTTTATATCACCGTGAAATTTTTAAAACGACCTATACAGCAATAAATACGTTTGTTGAATGATGCAGATTTATTTTAGGAAATGAGTTTTCCGACATGCCCCTCAGGAGTCTCCTCACTATACAATGCAATTCAAAGAGACGTGATTCTTCTATGGGGGTTGCATGCTTGAAACAGGTGTACAGAAAACAGTCAAGCAGGTCATTTCATTCTTGCTTATTCACAGTATTGATATGGCATCAAAGGGACAAAGAATGATATACCATAAAGGTCCAGTTTTTGGTCCACTGTGGTCTGCAGTATTGGTCAAACAGACCTCCGCTGACCTTGTGCATGCGCCCTGTTGACAATATCCTGGTACATTTTGGACCTGAGGAACCGTGGGTAAGAGTCTTTCTCCATGAGGCTGTAGATTTTACCCTGGACTTCATTGAGACTGGCTGGAGTGGGATCTGACAGGCTCTGTTTGGTCTTCTCTCTTGTCCGGTAGTCAATGTTCACCTATCAAGACAGTATGAGATAAACAGATTGTTTACATCTGAAATTTAGAGAAGTAGCATTGTGAAAAACAAATGATAAAAAGTTTCACAGTGCTGTGTCAACAGTTGTCAATGTTTTGTTTATTTTGTTTGCTTACAACCCTCATTCTTTTGTTTGCTGTCCAGTGAAAAACCACAATTCAGCCTCTCAAACACACACGGTAACTAGTGTGTGTGTGACAGTTAGGTGTGGCACCACGAGGTGTGGAAACAAAACAAAGCTATGGTTCAACTCTTCAAAAACTGGATTTCAACTTGCCATCCTCTTTTAATTTAATATTTCAATAAGTTTAACAAACTACCAGGTCATTAACTATAAAAATATTTGTTCAAAGTTTCCTATTACAATTTGAAAAACCACTAACATTTCCTAAAATACTGATATCAGTATTTCTCTTTCTCAGCTTCTCATGTTAAGAAATAAACCTTGCACAAGCTGATTATTTAATGCGTCTGTCAATATTATGTAAATTGCGAGAAAAGTAATATATTTCTATGTAAATGTTGCCAAATTTGTAAAGAAAATGCCTTAGTAAATTAAGCTGCAAAGCTGTTCTTATTGTTTGTGCATTAAAAACTTATGTAAGGCTCCCGATATAACAACCATTAGGACAACCATTTTCTATTTTAATTTTTTTTTACCATGAAAGTAAAACACAGTGCTCAAGTTCTTAGGTTGACATTTCTGAAATAGAGCTATAATTTTGTCTTGGCCTAAGTAAGGCAGTTGTAATACAAAGTTTTAATGTTCTATCAATGAACATCAAATACAGAGATAACACACCTCTCTTGGTGACTGAACCTCAATGAATTCCTTGAATATCTTGTTTGCTTTTGACACAAGTTTGGTTGAGCTCTTGATTTTTTTGTACTCTTCACAGGCCATCCAAAATTCGATGTTTTCATCACTGAATTCAGACTTGAGAAATGTTCGAAATGCAGCAAGCCCATCTGCACATAACAAATAACACAGACAGAACAAAAACATGCCTTGAAACGCAAACAATGATTAAGAGATGGCTTCATTGTGATCCATAAAAAAGTGTAGTTAGTTTTTAGATATTTTTTGACTGCATTTTCATGAGAAGAATTTGTTTCTGCTTTAATTGTTAAAGCAGAAAAAAAAACAATTATAAAAAGGGACCACCAAACATGTTTTGACGTTTTAAATTAAGATATGTGATCAGTTAATGTTGTCACAAGTGATGCTTACAGAAGAAGAGCATGTTTTTCTATGAGCTTGTGTCATGCTGACCTTTAATTTCCACCCTGTTCATTTCTGTTGTTTGTCTGACAAAGCCAGTAAGCACAAAGGGGCTGTTTTGCCAATTGTACAGTAATGCAAAAGAGCTTAGGAGGATAACAAGAAACACCGTGTCGTCTGCTATTTGAAGTTCCTCATGTGTTGTGTCAAAAGATTGTGCTTCTTCTTCGGTTAAGGTGACCCAACACTAAATGTTGGGTCACATTTTTAAATTAAACAAAGAGACAAAAGTGTAATCAGAAATTGTACAATACTCAGAGACAGTAACAGTTTATGGCTGGCAATTTCCTGTCCTGAAAGTGAAGTTTGTGATGATGAGTTTTTACATCCAATTTTATGAAAAGAATACAGTTGATAAATTACATGAATTCTGTTAGCGAGGAAAATTTACAGAGGAGCTCTTCAGGCATGGAGAACACAATCCAAAATATTAAAAGTAATAAGAAAAGAAGTGATTCATCATCCGTCAGTTTGCAAATAAATAGATATCTACTATAATAGTTCATAGTCTTGACATAGTTGCCTTGAAAAATCAATACATTGTGGTACTGCAATGCTGCTCAGAAGTTGTATACAAGTTTTTGAGCATCAACATGCAACAATAGTTGGATATAAATTTGCCTCATAAAATGTTGCTGGAATCAGAAAATACTAAAGCTTTGTGGGTTATGGAAGCACACTTTTCTTAATGAGTTTCCAAGGAAGACGTTTGGTCAATTTCATTAGATTACTTCTTTTTTTTTTAGAATCTCAACTTGTTTGTTCAATTTCAACAATAAATAAATGTATATATTTATTTACAGATATTAAGAGCCTTAATATTAAGGCTCTTTTCCACAAGCTACAGTCTTAGTTCACTAAAATGAAATTACACAATGTCTGTGAAAATAAGTCCTTATTCATACAGGATACAAGTAACAAACTGATAGTATTTAAACATCTGTCAAATATTTACTACAATTGATTTAATACATTGTAACTGATTGATTTTAGGTCTCTGATCATGTCCTTTTTCATTTGTCAGTTCAGCTGGTTTGAGGTTGTGCATGCTACGTCACATTGCTTGTTAACTGAGAATAAACACATGACTGTCAGTACAGAAGGAAATGAGATGATAAGTCTGGCCCAATTTGTGCTTGGTCCAATGGGGAAGGTCAGTGACAAGTATGTGACTCATTATGTAGTTAGGAGCCCTGACAACACAGAAATAAGACGCTTACATAAGAAGAGCTGGAAAGGGGGACGACTGGAGCTAACTCGTGTCAAATGTAAAACTCACAAAGAGGTCAGAAATGATTCTAATAAAAAGCAATACATAGAAACTTACATTTGTGAGCAAGAAGGTGATCAAATGACTCAGACCATCGAACAACTTCGTCTGTTGATAGTCTAAAGGGGAAAAAGCCAAAGAGAACAGACTCGTTAAGATGGTAACAAGCCATTATGCTTCGATCAGTTTTTTTAACCAAACATGGGTCTTGACATTTTGATAAAGGGATTATTGTGTGATCTATCTGCAGCTCTAAATGAATCTTCCTCTCGAGATGGTGAAAGACCAAAACACAGTAAATTACATTGAACTTTTTAGTTGCAATATGGCTGAAAACTCCTGAAGCCATGTAACATTTTATATTTACTTTATATCATAGTTTCTCATTAAGTCAAGAATGGTATTTTACAAAAACAGTTCCAATAAATAATCACAGAGGAGCTCCAGAGACCAACAGTGCAGATGGGAAAATCTGTTGAGAGGACAGTTGATAGCAAATAAATTATGAGATAAAAAGCATAAGAACCCGATCCCCACTGATTTTCCTTAACATTTAGACCAGTAGGTTGGTCAGACCTGATTGTAAGGTGAGGAAGAGAGCTAATGCATATCTGAGAAGAAAAACATTTTAGTTTGTAACAAACTCAAGTGAATAAAAACTTATGCAAGGGGTTTATCTGTGGAAATATGGAATCTGGAACAAACAATTAAAAAAGTTGATGGAAATGGTCAGCCTGAAACATGAGTTATCTACTCTAAAGATCAGATTGGCAGCAAAAAAGTACGTTGTGTTTTAAGTGGAAACATATACAGGCCAATCATTTACAGGCCAATGAAGTACTTTTCATTGGCCTGTAAAGTACTTGACAAACAAAGAAACAAAACGCCCTCTTTGGGGAGCGGACTCACTTCAGACATCTTGCTGTGGTCTCATGAGCAGGAGGCAGGAACTCTGAGAAGTCACTGTAGGAATCCGACTTTTTGGAAAGACAGCCTAATCTGGTCTTCATGGTGATAAACCTGGTGATAAAACATGTGGCTGGTTCACAAATGACATGCAACATCATGTTTTCAGTTTCCTCAAACTTATAAAATATTCTATAGGTAGCATTCACAGTCATGGCATCTCTATTTCTGGCAATTCCCAAATAGTTTGACTGTAAAGAAAGTAAAAAAATATAATTTTTCTTTCCAATTTTGTCATTTACAAAATAAGAAATGTTGATGGCAACATCTACAGTCATCTTGACCATATCACAATTGAGGGAATAAACATAACAGTTAAAAAAACTAAAGATTTCATTTTTATACTAGCTGAAATAATTAATGTAATTTATTAATATGCAATTTACCTTTATGCATAACATTTTATGAAACTAGGCATTGTTGGGTGGACCATTAAAAAAAAGAGACATTTAAAAAATGAAATAAAAAACTATTCCCTTGCTCCACCTGAGCTATAAATACACAAAAATAAACCATACCCCCTTTTCCCTATCACAGTCTGCCTCAACTCATCTGTACACTGCTGCTGTCTTGTTCTGTTTGTCAGTATTCTGCCTGTGGGACACATGGGTCACAACAGCTGGGGCATGACTATAAAGATATTGCATCACAAGCCACAGACTTCCTTTAACACAAAGGTTATTTGAAACAAAAATTAAGTCTTTTTTTCTTTTGCATTTTATTATGCCAGTTAATATTTTTCAATGTTGTCCTCCTGAACTATTTTGATCTTTGTGTCCACTAAAGTCTCGCCATCTTGTTTGACTGGTTATCAAGGATATAAATGTCAGATACACTTAAATAAAAACAATTTTAAAAACAATCTGAACATTTTAAAACTATGTATCCATTCTTATATTTCCCTGCTTTCACAAACAGAGTGCTGTGAAGCTGATCAGGTTTACTTGTTTTTGTAGTCAAAAGATGTGTACTCAGAGAGATCGGAGGGAGGGTGGGCAAATTAACAGTTTGGTACATTGTGTGAACAGAAAAAGAACATCAGGGCAGGCTTAAAATCATAGAAATATACCAACAGCTTGGGAAGAAATCACTGTTCAGTCAAGATAAATATGTCAAATAAGAGTCCCTGCACACAGCCAACAAAGCAGAGAACTTGCTAAATCATCAATTCATTTGGAGACTGAAATATGTTTTTTCTATATGTAATATCAATGAGTCAATATTTAAGATGTTTATTTGATGTTTTACAATCTGGTCATGAAAACTTAACAGTCTTTACAAATTAAATTGCTAGGAAACAATAACTCCGAGCAACAATTTTGTTTGCATCAAGAATTTGACAATCAAAGCTTAGATCTAAATTAACATTTCGTTAAATAAATTAGACCTATTTTGCATTTTTGCTCACAGAAAAAGCACTGGAACTATTGAATGCATGTCTGAATTACAATTATAAGAAACAAATATGTATATTTTGGCTAGGTGTACCAGATCCACAAAAATACACAAAGTAAAAACAGGGGTAATCCTACTTTGCACAATGATAAACATCTGCAAATTCAGTCAAGTTGTTATTCTGGTATGTGGAAAATAGTCTTACAGTTATTAGTAAAAATAAAGAAGTTGCAGCACAGTACTATAATGCACACTAAAACACTACCCTTTTTTCATTATTTTGTTGACAATTGCAACATATTTTTAGAGAATAAACATTTTAGAAAGAAGGTAGCTAAAGGAATTTTCAGAGATCAACACCAACAATGGCAATTGGGATTTTAGGTATCTGTCACTAAAAGATTTCAGCCACCTATTTATATCTAAATTATTACATCTGCCTGTGATTCTTCCTGTTTTCATATTTTCAAGAGTGTGAAGAGAGTGTTCTCATTATAGGAAGTCACAAATATGACAAATCTGGGCCTTTTATAGCAGAATAATGCCAATACAAAATTGTATATATCTTTTGCTTTATCCATCGTATATCTATCTTGTCACACACACAAAAAAAGTATTTTATATACAGTTTATATTAAGTATTTATCCTTGATCGTAATGCTGCTGCAGAAGAGAATGAAAGAAAAGACTGCTTTGAAGCTTGGAACTTAAATTGGGAACATTGCACCAAATGTACAGTTCATTACTCAGCTAAAAGCCATTTACTGAAACTAATGGGCTACACCTACCACATAAATTCCAAAGCTTTTAAAAATTTCACTCTGTGTTCCCCAGTCACTCATGAAAGAATGTTTTAATATACTTGTACGTTTAAGAAAACATGTGCATTTGCCTTCAGATTGGAACAACTGTATGTCAGGTTTTGGTATTAGCTAATAGCATGGATTGTTTTTCACCCTACTTTATGGTCAGGATAACAGAGATGTAAATATATTTCCACAAAGAACCTTGGTTTGCGTCACTAAGAGTTAACCCCCTACTATGTTGCACTGTTTTCCAAACCTTCCCTAACCTACTGCATGCAAATCTCACAACACTCAAACCCCCTGTAGTTTGTTTAAATAAACCATAGCACTGATGCTGTCTGACCCATAAACACTCATGTTATATATAATCAGTAATGGATAAAACAGATGCAATGAACTAGAAAGGTAGGCTGCTTGCTCATCAGAATGTGTCATAATCTCAAGGCAGACTCACTTCACTGATGAATAGTTATTTTCAGAGTGCTGCAAAAACAATAGGTAGTGAATATGTATAACAGACTATGTATAGAAACATTTCCCATCAAATATCAGAGGAATGTCAAGCGATGATTACAGAATAAACAATCAACATAATGAAAAGACGAGAGTGTATTGTGTAGTGTAAAGGGTTTTGATCTGAAACAAGGATGTGGAGGAGAAAAGGTAGGGCTATGTATTCCTGTTAGTGATATAAAAGAAAAAGACCATCATCAATTTAAGATGCATTTCATTTAATGTTGACAAGATAAAATTTTTGAAATTCTGACAGAATGGCAAATTTGTATAAAAATTACTTGTTTCACACTATTACTGCTTAAAAATGAAATATTCCAGACATAAATAATATTGTGATCTAAAATACTGATTGCCATTTTGATTCATAGATGTACTTAATAACTAGGCAATAAACTAAGTAAATGCCTATATGAAACTTTTAGCTGTTTAAATAAACCAATTTCCATGGCATGACAGTGTATATTTCAAGATTGAAAATGCTGCACAATACCCAAATTTGCCTTGAAGAGCTTTCCATCTGTCATATAGTCTACAGACAGCAGCAACAGGTTGGGGAAGGACAGCACAATACTATTATTCACTAAAATGCCATGTTAACCAGCATGTGTTTTGAAAGAAGTCTATGGAAAGATTATGTAGGTTGAACATGTAAAAAAAATAAAAATAAAATTTATATTGTGCTACCAATGGCCTAGAACGACTGCAAGCACATTTGAAAAATCACTCAAGTAAAATGATTGGTTCTACTAAAATTATGAATCCCACTTTAAAACGTATTATAGGACAGTGCATGCTTTTTTTAGTGGACAAGGGCAGTCACAATACAGTTCATGCAGTTTAATATTTTTTTATGTTTCTCAATATCATAATGTGTCTCCTCTGCCTATTTTCTTGGCTTGTCTGTGTGCTACAAAATCAGGCTCCATGGCTCCTGAGTGTGCTGTGTGCTGCAGACACGTGCAACTGAGCTATTTATAAAAATCCCTGACATATCCATGTAGTCAGGAGGAAACAGCGCATGTTCTATTCACCCATGCAGTAAGGCCAACTCCTGAAGGAAAAAAAGCATCTAAGAACAGCTCCAGCATTCAAATCTCTCAGACATTCACAAGCATGTCTCATGTAAAAGTATTGGTCAACATTGCCTTGTCCTCTAGTTTCTTTACTTGCCTGATGAGTATACATTATGACACAAAAATCCATGTGTGTATTTTAGCATTTCTCAACTTGTAAAGTTCATTTCTCCAACAAGTACTTAATTGTGAGGACCCGCTGCCCAAGAAGAAGTTATGTTTTGGTGTTAGGGGTTTAGGAAAAAGATGGGAATTGGCATATACTGACAATGGTTAGGTCATTGAAATGAATAAAAAATGAAGTAAATGCAAAGTTCTTGTGTAGATAGCAATACATAGGGGTGTGCATGTGTGTGTAAGTTGGGTATTACCTAACTCGATGCAATACAAGTTTTTAGATCTCCATCCCTGTCCTCGTTTTTGAAATGCTAATGAGAGAAATCCTCAAGTTTTGTTCAGTGGATGTGTATTTTTAGCTGGTATTTTGTTAAGAATTCACAACAAATTCCCTCTGATTTCATTAGTGTGACCTAATTTAAGCAATATGCTAATTTACTCTGCAAGATCTACAGCTGAAACTATCTTTTAACCAACAAACTATATTTTCCCTCTGCAGTACAAAAGTAAGATTTATACCACAGACGCAAAAGATCATAACACATGCAAGGATCCTTGATGTTAGTTCCCAGTCAAAAGGGTCTAGCTAAAAACAGTGAAACAAACAGACATGATAGAATGATTGCTACGACTGTGGCTGACTGATGTACTATCAGAGCATGATAAGTGGAAATAGAATATGATCTATTCATTGAAAATACTCTTGGGTTGCTATTGTTATCCACTCAAGAAACAAGTAGAACATTAGTTTTTGTGTCTGTCATAACCACAGCTGTAAAGGGCATGCATTTATTGATTGGTGGTATATTTTGAAAGACTGTTATTTTATAGGGAGTAGTTTTTCCACTCATTCTACAATGCTCCAGGGCACAAGGTGTTCCCTAACAGTGTTAGCTAATCACTGTTCTGCCACACATACAGACATCCTCCTGAAAGATTCAAATGTAACTGAAGTGACTTGCTTGATCACTGATGAAAACCCACAGAACTGGGATGTCTTTTCACATTGTGTGAAAACAACACAACTTATTTAATAAAAAATAAGGTGATGATTATAGACAGGAGGGGCTTCATCAGAAAGCAGGTATGGGAAAAAAATAAAACAAAAACAGAGTGTATTTTATTTTAAATTATGCAATATGAAATTTAAATATGAGCCATTTTTGTGGTCAAGAAAGACGAGAAAAAGCTTAAAATAAGTGTATTTCCCCGTCAATATTAAATCTCTGGCCCAGAGAAGTAAAAAAAAAATATTCAAATGGTTCAAGTTTTTCTTGTACTTGTATAGAAAGTATTCATCAGGGAATCAAATTTCTGACTACAAATACCAATTTTTTTCCTATTTCTGCCTATACTTACCCTGTCAAAGATGTGCCCCACTTCTTGCCCCATCACTGCTGGCGTTAGTGCCAGCTCCGCTAGCTACCATGGATAGTTTAAGTAGGTGTAACCCCCTAAAAAAAATAATGTATGAAAGAAAAATGAAATAAAAACAAATAAAAATGTTCAAACATCCAGTCTCTGTCTGAATGCTCTGCGTAATATCTTGGCTGCTCCAAGGATAACGTAGCAGTTCCCAAGACCACTGTATTTTTGTGTCCACCTATTTGTTGTATTTTTCTTTTGGCATTTCTATATCATTTTCCTTAGCTTGTTTTTCCCATTTTGGAAATTTGCTCACCTGATTTGCATTAAATCATTTACTTCGTCAGCTAATATACTCTCATTTCCAATTGCAGCATTGTGATTTGAATATATTTTCCTCAAGTCAGCCAGCTAAGTTTCTAGCTTTATGTGTTCTTGTTTGATTTATAGATTTATATTAACTGTCATCTTTAAATCTATTGATTAATCGCTTGTTAGGCCTGGAAATTAACTCAGCTACTCAGGAGCGGTTTCTTTGCTCCCTTACCCACCACGTGTCTCACTTTGCTGCTTCTGCATGTGATTCAGATCTTTGGCTTCAGACATAATTAGCTTGTTATTTTAACTATAAATACAGGTGATAAATGTTTCTATCTAAAGTAACTGCCTTGTAAAAACATTTTATAGGTTTTATGTGAAGAAAAATAATGAAAAACAATTAATATATTTAGCAAATTAATGTCTTTTTGACATTAATTAGAGCTGCTGCACACAGACACATACAATGCTACATTCAAAATGGCTTTGGAATGCCAAATTTATGAAGCAGTGAATTTCACCTTAAGCTTTCAATCTATCTTCTTTCCACAAGTGAGTTTCTGCTGTTTCCAGACTAATTAAGATGCAGGGTGACTCAGATGAGAGTGACTGAGCCGTAGCTACGCGTTTACAAGACCTTGCATGTTTCTTTCCTCCCTGCTGCAAAAATGTCAGTTTTTAGACTTGAGTCACTCCAGAACAACAGCGCTCTTGACCTTGTGTGTATATATACACATGCTGTACTGCACCATAAGCTTAACAGCCCACAAAAAATATGGATATAACCATCTGTTACCACCTTTAGTAACAACAAAATAGAAAACGGTCTGACTTTGGGTTCATTTCCATTATCATAGATATTTCCATATTCTGAAATGGCTGCAGAGATGTTTAACCACTACCATTTGGGCTGCAGAAATGCTGGCTGCTTCTCTGATTCATAATTGCTATTGCTTCCCAGAGAACTTACAATTAATTTCCTTTGTGCATAATTAAAATTGTTGAGTTTATTAAGCAGTTCCCACCACTTCTTGGGTTTAATCTGTATAAATCCCCCACTTGAAAAGACAGTTTGCTTCAGAAGATTTTGCACTTGACTTCACTCAATGACCAGTAATTAATTCTTTCTTTTCTCTCTTTTACTTTGAAAATTGCTGAGGTAAAAGTGTAGGGCTGTATCCTGCTAATTTAGGATTAACTTAACTTACAATTGTGAAACTTTTTTATATTTTAATTTGATAAAATGAATGATTCTCTGTGAATATTGTTTTTAAAACTATTCTTAAACTTGTACACAACTGCATTTCTGACCTTAGCACTGTATTTCTTGGTCTTCATAATACTGATTGTTCACATTTGCAAAATAGTGTTAAGTTGCTGATTTTCTCTGTCATCTCATATTTTTTCCAGTGTCGTGACGTAATGTGCATTGCAGTTTATAGTAAACACAGTTCTGTTGTGTTAATGTTGGCTCTGAAAAGGCTTCTGGGAATACCGACAAATTTGATGCAAAAGACTTGGGGTCAGATATGAATGAAGTTCTAATTCTTAGTTCTTGCAATGTTCCTGAGGCACAATTCCTTTTTATTTTTGACAACTTGTTAACATGCTGTTTAGTTATTTTGTTTTTCAGTGAATGTATTAAAAATATCAAAGTGAAAATGGCAGTTGTGGTTTCTGATAGGAAATAAAACTGCTGCTAAATATAGCGAGGGCAATGAGTAATGAGAGATTAAATTGGTTTTGACATTGCTGGGAACCTTGCTGATATGGTAAAAAAACTGCACCTCTGCTGTTCTTTTCGTTAGTAAGGACATTAAAATAATGATCATGTTTTTATTATTATTATAACTATTATTAAGTCTTTAAAAAGGTACAGCTATAAACAATGTTTGTTATAGATACACGGTGATGTCAGCGTTTAAAGTAACACATTACTGACATCACTGTGTATACATACATATATATTCTGAGCCTATAGCTTCAAAACCCTTGCACTATTTCAGTGTATTCTTAGAAAGCCTTATGATAAAGCAAAGCTGTGCCAGTGGTAAAAGAATATTGACCAGTCACCTGAATTTATTGTCTGATAAGAAATGTCAATATTTAAAGCAGCTGTAAGTATTGTAATCTATTCGCAGAACATTCATTATGGATTCATTATGTTGATAAGGTTTTGTTTTAGCAACCAGATGCCTGTTTCTATAATAGAGGTGGCCGCTCTTGGTAATAAATGTTTGTAGCCTAGCTGTTATGACTTGCTTCTTTTGGACAAAAAGGTGAAATGCTCTGACATAAATCGGTTTTGTCTGTCCATGGCTTCATCAGACTATCAATAGCACTGCGAAGGCTGATGAGAGCAAGCCAATGTCTTGCCTTAACTGCTGGATAACATTTAGCTCCATGATAAAATTAGAACATGTCATTTACTGTGGGCTAAATCTGAACATGATCTGATTTAACTGGACAGAATGGGTTTTTGCATGAGCTTGCTAAATTTAACCTTAGAGGCACTGGAAGGTTGCTTGGACAGCAGGGACTCAGTAGTGACAAATCACATTAATGCGTGATTACAACTTGCCCAAAGATAAAGAGACAGTTTAAGGTAAAGCTACATATATGTCTTAAAAATATTGAGGTCAGAACATATTATGGCACTTAATGAATTAATGCTCAGTAATTAGCAGAAAGAGAAAGCCACAGGTGTGCAAGTGTTTTTGCCAGTTAAATGGGTCTTTTGGCCAGGGTGCCAAAGTATGTTCTTATGTATGGCTTTAACTGTGCTACAAACTGAGGATAGGTCTCTTACCACTCATCCCGCCTTTAGCCATTTATGTAATCAGTTTGAGCCAGGGATTTATTTTAGATTGCAGACAGTGGCTTTGCTCCACGGGCTGCCACTAAAAGCATTTCTCTTCTAGGGGATTTACTAAGTTTGTCATATTAATGTAAGCAGCAAACAGTCATTTAATATTATGTTGCCAAGCTTATGGTGCAGTTGCTCATTTACATTAACCACTGCATTTGGTTTCAAAATTGGAACAAAACCCAAATCACAGATTTCTTGTTAGATCAAGAAAACAGTCTGAATAACTTATCAGTCACAGAAATAGTTTTCTATATTATTTTTGGCTTTCCACACTGATTGGCTTTGCCTATAGAGTTTTGACTTTTACTTTGCAGATGCATCAGCTCATTTATAAATTAATAATAAAGAGCCTGCAGAGAAGAAGATGTTCAGCGGTGACACAGAGACTTACTTGAAAGTAAAGTTACAAAGAAAAAATGTTTATCCGCACAACATTGATTACGAAGCACTTGAAAGAAGAATTAAAACGAAATGCTTATGCAACCTCAATACATTAGCAAATCATTTTTCAGGAATTTTGATACTGTTAGGATTATGAATTGTCTCTTTATTTTTAGATTGTCTTTGTTGTTAATGGGTGGGGTGGGAGCTAAACGATGGGACAGCAGTGAAATTGCATGCCAAAATAGGGCATTAATACCATTAACCTCAGCCTCCTCGTTCACAGGGACACTCCTGGATTATGCCCTGTCAAATACTCAGCAAAAGTACAAAATGCACACTGAAAATATTATACAGAGACACTTTCCTTAATTTATGACAAAGTTATATTTGAAGTACACAACTGCTAATTCCAAATGCTGATTACAACAACTGGCACAAATAATTTGAAAATTACTTCAAAAGGTAGCACAATAGGTGCAACAGCACCATAAGTATAGTTTCAATAAGACTTAGACAATAAACATTAGTTCAACATACATAGGTTTTCATTAAGGGATTGAGGTTTAAAGAAAAACAAGTCTAATGTTTTGGTCACTGATTTCAAATAATCATAAAAATACACAATCTTAAATCTGATCAAGCAAAATGACTTGCAAACCTATGAAACCTCTGATATAAGCCCCTCCAGCTCCACAAAGAATATAAATTGTTCCAGGTTAGGATTACTGAGTCTGTTTTAATTTGATCTACCATTTGGAAAAACTCACAACTTACTATAGACAGTTTGGAATTTGATGCACTGCTCAAGAGCAGGACACAACATTTTACCAGAACCATTGTGGGAATCAGCTGTATTGCCAAGAGAATTACATTAGAATATTTGGAGCCCTGCCAGGCCTGGTGATGGGATGATTAGTTCTTGTCCCTGATTAAAGCCCAGCTGCTGCATCCATTCTACACATCATGAATAAGTGACCACGATTTTTTAACACTCAAATACATCAAACACACCTTCCTGATTTGGGCGGTCTATTTATGCTTCGCAACCTCTAGCTCCACTCTGTGTTTCATGAGATGCTCATGCCTACTGCTGCAATCTGCGGTCTTCTTCTCCTCCCTCCAGTTTCTGCTTGATTCTCTTCTAGCTCTCCTCCACAAAACAACCCATCCTTAGACTTCAGGATCAAGGGTCCGCTCCTCTTCCTGGCATGTTAGCTTATGGGCTAGAGATGCACTCATCACCCTATGAGATGTTGAGTAGAATGGCGTTGGGGTAATAAACTCTGACAAAACTCAAACTTATATTATTTCATTTAAGAAGCATTTGTACTTTTACACAAGTTGTCTGAATTGAGCTATAGTTATTGTAGAATTGTAATCTTTAGTTTTTCAAAGCAAGATGATACAGAGTTCATCTAATTGTTTTTAATTAAAGATTTTATTTTAAAAAAAAAAATATTTAAACTTAAAACATTCCCAAACCTTCCTGCCATTAATTACTCTGATAATATCTGAATAGTTTAGGTAGAAGGCTATATAATTCTACAACAGGTGTAAGAGAGAGCTGATAAAGTAAAACATGGTTTCTTCCATAGCATATTTGTTGTGCAGGAATCTACAGAATGGCAAGACTTCAACTCTGAAATTTCCTGAATTTTGCCAACATTTCCAGGGTTTGAGAGCTCATAAACAGAATAACTTTGCTGTAGTTCATTCAGCTTTCCTGTTATACTCTGAAAGTCTTTTTGAAGACTGATGAGGAAAATTAAGAAAGGAAAAAAAAACATTTGCAGGAAGACAATGGAGAACACAGGGTACTCTGCTGGCACCTTTTCTCTTCACCCTCCACACTGCAGACATGTCACTTAACTCCCCACATTGCCTCCTTCAGAAACTTTCTAATGACTGCCACTGTCTACCTCATCACTAATGAAGATGACTGAGAACAGTCAGTGGACTAAGTGGACAGCAAAACCACTTCTTGATCAATGTGGGGAAAACCAAGGAGCTTTCGGTGGACTTCACAGGTGCAGACCCACCACAGCGACCCTGTGGACACTGATCTAGATACCTGAGAGGTGGTGGGAGACCGGAAGACTCTGCCTAAAATAACACCACAGATTGATAATGTCTCCCCACCCTATGCATTAAGCTGGTGCTGAAGTGGAGAGCTCCTTCAGTGACTGACTGCTACAGCCAAACTGCACAAAGGAGCGAAATAGGAGGTCCTTCCTCCTTAGGCTTTATAACCATCACTTCTCCCAACAAATTCAAGTGTTTACATACATGCTGTGATTTGTACAATTATTTGCATCGTTTTAACTTTTTCTAAATAACATTTTTGCTGGTATCTGAATATCCCTGCTGTTGCAGTTATTTATTGTAAGTCGTGTGTCTTTAATCCTAAATACACATGCACAGTTTGAATATTTTTAAAATAGCCTACCCAGTCGAATATTGATTTGTACTATAGTATGCTTTCTTTAAATAACTGCACAGTATTAATGTTGCAATTTTTACTTTATTTTTTTATTGTGTTTTTATATTTTTTCATCTTTGTGTTAACCTTCTTGCTTTGATTGTCTGTCCATTTGCTATTTTCATTGGAATTTCTCTGTGAGAAAGAAATATAAAGAAATTTATATTCTATTCCTACATCTTCCTTTTTTTAAACACTAATTGATATGAAAAATAGGTAACTGAATTTTTTCTCTCTCTACTAAAGAGTCTTATTACTCACTTCATCACATGTAATGTGGAATTTATTGTATGCTTTGCAAAAGATCTCTTCTTGACCATGGAGAGAACATCATAAAGCCAGTATCTTATGTAAAAAATATATGACTCACCACAATACTTTTTGAGTGAGCAACTTTGAAGACGCAACTAAACAATTATCCCTATAAGTACAGAGAAGTTTCAGCCAAGATTGACTAGCGAAAAAGAAAAAAAGAAACTAACATGCATGGAATTACGAGCAAACAAACTGGGACATTTCATGAGCTCTTGTAAATCTTTTGTTGACGTTGCTGTGCAGTTGGCTGCTTTGTTTTTTAAACTATATTCCTCATTTAAGTAGATATATTGTCAGGACAACTCACTCCGTTGATATCGCAGGAGGTAAGAGTTTAGAGGTTCTGGTTGGAGATTAGAATCTCAATTTAATCAACTTCATCTTTGGTGGTATATAGAAAGCATTTTCCTATCAGTGCACTCTGTCGAGCTTGCATGTTCATCTACACTTGTTCATGCACTTTTAAGACATTTTAATCCACCGCAACAGTATCAATATGTAAATGTCTTTTTACGTTTACTCATATTTTCTGAAATGTTTGTACTGAAGCAGGTAAAACAATAATCTATTTCACTCATTATTATTCCTGCAATATCGAAGCATTATGAAATTAAGCATCAGCTCATTCTTTCTGGCATTTGTCTGTGGTCTTTATAAAGCTTTAATTAACTGTGTTTATACAATTATAAAAAAATAAACCAATGTTAATGGCGCCCAAAAATAGGCAAAATATAAATTTAAATTGAGATGACATAGTATTGACATATGTGTATAGCCTTGATATTGAAATCAGGTATGTCCCTTCATGGGTGGAAAAATCTATTTTTTATTTAAGATCAAGTTGAATTATTCATCATAAATATTGTGATTCTGCAATTGGCTAAACTCTACAAGAAATAAGCATTTGTTTGTGTAATTCTGATAAATATACCCCTTAAGAATTTTGCTGGCAAAGAACACAAATAAGGCTAGAATGACTGAACCAGGTTCTGTGTGGAGATGTAAAAACTCATTGCCCAGAGATGGCAGTTGGCTTCAAAGCATGGCCCAATCTTTGTTTAACTCAAAATGAGTGATATTTATGAAACTGAAAAACCCCAGAGTATTAGCATCAAGTGAGGAAAGTAAGGGGGGATTGAACTGATTAACTGTATTAACCAGAAATCACATAATATTCAATACAGAATTTGATTATGCGGCATGCACAGAGTAAGATGGATGAAAAGTAATTGTGGGATATCAATAACAAATGTCTGCCATGCATTTATTTGGTTGATATTTCAATGTTAGCAGCAAAGACAACAAATTACTTTATTAAGTGTTTTCCTGCTTGAACAGTAAGCATGCATACTATGTAAAGATAAACACGGTAATCACTCGTGAATTCTAAAGGTTAACCAAGCCCCACACATTGCCCTGAGTTCAGTGTCAATAGAATAACTACATAACAGTGTCATACAATAAATTAACATGGATCATTTACCTTGAGCCTGATGTATGAGAGATCAGCTGCACTCTCTTCCCTTCCTGTTTTACCACTACCTATCTACCAACGTGCGTTTTGGCAGAACGCAGATTCTGTCTAGCCAATGCTGTTATTTGTATGAAATTGTGTAGCTCAAGACTAAAGATATCTCGTGTTTCTGATGCCAGTGAGTGGGAGCTACATGCCGCACTCTCATTGGTGTGAAATCGAAGGGAGAAGAGAGAGAGTGTGGACAGGCGAGATGGATGGAGGCAAGGGGGGGGAGTGTAGTCGGAGAGCGAAACAGAGGGGGGAGAAAGCTTTGTTTGCTTGGGGAAATCTCCAAGGACAACCCTGAACACATCTGTGAGGTGGAGAAGTGCCATTTGGTAATGCAGGTTTTGAAAAGGTGAAAATGTGAATATGTGGGGGCAGTAAATAGGTTGAATGTTTTCCTCTGATAAAGGTGATAATTCTACAGCAAAAGCAATACATTTTTTGACAAACATTTTTCAAGTTTAACTGTTTCAGTCGTGACTTATTTGCTTACCTACATTAATTTAAAAACAATCTGGTATACAAAATTCCTGAAGATTTTCCTTGCATGATAATCTTTTGTGTTCATTTTATTTTCATCACTAAATCAATAAAATTTTATTCGTATAGCACATTTCAGCAATAAGGTATTTCAAAGTGCTTTATATAAGAAAAATCAAAAAAACACAGTCATGCAACAGAATCAACAATCAAAACATTTCATTAAGTCAAGTGACTTGGTTAAATTCATAATTGACTATGTTTCAAATGCAACTCTAAGCAGGTGGGTTTCATCTTTCAACAAAACATCTTTCATCTGTTTTGTTGAGATTTTTTGACAAAAAAAGAAAAAAAAACCCAGTGCTACCAGATATAATTTTTTCAAAGCTTTGTTTTTTAATGTTTGTAAAGTATGCTTTTCAATGAAAGGAATCTAGGATTTGTGCTTTTTAAACTTCTTTAAACCCAACCTTTTATTTAGGTTGTCTTTAATCAAAATTAAGCAAACACTATAAACACAAACCCCTCTGAATGCAAAACAGCTCCTGAATGTCCCCAAGAACATTCAGGGGCAAGAACATTTGCATCTGCATTGTGTGCAGAGAAAATATATCTTGTTTTTCTCTGCACACATTGCATAGATTATTGTGGTAATTGCATGATCCTCTCACAACCAAGACGTATTTTTCTTTGTGCAAGTGATGATACTTTCTCAAAACTATAGTGTTGGGTCGCTACTTGGAGGAGTACTTTCTCACTGTAAAAACACTTCTCTTGGGCGTGAAACAGATTTTGCTGTGTTTCTTATCAATCCTCTGACAGTGATGCATATTTCTATATATGCCTAATACGAAACTAGATGGATTGCAACTGCTCTAATTGAATCAACTATATGTTTGAGTCAGATTTACTTTTGGTGGGACCTGAACTGCTATTCTTATACCTCTTTCTATGTTCACCCAGAAACAAAAGATGGTGGAATGAGGAGACAATTTCTGATGTCTTTCAAATAATATGTCCAATGTGCAAAAAAGTCCATATATTCGTTAACATCAGTTGTACTCTGGAAGAAAAATATACCATATGTATATGGATAACCTAAATTTGACAATATTAGCCTACAGATGCTCATTGTAAGTAATAATAACTGAAAGAGGTTCCTTTCAGTTATGTTGATGAAAGACATAATGAGAAAATCCCTGGCTTTACATTCTAGTCTTGTCAACAGCCTCACTGCGTGTGACTTAAATGTTACGGTAAAGTTAAAAAAAAAACCTAAGGGGCACAGTACAAATCAAGCTGCATAACAAATTAAAACAGTAGGACCACTGTATTTTAACATTACAGAATTCCATGGGGTTGTAAATAGCCTACTTCAAAGACTTACATTTGTTACTAACTCAGCAACAAATTTACTAAATTAGAAACACTGCCTTTGGGATGATGGAAGGGTATCCTGCAATGCCCTTCCCAAAGTCATAATAGGAAAGGTTTCTGCATCCCAAGAACAAACCCTTTCTATCCCTCATCTCTTAGTCATCTCTAATACTAGCTGAAAGTTCTTGCAATGTTATTTTGGGATAAAGTATTTACTGTCTTTAATTAAATTGACATTGAGTGTTGAGCATGTTTTTTCTGTAATAAGTTTTTTTTGTAATCTGATTAGAAGTCATATGCTTCCTGAAAATGCATGCAAGGCTGTTACATACTGTATAAAAGAATAAAATACTATTAATTTTACATTATAAACTTTTGATTTTATTTATATAGTTATTATTGCATGCTTAGGTATTTATACAAAGCATACCAATAAAAATCCTGAGTCTTGTACAACTAAATACACTACACGGTAATTTATGCCTCAGTGCAAGAAATGTTATGCAATACAGTATCCAAGATGTATTCATGCACAACTGGCTCTAAGTGATTGGTTGCCAACAGCAACTAAATCATCTCACAGCATCTTTCATCAGCCTTGGTGTCCAAGGCAATAATGCATATGCACAAAGAAAACAATCTTGTTTGCACCTTATTTGTTTGGACTTAAAACAGATAAGGTGGCAAACGTCAAGCACTGGGCATATCACCGCGTAGATTGAAGAGGCAGTGAACATTAATGTCATTGTGATGTAGGAAGATATGATCTGCAAAGAACTGCGAGGACTGCAGAGGAGGCACTCTGGCAGAAGAAGGGTGATTTCTACCAAGGAAGAGATAACCAAGTGTTATATAAAATTACATGCACACACAGGCATACAGAAGAGCTGCCTACACACAAGCATCCTTATCCATCAGCCACTCTCTTCCTCAGTTTCCAGACATACACACACAGAGTTAAACTTTGATAAAATTAACACAATACCACAACTTGTGTAATTTACAGTTGGACACATTCAAAAATGTGAGCAATGTCAAAGAAATTTAAAAAACAGAGCGTTGAAATAAAAAGATAAGGATAATTTAAAAAGCGTATTTTCCTCCAGGCACACACATTTGACTTGAGTGACATGTCAGTTTAATATTTATTTTTTCAGTATTTTGTGACATGATAGGCATTTGGGGTCCAAGCTATTTGCATTGTTCCTTTTTTTCTCACAAATCATGAAAAACAGTCCTGAAAGTCAATCAACAGGGAATTAAAGGGCTTGTTCTCTGGGTTCCAAAACCAAATCCACCTTAAAATGTGGATTTGGTTTAAACACAGAAGAAAAAAAATGTTCATCTAAATATCAGTCATCGAAAGAACATTTTTAATCTATTAGATTCAAGTTTATTTTTAAAAATGGGATCTTAAAGTTAACATATCCTGCCATTTACTCAGTGTTGAGATTTCTGCCTTTCTTAGAGTTTTCAGTTTTAAAGATTTTTTTAAATGAGAAGTGAAAGGTCCCTTATATTTTAAGTTTGAGAAGCACAATAGATAAACGTTATCTAAAAGCAGTTAGATAACAGAATTACAGATAAAGCATTTCATGCAATATGGATTTAAAATAATCTGTGTAGTACATGTGAAAAGAGTACATCTGCAAATATTCAGAGCCAATAGAAATTGTGAGAGCTTGTGGATAAAATGTAAGGTTCTACAATACTACGGATATTACATGCTGTTCCAAACCATTTTAATTACTGTGGTGGGAAGTCATTCCTAAAACAAAAGAACTCATTGAGGATTTGAGGCTGAACATTGTTTAAACACCTTTGAGTTCCAGTGGCTCAGGTACAAAAAATGTTAAAATATAACATTTTATGTCCTGGGTTGTTTTGAGGTTTGTTTATTCTGTAGGCTCTTAATTTGTTTTAGGTTATTTAAGCCTTATTTTTGTTTTTACTTTATTTCAGCTGTTTCCCACTTTCTCCTCAGAATTAATCCAATGTTTTTTTGTTTTTGTTTTTTTTCCATAGCAAAAAAAAGTTTGACATGTAGAACTATATCACTTTACATAAAGAGCATGCTGGGATGCCCACCATTAAAAGATAAACAATGAATGATACAAATTCACATAGATTTCTTTTGTTACTCTCTGCTTAAAAAAAAAAAACCCATGAAATCCAGAAATTATTTCTTAATACAGAAATCTAAAGTTGATAACATCAGATATTATATGTCTACGCTCCCATGGAACAGTTTAGTGCCTTCTAGAAATTTTTCTAATATTCATTCTGGGATCAGATCTGCAATCTGCTTAAGGAGGACATGTGTCTCAATGGAAGAAGCAGCACTGGAGGGTTGCACGTGGTTTGCAGCAATGTTTTGGCAGGTGGTATGTGACATGGCCCCACTGATGTCATGACCCGTGTCACACTCACATTTAGAACTTCACACTGCATTGGCTCATTATATTCTGACACTGCATTTAAGATCTATTTCCTTTCCAGGTAAGTGGATGAAGCAAAACGTGGCACTTCACGAGATCTGAAAGGAAATGTGACCCATGAGAACATTGTCTCCTATTTTTTTCTGACACGTATGATTCTTAGTTAAGGTAAGAATCTTGCAAGGGCATTTTGTGATTCTTTTTAATGACATTGTCCTAGGATAATGCAACACCTCATTTTCTAATTTGTTGCCATGTCTCTGATATTGCTGTGTTTCATGACCCAGGTTTAGTCATGATGTATTCATTACACAGATGTGTAGTCTTTATTTACATTTACTAACTTGTACAGTTTTAATGAAAGCTCCCTGCTCTTTTGGTAAAGCTTTAAGGACATCTTGTTTGCTTAGATAATATGTTTCAAACTTTGAACATGCTGCCATGTTCTTTATTTTAAGAAACTGCAACGTCATTCATACTTTAAACAGGTTTCTATATTAGATTAAGTTGTTTTGTTTGGGAACTCTCCACCACAAGTTACAAAGCACAAAACCCAACAGAAGTGGAATTATTGGATTCCAATTTTGTTGCCAGATCAATGTTTATTACTTTGATCCTCTTTGTGATTTCCACACTATGTTGCAGTGTCACATTATGTGCTGAGGTTAGTAACACCAATAGGAACCAAAAGGAAGGCATGTGCACCATATTTCAAGAACTGTTCCTTTTTAAAACTTTTCTAAGTGAAGCAAGAAAAACAATGATCAAGAGATAATATGCCTTAAAATAACAAAACATGCACATCAATATTAATAGATTGTAATACTATATATATTACTATATAATGTATATGTTAATACATTATACAGCAATGTATTATAAATGATTTAATGAGTATTTTATTAATAGAAAAAGATTCACTAAACCTGAATGTTCTAATCTTAATGTAAAGATAAGTTACCTATACAGAAAATATGTCTTTATAATTTTGAAAAACACAAGCAGTGCAATAACTGCATATTAATTTGACACATTAGGATCTATTAGTATGAATAAGTGTCTTGGTAGTCACGGTTGAACAACCTATGACCCACATTCTCACGGATTTTCCTCAGCAGGCATTTCTGAAGCCTATGGAAAAAAAGCTGAACTGATGAGTTTCAGTGAGGAAGACACAGAGCAAAGCACCTGTATTATGCTTCCTTCTTTTTCTTCTTATAGATCCCATTAGATTCAGAATAAGTGAATTCAGACTCCTGGAAAACAGCAAATACATCTTTAGGTAAAGTATTCAATTTATTCAAATGGATACTGAATGACTGTGAACAGAATTTCAGCTAATAAAAACGCTTTCAGCATGTCAAGCAGCAGTGTAGTTATTCCAAGCATCACCACATAATGCCAGAGAAAGTTGGCTGCATTACAAAGTGTGTGGGATAGAAAGCAGTCAAATTCAAGAACTGCTTTTTCCAGAACTGTTTCTAAATAATATCAAAATTACTAGCACTATTGCTATTTACAAATATGAATTCCTCCTAATCAAAAATGTTATATCTAAAAGAACTTAAAATAATTATTCACTCAGCTTCTTCTGCAGGAGTGTCAAAGAAAAGTGAAATTAGGAAGTGGAACTTTATACATTTAACCAAGTTAACTTCTGATTACAGATAAGGCAAGTAGAAAAAAGTCATGTTTGCAGTAATAACAATGCTAAGAAAAAAAGATCTTATCCTGCACCATGCCTTCAGCCAGGCCCATGAGAAAATGTAAGGGCGTGTAAACACTTGTGAGGACGTGCAAACCCTGATAAACATGGATTTATCCGTAAGAAGCTTTTACCCGAAAAAACTGCTTCTTTTTCACATCTTTTTTATTTCTCTCTGCAGTTTATTTCAATACCCCCAAAATTGCAAGTTTTTCTTTTCCCTTCATCAAGAGAGGAAACGATGACCTACTAAGCAAAAGATAAGATGTCTGATGAGCTGGTGTTTATTTAGCAAATGGTTAGCACTGTTGTCAGCAGTAAATGCTGTGAACTCATTTGTTTCATCATTGAGCATTATATAGACTTTTTTCCTCTCTCAGACTGATGACAGCAACTAAATACTGCTAACATGTTAAAACAAAAGTGCTGTTATGTGAAAGCTTAAATTCGCACAAGTGTTGCAAAATCTGCTTGTATTGTGCTTGCAGGTTGCCTCAAGTGTTTCTATTGTATCAGCTCATTTCAGAATCTATCATTTAAGCCCTTTAGGAAAATGTGGCCAATAAATTGATTTTGTGATTTCACATTTAAACTAGTTACTTTCTCTCATCTTATGAGTAAAAGTAGAAACAAAGACGTAAAACAATCAGATTTTATTTCATTTTATAAATTTTTTTTACAACAAACAAAATCAGACTGTTTTTTTTTTTGTCAAATATACCAAACTGGGTAATATAAGTTTTGGGGTTATATTAATATAATCCTGCTTCTTCCGGCAACTGTGGACTCCCTTATTTAGTTTTGGCCATCATGCATTCAGCCCTCACTTGTTTGCAGCTGCAGAGAAAGCTTGAACTCCTGGCTTTATATTCAGTATGAATTAATAATACATCACTCAAAACAATGTCCCATGAAGAGGAAAAAATCAGAAGTCACACCTGACAATAAGTCGCAGAACCAACCAAACTATGAAAAAAAAGTGACAAATAGATTGGAGAATATGCACTGTTTTTTTATTTTTTAAAGCGGTTGTGTGAGGACTAGATTTTCTTTGATAAAACAAAGAACCATTTGTGCTGAAACACTCTAAAGTGGAATTGTCTACCTTTTCAATACTGCTATTTCTATGCTAAAAGAAATAACAGTACTTGTTTAATTTTTTTTTGTTCAACAGCTGTAGATATCAACGTCTCAAAAAAATTTAATACATCTCAAATTTTGGTCATCTTCACCCCAAAGGGACAGGATACTGGACGTCTTTCATAATATCAAAACAGACGGCTGGTATCAAAAATGCAATCACAACTATTAGAACTAGAGATCTGACCCAATATTAATATTGAACTTGATATCGCTATTGTTTGGTCAGATATTGGACCACTGTTAGTTAGAGTCACTGCCCACAATAAGCTGGTGAACTAATGAAGATTTGTCCAGAGTGAGTGAAGTGAAGGAGACAGCTAACAGCAGATGATTTAACTCACTTTCCATTCTCTCTCTCTCTGTTTTCTAAAGGAAGAAAGAAATCCATATATTGAGTCCAGTACAATAAGCTAAAAGAAGAATGAGTACTAATGTACTGAGACCAAGAAAAGACACAAATGTTGAAAATGCCGTTTCGAGATCCGTCTTGCAGCCTAATATAGAATTGTGCTGTTCTGGGCACCATCTTAAGACAAATAATTGTCATAGTTGTGCTGTGTTGTATAGAGAAACAGGCAGAAGGATCTGCTTCGCTACTCCACAGAGTGAGATGGACCACAGGCACAAAGGAAGGCGCAGTATTTTACACCATAAATAAAACAGAGTTGGTGGGGCATTGATTATGGGTATAGTGGGTACCCCATATGCATGTTATCAATACTCAACTCAGTCTTCCAGGGTTAAATTCCCAAACTCTGTACCATTGCTGCATGTCTTCCTCCCTCCTCTCTCTGCCTGCTTCCATCTGTGCTTCCCTGCTGAAAATGATGGGCCAACTCATCTGGTGCAACATTTTGCATAAACTGTAAAACAGAAAACACAGCAGATTACAGGAGCTACTCAGTCTCTGAAACTGCTTCATCAAGCACTGGACAACTTCTTCCACTTAACCATAACAATACAGTAGAACTGTAAAACTCAATAGTCAAAAGCAGTTTATTATAACCAGTTACATTACTGTCTGTATCCCATTCATTAACTGACTAAGTCACCAGAATATTTATATATTTTACATAAACTACTACCATAACAAATTCTTATTACTATTTTAATGTTTTAACTGTTTAACCAGTTTTAAATCACTGATGAATAATATTTTAATTCCAATTTAAATGAATTTCTTTAACATATTTCTATAATATTGTATCTTAAAAAAAATAAAAAGAAAGTATTTTACATGTCCTAATAACTAGAAAAATATATGGAACATATAGTGCAGCATTAAACTAAAAATAGCTGGAGGGAAAATACAGGCTTTAATCACAGCCAATTAAGTGAGTTAGCAGCAGAACTGTCCTAGCCTAATGCTAAATTTGGCTTCACATTTAGCTCAGCAGTTCATGTTCATTACATACATTTACTCCATTTAAGGTAGGTTACAGTCATGAACTCACGAACATCTCGATAGTTAGCTTCTGTCTTTTAGCTTACACACATAAGAAATTGTGTGCAGCCTAACACCGTGACTGCCTCGCACCACCACGCCGACATTTTCACCTCAGTGCAACAAAACATCTTCATAAATTCTTAAACGTGTGATTTCACTAGCTTGTCCTTCTTCCTGCCACAAGGCACTTATGAGACACCATTACAGTTATCTATCATCTATGTATTATTTACCGCTCATCTTACCTGTAAAACAGAAAACACAGCACGCTACAGTGGTTACTTCGTGCTGGCCAACTTCTTCTGCCGGCTAGATTGTCAGCAACTGGTGCATACAGCACTGAGCGCCCTCTGCTGGCAAAACGTAGGACACTTATAAATAAAATAGACCAAAAGTAAGTTATCAACAAACAAGTGAGCTTATAAAATAAAATGGGAGGCTACTTTTTTATGTACCTATCTATTTCATAGTGCCACATCTGGATTGCAAAGTTCAACTAATCCCACACAAATATTGAAAAGGAGAAAGTCAGCATCAGAATGTATTTTAAACTACCATTATATTCTGAAGTCTATTGCTCCCCTGTTCTCTTACTAACAGGGGAGCAACAGACACAATTGGAGATATGCACACAAACTGTATGTTCATATATGTATTCTCTTTTTTTATACAACACCAGGACTGAAAAACAAAAATAAACATTGTGTTCAAAGTGATTATAAACCCCAACAGTCCTATATGGAATTCTATACTCCTAACGCTCTCTCTCTCTCTCTTTTTTTTTTTTTTTTACAAATATCAAAGAAACTAGTCAGAGTGCCTCTAATTATAACACTGTTTTTTCATCTTCACTTTTTTTCAGACTCACCTTGAAAAATGCCATATGTTCAGGTGAATGCTGGGTGAGTTCAACATCTGTCATCTTATAAGGACCTGGATGCACATTAAAAAACATAAATATACTGTACACTTTGTTCTGTGTTAAATAACAGAATCTTTGAAGGCATCAAAACATAACAATGCATGACAATTACCTAGATTTCTGGTCAAAACTCTGAGTCACTACATGCAGACTGAAAGTGCGGAATATAAAAATAGTTTTTAAGCTATTTTTTAAGTCTTTGGGGTGATGAAAACACCCTCTTCAACATCCATATCACGTGGGTCTCATTTGCAGCCCCATTCAGAACTACTGGACATCTCACAACCAAGAGTTTATTAGTCTTCGTGACACATATGAAATGCCAACTCAGTCCAAGTAATGGCACCACCTGTTATTTATCAGGTAATGTAACCATGATTAGTATTTTGTCGTTGTAAATTGTGGGTCAGACGTGACTGTACATGCATTATGAAGCTACTCACAATGGGTCATTTCAATTTCTTTAATTAGCCACTATAATTCCTGTGTGCTTTTTACAAATGACGTCAGAATTTGTTAACTAGCTATTTCCATGAACATGCAGGAGTAGAGCTTCAGGTTTAAACAACACCTACTGAGAATCTCAGTGTGATACGGACATTAATGCAGTCACTTTTCCTAGAATTGTGATTACACAACATGTTTTCTCACTTTTTGGGTATTTTTTTTATTTTCAAAATTTAAAAACAAAAAAAAATACTTGTTGGCCAGCATGCACCAAAAAACTACTAACTTTGTAAATAAACTGACATGAATGCATTTATATTTATTGCTATGAATTTTGCAGCCAATCACAATCACTACATTCATCCATCCATTTTCCTACACCCTTGTCCCTTACTGGGGTCGGGAGGGTTGCTGGTGCCTATCTCCAGCTAACTTTTCGGGCGAGAGGCGGGGTACACCCTGGACAGGTCGCCAGTCTGTCGCAGGGCAACACAGAGACACACAGGACAAACAAACATGCACACACACACCTAGGGACAATTTAGAGAGGCCAATTAACCTGACGGTCATGTTTTTGGACTGTGGGAGGAAGCCGGAGTACCCAGAGAGAACCCACGCATGCCCAGAGAGAACATGCAAACTCCATGCAGAAAGACCGGGGCCAGGAATTGAACCCAGAATCTTCTTGCTGCAAGGCAACAGCTCTACCAGCTGCGCCACTGGGCAGCCCTACATCTTGATATTTAAAAATGAAATGACTATGTATCTGACATGACTTTTGTGGATTATTTTGGTGCCCATCAAATGTACTTTAACTTATTTGAAAAGGTACATCTTTCAGCAAAGTTTCCAAGAAACTGGAAAAGGTAAAAAAAAATTGAGATCAAGAATATCTGAATATCCTGAATAAAAAAGTTGTAATCTATTGATTTTTAATGTCAACATTTCTAATGTTATTCTATACTTCTTTTCCCAAATGAAAGTAGCACAAACGAGTCATGCAGATTTTTACTTGTTTTGTACTGTGCTTATACTGCCATCAGGTGGCTTAAAGTAGGTAAAGCATTGTTATGGTTTTGATCAGCTGAATCTTACTGGACACAAAACATAATACAATCACAGTCATTATTTGATGGATTTTCTATCATCCTTGTTGTAGTAGTGAAACATTTTACCTACAGCAGAGACAAACTGGTATAAAATTATATTATACAACATACTTTTTTGGCAGATTTTATTTAACCTGTCACTGCATGATACCCTGCAAGAAAGTCAATACTCTGAAAAACACAGTTCATTCTAGATGTTTACAGTTACTGTCTAAGTCGACAACCTTTTTTTCAGCATTGGACATGAAATCAGACTGTACTTTAAGTGCTTTAGATATTCACAGAATAATGAGAGATGCATTAGGTAAAAAAATAAAATAAAATAAATAAATAAATGTATATAGCTCTCTTCAAAGTCAGAAGTTCACTTTAAAGTCCTTAACATTTTGCAGTATTGCCTCTAAGCTGTAAGACGTGATATAGTTCCCTAGGTTTCCCACAATAATTTGTGGCAAATTGTTTCAATTTCTCACTGCAGAACTGATGTGACTGTGTTAGGTCTGCATACCGCTTTGCTCACAAACACACTTTTAGTTTTCTTCTTGTTTTTCTATTTTTCTCCTGTTAATCTCAGATCATGGCTTGGTAAAACAAATAGTCATGTATTTTTTCAATTTTGAACAGCCTTCTTGAAATTAAAATATTTTTATTTTCATAGTCATTATTTTTTGGTTGCTTCTTATCGGACATTCTTACTTGTGTTTCCAAATTAGAAGTCAACAGATAAATTTCACACAATTACATGGAGGAAAAACATAATTTCACGCACTTAATCTTTTCATCTAACACCATGTTTTCTAAGATCTTATCTTAATTGCTTGTCACAGTACTTAAATGGAATAAGTAAAAACAATTTTTTAAATATAATTTACTAATAAATTCATTACACAGAGTATATTTCAAAATAAATATACAGACCTGCAACACCATGCAGCTGAAGATAAATTCACAAAGCTATTTTGAAAATATGGACATAATTGAGAAGAATTGCATTTCAGTCTACTAAAACATGAACTTCCCAACTAAAGGACATTGAATGTTATTGAGTAAGCATTTTAAAATATATTTCTATCCATGTTTTACATTCATCTTTACTACCTGAATAGTTGAAATAAGCCTAAATATATATTTTTGAAAAAGAGTTATTATTGACTTATAAATGTGTAATATTGCTGACAACTCTTTCCTCCTATGGGGCGCTGCAGTCCACCAAAATTCAAAGCTCAACAATGATTTGGGGAAGTGATGTTTTTCTTTCAGCCACAAGATGGCACAACTAAACCCTAAAATGTCCAAAGTCTTTTTAACTAGATGCATTAAAAGATGTATCAGACCTTTATGTCTGTGTATGGACATCAAACAACTGATCTTTAGAACATTGATTATTTTAGGCCATCATTATCCTTTTTTATCTTCTGGCATTTCCTCTGGATTTATTCCTTCGGTCTCTGTGCCTCCTTCTCACATTGATTAAACATCTTTTCAGTGCATTCAACTTGTTTCCCTTAAACAAAAGCCTGGAAAAAATGTTCACTCTAATTGCTGGAAGTTAAATAAAAACAAACTTGAATTACTTTCAGTGCCACCAATACATACAGCAAAGCTAGACTCCCAAAAGACAAAGATCCACTTGTGCTCCTTGTTTGCTCAATTACAAACCGTCTATATCTTTTGATTTCTGGTTTGTTACTGATTAATCAGTGCTAACAGTTCAACATAAACACCACCTGGGCCAATGCAATCATCTGAGAAGATCCTAATCAATCCCCGTGGTGCTGATTTTTGGACTGAGGTCATATGTAGACTGAATAATTAGAGCAGTTTTCAGAGCTATGTCAATTGGAGGCTTAGGGGAGACAGGAGGCACCATCTGTACAAGTTCACAGGGAGGAATCAATATAGCAAGGTTGTCTGATATGTTTGCACTGCAGGACTTCCTATGGAATTGATACTCTTCTCATTTAAATTGGAGGTTTTTCAATACTGTAAATGATGCTGAATGTTAAAGAACATAACTGAGGTTCTGATAGGTGGAAAATTCTACACAATTTTATCCCTCTAAAAGCTGCTATTAGCTTCATGTTTAATTGCATTTCATTGCAAATTGATATAGATCTGTTCTGCATTTAAATTAATCAACATTTTAGGAATGATTGCATAGCAGATAAATTGTTTTGAGAAATTAGCCCAACAAATAAAAATCCTGATTAGGTTTAAACACAGACAAAAATAATTGTAGGTGATAGCCTATCTGTTTCAAATGTAAAAAAAGAACCCTAAAGAGACACTTTAAAATGATTTCAGGAATCAAAATAATGACACAGTATGCTCTCAAAATATACATATTTTTAAACCTTCTAAATGTTTTATTAGGGGAGAATAGGGTTGATTGTCACACTTTTTTATTTTAATCAAATGTTACTTTTTTATTTTTATTGTTTTTTTATTCATCTTAAATATATCAGATTTTTATGTGTAATAGGAGCCTGATGAGCCAGACAGGTATGGGCTAAATAGGTAGTTACCCAGGGCAGCATTAGTGAGGGTCAGAGTGTCCATGAACTAGTAAAATGAAAATAATAAAATATATCTTTTGTGTCAGTTTTGCTCTGAGGAGGTCTGTTTCTTCTGGAATGAATGTAGAGTGGAGTGAGTTTCCCTTGCTTACCTCTAAGTCCAGGTTACCAAAAAATAAAAACCATTGTGTGGTTGGTTATAGAATTCCAGAGCTAGATCACATTTTCTTTGGGAAGTACACAATTTGATGTTGATAGCAATATGATGAGATTCTTCCAGAACAGGAACACTTAGTTTTTATTATTACTTAGAAACTGTGGAGAAAACTCATTAGAAACTCATTACTTTTAAAAATTTGGAGACACTGAGAAGGTCCAGAGAATACTTATACCTATCTCGCAACCCAGAAGTCCAGAGGATACTTACTTATTTACACTTATTTAGCGACCCAGAACAGGGATTAGAGCTTAGAATCCAGAAAAACTACCTTCAAAACTCCCATTCTTCCAACCCAAAAAATTAATTAGACCAGAGGATACTTACTTATACTTATCTAGCAACCCTGAATAGGAGTATCTAGTTTATTTGCTCTGGAACAACACTATTAGCTTTTTCTTCTTCTGCTCTTTCCTTTGGTTTGTTATTTTGTTTAGTTCCTTTAATTCCTGTACAGCACTTTGTATTGCTTTGTTGCTGAAAATATGGTATATAAATAAAATTACCTTTACCTTTGAACACTGGTGACTATATAAAATAAAGGAAAATGTAATTGTGCTACATTGCTATAAATATGTAAAATGATAAATGTAGTAAATCAATGAATGATGCTAACAATTTAAATATGAACAAATACATTTGAATTTTTAGTTTGTAATCATGCTGAAATCTATCAAAAGTCCACAGAGCAATGGATGCACTTCTACCCTGAAGTAATGAATGTTCTACATGCATTATTTATGGTTACAGGTGTTTTTTATGGAAAATCACTTGTAATTACTTCCAAAACCCCAGATAATCAAAATAATTGAAGAAACTCAGCAAAAGCCTCTTCTGTGTGAAAAAGTAGACCATGTGAAAACTAACATTGCTCTGTGCTGCATACATATTTGGTTTTCTCCTAAAACTGATGAGATGCCTAAAAGATCTTTTCAAACTCTGGGGCATCCACTCATTAATATGCTGAAAATAAACATAATAAATTTAACTGTGTTTTGCATTCATATTTTTTCATGTCGACAATCCATTTTTTTGCTTTTTGTTCCCTATCAGTTTGCACCACTTATCTTCCTTGGGGATGTTTGTTAAGTGTGGAATCTTGGAAAAACTGAACAGGAATCTTAAGGGAAATATGAGCCATAGGCCCTACAGCTAGACGGCATGTTGGGCAAAACCATTTACAAGTGAAAGGCATACAGCTGGATGTGGTTTGCACAGAGTAATTGCCTTTGGTTTCAGGGGAATACAGAAATGTTTCTGTACTATAATCAATAAAAATGCACTGGCTGGATGTCAGCAGCTGCTCCACTCATATGGGGATAAGAATATTAAATAGATTAATTAATGCTCTTCCTATTGTCTGTGGTGCTTTGGGGGCTGTGAAACATACATTTAACAGGACTGTTCTTTAGTCGCTCTGTGTTTATTCAGTTCAAGTTCACGTACAGTGAAATGTTTTTCCCCACCCATGCATTCCAAAGAAAATTCTCTGGAGGTTTTTAAACAAAAATAAAAGTTTGTGCACATTAATTATTGTGCACTCTAGTGAAATATCATGCACTATTTTTCATGCTGCTGACAAAAATATATAAATCATTAATAATCTGAATACTGTTGCAAAAATACACCTGTTTGAAGTTAGAAACAAAGATTTTATTTGAGGTGCTTTCTAGGTCTTGCATATAATGACTGATTCTATTGTCACTTTTATATGAATCGATTTTTTGATTTGTTATTTTCTTGTGCATCTTCAATAACAAAAACAGCATACCGTGACAATGGGTTCAAATTGCTATATTTCTGTAGTAAAACTAAAGGTTTTCATTACTGTATTGTCGTGGCATTTATATATATATATATATTCTTAGTTCAATAGTTTACCTTGCTCATTGGCTGAAGTGAAAACTCAGCCACGGAGGCCTCTATGGAGCTAATCATACAACAGAAAGCATAGATCCAAAAGCACACTGGAGCCCACCCATCCGGCATTGCAGGACATATAATGGGCTGCCCAGCAAGGCCTGTTGCCTCACTCCATGCTCCAGAGTAAAGCTAGTCGTTCCACTTCTACTCCCTGGGGAATCCTGGCTGCAGCCAGTAAAGGCACAGTCTAATTTAAGCTGTTTAATCTGTTGAGATATAGAAGTTCCACATAAGGCCAAGGAGCGACAGACTTTGAGGACCAAGTCACCTGCATTGCCATTATTATTTCTCTCCTCTGAAGATTTGCTGGCTGCAGCAAGATGGTACAAAAAAGATACAAGAGTGAAGATACATTATGATGAAATATGAGTTTGAGAGCTACCAGAGTGCTAGCACATTATAATAAGCACTTTGTCCAATTCTGTCTTCTTGCAAAAACATGTTAATTCCAACAGAACTTCTGATATATCTGGAAGTCAAGCAGAGTAGTATGAGTATATGAATGTGTGGCCTTGCGGTGTTTTGTTTGTTGTAGGGAGTTGACACATGCACTGAGCAGCTTACTGCTTGAACCAGTCATAATTATCTCAATATTTAGTATCTTATACATGTGACCTTAAACAAAGCTTCTATCTTAAAAGTGAGTTCACTTATTGGACTGGTTCTGCATTCTTACCATTGTAGGGAAAAAGAACAAGGCAATTAGCAATTAGGCAAAAAGAATTACTGTTGCTCATAATTTAAAATATCCAGCAGTGAAATATGAGTCATCACCAGGGTATCATCAAAAAGCTCTGCCTTGGCTTAAACTGTCACACTGCCTCCAGGACATCACTCTCAATTTTCAAGGTCAGCAGAGCAAATGTAATTCATATTCATACATTTCTCATTCAATGTCATCATATTTATTGCTTCTGCTTCTGTGACTATGTTGCTATTTATTATGCTATCTTTTACGATTTTCTGTTAATTGTTTTGGTCCAATTTTTCAATAAACAGTTTTGTTCAAAATAATAGAACACACACATCATGAAACAGATAAGTCAGGGTTTTAGGCAGATCTTGTTTTTGTTCATGGAAAATATTTTTTTTACTGGGTTACAGAATGCTTCCAATTTTGTTCAGAAGAATGAAATACTTTGCTTGAATAAAGGAAAAACATGAAGAAATGCAAAACATGATAGGCTTTTGAGCAAAAATAATCCTTAATTCTTTGAAATCTGGAAAAACATATGGAAGAAAACAGAAAAGTACAATTAGCCACCCAAAATGGCAATGTCTCCAAAGATCAGTTAACTATCTGCTTCAGGGAGATCAAACATAATCCATAGTTACTTGTGAGTACTGTAACAAGAATTACACATTAGACTGTGTGAAGCCAGTTTATTGACTTGCATAGAAGAGGCTATAATTTGCCAAGCAACACATTGACTTTCTTAGAGAGAAATTGGAATGAGAAAAGCAAGATTTTTCTTTCTGGGTCTAGTCAGTTTGCCAGACCCCAGGGTTGTTTTCGCATGCTTAGACTTTTTTAACTTTGTTTATTTCTTCAGTACATAAGTCCTGAATCCATGGACCTAAATTTAAATAAAAGAAGCAAAATCCCATAACACCCTAACATCACCACAGTGCTCAAGCTCCTGCGACAATGACTTACAGGTATATTCAGCATTTAGTGGAACCCATTGTTCTATATCTGTAAGGCTTTGAATAATTTTGTTCCAGAAAATGTCAGTGGATATGATGCCTAATGTCCCCAATCATACCCCGCAGTTCCTCTGATCACCCAGTTGTCCCTTGCTCTTATCTGAGGACTCAAGAGAATTTTGCCGCTGCTTTTCTAGCCCCCACATGATAAACTGGGCCCCTCTGGGAGACAGATTCAGCAGATTCCCTTTGGAGTTTTTTTTTTTTTTCTTTTCACCTTAGTCACTAATGAGACCCCATTACTAGTCAAAGTGTTTCTGTGTTTGACTGAGCTGGGTCATGGCTCTGCTTCTGTAGTTTTATAACTATTTGATCATCACTTTTTCTTTTCTGCCCTTTATATTTGTAAATGATTTTGTTTGATATTTTGTAAAGGTGATATAAATGTAGACCAAAACCTTTTCCCCAATTCTATTTATGTTGTAAAGAGGAAAGGCATATTAATTCACAGTGATGACACAGAATAGTAGGAAAGTTAATAACTTGATTGAAAAGGTATCAAACATGGCAAAATATACAAAATAACTTTGAAATTTAATCTGTCTCTTTAAGAAGCTCCTCCTCTTTCCAATAGTCCCCCTTCAGCATGTTGTCACAGCAATGTTCCTCCTTTAAGCCTTTAACATTGTTCTTAGGAGCATTTCACTGAGAAATAGTTCACAAAATAAGCTCATCAGATGCGCAGTTCCACCAGATGTTTGGTAATTTCTGCTGCCACTAGTCTCAATGAGCAGGGGAGTCATGGAGGCTGGATGCTCTTTGAGGCGGCAGCTTGGTTTTCAGACTGTTGCTCCAAGAAGGAGCTGTGTGGAAAAGACAGCGATTGGTGAGACCAAGTGTTTTGCACTCCCAAATGGCTGCTATGGGAGATTAAAGGATTTCTCAAACATATTTGAAAGAATCAAAGCAACACTCCAGGTATGTGTTTTACCTGGAGAGTTATTACCTTTTTATGAGGGAATAACATTATAACATGATGTAAAGCTCAAAAAAGTCTATTCATGTAACACAACCACTTTGAATGTTCTACTATTATACTTTTTTTTCTAAAACTATTTCCAGGATATAAGGTAGCTAATAGAAAGCAATAGTATTTGTTTTAATAGTTTAAAAAGCACCATCCATATGGAAACATAATTAATTATCCTACAAACATTTGAAGAATGGTTGTCAGGTTGTTCATCTCTCCTTACCAGACAAAGAAACTGGATTTTGTGTTTAAACTATTTAAAAACTAAAATTTTTATTGCAACTCAGACTGAGTGGAGAGTAATTTTTAAGTTTTGCCCAGGATTATTCATGGACTTTGACTATGCCATTCTAACATATGAAAATGGTTTGATCTAAACGGCCCCAATGGTTAAGGTTGCTGTCTCGCTGAAATGTGCCTTGGTCTTATTTTTTTGCTACCGCTTACAGATCTTATATTATTATTGAGACATATTTAATTTTATCCAAAGCTTGAAAAAGTGACCAGCTTTGTGTTCCCACTGCATTATTCTGTAATTACTTTGTCTTATTGTGAGGATATATGTATTCTGGGAAATGTGCACTGTTCATTAACAATATATTTTCTGTTGGTGTTAACTGATCATGTTGACCAATCTGGATTTTATTTTGGAGGAGCAGAGAAAAGGGGATGAATACAATGTCATGCACACATTTTCTGTTAAAAAAATAACATTTTGAAAACCATAAATCATTTTCATGCCACTTCATAACTGTGTGATAATTTGTCTCAGCTCATCACAATAACAATTTTTCACATTACTGCATGTGAAGAAATTCAAGTGGTGTGAATACTTTGTAACACTGTAATTTTCACTGACATAATAACAAGAAAAGGAATTAAAAGCTGCGTAAATACAACACAACAGCAGCATACTGTGGTAATATTGCCAGATCTGAAACTCCCTATTGTATATTTGATTATACATTAAAAACAGATGGACGTTTCTGTCATTTTAAAAAGTCTGGCTATTTCATCTTGTTCTCTCCCTGTAAAAGTTTGGGTTACTGCAAGAATGTCAAAGTTGCTGTCCCCCTGCTTTCTCATATGAGCCATAAGCTCATCATGAAAAATGTGCTTTTGTGTTTCATAATGACTCTCACAGAGTCCAAACCATAGGAAGCGATGGTAGGTACGTAAATGCCTGAAAAGGCCTGCTGTGCACAGACAGGCCAAATGGAGCACAGCATGGCGAAGGACATCTAACGACTCACAGCACTGTATTCCTGTTTGTCTCTTGCACATCTACTGAGAAAAATCTATAAAAGTGGCCATGCGAAACAGGATTTTCAGCCTGAACATAGTGTCTGACTGACACTTTATTGAGCAAGCTCTGAAATGCCCTGGTTGACATCTGTTAAGTTCGAGTTACCTAACCGAGTTTTTATTTTTTCAAGTAAACTCAATGTAAAAGCACAGCACAGATATAACACAAGTTGTCTTTAAAAGCTGCTCCTGTTAAAAGCTCATCCTCATCAAATAAATCTCTTTCTCTGTTTCCTTTAGGATTGCACTCAGCTTATTTTGTGTCTTAGCAATGGCCTCAGTTAAAATTTCAATTAACCCATTTATCCTTTGGTATTCAGTAGATGTTCAAAGCAAACCCAGAATCATTGATTGCCAATGCTTCCTATGCCCAGGCCTTTTCCTACAATCTCATTTTTTTCTCATAAGGCTGGTGCGGTATGGCGCTCGACTTTGAAAATGACTATGCTTTCAGTAGGGATGGGGCTGAAGGAATACATATTAAAGTGTTTGTGAGGCAAAGATAAGCGAATTTGAGCAGCATTAACCATAAAAAGAAAAACAGAAATCCCACTGAGTCTAGAAGATAAGGTGTTGAAAAAACATTTTTCTCTATTTTTTGGAACATATTTCCAAATTTATTGCAATGGACTAAATGTCCTCACACAATGGCAGGTGAACCAAATTTTTTTTTTTTTGTTTGAATCTTGGAAATTTCCCAAGTTATGCATAGTGCAGCAACTAATTTTGAAGGGCATATTTCACTAATTTCAGAAGTTAAATACATATTAAACTTAATGTGACATAGTTCTTCCTGCTTGAACTCATGAGCCAACACTACCTTAACATACAGGAAGTCACACATAACATACAGATATGCTAAGATATTATCAAATCTGCAATATTTATATGTGTTAGGATTATCATTGTGTATGATCTGTAGACTGAGTTTTGTTACAATAAAGTAAATCATATTTAATACAAATAACTATTTTTAGAAACTATTTATAATTTCCACTTTTTCATTTCCATTTACACTATTTGCAATAATGATTATATTTCTTTACTAATATATTTATTGTTATTAAAGTATCTTTTAAAGACAGAGGTGTCAGTCATAACGAGCATGGCACTAGATGGAGCTCTTGTATCATACTCCTGTGACACCCCTGCCGGTCTTTGTGAGTTGGGGCGCTTGGGGCACGTTAGTGACAGTTTTGACAGCTTCAAGCTGAGAAGAGCAGCTCATGATTGACATGCTGATGGACAGACAAACAGTGAAAACCTCAAAAACCAGCTGTCCTTGCCATGTGGCCATCTGTCGCTTCCTGTCTAATTGGAGAATGAGAGCTCTGCATGAAGTGCTGGCCCGCTTGCTTAAGAATTTATTCCCATATGTTTTAAGTAATGTGTTTTTTTTGTTGTTGATTCTATACAATGACAGGATATGAAGCAGAGTCGTTATTAGTGGTGTCAGTACAGGAAGTGACTGTCAATAGAGCCATGGTTCAGCTGAAAATACCTACAATCTATTGACATGTCTGTGGTGAAGATATAACCTGGATCACAGAATCAGATAAAAAGCTGAGTTGCAAGCTTATAGATAAGCCCCTCTGACATTTGGTTCACATAAGTACAGAATTCAGGATTTCACAGGATGCCGTGTTCACCAAGTGTAATCTTAAAAAATAAAGAAATAAATAAAACGTAAGTTTTTTGCCCTTACTATGACCGGAATCCATAATATGATGGACACATCCATTTAGGCAGCTCGACTATGATGATCAATACCAGAAAAGACATGAATCATCCTGTGCAAAACATCCTCCACTATATAGTGGAGGATATATATATATATATATATATATACACACAGCAAGTATGTACGAAATAAAAGATATGAATGGTTGGTTGCACTCGCTTAGCAAGTCATCAAAATAACCTGAATGCCCTCAGATGCCATATATAAATAGAAGATCTCAGTTTTCAGCAGAGGCCCTTCTGTGCCAAAATCTGCCGTATAATTTGTTTTACTGTGGACAAGCAAGTAAATCATGAAATGCAGTAGCATTATGTTGCAGTGCATCAGTATTAAAGGCCATCAATCCAAATGGATATTGGTTAAACAGAAAAGAGAAATTTGTGGTATTCAAATGTCACTGAATCTTAATAAATCAAAAGCACTATGGAGATTGCGAGGCCCTGCTTCCGGTCAGTACTTCACATTTAGGCTGAGTGGACCGATGTCTATGAGAGCTGAACCCCACTCCGTGACATTTTAAAAGAAAAATAAGAATGATAGTCTTTTTTACCCTCATAGCACAAAGATGCAGCATCACCAAAATGTACTTTTTGTTTAAAGAAAAACTCCCCTCCTTTGCCTATCTTCTTCTAAAATGTTTCTGATATGATCATAGCAGTTAAAATCAAAGGGGAAACACACTTGGATCTCACAAGGGAAACATTGTTTTATCATCGCCTAAGATCACATAGAATGAGGTCAGCTTGAGGAAAGTCCAAGAGAAATTTAAATGGGTCATCCTGGAATCTGGTTGTATAGCTTCCATTGTATGAAGGAGCTTCCTTGAGTTGCTTAAGTGCATTGGGAAAATTAGTGGAAGAAAAATAAAAGACACTGACTTACAAAGATAATATGGAAGATATGCCTATGTTTTGAGATCAGTTAGTTTCTGGTTTTCAATTCCAGTACTCATGTATTCAAAGAGCAATAAAGAGTTCTTCTCATTTTCAACATCAAAGGTCTCTTTTTCAGGTTGTCCTATAGAGCTACAATAGTTTGACAACAGTAAAGCTGCAAAATCCTGCTTTCCTACAATCTATATAATTCTTACAGTTTCGACATTTGAACCTCATGACATACCTAACTCTATTTTTAAATAAAAAAAACATAATCTTTGAAACATCTGAGATGACCACAAACCAGAAGTGTTTTATGGAGTGCCACAAAAATTATCCAAATTAAATCAAAATCTGAACAACTGCAAGTTGTAGTCTGAAACCATCTTCAATTTATAGAAAACTTGCTTTATTATTCATAAGCATCGTCTCTTTGTAGCACTCACGAGTAGAAGGCAGTAAAAATGAAGGTATTTCAACCTTTAAAGGACATCTAACACATATTTTGCATTAACAGTGAGGTATGTGGATTGGGTATTATGATATTCTGAAGTTCAAATAAGACAAAATTAAAGTAAACTGAAAGAATTTAGTATTGAGCTGTAATTTATACCTCAGAGATATGAAACATAAGACTGTGTTTGCAGATGATTCTTCTTCTACAACTACTATTCCTGCTACCCCTACTATAATAATAATAACATAAAATTTATGCTGGAGTTAATATCATCTTCCAGATAATTTTGCAGACAGTAATTATGAAATAACATTTTCAGAGTGTTAGAGTGTACTTAACCTGTGCACTTTTATTATTACTTCCCATTGAGAGGAGAATAAAATTTTTGCATGGGCTAAACAGTTTTAGGACAGCATGTAATGTCAAACATTAAATAACTCTTAATAAATAAATAACAAATGCCAGCTACATTTGACCCAAGTTTGCACAAACTGATCATGCTTTTATAAATGTCCTGTGGTTTGAAGGTTCTGTTACTTACTTGTTAATTTATTTATTTATTGTCAAGGCTTTTTTTTCAAAGGGATGTCAAGATAAAACTATACATGGAGCAAGCTTAGACAAATACCTTTGTAACTCTTTAAAATCTGAGATTACTTTTAAGTACAGTCTAAAATACAATGCATTATTGGAGTTAACATAATTTTATCTGGTACAATACCCACTGTAACATCTCCTGTGAAGTGTTCTGTTATATTGCATTTAGTATTATAAAAGTAAGTGCCAAGGGATAAGGAAAAGGACTTCACAACTGGGTATGGATGGGTGGATAGATGGGGTAGGTGTGGTGATAGGGACAGTGATAGGATTTGGAAATGGTGTTCAAAGTGTTGAACACTCTAAAATAAGACTAGACTGAAAGCTTAAGCAGAGGCGGTACTAGCTTGTCTGGCGCCCTGGGGGAACAACCCCACTGGTGCTACAACCACAGCACTCCAATGGTACTGAGGGTGTTGATAGTGGATGTATTAGACGCCGTCATAATATTCACATCCGGAGCTTTAGTGGAGGACCGGGATATCCCCCACAAGGTGCCACACTGAGTGTTTGCCCATTTCGCTCATGGAGCTGAAATTTTGAACATTCTGAAGCTGCCTTATAGGCAGATAATGGCAACATGTTGCAGAAAAGAAATTCAATACAGAGGTGTAGAAGGATCCAAGATAAGTTTTCTATGAGGCATTGGTGTGAATTTCCAAGTTTCAGTCACACAGAGACACTATCAGATTCAGAATGAGAAAAAAAGTCATCATCAGGCAAAGTTCATCAATTGGAAGAACAGTGATTCTTAGTTGTGAGCTCTTTGTGTGAACAGAAACTTCATCTAACCTGTGTTTGGCAGCTGTACAAAGGCATCCACAGAAGGCCACTAATGGTGGCAGAATGAAAAGGTTCTCAAAGCAGGTCACTAAGATTCTGATCTCTGCATTCACTAACAGCAAGAGACATCAACCTGTAAAGACCACTTCCATTGTCAGGAAGATGTCCACCCTGCAGATGAAATAAGTGACAAGACTTGTCACCTGGGGGGAATATTGGCAGAAAAATAAAATATAAAGCTTACAGAAAAAGCCAGACAGTAGATTTAGTTGAAGATGAAGGCTCTGGAGCAAAATGTAGTTTATTGCACCTGCAATGCAAGCTGGGGACTCATCATCACCCGCTGAGTTGTCAGCGAAAAGGTGCAGGGTGTTGAAAAAGTCACAGGCCCCAATGTTCCCCAGGATCAGTCAGTAGTGATGTTTCTAAGATCATCCCTACAGACTATTCCTGAATAAGAAATGCCCTGCTTATCATTTACAGCAGTGATAGAGGACTGACATATAAAATGGCAACAGACATGATAGCAGCTCTGTCAAGCAGTTCTTACACCCACTGTTGCTTTGTGATAAAGATTATAAAAGCTACAATAGCTGTACAACATTAGTGTTTTTTTAAACATAGTTCTTTAATGATTTTCTTGGCTGCATATTAAAAGTAAGATTTTATTTAAAAGTTTGGTTAACAATACACTGAATTTGAATATTTAAGTATAATGTTATAGTTATCCATTGTGTTTTTTTTTGTTAAGTTTTAAAGGTACAAACCAACTTACACTGACATTCTGTCTTGTCGGCAGATATCAGTGAATACTGTTACATTAAAACTCATTAGAGCTCATTTTGAAAAGATGGGGAGTCTTTGGCACCAATCAATTAAGGTCAGTGCTAAGACGATGCCATGCCATAGCTGGAGGGCTCTTAAACTGATGAGTGTCAGCAGCTTTGGTGATCGCTGGAGGGCTAATGTTCACCAGCCCCACCCTGATTCCCCCACTCCTCTCGGATGAGTGCTGCTCTGACAGAAAGAGCTGGAGGAGGAAATAGGAAATAAAGGCTGACATATCAGCATCCTCTCTACATCTTGTCAGAAGTGTCCTCTTGTGCACCAAACCAATATCTAGAACCCTTGTTCTCTCTGTTTTTGTTCTGACTACTTCTCCTACTTCTAAGTTATTCAAACTAGTTTTAGTGACAATACACTTCATTAGATCAATGAGTGGAGGGTTTAGGTACAAACTATGTACACACTTTTGAATGTTACTGAGCATATCTGTCTCTTTATAGACGTTCTTGATCTCAATCAACCTCCATTAATTCATTGGATCCAGTCAGAGTGACAAAGAGCGAATTAGATGAAGTGAAGGAGTTCAACAAGGGAGTGCATTCAATTATTTCAGTGTTTCGTTTGGGTTATGAGATATTTATTTTTTATTTTCATTTTGTGTCAGGCATCCTTTTCAGTCTGTTTTACTCCTCTTGTTCTTGTCCTTTGTTTAAAAGTTTGCATCCAGACCCTTCAGGGTTCTTCCTTCGACAAATCAAGTAACATTTTTCCCCCTTTTTATGCAGTAGTACTTTTGTACGACTTTATTTTTTTTTGTTCACAGGCGAATGAGATACACTGCTAAAGATCAGCGGGTTTATCTGAGAGCCATACACACTTAAGCAAGGTTTGAACTCCAGTAATAATTTGCATCAGTTCCGGCAGCAGAGTCTGCCCAGTTCTTACTAACACTGCGTACCTCAAGCATCATCATGTATTGCTAATATTCACACTCCTGTTGCTTTCCCACTAAATTTGTCACTTTACTTTGTCTTTTCTCTGACAAGCAGTGCAATTTGCAGCCGTCCCAATTAAGCCTTATATGTTAATCGGAAACAATAAAGACCACAGAAAAGAAGGTCCAGGAAAGCTAATCAACAGTACATTTCAGGAAGTTAACTACAAGTTCACTCCACTCTAGATCTAGGCATTAATTATTCTAATGAGAGCAGGGAGTGTATTTTAAGGTCAAACCGAGCTACTGGCAGATACGTTGGGACAAGAAGTCGTACTGTATGTTAATTAATTCATTCGTCTAAGAGAGCTAAACGCTGCTTTCTGATGACCTTGCCGATTATGTTAGTTTTTGCTCCTAACAAGAACCCTTTATTATGATTTGTTCCGTATTATTAGACACCAGAAAAAGTAAATCGCTGAGTGAACATCGGTATTTAAATAAAACCTAACTTTTATTATAACAATAAAATATGCTAAATTTATATTGCTTATCTTCTGTTTCAGATATTCTTTTGTAATTTTATTGGTTTTCTTGGATTTCTTTTGTAATTCTATTGACCCAATTTCATTCATGAGGCAATACATTTTATTTCAATTCAAGTTATTTATATAGCAGTAATTCTCAAACTACTTCACAAGGTAACTTGAGACTACAAAGTGGGATGTAGTTTTGCATTTCATGTAAGGTCATTTGTGAGGTAACCACCCTTGGATATTTTTCACTTCCCCTAACCTTCTGAGTTTCCTTTTATAAACTTGAAGTGAAACCTGCAGAATCTGAGATGCAGCACTGGGATTTTAATGCAGTTTTTAAGAGGCTGAGGTTGAAGTTGCTGGGAACCATTCATGTGAGGACAAGCAACTGTTCTGTACCTATATATAATCTTTCTCACTGTAGAGAGCCAGATTTTAAAATGTATAGATATGAAGTTGTAACTTTTCCCAGGTTGAAGGAAAACAACAGTTGCTTTTGATTAGCAGCATTTGGTGGCTACTTTCCTTCCAATAAAAGCTTTTCTTACTATATAGGCAGTCATGGACATTCTTTAAACCTTGAACTAGAATTCTATAGAACTACTATTTCAAAGCTTGCTTGAGTGCAAAATAAAAAAAAAAATCACATTACATGTCATGATCAAGGCAGCAACTGCTACATTTTCTGAATGACTCACCACTCTGGTTTACGGTTTAATCCATGATTCACTGGCAGAGCTTCATCTTTGTTCTGACATGTGACAAGCTGAGATATTTTTGATTTGAGAGCCCATGTTGAATTTCCCAAAGTAAAGCATTTTCATCTTCAACAAATAAAATGGGAATATTGTTTGTCAAATGAAAAATTATGATATAATTTTTGATTCATGATTGTTGACGAGCAGATTTGTTCTCTTTTTACATAGTAAAAATTACATAAACTATTCCATAATTTGTAGGAGAGGATGGTTGTTTGAGCTGCACAGTGGTGCAGCTGGTAGAGCTGTTGCCTTGCAGCAAGAAGGTTCAGGGTTCGATTCCTGGCCCCGGTCTTTCTGCATGGAGTTTGCATGTTCTCTCTGTGCATGCGTGGGTTCTCTCCGGGTACTCCGGCTTCCTTCCACAGTCCAAAAACATGATTGTCAGGTTAATTGGTCTCTCCAAATTGTCGCTAGGTGTGAGTGTGTGTGTGCATGGCTATTTGTCCTGTGCATCTCTGTCTTGCCCTGCGACAGACTGGCGACCTGTCCAGGGTGACCCTGCTTCTTGCCCAAAACGTAAGCTGGAGAGGCACCAGCACCTCCCAACCCCGCTAAGGGACAAGGGTATATAGAAAATGGATGGATGGATTACTTGTGTTTCTATTTGATTGATAAAAAGATTTATTTTAGTCTTGTTCTATCATTTCGACAGTGAAATGATACACAGACACAAACCATGACTGTATAAACTGTGTTTCTTCACTCTTTCCTCACACCTCACTTTAAAAATGCACATTATAACACATCTTTGGAACGTGTGAACATGAACATCTGCACCTCAGTGAGCACTTGGTTGCTTCTTTGGCAAAGGGAAGACGTGTTTATGAACTTTGTGAACTTGTAAAATGTTGATTTGGACCACTTTGCCGTTTACTTTGGTAATTATAACAGCTCCAAACCAAGTTAAGATCCTACAATTGTGCACTTCTGCCCCCACTTCCTATCCCATCTTTTATAATAATTCTCTCAGGGGGTCAATAAAGTTTTTTTTCTCTTGTTTTATGCTTTATTACTGCATAAAACAATAAAGCATACAAGAGTCAATGTTTTCTGACTCTTGTTTAAGAAGTAGTTGTTTTCATTTGGGCTTATCTGAGCAAACAGTCAACCTCAAATTCACCTCTAGCTCTGCTGTTGCCATTGAGGATAAGTGCTCACACCTTTTGATAGTCTGGAGCCTCACATTTGCAAATAAATCTTTCAAACAGTTGTGTGTTTTACTGGAATGGTAAGCCTGAGTGGATTTCTTGCTGTGGTGTAGTGTGTGTGGGTAAAATCAGATTTCAGAAAAAAACCTTTGGACATTCATCATTTGCAACATTTTTGCCAGTGTGGTGGATTGACCCAGAACAACTGGAACCAACATTTAGTTTTATACCTCACTAATCAAGAACTCTTATTAGTTTATAAATTGTGGAGCACTTATTACTTTAGACCAACATTTAAGTTTGGACTTTTAACATCGGAGCAAGACCTGGAGAAGTGGAGTGGCTATCAACCCAGAACAATAATCAAACCCAGAGAACTGACATGTAGCTTTTTTTGTTGTTGTTATCCTTACTTTCTTTTGATTCTGTTGTTTGGTTTGTAAAATGTGATATATAAATAAATTACCTCTTTTTTTTTAGTTTTCAGCTCTAATTCTGGCATTTTACTAATTGTTTGGTATTCCAAATATATTGATGATATCTCAAATTTAGTTGAGGTTTTATTTGAAAGATGTGCAAGTTTTACACTGAAGAAAATTCAGAGTCTTGTAGTTTGATTTTGCACATCTTTCAGTTTTGTTTTATTTTATTTCTTACAATAACAGTGAAGACACAGATACAAACTAATCTCACATTGTCTAATGAACATTCTCACTTAGGTGTTCTCACTTACTCTTGCTCATATGAAGCTGTTCTCCTGCCACCTTGTTATGTCTTGGACAAGCTCCTCAGAAATTAAAATGAAGCTGCCAACATTTTAAGACACTTTGCCCTTAAAATTTCATCCCTTCAAATTGTTGCCTGAAAATGCCAAGTTGGTTGCTCCTGTAGCTGGCAGATAGTTGTTTCTGACTAGGGGGTTAAGAGCACAGCCAACAGACTTGGTTACTTTACATGATGATCTCAGGGTTCCATTTCCCCAGACAAAAGGGTATGAAATATAGAGACAGAGCCAAAGAAGACATCTATTAATAATAATAATTAGTCACTCAAGCTCTCCTCTGCAGTGAAATATCCTGGTTAAGGCCCAGTGATAAACAAACAACCACTTATATTCACTTTGGCTACACCCCACTTTCTGAGATTCATCTAGACACTAGTTTGAAATTTCCTCGTAAGTCTGGTTGCACTGGGCCACTCCATTAGGAAGGCACCAGAGTGGAACATAACATTTTCAGTTTCAATTAAGTCTATGAGGGCATACATAATGCACAGCAGAGGTTTAGTCTCCTCGGAATGCTGAATCTATGAACTTGTGGAGAAATTATGCCATGGTGGTCCGAGGAGCTGACCTGCGTTGACTGTTTTACTTGCATTAAGCTGTAAGATTTGTCAACCTTAAGTGAATTAGTATGTGCTCATTGGAATGTGAAGATAAATCTGAAGTGGACATTAGTATGAGTGTGTGCTCGTTTGAGAGAGGGAAGAGCAGCAAGCTGCAAAAGAAGGAAAACTGCACCAGACGGAACAAACTGAATTATACCAAAGCTCATCAGGCTAAAGTTGCCTTGTAATGATTTTCAGTGTATGTCACATAATGCTTACCGCACTCCTATTGAATTTTATTGTTAAAATATTTTATATGCGTCTTCTTTCCAATTTAGTCAGAGGATCTGTGACATTAAAGTTTGTGTATTCATATCAGTGCTTGAATCAATTCAGGGCACATACCGTTTACTTTGCAATTAAAAACTCGAAAAAGGTGAACAGCAGTTGTATTTCACATGGGTGTTGGTATTTAAGGAGACACATCTTTCTGTACTGGGAAATTTCTGTTCCAAGTATGTATTTGCAAGTGGAGAAAAACAACTTCTAATCACGACAAAGACGCCAAGGTTTTTATACGCCCCCTAAATTACTACAGACCTCAAAGGATTCACTGCTACTAATCAGACACCTGCTAATATTAGGCAGGTGGCTTTCCTGCTGTTGATTAATATATTGATAGTTAAAATACACATTCAAAACTTCATGAAGAGTCTAAGAAAATGTACCGTCTGGCAGTAGCAACTTTAACCTCTATGTTTATTTGTTTAAGCATTAAAGTAATAAAATTTAAACAAAAATATGAATCATGGTGTCTCATATGTCTCATGTTGCTATATGCTAAACAGCACATACAACAAGACATGAGACAATATTTATCATGGATATTGAAATATACCCAATTATCTACATTATTGCACTATATAGTGCATTATTGCACTATAGGTGCAATAATGTAAAATGCCTAATTTTAACAATATCATCTACTTTGATGCCCCTTTATTGAGATCACCTTGGAAAGGCCAAAGAATGCTCAAAATGTGTTTCTTTGTTGATCTGGATATGGGATTTTGAAGCTTCCACATATCCAGATCCAATATTTATCTGCATGTCACTTCAGCAGTTCTATTCTCCACTCAGCAATATATATAATATGCTTTCCACCAAGATGTCTTGATGTTTTGCAACATCTGACATGGACCTTAATAATCCAGTTGACATCATAATGGGATAGAATGTATTTGACTTACTTACCAGGTTTAAAGCACATCTTCTGCAATCAATTTATCAACTGTTCAGAAAGTTCTTTACTAGCTTAGCCAGAGCTAAGAACTGAACTGAAAATCTGTTTGGTCATAAACATGTGCAAAACCTTCAGCAGGCAGAGTGTGCATATATTTCTAAGTAAAGATGTGAGTTGTTGATTACTCTTATCAAAGAAGATTGAATTTAAAATTTGAATTACAGCAAATTTAACACAATATTTGTTTCAGTCTGTTCGTAGGACTTCCATATTTTGTAGTTTCAGGCTTTTTCCCAATAACAGATTTGTTCATTTGTTTACGTATTTGCACAGGATAAATGTTGCATTAAAGGCAGGGAACTATTCTACTGTGGTCTTGTTTCTTAGGCCACAAATCCATTAACATCCCAGGGTTGTGTTTATGTTTTCTTTGCACTGCACATGGAATTGATTTGAAAAACTAGCATTCTGCAACTGCCAATTCTTAGCTAACTTAGAAAGCCATAGTGAGGAAATATCCTGAAGAGGACAATCACTAATGATGAGTCTGTCTTGATAGGATGTCTTATATGAGCAGACATGTTAATTATAATATGGCGTCTCACCTGATTATGGACCTTTTTCACACTTTGAGGTGCTTCTTAATCCCAATCTTTCATTGAATGAAGATAGATGTAAAGATTTTCAAAATGTGCCAAAAATATTTTTTTCTTCTTTTTTTATAAAACAAGGAATGAATATTTTTTAAGTTAGATTAAAATAATCATCATTCCATTCCATTATTTTCTATTATTTTAAGCTTAATGTCACTGATATATTTTTGGTTTTAGACTGAACCATGTCTTTGATATAAAAATATTAGTTTGTCTTTTTCTCAAAGTGATCCTCATTTTGATACCTGACGATCCACAGACAGAATTGACCCAACAACAGTATGAACAGGCTATGGGCCAACTAACCACCCCTGGCAGGCTCACAGTGTTTGTATTTATGTCTTCAGTCAGCCCAGAGAGGCCAACTGTGGCCAAACGCCTGCCTCAACCAGAGCAAACGAGACAGGACAGAACAAGCCATTTTCTCCACCCCCCTCTGGTTAAACTCCCTATTTTCACACAATTTGCTTTAGAATTGCTTTGTCTCCCAGTATGAACAACATCCTGATGGCACAGTGAGGGAGTGGGGGAAAGTCAGGCATGAGGAAGGAGTGGGCAGGCATGGGTGATCAAGTCAAATGCAAGGCCAAAGAGAAGAAGCTGATACATTTCCAAAGGCTTAGTCAAGGTTTGGTGGCTCCCAGAACAAACTATTTCTTGAAACACACAAATAAAATTTGGTATCCCAAGTATTTATTTTTCAGTTTAATCGGAGCCAGGTTGACTGTTCTTCTTCTTTCATGTCTCAAAGGTACATGTGACCTTCTTTTGACCTTTCACTGAGCCTGAGTGGGCACAGCCTGCATTTTAGCCCTGCAAGTTGAGCAGTTTTCTGTCAGATTTCCCCCAGGTCCAGTTCACTACCAGAGGATTACAGGGTCAAATACACTGACTTTATTTCACACCTAGACTGAATGTCTCGAGGGCTAAATTGTTATGAGCTCTCCAACCAGTTTATTACTCAGATTGCAGATCATGATGGACAAATAAGCACTGGTAGGGGCCACTTATACTCATTATGCCATTGTACAATCATGACCCTTAACTATCATAACAATTAAAACATGTACCCCATATTTATTTGCATAATTTGAATTTATTTATAGCATACATTAAAAACATCATATTTTGGATTTGGACATGAGTTCACATCAAGAACTTCTCTTAAAGTATGTAGTATTTACTACTATATATAGGCTTCTTTAGGTTTAGCTTAGTTTTAGCATAGGTCCGTTTTTTCATATTCTCAGATTTTCTGCAGACTAATAACAAAAAATCTAAAATATAAAGAGAAATATTCAGAACTACACTATTTATTTTAGTTATTTTTCTAGGGAATTAAAACCATTCCATTGAGAGTAAGAAGCTCTGCAGGAATATATAAGATTAATATTTGATGTAGGTGGTGGTTGTGTAATGGTAATATATGGCTTTTAGGCTTAAATACGACATTTGTCAAAAATTATTGCAAAGTTGGGATGCAGAATTTTGCTGTCTACAAGTATTTTTCCCATATAGATTCTGTTTTTGGTTTTCTAACAATTAAATGCTTAAGATAATCAAAAATGTTTAAAGTTTGACAAAGAGAAGCAAAATAGATACAGAAAGTCATTGTTAAATACAGATTTGATTTATTAAATAAAACTGCTTCCCAGTAAAACCTTTATATACAAATTGAATTGTCGTCCTTGTTAAACCATAAATTACCTGTGATTAACCAAATTGTTTATGTTTATGTTCTGTTTCATTCACAATACAAAGGCCTGATTACTGCTTGACCTTTTCTTGAGGAAATAAAGTTAAGGGTTATTCACTGCTATTCCACTTTCAAATGATATGAAGTGCTTGTTTTTCAGGACTGACAACATGATTAGAACTGAAGGTTAAGAACATGAAGAAATAAATGATAAATTATAGCAGAAATTCACTGAAAAATATGGATAATTATTTTAGAATATTTACAAAAAGTCTGAGAGCAAAGAAAACCAAAGTGAAGTTGAGTTACACCATATAACTGTGTACTGGACAGGTAAAGTTCTCTACCTGCTAATGTTCATACCCTCTATTCAGGGCATTCAAGCGTTTTGAAAATTTACTTTTCCTTCCACTTCTCAAATAGGCAGTACTCTGTGTTGGTCTAACATTTAAAATTCTCGCAGAACAAACTGAAGTTTGCATTAAGTACCTGGACAAATGTGAAGAGGTAAAAGAGATATGAAAACTCCAGTAAGGCTATTTAACTGCTGTAAAATTATGGATATTGAGCTTTATCTCAAATTCCGTTGTTAAGTTCTGCTTCTATCAAATGTTTACCAACCAGCTTTTTGAACCAATGTCTACTTCCGACTGCACCTGCTTTGGACAGGTATAAAAGATTTATTTATCTGATGGACCATGAAGGCTGAGAGCCTCTTTCTACAAAGTTTAGGAATGTGGGAGCCCTCATAAATAAAAGCTGTCTGACAGTCAATGGATCTTTATTTAGACTAACTTGAGAGGCAAATATTTGCTGCTTATTTGTGTTTTCTCTTGGCTGCACAGCTTCTAAAAAAACAGACAATGAGAAATATATTGGAATGCATAGGCCTACATAATTTGAAGAAATGAAATAATCTTGAGAGGAGAAAGACATTTACGAAAATGCATCTCTACAAACTGTTTGATGGAGAGGTATTGTCATCCAGCCCAAAAATAAAATCAGACAGCACTTCTGTGTAGGACATTGAGACATTTTAGCTGGCCCAGTTTCCTTTCCACTCTGTTTTCTCTGAAATATATTCAGTTTTCTGTTGCATTTTTACACATTTAAGATTAAATCTAAATAACTGTAGAACTTGGTCTACCATTAATGATGTCCCAACCAATCACCACTTCATGTTGCGCATCATTCACTACAAAATCAACATTCTGTGCAGTATTCATACGTATAGGTTACATGTATGTAAATTATACACTTATAGGTAGAAGGTATGTAAATTGCCCATGTAATTTACATGCTGTAGGTCAACTGCATGTTATGTAATATTGACCTATTCCTGTGCATCGTGAAAACGCACAAAAACAGAAACACACTGCATAACAAGTCTGAGATGGGAGGACAGAGCCATGTAGGCAGCGTTGCTAACCAGCTGTAGTCCAGCTGCTGGGTCTTGTGCCATCACTGACCTTGGCCACATATCTGCTAATTTTGGCTGCATCTTGCACTAACTTTTATTACTTTTTTCTCTCCAAGATCTTCAACCACTCCAACCTAATTTAATTGGTTCCTCTTTCTTTTCTTTTTTTTTCTAATTGGGAAGGCTGGCTCGCATATCTCCTCTAAATATCCAACATAACAAAGTCTGACCTTTCACTGCATATAAAGTGCCATATCTGTGTAGGGCAGTTGTGTGGCAGCGCTGATGTCTTTATTTATGGGATAGAAGAAAAAAAAACACATTCCGACCAACAGCCGGGTCAACCTGGAACAGACCGGCCATTTGGGAATCCTCTCAAGCCTCTTGAGAGCCAACCCAAAGATGGCTGCTGATATCTAAATAAATTTGTTTTGAGGGAGTTTACTTTAAACAGCTCCTCAAAGTATGCTAGTTTGTTTTGCATAGCAAGTTATCTAAAGTGGATGACACCACCTCTAAAGCAAACCTGAAAAAGGGTTATCAAAGGACAGTAGCAGAGGCCTCTGACCTACATAACATAACTGCCTCCTAGCCTGTGACTCAGTTGTTTTGAGATTTTGTCAGTGTGGATGCGTGGGTGTGTGTGTGTTGGCACTGAAATACTGGAGGGGACTAAACTGAAAAAAACTGAAATGGCTTTAACCTAAAAATTATATTGGCTTCGCATTGAACACTGGATCACTGTAGATATCAAAGCAACCTGAAAGAGAACTGTATGTGGTTTTTGCATAGCTTGTTGTTTATTGCTGTTGTTGCTACATAATTATGCTTTTGGGTGGTTTAAGCAACTCTAATTAAATAAACCTTAATGAAAACTAGCAGACATTACTCTTATTTCTGCCCCTTGAAATATGCTGGCCACCCCATCGCCCCCCTGCGTCAGAATGAAACACTCATTCCTTCTAACTCCGTGGGCTGCCGCACAAAATGAACACATAAAACACTGTAATAGAAACCAACATGTGAAATATGGATAACAAATCATATTAGCAGTCCACATTGATACATTATCAAAGAGTATTTTAATAAGTTGTCAGAGCCCCTTTTGCAGGCCTCCCAATAAAGGCTTATTGACCAGCAGGATTTTATTGTAATATTTTTGATTTAATGTCTGATGAGCTTAATGTATGAAAGGCAGAGAAGAGCAGTAATGCTGGCTTCATTCATTAGCAATTAGCAGTGCTTTCCTACTGTGGATGTAAACAGCACACAGTAGTGAGATTATGCTCAACAACATATTGCAATGAATAATTGATTTCTGGCTGTTTGGTTTGGAAAGGGACAAGTTGCTGGGCCAACCAGTATACCGTTTTTGTTTGTTTGTTTGTTGGATACAAATACAAACAGATGTCAAGACTGCGATAAGGCTGTCTAATTGACCTTGTCTAGTCAGACACTTGGTTCTGCCTTTTTTTCTACCTTTCTGCTTTTCTTTTGAACACACTCAGAACAATACACATTAACTGTAATATGTATTGAAATCAAACAAGCAGAGATGCAGTAATATTCAAATATCTAAAAGGTGTTAAGTGGTTACTGGAATTCCTAGAGTATTCTTATACTTCGCAGAACTACTTTGATCAGATATCATGGCTGCAGAAATGAAATACTTCATACAGTGTTATTCAATTGTTCTTTGATTCAGTTCTATTCAGTCTATTTCTGGACACTTTTCACTGAGAAAATCCAACTTATCTACTTCAAACTGATGTAGAGCTCTTCTCTAAGTTGAAGTCAAGCATCGGAAACTTAGATAAATGTGCTTATTAGCCTGTTTAATACAGTGATATAAAAAAGTGTTCTTCTCTGTGAACCCCACCTGCGACTGGGTCATTTTGGGCTGCTACAGGACCAGCCCATGACCTGTTCTACCACATGTTCTACCGCTGACGTTACAGAGTCTTACCTGTGATCCTGATAAGTGAAAGAGGTACATGAGAAGTAAAACAGATGTTAACACTGATGAGAGAAAATCAGTTTGCCCACTTGCTTTTTCTACAATTAATTTTTTTGTTAATAAAACATAATTTCGTGGTCAAAATAAAAGAGTTTATGTATTGTCTTTCAAAATTTATGAAAAAGTCCAAAGTGGGAGTGCATGCCCATTGCTACCTCTCTTTATCTTTCTAGTTTGAGCTGTAATTGTGTCATACAATTACAGCTCAAATTGTATGAGCTGTAATTTGTACAGCTCAAATTGTATGGCAACTCATACAATTTCCCATAGATATGTTATCCCATTTATAACATATCTGTGGGATTATAAAATACAACTTAATGGTATTTTAAGTAATAGAAATGCAGTTTACTGCCATTCAAATCAAAGTAATTTCTCTAAGTGACTGAATTTGCAACAATCCTTTATCCTAAATGATTATGTGGCCAAATCTAGTTACATTTTCAGCAATCCCTCAAATTGAGCATGCTTGTGGTTACAGTGGAAAGTAATATATTGCATAAAACATAAAGTAGTACTGCATATACAAAAATACATCTTATCAACTCTTCTGGGTTGACATCATATATTGGAGTTACAGTCACACACTTCCATACATATAGAAGAATCTTGAACAACAAATCCTAGATTGTCAAAGTGCATATGTTTAATCAGTTCGGTCTTTCTGAACTGATTATTCATTGGAAAAATACCTTAGGCTGTAGTTGTACTTGCAAAATTCATGTGCTGAATTACCAAAGCTGTAAATATGCAAAATGGTGAAGGCATAACAAAAGTTTTCAGAGAAATAGTTTTGAGGAATAAATTGTTTGCAAATGCAGGGCCTTGAAATTTTCTTTAAGCTCTTCAGGGTTGTTTCATCACCATGATTTCTATGAATGCACCTCTATATCTTTATGGCAGTAGGCTAATTAGTGAACAAAATAATTTTACATAGAAAATTGCAAGCTGTTAAACATCAAATAAAAGCTGGAAGATTCCAGCTTCTATATTCGTTTTAAGATGCATCCCAATGCCACACATCTAAAATGCAAACATTTACCATTTTTCTACAAATCTGTGACAAGATCGATGCAGTAACAATTAAGGTAAGCTATGTTATAGTTGTGTAGCACACTTGTTATATCAAAAGTGTGCAAGTCTAATGCACCTAAAAATACATTTAGCCAATTATCTCTTACACTGTTTTTGGCCATTCTGCACTGTTTCATAGAAACCATTCTGTTTGTTAATTTGGAGACAAGCAACAGTGAAAAAAGACTGTAACCTTTAGGTTTACAAACACAAAATATGAATCCAGGAACTGTAAAGTTATTTATGAATATAGTACTTCTCACATCTTAATTAGAGTACTCTTGTATTAGTGTGTTATTAATTAGTGAGCTTATAGAACAAAAAAGAAGAAGTAGCCTGAGATGAGATTTTTGCCTTCAAGTGAATCTTTGGCTTTGATCTGACTGGTCTAAAACATATTGAATGGATACAGATGTTCAGTCCTACTGAGAGCAAAACTTTCTCTATTCATTTTTCGGATTACAAATCCTCTTCTCAAAGCTTCAGGTTCCTTTGATGCTTTAAAAATGAAGAAAAGCCCTTAGGTGTGCCTGAGTGACGCAATGTCAAGCTGTTCTTCCTCCTGTCAGTGGGAACAAAACAAATGGGGAAATCAGGCTTCAAACAAAACTTAGATGGGGACCTTCCACATATCCAGGTGTATGGGCGAGTAAAGATGGCAGATGCTCTGGGGTCTTTTCCATTCTTTCTCACTATCTTGCCTATCTACCTCTGATGCTGTGTTCATTAATCAGCCCTTTATTAAACAAAGGGAGCCTCTGCCACTGCCCAAAAGCCACATTGATAATCATGACATAAAGACAGAGTATTTATCCTCTGTACCCTCTGGTGCTACAAAGCTTTCTGCATGGTAATGGAGGAAGATGCTTTTGTGGTTTATGAAGACTGATTGAAAATATTCACATTTGTAAATATTGCATACAGTTCTGTTTAATGGCCTTCGAGGGGTTGTGCCTCAGAAAACTGAACATCTGTTGCCAAGTACAATCTGTTCAGAGAAAGTTGATGTGCATGGACAAAATGAATAGTGAGGTGAATTATCCACTGTGGAGAGACTCTGCAATTTAATTACTGCTGCTTGACACTGGCGTTTTTTAAAGGACATGAGCAATTTTGAGATCCATTGTCTAAGCACTCGCAGGAAGAACAATTCAGCCATGCAGGGCAATAAAGCATCTCGCAGCAGGGAAATCTGGGCCAGGATGTACTTTCTTGGAACAACAGGCAATTTAGAAGTTTGAGTTTACCACTCTGTGGCAGAGGCAGTGAAGTAGGAGAGAAACAGTGTGTATGGGCTTGATGTGTATAACAATGACAATGAGCTGTTGGACTGGAAAGCAGCCCTTAATAGGTACCTGTCTGCCCCAGGGACCACACTTGCCTCATATTGGTCATCCATTCACAAGACAGCGCTGCATTCTCCTAACCGCCAATCAGCCAATTACAGGTTCCATAACAGGAGACCTGCTGGCAGCAAGGCAGTCTTTACAAGCCCTGCATCTCAGGCAGAGGAGACGACCCTGCCATGGAATCATAATCATGATGAATATGGCCGCAGGTTTACGGGAATGCCACTTTTCCCTCTAATGTGAGCTGTGTGTGAAATGGCCTTCTGTAGTGACCAAACAGTGTGACCTTCTGTGAACCACTGGAAAACAATATAAAATATAATGGAAGGGCTGAGAAGTGCAGGCAAAAGAATGCTAATCTGGATGCTGTAAACAGTTATTGGTACTGGATGAAAGGGGATGTTGCCACCAGTGATGTCACTGTCGTACTGTTTTTTTTTTTTGTACTGTTGTAACCATTGAATAATCTCCCCTTCAGTTCAACCTTAAAAGTGGAAATACATTGTTGATGCTACTATTATAAAATAACTTGCAATTAAGCATTGGCAAAGCTCAATGTAATTTTCACAGGTGGTGGAGTATTGTTGTCAGCAGCTGCTGAAAGTAACTAAAAAGTCATTTTTAATGTAACGTAGTTACTTTCCAAATCAAATATTCAGTAATTTAACTAAGTAACTTTTTCAAAGAATAATCAGTAATCCAATTAAAGTTACTTTTTCAAACCATCACTGGTTGCTAATGAAGCCAAACACGTGGGAGACAATAGCCTCTAAAATTGCATATGGAGGGAATAATATGCTGTCTCTGGCCTAGTTCTAGGCTTTTATAAAGTAGCCCCACTCAAATTTATTCAGCGATTATTATATTCCCATTTCAATTAGGTCTAAGTAAAGTGTGATTACCATATTTTTCTGCTGGCACTGACAATAATTTCACAGCTCATTACAGTGTCCTATAAAACTATCTATACCACTTAAAGTTTTCTTTAAAGGTTTTGTGGCACAAGTGGTCTTTAATTTTGGACATCGACAATGAGGACTGCAGTGTCTGCACATGTGCAATTGTGCTACCACTGAACTTTCCATGTGTTGCAATAAGCTTTAATGCATTTTAACAGGACTTTTTTTGTGACAGAGCAAAAGAAAGTGGTGCATGATTATGGTGTTAATTTCTTTATTGAGAGACTGAAATGTTTCCCCATTCATCCTTAGAAAATGGCTCAAACAGTTTAATGGATTAAAGCAGTTTGAGCTCAAACAGATGTAATAAAGAGTCTCTCCAGTCATATAATCCTAGCACAGATTCTCTGATGGAATTACGCCTTGACTTTGATTGGGCCATTCAATGACATGGGTAGGCTTCTATTTAAACCATTTTGTTGTTACTCCAGATGTATATTAACATTTTGCAGCCTTTCTTTAGTCATTGCCTGACCATGCTTCTGTCAATCAGCTTGTACCTTCCCTGGCACAAGCTGAGAAATAGCTGCTGCCAAAGCACAGCAATGTCACAATCTTCACTGTCTTTGTGTATTTTAGCATCTGAATATGTGTTTTACTCATTAACTGGCTTAGTGATTCTAACACAAAATGTATAATGTGTTCTGCTTCTGTGTTTTGTGATTTCAACATTACCTTTTAAGCAAAGTTTTTAAAAATGATATTTTTGTTAAATCTGCACAAGAAATGTAGGGTTCCAAAAGTGGAATATATTTGGTTTCTTGGACCTAAAAAGAAAGCTTTGCATAGAAGTCCACTTTTGTCGAGGCTCACAGATAAAATGTGGGAAATTATTTGTGAATCTAACATACTGTGGCACTGAACACATTCTGGCTCTATCTGTATTCTTTACTGCTTAAAACAACTTCCTTGCTTGATATTTTGCTCGAGCAGTTTTAATACACTTGGTGGACTTGCCAACATACCCGAAAGAGATGAAAACAGCAGATAGCTACACTATCAGCACAGAGGGTGTATCCCTTGGTCAATGTTAACAGAGCAAGGCAGGAGATATCCTGGACCACTGCTGACTCAAATAAAGAGTTTTGACCTTTCTCTATCTAAATCAGACATAACACATTATCAAACATTATGTGTATTACAAAAGACTTGTTTTGTAATACAAAACAAGTCTTGTTTTGTATTACAAAACAAGACTTGGTTTCACCTTTACCATTATTAGTGAATTGTATCTCTTCAATATTTGTTAAATAAATTATATTTGTAGCTTTTAGTTTGAGTTTTGGTTATGTTTTTTCAGTAATATGAAAATATGTATTAACCCACTTATCAGTGTGGACTTTGTCAAAATCAGACATAATTTAGGCCATTTCATATATACTATAACTATGTTCATGTATCTTCAAAATGTGTTTTTCTGGCAAAATAAAAAAAAAGAATAATATATTAGTAATTGTTATTTATTTTTATATCCATTAATGTGTGTGGGGTTATTAACACGTATTAAAAAGGGAGCAAAAATAATATAGGATTATTTAAAGAATTAAACAACCTACTATTAATTTGGTTTTTTTTCATCCTTTTCAGGCAGCTCTATAACTTGAGTTTGTTTTTTCCGTTCTGTTTACTTATGTCCTATTCTCTGTGCTCACAACCACAATATCTTATTGTTGAATTCCCAATAAAGCTGCTCTCATTCACACTTTTGTTTGTCTTCAGAAATAAGATAACATCTGAAATTTTGATTGAACAGTAGTCCATTGAAATGACATTTTTAATCCCAGTCACTTTCATGGCACTCGTATGCTAATATGCTCTACTTTAATAAAATTCAGATTTTTTATTTAGAAGAGTGACTTTTGATGAAATCCCCACACATAAATTAAAGACATATTTGCCTGCATTTTCAAATATTCTTACATGTACAATGACTGGATAAGAAGTTACAAATAATAGACTTTCTCAAATATGTTTTTACATTTTCATGCTCTTTCTTTTTTTTTTCTCCTGGTCAATGTGAACAGCAGGTCCAGAAGGAGTTTTGGATTCAGCCTGTAGTTTAGATGTCCAAGTCTCACCACAATAGACAAGAAAAAAAAATAAACATATCTGGGTGGTGATTACTTACCATAAAGAAAATATGTTTTTTTGTTTGAATTTTGACTGTTGTTCTTCTCCTGCTTAAGTAAACTCCCTTATATGTGTATCATTACTCTTCTTTCCAGCATCTGATAGAGACTGCAGAGTGATTAACAATGTGGACATTAATCTAGTACTAGAAATGACCATTTGAATTTTAATGTTTTTTGCTTGTTATTTCTAATTGGCACAAAGATACTATTTGAATTCTAATAAGATAAGTCTAACTAGAATAAAAAGTCACACTTGATCAAACCAAAGATGCTGGAGGTAATAGAGCGTATGAAGCAATAATATCACAATTTAATGTCCTAATACCATGTAGCTCTACTCTTATTTACTGAAGTCAAGTGTAAAGTTGTTCTGTTTGTGGGGAACAAATGGCTGTTCCAGGGATTACAGCTTTAATTAACATTATCTTAGTAAACATACAGTGAAATACAAGAACTTGTACATTTTGCATTTTTTCCCATTGTCTTCTTTTTGACAGGAAATTAGTCATAGTAAGATAATATAAAGTTTTAGAGAGCCTAATTAAAGCCACAACAATGCCTATTTAAAGTTTGCTCATTAAAATGCATACTAATTTGAATGTTTGCGCACTTTAAAGGAGTTTCAGGGTTGCAAGGCCAGTCCTATGCAGGTGCATGACAGAAACATCTTAACCTATCGAATGTTAGTGTGAATTCACATGAGCAAAGACTGTCATGTCAAGTGCATTTGCTGAGTGTGCATACAAACTGCAGTGAAAAATTGGGAGCTCTTCAAACGAGAGCAGTGTAAGAACAGATAAGTGTGTTCTGGGATTTGCTCTCTGCAAACTAATTAAGTACTAGGCTATGTGAGGCAGGCATCAGGGTATTTAGTCTCCATTGTTGATTAAATGAAAAATCAAACAAAGTAATAACTGTATTGCATGAAGCATATGGCAGAGTTTTGTTACATAAACCTGCTTATCAAAAGATTACCATGCACAGCAATATTTATAACTGACGTTCTATCTGACAACAGTAATTATTTGTACCTTTGGTAACATGAGAAATAATTCTTGTTCAAGAATAAATCTAATATAATCTACCCTCTTGCCCAACCTCTTTGACAACATCTCATATTACTTGTGTCAGTTGTCACCAGCTGACAGCATGCTAAGTGTCTCCAGCTCCATAGAAATTTGCCTTTCCTTTCTCCTGAGTGAGATGTGGTTCCCCTTTTGCCATCAGCCGCCTGCCTGACTCAACCCAGGCCAAAAATACTTTGATGTGTCGCTTCACATCTATACCTCAAAGCTGTGAAATCTCAATTTTCTGATAAGAGCAACCTCAATTTGTCAGAAGATACTATTTATAGATCTTACAGAGATAGAACTGCAATAATTTTTAACAAGCACTTAGGGACCATTGTCACGATCGTTTTAAGTAGACGCTGTGCCGCTCCAGTCAATTCACCTGAAACAGATGCAATAAGGAAGCGGATTTGAAAAGCCAGCACTTTTATTTTGCCACTGTGTTAGAATGTGTCCGACTTCCTCTTTGAACTCATACCTCATGAGGATTGGAAATGTTTAAATATCTCAGTCCAACCCTTTGTGTAATTTTGTAGACAGTTCACGCTCCTTCAAAATAAGTCAAGATGCAAAAGTAGCTTAACCAGCCACTGTAAAAATGCAGACACATCTATTATTTGCTGAAGCTGCACATTACCTAATTAGGAATAGCAAATCTTTTCACAAACTAAATTTGAGGAGATGCTAAGTAATTAAAAAGGCCTGCTATTTTTCATTGAAAAAAGCACAAGGGAAGGATTTTATTCAATCAGTTCTTTAAAGTGCAAGTTCAAGCATCAGAGATCTGAAGAAGTTTTCAACATTTTCCCTGCAGAAATTCTGTGAAAGATGCAGACGAAGGAACTGACTGAGCCCAATGTTTTTGTATTCATAATGTCAGCAAAGAGATTATTTTTTTCTTACCTAGTCTACCCATTGATTTTATATCTGCATCATCACTCTGACCATTCTATGCATCACTAAAAGCAAAGGCTGAAAACAAGGAAGTCAAAAAATAAAAATAAAAAGTCTTCTGTTATGCAGATATATATATATATATACATACATCTAAAATGCTGCAGTTATGCAAAGCAATTTATATTCATCTTGGCTTTGCGTTAAGAGAGCAAAAACGAAGCAGATTTAAAATAGTGTCTTGAAGAAATGCCACTTGAAAGGAAATGGAGTCGAAGAAGAGAGTAATACATCTGCCAATAATAGACTCTGAAGTCAAATATGAATTTTAAAGCACATCTGACTGAGTCATAGTCACTGAAATTGATTTCTTCTTATGAAGTTAATATTACCGAGATTTTAAATTCAAAACCTTCAAATGCCATCAAATCAAAATGCTCATCATTCACACTCCTACACAGACATTTAATTTCACTTTGGGTGAGATGTACTTATGTAAATTAAAGTAATTTACACATATTAATATTTGAATACATTATCTGGATGATGGCTTCCTCATGTTGTCCAGATGAATATCAGCCAGATGGTAAAATAGATGAATAAAATAATGAACAGTTTAATGGTGCCAGAAATGTTTATCCCTGTTTATGAGAATATAAAGCGACAAAGTGGTCTTTACATTTCACATTTAAAACAAACAAACAAGCTGCCAAACACCAACTGTCTGCACAGCTTGGAATTATGAATTGTTGCATGAATAACATGCTGAGTAATGTCGCGTGCAATAATCAGATTGTTTGAAACTTTTTACTTGTGATTTTACATGATTGATAAGCAAAACACTGAATTAGAGGCTGAAACAAAACAATTTTTGTACTCAAAGGATTCATAGAATTAGGTGAAAAGGGAGTGCTAGAAACATTTAAAATGTTACTCTTGAAGATTTTCTCAACAAAATTAAATACCTAATCCTGACCAGGGTTCTTTTTTTAAGTGATGCTTGCGAGTTTTCTCTTGGCATCCCTGGGTTTTCTCTCCTGGTACTCTGGCTTCCACCTGCAATCCAAAACATGACAGCAATTCACAACAATCAAAGGACTGGCAACCTGACAAAGCAATGTCCATCTCAGGAGTCAAACAACTCTCCAATTAATCAAATAGTGCACACTGTAGCACAATACCATGATCAACATTCTCTGGTGGAGTGACTGACATATTTAGTGTTTGAATTTAAATATTGCTAAATACTATGTTCACTACCCTTAAAAATATTTATAGGGAAAAAAACATTTAATTGGTTTGTAATGTGTTGCAAGAGGAAATGAGAAAAATAATGGTTTTCCGAAATCATCTTTTTCCTGGTGGTAAAGATGTAGGACTATTTGTGCTTCCAAAATCCAGTAAGAGAGCAGCAGCTTCAGTAAAGCAGTTTGTTTCCTTCGGTAATAGTATGTAATGAACCTTAGTTTTGAAGTAACTAGTTTCCATTAGAGGATTGTTCCTATGTGCAATGGATCATTCTCATCGGTTGCCAACAGATGCAGAATCAAGACAAATGTGGGACCCAGATTGGAGGGAATTAGTGAAAACCCTGTGTGCTTCTCCTTTTACTCTGTCAACAAAAGGCCCACGGAGGAGTAAAATCTTACCACATGTTACAATTTGGCTCTGACTGTCCACCAGAGACACAATAAGAGCTTTTGAAAAGGATTAAAAACACTATTGAGATCAGATCAGATGTGATTTCAGGTTTCCAAAAACACAAGTCATGTTTCATGATTGATAATGTGCCAGTGCATGAAATCTAGTTGTTTCATCCTTGGGCACATTCTCTGCCTACTGCAGATAAGCACCACTTCAAATGGTAAAATACAGTATTAATAAGCTCCATTAATTTAAAAAATACATATCAAATCACCATATTAATGTGAAATGTCAATACATCTTTACCCTTGTTCTTTGTCAACAGCAGTTAAGTGTATAAGGCAGATATGATTTAGAAGAAGTCATAAGTTATTTCTTCCTGTCATCTTCCCAATATTTGAAAGCTGAAGGTGCATCTGATATCACATATTCAAAGTTCGATCTGTGTTTCCTCTGCAAGAGAGATATGTATGTGTACATATAACATCTTGAGCAACTCTTTAAAAGAACAGGTGGATAAGTTACATAATTGAATTTCAGCAGTAGAGAACCATCAAGTTCTGAGTTACTATGTGCAACAAGTGCAGGTACCACCAATTTTCTTGTTCTTTTTGCCATTACATATATTAAAAATGTGTAATATGGAACAATGTATATGCATGTAAATGCAGAGGCTGCGGCTCTAGACGTAGCCTCTGAGACAGAGACTGATATTCTGTTGCTGTTCTGCAATTTTCTTTACAAACTTTAAAAATATATCAAGTGTTTTAAAAAATTTTCAAAATGTTAAAAATCTAATTATTTGGACCTTAAAATCTTCTTGTGTGGACACAATTATAATACAATATAATTTATAGCTGGTAATTCTTAACCAAAATGACAAAAATAGTCCAAAAACACTGATTCTGATACTGGTCAATTTTAACCCATCCTATTTAAGAGTGTAATGTCCTGTCAGTCATATATCAGAGGGTTAGTCAACAACATCTCCCCACCAGACTGCAACCAGTGCAAACAGCAGTTGTTCTGGCTGATGGGCGCAGCGTTAACCACTACTTCCATTACTGCCTCAGGCTTTACCTCTGAGACACGCCACAGATCCAGGACCATCGGGCAGTACAGCAGACCTCTGCAGCTTCTGTACTTTTTATAACATGCAGTAGTTTTAGAGAAAGTCAAAAGTCACTCAGTAGTCTCTCACTTACAGGTATAAATGTTCCATGTGTAATTTAAGCTGTAAATAACCCGTATTGTAACCCAAGGGGTGAACATTACCAGGAAAAAGCAGTGTTGTAATTGTTTAATGCTGTTCAGCTCTAAGCTGTGCCTGCCTAATGACTCTGTTGCCCAGCGTTTCTGAGCACCCTACATTCTGTGAATCTCTACTCAAGGGACTGTTGTCTCCTCAGCAGTTGGTCATGCAATTCTCCCTCAATAACAAGATGCTCATCATATTGCTATCACCATCAGAGGTCATCCTTATCTCAGCTGAAGATGAAAAGAACATGCATTGTAACACAACGAACCAAAATAGCCATAAAAAATACTGGACTAATAGAGGTAACTGTGAACTTGGGCTAAGCAAATCACATACTTACATCATATATGTTACAGATAAATTTGCAGATTTACTGTCTAAGAGTGAAACCATTCCCATTCTAGCTGTTCTTTCTTTGCTGTATCTGCATCCAAAAGAAGCAAAAAGTAACAGTGACAAAGTGGCAAATCCCTTATGCTTGAGCTTTTCTTCAACTCCCCATTGCTGTCAGGGAAATCACTTATGTACCACTGTCACATAGTATTACATTTGACTAGTGTATGCTCTGCCTTCTTGTGCATCAGTCTACACAGCACATGCAATGTTTCTAGCTCTTTAGAGATCAGGCATCTTACTTTCATCTTGCCTTTTAAGTTAGGTTGCATGTACTGGCGTCAATTGGGAGTTTGGGGGAAAAATGTTTTTCACAATTTAATCTGACCTAATTATTGTTTCCCCATCACAGTTTAGCTTCTTTGATTCTGTAGCAATAACAGGATCTAAATGTACAGTATGCTTTAAAAATGCCATTGCTGAGACATTGGGTGGTTCAGTTGGTCGTGTGCACACACAATATGTAGGGGCACGAAACTTAAGAATCACGGTTTGATTGTTAAGTTTGATTCAGCAATGCTAATTATTTTCCCCTTCTCTCTCCGCCTTATGCTCTGTCCACTGCAACCTGAAAAAATCTTTATGTACTGCAAGATGAATGAATTTACCCCATTTAACACAACAGAGTACTACGAAAATGATGTTTGCACTTTCTATCCTTAATACAAACACTTTACATCCCATTCCTTTATGTGGTGTTGAGAATAAATAATGATGTGTTTTTCCTTCTATCTCTTCTAGCTAGTTGCAAAGCTAAAGCTAAAGGAAATGACATGTTAGGAAACACCCTCAGAGCTGAGGTTAAGGGATGTGACACACTAGGGAACACCCTCTTTTGGGCATAGCTTAGATAGAGGCTAACAAAGGAGATCACAAACTGTTCTTGGGTGCAATTTTGTCCTGCTAGCTCCTAAAGGTAGCATGAGGAATGGACCAGCTGTATTTTGGTATTAATAAATGGAATTCATGAATTCAATTTACCGACTCTTCTTCAACCTCATACATCAAGAACTTAGCATGGAGAACGCATACATTCTCTACAATGGGTAATCATATAATCATTCAAGCTGAAGACAGGAGAATTTTCAGCTGGATATTGATAGTTCTGAATATTGCCAGTATGTCAACAAGGCATTAACTGAATTCAAATAATTCAGTTAATGCCTGAATTTAAAACTATGACACCACAGAAACAATAACGTACTTTACTACAGCAGAACTCTGAATTCCACCATATTGTTTCCAATATACACAAACTTTTAACAACATACTCAAAAAATGCAAGAACTTTCCACAAAATTGCCCTTAATTCCTGACATCCAGGCCCTTGAAACATGTTTTCCTAAATGCCAGCATATTTGGCGCTTCAGTGTACCAGAAGACTTAATAGCAATTTTACAAATAGATATGTTAATCATGTGGATAAAATCCAAATTTTGCCAACCTTTGGGCTACAGATGGCCTACTTTGTCTAACTTGGACTTCAATAAAGAAAAAGCCTCAATGAAAGGCCTTAATAAAAATATATTTTCTTACCATTTACTAAAATAAATTTCCAGGAGATAGGGGATTTTGCAAAGCACTTTGGTCACCTAGTGCTGCAAAGAAAGAACATGCTTAAAACCAGATTGACCTTTCATTTACACTCGGTTCTCACATCTTCTGCTCTTCTCATACAATCTCATATGCTGCTCATCCCAAATTCCCTCTGTATATGTGTGTTACTGTGAAAATATGGCAATAATATTCTCCCCAGAATCAGTAGATATGAACAAGACAACTGTCTCTCTGCCAGTTTGTGTTAATATGTAATGTCTCTACTATGTCTGTGTATGGGATTTGAAGAGAATACATTTGACTGGCAGACAGGTTTTGAAATGAGATCCTGTTTGCATTTTTAATACAGCAAAGACAATGCCGCTGACTGGTGTGTTTGTTTCCTGTGTTGTCCCTGGGTGTATTTTTGAAGCGGAGAGAAAAAAAAATGACGCCAAGAAGTGAAGACAAAGAAGGCTTGGGAGGGAAGGGACACTACCTGCGGGCAATGTCATTCTATTAACTGCACAGTGTAGTGCTCAATTGAAAGCACTGTGCCTTCATTCCATTCAGGAAACCTTGGAGTTATTATGTATGTACTGAAATATGCCTTCTTCATGTATCAATTTATCACCAGACCTTTTAAAAATGCCTCTGCAATACAAAGTGACCCAGAAATGTCACAGGAGTCTAGCAGAGGGTCCTAAGATGGGAGAAATTATGCGAGGAACAAACCTTCTGGCAGACATGATCAACCGCAAATTATTCTATTCAAATTCACAAAGGATGGGCTAATTTGACAGAGTGACACCAATTTCCTACGGGCCATCTAGCATGCTTTTTTTCTCCTATTTACTCTAAAATACTGAAAAGTGCTTCTCGTGATCAGGCATGAGAGAGGCAATAATGAATTCCATTCAGATTCTGCTACCCCAAACCCTCTCCTACAACTACTTCCTTATAACAGTAATACTGCCTTCACAGTTTAGACACACATCTCCTAGCAACCACAGCTCATACCATCTACCACTGAACTCCAGTGGTAGTGGGAATATCATTAAAAAGAGAGTTCACTGCCATGCAGCATATATGATGTTGCTGCGATTATGAAAGCTCTTTGTATTTAAACTGTAAGTAAAACAAAACAGAAATATCAGTGTCTCCCTCAATCCGGTATAGCTCAATGATAAAAACAAAGTAGTGTTTTAAGTCCAAGAAAATTAATGAGAGGGAGTTTTTATGCTTTAAGGAGTACTATATGTCCGCCTGGGTAAAAAACAGCGTACAAATTGAAAAAAAGAAAAAAAAATACTGTTTGCCTTGCCGGAGGCGTGGACACCAGCAAGCATTTTACCTAATGGCTAACATTTGGCCGTGACGTATAGAACGCACGAAAGTATGAAGCTTACCGGAAAATGCTTGTTCTGTAAACAACCATCTCCTACTGTGAAGAGAGAACTGGTGAGCCAAACAAGATGGCTGTTAATATCAATTCAATATTTGGAAGTGTGGCCAATATGAACTGAATGATTTTGTTCCCCTCTTGCACTGCCATTACTAACATACAGGCAGACTGAAAAACAGCTCAGAAAATCAATGTCATATTTCACAATTTTTCTTTCCATTTGCTGATTGGTTTTGTTGAAATTCTACAGGAGCAATCCAGCTCAATAGAAAAAAGAAGAAGCACTGTGGAGATGAGAATCAACAAATAAATTGAATAGGAAGGCAACAGACAGGCTAATTGTATGTAAACATGTCAAACATCTTTGCTAAGATGAATTATGGAATATGTAGCCATTCCACTTGCTTGGACACATATTTCTGAACAACTAGCTTCTCCAGCAACTATTTTTGTGGCTTATCCTGGTTGTAATGGGTGTTGATTACCGTTTTCTGGACATCAGTCAAGTCAGTAATCTTCACCATGATTTTAATGCCTACTGACCCCAGAGTGAGAAGCTCAGGAAATCTTTGCAGGTGTTTTGAGTTAATTAGCTGATTAGAGTGTGACACCACTAGCATCCAATAATGACATTTTTCACAAGATTCTAATTTCCTGATTTTGGGTTTTCAGTATCTGTAAGCCGCAATTATCACACTTACAAGAATCAAAAATTTGAATATATACTTCTGTGTGGTGATTCTACAAGAGTTTAACTTTCTAAGAAGAATGGCAAGAAATATTTGTCTTTTATGCAGAATTTAGCTCTACCAGTAATCATTACAATAAGCATACCACTATCTAAACTTATTTTGAAACTTTATAGAGCGTCTTTATTTCTTTGCAACAGGTAAATGTCAAATAAAAAATATGCATGTGTGTAAATTAAGATACACATTTTATAAGCTTAGGAAAATAAATGTAGTTCAATAAGACAAACCCTTAAGACAATAATGTAGAACTCATATTTATTTCCATAGATTCATTTGGTTACCACAGTGCTCAAAATACAACATAGTGGATGTCTTAATGTTGCTTGCTCTGTTAATTTCAACCTGACACTTTACACAAACAATATTCAACCTTCCCTCAGTCTGAAGTGAAGATTAAAAGATTAAGTATGTGACTCCTGATGCTGTTTAAGACTGGAGCCTCAAACTGACCTGCATGTTGCCCATTGTGGTCGTTTATTTGGAGGATGTGCTCTCCATGCCCTTGACATTTTTCTTTCTCTGCCTTTGTCATGCTTCAGTATCTCACTCATTTTTCTGCACCATATAACCAAAAAGTGTGACAGCACTCCAGGGATCATTTTACAGCAAGTTAACTATATGTCAGGTGTGAGTAAATTTAGATCTGGGCAGGCTGATCTATATTCCATATTGTAGTGGTGGGGATGAGAGGGTGGCATTGAAGAAATTAATGAAAGTTTTTCTACAATCAGTGCCAGTAATTGTTCCTTAAAATGCCCTTTATCCATGTATGAAAACATCACTGCATACTGAGTTCATAACAAAGTACATTGTTGCAAATCACAAAAAATAAAATCAAGTTCATGAAGTTCTATTTATGTATTTTATTTTGAGTGAAAATCAACAGAAAGTAGACATGATAGTCATTTAAAAACAAAATCTGAAAAGAAGAGTCCTCAAATGGACTTCAGTCTCATTTACTGTGACGCCCTAAATAAAATTCAGTGCATGCAATTTCTTACCGGCCACCTAAATACTGTATATTCCAGGAGAATAAGTTGCATCAGTCAATAAACACATCGTTAAGAGGAAAAAACAGATATAGGTCACACTGGACCTATATTAAGCTGCATTTATCAATGTTAATGATTTGATCAAGTGACACCTGGTCAGCTGCTTTTCAGCAACTCACGAAAACTGTTGACTTTGGCTTGGAAGTCTGCTAGCACACAGATGTCTGTTTTCTAAATCAGGGTGGTCAGGAACGCTTCTGCTGAGCCAACAAAGTGCTGCAGAGACACATGCAGTGTAATGGGTCACAGACAGGTGGTTGAGTTGCATGAAGCTGTAACACCAAGAAGGACCACCTGAAGTGTAAATCATATTCATCTCCTTGGGAACTACAAGGACATCAAAACACTACTACACCATTCACAAGCCATTCCCAACAGCACTTTCATTAAGCACCACACTGTGGACACCTCCAGCTCTGGCCATCTTGCTTTCAGTCAATGATTATCTTTTTCAGTGTGTATCCAGTAGTTGTGTGAAGGCTTAAAATATTTGCTAGTGAATAAATAGTATGTGAAAATATTTTAAGGACAATTAGGTTATAAGATGACATCCTAAGCTTTGGTCTTCTCATTGAGGTTATGCAAGTTCAATCATTCAAAATGTAATTCCCTTTAGAAATTTTTCATAAGACATGTGGGGGATATTTTACATATGCAAGACACTGATGAGCCCACAATAGAGCTTTCTGGTCTCGTACCAAAAAGGTAAACTAGGGTGAAAACTAACACTGAACAGTAGTCCCATTGTAAAGCAGTGTTTGCAGCATCATATTTCATGCTGTTCATTACAGAAAATCCCAATAGAATAAACTGACATTTGAGATTTTACCATGACAAATTATGACAAAAGTTCAACAGATAGGCATACTTTCCCAAGCCACTGTATTTTTGGTTTTCTTCCTTAAATTGTATAGCACTGTCTTAGAAAAAAACAAAAAAACAAACCTTTCTGGCAGAAGAAGGATTTGTGGAATGAACCAGCTCAGTAGGTTAAGGGGGCTAATTGGAAAGAAAAGTTAAAAGGCAAGCAAAATGAGTGGATGTACCACACTGCCAACTGTTGTGTCCTGCAAAATTGTGATTTGATTGTGGTGTGCTAATAAGGCTCTTTTTTTACAATAATGCAGTGCCTTCATCTACCATAATATTATTCAAATGAGAGTCCAATGACACATTTCTCTAGGGTGAAAAAATAAAATATCACCCAGCCTTTGGATTAGTCAAGAAGTCCCATGAGAAATGAGCTTGCCAAATGGGAAGCCTTTTATTTTAAACAACTTCTGCAATGAAGGACAGTCCTCACAGACACTAAATGACATTTCTATCAGCTGACAGCAGTGGTGTTTCCTTACATATAAAATCATTTTGAGGAGGAAAAGAAAATATGCCCAAATCATTTCTGGAGTTTCAGTTGTGATATGGCTTCTAAATTAAAAAGCAAAGAAATAGCCTAAAAAAGGCTCATTTTAGATGATATGAAATGACATTCATTCTAACATATAGGATGGTTTTTCTTACACTGGCTGCTGTGCATCAGCTATTACCAATAGGTGGCAATCTGTTCTTGTCACTCTGAATACAGAATGTTACAGCTTTTCTGCAGAACTTTAATTTAACCCAAGTGGAACTTTTATAGCTCTATGTGAGGGGTAACAGATGACAAAATGTTGAGGAGAAAGAGAGAAAATTGTTCTGGAAGGGGAAATAAAGGATAAAGCAGGACATCAGGGGTGCTGAGTGGTCAAAAGGTTTGCTGTGTCCACCTGCCATGCCTTCTGTTGATAAGAGACCAAACCCCTTTGGTGTTTTAACACTCCTCGTGATGAGCACACCTCCCAGACTGCCTCATGTTTTTATGTCCTCTTGTCGCTCTCAGTGCCACAAGTTGACCTGCTCTGCATAAAGGTTGGGGCAAGGGAAAAGGGAAGTTTCTTGTTCCTCATTAAAAGGCTACCATCAAACGTAGGCTCGGGGGGGGGGGGCAGAGATATAGCTGATGATTGCATATTTTACTGAGGCAATGGTTGTGACTGCACAGCTGGCAGCTCCAGCACAGAGGTTTCAGTCAAGTCAGTCTAAAACAAACAGTGCCAATCAACCCAGTGCCTCTGGATGTCTTGCTGTGAGAGTCAGCTAAGCAGAAGTTGTGTCTTAAAAGTTTCGAACCGCTTCTTGGTTTTGTAGCTTCCCATATATCTGCACTGACCTAAGTACAGAGGAGGAGCAAGGCAATATATCAGGTGTGCACTTGAAAGCAACAGCGTGGAAACTCATTTTAAAGTAATCATTCATAAACTTGTTCTAGGATTTGTGAAATAAGGTAGTTTATGTGCATTCTCAAACTTTAGGACCTAACATACAGCCTACCTGATATTGCCACATGAGAGGTTAACAACATCACTTTCTGCCATTAAGGGGCCGTAAACCAAATGTTGAAAGAATGTTAGAAAATAATCATGTGGCGTCTTTCTTAAAAAAAAAAAAAAAAAGAAAGAAAGAAAAGAAAAAACTCAGCATGACTCAGCATGTGCTACATTTTTGCTACATTTTTCTTTTAAAGCATGCATTATGCATCACATGCAGAGATCTCTAACTTCATACAGCACATCACAATTGGACAATAGTGGTTCGGAAACATATTTTCAGTTACTGTCTAAAAGAAAGAAATAATATGCTGTTTTATGGCATTTTAACTCTGAAGCCTGCTAGATGGAATGAAATGGCTGAGCTATGCATTGCATAAAGAAAAAAAAACACAGTATATGTTATCACTGAGTTGGATAAAATGCCTATCTCTTCACCTTGCCCTTGACAGAAATCAAGAAATAAACACATAAAAGCAAGAGAGAGAAGGTGGAGACAAACCAGGCAGAAGAGGAATATATTTAGGAAAGGCCTTGGAAAAAATTATAAAATAATGTCTTCCTCTTTCTTTAAGATGCCCCAACTACTTTATAGGTGATTCTAAAATGAAAATACATAATTTAACCGCAGTATTGTATTGGTAGGTGTTTCTTAAGATGTTGTGATGAGGAGGGATAAAGGATCCTCTCTTATGTTGCAACTAATTAACCTAGATATGAATGAAGAATTTGTTATTGTCATGAATAAAAAAAGTGTATAATTTTACACAATTCTCTTAATGTCTCTCTTTGCAAAAAGTCATGTATCTGCTTGATGAGATCAATTCAACCTCATACACGCTGCCTCAAGGTAAAGCAAGAAAAACAGGTGAAAATACTTTAGGCACTTTTTATGAGCAAATATTCAAATTGCATGTGGTACTTGGTCTAATGCACCACATATTTTAAATAATAAGCAATAATGTATCTGTGCAATTTCATTGTAGAAAATGACAAATATAATCAGCTAGGTATTCTCCCTCCTGGTAAAAATTATCCTTAAGACTTTAGGCAGCCAATTCAAAATGAATTTATTCTTAGAGCTGGAGAGGATCCAAATGCAGATAGCTGCTGGTTTAACAAAATAAATATATAATAAATATAGGGGCGAGCTAAAGATGCTGAAGATGCTGTCATAAAAAGAAACAAACTAAGGAAAGAAATCCAAAAACAGTATTGTAGGAATCCACACATGCCAGAAAAACGTCAACAACACGAAAAATAAAAAACATAAAACCCGAGTCCATAGCTACGATTTTGGGCAAACACAAGCCCTCAAATAATTTTTTGTGGTAAAATCAGAAATAATAATATATCATGACCTGCATTACTTGCAATGAGTTACTTTTGACTGACAGTTTTGGGTCCACAGCAAGAGCTTCCAATGCAAATCTTCTCTTTAAAGTCATATGAGTAACCTTGTATTAAATTGCTTCAGAGAAAGATAAATAACCCACCTTCTCTACTTGAAACTGGACAAATATGTGTGAACTAACATCCTTTGAGCCCTGTAAAAAAATAAAAAATAAAAAGAGTACTCTAGCTGAATCAGTATCCTTATCAATCTTAACAATTTTAATAAAAAAATTCATAAAATTAAAAACTAATCATCTTTTCTTCCAATCTATAGTTCTATTAGGGTTGAAAGTGTTACAAAAATTCCTTGTTTGCTTCGGCTCAAAGTTTTATGTCAGTTTCAGTTTTTTTCCCCATTTGTGAGGTCTCCTAAAAATGTCCTGTCAGCAGCACAAAAAATGCCACAACCATTTTTAAAATACCAGTTTTCCAAGGACAAATCATGTCTTCGTGGCAAGATTTAAAGTCTAAGATAATTTTGTATAAGAGTGTAAGGCAGGCAAGTGATGCAGTCTGAGTGAAATCTATTACACCCAGCAATGCACAAAACTCACTGCAATTTGGAAACATTTTTATTTCAACATGTGTTTTATGGGATCTACTTAACAAGAAAACTGCCTTAAACCGATACAAGATGATACCTCACTGTCACTGGAGGGATATCAAGAACCTCTGGTTTCTGTGTAAATGAGATAACATGCTGGACATGCTGCCATGTGCCTGAGCACTTGATGCACAGTGTCCTCACAGATGGTCAGTTTTGAATTTTGCTCACTCAATGGTTGCATAAAACATAAAAGCAACAAGAGTTTTCATTAATTGTCAGTAAAGTTCAGCAAAGAAAATATTTACTCTGAAACGTTGTCTTTTACTTGCATTGTCAACAAATATTGCTACTATTACCTTTATGTTCTCTGACACACTTCGTTGTTTAGTCTGGTCATTTCATTTAACCTATCTCTAGCTAAACATTCTGTTTTTCAATCAGTAGGTTTTACTACTGGCTATATGTTTAACTTCGCTTCCCTCCTTTGAAGCCTCTAAGGGGTCCCATTAACCATTTTACTTATTTCAAATCATTGAAGATACTTCTGAACCAGTGTTTATTTTTTGCATGTCTATTCCTAGGCCCTCACTGACAGGTTCTTCTGGGTGTTTCTTCAAGTTATAGGCACATTTCTTCCTTTGGCCTAAAATATCTACTTAACATGAGAAATTGCAACAAGGTTAATGACAGTCTGAGTTTAACTAGATAAAAACCTTTTTACCAACTGGCATAATGAACTGAACTTCATTGCATTGTTTTATAACCATAATCAAACTGGAGTATTGACTTTAAATAGAGTTTTGATCTGTTTGTTTGAGTGGACTGAATTGACTATATAACGCTATAAAGTGGCTGGTTTTATGTGGGCTGAGGTTACCTTTATTTTGAACCAGCATTATATCCATTAACTGGATTGAAATGACTTGAAAATTGCCACATTGGACTTATTAGATTGACATGGCAACCAGTTCTATACATGTTGCTAAAATGTTACAGCGGAACTATTTATATAAATTATACTTTTTCGTGCCAACATGAATGTAAGACAAAATCCAAATTTATCCTACAGGACAATGGGCTTTCTTGTAACTCTTGGCCTTAGTTATCCTTTCTTTTTGCCAGATCTGATTGCAGAACTTCGTCCCTTACTAATGCAAAATCTTTCTTTACACATTTACTGAAACACACATTAAATACATATTGAAAACTCATCACCGCTTTACAATAGAAGAAAATTCCTGTGTATTTGCACTAACATGTTGGAATTTTTTCTGGTATTTCAGATACATTAAACATCACAATAATCACTGTCAGACTTACAATAAATAAAAGACATAAAGAAAGTATACAGTTTTAAGGAAAAAAAAATATTGGCTTGTTTACTACCATGTTAATGATCAAAAAAGAAATATGCATATGCATTACAAGGCAAAAACTTATACTTTCACCAAGTGTCATTGTTTAGAGGTCTTACTGACACCTCTCATGTTTATTTGAAGCTCAGTATGAACACTCCTTATCTTTGCTGGGATTACATCAGTGTAGCTGACACTGCTAAGCTCTACCTCAACAGACTCCATTACTTTGCAGTGAACTTCCTCTCAACTGCAGCAGTTATGCTATATCACTTGATAAAAGCTGAATCTTATCCTTAGATGTGTCTGCATGGTGAAAACTTAACAAAATTGTATGTCAGCACTCTTCAGTTCCCCCAAACTTACCGATCCGGCTGTCAAGTCTGTCACTATTAACAGTACCCTGATTTCCGAAAAGCGACCCTGTATGTGTCAGTTTCCCTTTACATGCTTTGCTTGATGGTGCAATTAAGTGAAGAAATGTCTCTCACTTCGGAGTTGACTGGTCAATCAGGGCCTGAAACAGATTCGAGCAGACAGTGTGTTGACACTGATGACTGTTGTGGAGCTATAGCTCATGGGATCGCAGTGCCAAACTCCCAGTCATGACCTGAGCACTCGCATGATCATGATGGCTGGAGGATTGTCATGCCCACCCCTGCTCACTGTGTCTCCTCATAATGAGCACTGGTGGGTTGCTTGTCTCCAGACTGCTGAATGTTTCTGGCCTGAATTCAATAGTCAGTTACAATGGTGACAGGACTTCAGGCTACTGGATGAATGCCTGAGCAGCTGTTGTGACCCTGCATAGCTGACAGTTTCTCTCCTGCAGAGGGAAAAGCGGGCACGTGAAACTGGATGTATGAGCTCGTTTCTGATTTACATTTGCATAACTGACTTCATTAGACTGTGTTGCTTATTCAGTGATGCACTATGCATGAATTTAAGGAGTACAGAAGCTTATGAACATCATTGCAATGGATGTGATGTAAGATCTGATAATACGGTTGGGTTGTTCTTCCAGTTATGATCTCTTGCTGAAGAAAAATTTATTAACTTTGTGGTCTGAGTTTTACATAAATAAGTATTTAGTATCGTGTTCCTAAGCATTTCGTCTGACCCGCATGTTCAAATGCAGGTCAGACTTTAAACCATGTTGTTTAAACAATGATTTTTGAAAAGAAAATATTAGTAATTTGCAATCAGTGTGAAATATTCCAATCCAGTGACTAATTCACAATTTGTGATGCATGTCTAATTCTAAATTGGTCCAAATAGCAATAAGGAAACTAAAAATGTATTTTAATAGGAATTAAATAATTGAAAATGATGTCTTGTGTTCTCACAATTACTATTAAGTCTAATTAAGTGCAGATAAGATATTACATTTTTAAATTATGATAAAATGCAATCCTGAAATCAATAAAAAAAACAGAGCCATTTCAGTTAATGCCACAGCTCAAAATAAAATGGTAAGCTATAGATTGCCAGATGCTAATGGTTAGCCTGTGGTAGCATATCAAATATCTTGTATGTGATATGTTTCTTTTTACTGTTTCTTTTTAATATTCAAATTGTTAAAACAGATTGATTTATCTGTAACAACAGATAAATCATCTGTTGATTTATCTGTTGTTATAACAAATAAATTTAAGATTTCTCAGCAAATGAGAAATCTTAAATAACAAACTGCTAATACAAAGTAATTTAAAAAACTACTGTACTTACAGTCTTTCTTCAAATTAGGATTTATATATGGATATCACTGTCATAAATTACATTTTACCTGAAAATTATAGCATTTTAATAAGAGATTTACCGAACTTTACCAAATTGTGCTTTTAAAATTTCTAATTATTCTTTAAAATCTCATTCAGCAGTATTTCATACAAATGTAATCCATTGAAAACAGAAAATAGCCAACTCTGTCAAACACCTAAGCATCAGCCTTGACCCAGATGAAACTTTAGCATAACGATAGTTAAGTATATCCCTGAGGTTTTTTCTACTGTTTGTTACTGCAGGTCACTGCCTTGCAGCAGGTAATACCTCACACTTACAGAAATAGTCTCATCTCTTTCTGTTGTCTGCAGACACCATTAAATCTGTTTGGGGAGTAACCTTTGATGTTTTAACCTTTCAAGGAGAGCCACAGCTCAGAGATTGTCTCAATATTCTCAGTGAGCCTTTCACCATCTGTAGGGGAAAGTCTCTGTGGGATAAATGTGAAAACCCGAGTCAGTGTGATGAGGTTGAGTGCAGGAATGAAGGAGTTTGGGTGATGAAAATAGAAATGCTAATGTGCAATGTCTAATTGCTTGTTGCCTAAATTGGCTGACATGAGCATCCATCTGCTGAAGGTGTGTAGTGTTGGAAAGTGCTTGCTAATTAAAATACTTGAAATATAATTTGGGGAATTGAAAACTATTTAATGCTCATTTATGTAATTCCAACTCAATGGAAAAAAACAGGATGGAAACATTGTCTTTGTTAATACTGAGTGTGATTATGAACTGAGGAGTAAAGGTTACAAAGGAAGATGGAGCTGAAGGAGGTGGTGAAAGAAAATGCACAATATTTATGAAGCCCTGTCAGGTTAATATCATGCAACATTTATTGATGTAGTAATGTTTAATTTAGCATATGCTCCTGTAATAAGCCATTAGGTGTTGTGCTATGATTCAGAGTTTGATGGCGATGTAATGACAATCAAATGTCCTTGAATATTTCACTAACACTGTGTCTGCTGCAATAAAAGGTGGGAAATAACAATACATTAAACTGACTGCAGGATGTGGTACAGTTGTGCTAGCTATTGATAACACCAGGATCTTTCAGTGACTGGCTGTATAATATTCCAAATTCCAGGCCAAAATATAATTTCATTAACTTTGATAATGGTGGTAATAAAAGCAGGCAGTGCCCGTGTAATAACTCTGCCATTTTGCCAAGGTGTAAAAAAATATATAGAAGCATTTTGGTGAGTGGCAACAACTCTAGCACACATCAGATAGATTAGTTGAGAACCACAGTTTTCCTTAAAACAAGAAAACAATCAAGGTCAGCTCAAGGAGGGCTGAACTTGGCGATAAACCATCACACTTCCCAGTGTTGACTGTGATTGCGCAACACAAAGAGAATGACCAGGTGTCCCTTTGTCCTCTGTGATAAATGCCTTTAATTTGCTCGTACCTTAGCTGATGGATTGTGTCGTGCCGGCTGTCTGTTGTGAGGGAATCTAAGAGATGTCTTTTTATACCGAGTGGGTGACAATAATTTACATATGGATTAAAGAATACATTATCATATCAGATACAGACATGGATCACTGAAAAAAACTCTATGAAAATAGAGCTATCAGCTGGATATCACATGATGTGATGCATACGAATGAATGTGGCTCTTTTTCTGCTCTGCGGGGCGTGAAACAATGCTCCTCTTTTGAAACAGGCTGACCAAAAGCTGTCTTCAGAGGAACATCAAAGTTTTGCCGATCATTAATCTCAATGCTGGTTACTGCAACAACTCAATTTTTGCATGAACTAATGATCACATTGTTAATTTTATGACTGATGTCCAACTTTAAACACTCAGTGACAAAGATGAAAAATATCATATTTGTGAAGAAAATCTAACAAATTATACATTCCTGTTTGCCCTTTTTTTCTTTTGAAACAACTTATTGTTTTGTTTCCTTGAAATATGTTGCAAACACTGTTGTGCTGATGATGTCCCTCAGTATAGGAAATGTATCTTTATAACACATCATTATCCATCTGCCAAGGAGTAGTGGCACTAAGATTGCAATAATACTGCTTGATTTACCTAAATAGCATACTCCATTAGATCAGAGTTCAGTATATTAGCCCAGAAGAGGAACCGGGCTTGCAGAAATGGCTTGCTGTGAAATGGAGAACATGTGCGCAGTAAAATTGCTCCATTATCAAAGTTACATCAGAGGGACATTATAAACAACCCCTGCCAGGGGATTTATTTGTATAGAAAAAAACTGAAGAGAGTTGTGGCAGTAACAGTGGCCCTTTTCACTCCTCCAAAAACCCATTACTGTGCTGATCTGTGTAGTTACGTGAAGTGAGAATAATAATGAGAACCATGAAGAGGGACAAAGAAAAAAAAGTAAAAAAATAAAAAACATATCTCGCCTCATAAATGCTCTAGTTAATTTGTTTTTCAGTTTTAGTCTTTAGTGTTTTACATTTATAATTACAGTTTTCTGTGACCAACTAGTTTATTTGGTGCACCTGCCAAATATGTTTATTTGGTGTATTTGTTTTTTTTGTTTTGTTTTTTTTTTAATGAAAAATTGCTTATCAGACAATCATTATTATCAGACATATGGAAGTATCTCAATGCATTTTGCCATTTAGGCCTTTAAACATAATGTGGACGATTCAGTTTATAGGGGGTACCAGGTGCCATGCAAAACGTGTAAATATCCAATGAAAGCACAAGGGACCAAAATAGGGGCTGAACAAAACAACATCTCACCAAAATAAATCTCAAAAAACAAGTCAAATATTCTTAAGGTGAAAAGTCACCTTAACATATATTATATTATATATAAAATTTGGTATAATCTAAGAAAGATAGCTCAATATGGAATATCTTGAAACAGCTCAATTAATAACTCTGTCTAGAAAAAGTTTAAACTTAAGTTAATAAAATCGACGATGTATTAAGATTAAATTTCTCAACTGAAGTCAGTTTAACTAACACAGAAATTTCTGTTTGCAGTGCAGAAAGACAACCTTGGGAGATAATCTATCTCTGGGGTGGAAGGTTTTTGCAAATAACGCTCAGGAGCACTGATCTGATATTAAAAGTCTAAACAGTCCAGGATGAGTGGGGTCTGCAGAAATATTAACTGCCCTTTTTCTGACCCTGGACATGTACAATTGTTGGATGGAGGAAAGGTCACTTGTGACGATCCTCTCTGCTGACCTAGTTGTTTGTTGCAGTCTAGACCTTTTCTGATCTATGGTTGTGATTTTTTTTAACATATTTGTTAAATGTTGAACATGACATGAGACAGATATTCTGTGAATAAAATGCAGTTACTCTGCCATTGCCCAGTGCTAAGTATAAACAACCAATCAAAGCTAGGAAGCAGATCTTAGTGAAATCAATCTCGTGTGGCGCTGTTCATCCTCCTTTCTCTCCCCTTTTGCTCTCTGTTGTGCTGTAGCTAGCATAGCTCAGTTTAGTTGGCATTCACAACCTCTGATGATGACAGATAAACTGTTTTCTTGCAAAAATAAGTTGTTTCTCCACCATTACCACATTTAGCAGCAAGTACATGGGTTTGATTGACATCGCCAAGACCCTCCTGCTAGCTCTGATTTGTTGGTTTTGGTCAGAAGCAGTGCATTTCTTCAGACGGTAACAGCAGCTCAGAGGACGGAGGTGGAGGAGTTTAATTTTTTCACACAATTCTGTCTCATAACATACAGTCATGACATGGTGACAGTTTTAACAAATATATAAACCACAAATCCTTTATGAATGTTATATAATGCTGCTTTAGTGAGCCAGGTTTGTGTTTTTAGCAGGTAAAGCTCAGGACTCAGCGTTCTCTTGACCTGCTTTCACGTTCGCATATTGCAAGAATGGACTTGCTGCTTTGTTGCCACACTTTCCTGTAGCTATTCTCTGCAACAGAACGTATTGAGATCTATATCTTTATGCAGCCTCTCTATCAGATGACTCTGCAGTTGTGGTGTGTCTCGGTGATGGACAACATTCTGGATGAAACGGTTTCTGACGTGACAAAAAAATAGCCTCATATTGATTGTGAACAAGACAAAGGAGGCTATTAAAGACTTTTGGAGAGAGGTGTAATAAACCAAACACTATTTCCATAGGAGAGCTAGTGGAAGACTGCAAACACCTCACCTGAACAACAGACTACATACAGAGGATGTTTACAACAAGGCATTGAGCAGACTCCACTTCCAGTGGAAGATTGGGCCATTCAACTTTTGCAGCAAGATCCTGCACATCTTGTACAAGCCTGAAAGTGGAATTTGCTTTGCAGCCATCTGTTGTGGCAGCACTATCAAAGCTGGTGACAAAAAGAAACCGAAAAACTTAAGGTGGTACACTGTAAGCTTCCCTTGTTCACAGTGAAGCATAAACATTTTTTAAAATGTAATATAATTAGAAAGATATATATACATATCTTTAAAAAATGTGTACGATTATTTATTCTTTGATTAATCAATAGGAATAAGTGCATCTGTATGGATTAATATACCATCATAAAAAATTAAAGGTAAAGGTTGTGTGTAATAGCTCAAGTCCAATCCCCTCTGGATGCAGGGAATTTTTTGCAAGCTTTGACACATTTTCAAAGATTGGTTGTATTTATCTCCCTCAATATTTCTATCAAGCCTGACCAGCTTTCTTGACACTGAGAGAGAAAACCATACCGACAACATGTTACTAAAGTGTCTGTCACACAGTTCTATTCTAATCTCAATCCCATAAAAGAATTGTGGACAGAACTGAGAAGGTTTGTATGAAAAGAGCATTTTAAAACCTAACTCAGCTAAACAAAGTCTATGAGATATGGGACCAACAACTGAGAGGTTTGTGAAAGGTCAACCAAAACAGAAATAATGTTAGCAATACTAATTCACCTAAAACAGGGATAATTTAAACTGTGTTTTTGTCAGAAAGTAAGACAAGATATTGTCTCTTTACAAAATGTATGTAAATAGCTGGTTTCAAGTGTTATGCTAATAGCAAACTTTCTCTTTAGCTTTCCATTAGCTAATTTCTGCAAGCTTCCATTAGGCTCCCAAAAAATAGCAATATATGAAAATTCTGTCCATTTATTAAATCACTTAAGTTTAGAAACAAATATAAAATCTACCCCCCTTTCATAATTTTTGTTCCTTTATTTTATATACCTAGCAGTGTTTTGATATTTGTGTTATTTCTCTTTTATTGTGAATGTCTTTGCTAATGCTATTGCAACTGAAACATTTGCCCCCATTTAATCAAATCTAATTTAATCTAAAAGTAGGAAAGCGGTAGCTAAACTGGCTAAAGAAGATAAAAGTCTCAATGGATGAATAGGCTAAGCTATGAAGTTGACCAAATAGTTCAAAACAAATCTGGTATAAAAGTAGGCAATAGGATTTACGAGCACATAGAGTACTGTGAGTGAGTGGCAAATAAAATAGAAGTAAATAAAACCCCTGAAGTGGTCAATTTAATATTTTATAGTGTGTGGACATGTAAAGAAAGTGTCGATGGAAGCAAGTTTGTGCAAGAAAAGGAATCTGCAGAAGCCAAGCTGAATGCAGTATTCGGATGTTTAGTACTAAACTTCCTGGCGGAAGGGACATATTGGCTGAGTAAGCCAAAGCTCCAGAGGGAAAAAAATGTCTCCACCTTCACTTTTAAGGGAAGAACTTTGTTCAGTTTTTCCAAGGCTATATTTGCTTCTATTCATAAAACTAGAAGCGTAAATGTTGAATGATGAGAAGAGGTGAAAACTTTTGTTAACATCAAACAGAGTGAAAGGCCTTTCGGTTCTGAAGCTTATGAGTCCTATCAGAAAGGTATTCAAGACGGAAAGAAAAAAAAATGGTTTGAAGTATGCAATCAGCAACTGCATGAGAAAAACTGAAACAGAAGATAAATGAAAACATCTTGAAAATAGTTGGAGAGGTGTTTGTCTCACAATTTTTAGGTAGGATCATGTCTAACTGTGTAAAATAATCTTTTCAATCTCTGCCTCTTACAGCATCCTAAATTTAACATTATTAAAACAGTGTTGCCTTATTAACAGTGATGGAGCAACTTCTTTAGCCCCACCGGAAGCAAGACACAAGCAGGGAGAACATGATGCTGTTCTCCCTGTCCTTCACAGTTGAAATAGTGTTCTCAGAATTGCAAACTTCCCCTTTTTCCTCCAATTTCCTTCAGCAGATGTTTCGTCAGACCGCATGTATTCAAAGATTAAAGTGATTGTCTGACTGACCTAAAGCAGAAAATGGTAACCCTGACTTAATGTTGAAAAGTGATAATAAAGATTCCACAACATAATAAATATTTGTGCTTTAGTGTGTTATAAACAGAAGTGATTTTATGTGGTTTCTGTGAACATCTAGATAGTGACAAAGACAAATGCCATACAATCAGTTATTTGACTCAACGTTTGATTTTCTTCAACATAATAAAATCGCAGGCCTATAAAAGAGGAGACACTAAGGATGTTAACATTTCAAAAGCTACCGTTCTTGATGTTGCACTAGCAGATTATTTCTGGGTAGGCTTTGATCTGTCTGTAACACCAAAAATCAACATTAGATCTAAGACTTCTAAAAAAAGACACACGAGAACATTGGAGAATTTTTTTTTAGAATACTATCTTATCTAGATCTGTGACAGATTCACATAGTCTATTCTAATTTCATTTAATAACATAATCTACAATTTTAATAGGATTCATTTCATTAAGATTAAAATGAATTAAACCATTTAACACACATTCTGTACATGCTCAAGGAAGAGATTGATTAAAACTAAGCTGCAACATCACAACTTCTAATTAAAAAAATATAGATCATCTTTTCAGTTACAAGGTTTTATATCAAGAAATCTACACTACTGAGTACTTCAGCCAGGATCTTTGTTAAATTTAGATATAAACTTCACTGAAAATTACTATTGTGCTTATTGGTGCCCCTTACTCTCTGCCCCACCCAAAAAAACAAAAAAAATGTCCAAGTAGAGAAATAATCTGTCAGATAATTTCTGAAATACATCAATGGTTTTGTTTTATCTTTTCAATACACCATTCTGTCACTCACTGAACTATTTAAAATACTTGTATATTTACTACATGCCTCATGTCCACTGAAGTAGATTAAAAGAGTTGCTTCTGGGACCAGTTTAGGGCTGTGAATGTCTTATGATGTTATTTTTGTTGATTGGTGGTCCTGTGTTACTTCAATGACTCCAAGTTCAACACAACATTTACTTGAAAATTATTTTCACTGGGCAAAAAGCATTTAATTCTCTTTCACATTTCCTCAATGCAAATGAAACTTTAAACCTTTCAGGTCATCAAGATCAGCTGATGAGGATCAGTCGTTGTACTCCTACAGGCTGACCTCAGGTCAATAACATCTCAGATTTGAAAACAATGATCGCTGGCAATTACTCAATATTCCACAAATTCAGCTTGAATATGTATACATATTCTGAGATATACCAACATATATGTCATGTATATATACACACACACATTCATATTAGTATGCATCGATCATTTTAATGCAAACAATTACTTGCGTTAAGTTTTTTTTTTATTTTCTAAACGCTTATAAGAAAGTCACACCATTACCTCAACCCCACCACCAGCCACTGCTACCCTCAGTGGCAGTGGCTGGTGGTTTTACTGGAAGCTTCTAAAAAGAACCACTAAAAAGAAAAAACTACAGAAAACTACATTTGATTTTTTATCAATAAGGAATCTTCAAGTAGGAGCCCTTGAACAGTTTTACCTATCAGTATATGGCACTGTCTTTTCCTGTCCACTGTTCAATGTGTTAACTAAATAAATAATGAGGTTTTCTAGACCAACACAAGCTAATTCTCAAGGTGGGGAAGCTAAAATAACACAAGGCAGCATGCCAGGGAAAGTATGAAAATGGTATTCATTTTCTGTCATTTTCAACAGCATTAGAACTAAACTCCTCAGTTGGCTGTTTGTGCTCTGGCTTACTACAAATTGTGTTTCTTTGATCTCACACTGTGAATGCAAATTACCTTTAATGCTCCATCATGTAAGGATGCTACCTTAGGTTTTCTGATTGCATGGAAAAGCATAGGGAAATTCTCACTTTGTCTTGAAGTTTTAAAAACAGCAGCCGTTTTGACAACGGTTGAGTTTTGCTATGGTGTGTCTAGTTACAGTAAACAGTCATGGAGACTAAAGGTTTGTTTAGCTCAAGAAAAACATGTCTGAAATGTTGTTATATATAATATTAAATTATAGATTGCAATCTCTGAATCATTTAAGCATCTTCATAATGATGTTTGATGCCTTTGTTTATATGACGTTTTGGGACCAAGAGTCTGGGGGTTTACAAGCATTCAAGACAGAAGCTTCCAGTAAAAATAAAAGAAAAAAAAACAACAAAATCTTACCCATACTCTTCATTAAAAATGAATTTTTTTGTTGGACTAGCTAGTCAGTTAAAATTACATTATTTAACACCTTTTGTGGTTTGAACAAAATCCTTGATAGCTAGTTGACTTAAAATGTGACGGAAAGTTTTATACTGATAAAGCCTTACATATTTAAAAGAGATCAAAGCATATTATATAAAGAAACCAACACAATGAAATACTCTGCATATAAAAGCATAGCAAATTGTGACCTTTGGAATGTTCAATATGTATGCAGAGTTAATGTACAGAGCTGACACTACATGGCAGAATACATTTCTAGATTATTTTTTTAAGCATTTTCTCAATTCTGACTGCACCTCTGGTGGTTATAGCATTTTAAATTTACTCCTGCAGTCACTGCACAAGTAAATTTATAAAGTCTGTAGAAGAAATAATGTCAGAAAATACAAATCAGGTGAATCTCAGCCTTGTCAACGTCTTAATGATAATGTTTTTCTCATGTTTGAATTGATTGGTCTTGTGAGAGCTGCAATTGTCACAACACCAAATGTTGTGGGGTCTTTAGTGACCTCTTGGATGAGATAGTCAGTGTGCTCTTGGGGTAATTTTGGTCAGATTAAGATTTAAATTAGTTTGATGTTTTTAAATGTGCTTTTCGTGAAAATGTGCTCACGATACTCAATCGAGAATTATTTTCAATATTGGGACCGATGCAGATATCAGATTGTTGCATCTCTAGATAAAATGTTGTTAAAGCTTACATTATTTCATATATGTTAAAAAAGTAAATCTTAATAGAACAATAATAAAAGCCTTAATAATACAAATTAAAAAGTCCAGCAGTTATCCTGACAAAGGTTAAACACACATGCAAACAAACTCTGGCTACTAATACAGCAAAGTAGTCCTTCCACTTTGATGCTCAATCCAACCTTGATTTAGTAAAATCAATCACACATTTGCCCAACAAAGATGCAGGATAGTTTTGCATCTTTGTAGGTCAAAACTATCCTGGCACATTTGGACAATCAGCTTCTCTCTATGCCAAGATAGACCATGTGAAAAAATAGAATATATATATTTTTAAGGTATACAAACAAATAACTCCATGGTATAAATCAGGAAATAATTAATTTTCCCCTTGAGAAGGATAAGAATTAATCTGTCCATGCCAACTGCTGCACTATGCTGCGCCCATTTACTTTCTTGAGATCTAAATTTCTGCACATAGCATGGTGAAAACCAGATAATATATCAGGCCCTATTCCAGTCAAAACAGACAAAACAAAACCAAACAACCTTGAGACAGAGGTAGGGACTTTGCATCCAAGACTGATGGCACTAAATTTTCCCATAATTTTTAAAGAGACTGAGAATTGCACATCTAGCCAAGAAAATTAATTCTGAAATACGTCCCACTCATCATACACAAACATGAATTGAGCCAGATTTCTGATATGTTTAAAAATTTACGACTAGACTCCAGGGTTGTTTGAAGGAAGACTACATACATTTTCTTATCACTTTAATTTTCAATACCACCTATTGTGCTTCAGTGCCTTTGGCAAGATCTACAAAAATGATTTCTAAACAAATATGTAGACATCTATCATAGTTATATTGTGCAGAGTGAGGCAAGCTCTTATTAATGAGATAACTAAAGTGTTTGCTTGGCTCATTGTATCTTAATGTATGATTCATTAGGACCTAAAGTGACTTTGAACCTCGATCATGTCTGACAGCGAAGGAAGCAGTTGTGGCGTATCCCTGGGAAAGACAGGGACCCTGGTAGCTTTAACACAGTTTGTCAGCACACTCTTCTCAAGGTCGACAGACCACCAGAGCAACAGCAAAGGTTATTTCATTGCACTTAGCCGCTGACTACATTGTGTCTCACCCAAGCTCTAGGCTGCTTTCAACAAGCCTGTCCTGCTGAATTCTTTGTAACATTTTTCCAGAGCAGTCTGACATTTGTTATTTTCTCTGGGAATGTAATGCTGTTTCGTTTTTCACTAGCACAAGTGTTTGGTGCAGATTAGAAAAAAAGCACACACAAACGTACCAAAAAGCCACTCCAATCTAAAATGTAAGGGCAAATTTCCCATCACTTCATACTATTGTGCTGTCACTTTGACTGGCCATAATACTTAATAAGCTGACATGATGACTTGAGCCTCAATGAGAAAAACATTTCATAATGGCCTGAGTTGTGGCATTGGTAAACGGAGTCATGGAGATAGTGGAGAGTAAGCTTTTCCTGACCTTGAGAGAGGGTTTATGTGTAGAGGAGGTGATGGTTTTTGTCAGCATAAACGTATTGTGCTTGCAGCTTTAACAGGATGATATCCTGACACTGCAGTCCCTGGAATATGCACTCTCTTCTGGTAAACCCACGGATGGAAAGGGAAGCAGACCTAAATATGATATCTGTGATAAAACAAAAGAAGATTATTTGTGTAAATGGCTGCTTGCCTTATCCTAGTAAAATTACTGAGTTGATAAAATCAGATATTTTAAGCATCCTCATCCTTTTTAACACTCAGTTTTCATTAGAGCAGAGAGCAGTGATAGAGTGATTGATTCCAAAATGTGCTCTGTGACAATGCCACCGGCTGACACTGAGCAGGAAAACAAGAATATTGCATCATTTTTTCTGTCACTCAAAATCATCTGAAGCTCTTACATCATGTGGCAGACCAAGAAATTGGACTGACAATACCGATAAAAATGATGCAGATTAAACAATAAATAAATAAAAAGGGTTGGAATAGCTCCTTTTCCTTACAGAGGCAAAATATGAATTGACAGAGAAGTTTCTTAATTTAAAATCTTGGATAACAATCAGGATTTCAACTCGATTGTAAAGAAAAAAAGCTTACCAATTCTGAGAAAAAATGTAACCAGCCTTTTTAGCCAACACAGACTTTTTAAAATTATTTTGTATGATAAATAAAAAGACATTGGATTTACATGCATTGTAGCAGTGATAATACTAAATATTATGCACATTTTTAATTGTGTTTTAAAATTGTCTGTCGTGACAATATAACTTGATACAGAATCTGTGAAAAAACTATTCCTCTGCTTTCTCCCCGTCCTCCTAGTACTACGTGCAGTTAGAAAAAAACAATAAGTGCCAGGAGGCGGGTCTTAGTGCTGTCAATCAAGCTTAAACATGGCCATCAGTGACAGTTTTTCTGTAACATTAAGCTGTTTCTCCACCATTAATATAGCTGCAGCAAGCCTGCAATCCTGAGCAGCTCATTCGCAAGCATGATTGACAGTCCTAATACATTCAAAGGACCTCAGGGAAGAGGTAGAGGACTTTGATTTTGTCAAAACATAGTGACAACATTTTTATAAAAGTTAGATACTGCAGCTTTTAAAGTATGCTTTTAAAATGCTTACCATCTATATATTTACAACAGACTGATATAATTTTACTTTGGCATGTAATAACAGTTACTGAGGCTACAGAGGGAATTTCTAGAAACACCAGCTGAAAAGAAGCTCATTAACAGCATGCCTTACAGTTATGCTAGCTTCCTCGATTTGTCTAGTTACATAGCTCATAACCGTATCTATCTAACACACAGTTATACCAGCAGGGTTGACATTTAACAAGGTATAACCGCTATTTAAATCAGGAAGCACATATCATGTGTAAGTCAGACCTATCAGCATTTATCTGTGTTTTCTAATGGAAGTGAAATCCTTTTTTAAATGAAAGGGCAGCCATGTGGATACAGTATTTCTAAGCTTCAAGAAAGCTTTTCTTGTTCGTCATGGGTTATTAATAAAGTAAACATTAAATTAGTAACTTTCAATAAATCAACAGTGAATAAAAAAAGTCAATGCAATAAATAAACAAAAAAAATATAATTGGTGTTTTGTTTTATTAAATAATCTGACTACAGAAAAAAAATATTTCTCAGTAAATGTAAAATCACTGGTTAAGAACCACTTAATGCTTGTCTCTAGTTTAAATGAGAGATTATATACTCCCAGCCACATTCTTCCCAGAGTTCTTACCTTCAATGTTTCCCCATAAAACCTCAGACAACTCAAATCTGTCTGTGGCAAACTACCAGCAACGTTTGCCCATTTCATCCTCCTGCATATTGCTATTTAAAACCGCATGTACACACCTGTCACCTGTCGCTTCTAACACGTTTTGGAACTAAATCGCTTAATTTTTTAATAAAGTGATCTCATATCATAAATGTGCTATATTCAATTTCAGTGTTTGTTTCCTCTTGAGAATCATAAATAGCAGGAAAAAGTTTGTGTGATTCATGGTTACAGCCTTCACATTCCTGTCAACCTTAGTGGTGCCAGGAGAAAAAAAGATGCAATACTGCATCTAAAATAGGAGGTTTAGGTTGTCACAGTATGGTGACATAATGTGTTGAACATCATTATGCTAATGAACATTCATTTTCTGTCATCAGCACCTTGTGTGTGCCTTTCCTTTTAATGTACTTTCCAAAAGCTAACGGTCTCTGACAGTGTTATTTATTGCATTCCATAGCGCGGCTATTTCTGGAAATCACTTAAAAAAATTCTGCTATGGAGAATATCTTGGAAATTTATATCAAAGCACTATCTCTCAATGTATTACTGGGTGTTATGGGAAATAAACCGTCTTGAAAGTAATAACTTCTACCAAAGCCTTGTCCTTTTTGTTGGCTCTGTAGAAGCATTACTGCATGCTTTCAGAGTGAAAGATGATGGATCTTAAAATTAAAAGCACAAACAAGGTGCAGCAGAGCACAACATCTCAAAATGAGCTGAACAGCCTGTTTAAATCTAGCATGAAATAAGGTATTCATTCCTTGATTGCATATGCCCCGCTCATTGAGGGATTGGGTCACCTTAGCACCTTAACAACCCGTAATGTTTCAAAACCACTGCAATCATATGGCACTGATGCATGAAAACATTATCATTTAAAAAGCCCCTTGTGCACTCATCTTACCTGGGAACAAATGGCAGATACTCTCACCTCTGGAGGAATAAGAATTCAGTCAGTTTACACTCAGAGATTCTTAACAAAGGCCCATGTGCTGTACTGAAACTTGACAAAATTACAAGTTCTTCCAGGCAGAATAATTTAATGACTTTCACATAACGTGATTCTAAAAACCAAATTGTCTGTATTTATTTAGCTTGCACTAAGACCAACACTGATAGGAGCCACTGTTTGTGTAGATCTGGACTGCAAACTGATGTTAAAATGTATTTACACCAGTAGGCAAGAAGACCTGAGGTAAACCCTACTTGATATTTACAATTGCCTTAGCAACACATACGAAACACACAATATTATTAAGTGTTCTTGATAGAGCTACGGCAAACTGAAATATTTTAGCAGCACTTTACACTCATTTGATAGACAAGAGTTGTTCATATTAACTGCAAGAACTTTTAATTTCTTTTCATAAAAATAAAATTAAATAACTGCTTAGTCATTTTGCATCTTGACTGGTGAAATTTTCTTAGCAGGATGAAAATTAAGAAAAAAAAATATTTTTCTGAGATAAAAAGTTTATAATGGGGCTCACATTGCAGCCCGCAGCCTAATTTAAGATGACATTATGACAAAGTGTCTCTGAAGATTTATCTCTGTTGTGTATCGATTTCCACCTTTGAAAGCAACAGTGGGACAGATTATAAATCAAGAAGCAAACAGAGTAATTTTCTTAGCGGCACTGCACATAAAACCAAAAGGAGAACGAGAAATAAATGAGCAAAAAGGAAGCAAACAACACTAATGGAAAATGCTAAATTTGAAACTTAAAGTACGTAAACTTGTAGCGAAAGATGCTCAGTTTTAATAGAGGACAATAATGCAGAAGAACTAAGTCAGCTGATAGGACTATATCTGGGCTCAAATATAAACTAACAACAATTTCTTTGTTGGTAATGCCAGTGCAGCCTATACCACTTTTTATTGGAGGTTTCTTTCCCCTCTGATGAGAAGATTTCCCAATTCCCACCACAATTACAGAGTGCAACGTCACAATGTTGCGCTGGTAAGTTCATCAGTGGGGATTCTAGGATGTGACTTTTAGAGGTGTGTAATCTCCTGTGATCTTGGTCAGAACAATGGACTGCCATGTTTAGCTCAAGTAGAATATCAGTAGGTCTGGCAAAAAAAAAAAAACATAATTACCCATAACCTCCTCCTTTACAAGTTCTGACATGTTTAATTTAGTTCAATGACCTCACCTTGAGGCAACTCTATCAATTGCATGCAGCACTATTCTCATTAAAAGAACACATCTGTTTATTAAAAAACAAATATTTGTGTATCATGTTTTCTGTTCCAGTGTGTCACTGTATAATTTATGTGGTGTCACAATACTAGTATCTTTTTCATCACTGGGCATTCAATTGTAATGTAGATTAACTCATAAACATTCTTGTACCACTCCTCATTTTCAATTGCCTTGGAAAACAGGAAGCAAGTACACACCAGAAGAAGACCAGCATCTCCTTTCAGTGTGTACCGTAGTTTCCCAATTTTACCAGCTGATAATGTTGAAAAATTACTTATGGACGCCATAACTCTAGCCTGGTAAAAATCAGTCCCTTACCATACTTTGCTTACGGAGAGCCTGAGCTTTCGGCTGGTGAGAAATGATCACTTCCTGGAGGTGTGGATTGTGCTGAAGTTTTAAATTTGCCCATGACTTATGTAATGCGCCAGTTCAACGCTAAGAAGCTTATTGTAAACATCCTCCCCTGCGAAGAGAGAAGCGCCGATCCGAAAGAGGGCGCTGTTATGGCTAATTCAATGTTTGGAGGCGTGGCCAACGCGGACTGAATTACTTCATTCACTTCCTCCACTGCCGTTGCTAAGCTACAGGAAGACAACAATTATTAAACAGCGCAAAAATACCGACGTCATCGTTCATAAAATCGACCGGAGACAATAGGAGTCAGGCGGAGTGAGCCCAGACTGGCTTCTGTGCTGGAAGCCAGAGCTTTTCTTGAGGGGAACTCCACAGGGAGGCAATGGCCAGGCAACAGTAGCTCATGTATGGCATGTATTTTTTACATTTGTACATTTGTTAAAGAGTCATCTGAACCTTAAAATATTACAGCAATGGCCCAATGATAACTTAATTAAATGCTAAGCTATTCTATCTAAAAACTCACTTTTTTAAAGTTATTTTACTTGAGATCTCAAAGCATTTTATTTGCTGTATTTCTTTGGCTCAGTCTCAATTCCATAAAATAAATTAATAGTAACGGAACTAAATCTCTAAATACTCCGGGATGAGTGAACTTTGAGTGTGTAAAATGGATGTTATCGGAACTGATTTGAGCTCAGTGGGGGAGGGAAACTGAGGGAGTTGAATGTATTGCTTGGTTTGTTCTGTCAGTGTGTTTTGGGAGGAAATGAAGTGTGTTCACTGATGTCCCTTGTTAAAGCCATGACTTGATGCTGCATTTTTTGCCAAAAATAATTTGGGTTTTAATGTATTGTGGTTAGAGTTGTTTTTTTTTTTCTTTCTTTCTTTCTTCCAACCTTATACAGTTGCCATCGTCAAACCTCCTACAGACCTAAGAGAAGAGAACCAAATTGTGCAGATTTAGATTAGTTGTTTAACCAAATCACAGCAGTGGCTATTTAGGCATTCTGGACTACTCAATTCAGGAACCGTCAGACTGGCATGGCAGAAGTGAAATTGATAGCTTTACCTGCTTTCCTTTAATTGAGCTTAGAAAAATCACCCTCATGTTTTGAAAAAGTCTCATTGCTTCAATACGTCTTCAATGAAACAATAGAGCTCCAGTTTCTTTAGTAGCATCAAATTGTGGCTGGCTATGTGAGTAGAAGCTGTGTCCTTCAACATTGCACTATTGCACCTCAAAAAGCCCATTTAACAAGGACCTTTGTAAGACCAACCTGCTAGTTGAGACGATTTTATATGTTCTCATCTAAATCCTTCTGATAATTATTTGTAATTAGTGGCAAAGGAAGGACATACTGGAGGGACCACATTTCTCGTCTGACCCAGGAACGCCCTGCATGTCCTCTGGAGGATCTTGCCCAAGTGCATGTGAGTAATTTTTAAAAATTTAAATTAGGTTCCATATTTATTGGTAAGTGTGAAGTGGAGACTCCAACTCCCAGACATGTTTCACGTTAGCATTTTCTAATAAGTTTGTTTACATAAAAAAATTGAAAGAATGATTTTATATAAACTACTAATATTTTATTTATAATTTGATACCCTTAGAGCAGAAATACAGAATAAAAAAGAACAAGTGATGAAAGTATTTCAGTTAATACAAAATGGAAAAAAGCCAATGATAAAAGCATTTCAGTTAATAGTTGTATTTTTATATTTCCAAGTTAAGTGCATCCCTGTTGTTAAAGGGCAGACAGAGTTGAAAAATGAGAGTTCTGAGAGATGTTGTCAGAGGCTGCACCTGCACACCGAGCTGAATAATGCACTCGGACCACAAGGACACCTGCTGTAGCCTGTACATCTGGCTATCATAGACACACAAAATAAACACATATGAACACGAGTCATGAATTTCAGCACACTTTTAACCACGAAGCATCTACGCACAGATGCACTTTAAAAGCGACGGAGATGCTTATAAAGGTTTGTGCATGCAAACGTACATATTCACACACCTGCTGTGTTGAGATAAATGCTCCTAATTGGAGGTTTGAGGCAAAATTGCAAATCATCTGTCAGACAGAGAAGAAAACAATCTTATTTCATCGGAACTCTTCTTTTGCTCAGTTTCTGTGGGTGAGATGAGTAAGATCCTTCATTACAGATTCATATAGAACCCTCATTTCTCAAAAAATGCCTGTGATTCTCCTGAGAGGGATGCAGCAGAGGGTGGATTTGAGGGGATGAGAAGAGTTTTTTTGATCAGAAAAGACACGCGATGCCTGGCATAGCTCCATCACGCTGCACTGGTATAACATTTAGCAAGATTATTGGGTGAAATTGGGACAGTAAACAAGCTTATTTTACCCCTTTTCTTTTAAAGGAAATCATGTCATCTCAGCTGGAAAGGGAAAAAAAAACAACATCCCCTAAGTGATCACAGATTTAATTATTGATAGCTTTTTGCTGTTGAGAAGCCCATCAGTTGGTTGTCAAGCTGAAAGCAAAGGTTGACAGAGGGAAGAGAGGGAGGATCTTTCAGATTTTTATGTTTGAAAGCAATTACATGAGAAAAAGCCTTGGTAAGAGACTGAGTGATGGGTGATGTGTAAAAGTGTTTTTTTTTATTGTTTGTTTCTTAGAAATATGCGTGAGGTTGTGTTTCAAGGTTTGATAAAAAGAAAAAGTAGTGTCTTAGAGGTAAGGGAAGAAAAGGAAAGAAAAGTAGTCTGAGCCATCTTTGCATATTTCCCTAGCTTCAGGCTTCTGGCGTCTTGTGTTGAAACAGTAAAGAGCCTGAATCATTAATACTAGATGAGTTATATCTGTACCATGCAGGAGCTGTCAGTCTGAGCAAGTACACAGCTCTACTATCAGCAGTTAAGGGTTCACTTTCGACAGTATCACCTGTGCTGCACTGTTTTTTGCAAAACTGCAGCAGGAGCCTTGTAACTTTGTCAGAAAAGAGCATGAAAGGTTTAAATATGCAAAAAAAAGCTTGTTTTAAAAGAACTTTAAAAGAATTTTTAACATTATAACTTTTATTATATCTTAATGAAATAATAGATAACACAATACCTTATTACAAATTCTTTAATGTACCTTCATGTAGTTAAAAAAGGTTTTATAGCAAGCTCATCTTGATATATATATATAGATGAGCTTCTATAAAACTCAACTTGAGTTTTATAGATGTATATCTCAGCTTTGATATTATATGTTCAAGTAACACTGACTGAAAAGAGTCAGTATGCTTTATCTGAGATATAGATTGCTAGTTGCATTGGAGAAAACAGCCCAACTACAATTGTAATGCGGTAATCAACCTATAATAAATCTTGATATAAAAATAAGTCAGTAAGCAAATTGTGAGGGCTTTGAAAAGCCTTGGGGTGTGACTCCACATTTTGCCTCATTTGGCGAATGAGAATCTATGAATATGCTAATTCGCTTCTGCCTGTATCCCCAGGGTCAGCGGTTGACATTGGCCTTCATTGTCCCTTCTGACTGCAAAACTGTCTCAGTAACGCTACTGCTACAACACAATCCAGAAAAGGAAGATGACAGCGGTAAGCCAGCTATAATTTATTAAGAGACATCATTTAGAATTTGATGAAAAAAGACAAAATATGCCTGTCTGAATTCAAATGTAAAAATATATATATATATACATATATATAAGCCCTCATCAGGAACAAAATATCTATAAAGAAAAATTAATCATAAAACCAGTCTCGGAGCATTGTTCAAATAACACTGACTGGAAAGAGTCAGTATGTTTAGATTTAAGTGTCACAATAAAGGAAACTCTTTCCCAGGATGTGTGTTGAACGGTTATGCTACTGTGAACTTCAGTTTTTGAGATTGTGAAAAATGGATTAAAATGTACAGTTCAAAATTAAGACACACTGTTCCTTTTGCTGATTCAAAATGATTCAATTAAGTTTGTAGCGTCCAGAAGTTAATTTGTATTGGCCCAACGTGACAGAGTATCCTGCTTTCTGTGTTCCTGCACAGTATTTTAATATATTTTTCTAAATCTCACAAATTAAGACAATGCCATACATTAATATTGTTATTTTGCAAGTTAATATATCTGAAAATACGTTGTTGGATGCTGCTCATCCTAAAGGAGAAAGTATAACAACATATTTTGAAAGAAATGATAGATTAGGGACCACTAATGCTAGTGCAAGGCAAGATGTGTTTTGGGAAAACAGAACTGGGAGTTACTGTAAAAATAGCTGAATTACTTTTTTTGAGACCTACTGATGTTAAAGGCTACACCAGTTTAACTGGTTGCTTTGATGCCTCTTCAATGGTTTTTGTTTGCATAAAGTTATTCTGATGTGCATTACTGTTTTGAACATCTTTTCATCAATTTGTATATACTTGTCTAGTTCTGTAGCTGATTCTGTTACTGGAAGGATAATTCATATGTTGAGTTGTCTAATGTACTACGACAAGATAAAATTCTGTTTCAGAATACAAAAATGGATGCAATGTGAAACATGTGAAAAATACATAACAGTTTCTCTGTTTACTTCTCGGCCTATCTTTAGCCATAGGCTACAGTATGTGTTTCATAAACTCTTTTTTCCAGAGTAAAGACTTGTTGTTGACTGTTGTTTGTTTTTAAAGTATTCCAAACAATATGGTGAGAATAACAGAAGGAAATACTTCAACTTTTACAGTGGAATTGGATACAGAAAAATATAAATTTTGAATGTGCATAGTTAAATGTAATACTACTTTTGCCTACCCTGATGCATTAACATGTTTGATACAAACATAGACCTTATCTCCCTTACATATTATAAATGTTGTTAGGATCTGGTCACTGTCACTCTCCAAGATGTTTTCTACTTATCTTGACAGCCACTGTTTTGAAATCATATAAAACTAATATCAACTCATAGTCCACAGAAGGGAAAATGGTTATGCATTTCCAAACAGAAATACGTAATAACAGGTAGTTGCGGATAGGAACTTTTGTTTGGGAAGAGGCTTTATTTGCCATTTCATGTTTGTTTTGTGGATATGAAATTAGTAGAATTGGACATAATGCCTACAGGTGGCTACAAGCAGGTGGGTATGGATTGATAATGGAAAGAAATGACCCAGGGCCCATAATTACAGTTTCATAAACTACTGGATTTGTTAATGTTTACAATCGAGTGATGCTATAACACAGAGGATCAGAATTGTTAGTTCGTTCCTTTCTGCTAGTTGTAGCCATGTCACAAGTTTGAGTGAGAAAATAATTAAGACTATTAATGTGATGCTAATGTGATGCTAGCATTAATGTGATGCTAGAGTCAACAATGAATACTGCCTTGAGTAATTTATTTGGCTCTCTCTGCAGTCACTGGAGAAAAATAAATCAAATTTTTACAAGAAGCATATCTGCTCAACATTTTGGCACTTAAATATTTAAGCAATTCAGACTAAGAGAAAATATATTTGATTGAGACCTATATCTGTCTCAAAGTTTGATGCTTTCACAAATGTGACCCAAATGTCTTTCAGCAGGGGGAAATATCACAAAATTATACACTTTAAGCAATAAAGGAAAACACTCTCATTTTTTAAGTGGCACAACATGTAAGATATGTTTTTATTCTACTATTGTTTTAACTCATTTAAAAGCAATGACCAGCAAATAACAAAGGTCAGAACAGCCATAAAAATGGTCGGTTGTGTTCGGGTCTTTGCCTACATAAAGCTTTACATACAGTGTCTCCTGAATCTATAGACCATGGTATAAATAATAAAGCTAATGGAACAAAGATGCTAAGATCCCCAATGTGCACTGCTGCCCTGGAAAAGTAGTGTTTCCAGTTGGATAAGCTGATGAGTTTCAGTGTGACACAGACACTGCTGCCTGTCAACTTCCCAGGAAAAACAGGGGTCTCGATTTTAGAGTAGGGCAAGAGCTTGTGTATGTTGAGACACATGTGGATCCTGATGTGTATATATAGTGTTAAGTCCAAATATATCCATGCTTACTTAGATTAAAATACATTTATTTGCCATAAAGATGATGCAACAATGTAAAGGACCAGTTTTGGAACAAGAAAATTAAATATTTTATTTTACATTTTATGAAAACAATGGAAAGCAAAATTTATTCATACCCTTCTTATTATTCAAATGAAAAAAAAATTCATTGGCATTACAACAATCGAACGATTCTTTGCTGGACTTCACTTCCCATGTTTCCAGTGGTATTTTGAGTTTTCTCTGATGATGAGCTCCATGCATTCGTGCCTGGTAGGGCTCCACAACATCTTTCTAATTTTCACCTCATTCCACACATTCTCTATCAGATTCATTTGAAGCCTCTGGCAGTTCAGAAAAAAACATTAATATCTCTAAGCCCCACATGTTTCTACCACCAAGAAAGTGTTTGGAGTACTATCTACCAGCTTGAGTCATATTCAATAAATTAGACTATGAATCCCAATTGACAACCTTTTAGCAGGTACTAAACATACTTCTCACTAATACTACGTTTCTGTAATTAAGTTTGTTTTAATTGATCGGTAATAATCAAATTTTCTGTACCATGGTTTTATTAAATATAAGCAGAAAATCATTATAATTAACAGAAGTAAGGCTTTCAAACTCCCATCTGTGTGTAATTAATCTTTATGTGTTTCACCTAGTGATAAAGTTCCTGAAATAAATAGACTTTTCAATAATATTTTAATTTATTGAATGTTCTGCATGGTATTTTAAACCAAGCATTTGCAATAACATTGTTTCCTGCTAAATCTAAATGGATGGGAGTTCTGAGGTGTCACTGATTAGATTTTTGTTAAGATTATACATTTTCTCTCATTTATTTGGCTTTAGATTTATTGCAGACTCTGCCTTAACATTAACAATTTTTGACATCTATAATGTGTGCAAGTGAAATAAGTAAACTGGGGACGGCTAAATGTTTACTAGGAAAGCCTGGTCTTTGTTTTCAAAACGAAAACCGGGCTACAAAGAAGTCCCTCGAGCAGCATTTTCCCATTTCAGCAGACAATACGACAAGCTCGTGTGTCAGTGCACATGGGCCAAAACTAACATGGCAACACACAATTAGAGCCCTAATAAATTAGGGCACTTTTAACTGCAGCAGCATGTCAACATGGCCCAGAATAGGGCCTGCGAGCAGCATATCGAAGATACAGTGCCTACATGCTGGAAACAAACTAATGGGAAGCAATTTGGAATTGGCCCAAGATTTAATTACTGTCCCCACCTTCTCTGTTCAATGAGGTCTGCAGCCTCCTGGGAGAGGCCTATTTCAGTCAGGTATTGGAGAGCCCATGCCCAGAAGTGGATGATCAAATTGTCTGAAGCAATCTGCTTTTTTGCACTTATATTGTCCCCAAAGACCGAACGAGCTGACCCAAAGATTTTTAAGCCACATTTTAGAGCAGTTCTCCATTCATTGCTGTTTTATGGTTGGATTGTTTTTGGAATTGGATTTGAGTTAGCCAAACCATGTGAGTTTACTTTGGTAAACAGGACTATAGAACAAACATACATCATTATTGGAATGAATTACCCATAACACAAACAAACAAAGCATGAATTCATATGAAAATAACCAGCTCAGGTTTTGTTTTTTTTTTTCCATTTTCTGAGGATGTTTGTTCACTCTGCCATATGATGTTACAATTTCCAAAGCTAAAGAAAAACATTAGTCTTAACTGTGAATAAAATTATTCAAAATGAAACCACCACACAAGTGCTTCTATTAATAAGGATTGCAGTAAATAGGAGAGTTCTTGCATAACAAACATCCATATCAAAAGTGGTATAGGCTGGTTTTCTATATAAATTGCACTAGGAGTTCTTATTTTTTTTCCCATTCTGATTGACACACAGGAAAAGCACTTAAGGACAAAGAAGTAGCACCAAGGGCAACATCAACAAACACTGAATACTGATAAAAAAATTTGATATATTCACATTCCTTCTCTTAATAAAAAGGAAATACAACCGGTCCAGATGAACACATTTTCAAGGATGTATTACAGACTAAGATCAAAAACTTAAATTGTCAGACTATTTTGCGGAAATCAATAAATGCAGCGGCTAAACAACATGTTATCCTATCAAAGGACAGAGTGGATTCATTAAATGCATTTGTAGGCTTTTTTTTTAGATCATGCAAAGTGAAATGAGCTATAGAACTGTAAAGAATACTGTCAGCGGGAATACTGTTTCTACGTTCATCAATAATTGCACGCTATTATAATACAAGGTAAAGAGCATAATTTCAAAACAGTTAGAGCGGGGCTGGGATGTGTGTGAAATACATGTAATTAACGTAAGAGTGGGGGTGGAGATAATCTTACGTAACTACTGGGAGCGCCATGATACAGGATATTTATGGGAAAATACTAGTACAGGAGCATGGCAGGAAACTGTAGTTTCCCAACCAAAACAGGAAACTTGATAGGTATGTACTATAGCGGTTTGGAGTTGTGTTAACTGGTTTTAATTACAACGGTATTGACTCACAATACATGAAATGCCCCTCATAATTAATTATTAGTAGGCTAATGGAGGAATAAACAGTGCCGTGGCCCCTCACCTGTTTCCTCACCTCCATCCTTTCTGTGCGCCTCATAAATGTCTTGCTGCTGCATAATGACAATTACATGTATAAGAAATAACAGAAGGACACCTCTATAAGAAAGATTCAAGTGGCCACCCATATGCCTGGTTCTCAGTCCAAGCATTTAGATACCTGGACTGAGAACCCTTGAAATCCGATCACTCAATGCAGACGTTGATGGTATTTTCCCCAATTAAATTCCTTGGGTGTTGTGTAAAATCTACTTTTTGAGCTTTATCTTGTATTATTCCATCATCAAAAACCTACCTGGGCAGTTGCTTTGATTCTTTCATGCATTTTTCAGAAATCCTTTAATCTTTGGTGGCAGCCTGAAGGCTTGCTCATACAAAGCACCGTTTATTTGAACAGCTCCACCTGACGAGCAGCAGCAGCAATTAGCAAACACCTGGTGGACAAGTCTGCTGAGCTTATCATACAATCTACTCCTCAGTTCAATCCTCATGAGAATGATTGTAAAGGGCATCATGAAGAAGCATGGTTGTCATGACATGGGGGAGAGTCAGAATTGTAGCCACTTAAAGAGACAGAGGCCAATTTCAAGGCATCACATTGCAAATCATTTTTATAGCAACTGAACGTAACAGTTACTTGACTGTGATACATAATGACTTTATTTTCTTGAAATGAAGTCATTACTTCAGGCAAATTAATTAAATAATGCCTGGAAAATACATAACACCCCTCAATACTGATTATACATTTCTCAGTATCAGTCATATTCAGTAAATTAAGATATTTGTTAGATAAGGCTTGTCAGATTAAAACTAGTTTCTGAAAATAACAACCTTCAAGCAGACATTGAACATTTATTAAACTTAAGTCCACATTTGTGTTTATTTTTCTCATCAGTCTGTGTTATTCTAATCATAAGTGCCATGTTTCTATTAGCTGCAAGTGAAAAATCATCATAATTAACAGAAAAAGCTTAAAAAATCCATATGTTATCATAACATTTTGTGAATTAGGTTACAGAAACAAATTAAACTTATGAATATAACAGTGTTTAACCTTCCCAATGCTTATCAAGATTATTGTTGCCTTTTCTGTACGTCCTTCGTCTATTGAGGGCTTAATGTCTGATGGATTTCCAAATGAACCCGAGCATGCATACAAATCAATGTTTTTTTGTACAAACAGATATAGATGTTTGTCACTCTGTACTAAATAGAAGCAGATGTATAAATGGCTGCATTTTAAAGAACACACATACATGTGGCTACTTTGTCATTTGTGGTTTAACAAGATCAAAGGCAATTGAATAACAAAATGTATCATTAACTCATTTGTATGAGAATAAAATACACAAATAAATTGTTTACCCACCCACAATAATGAATGAAAAGGGAAAATAAAAGGTAGTATAAATAAATCTATGCCACACAACAATCACCTTGTTTGTTGTAATTAAACTCTGCAATCCCCAGTGGAAAGTGAAAGAGACTTCACTAAGCTGAAACATGTCACAAGTTCCCAAAGGGTTGTATTTATTGTCAGTGATGGTTTTTCAATGCTGTGGATCTTAATCTTTCTTTCATTGGCACATGGTCCCCAGGCCTGTTCTGCATTGACCTTTCCCAAGTCGGATTCTAAAGACCATAAATGAATGAATGGCTCCTGATGTGAGGACAGATTGTCTTTAAATCCCTGTGGAAATTAAGCTTAGCACAAATGTTTAGCCTCTTTTACCCTCTTTAACAGCTTTTTAATGAAACTTGAAGAAACCCCTTAAAATTAGCAATCAACTGTAAAACTTGGATGTTTGCAAAGATGAGTCACTTTTACACATTTTTTTGCAATGCTGTGTAAAAGAAATGGCATTTGTGAGACTTGAGGTCACATCTGATTTAAAGCTATATATAAATAATGTACTGATCTGGATCATACGCTCTGATGGAAAATGACCAACAAAAGCAAATACATTTTAGCATATCTCAAACAACTGCATTGCTACTTTTGCCCTCAAAACACAATCATAGCACCTATATTAGAAACAAGCAGTTGTTCGAGAACATTTTATCATAATCATAAACTCCTTCCCTCAGGGTGAGCCTGCACTTCTTCATGGCGCTTTGACACCAGAGGTTAGCGAGAGGTGAGTGTCTTTCTATCCTGAGCACATAGAAGACTGGATTTTCACATCTCTGCTGGCCCTGAAGGCTATCAGGTCTCGGCATCTGTGCCATGAAAATGCTCCGTGTCCAGTGTCCCCCTTAATTTATCATCACCCTTATAATGTCTGAAAGAAATATGCGGCTGTAAGTATCATCTTTCACGGGTGTCACAGGTTGAGCTCACCATTTGTTCTGGATGCCATAAAGTTCCTGTAGGTTTTTATGGCAAAAAGTGCAAGAAAATATGAGTTCAGCTGTTAATTTCATTTTACAAAAAGAAGAGAAAAAGGGCATTGTCAGTTGGGAAAGCAGTATAATTCTTTAGAGGAAAAGGGTGATATACTGCATGTAACACACAAAATCTTGTTTTTGACTGTCCTTTTTCTTGATTTCATAATTTGCTCCTTGCTCTCTTATTTATTTAAAATGCTTTAAGACAATTTATTGGAGTTGTCTATTTTTTCTCTTGCATAGGTTTCTGTTCAAATACAAGATTTTTTATTTTTATTGAGTCCTGTCCTCACAGATTATTAAAACACTATGGTGGGTCTGGCCACCTTTACACATTGGGGTCGCTTAGTTCAACAAAAGGGGCAGAACAAAATATTTTACCTGTGATATTGGACTTTTTTAAGTCAGGGTACACTCTGGACAGGTCACCAGGCAACACTGAGACAGACAAGACAAACAAATATGCACAAACACACCTAGGGATAATTTAGAGAGGAGGACTGTGGGAGGAAGCCGGAGTACCCGGAGAGTACGCAAGCACAGGGAGAACATACACACTCCATGCGGAAAGACCGGGGCCGGGAATCGAATCCAGAACCTTCTTGCTGCAAGGCAAGAGCTCTACCAGCTGCGCCACTGGGCAGCCCACAGGCAGTGACAGTTAGTCTAAATCTAAATCTGCCAGAGCCTTAATGATGAGTCACTATTTCAAGATTTGTTCCGATCTTGTTGATAAAACTCTGTTCTAAAATTTTACTTTCTCAGTTTAGTTAATTTACTCATCAGGTGTAAAATAATAAAAGTATAAATTTCAAAGTGTATTTCTAAAACACAAACATGCAAAACTAGAATGCTGTAAGACTGTAGCAAGCCTAAAATGATGGTCAGCTCTTTTTATTTCACTGATGGAACATAAACTCCATCTGGCTTTGCTAAATAATTAGGAATCTCACATGGCGATCAGCATTTTTTTTTTTCCTTTCCAGACATGCAGGAAAAAGGTGAAAAAGGTCCTCACCACATGGGGCACATGGTTTCACAGAAATAGACCACACTTTTTTCTGACCAGATGGAGTTTTTCATGTACTTCCTTCACCTTTCAATGCTTTCCTTTTACTTCTCAACTGTAACCACTGAAAAAGAATAAAATGCATCGCACCTTTCCTAAAAACACTTCACTGAAATGCTGTAATTGCTTTACAGTGCAACAGCCTTTCCTTATAGTGGCACCACTATAATACAGATGGCAATAATCACATCCACAAATGTGCGCACATTTGCCTAGAAGGAATGGTGATAAAATAATGAAGAATAATTTCATTCACACTGATGCATGATGACAACAGTGCAAAAATAGCAATACGCTTCTAGGGAAATTATACTCTTTTCTGTTTGGTTGAGAGTGGCATGACCTGAGCACACAATTCCTCACATCTGCTGTCAGAGCAGAATATTTGTAGTTTTAACATGGACAGTGATGGTAGACATAACATAATGTATAACAGAAATAACAAAAAATAGCTCAAAGTATAAATCTATTTGAGCAATTTTAGTTAGGTAGAAATTAATCTTTAACACATCCATGTATCAAGACAGAAACTTGCACTTTCTTTTTTTGTTTTTTTTAGAAAATCCTTTTATTGCTGCATCTTTTCTCAGATAATTGCGTTCAAATCAGTTTACAACAAAATCTCTCAAAGAAGAATATAAAATTGGTGAAGTATAATAAATTTGTACTGCCTAGCATACATTGGCAGGTAAGTGCAGGGTTTGGAACAAAGTGATTTTTATTTATTTATTTTTTTGTCAAACCCCATTATATATGTGCCGTGAGCATCACATGCACATGAATCATTCTCATTTCGATTAGCATCAAAGCAAGACTGTTATGGAATTCTTTTTTGGAAATGTCACAACATTCTTTCATTTCTTGCACTTTCTCAAGCGTAAGTTCCAGACCTTATGCTTTCCACCTGTACTGCAGTCCTTACCACCATTGCTACATATCAATCCAAACAAAATGCATCTTCATAACCAGCTTCTCTATCTACATCTATTTCCATCTACATGGGGCCCCCTAATGTCCACCCCATCAGCAGTAGCATAATTAGCTTCATCATCAACACTTTCAGTATTGCCATTGTCATTATCTAAGCAGCAGTCTTCATCTGGTTCATGTCAGCATCACAGTTCTTGTGTGAGTTTGCAACCTTCCCACCCTCTCCAGAGCCCTTCCTCCTGTGCATGTTTTCTAGACCTGGCTTTTATACAAGTCTTCTGCTCCTGTTCCTTGGCCCATTGTTTTCGACTTTGTTTTGTTTCTTCGAGTATTCAATTTCTCTTGTTTTCATATTCTTACATTTAATTGGGAACTGGAGGGGTTGTTTGTGGAGCGGGTCTGGTAATGCAGCATTTGGCGGAGTGAATTATCATCTGTTTCATACAAACTAGTCCTCCAACCTTAAGATATGCAAACAGCTTAGCCTGTCCAGAGTTCTTCTTGTGTACTGGTTAGAGCTTCTAGTGCATCTGAGAGGAACTTGCCAGGCTGTTCCTACTAAGAAATAAAAGGTCAAAAAATTATTTTTATTTTACAGAAATAGCAAATTTTTCTGGTTTAATAGTGTTGCGTTGGCTTTTGTTTGCCAGATATTTTCTAACACGTTTACAAGGTCTTATGAATAAAACTTTGACTCATTTTTCACTGCAACTTACTTTGAAAGGTTGCTACCACATAAAAAAGGCTCAGTGACAGTAAATACATCAACATGGCAGTGATAAGAAATATGGATTAATTACAGAGATTGTTCATGCAATTTTAAAAGATTATACTCCTGACGAAAATAATAAAATATTGTGAATAGCCAAATTTTATTGAGGTTTTTGAACTTTTAAACTACATCATAAAAATGGCTTAATGTCACTTAATATATCATCATAGCACTGATGATGACGTATGAAATAATTAAAGATATTGTTGATGCGACTTTAGACGATTATGCACAAGAATAAAATCTATATATTTTGCAACTTCTAAAACCGGGATCTGCAACTCCAGTCCTCCATTGGCACTATCTTTGGTATTTCAAAAAGCTTTGCAAAGAGCTTGTGATTTACTTATTAACCAGTAAATCATTTCAGGTGTGTTGGAGCAGGAACACATTCAGAAGCTGCAGGACAGTGGTACTCGAGGACTGGATTTGCTGACCCCTTACCTAATCTATCTCAATTTGACTTAAATCACATCCTTTCAAAGACATTACCCTGACGACCAGGCTGGCTCTAAGGGGGATCCCACCGGACAGGGACAGTTCAGTACCTGCAGCCCATAGGGAGTGCGGAACATCCCCAAGAGCCATAAGTCACCATCCAGGCGCCATAATATGGCATAAACACCCACACAGATTTCACCACATCAGCGGGGAGAGGAACATGCCCTCCTCATCATATTTGAAACTTCTTGTTCTAAACTCCCTTCACAGTTGCTGTGGAGTGTGGCATAAGATGGGGGATAGCACGGTGCTAAGGCGGCAGCATGGAGCCCCTGCCGGGGATCAGCAGAAATATCTGTAACAGATGCTTTTGGATGCTTTTCAAAAACACTCTGTGAAGTCTTAATTTTTTTTTCCCGCTGACTTTTGGTGAACAAAAAACACATTTTGATTAAAAAAACAAAAAGACCCATTGAATCAGTTACCCATGAAAAACACTGAATCAAAATGGTAAACTTCACAAAAAATTAATCTTTAAATACAAAATGTTATTTTGTTATCAGAAGAAGTTTGTATCATCTTTGTTTTTAATAAATGCTTTATCTTATCATATTGGTGAATGATATAATTATCAAAACTTCATGTGAAGACAAATTCATGGAGCAAAAATATCTGCTGATGAGCAGTTCATGGACTATTGTCACGTCAACAGATTTAAAAGATGAGAGATGTTGTTAATTTATAATCTGACACATCTGAGGTGATATTTGGCCCCATTCCTGGAAAAACAGTATCTACTCAACTGAATGACATGATGATGCATCAAGCCACGGTCACAGTTTGAAGCTGCTGGGCTAATTATCACATCCATCAGCTTTTAACAATGTAGCGCTCATTACTCGAGACCCAGCATCTGGAGCCAATCAAGCTTACAGCACAACTTCTGCAAATGATCTATTCATTGTAGACTTCACAGATTCAGTCTTTTGCATTATTGGCCAGTTCATGAATTTGTCATCACCCGTCACTACTAGCTGAATCAAGCATGTTGTACATTCTAGGGAGAGCTTGTAATTAGAAAGAAATGAACTTTTTTTGTGTACTACTGCAGTTAGTTCTAGTACATGATTAGTGGAGCCTAGAGTTTTTATTTCTGTAATGCTTATTTAATTTAAATAACACAATATGATAAATAATCTCCATGTTCCAGAATCTCACTAAATCAAATAGAATATGACACAATATCAAATTTATCTATTTTCCTGATGCACTAATAATATTTGCATATTATGTCTCATAACTGCTGACATTAGAGTTTCTTTTTTTTTCCGCAAAGAAGTGCAATTGGAGCACAAAGAATGGTCAGAAAATGGTTAAATAAATATAATAAATTCTTTATTGATTGTTGCTGCTGTTTAAACTAAGTTTAATTCAAAAACACCGTTGTTATTTGCAGTTTACCTGTTTGCATATGGATGCTTATAAGCTGATACAACATAACAGCTAACATTCATGTTTTGATATTCTGAATTGAATTGTATACTTTATTAATTCTCGGGTCATTCCTATCAACCCACATGTAAATGTAAAAAAAAAAAAAGTTGGTATCAGTCTGCTATGTATCAGTGGATAAAAAGGCTGCATTCTTTAGTTTCTGTTAGAAAAAATACACACACACAAAAGAATCTTGGGATGAATGCAGTTCTTACAATTTTAAATATTTCTTATTCTTATTATATCTGAGAGTTTGAATGCTGAGTGTTTGGATAAAAAACATTTTCTGTTTTAATGGCATTCAGTATATTGACACAAGCATTGGCGGGTCAGAAAAAGAGATACTAGACAAATAATTCATTATCCCGCCACACTGGATTAAAATAGGATTTCAAGAAAAGCAGAGAGTCAAATAGTCATTGTCATCTAAGAAATTCATAATTTTTTGGAAAGATTTTTTTAAAAATGCAGTATTTTTATATTGCATTACTGTATACTTTGAGGAATTGTTAGAAATACATATCCTGTAAAAAAGAGTCCATGGCTGGGTGACAACAGTTGCTCATCATTCAATTGCTATGACTATATGACTTGTGCAACTCTACAGTTAATGAAGACATGGCAATATTTTATGCCCATTCTCTCAATGGTGGGTGCCCGTTCTTTTCCATGTAATTAATACAGGCCCAATACTTTAAAATGAAAAGTAAATTACATGGTGCTGCTGTGACCATTTCCTGCAAGAATTCAGAGATGATTTGACCTTTTCTTGAAAGCGTGAAAAATGGTCAGTAATTACTGCGGCTGACTGGGTAAATGGGAGAACCCTACATACAATTTGATCATTCTGTCGGTGCAGCTATAAGCCTTTTCCCTGAAGTATACAATCCATCATGCCAATATAATCTGGCATGTGCCTGTTACATGTAGAAAAGAGCTCAGTAACCATGAATGTAAAAGCCAAGGTTTTTTTTTTACACATTCTGAAAAGGCAAGTTGAGAAACCTCATGTATAGTGGTGAATTCTGGAGTTTGGTTACTTAAATTTATAAGAATATGGCTTCATAGATAATATTTAATATGTTTTCACAGTTTCATACTTTTAACCCAGGACCTTATTTCCTGGAGGAATTATGTGTCTGGTCAAAAAAATAAACTTTACCCGTAAACCATTATTGTTTTATACTTGCTAAACATAAACATTTTTTATTATAGTGTGGAAAAATAACAGAACTTACCTTTCTTAAAAATAGAATTAATAAAAACAAGTTGTCCTTATCCCATTATTTTATGTCTTTGCTGTAAACAAAAATTAAAGGCAAATGTAGGCTGTTTATTTGGTAAATGCACATGTGCATTTAATGTTAGCTGTCATACTTTGGGGAAACCTTTTACACACAAACATTTTTATGTATAAGATAACCATAGAAGATACAAGCTATAGAAAAGACCACAGTCAGCGTCTGGTCTATTCAATATCAGTTCTATTTAAAACAAACAAGTATTTTTTTTTTCCTTTTCTGAGAGGTGATAATATTGTTACCATCAACAAGCAGAGACTTAGCTTTTCTGTAAAAGGTAAGAAATCATATGAGACATGCCAGGACACGCATTACTTTCAGACATTAGCGATACAATGTGACAAAATCATTTTGTTCATGCTGATATTTGCAAAATGTGCCATTGGATCTTCTTATAAAGTCGTGTATTTTAATAGATTGTTTATTGTATGCCTGTGTTGTAGACATGTAAGTGTCTTTGTTGATTACATTGTTTTTTTTATGAAGTAACGTTGTGGTGTGAACTTGTGAGTAGTTACTCGTGGTTAAAAATGGTTGGTGGATGATCTCAGTTTGGAGTATCAGGGTAAATGTTCAAAGTGTTGGAAATATTATTTCAATTATGCTAGTTTTAACTTTAAATACATGTTTAAATATTAGACAGATCAACATTGTCTTGAGTAGGCCTCAAATTTAAGTTAGATTTAGATTCATGGCTTAATCAACATAATGTGATCAGTAGAAGATGATTGTGCTAGTTCTTATATCCAAATTGGCCTTTTTGATATTCTGGGTTAGAGGAGAACTCTGCCCCACCAGCCTCCTGTTATTCTTAGTTTACAGTGAAGATCTGTTTATTTAGAGGAGTCAGGACAATAAAACAGAGGTCTTTGTAAAGATAACCCATACAAGAGTGAGGGTCCTTTCTTGTGCGGACACCTGGAGAGATTCTAGAATCTCACACAGATGTGTGAAATGCTGCTTTTTCTCAGGACTCCACCAGGTCCAGAATCAACAGTCATAAAATCATTTAGAGCATCTTCCCTTTGAAATCTGAAACTTCTTGTAGTCAGGGAAGCAGGAACCCTCCCAGATTGCATACATTAGAGAAGAGAACACACCTTCCTATAAAAGTTTTGGCGGTAAAATAATTAATTAGATCGCTGGGGTGCAGCGGCACTGGCGCTCTCGTATTTGTCTTTTTATTTGTCCATTTTTCTGCTTCTTTCAGGTGATTAATGTTTGTCTTGTGGTTTTGAGGTTCTGATGATTCTGGTGTGCTGTTGGTGTGATTTGATGCATTGGATCATCTGAATAAACTCTGGATATGTCTGCAGTGGAACAGTAGATTGTGTGTATGTGCTTTCACCTTTACGCACGGGAGACCCTCGACCCGGGGAACGAGAGAGGAGACAACGAGCTAAAGGTTTAATAATTATCCTCTCAAAAAAAGGTGCAGCCGAAAGATGTGTATCAATCATTTGTGATATAAATGGCTTGAGGATATGAGGAATCACCTTGAGGTCAATCAGGTAGTTACATATGGAGTTACACTGAGAGGAAAATAATTTTCTTTCTTAAAAATTGATTTATTGTTGTCTTTGAAATCGTATTTGCAATAGGATGTGTTCTGCAGCCTCAGCAAATGCAAAGGCCTTATTGAGAACTGTTCATATTTTCACAACTGACAGGGAACCTCTTTGCAATTTTCTGAAAACATAAACACATATGTCATAGGTGACGATAAAATATTACTAAAAAATACAGCATTCTGTTACTTCATTGTCTATTTAAATTAAAAGAGGGTTTTGTCTCAGGACACAGATCATCATGACAGTTTCCTTAACTGCTGTGGACTGTTTTGTAAAACATTACTGTCTTTAAATAGCCTTTGGCACACTTTGTGCCTGCTGCACAAGGAGCACAAGGCAGTGATCCCACGAGAAAGTATAAAAGAACATTCTTATGTAAATGTCATGTCACAACCTTAACTTGTCAAGGATCCCAGGTTAATTTTGTATGCAATATTTGGTGACGCAAGTATTTTTTTTTCTCTGATCTTCAAGGTCTTGTTTGAACTATGTTAAGCTGTGGCAATTTTGGAAAACTATTTTCCAAAAAGACTAGCAGGACCTTACTGTACCCCTTTTTCATTCCTCCTGATGTTTTGATCATTCTATACTCCAAATGGCATCCCCTTTGGGATCACATATCCTTAAGGATATTTTCTGTGTACTACATTAATTTGAAAATCCCATGTGCAGCTTCACATACTGTACACATGCTTTCTTTGTTACCAACAACATGTGACATTTAAGCCGCAGCTAAATAAAACTTTGAAAAATCTCCTAGAAACTTACCCATATGCACAATATGTAAAGGAGATACATGCATCGCAATATCTGCAAGGAAAAGGCGAGCAATTTACATTGAGAGTGCTCAATGAGAAGAAACAGAACAAATAATAATTTCAATGATTCAAATTTTATCAAGAATATATCCACTGAGCTCTAGGATTATAGCATTCAAGAACACAACTAATGGATGGCTGCACTCACTCATAAATTCACACAACAAATACATTTCAGTGCTTTACCTTTGTCAGCATTTCTTTTGTTCTGTGTGAGGCCATTGACTAATATACAGTACATTAACATAGGAATTGAGTGAGGCAGGCTTTTTGTAGCTCACATACTGACAGCTTTTTTGCATGAGTATCCTCTGGAGACAGATCCTTCTTCATGGGAGGTGTCTTACACATTCCTTAAAAGAGACTCTATAACAGAGTCTCTACCCCCAGAGACTATCTAACAGACACAAATCACTCTGACATGTCTCACTTCTCATTCCTCTTTTACTTACAGGATGCAGACATTTCAAAAAGTGACCAGAGCTATACATCACAGTTTGCACACCAGCAGCAAGTAATCACACACACTCGAAGGCAGCCGAACAGAATTGAGAATTTGGTTTAATGGCTCCTTTTGTTGCAGTTTTTGTTTCACTTAAGTTTTTTTATTAACTCACATCATGTGTCTCATCCAGACATCCTTACACTAATAATGCAAATCCAGTGCATATTCTGCTGAATGTCATTTATGTAGTGAAAGCTTACCCAGTCAAATGGTGACAGTATTAGTGTCATCCTACATCTGAAGAAGCTGTAACCTAGAAAGAAACTTGGGAGTGTAAAACTTTAAATGAAAATCACTGTTCTGCCACTTGTTTTCTCCTGCAGTTTTGTTCTTCTTTAACACTGACACTATATGAACATATTCAGTCAACCAAAACAGAGAAACCATTAACAAGAATGTACATTAGTGCAAATGAAGGGCAAACTTATCCTGTAACATAAGAAAATCCAAGATGATGGATTTCAGATAAATTAGAAGGACTCAGATGCTTTTTTAGAAAATATAGACAATTCTTTGAACATTTCTGATGACCAGCATGTCCAGTTCTAAAAATTCACATTTCTTTGTTACTTATTCATTACATTTCTTTGTCTCTAAATGTTTAGCAAATGAGAAGCATGAAGCACTTTATTTTTAATTTACTAAAAGTCAGATAAATGATAAATAAATAAATGTGGTTACACATTGTTGTTGGGATAGAACAGTGGTCCCATAGATTGCTGATATTTCTTTGGAATAATATTGCAATTTTTCTAAAAATCTGGAAAAATGGATCACTAATCACATGGAATTATTGATTGATATTGAATCATTTGATGATAGCAGAACTTCTCATAATCTATGTTTGATAGTTTTGTATAAAGCGCTGTGCAGTAGCTGTTTGATTGGACTATTGCTTTAGATTTTATAATTTCTCTATTAGTTTTAATCTCTGAGTTTAAAATTTGCTTGCATCCCTCTGTGCTGCTATATCCTATCTATTAATAAAACATGGCCAACTTCTCTTTTCACTGCCATTTGAAACAAATACATGATCAGTTTGTATTATATTCTAAGCAAGAGGTGCAGTTGTAGTTATTTACTTTTCATTTTCTTGAGTAAATTTCAGTTTGAAGCTTTGGCAAAATGCTTATGACAATTTTTTTGTATTCTTTTATTCATTTGTTAAATGACAAAATTCTAGCAATGACAGCCTGTGTGTTAACTTTCAACTCGATTCAGGTCACAGAATATGCAAAAGCCATTATGGATCTGTCATTTTAGCTGCAACAGCAGTTCTCCTCTGGTCTATGTTAGTATATTTATTTGCAGATCTCAGACATCCTTACAGACCTTTTGCTTTTAGAAAGTTTAAGTTTCTTGGTAAGAGGTGGGAGGATGTAAGAATAAGGAAGTAGATACAAAATGAGGAAAAAAGAGAAAACCTGTCACTGTGATGCTTTACATGCTCTACGCATAAGTGTCCTACTCATATTTGCTTCAAATGGAATTCATTGGCTGTTATCAACGTACATGACACTTTGTGAGGTTCCATGCTGTCCAGACCTTAGTTAACAGATTGATAGTCAGTTCAGGTTTATTTATTGCTGTTGCTATAGTCAAGGCATGCAGCTGCATTCACATTATGTATGCTGTTTTATGTAGCTGTTTTTTCCCTGGATGGGAATAAGGCTAAATGAATCAAATTGATGCTTTGCAGGAAATTCAGAACTTCTGATCCGTGCAAAGTTTTTTAAACCTCATCTACTGCTCACTTTCTCTTTATCAGTCAAATATCTCAATCCATCCACCCAACCAATATAGACCATATCTCACATCACAATAATCTCTTCTGTAACTTTTATTGTATATGTGCTCCAGACATAATGTATATTATTTGACTTTTCTGATATCTGGTGATTATAGCTATGGTGGATCTGAAAACTGTATACAACATGATAAAGCTTGAATTTTTGATTCAGTATCTACTAAGGGTACAGAGAGCTAATGTATCACCTGCAAAGTGTGGTTATAGTAACATTTGCATCTATATTAGATTTGGAGAGAAATGACCTGTAATTTCTAAGTTGAAGTACCTGTGTGATAGTTACAGCACCAACGGTTTTATGTTTGTTTAAAAATAAATAAATTATACAAAGATACTAGTTTGTGTACTCATTGGAATCTCCCAAGGTTTGCACCATTGTTCAGACAGCACTGATGCAATAATTTAGCCCCTCCCTTCCCTGCAGCTGCATGCCATATGTTTAACTTTTAGTTACTTATGGACATCCCCTCTGTGATGTTTAGCTAATTTGCGGTTTCCTGTCGAGATGTTTCCCAGTTGCTGAGTCACCATTAAGCAGCCATTCTAATGTGGATGTGAACTAAGGTAGAAAAATGTCACTCAGTAGACGGCTCCATTAATTGTTCACACTGCAAAAACAGTTTTTTATGCACCTGATTCTTGTGCAGACTAACATCTTGCTTAAAATTTATAATTAGAAATATTAATATTGAAAAGACATGCTGCTTTTGTTCTGTGTTCAAATCATTTCTGCCTGGATTCTAAACTCAGATCGTCACGCCAGTAGTTCTTCTCCGGGTTTGTTTCAAAACGGTGATAAAGGGGGTTGGAAAGAATTTCAGTAAATCCAGAACCTTCTCATTTTCTGCAGAAACAGAGACAAACGATCATGCACACACACTCACACCTAAGAAGAATTATTTTGTGCTCTTACAATATAGACAACAATTCTTTATTTATATTAAGAATAAACAATTATAGTGTGGCAAAACTTTTTATAAGCAAACTTGGAAAAAAATCTATGCCAGGTCTTGTGAAGCAGGAATTTCTTTGTGTGGTTGAGGGGACGATAACCGTTCTTAGGAGCGTTGGAATGAGATTTAGTTTATATGATAAGCTTAGCAGACATGCAGTTCTGCCAGGTGTTTGCTAATTGCTGCTGCCACTAGTCTGGTGGAGCTGTGCATTGGAAGGGTGCTCAGTGAGGCAGAAGTTCAGCTTAAAAGAGGAGCTTTGTGGGAGCAAGCATTTAGACACCTTGAATGGCTGCCACAGGAGAGTCAACAATAACTCAAATCTGCATGAAAGAACAAAAGCAACACTCCAGGTATGTTGTTGATGAGGGAATAACATTATAACATGACATAAAGCTAAAAAAATATATATTTTACATCATATTCCCCTCCTGGCAAATCAGATAGTTGAGTGAGTAGTATATTTATGCAGAAGTGTTATTGACCTAGACCTACACACTCCTGCAGTTTAACTTTTAAAACTGTCATGCTGCTTACTGTCGCCAAAATAGATTTTTATAGTACTGCTAGTGTAGTAATTTTAAGAGGAGTCCACTTGCCTAGTAAAGACATGTCTTGATTAAATGCTGAAATCTTATCAGAACTGGTGACTGATTTACATTCTGAATGTAAGTTTGTTTGTTTTTTTGCCCTGAGATTGATTTTGCCAGCAATTATCTGAATGACTTTGATGGAATATATTGCTTCATTAACATCAGCAACAAAATAAATGACTTACAATTTAGATTTTTCTCATGGACATCTTTTCACCATATAGAACAGCAGCAAATAAGTGCTGACATTTATGTCAAAGCTTTCATTTTCTTGTCATGTCTGATCCCCTGCAGCAAACTCAGGAGAAGATACAGCAATTAATCACATTTTTGGATACACCTGAATTAATGCTGCTCAGTGTGATGAGTAGAGTGTCTTTTGTTGCTGCAGGCAGTGGCACCGGCGTAGGAGGATTAGGGGGTCCACTGGCCTCCCCACTTTGCGGCCCCACCCAGATGTATTCTGGTCCCACCAGGGACTTTATGCAAGCTGCGCCCGACCACAGCTGACTTCTCTTTCTCTCTCTCTGTCTTTGCCTTGCGCTCTCCATGTCTAGACACGGACCTTGAGCATATAGACAAACACTTCCATGTATTGTTTATAATTATTGTGTGTCCCAACAACAGCTGCAGTTTGCAACAGCACTGCATTCAGGTTGCAGGTCGCTATGTGGACAAAATGAAGGCAATGCAGAAGGAGAAGGAGAAAAATTACCTTCTCTGTTTGTGTGAACATCTTCAAAATAACAGAAGAAATAATTAATTAGGACCAGTAGCAGCTAGTTATGATCATTGTTTCTCTACTTGAATGTTATGTCACTCCACATGCAGGACGCAAAAAAAAAAGTTGAATTACAGAAAGTCTTCTGATTTTTTATTTTCCTTTTAACACAATGGTAGTTAGTGTTTTCAATGTGCTGAAATGAAGAGATGTAACATTGTCTACTTATCAGGTAATGCCCAACAAAAAATGACTGTATTCTTAGCACCGTGCACCCAGTGGCATGCATCATTGATAGGTTGAAGGAAAAGCTGGAATCTGTGAAGTATTGAAATAAATTACACACACATTATGACCATGATTATTTAAGGATTTTTTTCTAATCTTTTATGTTCCAGGGTTTAAATATTAGGAATCACACTGAAATTGTAATACAAACAGAGCTAAGAGCAAAGGTTTTAATTTTTTTTGTTTGTTTTTTTTTTTCCAGAACATACATGAACTCTGCTAGGCAAACTAGGTGAGGTTTATTTCCTGCCTACATGTACAGACTAAACGGCTTATGAAAAAATATTTCATGGTTAGAGCAGAGAGACTTATTGGCTTCTTTAAAATTTCTGTAGACATTAAAGTGTCTTTTAAGTCTAACACTCTTAAGCATGTCATTATGGAGTCCACAAATTGGTTGAAATGAGAAAAAACGACTGTTTAAATGTTTCAACTTTCACTGAGACCAGCAGATTGATGAGCTCTGATAACAATTATGTTTTAAGTACTTTGGCTCTTAGAATAAGAGTAAGACTTTCAGTTGTAAGTTGAACTTGAAAATAATAAAGTAGTTCTTGATCCTTCCATAGAGTTGGTAAATATACAGTTTTATGGAAACAGTTCTTTGCTTCTTCACTGGCTTACTCTTTTCACTGTGGGAGAAACCACAATAAATGTGAGTATTTGTGAGAGAAAACTCACCCCAGCATTGTCGCTATGCAATAAGTTTTTCTTTTTCTTTTTTTTAGTTTTAGCACATATTAGATCAATCTAAAACATTCAATAGAGTTTACAAGAGCACTGATGTCAAATTACCTTTTCATGGCCTAATGTTTAAAGTTGTAGTGCTCTTTCATTTCAGATCACAAAACATGAACATACCTTAATCTACTGCAAAACAAACTTGAACACATCCAGACTCAATGAGATTAAATGTCTAAGTAGAATATTTTCTAAACAAAACTTAAATGGAAATACACTACAGCTGGATATTTGTATTCCTGAGCAAGAGGTACCATCCAGAGCACCGGACTTTGGCTCTGCATGAGTTAAGAAACAGACAACATGTTTTATTCATAGCACATGTCCTGAGTGTAATAGAGAAGGAAAAGTACAAACCGTGGACCAAAAAAAAGTCTTTCTTACCCTCGAGCCCTCTGATGATGTCAGTAATTTAAAAATATTGGTACATGTACTAGAATCTGTCATGTTCTTTTCTTACCTGGAATGATTCCTCCATTGTCATTTTCAGCTTACCAAACACAAACACCAAAAAACATGTTTGTGTTTGCTTCTATCTCACAATGATGTTCTTACAGCTTTTATATAGATAGTGGAAAAGAAACAGTTTTAAGTAACTTCATAAATATAACTATGAACATGCTACGCAAAGCAAAGTAATAGCATAGATCTCAGGTGTAGTTGAGATCAAAATCAAGCCCCAAAATCGATTACATATTTGGAAACCTATGAAAGTTGAATATTCAGTAAACTGTACAATAACAGAACTCCAAAGGCACATGGATTGGAATGTCAATGATTTCTTTGGCGCTGCAGTGAGTCCAATCTCATCTGTAGAAGGTCTGGAGTTTTATGAGTGATTCAAGTTTAAAATTTAAGCTCTGTGGCATTCAGCTACCCACAGATATAACTCTGCAAATTGATGTGAAATTATCAACCTTTTTTGGCAATATTATTCTCCCACTTTTTTTTCCACATTTCAACCCAAATTTTGTTTGCCCAAAGGGCTTTTAGTAAAAATCAGACTTCTGAGAGACGCACGGCACATGAGGAAGTCAAGTCAGTGTTAATCAATTGGTTTTCGGTGCCCCAACGTTGGAACTGGTTTATGTTCTGCAGAAAAATGAATACTAAATATCTTGCATAATAATGTTAGAATAACCATCATAGTTCAGCATGTTTTGGTGGGTTTAAAGTTCATATACTAGTATAAAGGCTGGGAATAGGGAAAAGCTATACAAATACAATGAATAAAATAAAGTGCAAAATGTTGTTACCAAAAGCACAATATAAATTTGGGGTCGACCAAAGTTCAGACATCTCAAGCAGGGCTTTCCAATAATGAGCACAAGGACAAATCCACAGTAATACAATGTGTGATGTGTGTAACATACTATCACTGTTATCTGACACAAAGGATTGGGTAAAATTATCCTTAGCCAACAACAACTTTTCTATGTGTTGGAAAGTAAACTGGAAGGTTTATACTATATTTGCTTTTGCCACACATTTTTTTATAGAATTGCTACTGCATTTTAAGACAAAGTGAGGTTAAAGAAAACAACGGTGTAGCATGTTTGTATACTTCTGATTCTGTAAGAAATGTTGAAAATCTTCCAGAAATTCGAGGCACTATATATGCAATGCATAGTACTTCTCAAAAATCTCACTAATAGCAAAATACTTCCATTACATAAATGCTAGTATAAAAAATAGTTACTCTATTCCACCTTGAAATTACCATCCATCCATCCATTTTCCTGCACCCTTTTTCCCTTACTGGGGTCGGGAGGGTTGCTGGTGCCTATCTCCAGCTGTCATTTCGGGCGAGAGGCGGGGTCACCCTGGACAGGTCGCCAGTCTGTCGCAGGGCAACACAGAGACATACAGGACAAACAACCATGCACACACACACTCACACCTAGGGACAATTTAGAGAGGCCAATTAGCCTGACAGTCATGTTTTTTGACTGTGGGAGGAAGCCAGAGTACCCGGCGAGAACCCACGCATGCCCAGGGAGAACATGCAAACTCCATGCAGAAAGACCGGGGCCGGGAATCGAACCCAGAACCTTCTTGCTGCAAGGCAGCAGCTCTACCAGCTGCGCCCCTTGAAATTACATTATTCTGAAATGAGGAATTCAAACAGAGGGACACCTATCTCCTCAGGTTCTTTGAAGACCAATCCTGTCGAGCTTTTTTCTTCAGTGTTTGAGCTCTGTGGATTTGTCCTTGTGCTCATTACTGGGAAGCTCTGCCTGAGATTTCTAAACTCTGGTCGACCCCATCTGTCTTTCACTCTGCAACACAAGACATGCAGAGTCATGTGTGTTAAAAACAAAAATAAACACACAGTGGAATGACTTTATCAGACACAAGTGGAACAAGAGAAATAGCTTGAAATAGCTTGTTTTGATGAAGATGAAAACATCACAAATAACCCAATGACTTCAATATGGAGAAGTGCAAATTTTGATTAATCCTTCTATTTAGGGGTTTCTCAGTCATCCTGACAAGAACAGCACATCCTTTAAATGTTGAAAAAGAAGTACAGACAAAGTCAGAAACCTTTTTAGTACTTGGTCTTTCCCTCTGTCTCTCAGGCTCTTCCTTTTCATAGTTGACTTTCTTTATAACTCAGGGGGCACTAATGCCGACAGTTGGTGAAATATTTAAAGTTGTTGGAGACCATTACTTCAAAGTAATTAAGTAAAAGGTGGGTGGACAGTAGTATCTCATAAAATAATCAGTGCTGATTCTCAGTTCTTTCCCAGTGGTGGACAGTGGGTCACCTCAGCAGAGGTAAGAGCGATTGCCTTACAAGAGAACAGTGCAATATTAGAAATTTGCATTAACAGGCAAGGGGGCTAGGACATGTGCTGTAACATAAAAGGTGGGCATTGAAACTGTTAGGGGAGCAAAATTAATGTCATTTTTAATCTGTTAGAAAAGAAAATTTATTTAGAGGAAATGTTTATCTACATTAAAAATGTTCAGCGGCTGTTTTGCAGTTCACATTTTCCCATAAGAACTCATTACCTTGAAGTAAAACATGTTGTTTTGCCTTGTAAAACTTATCTGTTGGAACAGAAAATACTGGATAACCAGACTAAAACAGTTAATTAAATGAAAATCAAAGGAAGGCAGATCTGAGGAAGCTCGTTTCAACAACAGCGTCTGAGGGTCACCGACTACACAGTCACAAGGATGAGCTCCAACTTCACATGTTTGATAACCACCAAATGAAAATCACCTGAACTCCATTAACCTTGTCCTTGGTGTACGCATGTTAACCAGGTTGGGTTGCTTGCCACCAATATTGATATACCTTAATGTTTAATCTCAGCTGATTGTGGCTTTTTCGTGTTAGACAGTACAGTCATCTTTTTTTATTTTGCTCACCTTTCCAGTTCAGACCACCAATGCTGAAGGATAACTAAAGGTCACATAACACAGAGGTTGCATGAATATGAGTCTTAAGGGTCAATTGAACTGTCAAGCTTTATTGACACAGCGGTACACAAAGAAATGAGAGTCCAGCTTTGTGAACAAGATAATAAAAACAAACCTATATGGGCTCACAAATGGAAAATATTGTTGTAAATTGCATTAAGTTGAATTAAGAATATTAAAGGAAATCCAATGTTTTAGGATTCACCTAATAAATAGGTAGAGTCCACCAGTATGTGATTTAATTTCTGTATAAATGAAAATGTTTTGGAAAAATCTTGGGAGTTTATTAGAGAATGTTGGTAAATTAACGAGATGCAATGAACACAGCAAACAGGTTAAACATAATCCTAACTCAAAAGTCAGGATTTGGTTAGGACTAAATCTTTCCAACAAAACTGTTGTGTGATTGGTCTGGATTTTATGGGTTTGCTTATTTATGAGGAGTACAGCACTACTGAACTTCAATGAGCCACTGGTTTATGTCATGTGAGATAGCAGAAGTCATACAACAGCCAAAGGACCATTCTAATTCTAGAGGAGATTTTTTAAGTTATTTTTAATCAAATAACCCAGCTATAATTTTCCTTCCACATCCCAGTTGTGTACCATTTTATAATAATCACATAAAATGCTTATAATGTACATTGAAATTTGGGAATGCATTGTCACAAAACATGCAAACTTCCAAGGACTATTAATACTTTTGCTATAATTTGTAAATGCCTCAGTTTTACTGTTAGTCCTGTAAACAACTAAAAGCTTTTTGATTTAGAAGAAATACAAAATAATTTCTGTCAGGCTTTTCAAAAACATACCAACAAACAAAAAATAGGATTCGATATTAGAATGGTCTCTCACACACGCACATGTGCACCCCCACAAACACGGAAAGAGACTCATACATTAAACATTTACGTAATGTATGTTCATACTGTGCATTGTGTCCTCTTTCATATTTAGAATTTACCAACCAATATGTAGAAAAAGTATTTCTTGTTTTATGAAATACTACATTACAAAGACGTAATATTTTTTCAGTGACACAAAAAATTACTTACTTTTCAAAGAAGTTCTTATAAATAATTTTATGGTGAAATGAGGAATTTTATAATGTTTTCAAAAATTTGAACAGTGGGATAAAAAATATAAAATAGTAGAAAGACATACATCTTGTTGTAAGTTGTTGCTCCTCTCATTAAGATATTGTGACTATCTTAATATTAGCAACTTAGAAAATGAGTTCACAAGACAAAGGATTATGGAGCTGTGAGGTTTCAGATCTGTCTTTGTCAAGCATGAAAAGAATGAAAAAACACACAGGAAGAACCAGCATGCTATTACAGCTTTTCAAGAATCTGGTAGCTTTCTCATTTCTAATTAAGGAGGTTTAGCAGATCTTTGAACACGATTGAGGAGGAAAAATCCCTGTGGTGACAAACATCTGCTTGTTTTTATCCTTCTTTTTCAAGCAAACATGCTAAAGGTTGACATGGGTACTCTTTATGTACATGTCAGTGTAACGCTTTATTAAATGTTCAATGAACTCATGCAGCTAATGAACCGAAGAGAACTTGATGTATGGAGTATGATTCTTTTTTTTTCATTTTCATCTCCTGGCTTTTAACTCTGCAGCTTATGTTTTTTTGTTGGCCGTGCGACTTTTAGTGTTTGACAACAGGAGTGATGGGCGAAAGGAAACTAAAAGTGCAGTTTTTAAGTTATTTGTAGTAAAAACTCTGGATGTGTAAAGGATGATTAGAATGACTTGATTCGAAAGACTTGCACTTGATGAAGAAACGCTTTTCTCCTTTTAGAGTGTGAAGGTGATGGAGGGGAAAAAAATCTTCAAACGCTGTTGCTGAAGATGTCAGTATTTGAAAGTCAGCACAGCAGTACTCGCTTGGAGAGGGAAAATAATTGGCTGCACTGTGCAAAGGCATATATGTCAGTCTTCTTCGGTGTAGCCATAGATGTGGTAACAGCAATGAATTGTGCATTTTTCAACAATAGCTCTGTTTAGATGTTGCTGCATATGCAATAAATATCCCTTAATGAATATCCCCATACAGAGAGCACAGTTTTCCACATCTTTTCATTGAACTTTTTTAAAAATCACTAACTGTTCTTTATGTCAGTGACTGCTAATGCTTTATAATTGCAATTTAATGTCACTGCAGGACATCAAAGGACAATGCCGGCTAACTAGTGAAGACGGAAAGTAGCAGATTTTTATTGAAGTCTTTGAATCGCCCTTTGCACAGTTTTCTCACTTGTTTCCTCTGATGTTATACACCTTCATGGCATTTCTCACTTTAGGGGAGAAAAAAAGGAGAATAGTTAATTTTTTATCTTTGAAAAGCAAAACAGAAAATGTATGGATGTCTGGATGAGAGTTAATGTAGACTGTTTGCTGGCTTCTGAGAAAACAAGACGAATGCTTTGAGGAGTTCGCATTAGTCTTCAAAGATGGGACTTTTCTTTTTCTTATTGGATTAACTTGAAATATGAATTTAAGCAGCTGTTTCCCCTCTTCTTAGAAAATTGACAAGGGCGTACCGTTCCTAATATCCACCCACACATTAATAATACAAATTGCAATAACTACAGGTATTGAAGTGTTATGAAGAAAAGGGCGTGTAGGTTTCACTAAAAGCAGATTTATTGTATTGCAGGCTAGTTCCCCATCACTCCTCAATGACACGTTTTCACCTGAAGGTGCCCAGTGATTTTCCACTGCCTGTCACATTGTCATATACGGAAAGTATCGACAGCAGAGGCAGAACAGGAAGACACTAATAAGGCCACAAAATACAGAGCCAAGCATTTTCTAGGAGGGGAAAAAAAGCTGCCACCACAATTTTATATGGGAAAGAAAATTAATGTGCACTGCTTCTCTAATCCTGAATCTTATCTGTCCCCTCAGAATTTTTCAATAGTTATTGCCACCAAAATTGCTGGATTTCTCCAGGCTTTTTAGACAGAAAAAAATCTGTTATATGCTTTCTATTCTCAGCTAATGCATAGTGATTCGGAAAAATGTGCTGGCACAGTAATATTAATCCTTTTCTTGACCAAGGGCTTCTTCAGTGGCTTATTTGTATAAAGAGATTTAACGAGAACGCTCAGTTATACAGCAAACTGAAGTCGTGACTGCTCACACATACCGCAGATGCTGTAAATGCTTTTGCATTGCAAATGGAAGAAAAAAAATCACATCTACGACTTTCCTCTTAAATCCAGACAAAATGGCAAAAGCAGACTTAAAATTTCTGTTCTTTCTGCCAAACTTTCAAACGGGAAGTTTTTAATTGCTGTTTTTTGATTGTAAATAGTCAATTAAGCATCCCTCAGGGAGTCATTGTTTTGAAACATGCTCATTGAAACAAAACTGGTGTATCAGGGCCAACAGAAAGAAGAGAAAGCAGATCTGTTTCTTGTCTGTTGTCATAAATGGCTACATTGTGCTAATGAGCCAGTTTCCACGCTGAGCTCAACACAACCGCAGGAGAATAATCTCTAGAACTGCGCCCTCCCACCAGCTCCTCATGGACCTCGGCCCATAACTGTCACTTTGATTCACCGCATTTATGGTTGGGAAGTAGAAAACAAAGCACTGCCTATCATTGTATGATTCAGAGGGACCCGATACGCCCAGACATTCTGTACATTCTGGGGCTTTAGGGAGAACTTTTCCAAAGGCTGTGTGAAACACCTGCACAGCCAACTGTGCCATCCATTAGATACAAACTGGTCTCAAATGGCCCATTCTCAATTGGACCACATCATTAGTTTTGCTTGAGCCTCTATCACTACATAGACTTAACCGCTGTCTCGCAGGGGACTCCCACTTGCGATCCTCTGCACTGTTTTTCCCTCCCTAAGCCTCCTTTGCTTTTTACATTTCTCATTCTGATGATGCTCTATCATCCTTTACCTTACTTTTGCATCATTCCCTTTGCTTCTATTACACTGTACAACACTTCCAAAGGAAGAGACAAAGCAAAATGACAAAATCATTAAGCTTATAGTTTTATCACTTATATTTACATTACTGTTTTTCCACCTATAGTTTTCTTTTCGCTCTCTTCACTAGTCATTCTCACATTCTCCACATGCATTCACTGCCCACCATTTATCAGCTCTGTCCTCCCTAGTGTCCCCTCCTCCCTTTCTAGCCCTTCCACTATTTCCCTCTATGCTTGCTGCCTAGCCAAACAGAGTCCCACATTATGCCGTCCCCACCCCGCCACCGCCACCCCACCTCCTTTGCTTCTATCAGTTGTAGCTTTCCCTGTCAGCCCCAAGCCTTAGTTAATCACTCAGGCAGCCCGGCATTTGGGCAGCTCGCAGTGAACTCCCTGGGCACTAATAGCAAGACAAGTGAGAGCAAGAGCGGGGAGGTATGAGGTGGGGTGGTGGGGGAGCACTCATTAGGAAAACAGGTATTTAAAGAAATGGTCCATTTCAAACCAAAAGATAATTTGTCTCTTGCTCAAGCAATGATTTTTTTTTCTCTCTGAAAAAAGAAAGCATGGTTTATCTACAAATGTGGAATAGTCGATTTGTGCTGCAAGCAATGGTGCTGTTGACATTATCAATTTAAGGCTTGATAAATACTTCCTGTGTTCAGATGGCATATTTTATTCCCAAAGGAGTGGTTGGGTTTTCAACCCGAAGGCTTTTTTTTATGCTGACTCCCTGTTACCGCTCCACTGATGGCGGAGGACTCGATAAAGTTGAAATATGACCTCCATTTGCACAAAGACTTTGCCTGATATAAAAAAAGTTGTTGTCAGGTTTCTGAGGAGATCAATGCACCTTACCAAATCCCTCATTGCCTATTTTGTGTTTACTGCCTGAATCAATGATAAAGCAAATCAAAAATTTATATATTAAGCGAGGAAAAAAGACAGACACAACTTTAAATGGCAACATTTTTTATGTGAGGCCTTAATTTTAGAAAGGGTCACCATACGCATATATCACCTGAAATGGATTATGCAGATTTCAACATGTTAAGAGGGTGTTCTTTTTGTGGAAGGTCTAGCTGAAATGTGATGACTATCCAAGGCTAGAAAATATTGACAGATTTTCTTTTGCATTGAGTATCTATGGTGAGTAAAATTGGTATTGTATTTTCCTGTTTATGGCATGTTTGAAAAACCAAACCTTCCATAATTAAGAACAAATGAATTAATTAATAAGCAAGCCATTAAGATAGTCAATGAGACAAAAAGCAGCTTGATAAATAAATTAGTGTGTCATGAAATGCAAAAATACTAAAAACAAGACATTTAATAATTGATAAATTTAGTATGTATTTTAATGTGTATGTATTAGTATGTATTTTAATTCCTGAAAATGTTGTATGTGCTTTTGAGTATATTTTTTATTCAAACAATAGTTTCCAGTCATATGTTTTTGACTTTGGATGCTATATTTTTATTTTATTTGCTTAATATAATCCCTTTTTCTTCTTTTATATTTATTGCCACCCAAACATATTTAAAATATGTTTGTTTCACCTTTCAAATAATTTCACAGTCCTTTTATTTAAACTGATATATTTTCTCCTCCTATATAGTTGTATTTTTTTATGGAAATTACTTTTCTGAGCCTTTCAATTCTCCTGTTTCTTTTGTCTTCAACTATCTGGACACGGAGACACAAAGGGAGCAGTCGTAGAGTTGGAAGCTGACAGGGAAAGCAGAGTTTTCATGTTCCATTTAGAGTGTCCATTCAACCAAATAATGCATAATGGTGGGAGGCCAGGTATACACAGGTAGAACATGCAAATTCCACATAAAGATCTTGAGGTGGATTTGAATACAGAACCAAACATATGCATCACTAGGTATCTGTCCAGTTATATACAAACCCACAACTCAATCCAATTTCTATTATATTCTTTAATTCAATGCAATTACTGTATAGGGATTCCCAAAGACAGTGTCACAAATCAGCAAATGTGAGGCATCGGGGAATCAAATTAAATACCAAACATATTAATAATAGGATATTTTTTCAATGAAATTTAGAACAAATACAAGAAATATATATATATAAAAAAAAGACGCAAATTTGCTAAACGGTTTGGGAACCACAATAGTGCAAAAAGATTGAGTAGATCGTACAATACCAGTTTCACAACTTGTTTTGTAAAACTATTCGATTCTGTTGAAATGTCACTTTGATGCATTTCTAGATCTGGAACAAGTACAGAGTGGATAGAACTAACTATTGATCTGTCCCTTTATATTTATGTATTTCCGTATTTTTGAAACTTGCATTCAAGAACTGTTGCTACTATACAGCAACTTAAAACAGCAATAAATTACTCTTAGTTATGCAAAGACAGCAGCATAATGATGTTCGTGCCACACAGCACAGTCCGTCTTCATCTGTGTGTGAAGTAATCTCTGTTCTCATGTGGTGAGCGTAGATTGGCCTGTTTGGCCATCTGAGTCCCTGCTGCTTGGCACTGAGTGCGCTTCAAATTGCACCTCTTCTGAATAAATGCTTTTCTTTTGTTTTGTTGCCTTTAACAAATACATTTCTGTTGGTAATGTGTTTGACCTTTTGTGTTACACATGTTATGAGTGTGTACACTGAATATGTCAAGTTCTGCTGTGTAGTACAATGTATGAATGAAAAACAACAGCCACAAACAATAATAGCCAATTTCACAGATGTAGTGGATCTTCTTTCATGTTTCTGTGCCATGTTGCTATCCTTCCTCACAACCTTCAACATTAATTTGACAGGATTTGGAGGTGGTTGATTGTTGCAGGTGGTTAGTTCACCTTAAGAACAGGCTGGACTGAAGCCAAAGATGTTGCGTGCAAGAAGGGCTTGAGCAGACTATTTGTGAGGAAACTCAGACAGTTTCATGTTTGCAGTATATTGCAGATATTAAAAATCTTTTTATCAATTTCTGGATACAGTAGCAATCTACTGCCATGTGAACTGTTTGGGAAGTAACATGTGTGCCAGAGATGGCATTATGCCGAAACCCAGACATCTGAAAACCATTTATTAAACAAGGCGAACTAAACTGTTGTGCAAAGCATAAAGTACACAAAAATACAGTTTATAAATTCATAGGCCGAATCAGTGGGATTTTAAAATTAAAACATTAAATTAATATATATATAAATATATATGCAAAAATCTTCAGGACAAACAAGGCATTTCAAAGAAGATAAGTACTTCAATTAGTATTTGAACATAACTCTCCAACTTGCAGAATGGTTTATATACATGGACAAAACAAAAAGAGAAATTAAAATGTAAAAAAAATTCCATTTCATAGTAGAAAATGAAAATTTTCCATGTTTGAAATTATGATTTCAGATCTTTTGACTAAGACATGAAAATAACATCATCTTGCACAGAAGTGGTATACATAATACACTGCATTATGAATTTAAAGATAAGTATTCAGCAACTGGAACAGGGCATAAACTATGTTCGGGAAGATAAATCTTATAATGTGGGCTTTGCCATGGATGTCTTAATCTTTTGCCATGCAGTAGCACACACACACACACACACAAGCTATTTATTATTTTCTCTTATTCTCAGTCTAAATATTTTTCTCTCTGGACTCTTATGCAGTTGTTCAACTGGAGGTGCAGGACAGAAGGCATTGTTCTGGTGAGAAATTAGAACAGAACCCTGTCAAAACTCTTACATACTATTAGAGAAAGGCAATAAAACAAAACAAAACAAAGAATGTAGGTGCCTTTAAAAAATAGGATGAGAAAAAAAGGAGAAAATTATATCTGAATAACCTGATTGCTCCATTTTAATTCAGCTATTTTAATGCATTTAGCAAACATACAGAAAGTCACTATTGATGTTTTTAAAATTATTTTATTCTGTCAGAACAAGATGATCTCTGTTGGCAAGGCAGAGGTAATTTAATTGATACATTCAATAGAGTTAGCACAGTTAAGTTAGATTATGAAGATGATTATGTATCATTAACACTTTTTGCTATGCAAAAATAATGCTGTATTTGACGTAAGGTGCTGACTTATAGTTCACTACCTGAATTTATTGCATGTGCTAGTTCAAGTTCATTAATTGCTTTTTATTCATAAAATAACACTTTTAAAAGATAGTATTTAATCACCAAGCATCAAGTCACTTTTTATGTCAATCTGGAAACCAACTTGAACAGTCACTGCATACATGATGCAGGCTTCCGCATAACAGACCAAATCTTACCTGCACAAACTCAAACACATCAAGGATTTAACTTTGAGGAGAAATGTCAGGTCTCTTTTGCATGTAGCAGCTCAGGTTTGCCCTAAGACTTTCTCTCTGGAGAGTGTTCACTTCCAAAGAGAGCAGTTTAATGATGCCAGGAAGAACTGCAATCACTTGAAGTTCTCAGAAATGTTATCGTCACTCATGAAGGTGCCCATTTTAATGTGCTAGTGCAAGTGTGTTTGCTTGGCTGTACAGTATATTTAAATGTTGTTCAGCATGCATAACCCAGGTTGAAGGACATTTGAGGCTTTTTCTTTTTGTCAGCCGTAAGAGAGAAATTTAAAAGAGAGGAAAAGCTTTTGAAGTCAACTTTATTGCATTTCCTCATTGTCAGGTTGCCCCGAGTTGTCTGCTTGCTTTCAAATAATTCATTAATAACATTGTTTTACTTTAGTTACTTTTGATTTCAGTTTCTCCCAGTCTCAGTTGCTGTGTTTAAGATCTGGCACCCCCAGATGAAGTAATGTTATTGAGTTTGCGTTAGCTTCTGTTGTCTAATAATCCCATGAATCAGTTGATCTGCAGTGAACTAAATAACTTGAATACAGATCAGTTGATCTTTTTACAACACTGGGGTTAAAAAGCTAAATGTTGTGTTGGTTTTCAGTACCTTAGATTAAAGGCAATTTTTAAAAGCTATTAAAGAGCATTTTACTTTTAGTTTAACAACAAAGGATTTGCTGTTTATATTAAAAAAGATGCAGGTAAAAATTATATGTCCTTTTCATATTACAGCAACAGCTATTCACTGGGTTGCAGCTTCTTTGTTTCATCCACTTGCCTTTTTCCCCTCTGTTGGAACCCAATATAACTCTTGTCAAATGGTCATTTTCTCAAACCTCTCCTTTGTGGGCCTTATCTTTATAGCTCATTGCACAAAATGAAAGCACCGTTTCATGAATAAAAGGTAGCAAATTGAAAGAAAATGCTGCAAATTGCCTTGACCGCAGAGCACCTCTTCAACTGAACAGCGACGTATAAACCCATGATAAGTGACCTCAAAAAAGCTTTTTCCTTTATTGCTGATAAACAGGATCTTTGTTGTTGATGTAAAATGTGTCCTGACCAAAGATTAGTACATTTGTGTTCATTTTTAAAACAAAAAGCAAAAACCTTTGATTGTTATATTTCATTGGTCACCATTTTAATATACCCATATTGTAATAGCTGTATCATTGATAATAATATATATATATATTTTTTTGTTTAGCGATGTAACACAATTTGTTTTTGTGTACTTTCAGTGCTGTTTGCCTTAAATCAACATGGAAGAACTGGAATTAAATTTGAATCTCAAGTCTGACTGAGTTGCGTTCTTTTTTTGTTCATCCAACTGAGGCTGTATAATGAAAGTATAATTGTCTTTCAGACTTTTTTATTAAAACTGTTGTCGACAGTCTGGACAACCTTCAAATGTGAACAAAACACACAAGACTTAACAAATCAAAAGATCTACACTTATTAACTTTGTGCTGAAGGGATGTGTGTCACATGTACTCCAGGAATCACTCCAGGTTTGTAAAGCACAACAACACATATATTTCATCTGTCATAGATTGTAGTGTTTGTAGCTAACTTATCTTGTATTGTTTTCCATCATATTTTACCTTTATATAAATCTGTAAGAATCCATTTAGAGAAAGATCCTCTGATGCACCTTTACATGAGCATTGAAATAGTCTTTGAGATGTGTCAGAGGATCTGTATCTGCTGCTCCATTCCCATGTCACAGCCATTATGAGTTCCCAAGATATGAATGCCGAGTTCTAGAAAGGTTCAAGCATTTCTATCAAAGTCTCAACATCTGATGATAAACTATGTTTAAATGTTTTGCATTTTTATTGTTGTTTTTTTTTTGTCACATGCTGTAACTGCTAACTTTCTTCCCCATCAAATCCCTAAACAAAAAACAAAAAAGCAAACACTGAAAACAGTGAAATGGTACCACATTAAAAGAGAGCATTATCAAGAACAGTCACTTTTAGCTCATTAGACAAATTAGGTGTTATGCTGCAAAATGTGCATGCACCAAATTTTTAGTGCACAGGCAGTGTCTAGTTTTTGAAATCACTGTAATATGAAGGTTAACACTGAAACAGGATACAGGAGATTTTTTTTCTCAGTGTCATCATTAAATCTTACTTAACTGTTTCTAGTTAGTTAGGATTACCAAACATTATTTCTGTTTGCTGATTGTCATACTGAGAGAGAATTTTTGAAAATATTTTTTATTACTTTCTTCAGAAGTTTACATATTACTAGGTATCAGACAAACATAGAAAACCCCGGCTGACATAACTCTTTAACCCTCTAATAGGTTACCTTTCAATATTTCAGTTAAATAGCTGTACACCTTTGAATATGTTTTTAAGGAAACATCTCAAATAGTCATGCTTGCCTGAGGTTTATATTGTGGCCACCAAAACTGCCTGATTTAAATCCAAGTAGTTTGTTCATGAACAAGATGACCAATATCGTTAGTCAGTTACACCAGATTTAGATTCATCACAGGAGCCGTTCACCCCTCCTTGCTGTTAGCGTGACTGTGTCAAACACTCACATGCTTTCAGAGAACAATATTTTTCACAGATTTTCCGTATGAGTGTTAGCACATTGCTGTCCCATGACGACTGCACATGTCTGGCTCCCTGGTAGGACTCTCTCATGAAGACTGCACATGCCTGTGTCTCTGGCCACACTCCCATCCTCTCTGTCTGAGAAAACAGATCCTTCCAGCTTTAATATTACTATGATGTCTCTTTGATAGCCGCAGCATAGTTGTACTGTGAAGATGGTTTAGATTAAAAATGTTATTTTCTAAGTGTTTTTTAGTGAAAAAACATTAGAATAAAATGCGATAATACAGATAGCTTTGTATGTATACCACAATAATGAGCTAATTAGAACTGAATTAAATTTGTTCGAGTATGTTCAAAACACAACCTTTAGGCCCTGGGTTGTTAAATAAAACTATAATTGTTGCTTTCTAACAAGTTTTGCATAATAATTGAGAATATTTACTCATATTCATTTACTCTGAATGAGAACAGGAAGGTGTTTGACTGTTTTGACAAAGTCTGCCTTTGTAAGATGTTTTTTTTTATTGCGAAACAACAAGGTAAAGAGATAGTTAGAGCTTGAATAATTCAGTTATTGCATAAAAAACATCCTTCCTGATGATCTCTACAATTACAAGGTTACTGAGGCAGCAGGTAGCTCTTGTGAGAAGTGCAGTGTGGTCAAAGATTGATTGATTGAAACTGTATGAGTTCAAAGAAGACAGTAATTCTGGCTTCTTAACTGAAGACATTTTCTGATACAATTCTGGACTTCAAACAACAAATTACTTTTTGATGAAGTAATTTATTAATAGTTGTTCCACTGTTTATATTTTTTGAAGAAATGTAATGGATCACAAATGATCTGATTCTTTTGATCAGCTCTTTACCATGAACAATGGTCTATAGCCGCAGCATAATTGTGCTATGAATATATATATATATATATATATATATATATATATATATATATATATATATATATATATATATATATATATATTGGTTTTTCAAAGACTACACATTTTTTATTTTGAGAAAAAAAGTTTATTTAAAAAATATATAATTTTAGCTGCCTTTTTAGAGTGATTGTATGTAATTGAATTATTTTTTCTTTTTAAGATTATCTAATTATTTTAATTAATTAATTAAAATAGCAGCCTCATTCAATTCACTTACTATGTTGCTTTAATTTAGAAAAAATGTAAATAGCGTTGTCAGATGATTTGTATCATAGGTTTAAATGAACAAATTCATAAAGGTCAATGTAAATAATCATTCTCGATAGATCTGATGTCTTCAACATTTGCACACAGGTCAAAACAACTTCCAAATGAAATAAATATCTGTTCTCTAACTTGGAGCATAGTGTCCAATGTTTTCAGCTCCCTATTATGCTGATGGTAATATTTTAAAGCAACTGACTGGAAATCTTGCGAGGCAAAGTGAATTTTAATGCAAGATGCTGAACCAAAAAAATAAAAAATAGCACAAGTACAGTCATTGAAGAGGAAGTGGACCTGTCACCATACTGACATCGCTGCTATTAGAGGAACGTTCTCAGGTGCAGTGGCTGGCAGTCTCCAGTGTTTACCAGGGAACATCATTAGCCTGGCGTCTCACAGCCTTAAAATGTCATATATCCACAGTAATGAACTGTGAGAGCGTGCATTATTCCCAAACTTCCCTGGTGCAGCACCCACATTAATCCAAATGCTCAAAACCTGCACCTCCAGTCCCTCCACTCATTAACAGTGGCGGATATCAAGATAGGAATAATGAGAAAGTGCCCGCAAGTCAGGACATGTATTAAAGAAATAGAAAGTGCAAGAGAAATGGAGCTTTAGATGGAGAGAAGAAATCCTGTCATAAATGGCAAAACACCCTGGAGGAAAGGTCCAGGGTTAGATGACAAACAGCATGAATTCATATTGTTTGGAGATGTTGACAGACTGTAGAAGTCATGAGCAGTCTAAGAAATTTTGTAACAGCATTCTTTAGGCTGCCGGTACTTACTGAATGTAAAATGTTTTTAAAATCTAGACAGAAAAATCCATACAGTAGATGTGCAGAGCTATCTACTGTATGGATCCATAAATATTTCAAGCTTCATCCTAGAAATTATGCACTCTTCAATATCCAATTTTATGTTACTGCAAAATCATAGGTTTGCACAATTTATATGCTTTTGAACCTACCAGAACTATGCAACCTGGATCAGCTGCACTTGAAATAAACACAACTTCTTTTTTGTTTGTTTGTTCACATTTAATGTTGTAATGTGCTTAAACGCACATGTACTTTTATTCCAGCTGCTTGCGAGAGAGATTTTGTGATACTTGAGTGCATCGAAAGGTACCAGTAACCACCAGCTGCACCAGTCGTCCTGTTCAAGAATTGTAAGTCCAACTAGAAGTATCCATAAATATAATGTGATGCTTTCATAGCCACAGATGTCAGGATGACAGACTTGTAGTCATTTAACTCTATGATGGTACATTTCTTGGGGATTGGGATGATAATGAAAGCACAATCCTCAATGCAACCCCTCATAGCTCAGGAGGAAAACACACATGCTGGAGGTTCATATTGTTTGGAGTTGTTGACAGGTGCGGAAAATGGAAACAAGCCCACCTGAAACCTCTCATCTGAGAACCAAATGATATTCCAAAAAAGCACATTTTTAATTGGGGATGATATTATTTTATATTTACAAAAGTCAAATGGTGCTTTCCAAGCATGCACACAGAATTAAATTAATTTCAAATTTAAATTTAATTTGAAATTTTACTTGTTAAAAACATTTTTTTTATTTGCATATTTTGAGAGGAAAATTTTAAAACCCTGAAACCCCTTTCAGCATTTCCATCAGCTCAAAGTTGAACTTCAACAGGACATCACCTCAGATGGCCGCTTGGCCCAGAGTCGGGCTGCAGACTCATCCACAGGGCAGCAGCAGGCAGGTGTAGCAGGAGGCCCTTATAATTGGCAGTCTGCTGTAACCAGGCCTCTGGTGGGGCCAGGCTGTGACTCGTGAGGAAGACACATGGAATGAGCTACTGCATCAAAAATTGAGGTTGGCAACCTCCATGCACGTCTGGGCAGTTTTTCAAATGAGCATTTCTAGGCCCCAGAGGAAACCACTGCACTCGTGCTATCGTAAGCAATTGGAATAAAAATGGACAAAAAGTTCTTTTTTTTTCCTGGCATGTTTAACTGGGCTGGGCAAAAGGGCAAACTGATGTTCAAAGAGATGTAGATAAGGAAGTAGGAACAAAAAAGTGATGTTTCATTTTCTATAAAAAATAGGTGAGCATAATTTTGTGACCGTAATTTTGTTCGTTCAAACCTCACACACTGTTCTCTTGTTCTTAGAAGAAAGTGAGGGATCAAAAAGAGACTTTGAGTATTATTAAGGATTGCATGGCTTAAATGTGTCTTGCTGCAGCTGACATTCTTTTTAACCTTGCAACAAAAATAACTCACTTTTCACATTGAAGGTTCCAAATCTCTTTAAAGTTTGAAGTGAAATCTGCCTTTCAAAACATCTGCTATCAATTTTGTTAAATCCACAGCCATTTTAGAACAGCAGCATTAGTTGTTTTTCTCTCAATATTTAAGGAAACATGGAATGACTGCTTGTGTAATGTGTCTGAATTCAAAGACAGAAACTGTGAACATATCATAAGCGGCATTTTCATAAACAGTAAAGCGATTCGGTTTAGTCAAAAGTGGGTGTGTTTTGGGTTGGCACTGAGTCTCTGGAGGCCTGGAATTTCACCATCACAATACTGGCACTGACTAAGAAGGCAGAAAAAGAAAGCAACAAGCTTTGGATTAGAAAGGATTTGCAACCAACTTAAAGAAACGTATAAATCCCACAATGTCTGTGTTCAGATTTACTTCAAAATATTAAAAAAAGAGAAAACACAAGGAAATCAAATGAAGCTGTCAAAAAATGAGAGAATTTTTCATAATTAAGCAATCAGCAAAATGACCTTTCTTATAAGACCCATTTTTCATTTTTTTGAAGGCTCATAATATCCCTCGATCTTTAGCTCAAGACTGTTGGAATTTGTTGTGATTCACAGACAAACCTAGATATAGATACAGTCGAAAGTTTAAGTACAACTATGTGCATAAGTCATAGACTTTTATTTAATATACAATGTCCAATCAAAGGCATGCAATTGATAACTTACATTTATTAATAATAATAATAATAATAATAATAATAATAATAATAATAATAATAATAATAATAATAATAATAGTAATGCATTTTACTTATAAGCAAGACTCTCAAGGTCATCTTACATGAACAACATAATAAAAGCAACACATTTTGCGGAAAGATTAAACATTTTTCCCAAATATTGGTATGCAGTATAGTTAAGCCTGTGCAAGAAGATTTATGAAGTCAATATTCGAAGGCAGGCAGAAAGGCAGGGTAAGTTGTAATGCTTCATACATTCCAACTTAGCCTCATGCTGACACAACACTGGAAGCACCATTTTTTATTATCTTTTGGTTTACTGTTTGAGTGAGACCAGTGAGTAATAATAGACACAGCATAAGGCTGGTTTTGTCACTCATTACTATGTACCAGACTGTATCTGTTGTTAGTTTCATCTGGTTTCATTTAATATTGTTATTACTAATAATAATTATTATTATTACGTATTCGCTAAGCAAACTAATGACACTAATGATCAGTGCAAACAGATCCATTATAACACATTATGACACAGTTGTTCTTGCCTCTTCTTCTTAAAATTCCTGCAGTCACTAATTTATAGAATGAAAGAAAATGTCCTTATAGAATGCTGTACTATTGAGGCAACCTTTAAAAGGGACAGAAAAGCATTTACTGTTTCATTGAGAGATCAGTTTCTGCATTGCATTTCAAAATCAATAATACATATGGAGGTTTTTTTAATGAATAGCTCGAGCCCATAAAATGTGGAATCATTGATATATATGAACAGACTCACTCAAATATACATATATGCTTGTCAAAATTAGAAATGGCCTCTGGGTGTGTTGCTTGGCATAGCAGTCGAATGGCCAACTCATATCCAGAGGGTAAAGTCCTCGATGCAGCTGTTCTGGTGTTGATCCCTAGCATTAAGAGCTTTGCATCATGCCTTACACCACTCTCTTTCTGTCCATTTCCTTTCTGATTACTCTCAATAAGGGTCACTAGTGCTACAAAACAAGGCTGGACTTCACTCAGACACCAAAGTGATGCTTAAAAAAGAAAAACCTTGGAGAAGATTTACAACAAATATACTCTTTGCTTATTAGAGAATGGAAACTTGTCAGTACAAGATAGATTGTTCTCGGAGTCTCTTTACACAACTTTCACCTGGGATCTCCTCTGGTAGAACTGGGCTTGTTTTGCTCTGGTGCATAAGTCCTGCTCTTGTCCTGCCAGGATCAGTGCTTCTGTAACCTGGTGATGCACCACAACGTTCAACAAGTAAAGCTCTTTGCCACTTCCAAATAATGGGAAACAGTAGAGAGAGACAAAAACTTTAGAATAAGCAAAAAGTAACTCTGTTCTTAAACTGTTAAATATTTATGAGCTATTTAACAGTTTCAGCTCATTAGCCTTAAAAAAGTCATCATCTATCAGACATAGACATGGCCATGACTCTTTGAAGACAAAGGTTGAAATACTTTGTCTTTAAACATGACAAAATTGTAGAGCTGCATAGGCAAGGCTCCTCAAGGCAAGGCATCACTGCTGAGGTTGGATACAGTAGGAAAGTGTTTTTGTTTTTTTCTGTAATGGGTGTCAAAATGAAAGCATAAGTTAAAAGCAATAATGGTATAGCTTAATAAGACTTGACTCTCCTTTCACAAAACACATTATAATGTCAGAAAGGAGTCTACAACTTATTGTGATAAGTATGTAAACACTATGTCTTGAGCTTATGTTAATTGCTGACTTAAATGTAATTAAATTCAAAATTACTCAATTAATCCTAAAGGAAAATTAAATGTTTCTGTAACTCATATTACACGAGTTTATTCAAAGTGTTTGTAGATGCTGATGGCTGTGGGTAGGAAGGATCTTCTGTAGTAGTTAGTATTACAGGCCCAAAAACTGAGATGATCACAATACATGTGGTGTCGACAACTGCTGAGGGTGATGTGTACGAGGTCGCCAAAACACCCTCTGTTGTTCACATGCACTGCTAGTTTACCCCCTTTGCTTTTGCTGTTGAAATCTTTGCTTGTATGGTCAGAAGGACCAGCAGAGAGACAATGGAGTCAGGCATTGGATCCTCAGTGAAATACATAATACTGCAGTCTTGACACTCCGACTGGGTCTTAGATAGCTCTTCGAAGTCATCCAGCTTTTTTTTTTTTTTTTTGCCAAAAATCTCACAAGTCCTTTTCTGATCTGTATAAGAGATTGTTTAAAATTCTTATCTATAATATTGATCTAATGAGTGTTTACATTAATTAAACAGGCTAAGGCTCATTTATCAGTTAAATCTTTGGAAGTTTTCATCTTTCTTCTTGGGTATTCTCTTGACTGCTGTATAAAATCGGATCAGTTGAGGAAAAGTGCTTCTCCCCATATGTTTTCTGTGTTGTGGCTGAACAAGTTAGCAAAGCAGATGTAAAAACACATTTGCATTTGGCCGACCAAATCACTATTTTTATAGGCCTCTTTTGCAATTACATATTCTTTCTTTTAAAGCTACTTTCAGATGGAATTAGTTCTTTATGTGCTCCGATGCTTGTAGTCCATTAATTTAGTTTTATTGCTGCTAAATTAGATTCACTTACGCCCTCTGGCAAGGAAGCATAGCGTGCATAAAAATAATTTATACCACTAAACATTTGTTCTCAAAACATTCATCTCAAGTTCAGTGTAGGTATGTCACATGAATGTTAATGACCTCACAATCTCCTTGATGTCTCTGAAAGTTAATGTAAAATGTTAATGTAAACTGAACAACTTGCACTTTTTCATCTGGGTTTCTCTAAAAGTCACAAGCAGCCTCTGCCAGACTGGGATATCATGTCTCACCGCCTACTGCAACTTTCAGGGGGATTCTTTTCTCTGCGAATCTGGCATTGAGATAATAATTATATTGTCACCTTCACCCACTATATTCCGCGCAGACGGTGCTCTTTCCCTTTTATCCTCTAACATTATGTTTTAGTGCCACATTTTCAACATTATGAAAAATGCTTTCCTTCTGCTGAAGTAAGAGCTGCAACTTCAGAGGTCACTTTGAGTATTGTATTTGATTGCAGCTTGTGTGCTGACCTATGAAGTACATATTCAAAAGAGCCATACTATTTGTTCTTCATCTTAAGCTAAGTTAGGATAAAACAACAGAACAATGGGGAGGAAAGGCAAGCCTAACTGGTGGAGATATACTTCTATTAATAATGCATTTGAAAATAAGCATGTTTTCTGTGTACCATATTTTGTATTGTATTTTTGTAGAAAAGTTATTGGTAGTTCAGGATCAGTTCAGTCAGTTGCTCCACTTGTTAGGACGGATGACAGTTCGTTTGTCCTGTGAAGGTATAAAATAATCAAAAATTTTTAAGACAGTCACAAACCAAAGAGAATGATTGTAATTAAGCACAATAGAGTTGGATAACACTTATATGTTTTTCATATAGCTTATTATATAGAATTGTTATGAGCTTTAATGCCAGACATTATACATTATTGTCAAATGCTTCAGATTATTTGAGCTTTGGGACAAGTTGCTATATCTTAGTCATAGATATGGCCACTGTATGGTTATACAGTGGCCATAAAGGTGGTAGACATGATCAACAACAATATTCAGGTATGATCTGGTACCTATGTGCTCACTAGATACTTATAACTGTTTTAGGACCATTCTCTGAAAACCATAGAAGTGGTTAAGGGTAAAAAGTCAAAAGGTCCCTGGAATAATCCATGCTACAATGGAAGCCATTTAAACTGACTTCCTCCCTCCTTCTGTTGCTTGCTTTGAAGTTTGACAACTTCACCATGTCTATGTGCTTAGATTACATTAAATATAATTTAGGGTGATGATGGGGAGCCCTTCCAACCCCAAATGTGGAACCTATTACCAAAAATAAAGGGTCAAAACTCCAGTGGAAAAATACACAAAACTTCCATGATTTATCATCAGATATTCTGGATCATGTAAATAATTCTTGAAATATAATTTAATAAAAATATATATATATTTAAACTAATACAGCTTCAACATTGCTTTATTCTCTTTTGAAAGAAGCAAGTTCTTAGACTAATGAAACAAATTAATACCAAAATCTGCAAGGATTATGTGTAATTTTGGGCTAAGATAGTATGGTGGTTAGTAAGCTAAACTAGAAAAAAAAATGACTTCATGCTTAATTCCCTGTTTTCATTTTGGTCCATAGTTTAGATCAAAATTATCATTTCTTTCTTCTGACAAAAAGGACGTTATTTTGTTTAGTCCAACCCATCCAGATGTTACTTTTATTGCTATAATGCTTGACTAATTTTCACTAAATCAGCATAGAAAAATAAATAAACAATAGCTCAATTCTAGACATTGTAAGGCATGGTGGAGCATATGTTGTATTCCATTAAATGTTGCAAGGGGAAAACCTCCTGGTGCTACAGTGTAATTGTAGTGTTACTGTGTTACAGGGGATTAACTCAGATATGAGGATAGAAAAGAAACAATCTGATTTCACTGGCAAATTAGTTTGTTTTCCTGAAAAGACTGAAAATGCCATTAGAGGACTAAAGCTTACAATGCTTCCTTGCAACTGCATTTTGTAGATTGGTCATAACACAGAAATCGATCTCAAATGGCTTTTGAGTTTGCAGTAATGTTAGTTACAACACTTGCTAAAACATAGTTGTAAAGCTTCTTTTAATCCTTTTGCAATTGTATTATGATCCGTGCACTATTTTAACATGAAGAAACCATTAATATTTTTGAGAAAACTTTTAGAGTGAAGCATCCCTGCCTTCTGAGCCTATAATCTGTAATTCTCTGGGCAAACTCAGCTTCTGAACCAGCTTTTTTCACATTGACTGATTTTCTACTATGAAATGTTTAAACATCAGAGAGGTCCCTGCAAATAGCTTTATTCTCTTTTGAAATAAAAGAGCATAATACTTGTAGCACAGAGCACCTGGAGACAAAAAGTAATGCTTTTTTTGGCTTGGAATAAGACATACACCTCTACAAATTACAACAGAGTACAAACCACTGTGAGACACACCTGAGATAAAAGGCTTTGATTCTTGGGTCTTCCTCACTGCCCCCAAGCAGCTATCCATCAACAAAAATCTGAAGCTTTGAGATCTAAAACTCAGCAATGTTTTGTTACAGCAGAGCACCAAATTTGCTCCTTCAATGTCTGGCACTATGTATTAGCTGCAGTTTGCTATTGTCTAATCTGTTATTATATTTTTCTCCTTCGCCCAAAACATAAGCTATCTAAAATACATTATTTAGTAATTTCACTTAACAATTATAAGGAGTTGTACTATGCCTAAATGCAATTCCTTCTGCCATTTCCCCTCTTCTGTTACTGTTTTTATTAACTCTTTCTTGATATTTTATTTTTCTGTTTCACAATTACTCATTTTTAATTTTGTGTGATGTACTTGATGAGTTGATATAAAGAGAGAGACATTGAAAGTTTTTGACAGAGTGAACTTATGAAAAGTTCACTCTGTTCAAAGTATATTTCTTCAAAATATACTTTGTGTGGGATTTTATATTGCTGATGGAAAACGTACATGCACACATAAAATCACATTATGGCTTAGGTTCTAAAGATTATATTTAAAGCTTTTTTTACTTTAAAAAAGGGATTGGGTAAACAAGTTTATTGTTATAGAAAATTTAAATTAGCCTTAGTAATTCTTCCAGAAAAAGTGGTCAAATACATCCAGAAATATGACATGATCTTGTTCAGGGTTACAATATAAGTGTTAGCATTCACTCAAGTGGTGTGAGTGCATTTGCTGAATATGTTTCACTCATATTTGAGTGAAACGTATTTCAGTTAAATATGTTTTTATTTGAGTGAAAATATATTTTTCTTCTGTGTGGGTTTTAGGAATTTAATGATTTCAGACTTTTGCATTCTCTTAAAAATCAACTCTACTCTTAATTGCCATCTGCTTATCTGGAACCAGGTCACCGGGGCAACAGCTTCAGCAGGCATTTGTACATTTCCCTCTCCCCAGCCTCTGCCTCCAGCTCCTCGGCGAAAGGTTGGAATAATTTTACAACAATTGACTTTTAGGTTTAACACTAAAAGTTAATTGTTCTATAATATTTCCAACCTCTATGAAACACCACTTAAAAACCTCAAAATAGGACATTCAGTACTGTGTGTGTTGCATATTTGAAATGTCTGTACATGGCAAAGTGAAGTCAAAGTCAAATTTATTGTTTTTGCAAAAATGTGGCCTGATTCTATTTAAATGCTTCCGGGTTTTTAAAACATGCAAAATGGATATAGACCACACATAAAAATGTATTTTATTTAGTGTATTAACAAATTTTACTGTACATTTCATAGACAATATTGTCGTATCATTTGCTTCACAAACAACGGCATTATAAAAATAAAAGCACATGTAACACATTGTGAACCTATTATATTGTATCTTTCAAGAAATCTGCATGATACAGCATCTATTGAGCATTTTCTTACAAAAATGTGTTGTAGACTAGAAAAAAAGTGACAATTCTTGTTTGTAAAGTAAAAAAAACAAAAAAACAAGTAAAAAGACATGCCCCATCGACGCATAATAAAATGAAAACTACTATTTTTTTGTCTTAAATACATGTGATGAGAGAAACACCAAAATAAATAAATGAATGCCAAATTAAACCACGTTGGTATCAAGATTATTTTTGTGAAATAATAAGACTGGGTGGATTATTCTTTCACAACATAATGTTTCTGTTTTATGTGTGCAAGTGAATCAGGTTTCTACAATCTACAAATTTTAGCACATTGGTAAAATATGACAACGAAGCAAAACCTTTTCATAAAGAGTAATGAGGCATGTATGGTGAAAACCTATTCAATTCTAAGATGTTATACAAATTTATAGGAAAAGTTGATATGAGAATCTCAGTCGTGGAGTTGAGAGTCACAACGTCAATTACAAAGTCCACCAAAATGTCCATTGCACTGCTTTCGAATTGCTCCTTGCAATTGATAGGCCTGTGTGATAACTGCTCCATCTGTGCATCTGGCCACCGGCCAACTTACTAGCTACATAATTTGGTTGTTTCATATTCAATGGAGTTTGGCTGCTTGGCACTGAAAGTCTGCAATGCTGCCTGGATCCTGGTAACATCTGTTGTGGACAATTTGAGTCGGTGCCGCAACAGACAAGAAAATAGATCCAGAGGCTGAGCTCCAGGTGGGGAAAGCCTGTTGACCCGATCCCGGATCTCCAGCAGCTGCAGCAGGGCCGAGTCCTGCGATCCCTGAGTATATGGGTAGTCTAGCTGTAAAATTAAGTCCTGGATCGCTTCTGGGTCAAAGTGCATGCTGTAGCCGTAGACCTGGATGCTGTTGATCTTCATGTAGCCCAGATTTTGGCCTGGTTCCAGGTACTCCAGTGGTTCAAAATATACACTTCCATTTCCATTGCCTGAAGGCCCTCTGATGCGGCTTCTTAGGTAGAAGTGGACAGTCTCAAAAAATGTTTTCCATTTATTGCCTAAAGTCAAAGTCCAGTTGTAACAGTCATAGGGAAGATCTAATTTAGTCCTCTCCCAGTCTGGGTAGTTGTTCTGGTCAATGGGCATGATCCAACTCTCTGAGTGACTCCCCCCAAAAGGATTGATGTAGACAGAGAGCATGGGGTCAAGTGTGCTGTTCTTGGTAAGGCAAATCTGCAGAGACATGCCCAGGAGCATGTGGACATGGTTTGATTTGTATTTATTACTTTTTAGAGTCAGCAACATCCTTTTTCTCCATGATGGGTCAAACCAGTTATTCAGCCTGACATCATTGCTGACAAAGATCCCATGGATGCTGATTCTGTTGTCCCTTTTCTGCAGCAGGTAGCGCAACTCCATGTCCTGCAGGTCAGTCTCAAAGCCGATGTAATGGTCAGTGGAGTCTGGCACTTCGTTGCGGCACACGCCCTGGCTCAGCATGTAGCCCTGATTGCATGTGGCACAGCGGGAGCGATTTTCATAGGAGCAGGATGCGCACGAGGAGCCCTCCCCTACTGTGCAAGGGATCACACTCTGGCAGGGGGGATGCTCGTACGGGCAGGAGCAGCTCCGAGTCTCCTCCATGTAGGAACCCAGGTGGTTGCTTTCACTGCAGTACATGATGGACAGGATGTAGTTGAGCCAATACCCAAATGGCCTGGAACAGAACCAGAGCAGTAGGTGAACAGAAGGGTAACAGAGCTTATTATTTTTGAACAAAGCCAAATTCAAGCACAAACATAAACCACTTTCTTGTTTTGGATGCATACTTGTGTTTTGCCTATAATGGACAGCATGTATTAGGTCAAAACATAGATTTTAGAATACAAACTATGTGGGGCCAGTTTTATACTCTCAGAGATCACAGTAATGAGATATATCTCTCATCTATTAAGGAACCATGTTGCCCTTATAAAAAGTTCTTCCCATCCTGTAAAACATGAACCTATTTTTAAGGACATATCCTTCACTTCTGAGTGTATGCATAAATCCATCTAATTAAGTCTGATTTATGGTGCCCATCATAATATAAAATATGGATCATCACTGAAGCCAGCAAAGTGATGACATAGGTCAGGGCTGCATGCTTCAATCTTGAGATCAAAACCCATGCAAGTTCTAACGTCATTCCTTGATCTAACAATGTAATGGAGGGGAGGCGACTTTTATGGCTGAGGATCTGCATATTTATTGAGTTCTGCCTCAATTTGTAATGTGCATGTCAGATTTAAAGTACCTTCAAAAAATGTTTAAGCAGGTATTAGATATGCCTTTTTGTTAAGCACACGTTTTTCCTTTTTCTTTTAGATTTTAATAGGTCATTAAGAACTGAATGTAAAAATTCCAAGCATTTCAGAAACTCATCAGTTCACGTTGCACATATCCGAACTTCAAAGTGTAAACTGTGTAGAGCAAGAGAGAGCAAGCTGTCTTACTTCTGCATTGGATCAGCAGGACATGCAAAGTCATGGAGACATGCCATGCAATATGGGCCAAAGAGAATCTGTGTTTTCATTCTGCAATCTGCTCTATGTCTATTAGTTTATTTCACTCGGATCGATGTCACACGTAAACTTTTTTCTGCCTCAGATTAATTTTACACCTGTGGGGTAAAAAAAAAGCTTTTCCCCGGAAGATGCACCATAGCTTGTTCCATTAAAAGCAACATTCATTTGACAAAAAAACCACACCAGTTCTTCTGCAGAGCTTCATTATGACTGTTCTGACACCTCCACACAAACAGCGCAGCACAAAGCAGTGCATATAGCTTTTGTGCCTACAGTACTTTTCTTCCTGCTTTGTCCTCATATGAAAAGGACCCTGATGCTTCAGAACTAAAATAATAGCACAGAGCCATGAATGTGTTTTTTAGAATATATGCAGGATTTAAATAAGATGGTTTTAAAAATTCAAGCATTAAAATTCGTATTTTAAAAAACTGGTAGGGTTGTGTAGCATTAAGAGAATTCCTTAAAAGGTCAAATGCATTAAAAACCCCAGATAAGGTGGTGATTATTTAAAACAAATCTGAGCAGATTTCATAGAAATTGCATAAGAATTATTCTCTTTCTTCATTTCATCACATAGTCTTCAATCTAATCAGATGCTTTAGTTCAGCGTAACCATCAGCCTGATTCCAGTTTAACTGTCAACTAAAATAAAAGTCAAACCACTTAAAATTTCTATCACTTTCATAATGCAGTTTTAATACCATGAAATGCCAAAGACGGCACGGGCTATTCTACAGCCATATGGAGGTCAGTACTTGGAGTACCATTATCACTTTGAACCCCACCACAGTGTGCTGTCAATTTGCATGGGAACACAGGAGACATTCCAAAGGGAATTACCCTAAAGTTGTTCTTTTTTTCTTCCTGGAAGAGAATCCATCAATTTAAGAAAATGTATTGTGCAATGCCTTACCACAGATAGCTTTCCTAAAAAGTTTGATCAGTGTGTAACGCTCCCAACATTATGACAGAGCAACAATAATATTCTGCCCTGTTTTTATAACCATGTACTTTGGACCTATAATAAATCAGATGGGGTAGAGTCAGTATCCCTGCTTCGGTCTTCCAATGATGTGTCTTATAAAGGCAAGATGAAAAAAATGTTTTAAACACATTTTATTATTGGTTCTAATCATACAACAGTGATATCTTTACCTCAAAGTGTAAAGTGAAAATCATTATTTCTCCATGATAACTAAAGAGACGTTAAATATTAGACATGTTGCACATCTTTGCCAGTACAAAGAAATCTAGGAAGCAGAGCTAGCATCACTAACAAGCTGTGGTAATATTAAAGTTTTTAGACCATCAGTCCAGTTTCAATTGGAGTTTTAAAGGTGTAAAAATGTGGACTGTTAATGTTAGTCTACTGATAATAATTTGAGATCATTTTTTTCATTTGGGTAGGGTTTTTTGTTTATTTTGTTTCAGACTATTTTCAAGAAACAAAACTATCAGATGGCAAGAAAACAAAGTGGAATCAACAAAATAAATACAGCTACAGCAAACAAATAAGTATAAATAAATAATTTGGCCCCTCTGCCCGTATTCATCAGTTCCGTGTCCAAAAAGGAGTGGGTAGAAGTAAACTCTTATATAATTCCACTCCTTTTTCCTTTTAAGTTTTTCTTTGGTCAGTCAGTTTCGATTTATATCTCTTCTATACTCAAACAAAAACCCAGACAGTTCAAATTATGACAGTAAATAACCATTGGATTGTATTGCAAATTCAGTAAAACTCTTGGATCCAAACAAACAAAGAAGAATCAATTTATGGCCAACCATAAATCTTATATACCCCTGTTAATAATCAGTTCCTGTCCTCATTCCCACTGTACATTGATCAAAGACCATTTCTTTATACTTTGTTTAAAAGTTATTTTAGGTTTTCACACTGCTTCAGCTTCACATTTAAACTATCCCACAGCTGAACTTAAAAGACGAAGACACAAAAGGTTATCGTTATGGTATGTGCTGTAGTGTTTTGAAATTTAAGTTACTCATAAAGTTATATCCTCCTTCTAAAAACCTTAGGCATTTTTCATATATTATCTGGTCATGTGTTGTGTCCTGCACTAAACATGACTTGTACTGTGTGAAATTTAAACCTGTAAACCTAAGTAATATGGCCTGAAAGAAAAGTGAGCTCAAAGTAACATCATGTAAAAGTTGACATTCTTAAAGGGAAAATAAATGAGAAATTTTTATCATTTCAGAAATTTTTACCTTTTATATTTGACATCAGTCATGGCTTATGTAGTATCCAAATTATCCACAGATTTTCCATTTCCACTAACAAGTTCATTTAAAAACATGAATCATCGCTCTTCTATCCAGCAACAACAACTCATTGTTTGTGTTGAAGCACAAAATGTGTGACAGTGCAAACGATACCAAAACACTGCTTGGGGTGCAAGGAGTTAATGAAGCAAAACTCTTGAGCGCATTGGTAAGCGGAAAAAAAAACTAATTTAGAAAAAATAAGAACAATTTATTCTCATAAAACTGCAAAGTGCGCATCAGCTCTATATTTCACTGGCTATTATGCCTGAAGCTACAACTTTACCACATAAATATGGATTGAAAATCTCTGTCTAAGCAAAACATTAACAACTCCACCAGCAACAAAGAAAAACATGCATTCTTTTAACAATTAAGATGAAAAATATGCAGTTTTGATGAGAAAATGGGTTCTGCTTTTACAAAAGGAATGTTTTTCTTGCATAAAGAAGAATAAAATAAATCACATTTTACATTTCTTTGTCTCATGTTGTTAATTTACCAAAAAAGAGTGAAAGACAAGATTTTCTCCTAAATATAATAAAAAACAATCATTAATTCAACAATTCCATGCATGTATACAAACCTTTTGTTGTTACCTTCATATTTCAAAATAAGATTATGGTAACAGAAAACAAATGTTAGATGATCTAAAGATGAACAAAACAATCTTGTGCTCTCATTGCTGTATAGGCAAATCCCCTACATTCTGTAACATTCTTTAAAATACAGCAAACTTTAATTTCACAGAAGGATAGTTCTGATTTTGTGAAAGTAAAGAAGATATGGATGGGAATGCAGCCAAGAGATCAGGTGTGACTGCAGCTTAGTTCAGCAGGAGCTCAGATTAATGTCAAAGAATTCATTTATTGTGTGTGTCCGTTCTGTGATGCCTCATTCATCTGATAACAAAGCACTGCACAGATAGGAGAACGGAAAGATTAAATGAGTGTTCCACAAACACATACATCCACTTCCATGTAAACAAACAAAAAAAAAGGTCATCAGAAAAACTTCTCAGTTTCTCACCTTTCCCGTAGCATAATAATTTTTGGCTGAGTTTGACATCTCTTGCTGAGGGTGAAGATCTTGTTGATGATGCGCCGTGCTTTGCTTGCAAGCTGGTGTGTGCTGAGCTCTAGCTGTTTGTAGCGCTGGTGAATGGACGGCTCCGTCTTCCAGAAATACTGGATGGCAGACGCGTTCAGGGCGTAGAATGTGGGAAGCCTTCGAACAAAGTTTTGAAACTCTTCTGGAAAGCAGAAAGATATGAAAAATGAAAATCTCAATCTCTTCCTGTCACATTCAGGACGAGTTAACTTCTTTTTAAGTTGCTCTAATTATATTTGGCGAGTTTAGACATGGCAAATGGGAACATCTCTTTTTAAGGGTCGTGGGATTTCAAGTGCTGCAGGGCTAAATGAAAAGAATATTGGTTGATGTGCATGCTAATGGGAAAAGGCAGGGCTAAATACAGATTGGGGTAGGGTTTCTTCCCCCGTTCATTAATGAACAGCCTACAGGTCTTTCAATGCTCTGGATGCAAATCAGTCAGGGAGAAAAACAGGGTGGACATGGAGCTCAGAGGATAATATCTGTCAGCAATTCAGAGCAACTGTTTACTGGATGCATTCTGAATAGAAAGCAGATTAGATTTCCAGGCATTCAATAACAACATCATCGTCATCATCATCATCAGGATTGGATGTATTGAAAATCAAACATGTGCAAGACTGATTAGAAAATGACCGTGCTACTGTTTGTAATTACTTAACGTTATCTTGATGATGAGGCAGCTGATTAGAAAACCAATTAGGTGTCAATAGCTTCCCAAGTGATTGTGCAAGGTGTGTGTTGTTGTTCTGTGAAACTCATGTATTGATTAAACAAGGTTGTAAGGAAATATTTCTGTGTAGATGAGCACTTGGGTACACATGTACAATGATTAAGCGTGAAAGTCCAAGAGGTATTAATACTTTTGGAAATTCCTTTATGTGCAGACTACAAAGTTATATTAGAATTGGAGTTTATTTCTGACAAATAAACACAAAGTAGTGGAGTGGAAGCAAAAAGAAAGAGATTCCATAAAGCTTTTACAAATATCTGGAAATTGTAACCTGAGTCAATAATGCAGAATTACCTGTCACTGTAATCATTGTAGCTAAAGGTTTTAATTTTTTTTGCTAAATAATTTAAACTCTGTCAATTTTGTTGAGAGAGACTGAACAGAAATGCTTTTGCAAAGGCACAAATTCACAATTGGTTGTAAGCCTGGACATCCAGTAAAACATAAATATGTTTTGATATAATCAACTTAAATCAATCTCTGGTTCTATGTTTCGAATCATAATAATTAAGTTAATAGATTGTTGTTGTTGTTTTTTACCTGAGCTGCGGATCTCTGCAACCCTTTAATCGTTACCATGGCCACTTAAGTTGCATCTGATTCAAATCTTTCTGAGTCTGTCTCTTTAAGTGGAAGGTTCTTGCCCTTGTGGGTCTGATTTTGTGCAAAAAAATGTCTGCAATGTTCAACTCAACCCTGTTTTAAATTTCTGCAGAACTTTAATTCTTAGGTGAATTTTGAATGATTGCACTAGAGCTTATGTAGGGATAACAGAAAAGAGGAAAATTACAAATGCATTAGTCCCTTCAGATTTTTATTTGTAAAAGAAAATTGATTATCGTTTTCCTTCCTTGACTCAGTTTTGCACCGGTTTCTGTCGTTCGATCACTGTGGTTCTATCTACATTTAAAATATGGTAGTATAGAATTTAAATGTGACTATAGAATTTATAGAATTTAAATATGTATATCGACTGTTCTTAGGTGCAGTCGATATACATATTTCTACGGCACTGAATCATTTAATAATGCCATATAGAGTCCATATTTTAGACAGATTTAATTGTATTTGTCTAGTAATATGTAAAAAAATGGGGTCTTACAGTACAAGAAAAAAATGCTTTTGTCTTTCTTTTCAAATTCTCTACACTTGTGCACTGAACATATCAACATCAGCAGCAGGGGTCTGTGGTCTATTTAATTTTTCAACAACAATGATACTGCGAGCGATAGAGGGATGAAATATATCATGCTTTTGGATGCCAAACAACATCCACCCTTCATCATTTTTCATTGTTTGAGTTATTGGAACACCATTTGTCATGACATGCAATAAAAAAAGCTCAGTAGATATTTGTAAGTGTGCCGAGGCGAGGCAAATAGATCTAACAGAAGCTATTAAAAGAAATGAGGAACAAATAACTGCAAGCAAAGGCTGAAAGGATAAAAAAAACAACAATGTATCCTGGTACATATTAAACTGTTGAATTAAAATAGTGAAGTGAACTTGTAGAGCTTTAGGATGATTAAAATTTTGTATGTTCAGGAAACATGGAATTGCAAATGAAGCTAGAATTTAAAACTCTCATTGAAATAAAAATTCTGTCAGTTTACCATAATAATTATGTATGATAATAAAAATAACCTTACCAGATCTTAGTCTAATTTCCATCACAAAATTATGAGCCAGTTTAGCCAAGAAATGCTAAATATTTCCCAAATTGTCTAAAAGAGTTTACAATCATTGGACTGAGAATTGTGTTCATTTTTTAGAGGAAACATTCTCATCTAAAACGTGACTTTGTTAGGATGTATAGATACATTCTAGTATTGAGGTTGATGGGTTTTGGTTCTGTTCACCTACATAACAGTGTTCTGTGTATGAAACCCAGACAACAAAAATCCTGCTGTCCTTTATGAATTGAGAAACAGATCCAGCTGAAAAATATATAATCTCTTCAATAAACCATGTTACTCTCAGCGTGAGATCAAAGCAAATCATATCTACCATCAGCTGACAGCAGAAACCTAATTTAACAATCAGAGTTATGATTATTAATCTTTCTGGTACGGCTGTAAGTTGCTCTCCATATGATCAAATGTGCAAGTAGGTCCACAGGGGGTTCATAGGAACTTATTTTTCTTTAATAAATACCCCACTGAAACTGTGCTTTCGGTGCACCTTGCTGCTTAAGTTATTGCCAAGAATGTGGTAATCGAGTCGCTCTCAGTAAAGAAACATGTAGCCACTGGTAATGGTCTCAACCAGCAAGGTGTACTGAAAACGGCTCAAGGCAAAGCTGGAAATGCCTCAAACTGTGATGTGCTCGTGAAAGCAAAGTTTTGAAAATAACACAGAGAAACAGGCAAGTTGAGAGCAGTACAAAAATAAAGATTGCACAGGCAAGAATGGAGGGAGTGTTTGACGTAACCTCCGAATCGCTTACACGGGGCAGTTTGTCAGATCATAAATGAAAATTGAATTGAAAACGATCATCTAAAAACTGTTGATGTGCTCTTTTTTGTCAGGTTTATCAAGAAACATTAAATAAGGTTAACAGAAAAAATGGTACTAACTGAGCCGTGAAGTATTATATTAGAGGTTACATCATGTGCTCCTAACGGATTATAGCAACTGTGATTCATTTCTAGGGCATGACAAATTCTCCTCGGGCTACTGGAGGGTCTTCATTTGACTCATTCACTGTTGATCCAGTCACATCAATTCACATGCACTTTTGTTTTCTGGACCAAACAATCTAAATACAAATACAGAGGCAAAAATAAAAATAAATAAAAAAGTTTCCACCCCTGGATTCCACACCTGTAATGTTTGTTTTTAGTACATACCATAAGTGTATGCCATAAGAATGTTGGATAATTGTATTTCAGTCTTTAGATATTTATCATCCGTTATTTTATAATCATTTAACATTTAATTTACCATGAAAAAATTTGCTAAAAGTTGATTTACATTATTTTTAAAATTGATCGCTAAGTGGAATGTCTGAAGCTACCACATTCCTGGTTCATACAAAGAATAAACACAGCCATCATACAATTGCAGGAGAAGGGCTGTGTGCCTCAGAGATAAAATGTATATTGGTGTGAAATGTGCAAATTAACAGCAGCAAAAGTCATCATGAGGAGGCTGAAGCTAGTTTAGGAAAGTCATTATCCACAGGGAAACTAGTGAGAAAGAAGCTATTAGTAAAAAACCTACATAAAAACACTAATTACGGTTTGCACTCTGGGAGTAAGCCTAAACTTTTGAAGATATATGTTGTGGTCTGATGAAACCAAAATTGCAGTGTTGGGTTGTAATGAAGGCTGTTACATTTGAACGAAAAAGACACTTGAGATTGCCATCTCAACTGGGAAGTAGAAAGATGGCTGCCTTATGTTTTGGATAGCGTTGTACCAATTACAGTTTTCTGGCCAATCTTTAATAAATAAATACATTTATCGCATTCATTATTCTAGCAATTAATAAATACAAATTGTTTTGGTTACCCCAGGGGTGTATATTCTAAGATGCTCTGAATTTAAAACATCTTCTATCAGCTTTATATTAGTTTTAATATCAAATGTAAAATTTGCCTTAATACCAAGTCTCAGGTTTATGGAGTTTTTCAGCCAATCCAAAACCAAAGATACAAATGCATGCTTATAGCAGAATGCAGTATGGCAACCTGCACATGCAACCCATCCTTGACATGCTATAGTATAATATAATTCCTGAATAAATAAATGTCTGAAAGTCAATTTTGGTGCTGTTTCACATCTGAGGTTATGGTTCCGTACGAGAACTTTCATTTAACAACACCTAATGATATTATGGGGCAAAGAAAGATTTATAAATCATCTCAAACTGTAAAAACCAGTTTCAGATGGTCCTGGGGGATGGTTTTTGTCCACATGGAAACATGGACTAAATGACTGGTAAAACCTTTGGATTCGAGCAAGCATAGTATGACAGCTTGCTGGAAAGAGGAGTTCCCCACAGCTGTAATCTCCATGATGTCATAGAAGTATAACAGCATGAGCAGAACAGTGTTCTAACTCTTTGCCTGAAGCTCTCCACAGACTGCGTCATGGAGAACAGGCGTCTGAAAGTCTCGATCTCGCTGGCTGAGAACAAGACGGTATCTTCAAAAAAAACTTAGATCCAGAAATATGGTCTGCAGTCTGTATAATCAATGACTGTAACCCAACCGAAAATAAGACTGGAAGTCTGAAACTGGCTGTCTCAGCTCATGCAGAAATAATCTGATCATAGATACAGGAAATTCTGGCTCCGTTATCCCAGCTGTTAATGCTCACATCCTTTCTGAAACTGGGAAAATAGAGCAAGTCATCTCCATTCTAAAGTGCTTAGACTGGCTCCCTGTAGCTCAAAGAATATATTCTAAAATACTTTAGTTGATTTAGAAATCACTGAAAAGCTTAGCACCAAAATACATTATAGACCTGGAGTCATTGTGACAACCTTCCAGACCACTCAAGTCTTCTGGTTCAAGTTTGCTCTGCATCCCAAGAATCAGAGCCAAACATGGAGAATCAGCATTTAGTGTTGTGCTCCTCTAGTCTGAAATAAACTTACAGAAAGTTTCCTGGAACAATGACGTCATTTTAAATCAAAGTTAAAATAATTAGCCAAGACTTGATTACTAATGACTAGAACATCAATTAATTTAGTCTTTATGGAAATATTTTGTGGTGTTGATTTTGATTGTGACATTTGAGAAAATTGAATGTCTGTTGCTTGTTTTATGTTTCTATAATTTAAATCACCTTCAGTTTATTTGTTTCTGAAATTTGCTATACAGATAAACTTATCTTGCCTAAGAGGTTATCCACCATTAGTCCTGCTGTGGTTACTACACAGCTCACAGTGTTCATGCTGCGGTCGGTCAGAGCACACCACCTACACTCACACACATTAATATATGTATTAGTGGTACTTAAATATGGGACTTAGATTAGTTGGCAGCAGCCTCGATTTCCCCCCATAGTAGTTTAATAGTTTTTCTTATTCTATTCATTTTACTTTGTAGTTAAACTGAATCTTACTAGCATATTTAGAGTTTCTTGACTGAAGTATTTTGTTATGAAAATATTTTATTTTGGAGAAAAGTTGTTATTCTGTATCTCACAAGGCAGATAACCTTATACAATGACTGACAACAACATAGTTGTTTGTCTATTACTTCAGTATAATCAGGAAGTGCCTAATTTAGTAATTTTGATAAAAATGACAAACTTTAATAATTGTCTTAGGTCCTCATCAATAATAATTTGTAGCCAAACCAGATATGTCTCTAATTTATATTTTCATCAAGGAAAAGCCAAAGTAAATACATCACTGATAATTTCTCCTATCAACCATTGATTTCTATTCTCATCACCTTTTTTGACAATTTAGGGGATTCTTTTCCCCAGAGAAAGTACTGCCATCAATCAGGGAGAGACAGGAGGATAACACTGACCTGATGCCTCAAAGTCTTGGTTGGCCATGTTCCATGAATCTCTGATTTGCAGTAAACTGCCTTCCATGGCTCTCAGATCAACCTCGGGGCAATTACATTGCGGATAGTCGACAGCACACTGGCACCAGCAGTCGTTGTCCCGGCACACAAACTGGCCCTCTTCATTACAGCCAATATAACTTAGAGCAGCCTGCACAAACCTGGCTCTCAGATACTCTGGCAGTATGGCCTGGAGGCCTGAGACAGAAAAAGAAACAGGACAAACATGTAGATGAATAAAACGAGAACTGCACAAATGCCCTTTAAGCACTGCAGTATAAGTACAGATCACTTCTGTATGCAACATCTGTAGAATAATTAATTTAAGACTGATTGTGACTTTCTTATTTACCAGGCACATGATTGGCAACCAACGCATTTATGTGAAGATTCACTCAATTTTATTTTTACTCCACATTTATTCTACTTCCGTTCCGGATTTTTGTTGGTTGGGATTTACCTCAAACCTTTGCAAGCATGCGCTGGGAGAAAAAAGAAAGAGTGATTGAAGCTAAATTTGTTCTGACACTCTCACGCTGTAGTTATAAACTTGCCAGGGAACAGACACTGTGACAATTCCTTCAGAAATTGGGGGGAGTTCAATTATGGATGGCCAACCTTGCAAATGAATCTTGTTTTCAGGGCTCTGAACCAAAACAGAGCTGACAGAGTCGAGGTTGTCATAGTTACTGCATCCAAGTGGGCCCGTCCTTGTTTCGGTCACCTAAAAGAAGCAAAGCAGAGCCAGATGATAATTCATACTGAGAAAGAAATTCACTAATGGCAAACAAAGAGAAATAAAGATGAAAACAATTATCAAAGGGGATGCAAAATCTGATTTCAATTTAAACAACAAAATTGTCTCTTCAGAAAATGAAACTATATTACAAGCTATTTAGACTTTCGCTGGAGGAAGTTGTTTTTGAATATTGACTTTATGATTTACTAAGCTTGAAATTATGTTGAGGCAAACATTTCTGATGTGTATCATGATGAGATAATTTGAGTCACCTCTAACATTCATCTCTAATTTTTTATTTATTTATTTTTTTTACACTACAAAACACACTGTCACTTTGTGCTAAAATCCACTGCATGCAAGGAGCAAGCATGTCCTATTCAGTCTTACATCCACCTCAGTATTTGTATATTGGAATGGAGCAGATGTTTGTGTGATATTTGCAATATTGTTTCTGGACTATTTGGGCTAAAGGTTGATCTGAGGACTGACAGCACAATAATTAGACAAACATGACGACAATCAATTAATTCAGGTAATAACAGTGACACTTAGATCAAATTTACTTCCTTCTTTTTACATCGATTAAATAAAAATTAAGTCAATGTGGAAGACAAAGAAAGCAAGAAAGGTAGAACAGAAGAAAGGAAAGAAAGAAACACAAATTATTCCACGTTTAATGTTATAGCCTTAACAATGGTATGGCCAAGATAAATTGAAAAGCAACAAAGCAAAGTACTTAGCACAGAATCAGGGGTGCAAGACTTTCATTTTAAAAATTGGGCAAGTCTGTGAGCGTCCACTGGCATGCTTGAAGAAGGAGCTGGAAAACAAGCATGAAGGACAGAGCATCTGGTCCTGCCCGGCGGCAAGTGGCTGACGTTATGGTTGTACTCAGGTTAATTGAAATTCTCCCCCTCTCTCTTGACTTGCTCCAGTCTGCAAGTCCTTTCGCATCTAGGAATCATAGGTGTGGCTTCTAATGTTCCCTAGTTTTATGTAGTTCATGTGCCAGGACCGGGTAAGATGCTTTAGCTGTGTGTTAACGGTCTCGTTTATTTTTAATGGCCATACTTAAAGTGTAACTAACCTCCTAGGTAAGCATACCCCTCCCCAAACAAGTTTAGAAAAATTTCACCAAAGTGGGCGGAGTCAAGACACAGTTTAGGAAACGGCCAAGTTTAAATTAATGTCGTACACCTTTAAAATATATTATGGTCAGTATTAGATTTTTGCCAAATGACACTTTGTTATCTAGAAAATGGAAAAAATTGTGTTTGTCATTGATATACCGGGAATAATCTACTGTATCCAAGTAAAATTGTGGTAAATGGTAAAGTATGAGGGCACATTTATGTGTATCAACCTCTTAGACTTTTAATAACCAACTGTTATTAAAAGATTAAGTTATCAAAAACAACTTAGTAATTTTCATTAAACATTGCAATTCCAAAGATGCATTAATGCTAAACATAACACCTGGTCTGGCAAACACTATTTTAATTTTCTGAATTTAAAATGACTTTATTCTTAGTCATATTAGTCCTGCTGTGCTTTAAGTATTTACTGGGATCAACATTTTTACTGGCAAAAAGGTGTAGTAACCCCTAAAAATGCAAAATGCACTTTCTCTGACAACCACAAACAAACAACAGCACGTTTAAGCTGCTTCTCCATTATTAAGTCTCATTCTAACTGGTTCATATCTGGTTCAGTTCTACCCCATGTTGGAGTGTGTCCATTACATTGTGTTCCTTACTATTGTGGGCGTGAAAATAGGCAGGAATGTGGGAAGGCTATGGGTTACCGGGAGCTATAGTTGAATCAGGAGAACCTGGAGGATTTGGTTTTAAATGACTCAACTAAAGCAAAATATTTCATTTTGTCTCATAGAAATTAATTGCTGGCCCAAACATAATGAAAGTATTTCAGATTAGCTGAACTTAGACTTTATTTTTATTTTTTTAAACATGTGCAACCTTTTGGATTTAGGTTATGCAGTCAAACTATGTAAACCAATATACAAGGAATGACTTTATTTAAAAGAAATTTCCCCCCCAAAAAATGCACATCCTGCCAAACTTATATTATGCAGTTCTGGAGTTTCTCACCTGCCAGCACCAAATACCAATAGAATGCTGACCAGAGCTGCACAGTTTCTAGCTTCTTCATTGCTTGGTCATCCTTCAGAAAGCTGTGCTGCTTGAAGGGCTGTTAAAACACTGTCATTCTGCTCTAAAACTTGATGCCTATAATCTTTGTGCTCCTCAAGATTAAACTCATAATTACACTCCTTCACACTGAGCAGCAGCCTGATAGCAGGCAGCATGTCGGCCTCTCTACTGAGGTGGTTGAAATGTAGTTTTCAGTGATGTAAAGCATGAGCAAACAACGAATGCAGTGTGCTATCAAATCGCTTGCACACAATATATGACTTGGCACAGTTTGTACTACCAGAAGTGAGTTCAAAACATGGAGAAGAGCTGCACAGTGCGTGATCTGACAATGGAAATGAATCTGGCTTGGATGGACAGGGAGAACTAGGTAAGTCTACTCCACTACGTCCTGTGCGTGATCCGTCCTGGAAACCTGCATGATTTCACTGGTAACCACATTTGGGCCTGTTGCATTTGCTGGGGCTGCGCTGATTGTGCTGAGAAGGTGACCAGGTGGGTCTTGCATGAGAATTGTGAGCACCACACTGACTAACTGCATCTAGAAGCCAGATCAATACATAGTTATTAAGATACAATCTAGATATATATTTTTTGTACAACAAATCTGCCCTGGCACATGTTGACAACCTGCTTCTCTACATGGTATGCCTAAAATACCTTGATGGGACAGGAAAAATAAATACGCGTCCTTCTCTGTTATTTAGCTTATGACTCCAGTTTACAATGTGTCAACAACATTTTCCAAAAGGAGAATGTTCTCCCTCACCAACTGGACATTTTTGATGACTACAACATACTTCTGTGCTCTCCGTTATCACAAAGTCTTTGTGTGCTGTTTGTTGGAAGCCCAGAGATATAGACAGGGGGATCTGCAGTCACTCACTAATACGCTTATACTTTTAATTGCTTTTTTTTACTCTGAATGTCCATAAGGTTTGAAGAAGACTGTAGTGAAAGAAATAAAAAAAGTTTTCCAAGTCGCACACAGAAAAACAGGCCATGATTTTTTAAAACTCAGCTTGCAACAAAAAAAGACAAAACAAAAGAGACAAATAAAGTCTATAGATAACTCCTAAAACAAAAATCCTGTGCTGTTTTAAAAGTCAGTTATACATTTATGGCAGCAACAAACAATTCATAAAAATATCTTTAAAAGCATGGAGAAACATTTCAAGGCAAGACATATGTTCATTGATAATCTGATCTGTCAGTGCCATTTTTTTTAATCTGAACTGTTTTAAATTTTAGATGTTTGTGCATATGTGAGTGTCAGTAAGTGGATAAATAGCAACTTTGTGTAATTTCTGGTTTGTCTGTTTACCCTTGTAAACAGAACAATTAAGGATTGTTTGTTATAATTTGACGGCTGCAAGAGAAGAAAGGTGCAACAAACCACAAACATTTCCCACAAAAAAGGGGAACAGAAGAAGAAGAAAAAAATGACTGTGTGAGTGAAGAAAATTTCCTCCATCTGTGTGCTGTTGATTTAAATTTTAGATTAAAAGGAAATGAACACATTTAGTGCAAGTTTCGCTCACTCAGAGATAATACTTGTCTAATATGCACTGCTACAATGTAAAATGTCAAACTTGGTGTCACAGAATGTTCCTTTGGCTCTAATTTAGTGACATGGCCACTTTATGACCATCACTGTTGTTTTTCTTCATCACCGACACTTTGTCAAACAACTGCATGTACATGGAGCAAATCCTTATCTTATTAAATTATTGATATGTAACTCATTTAACAAGACATGTTTAACAAGAGTGTTCTCTCATGAGTAGGAGTGCTGGAAGCTCCATCTGGAAGTGGTAAGGGCATTTTGTTTGGAGTCATGTTAATTGACTCAGAGAAGGTTTGAATGTGTAGGAGTATGAAAACGTATACATCGCACTATTATTTCGCCCTGTCTTCTAGTTTGTATTTATGAACTGTGGTAGAAATTTGTGAAGCTACACAACACTTACTGTATAAGAAGTCTGTGCTGACATACAGATCAATCTGACAAGCATTCTTCTGAGAAGCACTCTGTGTAATCATCTCTTTGAGCTGAAGAACCAATAAAATAAGTGCTCTGGAAATTCCCACCACCTGTGATTTGTAGTTAGAGCTTTGTAGCTCATCTGTTACCCAAAATGATAATAAACCTTAAACACAAGGAGCACTGAAGTACAAAACGAAGGAATCATGGCAGTTTTGGTAACAGATGTGGAATTTCTGAAGTGTGTTTAAAGATAATGTAACATTTTTTAAAACAAGAAATAAGTGACGAAAAAATCTAACAAGAAGATTTGACATTGTTTTCAGTCTAGCAACTGTTGCTCCTCTGAACTTGCATACACTCATGCATTTTACTGAAATAATTTTTTAATTATCTCCAGCTTTAGCAAGAGAAAATGATAGGCAAAATTAACATTATGACACTGTTGTGGTAGATAACTGATGATCGCTCCACTCAAGCTGAAACTGTTTATTTCTAGGAATGAGCAATTTATGAGGAACTGCTTGTTTTGAAATAACTTAAAATAAAAGCTCTATAGTCACAATTTAAGCATGTTTTGATATATTCTGAAATTTAAGAAGAAAATAAAAACTGAAAAACATTTTTGGCTTTATTATGTATTATGTAGGCACATAGTCCTGTTTTAGAGCATAGTGAAAACCCCTATGAGGTTATTTTTGTTACCTTGAGTGATTATGCACTAAATATCTTGTGTAACTGGGTTGAACAGATACATATAGTATAGCACTGCAATAATATGTCTGTGTGTTGTAGTTATTCTGCTTATAGGCACAGACTTCAAAGATGCAAGGGTCGATTATCCGCCTCCTGTGAAATACAGTTCAGGGTTTTATTTATCTTTGTTCTCTTTGACGATCCCTGTGTCTTCTTTGATTCTACCTCGATACACTGACATAAATAGAATATTTAATGTACCATCAGATATGAACAAAATCAACCTGAAAGTCCATGCAGGATTTGTCTAGGAGAAAACTTTATTTTGTCAACATTTTGTACAAGAATTTACTTATTCTTGTTTATATACTGCATACAAGTTAGAAATTTGAACTAGAGCTGGTCAGTTTCTAGATTAACCATAATAATGATTTGAACTTTTCTACTAAATTAGTAACGATGAGTCAGAGATCTCCATTAACCTGGATCCAATGGAGGGTAAAGTCAGCTGCTGCCACATGTATAAGTCAAATTCAGTGGACATGCATAAAACATTGGGCACACTGGAAAAGCAACAGACCCAGCATACATGCTTTATTCAATTAGTTTTTACTGCTTGTTTAGATCATATTGTATAGAGTACAACGTCTTTAGTTAATCTCCATCGCATGAAATCTTATGAATTCCATAGAATTCATAAGATTAAACACATACACTAATACATTAGAGAAAACAAAGGCAATGGAGCTAAAATCCCTGAAAGTCTTGAAGAGGATAAGTATGACAGAGCATCACAGGACTATATGCTAGAAATATTCTTTCTAAAGAAGCTTAAAAACTGACAAGACCACAAAAATTTAATCTGTTACTTGCACTAATAAAAAACAAAACCTTGAAGTAAGAAAGCTTAAGTAAAAATCATTTTCTTTTTACACTGGCACAAGGCAGATCATCCAATATTCTTTTCAAGTCTTAAAAGATTCAGCAGCAAGCGCAAGGACCAAAGAGATTTGTTGACAAGAACACAAGGACACATTTATTAAAACATTAATATATTCCCTTTGCCCTGAACTCATTTTCAGATTTTTCACAAACTAAGCTCAATCATTCTTGACAGAAAAATTTGATGTAGAGGATCCATACACCCAGGCTGCCTGGCTAAGATAAACTGCCATCCTGCAGGTAAATCCATCATCCTCGCTCTCCAGCAAATTATTGCCAAACACCGTAACAGATTTTGTTTTTAATATTTTCTCAAAGGTCAATAAAGAGTAACAACAGCACCTTGCTTGTTTAATGACAACAAGCATCCAGTCGCATCCAGCCAGAAGGAAAATGAAGACTTTTGCCACTGCATGCAGAAAAGTTACCTTTTACTTGTCATCTGCTTTTGAAAGCTACAAGGTCAATACTGAAAATACAAACAGCACAAAGGCATGAGAAATAATGCAAGCTGGCAGCTTTGGATATATGTTTTTGTTATACAGCTACTGTACACAGAAAGTTCTTTCCTCTCATCTTTAATAGTACTTATTGCTCCTTTTTAATTTCAACAGAACAGCCTAGAGAAAGAGTCCTGCAGGGAGAGAAACTGACTTCCATTTTTCTTTTTTATTATTAGTGCGTTAACACAATTAATTAAAATTCAAGCAGCCTCCATGGGCACTGGCAGATTAAATTCTACTCCAGACAGATGTCCGACTTAAAGAAGAAAATTGACCAAATGCAAATCTAAAGATGTCTCCTCTATGCATAGCAATGAGACCATCTGCAAAAAGAACCCAGTGGAGCAGAGCACGTGTGCACAGTCAGCCTTCTCAATTTGAAATTGACCCTAGAATTAAGAATAAAACATTACATCCTCCTTGTATCATCTAGAACTTTTTAATTCCTCTTTGAGCAGCTGTTTTTTTTTGTTTTTTTTAAGAGACAAATGCTGAAGTTATCTTGATAACGTGATAAACAAATGACATTGATCGGATGGTAGGGGGATTATTAATGTGCCATGACTGAGTGCAAAATAATTGTGCTGACTGAGTTGGAATAACTAACAGCTGCATTTAATGGAACATTTAATTGCACTTAAAGGCTTTCCTAGAATAAGCAGTTGTGATGCCCATAAACTGGAAGTGACTTGTTTAGTATGTCAATGAATTTCAGTTTGTCCTGAGGGTTTGCCGTGTGATGTATGTTTACTGTTTAAATATGCCCTCAGAAATTATTGCTTTAAACATTCCAGCCGTGTTTTACTGAATGCATGTGCTTCTCTGTCTTTAGCACTAATGTTATGAAGATTAAAATCCCCTCAGTGAACCTAAAGCACAATTAAGACATATTTATCTGCATAGCGTTTGCAAGAGGACTAGAGAATAGTTGTTTTGTTTTTGTTTTTTTCTTTTTCTGGTGCTTTTTTTGTTGAACTATAATAAAACATTGCTGTATTGCAGTCTAATAAACAATCCATACCCATAAGATTTTGCACATTTTGTCACAAGCATTGATGTACTTTATAGAAATGTTATGTGAGAGACCAACACAAAGTAGTGCTTAGTTATAAAGTGAAGGAAAACATATACAGAGTTTATAACATGTTGACCAATACATATCTGAACAGTAATGTGTGTTTATATTCAACAGTGTCAGACATAATTTAATTTGCAATTAGTATCTCATAAAAAATTTGGAGATTTTGGCATAACAGAAAACATATGAATTAGACTTAGGAGAAGGTGATTTAAACAAAAAAAACTGAATTTCTCAAAACAAAAAACTGCAACAAGTTCAGTTTCCAGATGTAAAAATATGGCAGGAACATAAAATTCCAGTTTTTAGCTTTGATCTAGAAAAACTAGGTATAACCATCAATATATTTCTTCCACTTTATAATTATGTGCCAAGAACAACAACAACAAATAAGTCTGTTGTTGGGACAAGATGTGGAAAGGTTGGTAACACTGTGTATCCTTTTTACAAAGCAATTGATGTTTTTTCCAACTTTACTCTGCCCCTGTCAGCAATAATGTCAATGTCAATGTGCTATTAAACTATAAATATGCCTTTTCAGGTAATGTCCCCCATGCTGAACCTATCTGTTTTCCAATAATCCGATAGTTATGGTTGTAAGCAGGATTTGTGAACATTAATTTAGTCATTTTTACAAGTTAGATTTTTCTCTGCAACACACACAGATAATGACTATAAAATTAAAAACACATCTGTGACAAGGAATATTTCACCAACAAAAGCAACAATTGTAATCTTTGCCTTGTGCTCATTTAGTGATGGTGTTCCCAGTTGCTTTTGTTTTTATGAAAATTTAACAGAAAAAAATGTTGAGAGCCACTAATTGTAATTATATTTTTCTCAACTTTGGCATTCGAGTGTGCCTTGAATGCAACTCATTTTTAAAATCCCTTGTCTTAAACTGATGTATAGCCATAAACAAACATTACATTTTTAACTTTTTTTTTCTTTTAAAACACAGGGATGACTTTTAAAAGCATATATTTTGGGCCTTTGAAAGGGCCATTGCATTGGAAACGGAGAAAATGCCTGCAAAGCTCGATACAGTAAAGTGTATTAACCTGCACTTTTCTTCTGATGTAGCCCTGAGGCCTCCCTCTGCTAGTTGTGTTTAATCACACTGATCAAGCTCTGAATCAAGATGAAGAAGGCCTGAGGGCTGAAACATTGATTAAATTAAGTGGAATGCATATGGAGCTGGAGTGTAACACTTTCCTCAGTTTTTTTGATTATTTCCCAGTTAGGCACCAATATACTACAGCCCTTGATGTGTTGTACTTGATTTTTTTCCCCACAAATTAAAAAACATGAACATTGGACAGCTGTTTTTTTATACTTAATTTTTCCTGCTGATGCAAATATACCTGCAGTTGGATACAGTTCTCCCATCAGAAAGGTTATAGACAGACTGAAATGAGCGCCTACATTTCTCCCCTGAGTTCAGGCATGTTTACTCTATCTGCTGCTTGTTTAATATTTAGAGTAAATTGTAGCTTCAAATGTCATAATTTAGTAAGTTAATGCAATGTATACATTCATTAGATTCACTGAGCTTGAGCTGAAAATGTAAAGTGAAAGGCTAACAAGTCAAATAAAATAAACTCAATGAAACAAAATGATGCAGCCAATTGGTTATAAATAAATGCAAAAATCTTAAAACACAGCAAAGTTCTTTTCTCACCAGTCAGAATGAACGAATGATAGCTTAATGCCTTGCCGAGGCAACACATCACTTGGCCGTTAACACATTTGACTGATATCTCTGGTTCACAGAGACATTTATTATTTAACAATGGAAGGACCTCAATGTTATTATAAGACCCACTAGACGAGAAGATTTTACTGATAAAGATTCAGCACCACTCCAAACTCCTTGAATGAGTAATTCCACAGTATGACGTAGAATAATGTTACAGGGAGCGCCTGTTGTTGTTGGATGTTTAAACAACAATGGATTTCAAATTGCTGCTTTTTATGCCTTCTGGAGGAAAAGAAAGAACAAGACAGCATTAATATTCCATGGTAATCATCCCTCATCTCAAAAGTGCCTCATTTGCTGCACCTTCAAGAATTGTCGTTCGATTAATCACCGCAGAATTGGGAGATGGGTAAATCCACATTTGCATTGCTGACGTGTTTTGCCAGTTTATTCCTTATTTTAGAATTTTTCAAGCTGTAAACCTATTTTGTTGCCATGGCTTATGCTCGACACAGAGGAGAAAAGGAGAAGGATGAAAAAAGCAAGAGAAAGAAAATAGAAGTTGCTGGTTGCCTTAAAAATAAAGAAAAGAAAAAAATGTCAGCACATATTGGAATTTAATTTTGTATGTGGTCTTATAATCGCAAAGGAAAAGAAATCCTCAATTTTTCAGGAAGTATCAGTGACTTGAAAAGGTGCAATGTAAATCTAACAGTGTACGTTTTTGTTGTTGCTTTTTATTCTTCACTTCTTAAGAGGTAAATAGCAGGAGGAATTGAAATTTGTGATATTAAATGTCAAAATTCGGATTAATGCTAGGAGATCTCAAGCAGCTATTTCAACCATGTAATAGTTGCGATGTGGAGCCGCATCTAAAACATTTCCTAAATGGTGAGTCTTGCTGAAAGGTAAATAGGTAGAAGATTCAGGGACAAAAAAAAGAAACATTTGTCTACCTTCCTGTAAAACGTAAAACAAAATATATCTGTAAATACTTTTAAATACTTTATCTTTTAGATAAAAAGTTTAAGATGTTGCCTTTTTTGGCATACATGTTTGTTCCCTGCTTCAGCAGGTCTCTAATTTCTTCTGAATGAGTTTTACTTTGACTCAGGCAAATGAGGTGTGACACCGCATGACTGACTGAACACTCAAGAATGGCACTGCAAATTAGAATAGACATTCCCTTTCACACCTCTTCGTCGCCAATGATTTTGTCTTCAAATTTTATATTTAATTCATCTGGAATGCACAAGAGCCTAGACTCTTAACTATCTATTATAAAGGTGAGCACAAATTTTCCTGTGAAAATGCAGCTTCTGTAAAACCTCGGCAAAAAGGCCCTGTGGATAAAGTCTTTCCATGTCCTTGTCTCATCTCTTGTGTTCAGCTGCATATAACACCCTAACTCATACCACACAATGTTTGACAAATGACGGCGGCTCTCAAAGGAAATTACTGAAATGGAAGGACTGATTCATCACACTGTGTAAAAGCAGCGCCATTTTTTAGTCGCCCTATCTCATTTTTTTTTTCCTTTTTTGATTATTTTCTTCCACTGCTGTGTTGAGTCCTGAGGGGTTTGAGGTCAGGCATTCCTGCTATTTAAATATGTTATCTCATACAACCAGAGAACCCACATTCTCCTTAAAGGCTGCTTTGTTTGGCATCTGACTTTATTGGGGTAAAGTAAGGGAGCCTTATTTGGAATAACGGTGGCAGCTGATGCTGTGAATATCTCACATCAGTCACCTGAAGATGCCGTAAAACAAATGCACCGCTAAGGGCTTTTTTCTCTATTTATCTTAATCAGGGGGTTTTTAGCAGCACTCTGGTTCAGGGGTGGCAGCCAAATCAGCTCACCATCCCCTCCCAAGTCACTTTAGAGAAAGTACAATTTTATCTCTGATGGACTCTATAGTGGAGCGTCACAAAGGATACATCAATGAAAAATGGGATGCAGCTAAAAGAAAAGGCAGACAATCTAGTTTTTCAAGCCCCGTGTAGCTGGGTCTGGAAGAGGGGAATAGAATTACGTGTCTACTTTTCAAACAGAACGCTAAGAGATCCTAATGTATGTTTCCACCCACTCACAACATCATGTTCCAACAAAGTACTGTTATGTGTAATAGAAAAATATGGCCATCGATGACAGAATACTGAATAACGTTAAGAGGTGTATGTGTATGTGCTACATATTCCAGGCTTACGTTAGAACTGAACATAAACTTTCTTTCCATTTTAGTTTGTTCTAGTCTCTCTTTTAGAGCTGAAGTTTAAAATTGATGAACGTTTATTTATCATTATGTATTTTATTGAGAGACTAATCTATCGATCAACAGGAAATAATTTTTCAAATATTACTCATGATACTACGAAGCAGCATTTAGAAAAATATGCACTCCTTTGTTAGACTGATCATGTAAATTTTTCATATTTAAATGTGAGACATATTCATTTAATCGAGCTCTTCTATAGGTCCTATACAAATGTTGATACCATGGATACAGCATTCAAAACCAGGCTTTAAAATCCTACATGTGGCATCAAACACATTAAGATCTGACCAGCTCGCCTACCTTTCAGGTTATAAGTGAAATGTGAGAGTACTAAGTAGAATGAATCGAAGGGGCAACTACAGAGTAAGATAAATGGGTTAGCACAGTATGTTAAGCCCTGAGCTTGAGTTTTCAGTGTCTCAAATGTGGGTCTTTCAGCCTGAGCAGATCACCATGGTAACCTAATCTTCACACCAGTTCAGAGGAGGTAACCCTCAGATTTTTGGAATTCAACTTTGCTGTAAAAAGAAACTGCCCTTTTACTTATTCCTCACACTGAGGCACCATACTGCCATCCCACTGTGTGCTTCCAAATAGCATGTGGACGTTGCAGAATCAGAAGTGCTGCCATAAAGTTCACAGTGGTTCCAGCAAGGAACCACTCATTTCACCCAAAAATGGCTTTGGGTTGGTAGTGCAATTTATGCTTTTTTTATTACATGAATGTAGACGCCGATACAGAGTCTGGTCTGAATCAGAACAGACTCTGGTCTGATCCAGAGTCATTGGTTATGGTTATGGCTGAAGCCATTGGTTATGGCTTGTTTACCGAAGCCATAACCAAATACTGACCCCAAATGGACAACAATAGTTTGAATAGTTAGACAACGTGGCATAAATATTAAAGTGTATTGTTTTTTGCTGATGGTATTTTCTTAGCAACTATTTCTAAATATCAAACATAAATTTTACAAAGCTGCTTGTATTGATGGAGATAGACAAATTAATGCAATAAAACATGCAGACTAACAGTAGTTGCACTGCAACAGCACTGAAACTAAAAAGCTGCAAGCGTGAATAACAACATTCACATATTAAAGTTCAATACTATAAACGCCACAATGCCCAAGGTAATGCTGACCAAAAGCTTAGATAATGATCATGGTTACCAACATCAGAAAAACAATATAAGAGTTGAGCACAAATATGTTTAAATGAGCATATTTATGAGCAAATGTTAATGGGAGAAATATTAAATTCTCCCATTTTTTTAGGAGACAATAGATTTTAAAATTACATACTAAAACAGAGAGCCACCCTTGTTGGCACAATCAAACAGCACCGTGCCTGGGCAGGAAATATCACAACCACAAACTTCACAAATTCCATTTAAATATAATTGTTTTTTGAAAAAGGATCTCATTGTACACACAAAAAAAAAAATCATCATATAAAAATGTAGTTTTAATTTGTTACTGTCAATATTCAGACAGTGCTTTCTGAAGACACGTGTCTGTGAAGTTTTATTGACAATTTGGCCAAAATTAAATGTAAGTTACATGACCAAACAGAACTGAACATCTGTAAATAAACTGGAAAAAGTCAGGTTACAGGTACAATGAGACATTACTGACTAAATATGCAGAAACTTTGCATATAGTTCAAAATGACTAAGTGTTAAGCTGCATGTCACAGCAAATGAAACTCCCATGCATAAAGCACCAGACTGTTCTACATATAATGATTACTGGGGTTCTTTTCTCTTTGATTTCATTCTGAAAGCCATTCTGAAGGTAAAAATGATCTGAGCTCTTTATTTAACAGCCCTGTTTACTAGAGAGTGTCTCCTCTTCTCTAACATCTCATAAAATCTTTACTGATGGCATGTATTTTCACAATAATATTATTTTCATTCATGCTTAGTGCTTCGCAGACATAAAAAAATCTTCCAACACGCACAACTATTGCATTCACTACCAATTAAATCCAGTAAATAAGTTAATATTTATGGAGAAAGACTTAGAGTATAAATATAGATTACTCAGTGAGGTCAGAGGATATTTCTGTTGAGCATCCAGTCTTAAACTGTCACTGCACCAGCAGATACAGTCAGAGAAAGGAAATAGGCAGAGGAAGCCAGCAGTGCTTCAGATTGGTGTGGCAGAGGGTTATTCTTATTATCTTCATTCTGAGACGTTAATCTGTTGTTTACCACAAGCAAATGTGAGCACAATAAAGCCCTGTGCGAGAAACATTTCCTCAGATTGCCTAAAAATGCTGGTGAGAAAGACAAATTCAGCTTATTCTGTTCATGTTGTTGGATAACAACTGACACAGTGATGAATGTACTCATCTCAAAGTTATTAAGCAGTAAAAGATGTAGTGATATTTATATCATAAGCATATCTTTATATGCAAAGCAGGCTGTGCCATATGTGAGCTTATGAAAGCACACATGAAAGAGAAGCTTGCTCACTGAGCATGCTTATATCGTCAAGTCTCACATTAAAATATGACAAAGGTTAGGTAATGTGATGTTTGTAAGGAGACTAGCAAAGGTATTGTAACAAAAAGCACAGCTTCTGCAGCAAAACGGAAAGCAGTGGAACGTGAAATACAATACATGCTTGAAAATGATGTTGCTTATGCAGGTTAATAGAAATTAAAGTGGTCTGACTGCCATGTGACAGATGAATTGTCTTGATCCCAGTGATTTTCAAAATTGCTAATAGGGGGCGCCAAGGAAAATCAGAAGGTATGCGACAGCCATTTTATCCATCCATCCATTGTCTGTAAGCCCTTGTCCCTTAGTGGGGTCGGGAGGTGCTGGTGCCTCTCCAGCTAGTGTTCCAGGCGAGAGCTGGGGTACACCATGGACAGGTCGCCAGTCTGTTGCAAGGCAACATAGAGACAGACAGGACAAGCAACCATGCATTCATACACACACCTAGGGAGAATTTGGAGAGGCCAATTAACCTGACAGTCATGTGTTTGGACTGTGGGAGGAAGCCGGAGTACCCGGAAAGAACCCACACATGCACAGGGAGAACATGCAAACTCCATGCAGAAAGACCCGGGTTGGGAATCGAACCCAGGACTTTCTTGCTGCAAGGCAACAGCTCTACCAACTGCGCCACTGAATTTATGCTAAATACATGTAACAATTATTGAATTGAAAATAAAATTGTGAAAACAATGTAAAACCATGTTTCTTTGCAAATGTAGAATTGTCTGTAGGTTTGCAAAAGGGGTCACTGGTCACAAGCTATTGCCATTTTTGGAGGCCATTGCCTGGAGCAGTTGGAAACCCCTGATGAGCCCATTGTTGTTATGGTGTGTTTCATCAGTTTTTGCCCTTTTACAAAAGCTGTTCTCACATTTAATTCAATGTTTGACAGAGAAAGTGGTCTGACCAACAGTGGTCAGATGTCACTGAGACAAATATCTGTTTAATAAACAGAATAAGATGTTTTAATTTAAACAACTAACAGATAAATTAGAACCCCTAAGCAGTAGATTTGGTAAAAAGAGTAAGTACTTAATAAATTCAGCCAATTAGTACACTTTTGCTTTCATCTCTTTTTCCCAGAATATAAAACTTAGTCAGGTAAATAGATTAAATTTATTTTGTATCAAGTTAAAAAAAAACATGACAACTGCAGCTGTACACAATTTTCTTGGCAAATTTATTCAGTAATGAATTGATTGCCTCATTAAAGGTGTTGTCTCCAATTTCAAGCAAGAACATTAGATGAGATCTTAAAGTGCATACATTTTTAATGGTTAATTAATCAAAAGCACAAAGAATGTAGTTCTGGTTTATTAGTCTCTGTGGGCGACAGAATTTCAATGTGTCTCACAAAATCTTATTAGGTAAATTTTTTACAATCATACTAAAATGTTTGGAGCAGGCCAAAGTTTGCCTGTCATTTACTACTTGTTTGTTATACAGTGTTTATGATTTACTTAATTGGTTTTGATTCTTCCTCAAGAGATGGAACACAATTAGAAGCATAACTACAGACCAGCCTAGAGAGACGCATAACATGGAGAATCTGTTGTATTTCATCAATTTTATAACAGTAATGTCAGTCTACTAAAGTTAGTGGTAATATTGTTTAAAATATAACTGTTCAATGAGTCTGCACAAAAAGACATTTTTTGGCTAAATACAAAAAGACAATGCCTAGAAAAACAAGTGAATTTATGAAATAAAGGAAAAAAGCTGCATCTGCTTATCGGAGGGTTAGTGACAAAGCACCTCATGCCCCCACACTGGTCATGATTTTCAGTGCTTCTTATTAAGGAGCTGATTCTGACCAGCTGGCATGTATGAAGAAACACATCAGTATGTACAAATAATACAAAGGCTACTTTTGAAGCTGGTTTCATTCAAAGACTGTAATCACAAGTTAAAAGAAAAAAAAAGGTCCAACAATGGGTGTAATTTAAAGCAGGTATAAACTAATTGTGTTATTGTCTTCAACTGAAGACGGCTTTTACCTTGATGGCAGTGGAAGCGATCTGGATGTGGTGCAGCTTGTGCAAGGTGCTCTCTCTGTCAATGAAGTAGGATGCAGCCAGCTGGTGCAGGGCTTCCAGCGTCACAGCTGTGCCGTTGGATTCACTTGCTTCAGACGTTCGACTCAACTTTCTCTTGTCCACAAAGATCATTAAGGACTCTTCCCCTACAGGCGCAGACACAGACACATACACTAGCTTCATTCTTTATGAGTCATAACCCTCTGAACACATAATATTTTTAATATAGATGAACTAACCTGAGCACATCTAGCGGGCCATCATATGGAAATAGAAACATAAGGCTGAGAACACCTTAAAACCTAAATGTGTTAATTTTATTTCAGCCTAAATGTCAGTGGAGTAAGTGCTGCTAAAATGCATAAACCAAGACACTTCATGGAACATGTCTTTCAATAAAAATGAGCACAACTCTCAGAGGACAGTGCATTTATAGATTGTGTAAGGAGTGGAAGATCGATAGAAAAAAATCTGTTCTAATGGGATTAGGTTTTATGGGAAAAGTGGTTTTTGTTTGCAGAGACACCAGATTATTGGTGATAGTTGATTGTTAACATGCCTGCAGTAAAACAGTTCTTCTCATTTAAAATAATATATGCATGTGTAATAATATGTATGCATTTAATAAAATATGATTTTACTCATGAGTTTCCATAGGGTTTCACCTGAAGATGCTAACTTTGACCGTTTCTGATTTTATGAAACATAACAGTTTAATGTACTGCAGGTTCTTTGACAGAGGTAGAAATTGTTGATCAAATTTAAAATGAAGAAATAACAATATATTTCCCTTTTTATGCAGAGTAGAAGTGGCAGCAATTTACTTTATTTTTCATGAACAGGGAGAAAAACATCAAATGCATGCTTTTGGTTTATGTAGTTAAATTTGTGGGTCTTCTTAGTTTTACTGTTTTTAGAGGAATTGGGAAAATAATTTTTTGTGTCTGACTTGCCCATATTCAATCAGAGGAAAATGCCCTATTTCAAAATTTGGCTAACTGATTGACTTATTTATTTTTTGAAATTATCAGTTGTAATTTGGGTGCTCTTGTGTATTTAAGAATTACTTTTTTGTATCCTGAAATATGTATTATAAAGTTCTCTTGAAAAAGTTTGTTTATTGCTCATTGAAACTTTTCTTTGCTCTTCAAAGACAACTTGAAGTTTTATAGCGCTGCTTTATTTATTTATTTTTGTCTTGTAGGAAGTAGATAACCCTCTTTATGAAGCAAAAACACAACTGCACACTGAAGCCAAGAGCTTCATGCTGTTCTACTGATCTGCAAGTGGTGGTTCTATGCCAGAAAATGAAGCAACACAAGCAGCAAAGGACGGCTGTGAGCCATTCAAAAAACAGAGCAAAAAGAACGTATTTGTCCCTTTGTAGAGTTCTATCTGTTATACTTAAATGTTTGTAATTAGCATTTTTTATTTCATTTGATTGTGTTTTCTTGCTGATTCAGTTCCAATTTATCCATTTTAAGTCAGTTAATTTCAGTAAAATATATGTCATCAACCTTGTTTATTTTACTCTGTTAAAAAAAAGGTCAGTTTTTATTAGACATACCAGTAAAATCATATTTGTATTTCTTATATCTACATTTAAACCTGAACAGCAACGATTGATTTATTTTATTTTATTTATTCAGTTCCACTTCATTCATTTTAATTCAGTTAATTTCAGTAAATTATAACTCAAAGTCTAAGCTGATCATAGTTATCAACACTGACACATGTTGCTTTTGTTTTTAGTTTTGTCACCTTATCAGGATGTCTCATTACACCGCATATTTGTTTGGAGTAAAATCATCTGTGAAGACTCTGACAAGCACATTTCAACTTTACGTACAGTCCTGTTAATCAGTCCACTTTAACCACGTGACATGGTCATTGTAGAGCTCTGGCTTCTACTCTCCCCCCACCACCTGGGGTGGGAAGAATGCTTCACAGATCATTATCTCTGCAATTACTTGCAATCATACATATTTAATTAAACATGGTATATGGGTTTACATACCAAAGTGCTATTAATGCATGCAGTTTATTAGACACATTTTTTTTAACAATTAATCAAGATTTCAAGCATTAAAAGTTCCAGCTCCAAAAATTTACCTTTAAAGAATTGGCAACTAAATTCACATTGGAGAAGAAACCCTGCAGCAAGGTACATAACTGGCAATAACAAAGGGATGCGACTTGTGTATTATGAATTAGATTTAGTATTGTACATATTTAATGAAAATAGAGTTAACATCTTTTTAGATACAAGAAAACACACCATGTTTCTCGACAAGCCACTTTGAAATATTAACAAACTTCTACAGGGGATCCGTAAAACAGGGCAGAGGTAATGCTGTGAGGTGTTTGTCACGCTGCAGAATTTGTTTATCTCTCCTAGTTTCCAGCAGATAATGGGCAACATTGCAATTTACTTTTTTTAATACTGCTGGTATTCATCATTTGACAGTTTCCGCACAAATACAAAAGGATGAAAGGAGTCAGCAGAGGAGCGAGAGGGAGGAGACAATGCACACGATAGCCTCAGACGCTGTGCTGAACATTGCAGTACTCTGGCTAACTTAGATCTATTGTTCTGGAAAGGATCCAGTGGCAGTTTATTTCAACAGAAACATCAAAGACATTTGTTTTGCATGTTTAATAACAAAATATGAGCCCCTCACACCAGAGGAGCTATCTCTTCTTTCTACGAGCACAATGAAAGCTGCTTCCATTGTAGCATTTTGAAATTAAAATAATTTTTAAAAGATTTTTTTTTTCTATGTAAAATCATTTATTTTAAAGTTAAAGAGGAAATGGAACTGACAATGCTATCAATTTAATATCTGAATGTAATTTGTTCACCTTTTTTATCCAATTTTATTGGCAATTTCCATCTAATGTGTATTGTGCTTTATTTGTTTTTATGTTTATGTCAGTTTCTCAAGTTTAAGCAATGGTGAAATGTATAAAATCATCAAACTGTATTTTCTGTAAAGAGGAGGTGTTCTTCCGCATCTCAGGCATATCAAATCTCTATCTCCACTCCACTCTGTTAAGACAGGTCAGTAACAGCAAAGAAAAACACTACCCGTCTTGTTTTATTTACCTCCCAGCATTGCGGAAAGCAGGAAGTGGGTTCCGTATTTCCTGATGAGGCTGTCAGTGATGGCCCTGAGACTGGGCCTCCTGCCCAGCTGCCTAATGGTCTGGAGGAACTCTGGATCCAGCGGCAACGAAAAGCCATTGTTCTCTTGTCTCTCCAGGGCCAAGCTGTTCACCTTCCAACGGCCAAATTCCCTGCAATATCACACAAACGCATGCTCTGTGTGAGTGAAGGATACATAGCACAAACGTCATGAATGCAGCATGGAGGCTGATTTGAGAGAGATTACAAGAAATAGGCAAATGTGGCATGGAGGCTTGCACAAAACGGTTTTATTTATTAAAAACTTAAATAAAAGGTTACAGGCAGTTTTTGCAAAAAACAACACAGTGAAGAGTATTTTGTGCTTTTCTGAGTGTAATGTTTTACTTTTGAAATGAGCAGGTGAAAGCTGATCACATTGAATCCTACAATCAATGCAAGGTGTAAAATATGATGACTTCTAAGTGAATCTCATGTGCAACGACTTTATATGAACAATACAATTTAGTTTCAAGTTGCCACTCAGGGAATTGGATTGCACCATGGTGGAAAAAAAATTGTGTTTTGAACCAATTTTAAATAATAGCTCTATCTTTCTCATCTTGAGTCAGCTTTTGAGGCTCTGTGGTCAGAAAGGCTGCAATCATGGATGGAGTCTTGCTGCTTTTTGGGGGCCTCTTTTAGACTGAGCTGGCTTCATATGTGGTTTATTGAAATTCAGCCTGGTCTTGGTGTATGCCAACTGCATTTATCATCCAAGTGCAGACTGAATGCTGCTTCTTGATGCGTAGATTAGCACTATTCAAATACAGCCGGTAACAAACATGGTTCTTTCAGCGTAGCAGAAGAAAGATCCGCGACCTTTGAATTGGTTCTGGCAAGATGGCCGAGCTTTTGATCAAAGACGAAAAAATAACATCTCACATCTTTCCAAGTGTTCGCTCTTTCCAAATTTTCAATAGGTGGAATTTTATAGAAACAGAAACCTTATTGTGGAGCCACAGACAAATTGAGCTCAGAATTGTTCATAACCCTGTCACATTTAGTTCAGAAATTATTTTTATTGAACTATGAAGTTTAATTTTTGATACCTGAAAATAATTTACAATGTAAAAGGAGCATCGATCAAATATTGTGGGGTTTTTACACTATAAAAATGGCAAGTCAAAATTTTCTCAATAATTAATGGAGAAAAGAAATGTATTCAAATTACAGCAGTCAAGTATACTTTTTAAATTGCTGACCAGCTTTTTGCACGCCTACATAATTTATCTGAAAGAGGCCCATATATTGGAATATTGTTGGAAGCCCTCATCACGGTAATATTTTTTCTTCCTCTGAGAATCAAGTAAGGACTCCAAAATATTAATATTTCCCTCAAATACAAGAAACTTACTGGTATGAATCCATTTGGACTTTGTACATGAATACAAACAGGATGCAACTTACATTTGACTTCAAAATGTAATTTCACATGGAAAATTGAATATCAATGAGCAAAAATCACCACAATGTCTGCCTATGAGGCAATGTAAACAATACATGGCCATGTCATCATATCAGGAACATCATATCTCAATATGCAGACAATATACAGTGTTCTGAGATTCTGTCTTGATTTATTCTATTTTTTTGAACAATAAGCAATTTATTTTTCAATAAGCAAATCTCTGTAGTTTCAGTCTCAGAGTAAAAGGAATTACTAACTTGCACCTGTCTCTTATTGCTACTTGCAAACAATTCATCATGTTAATCAATACATTACTTTATTCAACAGCTGCAAGAGTGTTTTTTACGGCTAGTGTTGAAACAAGGCCAGCCTTCGTAAGTGCTGACCATGATCATCAATATACGCTGTTTGATTGCCTCCAGAGGGGGGCTTTATTGTTTGTTGTATTTCATAATTGTCCATCTCATGCATTGGATAAAATATCTGAAAGAAACTTCTTCTCTAATTCATTACAACTATGGACAATTCTAACTGTAGAAAATAAATGGATGCCTCCAACAAGACAAAACACAACCATTAAATGCTTTTGTAAGCAAACCTTTAAAGAATATTTGTTAAGAAACAATTCTTAGCTTCAAAATTCTGATGCTTTACTATAGCTCTTGTTTATGAATGCTATTCAGTTCTTTGCACTAGATTTCACATTTTTCTGCCAAATAACTTCAAATCTAATACTTATTCTCCTGTGAAGTCTTGTCTTTTCACCAATTCTTATGGAACATTTGGCTCTTAAGCTTCATTAGTTTCTTGACACCATTAAAGTGGACATTCAAGGGCATTAAACTGAACAGTGTAGTTAATGTTTAATAAAATCTAACACTAAAACCACCAATATTGCATGACCCGGATACAACCATGCATTCATAAGGAAAAAACTATTTATGTAAATAGGCTGTTCTTCAGCATTAGTCAGATAAGAACTAGCAAAAAACCAAAATAATACAAAAATTGGACATAGACCTAATTTAAGCTAAACTATTGCAGTCTAAGATAGAATACTAAGAATACTAATATACAATATACAATGTTCATAAATAATCTATGACAAAATATTTTTAATAACCATTTTTCAACCTTGTTTATTTTACTTTGTCAAAAAAATAGAGCCAAATAGAAGAAGTGATGTCATACTTTCACACAACAGACAGCTCACAGTTGACCGTGTGCTGCATTTGGGGTTCTGTATTCCTCACACTTAGAATTTTACTCAAGAATCTTGATTTTTTTTTTTTCTCTCTGTTTTTTGTATTTTGGGATTGTTTAGCATTTGCCTGAGGAACTTTCTCAGAAGTTAATTATGGAAGAACATAAGTTTCAGTTGTATTATCAGTGAAACTCATGTTCTCTAGTTGTGCCAAAGCTCATCTCCTTCACTTCATGTTCATCATTTTGGAACCAGCATTAAACTTAATTCTGTAGTTTGCAGCCTGGTCATTTTTAGCTACTCAGTAATTCTCTTTCAGTCCAGTTTTTATGAGTCAGACCAGTAAATTCATATTTGTATATCCACATATAAACCTGCACAGCAATGATTTATTTATTTTATTTGATAAGTCATGGTTCCAGTCAGTTGAACATGCTAAACTCTGGCTGATACAGCATCATCCAAAAGGTAAGTGGACAGCTGTGTGTAGAGCATTTTTATTGTTTCTGTGCGGTTGAAAATATTTCCTCTAATTTTGATATTTTATCTTAAAATTATCTTACATTTAAAGAGTTGGTACAGAGAATCGGTTTGAGAAAAGTGATGAATAAGAGCCTCAAGAAGGTGATTTTAAGAGTTACACAAAGTCAAAAAAGTTTTTACTGAGGGCTAAGAAATAAAAGTGAACTACTTTTGATATCGATGTGCTATACTAGAGTATTTAAAAATACAGCTTTACTTTCAGAGGCATGTCTGCTGTTAATTCAAGCTTCTACTTTTAAACACGTTTCTGGAAAGATAAACATCTTATGGCAAAGTGTATCTATTTTATCCATATAATCGTTTAATTTCTGTTTGTTACAGAACATCCTGAAGTTGGAAAAGCTGGCTGTCTTTTCAAGGTCTCAGATATGAGGAAAGTATGAACATAAGGACTACACACTGAGGCTGATGTTTACATTTACTGAAATTAATCACACAAGATGAAGACACCTTGAAATGTCAACTTCAAGACCACTTTGTCTTTAAAGTAAAACGTCATCTCCACAAAAGATTGGCCTTGTATAACTTTATAAAAGTGTCCTGAGCATAGTGCAAAAACAATTTAACCTCTATGTTATAGCCTAACCTTATTTTAGTAGAATCATTCTTCAAGTACACTGTACATGTCAATATGTGGGGATTTTTTTCTTTCCTTTGCTCTTTACATTGTAAGTATGTCTGGTCGTCAAACATAAGAAAGATACAAAGCTTTACTGCAACATCTACTTGTTCTTCAGAAAAAAACTTGAGAAACAGCCTGTAAGGAATCAAGTTTTTATAGCTCTTTTTGAGTGCATTTCCTGAAACTTAAAAAAATTTGAGTTTTACTGTGAAATTTTCAGACTGTTGGAAATGTTTTCGCAACAGAAACAAATCTGCTTTGACTCTTTCCTCTCCAAACTCCACAGAAAACACTCAGTATCACTCATGAAAAACATGCACACAGCGACGCCGTCCAACAGCAAACATCCAAACAAAGCAGCAGAAAAACTTTGCTATTTCCCAGAATATGACACCCCCCATGGGTGTAGGACTGCTGCCAATCAATTCCTCACCAATAACAATGCCTCCCCCCAAAGAAAACTACAAACAGAAAACAGCTCATTAAGGCCTTTTTCATGTCAGTGTTTCTCTTTAACGAGCAGCCATTAGTGTTTGTGTCCATCCGCTGGGGCCAGCTAAAGAGAGGAGCAGCGTATGGATAAAAAGGGAGAGTTTAGCTGTGATCAGCACACTGTGTCACTGTGATGGACATTTATGAATGGTGTCCCAGCTTAGACTCACACATTCCACTACAACCTCACGGACTGCATGGTCCTGCATTTTGTTTATATCATCATTCACTATTTTCAGTGAGATACTGAGTGACTGTAGCACATGCAGATTTATTTGTTTCACGCATATCTGTGAAGAAGACCCCAACCCCCTCATGCATCTCTTACTGTCAGGCTCCCCTCTGAGAAAGCCAGTACAGCGCCAGGTAAAAGAAGAGTTATAGAGGAGATGCCAAAGCTACAGGGGCTATGATCAGAGCAGAGGAGTTGTACCTTTCGTTCTGTTCGTCATAGCACAGCTGTCTCAGATCCATCACTGAGCACAAGCTGCCTGAGGGCTCTTCTCAGTGCCCAACATAGCAAATCAGGGAATCAACACGCTGAATAGCATGCTGATGCAGTTGAAACTTGCATCTGAGCACTACTGTGAAAGCTATGCTCAGTTTAGTATCTAAGTAGGGGAAGCAAAGACAGTGCTTTCTTCTTTTTCATGTAATCTTCCCCTGATGTTTTCAAATGACTAAGAAAATGAAAAGTGATTGAAAACAAACCCCATGGTTGAGTTAAGTATCTGAAAAGTGAAGCTAGACTGACTCCTGAAAGAGGCAGTTTTCTGTGCACTTAAACATTATTACTCTGAATCACATTTCTAAAAGTTATTCTCACTTTCATAAAACAAAAAAATCACATAAGCATCTGGAGATTGTTGTTGTTTAAATTACACATCCAATTACTCTAAGTACATGTATTAACCTAAATTAATACATGTACTTAGATTCATATATGAAAATAGTTGACTTTATTCAACAATTTACACAAATATTGATTTATGAATACTAACATTTATTGGACGGATGGACAGCTGGACAGACAGATTGATTTCCCAGAAGCCTATAACAGACTACTGGAAGTGACCAACTAAGCTTAGGATAATTAAGCTTAGCTATTTCACAGCTTTTGTATAATCTGAATCATATTCTACCAGTTCTATTTTGTGATCTTAAATACAGAGCAGATCACTTCAAAAACTATTTGTGCCCTGATGTCTTTGAATACAGACAACTACCATTAGCTATTGAGCCGAGTAAACGTATTCCAGATTTCTTAAAAGCAATCTTTGATGATATGAGCAGCTAACTTCTATTTCTTTCAACAAATGGGACACAATATTGCTAAGAAAAATATTCAAAAAAGGAAATATGTCAGTCAAACAAATCCAATCTTTAATGATTCTTGGTTTCTGCTATTGTACTGCAGAAAATTTACTAGAAATTAGTTTTAATCATCATCTTCTGCAATCATCATCTGTTCTCGTATTAATTTATTTTAGGAGTGTCTGATGATGCAGCGATGGCTTATGTGCTGGTGCTCAGCTCCCAGACAGCCAACAATGCATCTTTATAAGTGAAAATATACCTTTATTCTTAGAATTCTCCTCGATAATTAGGCTGACATTGCATCATCTCACAGTTCTTTTTCTGCCCTTTCTGTGCTAAAAATGGCAAGCTACATTTTCACGTATTCTTTCCTGAAGAATATTTGACTGTCACTGAGAGTAAAAGCGAAAAGCAAAGCTAAAAGAGCGTGACTTGTCTTCACAGGTGTTCTGACTTTTCAAATCGTGCACTGTCTCCAACAGAGAGCTGATTATCATCAGAGTGTTGTCTTCCAATGCTCATTTCTTCACTGTTTCACACATATGGTGTGTAATAAATTTGCCACAATTAGGTCTGGATCATTGCTCTTGATAAGAAAAACTGGGATTTAACGTTTGATTCAGATAGAAGTGGATAGCAGAGAGAAAACTGTGGAAAGTTATACATGCACCATGCAAAAACAAACAAAAAAAATCAGTAAGCTAAACATTTTCCAGCTAATTCAGGAGTACCAAATATCCATCATACATTCACCTATCTTTCTCATCCTATGCAAGAAAGGGTCGCAGTTAGGATCCTCCAGACTGACCTGTGGTATTTCTTGGTTCTCTAAGATTTCTCCAAACCAGAAATAAAATAATTTCCCTCCAGCGCAGCCTGGCTATTACATAGCCATCCCTCCATGAGGGATCATGATCAGACGTACAAACAACCTGAACTGCCTGCTTTTGATGTGGAGGAGTAGCTGCTCCACTCTGGGCTTCCACCAGATGAACAAACTCCCCATCCTACCTCCAAACATGAGCCCTTCCTTCCAAAGCAGAAAATGTATTTCAGCTGCTTCTATTGGGGATCTCGTTCTTTCAGTCACAATCAATGTCTCATGAACTATCCCAGAAAATAAATGAAATAAACCTTAAAAAACTGGAGGTTATGTATAAATAATGTTCTTTAAATAAAATAAATACTCTAAATGAATACATGTACTTTGTTGTGCAGCAGCAGTAGCTCAAAATAGTAGATACCACAATAACCAACTTTGGAAAACAGTTGACTGATGCGTACAAAAAAGTATTTCAAGGAGCTTTCCAAAGAGATTAAGGCAAACAAAGACAAGTCAAACATGCTTCATTTAATAGGAAAGATAAAGTGGGATTTGGACATTTCAAGCAAGCAGTTCTCACCTACTTATAAAGATGATCTATTTCAAGCATTAAGCTTCTTCTGACATTTTTATTGTTTTACAGTAGTTATCTTTCATTCAACCAATATGCATATTTGAAATCAGCATATTTAGAAAGATAAAAACACAAAGAGCTTTTCTTACTCGGATTAAGAGGAAATCTTCACAATCAAGCAGCCGAGAAAGCATTTCTTGAAAGGTGCCTTCAGTACAGCATCTATCAAGCTTTTAAACTAATACTGCTGATGATTGTCTCTCAACTAAACAGAGTTTAGGAGAGAAATGAGAAAATAGTTGAGAGGGTGGAAAAGAAGATGGAATCTCTGTCTGAATCTTTTAGTCATCAGCCCACCACAGAGACAAACTGCAGTAGGAAAGGATGCAAGATCATCACTGAGGAAAACAAAGTGTGTAATGATCCAGGGAAGAGTCATTGGTTGGGAATGCTTTACAGAATTGCCACCAGGAGTTTATCAAAACAACTTCAAACAAACATCAGATCATTAATTTGCAATGATCCTATAAAACCTACTGAGAGGTTCTGTCGACAAGGCAGAGTCGTTCTCACTCATTTCTGAAGTTTTCATGCCTTTGATATTTTTAAATAACCCATGTCAAACACCCTAGATCAGATTTTTTAAAGAAGCACACTGTAAACTATACCTGATATCTTTCAATAAAATCCACAAATGGCTATTTGAGAATTGTTTTTAGTAATTCAAAACACTTACATCATAACTGCATGAATGTTACTGAATACTATTTGCACATCAATACAATTATGAAAAACTACACCAGGATAATTTATTCATAAAAATAGTGATATAATAATAATAGTTAATAATAAAAAATAATAATAATTATGTCACAGTAACAGAGTCAGAACATATCGCATATGATAAGAGTTGCTGCCAATTTAACATATTTTATTTTTATTGCCTTTCTAATTCTTTTAAATTTAAATATTGCCATAAAGTCATCCAATTCCCGATAGTATTAGGCAGGTAGATGGACATTAGGGGGTTGGTGTTTATCTCAAGTTGCCAATGGTCAAGAGGCGGCAAACACCCCGAAAAGCTAACCAGCCACAGGCTCAATGAAGAGACAAACAATCACTGAGACACATGCACACAGACCAATTTAGATTCTCCAATTAACCTAGCAGACATGTTTGTGGACTGTGTAAGTAAATGTGATTGCCCAGAGTAAACCTTTGCATGCATAGAGAAAAAGGGACATGCAAGCTCCACACTGAAAGGCCAGAGTAGAAATTCCAACAATGGTTTTCCGACCTGAAATTAGTTGAGTTTAGCAATGGGGCTCACGTCTGCTAACCCCATGTTGCTATCCTAATAAACTACCAAAACATATAAATATACATATGCATAAATGTCATGTTCAATATCAACAGTTATTTTACAGAATGCTATGCAATATCACTCTAATGCATGGCATTAATCCAGCAATCATGCAAAGTCAGTCAAGACTAATTGGATATTAAAATTTTTGACAGTGGTGGTTGCATAATTGGTGTGAAAATGTATTTATCCCCTCAGAGATTTCTTCTGTTTGTGCTTTGTTGTTGTCAATTAATCAAACTAATTTTAACATTAGGCATGGGTGAAAATAAGCAAAACAAAACAAAAACTTTTTAAATTAAGTTTTTATTCATATGGGGAAAAAAGATCCAAACAAGTATGAACTTTTGTAAACAACTTCTAAAGGAGTTGCTCCTCCATTAATTTACACACATACAATGTCTATCTTTCTCCACAAGGACTTTGCATAGACTGCCAATTCTTTTTTCATTCATTTCTACAGTCTAACCCTGATCCGTTCCCTAAACCTGACCATCAACACTACATGCCTAACCCTAAACTCAATTCACACCTTAGTTCTAAACCTAACCTCTAGCCCAAACAGCACTTCTGCTGACTGTCCATTAGGAGCAGTCAGTCCTTACAACATAATATGTGTCAGAAAAACGGCCCCTACACTGTATCAAAAACAAGGTCTCACACACACACTTCCCACTCACCACTTCTGTAACAACATGCATTAAACTCTATATAGTTAAAACTTCCATCCTGCAATTATGCACTGATTAGAATGTCAGTGACAATGTTTGGGTTCAGTGATTTTCCCAAAGGCTCTTTAATTTGCGGATCAAATTGCTGGCATTTGAGTTGAAGGACAACCGCGATGTAGCTTACCTTTATGCCAGGTAAGCCACAGCTCTCAATAGCATAATCGCTGAAGTGGTTAACAAATTCTTCAAAACATAAGAGTGAGGGTCAGCTGATCTGCATTGCATAAGCATAGGTGAATGAGGGAATGATGGAATGTGAATAATCTGGTAAATCAAGAACTTAGTTTTTTGGATCTACTCTTTTTTGGCCTTAAAAATTGGAGCAGAACCTGCATTACTGTAGTTGAGACCTCAATCCGTCTACTCATCTCCCGCTCCACATAACCTTCATTCATGAACAGCATTCACAGTGTGATTTTAAAAATCATGCAGGGATTTGAACACAACACACTGTAAGCGTGATATGATCAAATCTTAACTTATCAATAGGGACAATTGAGAAGAGGCTGGAACGAAGGACAGGAAGAACTCAATTTGTATGGCACTCAGACTTCTATCACAGCAGCAGCTGAACTGCAGGGTTTTAACAAAAAATATCTGACATTGCTTTATATTTGCCGTAAGTTGTAAAGAGAACTAAATCAGCCGTTGGGATGCCTGAAACACTGAACGGACACAGAGCACAGATTCAGGCTAATATGCAAATGTTTTCATATGGTTATTTTAGATGAAAGATTTTGTCAAGAATAAATGATGAGTGCTACATATGAAGCTGGATTATCAGTCCAATGATGAAAGAAAAAAATCATACCGCGTGTTTAGTTCTCTGTCAGTGCTTCCATTTTCCCTTTTATTTCCCAATATCTTTTTGTTCAGGCAGAAAAGAAAGCATCTTTTTAGGTTAGACTGAATTAGAAATTACAGAGGATGTTCACTTATAATTCTAACTCAATAATATATCTCAGTCTGCTCGACTAGGTGTCCTGTCACAAAGCTTTTGTAATGTAAATTTCACCATCTGTACCAGCATAATACCAGGAGTTTATGCATAGCTGCACTTTCATGTGCAGCTATGATTTTTGTGACCGCAACGACCGCACTGACCGCAATGTGTGCACCCTGAAAGCAATAAAAGAAAACACACATTTAAATTGTAGTTGCAAGCTCACTGCAGAAAATGAAAAACTCAAGGTCAGGTTTTGGGTAGCAGGGAAAACAGTGAGGTTTGTTTCTAAGTAAAACAGCATAAGAAGAATTGTCCTTTGTTGTCATATGACATTTATCTAATTTATCTCTCAGGAACACCAAAATCTACCCTAATATGCTATTGACATGTCACTTTTTGTCTGGTTACTTCCTCTTCTTTCTCTTTGGAGCGAATGATTGACAACAGTATAATACCTGCCCTGTGAGGCTGCAGTGCATTTCTCTGAGTGGATTGCTGTAGTGCAACTGAGCTAAAAATACTTGTATGTGTTCAAGAGTGCAGATTTACAGATGCAAAATATTTAAAGACATTGACAGAAATCAATTTACATTTCTGCATCTAAATTTCTTGGTTCAGCTTCCCATTGAGACCTTTATATCTACACACCTCAAACTGGTTACTCATACACTACGCCTAAGGTGCTACTGCTGCTTCTTTCCCCATCCCCTCAAGTTTTAACAGTTTAATCATATTAATTCTTTGTGCATTGATGTGAATTTTCTTTCTAGCAAAACTCTTTCAAAGAATGCAGTGAGAGAAAATCCTGGTCAAAATAATAAAAAAGTCTGTTCAGTCTTTTTTTTCCCTCTCAAAAGAAATTTTACCAGTTGAAACAATTTTTTTGGTATTTTTACCAGTTCACCTTAGCCCAGCTTTTTTATAAGGTTGTACAAAAACACACTGATGGATTTTCTTTTTATTTGAGATATCTCCAGAAGTTCAATCAAAGGTCATTGATGTGACATTCTGTAGTCTTACAATGTGGGAAAAAAAGTTACATGTAGTTTTATTTAAAAATGTGATATTGATTTGTTGGTAACACAAATATTATCACTACCCTAGAACAATTGGTGGTTCAAAGCTGCAAGATTCTCTCTGTTTACTGAGAGGAAAGCTGCTAAGCCTACCCCTTTTGTTCTGGAATTCATCAGGATACTGTTGACAAGAGATTGATCACTGTGCACAAAACATAGGGTGCCTGGAATGTAATTGTTTTCATAATGGGAGATGTACACTATAAATACACACAATTAACTTCACAAACACACACGTGCAAAAACAAAGAGAGCAATTCGCACATGAGTCAACAGTAACAGTAAATCCCTCTTTTCAAGACTCCATGTTTGTTTCTGTCAACAACAGGCAAGAGATGTTAAGTCTTCAAAAATTATAATTACACCCTCAAGCTCTGACCAGCTTATTTTAAGTACAACACAAAAAAAAAAGACAAAAAAACACATCCTATGTAAGAAGCTTCTTTGTTCTTGAATAATAGATGTTTAAAACACTTTTACTGCCACAATTTGTAGGAGTAATTCATGGGAGAGGCATGGCAAGTCAACAAACAAGTCATTCTGCTTTAAATTGATATTTGGAGTAATGCAACACTAAGCTTATATCTGCATGGCAACTATTTGTGCTTGAAATAAAATGTGCTCTTATTTCATGCATTTTGTGAAATGTAAATGTTTTGTTTTTTTTGGTATTCCTTTTTGCTTTTGTAGCTAAGCAGGTGCAATAAAACTGCTATTTAAGACCTTTCCTGTGTGAGGTCTCAACTGAAATACATTTATAACACAGAGCAAAGACAAATAATATGCTGCAGTGAGAGATTATGTGGTTTTTCCCCACTACATTCGCTGTCAACACTGAATCTAAGTTAATAATGACGTGAGAACTGACTAAATGTTTCTTATTCAGCCAATTACTTCTCGAAAGGCATGTTTAACATCTTAGCAATTAAAGTTAAAAATTCATGACAAACTTTGGTTAAATGTGTTTATATCGAACTCATTTTACATGGTATAATGGATTTATTTTTTATGCATTATTTTAACACAGTAGCCAAGAATGATGAAGAAAAAAACAGAAAAACATGCGACATGCTACTAACAGACTGGTGGTCTCAACAAGGGCCATAAGCTATGAAGCAGGTTAAACATATTCAGGTTGTCTGCTTAGCTCATCCTTACATTAAAGATCGAAACAAAGTAAACAAGGTTTCTGATACTGAAAATCCAGAAACTAAAACTGAAATTACCTAAACAAAAAAGCACTAATCCTGCTCATAATATTTGTACTCGGATGTTTTGCTTTATTCCAAAATTTAAACAAAAGTTAAAGAGAGAACATGAGAAGTTAAGGATTTACGTCCATTGTGTTGCAGGTATATGCTATCTTTATTTAGCATTCTTCCCCACATTACTCTGTAATTTCAAATCATCAGGGCTAATTCTTCACATTAAAACAGAATGTACTTGTTGAATAAATTACAATCTGTTGGACATCACATTGCAAATGTCTTGCATGTTTGGTAACACTTCACTCATCTTTACCAACTTAAGAGTTTTCTTTTTTGTCTTAGATTATTTTTTGTGTAAGTGTTTACCATGTGTTTTATCTGTTTCTTGTATTATATATCCTGTAGCACAGCAGTTAACAGATTCTTTTTTCAATCTGGCAGCCCTGCTAGGCTAAGGTGAGTTCTAAATGTGAAGAGCATGAACCTCAATTATCCACTCTAATTCTAACAGAATGTAAATAAGAAAAAGCATAGTGAATGGGAGGAAGTAAAAAAAAATAGAACTGAATGATGTACTGTATGTGACATAGGTGTCTCTTCATGGTATCCTTCAGTCTCTGTTTATAAATTCATTTACTATGAATATCTCTTTCATGAGGACTACTTTCATGGACCTCTGGTCCTGATAACTCCCTCACCCACTTGAAACATAAGCCTGCCAGGAACCTGTCACTGATGTTCGATCCAGAGGAACAATCTTATCTGGTTCTAAACCTCAAAAATAACTTGAAAGCCACTGTCTATGGGACTCTTCTGGAAACAAGCTTCCTGAAGATGTATATCTGAAAAATATAAAATAACATTTATTCAGTCTTTGGAAACAGCATACAAGATTGTTGTACTGAAGGTCAATCATTCGTTTTGAAAATCCATGTCTGAAGCGTGAAAAATAAGTGATGTAAAGCTGTGTTCTGAATTTAAAGAAGCACAAATAACAGATTTAAATTTACATTTGCAAGGTTTTTCATAGCTTTTCCAGTGTCCTGACAGGAAATAGTTCACTATACTATCAATACTTTTAGATAAATCCAAAGAAAGACCCATTCAAATTAATTTCTTTCCACCAGGTTCGTTTAATCCCTCATATGGCTTGGGCTATTTTATCTTGTGAGAAAAAAAGCTTGTAATTCAGTCAACAAAACAGATAAACAACAAAGGTCAAACTGAACAACTACTAATGAGTCACTTGGAAGAATTTCAAAAATACTGTGAAAGTTGAAATCCATAACAGAATGGCTGGAGTGACAGACCCATTAGCATCTGCTTATTTGTTTACATGTTCCTTTTTCTAACCAACTTACATTTTACTGAACAAGTACTGAGGTGAAGTTAATAATACGTGGATTGCTATCTACAAGACGATCAGACATGCACACTCCTTACTGTCAGTATCTGTATCTGTAATTACCTTAAAACAAAGCCATATTTTCAGTCTATGGCAGGAAGCTGATCTACAGTTAGTGGCATTTTTGCTGCTGCCAATTTTAGACTTAGGTAATAAATAATTGCCTCATAACAATCAGTCAGTTCAAAGTGTTTTATTGAACCTCTTGTCACCTGGAACTCCACCAAATCTGTTGCAACAGACTGAAAGCACAACAAACGTTTAATTTGCTTTAGTTATAGTAACACTAGAGAGCCTCTCCCTTGAATCTGGGGGACATGTAAAAGGCTCATAGACAATCGCATTTTGACACAGTTTGCTGTTCCAAATTAAGCCATTTATTGTGAAACAGTTAAGCAAATTAAAGTTTGTGCAGCATTATTAAAACAAAAAAAATGGGTTTTAATCAATTGTTAAACAATTCATTAAGAGCTTAGATTTAAGTTTAACAGTGGAGGAAGAAAAAGTTGCAAAGAGTCAATCACATCAGTTACAGAAATGCTGAAATAAATACTGGGGTTTAAAAACAAGTTTTAAACCACTCATGTTGCAGCTTAAATCCATCATCCAAAATTAAGAGACCATGGTTCAACTGTAACTCTGACTACGAAGAGGCTCATGTTATTTCTTGTAGAGCTGCAAAACTTAACATCTCATGAGAAAGATTTGAGAACTCACAGTATACAAATCTGTCTTTTGTGGAAATGTAGTCAGAACATAATTTATGTGAGCTCCTAGTCCGCCGCAAGCCATGTACCAGGAAGAAGGAAAAAAGACATATGAAAGGTGGACTAGTCAGTGAAAAAATATTTTTCTCCTAAGTGCAAAACCCTACCTATGGACATCCCTCAGAACATCCTATATGCACTTAGAGAAATGGGAGTGGCAGTACCATCCTAGGGGAATGCCTTTTCTTAGTAAGTACAGAGAAGCTGGACGATTGTGAAAGTCTCTTAATGGCTGAAAGAGACCGAAGAGAGATGAGAACTCTCTCCTCCCTCCAGGACATTGATTCTAAATAATCAGAGCTACAGTTTAATTATTTAGAAGAAAAACTGAGTTGCACTAATCTGGTTAAAAACCAAACCCTTGCCATTCGCTATTTTCTTCATACAGTGTCTGGTATCTTGGCTATTGAGAAATAACTGCCTGCTGGAGGTGTGGATTGTGTTGAAGTTTTCAATTGCATCCATTTGTTAATTTTTGCCTGGGAATTGCCTGGAAACAACCATCTACTGGGAAGAGAGATGAACTGAGCCAAATGAACTGGATGCGGTTGTTAAAGTTAATTCAATGTTTTAAAGCGGTGCCAACAAGGACTGAATAGCTTCATTCATTTCCTCCATATTCATTGCTCAATGCTAAAACTGCAGGTAGACATCAATTCTAAAATAGCATAGAAATCAACATCATTGTTCACAACCTTTCATTCTGTTTGCTGATTGGCCTGGGAAAAAAAAAACAAAAAAACTACTAGACACAATCCAAGTCAAGAGGAGAAAGCCCAGACTTTGCTGTAAGTGATAATTTCTTTCCAGTGGAATTGCATAGGAAAGCAATAGCTAGGCCAAACGTAGATTGGCTGTGTCAAAGTGCAAGCTTAAATCCAGCTGAGAAGGTAAAAAATATTGTTTGCAGATGATTCCCATCTGATCAGACTGAGCTTCAGTTATTTTACAAAAAAAAATGGGCAAACTCTTCTATTTTGGAAAAGCATCCCCCAAAACACTGTGCCAGTCATATTTGCAGTGACAAGTGGTTCCAAAAAACACTGATTCAGAAAGGCTGAAAACAAATGCATGCCACACCATTCAGATTCTTATCAGTAAAAAAATAATCTGAAGGGATCTTTTTTTACTGATAAAATGAAAACCATGAGTTGTTCTCTTTCCACATCACAATTATATTCTACTTTGCCTAATAAGCATAAAATGTCAATAAAATATGTTGAAATTTGAGGCTGTAACATGACAAAATGTGAGTCAAAAAGTCCAGCATTAATTTAAAAAATATCAAAATGCCTTTGACTGTCATAAGACATAATAATTAATTGATAAAAAAAAAAACTTTGTTATGTATATATTTGATCACCATTAAATAAATAATATCCATTATCCACACAAAATAAACTAAGTTTGTTTTTTAGAGAGCCACATATTTATATGCCTTTGGATGCATTTGAATTTAATGTAAACTGCTATGGATGGTGCAGCAAAACATTTTATCTTGGTTGTTGTAGTATATTACTGCTATTCTCCGTGGACTCCGTTGACTGCTAGTCAAAACAAATCTCTGATGTATAGCTGCCCCAACAGCAAAATGTCTTGTGATGCATTGACTCCCAAGCATTCATAAAGTTAATTTAGGAATTGCATAGAAACTCTGCATGTCTCATAGATCACAACAAAATTAAACATGCAAATGCAACAAATCTCATTGTAATCCATTACATATTTATGTTAATTACACATAATTTAAAAGTAAAATTTCATTCTTCAGTCTTAAATATGAAATATGAATTTGTGCGGATCTATACTCTAAATGGTTTATCGAGCAGCATTGCTGTGCATTATGGTATTGCGTTCCTTAATCGCTTTTCTCTAGTATTCTTCTTCCCTCTCTGTTCTCTTCATTGCTTTTTCATTGCAGCTCTATGCCCATTTATTCCATCCCATTTCATAATCTGTTTTAAATGTGCTTTCTCATCTAAAGCATTCACAATTCCATGGGAAAGTAATAAACAGGAGATAGATAAAGTACAACAGGCAACACAAAATGACAGGTGTTGTGGAATCATGCCTCAGCGGCCCAACCTCTCCACAAACATGCCCGTATATAATTGAAACACTAATCAGACCATAATTACAAGAGACATCTCCTTACATCAAATGAAGTCAATGTAATCGCCAGTGGGCTGACAAAGGAAGAAAGAGGAGAAAACAAAGGAGATGAGGCGTGATTTAAAAATTATGGCCCATGAAGAAGAAGAAGGGAGGTGCTGACATTTTGACTAATATGCTACTTTATCCTCATATGGCTCCACTGCACCCAAGAAATTATGGGGTAAGAACTTTTCACAAGCAGAGATGGTTTCACAACACCACCAGCTCCTAAATCATTAAATGAAATATGCTTTTCTTCATTTTACAACCAGTTCTCTGTTTTGTTGGCATTAGGTTCAAGAAAGTATCTCTAATTCAGCCTCATGCTCTCGGTATGAATAATATGAACAATCTAAATTTGTATTAGCTGCTTCAGGTGTGTGTTTTTCAATGTAGCCAAGTAGGTCTGCTTGACAAGGACACAAGGAACCGGTTGGCTGCATTCAATGGGAAATAAAAGCGACAAAGCAGTTTGGAGGTTTGTAACCCACAGTTCAGAAAAAAAAGAATGAATGAATAGCTTTTTTTAAAACCCCATTATGTCTGACATACAGGTGGATTTTACTGCAGTCACAGCGGAAGCAATACCGTTAAGTGCGTCTGTGCTTGTTTTTCACTGCTTTTGAACTCAATGAATCCATCTATGTGTGCCATTATTGCACTTAGGAGCTTAAAAAGAATAATAATTTTTTATAAAACTTCTTTCACTCAGAGGATTTGCTATAAAATCACATCTTTTCAGGTGCTTTACATTGCTATACTACAACAGAGAGCTGTACATTTCTAAGCTATTAAATCTCCACTTAATACCTTGCATCAAATGACAAGTTGCTAGTGTAAAAAGGTGTCACTATTTCTCTTCTGATTACAGCTCCAAGAAGATTCAGAACTTGTTAAAAAAATAGCAGAAAGATAATTCCCTGGGTTATTCCGGTGAAGGGACTGACCAGCAGGTGGGGATAAAGCCCCCTATTTGTACTCTAACTCCTCTGGATCTCTCCTTAATCCTCAACTACCTCTCACCTGCCCCCTGACGGGAAAGGCCAACTGAGCTCTGGAGAATATTTATGAGCAGGGGAAAGGAATTGGTTTGAAATTATTTGCCAAAGGGGCAGAAAAGATAGAAAATGTGAAAAAGACATACAAGAAATGTGGAAGATAGATTAGGTATGAATATATTTTCTTGAATTAACTTGCTGTTAATCTGGGTTTAATAGGGTCTACATCTTACTCTGCATGTGTAATTTGGTTTCTCTTCTTACAGGTAAAACGTGTAGGAATGGTCAAGATTGCTCTTCTCAAAAGCTGAATGTGAAATTATGTTTATTTTCAGAATTTCAAATGTATAATGATGATGGTATAAAATGCATTAATTACGCTTACCATATATACAACAAGTGCAACACTGCCAAAAAACCAAACATTTACCGCCCTTTTGCACTCAGTTAAATGCTTGCACACTTTACACTGCTTGGTGCCATTCTGCATCAGTCACATGGGGCGAGGAGCAGGGTACACCCAAGACAAGTCATCAGTCCATTTCAATAAAACATAGAGGCACACAACACAAACAACCAAACACACACACACACACACATGCATAACCCTGGGTATTTTAGTATAACTAATTAGCCTAACATGCAAGTTTTTGGACTGTAGGAAGAGAAAACCCACATTTTACACTGCTCCCAGTAGGGATTCAAAATTCTGGGCCTTCTCACTGAAAGGTAGCAGTGTTAGCAACTGCTTCACTATGAAAGCCCAAGAAAAAGAAAAAAAAAAAACAATAAAATACTTTAATGGCATAAATTTTCTTTCTGAAACTGTAGCTTTATTCTTCCCCCTCATAAAATACCAAAAAAACTCTGATTGCTCTCATTTAATTTGTCAAAGTCTTTGAATGCTTTCTGATGGAGCCTGGTGTTAAAAGTGCAAGATATTTAAAGCAGTAAAAGGTTTGCCTTTTCAAAGCAGTGGGAAGCAAATGATAACGTGGCGACACTATCTTTTTACTTCAACAATATAATATTTAACCTTTTCACTTTAACTTCAAATACGGTTTGCTGTAATTAGTCAGAGTTTTCTCTAATTTTTAACAGAAAACTCCAAAGGCCAGAGTAAACCTAAGGGACAAGACAACTGGAGACTTATGAGGCTTACATTTCCACTTATTTTTGTCCTTAGGAAAGCTTTCATCTCAGCATTTCAAATAAAAGTAATGAGAAAATACATCTGGTTTTCTGTTATGTAAATCAGTTAATCTTGTGCATCCATTTAACTAATGTATGCTAATATCTGTCAGCGTTTCATGTCCTGGCTGAGGTGCAAAATGCAAAAGTAAAGAGGGGGAAACAAGGTATGAAGCCATTCTACAAAACAGAAAGGGGACCCCAGCAGAGACAGAAGAGGGGAGGAAATGATGGATGTGGAGAAGCAAACAGAGCTACATTTTCTTTCTTTGCCTGGCATTGTTGCCCCTGTCAGCTGCTAAATGCCAGTGTCAGTCAAGTCTCTGTTCAGCTGGCAACAGTCCTCCTACTGAACAGTGGCGACACCCTCATCACGGATCATCAAAACACTTACCTTGCACATACAGCCACAAGACCAGACACTCAAGTATGCCGAGCCAGTCATGCTCAATCAACTTGCACAGCATCCCCTGATGAAAATTGTCGGTGGGTAAACAACACACTAGAACTTTAGTATAATAAGAAAACCATCATTTGGTTTGGGCTAATTCGAAATGACAAGCTTTTTCACGGAAGGGGGAGTTCAGCTGATCAGAGGAATTTCTCAACCTTTACATAGTGATTTTTTAACTAAATGTTTTTATATATAAACATGCATCCCTCAGAGCAACAGACACACAATAACAAACAAGATTCTGCCCTTTCAGATACAGTATGCAGTGTGTGTAGGTCACACTGACTGACACAGATGTTTGCTGAACCACCAGCCTAAAAGGATTTAATCAGTCTGGCTTTCAGAGATGATGTTTAAACGCCTCAGATATCTTTCTCTCCGAAGAAGAAAAAAAGCTACAGGGACAAACACACCAAGTGTGTTAACTGTCTTATTATATTTGAACGCTCAAAAGTAAATTTACAGTAGAGATGCACAGATCAGGCTTTTTACTGGTCAAAACTGATTTTCAGATTTTCTTTGAAATCTGACGTAGAGGTTCCAATTTTTCCTAAGAACTAAAACACATAGAAGATACAAAAATGTAGGTTTTTACAAACAAAAAGCTTTTAATTACAACAATACAGGGGATATATCATCCTGGTCCCTAACCGTGACTTTTATTTACAAAGGATAATGCTTTTAGTTCATGTGTTTATACACCAAACACATAGTTATCCTTTTATTAGTAAATACGGAAATTAAATTTGATCCCCACTATCTGATCTGTCAATAATGAAAATAAAATGCTATCAGGCCCACTGATTCGAGTATTTCCACTTTATGCGGTTTGTTTTATATATAAACAATCTACAAATTGAAATCATTTATTATTTTTTGGAAAATGTTTTGTATCATTTACAAAAGAAATAGTCAACTCACCATAATTTACATTTTATGAGTTGCATTCTAAATCGTACTCTGGTCCAAACAGAAAATGTCACAACACATTGAATACAGCTTTCAAATAATAACCCACTGGGTCTTCAATCACCAAACACACTTCTAAAGCCACTTGGTCTACCCACTGTCACACATCAACAGGCTCAGTCAGATATCTGTAACATCCCACTGCTTTGTTCTAACCCTCCTGTGGTATCTCTCCTTTAAGTTTCCACTGATATGCACCATTTAGAGTTTGTATCATACTCCAACCATATGCCTCTGCTACCTACTAAAAAGGAGGCGAGCAGCCGCATGGAGACGAGCTTAGATCTATGCAGAAGGCACGCAGAGCTTTCATTTGTATGCAAAACTCCACTGAGTAATCTTTTCAGTCCCTCATCCCTCTGTTTGCCACCTACTAAATCTGCATCTTTTGTGTCGGAAAGAAAAGCATAGTGTCATCCCTTGCCTATGCTTTGCTGAACAGCCTCCTTTTCCCTCAAGGGAAGGCTGCAAAAGAAGCCAAAGTAACTGCAGACCCTCTTTAATGTTTGTTTCTTTTTGGATGCAGGACAATATTTCACAAATATTTAAATGGAGTTTAAATTAAATCTCCAAACTCTTACCTGTATATTTTGTACTTAGTGGTGAATCCCTGCTGGTAGCGCTCTGTGAAATCAACAAACTCCTGCGAATTGTGAAAAGGACCCTTCTCTGACAGGAGCCAGCCCAGGGGTCCATTTGAGCCACTGAAGCCAGCGCCGGTAGAGTCCGCGGCTCTGGCCCCTACTGACAACCAGCTTAGGAGCAGGCTTAATGTCAACCACTTCCATAGAAACATGAGGGCCGTCAGTCTAGTGGAGGTCCACGGGCCACTCATGGTGTTTCCCCCGGCCCCGATGATTCTTCATTCTCCTTGCACTCCTAATGAGTCCTGTTGTAGGACAGACAGACAAGGAGAGCGAGATCACAGCGAGGGAAAATAAGCAGTACTTTATTTTAATTTTGCTTTGAATATATAAGTGACAAAAATAAATGAATAACCACTTTTGACTCGATTAAAGTAACAGTCCTGTACTGTTAAGATATTGTTTCACTTAAGACTAAAAATATCCTCGTCTGCAATCACTTTTCGTACTTCAGTAGTTGTGTCCTTACCTTATGCTGTAAGTCTTTTGGTCCGTGACTGCTCGGAATAAATCTCCGCAAAATCCCCTCATAGGATCGTGAAGTTCGGTTCTGCTGGGCGCATACAGCTGGGGGCATTGGAGAAAGAATGCCTGCGCTAGTTGAACTAATCAGAAGATGAAAACTGATCTCCTCCTCCCTTAGAAATACGTTATGTTTCCAACTGAAAACCTCCCAAGTCGCTCAGAAGCCAGGCTTCTGTGAGTCCTTTCCAAGTGAGTCGCTGATGTGATGTCTTAAGAGACTCGGCTCTTCCAGGTGTGCTAATTATTTTAACGCATCTTCCTAATGAACAAATGAGCAAAGTCCACTGACGCCGGGTAAGCAGCCGTCCTCTAACTCATGCGGTTTTTGATTGGAGACAGTTGCGCTCGGGGCGCACGCAGAGCGCACCGAGATCCGCGGATGATTCTGACGGTGACCGAGCTCCCCTGCGCGCGGGATGTGTGAATGGCATTCAGGGCGCGCTCTCCCTCCCTCCTGTACCCACACCGCTGCAATTTAATTTATTCCAGCAGCGAGAATACTCCGGGTTGGCTGGGACGTAACTGGAGGAAGTGAGAGGAGGAGGCGCTCAGAAGTGAGGGTGGCAGGCAGGATGCGCGGATGGTCAGTTAATGGTAAACTGGGTGCTTAGTTTTAGAAAACCGATGGAGGGCACCTGCAGTCTGCATTAACAAAATAAATGCTTGAAGGAAATATAGGGGTAAATATTTTGTCTGTTTGGAATGAAAGTAAAATGATTAGAGCAAATTAAAATACGTTTTTGCTATAAATTAAGTTCTGGATTAAAGCTGCCTTTCTTGATAAATGTAGGCTATCACAAAGAAAGAATGTATAGTTGCATTGCTTTAGAAGTCATAAAAAGAAGTATTTAGTAGTAGTTGTTACATTTGATGTTATTTCATATAATAATAGCTAAAATTAAGTTAGTTGGAAAACGCCGTTAATAAAGGTGGCACTCTTCATCTTCACGAGGAAGATTATAAGGGAGAATGACCATAGTACATTAACCCCACCCCCGCACCCCTCCACCCCCACACACACTCCGGAGTTGTTCTCGTTATCTTCCATGCCCTGGCCGTCCCTCCTCTCTATATGCTCCAGAATAATCATCACTTTCACCATCAGCAAACTTAATTAGATCTGCTCTGTCCCAGCGCCTGTGCGTCGGACACCGAGCGTGGATCAGAGAGGCAGAGAGCAGGCGAACCGAGGGAAGGATATGTGCTGCCTTTCAGCTCCTCCGCAGACGTTCAAAGGGAGGTTTTATACAGGGATTGGATTAGAGAAATGAACACCATTGAGTCTCCAGATTCGCCAGCTTCTAAACTCAAAGAGAGGCTAAAATCCCGTGGCGCAGCGACTTGCAAAATCTGAAGTGAAAGAATGAGTTGATTTGTCACGGTTTCATCATCACGTCCTGGGATTGGGTGCCTTTTTCCTCTGACCCTGCCTTGCAGCAATGAGGACTTGTGAAGGACAACTATCTAATAAGAAAAGGCAATCTCTATTCTATAGTGCTGTTTCTGAATACAGGGAATTTGATTCCTTTTACTTCTACATTGCATTGGTGGTTGACCAGGTCTTGTTTGTCTCCAAACACACCACCATTTCTTAAGTTTTGAATAAAACATAGTGGATAGTGTCATGGCTCATTACCTGGATGGCTTCACACAGCATTTTAGGCAGTTCTTGGAACACTACAGCTTTCGGAGTCCCAAAACTCATATAAGCAGAGTGTAAGCAAAGTCCCCGTACATCATATTTACAATTTCAAATAAATCATTCATCAGTTTGAGAGTGTTAGTGCGCAAGAGTAGAATATGTTTTTCCGATATGTAGAATACTGGAGTGTACAGAGAGGCAAGTGTGCTTGTTTATTTCTTTTTCAGGAGAGGCTGTCGAGGCAGGAGAATTGATTGCCAATTGATGCAACATAAGGTTGTCCGCCTGCTCCACGTGGATGTAAACCAAGTGCAAAGAGGGAGAAAGATCAAAGACAATGTCACAGAAAAGTGCTCATTAAGGCTCCAGGAAGGTGTGCAAAATGTGCAGGTCACTGCGGCTGAGCAGTGAACTGTAACACGGAGTGATACTTTGCTCTTTTGAAGCCCTGGTAACCAAATATCGCAAAAGTGGAATCTTGGCAGCTATATTCTGACAGGCATTCTCCAGCTGGGCTTTGAATTTCGTAAACTGGAAAAGAATTTTACTTCTGAGTTTGTAATAGCAGTACATAATGTATTTCTCTCTACCTCCTGAAAAGATTTGTACTTTGGCAGAAATACTGATAATAAAATGCATATAAACATGTGTAGGCATGATGCAAAAGACCTTAGTTACCAGGGAACAAAAGAAGCATCACATTATAAAATGTTAATATGAAAAAGCTTCGCAATCTCAAAGTCCGTAATCTTTCATGATTAGGATTTGTGACAAATGAGAAGATTCCTATTTTAGATAGACCTATTTCTGTCTGTGTCTGCATGTCTCTGTGTTCCAGAAAGAAACATCCATCCATCCATTCATCCCTCCATCAATTGTCTTCCATTTGTCTAAGACTGAGTCACAGGGCTGACAGGTCGTTGGGTGAAACCCAAAATGTATTGTCCCAGCAACACTCTCCAGCTCATTCTGCTCAATTCTGGTCTTTTTAGCCTAGTTATAGTAGTAATATATTGCAGTCTAACTAACTACTATGTAAAAACATACAGCTAAGCCTAAATATTATTTATTCCAGGTAGATTTAGGTTTTAAGTAACCTTAATGTTTTTAATAACTGGGAATAGAAACCAGACCCCTAATGTCTGCCTACCTGCCTAACCGGCATGAAATAAATTCGTTTTTGGAATTACTTTGGATAAATCTAATCTATAGGAAAAATACAGCAAAAGTGGTATATTCAGTTGTTAGCAACTCTAATAAATATATATTTCAATCTATCCAGTGGATATAAACGCTTATATCTGCATGGTTGCAGGAAGGCTGGTGCATATCTTCAGTGGTAATTGCGCAGTGAGGTACACCCTGGACAGGTCGCCAGTCCATGGCATAGCAACACAGAAACACACACAACAAACACTAATGTACACACACCCAAGACACTAAATACAGTAAAGACAAATTAAAGGCACCAATTAACCCAACAGTCATATTTTTGGACTGCAGGATGCAGAGGTAACACCTGCAAGCAAGTGAGAACATGCAAACTCTATGCAAAAAGACCACAGAGACTCTATGCAGAAAGAGTTGAATATCCTTGAGTTGAAGATTATTCAACTCTAGACCTTCTTTTTGCAAAGGACTACACAGTGCAAGTGTGCCACTGTGTAGTCCTTAATATTTTTTAATCTAGTATTGTGAATTTGTTTATTGTGTTGTGTGCATCTCAAGCTTCTTGGACTTTGGTCTTGTGTGGGCTGAATGGTGGGGCAGTTGGTAGCCCTGTTGTCTTGCAATGAGAAGGTTCTGGGTTGAAGCCCAGCTTGGACTGTTTTTGCATGGAGTCTGCATTTTCTGCCCATGAGTGTGTGGATTCTCACTCCAGTTTTAGACTCCCACATAAATATGGGATTTATTGGTCCCATATTTATGTGGGAGTCCAATTAAATGGTCTCTATTTAAGACCATTTAAATAGAGTCTATTTAAATTAATTGGTCTCTATTTAGATTAATTGGTCTCTCTTAACTGCCCTTAGTTGTGAGAGTGTACATGTATTGTTTAGAGTGTGTGCATGTATTGCTTTGTGTTGCCTCTCATTGGGTGAGAGGCGGGTGTACTCCGCCTCTCACCCAATGATTGGAGAAGTCACTCAAGGAAAAACATGTATGGGCAGATGAATGGTTTTTCATCCATCCACCCATAAGTAATTACTATTAATTGGGAATTAATAGTAATTATTTTTTTTAATTACTATCAAAAAATTTATATTATTTTTTTTAGAGTGACCCAGCTAAAGTCCCTAATTGAACTCATGCAGAATATGCTGCCATGGTAATGATTAGGTTGATGACAACCTAATCATTAGGTTGATTAGGTTGTCATCACCAAACTTTGAGTTTGAGTACCAAAGGTAAATCAGTCATTGCAGGTGGAAAATGCAAAAACCTGTTCAGCAGTTTAAGAAGGGTTTGATTGATGTCATATCAAAAAAACAGAATGCCATAGGCAATTTGTATTATGGGCATTTTAAAATAAAATGTACATAGATTTTTTAAAATATTTTTTATGTGCATTACTTTACAGAGTCTTATAATCTACTAAGAGGTGCCCCTGTCATTTCCCCCAACATCCAATCATTTTGAGATTTTTTCCAAAGAGAGCATTATCTCCCAGCAGAGAAGAGATGAGAACACTGACTTCCACCGTTCCTTATGTTAGTGAATTAGTAAATTCCAGTGGTGGTCAGCAATTATTACACTCAGCAAAAATAATGACAACATGCAAATGGGCTTTTTGTAGTTATATAGATGACCCCAAAACTTACTGCTGGGGACTCATCTGTGTGGCTCTGTAACCCTGCGAGTTATGTGAAGGACCAAAGCACTTCCATTTGCTCAGCGCTGAGACAGATAGTCATTAGGGGAGGTAAACATTCACTTAAGCCTGTGCGTGCCTATTGAAGCCACTCCAGAGTCTTTCTGAGGAGTGATCAGGGAACAGAATGAGTCAGAGGTTTTAATTAGCTAGAGAACCTGTCAGGCTTTGACAATGCTTTGTCACAGGATTGTGGGCTTCACCTGTTTTTTTGTTTTTTTGTGTGAGAAAAACACAATGGATTAAAATGCTTTAGCATTTTCCAAAGTCTGCGTACTTAGCTCAAATGGATCTAAATAAAAATAGTATGCTAAAAACTTTAAAACTTTATTTTATTCTGTCAGTGTGTTATTGTAATGCTATTTTTTGTGAAGTATGAAATGTTTTCAGACATCTGTAAAGAAAAACCTTCTTGGGGTCAGAATTATAGCTATGGGAGAAACTGTAGGCCTGACTACACATTAATCAGAATGGTATTAATTGCTGCTTATTTTGGACATCAGACTTTCTATTAATCAATAAAAAATAAACAGTCTTCTCTTATCTCATTCTCTTTCTGGAGCATCTTCAGGCTTGCTTTATTTTAATTGCATAAACTGCCCTATTAACTTCCTTCTTATTTTTTTTTACTTATTGTATTTTTTACTTGCATTACACACACAGAGACTAATTAACTGCTGCAGGTGTTTTTGATTCATTCTGTGATGTTTTACACATTGCAGAAGGTACAAATTAATAAGCTATTTTTTAGTAGACAGGTGTTCTTTTATTAAATAAACCTCTTACTATCATTATGTTGTCACCTTTATAAAATAATGGTCAAAGTAATTTTTGAGTAAGTCATCTTTTGGCAATAAAGAGGTAGTGATTTTTCTTCTGCCAAAATTACTTTTGGCAAAAAATTATATAGGCCATTATTAAGTTGACAACAAACCAGGTATAATATTCTTCATTCAAATATGCAATTTTAATTAGTTGTTTTAAAATGTAATTTTTGCATAATAATTCAGAAAGGCATTCCCACTTATTAACACTCCCGTGACAATGTATTGAACTAATTCCAAATTCCATTTTTGTGGCACAAAATATTTTAAGACAGTGAAGTCTCAAAACATGACTCCCCCACCTCCTTGCTGATGTTACAGCCGTGTTGGGACGTGGTGGCCATCCACAACTCCATCCATCTGGACCATCCAGGGCTGTGCAGCAGTCATCAGTGAACAAGTCTGTTTGAAAATTAACCTTCATGTACGGCTGGGCCCAGTGCGACTGATTCTGCTTGCAAATACTGGTTAGGGGAGGCCAAATAATAGGTTCTTGCATAACAAGCCTCTGGAGGATCCTACACCTTGAGGTTCCAGAGGCACCAGCAGCTTCAAATAACTGTTTGCTGCTTTGCAATGGCATTTTAGCAACTGCTCTCTTAATGAGATGAATTTGTCTACCAGAAATCTTCCTCATTATGCCTTTGTCTGCACAAACCCATCTTTGTTCTGAATTAGCCTTAAATCTCTTCACAGTATGATGATAATGCTTCAGTTTTCATTAAATATCTAATGTTTTCATATCTTGTCCACTGCACTATCCTATCTGATGATAGAGATCCGTTCTCTTTCCCATATTGCTTGAAATTTGTGGCCTGCATAATAATGTGGAACACCTTTCTAAAGTAAATTTCCTTTAATTGAGCTCACCTGACAAACTAATCAACACAGTCCTCTGAAATTGAGACACAATATCGTCTATGAATTTAATAGCACAATAAAAAAATAAATCTTTATGACACTTAAATCCAATTTCAATAATTTGGAACACTGTAGTTTATACACATAGGACTTGATCTACATATAATTTCATTACAAACTCCTAAATGTCTGCTGTCTCCCTCTTGTTGCTTCTACAATTGAATGGTTTTGACATTCATATTTTTAGTCATGACTGCAGCGACAGCGGGTCTCTTTGCGTCTGCATAGATGTGCATAGATCCTATGATAGTCTCTGTAAAATCATTCACCACTGTCAGAGCTGGTAGACTTCTCACCTCATCAGGGAGTTGACTTCATTTGCACAAGCAAAATTGTTATTTGCAAGTGTGGCCACTTCAGTTGAGAAACCATTAGCTTTGCAGATTGAAAAATATACTGTGTTGCATAGTAAATAGGAAACATTATTGGGTTTTTATTGAGTGGGAAAATACATTCCTCTCTAGCAGATGGCAAACTCCAGCATATGTAACATCTAATATGCTGCAGTTTAAACACATATCACTGTGTATAATATAGATTGTATACACAATATATTCACATTCTTTGGAAAATTGTTAAAATCATGTCACATCTTTCAGTAGTATTGTAGAGAAAACAAACGAAAGGAACTTAGAACAGCAAGATTTATGTTTCTGAGTTACCACTGGACATAAAAAAATGAAAGCATATGAATAAATAAACACAGAAAAATACCTACCAGCATCAGCCAGCAGTCCAGTCAGCAAGTGTATACATTTTACATACATTTCCATGATGTTTCTTCACAGAAATCAGGAATATCTCAGATGCATTTCTTATTTTTTTGTAGAACCTCTGCTGGTTTCCTAACCAGCAGAGGTTAGTGAACAGTTCCCTTTGATGACCCACACAACCACTAATTTGCTAATTTGTAGAGTTAATTGAATTTCAAATAATTGGCTCTGTGAATAGTACATTGTTTAATTATAATAAAATGCATTTATTTAAATATATTGATGCAAGTAATAACTGACTATGCAAATATTGTCATGAAAATACCAAATTATAAAGAGCAATAAAAAAGGAGATATGAGCTCATCCTATATACATGAAAATACCAAAATCTATCCTTAGATAATCATTGTAAACTGTCAGGCCTGAGGTGGTCTTCTTCCCCTCCTCTTCCTCCTTCCTCTAGGGTTTGAGCTGCAGAAGTAGTCCCTGGTGTGTGTACATCTGTTGTTGGCTACATCTTCTTCTCTTGTTCCATAAATACATTTTGCTTCCAGATACCACCAGATCATTGGCAGACAGACACCAGTTATGGGACAACAAAGCTTTACTTTCAGAAGAAAGCTGGTTTTATTTCATAACTTTAAGGATTTGTATAACATTCTGGTTTAGTGGAATAGTCGTGTCCACTCCCAGTATATGGATAACTTATAACACAAAGTCACATGAAGAAAATTTCTAGAAGGACTAATGTCCCACCAAGGACTAGAGGACTTGATCCATGAGTCTAATCTGCTCTGAATTCTCAAAACTAAAATAAAACGTAGAAAACAACTTTCAGCTTCTATGCACCACAAATCCGGAACAATCATAGAACAACACATTTGTGTGTTTTGATGATGGTATTAGATAAAATGGAATGTTTATTGCCTGTTTCACAATTGGTGACTGTATCATATATTTATGATGTAAAGCACTTTGAACTGCTTTGTTGCTGAAATGTCTTATATATAAACTTGACATAATAAAGTTTATATAAAATACAAGCAGACATCCCTTAGCAATGTAAATCATTTTCTTGCTGACCAGAAGCATCCACTTATGACTGTCTTTAGACTGCTATCCATCCCTTTCAAAAAATACAAGTCCTTTTTACCGAAAAACAATTGTTTATAAACACATTGAAGCAATAAGCTTTTAAAGGACATCTTTCATAGTCAGCAGGTGTGAACTGGTAGAACGTTCATATTTCTTTTAGATTAACATTTTTAAGACAATTATGTATTCACGGTTTTGTTATTTATTTTTTCTGATTGGATATCTTGATGCATAATTAAATAGTATGCAAAGCTGCAGAGGATGTTGTTGTTATTGATTCTGTTTTCACATTGACGAGGGTTAAATGTGTCTGACGGAGATTGCATGTCTTACTTGATTATTTTTTGTTTGTTTATAAGTTGATGTAAATGGCCTGTGTCATGTAGTCACTCACTGAGCAGAATTTCACTATTGGAACAATAAAGTATTTATTATATTCTATATTTCAAGCCAAAGTTTGTTATTCATTAAGCTCAAAGCTAACCATGTTCTCTGCACTGTCAGGGTCTGAATCTCATCACCAGTATGACTGACATCCACTGGAAGAATTTAACATTTTGCTCCTCTGATTCAAGACTTCATAAAAACCACAATTACTGTTCCCTTCTTGACTTTTGAGTTTATATACAGTTTGCCATTAACAAATAGTTGACCATTCATTTACTGAAGAAAAAGTGCAAGACATTCCAAACAAGGTTGAAATCTCCATAGTGATGTGCTGAGATGAGACAATTGTATTTGCATCTTTCTTTTAATCTCCTTCTGTTTTGACATCGATAAAAAAGACTTTTAAAATATGCTTTCAATACTAAAAGTGTTTGCCCTTTTTTGCCTTATTCTTACATAATTTGATATATCAGAACCATTAGCCTTTCTATTAAAAATAATTTCTTTTGGCACTATTTGACAAGAGATGAAGCAACTAAAAGCTTAAATGAAGTTCTTAAGTTTTGTTCTATGTGTCATTTTTAAAAATCAATATTTATATTTGTTTATTTATTTTTAGAATTTAAGTGCAGAGATTTTAAATAATATTGTGCTACAGACCTTTTTTTTTCTTTTTTACCAATTTCTTATTTTTCCATGTTTGATTTACTTCTTACACATTTTCCACAGTTTAAATAAAGTATGAAATATTTTAGACAAAAGCTTTTGAGAAATATGCAATATAAAATATACATTTTAAATTATATGTATTTGTAACCTATTTCATGGTTACAAAATGACAGAAAGGCAGCAAATGGATTACAAAATAAGGGTTTGAATTGATGAGATTAACAACTGCCCTGGCCCTATTAACATAAAACATGCAAAAACATTTTATTTACTGGAAGCAAACCAATCAGTAACAAGAAGCTTTAAGTTTATACTTAAGTTTAAACTTAAGTATCAGATTAAATTATGCACAAAAAACATAAGTAGGGTTAAAAATAACAACATTGAAAAACAGTTTCATATCATATTCTTCTTAAATCATGTCATATCTATAGCACTGCCTGGCTAGCAGTACCTGCATTTCTTATTACTAGATTTTCTTGCCTGCGACAGAATGGCGAACTGTCCAGGGTGTACTCTGCCTCTCGCCCGAAATGTTCGCTGGAGGTAGGCACCAGCACCCTGCCGACCCCACTAGGGACAAGGGTACATAGAAAATGGATGGATGGATAGATTTTCTTACTTTTTCATCTCTTTTTTTCCACGCTTTTACTTCTTGATGGTATGCTGAGTTTGCTGAGTGGACCAAGGACAATTCATTCCCTCCAGAGACTGAAAGGAAAACAATTTACCATTGGGAGACTTTTGCAGAATAAAAAACAGTATTATAACAACATTGTCATGGTTTTTAGAGAACATTACTCAGAGGAATAAAATACCCAGCTCCTGCTTTTAGTGGCTGGCTACTGATCAATGACCCCAGCCATTGACACTGCAGTCAGTGGACTGCAGTGTCCAGCAGCAAGAACCAACAGCTCTGCAATGATCACCCACAGGCTACGTGCATATTCTATGAAAATTGCTCATCCCATGTAATTGTCATGAAAGTATAAAAAATACTCCACGGCTTAGTATATAACTACGTCTTGGCAGTGGGAACTCTTAAGTGATTTTCTGTTGCATGCATATTTTAACCAATAACCAAACGCTCAAACCCATTTACTGTAACTTCCAATTGTATATCATAACCAGAGGTGCATGCTGGGAACACAATCTTAGCCAAGGCTAGAGGCTTCTTTGTTTAATTAAAAGAGCGAGCAGCTCTAAAATATAATACATATTTCAAACACTCACGTGTCATCTCTAAATCAAGTTTTATTGAATCTATCCCTAGAGATTTTGCATAATGTTGTTGAAAGGTAGAGAACGTTTAAAATATGTTTCCATCATGACTGATGTCTGCATAAAAGCAGCGAAATTTAGCAAATAAGCACAATAATATTTAGCATCATTTAGAAACTGAAATTAAAAGTACATGAAGCATTTTAATTAGAACTTATCCCATGTGTTCATTCATAAGGAGACATTATAAAGATGTTTGTGACAGACAGTAGTAGTAAGGTTATTGTTACACTTAAATCTTTTATTCTGAAATATATTGTTTTAGGGAATCTATGAAACAAAATCTGTATGTTCAAAATGCTGCAATAATTTAAAAAAATTAATAAAATTAATAGTATTTACTGTTCAAGTATGCATCCAACCAAAGTCTACTTAAAATTCTTACAAAACTGGGATAACATTTAAAGGACTAAGTCCAAAACTGCCAAAAATAAATTTTATGGAAATATTTCCTGTTTCAAATATGTTTCCCTTAACCAAATGGAAAGAAAATCAAAAACCTCTTCCCATACAAGACAAAATAACCAAGTGTGACAATTTCAAAAATCTTTGCCATTTTTTCAGGGTAGTGCCTGGTGGCTTGGTAATTGTTTTTGTTATTGCTTTTTAAAAACAAAAACAAGACATGGTTTATAGAAAACGTGCACAGCGGATACAGAAATGTTATGTCATAAGTGGACTATTATGTGAATATTAGGTTTTCCATATTCATATCTCCCCATTATATGCCAGTGGCTAAAATGAAGCATGTTCGTCTTTAAGTCTTGTTATTATCAGCCATTCTTGCAATAGTTTGAGATTACTTTATGTAGAAACTCAGCCAATTTCTTGTTGCTGTTCTTAAAATAGAGCAACATAACTGTGCATTTTCTGAAAGCAAGTAGTGATCACCTTTAATTATAGCATCCTTCTGATTGCATGTACTAATAAGTAATATCTACATGTTGATGATTTGCATATACCATTACAGTCCTTTCTCTCACAGTGTCTTCAGGCTGTATGGCTTCAAGCTTTAGACCTTTATTCTTGACATTTTGAAATAGCAAGGAAACCTGGGAGCCATTGAGAACTGGTGTGAGAGCCTCAGAAGTAGTGCAGTGGGAAAAAATCTTGGCTATAATGAGATAAATATTGGAATTTTCAGTTGTTGGACTATGCTGCACAAGATGTTTGCAGTAATTTTATGGTCATTATTTGCCCACATTATGAATAACCTTGTTAAGGTCACCATTGTTTTGGGCCAGAAGCTGCATCGGCTAACTCATTGCGCTATAATGACATGCAAATTCCACCTGAGTCAAGGGCTTTGAGTCTTCTCTTCTGTTCTCTTCTCTTCTCTAGTTACCTAGAAGCTTGCTCTATATTCCATACAGTGCAGGCATTTCTTGCTTTATTACTGCAAGCTATGTTTGAATGTGATGGCTTAAATAAGGAATGGAATAGAAAGGTTGAACAATAGAAAAGCAGAATTAAACTTTGATACTACAATTAAAATGATCACCACATCATGTGTGTTGCACCAGTGTTTCTCAGCTTGAAATTCAAGTTCTGCCACACTATTGGCACATGTTCTCTTTTTCTCCCACAAGTATAGACAATAAAATATATAAGAAAAATACACATCAGGACTTTTCAACACCAGGCGATGAAGGGCAGTAGGGTTGGCAGATGGACAAGTGGTTAGAACTAATTCAGCTCTAACATGGTCTGAACCGGGGAAGCGTAGTTCAGTTGATGTGTGTAACTGCTTTTATGGCAGACTATGTGTGAGTCTAGCTGTGAGGCATGGCCAGATGCTGCTTTGGGACCTGATTTCAAGGGAATAAAAGCCTTGGTGCTGTAAGACCTCATCAGCTGCCATCAACAATGGGACAGTGTAGAAGAAAAAAAAACTAATTACAAGAGATCACAAACACTTACCAAAGAAATGGAATGTTGTGATCTGAAGGTGTAGCTGGAGAATGACTGATGCAGGGGAGACTGCAGAGACCTAAACTGTCACAACGAGGCCCAGAGAGAGGTACAGAAAATAAAACAGCAAATTATAAGTGTGAGGGGGAAAGATTAAAAAGTGTATAGCACCTTAACTGGCTAGACCTAGCATGTACGAATGCAAAAGTCTGTGTTTGCTTCATATTGGCACTGAAGTAAGAGTCTATTTCACAGTTTTTTACAAATTACAAAAGGGGAACATTTTCAATTTTGCTTCAGCATTACGACTAACAGTACATGAACTGGTCAAACTTGGACTGATTTTTTCTCGTCACATTATTCTAAACACAAAAATATTGTCTAGTCTCATAAGCTTGACAAAAAGTTAGATTTGCAAAGACAGAATTGTACTTCTAACATTTCCTTTCCATATGTCAAAAAGATTTTTTACTTTGTGTCTTTTTAACATTTGTGGCTTAATTAATATAGGTATTGAATCCATAAAGTAAATTCTATTTTTTTATTTTATTTTTTACAGGGCATTGCAGCTCAAAAATGATATTCAGATGTCTGGGTGCAGGACAGATAATGTCTTTTAATGCTAACATTGTACTTAAAGATGTGTCATCCTACACTCAGAATGGCTACAGTGGTACAGCACATATCAGTGTACTAGATAAACCAACATGACTGCAACAAAACTTCAGGAAGTTCATCAAACTCAGTCCTGAGATTAAGCAACAGCTGTTGATATTTCTTTTCAAATTTTATAGAACAAAAATGCCCGTTCTGTTATTTTGGCTGTTAAATGATTGACAAAAGTCACAACTCAGACAAATGAATGCAAAATAATAAAAGCCTCAATAGTGTCAGTCAATGTAATTTATAATATAAAGTAGGATTTAGGGCAGGTATTTATATTAAAAAATAAATGTAATCTGAATTAAATATCTATTAATTGGGTTCTTTACTTTACTTGTTCTCTTCACACAGTACTAAGCATTCAGAAGAAATAAAGTGTTCAATACAATCTTCGTAGTAGACTCCTTTTAATGCTGCTGATGAGCGAGTGTAAGTATTTCATTCCCACTTAAAGTGTAACTAAGCCTCCTCTGACAGCATGACCCTGCAGCTAGCAAATTTTGAGAAATTTCAGCAAAGTGGTCGGAGCCAAGAGACACGGCCGAGTGTGGGGTGAGAAGAGAGAGTGGTGGGGCTGTAATCAGGACCAAAGAAGTACTGTTGTCAACATATCCACTTTGTCGCTATATTTATCAATTTTTCAGACTCCTCTAGTGATGTTTTTTTCAAAACAACTGGTGATAAATTTAACGACTCTTTTTCTGTGTTGTTGGAGACTTTTATGGTGACAATGCTCTACTGCAGCTTGACTGCAGGCAGCCTGTCTGTTCTGGGAGAGCAGCGAGAGCAGCCATTAGCTGCCATTAGCTTCTCCCACCTCCTCAGCACTGCTGTCAGTCTCACATAATCATCCACTCAACACCATATCTTTGCTAATAGTCAAAGGAGAGAGGACCCATCCTACATTTGCAAAACTGTGTAAGGCTATCAATCACTGCTCGCCAGTCACCACGTATGGCAACATTTGCTATATTCACCTTTGGGCAACTAGGAGGAAAAAAGATAAACTCTGTGCTTTTATACCCGAAGTGATGAAGTTGCACCAAGTCGTAACACTGCAACCAATAGGAAAATCCAACCACTTAAGAACCATTTTACCAGAGAGGCCATTAGTGAGAAGTGTTAAAAGCAAAATAATGTCAAAATAAAATGTCAAAATTTGCTGCACGGAAACTTAAAGATATAATCACAAATAACTTGTTTAGACAGTTTATCATCAAAACCTTTCATTTGGGTGTGAGTTTCAGTTTAAGGTGTTCATAATAAAAATGTGAAATGTAGTAGATTTAACAATTACCTAAGATTCTTTTAAAATTTTATAATATAAAAATAACTCTGAAAACACTTCCCCCTAGAGAAATTTATTTATTAAGTGAAATCAATATTATTTAGTCCATTTATCAATGTCGTTTTGATTGCAATGAAATAATTTTAGATTACAAATTCTAATATAAACAGGTGTCTTCTTAAATAAACTTTTTTTTTCCAATTCTGCATAAATATCTGGATGTCCTTGATGCAGACAAGGTCAACGTTTGGTTTCAGAAAACAATCTGTTCCAAGAACCCTCGCTGCCATTTTGGCAATAACAACCCTTTCTCCAATATAACCTACTCAATGACAAAGCCAAAATTCATTGGGACATCAGCTTTAAAATGTTTACAATTTTAAAATGAATTTTCAGGTGGAGGAATAAAGATTTTATTGAAAACAGATTTGACACTGAGTATTTCTTAGTATTGCGGTTAGTGTCACAAAAACCTAGATTTTTACCAGAAAAATGTAGTGAAAGGTTTAAAACTACAGTCTGATGAGATGTTTTTTTCAATCTGTTACAAAGCAGTGTGCTGCAGGATAGTTCATATAACAAGCCAAAGAACAAACACAATGAAGATGATAATAGAAATGGCTAAAGTCTTCTATCCACATCCACAGCGACACAGAATACTATAAACTATAAACGAAAAAATAAAATGAAATAAACATCTGCGTGGAGCAGTGCCTTCCAAAATCCAATCAGCAACTAAAAAAAAAACAACAACTTATACAGCATCTATAGAAAAGTCAGAATTGGAGAAAGCAATCAATTCACAGAAAACAGATCAGGATTAATTCCTCATTTAAATCCTTGGAGTTTAATGTCTGTAAAATGTGAATCAGAATATGTTACCCTGCAACCTTGGATGGCTGAGGGTAGAGAATGATCTTCCCTCAGCGTGTGATGCTGTGGTGTGAGAAAGACGAGACACACATGTTCCTTCACATTCAACCGGAAGATTTATTCTTCTTGTGTGCTCAACCTTCTTTATGCCACCAACGAGACAGCGCTCCTAGCGGTTGTGTGTAGAATTGCATATGACTAACTAAAATAACATTAAAGAACTTATTACAATGAGAAATTATAGATACAAAAAGAAAATAAATATGTTGGGGTGCCTATATTCTTAATTATTGTTTTTATTTACTAATAACTTGTTTAGGTTTTATAAAAACTAGAGGGGAAATTAGCTCTACAAATGCTTCCCTTTTTAACAAGTGTGTCTCTGTCACTCCTTCTTTAAGGATCGGATACCTTTCCATACCTTGAAAATACCAAGAAAATGTAGCTGTAATTTATCCACTTTGCCCAAAATAAAATAATAATAATAATAATAATACAGTGTGTTGGTTATCTATTTTGTTATGCTTCTTATGCTCTACTTACCTTCCAATGCAATTCCACTCTGGAATTTTTTCTCTTAATTTGGATTCACTCCAGTAAATTTTCTACAGGGCCAATCAGCGAACAGAAGAAGTTGTGAACGATAATGTCAATTTTCTGTGCTATGTTAGAAATGTAGCATGCCTGTATAGCAGCGGAGGAAGCCGTTCAGCCCCCGTTGTAATCCCGGGGACTGAACGGCTACCAAATATATACAGTACACACTACCAAATATTAAAATAACATTAACAGCCACCTTGTTAAGCTCTTCTCTCTTCAAGTGGTTGTTTACTGTGCAGGCATTTCCGAGTAAGCTTCATAGCATTGAGCTGGTGCATTACATTTATCACTGGCAAATGTTAGTGATAGATTTATAAGTTCAACAGAGTTCACATGTCCGAGAAGCAATAATTTCTCAATGGCCAAGAGCTCAAACCCCGTGTACGAAGCAAATATGATCGAACAAGGGGCTGGTTTTTACCAGGTTATGCTCTATTTAGCAATCTATTTATTTTTACATTGGAATTTTGGGCTTTTACACAGAGTACCTCTGTCTCTTGTGGTTCCTTGTTTTATTCACTTTTCTGAGAAAGTTCATATTCTGAGAAAGTGGAGATTTTTCTGAAACTCTCTGAAATTTTAAGCTAATTTCTCTTCTAGTGTTTATATAGCCTACAGCTACACAAACTCAAGCAGTTTGAAAGCATGGTGTCAAGGATGCTTAACATTAGAAACAAGCACATCTTATTTATGTGAGTAGGATGAACAGATCTTTTATCTCTCACTGAAGTAATAGACTTTTTGAAGATAAACAAACCAGCAGGTTTTCTTTGAGAAACCTCAGGTTTCCCCAGGTCCATGCCTGACTGAAGTTTTCTAACCCCTAAAATACTCTTTATTGTTTCAAGGATACTGCTTTTTCACATTTCAAACATTAAATCAATAATGTTCACTGATCACATAAAACCCCACAGCACTAACATCACCTCTCATCAAAGCATATTGTATGAGTCATGCTGGCCTTTATATGCAAATGAAGGCTTCCTGTATTTATATTGATACAGAAAACTTTTGAAGACAACGGTTTGTTAAGCTATGAGAAAAGTATCCTAAGTGCAACATTTACATAGAAACCTATAATACCAGACATACATTTCACAGGATTTTATCAAGTTAGTTGATGGTAAATCAAAATTCAAAGTTAGATTTTTATATTTCATTAAATAACATCCCACTGCAGTCTCAGACCAGCATTACACAATATTTAATATATACTGCAGAGCTTTCATGTCACAGGGTGCATAAAAAGAATATAGAGGTGCTTCAGTAGAATATAAAGGAGAATATGTGAATAGGAATGTGATTACAACATCCCTGTTCACTTTTTAACAATATTAAATTCATATCAGAAGAAGCTTCAATTCACAGGGCATTTGCATGCAATGTCAGGACTGTATGGAAAGCAGACCGCAAGCATAACTCCTGAGCATGTGATGAGACCCTACATATTTGCACAATTATTCAATTTTTTCCTGTTCAAAAAACTCCAATGTAGCCTTTGCAGGAATTCACTGGACCTTGATGGAGCACAGAGCACTCTCCTAACTCAGAAAGTAATTTTCAACCTTTTGAATTGTATTTTACACTGTTATTTCATCTGTTTTTTTTTTTGTTTTTTGTCTGATGTATTACACAATACACAATGTAAAACATTTTATTCAGTCCACCACTCTTTAATCCAAGTTCTATGCTCTAATCATGAATATGGATCAATGCTACATGAATGCAGGGGGTATTTGAAGTTTCAGTTGGGCTGGTCCTTCATTCAGCTGGAAGCTTGAGCTGTAAACTGAAGCTTCAAGGAGGCCTTTTAGCAAAAGAGCTTTCATAACTTTTTTGGTGTTTTTTTTAGTGGTTGCTATGGTGAATCAATTTATCTGTTCTCTGCTGCTGGTGGTTTCAATTGTACCCGTGAAGAAGCCTAACTCAATATTCAGACACTCAAGGTTGATTAAACTTATTGACAGTGGCTTTTCTGCAAGTAAAAACCTTTCCCCATTCATGAACAGTTTTGTAAACAACTTTTCTTGAGATCAGCAAAAATAACCCAAAAAATGATTGCACCAGAAAAGACTCGCATCCACAAAACTTGATGGATGGCAAAGGTGAAATTCCTGGCTGTGACAAAGAGCTGACTAAACTTAGGGCTAGGCTGGAAAGCAGCTTGAGCTAATTACCAGGCTGAGAACCCCTGAGGAGAACAGGAAGCTTCTCTGCAAAGAAGACAAAGACAAGGGGAGAAAATGACAAATGGAAAGTACCAAACCAACAGGTGAGCCTCAAAAACAAGGATGAGTAGGAAGTAAACAGAACATAGTGTATGGAAGAATACATATCATCAAAGAAACCACACTGAGGATGTAAACAAAACAACTTTAAGTTCAGCGACAACTAGCATAAGAAGTAAACATGCACGGACAGAAAATACAAAAACAAAACACACCTATCAAAATTAAAGGCAAGAATATTACAAATCCAAAGCATGATGGTAACATTTATTTAATTAGGTCAAGAATTATATGGACAGAAAACAATATATAAAAATCTGTTCAACTTTTTAAGAAAGTGCTTTCCTGTTTAATCTTATTTACAGGCTGACATATATATATATATATATATATATATATCCTTAGAAATATATTTTCCGTTCTGTCTTTTCATCCACAATAAAAAAAAATCTAGAAAAGGAACTCCTGGTGATTAAGAATTCAGCTCTCATCTATTTTTCACAAGTAAAAATGTGTTTTACCAAACAAAGTGATAAAAAACACAAGCAAAACAAGATGCACTCGCACTCTTTGTGCCACAAGGAGCGAGTACATCTTAGTTCTTTTGGATCACTACTGGAAGCTTCTCAGCAGGAGGATCAACAGATGTTTTGACACCCGTCCAGGTCCTTCTGCTGCCTTGATATTTTCACAAGGGTCCTCCCCTGGTTTTATTTTTAACCGTCATGAATAAATTAATCACTTGAGAAGGACCAGTAAACTAAGCTTTGCTGTGAAAATAATGCAGTTACGCACACTGTACTACTTTACCCCAGTGCAATACATTCAGGATCACATACACACAAACACACTCGTACCTGCTCATAAATCTCTCCCCCCCAAGGGACCCACTGTTTCTAATTGCGGTCATGAAACTTGTGTATAGCTGTGTTGTTTAGCCTGAAAAAGATTAGTACATAACTTGCAACACTGTCAGAGACGGAGCTGCTTGATTTATGTCCAAAAGTAGATGTTTATGCAAAGACTGTAAAATGTGCAAGTTTGATCTAAGGGCTAATGCTTTAATATAGAAAAATATTCCTCCATTGTACTGTTTGCTTTTCTTAAATGTTATTGTGAAATTCTGTTTACTTATTTCTAATTGAAGACAAAATAGTGAAATACATTGAGCAATTTTTACTGACCTTTTCATTTACATGCTTTTAGAGTAACATTGTTGTCTTTTTTTTCAATGTTATTGCTGTGTGGATTCATTGCTTGTGTACATAAGTTATATAATTTTTTTTGTTCAGATTTTGAAATCTTTGTATCATGAATTTCTCTAATTTGGGACTCTTAAGTAAAGTTTTTGTTCATGGCAAATGAAGATTTGTCCCGTTTAAAAGCAAAGGAACTTCTCTCACCATGATCTTAAGATAAATTGATGCAGTGTTGGATACAAATGTTTCTGGAACAGCTGTCTTCAAATCCAGGCCTAGAGGGCCGGTGTCCTACAACCTTTAGATGTGTTTTTGGTTCAACACACCTGATTCAAATAATAAGGTCATTATCTGGGCTCTGGAGAACTTCACGGTATTCAGAGGAGGTAATTCAACCATTTGATTTAGGTGTGCTGGACCAAGGACACATCTAACTGCCCTCGAGGCCTTTATGGAAGACCTCTTGTCTTGCCCATACGATCTCAATACTTTTGTTAGCTTTGAAGTGTAGTAAAAATAAATAACTTAACTGGAAACCTAAAAGGCATTTTTCGACAGCCTGTGTTCAGGGCCAACCCAAGCCACTTTGATGCTTGGGCCGAGGAGAGATTTTGTGTTCACAATCATATACATAGAGCTTTTTTCATTCATTTTCACACAAATAATCAAGCTGTCATGTGAACTCCTCAAATATCTTTGTAAGTGAGCCAAGCTGTGTGGTTTGAGAGGAAGGTATTTGATCATGTTACATGCTAAGTCCAATGTAATTGAAGCGTGTAGCTTGTGCAACCACTGTGTCTTTTTAACACTCTCTGTGTCCCTGGTAAATTATCTTTGCTTCTTTTACACGTTTTAATAAAACTGTCATCTCAATTTTTCTTCTTAGTTATGCATTTAAAAGAGTTTTTTTTTTGTTTTTTTTACCAACTTTTTATCTAGGTCTACTTTTACTTGACCATTGACCATTTTACATACCATTGAAAATAAGTTTATGCTTCAGAAAACAGAAATGTGCAAGTGTGAATAAATGTAAGGAAAACCAAATTTAATATTGACAAAAGCGGATGTATGTGACTCCCAGTCAAAATGTTTCTTTTTTAAATCTGCTTTTGAAGTTGTTATGCCTATTATAGGAGATTAAATAAAAAATGTTAATACTCAACTATAGCTTTGCATGCTGTGTTTTCTCATTTTTTATACTTTAAATATTTTTTATACTCTTGGTTATCTCTTAAAGAGATGGTGTTATGTATTTTCCAGGAACATTATAATCTCAAAAGGTCAATTTGTCATTATACTGCAAGCCCCTCTTTAAAAGATGTGTTTTCATCAACACTTGGGTTTGAGAAATAAAAAAATTAGACATTCGTTGCCCCAAAATGTATTTTGCTTTTAACTTAATGTTTCAAAAGTTCTTGGACATTTTTTATATGAAGAGTGCACATCTACAAATTAGTTACACATCTAAAAGTAATTGTCCATGATTTGATGTAAACACAGTTAACCTTGACATTTTTTAGACAGCATACTTATTTACTTTTAAAGCAGGTGTCATTGAAACTCTGGTTAATGATGGTGGAGGGCATTATGAATTCATGCTACTACACCACTTACCGGCACTCAGTCACCCTTGACATCGAAATCTTCTAAAAGACACAGTCCATTCACCGAAGGATTGTTCAGTAAATTAACCAAATCCCTCAACTGCAGAAGTGTCAGGTAATGATTTCCCTAATTACACTTTAATTCAATTTTGTACTCTATTGACACCCTTCAGTGCATCCCTGACTCTTAGCCAATCTCTTGGCATTGCTCTCTCCCACCTCCTAAGTGGCAAAAGACAGCTCAGCACTCATGTCTTCCCTTCAATGTGGGGTTGCAGCTGTTGCACTAAACTTATGTTTTAACTGAGGGCTTGCTACAAGGATCTGTCCATTTTGGAGCATTTGTTTTGGATTGTTGGATTGAAATTGTGTAAGAAAAAGTGAGTTTGTATGCTGGTTTATTGCTTAGTGATCCACCGCAACACTGCAAAACATTTTATTGCCACAAGCTATACCTTTGGGTCATTCTAGTGGCTGCAAGCCACTACAGGGCTGATTGGCCCTGTAGTGGCTATAAGCTTTTACAGCTTATAAACATTTTTTTTTTATTAAAACGGGCCTTATATCCCAACATGACCTATTATACACTACAATTTAGCTTAGGTTGTAGATTTTGGAGAAGTTTGCAACTTATATTTGTCCTGTACAAATAAACAATAGAAACTGCATAATGGGAAAGAACTGAACCACAATTATTTTTTTTTTTGTTTTGAATATTTTTTACATTTCTGGTTATCTCTTACAGATATTCAGGAGAGGACTGTATGAGTGTGAGCAGACTGCAAAGTTAGCCTGCTGGTCACTTGTTTTTTATAATCAGCAGAAAGCAAATGCATTACTATGATTGTAATCCAATTACATTTTTCAAGTAACAAATGCAGCTGGAAAGGGTGTAAAGGGTACAGCAGTACAGTTATTTTGATAGAATTTTACTAAAATACACACTGAACTGCTCAAACTCTTCTCTTCCCACTGCAAGTTTCAGCCACCTCTATTAATGTTGTTGATCCCCAATAAATGTAAACTTTGCTGATGCTGAAGCAGCATACAGAACTATTTTGCATACAAAGTAGCAAGAAACTGAACATATTTACAACATGTGCATGAAAAACAAAAATTAACATCCACATAGAGGTAACACAATTTATTTCTGTAGGGAAGATATTTTTTTTCTTTTCACATCCTATCGTCAGAAAAATTTGCATAATTCCTAGCTTAAATTTCTGGTGGATTTTTCTGAGACAGACCTGCAGAAAAAAAAAGCAAGCAAAACCCTCTCAACCCAAAAGCAGGAAAAAACCAACACAAAAACAACAGAGGCATGTTAGGAAGCGAGATGGATGGAACAGGTGCAAATATTGCCCATGAAGAGGCAAAACAGAGAAGCTAGTGTCAAGCACATGGAAGCATTTGTGCGAGTGCAGAAATATTTAGAAGGCTAAAAACAGTGGTGGCACTTAGACTCCACATCCATCACAAAGGAGACTGCTGTGTTTGTCCAAAGGAGAGGGCTGTGTGAGTGTGAGCAGACTGCAAAGTTAGCCTGCTAGATGGCTGGCCAGGAGAGAGAAATCTTGTGGATTCGACACAAACATCTTCACTTTCTTACACACACCAGTCCAGTGCAGAAGGCTCACTAATATTGTTTGAAAACTGATTTGCAGTTCAGAATTTATCACTATATTAAATTGCAGTGCTGTTGTAAGAAATTAGGAATGCATTTCAATTCAGTTCAGTTAATTTATATGGCACCAATTTACAACAAAAGTTAATTCTATCCAATCATACATACATTATAAATGATCCTACTTTCAAACAATCAGAGATTGTTCAGATCTCAAGTAATAAATTCCTAAATAAATTATAATTTGTACAGTAGCTTGGGGTTTATTAAATCAATATCTATCAGACTAAGAATCAGTCAGTCCAACTATCTAGGTAGATTCTGATCAGATTAACATGATCCTAATTGTAATGAAAAGTGACTCAATAGACAAACTTTGTTTGCATTGTGTTGTTCTTGACTCAGTTGGCGTTTGCTTGGGAGTTTAACAAATATGCTGAAGTACTCCAAAAAGTTTTTGTTTTGTTTTTTAATATGAATAGAGCCATTTGAAAAGTGCATCACAGAGATTTTATTAATCAATCACCTGCTCCACCGGCTTTTATATTGTGTCTGCCTCCATAATTTTACAGTATTTAGAACTAATTATCTTAATGATCAAACATCTTTAGCCTGACTGCATTATATGAATTGCATGGTTATAATCTTTGGGGAAAAAAAGTAAATCTGTTTTACATTCAGGCTCAATCTGTGGAATTCTTTTGAGAAGGTCCCTGAAATGTCACTGCTTTCTGTCCTGAATGGGTACTCTGCGACTGGTGCCAATAGAAGATCATTTATAAAGGCACAAAAGATGAGTGCATGTAACGGTTCTGTTTCTCTGGATGTTTTCCAAAGTTGCCTTGGCAAACATACAAAGTCAAAAGGTCCCCAGCTTGAAGGTTGCCAGCCCAGTGGGAGTCCCGCTTTTCAGGTCTTCCCAAAGTAACCAATAGTTCACCTTTTTCCTGCAGCCAGACTACTTACGTGTTCCAGCAAGAGAGCGCACATTATCTCAATTTTATATTCTTTAACTTGGTAACTATAAATTTTAGGCTATGTTTCAAAATTGTCACACTAAGATGCAGAGGATTAAACAGCCAGGCCCCAAATTATATATATATTTTCTCACCAAATGTACTGCTGTTCGCTATCTTTGTTCAGTGGCTCAACATGTTCAGGTTGTTCCAGATACCATATTTAAGACCAAGGGGGACACAACCTTTCAGTCTACAGAACCAACGCTGTGGAAGTCTTTCTCCACAACATGTTTAGTTGGCTGTTTCAAAAAGCACTTGTAATGTTGTTTAAGCTTTCAGTTGAATGTTGATTTTCTTTGTGTGTTTTCATGAGTTTACCTATTTTATCATTTTTGTGGGGGAGGGAATTTAAATAGTTTTGCTTTTCTGCTCTGTGCATTGTGATCGCTTTGCCTGTGAAAGGAACTTGAACTTCACCTACTTACTATATTTTTACCTTTTCTGACTTTATTATTTCTGTTTTTTTTTACTAATCAAGAGTAATATCATAAATTAACAGAAATTAACAGCAAAGATAAAGATAAGAAAAAAAACACAACAAGCAATCTACTTGACTATCCATAAAACAGTGTCTTTGGTAATAAAGGAAGTGATATTATATTCAATTGATTATTAGACTGTGACGCTATCCAGACTTTGTAAAAAAAAAAAAAAATCATGAAGCCTTATATGAAAGACCTCTGCTTAATCTGATGCTGCTTGATTTGACAGAAAATAGGGTTTGAAGTTCTCTCTTCCATATCCCTTCTTATCAAGTTCCAGATCAGTAGAGCAGCACAGAATTTTACTACCTTATGTCTGATTGGAAAACTGAGCAATTCTCCATCTCTCTAGAGCTCAGGTCATCAGCTAGCAGACAGGATAACAGTCCTGTCTCCTGGCCTCTCTGTCAGGGGAGTCTTGGTTTGGAGACACCAGGTTTCTGTCCAGCAAACTTTAACATTGGGATGGTATTTGGATCCCAGTGGGGCCCAGATATCAGTAAGACGGCATAGGTCTTACTTGCCAGGTCCTGTGACAGGAAGTTTCCCAGTGGATGATAAGAAAACAGTCTCTATGGTACTTTACAGAAATATTTCCTCTCAGGACCCGCAGGAATGTTATAGACAGGAACAGGTGACACTGACGAAAATAAGAAAATTAAGGATTTTCAGCGATGCTGAGACCAAATTACCAGGCTGAACATGTTGATAGCAATTATCCAACCCCAAGCTCAGAAAACCATACACACTGACAACACAAAAACAGTGTCTTTTAAACTAGATTTGGTGATGGCAATCTGTGAGGAGAAAATAAAACAGAAAAATTACACACATTTGGAGGTCACCTACAGTACAGACTTTACCTTGCATGATACAATATTGCTTCTTTAGGAGACATTTTTCTTGTTTTTTGTTAGAAACAGATACATATACAATGCACAGAAAAAAAAAATCTAAACTACACAAGATGATGACATTCCAAACTGGTCAATCTTCCATGTTCCCTATCAGGATCGACTTGTGTACAAAAACATTTATCAGTTTAACCTTTGGAACCCTGTGTCGTCAACCAGATGGTAGCAATCTATATTTATGATTCAGAGCATAGTCAGGATTACAGGCAATGTTGCTAGTTCAATTCACCATATAGGAGGATTTTCTACAATTGTTGACCACAATTACATACAATGAACCAATCTAGATTTTTCAGCAATGGACAGATTTTCATACTACTTGATGTTACAGTACAGGAAATTACACAAAGTCACTTATTATCCTTTGTTTTGTCTTTTTACACAGGAGTTTAAAAGGGTTTTAAAAGAAAACACATCAATCATGATGTCAAGGTATTTCAAATACCTTACCTGATTGATTTTCTTTTCATGGATGGTAATAGGAATTTTATGAAAGTAAAAAATAAAATAAAATAAAATGTTTCTTTAGTGTGTTTTTATTTTAGGAGCACCATACAGCTTCATTAAGAACATGTAGTTTGAGGCATGAATTGAAGTAAAATCCAAGTATGAATTGAAAATTCCCCATTTGAAGAATAGAGCAATTTACTTGTGCATTATTTTGGTGTATTTATACAATCAAAAGTTGTGTTTTATTTAAACTTTTTTTTTCATTTATCAATACAGTTCAAGTATTTAATTAAAAGTTCAGCTGTGTTTTTCTTTAATATTAGGTTTTCCCATTAATGCACTTGGTATGCTCAGATAAGACTTCTCTGTGTTATCTAACCCCTCTATACAGCCTCATGTTGTTGGATAGGGTTGATTTGGGTTACATGAAAATATTTCTTGACACTTTGTCAAAGTGGGAAAGCACATCCCTGCAAAAAGAAGGAAATGATGCAGGGTTGATATGAAATACCTCCATGCAGATCATGAGATCCTTCATTCGAAAAGTAGAAGTATTGAATGTTGAGGGGGCTAGAAGTGCAGATAAGTATAAAGCTCCGGGTCATAATTATGAAATGGGAAACAGGTGAAGAGCACTAGAAAAGAATGCGAAGCAGGTCAGAACTGGAAAGAGAGTAGAGTAGCATCCCCATATGAAAGAAAAGCCCAAGGGAATGACAGAAAGATCGCTTGAGAGATGGTGGCAGAGGACAGAACATGACAGTGAGAAACCAGAAAAGGATAGTCTGAGATGACAGGTGTTTTTTTTTATTGTATTTCCTAGGGAGTGGCAGCAGAGAGGACATTAAAGGACAGCTAGCTTGGACTGGACCTAAAGAAAGGTTGCCTCACTGTACTTGGAGGAACAATTTTGGACAGTAAGCTGCAGCCCAGGAAGAATAAAATATGGCACCTGTCATTTTCCTGTTAAACCACCAACCTCATTCTGCCTGGTCTATAGCTAGCCTCCAACAGCTGTTATATAGCCAATAGAAGTTGGAACTTACAGGCTGATATTCATTAGGCTTGCAGAGTCTCATTATTTAGTCCCAGGGTTCAGCAGAGCAGACCATTCAGCTCAAACCTGCTCCTCTTTAGCTCTATGTAATCACATGTTGTGTGTGACCTCTGCCGATGTCTTAATGTTTTTTTGTCAATTGTCTTGCAGCCATTATGGTAAACATTACAGTTAATTTAAAGTAATCAATTGTTCTTACACATAAGTGTGCATCTGTCATACTGTCTGTACATCGACATGTACCTGGTCAACCTCTTTCCCTCAAGGCTGTCAATTTTAGATGGTCACACCAAATAGTCAATTCATTCATTCTTGATTGACAAACTTCTATGTCAAATTAAATGATAAAATTCTAACAAGGTTCCTCAAGGGAAAAATCCAATTGCTTGGGAACCGCCAAAGATATTTTGAATCAATGACAGAGATGTCTTAATAAAGACCAACTTTGACTTGGCCATTAAAAATAATACTTTAGATGAAAGTTAGTAAAATATTGCTAATTTACATCTGTCTAGTGAAAGGGGGGGAGACGGGGCCTTTAAAGAAAGGTAATATGTAATGCCTTGTTCTGATATATATATATATATATATATATAAAGAGAGAGAGAGATACCAATATACCGTCTAAGTCTACATTTAGAACATGGAATTTTGATGATCCATAATGTTCTTCTTTCTCTCAGTCATCCATTAGTAGAGAGGGTAGTAGCAGTGCTGCCTACTCTCTGGTAAGTGACTGAGATATTGGCTTTCCTAAAAGCCGTTAAATGACATGATTGTCCAATTTGCTTACAAGGCAAAAAAAAAAAGGAACTGTCAGTTGTAAAGTGAAAATATTATGTCAACCAGGACTGCTGCTTGGAGAGTTTGTGACCTCTGGGTGCTTTGGAACATACTTCTCATTGAGAAGAGGAAGAACAAAATTATTTCTCACAGGAGTCTACAACATTTCACAGTAATACCAAAAACATTAGATTTTGTCCCTATGCTGCATCATCTGAATACTTGCTAATAATATTGACAATGTGGCTAAGTATAAGTGACACTGATCCCAAAAGTTTTGGATGAGTTCTAGACAGCTGTAGCATGGAGTAGCATGGAGTTGCTCTTGTAAACCATGACTAGTTCTGAGGCTGAATTTCACAACGGGGTTTCATCTTTCAGCATGCCTTTAAAAACTATATTTTATGACAACAGAGTGTAGTCACATCTGCTGTTTTAAGACTTATGTGCCATTTAATATGGCTTTGGCCTGGTCTGAAATGTTAACATGGGGCTGTTTAAATGCTACTGGCAGTTGGGTTGGTGCTTAAGCTTTTTTATTTTCTTTGCACAGGTTATATTTATATATTGGCGTTTCAAGTGAGAAATTAAATTTGATGTGGAGCTATCTACTTGCCTTATTACTGTTTAAAAATTGCTGAGACAAAGATTTTATTCCAGTTCTCTTTTCTTTCTCAATTGCCACTATAATTGAAGTGGAAAGTTTTCCCAAACAGCAGATTTTGAGACAGGGTGCAGGCTACGGATTTTCTCTGTTCTTTTCGGTGCCAGTGTGAGAAAAGGTGCACAGCAGAATTTAGAAAGTTTCTTCATATGTACTGGTTTAAAATAACACTTCAATATACTGTTTAAAGCAGTACATGTGAACTCAAAAGACCTGTGGCAAAAACATTCAGTGTGAAAGCACATACTCTTCCAACCTCATTAAAAAAATTATTTTGGAGATCGCTAGAAATCAATTTGGAATCCAGAAGCGGTATTTGTTCATTCCAAGTTAGAAGGAACAAATTATAGCTTTCCTTAATTAAAGTTGTTTGATTTAATCACATCCAGAAACAAATGAAAAGCAAAATAGATGGGACATGAATAATTGAAAATGCATTTTCTTTGATTGGATTGTGTTATTCACCTCTTTGTACAATTTAACAATTTATGTTTTCGTCAAATCTATCCCATCACCTCATCTGCACCTTTTCTTTTTAATCCAGCTCTGATGCATCAAGACATTTCTTCTTCACTATATAGTGCCTTAAGTGGGTTTTACAAAATCCAAGCGAGCATAATTTATCGTCTTAGAGTTTTCAGACTTCTTTAAGAAAGGAGGGGAGCCAGTATTCCCACTTGACATTTGATGAATAATCTTCTCTGCCTGAGCTGGATGTCTTTGTCAGATAAAATGCCATGCATCTCAAATTGGTGAGAAAATGACCATCCAGCAGAGCACAACAGGCCAACAACCAAGACCATCAGGAGGTTTCCATCAGTCCCGTCAACAGCGCCTCCCCGCCTGGTTAAGAATCGTGGCAATACATCGGTCTGCATCAAAGGTTTGATGAAAGCAAGCAAACAAAGAGAAACTGTGTGACTCTCATAATGATAGCTGAAGTTAAAGCCGTGCATAATGTTAGAGTTGTTGCCGCAGCATGTCACATAAAATTAGTTGTGCCTGTTGTGATAACTCCAGCACCGTTCACTTTTGCATCACAACACTGGTAAAGACGTTCCTGCTTGCGTGTTTACAACGGGAAGATGTACTTCATGATTTATTCATGAAATACTGTATTCCTTCCTGTCTCCACTGGCTACCTTTGTTAATATTCTTGAAGTTTGCTGTTGAAGTGAAACGTGACTTCACACACAAGCATATTTATATCATTTCCATTAATATAAGTTAGTAAATTACATATATCCAGTCTAAAACTTTATGCACTCAAATCAGGCAGAACTAAGTACAAGGAACTCAATATGGCAATATCTATTGTAGTTTATATTGTTTGAGAAGAGACAAAGCATATAAAGATCCAGCATGAAGTACCAGATTTAGCAATTTTAGCTTAATTTTTATATGTAGCCCCTGACAGGCTAAGAGGTGATGCAGTTTTACAGGTTAAACTGAAAAACACCTTTGTAAGGAAACAAATGAATGTGGAGCAAAAGGCAGAGAGACAACTAAACTAAAATAGGAAAATAATTCAAATATTTAACATGATGCTCAGTTATTTTCAGTTTTCTGTACACTGCCAGAGTGGCTTCAAATAGTCAAATAAACTTAAAATAATTCATTGGGAAATGTAAAGTATAGAGTTGCAACCATTTCAAACATTTTATATGCATATGTTATTCCTTAACCACTTTTTTCTTGCTCTCGGGTATGTTGCACACAAACCTGTTGCCATAGCAACTGTCAACAATGTCACTATGTTGTTTCAGGATTCAACACCAGAAAACATTCAAACATTTCCTTCACAAAGAACAGAACATCCAGTCTGTTGCAGTATTATGTTATAGGCCTGATGTTTGTTTTGCAATTATTAATAAGTGATCACTGTGGTAGATTAGCTACTGCTGCTATTAGCTAATCTAACACTGCGGTTGTTGATTAGCTAATTTAAACACCTGCTCTACTGATGATCTGTCAGAGTTGGTGTGCTGGCTGCTTTTTTTATTTTGTAACTGAACCGAAACGTATCAAATTCCACATGATAAGGTTGTCAAAGTCAAGCAAGCATAACTGAACTCCCCTTTCCCTCCCTTTTGTTTTTCTAAATTAAATGTTTTACTGACCTTGTTATCTTGTTGTCATAGAGCATTTAATATCTAATATATTATATTTGCAACGTAACAGCATTCTGCATGTGTGATACCTGCAATATCTCTGAATATCAATACTAATTTCATTGGAAATACCAAAAATCCTTGGCAGCTTGCTGCACTATATATTTGGGACAGCTATGGGGGACTATGTTAGGGTGAGGGAACTGGGAGCATTGGAAATGCTCCCAATGCTACCAGAGGTGAGAGAATGAATTCTTAGTGAAGGCAGAGAGGATGAATGTCATGGAGGAGTGAGAGGAATCTGGAGGGTTTGGTCTGTGATGTGGCCAGGAGACAAGGAGTTGAAGAAATGGTGGAGACTTGGATAGAGCTGCAGGAGTGGATGAGGCTGGACAGGTAGTACGGCAGATAAAGGAGCTTAGGAAGAGGAGCCTTCCAAGTTGTGAGAAGTGAGGTTTGGTCTAACTGAGGGCGATCCAAAGCTGAGGATGACATTTATGGAGGACAAGGAGAAATTAGTGGAAGAATAAACACAAAGGGAACTTTAGGAAACACAGAGCACTTCAGCTTTACTACACAGATTAACATACCTATGTACACCGGAGCACACCTGCAGAAATCAGCCCTCGATCTCTGAGCAAGCAGCAAAATGTATGTATAATGTATTCACGGAAATTGCCATCTAAGACATAGATCAATCACAGGATTAGTGCAATTCAATGAAAAACTACTTCATAAATTACACATGCTACCAAAAGGGGATCTAATGAAAGCAAACATTAGGATGTCAATAGGAAAAAAATCTGACAAGTACAATAATAGCTTGTAATTTTGAAAAATAATCAAAAGCTATTTTTTATTTTTATATTTTAAAATTTTTATCCAAATATCCAAAATATCCAAATTAAAAAATAGCAAAAATGTCCTCTTTCAAGAGCATGAACTGAAAACAAAAATTGAGTTTGCTTTGGTTCTGTTTACTGTTCTCATATTAGACTCCACAGCACAGCTAACCTGCCTTTCAGTCCTGTGTCTCAGTATCTTTAGTCCAGTACGTCTGCTTTAGGTCTGCTAATGTTCTGAAGACATTTATCTACACATTAGTTGCAAGGCAGATGAATCTAGAACAAGTAAATTATTTGTGGACAAACAAAGGGGCCATGACAAATGTTTTTGTTGACCTTGTATGCTTCCACCCTAAGGTCCTGCAGCTCACACCGCCTCTGACTCATATCCTCTTGAGAAATGACATCTTCCACATCAGACCTACATAAAACTGCAGAAATAGATAGGTCGGCAAACTTTGTCCTCTGTCTTGGTAAACATTGTCTTCAAGTGCCAACACTAAGGTTTTGTTTTATGAAATATAGATAGTCCTTTCTATTATATCCTCCTCATAAAGTTCAGCTTGATAAAACTGTAATTTCTTTACAGAACATTGAATTAAATTAGATACTGTTGCAGATGGAGCAGGGTATTCTTCCTTTCATTTTTATTGCATTGTTCTTTGCCATCAGAAACACATTTTGCTACCTCAAGTGCTTTCCTTTTTCTGTCATTTCTCTTCATGTGAAATTAAATCAAGACGTTATATGTTTTGCTGCAGTCATTACTTTGTAAACTTTTGGCTCTTCTAAGCTAATACAAGTGTCTTTCAGCTGCATTTATACATGATATTCTTTTGTGCCTTGGTGGAAATGCAAACACACAAACTCCTTTCAGTTTCCGGTTGACTGAACTGAGTTGCTTGATCTTGTACAAATACATGGATTAAAATTAAATTAAACTGACTAGTGGGATTTTGAAGTGAACATTTATTTAATACTGAATATGAATAAGTAATTATATGCCAAGCAGTGTCTGCTGGAAACATAAACTGGGTCACGTAACCTTGACATTGAATATAGGCTCTAAAGCAACAGAAGTAGACAACATTCTTATATCAGCAAAAACATGTTTTGATTGTACATGTCTGAATTATAACTGTTTATGGAAGCTATTGCCCCAGGCTTGGTGTTTTGAAACTTTCAGTATTGCTTTGGACACTTGCTACAAGTCAAGTAATCATGCTCCATATATTCTGCTTTCGGACTCAAGTCTGCCAGCAATGTTTAAATGTTTCATCAACTCCACCCAACCTTTTCCCAGCAAAATCCATTTCATCCTCTCTGCAAGCTCAGTTACAGACAGATAGAGCTTTTCATCCCTAAAAGAGGTACCCTGTGCTTCACTGTAACAGTGTGACAGACAAAAGCTTGGGGGGTTGCCTGTAGCTAGCTCAAAGTATTCTTTTCATAATGTTACTTTCCTCTGCCACTGCAGATTACCTCCATGGAAACTGGGAGTTTTTGGCTGTACTGGTAAGGTGCTGGCAGCAAAAGAAGCAGCATATGTAATAACACTGTCTGTCTGATATTGACAAAATGAGATAAACATTCCCTCCTTCTAAGCCACATGCAAGGCAGTTGGATTACCTAGAATCTATATCTGCATGCAGGTAAAAATAAGGTAAGGTTGTAAGGTTTAGTTGGGTGGACAAAGATCTGAGAACATTATAAAATAAAATACATTTTTCTGGTGACATAAAGGTTCATAATAATCAAATCAAAGAAAAGTGAAGCTTTTGGGCCACAGTTAATAAGGATTTTTTTTTTTTGTTTTTACAAAAACAGCCTGCTCAGTAAAACATGGTGCTGACAGTGTCAACATATGAGGATACTTTTCTCAGATAAATCCTGAATTTTGTCAAAGTGTCTGAATAATGAACAGTCCATTTTAACCAAAACCTTCAGCTGTTTGCTAGAATGTTAAAGAGGAAGCAGAATTTCATTTCGGACCATCATACAGCCAACAAAAATGAGCGTCCAGAGGAGAACATGTTGAAAGTTTTTAAACAGTTTAGAATTATTGTAAATGTTCAACATTTTGGATCTTTGTTACTAAGTCTAAGATGTGGAATGGTGACAAATCTAAACCAAACAAAAGCTAAATTTCATTAAAAGTTGATTCGACAAAGTTCTACTTTGAGGGTATGCACTTATACACCCAGGACATTGTTTTTAGCTCTTATGTTTCTCCTTCTCATGAATCTGCTAGGTTTCTAACTGAATTGTACAGAAAACATGTTACATCAGGAACAAATAGGAATTATTGTGGTATCATATTTTAGATCCAAACTACTCTGAAATTTTAACAGCAGTCTGGACCGTTTTGAGGTCAACCATGGGTGGTTGATATCTTTCCCTAGATACAGATTTCCTTCTTTATTTCCTTCTTTTTTTTTACTTGGCTACTACCAAGTGTTTTTTTCCCTCTTAATGCTACTTTTCTTGCAGCATCTATATAATTTTAGTACCTCAATCTATTTCCTTGAGAAAACTCTACATTTTTTGTTTTCATCTCTTTAAATTTATTTTTCTTTCACCAGATTTCCTTTGTTATTTTTTTCTAAATTAGCCTGCTTGTTTTTTTCCCTTTAATCTTTAATGTTTATCTCCAATTTACTTTTTCTCATTTCTAATTCTTGTCTATTCTTGCCTTATTGTCTTCCTTGCCACACGTTTTACCAACTTCTACTTCCTTTTAAGTTTCCTTCCTTTTAACTTCTTATTTATTTTATTATATCAACGCTTTCCCCCAAGAATTTGTAATTATTTGTGATGAGTCTGCTTGTTTTTAGACTTCGTTCTGCCATATACACTGAACAGCAGTGTCATATGCTTTTTATCCACTGGCATGCAACTACAATACTTCATTTCCCACCTTTTGATCCCTGTGCTAACAATTAGGTGTAATAAATGGCGGTTGTTACATAGTGTAGTCTTTCCTTAAATTACATTAAATCAGTTGCAAATACATAACAATAACAGATAATAACAGTCTGAAATCTATAATTTCATAGCAGATGAACCCTGATTAAATAACAACCCGATGATACTTCCTACAGTCTGTTTGCTCATTTATTTTTAGAGGTCCCTGCAGTGCAGAGCTGAGAAGCAATAATCCTGGCATAGTCGCTGCTTTATAAATCAGAGCACTGGAGGACCAGGACAGATATTGGAGTTTTTCGTATGTATGAATGCATGTGTGTTCTTCAAAATTAATATCCCAAAATTAATGTATTGTGTCGGTATAAACTTGCTGTATGTCCTGAGAGAGTAAATACAGCTCCTGTGACGATCCACGTGCCTGTAACTTTCTCCATACTTGGTTTATTTAGTCTAGAGTTATGGGTCATTGAGGAGGACTGACACTTTACTAGACTTTGGAATGATAGTGAATTAAAAAGAACAGAGCATGTGTGCATGTGTTATTAATGAACACATAAGAAAAATGCAGAGTTGGGGGGTAAAACTCACCTTGATAGAACGGCTTCCTCGCAATTGTTCTTTTGCTTAAAATCAAATGGTAATTTACAGGGAGGAGAAAGTATTCTCTCTTTAAACTGCAAGCTGTCTATGACTATGGAAACTCCACATGCCTAAATAAAAAAATCTAAGTTCATCAAAACCCCTTACTCAGCAAGAATAACCCATTTTGATGAAAAACATAGTTGAAGGCACAGGGGAAGGGAGAATAAAATACTGGATCTTTTTGTCTGCTACAAGTTTGTCAGCAACTTTGTGGGGTTGTAAAAAGAATAGATCTTTTTAAAAACTCATTCCACCCAAGTTGCACCAGATGCATTCAAAAGGCAGCACATGACCTGATATTTTCTCTCGTACTTTTTTTTGTCTTTGTTCTTATTCCACAATAGACCTCTGTGGGGGAATTATTCCAGCATACATTAAATCGTAGTTAGAACAACAACTCTATGGGCTCCTGAACCAACTAGACAGTAAGATTAAATCGTAAAGCAGACAAAACTTTAACAGACCTTCCAGTGAAAACCTTCAACGGTTTTATTGATCTAACCAAAATTCTTCAACCACATATTAACACAAAGAAGCAGGTCAAGCCAGAAACAATATTTTCCCCTTTCCATGTACAAAGATTTGTGACAGAAGCAAACTGAAATTTTGGGCTTAACTGCCCATTTTGCAACAAAATTCAGGCTTCACACAGCAACAACCATGATTTAAAGAGCATCAGAAACTTAGTTAGCTCTTTTATTGTGTACCTACTATCCTCTATCCTCATTTGTGTGACCGACCTCAGCAAAATATGCTGAAGAATGTGTTGTTTTCTAAAATGCCCAAAGGAGAAAGGACCAGAGAGGAGAGGGAAGAGGCTTCTGTGAAGGATCCACTTGTTTATCTCTTGCATTAGTGTCAAAGGTAGGGCAAGATGATCTTTTATTATCTGGGGCAATAATTGGTACCACCAGTAGCCACCGGCCCCCTTTTCCGTTTTAGGCATATGAGATGTCAAAAAACTGAATGACGTGTTAATTCTTGCGTCGTAAAATAAATTTAAATAAAGAGATAGGCTGTCAAATGTGCTTCTAATGCTCACCTGCCAGGAATGCCAAAATAAAGCAAATAGGGTGTAGCAGAATGATCTGACTGTCTTACATATCAAATTTAATTGACATTGGGTTGAAAGAACTGCTAGGAGGCAATTAAAAATGACTTTTACATTTACTTCTGGCTTCTACTGACTTTCGCTTTCTTCTCCACTCAAACCTCTGAAGGGAGGGGCCAAGGACAAGAAGAGATCTTCCATGGCAAAACTCTTGCCTTGGGTAAGAATCGAAGTGGTTCAATCTAAAAAACGAGAAAAGGGGAAAAACTTATGAGGTTTGCCATGAAGACATGAGGCGTAACAGGAAACAAGGCCAAAATCTATGATTCTGCAACAGACAGACGGTGTTTCTAATGTAGGTAATCCTGAAAATGTTCTGGTGGGCAAAGTAGCCTGCCCAGTGATGCCAGTAACATATTACTCCAGTATGACCACATTTTTCAGGAGAGAGTAATTGAAGGTATTACTGTTTCCAAACTAGTAATCGAATTAGAGATACTTATCCAAGTCACTGTGCTTTTCTACCTTTGTCATTTTCCCTTGTAAAAAAATAAATAAATAAAAATAAAAGAACAAAAAATAAGGCTGATTTCATACCAAGCAGTCGGCAACACCACAGATGTATTAATTTATGTGTCATATAAGCTGCTACTTTATGTTGCTTTTTTCTTTTCTGAATGCCACAATTGCGTAGTATATTGACTCAATCTCTACTCAACTGTGGTATACCTATATCTTTCAGCCCTGGGGCACCAGTAGGACTGGGATATGGACAAGATTACACTTTAATAATGTAGCTAATTCCTATTTGACTCTGAAGCTTTATGAACTGGTTTAGGTCACCTAGAGCACAAAGCATGCGGCACATTCCCAGGATAAAAAGCAAAATCCTTTTCCAAATTAAATTCACACCTAGCCATTATCTTGTGTCCTGGGGGGATAATGACCTAATTAGAAAGGGAACATTGGTCTTGTGAAGTCAAGGAGGGTTGCAACAGCTTGCTTTGTAATCACCCACTATCAGAAGAGTGTAGATCCTCTTAGGGATTCGCCTTAATATCAAGCCAATTTTGAAATGATTTACCTGCAAGGGAAATAAACACTTTAGCTGTCGCTTTTATTGATTGGACAAAAATTGCTTATAGTACAAGAAGAAACATACCATGAATACACTTAATGTTAAAGAATGCATAGAAGGCATTTCTCCACCTTTCCTCACCACAGATATTCTTATCATTGCTCCTCATTATCTCCACTGCCCAATATAACCAACAATAATTCAGTGTTTCTTTTCTGTTTAAGTGTAATCGCCACACTAGTTCACACTGTGGATTTCCAGCAGTTTACTACACCTTTTTCAAAAATGTAACGGCTATAATCACAGCAAAAAATAGACTGTTGTTTCAGATTGCTGATCCTAACTCTGCCAGAATACCTTTCAGACATACATACAGGTCTCAGTTGTCTCAAGGCAATGACTTGTAGTATTGGTGTGGGACAGAGTGACCTTTCAGTCCACAACTCCATGTGTGTTGTGACACTTGCTTGCAGCAACAAATCTCATTCCACTGATACAACAGAAAACCTGGAGTAGCCATTTGGCAGAACAGTATTTCTGTAAAAGACAATTCTGTGTTGACAGTAACAACTTAAATTCATTTAAAAAATGCATTTCAATCTCAATTGTTTCAATCTCAATTATTTTTGTAATTAGATTGAGGTGGAAACAAAAGTTTTTATTTTTGGTACTATAAAATAGCTAAATATGGAATTAGCATTTACTTAAAAATGTAATGTTTCCATTAATATTTCTTGCAATAAGCTGAACTCATTGCAGATTAGAAAAATAACAGAAAATATTGTGAAATCTTTGGTTTCTGTTTAAAAATGCAGTCTGATATATTTCTTGAGGCTTGAGACATATCTTTCATGTAATATTCTGAATTGTTAAAAATAAATCTAGTATGTTTTCATTTTCATGAGAAATGTTTATTTTGTGTCTCGCAAAGTATTCACAGCTCTTTAATTATTTTCAGACAAAGGTATACTTAACAAGTGGTTCATGGTTGAGTATTTATTGTTTAACTATGATGTTACCTGGGGATTGTTTCATGTCACTCTAGTTCTTGCTGAAAGCTAAGGGTCATTGCTGCAAGCTAAACCTCTACCTCAGTCTATTTGTAGAGATTTTATTCCAGTTTTAGCCTATATTTTGCTCCACCTTTAAATCAACTTTAGTTAGTGTCTCTGCTGAAAAAATGTTCCTCACAGAATGATTCTATGAGTGTCAGGCTATCATCTAAAATGTACATACAATAAATTGGTTTGTTGATGTGTCATGACAAAATTAAAAAAAGTTTAAGAAGTATGAGTCCTTTTGAAAGATAATTTATTTTACATCATTTCACAAGACCAAAGATTGAGATTTTAAAAATGCATTTTCGTACTTTGTGAGGACATAAACTATTTGCCACAGTGAGTGATGATTGGTAATGACAGATTGTTACAGTGCAACATATTTTAGATAGGAGTTTGTAAATTCACTCTTCATCTCCTCACATTCTAGTCACAATTTGACTAAAGCATGAGAGCTATAGTCATGGTCATTAGAAATGAACAGCTTATGATGTTTGAAGGGACGGACATGAACCCCAGGAAGGCAACAGACTTCACAGGAAAGTGGTCGGCTTCTTGCACTGGTCCATGATCACTGAACTAATTCAGTCTGGAAGAATTAGATACACTAATGTAGATGGCTTGTTATGACAACACATGTATGAGTTGTCTGATGTTGACTTAGTCAGAACTGGTCCCCTGTTGTCACCAAGAGGGAGGTGTCCAGCATGTAAAAAAAAATAAAAATAGTACATTTTAATAATGTTCTTTTCCTGCAGACAAATCTGGAAAAGGTAGAGAGTAGAACCACCCAATCAACTAAGCCCTGTCACACTGTCAAATAGGTAGGTGAAATCTGATTGGTTGCTTCAAATTGCAAGTCAAGGAAATTGTTTCAAATTTGATATGACTCTGAGATCAATATCTTCACTGGAAAGTGCAGAAATATCTTTGATAACATGATGAAATCATTACAATTTATTTCCCACAAACTGGGTGAACAGTCTGAAATATCTCTAATAAGTTCACGAGACGTTACCAGGTGTTAGTCGGTAGTCAAGGTTAATTATCCTGAAGTCTATGCAAATGTCCTCCACATTTAGTGGAGATATTTCAGACCAAACTAGGGGGTGGAGTTGCTGACTCAGAGTTTGTATTACATAATTTGCGAATTGAAGCTATTGTCACACTTCAAGTGAAAATAAGAATAGAAGCAGCCCTAATCTTGCCCACTGAGTTTGATGGGTGAAGTTGACAGTTTAAATTAATTCATGATATGCTTCAGCACAGGAATATTACACTATTTATTAAATCAGGAAGTAATTATATCTAATTTTAAAATAAAATAGGTAAATCCTAGTGAGGCATTTAAAATTAACTCTATATGAAATAATGATTTGTTTCCAGTTTTAATACTTTAATGACACATTTCAATAATTATTTCATAATTAATTTACCTATTCTAATTCAGCAGTCTGCACTCTTCTTGTAGACAAGCTGATAATACAAATATTTTTTGAGCTGTTAAAATGAGAGATTAAAAGTCATCAAGTGCATTCAGCAAGTCATTTGGTCAGTACATATCTTATAAATGTGCCATGTATCTTTAACCCTAACACAAATAAATAACCAGTAAATAAATGACTCACACACCAAATCATGATTCACTGTGTCCTTGTAAGGCATGACATTGCAGTCCTCTAGATGAACCGAACACATACTGTGAACTGGACTCTACATGACTGAACATAAGAATTCAGTGACCCTTTCAGGGGTCAGAGCCCTGATATTCTCACTGTTGGTGGCATTCTTCTTGAATCAGTTTATAACTGCACAGATTACTCTCTATGCTGAGAGCGAACACTTAAGACATGTCAGCCAGGTTACACTATCTCTGTAAGCCTAATGATGTGTGAGCATATAAGGCAAAATGTAGATTCACCAGTGTGAATGAAAGTAATAAATTATTCTTGCAAGATTTAATTTCTGCATAAGTCAGGAGGAGTCACCGGGGGGAAAACAGATTGTAGATTGTTTTGTGTGCAGAGAGGAAATGGGGGTGGTTGGCTGTGGCATTTAGATTAATGCATCTGCCCGCTTTGCAAAATGTCTTTTGAATTTGCAAGTGCAATGTATGTTAAAAAAAAAAAAAAGCTAGGTACAGTATATTACAGTATATAGTTAAGCAGTGATTTCCCTGTTCTGTCTGAAGGGGAAAAACTGTTCCTGAGCATATGATTTTCAGAGAATGCAGAGATGAGGTCTTTGACACTCCTTGAGATGGAGGGCATTGGTTATGATTTATGTTATTACCCTCTATACTGGTGGAAGAAAGTAGAAGGAGGATAACCCTGAAGGACCAGAGAGTCCATTTGGAAGAATTTTTCATTTAAAGGTGATAAGGGAAACAAATACTACCAATGCATTTAAGGCACAAATTAGGTTACTTGTATTTCAGAAATGTAAATAAAATGTAGACAAATAATTTTTTTTTTTTTAATCAAAACTATAAAATTTATCTGTCATCTAATAATAGTTTATTGCTTTTTTATATTATTTATTTTACAAATAAAATGTTTATAAAATAAAACACTAGTAGACTTATCATTTTAATGATCAGTGTAGCTGAGCATTAACATGATAAAACTCAATTCATATTTGAAAGATCCATTGAGTTTTATCTGTGACTCTGATATTTAATACTTTCATTTAGTTACATTATATAAGATAATCTTGTCTTCAATGCTTTGTCATATTATTCTGTTTCGCAAGCAATTCTAACTGTTTAAATCAAAAATCCGCCCAGAACTGAACTCAAATCCAGTATATTTTGTTTCTAAGAAATTCAAAGATGGTAAGTAGCCCAACAGCAGTTGACCTTGTCAGCATAAAATTATACAGAATTCCAGGTTTGAGTTAAGACTCTGCAGTTTTAGGAGAAATACCACGGAGAAATATACGACACATAAGCTTATGCAAGCAAATTCACATTTCAGGGTTAGAGACAGATGAACCTAAAAGTCTTTTTTTTTTTTTTTACACTGTAGGAAGAAGCCAAAGTACCAAGAGAGAACCCACATTTACACAGGGAGAATGTGCAGAAAGACCCCATGGTTTACCACTGCTTCACCATGCAGCTCAACTTAGATCAGCCAAGTCACTGAGTCGGTCTTTAACCTTTCAAACGTGAATGTCTAAACAGTAAAGATCTTCTTTGCAATTGCTGCTCTGATTTAACACAGCACTGAAGACACACTTGTGATAGCATATTGTTTTCTTCAGATTCCAAGACTATTCAGGCTGACAGATGGCTGCTATGCTTTCTTTCCTTCACATAAAACAAATTATATATGAAGGCATATGGACTATTCAGAGTGAATTCCACTAGTTGTCAAAAATGTCATGTCGGATGCTTGAATGTTCTGTTCAGTATCTTTGCTGATTCTAAGTCTGAATTCTCCAAGACAGAAATCTCAAAGGTTGCCCCTGGAATCTATTAGCCACTCCAACTTTATGAGAGTTAGCACTCCAAGAGCAACAATAGTGTCTGGTTGTTTAGCCATCACCTGCTTAATGGCCACCATTTGGCTCAATCACAAAAAACAAAAAATAAAATCAAAATATATCAAACAATCAGGTTAGCAGAGAGGATCATCAGAGCTGATGACCTTCCCTTCATCTAAGACTTTTACAGGTCTGGTTTGGAAAATGTGAAGCTAAAATATGAACACTTAAGAGTCAGAGTGTACAGACTGATATAACTTGAAAAAACCTGTTTTAATATATTCACAGCAAAATAAGTTATTTTGTCTTTACTGCAGATGTACTCTCCAAGACCTTCCATGGATGTGTTATATGCTTTCAAAGAATCATAGATTCATGAGAATTGGAAAAATGGCAAATGGCAAATTATGATTATTTAAAATAAATAAGAAATCAACTATAAGATGTTACTTTTGTACTGGTTTAAATATTTAATGAAGCTCTGTTTAATAAATCAAAGTAGCAAAAGTTACAAAAAGAATAGAGGGTTAAAAATATGTATTTTTCTGTTGTGGAGATTCCAAATTTCACTATAGATACTATAATATTACTTAGCTGTCCGACTCTTGCAGCATGTTATACATGTAGTCTTTGATGACAGTGAACAGAAAAACAAATGATGCCCAGATAGTCATGTTACTGAGCAGAATTAAATATCACATTGATGATGAAGATAAAATCTGTTTTAAAGAATTATGAATCAAGTGGGCTGGACTTCTCTCTCAGGAGAATATTACAAAGGAAGAGGTTAGAAGATAAAAAACAAACAAACAAAACAAAAGAGTAAGAGAGAAGAAAAAAATAAGATGAGCTTTCCAAAGACATGTTCTAAATAGACACAGTAACTTTTTAAGAGTATTTACAGTTAAATGTGTGAACTATTGTGGTGACATCAGCATAATTTTTGTAATTATAACAAGATATTGATACAACCCGGTTACATGAACCCACTATATGCCTATATTTGCAGAACAGAAGACCTCAGATTTAAATGTGGGCATAATTACTTTTTATCTGATGCCACACAGCAGACCCTGCCCTCTGAGAAATTAATATCTGTGTGTCCACTGCATCCAATCAAAATTACATTTCTTTTGAAATGTATTAGCTGCCATCCTACTTGTTGGAGCGCAAAAATCAAAGTGCACATAGCTGTGAATTATTTGTTATGCTCGAATAACCTGGAGAGCAAAGCTGCTGCATACTGTTTGTAATTCTGCATGCAGTAAAAGCTGAAAAAAAAAAAACATTAATATGTTGTATCTGACTTTAAGACTGCGTGATATTTATTTTTTTAACAGGGCAAATTGAAGTTTGTCAGTTAGACAAAAGTTCTCCCAGCCCACACCGGGTACAAGTTGAAGCAAGTAGTTGCAACTGTCATCTAGTTGGTTTTTTATAGAAATGAATAAATAATTTAAGAGCTAAAGTCTTCACTGCCAAGTGATGCAACACTTTACTTTTTGTGTCAGGCAGAATAACCTATTGCACTTACAAAGCAAGATAAACTCGAAATATTTGCATAGGTATTACATGTTGCCAGTGTGTGGAATAGTCTTCTAAAAAGATTGGATCAGGATCAGGAAGTAAAAACACATTAGGAATTTTTCTAAGCTCTCCAAAAGCATTTTTTAAATAAAATATTTAATATAGTATGGTCTAGTATAGTCTAGACCATGTCAACCAAAATACCGTAGGCATTCGGATGAGCACATTCACAGATCAGGCAAAGTTTGAAAAATTAGGAGTATAAGGTAAACAAGAGGCAACAAAAGTAAAAACGAGAGCAAAAACGTCCAACATCAGAAACCAAATTCCAGAATCAGACTAGCTTATCAAAAAACCTTTAGCCATATGTATAAGGAAAGCAGGGAACTGGATACTAAGATGTTGCTGGAGAAGGAAAGGAACTGTCCATGTACTTCCGGGGGATAAGAGCCAGAACATCCAATTTTGACACTTTTGACTGGTGAACAGAAAGAGTTCATTTATGAGCTGGAGAGAAGAAAGATAGATGTAGTATACTGTCAGTACAAGATACCATGTGGGAGCTGGGTGTAAGACTAAGAATGTCTAACATGGGTTTACATCTTTCTGCTATATTGTGGAAAGGAAGTGAAAAGTTTTAGAACTGAGAGTTGCCTGCAGTGTTGTAAGAGAAAAGGCCTTGTGATTGCAAGAGTTTGACAGGTATTTGCACATAAGAGCTAAAATATAAGTGTGAGAGCTGTATGTCTACCTGGGAAAGAACAAATGTTTGATGAAGTCCTGTGAGCCTTCTCAAGAAAGAAAGTATTCAGCCAAGGTGGTCAGTCAGCAATGTTTCTAAAGAGATCAGGAATTTCCCCAAGTAATTTCTCAAGTCCATGGAAAGTCTTTGAGGGGAAAGTTCAAGTCAACTCTTGAGTCTCTTTCCTGATCAACTACATGCCATGTTTGCCTTCAGCATTGCAGTGTTTTAAGTTAAGAATTCAGACTCTGCAGTATTGGAAAATTAACACACTGATAAGATTTAATTTAAAATGCCAAAAAAAACATGCTATGTTTCATTTTTATTATTGTGGATATTGTCTAGAGTTAACTTGATGGAAATATAAAAATGAATACATTTTTAAAGAAAGGGATTATGTAGAATTTCTTAATAAATCAGATAACTTTTTATTTTGTCTTTGTGAAGACTTGGGAAAAAGGACTGGCTGATAGCAGGTATGTGACGATGAAGAACTGAAATTTACTTTATCCTGATCACAATTCCACTGATGCATTTCAAGTTTGGCATTGTTTAATAGTGCAACAATGACAAAGTGTACTAATAAAATTTTTAAGAGAAAGGGTAGTATGCTGAAATGTTTGAGGTATAGAAATGTAACATCAGTAATAATATTACTTCATGCTGACTGCATAAAGTTTGCAAGCAGCAAACATTATTGAAAGAAAGAAACATTCCAAATAGGAGGTTGCTATGAGAACCACAACGAGATGACCCTTGAAGAGTGCAGTGAAGGTCTGACAAGCTGGCTTTAGCAGGCAGAGAACATCCAATAGGGATAAAGTGTGATATCCCAATGAAAAATCAGGAATGTCAGGTTAGCCTGGAAAGATGATGGGGGATGGTATCAAGGCACTGAGATTGTAGGAGGTGTGCAGAAGGAGTGACTGACTGTTCAAGGTGATGCAGGGATTACATCAAGGTTCTGCTCTCTGCTCTTTCTTATTTTCATTGCTGACGGACAAGCTCAAGAACAAGATCTGGCAAGGGTCCCTCTGGATTATAAGGCTTGCAGATGACATTGCGAGGCAGCAGGCTCATACAGAATCTTTGATTGTACAGGAACGCTTCAAACAAGAGGAAAGAAAAAAACATAATACAGAATACTTGTTAATGAGTGACATTTGCAATAACCTCATTATTGCTGTTAATGGTTGGCTATGTAACTTTATAAAACTTGACCTCATCGAACTTAAAGAAGGTGGCAAGTTTTACGAGACTACTCAATGAAAATAGGAAACCATTAAACTGAGATTTTTACTTTTATTTTTAGAAAAACCTGTTTTAGCCTCAAAATAAGTGTACCTTTCAAAGAAATATCTAAGGTTTGTACAACAATTCAAGAACTTGTGTGTCATGCGGTTGTTTAACTTTGTTGAGGTAAGTTGTTAAAGGCAGGTAGTTAACATAAAGGCACGAACTGAGTTCAAGCTTAATTTGTCAAAGTATAGTAAATGCAAGGAGAGAACGGCATTGTTAAGTCTGTAAGTGTAGGAGCTATATACTAATTTTTAACTGTTGGTTAAAAAAGTAGTCTGCATTTATGGGAACTCCTGGCTCTGAATTGGGACAGACAGTTGTGTTAACTGTCTAGATATAATTGAAAACAGTTTTGCCTTAAAACGGCTTGGCCATTGCTAGTTCCCCCAAATAAATAAATCAGTACATAGATAAATTAAAAAAGCCTTGAATTAAATGGTTCATTAACAAAGTGAAAAAGCTTTCCTATCCAAACGTGCCTTACTGTGAGAGAAAACAAAATCCCACTAAAAACACAAAAGGTGCACAATCCCAACAGCTTGTGGTCATGTTTTTATGGCAGTGACGGACAGTTGTAACAGCAGTAGCAAAATTGTTCAGATTAAAGAAATTCACCATGCAATCCTTCAGCCACTGCTTAATCCTCTCAAGTAAATACCTGACGCTCAATTTTCACCCAGGCCATGCAGTGCTGCTCTGATTGTCAGCACAGGGGTTTAACTTCCTCTGCTGAAGGATATGTGAAGGCAGGGATGCACACATGGCCTCTTCAATGTCCCTCGCCTTTGCGGAGGAACCTGATTGTGCTGATACAAGATGACAGATTAAATATGAAGACAGTAAATTCTGCCCCTATCTTTTCTTTGGCAGGAGTTAGACTGGATGCATACTCTTTATCACAGTGCAATCATTTCCATCTTAAAATAGGAGTGTAAATAATAAAGAAGAGACTAGCTACTGTAAATAAGGTTATTTAAAATGTATCCCATTTGAAAGTGGATTTATTTATTTGTGTGTTTGTGTGGCTCACTGTCTGCTGGCGCATATTTACTCTTAATTACTTGTCAAATCATGAAGCAATGTAAGTTTTTATTTTTTCCTTTCTCAGTTGTAACACAGCAATGAGAAATTGCCATACCCTCTCCACCATTTCAAAACACAACTCACATGCATTCATGAAGAAAGAAAGAGAATTTCAAAAGGGTGGAAAATGTGAGTGGAACCTTATAACATCACATAAAAACCCTTCTTACTCACCCACTGTGCTTCTCTTGAGACTTTTAAATCCTGCATTCAAACAGAGAAGAAGTGCCACAAGCTTGTGGAGAGAGAAAGCTTTATAAACCCGGGTACAGGAGCAATGCAGGCAAATATTACTCTTCACAGTTGCTGCATTTATCCCCTAATTCCTGATTATTCTGCACTGAGCTGATAGGTGTGCTCAATTTACAACAGAATAGAAGACAGATTTTCTCCCTGAGGGCTCAACTGCAGAATGCATTTCTTCTTCTTTCTATTTTTTAATTAGAGCTTAAACTTTAATGGAAACCACTCAACCATTTGGGGCAGTGGTAGTTATTATCATAGGCTAAGTGTTTTAATAAGAGATCATTTAGCATTTTTAGTTACAGAATCCCAGTGACTGGAGCATCTGAGTGGTGTGCCTTCAGGCAATGTAAATATATGCATGTTCAGAGGAAATATCCTTTGAAATATGGAACTATTTTGACTTCAGAAACATTCCAATATATTGCATGGTCTCAAAAAGCAAAACGTTTTGTCTTTGCCTATAAATTTCATACTGTTGTCTGAAATTGTAGTATGTAGTATTTAAGATTCTGTTTGGTATATGAGACTTGACTTAGTTACAATTGTTTGGGTCAGTTTGGATTTCAGAATTAGAATTACATTGTACTTTTACAATTATATATGTGGACAAATTTGTTGTCTCATCTTGTCAAGATGTGTTGAGGGCTAAAACGTCATTCACTGCAATTTTCACAGATGTTTTTTTAATACAACATTTTTTTCCACATTCATTTTATGAGAAAATATTCCATGTTAAGGAGTGACTGCACTGAACAAATCTCAGGAGACACGGTGTTGGTATCTTTTTGGCTAAGAGGTCAGCTGTTAGTCTTGTCCCACAACATTTCCTAAGACTGGAGCATACAGGAGAGTTTTTTTTTTACTATTCCTCTATGCATAATATGTTTAGATTGTCCAGAATCTGGTGGGCTGTCTTGTGTGCTTGTCTCTTCAGTGAAGATGAAGGATTTAAGACTGGAAATGACTATGGAAGGAGGTAGATTTTATGTCTGGTGGATCATTTCTGTGCTGACTTGGCCGTTTGTTTTGAGTCATTATCCTGCTAAAAGACACACTGATGACCCATTTTCAGTTGTCTAGCAGACTGTACAAGATTTTATTTTGAAATGTTCTGTTATTTCAAAGAGTTTAGGAAATATGACAAGTTTCCTTGGTGTTTCAGGGCATGTGCACATCATCACAGCTCCTCCACCAAACTGAACATTGGGCATGGTTTCTTCTTCACACATAAATAATTTGTGCATGCCATGTCAAGTGTTTATTGCAGAAAGCTGAATAAAGCACATGTTCCAGCTCAAGTTGTTCTAGAATTCAGCAAACTTCACATTTAGAGAAAATGAAGATGTCCTGGCATAAGAGCTAAAGATCAAGTTGATAAGTAGAGAGTGCCTAATGATTATGAGGAATTGTAAATCCCAAGATGGCAGCCCTTACACAATGAGCTCAGTGGACAATGGCTAAAAGAAATTATCCTTGTTGGATCACATTTATACTCCAGAAGAATATGAGGTCAAAATAATCAATTCCAAATAAAATTTTCTAAAAACACTTCAAAACAACTAAGTATCAAAATTAAAGAATTAAATTATTCAAAATTATTCAATGTTAATGTGGAATGATGCTACTGCAATAAGTTACATTTTATTCAAGTTTTATCATGGGTACCAATGAAATGTTCGCCGTCTGTGAGTTTCTTTAGACTTTTTCATTTCATTGTTAATTCAATGTGTAGATGGGCTTGGTCAGTGAGACAGGTGTATTCATTGTGTGTTAATACTTTAATAGCTCATTTAAAGGGGGGCATTAAGTAAAATTGACTTTTTGGAGCCTTATGTCATGTTATAATGTTTCTCCCTCATTAAAAACATACCTGGAGTGTTATTTTGACTTTTTCATGCATGTTTACATAATTCTTGAGTCTTCCATGGCAGCCATTTATGGGTGCATAAAGGCTTGCTCCCACAAAGTGCTGCCTATTTATTCAAAGTTCCTCCTTGGAGCAACAGTCTCCAGGCAAGCTTCCACCTCAGAGTGCAGCCTTTCCCACACGGCTCCACTAGACCAGCGCCAACAGCAATTAGCAAACACCGGGGGGAACTCAGAGTGTGCTGAGCTTATCATACAAACTACTTGTAAGTCCAACGCTCTTGTAAACGACTGTTAATGGCATAATGAGAAGGTTTGTTGAGATGACGTACTGAAGGTAGAGTTTTGGAAAGAGCAGGAGCTTTTTAATGAAACAGGCGTCAGATTATTAAGTCAAATTTCTTTTAAGTCATTTTTGATGTACACAGGATTTTCTGTAGCAACTGAAGGTAATATAGTTACTTGGTTTTCCTATAATATGGTATTTTGTGACTGGAAAATACATGATAGCACCTCTTTATAATATGGATATGTTTAAATAGCAGATAATAAAATTAGGAAATATTTTTTTTATTTTGACTAATATAACTCAAATACTTTCTACAAAGATCGTTTTGTTCGATGCAGGTCAAAATAAAGTTGTTCCTAATTCTCATCTGATTTTGGTTGAGATAAATAGTGCAGATATGCAGTAAATACAAACAAAAATGAGCGTAGATGTGTAGAAAATGAAGCAGTTTTATCAACAAGGACATATTTTTCATTCCACTAATTGAAGAAGAAAAAAAATAAATCAATAAACATCACCTTCCCACATCATCCTGGCATGCACTGACAGTAGACCAGGAGACAGGGGCACACAAATAGATCTTTTATCAGTAACAAGGCTTTGCGTGTTTACAACACAGCCCTTATCTTTCAGACGCCAATCTGTCCTGCTGCAAGAATCCAATTATGTTCCTTATTTTAACCCCTTTAGAGAATTAACCCCACACCAATACCCTTTGAACAAATAAAAATGGGCGAGGAACCCGCTGCCAGTGTTAAATGAGGAAATAAATAATGGATGATGGCTTTGCCTCTCCCCCTCTGTTCACCACTGATCCTCCCCACCTGGAGGGCTTCTAAATAAGATCCTGCGCTGGCTGAGCACAGTGAACACAGTTCATTGATCCCCACCCTGTGGTAAGGCCTCTTCCCTCAGGTGTGCATATGAAGGGCTGAAAAGACCATGTCTCGAAAAAAAAAAAGAAAAATCTAAACAGAGGTACACAAAAAAGGCTGAATAACTTACCTGTCCTCTGGGAGGAATAATGTAGACCAAAAGAGTCAGCTTGGAAGTGTGTGTTAGGGAGCATCAGGCTGGGTGTGTACCCCAGAGTTTCAAAAAAGTGACATGGTCTCAAGAGCTGCCTAATAATTGGATTTTTGCAGTTAACATAATGCTTGGTTGATGGGTGCCGGTCTCACAGAACAGATTTTCAAAGAGGACTGTGGTGGAAAAACTGGGAACACACAGCCCACTGTGCACATTTACAGACAACCTCCAGGCACTCAAATTACACCACTGAGCAATTTCAAATGAGAGTTAATGTGTGTGTTCAAAAAGCCATATTAATGTAGTGATATTTGGTTCTCCATAATGATGCAAAATTATTTTACTGAAGCCATGTGAAGCATATGATTTTAAGCACAACCCACTGAATGAGAACTACTTTTTCTTTGAATTCACAGAATCTCAGTTGGAGATGACAGTTTAAAGGGCCAGTATTATGTGTTTTCCAGCCACATGCCATCATTTTATAGCACAATCAAGTAACTATTTTAACTTCACTTATAAAAATTTTATATATGTCAAATATGACTTAAAAGAAATTAGACTTCATAATTTAAAGACTTGAAATTGGGCCTCTCAGAGTCAGGTGGCTGTTCAACGATAACGGAAAACATTTTTTGAAAATGGTATGTTTTATGGACTATTAATTACCCAATGGATGTATACATAATCACAATACAATACTTTGACTTTTTTGAATACTCCGCCTAAAAATGAACCAAAATACAAAAAACTAAAACTACTGCCATACCTAATGCAAACTAAACTAAAACTAAATAATGTTTAACTTTGTTTAAAGAATGTTTAATAGTTACAAATACAAATAGGAAAATACACTATAAAAACTAATTAAACCTAACTGAATTAGACAAACAAAAAGTCACAAAAATAAACTATGAAAAAAAACAAAAAACTTTTATAACCCTGCCAAAGAGGAGTTTTCTCCTCGAAGGGGTCGCTTTGCCCTACCAGGCATTTTGTAGAGCTAACTGGCTCGCAGAGGAGATTATAGGATTTCCCAAGCGTGCATGAAAGAATCAAAGCGACACTCCAGGTATGTTTTTGATGAGAAAATAACATTACAGCTTATATAAAGCTCAAAAAGTCAACTTTACAGAATACTGCCCCTCTAAAAGTCAAGCTTCATCACTAGCTGATAAATAATTGATGACATCTGTTAAACAACTAGAATAGAATTTAGCTAAAATATAGTGTTTAGTATTTTACAATTCACTTCTTTTTAGTGAAGAGCAGTAGTCTCCAATGTGTGGGCATGTGGCTGCTGGAAATATATTCAAGATCTCTATTTCACTACTGCATCCACTGGTTTCACTGCATTAAAAATGTACCCACACTGGTCAATGAGCCAACATGTTACTTACGCATTGCACAACTACAGAAAATTTGCTTAGATTCATGAGTTCCTATTTCTTTTAAACGTTTCGTTGGCTTTAGTGGCCTTTATTTGAAAGTAATTCGACAGGAAAGAGGGTAATGAGAGAAGGAACAGACGTGGCAAAAACACTTTATCCACGTTGCCTGCTGGTAGTGGTCAGAGGGCTGCCCCAGGGCAGCTGTGGCTACTGTCCAGTACCTTGCCACCATCAGCGTGTGAAGCTGTACGTAAATGAGTGAATGACTGCAGCATGAAGCTAAAACTACCAACGAAGGAAATGTTTATCCTAGGAATTGCATGACAAAAAAAGCAGTTGTACAAATCTGCACTGTGACGTAAAATTATACAACCCATTTTATATTACTGGTTGCTCTTAAACTTTTTTATCCTTGTATTGGGATGCAATATTTGCCATGGTTGCTATTGGATAACTCATACCTATAAAACTGAGACAGCTGCACTACCTCCCAAAGGATTCTCCTGTGGCTGTGTGGGGATAGATGTTGGTGATGTTGTTGCAGACAGTAACATTGAAACAGCTTTTGTTAAGGGTGTGTGATTGTTTGTACTTAAGCAAATGCATCTTAATTTAACGTTTGACAATTCTGTGTAACCAGTAATGATTGATTGTTTACTTAAGCTTTCTACTGTATTTAAACAGGAAACAATCTGTGCCTTATACTAATGTGAACTGTTTAAATGAAATGAGACTGCAGCAGTCTGATCACTGCAAGGACATTTTCAGACTGACAATTGATTGAGTATAAAGATGTTTACACAATGCAACAAGCTTCAAAAATATATGACTGTGAACAGTTTGTTTGCTAAAAAAACCCTGATATACCTTAGACACATGCAACAATACACTTTTTATAGCGTTAGCTTGTACATAATGCCCAATTGAAAAGTTTGAGTATTTCTAAATTTTGTCACCGTTGCTCGTCTCCCTGTCAGCTAACAGGATGACAGTCCCTAAGGGAAATTTCCAAACTTCTGCAGATGGCAAGTCCATCCCCAACTGTCTTCATTTTCTTTGACAGGAGTAGAATATAACAGCACAGGTAAGGGTGGAAAAATGAGAACAATAAGTAATGATTATTCCTGCAAGGCTGATAGAGCTTCATCAGATTTGGAAGCAGTGTTTCTTTCAAGTGGGTGGCTGGTCTTTGTTTTACAAGAGAACAGTTAATGATGGGGAGTTGGTGATGTTCTGCAGCCCACCAACCCCACAGCTATAGCCAGCGAGAGACATAAATTCATCAAAACATTCCCCCACATGGCTTCCCTTACTCACACACACCATTACCTCTATATCCTCCAAGCAACGATTGGGTTGCATAGACTTGGACTCTAATTTAATGTAATTTCATTTATCATTCTGAATTAGATTTCATGTTGCTACTCAATAATTTAAATCCCTTGGAAATCTCTTTTAGCTTTCATCTAGGATTCAGGGAACAAAAAGAAAAGAGTCCTGTAGGTAGAGGCCAGTGCAGTAACTTTGAATTACTTCTAGGCAGCATGTAGAAACAGGATCATTCGAGTATTGTTGCACAAAATCTGTTAGTCCCTAGTTGCCAGTATAAATGAGCAGTTTTATTTATTAATGTCTTTAATAATATCTGAATGAAATTCAAACTCAAACAAAGGTCTATGAAGATTTCACTCATCAGATGCCTCCACTGAGTTTTCTTTGTCATTTCTTTTTCTGAGCACTGACAACTGACACTTATTCCCATCATTTTTCACAAAATCTCTTAAGCCCGTAGCACATAATGATAAACTTTGATAACCAATGTTGGAGGTAAAGGGGCTCAGTTCTTCCAGGTACGGAGCATTTCACTTCAGGACAATTTGCGGCTGCCTATAGGTCCATTGGTTTGCTTGTGTGTGGTTGATATATAAATAAATTAAGTTGAGCTGATTTGTCAGGTAAGTATAAAACAATTTGCTTTTAAATGGTTGTTGTGCAAACTATCAGGGAAAGACAATTTAAAAACGACGTGCTAAGATACTGTGTGTGGGTTTTGGTGCACCACCCAGTGTAAACAGTGCAATGTTCTTAGTTTTAAAGTCAAGTTTTACGTTGGATCTATGAAATCCATTTCCATTGTGTGAGTTATGGCATTAAAAGATGCACTTACTGATTTTATGTTTATATCAAACAACCCTGCAAGGATAATTTGTTATCATTAGCAACAAGGGCAAATTAACCCTGGAATGTTGCTGCAAAACAAACTACTTTTCTGTGCTTTTTGCTGCAAAATCACTGCCTTCTCTGAATTGTCAGCATGTCCTCATAGATGTCTGGCTTTTTTCAGGATAAGGCTTGATCCAGGGATAAAGTCTCTTTCCTTATCGGTCATGACAGTTCTTGCTTGTTCTACTGCACATAAAATGCAGGCGCATGCCAGGCCGTTCACAGGACACCCTGCTGGCATCAATGGCAGCAGGATTTTTGGTGTGGGATTTTCCTGTTCTCAAGCTTTTGAGCAAAGATCCCTGATGCAAAGCTGTCTTGTTTGACAAGTGTGTATGAGTAATACCGTTTTTGTGTTGTTCTGTACCTGTTTATATGAGGACAAAATGTGTGTCTGTCAGCCTTGATGACTTTGGAGAGTTATCTCAAATCAAGAGCATGAGTGCACTAGAGTACCCTCCACTACTCAATCTTCTCTTCTCATTTTTTCCTTCTACCCATCCATCTATCTATCTATCTATCCACATAGCACTCTTTCACCCCTCTCTACCTCCTCTTATCCTTCATCCGCAGCACTGAGTTAAAACTCCTGGGGAGATTACGTCTCCCTGTCTGCCTCTCTGGCATGATAGGTTGGAGAAGAGTTGTTTTTTTTTCATCCCTCTACACGTGGAAGCTGTCATGATTGCCACTCATCTCTAGTTGTATTTCTTGCACAGTGTGCAGATTCTGCGGGGGAATCATTTAAAAGTTTTTTTTTGATACTGAAACAAAGGTATGTTGACAGCAAAAACGGCCGAGGTGTGGTGGGTAACAGCCAACGCATCTTTAGCATCAAACAAAAACACGCTACTGTCTACAATGTTAGCCCTGCTCCCAAACATTGTTTCTTATCACTGAGTCATAATGTTAAATAATATTAGGATGAAATTCATGTAAAGATGGGGAAAGAAAGAAAGAAAGAAATCTTATGTTTCAATCAAGTCATTTGTTGTCATAGTTTTTCTTTGTACAACATTCACGAGATGGATGGCTGAATCAAGATTTCAATCCAAGGCAATAGTGTAAGAAGCAATACAGCACGCCACTGCATGCACAAAAAAGATAAACCCCCAAAAACTCTCAACTTTGCTTTTTCTGAAATATGTCCAGTTGGGCGAATGTATTGAGGCCAAATTACCCAGTAGCATGACCATTCCCCTTTAATAGGCTAAATGGCTGATGGGGAACTTAAAAGTGCACTAATAAGGGTTAACAATTCATCTTTAAATATCATCATAATGTAAAATTTAAAAATATATTAGTATATATAAATATGTGTTGTTAAATTTTCTCACCAGTCATGAACCATGCTGTATGTCACTGCTATCATCTTTACAACCTTTCAGCAGAAAATAAACATTCAAGCTGTAGGAGTACAACAACAAACAAAGTTGTTTGTAAAACGTCATTAAGAAACAATTTTAATAATCCCAATTCAAGATTTTTATTTTACAACATGTTTGTACTGTAGCTAGTTGATTGACAGAAAGTGTGCAGTTTTTTAACCAAGTGATAACAGTCTGTTTTCTTTCCTTGAGAAGCTTCAGTTAAAAATTATGCAGCTTTTTACAGCTCTGCACCATGACTTAAATTTTGGAAATGTTAAAACTTTCTTGACACCTACCTGCTAAAGTTTAACATTGAGAGAAGTCTTTCTTTTAAAAGCGCCCACCGTTCTGACATCTGTCTCCTCTGACTGAAAATACTGCTTTCTCTAACGAGGTTATTCTGCTCCAAAATGATGCCTCTCACTTTTTATATTGCGCAACTGAAACTGAACAGGTACAGTAGAGAGCTGTCACGTCTGCTCACACTTTAAACAACTTTTTTTCTCCCATGGGTCCTCTTTAAGAAAATTTATTGACATAGATGAAGAGTCTGCACATTGAAATATGTAACTGGATTAAGTTATAGAGTCTCATTGAAAGCTCAGACAAGTGCTAAAACATACTTGTTTTTTTTTGTTTTTTTCGGCTGGCTTGGCAAAGTAAAACTTGAGAAAAAAAGAACAGCTTGCTTCACTTATTGTGTGAATGCACACATTTGGGAAGCAACAAACCCTGGTTCTGGAAGACAGAAAGTTCTCAGAAATACTAGAGAGTTAATGCCAAAGATTGTGCTAATTAACCATTGAGAATTCTCAATTTATGCTTTAGTGTGTAAAAGTGCAAAAAGGGACCATATACAGTATCTCATTTCATTTGTTACAACATCCTTTCCAATTTCCTAACACATTCAAACTGTCACTGCAAATTTTGTCAAGAAAAAAAAATCACAGCAATTTTTGCTGATAGGTGTTCTTTCCCACAAACATCTAAAGAGCGCTCTAAATTCTCGACTCGGAAGCACCTGCAATGTCTACATGAGTCACTCTCATTTTCCTCTTTACTCTGAGACAAACTACTGCAACACCCAAGAAGTTTCTCATGAAGTGAAACTTTGAACGATGTGTAACTCAGTTTTGACATAATCAATTACAGTCAATTTTTTTAAAGAAAAGTTCAAAGTGGAAGATAAATAGTTAGGAGAAGGGAGTGAAACAGTGCAAGAAGCTTGCTGGCAGTGATGGTGGTACCAGATGGGAGAGGGAAGAGCTGCCCAGGAGAAGAGCCAGTAAGCACAGACAAGTGGTGCCAGCCCAACTGTGTATAACAGGAGGTCCAGCTATTTAATCAAACCCAACAGTGAAACCACACCAGTGCCAGATGCAATTCAAATCCTCTCATAACCCGAATGCTAATTAGTTTTATATAGGTGTCCCACCATACTCCTTGTCAAAGATATTAGAGTAGCTGCTCCTTATTTTATTTTGTGTAATAAACTGGCTCCATGTGGTCTTTGGTACCACATGGAGAAGGGAGGTATGTCAAATATAATTTTGAAAAAATCCAGACAAAAAGTTGTCGAGGCATGCTAAGAGCAATAAAAAGTTCCTTCAGGGCGCCAGATATTACTCAGTCGGTGGTTAGATTATTTCACTTAATCCAGAACTAGCTTGCAGCTGGCCATTCCTGCTGCTGTGTGTGTGAGATTAAGCTACCAATACAGTTTCAGCCGCCCACACACCCTGCAGAGTAAAAGAAAATAAAAAAAACTAATGCTAACTAATAAGAAAAAAATGCACTGAAGATATCCTTTAGACCTAGCTGGTGAAATCTTCCAGAACTGCCCTGTGGGGGATAAGGAGACAATCCAGCAGAGGAAGAGGCATGCAGTTTGAGCAAGAAATACCTGAAAAACACCTTGATTAAATTCAGAGGTGAAAGATTTTCATCAGCGTGATGCTGCTCAGCGGGGGTGTGGGTGTAATAGTAAGAACTGGGAGTCTCTCCTGTTGACAGAGAGGACACGCTGCTTGTCAGCAAAGTCATCTTTTCTCTGCACAACATCTGCGCTGATTTTGTGCTGCACTGTAAGCAGGTCATTAATCTAAAGCAGGACCACTCCTTATCGCACAGAGCGACAGGCGCTCTCACACTGTGTACACAGAGTGAAAAATAGATGCTTGTTTTTTTCCCATTGACTGTACTTGTCTGTGTCTTTTCCTTGTCCACCTTATCCTTATTAATGGCTCCACTTCATGCCTATGCAAGGTCATTTAAGCTGGCATGACTTGCTCTCTCTTGAGTGTTCTAACTTCCAAATACTTCCTCCAGAAACTGCGCCACACTTCTTGACCCCCTTTTTCTTAGGACCGGCAGCCCCAGTGTTGGGTCGATGCACAGTGGTGCTGATGCTGTGGCATTTCCACAAGGAGATGGATGTTGTGGGGTCTATAAGGCAACATGGTGACATTTACATAAGGAAGAATGGATGCTGTTGGGCCAGAGGGAAAGAAAAGGAGGTAGGAGAGGAGCAGCAGCCTGGTGTTATCACCCCCGTCCACACTGATGCTCCTTGACAGTCATTTTGCCTCTCCTGCCATGGAACAGAGATGGTACAAGCAATATTTTTTTAACACCATCTGCAGTTCTAGCTTGCATAAAAAGCAAGGTGCTGACATAAGGATTTCACTGAACCTTGGATGGAGGTTAATGAATAGATTTTGAAAAAAAAAAAAAAAGTTTCCATATTTTGCGTCAATTTGAAGGGAGAGATGATTGAGACCCAAACCTCCCCGCCTGCCTGCCATCAAGGTCAAAGCAGGTGTTTATGAAAAAGGACAGGATGTGTAGTGGGAGAGAATTGTACCAAACCAGAAGCTGAGCCAGCCAATCTTGAAGTTTTCCAATCAAAGTAAATACATTTCATATTATGGCAGCATACTGAACAAAGGCCAAGGTGTACTGCCCCAAGAAAATGTTTCATAACTCAAGAAATTATTTATAAGATACACTGTAATGTCAGAGTAACCTTCTGCTGAATATTCTTTTTGTTAAAAGAAAAGGATTCTCAGTAAAACAGGTGTTTTTTATTTAGTTTTTTGAAAATGCAATTGTCTTCTCAGAACATGTTGATGTTACATATTCTGTGCATGAAGAAGCATGAAAAAAGTTTTAAGAGTTTCTTACTTTCAAATGTTATGAAAGGTCAATTTGCTTATGGTAATCAAGCCATCCATCAAACACATTTGTTGATTTCACAGGTTTTTATCATTCAGACTTTTTATAAGCCTTTAATTACTAAGCTGCAAATTTGATTGGATCACAATCATCATTTCAATGTTAAATTGAACAAATCACAATAGGTGTGGACTTGACCGGCTCATTCAAACACACAAATATGCTTTGATCAAATCTTGGAGTTCCTCCATGAAATGGATAAATATCCACTTTTAAGGTGAACCAGGCCAGTCTTAAGTCTGCCACACTCTCAAACATGTCTTCCAGTATTGCCCCGTATTTAGCTTCACCCATTTTTTTTATAAACTCTGTCCACTTGCATGCTCCTGCTAAAAAAACTGAAACCGTCCTATTTCACATTGTGGACGAGTTCATGGTGACTGATGGTGAAGTTGTTTTTCTCAACACCCAACATTTTCCACAAAGCCCAAAAGGTTCAGGGTTCTCAACAGCTACGGTTCCAGACCCTATGTACAAAGTAAGGCATAGAACAACCAGGCTACTTACAATATGTGCTTCTTCGCAATGTTTAGGCTCTGGAAATCTACAGTAAATACATTGATGTTTGCAGTTGAAGCATGAATAGATGTGGAACATTTTAAGGGATCAACTAATTTGCAAAACACCAATAGAATGGAAACCACTGATAAAGTTTGGTGCTGCTCACATGTTGCTTTAATTTATTGGAATAGTATATCTGAAATGTGTATACTTCTTTTTTTCTGTCTAACATGGTATTTTTTTTACTGGATGCCTCTGAAGATGATCTTGATTGAATATAAAAGAATCAAATTATCACTTGAGTTATTAAGGGGCAAGTCTTATTTTTTTTAAAATGGAAAGAAGTATTTTAAAGACTTCACAATAGACAAATCTATTGTATAATTTTACGTTATTTCTTTGGCACATTCTGTTTTGACTAATACTGAGTTCACTCAAGACAGCAAAACCTATTTTTGATTCCTGAATTATAAATGTGTGGCATTTCATTTATAATTACCATCTTGAGAAACATTCAGGTGTTGCAAATTAGAACATTATTATCTGTTTTTTACTTGAGTGATTATAACAGCACCAGTGTCTTAATAAGTCCTTATAAGTGTTACATCCATTGGGAGAAGATGTATCCCAATAACAGACTGGCTTGTGCAATCTATCATAGCATTCTAATTAGTTCACAATCTTATAATGTACTTGTCTCCCAAGCTGAGGTTTTAACACATCACTAGGTTCAGTTGGTTGTTTTTTTTATCTCAGAAAAGTCTCATCAGCTCCATATTCCACTAAGCTTATAAAGCATCACATTAGGGAGTTTTTCCCTACTGAAATAATAAAAAAAACTCATCTGTGCCAGCAAATTTCCATATTTGCTACGCTGCTGATTGTGAAACTGCTTGCATTGTTTCTAAACTGGACAGTCAATGTTGATTGCAGCAGAAGGCTGAGGTTTAGTTCCAGCAGTTACCTGGCTGTGATAACAATGGTGAATGGTGGTGCCCATCTGTTTAAAGCCCATCCTAATTCTTTTCTTTTTATAGTCCTTCATTTTGTTTGTCTTACTAAGAAAGACCGCAAAGTGTAACCATTGAGAACAAGATGGATAATCTTACTTAGACAACCTAAATCCTAATTTTAGTACTCAGTTGAAATGTTTGATACACATACATTTGCTTATTATTGCTTTCATTAACAAATTGATGAAATCTGTGGCGTGGAATTTGTTACACTTGAGGTTAGATTTAAATAATTTCAATATGCAAAACCAAATGTGTTACAAGCCTCAGATATGTCCCTTGAGTTTTAAAATGTTGTGTTACAACCACAAACTTATGTTAAATATTTTTTCTATAAATAAGATGAAAAGTATGAAAGCATGGGGAGTCTTAAGAAGCTGCAGAGGTTTACATAGCTCACAATTCACCAATTCGGTCTTTTTGTGCCAGGGAGGAAAGATGAAAGTTATTGTTGAAGAAAAGTAATTTTGCCAGAAGCCATATCGGAGAAAAAGCATAAGTGATTATAACATAAGTGGAACAAGGTGCTTTGTCAGATAAAACATTGTAACATTGTGCACAGTGAGCAAAATGCTATAGTCAGTGCAAAACTGACTTTGCAAGATATTGTTTTGTGCTTGAAACATGGTGGCAGCATCATGGTATTGAGTCGCTTTTCATTTGCAGGAATATGGAAGACGGTTAATGAACAAATAAATGAAATAAATATTGGGCACCTCTGAACAAGATGTTAGAGGCAACAACCCTAAATCTACAGCAAGAGATATTATGGATGGTTAAGCTCAGCAATATGTTCATGAGACTGAACAATGCAAAGGTCAGATTTAAACTGAACTGAGAAGCTTATAAAATAATGCTCACAGGAGCTCTATCTCCAATCTGGCTGAGCAGGAGCAACATTGTAAGGAAGCTGCAAGTGCAGGGAAAGGTGATTCTCCAAAGTATTGACTCACAGAAGCTAAATAATATTTTCAGATTATGATCAATAAAAACATCTTCTCCTCCTTCCAGGTCATATTTATATACTGCTTCTTGTTGGTTGTCCATTATACTCAACCCCATTTTATAACTAATATTTTTCTGTTCTATTTATTTCTTACTTTCCTTGAAAGTATGTTTCAAAATGCAAACATTTGGACACATTTTATGTTATTTGTCCTCTCTTAAAGAAGTATAAGATGCAGATGTTTGGGTTCAAAGTTGTAAAACACCTTACTTTATTTTTTTGCTCTCATATCTCTATTTACCAACCACTTCAACATCTAATGGGAAAGAAATCTTAGTTTTCATTTACTCACCTAACAACTGCACTTCTAATTAAACGTCTTGACTTGGTTGAATAAGAGCTTTTCTGAAGAATCAAATGCGGAGGCAGCATGAGGTACCAACATAAGATAAAACTGTACCAAACAATCTTCTCTGCACAGCTGGATATCATGCTGCATTCTATAAAGAACGACAAAAGATGTGCTTTTAAGGCTGCCTGGCTGGAAGTTACACAAGTTCTTAGAAATCCTGAACCCTTTTTCATGTTGTAGCTACAAGAAAATAATTCTGCTTAACTGTCTGTGGTATGCAAAGAAATCAGTAATAAAACTAAACATCTGCAAACCTCCCTAAAACACATGCAAGTGGCTCCATTTAAAAACTTTTTCTTTTTGTCATTTGACATGAAACATCTGCAAGTCATGTGATGCATCACAGAGTTATCAATCCCTCTCCCTCACTCTCTGGAGAGGATTTGTGCCCTGAAGACAAACTGCAGTGATGAATCTCAGTAATTGTCTCCCTTCTTCGCTTCTGTGAAGGTGGGGGCTCTGTTCTCAAGGCAAGTAAACCACAGCTGTTTGGATAAATGCAGCAGTGGTTTTCAAAATCCAGAGCAGAAGAACAGCGGTCCCATGTGAGCTCTTATGCCTGTGTATCTGACAGGTGAACTTAAAGTATTCCTGTTGCAGATTTTGCAGCAAGTGAGCCAAACGGTCTTTAGCAGCCTTACAAATATTGCTTCTTGATATAAAAATAACTCCTGGAATCACACAAGAAATGGAAAAAGTGAACACTGTAGTTTCTTTTATGTTTTTTTTGTTGTCACAGCATGCAGACAAGATTGCACCTGTACAGCACAATAAAGAGTTGTTTCACATTGTTCTACTGAACTATCGCTGTGTGCATGATACATACTAATGTGACTAAGAAAAACTGTTAAGAGGCTTGTTTACATGGAAATAAACAGTGCAGGATTTAAATTGAAAACCAGTCAATTTTTAAATGTTCAAAATGCATAATGCATGATAAAAGGTAAGCAACATAAATTGATAATGTATATATTGGGGGTTTTTTCACTACAATATTATCACTTGAATCAATTCTAATTGCACGTTAGGGAGCTGAAGACATACCTTATCTTGTGGATTACTCATCAAAGCGTGTATTAAATCAATATAATCAGCAACTAGCAGACATGTAGCAGTTATAATCTACCTGGGCCACATGAATTGCATTGAAGTCACATAGAAATGCAGATAGAGAGTGAGTGTAGAGGATCCTCTGCATCACAAAAGAGATAGTCTATCAGAAGCTATCAGCCTCGCGTGATGAGCTCCTGGTGTGTGGAGCTAATGTGTGCCTTGGTGCCAAGATCTTTTCATTCCTCATTTCACTTAAAAGCCTGCTGCATGTTGCCTCCTCATGATGAAGTTTGGATTTCATTCCTACTTCTTCTGCACCTTTCCAATCCGTCTCCATCAACCACATGTCCTGAATAACTTTTTTGTGAATAAAACATTTCTATGGCACATTGTATGATACATTGTTGTGCTTATAAAAGTTTTGTTTTTTTTTCTTTTAAGTCTATGTTGCATTAAAGGTACTGGTTACGTGACAAAAACCAAACAGTAAAAGGGATTTTGTGGCTACTTTGTCCACATAATAGAAAGAAGCAAGATGTTCTTGGCTGTTTAACTGATTGTCCTCCTCACTTTTGAAGCTTCTGTCTGGTGGTCTTATCTGCTCTTATTTGCTATGATTAAAGATGGATTGTGAGAACTAATGATCTTGCTTCACTCTAGTAATAGTTTGGTAAAAGCCAGCCCCTTGCTCTACACATTGCTTCAAACAGAGAGTCTGGACCCTCAGCTATTGATAAATAATCGCTTGCGAAAGACATGGACAATATTGAAGTTTTATATTTTACCCAATTGAAAATGTTTGGCTGTGTTGCATGTAATGAGATGTATGAAGGTTCCTAGCATTGTGCTGTAAACAACCACCCCCCGCTGCAAAAAGAGAAGCGCCAAGCTGGGTTGGCTGTTAATGTTAATTCAATACCGAAAGAGTTGCCAGCAGGAATGAATGGCTTTGTTCACTTCCTACTGCCATAGATGGACTACAATTCTAAAACAGAACAGAAAATGAACATTATTCTTTTTGCGGATTGGCCCGGTTGAAATTTGAAATCAGTTTGTTACACACGTGTACCAAACAATACAATGTAATGCAGCATTCACATTTAAAAAAATGAAACCAAAACAAAACAAAGGACTCCCACCTGTCACTAAATTCAACATTTTAAAACTGTATTACATCGCTATATATTTTATATACCAAGGCCTTGACTATGGCTTCTTATGCTAGGCTTCTTTATTTAATGAATAAAAAAAACCCCAACCAAATATCCAGTCAGTGCTTTCCACTTTTTAAAATTTATCAAAAACATTGTTTTTTTTAATTAGCTGCAAGCTATAACCATTAAACTGAAATGAACAGATGAAATAAATCTGTGTTACAATATGTGATATACATTTCACTTTTTCTTTTAAAACTGAGTTATGCACTTTTTATGGTAGTAAAATTAATTGAGCTATACATGTAGTTTTGAACTCAATAAAAATAACAATGACTGGACTGTATATGTCACAAGAAAAAATAATTAATCTCCAAAGGGCATCTAGAACAAAAATATGATTCTGGAGGATGATTTAAAACTTTTTTACACCAATGAAACCCAATAAACGCAATTGTGATAAACATTATAATTAATGAACATCTAATTATGGATAAAGTTTTCATCTTTTATGATAAGAAAATTATTCCAATGATTTCTAAACTCACATGATTCAGGGTGGCTAACTGTTTGCGGTGTAAGAATTGGCCTACGAGACAAAGGCTCCTTAGCCAACTTTCCCTGATTAGCTTTGCTAGGAAGCCAAATACAGGCACACACCTTCCCACTTATATTTAGTCTCAGCTGAAAAAATGTGATTGTTGGTGACAACTACTGTGACATGCAAGCCTGCTAGCAGGTGCTTGGAGCTCTGTGCCCACTCTCTGAAATGGCCACAAAGGAATATCTGTCAGACCTTGCTACTGGCAGCGCTATCCACACTCAACGCTCCGTGTGCGTGCATATGTGTGTGTGTGTGTGTATTTCTGAACTCGGGATAGGAAAAGTGTGCGTGACTGTATGCAGGGAATGTGAGAGGCACAGACAATGAAACGGTAAATACATGCAGTGTAGTCACACAGGAAGGAGGATTTTCTCACAGCTTTGGCTATACAGCTGCAAGTTGGAAACTGTAGACTTAAATTGTTAATATTCTCAAGGAAAATCCATTTTTAAGCATGTTGTCAAATATGGATGGAAGCACTGTCTGTTTTGAGCAAAGTTTGTATAAAATGTTTAAGCTCTGCGTTACATGGAAATTTTATTGGCACTGGAGAGAAGTGTTCTTGAAATACTTTGCCACATTTGGTACAAACAGGCAATCAGAGCATTACTGCAAAATGTTAACAAGGAGTGCAGCACACTACACAATAAGTAGTAAGATCAGAATACTTTTTTCTTTCACAGGAATTTGTTGTTTCATCAAATCTAAGGAGGACCATGGGCCAGGGAATGACCTCTCACCTTTTGAGAGGCAGTGAATTGTAAAACTACCAAGCAGACTGTCTTGGTGATACAGCCAAACTAATAAGAAAAGTTGAAAAAAGAAACTCTTTATATCTCGGATTTGACACTATGCAGGTCTGAAGCCAGGACTCCTCTCCCATGGTCATAATTCATGGTGAAGTCCAACAATAAACGGATGAGAATCCCAGGCGGATGAACTATTGATAAACTCTATTGAAGCCTGGATGTCATATTGCCAGCCAGAGGATGGTAGCAACTTGGACTAGAGACAGTATTTTAATGGACTCAATAATTTTCCTCCATAATCAATAAAGTTTAATAATAAACTGTGTGCGCACATTAATAGACATTCTACATTTATTATAGTAAACAAAAACTGTTCTAAGCTTATTTTATTCCAGCTCTTTCAATCATTTGAATATTATGTATGTGATTAATGTTCCCTTCCAGGAATGAAAGAAGCAAAGATAATTATTTCAGTAATTTCAAAAGTAAATATAATAATAAGGGTTTGTCTGCCTTGCTTTGTTGCTTAAAAAAATAATAAGTTCCACCGAAAGGAAAGAACAATCACAAAGAAGATTGTTTTAGTTTAAATGGAAATACAAAAGTCACTTGTAATGTGGAGGAGAGATGAAAAACAGTGATTCTACATATGCATTGACATGCCAGTTTTATCAGCACATGGGTTTTCTTAAAACTTTTAAGAGAAGTTCTTGGATTTCCATCCGTTTTTCAGAGTTTGGTAGAATAATTTTGATACCTCTGGCATATCTGTGCTTTGGCTGAAGCCAGCAGACACATGCGATCAATGAGGCTTGATGTCTGCAGTGAGGTGACCCAAAGCCTCCTATACAGCTCACAAACTCAGCAGTTCTGGTTGCATTTTGAAAAGATAAGGCTGATCCATCTCCGTAAGGTTCCCAGCTAGATTCTTTCAAGTTCCCAGCAGGGTCTGAACTAAGCCTAGCTCCAAATTTGAATAACATAATCTTTAATGCAATACTTGTTAAAAGTAATCTCTCCCTCAGCTCCTCCTATTCATTTAAGACAGAACCCAGAACATATTTCTAAACTTAATGTACTCTGGTATTGTATATTGGTTAATCAGTGTCATTTTAAGTATATGTATTTGTTAACCATAAATATATGTCTTCCTGCAGTTGATGAAATGCTATTTCTATGTTAACTCAAATTATTTTTGATTGCAAATTGTTCATGATTGGTCAAAAATTGTATTTTCTTCTCTAACTTTACAGGAATCAATAATCTCAGTGAATAAATTATTTAAAATTGATTCCATGTCAGCAGTCATCAACTTTAATTTGGTCAGGAAAAAAAACTCCTTGGGATCAAAAAAATATTTTACACGTGGCAGGAGAAAAATTACAGAAAATATGCCAAAAAATTACTTTATCTGTAGTCACTTAAAGATACAGTTTCACTCATCAACAACAAGATCATCATTAAAAATTGAAAATGCAGGTCGAGTTTAAAAGCAATGGCACACAGATTGTGATTCTGTAAGGGTTTTCAAAGTGTCCTTAAAGAATAAAGTGAGACTAAGTCCTTCAATTTAAGTTTGTTTTGAAGCTGATTCTATGCAGATGGTGCTGCAAAAATTAAAACCCTTTTTTGCCAAAATCAGTGCAGTCTCTAAGGACAATGAGTGAAAACAGACCTCATTTTGATGTGAAAAACAGACAGGTTTCTTAACTCACTTCTTAAGATAGAGATGTAGGAATAACCTTTAACCCTACAAAGTTTACCTTTCCATAAAATTAAACAAATAAGTTAAACTAAAACAATTAAAGAAGTAAGAACCTTATTGAAATGTTAAAACAGACGGATTCACTAGTTTGAGCGTCAAGTCAACAAACTTTGACAAATGTAGTCAGCAGTCTTCAGTGTCTCCTGCTTGGTATTATACTGAAGAAAGCCTAAATGGTCACAGCTCCCACAAAATAACATTTTTCAGAACAATCCTTTTCGCAGGACAGCAAAAGTTGTTGGCATAGGCTCAAAAAATTTGCGAAATTTGATGCAATATTTTCTTGGTGGTATTCATTCTTGTTAAGACACTGAAGTCCTGTCAGGTATGTCTCAGTCTCATAAGTGTAAGATTGACAACCAATTGATCAACTGACTGTGTGTGAGTCAGGGAACTGAGTTTGTGTGAGCTCTTGGCATCAATGTGGTGCATTTGTTATTTGAAGATCAATGTCATGGTGCAGTTGGATGCTGTGGTCTGGTATTGAGTATTTGGTGTCAGCCATGATAGAATTTACAAACTTTGAATGGAATTTCCCGAGGCTATTGAAATCACGCACAGAAGATAAAATAGATGTGAATCAAATAACTGTTGAATCAAAGATCTGTCTGTGGAAGCTGGATAGCACCTTTGTATGTTTCATGGTGACGTATGCAGACCATGAAATGCCTTTGGCTGTGGATGGTGTAGGATGGCTCTGATAGACAAAACAAAACTTAGTTTTGACAAAAATTTGAATGCAGTCAGATGTTCGTTTGAGATTATTTAGACAGTTGAAATCCAAAAAATTTCCGTAGTTAGTTTCTGAAATCACATGGTTTCCAAAACCTTTGAGAGGAGGTAATATTCTCAGATACTAAGAAAACTATTTTGTAACACATGGCTTAACCTGCACAATATAGAAGATGTAGAAAGTGTCTTTAAAAAAAATAACAACTCTCTCACATTGTGTAATAGTTAATAGTGACTTTATGGCAGTTCTTTAATTGTCTACCTGTCTGAGCTTCTCTTCAACCATTTCTCTTTTTCCTCTGTTTTAAAAGTTAAATGTCATGGTTATGTGAGACCTGGTAGTAACATAGTTACAGTTCCGTTTTTCAGACCAATAAGCCATTTGTGTGCTTCTTTTTTATGTTTTTCCTCTAACAGAACATTTAAATTACCCATTTAGCCAATGCCATTCAAATAACAGTGAATTGTTTTTCTTTTAATAATCTGCATTCATGAATATTAATGTCAGTCTTTTTTCTCTTATAATTAAGATTGGTTTGTGTGTCTGTGAAATAAACTTGGGTTAAAATGGTTCTTGTCTGAGGTAATGGCTCATTTTTAGTCAGGCAGGATGAATTAAAAAGTACAAAACATGCCTCCAAGCTATTTGAAATATGTTTGAATAATGCTTACATAAAAAGCTGGAACATAATTGTGTGTTAAATGCTGCTTTATGATTCCACTGAGGATATCAGTTCAAGGTCAAATCCACATTAAGGTTTCCTGATATGGAATGATGAGGGATGTATTATGTGTAAATTGTCCCACATAGGATGAAACATATTGATCTCTGAGTGTTGACACGTAGATCTTTTGAGGACCCGGCTCCAATAGAAAGAATACTTTTTCATCTTTTCATTGATGTTCCATCATTATTGTACTTCCTCATTTCTGGCAAACTACCACAGCCAACTGAATTATACTGTGATTGTCTATCCTCTCCCTGTTACAAATCAGCAAATGGGCCAGGAATCCTTTTAAAAGGAAGATGGATTGTAGATTTTTCTTTTTACTGGGATATTTTTCTGTGCTCTTAATTGTATTTTAGCCATCATCCATGCAGGGAAGCTTGTTTGTGCTGCTGTGTTTATGTGAAAAGATGTTTTAGCTACAATTTCGCAAAATTATAATGTGAATCACACTTTCCTTACCGAAGTAAATGTGAGGATACATCACTGTGATTACGCACATGCAAATGAAAGGTTTGAAAGGCAGAATTTCTGTCTGATGGAAGGAAAGAAGAATGCAATGGTGATTAAAGGTGTTCCTATGAATTTAATTTGTCCTTTAACGGCTTGGCTGCAATTATATTAACCATGGTAACTATATTAATGTAGAATGTTGAAAATGATTTATAAAACTTAATCAAAACCTCATAGGGGATGTGGGGCAATAAAATAGTGTGGTGCATAAGAAACAGTTTTTCATCAATATTGTGGCATGATAGAAGGTATGTTGCCAACATGATGTTTTGCAGAAAAGGGTGTAATCTATTGCAGATGCTCTGTGAGGTTTGTATGTAGTGACACATTGGTTGTCAGATACTCAAATAGCCTAGTTAAAATAAAATATGCAGTTTTAAAATGCAGACTGTGGTGCAGTTGGTAGCACTATTGCCATGCAGAAAGAAGGTTATGGGTTCCAATCCTGGCCGGAGGTCTCTGTGTGTGGGTTCTTTCCAGGTATTCTGGCTTTCTCCCACAGTCCAAACACATGGTTGTCAGGTTGATTGATCTCTAAAGTCTCCATAAGTGTGTGTGTGCATGATTGTTATGTATATCTCTGTATTGCCCTGCGATGGACTGGCGATCTGTCTATAACCTGTCCGATTCACACAAAGTAGCACATGATTGTGAGCTGGACGGAAAACTAAACAGGCTTTATTTATTTTTACCAATAAAAAACTCATAAAAAATCTGAGAAGTTCTCTTAATGCTGACACCGTGAAATGAAAATCAAGTGCAGTTGCATTCAAAAGTAAACATACTCAACTTAGTATGAATACAACTGTTGTGTGAAGGCCTCGGAGGATTACACAAGAACATAAGTTAAACACCAACACAAAGAGAAGTCAGCAAAGCAAAGAGGTCAGTGATAAGCTTGTGAAAAAGTTCAACTTGTGATCAGATTTTAAAATCACATCCCAAGCTTCAATCCCAAGGAGCATTGTCCAAGCAATCAACCAAAAAATTAAAATAGTATGGAGCAAATGCAAGGTGGTAAATAGCTGCACACCTTAAGTCAAAGTCCAGGCAAGCAGAGCAGTTATGAGCAAAGCAGCGAAAAGGAAAAGAGATCAACAGGTCAGGTGGGAGATTGTTGCAGACAAAACAAGTATTAGTTGTGTACTTCACATATCTGGCCTTTTATAGCAGACAACACTTTCGGTGACCTTTTTAGCTGAGTGTGAGATGCAAAGACCACACAAGGATGATCCTAAAGGCTGTAGCTTAAATAGATAAAATTTATTGGATGTGTCTCGTGCAGGGTAAAATTCGACCAAGGGGTGCTGTGGTGGCACAGGGGTTTAGCACACCCACATCCGGAGGCCTTAGTCCTCGATGCGGCCGTCCGTACGATTCCCGGCCTGGCGACCTTTGCCGCATGTCTTCCCTCTCTCTCATTTCCATCTTTCCTGTCCATTAAATGTTAATAAAGGCCACTAGAGCGAATAAAACAAAAAAAAATCAGCCAACAGTGAACTTGCGTAAACTAACACTCTACATCTCTTTGCATAGTCCAACTGAACAGGATTAAACATGGCGGTTTAATCATGTTCAGTTGGGGAAGCTTCTCTTCAGCAGTGAAGCTGGTAAGAATGGAGCTAAGGGAATTCTGCATCCTGGTAAAGTCTTCAATAGACTTGAAATTGGGGGGTAAGTCGATCTCCCAGCAGGACCACACTAAAAAGGCCAGAGCAACATAGAATTCTTTAGGTCAAAGCATATACATGTAAGAATGGCCAAGTCAAAGTCCAGATTTAAATCTAATGAATCTATTGATGCTAATTTTACCTAAATGTTCTTAAAATTACTGACAGTGCTGAATGCAAATGAACACAAAAATATATATTTTTCATTCCACTTCATAGTAATGTGCTAGGTTGTTACATATAATAAGAAATACCTTCAAGTTTTTGGCATTCCACTGACAAAACATGAAAATGTTCTTAACCTTCTCAAGCTGATGTACACCCGGCAGTGGCTTATGTTTTTCAGAGTAGTTTATGGCTGATTCTGATCATGAATGCTCAGCAAGAATGAGTGTCTGTGTCCTCTCAAATGTAGCAAATGTACTCTGCCACAAATCCACCCTTTGTCCATCTACCGGAAACAGCATGGGATTCTCACTGTCCTAACAGCATCCAGCCTAAACAATGTGAGTAGAGTGGCCAAATGGACACATAAAAAGGAGACATTAATGGACTGAGGGTAGCATAAATCTTCAACCAAAGCCTTTTATTCCATTGCTTTTGTTAGGAGGTCGATTCAGGAGGAAAAGGCGAAGACGCCCCAGGTGAGGTGTATCGCTAGTATCTAATTATACTGACTGTAAGTGCCTCTGACATTGCACATCCCAGTTGGAAAATGGGAAAATATGATTATTTTTCACTTTATATGAAGAACAGAGAAGGACAGTATGCTTTGTCTGTTTTAATGCTATATGGCATGACATGAAAGCTTTATTAGATAGTAGAGCCGAACACCTCAGCCCATATATTTGACCAGGAATACATCAAACATAAAAATATAACATGAAATATATGAGTTGCTTATCTCTAAAACTTAATATCACCAAGGAACAGAGCACAAAGTCAGCCCACAAACATATCAATGTATAAAATAAAATGATCCATAACAAAGAAGATTGTATTTTTCAAAAGCCAAATATCTAGGGTTGTAATCACTATGGACACACTTAAACATAAAGCTTTTTATTGCCATCCTGCTTCTCAGAAAATGCTTACAATAAGTCAGTTCTTATTTTGGAAGAAAGGGGCTGTGTCTTAAAAGATGTTATTTATTGAGCACAGCTGCAGACAAAGTGTAATTTAGCAATTTGAAACCTGCCTGTTTGCTGGTCCTCTTCTTGCTCTGCCATTAATCATACATCCTGTTCACCTGCGCCTACTTATTGGTTGCTGCCTCTCACCTATGCCTCTGCCTGTTATAAACTTTCCCAGGCAGAAGTTGCCTGCCAGATTATTTTGAATCTCACAGCCTGTAAATGTCAAGCATTGTTTCTTGCCTTGCCCTGACCTCCTGTTCATGACCATTGGCCGTTCCCTGACCTCAACTAAGAACAAAGAATTGATACCTCCGAGATACCTCTGCCATTTTTGACTTCAACAAATCAAACCCAGACAAAGCTGGAAGGTGCTTATTTGGATTTACCCTGATGGGTTTTATTTCACAGTGTTGTCCAACCCCAGTAGTCAAATAAATCTTCTAAATGTTACCCCATGTCTGGTTGAATTATCAGGTTTTGTGATCTGGTAATTACATTTCTGGAGATAAACCTGCAGTGTCATGGTTTACTTTTTCCACCAGAGCAATAGATTATTAGATCTACCACAATAGGCAAGATTCCAGGTCAAGGTTATGCAAAGAAGCTCCAGAAACAATCCAGCATCTCACTGCAGAGTGTAAGATACTAATGAGAAAGGAATACATGGAATGTCATAACCAGGAATAGTGTAAAAGGCCTGTGCTTGTATAACTTTATCAAGTACAGAGAACCCCCAAAAGCGCTTCACACTACATTCAGTCATTTATCCACTCAATCACTTGTTGGTGATTGGCCACAGCTGCTTTGGGGCAGTGTAAACAGCGAGCCTGCAATGAACCAGGCACCCAGACACCGGGGGTCTCGGTCATTGTGTCAGTCTGTGTCTTTGTCCTTGGACACAACAACAGAGACAGACGGAGCTGGGATTGAACTGGCAACCCACCGATTGTCCCAGTGTACAGGAGCATGTATAATGCAAACTGAAGACCGACCTCTAGGTCAAAGTGGGGAATAACTTTCCAAGGTGGTGGAGAATGACCAGGATAAACTCCTGTGGAAGCTTCAAATACAAAGAGATTGGTCAGAGGTCAGATTTCATATCACTTTCCATCAGATAAACTATCTGATGGAACACAGTGAGAGCTAATTGGAATGATTTAAATCAAAACATACTCCAGTCTTTGACTGAGCATGATTTAAAAATAAGCAGGGGCAATACTTAAAAATGAATGTTCCCAGATGCACTTTAGCTAAACTGACTGATTCAGCTTGAACTATTTGGCAAATAAGACTGAGCAAAAATATCAGTTGCTACATTTGTAAAACCTGCAGCTGTAACAACAGTAAAACATGGTACTACAAATTATGAGCTTAGGGGAGCAGAAAGCATGTATAAACAAAAAAAAAGCCTATATCATTTCCATCCCTTTGTGGTTGCATGACAAAATTTGAATACTTTTCCAGGGCACTGTAATCTAGGGAGTCATGCACTATTTGTCCTTAAAATACAGAATGTGGAAAATTTTGCCTGTGGCAAAACACAACCTATGTATTTTGTTTTCTTTTTTACTTTTTGGAGCCATCAGAGGCAATTATACTCAAATAATCACCGCTTGCAAAGAGTTAGACAAAATTGTAATGAGATGAGGTGAATGGTAAATGGCAGTTTTAACTTTGTCCTCATGAGTGACTCAACACTTCCACTCTGTGATTTTGCTGTGTCTCAAACGATGCAGAAAATTACTTCATCAGAGCTTTCATGTTAAATGCTTGTTTGTTAAAAAGTGCTGCTGTTTTAAATTGCATTCATAATGAGAAATGTGTTGTAACAGGTATGCCTTTCCACAGAAGCTTTTCAGACTTTGATTTAAAGTATAAAATCAGAATATCTTCTATTTATACATGTGTTTTAAGCTTTTTTTCATTCATCATTCTTCTCATTTACACGTTTATTAATTACGGTTTTTCAATGTACATATTTCTGTGGGACCAATCTGAAAATGAAAAAAATGTGACCATTTTTTTCAGTAACAAGTGATCTAACGCGTTGCTATTTTAAATCCAGTAGTCAGACTACAGTTACTTAACGAAATCACTTTACTGCGTTACTGTGTATTACCATTTTCTTTTATAATTTGATTTTATTTACTCTACACGTCTTGGTTAGCGACCACTGTTTTTATGTGGCAGCAGCGACAGAAATGTAAACAATGGAGGGAGGAGAGAGATGCGCATTTCGTTGCTGGAAAAACAGGAACTATTTTGAGTTTCAGTCGCCAAGTCCGATTATTATAAGCGGCTTTGGGCTTGTTATGTTTATAAATTTGCTTGCAAATTTAATGAGTCGCGGGTGGCGCTTTCTAGGGCTCGTTTTTAAGCGTGAAGGTACTCGTTTGACCTTATCTCGTTTGGAAAAAGGCCGTAACGCAGAACCGAGAGGCTGGGGCTTTAAAATCCTTTTTTAAAGGCCCCAAGACAAAGAGTTTTCCAGACAATAGTGGAGCACACAAAAACACACACAAATTACTAACGCGTTTTTTGTACTGTTGTACAAAAAACATGTTCAGTTCAACCTTATAAGTGGAAATACATTGTTGAGGTTACTATTATAAAGTAACTTGCAATTAAGTATTGGCAAAGCTCAATGTAATTTTCACAGGTGGTGGAGTGTTGTTGTCAGCAGCTGCTGAAAGTAACTAAAAAAGTTAATGTAATTTAGTGGCTTTCCAAATCAAGTAGTCAGTAATCTAACTACGTTACTTTTTCAAGGAGTAGTCAGTAATCTGATTAAAGTTACTTTTTCAAAGTAACTATGCCATCACTGATCACAACAGTGATGGCTTGCATCTTGCAGGCCAGAGACCTTGGGGAAGTTTTCCACAGAAACTAATTGGAAATATTGGTGAAACTTGTTCTATTAAATTATTTTCAGGTTATTGGATGAGGCAGAATAGAGCAGGTTCAATCACAGTCTTGAATTAACTTTAATCTAACAAAGCAGAAAAGCTGAGGCACACAGTAATGAGAAGCAATATATGGCATCACACCCAAGAATCTCTTATAGCTTCCAGTAAAATGGTGAATGGCCTGAACTTGTATAACCCTTTCTCTAATCCAGATGGCTCCAAAGCCCTTTACTCTACATTCAGTCATCCATCCATCCATTCAAGGACATATTCACACGTTTATAGTGGTAAGCTACCATGTGCATGCAGAATATGCAGCACAGTATACCAGCAAACCACAACCTTCTCCCTTTAACCACAAGCAACAGGGTCAGGCATTGAATTACGCAAAGAATAAAAAAAAAACCTTCATTTGTAAGGCAAGGGAATAAAATTGAAGTTGATGAACAACTGTCACACCATTAGGGGAAACAATTGAAGTTTTAGATCACCTCTGCTAGGATAATTGGTCTCTCTAAATGACAATTAAGTATAAGTGTTTGCCTGCATAGCTGCTTGTGTCTCTCTGTTGCATTGGGATGGACTGACAACCTGTCCAGGTTATGCTCTTAATTAATTAGATAATTATTTATTCTGTTAGGGATTAGATCTAATACAGAGTTGCTAAAGTTGATCTGAAACTCAACCGCTGTCCATTCCAATTAGCAAACACACTAATTAGGGTCAAAAGCTGTGATCAAATGGCCACTCGCCAGTGGGGGAAGCGAAATATAATGTGCAATTCTCTTTGTGAACATCCACTTATTTAGAACAGCTAAGACACTATAAATTAACATTTAAATATCTTAATTAAATAGTACACAGCTTAGTGAATGCCAAAACTCTCCTAAGGGGAGAAGCATTTCATAACAATAATGATACAATTTAATTGTATGATTAAACTCTAAATCACTTGGTTCCTATTCTTTTCAGACTTACTCATCAATCTAGCTCTATCATCCATCATTTTCAAAACAACGTATGAATTAATTTGAAGAGAATGTAATTATTTTTTCTTGTACCTCCAGGCATTAATTTTACCAACTGTCAGCAAGTTATTGGTTACTGTAAGTAGACTTTGAAATAATCATCTCTCAAGAAGGGAAAGGATGCACATTGAACAGTTTTTAGCTGGAAGATGTGTCATGCCTATGCTCAAGAGAAATCAAAAGTGCAGAGCCTCTGGGCTCTGAACTTCTGTGAAATCATATTTATCTGAAGAATAATGTACAGTAAAGTGCAACTGAAGAAAAAAATAAAAATTGAAAACACTGAAGGTGGCATTTTTGAGCGCATAGAGGTCACCATTTTTACCACTTTAAGGCAGAATCTGACACACAGCTCACTGAAATGATCAGAACATCTTTCTGACAAATAAGGAGGAAATAAGGAGTTACAGAAAAGAGGGACAGAGATATCATGGTATGCATGTCAACAGAACAGAACAAGCTGCTTATCGGTAAGTAAAAGTTACATGAATCTTATCTGGTAGCTATCTTTTATGATCATTATAATCATAGGTGTCATCAGTGTAGGTTGGTGTTAAGGCTTACAGTTGAGAAATAAGACAAAACATCTATAACTACTGAAAGTGTTAGGCATAAGAACAATTCAATATAGTTTTATCTTGCTAAAATTTTCACTTGGCTAATTACACAGCTGCTAACATTGCCTTTAATGTCAGCTTCTGTTAACAGTTTGCTTGAAGCTCTGACTTGAAAGGAGGTTAATGAGAGTGAAGAACTGCACAGTAAATGTGCTATAAAAGCAGAAATGAAATATGTTGGAATTTTATAAATTTGCAGAGGTAGCAAGGCCCCTACCACATAAGGTACATTTAATTAGTTTATTTCTTTATCTGCTTCACAGTATGACACATTCAAATGACAGTTTCATTTGCTTCAAAATATAAATGCTACCTAAACAATATAAAGGCCAGCTTGGTTCATTGTAAAATTGTATAGATATGATTGTTAAAAAAAGACATCCATGCCCTCACAGGTTGAAAACAAAAACTTTTCCCTCTGAAACTGCGAAGAGAAAAATGGCTTTTGTATTTATTTTCTTTGTTGTGTATATATATGTGTACACACATGTTCTTATTGAGTACAGGATTGTTTTGAACGTGAACACATACTCGATGTTTTATGTGCAGGACTTGGTGCACAACGCTACAGGACTCCAAGCCATCATTAAAATCTGTTACAGTGACAATGGAGGAAAGGAAATGGGCAGAAATGAAGCTTTATCAACATGTTTTTCAACAAAAATGAGATATGCATCTCACTTTTCACTTACTTACTAACCAGAAATAGTGAAACTCAAGTCCTGTTGCATGTTGCTTCAGCCAGCCACTGGTATGATGTCGTGTGACATCATACCAGTACAATGTCAACTTTATTTAAATCTACTTCGAGTTAAAAATTATTTTCTCAAGTATCAGCCCAATCTTTTTTAAAAATTCCAAAAAATCAAAAAGTAACTTTTCAAATGTTTTTTTGCTGCTGTTGAACTAAAGATCGCTGGTCACTGAAAGCTGCAGACATCGGGTTAAAGAAGAGACTTTCCTTGTCAGGTATTAGTTTTATTAAACTCTGTTCAGTTTACTGCACATTACACTAACTTATTGTATGATTCTTTAAAGCACTAAATTTCTGAAAAGTCCTGAAATATCAAGCTTTTAATTAGCTGCTGTGAATTATGATTGGCAGGTTGGACAGCCAATAAATGGACGGTGCAGGGGAGATTCTTATGCACACACAGGCAAACTCTAGACTTTTCCAGTCAACTGAATCTATTGTTCCATGCATTGGTTATAACAGCCAAGTTTATTTTATTTGAAAAAAAAAAAATCATCAACATTTTCAGTCAGTTTCATACTGTGCACTTTTTTCAGTTCTTGAGGACAATACAATAAAATTCTTTTCAGATATTTCAAAATGTCTTTAGTTCACATTTTTATTGGTTTCTCTTGATTTAAGCATACTAAAAAGATACCACATGATGGGTTTTGTGTAAGTTACGCCCCCAGTTAAAGCTGCACCACGTTTCCATTGCCCTGGTGTCATGACCATGTCATTTTGAAAATGGCAAAAAACGGGGAAGGAATTTGCTCAGTTTCCTATTTAAAGCTGAAAAGTATAAATGAATCTCACTAAGCAAAACATTTTTCTTCAAATATAATATTTTTCCTGCTTCATTCACAACCTATTTTTGCTTTCTTATCCTAAGGGGGCACCATTAGTCTTTAAGAAACCACTATGAATAAACAATAAGTTTATTGTTGAGTATTTCAAGCATGTTTAAATGAGCAGAATACTGCTTTCTATCGTGAGCAGAATAATCTTGTTCAACTTTCACACATGATTCTCACAAAAGCTGGAATGATGGAGGTAAACGCTGAAACATGGGTAGATCTCTGTGATGGCATAAAAAGCCAGTATAACTGTGGGCATAGCGAGAAGCATAAACTAGAGTGGTTGTTGTGGGATTATACTCTGAGCAGATGAGTGTAAATGTGTTTGGCTTTTGAGAAAGGGAATAAGCAGGATTCCTCTGCACTGTCAAAACACCATCTTGGCTTGTGTCCTATTGGCCAGCAACCAAACAGAAAATTATGTTGTTTTATCTTATGAAATGATCAGTGAGGTTGCTTGGTTCTTAAGGTTGAGCTCCTCTCTTTGAAAGCACAAATCAACACCCACCAATTCTTTCTGCCTCATAAGTAAGTGTTTTTTGCTTTAACTCAAACGTATCTGAAAAAAGAAAAAAAAGTGTTGATTTCAAAATAAATGACAAAGATAAAAGAGTAGTATGAGAAATAATGTTTTTATTGCTTCATTCTGCCATTTTGCAAGATCTTTGTTTCCATACATCATGTTATATACACATTTAACATTACCTATTAAAGTGAGCTTGAAGGTGCACATTTATGTGAAAAAAAGAGTCATACAGTCACAGTGTTTGAGTCAAATATGAGGGCAATCAAAAAGAACTACCTCCTCATCAATAAACCACAATAATCTCATTAATCTCTCCACAACTATGATGGATAGACATGGACCAGTCTAATTAAAAGATGAATTATGGAATGGATTCAATTCATCACTATTCTGTCATTACCATTAAATTCACAGTCAGGCCTGTCTTTCAGTATCTGGGTTGTACTGCTTTTCTGCAACTATCAATCATGAATCAAAAAATGAAATAGTCCCAGCAGGGAGCCGTATGCAGTTTATCTTGGCCACACTTGCTAGTAGAACAACTGTTCTCTGGGTATTCATGGTGAAATAGGCTTCATGTGCAATAATCCCCAATGTATATGCCGTTAAACCTACTTGACTGCAAAAATCTGTCAAAACAATGTAAAAACAAATGGAAATGTGGAAGCATTGAGTCGTACAGTCCTTCGCAAACTGGAAATACTTTCAAATATAAAATGCAAAGGGGAATCTGGCTATAATTATGCACAAAAACAAACACATTTTCATCAGTGACTGTAATACATTCAAGACCTAATTATGCTTTTCACTCCCTTTTTATGGTTAGGTATTTTGACAAACATAAATGCCTGTCAAAAGGGTGCAGAAAACAAGATCAGTCCATAAATGCAAAACGAAACTTAAAGCTTCATGTCCATTGCAGAAAATGTTAATATTGTGAAAGAGATTTTAGTGTGTGCCTGTGTGCAAGTTTATCCGTGACCATGTGTCGTCATTCTCAAATGAAAATGTTGTACTACCCAAAAATGCATAACAACAAAGGAGCCGGAGTGATTGAAAAAGCAATGCCTGAGGCTTAGTGTAGTTCTGTCACTAGGTCTGGTGAAGAGCTTAAGCATAGTGGGGAAAACCACTGCAATGTTTCTTCCGCATGCCTCCCAGTGCATACCACATATAGCCCTTTTTGGCTAAAAATCTATCTTAGGGAGTCATTTTTTAGGAAAACAATTAAAGAAACAGACATTTAAAGGAGAAATGAAGAAATCAAGTATATTTCTCAGAATTTGAAATGTGAAAAATAACTAATGCCACTTAAAATGACAAGTTTGACAATATCTATTCACTACAGATTTATGTGGAGAATAGATAATACTAATAAATGTAGGTCATTAGCTCTAGCAATTAAGGGTGTTGCCTAATTATATGTATGCATCAACAATCTTATCAGTGTCATTGATTAAAGCATATCTCATCAGCCTCAAATTTATCCAACCTCTGCATAAGGTATAAAAGAAAATTTAATTTCACAATCATCATCTTAACACTTCAGTTATATTGTATCTGGCCACTAAAATGATCAGCGATTATCTTTAAAACTAATCATGCGAATAGGTCTTGGTGTTTAATTAGGAAACAAGAACACAGCGTACCAGCATAAAATTTTACCACATAATTTGCCCTGAGTGAGGAATGTTGTAATATTGTGAAAAACCTCACAAAGTCTGACAAACTGAGGATAAAAAGTGGCTAATATTTATTGAAAACAAGACAGGATCGTAGATTACAGAGTGGAACTCATTAGCTGAAAGTGAGGCCCCACACACTGAGTCTCTCATAACATCTAAAGGCAAACTGAGTAGAGAAAATAGCGGCAGATTTTAAGCTTTGTGCTAAAGATTTGCCAGAATCTCAGTAATTGGCTGAAATGTCAGCTGTTCAATTTTTAACTCTTGGTAAAGGTAAGACAATTTTTCATAAGAGCTAATTAGTAAGTACAGTTGTAGGAAAGATATTGCTTAGTTCTTAAATTGAGAGATTATATAATGCAATTAATCTTGTAAGTATTTTTGGTTTATATATAATGCATAAAAGAAAGCTTGTGCAAATGTTGTACTAAAAGCATTAATTGCAAAGAAGACAATAAGAAATGTAGCCCATATGCAAAACTAACACAAAACATTCAGATTAAGACATCAGTTGTTACATTAGTGGTTTTATTCTAATATTTGCTTGGATTCCCCTGGATTTCAGGGCTTAATGTTTTCTCTAAACAGTACAATTATTTTTTTTGTAAAGCTGGTGATCTGTGGACTTTCTCTGACAAGAATTCCTCACTTCTTGTGAAACTAATAATAAGCTTTTACAAGAATTCTGACAACTCAGAATTCTCGTGAATTCAAGAATTGAACTGATAGTTAATTTTAAAGCATTTACTATTGTTGTACAATAATTGTGCAGAAAATTGTATTAATCGGTTTAATTTCTTTGACTACAGTTAATATGCTTCTCTAAATCGGTAGTTGAAGATAAATTGCAGTTTTCCCTTTCCTAGTTCTTCTATAATAATGCATTGCAGAAACATCAAATTGGCATGAGTGTGCTTGTCAGAGTCCTGTTATCTTTTGCTCAGTTTCTATGGTCCAGTGGGCAGATTGATCCTCTTTCAACTAGAAGCTTTGATTCTTTCCCTTTGGGCAAAGTATAACTCTGCAGTCCCTTTTTATTAATGTGTGTTGTTCAAGATAAAAGGAGGAAAAATATAATAAAAACTGAAATGTCACTTTTTTAAAATAACAACCACATAATAATAAGCTTTTCAAGACCAGAAAAGATTATAGAAGGCTGCAAGCCAAATACCACAGTTTAAAAAAATATATATTTTTCCCAGATAACTCAATTGTTTCTTCTGTAAACAGATTTTATTGTCATGTGTTGTCTTTGTTTTATGGGAAAAAATACATATTAAAATATGGTTTAATGAAATTATTATCTTGAGTAGAAAATACCACTCATTTACAATCAGTCAATCAAGTTTATTTTGCTCACTTCAGCAGCAAGGCGGTTCAAGGTGCTCATATAGTAGCCTTATGTGAAATCAAAGTGCATAACACAATTTTATTACTATAATCTAAAACTGGGAAAAAAAAATAAATATAATATATGGTTGTGGCAGAAATACTAATATAACTTACAGCATCTATAAATTTTCCCCAAAAGTAGAAAAAAAAAACTATGAAAATCAATAGGCTAAAAGCAATTAATGCAAAAACTAAAAAAAAAAAATATTTCTATAGAATAATTTAATATGCATGAATATATGCAATTTATATCTGCATGGTTGGATTACTGTATATTAAAATTCACTGATGTACAAATATACACTAACTGATTTTATGATGAAGCTTTTGCACAAAGTAAAACATATCTTCAGTTCCCTAGCTCATGCATACATTTTTGTACTAGCATAGCATAAAGGCCTCACGAGATCCATCTGAAATGCTGTGCTGTGATACTAATAGTTTGAGGAGGTATGGGGCTAAGGACAAAGTGTTGGATCATGTAAGTGTAACAGAAAAAAACAGTATTTGCAGTAGGTTTGCTAAGGTGAGTCAGAGGTCACACCACATATGGCTGTGTTCTGCTCACCAGTGATTGTAACCTTTGCTGTGCTCCATTAGCTACAGCAGCTATCTCTTCGGGTGGAACAGGGTGAACAAAAATGAAACAGCTGGAGGGATTTCTTGCCCCCTTGGTATTTGATGCTATGGTGAAAATGTTCTAATTTTCATAGAGAAAGTGAACTAGTTAGTTTTGTTGACATTTGATATTGCACTTTAATTGTTTGTTTAACCCTTAACTATCATAAGGACATCTTGTGGAGCCATTGACTAACATGTAAGCATTTTGGGGGTTAAAGAACTCACATGCACAATTTTCTCCATTGTTGGTATTTTACAGATAAAATATCATTGATGTGTCTCTGTTGCAGAATACCTTAATCAAATGGTCACCTCCTCTGCATGACTTCAAGCCTATTAATCGCCCACGAGTTCAAGTCAAGTGTATGGCAGAAGGAAAAACAAAAAAAACTTCTGCCAGTCTCTAAAGTCTCTGAGGACCAGAATTGAGAAACATTGTTGACTTAGACGAGTGTAATAATCCTGGAGTTTGCTTAGGCTTTATGTTTGTGTGTGTGCCTTCTTAACTCCACAGAGGATCTTTGCTGGGAGGCGTGGCTGTTCTGCTGCAGACTCTACACCTGGTGGCAATCGGTTGATTATCTGCAGTGGATTCAAAGAGCTGTGAGACAATCTGTCTTTGCTTGACAATCGGTCATTCTGGTAGAAGTCACTCTGTGACCAAACAGCTGCTTATCAGATCTTATCAGAACTCCTTGGGCATCATTTTCCATCTGTCTGCCTGCTTCCCAACACCTCGCTAGCTACAGCCTCTCACACATCACCTTCTCCATCTGGCATGGCTTCAACAATGAACTGGAAATCAATACTAAATTGTTCTCATGGGATTATAATGTGATAGGCTTAGTGTGCCATCTATGTAAAAACAGGGTCATGTAGAATGTCGTTGTCCCCATTGACAGAGCAAAAGGGCCATTAAAGGTTTTGATCACAGTGAAACTGGCCTGAATAATAAGCATCAGATCCTAAGGAACAGCTAAGAAAGATATTTGCTGCGATTGGATTTTGACTGTCTGCATTCTTGTTGCCTTGGGGAGGTAAGCATGAATGGAAAGCTCATCCTACTTGGACTGAAGCCTGCAATGGTACTATAGAAAGATCCCGCACAAATCTTAAAATCTTAAAGCAGCATCAGCTAAAACATTAAATAAAATCACCAGGGTATTAGACACTACAGTGGGTGGGGATTTACCCCCAGGGAGACCCAGCTGGGTGCCTGATTACATTAACTGCAATATTTCAAAGTATAAAAACATCAAGCACTATAGGCTCTTCAGTTAAAATGACAGCTGAACCCAGCTTGACGTGGCACTTAAGTTTTATTGAACTATCCATCAAAACCATCATCCTCTTCAACTCGAACCGCATGAAGCCTGGGGAAATGAAGCCATTAGGAGATTCCATCACAAGAACAAATGTCATCATAGCTGCATCTCCTGTTACATGAAAGATGCATTCCTTAACATCACAATAAAGCTGATATTCGATAATAGTGAGAAGAAAAAAGTAAAATAAAGACTAAATTCGGTGTGAGGTAGGTAATCGATAATTTTTGTCTTCCATCTGCCTACAATACTGTTTTATTTTAGTTTTTCTTCATAATATTTCACTTAGAGCTCCAGAAGAGCAGTATTCATAGGTTTTCAGAATTTTTTCCGTTACCTGTTAGGATGGATGAATCTAAAGTCTCAATTCGTTTTCACTTAACAAACTAATAATCCCTATTCCATAGGAAGAGAAGAAAATACATGCTTTAACTATCTACATACTTTGCTCTACATAATATAGTGTGTGCTAGTTCTGGATTAGTACTTTCATAATACTGAGTGCACTTTAGGTCCACTTATTTCTTAACAAAAAAAAATGGTATTACATAATCACTTTCATATTTAAAGAAAAATACATCAAATGTGTGACAGCTTTATAGGTATTATTTAATGGCACATTTTTTGTTGTTGTTCTTGGCTACATATTTGAAGTTATGTAAGTGCTTTATACCTGTCTGCTTTCTTAAGAAAACACTGGATTTCTTTTACATAAAAAGCAAAGCATACTCTTGAGTGAGCACCTGGTTTCAGCAACTGTGCTTTCAACTCAGCTTATCCTCAAAGTTTCACATCTTCAAAAAAATGTGGAGCTTCTGATCATATACTTTCCCATCAGTTTTTCAAAGTATTCTCATGTTTCTTTAAGTCTTTTTCTTTTTTTTTTATCTTTCTTTGTGGGCAAGAAGGAATTGTCCTTCAGAAAGATAGCATAGTTAGTTAGTGCTGGTTTGCTAATAGACTAGTTTACCTGAGGATTTTAATGAAGAAGAATTCAAATAAGATTTCAGTCATCCAAATGGACCTGAAGAACAATTCTGGGATAAACTGGGAGACTATCAAGTGACTTAACAAAGAATGTCTGAAAAAATATATACATCTTAAAATGTATAAATTGTATAAATTGTCCAACTTATATTCTAAAGTTATATTCTAACAAAAAAAATGACAAAAGCTTCCAGTATGTGAATATTCCAAAAAGACACAAAAAAACATATAATGGTGAGATATGTTCATAAGCCAGTTTCTTGGGTTCTGTGTAATCTACCTTACTCTTTGTTGGTGGCCACTGTTTTGTCTGATTTACTTGTGAAATGCATGCTTACCGAAACACCAAGTAGTGTATGTAATCAAATACAGAAGTGAATAACCAAAACAATGAATGACACAAAAACCAGAGTAAAGAATGTGATTTTCCTGGGCTATGGTACCATGTTCCAACTGTGTTTCATTGTTTTATTATCTTTTGTGTGTCCTTTTATACAGACTCTTCTTTCATTCTGTACAGGGATACAGAGATTAGGAAATAAGGCATTAGCTATGGTGTGACATATTTCAAATACTGAGCATTTGTTCATGAATTTAACCTGTCCACATTTTAAAGATTTGAAAAGTAGAATGAAAAAAAGTATCATCTATTAACACAAACAGAAGTCGGAAACAAAACTGCATCTGTTTCCATTAGAAAGCAACGAAACAAAACATTTTCCTTTGTTAAAATTCATGTTTTTGTTTCACTGTAGACTTGGTAAAACTAAAGTCTGCACAGCACAGCTGTTTGACTGAGCTGCAAGACTCTTCCAAAAGACAGCACACACTTCCAAGTTGGAAGCCCGACTGGTATGCATTAGTTAGGTACATTTAGTATTGTAAAACTGCAAAAAGTTATATTTAAAGCCAAAACTGCCAAAAACCAGCTACTCATAGAAGGCAAGAGGAAGAATATGGAGATCAAATTTGTTCATCATCAGTCATTCATCATTAGTCAAAAGCAAGAAGCAGAACTACAAGTGTTAAGAAAAAAAAATCTAGTCAGTTACATATCCTTCTCAAGTGGCATACTATTCTGTCTTGTGCAAAGTGAAGTGATTAAAGGGCAGTTGTCAGGAGAAGCGATTTTATCTCCAACAAACAGGTGTAGAGCAGAGCTGACAGCAGCAACACTTACACCTCACATGGGATGGACTCAACCAAGACAAATGGAATTATGTCTGTCTTCCATTTTTGTCAAATGCTTTATCTGTTTGAATCGATGCTGCTTTTTCCCACCAGAAGGGTGAGGAAATGTGAGTGTAGTCATTGCACAGAGGTGCAGTAATTGGACTCTTTCTCCTCTCTCTTTTAAGTCTGGAGGAAAGTGAAAAATCTTCTGGAAAACACAGCAAAGTGAAAGCGGCAGAGATAACGAAGGCAGCTGAGTCTTCAGCTCTACTTCAGCAGTATTACTGTATTTAGCTCTCACTCCATCAATGACAAAATGTTTCTAAAAAATTGGTGTGATCCTCTTACACACTATGAGCGCTTGCCATGTAAACATATTGAAAAGTCTCTCTTGAGCAAACATCTGCATACAAAAGTGGAAGATACAGTAAAAACAAAAATGAAAATCGTTTGCAGGAGCAAAACATTGTTAGCGTTTGCTATGCACATAGAGATTTCAGCCTTCTTATGTTGTGGCTTGTGTATTAATTTAATTGTTTGCACAATTCAATTAATGTTGACCTATTTTGTTTTAAATGTCCATCATTTTTAATATTTTTTAAAAGCAATTTTAAACTCATTTTATGTTTTACAGCTTTTTTACCTTCATGTAACAAAAAAATGTCTCATTATATCTTGTACCAAACAATGATATAACCTGCATTATCACAGAAATAATATATAGAGGGACATACAAAAAGAAATTCACAGTGTTCATTTTGTTTGTTAGGTTAGTATATAATCACTATTTACTCAAATGTAATATTTAAACAATCTCAGTAGTATTTTCATTTTCTTCCATTAGGTTATAGTTGTTTAGCATTTGTATTTGTTTAATTAATAGAATGTACTACTTAAGAATGTTTTTACTGGCACAAATAGTCTATAATGTGCACAAAAGTATTCAGACCTTTCTGTAGCAGGACATTTTTGTTAATTCTTGTTCAAGCTTAGCCAAACTGGGTGGAGAGCACATGTAAACAACAATATTCCAGCCATGCAGGAGATGATCCATTGAGTTAAGGAAGGCCCTTTACACTTACAATAAATTATCCAAGGTAAATTATGTTCTTTAATTAGGTGACTTCTAAAAGCATTAGGTATACTGGCTTTTATTAAAGGTGTCAAAGCAAGGGACAAGAAATGGGGAATGATTTTCTTTCTCCTTAAATGCAAATTTAATTTAATGTAAACATAAGGTGTGTGGGACTTTGTAAATGTTTTTGTTAAAGACAAATTAGTCTTTTACAAAATATACATACATATATTTATGATAGTAAGTACCATATATATACTGTGTGTATATATATACCTCAACCGTCTGTACTACACTATAGGTTAAACCAATAGAAAGTGAACTCACCATGTTGTCTTTCTTGCCCCACAGGGCAGGAACAGTGCTGGGTTTTAATTCTAGGAAGGAATACAGTAGAATATATTGTCATAATATGCAAATAAAACAGAAACCCTGGACGGAATTATGGATGTACTTTTTCAATGTCTGACACCAAATCAAAATACGAGCATTTTTAAATTCTTGTGATGGCTCGAGCAGTAATTATGGTATAACCTCATTATTATCAGGCTTTAACCATGAACCCATGTGCAAATGTATTTTCCATTTGCAGTTGCCAAAATTCCCAACCTTTATACATACCACCATGATGAACACGTGTGTGTGTGTGTGTGTGTGTGTCTGTGTGTGTGACAATTCACACATGGACAAACATCCATTCTCACCTCATTCATGCACATTATCTGCTTTTCACCCTTCTTATGCAGAAAGCCCTGATTTCCAGGTGTAAATTTTTTCATTATAAGGGGAATTGAAAGGAAGATGGGGAGTAGGTTTTTTTTTTTTTGCCTTTTTCCCAGTGATGAGTTCATGCATTTGAAGAAGAGCTTTGTCACTAAGGAATTAACACTCCAAGCAGGCACCCTCTCTCCTCTCCCTAACAGCCTTTACATCATCTGAGCCGAAGAGAGAGAGAGGTAGCAAAGGAAAAACGAGGACACCAAATAAAAAAGAAATCATTAGACTAACATTATAAAATATACATTGTCTTTATTCATAGATTTTTGTTCAACCTATGCAAATATATGTACAATTTTCTGTAAAAATAGTTATCTTGGAAAACATAACTGTGATACCAGCACGAATATTTTCTGCAAGTCTAAAAGTCTAGCAAAACTCACTCTGCATTGCATATGTAATTTAAATTGAATTGAATATTCATCCATTATCTAACACGCTGATGCCTGAAAGGTCACTAGGGTGCTGGTGCATATCTCCTGCTGTTATTAAGGGGTTAGGGGGGAAACCCTGGTCAAGTCTCCCATCCATTGCAGAGCTACACAGAGACAGATGAGACAAACAACCATACATGCACACACTAAGGACAATTTTAGAGAGACCACTTAACCTAATAGTCACGTGTTTGGACTGTGGGAAGAAGCTGAAGTACCTCAAAAGAATCCATGCATGCACAGTGAGAACATGCAAACTCCATGCAGAAAGACTCCAGTTTGGGATTCAAACCTAGAACATTTCTTGCCCCAAGGTTTCCAACTGCTTCACTGTACAGCCCCAACATTGAAATTAAAAATTATTTTTAAAAAACTACTATATTTTATAAAACTATTAGTTTCCTGCTATAAGCTAATTTTAAAAACTGGGAGCTTAACATGTACCTCCCTAAAGAATGCCAAAAGCTGTGCAGCTTCCGTGCATACACAAACCTTTACAAATACATCTATCACATTTCTATTTTACTGAGTGCTTGTTTTCACAAGCTGTTTGCACAAATGTGTGTGAATGCCCAATGCAGATGCAAATTGTGTCAAAGCAGCTGCTGACAAATGACGACACTGCTCATTAACTGGCTCTTTGGGTTAAGCCAATCTTTTGTGAACTGCAGAGGTGTGAATACTTTGCAGGATGCAAGTGCTGGCACAGTAGCTGTGACAGCCTGGCACTGCTGATATAAATGTGCGTATCCATAAATGGTATGCGTGAGAGCGCCAATAAAGAACAGAGGAGACTTCATGAGGCAAAGAATGACAGTATTTGAACCCAAAAAAAATTATAAATTTTCACATCTAGAGTGTAAACTATGATTAATAGTTTCCCCACACACACATTTGCTAAAAGGGTTCTGAATCATCAAACAGCTGCACAATAAATACTATTCTATTGTCATCTTAATAAGCAGATTCTCTTTTCAGTTTCTGACAGAATAATTAGCAACCATGATATGACATGAATGAATGCATATATTATAAATCTGTGGAACTCCTTGGTCCTAAAGTTTTTAGGTGGTATCTCTCACAGTGTATTTGGAAGTTCAGAAAAGTACAGTGAATGCAGAGAATCAATATTTCTCTATTGAATTATTTTTAGTAGTACCAGTGAAGACCTCGATATTCACTTTGGTAAAACTAATCTATTGATGCAGGGTGGGTTTTACATTCATCTGGCATTGACAATGTGCTAGGGAAAAGCAGAGAGAGCTTTGTAGATTTATCTTTGACTCCCACACAGTTCTGGGCTTCTAATTTTCTGATAACACCAGAACACAAGTTCTCCTCCTAAAAGACGTAACTTGAAACTCGAATGTGCAATTACAGTGAAAGTCTGTAACACAAGACCACAATGAAAGCCCTGGAAGAAAAACCCTGGTGGTGTTTCACTCCTACTGCATTTCCAGTTAAAGTGCTTTGTTCAGTGGCAATAGATGTGCTGTTGATTTTGGGGCATTATATTTCACCCGCTGTTTTGTGTAAAACTCTTCTCTGAAACTCAGAGGCTCAATCTACAAATCCTCCAAAAGCGGACTGCCAGTCATTGCCTACCCCGACTAGCTCTTATCTATGAATACAGACTGTTCCAACATTTGACAAAATCCAGACAGATTAGCCCTGACTAGGAGTTAACCGAGTCACCTTCAAAGCTGCAAAGATCAAAATCTCTAAGCAGTGAGCAGAAGGTCCTCAGTGGAGCAAGATGTGCAGTTTACAATGTTGAAAAGAGATCATAATTTAGATGCACTAGTTTCTATCCAGATTTATGGATAGGTCCCAGATAAATGCAACAGACAGGGTGCCCAGAAAATCACAATGTTTAGACCAGGACCATGAGGTCCGTGTTTACTTTAGTCAAAATACACATTTTATATTTTCTTTTGTTATCTGGACAAAAATGAAATATGTCTTCTCACTGAATATATATCATGTTGTTGCATGTCATATCATAGTGGCTGTGTGTTATACATAATGGGTTTTAAAAAGCATGCATATCTGCCTCAAAGCATATCTGCCAGCGAGGTTAAAAAAACAACTTCTCTTCATCAAACTTTACTCTTTCCTTTACTGTGTTAGTAAAATGCTCCTGAGATAAGACTCCTACTCTTTGAATGAAGAAAAAAAAAACAGTCCTGAATTATTTAAACTTCCAAAATAGATGTTGTAGAGGCAGCCTACTTAAATGTATGTGAATGTGCATTTGCTATGATTTTGTCAGAAAACTTCATGTTAACTATGTTAATTAAGTAATTGTGAATTAGTATGCTGCTTTTCCCTGGTCTGCTGTGTTAGGGACTGTTTTTGTGTGTGTGTGATAAGAAGGAATGTACAACATTATATCTAAGGACATAATGTTTCCTGTAAAGTAGTGTTACATGAAAATGTAGCTTTTAATGTTGCATGCCATCAAGAAATTCCAAATTATGCTTTTAAATTAGCATCATATAATTCTGTTACATAATTGTTTTCAGATTCTTCTTTTTTTTGTTTGTGTGAATACATCTCTCTCTTTTTATTCTTAAAGTCTATCAGAAAAATAATGGAGGGGTTTTGCCCTTGTGAAAGAGGTAAAGGTTATGTCTCTCACTTTTACCTCTTTTTACCAGGACAAAATCTTAAGGTAAAACTTAAGTGATCAAAGTGAGTGATGTGGCATTCAAGTGGCAATGCATGTTATAAATATTCAGCTATTACACAGTGTAACGGGGACTGGCAAATACAAACAGAAACAATAGGACAAAACATAAAATGCTTTAATTCATTCTTTCCACAAAACAATGAGTCAAAGTTAGTTTGAAAAGACAAACTAGCGTCAAACTTAAAAACCTTTTTTTTGTGGATTTATTTGTGCATTTATTTCCTGTCCTCTTTTTTTTGCTATTTCATTGGGGCAATGATGGAGTCTTAATTAATCATTTTATTAATAACAGCATTATTTATTTCATTTTGAATGAAAATAATATAGAAACATAGAACAATCTACACTTATAAGATGTCTCTGAATGAAAATCTAATTAATGAACATTTAATACTCAATTCAAAAATACTGATCCTAAAAGTAAATGTAAAAATGTAACTCATCATTTAATTTACAACACCTGCTTCATTGTTAGAGCAGGTGTATGATGGCACCTTCAGCTCCCAGTTCCCGATAATAAGCAACCTGCAGGGTGTCCTGATCTCTGCGTGTTTGCTTACTCAGGTGAGTTAACAAAAGCCTCTCCAGGACCTTAATGATGTGGGATGTCAGGGCAACAGGTATATATAGTTGTTGATGACTAATGAGTGAGTTTATACTGGTCTCTTCCACAAAACTGAATCCTTCTCTTGGGTCAAGCTGATGTTGCAGAGAATCCCAGAGACCTGTTCTGCACAGGTTTTGAGAATTTTGAGGATGGCAAAATCTGGACCTGCAGCCTTCTGGTCAATATTATGCTCAGCTAAGTTAAGAAAAACGACCAAAACTTAATGATTCTTTAATAATTGTGTCGTTAATTAAAGTACGAGAGGCTTTGCGCTACCTCATTTTTTACCCTCCTTTACAGTAAGAATGAGGAATTACCAGATGTGAAAATTGGCTAATGTTTGTTAACATCAGCTCCCTAATCCTGTTAAGTGCCTCTCAACTGCATCACATTGATATACAAATTGCCAGTTTTCTGATAAAGGCCAACGAGTGATCAAAACGAAAGAGACCCTTAGTTCTTGTAGCCATAAACATGTGACAGATGCAACATTTCATCTATCAAAATACAATTTTTACATTTGAAAAAACACCAGCAGTGCAGCAATCAGCATTGCTTTAATCTCCTCCCTCACTGTGGAACATTTTAATCATTGGTAAACATGTTGCAACCAATGGAAAAATAATGAAGATTAAGTCAGGAAGAAATTGAGCAACCTTCAATGAAGCTGCTGACATTCCTACATTATGGTGGCAAAGAGCATTAATTATTACAACATAAAAATGCCCTGAAGCCTGCTAAACACTTTCTTTCCTGCCTGCAAAGTTTTCACATCAACATTGTTCAACACTAATTTAGCAAGAACCCTAGAGGCTTCTGAATAGGGTGTTCACTAATGAATACAAAATAATTGCCAAGCAAAATATTGTCATCTTCACATTATTACATTTTGTGTAGGTATGTAAACCAGAAACTGATTGACTGGAGTTGTTGCTCTGCTTTCTACAACTTAAAATAAAATAAATATATAATGATGATCTCGTATTCAGAAGCTGAATAAGATTTAAGGATGATCATTGCCAGGTACTGTGGTCAGGTTATTTGAATAACTGCAGTCATGGACGGAATGAGGTTTAGAGCTTAATAACTGCAGTGAAGAGCTAATATTGACATTCTTTTTCATAGAAAATGAATGAGAATCACACATTGGTTAGAGTGCTTTGCAAGGCCTGCATTTATTATGTTGGATGAAAGCTTAAGTGGCAACCTCTCATATGTATTCTTACTTTGAGCTATCTGTTAGTACTTTTGGCAGTTGTTTCACAAAATGATTTCTGATGGTTTAGCCAACATTAAATTACAAATGCCAGGTTTTTTGCCGCTGTAAACAAAAATGTTTGACCAGGATAATTTTTGCATAAATTTTGCTGCTCTCCAAAAGAAACTTACGTTGGTCTGTTTCTAGGTTTTTAAGTTCAGAAACTTAAAGAGCTAATCTCTAATTTTTGACCTGCATGGACTAACCGGAGTTAAATAAACACCCATAACTTATCCAAATACAAGAAACTCTCAACTAAAGCAACACTTCTTTTGTGATGATTGCCAAATCTGCATGCTACCCTAAAAATGCTTCCCACTCCACAAATTGCAGTAAAATATTCTTTTTGAAGAATGTTGTGACCCCTATTAGTGGTTGAGTAAGCAAAAACTTATGAATAAGTCAAATAAACAGGAATGTAATGACAACACAAACAGTATTAACCAATTACATATTGTTAACCCTAAACTTTGTGAACCACTGCACAATAATTTATGATGATACTTCAGGATATAATTAGTCAACCCTTACCTTTCTAAGTTTCAAGTAACTTATTTTCAGGTAATATTGGGTTCCAAAAGAACCAAAACATTTAATAGTACTTATTAGAGTTGCTGTGATGTGTATTTCTGTCCCACAGGGTTGCATATTTGTTGGTGTGTACAGTGGATTTATCTTTTGGTTTATGTTTTTATGTCATTTGACCTGTACAGTTTACCATATATCACCACCTGTCCACAATTAGTGGACAGGTGGTGAACGCTGTGGAGTAAGTGATAACATTTTTGGTCTTTTGGTCTTGAGACCTTGTCACATTGCATTCAGGCATTAGAGCCATCGATGGTACAAAATCTATTGATTGACTCTTGAGAACAGGGTACCTTTTCTTGATTGCACTAATGAGTGTGAATATAATGCGTGGCATTTCTGTTTCACTCTGGCACACTTTCCTGGTCTGTCCAGAGTGCTTAATTCCTGCAAAGATACTGATGTCAGGAATTACACTAAAAGCAAAACCATGTTTTAAAATCTTTATAATGATAATAATTTGCCCTTGGTTGACTTGCTTTCAGGCAGCCATGCATAATCCATGACAATAAAGAGGTGTGGAAAGAAGTGTGGAAAGGTGACCTCGGGAAATTGCATCAATATGATAAGGCATTATTGGCAAAAGACAATAGTATACACAGCAAAATTCATCACACAAAGATGTTCTTGTGTAATGAATATTTTTCAAAGCATTTGTGGCGTGAACTGTGAAGTCATATTTTATGCAACATTAATGTCACTGATATGGGATATGCATTATATTTCTGTAGCAACAAAAGCTAGATGCAGTAAATCCAGACGTAAACATGACTGAAAATTATAATTATGAAAATTGTTAACTTACAGTGACTACACATCCAAACACACTTCTCTACAGAAGGTGCAGTCAGCAAGAAACTATTGTTATTAGTTGTGCTTTTTTCTTTATTTATTTAGTTTCCTTGGTATTGTTATGAAGTTGAAACAATACTGTTTAGGTTGAAAACTGTTCACACAGGAGTCTGACTTCTGTCACATTTAGTCAGTAGTGTGAATGACAATGCAAAAAAAAATAAAAATTGCATACCTCAGCAGTTGTCTGGCGCTTCCTGGGTCTTCGTTGATAGACGGTTCATTTCGTTCCACTTTCTTTGCCTCTAGGCTCATGTTAAGCCTGCCGGTTCGTCTGCACTAGTTATCTCACTGTTCCTCTGACTGGTCACCTGTAAAGGAACTTACCCGTAGGTCGATCCTACCGCTAGCTGGTTGTCCATTCTCTGTAGCACCCGGAACCATCGCTCATCCTGTAGGAAGGAAAAAAGGCAATTATCTAATGCATCCACTGCTTGCCAACCACTTCATATCCCTCACCTGTTCTCAACTTTGCTTACCCAAATTGTAAGACTGCATCCTCCAAATATCACCTTCTCTTGCTATTTGCAAGAATTAATCCATAACTTAATTGGACCTGATTCCCCACCACCAACCCACCCATAGCTCTGTGTACTAGGCTGACTGACAACTTTGGGCCAGGTAGAACAGGTTGTATGGCAGACAGGAATTCACAGCCCTTCTCTCACTCTGAATCTCAAAGTTAAGGACTCTATTCCCAACATACAAAATTTGACTATTAAAATGTGGTTCATAAATTATAATATACTTTTTCATGTCATGCAGAAGAAAATGGTTTATCTTAACATTGGCTGTACAGATGTGGGTCTTGCTGAAAGTGAGCGTAATGTAATTGCAGACAGGAGACTGATAACAGGTGTTTAGAGTTTTTTGGTAGGGACTTCAGATACCAATCATTCAAATATGCTATTACTGGGACTCTCATCCAATACTAGAATTGGGGTGTAAGTTGCATAAGTTTTTTCATTGGAAGATATTTGTCAGACTGTTACCCATAACATTCTGAGCTAAGCCATTAAGACAGAATTGGTGAGCCCTATAAGGGCCATATTCCACTACAGCTTAACGTGTTATTCCGTTAACAGAGTTCACACAAAGTGGGAGCAGCATTCTGATCCCTCACTGAGGTTAAAATGTCCTTGGTGATCGTAATCCATTTTGCAGAGTCCTTATCAGCAATACATACTCAGGATGGTGTAGGGCATACACCACCAGAGCTAAAATGTAAAAGAATGGAACATAGCTGTCAGACCTTGTTTTAATGGACAATAACAGCTTCAAAACAGCATATAGTTTTTTTTCCTCTGTGATGTTAACCACCTTAAAAAAAACAAACAAAAAAAAAACAAAACTGGAATGAGTCAGTGACCATACCATAGCCCCTCTGCTCGTTAATTTTGTTTTGCTGCATGTCAGCAATTTCTGTTGAAGCTTCCACAGACCTGACAGTCTTGTCAACATTTGTGAACTCCAACAACTTTCTAAATGGAGCTGAAAATCTGTGGTCATCAAAATACTATATACCCTCATTTTTTTTCCATCTTGCCTCTGGAGCTGTTGCAGTCCTGATATATTTTTTATCTAATAATTTTGTTTGCCATTTTATTTTGTCAAAAAAGAAAAAAACATTTATGCTGAACATTGTATTGTCATCATGGCAGAATGCTTAAACATTTCCCAAGCAAGAAAAATTCATTTTATGTGTAGCAAAAGTTTGGCAGCTAAAACATTAAAATACCCATTCTATCACTGAGTCTGCATATGAATGCTGTTTGCAGCAGTTCTTCAGGAAGGAATTTTACACAGTTGGGACAGGGAAACAAATATCACAGTTTTTAAGACCAATTCAAAGAGCGATTCAGGTGAGAAGTGCAGCTGGTGGAATTTGTGACAATGACTTCACTTTTTAATTGGTTGGATTTCTCAATATACCAGTCATACTAATTGACAGACAATCATTCAAGCACCCGAGTCAAAGCATCTTCAGAAAAAGTCACCTTGTCACTGTGGTTGTTTGACGGTAAAAAATATATAGTTGTCAAGTCTGAAACAGTGTGTTTATTCTTCAAAGTCCACCCACTGTTCATCAAGAAAGATGGATCAAAGTCTGTCAAAGGAAACATTTAGACAAAGATCATTTACAACATAGCTCGGTATTCTGAAGGACCCATAAGAGCAGGGCAACAGCCAAAGATCTGAAGAAAATTGTCATAGTAAGTGGGAGCTTGCCTTTGAAGTGTGTTTCTTAAAAATGTGTCTCAATGTCATAATGTAGTTTTTGGCTCCTAGTTGGACATTCCTTATGGTCCAAAGAAGAACATCCAAGTATGCAATTTAGTTGCACAAACAACCTCAACTGGATTTTATGTAGACAAATACACCCTTCCACAAAAACTCGTAATTCTTCTACGCTTATGATTTCTAAAACAATTGGAGATTGAAGTTAATCTTTCCCTGTTACATCTCTGAACGTAGCAATGGAGACTAGTTAGTTAACAGATGTGATGCAAGTTTTCTGGAGCAATGCCAGCATACTGCTACCCTGTGTACATTTGAGTTGAATGGCTCAAGAACTGTGTGACTGGTAGTGCAGTAGAGTCTGAGCAAAAATAATCGCACAAACGATACTAAAAATGATATAAACCCCTTCTGTCAAATGAAGGCTGACAGTCATGGGAGATGAGTCAAAGTTTACATCAATAAATAAGTGCAAAAGATCATCTGTGGCTTCAGCAAGAAATGTTACCTTCGGCAACAGTAAGATTGCTTCCAGAAAGTGCAAAAAAGATGTGAACCTGGTCTACACACTATCAGCTGATCCTTCTGTTGTGTAAAAGCTTTAGAAAACAGAAGACAACGGTCCATTGGCAGCAAAACAGCAGTGGTGAATTTGCTTGAGCGAGAATGATGGAAATAACCTACTTTTGAAATCTTTTTCATGACTCAAATATGAAAGAGCAATTCATTGGCTAAAATAATGTTCAGGCCCATGATGTCTCATCCTGGTCCTTCCTGCAATTTGTCAGTCTGTCCTTAATGGTTTTTTATTATTATTTTCTGGGGAAGAGGTTATGTTTTAAGCCCTTCAAGACACTATGCTAGCTTCCAAATGTTTCCGCCTCACTGTGCGTGAAGGAAGACTCACACCTGCCAGCTCCCATTCTTGAGCAAACGCTGTCCTTTTTACAACCCAATTTCTTATCCAACTCAACCTTAGAAAATGGTCCTGGTACTTGCTTGACTTTGCTGGGTTCCCTGAAGCTTTCGTCACAATATCTGAACTTTTCTCCTTGAAGTTCTTGATGATTTGACAAATAGTTGATTTGGGTGCATCTCGTAAGTTAGATTCTTGCTTGTGAAGCTCTTCAGCTGCATGGCAGTAATGCACACGCATATTTGAAGGTAACAATGGTTGAGAAAGCAATAATTCAATCACAGTTCTTTTTTTTAAAGCAACCACTTTGTTCTTATCCTTCAGTAAGAATTAGGGCATGACAATAGTGAGGACTATAGTAGTTATATAAAAAAGGTAAGATCAGTGCAGGTTAATAGTCATCAAGATGGCAGGAATGCAGCATAAACTTGTATGCTATCTGTTAAAAATCCTTGTACTTTTTTTTCATATTGAAAGATCACAATGTTTTTTTGTTTTTCCCCCCAATATCATGCAGTTATGATAAAAATGATAAACTGATGTCAGCAACATTGACTTTGCTAAATCTTTCCAGTGAACAAAAAAATGCAATCATCAAAATTAACCTGGCAGATTATCTTAAGGAAATATCACCGGTGCCTATTTTAAGAGGGATGTGTTGAAAACAAGTGAGCCACTCTGGATTTACCAGCTGTGTTCAGGTAAGCATTTGTAATGAAATACTTGGCTCACAATATCTGATTTGTTTAAAAGGCACTGCTGCAGTAGAGATAATGTCAGGAACAAGAAGGGAATACAAAAACATCAAACACAATGCATATTAGTAGCAAACTCTTTTGGACATACAGCAATATATGATTGACAAACTTATGCAAATTTACCGACCAAACAATTAGTCTAAATGGCCCAATTCTGACCTTTTCACTCGCCTAAAAATCCGATCTGTGCCGCTTATTAAATCATGGTACTAAATTGGACATGTATCCAAAAGTTTTGAAAGTGTCTACTGTCTGAACAGTCATGTTGCACTTTATCTGATTATTATGTTCTCACCATATTATTTTTTTTTCTTATTTAAAAAAAATAGTATTTTTATTTTGTAGATATGTTCTTTTGTTTGACAAATGTATCTCAACTTGTATAAATATAAATTTTGGGACACTTTTGATTAATTTTCTTTTAGTTTACTATTCATGAGACAGGGAACCATTTGACCTTCAGAACAGTTATTTGTGAAATTGTGAGAACAAGGTCAGGATAACAACTAGTCTTTTGTCCCTATCATAACCTATTTATAAATGCAGAAATATTATTTTGCTTTCCCTCCAAGTTTATAGAAAGCTAGCACACATTAATCTCCTTCATGCAGCAAAGTTAGAAAAAAAAGTCAAGGCAATTGCCTTAATTCCAATATCCCTTATAATAAACCTTGACCACACTGTTTTGAGTTGACAATCTGTTCCAGTCAGAAAACCAGGCCACCATGAAACAGTTTCATATTAGTATTCATGGGGAAATCATAATTTTTTTTCTGCAAAGAAAGAGGTAATCAGAAACTCAAGATGTAGTCTATTTGTTTATGTAAAACAAAAAAAATAATAATAATTTTCCCTATATGTTTGGAAAGAAGCAATAATGGATACACAGGATTTGAACTCCCTCACCTCCAATCTCGTGTCACTCCACACAATCATATATGGTCACACACCAGAACGTGCAGGCATGCAAGCACAACACATTCACAACACTAATCTGTACAGTACATCAGAAAAGCAGACATTCAATTATCATCATTTTATGTTTGAAAAACCTGAAAGCCACTCAGTATAAATTCAAATTGGTAGAGCTTGTTGCTCAACAAAGACACAAATACATATGAAAGAATGCAACACAGACAAACAAATTTAACACCAGAGCAAACCTTACACCCAGGGGGTAATAAATCACAGTAAAGAGGATAAGACTAACTTCCGCTCCTCCTTTAAGGGACTTCTCCTGAAAATGCTTGCGAGGCTATTCCCAGCAGTCACAAGTTTCTGGAGATTACTGTGTAATAAGCCTGAAACAGACCATGGGTGAATTGAGACTGAGCATTCACCCTTCCACCAGGGTCACAGAAATCATTCTCTCTCAGGAAAAGCCACTTGTCTTCCAATCTCAGCTGCAATGTATGTGTGCTGAAGTGGAAACGGGAGAAAAGGTCATTTATGGGCATTGAGACCATAGTTTGTTTGAATATGAATCAGTAAAACGATGATTGCTGCTTTATTTAGTAATGGTGTCGGGTATCTGTCAAAGACACAATTGAGACATATGGGTTTTGAAATAAGCAACAAGGAATTGATAGTGTCTTGTACTTATCCAGCATACTTTGCTTCCTGTATAGTTATTATTTGCATTAACATATAATATCAGTATATTCATAACCAGATGTGAGTATGACCAAGGACCATAAAAAATATTAGGTAAAAAATAACTTGTCAATGTTTCATTCAAGATTGTTTAAAATATCTTTTTTTGTGTGTGTGTTTCTTAAAACATGTTTTAGGACATGTTTCTTGTGTTTCTCTCTCTGTGTTAGTTATTTTTAAGTGTTAATGGCAAGAGCTGCAATGTTAATTCATCTTTTGTGCCATCTGCATTATGTGGAGCACCTTAGATTTTCCAATTTAAGGGGTGAGCCCTAAATGTTAGCTCACCACAAAAGCCGCAGCAGTGCCTCACAAGAGACCTCCTCTCTGTGAATGAAGAGACGAAGGACAGTGTCAGTACTGAATCTTGTGCCTGAAGGAAAACTAACAGACCATTCATCTTGTCTGCCTTCAATGGGAATTTGGGATCTCTTTCCTACAAAACAGGGGAGCTGGCAACACTGACCCCACACCTGAAGGAATTACCTGAGCTTTATGATGCAGCATTAACTTCAGTAGCCACGCCATCTTTGGACACCAATGCTAGAGGGATTTCATCTGTTGCAGATATAGACAGAAATAAGAAGCATTGCAAGACAGAACAGGAAGCAGCTGGCTGTCTGATAAAGGCATAAGCTTTAGGGAAATCAGTGTCAAACTGAACCTGTTCTGTAAGTTTGTCAAGCTAATAATGTCACTTCTTTTACATTAACTGAAGGACGTTTTGCAAGTGATTGTGAAAACTGTCAAAGACCCACCCTCTGTTTGCAATTACACAGCATGCAAAAGTTATTTTTCTGTGAACTTTTTCTTCAATTCATTTAAATGTCCACTTAGTCCATGCAGGATTAACCAGTATTCGAAGACAACAATATTAATAACTGAGCCGTCACAAAGCACTCGCCCCTTACCTGCAAAACACTCAATTTTGCAGGTAAAATTGAGTGTTACCTGCAATTTTGGAAGCAATAAATTATTCTTTGCTACCAGCAGAAAGACATTTACCTAATCACCCACCCATCCCTCCTGAGAGTCTGGAAGCCCTGAAACCATCTGCAGAGTAAGAGTCTCTATTCCCAGGTTCAAAAGAGCAGAGCTGGGTGAATTATCTAAAGAATGTATTAAACCGGTATGACTGCTCAGTTCCTTCCCAGTGCTGGTATGCCCTGGCAACATGGTCATGTGCTTCTCTTCTGTCTTCTCGTTAGTTCCCCATTACGTTTCTGAGAAACAAATTACTCAGTATGAAGACAAATTTTGTGTTATTCCTCTTTTTAATATTGCCCAGCAACTCTGCTTCAGTAGCTCTGAGTGAATCTCAAATATATTTAAAAATCTGAAGCTGAGGATGGGACCATAACCAATGAAACAATTGTTTGGTGTCCTGTCAGTCCCAAAGCCACCCTCTCAGACACACAACAGCATCTACAGGAGAGTGAAACAACACTGCTCTCGTGAAAAGACAACTCTACCACCTCTGTCTTCCAGTGAGCAAATTATTGGATGCATTTCACTCTACCAAACAGCCCGACATTGATTTAGTCAGTTGTTATTTTGGGAATAAATAGTGCTTAGATTTATAAGCTAAAAAAAGTAAAGGTCTATTTTTACCTTGCTCACTATTTGCAGTGTCCAGGACATTTTGTGTTATTTGCTTTTTTTTTTATACAAAATAAGAAAAAAAGAACAGAGAACTAATGTGTCTTTCAGGACCCATATTTAGGTAATTATGAACAAAAAAACAACAACTGGGGTCTTAGATACTAGACAAAATCTAAATAATATTTTAGTCTGTGAAATAAATCAAGTTCCTCCACCTCCTCCCAGTGCAACTTTTGCAGAGTGAAGAAACACACTGATCCCAGTCAAAAAAAAAAACAATAAGAGACAGGAGCAGTGTCTTAGGGCAGGCAATCATGTTCGTGTACCCACTGCTAAATGAGCTAATGGCAGAGAAGCAACTTGCCATTCCATTTGTCTGCCATCATCAGTAGCCATGGTAACTAGCCTGAGAAGTCATGGCAGGCTCTGCTAATAGGAGAAGCTGTAGGATAGCAGAGCAAGCAGTAGGGTGTGAGCAGTGTGTACAGGGACATGATTTACAGCGCTAAGACCCTGCTATATGTGAACATGTATCAAAAAAATATATTTTTTATAACTACCCCATCTTTAATATTATTTTGTACACTGCAGATGAAAGGGAGCCAAATCTTTTGAAAGAGAAATGTCTAAAGACCTCTACTGGACATCTTTTTTAAATAAGCTATACTTAATGGAGGGCACTAATGAGGTAGAGCCATTTCAATTGCAGGGAAGAGGGGATTTGATAAACTGATATATGTCCGGTGATGCTCCCTCAGCTAAGTGTGGGTGGAAATGGACAGGAGAATGCTTGCCAAGCTATTTTTACGCCCAGACAAAGTGCCGATGCATGACACCATGATGGCACTGGAGAGCTCCTTAACTGACAAGTTGACGTGTCCTAAATTGGTGAAGCAGCATTATCTCAGCTCCTTCCACCAGATATCAAAATTCTGCAACTAGCATTGCTCACAAGCAAAAAGAACAGAAAAAAACCATAGTCCAGCTCCTTTGAATCTCATACTGTGATATCTGTCTCTGTCAGATCTAACTCTATCTGTGCTGTTTTTTCCTTGCACTGGACAATAGCTTCTCAGCAATTTAAATCGGGATGTTAAAGTAAAAAGAAGTTTCTATGTTTGTGATATTAGATGAGTTGGACAAGGTGAACAAACATTATATATCTTGAGACATGATAAAATATTCTGCTTTACTCTTATACAGAATTCCCTTTTAGAATTGTAAATGTTTTGCTTTACAAGTATCTCATTTTTCTTCCTTTTGGCTACAAGATGGGTTTGTTGCTGTAACAGTGACTACTATATAAAATGTTTTATGAGACTTTTGGGAGAGTTTTAGTAATCTGTTGAAGTTTTCCAAGCTCTAAATGAAGGCTGCAATGAATCGACAGACACAAAACGTGACTTTAATCATGTGGTTGGTCTGAACCAAATCACGGTCCTGACTTTGATTATTGTAAAGCAGTCTGAAGGATTCACTGACATTTTGGAAAAGGTAAGAGGCAAGTTGGAAATACAAATCCAATTTAGGCACCTCAAGAGGGAGGCAGTGCAGCGCTGATTGGTTACACTGTGGTGCACAGGCCAGCAACGACTCATCTCAAAAATATATATTATGCAATAGCTCAACTTTTTTTTTTCTTGTAAGAAAAATTTTAATTGAAAATTGAAAACAATAGAAATAATGTTTTCAATTGTTTCATTTTAAGTTTGTAATAAATACAAAAAGAACCATTTTCAATTTCCTCTCCCTCCTATATTTTGTCATTAACAATATTTTCAAACAACCCAAGCTAATTCCTATTACATTTGTTCTTTTAAATTCATAAAATAGGGTTTCGTGAATTTTGAAAATGCCGTCAATAGTTAATATTTTCAATAATTGATTAGCAGTCCAGTTTAAGTTAACAGGTTGAATTTCATTTGGCTGAATTTTTCTTATGTAATTTATGCTTGAGGAACATATTTGTTGTGAGTTAGTTCTTTTTGTTTAGCTGGTTAAAAACGATCTCTTTATGATTTTAAACTATAATGAACAGATTTCATAGAAGAATGTTTGTAGTCACAGTCTGACTGGAATCAACTTGGTCTCTAACACTAACATAAAAAAGCATCATCAATGTCTTTTCTTTCATGATTTTGCTGCTTCAAAGAGGGACTACTTTAGTCTTTCAGAAAACCCACACAAATCCCCGGCGTACAACTGTGTGTGTATATATATACTGTAAATGGTAGACAGCACTGCATTTGTATCGTACTGTATTAGGTCTGAGAACTCCACAGTTCACACAATATTCCTGAAGTAGTCTTTAAATGTTTACTGAAATTAGAAGCTAACAAAATGTTATGGTGTGTGATTTTTTTTTTATATACGCTGGTTAAAAAAACAACCAGATAGACCTTGTAAAGAGCAAAATGACATTGAGATGATGTGTGTCCGTATGAAGGATAATCATCTAGGTCATGTTAGCCTTTAGTCAAACCTGAGAAAGTGAATTGAAGGTTGATAACCTAGGTTTTCTTTGCCATTAGGCTATCCACAACAAATGTGTGTCAGTCTGTTCACTTTTGGCACAAAATCAAACATAAAATAACCAGATTTCCTCATGCATCTTTTGGTTGGCTACATCCTTCTTCATTTTAGCATTCTCTAACATTTTAACCTCAGACCAGAATACATTTACACCTTTAAAGGTTTTTGCCATGGCAAGCAGATTGCAATTGTTTTTCTTTGTTCTTTTTTTGTACCCGTCAATGTGACACCTTGTGAAGGTGGTACATCAAATTATAACAGATTGTGAAGATCAGCCTGAGGTTGCCACTGAGTTCACAGCTTTGAACCTATTTTAGCTGCCACAGTCCGGTACTGACATTTAATTTTAATAATTGTTGCATTTCTCTATAAGGTTAAAATGTGATGAGAGCTGTATTTTAGGAACTTTGGTTTTTGCATTATGATATCTCTCATGCATTAAGCCGGCACATTTTATGAAAGAGGAAAAAGACACTGGAAATACTGATCCTTTTAATACTATGAAGAAACTATTTGTCAGGTTTAAGTCAAGACCCAGAAGCATCATCAGGGGAGAGCACAAGGAAAAAGGTTTGTTAGAGAAAAGTATTAATTCTTCATTACAGCAAACGATGCTTCAGGATAGTTCAGCATACTGCGAATTGCACTGGGCCTGGATTTTATTTCAAATGACCCTTCTGGAGTTAGACTAGTAGTGAGTACTGGACCAGACTTCAACATGTTTTGTATATTAAAACAGGATGTGTTCTGTGTTAATGTAAACCTTAAAACCCAAACTGTGAAAAGTAACCTAGAGCTGATTTGCAAAAGAGAGAAAAGGACAGTGTTTCACCGTGGTACAAAAAAACAACTAAAGATCTTTAGATTTATCATAATCTTGCCATTTTCAACAACTGAATGATAGTGCTTTCTATAAAATGTTGAAAATATTTAAAATCCTAATTCCACTTTAAATTACTATGCAACTTTATGAGGTCTTACTCTTTTCTTGATCTTCCTCATGTTTGAAAATAATAACCAATGCTGTATTCTCACCTTCCACTACAAGCAGCAACACTTAAAATACGACAGTAAATGCATAACCACCAACCCTCCATCATGGATCCTTACAAGCCAAACTTAGCGTATGACTTGTAGCTTCTGAAAAGGTAGTTTAAAATGTTGTATTTTTCCATGCCTGTGGAATTGGAAACATCAAATCAGATGCAAACTTCACAGTAATATTGTCTTTCTGCAACAGCTTTTACCTGGTGTTCAAACAATCTTTTAGAAGTTTATCAGAGGAATGGTTGTTGGCATTTACTTCCTCTGTCAACAGGCTAAAGAGAGGTCTTACCAGATAGGATACATAGTTGTTTCTGAAAAAACTAATAAATACATTTCTAATCCAAACAAGACTCACTAATGCTTATATTTTGGGAGCGCTTGATGCCAAAACTATAATTTTAACTATTAATAATTAATATGAGCCTAATAGTTATGAACAGAATGCAAGTCTATTAAATTTTTTGGTCTCCTTTTATCTAAGCGAGTAATTTAAAGGGCTATTACTGTGACTATTTTAAATGACTGGACATGTTTAAAAAGTCAGGATGAAGCTTTTTCACTTTCTGCTTCGTCTCTTATTTTAATTTACATGAAATGGTTAAAAAAATACTTAAGATATCTGACAAATTACATTGTTAAATTAAGCTACTTTTTATGGTAAGAAACAAAACTGATTTAAATGATGATTGGCAGAAACATCTCCCTTTTTGCCATGTTTGTGGCTTTTGGGTTTTGTAAACTATGTAGATCTGCTACATTTGAGGCTTTTATAAAAAATGTCTGACTACAAAGACTGACTTTAATGTTTTGTTCTGTAAACACGTGAACAAAATAAGATCCACTGTTTTTTCCATCAGTCAAAACATAAAACCTACAATATCTAAAACATATTGTTGAATTGCATTCTGTAGATCTGCTTTCAGATTCTGAAAAATCCAACCCCACTCCCCTCCCCAACCTAAACCAATATACAGTAATTGGTAGATCTCTGTTTGTCCAAGATCAATGTGCTGAGAAAATATTGGCCACATTTGTCCACTTAGGCTATAAATGTCTGTTTCTACTTTGTCAACAAATTGGTACCAAACCACAATCTTGCCTAGAGCTCCAAAAAGGCCACAGTGAGCTCTGGGTTTGTGCCTGCCTCCTGACGTGCATCAGTGGAATGGCATTAGGTGGTCAATGTGCACAATAATTTAATGGAAACAAGGATCAGTTGTCACTGACAGACCAAGTATGAAGATATAAATTTTAGAATCAATCTGGATAACAGACTTCTTGTTTAACATCTTTGTCACACCTAATTATTATTTCCTGTCTCGACAGGATTAATACCTACTCCTATATTTAGAATATAGTGAGTAGATTATTACACATTTAGTGTAATAATCACATTTTGTGTTCCCTGTCCTGTTTGCATTGAAAACTTTTTAAAAACGTATCACAGAGGCCTCAGCCTACCACATCATTTTGGCCTGGCCCAGCTCGAATTTCAGGTCAGTTCAGATCGGCCTTAGGCTTATAAATCTAAACTCTACTGAGATGTGTGCATTCATAAATCACTCATGCATAAAGTGATATACAACACAACTGTGAGTATATTTTAAAAATCTAGCCAGTATTACGGAAGGAGGTAGGACATGACATCAATTTTGGCATTATACTTTAAGTCTGCATTATAGTCTCCCTATGCTGTTCTCTTCAAAACAGTAATTGCAGACAAACTCTGTACAGATCCTCTTGTTGGCTGAGCAAATACTTCAAATTCTAGAATTTTCTAAGCTTTTTATATTTTTGTTATTTTGTTTGGATCTTTCATTAATTTTAAATTAAAATAGTAAAAATACATATGTTTTCCTTGACTTTTAAAAGTAACAGTGTGCACCCAGGAGGTTAGTGGCCATTTAAGAACATTTACAATTGCCTATTTTAAAAGCTCAAACACCAAATATAGGTTAATATGAGTTGATATGCACAACCAATTGGCACCAAGGGAAATGAATGGTTCTCCTGGACTGGCTGCTCTGTGAGCACCAGCCGATAGCCAGTCAAGTGAAGTGAAACAAAAAGTAGCTAATACATAAAATACTAATTAAATAAATTGGACAACTTTGCAAAAATTTTGAGCAGTTTTTAACATTACATTATATCTTTGGATTAATTTAGTGTATAAAGTGTATAAAATACCAGAGTAACAAAAAAAACTGCCTGCACTTTCTATTTAATAATTTAGTCCAAATATGATTCTGAATATTATAATTAGCAGTTTAATTAAATGTGATAGCTATCGGGCCCTGCAGCTTTATCAACAGGATCTGTATATAGAGAATTATTGGAAGATTGGCTTAATGAATTTCACATTTGTGGTGGTGAGAAAATCAGCAGTTACATCTGATAATCCATTTTTAATGCTGCAATTAGATACCACTAAAGACTCTGAGGTTACATGGTGCAGTAACACCGAACATAATTTTCATCTCATGGACAAAACAGATGGAAGCAATTGCTCCTCCCATTTAAAGTTCCTTAATTTCTGGATTTCACAATACTGGCCTCCCTAAAACTGCCCGTAACTTCTTGTGTCGTCACTTTGCAATACGTCTCATTCATTTTTGCCAAAATTCAAACTAATAGCAACACAAACAGTAAATACTTAATGTGCACAAAAACAATTTTTTTTCTTCATTTTTAGACGTTTGTAAATCCTCTTTGACAGTGAAAAACAGCATGTGAGTTTGTCTGCCAGCGCTCCTCTGTCAGTCAAATGGTAATGCTCTTGAAGTAGCAGAACTTCATGTTTGGTGTAATGCAGGCCTGGGATTAAAGGAGATAAGCCAGATCCCTGCACTAGTGGCAATGCACAGCAATGGCTTAAGGTTTAATTGGAGTCTAGTGAAAGAGAGTATTGAATTGATGGCATCCATCAATAACTTAAATCCACTGACCTTGTTTTCTTGGTCTTTGCCATTTTTATCACTGCACTTAATGTCTTAAGTTATCATAGTATTGGGATGAAACACATATTTACTTCTTCAGTTCATTTTATTTCTTAAGGTTTCTCAGAAAAGGAATACACATGGAATAAAAATAAGTCAGGAAAATGCCAACCTTCAAATGGAGGAAGCAGAAACATACTACCTTTAGTTATTTGTGATTAACTCAATTAAGATTAAAAAGATAAAGAAGATATGATCATGTAGAGATAAAAAAATACACTTTTGGGCACAATAATATTAATGTTGAAACTGCTGAACTAGCTAATTTTCAGTAAGACCTATTAGGCCATGCTACAAAGGAAGGTTGCAGAGGATCTACCCTGAACGACTTGACATGTCTCATTGTATGCAAGTTGCTTGGATCACACAGACAATCATGTGCACAAAATGTATAACGTTTAATGCATAGAAATAAATAAGGGCATTTTCTGATTTTGTGAAACTTTCTTGGATATTATAAAGTAATCTTATGCAATTTAAGCAAGTTAATTGATCGTGTGTCAATATGTAGCATTTCTGTCTGAATTTTGCTAAGATTATTACTGCTTTAATCATGATCTGTGGAGGGTGGTACAGTTGGAGCTATTATAACAATGTCTGTTTTGTGCTGTAATTTTTAAGAGCACTTAATTACTGATTTTCAACAGCCACATTTTTCTCTTAAATTGAAACATGATTTATGCAATCAGAATGTATTGTATAGTTGAATGGTTCTTGCCAGAAAAAAATCATAAAAAATACTTTGCATGTGAATTAAATTTATGGCAACAATTTGAGAGGTTAAAGTAAAACGAGAACCAAATAGGAGCTAAATAGTTACAGTTTCAAAATGTTGTTTTTATGAGTTTTGGTAAGTTAGGGATCTTTAGACTTTTAACAAATTATTTCTATTTCAAGTTGACTTTCTGTGAAAAGCTTGTCCCAAACAATTATCTGGGTAAACTAAGCTTTTGCTTTTTGCTGGACTCCCCATGGTGAGTTCCTGTCTTGTTTAACTCCTTAAAAAAATGTTTTACACATGATTCAGTGTTTTAGTTTTCACCTTAAGTGTCTTGACTCAGTGAGTCAAGCCCCTAAGGTCCCATTACTAAGTTAATTAACATTGGATTGCACTTAACATTGAAAAGATACTAAAGTTTAATTAGGTGCAGGCATCGTATGGCTGGATGTTAATACAGTTTTACATGTTTTTCTTTATATAAAGCCACACAGCTTCTTTTGTGTCTGTTTTTTTAAAGTTTCTTAAGTAATCAGTTTGAAAAGAAATGGCATTCACTCCAGATGGTCAAACTGTCCAGTAATAAATACATAAATTAGTCCCTTAAAGTAAACAGACATTTGCTGTTAACAGCACATTGGATGAAACAGAAACTGGCAGGTGCGAAATCTGCTCCTAGAATCATTTAAAATGTTTGTGATCTGTGAAGCTCCCACTCACCAAAGGAAACGGCTTGAAATTGGAAGTGTGCGGCAAGTTAAGATGAGAGGAGGAGGTAAATAATATGAGCAGGCAATTCACTGATCGGGCGACCTAAATCTGAATTTAGTTTATATTCAGGCTTAATTATTTTTTTAAGATTTGAATTCAATTATGTACTAACTTATAGACATATTATTATTGTACATAAGTTGTTGTTATGTGCAAAATGCAAACATGAACAATTGAATATTGTTCATGTCAAAGTCCAGAAATGTGCAGCAGATAAAATCAAGTTAGTGACTGCATATTGTCAATCACAAAACCACAGTTTTGCTCTTGCACCACTATCAGTCATAAGAAATGTAAGATAAGGCATGGGAGGCTTATATAGCAACAATCCCAGTTTTCAGAAAGGAAAACATTAAACCAACATACAATCTTTAGGTTTTGCTTAAAATAGAGCTTGGTATGTCAATGACTTAAAATCACTGTATAAGACAAAACATCTGTTGAAATGTAAATAAAATCTTCAATCTGACATTTCTTTCACTCATCAGTCAAATATTTTCAGACATCATTTGTTAGGTTCTTTCACCAAATGAAAATCTCAACAGGTGACTCAGAACCTATCCAATCACTGAACAGAAGCTTATAACAAATCCGTGCCTGGATATGCCACAATTTTCTACACCCGAACATAAACAAAACTGAAGTTATTATCTTAGGATCTCAAAAGAGCACTTCACCCCAGTTCTTAAGTATTTACACTTGCTCCTTGTTGCTCAGAGAATAAACTTTAAAATACTTTTATTAGTTCTAATAATCACTAAATTACTTACCAAAAAAACACATTGCAGATTTGTTGTCATCGTCTTAACCTTCCAGACCATCTGGTCTTCTGGTTCAAATCCACCCTGCATTCCTAGAAACAGAACCAATCAAGGAGAAGCAGCATTCAGTTTATATACTCTTCAGTCTGAAACAAACATCCAAATTTGCAAATCAGCCAAAACACTGAGTTTCTTTAAATCGAAGCTAAACACCCACTTGTCTAAAATTGCTTTTGGAGAATAATATATGGAACACCGAGGATTAATCTATCTTTAGTGCGAAACAATTTCAAGTTTGATCCCTCATTTACGGATTTTTTTTCCCCCAAACAGACCCAACACATGCACAAAGAGAACATGCAAATTCACCTATACAAATTTTAATCAAAGGCAAAAAAAGCTTTGATTTGACTGCCTGGTCGTCTTGCTGCAACACATCACTGCTAACTTTGCAGCCACTTCAGATTAGTTTCAGATGATGTTTCATTAAAATCTAGGTTTGAACATCCAACATTAGATAGATAGAAACTTTATTAATCCCTTTGAGATTTTCCCTCAGGGAAATTGTAGAGTCAGAAGAGCTAAGGGACTTATTTATAAAACTAGAACTTTAAAATTACTACGTTGTATTATTACCATAATTTTACACTTAAGAAGTTCATTAAAGTTTAGTTATTTGCTAAAATGTTCCCATTTTCAGAAAAGGATAGTTTTATATTACTTTTTTCTCATCTCTTTGCCTTTAAAACACACTTGGGTAATAGAAGGTCTTATTAAAGCAGACATGTTCATTTGTTTAAGTCATTTAGGGCACATAGGTCCCTAATGGCTAATGATTTATTACAGGAAAGAATTGAGCATTCAGGCATCTATGGGTCTGCCTGTCCTACCAGCTACAGAGATGTCATGTTACATAGGAAATTAATGTCAGAGGAAGTTACTGTTTTGGACTTGAGAATTAATCACACAGGAGACAAGGAAGAAAAGGGTGGATGGCTCTGTCACACTGCAAGACTGCACTCAAGGTGCACCGATTTCTGGAGAACACATCAAAAAATGAATAAGAAAAGGTGGGAGCCATGAGAGCTGGCAGCCTGGAGAGGTGCACAATAGGTATGGCAGGTCTGTTGGGTTGAAGGGTGATTAGGAAGGGTGCTATGACAGAAGAGTGTAAGAACAGGGGCTGTTCTACACCACTCATCTCTAACTTTGGATTCATTACATCTGCTCTACAAGGGCTTTGAAATTCAACATGTCAAACAATATGATGGATGTTGACAGTGACACTTCACTGTAGAATCTGATTATCATCGCAAACTGTGTGATAGGGATACATAAAAATTATACTAGATAACTTGTTTACCGGGCCTTCGTACAAATATTCAGCACATCACCTATACAGATTTTATATATTTATTCATTTAAATTGATCTTAAGTAGCCCTGTCTTGACCTTCTATCTATTTCAACCATGCAAACTGGAACACATATCTGGAGCTTTACTTTCTGTCACTCTCTATAACAAGTATCTAAAAAAGTCATAATAAAAAGTGAAACTTAGGTGTATGATTCATCATATATTACACTAGTTAAATTTCAAGTCTTTATTTATTGTAAATTTTACTAATAAGGCTCACAGACAATGAACCCTCAAAATTCGGTTGGTTAGAAAATTTAAATATCACACAAACATAATTTTAAATTAAGTGATTTTTTAAAAGTAAATGTAAATCTTCAAAAAGTATGTACATTTCTGTGCTGATCGTTCATCCTTGTCTGAGCGATCAGCTAGTGGTACAGCTGAGATGTAATGGAAACCCCGGAGTGACGGTGGTAACAGTGGTAGGTAGAAGTTTGTCCTGTAACTAGCAGGTTGCTAGTTCAAGCCCCCACTTAGTCTGTTTCTAGTGTTGAGTCCTTGGGCAAGGCTTGGCCCACCTGGCCTGTTGCAGGTGGTCAAAAGTCCCAATGGTACCACTGTAAGGCAGCCTCACTTCTGTCAGACCCCCCCAGGGTAGCTGTGCCTGCAAACCAGTGGTTACAATCAGCGTCTAAATGTGTGGGTGAATGACTGGATGTAATGTGAAGTGCTTTGGGGTCCTCTGGACTTGATAAAGCCCCATACAGGCCATTTACCTGGTTGCTTGATAGCATCCTTGAGGTCATCTGCTTTGTGGGTCTGGTGTCTCATCTTCCTCTTGACAATATATTATAAGGTTGAAGTTTGCCCAATTTCCTAGCCAAAAAAACACAGCAACACTATGGTCAAGCTTATAGTACATTTGACATGGTGGGCAAGTACCAAGTCTTACTGTAAAATGAAATCAGCGTCTCCATTAAGAGGCATAAGACAACATGGTGGAAGATCATCAGTATCATAAATCATCACTGACTTCACACTGGTCTTCAAGCTATGTGGATTTGTTCCTGCCCATTCTTCCTACAGACTCTGGGACCTTCATTCAAATGAAATGCAAACTTTCCATTCCTTTGGAAAGAGTTATTTGTAACACTTAGCAACAGGTCAACCTCTGGTTCAGGAATGGCTTGACGAATGCAGAGGTGTGGCATCTGTCTATGTAGAATGGCTCAAGACATGCTGGCTCCAGTCTCACTCTGATCCTTGTGAAGCCTCCCCAATTTCTTAAATGGATTTTGCTTGATAGTATCTCAACCTTGCAGCTATCCCTGATGCCAGTGCACATTTTTCTACCACTTTTTTTTCCTTCTAATAAACTTTCATTGAACATGCTCGGATACTCCACTCTATAAACAACCAGCCTCTTCACCTGTGACATTTAGTGGATCACTCCCCTTGTGGTCTGTCAAGTCAATAGTCTTCCTCATTACTACCAACCCAGACAGAGACATAAAGAGGTTCAGGAAAGCTTAGCAGATGTTTAGAGTTAATGAAAATTAGGGTGTGACACCACAATTTTCCAACATTCCCCGTTTTCAAAAAATAAATAAATAAAAATGAAAAATTTCTGAGACTATGAACTTGTGCTTTTCTTTATATGTAAACCACAATGAGGGCACAAGAAGTGGCCTTCTGTAGTCTAGAATGTTATTAAGATGAGTGAAGTCTTAACAAGACAGGATTTTTATCAGATTGTTTGTAGCAATTTTGTTTTTATTATTTTTTTTAGAGTATGAATGTCAATTGTATGATAAGCTATCATGTTCTCCTTTCCCCAGTTACTTTTTGATATCATTAATGTTTATTTTACAAGTACTTTAAAGTTATTTTATCTAGTTTAAATTATTTATTATTTAATTAATATATAGTTTAACTGTTAACTTCATCAAATCCATGAATTATGTTGAGAGGATAATTATTAAAACCTTTAGCTCGTTGTCTCCTCTCTCGTCCATGGGTCGAGGGTCTCCCGTGGGTAAAGGTGAAAGCACATATACATCAATCTACTGTTCCACTGCAGATATATCCAGAGTTTATTCAGACAATCAAATGCATCAAATCACAACAACAGCACACCAGAATCATCAGAACCTCAAAACCACAAGACAACATCAATTACCTGAAAGAGGCAGAAAAATTGACAAAAACAGAAACAAATCCGGAGACGCGCGCCGGTGCCGCCAGATCTGATTAATTATTTTAGCGCCAAAACTTTTATAGGAAGGTGTGTTCTCCTCTCTAATGTATGTAATCTGGGAGGGTTCCTGCTCCCCTGACTACAAGAAGTTTCATATTTCAAAGGGAAGATGCTCTAAATGATTTTATGACTTTTCTTGCGAGGCCTGGAGGAGGTGTGACAACGTGCTTCATTTCCCACGTCTCTGTGAGATCCTAAATTCTCCAGGTGTCCACACAAGACAGGACCCTAACTAAATGTTAACTTAAATTTGAGGCCAACTCAAGACAATGTTGATGTGCCTAATATTTAAACATGTGCTTAAAGTTAAAACTAGCATAATTGAATTATCATTTCCAACAGTTAGAAGTCACAATGCAACTATTATTCCAACCATCAAAATCACCAATTAATAAAGTACACAGCCGACAACACAGCCGACAACGAGCGGGCGGCTTGGCTAAAGTTAATTCAGATTAGGTAATCCAGCTGTGCGATCTCACAAAACTAGTCTCTGCCTTACCGGCTGCCTCTCTGCTTGTTTGTAGATGTATCCGCTCAGCACAGGCAGGAGCGGGTCCCTATTCAAAGGTGACACGAAACTCCCATTTGCTTTGTGGTATCTTGTCTGCCGCTCATTGTCATTGTCCGTCCCTCTTTATGGTCCGTGTAGTACAACCACTGTTCCGCCATGTTTTCTTCTGATTGTCCATTTTTACTGCCAGTACATGTATATTCTTTAATTCTTGTCCTTTCTTCCCCTTCTCTTTTTATTATTTATTTATTCTTTGTTTTCTTCTCTTTTTTCCTTCTCTTCCTCTTCTTCTGATTTCACTTAATAACATCCATTTGGGGGAATCATTTATATGGTCAGTACTGTGAAGCCAAAACTAACCAAGGTATGAGCCATGAAAAAGTCTTAATACACCAGTTCCCCTTGCTAATAATCAAGCAAATCCTGTCACAGCAAAAATCTGCTTCTTTACATGGGATAGACAGAATTGCTCAAGTTTTTAGTGCAGAAGTCCAAGTTGTGCCTGAAGTGTATTTTTGCGAATTAAGACTCAAGTTGGAGTCTTTGGTCTTCTAAATTGTGCTTGACACAAGTTAGCAAAATTGCACAAATGGAAAAAAAAATCTGGTCAGAAATGACAATAGGCTATATTGTTTTGTCTAATAGCTATCAGAAAATTATGATAAAATGCAAATTTTCTGTAAAAAAAATTAAAATGAAAATACATTTTGCAGGATAACCTCCCCAACCTGGTCTGTTAGCCATGATAATTTGTGTCCAAATTATTATATATTAATTTGTGTCCAAGGTGCTGCTCTGGTCAGAGTAGCACCTTGTGGATATTATTGTGTATCCTTGGCTCTGTTGTTTTCTGAATATTTCAGGGCAAATTTTATTTTCCAATTGGAATACATATATTTATGAAAATTTCCATCAGAGTTTATTAATATTAGCAGAATTAAAGATTGCACACATGGGATATATTTGAATGAGCTCCAGTATTTTCACTGAAGCATAGAAGGAGATGATATCTTTTTAATTAATTTTTCCTTTTTTTAAAATATCCCCTTAACTTTCTATCCTCACTCATGTGCTCCTCAGTTCCAGCTTACATAAGCTTGCTCATGCAAAACCAAATTCACATTTACTGGTGAGGTACAGAGTCACAGATGTGACACTGAAGTAAAAAAAAAAATCACTTGGCAAGAAGATTATCACACGCTGACACACAAAAAACACAGTGCCAGAAATCTCTGACTTTTAAAGGTGATGTTTTATGAAAATTTGATTGGTGAAGCAGCAGGCCTTTTTAATGTGTAAATGACGCAGTGACGTTGATAGGTCTGTTCCTTGTTGGAGCTTTGGTGGAACCTGACCAGGGAGTTGTAAATCAAGAAGTGCCATGAAAGTTTGATCAGAATTCAGTGGCTCGTAAAAGGAATTGGTTAATTCAGGGGAAAAGCAGTCCACATACAACTGAGTTTAGTGGGACAGCTCTGAGAGCACATGATCCCCTGCCACTCAGCAAATACACACACATTCAGACATCAGTGAGCTTTAAAAGACAGGAATAGATTTTCCCTACAGGAAATTCTTTCCATGAGCTACAATTTATTCCAGGCTCTGGTTTGCCCCCTGCTGTATGTTGGCTTGAGCTGCTTTACAGAACTCTACAGCTGCTGTACAAATAGTGTATCAAAAAAAAATCTACATCTGCACAAAAACTAAATAAAACATCATTTGCAAAGATACATTGACTCTCTAGTGGCATTCAAAAATTTCACCACGAGAAAATCTGATTCACTTAATTAATTTGAAGTCTTAGAATAAAGAGTGGGGATTATTTCCACAAAGACATAATCTGTTGCACCATTTTAAGCATGGATGAATAATAAATTTAACTTGGGAACGGCAAGTTGAAGTGATCTTCCACTTAAGTAATAGATCACTGTCAGAATAGATTTTTGGAACCTCAGTGGTGAGCAGCTGAATTCTGAAACAACACTGCCACCCTTAGACCGGATAAGCAAACCACACAAGCATATAATTCAGTTGCAGAAAATGTGACTCTGCAACCCAAACATGAACCGCCTCTGCAGTTAAAGTATCACAGCTGGTGTGCATGTGTGTGAAAAAAATAAGATAAGAGATGGTATCATCAGGGGAGAGCGTATTTTGATGGGCCTTTATCTAGCATTGTTGTAAATACACTTTTAATAGTAAAGTAACTCATAACCACAAACAATTAACCTGTAATTGCAGAAGCAGTAGAATTAAACACAGGACAGCATTAACAGAAATAAAAGTAAACGTGTGAATCACTGGGTTCATAATTATTACAGTTTAAATACATTTTCCTGTTTTGTTAACCACTCAATCGAGAATATGCTTTTGGTGATTTAATAAAATGTAAAAAGCTGGCCTCAGTTTTTAACGAATTGCTGAAAGGACAGGGTCAAAAAAGAGTTTTAGGAGAGTCATGTGATACTCAATGTTGACCGACAGTTTTCATTACTCTCCCTCCACCCTCTCATCCATTAGTCTCTGTCTTCCACGCACCTCCCATCCCTCACACTCTCACCAACACAAAGTCACTGTCCACAAACAGATTTTTACAGCTAACCTACAGCTATCCTGGGATGCTGAGAGTAATGACACTCATGGCCACATGATCACTGAGGTGAATGAGGTTCTGTATACATTCCATGTGTGTCGGACTGAGAGTGTTTCGCAAGATCAAGATGCTTTTTTTTCTTTCAAACTGCTACTTTAAACATACATCTAACATTTTTTAGTTAGATTAACTTTTAGGTGCATCCTTAATAGAAGATAGAGATTTTATTTAGACACAACATTGCTTTTTAAAAAGCATAGCAACGACACACACAGACGTAATGAATCAGTGGCGGTTTCTGATATGGGTGGCATGGGCAACCGCGCAGTGTGGCATTTCCCTGCTTCCCCACCAGAACCTGCTCTTGCAACCAAAGGATCTGACTGTCAACAGTACCCAATACATCATCACACCAGCATCCCTGACCCCAGTCAGCAATTTCATGGAGGGCTTGTGGAGGGTCTGCCAGAAAGGTGGTTCGCCCAGGGCGCTAAACATTCTAGGACTGCCTCTGCAAAGTAAGAAGATTAATGTTCATATACTTCAGAAGTAAGTGAGATTAGTAAGATGCAATCAAATATTGCATCATGGGGAAGGTATGTGTCTAATTAGTGGTAATCATGGAAAGAAAGCCCCACCACCAATTAGCCTACCATGCATAATCTAGATTTTTATACACTTTCAAGTCTGCTCCTGTGAAAGGGAAACGCTGTTTAGGGGGGATAAATCACATGGCATGAATTCATACAAAGTTGGCAATTTAATCAAATCATTCAAAAGATAAATATCACAGAAGATTTGGGTCGGATTTGGGTTGTTTCTAATCTAAATATTTCTAATTTTTGTAAATAAACTGTCCTAGAGCCCCAACCTGGTGTGCTATTCCCACAGACAAATTACCTTGACTTAAATAATTAAAGTCCACATCTGTACTTGTTTAAATCAAGCTCAAGAGCAACCCCCACATACTACACTGAGACCAAAATAAGGTGACAGGATCACTAACAGCAGGTAGGACTGCTTTTACAAGTGATACATGAGCAGTCATTACCTCAGAATCTTATGTCACCATAATTGCGCAGTATTGTCTCGTGTCCTCTAAGTGAGACCATGGAATGAAAGCCATGAGGTTGCAGACATAAATATCTTGTTAAGGAATGCAGCAGAGGAAAGGCAGATTGCAGAACAGGATTACATTTTAGTTTCTGATGCGGAAAGAGATCTCAGACACTACTTGTGAATAAAAAAAGAGCAATTGGTAGACAACATATAAGGAGTTCCTTTGGGGGGGTTCTGCTCTCTGTATTGTTCGTAGGAAGGGGGCAGTGTTGTGTGTCAGGGTGGAGGTGGTGGAGGTATTCTGTACACTAGTTGTTTGGATGAAATATTTTAGGGTGGCTCAGACTCTAATTTAATTATGTGCCTGCCCCAAGACTTGAAAATTGATGTTAACATATTATTTATTTGAAATATGACAAAATCTAAGTTAGTTTTCAGTGCAGAATTGGCAAATATTTCAGTATTTAGTGGAGGCTGGTGGAGGCTTCGTTCCGAATGCAACTCCCAGGTTTTAGATTTGGATTTTTGTAAATGAATATTGTGTATCTCCTTCCTCTTCTTAATCACGTCAGACTTTGTGTTGTTCTGTCACATAAAATCCCAACAAAACTCATTCAGGTTTGTAGTTGTAATTGCAGAAGACAAGCATACGGAGAACAATAATAATGTTCTTGGAACACATACATTTTTATTTCAACTTATGTAACAAAACACTTTGTGAACTCTGGTCATCCATGGTAACCATAATTTGTGGCTATTTTAGTTTGGCCTATCACTTTTTATCCAAGATTAATTAAATAATAAATGTATGTTTTTAAGACCTTATTTTGAAATTATCCTTAAACAGGGATATTGCAAGAAAGTTCATTATCACAATTTTTGTGGACAACTTTTATGACCTTTTTACTTTTCAACCACATTTATATATTGTATAGCTGTATTGGAGGCTATAGTTTTTTTTCAACAATTTTTTATTCAAGATGGAAGATGTTAATTTAAATGTGACTTTCTTTTTATTGTTGTTCCAGCAACTTGCTTATAGAGCATAATATTCTGCCAATTTGACAAAAAATACGAATGAATTAGTTTAAAAACACACTGACCTTTGTCAGCTAAAGTATTTAAGGTCTCTTTCTAGTTTCTTGCCAATTTGTTCAATTTCCCTTGAGAGTACTGTAGATATTGCAATGTCCTTTCTGTAAAATGGTTGTATATTTTTGGAAAGACTAACATGTACCTTTTTAGTTCATAGCTCACAGACTCAACCTGACTTTGTCATCCTTCTCAAGAGTTCTGGTCCAATCCTCTGGAGTGTTCCAGCCTAACAGCGGGTTTTAGTCCACGCCTTTGACTGACCTCTACACTACAAAGCTCCTTCACCAAGAGTACCTCGTAAAATCAATAGACATGACAGGAAAAAAAAAAACTTAGACACAGGTCCTTCTAAACTCTTTGTCACAGAGAACCTTTACTTCACTTCCTGGATGTTTGGTTTTGTCAGCCTAGTTTAACATTCACTTCTGTGCACAGTGGACCAACTTGCTCACAGAGAGTTGTGAAAAATGCCCTTACATCAATCAGCAGCATAAATATGATCCGTCACTGGGTCAAGGAGTTTTAAATTTGGGGCGATCCAAAATTTTGTCTTCAGGTGGTCCCATTAGTTTGGTACCTGTCAGATAACATAAACCTACTTCCCACTATGGGGTGATCTGTCTAACCTTGGTAAGCTCCACATCGTCCAACTCACAGGTCCCAGGGTTTCATACCTATTTCTACCTTGATATGTCATTTGTCAGATTTGACAAGTATGGTTGGACTGCTTTTCTACAGAAAGGCCCTGCTTTGTAACAATACCTGAGTCAATAACTGAGGTAGCTGCTTTATTTATAGTTCTACCTAAGGCCCTAATAATTATTGTTCATACATACTAGATTGGGAATTGCTATTACAATTATTTGCAATACTCATAATTACAGAAAAAGTGATCCAAGTTGCTAGAAAATGACTGCTGAATTGCTTCTTAATAATGTTTGCGATGCTCCATGAATTGACAGGTGAAGCCAGTATCTCTTTCGTAGCTCTGCTTATCCATCATAATGAGCAAATGCAGGTGACACTGTGAGACAGGTTGCCAAAAGGCAAGATGTAGATTTGTATACAACTGTAGCGGCTGCCTTCACTGCAACTATGATAATGGACTCCAGAATAAAGATGAGTTTACTTATGTTCAAAAGCCCTTTCGAAACAAAAAGCTCCTTTTTCTCCTTGGACCTTTGAATAATGAACCGAATGTTTTAACCCTTGATCAGAGTCTTTGGCTCATTTATCTGTGCACATTATTTTCAGCACTGAAAATACACACAATAAAGAAGTGATGTGAGGTTTCTTTCCTTTTGTTCAAAATCATTTAAGCTCAGTCAAAGGCTTGATAAAAATCACCTGCCTTTTAAAAGTCTTTTCTTCTTCATTTGGCCATTTGACTTTCTGTTACAGATTATGCAACATCATTCAATTGCATTTGAAATATCTTGTATTGCACTATTATTTCTCATTGTGGTTGATTGATTTGCTTTGAACACTGGCAACAGAGGAGATCAATGGTCATTTTAGTGATAAGAATGATTCAGGGTTAGTTTAAAGCTTGCAGCTACTTTCACCCTCATTAGTGTCTATACATGTTTTATCTTGCGTGAAATCTGCTACATCACAGACCTCATATAGTGAGATTTTCATTACAAGTTCTAGAAGATTTCTGTGCAGTATCCAATTAATTATATTCTACATCAAAGATAATAATAAACATGCCAATGGGCTGAAGTGTTTGCACCTTATGCTCTGTTCAAGGGCAGCTCAACATGCAGTCAGTTTTAGATGGATGGAGATCTGCAGGCGAGACTTGGCTTGTTGTTTTCCTTTCTATTGTTTTACCCCGTGTTCTGCCTGCTCATTTACTATGACAACAAGAACAGATGGAAGCAGAGTAAGGAAAGGAGTCTGGGCAAGAAGAACAATAGAATATTTTAATCCAGCTTTTTTCACATCAGGTTAGAGTAAATTCAAGTATAATATTGTATTTAATTATAGAAATATAAAAGAGATGTGTCATCAGATAACGCACTGCCTCCATAGTGGTCATACAAGGAAACCTCACTCTGAAAATCAAAACCTTGGTCGGCTGATCTGCCAGTCAACTTATTGTAAGTAAACAGCCAAAGACACAGCAGGTGGCATGTTGCATTATTGTCTGTTTGCCATTATTTGAGCTGGAAGAAAAGGTTTTGAAGAACACACATTTAATAGGCTTTCCATTCTTTTTCTTTCGGCTTCCACTCTGGAAGAAATTTGTGTGCATCCATTCTTGTGCTCATTTTTATCTTGAATGTTTTATGGAACCATGCTGGTACGCTTTTGTGGATGTTGCAGTCACTCAATGATAGCAGTGTGTTTTTGTGTGGACAGTTACCATATGATATTTTTGTCAACAAACACCTGTTTACTCTGTACCTGTTTTATGCTAATTAATTGTTAACATGGTTTCAATTTGTCAGGCAGCTTGTTAAAATTAGCTTGCTACAATGCTGACGATAGCCAGTGCAATGCATTGTCAGTGTCTAGATGAATTATAAGTGTTAATGTGAGCAGATGTTAGCCCACTGTTTGTTCTTTAGAATATAGATAGAAACATGCATGCAGCTTTAGTAACATCAACGCTCAAAGAAAAGCAAAAAAGGAAGCATTTTTTAAATTAACTGACTGTTTTCATATCTTAAAGTTAAATCATAAGTGGAAATTGGAGTAATAGCAAAGATCACAACTTTTTTTAAAAGGCTAAAATTTGGTTGTGGATGAATGTCTAATTTTCAAATATTTCTCACTTTTATATTTCTTTGAACTCTGTTTAAGTTATTTATTGCAGGGATGTTTTTTTTCTGTTATAATATCCGTAAATACAGTTTTGTCCCAGTGAGGGGCACTGCAGCAGAACTTTCAGCTCTGAGGATATTAAACCAGATCTACCTCAGAATAAGAAGACAGAAATACAGCAAACTCTCTAAAGCATGGGAAATCTAAACACTGGATAATATATCATCAACACTTTAAAATCAGTAATTGATGCAGGCTGGTTTAAGATAAATATTTTGGAAGCAGATACAATTTCTCTTTTTGAACAAAGTGTTTGTTTTCCCAGTGTTTGCTTTGTTTCCATATCATAGTCCTGGATCTCTACAGGATTAAGCTCTTGAAAGTCTCTAGTAGCAGCATTACAGCATCCTTTAAATGTGTGTTTTTTTCTTAGTTTTTTTACTTTTTCTTCAGGTGCTAAATATCAGCAACAAAATATTCACTCAAAGTCTGAACAGCCCCTGTAATCATTTACCTCATATACTATCTCTCTGGTTGCTATGGTTTTGTTAATTTTATTTATTTAGCAGCTTCAAAGCACTTAATTTGATCAGAATACCAACATTTTCAACATTTCATATAAGCCAAGGTTACTTTGTGGGGATTACAACAAAGTAAAACAAAAGTGTGTTGACCGAAGCTTTAGACATCTCTTCTATTAATTGTACAAACTGAAAAACCTTAGCTGTACACAAGGAATGGAAAGGGTTATAAATGTCATCAATGTACTAAATGAATGTAAAAGTAAAAGAAGTAAAATAATTAAATAAGACTTTTCCTTCACCTCTTATGGCTCTTATAGCTGTAAAGCACACAAATAATCTTTGTAAAGTAAATTACTTTTATTTTTACTTGAACATAAAGTTTCAAATTCTTCAACAGAATCAGACACATGTACATCTTTCACAACTTACAAAACCAGAAATATTTAGACAAATATTTAGAAAAGATTTAATATTCATGTATACTACAAAAAAAGAATAAAGTTATATATTTGTTTTTTTGTTAAATTAGTACAATGGAGTGTGTTTTCTTTGGATGTCATATTGCTGGTTTTTATGCTTCATGATTTGGTTTCTCTACCCGTTTTCATTTTTTTTTTGGGTTAGGTTAATTTATTCTTCACAGATGGCTTGTGTCTAAACGATTTATCCCTATCAGTAATGAATGCCAAGCGTGCCATCAAAGACAGCTTTGTTGCTCTCAGGGGATTCCCACCAACAATGGTTTGTGTATTTCTTTAAGACAAATCAACACAAATAAGAGAAAGAGGCATATCGTCTAAGTAGACATGACAGAAAAACAAGACATTTTATCACATGACAACTTCAAGTGTCATGTGGCTGTAACTTTATTTAACTGGTCATAAAATGTCAAAATATATATTTCTTTCAAATGGAATGTTAATATCAAACAGCTTGTATTTATCTGCTTGTTAAAACTGAAAATGTTGCCTTCATCAATCTTTTATATTGTCCTATGACTTAGTTTGTAGTCGATTTTGGGTTAAAAAAAATATTGTGAGTATTCAAAACAAAGTAAATAGTATCAATTATTTCAAATTTTAAGAATATACTTAAGCAAATATCAGCTTGGTTCTACATGCAAAATTCTTCTTACTGAAAGTCATAAATTGGCACAGCTGCAATATTGCATGCTGTCCCTCTTGGTGTATATTCATGTTGTTCATTCATATGTCTTCAAAAGGACCACCATAAAAACACTGCTCTACTTCCAGCCCTGGACCCATTGAGATAATGTCATAAATGTTAGCACAGTGATGTCTAGCACCAAGATTTTAAAAGCAGATTCTTCGAGTCCCATACGTTCCAACCCTGTTGCTGTGTATCTCAAATCATTCCCAGTCCAATCTTATTCTGTGGCAGGTCACATTATCCTGCTTAAAGACCCCATAGGCACCAGGGAATGCTGTTGGAGCCCCACATAGAGCAAACGGTGGTAATATATTTTCTGACACATTTCTGTCAGAAGCAGCATTAACTCCTGCAGCAATTTAAAGTCCAGTGCAGCTTTCCTGTTGGATTGGACCGCACTGGCAGGCCTTCACTCCCAACATGCATCAATGAACCTTGGCCACCCAAAGCCCTGCTGTTGATTCACCACTGTTCCTTTCTTGGAACAGTTTTAATGGACACTAACAACTGCAGACTAGGAAGCCCCCATAAGGTCTGAAGTTTCAGAGATTTGCTGATTTACTTGCATAACCACAAACTGCCCTTTGCCAAATTTGCTTAAACCCTTAAACATGCCCATATTGACCTACTTGTAGCACAGTTTTGAGGTTGAAATTGTTAATTTTATGTCTAATATACCTAGCCCATTTACATGTGGTATATTAAATAGCTGATCAGTGTTATTTACCTTACTGTTCAGTGGTCATAATATATTGTCTATTTCGAGTTTCAAGATGTGCTATTAAAGGTGCAAATGAAAATACTTCCGCTTTGTTATCAAGTATCTTTAAAATTTATGCAGCTGGCTCAGTAAGTCTTATGTCTAAGTAATTATTTAGCACAACAAATCCTCTGAACCTGCATAAAATATGTGGGATGTCTTACTACTGAGAGGCAATAACAACTATGTTCTGTATTTGTTTTGGTTCTTGTGAGTTGATCTTGAAATAAGACCAACAAAAAAATAGTATGTGACAGTATGTGGTTAGATATTTAGTTTTACTTTTTGTGACTCCACAGAAGTTCTGAGTAAGTCCAGACCTTCTCAGTTTATATCTGGGAAAATCCGAATCTGACAAAACACTTGGCATCACATGATACACAACCATTGATTCACAGATTCACACCTTATTGATGCTTCTCATGGTAAAGTGTGTGAACTGCAGAACAAGCTTTATTTTGTGTTTTCCCCTCATACAGCACGCAGAGTAAGTGTTGAATACATTAATGATTTCTCTGCTTCAAAAAATGACAGCAGACAGATATCATCACTGCACAGAGTAATCCACAAGTACAATGAAATCACCACAATCCACAGAAATCCACAAAAAACCTTAGGAGTAAAAAATAAGGAATAATATAGGAAATAACTATTGCACATTAAAGAAAATAATGTGCAATAGTTAAAAAGCAAGGGCTGCCCAGTGGTGCAGCTGGTAGAGCTGTTGCCTTGCAGCAAGAAGGCTCTGGGTTCGATTCCCGGCCCCGGTCTTTCTGCATGGAGTTTGCATGTTCTCCCTGTGTACTGACCATGCTACTTCCGGCAGGGTGGAAAATGCCCATCATTGTTAAGAGGCTGGATGCCAGGTATGATTGGCTCATGGGACGCTGGAGACAGACGACGTATCAGCTTGCTGACGCTGGAGATGGGTGTGAACCGTCACCGCCTTTAAGGGGCGCTGTGGCCTGGGTGTCGGAAGGGAACTGCTCTTTCTTCACTAAGGTATGTTAAATCCAACACTTAATTAAAAATTAAGAAACATCTAATAGTTGTATATTTCTAAGTATATAAAGTGCTGTGAAAAAAATCTCTACCAATTATTCCTTTCTGTTTACCAAATGAGCCAGACTTTCATGGGAAGGTTAAAGTTGTCTTTGTTGACATTTCTCCAGGCTTTCCAAATGTCTTTAAATTAAGGCTCCAATGATTCGAGTACCTCGATTATTAAAATTCCTCGAGGAAAATGTATCTGACTCGAAGCTTTGTGTTTTATTAAGCAGCGCACCGTGTTTCGGCCGGATGATAATTTGTGGTGGGCAGCGCTCTTACTTCCGCCTATGAGTTGTTGTGAAGTGCGAGCAGCTTTGTGTAGAACTGCGTGTCGTTCTGGCACAAAATGAGGATTTTTTCAGCAGTGGGTGGATTACGACAGCTTTTGTTGCATTGTCGAGGGAGGGAGCTAAAATATTCTCTTACAATAGCCCTACTTTAAATGTATTATTTTAAATAATATTTTTAGGTTTTCTGTTTAATAGCTAAACAAGGATCTGCATAAATCAACTAGTTGAAAGGAACATTACAGATCTAGTTATAAAATGCCACCGATATGTAGACATTAAATAGGTTTTTTACTCTTAGCGCATAGTTTTATTTTATTGATTTATGTTGTCATTTTCACTGGCCATTTCCATTTCACATACAGAACTTTGATGCAGTCAAGTGCTGTAGAAATAAATTTGACATGGACATAAAGTGCTACATGTCTCTAAATATAAGGAAATTTGGATTTTGTTAGGTGAAAATCAGAAGAGGAAATGTTATCAAACATTGGAGGCTTTAAAAATTAAATGTTACTGCTAGTTTTAATAAGTAAAAAATGAAACATCAATGAAAGATGAGTTTGTTGGGTAGAAGAAATGCATAAAGTTGTGTTTTATTTAAACTCCTTGTTGAATATTTTAGTAATATAGGGGCTTAAATTGTGACTTATGTTGATTCATTTGTTCCTGCAGGTTAGGAACATGGCTAAATCCAAGGCATCCGGCGTCCTCGTCTATTCGCTCCCCGGCAACCCCATCCAGGACATGAACTGTGAAGGAGAGGAGTGTTTCTTTCCTCTCGCCATCCCGGCTGCCATGGTGCATCAGGAGTTTTCCGTCGCTCAGGCGCTCCGGTAAGACCGGCTCAGATGAGGGATTAAAAGCCTCCCAATGTTGATGCAGGTTTTAAAGGTTTAAGAGGCAGAAATCTGGATGGCCGGATTGAAAGACTGTGAGGGATAATTAGGGAAAGGCTAAGAAAATAAATAAATTCGAGAATAAAGTTATAATATTAATACAATAAAATCGTGCAATGGAAATAAAGTTATAATAATATGAGAATAAAGACCTAATACTAATACCAGAATAATCATATTACAAAAATAAACTTGTACACCAAAAAAAAAGCATAAAGTACAAGAATAAAGTCCAAATATTTCAAGATTTAGGTCCTAATGACATAATAAATTGTAAGATAAATAAAGTAACTTGTAACACAAATTTAAAAAAAAAAAAATCTGACTTTATGCCAATAAAGTTGTAATTGTACCAGAATAAAGTTGTAGTAAACTACTGATAATTAACTTATTTATAAATCAAATGTCAAAAAATAACTTCACAGCATTCCTCATTTTACCACAATTGCAAAGATTGTTTTTTTGTGTTCTCGTAACATTACGTCTTTATTCAGGTATCTATTTGTCTATTTTTAACCCACAGACCACATTTTAACGTCATGTTTTTACATTATTATTTAGCAATTATTAGTATTTTTAAGGTTGAACCTTTCTTTCTGCTGTTTTTTTGTTTTGCAGGTCTGGAAAGTTGGTGAACGTTTCCTTTCAGACCACACCGTCTCCAAATGTCTTCATCAGTATTGACCAGCAGGGTGCGCTGGCCGAGATGGGCTGGTTCCTCTACCCATCATTTAGCTTCATCAACTGGCAGGTTCAGTGGTGAGGACAATAAAATCACTCCTTATTGGCAAAAATCTGTTAACTTTTTTCCCCTACACTCATTATTACTGCTCAGTCTCTCCTCAGTCAAACGTAAACATGCATGGTATCCATGGAAACGTCAGAATCTTGGCTAAAGGATTTGACTTTATGCCCAATGGTTGCAGTACAGACGTCAGAAAGACATTGCATGGAGTTCTAGTAGTGCCAAAAAACTATATATGTTAATGGTTTAATTTTTTCTTCTTTTTAGCAAAGTGTGCCTAAATTATTTATCTTTTCTTTTTACATATAGTGGATTTCCAAAAATCACCCTTCAATTGGAGTCAAATCAAAAAATTTTTAATTGTTTTATTATATTTCGCTAAAAAATTTAATTTAGGTATTTTCAAAATTAGACATTTAAAAATAAGTTTAAGTTTGTAAGTAAAAAACACAAGAAATACAGAGTTTTCTAGGTCTGTTTTTAGTGAAATCTCTGTCGACTTGTTTTATTTGTACCTCAGATGCATCAATCTTTGCACAGGTAATGCTTGTAGGTGGATGTATACTTTCCAAAAATGTATAGCCTTATGTATGGTATAAAAGGTTTATATGCTGTATATTCAAAAAAAAAAGTCAAAAATATGCTTCAAAAACAAAAAAATTGAAACTTTATTTTAAGATTAAATCATTGAAATTTTCTGGAAAAAAACGTGAAAATTTTTTAGCTTGAAAATTTTTAAATTTGAAACTCAGAAAATTTCCACAAATTAAACATTTTGCACTTTTGAATCTCAGAAAGCAGCTCATGGAGGAGATTGATCTTTTCACAGATTATCTGCCTCATGCTGTCACAATATGGTGACAGTTTTAACAAAATGTAAAAGATTTATTTTCTTAATAAAAGTTACATACTCAAATCTAAATATTTATCTCCAAACTGAAGCCCACCAGCAGGGAGTCCCTCCCAGCTCACCTGTTGGCGGCGGCCCGGTGCAGCTGCTCCCGCATCCACAGGGCATCACTGACCGCTGAGTCGTCCAGCGACAGGAACAGCACCTGGGTCCGGTTCGGCAGCCCTTCAACCAGACTCTTCAGGGAGGACTCGGAGCTCCAGAGACACTCCAGGAACCCGGACTTGTTAGTGAAGGCGTGGATGACCAGAGAGTCTTTCACGGATGTATCATTGGGCTGGTACGAGAACTTCCCGTCCAAAGTCGGGACCTGAAACGCGGTGGCCGGATCACCAGGCTCCGGACAGGCACCGGGCTGCGGACCGGAGGTGACCGGGTGGAGATGGGAAGCCTCAGTCAGGATCAGATGGCTCCCCTTCTGCCCCAGCTGAGCGTCAGTCACATGAAGTGTCACAACAAGCAGGAGCCAAAGCAGCAAGGCCATTTTCCCCACCGCCACTGAACTCACCACGGAGAGCTCAGCACCGGCATCGTCGAGAAACGTTCACTGGAGTTAAAACGTCCTACTGTCGCTTCAAACACAACAAAACTGACCTTTGATCGTCATACTCCCACTTTCGATTCGAAGGCGGAACGAGCCGCCTTCTACGGCAGCCCTGCGGTGCCAAAAAGCTGAGAAGCTAATTTAGTCTCCGTTATTTTATTTTTTTAGCTAGTTTGCTTTGAAACAATTTAGATCTAAGTAAACAACTCCAGTAAAAAACATAATTACATTTTTTTATTATTCTACAGAGCAAGAGGCTCTTTGCACCATCTACTTAGACCAAAAAAGCAAAACAAATTGAAAAAAAACTATGTAAAAAAAAAAAAAAAAAAAAAAAGTATTTTCTTTTTACCATAATTGGAAATTGAAATTAACTTAAATATACATCTTTTTCTGAGATTTTCCGGGGAAAAAAACAAGGACCTCTCTGAGCTTGAAAAGTTAAATATTTGGTTGAAAATAATTCAGAAATTTTGAGATTAATCTCAGAAATTTTCTAAAAAATAAAAAAAATTACCTGGAAATTTCTTAGTTTCCTTAATCTAAACTTTTCTGTATTTTTTTCTTGGAGATTTTTGACTTTTCAAACATCATGAAGAGGAAACTGAAGTGGCTTCTGGTTTTGGAGATAATCTGAAGTGATCAGTTCAGTTTTATTGTTCATGAGTGTCTCTGAAACACAAAGAATCCCACACAAATGAATGAAACACAACTTCTCCTTCACCAGGTATTTCTTTTAGCCTCAAATAATTACTATAATAAATGTCAAGAATATTTATAGAGAAGTTGATTCCGAAATAACTGGCTCAGGCTGTGCGTAAAAACGCACATGCCCCCTTATAAACACGCCCCATAAAGTATTAACTATTAGCCAGAACACAGCTGTTAATTCAGAGATATATGATGAAGATAAAACTCGTGTTTTTACTTGTGCTGCTTGTCTCCAGTGTTTTCACTCAAGAATTTGACGGAGATAACTCGGGAATCTAAAAGGTGAGACGCACCTCAACTTTCCCTTGTTTCATCTTACTAAACTGAATATTAAATATTTTTTATTTTCTCATAAAAACAGAAATAAATCATTTATTTTGTTTTAATAGTGGAACAAATGGCCAAACATTCATGTAGTTTTAGCACACCAAGTAATAAACCTGTGGTTTTGCGGTTTCTTTATTGAGGTCGACTAAACTGACAAGACATGAGAGCAACAATGAGCATCTCCATTGATTAACAGCCGTTTTAGGCCCGAATTCCCTTTGAAATGCATCAAAATAAATATTTACAACATGGCACAAATAAATGATTCCACCTTAGTGTAATGGTGACAAACAATCAAGCAGAATGTTGTGATTGAGTCCACAACATTTTAATTTAATAATTGTCACATGGTAACTATTAGCAGTATCGCTACACAGCTGTTAGAAACAAAGAGAACACCACAACCATTCCACAACCGTCGTCTCCTAGCAACGGCGGAGTGATACTGACCCCCCTCCACAAACGCGTCAAACAAGACTAGTTGATAGCACACAAAACAAAAAAAAAACAAAACAGTATTAATTCACATAAACTATTTCAACCAAATGGCCTGTGTGTCACATTAGCTCACAAACAATTATAGCAGCACTATTCTGTAAGTGCATTTGGCTTACTCAAATTAAATATTTGATTTTATTTCAAACAGGTCTTTAAAAACAAGCAACTTATAGGACAGAAAAAAAATTATGTATACATAACCAAGAACAAAATAATTGGCTTAAGAAAACTTATTTAATCCTTTCCCTTATCTCAGTTTACTTGCCATCAGCTTACTTGCCATCAAAAATATGTAATTAAAGCTATAACATTCATGTTTCTGTTCAATATTCTGTGCTAAAGAGCCAAAAAATAAATTATATTACATAGACAAAATGGTTACAAACTCAAGAAAAGAAAATCTATGGATACATAATAGTAATAATGACAATTTAAATAATCAGACCTACAGCCATAGAATAATTACCAACTCCTTGCCAACGTACACAGATAACTTCTTCTTAATTTGTGTTTAACCATTACACTCTGGCATAAACGGCAATTTTCCCTAGTTGGAATGAACTTCTACAATACATACGTTACTATAATTGAATTACTAATTTCAGAATTGTAACAGAAAAGTAGAGCTTCGCTACTGAACTTATCAAAAACACTTAAGGTTCCAAGATTTGAGGACTTGAAATCAAATGAATTGTGGGAAATAAAGTTGCCCCCAATGTTTATCTTCAAAGCTTAACATTGTCCCCAATGTTGAGCTTTGGCCACCAATGGTTGTCGTTATGTCTGATGTTTAGCATTCAGTGTTATCGTGGCTGTTTAACTTCATTTCCAATGTTCAGCATTTAATATCCAGGATATTTAACGTTGCACCGACTTTATTTAATCAAGGATAATGCTTAACGTTTAGCATTATTGCCAATGTTTATCAGATGTCAAACTTCATCTCCAGAAAAGTTTCCTTTTGTGTTAAACATTGGAGAAAAAGAAAAACATTGCAGACACAGTAAACATCAGCTATAACCTTAAACGCCGAGGACAATGTTAAGCACTGAAGATCAAATAAAAAATTGGGGACAATGTTAAACATCCTGGACAACTTCAAACATTGGCGTTAACATTGTCCCCCATGATTAATATCGTCTCTTCTCTCATCTCAAAATAAATCTTCATGTTGAATCTCCACATTTAAAGAAACTCCCAGGATTTTCTGCTTTTATTCATTTTTATTTTAACAGATTGTGAGAACATCCTTGTAAAGGCATTAAAATGGTCACATAATTCCCATGAATGGAAGGGAAACAGAATAGGTGAATAAAGGGAGAGAACCAAGTTGGATGGATGGTCCCATTTAAAATAACAACCCTGAAAATAAAGCCAGGCTGATAAAACGCTTTAAGAAACTCTGACTTCTGTCTATAACGCTGGTTGTAAGCGGGAACCCCATCTATATCGGCATCTCCAAACTGGAACCTTCTGTGTTTATGTTTCTAAGCGATCTTTGGGCTGCTCTTGGTCCGATCCCTCTTCTAGGATCTGTTTGCCACAGCAGACCCGACCCAAATAGAGCCATGAAGCCTCTGACAGCCCTAGGATCATTTGGGACACTCAAACCCCTCCACCACGATAAGGTGGCAGCCCATGGAGGGAAAAACAAAGGCAGAATCAGTTCCCTTCTCTGACCTGAACTGATCTGGGGAGAGGCCAGAAGGTGGCGCTCTGATGTTTCTAGCCAAACACTCAGTTTAGTTAGAAACCAAGCCTTTCCAACTAAAAGTTTAGTTAGAAACTAAACTGTTTGTGTTCTCAGTTATTTCTCTCTCCATAGAAGCAACACCTGGTCTGGAGCTGATTGGCTGTGGCTGCTTCCTGGAGGACATTTGCTGACATGATGCTGCCATCACCTAACCGTTCTCTCTCCTTTTCACTTCCATGAACATGGAAAGTTCTCCTGATAAGTCGACCTGTTGTATCCCCGCGGTCTCCTCTCAGCTCGAGTCGGTCGTGGTAGATGGCTGCTGGTACTGAGCCCGGTTCTGGTTCTGCTATTGGTTTGCTCCTGTAAGAGGAAAGCTCTTCCTCTCCACTGTTACAACATGCATGCTCTGTATGAGGGATTACTGTAAAGTCAACAACTCAACACAAGCGATTTGCTGTCGCCCCCTGCTGGTCAGGAGGAGTGAATGCTGTAAGTAATGACTCCATACAATCTACTGGGTTTCATTTGGCACAAACTTTTTAACTACTTTAAAATTAAGTGGACCTAATGAATTGATAACTTGGATCAATAGAATCTGACTACATTGAAATGACTTTTTGTAAAATGCCTTGAAAACAACATTGTTGTGAATTAACAATTATAAGTTTTGAAATCTACTTTTGAATTCTACTTTTGTAGTTTTGAACATTTTAATATCTACTTTTGGGGTTTTGAAATCTACTTGAACTTTCATGTATTGGTTGTTGGGATTTTTGTTTGTTTTTTTATATTGTTTATTGGTGGGGTTTATTTATTAGTTTGAAAGTTCAATTTTATGTATTGCCAATTCACAACAAATGTCATCTCAATGCACTTTGAAATAATTTTAGTTCAACCACATATACTGCAATTGCTTCAGTTGATTATTAAAGTAATTTAAAAGTTTGTACCAAATGAAACCCAGTAGTTTGTATGGAGTCACTACTTACAGCCTTCACTGCTCCTGACCTGCAGGGGGCGACAGCAAATTGCTTGTGTTGAGTCATTGACTTCCCAGCAGTCCTCATGCAGAGCATGCAAGTAGCGACAGTGGAGAAAAGAACTCCCTCTACCAGAAAGAAGCCTCCAGCAGAACCAGAACCGGGCTCAGTACCAGCAGCCATTTGCCATAACCGACTGGAGCTGCGAGAAGACAGAGCAGAGACAACAACAAGTCAACTGATCAGGAGACATTTCCATGTTCATGGAAATGAAAAGGAGAGGGAGAACGGTTAGGTGATGAGCATCATGTCAGCAAATCCCCTCCAGGAAGCAACCACAGCCGATCAGCTCCAGACCAGGTGTTGCTTCTATGGAGAGAAAAATAACTGAGAAAACTAAAACAGTTTAAATAATAATGTAGTAAAAACAGAAAATTACAAAACAGCAGCATAAATACCGACAGATCACAATAAACCAGTCTAAGCCTTCTCATAACCAATGCCATAACCATGGTAACGCTAAAATGATGCAAAGACACATTCTCAATAAAAAAAAAAATCAATAAACATTAAATTCTAACATTGACACTGAAGTTGGAAGACATTTTAAATATTGAAAATAAACAAAAACAAAATTAATTATGAAGTCTTTAAACAAAATTGTCCATTTAAAAAAAATTTAGAAAAATGGCTTGATGAGGCCAAAGTACCAGACCGAAGACTTATCCAGTTTTTGGTAGAAACAAAAACAAGATGATCCAGGAGGTTCCTGAAGGACAACAGGACAAGTGCAGGTTTAAGGTCAAACCCTTAACTCAGAATGAAACTGTAAATTTTCAAAAACACGCAACTATCACTTAAATAACAGCAAAATACCTGCAGCAATTCTTGAAGAAGACTACCAAGACTGATGGTCGAGTAATTAAGGTCATTCATCAGCAGAGGGAAGGGAGGGTGATGATGGGGGCATTCTTCTGTTGTTCGACGGGGGCATTCTTCTGTTGTTCGACGGGGGCATTCTTCTGTTGTTCGACGGGGCATTCTTCTGTTACGAGGGATTCCTTCTGTTGTTCGAGGAGAGTTGTTAGGGTCACTGGTCATTCTTCTGTTGTTGGACGGGGATTCTTCTGTTGTTGATCAATGAAGATGAAAACCGAGCGAAACAGGATCAGAATTCCTGAAGAACATCAGAAAGGTGCAAGTTTAGGTCAAATCTTTAGAATGAAATTGTTACTTTCAAAACATGCAACTATCATGTAAAATAACAGCAAAAATACCTGCAGCATTTCTTGAGGAAGAGTGTTAGGGTCACTGAGGTCATCCATCAGCAGGGTGGCGATGAGGTTTTTCTGTTGTCATTGGGCATAATCAGGAGGGTTCCTGAAGGACAACAACGGCACGGTCTAACCCTTTAACAACTCAATGTACAGTTTCCAAAACCTCACACTTGTAAATATCAGACAGCAAAATACCTGCAGCATTTCTTGAGTAAGATTTCTGAGCTGGATAGCGTGATCACTGAGGTCATCCATCAGCAGAGGGGGCAATGAAGGCCTTTTCCGTCTGTCACTGTCAGGAGCAGTCAGGGAGTGGATGGGTCACTTGAGGACCTTTCCCACCAATGAGTCATTGGTCTCGTTGGTTTTTGTTGCCACTGCAATGGATTCCATACACATATTGAAGAATCTAAGTTTGGTTGGTTAGTTTTCAGACCCCATACCTGTCGGCAGGGTTCGTTTCCACACAAACCCGGCCGAATGGCAACCGACCCCTTGCCCGTCGGCAGGGTTCGTTTCCACACAAACCCGACCGAAAGGCAACCGACCCCTTACCCGTCGGCAGGGTTCGTTTCCACACAAACCCGACCGAAAGGCAACCGACCCCTTACCCGTCGGCAGGGTTCGTTTCCACACAAACCCGACCGAAGGATAGCCCAAGCCCTTTATCCGGGCTCTCTTTGACACCTTTACCCTTTTGTAGCCAAGATCAGAATTATCTTTCAAATAGCCTACTGTGTTTTTCTTTTGAGGAGCATTATGCATGTAGTGGATAATGCTCCACTCCATGCAACATTTGTTACATTCCTTGAACTCATCCAATGACTTGAGGAGTCGCTACCAGAAGTAGCATGCCACATTTCGTGGTGCTGGATTCACACTCCAACCTTTCATAGTCCGAGGCCATCTGGCATCTTCAGAGACATCGTTCCATCTCAACAAAATCTGTTGATCAACTTCTATATCTTCCCGGTCCATATACCATGTCTTCTTCATCCATATACCATGCATTGACAAGGCCTTTACCAACCATAAGCTCAAAACCATCATATCCCAACATACACATTGAGGATGCATGCATTATTTAAATTGGTTAAAAGTTACTTTCAAAGCAGTGGCTTGCACTGAGGGTCCTACCTGGGGACAGTGGAGAGGAAAAACTTCCCTTTAACAGGATGACTTTCCAAAAAGAATACTGCCCCAATTTAAATTTGTTAAGCATACAGGTAAGCTTAGGTACGCCTCATAATGAACATGCATGTAGTGACAGTAGAAAGGAAAAGCTTCCCCTTTAACAGGAAGACTTCCAAAAAGAAAAAAAAAGACAGAGACACCGGTTATCAAACATTGCTGAAAGCTATGAAAGCTGAGCAATGCCTCTGTTGAGGTTGTATGGTAACAGTGTAGAGGAAAACTTCCTTAATGTGACGACTTTCCAAAATAAGATTAACACTGCACCAATTATGTAAATTCATTAAAATAAGCTTAAGCAATGCCTCCTACAGAGGATCCACGTGGTGGTTAAGAATGGAAAATCTTCCCTTTAACAGGAAGATTCAAAAAAAAAAACTGCAGTTAATGTGAACATTCATTAAAAGTTATGCAAGCTGAGTGGAGACTATACCAAAGATGTATGCTAGATAGCATATAGGAAAAACTTCCCTTTAACATGAAGACTTTCCAAAATATGATTAACA